>CM057456.1:1097826250-1100685000 GCA_016271365.2 Neoceratodus forsteri | reverse complement strand
TAGTATATGGTTGCCCAAACACAACAGGGCTATGTTGCCATCTTGGGGATGTGATTCCGTCACACGGACCTCTCGAGCTTCACTCTCGAGGTCTGTGTGACGTCATCACATCCCCTCGATGGCAACATACCCTTGTTGTGTATGGGCAACCATACACTATTCTATATATAGTTACTATTCCGAGATGTATTACCTTTGTGCTTGTAATACCATTATTAAATGGTGCCCAGCACTGGGTGTCCTTGATTTATGCCTACTGGTCCAAGATCGTACCTCTAATTGAACCCAGCTTCTCTACTTCTGGATTTATTTGGGCTATGGGACTTATAGACATACAAGTAGCTGAATATATTCTATTTGACCTTCAGACTTAGCATTATCCTTTGGCTATGTTAGGATCTATGTATTTATGAATTCATTCCAATGTCATGTACCTCCGTATGTGTAACAAATCAATGACAATCTCTTTCCACTCCCTAGAGGTCTAGAATTGCACACTGTTCTTCCTGGCCAACTACTGGGATGCCACTGTTCCCACTTACCTCTCCTTAACCCTGCCATCCCATCATCCTACTCCTTCCAGTTATCCAGTGCTCATTCCTTTCTTGTCACTCCTGCAAATCTGTAGCAGTCCAGTATGCTTTCTTCAATGGCCTTCCAACATTGTGGAACAACCTCCCTCTCCCCATCTGTCTCTAATCCTCCTTGCACTCTTGCAAACAGCTCTTATTAGAACACTTTTCCAAAGCATGCACCTGTAGCTGGCCAGCTTCCTTTTCTCTCCCCAGTACACAACCCATGATCTCTTCACCCCTTCCCTTATTGGCTATTTACCCTATTATATAGCTTAAAATTCAGTGAACTCTGTGTCACAAATGCACTCTGCAGGTCAGGCCCTCTGCAGGTCAGGCCCTCTGCTCCCACAGTGCCAACCTCAGAGTGCAATAGTGTGAACAGGTAACAGACAGGGTAACCCTCTTGTCTGCTTTGGGTCCAAATCACCTTTAGCCTTGAGTTCTGGAGGGATTCAAACTGTGAACCTTATGCTAGCATACCCAAATATACAGGCTCAGATAATTTTCTCTTTGGGGGATGCAATATATCTTTCGTCTAACAGCACCTAACCAGGTATTCAAAATGAACCCTTTTTTACTCTATAAGAGACCTAGGTATTTCTTACCTTATTATACAAGCTCAGTAACACAATCAAGCTTTTCAACAGCTGTCAGACTTAAATACAGACACTTCACATGCAAAAAAGAACCTGAGAAGACAACCAGGCATTATTTCAAAGAAAAGGTTGTTTACTAAAATATGATAAAAACCGGTAAAATTAAATACAGACCAATATATCATAAATCTTACAATCATGTAAAGCAAAAAAAGAAATTACAGAACAGACACTCCTACCACAGATACCTAATTCTTTTCTAAGTGTTACCTTTTTTTTTTTTTGGTTATTATTTTACTCTCCTACTGCCAGCTTGTACCTTCAGGAGGGCGTCCCCAGCCCCATCCTCCAACGTCCACCAGCTGACACTGACCTGACCCCAGGGCTTACCCCCCCGGTGGGGTCAGTGGGGGTCCTGGACTCCCCCACCGAGGACCGGATTTAGTTGGCCAGCGCTGTGGCTAGCCAGGGGTGGAGCCTGCGAGGCACCCTCTGTCATTCTGCACGGCAGTGTTTTTTATGCCGTTCTCCCTAGGAGTCAGGGCTGTGCAATGTCGTCAGCGGAGGGGAGTGTGCACGTGTCCGCACGCACTCCCTCAAGACATCTGGCCCGACTCCTCCCCAACTTGTGGTATGGTGCCCTGTCCTCCAGCCTCCACCGGGGGCGAACAAGCGCCGACCACCTGGAACCCCCCCCTCCCTGGAGGAGAGCAGTCCATCAGATGCTCAATCCTTCTCCTCCCTTGTCGACCTCCGACGGCCCATGCTCGTTCCTGAACACGGGTCGTCAGCATAGTGTGAGGTAAGGCGCCAGCACCTCAGCCCTCAGTGCCACCGGGCCAGGGTTAAGTATTACATTTTAAGTGCTGTTTGAGTTAGAGATCTTTCTGTCTCAGAGCCCAAGATTCATGTCACATTTTCCAGATACAGGCTTTCATTTTTAACTCCATCTGCCCCCACCCTCGTTTGATGAGGTCAGCTAGATCCTCCCTTAGATTCTAATTTCTAACATAGTTATCCCTGAGGATGTGAGTCATTACTTTGAGACATCTATAACTAGCCATTTCCAAAATATGACAGCCTTTAATCAAACATTTCTCTTTGATGTCCCTGCTCCTTATTTCCTGCTGTTAGTGTGATCTGAGGGTTTTATGATTCTTTACACACTTCTGGCTATGTGCTAAAATGAAAGGAACCAGCCCAATTACCTTTCTTTCTGTAACGTCATAAAAATGAAAATTACGTACCTACCGTAATTCTGATCTTTCTGTGTATCTTCACCATTCATCACAGATGGGTTATCTGGCCGGAGGTCAGGACCCCAGGGAGCTTTTTTTGGTAGGCAGAGTCGACACCATCGGGTGCCTTCTTGAGGCCGATTATCATGTGGCCGAGGGTTGGCTGGTAGGCTGTGTCGACTCTGCCTGCCTACCAGTTCTGAGTCGCTGGAGAGGTACGAGGAAGGGATGGAGGGTGGGACAAGAGAGTCCAAGGGACAGAAAAAGGAAAGGATAACTGAACTAAAAGGAGAAATAACGACTGAGAGGACAGCTGAGAAGAGGTTAGACTAAGGGGATTGGGTAGGGGCCCCAATCTCTGGAAGCGGAAGAAGGGAGGGTAGGGAGGGGAGAGAATTTAGGAGAGAGGGAGAGGTATTAAGGTATCCAAGACCCTTGTCCGTCACCAGATTGTATAGGAACTGCAAGGAGTAGCAAAGCTCTCTGCCAGAATTCAAGGCACAGAATAACTGGCAAATACCCCAGAAGCAGAGTCGGCTATTCTGGAGGAAGGACAGGGTACAGGGATTTAGTACTCTCTCAGGAAAAATGTTTGGTGAAAAAAATGGGGTTTTTTTGAGAAATAGTTGGATGGAAACCAGAAGGAGAACAGAAGGAGGGCAACTACCAACTCCCACCGCATCGGGGTGGAGACAAAGTAGTAGAGAAGGAGTGCCGCTCGAGCTGTCTACTCTTGATTGGAAAATACTCCCCTGTGTGTCCCTACTTTACCCCGCTCCTAAGGAGGAGAGGGGGAGCCACAGAGAGGAAGGGGGACCCAGAGACTGAGGCCCCAGGGGGATGGTGGGTGGGTTGTGATGAATGGTGAAGATACACAGAAAGATCAGAATTACGGTAGGTACGTAATTTTCATATCTTATCTGTGTCAATCTTCACCATTCATCACAGATGGGTGAGTACCAAGCCCCCCCAAGGGGGTTGTTTCTTTACACCCTAAGGGACAAAGTCCCTTAGCCCTCAGTGGGTGACACACTAAGGGGGGGAAACTGCCAGGCCTGGAGAGGCCCGAGAGTGGGGAGAGAGAGCTGGAGTCCCCTTGGAGGGGGAAGGAAGCTGCCCCGACAAGCGCCATCTCACTCTACAGGAGAAAAGGTAGGTTCCCTGGGCGGAGCTAATCACTCTACGCCGGGCCAAGGGTGACAACCGGGAAAGATGTAGCCATGCCGATCTCCTAGTGCAGATCGCTGTCCCTATGACCCTGGTAGCTACCTCGTTGGCATCATAAGATGCCCCCACTTGGTGCCTTGCTAGCTCCAGGCCACGTGCAGAGAGCGCGATGGCTTGTCTGGTTTGCTCCGAGTCAGGCAACGAGGCTAGGAGCTGACCTAGCCTGGACCACAAGAACCTGTTGTAGGCTGCATAGTGGGCCTGATGAGCAGAAATAGAGAGGAGTAACCGTGCCGAGTAGAAGGTCCTCCTCCCCCACAAATCAAAATCCGAGGAGTCTTGATCTGGGGGCCGGTCACGGTGGAGGGCACGGCCCATCAGAGTATCCAAGTGCGTCAAACCAGACTGTGGATGAGGCATGGAACCTGGAGACCCCGGGGGAGCGCAATACCTCTGGCTGAGGTCCCTTGGGGCGGGAACTCCAGAGAAGGGCCTCTGCCAGAAACGCAAGGACACCTCCTGAAAGGGAGCTGGCCAGGGCAGCACCACAAGGGTGGCCTCGCCAAAATCGCCTAGAAAAGTATGCGCGCATGCTCAGGATTGCTGATAGTGGAAGGTGAAAGGTGCAAATCCTCCAACATCCTCACGAGGAAACGCTGATACTCCGAGAGATCAGCAGCCGGAGAGATGTGGACAGAAGGTTCCTCTCCCCCTGAAGAGGAGGATGAGGAGCTGGAGGTCACCATGTGTTCACAGGGTGGCTGCACGGGGGGAGGTTGAAAACCTGGCTGTCCATAGCCCTAACGTAAGCAGGGAACCGGGCAGCCACCGTTCTGAACTGCTCCCAGGTGAGAGGGCCGCTAGGACCGAGGATGCCTGGGAGCGCAGGAGAATGTGGCAGAGGGATAGGGGCAGAGCCGAGAAGAGAAGTCGGCTGACCTCCGCCAGGGCTAGGGAGCTGACCGTGAGCACCCGAGGAGGGTGCCCCAGAAGACCCCACAGCCGAAAGCTGTACAACCACATTGGTACTGCCTTGGCTGCGCCCAGAAGAATCCCCCCAGTGAGGCGACCGGGGCCGTAAAGGTCCAGAAGGACGATGCCCTGCCTCAAAAGAACGGGACTCCCTCAAGGAACCCGAAGGGGAAGGGTGGAAATCTGCACTACGGCTCTGTCCAGGGCCCGAGTGGACCCCAGAAAAGGGCCGACGCGGCGACCCCACACCCCTCGACCCCTCAGAGTCTGAAAGAGTCCTCCTCCTCGAGAGGGCCAGCCTAGGTAGCTGGCATCTTTGGGCAGCCCCTTAAGGGGAGACCCAGGGAGCAGTACCCTCCCCACCTGCAGGCTTCTCAATGGGCCCCAAAGTCGGGCGATCAAGACACACCACTGGAGGGGGTACCATCACCGAGGGGCCAATGAAACCCCCAAGACCAGGCTGCAGAGCTATGGTGGCACGCACCACTGCCTGCTGGTCAGCACCACTGACCCTAGTCCCGGGGGCCACCGGCCTCTCCTCAGTAGGGGACTGGCTCCGACTCATCAACGAGACCACAGTGCTGCCCATGTCTGCAGCCAACCCCGAGGGGTGCGACTGCCCGTCCGACTTGGAGCTCGACTCCGACTCCGAAGAGGTAGAGTCCGAAGCTCTGAGCCAAACCATAGGAGGGCGGGCAGAACTAACCTTGCCACCGGGCCCAGCAGCCACTGCTGTGCCCGAGTCGGTGCCCATGCCCTCTGCAACCCCACGAGCGGGACCTGCAGGAGGCACGGTGCCAGCTCGAGCCAGAGGTCCAGTGCCAGGGCCAGTCGCAGCACCGTCCAATCCACTGCCACCGGGAGCGGTACCAAGGACAGGGACGGCACCGACAACAGCCCCGGTGGCACCCTCAGTGCCGACGCCGATGTCACCTGGCTCCATGGCACTGCGAGCGGCACCGAGGACCATAGCAGCACTGACGATGGCCTTGAAGGCGGACCCGGTGCCGAACATGGTGCCGACCGGCTCCTCGGTGCCACGAACACCACCGAGAGCGTGGATGGCGCCACGGACGGCACTGACAGATGGAATCGAAGGCCCCACAGCGCCGAGCCCAGAAGACATGGCGCCGTGCTCAACCTCGGCGCCGAGGTGAGACATGGCTAAGGATGACGCTGGATCTGGTCCCACAGCACTGCAAACAGTGTCGACTGAGCCCACGGCACCGAGCGACAAGTTGGCACTGACGACGGCCCTGCCAGGGCCCACGGCGCCGCAAACGGTGCCAAAGGCTCCAACGGCACCGACCGATGGCATCGAGGATGGCGCTGACCCGGGCCTTCCAAGCCGCAGGAATGATACCGGGGGAGCCTTCACCCCCGAAGGGGCGACTGCCATGGTGGCGCCTCCCGCCCGCTCCCAGGAGGAAGTGGGACGGGCCTCCTGCGCCACGGGAGGAGCCTCGGCAATGGCCAGGCTATAAGTAGCCGAGGCTCCCTCCTCCTCGGTCCATATAGAACCGGGAGGGGACCCAGAGGAAGGGCTGAGAGAGTGCGGCTTGGCCCGATGAGTGCGAACCCTACCCCGGAAAGTCGGCGGAGCTCGCCCCACTTTCAACGCGCGCTGTTCGAGGACCCAGCGGTCCATGGAGAAGCAGGCATCACACGAGTCCATGTCATGAAGCGGGCCAAGACACGCAAAACACTGGTCGTGCTGGTCGGTGATGGAGAATTTTTGGCCGCATGGGCACAAACGCATGGGGGGCCGACCCGTCTTCGAAGACTTCTTGCCCTCCGACCGAGACATGACCTACGGAAAACACACAAAACAGACTGACGTCGCAAAATTCAAATAAAAAGGAAAGATCTTTACCGGGCGACGCCGAGTGAGGCAGAACACAGAACTGGCAGGTAACCGGGACAGACTGAAGCTACCGGAAGCGAAGGACTGAAAGGCCTGGTGGCCTGCATGAAGCTTCCCATGAGGTGACCTCGACAGCGGGAGATGAAGAATTGGTAGGCAGGCGGAGTGACACAGCCTAACAACCAGCCCCTCGGCGCCACGCGGTCGTCGGCCTCGAGGCGGCGCCGATGGTGTGTCGGCTCTGCCTACCCCTTTTAAAAAAAAAAAAGCTCCCGCAGGGTCCTGACCTCCGGCCAGATAACCCATCTGTGATGAGTGGTGAAGATTGACACAGATAAGATCTCACATTTAGTTTCAACTTCAAAAGCCTGGGCAGGTCATAAAAGGTAATAAAATGCCCTTCTGTAAGGAAGTCTTAATTGAATGGTTCCCCTGGTCAGTTTAATGACATCCTGTGGTTACAGCTACTGACCTTTAAAGTTAAAGGCCAAATTTCTCACATACTGACATTTCATACACAGACCATTTATTTATAATATAACTGTCATACAATCACCATAAGCAGAGGGCAGAGCGTCACCCTCTGCAATTTAAAGTTTTGCTTTACCTGTATCCATTACAAATTCCTTGGCATACGTAGACTGCCCACACTTCCCTAGCTCCTATCCTTGCTACCTCCTTAGCCTTTGTAGTTGGCACACTTTCTGCACTGTTTTCTGTTCTCTTTCTGTAGTTTATCACGTGTACCTTGCTTTTATTGGCCATGTCCATGCAGTCTTTGTGGTCACAATATTTGTTATTGCTGTATCTTTCCCGGCTGTATCCCTTCCCCTGGGTTGCACCTGGAAACGAATTCTGGCTCGGTATGCCTACAGCAGTCAAAAATTTTAAATAAAGAAATAAAATAAATGAAACAAAGATGGAGGGCTGCATACTGTCCCATCTTACCATGCTGTTGCTGTATATGAATATGTATGTGTTGTTACAAAACAGATAACAGAATCCAAGACATGAGACTGGTAGAATGTTATAAAATGAGGAGAGGAAGTCCTGCATTTTGACTGGCTATTACCTGTGCATGAAACCTGTTCCATGCGTAGGTAATAACAAGTACAGGAAAACAGGACCGCAGCACAAATAAAGAAAAATCAGTGCGCCATTAGAACGTTAGGGTTTTGAAATGCCGCCATTTTTCTGAAGCGTTAGCGAAGAAATAGCCATTTAAAATCTTAAAACAAAGGAGCTCTCTGGTCACCACAGTGGTGAGTTTTTAATCCTGCTATAAGCCCAACAGAAATCTCACCTCTAAAACTGAATATAGCTGTCTTTTTGTTATCTGATGATCTCTTTGTGTGTCTCCTGTGTTCTGTTCATGTCTGCCCCAGCTGTGCATATCACCCTGCTGCTCTCACATTTTAAATCAAGAACATCTTTGCCCCTATTTTTTTAAGTGCTTGTGTGTCTGTGTGTGTTGGTGGGGAGGATCCCTGAAAGGAAGTTCATCCGTTTTTACAGTTACCGCCACTCACTCCATCACTGGGATCAAATCGCTGTTATTTAGCCCTGGTACGTTTTCTTCTTGCCAGCATTTTTTTCATAAATGCTAACTGCTTCTATTCTACGTTTTCTTTTTTGTTGCCTTTTGTTCTTTCTAAATTACTTACCAGCACTCAAAATGCTACGCTCACTCACGTCTTCTGCTTCACCTGACAAATGCTACACTTACTTACTCCTTACTGGCTCCATTGGACAAATATAAGACATTAAATATTTAAATAATTAAAAATAAATATACTTATAAGGATATGAAGACCATGATGTTCTGGGGGAGGTCAAGAGTGTGTGAGAAGCATATGTAGCCATAGCAACCAGCTCGGTGGCCACAGTGAGACAAAAAAAAAATCTGCTACTGGAGGAGGAACTATTTTACCTCAAAAGACATTAAAGATAATAATTATTTTCTATTTAAAGACAATATTTTGATTTATACATGAATGTAAAATACAAAAGGTAATTTTATAAGTGCAATACGGCACTCTGGAGGTGTGCATGGAAATGAAAATTACGTACCTACCGTAATTCTTGATCTTCTCCTGTATCTTCACCATTCATTTCTGATTGGTGTAAGCAGGAGGCGTGCACCTGCATTGGAGCTTTTTTTTTGGGGGGGTGAAATCGGCACCAACCATGCCACCCACGAGGCTGATGCATTGTATGGTCCAGGAGGGTTGGCCATTAGGTGCCACAGACTCCTCCTCCACCCCAGTTCTGTTCTGACAGAGAGAATGAAACAGAAGGAGGATAGAGAAAACCAGAGAGGAGGCAAGGGAGCTGAGGTATAGGAAAAGGATACAAAGTGAAACAGGAATAAGCTGACCAGAGGGCAGAGGGAAAAGAACTTCACTAACTGAACTTAGGGCCTCAGCCCCTGGGTGGTGGCACAGGAAAGAAGAGTGAAAGAGAGAGAAAGGAAGGAGAAAGATATAATGATGTGTGTATATATTTATATATATATATATATATATATATATATATATATATATGTAAGATGTATATATATGCGTGTATATATATAGGGGATATGACATGGCCCGACTGAAGAGATCATATTTATCTTCACGAGGCCAATGATATCATGATATCTCACTGCGTGGCTTTGCCACTGCGTGAGATATCTTGATGTCATTGGCCTCGAGTGAAGATAAATATGATATCTTCAGTCGGGCCATGTCATGTTCTGTTTATATAACTTAAGTTTTGGGCTCCTGGGCACTGCAAGTCCCCTACATTTGCCTTTAACCTGATTCATCACCTAGAGGTTTGGAAATCCTACAGAGAGGTTTTGGACCCCCTTTCTGTTGACTTACTATATTTTATCCCCCAAAATTGCCCATAGTCTCCAAAAGAAAATATAAATTTGGATTAAAAAGGTATCTGGTTGATCCTGCAA
Source organism: Neoceratodus forsteri (assembly GCA_016271365.2). Taxonomy (NCBI): domain Eukaryota; kingdom Metazoa; phylum Chordata; order Ceratodontiformes; family Ceratodontidae; genus Neoceratodus; species Neoceratodus forsteri. Next base: position 1,100,675,638 of record CM057456.1, on the reverse strand, counting down.
TTTGTGTTGATTTTAAAGTACTTGTTTAAGTTTTATGCCTGTCAGCACTTTCACTTTTGGATTGGTATGTAGGCGCAGTCAAAGCGGCATCAGTGTTCCATTGTCAGAAGCACTCTGTACTAAAAATGAAAGAAGGCGTCGTCTTTTCATAATCCCAACTGATTTGTTTGCGAGGGAGCCGCTGACTGTAGAGATAGAGACAGCAAGCAAGTCAAGCGACTGAGAGTATTAGATGCAAGCCGCCGGTGGTGCCATAGCCACTTCACGCCATGCCAACCATTCTGAAGCCGCTGACCGCTGCTGTTCTCTCTCAGTCAAGTGTTCCTTTCAAAAAGCAAGTGGGGTAATGAAAACAGGATGTCTTGTTTCATTTTTAGTACAAGTGTTTGAGAAACAGATCACTGATGCCGCCGCCGCGCCTACATACGTAATACGGAAAATGAAAGGGCTAGATGTCAGTCTACTGTCAGTGGACTATTTCAAAGGAAAAAAAGTGAGTAATGTTATGAAAACGTACACAGCTTTTAGTTTTAGAGTACAGAGGGGCATTATTTAAACCAGTGTCAGCACATCACTGACAACGCTGGCTAACACCATGAAAAGTGAAAGTGCCTAGTTGAAATGATGAGACAAATGGCAGGATCAACTAGGTCAGTTTCAAAACGACGTATAGGAACGTGGAGATAACAGATGACGTATAGGAACATGAAGATATCAATGATATCTTCACTGGCTGGCTTAGATATCAATTTTTACACATGGAGTTATCCCAAAACATAAGTTGTATAAATATGTAGATGTATATATATATATATATACATATATATATATATATATATATATATATATATATATATACACACATACATATATATATATACACACACACACACACACACACACATATATATATATATATATATACACACACACATATATACATATATATATATATATATATATATATATGGGAAGAAGGGGAGATCTTTGCCATGCTAACCCAGAAGACAATTAGCTTAGTTTCAGCCTTAAAAACCTGACAGGTATAAAGACACAGGTGCAACGATCCCGTCAACTTCAGGGATCACTAGACCTAGGTCCAGAAGAGAATTAGAGATGGTCTTGGAAAATATAAAGCATAGCGGTGTCTGATCACCCCCCACCCCTAAACCCACATTTGGGATGAAAGTCCTGGAGCATGGCCCTCTAGCTTACCAACTAAAGGCTTAGCCAAGGGGGGGGACCCTTAAATAGGAACAGAACTCTGTCCAGAATGACCCCTAAGCAAAGGGACAGTGAGAAAGGAGAAACAGGGGGGGTGGAAGTCCCTAAGGATCCCCCTACAGAATGCATTGACAAAGTCCCCACCCTAAAAGGATTACAATGGACCAACAGATCCATGCAAAGATGTGGACTGGACCCTACAGAGCATCCCACTGAGAATCCCAGGGAGTTCCCTCAAAGGCCAGGGTGAAGACCGTACTCACCGCCCTCCTAGGTTGGGCGCTCTGTGACTTTAGAGAAGGAAACAGAGGGCCCTGAGGTACCAAGGGGACTCTGCCCCCCAACTGGCCTTGAAGAGGAGGAGGGCGAGCAGGGTGGAGGTGGCACCCAGGAGCTAAGGCCCAAGAAGAGAAGGTGGGCAGGAATCAGTAATGAATGGTGAAGATACAAGAAAAGATCAAGAATTATGGTAGGTACATAATTTTCATATCTTCCCTTGTCAATCTTCACCATTCATTACTGCTGGGTAAGCACCAAGTCCCTCGGAGGGGACCTGGCACTGCCCTGAGGGAACAGCATCCCTCAGCCTCCTGTGGGGGGGATGCAGGAGGGGAGACCCTATAGCCATACTAGACCAAAAATGGCCTAAGGCTGGTCAGAGTGAGGAGGTGCCCCTCGTGGCTGGGGGAATGGAAGGTACTCCTGCAGATTCCTTCTAGTTCTGCAGGAGAAAAGACGAGTCCACCAGAAAGCAGAGGAAATCACCCTGTGCCAGGTAACAGGTGACAATCTGGACAGACAAAGCCATGCCATCCGCCTGATGCAGATCGCTGTCCCCACCAGTCTGGAAGCCACCTCACTGGCATCATATTATGCCCTTGCTTGGTGCCTTGCAAGCTCCAGACCCTGAGCAGAGAGGGCAATGGCTTGCCAAGATTCTTCTGAGTCAGGCAACGATGCTAATATCTGCTGCAACATTGACCACAGGTGCCTGTTCTAGGCAGTGTGGTGAGCCTGATGCGAGCTGTTGCAGAGAAACACATGAGCTGAGGAGAAAACTCTTCTTCCCCCCCACTGGTCAAATTTGGTGGAATTCGGATCTGGTGGTCAGTCGTGTTCCAGGTGTTGAAGCCTAGAAGGAGGATCTAAAACTGTCAGCCCTGAGGTTAGGTGAGGCAGAGAACCAAAAGACTCCTGGGGAGCACAATACCTCCTCCTGCAATCCGCTGGGGCAGTGGGAGAGGTGGCTGGTGACTGTCAGGTGTGGGTTGATGCTTCCTGGAAGGGAATAGGCCAGGAAGGTACTACCAGGTGGTTAGCACTAAATTTGCTCAAAAATGAGCACGTCTCCTGCTCAGTATTGCATCTTACCACATGGGAAATGTGGAGCTCCTGAACCAACCTCAAGAAGAATCACTGATATTCAGTGAAATTAGCATCATAGGAAAGGTTGACAGAGTGTTCCTCTTCCCCAGAAGAGGAAGCCAAGGAGCTTAGATGTTCAGAGTCTTCCTGTGGTGGGGGAGACAGGCAAAATACCTGCTCGTCCATGGCTCTACCATACCTAAGGAAGGCCGCTGCAGTGGTTCTGAACGTCTCCCAGGTTAAGGGTCCTGTAGGGCCCACAGGGCCTGTGATGGGGGAGGTGTCTGCAGAGGGATTGGGGAAGGGCACCTAACCGAAAGTGCCCGACCTCTGCCAGGGCTCTGAGACCCCGCAGTAGATCCTCCCACATGGGGGAATCCAGGGGTTGATCCAGTTAGCGGATGCTGCAAATGTGAAAACAAATCCTGGTCGAGCCCTGAGGGAGAATCTCCCCTGTGGTGCGACTAGGGTTGCATGGATCCAGAAGGGCAACCCTCAGCGCTGCCCACTAAGGGCATCCCTGAAGTCTCAGAGAAGGAGAAGTGGGGCTCAGCACTGTGGCTCCTACCCACTCCCCACAGGGTAGTGGAAGAAGGCCTCTGTACTTCACCCCAGCCTCTCAACCACTCGGAGGCTAAGACCACCCTCTTCCTCGAACCCAGTGCCAAGGAGTCCCCCAATCCCAACGGCATCCCAGGGGAGGCTGCAGAAGAAGGGGTCTCCGTCCCCACCAAGGTAGCCAAGGCAGCTGGCCCTTGAGGTGGAGACCATCCCACCAGACCCCCTTGGAACCACTATCCATTGCAGCACCCCCAACACCGGAGACGTCGAGGGGGCCCATAGAGACTGTTGACTCTGGGAAGCCCAGAAGGTGAACACTGGGCCACCTAATGCCACATCCAAGAGGGTTCTCCAAATCTAAGGAATCAGGACACCTGTCCAGATCGGCTAGCGAATCATCCGCCTCCGAAGAAGAGGAGACCACACATACTGCCAGACTAGCGACCCTGGGAGCTCTCCTGCCAGGTCCAGTAACCATGGGCCACAAAACCAGGGGAGCCTGCACCTCTGTGGAGATGACTGCCATGGCGGTGCTCTTAACCTGGTTCCACAGGGAATCAAGCTGCTCGTCCGGCACCACAGAAGAAACCTCCTCGATGGCAAGGCTGGAATCAGAAGAGGAGGTTTCCTCCTCACTGGGCTATATGGACCCGGAAGGGGACCTGGAGGCAGGGTCAATAGATCTTGCCATGGCATCTCTAGAATGACGCCGTCCTCCGAAAGTCGGTGGGGCCCTGCCGACTTTAAACATGCGGATCTCAAGTATGTGGCAGTGCATGGAGAAACAGTCATCACAGTTATCCATATCATGGTTGTGACCCAGGCAATGAAGACAAACATCATGTTGGTCCGTTACAGAAAAATGCTGGCCACAGGGGCACTGATGCATTGGGGCATGGCCTGCTTTGGATTTTTTCCTTAGGCCGCAAACCAAACATGACACAAAAAGCATTGTAACAAAACAATAGAAAAGACCCGGTGCCATCGGAAAAAGTAAAAGGAATGGGCTTACCGGGTTCAATGGCGTCGGGTGGTACTTAGAACCGGGATGGAGGGTTGGACAGGAATGCGGCATCGAATTTCATAGAAGGCCTGATGATGCAGCAGCAAACTGTACTTGTGCAGCAGGTGCAACCTCGACGGCAGGAGAAAAAGAACTGGGGTGGAGGAGGAGTCTACGGTGCCCTACGGCCAACCCTTGTGTACCACGCAATGTGTCTGCCTCATGGGCAGCACCATCGGCGCTGACTCCTCCCCCCCCAAAAAAAGCTCCCATGCAGGTGCGTGCCTCCTGCTTACACCCAGCAGTAATGAATGATGAAGACTGACAAGGGAAGATCAGATTTTACCCCACTTCCAGGGGCTGAAGCGCCCCTAGGCATGTGGTAAAATCTGTTCCATGCACACCCCGTCATGTCTTATTGCTTACTTATTACATGACTATGCATTATTCAAGCACAACTGCACAGGTAACTTTCTGTACCTTATTACTTTATAATTACAGTAAGGCACTCCAGGACTTGTGTAACTGTGTAATGGTATTCTTCAGGTGGGTAAGTCATTTGGTTTCACCTCATGCTTCACTTCCCAAAATGTAACATTATCACATGATAACTCCCACCATCTTATTGCATCATTGTATTATTAAAATGCAATAAAATGTGTGCAAAAAAGAGCATTAAGCAGATTTATCACAATTTATCACAATTCGTTTGAGAAAGAAAAGGGCGCATTAGTTAACACCTACCCCTAACTCAATGAGGATCCTACCTTCTGGTAATGTATGGACCATGTTTTTCTAAGTTTCTTTTAGAAATGCAGGAAAAGTACTTACTTATTGTCACTTTATCTTTCTCACCCAGCATGATGTTGTTTGGAGTAAGGTCCCTATGAACAATCCTTTTCTCTTTGTGCAAATAACGCAGTGCGAGACATATCTGGTAATACATACAGTACAACAAGGCCATTTAAAACAATGCCAAGCAGAGTGTCAGAAATTTACACTGCAGTTATACATTTAGAGATATACAAAATATATATATGATAACTTGGATAGATGGAGGAAGCTATGCATTTCCATTACAAGAGTGCATTCCATTTCTCACACATTTCATGTGCGTGAGAACAGTGAAATAATGCCGAGCAGTTCTGGCATCCGAAGGACTCAGCAGGTGATGATATTTATAATGAAAAGTGACCTCTACCTATGTTCCTAAATACAGTATGTTATATATCAAGTTTTTAATTAAAACAACGTGATAACCGGTAATGCTGAATTTGATTTTAAAAATGAGTTTCCCTTTGTATAAGAGGAAAATTCAACAGATCAAGACCCTGTACATGAGTAGCTCTCATAATAATTAACAGATATTTATGCACAAGGCAAATCAGAGCTGACTGGCTGAGTAAGCATGCCCCATTAGAAACAGACTGCTGGAACACCAAGAAAACAACTTTAACACTAGCTATGGCAAACACATGTACTGTACACAAATATACATGATCCTTGTTATATGTTTAATGGGCTCTGTACAATATAAAGCCTACAGCATATTACAAAATAACTCAGAAGCTTTATCCTAAGGAACTGACCCAAGCCCTTCAAGAAAAAGCATGTATAATGGATACAGTAATGTTTTCTACACGGCTTGCCCTTACTTGTATAAATATGTGCCATAGCCTTTCTTCTGTAAACAGCTGCTGCTTCTCTTTGAGGGAGTTAAAGTGTTCTCCAAGAGGTGCTCCTTCAATAAGCTCCATCACTATGTATAGTCTGTCATCTGTACAAAACACATGGCATCATTAGATTAAATGCACATTACCCCCGCTTTACTAAGTACAGTACCTGACATAGCGATCCCAGAGGATTGCTTAGCTAGCCATACCACAAAAAGCTCAGGGTGGTGTTTTCAAAAGTGCTCAAAAATGGCATAGTTGTGCCAAGACATGAACATTTATGTCACACATATGGGCCATACAATTGCACCATATTATTTTAGCTGGGAGATGGTGGGTACTAAAACTGGCAACAGAATTCAAGCATGCATGGGATAGGCACAAGGGGACCTTAGAAATAAAGCAATGTGGGGGGGGGGCACTGTAGGTAGGGAAAATAGGGTAGACTAGGTGGGCCAAGAGGGCCTTATCTGCCAACAACTTGTATGTTTCTATGTAAATCAAAAGAAGATAAACCTTCTTAACAGGTTAAGTTGTAAAGATAGAATAATACTGTTAGGTGATATTAATATGCCCGGCATCAGATGGGATGTAAGGGAAGGCACCACAACAATTGAAAAGTATTTCATGGATGTTAGTAATAGATTTCATTTAGAACAGCATGTTACAACAGGCACTAGGGGCAACAACATCCATCATCCTGTGTAAGTGGTCTGTATATTAAACCCAGGATACTTTTTTTTACCAGTTGTAGGAATTAGCTTAAGCCAGACAAGCTCTTGGTCACTCACATCCTCATTCTCTACAGGAATTTTTTCTACTATTATATTATTAGCTACATAAATCATCATGCCTCCACCTCTTCTGTCCATCCTATCCTTACTAAAAAGTGTATAACCCTGGATATCTCTCTCCCAATTTTCATTATCTTTCCACCAGGTCTCGGTTACAGCACAGAAATGCACCCCTTCTTTAGCCAAAATTAATTCTATCCCTCTTTTTTCCTTTACAAGGCTTCTGGCATTAGTAACACCTTCCAATCCTTTATGACTTTCTGTCAGGGGATAAATGTATTTCTTATGTGCATGTTTGTAGTGGACGATACGCTTCCACCTTTCCCCTTCGCATTTAGTTTAAATATTTCAAAATGCTATTTAATCTACTTCCAAGACCTCTCGAGCCATCTTTATTCAGATGTAAGCCATTTCTCCCATACAGTCTTAAGTTCCATAAAATCTGTCCCAGTTTGGAATATGAATCCTTCCTTTTCACACCATTTCCTCAACCAGCCATTTAAGTTCCTGACTTCCTGTGATTTGTTTCCTACCCACTCTAGGCACTTGGAGAATTTCAGACACAATCATCCTACATCTTCTGTATTTTATGTTCGCCATACGCGCAGACGCAAGCAAACGTATTGCAGTAGTATGGCTTTTTGATGGGTGTGACACTGTTTATCCAATGCAGAGTAGTGTTTTAGGGGTGATTTGGTGTCACACCAATCATCAGCAAGGCTTAATATGACAGAGGTTTTGGCTTGCTAGCAGAGACAGCATGAACTTGAAAAAAAAATAGATGATTCAGTCTGGGGTCAGTTAATCCCTTTGATCTGCGCTGCCCAGCAAGCCAAGCTGATATATCAAAGTCAGCCTGGAATGCGTGGAATGTCAGCCAGCTGCAAGATTAAACCATGCCGCTCCCACACATGCGCACTTACATCTCCATGTTTTGGGGGGTTCTGTCTCCCATCAATCTGACCCTCCCTCTCAGCACCTCCACAACAAACATAACAGTGACACTGGGAGTGCCCACTCCCCCAGTGTCGCCACCGGATATGTGACCCGCCCCTAGTCCACTACTGCACATGTGTGATCAAATCTCCATGTGCTATTTTTTTCTCCCACCTGCCCACCCTACCCTCCCTCTCAGAACCCTCCACCCCCACAAACATAACTGTGAAACTGGGGACAACAATCCCACAGTATTGTGATCAAAATCATCTGTCCATTGTTTTTGTTTGTTACCCTGTTAAAAGGAAACCATCCATCGATGTCTTTTGTGGCCATTACTGTCGCCCCACCCAACCCTCCCACCAGCACCCCCCAAGCCCTTACTTGCTCACCAGGTGTCCAATGCCATCATCTTCTGAGGACCACAGACATGTCTTCACTCTGATCAAAGCTGGGCCACAAACTGAAGAAACAGGTATGCCGCTCAATGTATTTCAATGGAGGGTTGAACTTAATAGCATAACTTGGCCATTTTTGAACATTTTTGGCCCACATTTTCAACAGGCCTTTTTTGGGACCCCACCTCATAAACAATTACACTGACAGGCAAATCTGTCCTAAAAGGTGTATTTGCAGTCCCTGCATAAAATTACCTTTCGGGCAGGAGTTGAAAATGTTCCCTGCTCTCATGAGGTGGGGTCATAAGAAGGCTATGTTGAAACTTTGGTGTAAAAATATTAAAAATCAGGGGGGACCACGTGATGCAAGCTACCAGATAGTCGCTCCTCAGTACAGCCCCAGCCTCCCGTCTCTTTATATCTGTTTTCTGGTATGTTTCCTCGATCTCTAAACCCCTTATTTCGTGTTATTCTGGTTCCCTACAGCTTTGTGCCCTTGCAGGGTGATTTTGAAAGAGAATGGACATTTACAAGAAAAAGCAACAGCAGAAACACACCCCACCAGTTACACCAGAGAAGGCCTCAAAAAAATCCTGGGTCTCGAGTGGAGCGGAAAAGGAAGCCGCTTGAATCCAGGGGCGGATCAGGAGCCGCCCACATTGTCTAGATTTCTGAAGGAATTTAAACCATTCAGAGATGAGATTAAGGAGATGGCATCAGAAATGAAATTGCTCACAAGAAAAATAGAAGAGATCACTCTCGCTACCTCAGACAACACGACTAGGATCTTCTCATTAGAGAAGCAAGTGGAGAGGTTCGAGCCTGAGATAGAAGCAATGCTCCAGAAATTGTCCAGATTTGAGGTTAAGTTTGAAGACCTTGAAGGTCGAGTCGGAGAAATAATGTTGTGATTCTCGGTTACCGGAGGGAGAGAGGCCAGAATACCATTGCTTTTACCCAGAAGCTGGTGGAGAAGATTGCAGGCTCCTTCCCCATTTGGGGCCAAATATATTATAGAGAGAGCTCACAGGTCATTAAGACTAGCCTTCCGAGCAATGCCCGACCTATAATTTGTTGTTTCTAAATTTTTAGAGCGACAACATTTCCTGTACAAAGTGAGAGAACTCCAAGAAGTTGCAGAGCAAGCTAAGCTTAGAACAGCGCAAGATATTCTGGGTTCAGTCCGTTTGAAGCATGCGGCATTTCATCCTGTTGTTTCAAAAATCATCGCGGCTGGACTTAAATTTTGTATGGGATACCCGGCCAGGCTGCAGGTACAGGTGGCTGGTTCCTGGGCTACCTACGAAGATCCGGAGGCAGCGTTTGCTGGTTTAAAATTAGCATTGCCAGATCTCTTTAGGGCTGCATGAAAGGCCTCAGGTCTCTCCTGACAAGATGAGAATCGATTTGAGAAAGCTGGGCATTCACGCAAAGGAATCTTCTGGAGAGAAGCAGTTAAACATTCTTGGACTCTCATTTCAGCCCGAATAAGGGGCAGAAAGGACTTTTCTCTTTTCATAGTGATCTAGTTGTGGATACATGTTCTTATTTGTTTTGTCTGGGTCTGGGGTTTCGGGCCCTTCGGTTTTCACAGTGTTCCAATCATGGATGTATATTCTTGTTTGTCTGGGTCTGGGGTTTCAAGTAATTAAATTATTTCTCGTTAGTCTTCGTGTTTATTTATTTATTTAGCTTTTGTTTATTTATTTAGCTTTTGTTTACCGGGTAAGTGTTGGGAGAAAACAAAGCCTACTCAGCAATATTTGGTCTCCCCTTCCCCTGTGAGAGTTTAGTAAGGATGGGTTCGGTAAAAGGCTATAGCTTTTGGGGAAATCCAATTACAAGGTCTGTGTTGTCCTTTCCCTTGTAAGGCATCAGGGTGCAGTTACACACTTGCAACACAGGAGGGGACTTGTGTTTCATGCATGTTAAGTGCTAATGGTTGATAAGGCCGGAGAAAAGTTGGGATTTACTGGGGCAAAGGCACAGCAAATTGGAGGAGAGGAACAGGGGCCTGTCCCTATGGGGCTGGAGAGCTTATTGAGACAAGGGCCCGCATAGTGAATGTCATGTTTGGCTGAGGCCGACTTCCTGATCTCACGCCATGAGGCGCCTTTTCACATCCAACAAGCCACATGTCCTTGCAAGCCGTGATGTTTCTGGTGGTGATGTCTTATCGATACTGGCTTGCTTCCAATGGTCTTACGTGACGGACACAAGGGCTTGCATTGTAGGGATGTTGAATCCTCTCTCTTTCTTTATCACTAACATCTCAAAAAGGGGGAATGTATTATAAATAATACAGGGTTTGTGGGATGGTTTTTCGGGGGCTGGGGGAGGAGTAGTAATCGCAGTATTGCTCAACGTTGTTAACGACAAGAGTGGGCTTTGGGGGATGGCTTTTTGGACTATGTTTTGGGGTTATTGAAGCTGCAGATTGTTCGAGGGATAATTGGGGGGGGAGGGACAGGGGCTCAATGGGGGGTGGGAGACCGGCACAGCAGATTCAGGGGAGTAGAATCACCTGTTACATGGTTGCAGTATATGTTAGATACCTTATCTGGATTTATACCTGACATAATAGATGGCTCAGAATATTAATATTGCTACGTGGAACATGAAGGGGATCAGGAAAAAACTGAAACAATATTAGGTACTTAAAAACCTGAGTCTGTTGCATGCCCAGATATAATTTTTACAAGAATCTCACTTAGTGGATTCCGAAGTATTACAACTTCGGAGACAACAGATTGGTCAGGTTTTTTATGCTTCAGGGGAAACCAATAGTTGCGGGGTCATGATACTGATTAATAGAGACATCCCATGTGTCCCTTCTCAGGATTTTAAGGGTGCAGATGGCAGATATGTCTTAGTTCAGGGTACTATTTGGGCCATGCCATTGGTTCTAGGTAGTATTTACGGACCAAACACGGATGATCCCTCTTTTTTCATGAAACTGATTTCTACGATCCTTCCTATACTCCCTATTCCAATTATATTAGGGGGAGATTTTAATTTGGTCTCGGATCCGAATTTGGATAGATCGAGCATTGGGTTGAGGGGACTGTCACCTGGGCACAGGGCCTTTAAGGAAATGATGGATCAGTGTGGACTGTGCGATGTCTGGAGGGTCACACATCCTAATATTAGGGAATATACCTATTGTTCGCCAGTGCATGGCACGCAATCTCGCATTGACTACCTATTAGTTTCTCATGAGCTCTTGCCAGGGGTATTGTCCACCTCAATCCAACTGGGTCCAATATCGGATCATTCCTTAGTCCTAGGTAATCTGGCTTTCCTTAACATTCCCAAAAGAGAGACCAGATGGAAATTAAATGAACAATTACTAAAAGATGAAAAGTATTAAGGATTGGTGAAAGAGCAGATAGAGTTTTTCTTTTCCACCAACCAATAGATAGTGCAAGACTGGATATTTTATGGGGAGCCTTTAAGGCTGATATAAGGGACATTCTCATCAGTCTAGCTACAAAGAGGAAGAGAGCAGAGGAAACGGAGTTACTGTTCTTATTGTCTCAGATACGGGTATTAGAAAATATACACCCAGAAAAAATTTCTCAAGAGGAGTCACAGAAGCTATTAACATATAAAGATAAACATTTGGGAATGTTAAGAGAAAAGGCTGAGCTGGCTATAATCCGTACAAAGGCCAGTTTTACAGATCAAGGAGAAAAAGCAGGGCGTCTGTTGGCTCTACATTTAAAACAACAAGAATCAGCAAGACTTATACCCCCAATAAGGTCACAGTCAGATGGGACCCTGAAGGTATCCCCCTCAGAGATAGTCCAGGAGTTTGCTACTTTTTATGAGCAATTATATAGGGATATGGATAGTCCTCCACCCATTCAAAAACTGGAGGAGTATCTCAGGGAAGCACATCTTCCGTTACTATCTGACTCTCAAAAGAAATTCATATCTTCCACTTTATCACAGGGAGAAATAGCTGCTGTTATAAAGAACTTGCCTCTGGGTAAAGTCCCAGGTCCAGACAGGTTTTCGGCCTTATTTTGTAAAGTTTTCAGGGAGCAATTACTACCCGTGTTGCATCATCTCTATTTGCGCATTTTTTCTGGAGAGACGGCAGATGCACATTTGTTTGAAGCATTGATAGTTTTGTTACCTAAACCGGACAAGGACCCAGAACTGGTTCAGAGATATAGGCCAATATCTTTGCTGAATCAAGATGTCAAAATTCTCTCGAAGATACTGGCAGATAGACTAACCCTGGTTCTTCCAGATCTTGTGGGTATGTCTCAAGTGGGATTTATGAGAGGACATGCATCTTCAGATCACCTGCGTACCCTCTCACATGTCTTCTCGGAGTCCAGGGACACCATATATCCTGCAGGGTCGGTCTCCCTGGACGCCGAGAAGGCATTTGATTGAGTTAATTGGACTTTACTATTTCAAGCCCTCAAGGCATTTGGATTCCCATCCATGTTTATGAATTGGATCAGGGCAATTTACCGGTCTCCTACAGTGAGGATTTCAGGGAATGGGACCTTCTCCAAGTCTTTTACGCTGCAGTCAGGTACGAGGTATGGATGCCCTCTCTCTCCATTATTTTTCAGTCTTTATCTGGAACCCCTTATTCAACATATTCTTAATAATGAGGGAATACAAGGTATTCCCATTAGGAATGAGGTAGTGAAAATAACAGCGTACACTGACGACCTCTTCTTACATTTGACTAATCTGATAATATCTATCCCGAATATGCTAAGGGAGGTTAATAGATTTAGTAGTTTCTCGAATTACAAGTTAAATCCCAACAAGATATCCTTTTTCCCTCTTAACCATAAAGTCTTCAAGACCAATATTATTTCTCTGGGACTATGCTGGTCACCCCGGGCTATTAAATATTTAGGTATAAAATTAACGCATAATTCTTCCTTGTGGTTTAAGGAAAATCTGGACCCTCTTTTGCAGGGGATTACTCAAGATCTATAGAGATGGGATAAACTCCCGTTATCTTTATGGGGTCGTATTAATATAATTAAGATGAATGTGTTTCCCCGTTTATTATACCCTCTGTCGCATCTTAACTCATTTGTCCCCTTAAGTTGGTTTCAGAAAACACATAAACTCTTTACCAAATTTATATGGTCGAGTAAGACCTCTAGGCTGGCATACCACAAACTAGCCGCACCCAAAAATGGGGGGGGCTGCGGATTCCTTACTTGCCCATCTACTACTGGGCTAGTTATTTGGCTAAATACCTGAGATGGGTAAGACCGGGCCCAGATAACATGAACCCGGTTTGGCTTAAGATTGAATTAGATTTTTTCCAATCTATGAACATGGACCCCCTGACTATGCTCTATCTAAAAATTTCTCAGTTGCAAGATAGTAAGAAATGTCCCACCGTCATGACTTCGCTAAGAGTACATTCGCAATTGTGCTCCTTTCTGCGTTACAATCAAAGTAAAGATCTTGCTCAATCCATTTTGAATTCCACGGCTTTCACCATAAACAAACAGAAAATTTCCCGTTCATGGTTGCCTCATTTAGGAGAGGGGATAGTATCCTCTTTTTTGGCTGAAGTTGGAGAGTGGCTCTCATTCTCTCAGTTCATTTACAAGTTCAAAATTCTGGAGTCTCAGGTTTTTAAAGTGTTTTAATTGAGATACTTGTTAACCACGGTTCTTGGGGCCACCCCACCTCATCCAGCAGCCTTTGCATTGGTATCTGAACTCTCTCATTTTTTCATCTCCTCTGGTGTGATTTCTAAGATTTATCAAGTGTTGTTCCGATGGAGGTTTGGATGCGGTGGTGGCCCCACCAACTTCTGGGTTTCATTTTTTCCCCAATATACTTTTAAATGGTTTGTCCTCTGGATGTACTGTCATAAATATGTATCCCAAGATAGATCACGTCTCATGCAGTTTCACGTCCTGCATAACTTATACTATACCCCAACTAAACTGGTGAAATGGGGCCTTCTTGATACCCATAGGTGTAATAAGTGTTCCCAGGACACAGGGTCACTTTTTCATCTATTTTGGTTGTGTCCACGGAAAGCATCATTATGGGAACATATAAAAACCAATCTGGATCCTTTATTGGGTTTACAAGATTTTTTTACACCGGATATTTGCCTGTTGGGGAATTTGTCTTTCATAAAGGTTAACATCCGGAGATTTCACATATCCATGGTTGCGTTCTCAGTCAAAAAAAATCATTCTTAGGCACTGGAAGGAAAGGACCAGTCCAACATATCAGGAGTGGCTCAATGAGATTTTAGCAAATATACGTACAGAGAAGGCTATTGCTAGCCTTCAAAACAGAGTACATAGGTATAAGGTTATCTGGGATCCCCTTCACACTTTAATTACGGTGGCTATGAAGTAATGTGCAGTCGAGGTTACCACCTTAATTATTCTTAGTAAAGGTAGTTAGCGGGTGATAACAGTGTTAGAATGAACTGCTGTGCCGGGGAAGGGGGGAAGGGTTGGGGGCAGTAGGATTTGTCTTATGAATCCTATGACAAAGTGTTCATTACTGCCTCCTGTAATGTGGAAAATGTGGTGAATAAACTTTGAATTGCAAAAAAAATATTAAAAATCAACAAAGTTATGAGCCTACACTGAATTTTGCAAACACAGCCTCTTAACTTTGGTAATTTTCAATATCTTTAACCCCAGATTTACAACATAGCCATATATTTACAGCACCTCATGAATGTGACAGCTGTCATTTTTCAAATCTTGGTCAAAATGTTTTTTACCTCCCGAGAGGTGACTGCATGGTCTCTGCATGAAACCACCTTTCGGACAAGAGTTAAAAATTTTCTGTGCCCTTGTGCATGGGGCAGGGTCATAAGAAGTTTATGTTGAAAATGTGGTGTAAAAATATTCAAAAAAAAAAAAAGTTATTAGGTTACACTGAATTTTGCAAAAGCAGGCTCGTAAGTTTGGAAATGTTCTATATTTTTACCCCAAATTTTCAACATAGTCATTTCCTTAGAGCACCTCATGAATGTGACAGCTGACATATTTCAAATCCAGCCCAAAAGGTGATTTTGTGTCCCAAAAGGTGATTTCACAGTCCCTCTGCACTTCTTCGTGAGGTGGGGTCATAAGAAGACAATGCTGACAATTTGGGACAAAAATATTAAAACACAACCAAGTTATGAGACTGCATTCAAATTTACAAATGCAGGCTCCTAGCTCTGGTTATAGATAACCCACACAGTACAACTTCTACCCCAGGGCTTCTATACCTGTGGCGAACATCCGTTATTGACAAATGCTTGTTATTACCCTGCCCATGTCTTGGAAGTCTCTTTGTATATCTGTCTCCTCCTTCTTGTGCCTATGCCATTCATCCCTACATGTAATACTACTATAGGTTCAATGGCTCCATTCAACATTCTATCAATATTGTTTCTGATGTCCACAATTTTTGCCCCAGGAAGGGAACGGGCTGTTGTCATCTCTTTCCTTCCTTTACATATAAATTTATCTACAAACTTGAGTATGGAATCACCAATGACCAAGATTTCCCTTTTAGTTAGTACACCTAATACATGTTCTCCCTTACTTTGAGTTTGCTGTCCATTACTGTCATTTTGTTGGCTTGTATAATCCTCTTTAACTGGCACATCATTACTCTCCAGTATATTGATCCCTTCTGTTTCTTCTGACTTGTGTACTTAATAAAGAAAACCTATTTCTCAGTTCGGTGGGAACCTGTCCTAGTGTCTGCCTCCTCCATCTTTTCATCATCAGGGAGAAGGATGGACTAGTACCTTCAGGAGGGAAAAGATGAGCACGGGAAGGGAACACAGATGTAGTGATAGAGGAAGATAGAGTGAGGAAGGGGCTGCTAACATTGAAGGTGGACAAATCACCAGGCCCAAACAGAGTACATCCAAGATACTGAAGGAACTGGCTGGCAGACCTATTTATTAGTTCACTAGAGTCAGGCATGGTACTGCAGGACTGGAGAACAGCACATGTAGTGCCCCTCCACAAAAGCGGTCCCAAGGATGACCCAGGGAATTACAGACCAGTCAGTCTGACCTCCATTGTGGGCAAGCTCATGGAGACAGTACTAAAGGAAAGGTTGCTGGAATATCTAGAGGAGCATGGTCTCCAGGATGAGAGGCAGCAAGGATTCATGGAGGGGAGACTGTGTCAAACAAATCTGATTGACTTCTTTGACTGTGTCACTAAGACAACAGACAGGGGCCAAGTGGTACATATCCTCTATCTTGATTTCAGCAAGGCCTCTGACCCTGGGCCCATAAAAGACTGATCAGGAAATTAGTGGATCTCAGGGTTGGGGAAAAGATGATCAAATGGGTGGAAAACTGGCTGAGGGACAGAACCCAGAGGATGGTTGTGGGGGAAGAGTTATCTGGCACCAGGGAGGTAACAGGTGGGGTCCCACAGGGCTCGGTGCTGGAGCTGGTGTTGTTCAATGTCATCATCAATGACACTGGGGATGGCATTAAGGGCAAAATGTGCCTATTTGCAGATGACACCAAGCTCTGCGGGAAAGTGGACACAGCTGAAGGGATACAGGACCTACAGGAAGATCTGAAAAAGCTGGGGAGGTGGTCCAGGATCTGGCAGCTTGGCTTCAATGCCAAGAAATGCAAAGTTATGCAAATTGAAGCCAAGAATTCTAGGATAGAGTACTACCTGGGTGGAGTCCAAGTATCTGCATCAGAGGAGGAGAAGAATCTAGGATTGATGATCACTAGTGACCTGAAGCACTCCACACAGTGCAAGAAAGCATCAGCAAAGGCAAACATGATGCTGGGATGCATATCAAGGGGGATTAGTAGGAGAGAGGAAGTTATACTGCCCTTGTACAGGTCACTGGTAAGGCCGCATCTAGAGTATGTCATCAAGGCACAGGTCAGGAAGCATAGAAAAACCAAGAGAAGTTTTAAAATTCGCAATGAGTTTTATTATTAATGATGGAAAATAAAAACAAATTGTTCAGAATAATTATTTACAATGGCAGTAGAAACAGAAAACAGAGTCCTTTTTCTTCTCAATTTCAAATCTCGGTCTCTCAGTCTCTGTCCCTCTCTTTTTCAAGACACTGCAGCTCCTTTTTATAAGTCTGTGCAGGAGCTCGTTAAGAAAATAGCATGCTTCTCACACCATGTTCTAAGTTTCCACTGTTCTTGCCAGTTTCAGCAGGTGCAGCAAAAACAACTTTGCGACCCAGAACTGATCTCTTGTTTACATCTTTTGCAAAAGGCTTAAAAATTGCATCTCAGGTTAATCCCTGGACTTCCAAATACTTTTGCAATCATTTCAACAGTATGACTATATACAGTTTTAGCTTTGCAATCATTTTATATACAGTTTTAAACAAAGGAATCCTAGTATCAATTACATTTCCACAAAATGATTCACATATATTTTTAAGCAAAAAAAAAAATAAGCACCAAGGCAAAATATAGAAAAAAAAATGTATTTTATTAAACTGTGTGCAAAATACGTTGGCTGTTCACCATAATGGTAACAGGGTGA
Source organism: Neoceratodus forsteri (assembly GCA_016271365.2). Lineage (NCBI taxonomy): Eukaryota > Metazoa > Chordata > Ceratodontiformes > Ceratodontidae > Neoceratodus > Neoceratodus forsteri. The sequence continues at coordinate 1,100,658,169 of CM057456.1, read as the reverse complement.
AAAATACAATCTTACATTTCACCAGGCAAACTGTCTAGCTTCATCAGAGATTGTACTACTACTGTATGTAACAACTATCATTTTAAAGGCAAGATCACCACGTGCAAAATACATGACAATTAAAAGCAATAATGAGACAATCACTAAAGACAGAATTTCATTGGTGTTAGCATCTACTCATTGGACACAGACACTTACTGTACATAAAACAAGCATTTGTCAATGCCGAATATTGTCGCACTGGCATTGGCAGTGGGAGTGGCGGAGCTAACGACGCATAGCGCTATGATTTTGTTAATGCGTCCCAAAAGGTGATTTTGCACAGCGAGCACGTCATTGTGTGCCACAGCTGCGGAAAGATATTTTGGGCAGGCTGTGAAAAATGTCAGCTGGACTGTTGATAAGGAGGTGTGTACAAATGCCAGTGGTGAAAATGTGGCATGAAAATATTGCAGAATGACGAAGTTACAAGAGTGCATGGAAACTGCGCAATGCACGCTTGCAACACAGTCATTTTAGGGACTTTCAGCACCAAATTTTCAAAAGAGGCATTTTAGGACTTCTGCTCATAAATAGTGTCACTGTCATTTCCTGGAACTATCCTGAAAACTGATTTCACACAGCGACCATGCAATTCTGCACCGGATGTGCGAAAACACATTTTGGCCAGCTGCACTGTTTATAAGGTGGTATGGAAAAATGCCAGTGATGAACAGCTGGAGTGAAACTATTACAAATTCACAAAGTTACGAGCGTGCATGCAACCTGCGAACGCACGCGTCAGAAACACTCATTTATTGACTTTAGTCCCCAAATTTTCAACATAGGCATTTTAGGACATCTGCTAATGAACAGTATCACTGTCATTTTCATAATGTGTCTCGAATACGGACTTTCCACAGCGACCGCACTATTCTGCGCCAAAACTGCGAAAACAGATTTTGGTCAGGATGTGAAAAATGACAGCTGTACTGTTCATTAGGAGGTGCAGAACAATGGCACTGTTGAAAATCTGGAGTAAAAATATAATAAGTTTGCGAACTTACAAGCGTGCATGCAAACTGTGCAACGCACGCTCGTAACACAGTCATTTTATGGAGTATTGTCATCAAATTTTTAACATAGGCATTTTAGGACCTCTGCTCATGAATAGTGTGACTTGCATTTTTGTAATCTGCCCAGAACACTGGTTTCCCACATCGACCGCGCTATTGTGCACCGGAAGTGCAGAAACACATTTCGGCCAGGATGTGACAAATGACACCTGTACTGTTCACAAGGAGGTAAAGAAAAATGACAATGTTGAAAATCTGGCATGAAAATATTGCAAATTCGTGAAGTTATGAGCTTGCGTAGCAACTGCGCAATGCACGCTCGTAACAGTCATTTTATGGAGTATCGTCACCAAATTTTAAACCTAGGCATTTTAGGATCTCCACTCATGAACAGTGTCACTATCATTTTCGTAATCTGCCTCAAACACTGATTTCCCACAGCGACCACGCTATTGTGCGCCGGAAGTGCAGAAACACATTTCAGCCAGGATGTGAAAAATTACAGCTGTACTGTTCACAAGGAGGTGTAGAAAAATGACAATTTTGAAAATCTGGTGTGAAAATATTGCGAATTCGCGAAGTTACAAGCATGCATAGCAACTGCGCAACGCGCTACCATAAAACAGCCTATTTTGAGTTTTTCACCAAATTTGCAACATAGGCTTTTTGAGAGCCCACCTCATGAATACTGCCACTGTCCTTACGCTACTCAGTCCCAAAAGGTGATTCAGAAAGTGACTGCAAAATCACCTTTCGGGACCAATTAATGTCATAACAGTGACATAATTCATGAGGAGGGGTCCCAAAAACCCCACGTTGAAAATTTGGTGCAAAAAGACCAAAAAATGCCCGAGATATGCACAAAACCCTCTCTATCCCATTATACTGCTTACCGGCATTTCCTCAGTTCGCAGTCGGCTTTGAAGAGTGCAGACGTGTTCCGGGTCCACCGAAGATCGTCGTGCTGAGCTCTGGAGGTAAGTGTAGGGTGAGGGGGTGGGGAGGCAGGGTGCGAAGTGGCTGGGTGCGGGTGGTGTGTAGGGAGACTACGAGGGACCGTTTTCTGTTTACAGGTAAAAAAAAAACAAAAAGTCGCTGGACAGTTTTTGTATTTGAGATTGGCACGCTGGGTGGGCTCCAGCGTGCCACCTGTTTTTTGGGAGGGGTCTGCAGCGAGGTGATTGGGCACCCCGCCAGCACACAAATGAGGGGTTGGGATTCATACTCACGGGATTGGGCACCCCAGCACACACAAGAAAGGGGGTGCTGAGCTGAGGGGATTGCACCCCTCGGCATTTCACAATGGGGGAGGAGTTCTTTATGCTGATGGGGAGTGGGCTCCCCGTCGGCACACAAGTAAAGTGGGGGGTTAGAGCCAAGGGAGACTGGCCACCCCCTCGGCATATAACAAATGGGGGGGTTATTTATGCAGATGGGGAGTGGGTTCCCCCATCGGCAGTACAGTGGGCAGGGCAGGGGTAACTGACAGGGGGACTGGGCACCCCCAAAGTCAGCAGTTTGGAGGCCGGAGCACCGCCATGTGCATAATGGCAGCGAGCACAGCAAGAAAAGACCCGCTACGTCTGACAAGCTTTGCTCAGATTGTAGGGGACCTTTCCTTAGATGTGCTCGCCACATTATGTATGCATGGTGTGGCGCCCGCATGCAGGCTGATTGGGGAATGAGGGATGCACCTACTGATGCGTGCCCTGCATTCGCCCAACAGCAACCATGCATCCAAAGCTGCACTGTCCCAAGATGTTGGCTGCGCAAGCGCGCCAACGTAAAAATGAGGCTGTTTGCAATCTTCTTAGTTAGATATACTGTAGCTACAGTCAAGCTTGTTAACTCAAAAAAATCAATCTCTTAAGTGAACTAATACCAATTCTATCTAGTTTAAAACTACTGAGAGAGAGAGAGAGAGAGAGAGAAAGAAAAGCAGCCAGAGCTTCCTTATATCAATGAGATTATTTTCTAGACTACACTGAACTGAATTATTACTTTTTGGACCTGTGTAAATAACTAGTATTGATTCTGTTTTTGGGGTTGACTTGTCTTAGGTTTAACTTTGATTTGCCAGGGAGGAACTGCAGCTGGGAGATATTTGCAGTCATTTGTGACTAGACCTGTTACTTAACCTCTGTGAAATAGGTGTCTGAAAGGAAGGAAGACACTCCCCAGGTTGGACAGTCAGCGTTGTAGTTGATTGTTTCTGGATGGCATAGGTTTACTCCCTCCCACCTCTGCCCTTACCCTACCCGTCCCAAGCACATAACTTCCTTAATAGCAGGGTTCTGACATCACTTCACCAAAACTTCTAACAGCGACACCTGTTCATATCCTTAAAGGCACAGCACACTGAATAGGGGTAGAGACACTCACATGCTTGCACACACTATAACAAGAACAAAACAAAACAACAAAAGAAAAGCATCTGTAACAGGAAAGGACAAAGACATGTGGGGAGTAGTGCAATGCACTGGCTGTGGAGCAGCAGTCTTCCAGGAGACATTCTGGAAACTGCATTGCTGCCCTATTTGCAGACACCTCTCTGGTCTGACGGAGGAGGTTGCTTGTCTCCATGCTGACCTGGCAATGATTTCGAGAAACCCGATCCCCAACCCTGGAACTACCCAGGCCACCACCACTACCTCAGAGGTTGCCAAGAAAGAGGAGTGGCTGGACCATAGTGGGCTCAGGGAGGGTGAGGGTGGTGGAACAGAGGCACATCCCTCCAGCTGTACCTCTCCACAATTCATTCGCTGCTCTGGCAGAGCATGGTTCCTCTATGGAGACACCCACAGTGGAGACTAAGGAGGATGCTGGGAACCTCCAAAATGGAGACCCACAGGAGGGTGGCACAGGACTCCACAGGGGAAGGAAACAACTCCTGGTGGGGGACTCAATTGTTAGGGTGGTAGAACTGGGGGAGGGAGGGGAAAGGGAGGTAAGGTGCCTGCCCGGCGCCATGGCTTGGAGGGACAGGAAACGAATCCTCAGGATTGTGGGAACAGCTGCAAGAGGGAGTGAGCTGGATCTCATTATCAACCTAGGGATGAATGATCTGGCTGAGAATGGGATCAGAGCAGTGCAACAGGAGTTTGTGGAGTTGGAGAGGGGCCGTAGACAAGTAGCACACATGGTAACTTTCTCAGAAGTGCTACCTGTCTATGGCATGGGTGAGACCAGGGTACTCTGCACCACAGGATTCAATGACTGGTTGAAAAACTGGTGCAATGCTCAGGGATTTGGCTTCACTGGGGACTGGGGCTCCAGCTGGAGGAATGCAGGCCTATACAGGCGCAATGGTCTGCATCTATCTACTGTAAGAGGGGAACCAGGATCCTAGGTGATAGGTTTAAATACTTAATTGGCAAGCATTTAAACTAACCAAGGGGGGAGGCACTGAAAAGGAGAAGGGAAATCCTAGCCCCCCCACAAAAAAATCAGAGTAGTTAGGTAAACACCAAGATAGAGCAGTCAATAGGGATAAGGGCAGGGATAAATGGAGAAAAAGACAAAGACAGTAAGGACAGTAATGGGCCAAAAAGAAATAAAGCCATAGAAAATGGAGGGTAATGAGTTCCAATGCCCATAGTCTATGTAAAAAGCTCCCCAAAATGGTGGCCTTGATGGAAGAGGGATGCCTGGATATCATGGCAGTCACAGAAACATGGTACACAGAGAACCAGGACTGGGATGTCAACATATCATGGTACACAATCTACAGGAGGGACAGGGAGGGAAGAAGAGGAGGAGGAGGAGTAGCGCTCTATGTAAGGGAAGGGAAGGGATCAAAGCAACAGAACTAAAGAGTAAACAGGGAGAAGAGGAGGCAATGTGGGTCACCTTGGAGACTGGAAATGGCTCCACAATCTGCACAGGTTGTATACAGACCCCATCTCAGGGGGAGGAAATGGACAAGAAAATGATGGAAGACATCCTTGATGGCAGAGAAGAAAAAATTACTCACCTTAGTAATTGCTTTTCTTCTCATGGAGTCTTGCTATATTATAACATTAGCAGTCAGCCACTGCAGCTGAACTGCCCCGGAGAGGAAGGAGTTAACTCCAGAGGATCTGGAGTTCTACAGCGCGAGGGCGCTGTGCCTAAAGCTCTATCTGGCAGTTTCAAATGAAACTGTCAGATCTTTACGAAGCTAACATCAAAGAACAGAAAGTCTGTGTGGAAAAAACTACACTAGCCCATGGCTACCTACTAGTAGTAGTAACAACAATATAAACAACAAAGAAACACCCAGAACCATAATAACAAAAATTGATGGTATTATGGTTCGTTTTACCACCCTTGACAAGCACATTATGAACCCCCCCTTCCCCCCAAGACTCAAGTCCAGGAAGGGGGCAATATAAATAACCTAAATGAAAGCAACCAGATCCCTAACCCAAAGGAAAGAGGGTAAAGGGATAACTACAATGGCATGACACAGTGCTTGCACCAATTCGCCACCCCTACCCAAGTAGAGGTTCTGAGAGGGGCAGGAGGGAGGGTGGTTATAATAGAAGACTCATGAGAAGAAAAGCAATTACTAAGGTGAGTAATTTTCTTCAAACACCATGAAGTCTTGCTATATTATAACATTAGCAGATTACACAGCAGTACCTCCATGGAGGAGGGTCAGAACCTACTTAGGAAATAGGCTCTGAAGCACAGCTGTGCCAAACCGAAGCATCTCTCCTGGACTGGACATCCAGGGAATAATGCTTGGTAAAGGTGTGAACTGTCTTCCAGGTAGCAGCTTGACAAATCTCCAGAATGGGAATGTCCCTAGCAGCCGCTAGAGACGCAGCTGTACCCCCAGGGAGGGCCTCAATCCTGAGGGGGTACTCTACCCAGCTTCTGATAACAGAATTGATACAAGAAACAATCCACCTTTGCAATTGTTCTCTTAGTGGCAGGTTTCCTTTACCAACCTCGCCATAGGTAAGAAACAGTTGGAGGGATTCGAACCTATGACCTCTGGTGCGCCTAAATAGTAGCTTAAGGCTCTTTGACATCCAAGCTGTGCAGTCTCCTCTCACCTGAGGAAGAATGCTCAGTGAAAAATACTGGGAGAGATAGATTGATTCAGGTGGAAATCAGAAACCACCTTAGGCAAAAACTTATTAGTCCTAAGGACTACTCTTATCTCTGTGGAAAGAGATAAAATCTTCTTCCACTGACAGGGCCTGTAACTCACTTATGTCTGGCAGAGGTGATAGCTACTAGGAAAACGGTTTTCCGTTAAATACTTGAGCTCTGCTGAAGACAGAGGCTCAAAGGGGTTGCATTAACTGAGCAATGCAAATATTCAGGTCCCAGGCGGAGCTGGTTCCCAAAAGGAGGGTTAGTATGAAGTAACCCTTTAAAAAATTTGGAGAACACAGGGTGAGAAGAAAGGGAGGCAGGCTTCCTGCTGACACAAAAGCAGAGACAGCTGCCAGATGAACCTTCAGGGTAGCTGGTCTAAGGCCCTGGGAATTCAGATGGACCAAATATTCCAGAAGAATGGGAAGATCAGCAGATTCTGGGATAATCTGCCTCTCAGAGCACCAGATGGAAAACCTCTTCCACTAGAATTATAAGTGGCTCGTGGAAGGCTTCCTAGAAGCCTTTAAAATATCCATGACACCTTGAGAAAGGTGTAAGTCAGCAATTCTAGCTCCTCAAGAGCCAAGCCTTGAGGTGGAGGGATTTGAGGTCCGGATACCACACTCTCCCTGTGCACAGGCCAGTAAGTCGTGGACTCTGGGTAGGCTCAGGGCAGGTGGACTGCCAAGGACAGAAGCAGAGGGTACCAGGGCTGTCTGGCCCAATCTGGGGCAATCAGAATCACTCTGCAAGGTTGAGATCTGATTTTACTAGTACCCTGAAAAGAAGAGGAAAGGGAGGAAAGGACACAGGAACTTCCCTTTCCAGTCCAACAGAAAGGCGCCCAGAGGCACTGGAGCCCAGTACTGAGGCCTGCAACAGAAAAGAGGAAGTTGATGGTTGTCTGGGGCTGCGAAAGATCTATCTGAGGAGTGCCCCATCTGGCAAAGATGGACTCCAGCACTTGGATTCCAGAGCCCATTCGTGATGGCCCGAGAAATTCTGCTGAGGGCGTCCGCCAGGACATTGTCCTTCCTGGGAGGTGAACCGCTATCAGGAGGTGTTCAGGGAGTAGGCCAGAGACCACAACTTCATTGCTTCGGTGCACAAGGCTGAAGACCGAGTGCCCCCTTGCTTGTTGATGTACCACATTGTGGTGGTATTGTCTGTCCTGACTTGAACCACTTTGTTCTGGACAGAATCTGAAAACACCCGAAGAGCTAAAAAGACAGCTCTGAGTTCCAACAGATTGATGTGGAGCAGAGATTCCTGAGGAGACCACACCCCCTGGGTGGCAAGATCGCCCAGGTGAGCCCCCCACCCTAAGAGGGAGGCATCCGTGGTGAGGGTGAGGGAGTGAGAAATGGGAATGAAGGGAACCCCCTGTCTTAAATTGCTCTGGACCTGCCACCAGTGGAGGGCTAGGATCAGAGTTTGAGTAACTGGAACCAGCTTGGTAAGGGGGTCCTTCCTTTGAGACCAATAGGCCTCAAATGGAACTGAATGTCCCTCATCTGGAATCTTGCTCCCTGCACGACAGCTGTGGAAGCAGCCATGTGCCCAAGGAGTTGCAGAAATGCCTTGCTGGTCGCGAGACCAAGAGGGTAAAGGAGGATGCCAGGGCGATGAGTCTGTCCACCCTTTCCGAGGGAAGAAAAGCCCTGCTAACCTTGTGTTCAATTCTGCGCCTATGAAAGTTAGGGACCTGAACCGTTCCAGAACTGACTTTGGTAAGTTTAGCAGGAATCCCAGGGAAGTGAGAAGCTGCTGGGTGACTTGCAAATGGGTCACCTGACCTGGAGACTGACCCACAATGAGCCAGTCGTCCAGGTAGGGAACACAGCAACCCCTTGCCTTCTTAAGTGAGCCACCATTACAGCGAGACATTTTGTGAATACCCTTGGCGCAGAGGTCAGGCCAAGGGCATTGCCCTGAACTGGTAGTGGCCTGAGGGCAGTTCGAACCTGAGGTACTTTCGGAGAAGGCCTGATCAGAACATGAAAATAGGCATCCTTGAGGTCCAGGGAGCTAGCCAGTCCCTGGCCTTAGGGAAGGCAATATCATTGCCAGAGTCAACATTTTGAACTTGGTTCAAAAGATGCTTGTTCAGGTACCTTAAATCTAGAATGGGCCTCCATTCTCCTGTCTTTTTGGGGTAAGAAAGTATCTTGAATAAAGCCCCTTGCCCTGATGGCAAGGAGGAACCCTTCCACTGCTTTGCAGTCCAGAAGAGAAGAAACCTCTGCTTCCAAAGCAAGGGCTTCGAAGGATTTGTGTGGAGAATGTCTGGCTCTCATCTTTGGAAAGTGTTTGAAGCTGAGAACCAGACCCTGGCCTATTACCTCAGAACCCATCTGTCCGTAGTTAGGGACAGCCAGTTCCGGCTGAATAGGCCAACCTGCCCCCACTGGTACAGGAGAATCGGCCCTGGGCACCCCATCAGGGTGCCTGCTTAGCAGCAGCCTTAGGCTGAGGGAGGGAATGGTCTCACTGTGCCTGCCTACCCCTGCCTCTGAAGAAACCCTTCTGCAGACAGCAGAGGAGGCTTGAAATTGGTAAAAGGCCTGGAAAAAGGCCTGCCCTTACCTTCTGGGAGCATGCCTTGTGGCATGGCATGCTTCTCCTTAGCCTGGGCACTTTGTAGGTAGTTCTGTATTCATCCATCTTTTCATATAGTTTTCTGTTTGCTCCCAAACAGAGAATTTCCCACTACAGGAAAATCCATAGCCTTTGACTGGGTATCTTGGGACAGATTAGTGCATCTGAGCCATGCCAACCTCACGGAAAGCTACAGAAGTGGCCATGACCCTAGAGGAAACATCATTAACATCAACAGCAGTATGAAATTGAACTTTAGAGGCTTCAATGCCATCAGCAGCCACCTGTTCCAACTCACTAGCCAGCTGGCCATGGGCCTGCTTGGCTAACTGCAATACTGTGTCCCACCTAGATTTCTGATATCTAGCCACATAAGCTCATATAATTTGCCTGCCTGAGTCCCAAAGAAGCTGCCATATACTGTTTCTTCGCCATGGCATCAATCTTCCTGGAATCCTTATCAGGAGGATGTGAGGCCAGAGGAATATTAGCTTGTCACAGGCTGCAGCTTGAACCACACCTACATGACTACACTGTTCAGTAAGGAAGTCTGTATCGAGCCTGACAAAGTATACCTTCTGTCCATTTTTTATCTACAGGAGGGACAGAATGAGGATTTTTAAAATCTTTGTTGTTTGCTTCCTAAATGACTTATGCAAAGGAATAGACAACCTCCTAGACTCTGGAATATCCATCATTTCCACATAATCAGGCTCCTCTTGCTCATCCACAGCCTCCTCTAAAGGAAGCTGGAGGGTTTCTGCAACCTTTTTGTAAAAAATAAAGAAAGAAGGGGACTCAGACAGAATAGGAGGAGATTCTAAAGGTCTGTCTGGAGAAATGTCCAGTTCAATGGGCACGTCCAGACCCCCCAGCCACACATATATTGATCAAATCTCCTCCCCTCCTGTGGTTCATAAAATCCTCAACTTCAAAATCCTGAACCACTGGGACTGAACGAACCAACCTTTTACCAACTGTTGGTGGTTCTACAGATCCCTGAGACAGTGACTGGACAATCTGAATGGCTTTAGCTATCTCTGCAGCAGTTGGAGACACAATTTTGGACCCCAAACCTACTGATTTCCTTTGTCTTTTACTCGGACTGGTTCCCTGAACAGCCTTCCTTTTGCCGAGAAGTCTCGCCTGGTCAGAGGGCACTCCCTCTGGTCCAGTGGGTACTGGACCGGGCTGGCCATCCGGTCAGCGGACTTTTGGCCTCTCGCTCCTGAGCCGGCCCAATCTCTTTCCAGGGTGGCTGCAGGGAAATTTTACACACCTGGCAGTCTGACAGGAGGTGGTCAGCCCCAGACAATAAACACAGTGGTGTGGGTCAGCCTTGGCAAAGGCCTCCCACAGACATCACAGTGTTGAAACCCAGTGGGCCGGTTTTCTTTTGGGTTTCTCAGACATAATGCCAGCCTAACAAAACTTGCCCTTTTGATGGCAGTGCCAGGCAAGACACCATTATCGGTTCCTAACCGTGATCACGGTATTTGAAAACCGTTATAATTCTGTTTTTAGAACCGATAAGAACGAACCGCACTCTAAAACCCACTGTACATTTTAAAATGTAGAAATAATAAACCGATCGGTTCAAAACCGAACCGATAATTAATTTTCCCACAGACTTAAAATTTAGTACTTACGGTTACCAGATAGAGCTTTAAAACCGAAATGCGGTAAAAATAATGACTTTTGCCGTTCAAATGACCGAAAAATACCGCTGAACCGAGAATGAACCGAGCTGAAGGAGCTGATCTCGGAGCGACTGTTCAGTGAAGGAGTAAGAATCTGACAGTTTCATTTGAAACTGCCAGATAGAGCTTTTGGGCACAGCGCCTGTGTGTTGTAGAACTCCAGATCCTCTGGAGTTAACTCCTTCCTCTCCTGGGGCAGTTCAGCTGCAGTGGCTGACTGCTAATGTTATAATATAGCAAGACTTCATGGTGTTTGAAAGGGAGATATTGCTGATGGGGGACCTGAATATGCCAGATGTTAACTGGAGCACCTTTGCTGCAGCCACATCCAAGAGCAGGGCCATTCTCGATGCCCTATGGGGGCATGCCTCAGACAGCTAGTTTTGGAATCCACTCGGGAGGGAGCAATCTTAGACCTGGTACTCTCAAATGGAGATGGAGAGAGGATCTCTGATCTTGAAGTGGGTAGCCATCTGGGAACAAGCAACACCAAACAGTGTGGTTTACAATAAATTTAGCTGTAGAGTCAAGCCACACAAAAGTGAAGGTACTGGACTTCAGGACAGCTGATTTTGTCAAAATGGGAGAATGCCTCAGAAAAGCACTAGCAAACAGGCAAGAAGGTGGGTGGAGCAACAATGGGGAAACATCAAAACTGCCATCACAGAGGCAACAAGCCTTTGTGTGAAGCAAATAAACAAATCAAAGTGAAAGAATAAACCACTATGGTTCTCAAAAGAAGTGGCGGGGAAGATAAGGGAGAAAAAGATAGCATTCAGGAAGTATAAGGAAACACAGAAGGAGCAGGACAGAAAACTGTACCAGTTAAAGCAGAAGGAAACGAGGAAGGCAGTCAGAATAGAAAAGGCCCACACTGAGGAAAAGATAGCCAACTCGGTTAAGAAGGGGGATAAAACCTTTAATAGGTACATTAGGGAGCAAAGAAAGATGAAGGCAGGGATACTGAGGCTGAATAAAGAGGAAGGTGGTTGGACAGAGAGCAGCACTGAAAAGGCAGGGATACTGAATGAATATTTCTGCTCAGTATTCACAATGGACAAGCAGGGGGAGATACCTAATCCAGTCAATAGAAGCACTCTGGATAGGGGGGTTGATATTAGTCCTTTCACAGAAGAAAGGGTTCTGAAAGAGCTCTTAAAACTGAAGGTGGATAAAGCAATGGGGCTTGATGGAATTCACCCCAGAATTCTAAAAGAACTAAGGGAAGAACTAGTAACACCACTGACTACCCTTTTTAATAAATCATGGGAGGATGGTGTGGTACCTGAGGACTGGAGAAGGGTGGATGTGATTCCCCTTCACAAAAGTGGGAGCAAGACAGAGGCAGGAAACTACAAACCTGTCAATTTGACCTCAGTGGTAGGGAAAACGATGGAATCACTTCTGAAGGAAAGAATTGTTGAGTACCTAGAGGCCAGTGGGGCACAGGACCCAATGCAGCATGGATTCACAGCAGGAAGGTCATGTCAAACAAATCTAATTGATTTCTTTGACTGGGTGACCAAAGTAGTAGACTAGGGAGGGGCTGTGGACGTGGCCTACCTAGACTTTAGCAAGGCACTTGACACAGTCCCGCACAAAAGATTAATAAACAAATTAACCAGCCTGGGAGTAGGTCCCAGGGTGGCAGCCTGGGTAAAACACTGTATGAACAACAGGAGACAGCGGGTAGTAGTAAATGGAGTCCACAGTGAAGAAAGGAGGGTTACTAGTGGGGTATCGCAGGGTTCAGTACTGGGGCCAGTCCTTTTTAATGTCTTTATAAGTGACATTGCAGAGGGACTGGAAGGGAAAGTGTGTCTCTTTGCAGATGACACTAAGATCTGCAACAGGGTTGATATGCAAGGTGAGGTGGAAAGGATGAAAAGGGACTTGGCAAGGTTGGAGGAATGGTCAAATGAATGGCAGCTTAGATTCAATGCAAAGAAGTGCAAAGTAATGCACCTGGGAGACAAAAACCCACAGCAAGGGTACACAATGGTGGAGGGGTGAAAGGCTGACAACAACAAAAATGGAAAGGGACCTGGGAGTAGTCATATCAGATGACCTAAAGGTGGGCCAGCAATGTGAGAAGGCAGTAAGGAGGGCTGGGGGAATACTGGGATGCATAGGGAGAGGCATCACCAGTAGAAAATAGAAAGTTATTGGCCCTCTGTATAGACAGTTGGAAAGACTACATCTGGAGTACTGTGTACAGTTCTGGAGACCTGATCTCCGCAAAGACATAGACAGGGTGGAGGCTGTCCAGAGGAGGGCAACCAAAATGGTGCCGGGTCTGCACCAGAAGACATATTAAGAAAGACTTAAGGAGCTTCAGATGTATAGCCTTGAGGAAAGGGGGGGGGGGACATGATAGAAACTTTCAAATACCTCAAAGAAATCAACAAAGTCCAAGAGGGTAGCATCTCTCAGAAAAAGAGATGTACAAGAACAAGGGGGCACAATTTGAAGATAGAGGGGGGACGGCTCAGAGGTAATGTGAGGAAGTATTTCTTCACAGAGAGGGTTGTAGATGCATGGAACAACCTTCCTGAGGAGATCATAGAGTCAAAAACAGTGGGGGAATTCAAGAATGCATGGGACAGTTATAAGGCAATTCTAGTGGAGGGTAGGAGGAAGTAGGCTGTTGGTTAACTAGGATCTGCAGCTTATCCGTTAGGTAGGGAAATGGGCAGACTAGGTAGGTGAAGCGGTCCTTATCTGCCGTCAAATTCTATGTTTCTATGTTTCTGTGTAATGTGGAAAGTGAAGAAATACTTGAATTAGTTAATCAACCTCTTAATAACATATGTACCAAATATATACTTAATACAGTATCTTTACTGCTGGAAGCAGCTATTTAGAAAATTTAATGTTGCTACTATAGCAATTCAGTAGAACCCAACCTAAAACCAGTAACATGGTCTGGAGGTTAATTATAAATAAATGAATTATTCTCAAGTTAATATACCACCAGTCTGACACTTAAGATGGAAACAAAATTCATAAAAAAGCTGCTAGATCTACGTATATTTCTGACAATCACACAGAAGTGTGGTGTGCATATGTTATGGAACACATACAAACAAGGGTGAAAAGAATAAGCGCCTCAGCTGGGACTTGAACCCAGGCCACCCGGAATACCATTCCAATTGTGCTAACCAGCTACGTCACTCAGACAACTGGAAATAGAAATTACGTACCTAATGTAATTCTTGATTTTCTTGGACAAAGTCTCCACCACTCAATCACACTAATGGGAGTTCGCCAGAGGCGTTAGGACCCAGCAGGAGCAAAGTTTTTCAAGAGGGCCAGCGCCTGAGATGGAGCTATGAGGAAGCGGTGCCGCGAGCCCCGGCTCATGCGGTAATGACTATCTCAGCGTCAACCCTACAACCGCTTCAGTACCTTTTTCCGAGGAGGTGCAGCATAATTAACCTAGAAGGGCTAGCCTAAAAATCAGAATAAGATAGTCCAAATGACCTGTGTAAGAACAGTCAACAGTAAAGTCTTCACAGCCCAGCCATTGAGGGAGTGAAGACCATAAACAGAGAAGTGAGCTCGAGGGATGGCGGGTGGGCGTGTGAATGAGTGGTGGAGACTTCGTCCAAGAAGATCAAGAATTACAGCCGGTACGTAATTTCCATATCTTCCTGGACATAAAGTCTCCACCACTCATTCATACTAATGGGAGAGTACCGAACTAAATAATCCCCCGAGATGGGTGGCAGGAGATAAAGAGCTCACGTGCTCAGGATAGAAGTCCATTAAGAATGGTCCTGCCAAACGACAGATATTGTCTGACATGGACATCCAAGGCGTAGCTCCAGGTAGCCGCAATGCAAATATCTGCAATGGGCATGTTACAGATTTCCACCAGAGATGCTGTGACTGCTCTGGTAGAGTGAGTGTATACTCTGCCTTCCAGCTTGACCTGTGCCATAGAATAGCAGTGGCAAAGGCATGCCACCAGCCATGCTGAAATGCATCTGATAGCGACAGGTTGAGCCAGCCGGGTCTCGCTGAAGCTAACAAACTGTTGTTGAGCCTTACGAATTTCTTTTGTTCTATCTAGATAGTAATGCAGTGCTCTCTTAACATCCAGTGAATGAAGGGTACGCTCCCCTTCATTTTGGAAGTTCACAAAGTAGGTAGATAGGGAAGACTAAAGGTTGGTTTAGATGGAATTCTGAGACAACCTTAGCGAGAAACTTAGGAAGAGTCTTAAGAACTACCTTGTCCTTGTCCTTGTGAAATACAGTGTACGGGGGTCTGTGACCAGTGCATGTATTTCAGAAACTCTACGGGCCGAAGTAATGGCCACCAGGAAGGCCATTTTCCAAGTGAGGAACTTCAAGTCGCAAGTAGCTAGAGGCTCAAAAGGTTTACGAGTGAGCATGTCTAGCACAAGGTTAATATCCCAGGCTGCAACAGGATGTCTGATAGGAAGTCTAGTATGCAGAATACCCCTAAGAAACTTCTTAATTACAGGCAACTGAGCCAGTGACATAGAAAGTACCGGCTCGTGATATGCCGAAATGGCACAAAGATGAACTTTGACTGTGGAGTACTGTAGACCTGTAATTGAGAGGTCTAAAAGATACTCTAAGACTTTATATGGTGGGCAAGAAAAAGGGTTACAAGAGGATTTTGCACACCAGATAGAGAAACGCTTCCATCGGGCTGTGTAGGTTTTTCTAGTGGCCGGTTTACATGCAGCCAAAAGAATATCTGAAAGTCTACGAGAAATATTGAACCTATTCACTTCTATCTCTTCAGGAGCCAAGCACAAAGGTGAAGCAACTTCAGATTGGGATGAACCATGGGACCATGGGTCAGAAGGTTTGTCTGAGGGGGAAGCATCTTCAGGGGGGGTTTCCGATAGACTGTTGAGTAGCGGAAACCATATCTGCCGAGGCCAGAAGGGGGCAATGAGAATCATTCTGCCCTCCTGAGACTCCAATTTGAGAAGTATCCTCTGAATTAGGGGAAGAGGAGGAAAGGCGTATAGAAAGCATCTTGTCCACCACAGCCTGAACGCATCCTGACAGAAAACGCCTGGTCCCAGATTTCTGGAGCAGAAGAGAGGCAGTTTTGTGTTGAGTGTGGATGCAAAAAGATCCAGGTCTGGAGTTCCCCACTCTTTGAAGAGTGACTGAACCTGTCCCAAAGTGACCCACCTTTGGAGAACTATCCAGGAAAAGGCTGACCCATTGCTGGGTCTGCAGGAGCATTTTTCACCACAAGTTTTTATTATAGGAGATTATACCACCGTTCCTGTTAGAGAAAGGCGGTATCACATGGTCATTATATCTTTGTCTGTTAAGAGGCTTGTCCTCTATTACTGGAAAGATCAACATGCAGTTTCCTACCTCGAGTGGGTGAAGGAGTTTTTTATAATTTGAGGATGGAAAAAGCAATTGCGAGTCTTCGCGGTAAGCTTCCCCTGTTCAGAACCAGATGGGAGAGGCTGTATACGCTTTGGTGTCTGCTCCCAGTCTCCCCGGGATCATCTCAATAAGACAGAAATGACTTGAGGGAGGCAGTTAAGTAGATACTGTAATATATGGTTATAACACATGGAGCCCCTTGATGCACTAAACTATATAAACTATCATAGATGGATCCTTTGCCTTTTTATTGTCGCGCACTGGGGCAGTAGAATTATCTAGTAGTAGTGAGACTGCACCTTACTTGTGTGCAGATATGGCTCTGGTAGGGTGGGGGTTGGGTTAGTAGACATGGGGAGGGCAGGGGTGCGGGGAGGAAATGTTTGTTTGTTGGTTAGGTGTATGGTTAATTTAATTTCACTCTCTGTAATTCTTACACTGTAATATTAACCTGTATTGTATGTCTCGTCAACACTCCATGCCCTGTACCTCTTGTTGGATGGTTGTGTGTTTGTTTTGTTAATGTTGTATAAAATGAATAAAGCATATTCAATTTAAAAAAAAAAAGAGTGACTGAACAACGGTTAAGTCGAGAGACCACTTGAGAGGATCCGTCTCCGTTCTACTGTGATGGTCTGCCAGTTCGTTTTGTACTCCTGGCAGGTAAACTGCCTGAATCAGAGCCTTGTGTTCCAGGCACCACTCCCACACTCTCATTACTTCCCTGTGTAATGGCTAAGAGTGTGCGCCTATTTGTTGATGTAGTACATCACTGCTTTGTTGTTCATTTGAAGGAGAATTTTCTTGTGACAGAGTATGTCCTCCAAGGCTCGGACTGCATAGAGGATGGCTCTCATTTCCAGGACGTTTATGTGAAGTTGGGACTCGTCCTGAATCCACGTACCCTGGGTGTGGCGATCCTGGTGGTGGGCTCCCCAACCCATCAGGGATGCGTCCATGGTAATGGAGATCTGATGATCCAGAGGGGCAAAGGAATATCCTTCCAGAAGATTGTCCTCCTGTGACCACCAGGTGAGTGACCTCTTCAGAGGTTCTGTCACCTTGATGAGAAAGGACTGAGGGTGAGTGGTTGGGGACCACTGAGTACTGAGCATCCACTGAAAGGTTCTCAAGTGGAGATGAGCTAGGGGTACAGTGAACACAGAGGATGCCGTGAGGCCCAGCATCCGTTGCATCGAGATAGCTCGAACCGAGCTGTATTCTCTGATGTATCGGGTCTTCTGTAAGATATCGCTCCTTCTGTCCTCTGGAAGAAAAGCCTTCACACAGGAGGTGTCCAGAAGAGTTCCCATGAAGAGGAGCTTCTGGGAGGACTGCAACTGTGACTTGTTGAGATTCAGCAGGACTCTCATAGATGTGAGGAAGTCTGAGGCCATGGCCACGGCCTCCACAGTCCCTTGCCTGGAGTGACTTGCTAGGAGCCAGTCATCCAGATATGGGAACACTTGTATTCTGATGTTCCTGAGGTGCGCCATGAGAATTGCACAACACTTTGTAAAAACTTGAGGTGCCAAGGATAGCCCAAAGGGCAGGACTCTGAACTAATAGTGTTGACCCAATGCCACGAACCTTAGGCATTTATGGTGCTTTGGGTGTATGAGAATGTGTTGGTAGGCATCCTACATGTCCAGGGAGGCTAGCCAATCATGCCGATGAAGCAAAGGTAGCAGGGTACCTAGTGATATCATCTTAAACTTCTCCTTGTGAAGGAACTTGTTTAACTTTCTGAGACCCAGAATGGGGCGCATGCCGCTGGTTTTCTTCGGGACCGGAATAGAATGGGAGTAGAAACCTGTGTTTCGTTGATCTAGCGGAACTATTTCTACTGCCCTGTTGTTCAGAAGGCCTTGTACCTTGGAAGCAAGAAGGTTTGACTGTACTGCCGACAGCCTGGGCTGTCGTTTGGAGGATGATCCTAAAGGGTTTCCGAAAGATTGAGAGAGTACCCCTCATGGATTATCCGGAGGACCCATTTGTCTGATGTTATAGATTTCCACTGATTGTAAAACTGAGTCAGACATCCTACCACCACTGAGGAGGTGTCCCCCTCGAACAGCTGAGGTGGATCCTGGACCAGAAACTCAGAAGGTGGCACTGGGCACTTTGGGCCCTTGTGCCTTCTGCTGTGCTTTATTTTGTGGCTGAAGGATGTCGTTTTTGTTAAAACCCCCTCTGCCTCTGCCCCAAAAGGACTGGCTGTTGTGAAACTGATGCTTGTTCACACCCTCTTGGGAGGTGGCAGGAGCAAGTCTAGCCATCTTAATCGCAGACCTAGTCTTCTGTGTGGCCTCCAGAGCTTGCTTCACCTGAGGCCTGAACAGATACATACTGTCAAAAGGTAAAGCCATGACCTGCTTCTGGGCATCATTCTTGAAGCCTGAAGTATGTAGCCAAGAGAGGCGACGGGTGCAGATGCCAGCTGCCACCACCCAGGAGGCAGAATCGTAGGCACCCATTGCAACTTTAAACTGTTGGTTATTGGATTCGACACCCCTAGTTATGCTTTGAAGTAGCTCTGAGTTTACTTCCGATTCGGGTGGAGTTTCTACTATTTCTTTGAGTGAATGCCAAAGGACATACTCATATTGAGAAAAATAGCCCTGGTAGCTGGCCATGCGCATACCCAGGGTCAAGGCAGCAAAGACTCTCTTACCTAAGGTGTCTATCTTGCGAGATTCTTTGTTTATAGGTTGGGCTGTAGATCTCTGAGGAAGGACAGCCTTATCATTCTCTGCCAGGACCACTATGGCATCAGAAAAGGCTTGTGAGGCCAATATGGGGCGATCCTTGGGAGGGGCATACTTCCTATCTATGGACTTGGCCACGGAAGGAATTAGAGCCGGATTCTTCCACACCATCTGTGAGAGGGTCTCGAAAGAGGGCTCTATCGGAGGTGTTAAATCCATAGGGATCTCCAAGACATGAAGATATTGGAGTCGTAAAGGCTTCCCAGGATCAATTTCTGTTGTCTGGAGAGCAAGAGTAAAATTTAAATATTTGAGCAGAGACTTAAAGGAAAGGTCTTCAACCAAAGGTTCTGCAGAATGATTGATCCCTGCTCCCAGGGCAGTGTCATCAACATCGCCACCCAGGCGAAGATCTGGGTCAGGCTCAAAATCATCTCCTGATATTCCAGGGGGGACTGTATGTTCAGGAAAGGAGTGAAAATCAGGAGGACTAACAGAAGAAGAAACAATCAGAGTCGAGAATCCATGAAGACCAGACGCCACTGCACCAAACCTCAGCGCCGTCAAGGAAAATGGTGCGAGAACAAGGAAGGAAGCACCATTGGAAAATGCTCAGCACAAGGCACAGAAAGAGCCCTCGGCGCTGCACACAGTGCCGACAGAGCCCATGGCACAGCAGACGGTGCCGACAGAGCCCCCGGCACTGTGGATGGTATCAACAGAGCCCGTGGCACTGCAGACAGTGCCAACAGAGCCCCTGGCACTGCGGACAGTGCTGACAGAGCCCCCGGCACTGCGGACAGTGCCGACAGAGCCCTTGGCACCGTGGACTGCACCGAGAGTGTCACAGGGGTCTGAAAAGTGTCACAGGGGTCTGAAAACTGTGATCTGAAGTAAAAGTGGGAACAATGGCAGGAGATAGAAGCATTGGTGTGGACCCCTGCACTGCAGCCATGTGAGGGGGATAAAAGGGAGGGGGACAGGGGAAAAACAGTCCCACAGATCATCAACAAATTTGCAAAGGAGCAATTCATCAACATCTTGCCTACAGATGTGCAGTTCTGAGTAAAGGAACACTGACCAGAAAGTGGGGAAAAAGCTGTTTCTTTAGCCAAGGACTACCAAATAGCCAGACAAACGATACAGCAGCAAGGTAACAGCGCTAATTGCACTTATCCTCATGTACTTCGTTGAGTAACTAGTACTTGACTACCCTCCTTTGTGCACCCTCCTCTCGAGGGCACTTATTCTTAGTCCTTTTTAGTCTGATCGAACCTGCTATGCATACTCAAACCCACCCTGTATGTAGCTTTACTGTATCGATCATGTCCCATATAGTTCTTAAATGCTGTTTAGCTACCTAATGTTATCCCCATGAAGCCTGTTATTCTCTGTATGCTTTCCTTGAATTCTTTACTGTTCAAATCCTCCCTGTATGTACCATTACTGTATTGTTCTTGTGCCATTTAGTTCTCAAATACTGTTAACAGCCTAATGTAATCCCTGCGATGCCTGCTATTCTCTGTATGCTTACTTTGACTTCCTTACTGTACTTGTACTCACTTGCCCTGTAACCCTCCCGAGTCGCACCTGAAAATAGGCACTTGGCTGTCTAGTGTGCTTACCCGGTTAACAAAAGCAAATAAATAAATAAATAAGCATGACTAAGACACTCTTTTTCCCATTTAAACTCCAAGCCTGATAAGAACTCTGGTGGGGTTAACAAATCTGTGCCCAAAGACGTTATCTGCCATAACTGTAATAAGCCAGGCCATACTGCAAGAAACTGCCATAGTAAGGAGAGTGGCACTGGAGCAGATTTGTCCTTGGCAAATTGGGGCAAGTACTTAACAGATGTGAAGGTGGGGGATAAGACTGTAAAGGGACTCATTGATTCGGGAAGCAGACAGACCCTAGTGCATTTTGAAGGGCTGGGAAAACACTGTGCAAAGGGACCAGGTACCGGTGTCATCTGCATCCACTGGGACACTCGATACTATCCCACCACCTAAGTGACTCTGACCATAAAGGGTGTGCCGCATCAAATGAAAGTGGGGGTAGTACCTAAGTTACCTGTACCTGTGATTATTGGAAATGACTTTCCAGGATTTACTGAGTTAATCAAAGAGGGAGTAAATCCTGATGTTTCAGCAGCTGTGGTGACAAGAGCTCAGGCAAAGCAAATTTCAGATAGTGGGGACACTTTTCCTTTCAGTGATTTTGATTCTGACTTGTCTGAACACAGCTCCAAGCTCCAGAAATCCAGAAAAGAAAGACAATGCCTGAAGAAACTGTGGCAAAAAATGACTGATGGACATAAAGAAAAAAATTACTCACCTGTGTAATGTTGTTTCTTCTAATGGGGTCTTGCTGTATTCTGACAATAGTAGTGAGTCCCAACCTTCGAGCTGCCCCGGAGATGAAAAAGTTAACTTTCCATGCCAGGCATGGAACGCTGAGCTCGAGCTCGGTTGAGACTCTGTCTGTTGCTGTTTGAACTCAAACCGTCAGATCTGAGCTAAACTCACTGAGGTCCTGTGAGGTCCTGTGTGGAAGCTGTAAACCTACACTAGCCAACTGGCTACTAAATATAATAACAAATTTTTTGGTCTCAAAACAAAGACTCAAGTCAGGAAACACAAAAAATGAAATAAACACAACACCCACTCACCCAAAGAAAAAAGGGTAATAATGAAAAAGGTGGGGCACCTCCTAAGTGCCAACACTGCTACTGCCCACCCACATCCCAAAAACAAAGGTTCTGAGACAGGAAGGCGGGGGGGAGTTCAGAATACAGCAAGACTCCATTAGAAGAAACAACATTACTAAGGTGAGTAATTTTTTCTTCAAACAACATGAAGTCTTGCTGTATTCTGACAATAGCAGACTACCAAGCAGTACCTCCATGGAGGAGGAACAGAACCTACTTAGGAAATAGGCTCTGAAGCACAGCTGTGCCAAACCGAGCATCACTTCTAGCCTGGATATCCAGAGAGTAATGCTTGGTAAAAGTGTGAACTGTTTTCCAGGTAGCTGCTTGACATATCTCTAAGATAGGAATATCCCTGGCAGCAGCCAGGGAGGCAGCTGTACCTCTAATAGAGTGAGCCCTCAGGCCTGAGGGTGGAACTTTACCTAGTTTTTCATAGCAAAATTGAATGCAAGAGACAATCCACCTGGCAATGGATCTTTTAGTGGCAGGTTTTCCTTTACCAACCTCACCATAAGTGAGGAACAGTTGGAGGGAGTCAAACCTGTGACCCTTGGTACGTTCTATGTAGTAGCTAAGGGTTCTTTTCACATCTAAACTGTGCAGCCTCCTCTCACCAGAGGAGGAATGGTCAGTGAAGTACACTGGAAGATACATAGATTGGTTAAGGTGGAAGTCTGAAACCACCTTAGGTAAAAACTTCCTGCTAGTCCTGAGGACCACCTTATCTCTATGAAAAGAGATAAAATCAGGCTCCACTGACAGGGCTTGTAACTCGCTTATGCGCCTGGCAGAAGTGATGGCTACCAGGAACACAGTTTTCCAAGTCAAGTACTTAAGCTCTGCTGAGGACAAAGGCTCAAAAGGGGGTTGCATAAGCTGAGCAATGCAAACGTTAAGGTCCTTAAGCAGGGGCAGGGTCCCTGAATGGCGGATTGGTATGAAGCAATCCCTTGAAAAACTTGGAGAATACAGGGTGAGCTGAAAGAGAAGAGGGCTTACATGCTGAAATAAAAGCAGAGACAGCTGCCAAATGCACCCTTAGTGTAGCTGGTCTGAGTCCCAAGCTATTCAGATGGAGCATATAGTCAAGGACTGTGGGCAGATCAGCAGACTCTGGGGAAATATGCTTCCCAGAGCACCATATGGAAAATCTTTTCCACTTGGAATTATAAGTAGTTCTGGTGGAAGGCTTCCTAAAAGCCTTTAGAATATCCATAACACCTTGGGAGAGGTGTAAATCAGCAAACTCTCTCTTCAAGAGCCAGGCCTTGAGGTTGAGAGATTTGAGATTCGGGTACCAAACCCTCCCCTGAGCACAGGTTAGCAGGATGTAATTCCTGGGAAGAGACAGGGGAAGGTGGACTGCTAAGGACAATAGGAGAGGATACCAGGGCTGTCTGGCCCAGTCTGGAGCAATCAGGATCACCTTGCAGGGTTGAGATTTGATTTTGACTAGTACTTTGAATAGGTGAGGGAAGGGGGGAAAGCATACAGGAACTTCCCTTCCCAACTGAGAACTAAGGCATCCAGGGGGACTGAGCCCAACACTGGGGGTCTGCAACAAAACAGGGGAAGTTGGTGATTGTCTGGGACTGCAAAAAGATCTATCTGTGGGGTGCCCCATCTGGAGAATATCACTTCCAAAACCAGGGGATCCAGTGACCATTCGTGATGGCCCTGGGATATACTGCTGAGAGCATCTGCCAGGACATTGTCCTTGCCTGGGAGGTGTACTGCCATGAGGGAAGTGTTCAGGGAATAAGCCAGAGACCACAATTTCATTGCTTCTGTGCACAAGGCCATAGACTGAGTGCCTCCTTGCTTGTTGATATACCACATTGTGGTGGTATTGTCTGTTCTGATCTGAATAACTTTTTTCTGAACAGACTTGGAAAATGCTTGAAGTGCTAGAAATACTGCTCTGCGTTCCAGCAGATTGATGTGAAGCAGAGATTTCTGAGGGGACCACAACCCCTGAGTGGTCAGGTCTCCCAAGTGGGCCCCCCACCCCAAGAGGGAGGCATCTGTAGTAAGGATTAAAGAGTGAGACTGAGTGACAAAGGGAACTCCCTGTCTTAGATTGTTCTGATCCTGCCACTACTGCAAGGCCTGGATCATGGTTTGAGTCACTGGGATCAGTTTGGTCAGAGGGTCCTTTTTCTGAGACCAAAAGGCTCTCAAGTGGAACTGAATTTCCCTCATCTGAAATCTTGCTCCCTGCACCACTGCTGTAGAAGCAGCCATGTGCCCCAGGAGCTGCAGAAAATGCCTTGCTGGTCAAGACACCTGAAGGGTGAATGAGGAGGCCTGTGTGATAAGGGTCCTTGCCCTGTCCAGGGGAAGGAAGGCTCTGGCCTTTTCTGTATCTAGCTCTGCGCCTATGAAGGTGAGGAGCTGAACAGGCTCTAGAACTGACTTTGACAGATTCAGAAGGAAACCTAGAGAGGTGAGCAGCCGCTGAGTTATCTGTAGGTATAACTTGACTTGGTCTGGAGATTGGCCTACTATGAGCCAGTCGTTCAGGTATGGGAAGATGGCAATCCTTTGCCTTCTTAGAGAAGCAACTACTACTGCCAGGCATTTTGTGAACACCCTTGGAGCAGAGGTTAGGCCGAAGGGCATTGCTCTGAATTGGTAATGGCCTGAGGGCAGCTCGAACCTGAGGTACTTTCGATGGGAGCTTCTGATGAGAATATGGAAATAGGCATCCTTGAGGTCCAGGGACACTAGCCAGTCCCCTGGCCTTAGAGAGGGTAGAATTATTCCCAGAGTCACCATTTTGAATTTTGGTTTTAAAAGGTGCTTGTTTAAGTATCTGAGATCCAGGATGGGCCGCCATTCTCCTGTCTTTTGGGGTAAGGAAGTACCTGAATACAATCCTTTGCCCTGGTGTAGGGTGGAACCTTTCCACAGCTCTGAGAGCTAGGAGGGAAGAGACCTCTGCCTCTAAGGCAAGTGCCTCTGATGGATTTGCAGGTGGAAAGGATCTGGTTCTCATCTTTGGAAACTTTTGAAGCTCAGAACCAGTCCCTGGCTTACTACTTCCAGGACCCACTTGTCTGATGTTAGAGACTTCCAGTCCTGGACAAAGTAAGCCAGCCTGCCCCCTACAGGTAGTGGAGAATCGGCCCTGGCAATCCCATCAGGGTGTCTGTTTGGCAGGGGGTTTAGGCTGAGGGGTGGAAGCAGGCCTGCTTGTACCCCTTCTGCCTCTCCCTCTAAAGAACCCCCTCTGAGCATAAGCAGAAGAGGAGGCTGGGCTTGGTAGAAAGGCCTATGAAAAGGCCTGCCCCTGCTCCTGGGATGCTGCCTTTGAGGAGTGGCTTGCCTTTCCTTGGCCTGGGCACTCCTATAGGTGGTCCTATATTCATCCATTTTCTTCATGTAATTCTCTGTTTGCTCCCCAAAAAGAGAATTACCTACAACAGGAAAATCCATGGCCTTAGTCTGGGTATCCTGTGACAGGCTAGTACATCTGAGCCAAGCCATTCTTCGAAGTGCCACAGATGTAGCCATGACTCTAGATGAAACATCATTGGAGTCCACTGCAGCATGGAACTGCACCTTGGATGCCTCAATACCATCAGCAGCCGCCTGCTCCAGCTCCTTGGCAAGCTGGCCAGGGACCTGTTTTGCTAGAGCCATGCCAGTGTCCCATCTGGATTTCTTATATCTAGCAACATAAGCCATATAATTTGCCTGTCTGAGTCCCAAGGATGCTGCCATGTACTGTTTCTTTGCCATGGCATCAATCCTCCTGGAGTCCTTGTCTGGGGGGTGTGAAGCCAAGGGAATATTTGCCTTGCCACAGGCTGCAGCCTGCACTACCCCAACATGGCTGCATTGTTGTGTAAGGAACTCCGTATCAGAGCCTGACAATGTGTACCTCTTGTCCATTCTCTTATCCACAGGAGGTATAGTGTGAGGAGTTTTAGAATTTTAAATGTCTGTTTCCAAAAGATTTATGCAAGGGAATAGACAGTCTCCAGACTCTGGGATATCCATCATTTCCAATAGTCAGGCTCCTCTTGATTATCCAGCTTCCCCATAGGGAGCTGGAGGGTTTCAGCCACTTTTTATAAAACATAAAATGAGAAGGAGACTCAGAAAGCTCTAGGAGGAGACACTCTGAAGGTCTGTCTGGGGAGATGTCTGGGTCAATGGGCACATCAGACTTTCAAATCCACATTCACTCTCCTCATACTCCTCTTCCCTCCTCCGGTTCATAATATTCCTCTAACTCATACTCTTTGAACCGTGGAACCGCCGAACCGAGCGCCTATCTGACGTGCCGTTCGCCAGAACCGGGAAAGCGACTGGACAATTTTAATCGCTGGCTATTTCTTCAGTGGTTGGAGAGGAAAGTTTTGGCTCACACCAGCTGATTTTCTAGTCCTTTTTGCTGGAACCGACTCCTCAGAGTCGGATCTCCTTTTGCCCGAAGAAGTCTCGCCCTGGTCAGAGGGCACTCCTTCTGGTTTGGTTTGAACCGAACTGGGCTGGCCAGCCGGTTCAGCGGACTTTTTGGCCTCCCTTTCCCTGAGCCTACCAACTCTCTTCTCCAGGGTAGCTGCAGGAAAATTTTGACAAATCTGGCAGTCTGCATTGAGGTGGTCAAACCCCAGACAGTAAACACAGGTGGTGTGGGGATCACTTGCAAAGACTTCCACACACACTACAGTGTTGAAACCCAGTGGGCCCGGTTTTCTTTGGTTTCTCAGACATAGTGCCAGTCCTATCCAAACTTACCCGTTTATGGCAATCCGCCAGGTAAGACCTCTTATCGGTTCCCAACCGTGTCACGGGTCGGAAAAAACGAATAGAATCCGGGGTTTTTAGAGCCAATAGAACTGTAACCACACTCTAAATCACAGATTAAGATTTTTAAATGAACTTGATCGGTTCAAACCGAACCGATAAACCGCTTACAAGTTCCACACAGAATAGAATTAATGTAAAACCTATCTAGTACTCACAAATACCACAGACAGAGACTGAACCGACAGGTTCGCGGTTTCAGTCGGTCGAAAACCGAGAAAAAAGGTACTTTAACCGACAAAATGAGCCGAGCAGAAGGAGAAATCTCCGGAGCGACTGTTCAGTGAGGCGGAGTAAAGAATCTGACGGTTGGAGTTTGAAGAACAACAGACAGAGTCTCAACCGATCTCGAGCTCAGCATTCCATGCCTGGCATGGAAAGTTAACTCTTTCATCTCCGGGGCAGTTCGAAGGTTGGGACTCACTGCATATGTCAGAATGTAGCAAGACTTCATGTTGTTTGAAACAAAGGTTATGGAAAAAGGAGTGAGGCAAGGGAGCCGAGGGACAGACAAAGGAAAGATATAAACTGAAAAAGGTATAAGCTGAACTGGAGACAGAAGAAAAGAAACTTACCCTAAGTGGCCACAGGGCCTCAATACTCGGGTGGTGAAGGGGAAGAAAGGAATAAGAGAAAGGAAAGGAAAGATAGGAGAAAAGGAAGGGATAAAGGGGAGGGAAAAAGGAAAACCTGCCAAGAAATTGCGGAAGACCACTGGCTTGGGAGTCTTAAATTTCCATGGAATTTGAAGACAAGGGAGCAAGGATCCCACCAGTTAAGGATAAATTCAGAGTTGAATTACTGGTCTTGGAAGGCTTGAAAGGCAGGCTTCCCTTCCCACCGCTTTATCCAAAAAACAACAATCTAGAGCCTAGGGCTCTACAAGTGTCCCATATGAAGGGAAGCGATTCCACTCAGAAGAGGAGGGAGTCCTGACTTAGGTGTAGGGGAGAAAATAAAGCAGTGTACACACTGAGTACTGGCGTAGTCTCCACTTCAGAAGAAAAGAACCACGGGACAACCAGAAAAGGGAGGAGAGGGAGGAAACCCCCTCAGACTCTCTTAGGGCTGCATTAAATAAAAACAGCTATAGGGTGACAAGCCAGAAGGTTATCCAAACCCCAAGGGGGGGGCACCCAAGCATAAGAGAATCAAAGGAAGTTCCCTAGAGGGTTCAGGGTGAAGACCTTACTCGCCATCCTCCAGGGTGAATGCTCTGTGACTTTAGAGAAGGAACAGAGAGCTCTGAGGTACCAGGGGGACTCATCCCCCTATTGGCCTCAAGGAGGGGAAGGGCGAGCAGTGTGAAGGAGACACCCAAGAAATGAGGCCCATGAGGGGAAGGTGGGAATCAGTAATGAATGGTGAAGATACAAGAGAAGATCAAGAATTATGGTAGGTACGTAATTTTCATATCTTCCCTTGTCAATTTTCACCATTCATTACTGCAGGGGTGAGTACCAAGCCCCCCTAAGAGGACCCAGCACAGCCCTGAGGGAACAGATCCCTCAGCCTCCTGCTGGTGAAAAGCAGGAGGGGGAGACCCTAGCCATACTAGCCTAAGCAAGTTTAAGGCTGTGGAGAGTGAGTAGGTTTTCCCCCATGAAGAGGGGGGGACAAAGCGTGCCTCTGAAGAACCCTTCTTGCCCTACGGAAAAACAGGCGGGTCCCCCGGAAGGTGGAGGAGGTCACCCTACGCTGGGCAATGTGTGAAAATCTGGATAGACAAAGCCATGCTGTCTGCCTAATGCAGATCGCTGTCCCCGCTAGTCTGGAAGCCACTTCATTGGTATCATAAGATGCCCTTGCTTGGTGCCTTGCCAGTTCCAGACCTTGAGCAAAGAGGGCAATGGCCTGTCTAGATTGCTCCATATCAGGCAGTGATGCTAAGACCTGGGCTAGCGTTGACCACAGATGCTTGTTATAGGCAGCGTGGTGTGCCTGATGTGAACTTATGCACATTAATGCACGAGATGAAGAGAAAACTCTTCACCCCACTGGTCGAATTGTATGGAATCCAGATCTGGGTTCGGTCATGCGCCAGGTGCTGAGGCACAGAGGGAGTATCTAGGAATGTCAGGCCCAAAGGTGGGTGAGGTAGAGAACCTAGAGACTCCAGGGGGGCACAATACCATCTCCTGCAGTCTACTGGGGCTGGAGAAGGAGTGGCTGGACACTGCCAGGTGCGGATAGATGCCTCCTAGAAGGGGATGGGCCAGGAGGGCACCACGAGATGGCGAGCGCTGAATTCACTGAGGTAAGCATGCATCTGCCACTTGGTATTGTCCCTGTGAATGTAAGAAATATGGAGCTCCTGAACCAGCCTCGAAAGGAACTGCTGATACTCAGTGAAATCAGCACTCAGAGGACAGGTGGACAGAAAGTTCCTCTCCCTCAGAAGAGGGAGACAAGGAGGAAGAGGAGCTTGAATGTTCAGAGGACTCCTGCAGTGGGGGGGACAGGCAGAAGACCTGTTCATCCATGGCCCTAATGTAGGAAGGAAAGGCCGCCGCAGTAGCCCTGAATGTCTCCCAGGTTAAGGGCCCAGTAGGACCCACGTGGCCCAGGAGAGGGGGAGATGTCTGCAGAGGGATGGGCGATGGACACCTCACTGAAAGTGTCTGGCCTCTGCCAGGGCTCTGAGATCCAGGGGTCAATGCCACTGTGAGTGGGGGCACTGAGATCATGCCAGGTTGTAAAGAAGGAGTCTGAGAAGGCAAACTCCAGAAGAGCCCAGTAGTGGAGTCTCCCCTGTGATGTGCCCAGGGTTGCTTGTGTCCAGAAGGGCAACCCTCTGCACTGCCAACCAAGGGTGCCCTCGAACCCTCAAGGGAAAGGCGTGGCTCAGCACTGCGACTCTTCCCCCCCCCGCAGGGTGGTGGGAGGGTTCTGCCTCCCTTTGCTCTGGCATCTCAACCCCTCGGACTCAGAGACAGCCCTCTTCCTTGTGGCCAACATGGGGATCCCAGGTCCCACAGGCCCCCCAAGGGAGGCCACAGAAGTCCCCAGCCCCTCCATGGGGCCCATAGCAGCACCAAAAATGGCAGGTGCCCGGGCCTCCACAGAAGAGGACATCTCATCCCGAGTCCCCAAGCCATCACCCCCGAGGGATCCAAGGCCACCCCCAGCCAAAGGATCCTTGCCGACAACATGCTCCAGGAATTCAGGGATAGGGATGCTGGGCAGCCTGATGCCACGTCCCACCGAACCCTCCGACTCTGAAGAATCAGGGCGCCAGTCCGGGTCCAACTCCAAGTCATCCCCATCCGAAGAGGAGGCGACCAGAAGGACCTCTGGGCTAGCGACCCCAGGAGAGCTCCTGGCAGCAGTACCACGAATGGCACCACCACGGGACACGGCGCTGCCACCGGCACTGCCTGGGTCACTGGTGCCATGAACAGCACTGGGATCCAGGGTGGTGCTACCAATGGCATCACCCAGAACACTGACACTGTGAACGGCGCCGAGACCCAGGCCAGCACCCGATCACCGGCGCTGCGAATGGCACCAGGATCCGGAACAGCACCGCTCGGTGGCACTGAGGGTCTGCCAGTACTGGGTCCAGCAACCGTGGTCCACAACACTTGGGGAGCCTGCACCTCCGTGGAGGTGACTGCCAGGGTGGTGCCAGCGGCGCGACTCCAGGAGGAATCACGCCACTCCTCCAGCGCTGCAGAAGAAGTCTCCTCCTCGGCAAGGCTGGAACTGGAGGAGGCCTCCTCCTCACTGGGCCATATAGACACAGGTGGGGACCCGGAGGAAGGGTGTAAAGTTCTGGCCTGGGAGACCCGCAGGTGACATCGTCCTCTGAAAGTTGGCGGAGCCCTGCCGAATTTAAATGTGTGGATTTCCATGACACGGTGGTCCATGGAGAAACAGGCGTCACAGTGGTCCATATCATGGTTGGGTTCCAGGCACCAAAGACAAACATCATGCTGGTCTGTAACAGAGAAGTGCCGGCCACAGGGGCAACGACACATGGGGGAACAGGGGAACAGCCAGCTTTAGATTTACATTTAGCTCCTGAACCAGACATGATGTGAAATTAAAACAACAACAAGCAAAAGATCCTTGTGCCATCAAGAAATAACAAAGAACAGTCTTAACAGCTTCAATGGCATCAGGATGGAGAACTGGGATGAAGAAGCGGCGTCGAAAACTCGAGAAAACCTAATGGCATATATAATATACTGTTCACTCGCACAGCAGGTGTGACCTCGATGGTGGGAGAAATAGAACTGGGATGGAAGAGGCACCTAACGGCCAACCCGCACGCCTACGCAGTGCGCCGCATTTGGGGTGGTGGTACCCTGCCGTACCGACTCCTCCTTCCAAAAAGTCTCCTGCAGGGTGCACGATCTGACTTACACCCAGCAGTAATGAATGGTGAAGACTGACAAGGGAAGATCACCTAAATTCCAATTTTCCTCAGATGCGCTGCGAGAACTGCAAAGCACTTTGTGAAAACTCGAGGTGCCGAGGATAGCCCAAAGGATAGGACTCTGATTTGGTAGGGCTGACCCAACACCATGAATCTGAGGTATATATGATGGCTTAGGTGAATGGGATCATGTTGATAGGTGTCCTGCATGTCCAGGGAGGCTAGCCAATTGTGCTGATGAATCAGAGTTAAAAGCGTATCAAGTGATACCATCTGGAAATTTTCCTTGAAAAAGAACTTGTTTAACTTCCTGAGATCTAGAATAGGTTGCATGCCGCCTGTTTTCTTTTGAATTAGGAAGTAATGGGAGCTGCAAATGAAAATTACATACCTACCGTAATAATGATCTTTCTGTGTATCTTCACCATTCATCACCTTTGGGTATATGACTGGAGGTCATGACCCTGCGGGAGCTCTTTTTTTTTTTTTTTTTTAATGGGTGGGCCGACCCACCACTCGGCCGCCGCTCTCGAGGAAGCATCGACTTCGTGGCGCTGTGGGTTGGCCGTTAGGTGCTGTCGACTTGCCCTCCCGCCAGTTCTGAGTCGCTGGAGAGGAAGGAAAAGGGTTGGGAGGGTGGGACAAGAAAGTCCAAGGGATAGATAAAGGAAAAGATATATACAGTAACATAAAGGAGAAATAAATGA
The DNA here is from genome assembly GCA_016271365.2 of Neoceratodus forsteri. Classification (NCBI taxonomy): domain Eukaryota; kingdom Metazoa; phylum Chordata; order Ceratodontiformes; family Ceratodontidae; genus Neoceratodus; species Neoceratodus forsteri. The sequence goes on along the minus strand of CM057456.1, from coordinate 1,100,627,008 downwards.
CTGAGAGGACAGAATAAGAAGGAAGTCTAAGGAGATTGGGTTGGAACCCCAATCTCTGGAAATAGGAAAAGGAGAGAGGAAGGATTTAGGATAAGAGGGGGAGGAGAAAGGTAACAACCATACCCTGGAGCTTGACTTATCTCCAGATTGTATAGGAACTGCAAAAAGTAGCCAAAAGGCCCATTGTCAGAATTCAAGGCACGAATCACTGGCAGTAACTCTAAAAGCAGTAAACGGCTATTCTGGAAAAAAGACAGGACACAGAGAATTCTCCCCCCCTCTCAAGGGAAAAGATTTTTGGTGAAAGAAAAATGTAGCTTTTTTTTTTAAATAATAAACGGTATGTCCAACGGACACAAAAAATTAAAGATGGACGGGAACAAGGAGGAGGAGAGAATGGAGGGCAACTGCCAACTCCCACCCCACAGAGGTGGAGCTAGAGCACTGGAGAAGGGGTGCCCCCCATGCTGACCACTCTCCCCTTAGAAACAGCATCCCCCATGTGCCCCTGTTTACCCCACTCCTGACAAAGAAAGGAGGGGGGCTGGACACAGAGAGGGAGGGGGACCCAGAGACTGAGGCCCCAGGGGGATGGAGGGCTGGATTGTGATGAATGGTGAAGATACACAGAAAGATCATAATTATGGTAGGTACGTAATTTTCATATCTTATCTGTGTCAATCTACACCATTCATCACCTTTGGGTGAGTGCCGAACCCCCCCGAAGGGTTTTTTCTTTCTTAACCCTAAGGGACAGAGTCCCTTAGCTCTCAGTGGGTGACACACTAAGAGGGAGAACCTTTGGGGCCTGGAGAGGCCTGAGAGTGGGGAAGAGTAAGACGGGACCCCCCCTGAGGGGGAAGGAAGCTGCCCCGACAAACGCTGTCTCGCTCTGTGGGAAAAAAGATAGGTCTCTGGTGAGCGGAGTTAATCATCCTACACCGGGGGCCAAGGGTGGCAACCGGGAAAGACGTAGCCATGCCGTCCGTCTAGTGCAGATCGCTGTCCCTATGACTCTGGTAGCTACCTCGTTGGCATCATAAGTTGCCCTCGCTTGGTGCCTTGCTAGCTCCAGGCCACATGCAGAGAGTGCAGTGGCTTGTCTGGCTTGCTCCATGTCAGGCATTGAGGCTAGGAGCTGACCGAGCCTGGACCACAGAAACTTGTCATAGGTTGCGTAGTGGGCCTGATGTGCTGCAATAGAGAGCAGCAACCGTGCCAGGTAGAAAGTCCTCCTACCCCAGAAGTCAAAATCCGAGGAGTCTTGATCTGGGGTCCAGTCACGGTGAAGGGCACGAAGCCCACTGGGAGTGTCCAGTTGCATCAATCCTGACTGAGGATGAGGCATGGAACCTGGAGACTCCAGTGGGGCGGCAATACCGCTGGCAGAGATCCCTGGGAGCAGGAACACCGGAAAAGGGTCTCTGCCAGGAACGCAATGATGCCTTCCGAAAAGGAGCAGGCCAGGGGGGCACCACAAGGGTGTCTTCACTGAAACTGCCTAAAAAGGTGCATGCCAAGTGCTCTGGATTGCTTTGAGTGGAAGGGGTGATACGCAGGTCCTCCAACATCCTTACGAGTAATCACTGATACTCCGAGAGATCAGCAGCTGGAGAAATGTGGACAGATGTTTCCTCTCTTCTCCTCCAGAAGAGGGGGATGAAGAGTCAGAGGACCTTGCTGTTCAGAGAGCGGCTGCTCAAGGGGAGGTTGAAAAACCTGTCTGTCCATGGCCCTGACGTAAGCAGGGAACTGAGCAGCCACGGCTCTGAACTGCTCCCAGGAGAGAGGCCTGGAAGGACCAAGAATACCTGGGAGCGCAGGAGAATGCAGTAGAGGGATGGGGACAGAGCCAAGAAGAGAAGTCGACTGACCTCTGTCTGGGCTAGGGAGCAGACCAAGAGCTCCAAAAGAAGAAGGAGCTCTGGAAGACTCCACAGCCGATAGCTGAACAACCATATTGGAACTGCCTTGGCTGTGCCTGGAAGATTCCCCCCTTGAGGTGACCGGGGCCATGTAGATCCAGAAGGACGGTCCCCTACCTCCAAAGAATAGGGCCCTCTCAAAGAAACTGAGGGGGAAGAGCTCCTCACAGAGCCAGGGTGGGTTCCGGAAAAAGGCCGCTGAACAGAACTCACACCCCTCGACCCCTCGGAATCTGAGAGTGCCCTCCTCCTCGAGAGAGAGCCAGCCTAGGCAGCTGGCAGCCCTCGTCAGCCCCTGAAGGAGCTATCCAAGGAGCACTACCCTCCCCTCCTGTGGGTGCTCCGATCAGTCCCAAAGTTGGGTGATCTAGGCACACCACTCGAGGGGGTACCACCACTGAGGGGTCAGCGAACCCTCCAAGGTCAGGCTGCAGAGCAATAGTGACCTGCACCACTGCCTGCTGGTCAGCACCCCTGACCCTGGCCATGGTAGTCGCTGTCCGGTCCTCAGAGGAGGTCTGGTCACGGCCTGTTGAGGAAACTACTAGAGTGCCCACCTGGGCAACTAGCTCCAAGGAGCCAGACTGCCTGTCTGACTCAGAATCCGACTCCTCTGAAGAAGTGGAGACTGAAGTCCTGTGCCAGACAGTGGGTGGGCGCTCTGCACCATCCTGACCAAACAGGGCACCAGAAAGGGAGACTGCACCTGAGATGGTTCCAGTGCTGCCCTCAGCACTGCAAACAGTGGCAGAAGGTGGTATGGTTCCAACAAGGGCAGCAATCCCAGTGCCAGAACCTGGCATGGCGCTGTCCTGCCCCACGGAGCCACAAACGGCTCAGGAGAAAGAGGCGGCACGTCAGCTCAGACAGCACCATCGGCACCGAGAACGGCGCTACCCAGCCCCACAGCACTGCAAGTGGCGCAGAGGGCAGATCCAGCACCAACGACGGCACGGCACCAGTCTCGGTGCCGCGAATGGTGCATCCGGAACCCCCATGTTGCCGTGGCCTCACTTGGAGCTGTGAACGACTCCAGAGGTGTGGACACAGCGATGCCCAACCTCAGCCATAATCTGCACCGCAGGTGGAAGAATGATGAAGACAGCGCCCATAGAGACTCCCACGCACCGCTTAGCACTATCAGCGCTGTGAACGGCACCAACAGCAGCCACAGCACCGAGCGACCAGCCGGTGCCAACGAAGGTGCCGTCAGAACCCACATCACCAAGGCCCAAAATGGCGCCGACCGACAGCATCAAGGACGGTGCCAACCTAGGCCTTCCAAGCCACGGGTCTAACACTGGAGCATCCACCTCCCTATACGATTACTATTAACGGTGGCCCATCTGCTCGGGAACAGACTGGGCCTCCTGCACTGTGGGAGGAGCCTCGGCCACGGCTAGGCTGGGAAAGGCCGAGGCTCCTTCCTCCTCGGTTCACACAGAACTGGGAGGGGACCTGGAGGAAAGGCCGAGGGAACATGGCTTGGCCCGACGAGTGCGAACCTGACCCCTGAAAGTCGGCGGAGCCTGCCCCACTTTCCACGCACATTGCTCAATTACTCCCCGGTCCATGGAGAAACAGGCGTCGCACAAATCCATGTCGTGAAGCAGGCCAAGACACATAAGACAACGGTCGTGCTGGTCAGTGATGGAATATTTTCGGCCACATGGGCACCGTCGCATGGGGGGCATCCCCGTCCTGGAAGATTTCTTGACCTCTGACCAAGACATGACCTATGGAGAAATAAACACCAAAAATAGACTTGACGTCACAGAAAATAGAATAATTGGAAAGGTCTTACCGGGCGACGTCGAGTATGGCAAACAGAACCAGCAGAAGGAACCGACAAACTCCGGCACCGAAATTGGAAATAACGACGGAGTCGAACTACAAAGCAGGTAGGCCTCAAACTCTTGTTAGCTTCCCATGAGGTGACCTTGATGGTGGGAGATGAAGAACTGGTGGGAGGGTGGAGCCGACAGCACCTAATGGCCAACCCACGAGCACCACGCAGTGCATCGGCCTCGAGGGCGGCACCGATGGTGCATCGGCTCCACCCATCAAAAAAAAAAAAAGAGCTCCCACGGGGTCATGACCTCCGGCCATATCCCCAAAGGTGATGAATGGTGAAGACTGACACAGATAAGATCCGATGTTCCACTGATCCAGCGGAACTATCTCTACTGCCTTGTTGTTCAGAAGGCCTTGGATCTCAGAAGCAAGAAGGTCTGACTGAGTGACAGACAGCCTGGGCTGTCATTTGGGTGGATGATTTGGAGGGGTTTCCAATAGATTTAAAGAGCACCTCTCACGGATTATTCTGAGGACCCATTTGTCTGATGTGATTGACTTCCATCGGTCATAAAGGAAGGGTCCCCCTTGGACAGCTGAGGTGGAACTTGGGACAGGATTTTAGAGGGTGGCACTAGGCACTTTGGGGCCCTGTGCCTTCTGCTGCATTTTCTTTTGCAGCTGAGGGGTTTGGTTTCTGTTAAAGCCCCTCTGCCTTTACCATGAAAGGACTGATGGTTATGAAACTAATGCCTGTTCCTGCCCCTTTGAGGGGCAGCTGGAGGGGGTCTGGCCATTTTGATGGCCATTCTAGTCTTCTGAGTGGACTCCAGTGCCTGCTTAGCCTGAGAACCAAACAGATATGTACCATCGAAAGGCAAGACCATAACTATCTGTTGGGCATCATTTGTGAAGCCCGAGGTGCGCAACTACGAGTGGCAATGGGTACAAATACCAGCCGCCGCTGCTCTGGAGACAGTGTCAAAGGCTTCCATGGCAGCTTTAAAGCTGTTGATTATTGGATTCAATACCCCTAGTAATGGTATGAAGCAGCTCTCAGTTAACCTTCGAATCAGGAAGAGCTTCTGACGTAGCCTTGAGTGAATGCCAGAGAGTATACTCATATTGAGAGAAGTAGCACTGGTTGCTAGCAATATGCATGCCCAGGGTGGAAGCAGCAAAGGCTCGCTTTCCCAAAGTGTCTATCTTGCAAGATTCTTTGTTTATTGGACATGCTGTAGATTCCTGTGGAAGAACAGCCTTGTCATTCTCTGCCAGAACAACAATGGCATCAGCAAAGGCTTGTGAAGCCAGAATGGGACGATTCTTTGAAGGGGCATATTTCCTATCTATGGACTTAGCCATAGAGAGAATGAGTGCCGGATTATCTCACACCATCTGCGAGAGTGTCTCGAAAGAGTGTTGCACTGGTGGGGTCAATTCCACAGGAATATCCGGAACGTGGAGGTACTGCAGCACAGCAACTTCCCAGGATCGATATCCAAAGTCTGGAGAGAGAGTGTGATATTCCAATTTCTTTGCAGAAACTTAAAAGAAAGGTCCTTGACTAAAGGCTCTGTTGAAAGAGGTTTATTCGCTGCCCCTAGGGAGGAATCATCGTCGAAGCTGTCCCCTAATCGAAGATCAGGATCGGGCTCAATGTTATCTCTTGCCAGTCTAAAAGGGACTGCATAGATAGGAAAAGAATGAAAAGAAGAAGGAGGAGGAGCAGAGAGAATCGGCGTTGAATACCTCAGTATCTCATGCGGCACTGCAAGTGCCCTCAGCGCTGCAACAGGAGGAAGCGCTGAAAACACAGGCGGTGCCAGCACAGAAAGCAGCACCGAGTGCGGCGTCAGCACAGGATGCGGCATCAAGCGCGGTGCTGGCGCCAGAGAAGCAGGCGCCGAGCACAGTGCTGGCACTAGAGAGGCCTCCGGTGTTGGCAATGAGCACAGAGCCGGTGCCAGAGAGGGCAGTGCCGCAGCCAGTGGCACCACAGCAGAAGTTCCAACACTCGACTTACAGAGGAGAAACAAAGAAATTTAGCAAGAGATAAAGGCACCAGTATGGATCCCTGCACCGCAGCCATGTGAGGGGGATGAACACCAGAGTGCAGCGTCGACGGCACTGGAGATGGCGCTGCGTGACTAGGAAGCCACAAACGCCCTGCCCGCAGGTTCGAGACAGATAGGCCCGAAGGCCCCAGTGATGGACCCGCTGACTCAGGTAGCCAGGACAACCTCTGCACCCATTGCTCCATAAGAGTAGCCCAATGGTGAAACTGCTCACCAGAGGACCCCCCCACCAGGCGGGGAGGGACTCCGGAGTTAAGGATGCCAGGCACCAGAGACAGAAACTGGAGGGGACTCTGGAAGAGGAGGAGTCAGGTCTCTGCCTCCAGAAACCGACGACTTAAGCACAGACATACCAGAAGGTGAACTCAAGCAGTGCCATTTCTTCTTTGATTGGGGGCCCGAAGAAGAGCTCGAGGTCGAGTGGTGCCGAGGATGGGACCGCTTCTTTTTGTGCTTTCAGGAAGACTGCCCTTCCCCCCTGAGCACTGGACTGTTTGTAGTTGGAACCCCCTCCATAGAGGGTGGCGGACCAGACCCAGCCTGGTTGACTGAACAGCTTTCACGTGAAGTCTCAGTACCATCACCTGCCCCGTTCATGGTTGGCTCCATCAAAAGAGGGCTGAAGACTTCTTCTGCGATAAGTTACTTAACCAAAATTACTATTTTTATTCTACTTTCTCTAGAAAACAATAAAACTAAAGATAAGCTAATCGAAACTGAAGACTATAACTGCTGTCATATAGACTTGAAGTTTTGACTCCCGGCGAGTGAGTGACATTGTCACTGAAGCGCACTCGATGGCGGGAAAAAAAAGCAACTGATGCGGTTGGAGGGTTGAAGCCGAGGTAACCTATACGGCGTGAGCTGGGCTCGCGGTGCCGCTTCCTCACGACCCTACCTCGGTGCCGGCCCTCCTGAAGATTTTTGGCTCCCGCTGGGTCCTAGTGCCTCCAGCGTAGTCTCATCAGTGTGAATGAGTGGTGGAGACTTTATGTCCAGGAAGATCAGGGTGAACCAATGTTTAAAAAATGTAATGGGTTACTGTACAGAGTTTGGGTTAAATCTCAGACACAGGAACAGACAGATCAATTGGTTATACCACAGAAGTATAGAACAGAGTTGTTACAGATAGCACATGATAGTCCTATGGTTAGTCAGTCAGGGAGGGATCACACCCTTGCCAGATTGCTGTACAGATTTTACTGGCCTGGAATTCATGAAGATGTTGCTACCTATTATAATTCCTGTGCTGAGTGTGAGACAGTAGTCCCAGTCACTAGAAAAGAAATGACAAGGTGCCCCTGGCGCCCCTACCCTTGATAGATGTGCCTTTTGAGAGAATTGCAATGGATGTGGTTGGTCCTTTAGACAAAAGTAAAAGAGTAATAGATTTATCCTGGTAGTATGCGACTATGCTACTAGATACCCAGATGCCATTCCAATGTGTACAGTCGCAGCTTCAAAAGTGGCAGCAGGGCTTGCAAAAATGTTCATCAGGGTGGGCATCCCTAATGAAATCATTACTGATCAGGGTAGTAATTTTGGTGCTGCATTACTGAAGGAACTGTACCAACTACTAGGTATCACTGCCATAAGAACCTCCCCTTGTCACTCTCAGACAAATGGTCTTGTTGAGCATTTTTTTTGTCTTATGTATTTATCTCCCCTGCCTCTCTTTCAGGCCAATTGCCCAAGGACACTCACCTCTCACTCGGTTCCGCCACCGACTTGACCCCACATTACAGTCACCACAGGGTAACCTGATGTAACCCTTGCGCCGGGTGGGTCCTCCTCTTCCGAGGAGAAATGGCCTATTGGCCTAGGCATTGGCCCTGGGTGCTGCTGTGGTCGGGTCGGCTGCCACGGATCCCGAGGGGGCACTGGACTGGGAGGCCGTCATCCGGCAGGAGGATACGCAATTTTTTGATTTTCCCCCAATTTGCCCCTGGTCTCCACCGGGGGCCACTGAAGAGTGCCGCCAATCCCCATCCCACCCCAGGAGAGGAGAGCAGTCCTCCGGATGCTCAATCCTGCTCCTTCCCCTGCTGACCCTCCAGCGCCCGAGTTCATTCCCAAACCCAGGTCGCCGGTGTGGTGTGAGTTAAGGCGCCAGCGCCTCAGCACTCTGTGCCACCGGGCCGGCTTTGTTGAGCATTTTAATCAAACCCTAAAACGGTTTATTATACGGGAAGGAAAATACTGGGACCAATACTTACCTTACCTGCTTTTTACTTACAGAGAAGTGCCACAGGCATCAACAGGGTTTTCACCAAGAAGGACACTGGATGTGATAAAAGAAACGTGGGCAGATAACCCCACCCAGAAACAATCTATAATGTCTTATATGTGTGCCCTAAGAAAGAAGCTGGCAAAATATGTTGAAATTGCCCATAGTAATCAGGAAGAGGCCCAAAACCAGCAGAAGGTGAATTATGACCACGGGGTAAAGAAAACAATTTCAAGCCAGGTGAAAAGGTTTTGCCATTGTTACCCACAACAGAAAATAAACTGTTAATGAAGTGGCAAGGGCCTTATAAAGTGCTTAGACGTACTGGCACCATTAACTACGAGATTGAGACCCCTGACAAGAAAAATCCTATTAAGATATACCATGCTAACCTCCTCAAGAAATGGGTTGAAAAAATGCCAAAAGCTACTTTGCTAGTTTTACCAGAAACTGATAAAGAAGATATTGATGTAGCTTATGACAGACTGGAACAAACTGTAAATGCTGATGCTGTAAAGGAGAATGTTCCCTTAACCTCAGAACAAACTGCAGACATTCATAATGTACTAAAGACATTTAACAGTACTTTTACCACAGTACCAGGCCGAGCAAAAGGGGTTAAGCATGTAATTGTGTCAAGGAATGCTCATCCTATTAGGCAAAAGACACATAGGTTACCAGAGTGGTTAAGAGATGACGTGGTTAAGGAAATACACAAAATGAAAGAATTGGGTATCATAGAGGAGTGCTTGGTCATCTCCAATAGTAACTGTAAACAAAAAAGAAGGGGGTGTTGGAATCTGCCATGATTTTAGGAAACTTAATCAAGTGTCAGAATTTGACAGTTATCCTATGCCCAGAATAGATGATTTGGTGGACAGACTGGGGAGTGTAAGGTATATCAGTACCCTCAGTCTCACCAAAGGTTACTATCAAATCCCTTTAGCTAAAGAATCCAGAGACAAAACTGCATTTACCACTCCTGTTGTATTCTATAAGTTCACCACAACCATGCCATTTGGCTTACATGGTACGCCAGCTACATTTCAGCAGTACATGGATGTAATTTTATCCCCTCACACTGGTTATTGCACTGCACACCTGGATGATGTCATGGTGTACTGTCCAGTCTGGAAAAGCCACCTGGAACACCTACGAGCAGTTGTCTAAGCTATCAAAAATGCAGGTCTGACTATTAATCCTACCAAATGTGCACTGGGCATGCAGGAAACCAGATATTTGGGCTGTGTGTTAGAAAATGGAGAAGTTAAGACAGAACTTTCTAAAATAGAAGCTGTAGCTAACAGCCTTGTCCCTTAAACAAAGAAACAGGTCAGTTTTAGGGCTGGCTGGTTATTATCGGAGATTTGTTCTCAACTTTGCTAAATTAGCTACTCCCCTCATTGAACTCATAAAAAAACGGCACCCAAATAATGTGAAATGGACCCCAGAGTGTGATGAAACTTTTCAAGCCACTAAGGCTGCATTATGTTCAGCCCCTGTTTTAAGAAGCCCAGACTTTGAGAAACCATTCTTGTTGCAAACAGATGCATCAGAGGTAGGCCTAAGTGCAGTTCTGAGTCAAAATATAGATGGGAAAGAACATCCTATTCTGTACATAAGTAGGAAGTTGCATGACAGAGAGAAAAGGTACTCCACCATTGAAAAGGAATGTTTAGCAACAAAGTGGGCCATGGAGTCCCTTAAGTTTTATTTGCTAGGAACTGACTTTGTTGTTATAACAGATAACAATCCTCTCTGTTGGCTTAACCAAATGAAAGATAAAAATTCCAGAATCACAAGGCAAGGCAAATTTTATTTTTATGGCGCCCAATCCCAGAGGCTCTGGGCGTCTAACAAAAAAATTACAAACAGAACAATTAATTAAAATTCAATAAATAACTAAATAAAATAACAATTTCAGTAATACAATTCTCTGATAGTCTTAGTTATTGTACATAGGCGAGACTGAAGAGGTGTGTCTTTAGCTTCTGCTTAAAAACACCAATCGAGGGGGCCTCCCAGACTACTGCTGAAGTGTGTTCCAAAGGGTCGGCCCAGAGACACTGAAAGCTCGATCACCAGATGTCTTTAGCCAAACCCTGGGAATATCCAGGAGGCCCCTCAAGGAGGAGCGGAGGGAGCGAGCAGAGGTTGCAGGTGTCAGGAGCTCCGACAGGTAGCCAGGACCCAGCCCGTATAGGGCCTTATAGGTGAGCAAGCCCACCTTGAAAAGGACCATCCACCTGACCGGCAGCCAGTGCAGAGCATGTAGGACTGTGGTCACATGACAGGACCTAGACAGACCCATCAGCAACCGGGTCGCTGCGTTCTGCACCAGCTGCAGCCTGCAGAGGGTCCCTCCTGTGACCCCGAAGTAAAGAGCGTTACAGTAGTCAAGCCTAGAGGAGACAAAGGCATGTAGCAGAGTCGGCAGATCCTCGGGTGGAATGAAGGGCTTGATCATGACGATGTTCCACAAGTGGTTTGAAACACTCTTAACCATAAATGACAACTGATCTTCAAAGGTCAGCGTGCTATCTAGGATCACACCTAGATTTCGTACACTCTGGGAAGCAAACAATGGAGAAGACCCCAGGAAAAGACTTGTGTCTGCTCCAGGTTGCAACCCATCATGCCAGCAACCTGGCTCGATCACTAGCACCTCTGTCTTATCTGGGTTTAGCCTCAGCCAGCTGGAAGCCATCCAGTCATTGATTTTAGCCAGGCACGTCAACAGCATCAGATGTTCTGGGTGCAAATGACAAATACAGCTGGGTGTCATCTGCATAGCAGTGAAATGCCACTCTGTATTGTTGAATGATCTCACCCAGCGGCAGCATGTACACCGCGAGCAGCATCGGCAACAAGATCGAGCCCTGTGGAACTCCACATGATAGGGACATTGAGGAGGAGAAGAAATTCCCCATCACCACTCGCTGCACCGTATCAGAGAGCTAGGACTCAAACCATCTGATGACAACCCCGGCGAGTACACAAAACTCACAGAGGCTGTCAAGAAGCACAACATGATGTATGGTGTCACATGCTGATGAGAGATCGAGGAGCACAATAACTGACCTGTCTCCTTTATCTCTGGCACTGAGCAGATTATTATGCACTCTAACTAGAGCGGTTTCTGTACGGTGTCTGGCTCAAAAACCTAACTGAAATGGCTCAGAGATGTCGAAGGACATGATGCGATCCTCGAGCTGTTGTGCCACTAATTTCTCTACAACCTTGCTCAAAAAAGGCAGGTTGGAGATTGGACTGTAATTCACCAGGACGTCTGGATCGAGAGAAGACTTCTTAAGAAGGGGTCTCACCAGCGCTTCTTTCAAAGCCACTGGGAATACTCCCTCCATCACTGAGCATCCATCCATCCATCCCAGCAAACACTGGGTCAACAGCCTCGGCGCATCCAATTAAGAAATGTGTCGGGGCCAGCTCCAGTTCACAAAATGTGTGCTTCAGCTCTCAGATCACCTCAGTCACCTCAGACACCTCCACTGGCTTAAATTCTTCCCAGACAGGCAGAATGCCTCTGCTCCTACTAGTCTGACCACTGCGAGGCACAGGCCTCCCTAACGGAATTCCCGACCGGATAGATGACACTCTGTCAGAGAAGAACAGAGCAAACTCTCCACACAAGGTGGATAAAAAAGTCTTCTTCGGCTGTAGACAGGCAGGATGGAGAAGCCTATCCACAGTCCAAAAAAGCTGAGAAGGTCTGTTCCTCCCTGCCGCCATCTCCCTGGACAGGAATTCTGCCCTCTTACAGGAGACTGCCTCCTGGTAGTCACCATACTGAGCACGCAGGACCAGTCTGTCAGCCTCCAGCCAGGTCTTCTGCCAGTTACGCTCCGACTTCCAACCCTTGTTCTTCATCACCTTGAGATCCCCATCAAACAAGGGGGATCTCAAGTGAGAGGATCTGGGTCATATACAGACCGGTGCGATGGTATCCAGTGCCTCGGCCACCACCTTATTATAGGTGGCCACTGCCTCACTGGCACCAATTGCATAGGCTGCCTCAACTCTAGATAGGTCAGCCAGTGCCAAAAGTTCTTCTGAGTGCAAGCTCCTTAAAAAGCGGTAGCTGACCATCTCCATGGGGAAGAACCATCAGAGAAGGCCCCAAACATGAACCCCATGGCACAATGATCAGACCAAAATAACCCAATCAATCCTGAGGTTATAACCCCAAGACCCAGATGGAAGACCAGATTGAGTGTTTGGTCATGCCGATGGGTCACAGAAGCAACTGCTTGTGTCACGCCCAGTGAAGACATCAACTGGAGGAGGTCATAACCAAACTGCAAGGATTCATCATTGACCCACGCATTGAAGTCCCGCAGGATTAAACACCTGGGAGACTCCAACACCTGGTTGATGATGAAGTCCACTACCTCTTGCAGAAATTCTCCTCCCGACCCTGGAGGGCAGTAAATGAGGGGAATCCAGCAACATGCACCTGGACCCCTACATATAACGACGCACTCAAAAGACCTGGTAATACCAACTGGGTGCGCTGAGAAGCCCAGGCTGGCTCTAAAAACGATGGCCACTCCCCCCACCCCACGATCCTTCCTGGGGTAGTGCTCCACGGAGTACCCGGTGGTACTTGGCACTACAGACATTTAAATTCAATGTGATACACAAATCTGGTAAAGAGAATAGAAATGCTGATTTTCTGTCAAGATATGGATCAGGAATTGAGGGTTCTGAAGGTTGAAAAACAAAAGTATGAGTTTAAAATGTACTGTTTGCTGTATTGTTATAGAAAAAGGATACTGCACATGTGCTTAATTTCTGAAAATTAGAAGCTTATATTATTAGAGAATTAATAAAAGGTTTTGGAAACCTGTTTAATAAAACATGTTCCCTCTTAAGGAGGGGGTGTATATGACAGGGTGGAATAGGACCCTGTCCCAGTTGTTATGGAAAGATTTTGAATGCAGGGATTGTTCTATTATCTCCTTTTCTGTCTCTTCTCTGTCTGGCTGCACAACCAAATTTTCCTGTGAGACCTAGGACTTGATCACCCCGACAGTCTCTCAGTTCCTTGCCTCTCACTGTCTCTCAGTTTTCCCTTGCTTGTCTGTCTTCTCCCTTGCATATCTGCTGATATAAAAATATATGCAAATCATTATGTGGAAATGTAACTGATATTGGGATCCTTTTATTTAGAAATGATATAGTGTTACTGTTGAAATGTACATAACTATAGTTTGAGATGATTGCAGAAAGCTATTGGAAACTCAAGGGGTTACCTGAGTGCAATTTTTAAGCCTTTTGGAGAAGAGCTGTGGAAAAGGGGCCTCAGCTCAGAGACACTTTGTTCCTGCCAGCACCTGCCTGAAACATACAAGAACACTTTGGAAGAAACAGGATGCTTGTTAAGAATGGGGGTTGGACGGACTTATAAGAGAGCTGAACTGCAATTGCTGAAAAGAGAAGAAGGAACACAGAGATTGAAGGAAAATTCATATAGATTTTTTCTGTTTATATTGCCTTTGTAAATAGTTATACTGAACAATTAAATTTTTTTATGTTACTGCTAGTACAAATAAATACTCTTGTTGCGGATTTTACAACTACTACTGTTTTTTTCTATGCTTCCTGACAGTGCCTCAACAACCACAAAACCCTTCTAACATTCAGAGAATGTAGAGTAAGCTCTCCCTCATTCTGGAAGTTCACGAAGTAGGTTGGGAAAACCAAGGGCTGGTTCAGATAGAATTCCGATACTACTTTGGGAAGAAACTTAGGGTGAGTTCTGAGAACCACCTTGTCTTTGTGAAATACTGTATAAGGAGGGTCTGTAACCAGGGCATGTATTTCAGACACTATGCAAGCGGAGGTAATGGCTACGAGGAAGGCAGCTTTCCAGGTCAGGAACTTCAGCTCACATGTTGCTAGAGGCTACAAAGGTTTATAAGTGAGCATGTCTAGCACAAGGTTAATATCCCAAGTGGCTACCGGTCTCCTGACTGGTGACCTAGTGTGGAGTATACCTTTAAGGAATCTCTTGACCAAGGGTAACTGAGCCAGAGACATCGAGTGTATATGTTCGTGATAAGCTGAGATCGCACAGAGATGGACCTTCACGGTTAAGTATTGTAGACCTGTATTTGACAGGTCTAGTAGATACTCCAGGACTTTGTTTGATAGGCGAGAAAAGGGATCCATGAAGGACTTTGCACAGCAGACAGAGAAACTCTTCCACTTTACTGTGTAAGTTTTCCTAGTAGCTGGCTTGTATGCCACTGGGAGAGTGTCTGAGACCCCATGTGAGACATCAAATCTACCCACTTCTATCTTCTCAGGAGCCATGAGTGGAGATGGAAGGGATCTCAGGCTGGGCTGAACCACTGGGTTCTGGGTCAGAAGGTCCATTTGATATGGTAGTTGTCTCAGTAGAATTTCTGATAATCTGTTGATCAACGGAAACCAAATCTGATGAGGCCAGAATGGGGCGATGAGGAGCATTCTGCCCCCCCGTGCCTCTAACTTGAGTAGCACCCTCTGAAATAAGGGAAGAGGAGGAAATGCATACAGAAAGTGTCTTGTCCACTGCAGTCTGAATGCATCCTGACAGAAAACGCCAGGTTCTGGATTTCTGGAGCAGAATAGAGGCAGTTTTGCATTGAGTGGGGATGCAAAAAAGGTCCAGGTCCGGTGTGCCCCTCTCTTCGAAGAGCACTTGCATGATGTTTATGTTGAGATAACACTTGTGAGGATCCACCTCTGTCCTGCTGAGGCGATCCACTAGATCATTCTGGACTCCAGGCAGGTAGACTGCCTGGATCAGGACTTCATGCTCTAGGCGCCATTTCCAAACTCTCATCACTTCCCTGCACAGGGGATAAGAGTGCGCCCCACCCTGCTTGTTGATGTAATACATAACTGCTTTGTTGTCCATCTGAAGGAGAATTATTTTATGACACAGGATGTCCTTCAGGGCTCGGACTGTGTACAGAATAGCTCTCATTTCCAGGATATTTATATGGAGTTGAGACTTGTCCTGACCCTACAGACCTTGGGTGTGGAGATCTTGACAGTGAGCTCCCCATCCGAGAAGAGATGCATCTGTGGTGATGGTGATCTGTGTCTCCAGTGGGGCAAAGGGAAAGCCTTCCAGTAGGTTGTCCTCTTGAGTCCTCCAGGTGAGTGATCATTTTAGAGGTTCTGTCACCTTGATGTGAAAGGACTGGGGATGTGTGGTCGGGGACGACTGAGTACTGAGCATCCACTGACTGGTCCTCATGTGAAGACGAGCCAAGGGCACCATGAAGACTGATGGCGCCATGAGACCCAGCATCCACTGCATCAAGACAGCTCGGACTGAGTTGTTCTCTTTGATGAAGTGAGCCATCTGGATTATATCATTTCTCCTGTCTTTTGAGAGGAAGGCCCTGGTGTTGGAGGTATCCAGGAGGGCTCCTATGAAGAGGAGTTGCTGGGAGGGTTGTAGCTGCAATTTTTCCAGATTCAACAGAACTCCCATAGATATGAGGAACCTGGAAGCTGTGGTCACTGCTTCCTGTGTCCCTCGTCTGAAGGAGTTTGCTAGGAGCCAGTCATCCAGATATGAGAAGACCTGAGTTCTGAGTTTCCTTAGGTGTGCTGCAAGAACCACAAAACACTTTGTCAAAACTTTCGGAGCTGAGGACAGCACAAAGGGCAGTACTCTGAATTGATAATGCTGACCAAAGACTACAAATTGAAGAAACTTATGATGACTTGGGTGCACGGAAACATGTTGTTAGGCATCCTGTATGTCCAGGTATGCCAGCCAATCATTTTGATGAATCAGTGGAAGAAGCGTGCAGAGTGATATTATCTTGAATTTTTCCTTGAAGCAAAACTTGTTTAACTTCCTTAGGTCTAGAATAGGTCGCAAACCACCTGTTTTCTTTGGAACTAGGAAGTAGTAGGAGTAGAAACCTGTTTTCCGTTGCTCCTGTGGAACTATGTCTACTGCCTTGTTGTTCAGAAGGCCTTGAATCTCAGAAGCAAGGAGGTCTGACTGAGTAACCGACAGCCTAGGCTGTCATTTGGGTGGAGGATCCGGAGAGATATACAAAAAATTCAGAGAATAATCCTCGTGAATTATCCTGAGAACCCATTTATCTGAAGTGACTGACTGCCACTGATTGTAAAACTGAGTCAGATGCCCGCCTACTGCTGAAGAAGAGCCCCCCTCGGACAGCTAAGGAGGACCCGGGCCAGAATTTCAGAGGGTGGCAGTAGGCTGCTTCAGACCCTGTGCCTTTTTCTGGTTTTCATGTCATGGCTGAGGGGTGTGGTTCTTGAAGCTTCCTCTGCCTTTACCATGAAAGGGCTGACAGTTATCAAACTGCCGGCGGGTCCCACCCCGTTGAGGGGCTGAAGAGGTCGGTCTGGCCATTTTGATAGCTGTCCTAGTTTTCTGTGTGGCCTCGAGTGCTTGCTCCACCTGTGGGCCAAACAGATAAGCCCCATCAAATGGGAAATTCATGACTCAGCTGGGCATCATTTGTGAGCCCCGAGGTTAGTAACTATGAGTGGCATCGGGTGCATATCCCAGGTGCTGCTGTTCTAGAAACCATGTCAAAGGCATCCATAGCAGCCTTAAGTTGCTGATTATTAGACTCAGTGCCTCTAGTGATAGTTTGGAGAAGCTCTGAGGTAACATACAACTCCGGGAGAGTCTCCACAGTGGCTTTTAGCAAATGCCAGATGGTATACTCGTTCTGTAAGTAATAGTCCTGGTAGCTAGCAATGCGCATACCTAGGGTAGTGGCAGTGAAAACTCACATCCCCAATGTGTCAATCTTATGAGATTCTTTGTTTACTGAACGTGCCATAGATTCCTGAGGGAGAATGGCTTTGTCATTTTCCGCCAAGACCACCATGGTTTCAGCAAATGCTTGAGAGGCCAGGATTTGTCGATTCTTAGGGGGAGCGAACTTCCTGTCTATGGACTTAGTCATGGAAGGAATAAGCGCCAGATTGTCCCACACCATCTGTGAGAGAGTCTCGAAAGAGGGCTGAACTGGAGGAGTAAATTCCACAGGGACCTCCGGGACATGCAGATACTGAAGGCACAACAACTTCCCTGGATCAACCTCTGAAGTCTGAAGAGAGAGGGTAGAATTTATACTATTCAGTAGTGACTTAAAGGACAGGTCCTCAAACAGAAGCTCCACTGAAGTAGAGGGCTTACTTCCCACTCCGAGAGATGAATCTTCATCAAAGTCATCTCCTAATCGCAGATCAGGATCAGGCTCAATAGCATTGCCTACTAGCCCAGGAGGGATAGTATATAAAGGAAAGGGAGGAAAGAGAGCAGGAGGAGATACTCCTCGAATCAGAGTCGAGAAACCCAGCACCCAAGGTAGTGTCGGTTGTGAAAGCGGTACACGGTGCCGCCAAGACTGGCATCAAAGGCGGCACCGCAACCAGTGCTGTGCAAGTGCCCAGAGACCCCAATCCAACTCTTGATGCACCCAAGGATGAGGATATGAAAACATGAGTAGGAGAAAATGGTACCTGTGCTGGTCCCTGCGCTGCAGCCATGTGAGGGGGGAAAAGCACAAGGGTGCAGTGTCGATGGCACCAGAGAAGGTGACGCATGACCAGGTAGACCCAACTGCCCTGCTCATGGGTTTGAAGCCCCTAGGCCCTGGGGTCAACTCCACAGGCTCGGAAAGTCGAGACAACCGCCGAACTCACTGCTCCATAAGAGTGGCCCAATGATGAAACTGCTCACCGGAAGACCCCCAAGGGGACGAGATGGGATTACAGAGTCAAGCATACCAGCCAATAGGACCACAGGTTGTAGGTGACCCCGACAGAGTTGGGGTCGGCCTTCTGTCCCCCATTACTGATGATCGACGTGTAGACATACCAAAGGGTGATCTCGAGCGGTACCATTTCTTCTTTGACCGGTGGGATGAAGAAGAGCTCAAGACCAAGCGGTGCCGGGTTCTCGATGAAAATCGAGATTGAGTCCATTTCTTTTTGTGCTCTCAGGAGGACCGTCCTTCCTCACGAGCACCGTACTGCCCATAGTCAGATCCCCACCTCCGTAGAGGGCGGTGGACTGGACTCAGCCCTGCGGCGGTGTGTGAGCTGCCTGAGCTGAAGTTTGTTAGTTTAACTATAGTAGTGCTGTAGCAGTCGCTGTTGTTTTGTTTGATCCTGTGGATTATTAAACGCTACAGCTAATTTATTTTATTGTTTTATTTAAATGTGTAGTATTGTCGAGTTGTACCGAAGTCCGAATGTGATAAGCTATGGTCGCGTTTGCTTGTTTGACCGACGGTCCCTAGAAATGTTAAACTGCTTTTAATGCTGGCACTGGATATTTTTTGAAGCATTCAATTGCAGATAGAGGCTTGGTGAAGGATTGCCGAAATCGGGAGTAATTGCTTTTAGCGGCATTGAAATGGTGTATCGATCGTTGAAGTTTTGACTGAACTGACTCCAGCTGGAAAGTGGAAGAATAACGTGAGTTGTGGAAAGAGTTGCCACATCAGTGGAAAGTTCAGGCTACCTGCAGTCATTTGAGCGGCTGAGAAGGATAATTTTTATCGTCCTTGGTGGATTGATGAGCCAGACCGGCTTGCCCTGAGGTGGGTACTGGGTCTAGGGAACTCCTCTGTGGGGGCTGGGGGTGTTGACCGAAGGGTGGGCATCTGGCTAGTTCCCTTTGAGCTACCGTGGGCTGCCTGTCTAAGGTCGGGCAGCTCCGGTGGCTTAGGTGGAGGTGTTTCTTTTGACTATCTATCTGCCTCAGGGTAGGTCAGGGTTGGCAGAAAGATCCTTTGATCTATTCCCTCAGGATTGACTGTGTCGGGAAGACTTTACAGTAATATGTGAACTGTGGCAAGCTTCATTCTTCTTCATGTTTTTTGGTTGTTCTGCAATTTGGACTGGGTAGTGACAATACCCTGAATTTTATTTATCCAACCTGCATTATTGATCTGTGGTTGGGGAAAGCATTTCATAAACTGGGTTATGGCTCTGGGGTGTGAGAGACCCTAAGGCCAAAGATATTTCCCTTTTGGGATTCATGAATTGAATCAAGTGAGAGTTGATTCTGCTTTCATTTTGGATTTAAAAAGGAAAAGAGACTCTAGGGACTGTTCTTTGGACTTCTGAAATTTCGACTTTACTACTGTTTGTTAAATGTGCAGTTGATTTTGTTTGAAGTTTTAGTTTGGATTTATTAATTTTAAAATTGTTGGTAACTATCGAAATAGTTTTATTGTTATTTTAGGGTCATATTTTGGGTTGGGATTTTATTTTACTTTTTCTTTTTAATGTGTAATAGTGTTTTTGTTTAACTCCTTCCTCTGTGAGAGAGAGTGAAGGAGTGATTTACTATTTTTGGTTATTTGATACTTACAGGTTTATTTTTTGTTTATTATTTTTTGTTTTTCTCTTTTTGTTATATTGTTTATAATGTGTTGGGGAGGTTTAGCAACGGTTGGGCGTTATTCCTCCACCAGGCTCAGGGAGTTACGCCCCTTTGAATACCCTCCATTGTCATCTGACACCTATTTTAGGTGTCGTGCGTTGGGCATTCTCAGGAAGAGTAGGCGAAGGTGGAGAGCTGGGCCTGTTGGGAGACAGGAAGGGGGTGGGTGGATTGGGGTTTTGGGGTCCAGGAGACACCCTGGGGTGAAATGGGGTCAGGATAGGGGTCATTCCTGCCTTGTCCCCATACCCAAGGGTTCCGATGTTAATAGACAGGTGCCGAGGTCTTCCTCTACAACTCATCCTGCCTTGGCGGTGTTTTTGCAATGCCAGATCTATAAAAAACAAGACAGCTATTATAGCTGATCTTGTTGGGTCAACTGATCTGGCTTGCATCACTGAGACCTGGCTGGATGAAAATCCAGGCCCTATATTGGCCTTGGCAGTTCCAGCCGGATTTTCGGTGATACACCGTCCAAGGTTGGATCGTAGGGGCGGGGGTGTGGCCATTATGTTTAAAACTGAGCTGGGCCTTGTGGATGTGCCATTAGGAACTACCAGATCCTTTGAATATATCCTGGGAGAGGGTGTAGGTTGTGGGATTCTCCTCATTTACCGTCCACCAGGTGACGGTGGAGATTTCCGGCAGGAGATAACAGACTTCATTGTCGACTTGGTTTTGAGGTTCCCCAGACTGATAGTTCTGGGTGACTTCAATGCCTGGGTCAGCGATGAACTCTCGTATTTTGGTCAAACTCTCCTCCAGCTGATGACAATGCTGGGCCTAACACAGGTGGTTACCTCCTCGACCGATGTAGGGGGTCATTCATTGGATCTGATCTTTCTTTTAGGTATGGAGATCGCTGACCTGGGGGTGGAACCAGTCAGCTGGTCTGACCATCACACCATGAGGTTCAGCTTCAGGGCCCCCCCAAATAGGTCTACCCCTATGGAGATGGTTCGGTACTGCCCTTTAAGGGGTGTTAACCCCTGTGACCTAACGGCGGTACTGGATCTATCGGGTTTGTCGGGTGAATGCATGAGTCCAGATGATCTCATACTAGCCTATAATAAGGCTGTGGGAGATGCTATGGACAAAATTGCTCCTGTTCGTGTTCGGCCTCTCGCCCTCTGTCCAAGGAGCCCTTGGTTTGATGGCTCCTTGAAGGAGTTAAGGCGAATTGGCTGAAGGTTAGAGAGAGTCTGGCGGAAGTCTGGCAATGGTGTTGACAGGCTTAGGTTGATGGCACATTATGATGGCTATCAATCAGAAATCACCTGTAAGAAAGCAGAATTCCTGTCCAGGGAGATTTCTGCTGCACAGAACCGACCGGCTCAGCTTTTTCGGATTGTGCAATTCAATCTGTCTCCAGCCCAGAGAAGCTTTTTCTCAGCTAAGATGCGAGGAGTTCACTCAGTTTTTTTCAGATAAGGTTGCCAGCATCAGGTCTGGCATCGGTCCGACCTCTCCTTTGGTGGACTGCAGTGATTGATGGGAAGTGGCATGTACTCGGTCTGACTGGTCAGACTTTCGCCGGCTGAAGTTCAGTGACATTGTAAAGATCATACAGATATTGCGACTAACTAGTTGTAGTTTGGATCTGGGCCCTACACCCCTCTTAGTAGGATGTGTAGAAGTTATCTGCCCAATCCTTGCCGACATTGTCTGGAAGTCCTTGGAGAGGGGGTCTTTCCCGACACCCTCAAGGAGGTGGTCGTTTCACCACTCCTTAAAAAACCCTCCTTGGATCCAGATTGTCTAGCTAACTACCGGCCTATCTCTAACCTGCCATTTGTTGGTAAGGTTATTGAAAAGGCAGTTGCGCTGCAACTGGATGATCATCTTATGACTCACAATGTCTATGATACTCTCCAGTCTGGTTTTAGGAAGAAGCACAGCACGGAGACTGCCCTTGTCTGGGTATTGAGTGATCTCCTAATGGCTAGAGATCGAAAGGCATGTACCATTCTGGTCCTTCTCGATCTCTCTGCTGCATTTGACACTGTAGACCATGGTGTGCTACTGGAACGCCTGCGGGTTTATTGTGGGCTGTCTGGTACAGTCCTCAAGTGGTTTCATTCTTACCTCACAGACAGGTCTCAGAGAGTTGCCACTGGAATTTATTCCTCTGGCACTCATTCCCTGCCTTGTGGGGTACCACAGGGCTCCATTTTAGCTCCCATGTTGTTTGCAGTGTATATGCTGCCATTGAGAGAAATCATCAGACGATACAGTTTGGGTTTTCACTGCTATGCAGATGATACCCAGCTGTATCTGTCCTTTCTCCCCAGCCAGGGTGATACACTCTTCGTACTAAACAACTGCCTTGCTGAGATCAGACGCTGGATGAGTTCCAGCTGGCTGAGACTGAATCCGGATAAGACTGAGGTATTGGTAGTGGACCCAGGTTGTCCGGGGGCGGGTTTGGGAGTTGGAACACCCTCAGGTTTGTTACTTGGTGATATGCCGCTCCCTACCTCCGATCAGATGCGTAATCTGGGCGTTATTTTTGATGATGGACTGACCTTAAAATCTCAGGTATCAGCTGTCATCAAATCCTCTTTTTACCATCTGAGGAATATCGCCCGGGTGAAACACCTGGTTCCGTCAGGTGATCTTCCAACATTGGTCCATGCCTTTCTCACTACCCATCTTGATTACTGCAATTCCCTTTACCTGGGGCTACCTGGGGTTGATATCCGCCGCCTGCAGCTGGTGCAGAACACGCCGGCCAGGCTTTTGACTCTTTTGACTAGGACATCCAGAACCAGTCATATTATATCTGTGCTCCACGAACTGCACTGGCTGCCTGTTAGGTGGCAGATCACCTTTAAGGTTGGTTTACTAACCTTAAAAGCCCTACATGACCAGGGACCCGGTTACCTGAAAGATCTCCTGATTCCCTACTGCCCCTTCCATCCTCTCCGTTCTGCCAACGAGGGATTGCTAGAGATTCCCAGGGTTCAACTGAAAACATCAGGTTCATGTGCTTTTGCTTTTTTAGCACCAACCCTGTGGAATTCTCTACCTCTTTGGTTGAGAGAATGCCCAGCCGTCGATAGTTTTAAAATTGGTTTAAAAACATATTTATTTAGTTTAGCCTTTATTTAAATATAGTTGACATATTTTAATGTTGTTTTAATCTAGTTTATGTATATGTTCTTATGTACAGCGCCTTGGCTCTGAAAGGCGCTATATAAATAAAGTTGATTTGATTTCATGCGAAGTCTCCCTACCATCACCAGCCCTGTTCAAGGTGGGTTGAGGAGGACTTCTGTGTCCTTTCGAAGAAAAAATGAAAAACTTTTTTTTAAATAAATAAATGAATAAATACTACAAATCAAATACTGAATGACTAAAGCTGCTGTCTTATAGACATGAAGATTTGACTCCCGATGGGCGAGCGACATCATCACTGAAGCGCACCTCAACAGCGGGAAAAAAGAAACTGAGGCGGTTGGAGGGTAAATGCCAATGTAGACTATACGGCGTGAGCCTGTCTCGCAGTGCCATGCCTGTGTGGTCCTACCTCGGCACCGGCCCTCCTGAAGATTTTTTGCCCCGCTGGGACCTAGCGCCTCTGGCGTAGTCCCATTAGTGTGAATGAGTGGTGGAGACTTTATGTACAGGAAGATCAGCCTTCTTGCCACTTTCTGGTCTGTGTTTTTTTACCCAAAGCTGCACATTTGTAGGCAGGATGTTGATGAATTGCTCCATTGCAAATGTGTCGATGATCTATGAGACTGTTTTGCCCTCTGGTTGGAGCAATTTTATTAGGAGTTCTCTGAGTTGGGTGAAGGCTTTTCAGGGATTGGAAACTGAGTTGTACTTCAGAGACTAAAATCTCTGCCTGTAGGTCTCTCCTGAGATTCCATATCTTTACAGGATTTTGCTTTTCACCAGGTCATAGTTTTCTGACTGTGCAGTGTCCATATTCCTGTAAGCAAGCTGGGCTTTCCCTGTCAGGTAAGGTACCAGTCTTATTGCCCATTGCTGCTTTGGTCACTGGCAAGCTGTGGCAACCCTTTCAAAAGTTGTCAGATATGCTTCAATATCATCAGAGGGACACAACTTTGTAAGTTTAATGTATTTCAAGTTGCCTGTGTCCTGTTACTCATCCAGATCTGTGTCAGATCCTCTGCTTTTGATAGCCTGCAAGGCATCCAGCAACCGCTACTCCTGTCGCTGCATCTTTTCTCTCCTCTGTTTGTCCGTCTCTTTTTGTTGTATAGCTCACCATTTGAAAAAGACAGTCAGGCTTTCAGGTTCTGTCACTGCCTGTTCTTTTTCCATAATTGGTGCTAGCTGTACAGTCTCAGCTTGGACTTCTGTCTCTGCTAGTTTGGCTGCCATTCTCCTGGTAACCACTCCTGGGCTTGCTGCTGCAGAATCCATACCTTTCTTCTATGTTTCCCTGGTACCAGGTCTAGTACCCATACACAAAACTCCTGGCTTAGAGTATGCATGGTGTAAATCCCACTTAGGCTGACACCATCTGTCATCGAGGCACAGGTCAGGAAGCATAGAAAAACCAGGAGCAGTTGTAAAATTCACGATACTTATTAATAAATACAGTGGCAGTAGAAACACAGAAAACAGCCCCTTTTCTTCTCAATTTCAAATCTTAGTATCTTTCTCTCTCTTTTTCAAAACATTGCAGCTCCTTTTTATAAGTATGTGCAGGAGCTTGTTAAGAAAATAGTATGCTTCTCACACAGTGTTTTCATAAGTTTCCAATGTTCTTGTCAGTTTCAGCAGGTGCAGCAAAAAGAACATTGTGACCCAGAACTGACCTCTTGTTTACATTTTCTTCAAAAGGCTTAAAAATTGCATCTCAGATTGACTCCTTGACTTCCAAATAGCTTTGCAATATTTCAGCAGTATAACTATATACAGTTTTAGCTTTGCAATCATTTTATATACAGTTTTAAACAAAGTGATCCCAGTATCAATTACATTTCCACAAAATGATTCACATTTATTTAGCTTTTGTTTACCGGGTAAGTACACTAGACAAGTAGCATGCCTATTTTCAGGAACGACCCAGGAGAGCACAAAAAGGAAAATTACGTACCTACCGTAATTCTTGATCTTCTTGGACGAGTCTCCACCACTCATTCACACTAGTGGGATTGGCGCCGGAGGCACTAAGACCCATCGAACCATTTTTGCTGGAGGTCGTGGCGAGGCAGCGAGACATGGCGCCTTGTGAGCAGCGCTCGAGCGGTAATGACCATCTCGGCGATGTACCTCCAACCGCCTCAGTACCTTTTTACCAAGGAGGTGCAGCTAACTAACGAAGGGTAAACCAATATTAAAAACGGACATAAGATAGTCCGTGATGACCCGTGTAAGAAGGGTCAGCAAAGAAGTCCTCACGGCCTAAAGATTTGAGGGAGGAAGACCAATACAGCGTGAGCTCGGGGATGGAGGTAGGGTATGATCGAGTGGAGGAGACTCGTCCAAGAAGATCAAGAATTACTGTAGGTACGAATTTTCCTATCTTCCTGACATAAGTCTCCACCACTCATTCACACTAGTGGGAGAGTACTAAGTTGATAATCCCCAAAAGGGCGGCAGGAGAGCCAGAGCTCACGCTGCCTAAGATAGAAGCCTATTAAGGATAGTTCTGCCGACGCGGAATGTCGCCTGGCATGAACATCCAGTGCATAGTGCTTAACGAAAGTATGCACTGAGCTCCAGGTAGCGGGCGTTGTATATATCTGTACTGGAACATTACACTTCGCTAGGGATGCGGATCGCTCTAGTAGAGTGAGCGTATACTCTACCTTCTAATTTAACTTGAGCCATGGAATAGCAATGACGAAGGCATGCCACTAACCATGAAGAGATACATCTAATAGCTAAGGTTGACCCAGCCGGTGTCGCTTGAAAGAAACGAACAGTTGCTGAGTCTTTGAACATCCTTGGTTCTATCTAAATAGAACCGCAAGGCTCCTCTTAACATCCAAGGAATGAAGAGCTCGCTCTCTTCATTTTGGAAATTAGCGAAGTAAGCTGGAGTACCAGAGGTTGGTTCAGATGGAATTCTGACACAACCTTGGAAGAAATTTAGGATGAGTACGGAGAACTACCTTGTCCTTATGGAATACAGTATACGGAGGGTCCGTAACCAGGGCATGTATCTCAGAGACCCATGGGCTGAGGTAATGGCCACCAGGAAGGCAGTCTTCCAGGTAAGAAATTTTAGCTCACAGGTAGCTAAGGGTTCAAAGGCTTCCAGTGAGCATGTCCAGCACCAGGTTAATGTCCCAGGCTGCAACTGGACGCTTAACAGGGGTCTGGTATGAGAATCCCCTTAAGAAATCTCTTCACCATAGGTAACTGAGCCAGAGTTAAGGAAGAAACCGGCTCATGGAACGCTGAGATGGCACTAAGGTGAACTTTAACTGTGGAGTACTGAAGACCTAAGTTTGATAGGTCCAAAAGATACTCCAGAACCTTGCCAGGAGGACAGGAAAAGGGATTCCAAGAGGATTTTTGCACCAGAGAGAAAACGCTTCCATTTGAAGCGCGACGCTGGGTGGCTGGCCTTCCGAGCAGCCAGAAGGATGTCTGAGACTCTACGAGAGACGTTGAACCGATTCACTTCTATCTCTTCAGGAGCCAAGCATGAAGGTGAAGTGATTTCAGGTTGGGATGGACCAACGAACCCTGAGTCAAAAGACTGATTTGCAAAGGAAGTGGTCTCGGAGAGGCTGCCAACATACTGTTGAGTAGAGGAAACCATAGTTGCCGAGGCCAGGAAGGAGCAATGAGAATCATCTTGGTCCCCTGAGACCGAACTTGAGGAGTACTCTCTGGATTAGAGGAAGTGGTGGAAAGGCGAAAGCGCTTTTGTCCACCGCAGCCTGAACACATCCTGACAGAAAATGCCAGGCCCTGGATTTCTGGAGCAGAAGAGAGGCAGTTTGCGTTGAGTGGGGATGCAAAAGGTCCAGGTCTGGAGTCCCCACTCTTGAACAGGGACCGAGCTACGGCTGGATCGAGACCACTCGTGAGGGTCTGCCTGCGTTCTGCTGAGGTGATCTGCTAGGTCGTTTTGTATACCTGGCAGATAAACCGCTTGAATCAGAGACTTGTGCTCCAAGCACCACTCCCACACCCTCATTGCTTCCCTGCAAAGGGGATAAGAATGAGCACCGCCTTGCTTGTTGATGTAATACATCACTGCTTTGTTGTCCGTTTGAAGGAGAATGTTCTGTGGCAAAGGACATCCTTCAGAGCTCGGATTGCATAGGACCGCCTCATCTCCAGGACATTTATGTGGAGATGAGTTTCGAACTGAGTCCATACACCTTGAGTGTGGAGGGAGAGACAGTGAGCTCCCCATCCCATTAGCGATGCATCTGTGGTGATGGAGATCTGATGATCCGGGGGAGCAAAGGGGAATCCTTCCAGGAGATTGCTCTCTTGAGACCACCAGGTGAGAGACCTTCGAAGGGGCTCCGTCACCTTGATGGGATAAGACTGGGGGTGAGAGGTCGGGGACCACTGAGTGGAGAGCATCCATTGGGTGGTTCTCATGTGCAGTCGGGCCAGAGGGACAGTGAAGACCGAGGACGCCATGAGACCCAACATGCGTTGCATCGAGAGAGCTGTAACCGATTGGTTCTCCCTGATGTAACGGGCCATTCGAAGGATGTCGAGTCTTCTGTCCTCTGGAAGGAAAGCTCGCTGAAGAGGTGTCTAGAAGCGCCCCTATGAAAAGGAGCCTCTGGGAGGGTTGCAGTTGAGATTTTTTCAAATTCAGCAGAACTCCCATGGACGTGAGAAGACGAGAAGTCGTTTGCACGGCTTCCAAAGTCCCTTGGCCGGAAGGGCTTGCTAGAAGCCAATCGTCCAGGTAGGAAACACTGGAGTCCGACTTTCCTGAGATGCTACCGCGAGAACTGCACAACACTTTGTAAAAATCACAGGGCGCCGAGGATAGCCCAAAGGGCAGGACTTGAACTGATAATGCTGACCCAAAGCTACAAACCTGAGGAATTTGCGTGGGTCGGGTGGACGGGATATGCTGGTAAGCATCCTGCATATCCAGAGAGGCAGCCAGTCGTGCTGATGCAGCAAGGGTAACAGGGTACCTAGGGAAATCATCTTGAATTTCTCCTGGGGAGGAATTTGTTTAACTTTCTGAGGTCTAGAATGGGGCGATCCCCCAGATTTCTTTGGAACCAGAAAGTAATGGAGTAGAACCCTGTGTTTCGTAGATGCGGGGCACCAGTTCTATTGCCCTGTTGTTCAGAAGGCCCTGATCTCCGCTGTGAGGAGGTCTGATTGAGAGGCCGACAACCTGGTTGTCGATGGGAGGACAATTCGGGGGGGTTTCCAAGAAATTGAGAGAATAACCCTCGCGAATTATCCGAAGGACCCATTTGTCTGAGGTTATGGACTTCCACTGGTTGTAGAAGTACATCAGACGACCTCCCACCGGAGGAGAAAGTTCCACCTCGGGCAGAGTGGATGGAACTTGGGCCAACGACTCATAAGGTAGCGCTGGGAGCTTTAGGTCCCTGCGCTTTCTGCTGCATCTTCTTTTGAGGTTGGGCAGGTTGGCTTTTATGGAAGCTTCCCCTGCCTCTGCCTCAAAGGACTGGACGACTATGAAACTGACGCCTGTTCACATGCCCCCGAGAGGGAGCAGGCGGAGGTCTGGCCAACTTAATGGCCGATCTAGTCTTCTGAGTGGCCTCTAAGGCTTGCTCCACCTGAGGGCCAAAAAGAAAGGAGCCATCAAAAGGCAGCGCCATCACCTGCTGCTGAGCATCATTCGTGAAGCCAGAAGTACGCAGCCAGGAATGGCGCCGAAGTACAACCCCGGCCGCTGAGCGAGAAGCAGTGTCGAAGCGCCCATGGCGGCTTTGACCTGTTGGTTATTGGACTCAATACCTCTAATAACGGTCAGAAGAAGCTCTGACTTGAATCCAATCTGGAAGAGCTTCAACCATTCTTTTCATAGAGTGCCACAGGATATACTCATACTGAGAAAAAATAGCCTTGATAACTGGCAATACGATACTTAGAGTGGAGGCAGCAAAGACTTCTTACCTAATGTATCAATCTTACAAGACTCTTTGTTAATAGGTCGAGCTGTAGTAGTTTGAGGAAGAACGACTTGTCATTCTCTGCCAGGACTACAATAGGATCCGCAAAGGCTTGGGATGCCAAATGGGACGATCCTTGGGAGCTGAATACTTTATCAATGGATTTAGCCACTGAGGGAATAAGAGCAGGGTTATTCCATACCATTTGAGACAGCGTCAAGGAAGGCTGAATCGGAGGAGTCAAACCAGAGGGATCTCAAGCATGAAGATACTGGAGTCTTAATATCTTCCCAGGATCGATGTCTGTAGTCTGAGAGAAAGAGTGGATCCCAGGTTCTTCAACAGAGACTTAAAGGACAGGTCCTCGACCACAGGCTCTGTAGCAAAGAAAGATCCTGTTTCTTCCACTTCATCACCCAACCGAAGGTCTGGGTCAGGCTCAACATCATCTCCTGATGGTCCAGAAAGGACTGTTTGGACAGGAAAGGAGTGAAAATTAGAGAGGAGGAAATGGCAGAAAACAAGGAGAGTCCCCATGGCTGCCGGTGCCGACGGCAAAACGGGCTGAAGACGGCACGAGGAGGCGCGACGGCGTCAAGAGGCACGCGCCCCGCATCACCGGCGGCATCGCGTGCTAACGCCAGGTATCGGCGCTGGCCGACGCCGCTGAACGGGCGCTACTCGATTCAGGGGCGCGCGCTAACGGGCGCGAGACCACGCGGCGCCGCTAACGGTGCCGGAAGCCCCGCGCCTCGAAACGCGCCGACAAGGCCACAGACCCTGCAGAAGGCGCTGGAAAGCCCCGGAACCTGGAAAGCAAGAGAAGGAAAAAACAGGAGATAAGGGCATCGGTGAGGCCCCGCGCCCAGAGCCATGTGAGGGGGAAACACCATCACGGAGTCGCTAGCACCGTAGAAGGCGCCAAGACTAGGAAGGTCCAACCGCCTACCTGATCGCTGGAGGAGCCCGAGGGCCCGAGGTAACCGAGCCAAGCAGAAGAACCAACCTCCGAGCCCATCGCTCCATAAGAGCGGCCCACTGATGAAACTGCTCATCTGGAGCCCTACCTATAGGCGGGGAGGGGCTCCGATGTCGAGGACGACGATTATCGGAAGTTGGCGACTCCGAAGAAGGAGACCGGCAACTAGCAACGATAACCGACCGTCGACGCGCAGACATACCAGAGGGCGACCTCGAGTGATGCCTTCTCTTTTTTGACCCTGTGGGTCAAGAAGAGCTTCGAGGCCGAACGGCCGAGAATGCATCGCTATTTTATGTCGGGCGGGGACCGCCCATCCCCCCGGCATTGGACTGACCGTAGTCGGAACCCCGCTGAGGAGAAGGAGGCTGACCGACCCAGCCCGCTGACTGAACAGCTTTACATGAAGTCTCCCACCGTCACCTGACCTGCTCATGGTCGACCGTCCAGTAGGCCGAGACTTCTTCAAGTAAGTTAAATTTAAATATTAGAAAAATTTTACGAAAAATAGAATAAAACTAAGCGATACTACTATCGTGATAATGTTACAAAAAAACAAACTGAAAACTATGCGTTAGTTTGAAATTTGACTCTCGACAGGCGAGCGACGTGCCGCTGAAGCGCACTCGACGCGGAAAAAGGAACTGAGGCGGTTGGAGGGTCACCAGATGGTCATTACCGAGCCGCCGTCAGCGGCGCTTGGTGTCCGCTGGGGCCTGCCTCCTCCTCACAAAATCCTCCAGCAAAAAGTTTGCTCCCGATGGGTCTTAGTGCCTCCGGCGCCAATCCCACTAGTGTGAATGAGTGGTGGAGACTTATGTCCAGGAAGATCATGCAGTATACATACATGGCAACATTGGAGAAATAGCATGATACAGTAAAAAACAGCTATAACAACACTTGTATAAGGGCAGAGATACTGCCACACATAGTACAAATTGTTACAGGACATAGATAGACATTAGAATCACTGAATACATATTTCATAGACCATCAGGGACTCAGAGTGGACAATAGTGGACTGCAGAGTATTACATTACAGAGACTAGGAGCAGTCACATCTTGTCGTTTGTTTTAGGTGGGACCACAGGGAGGAGCGAAAGGTCCCATGGGAAGGGGCAGAGCGAACAGAGTCCGGAATGGAGTTCCAGAGCCTAGGCACAAAAGCGGCAAAGTCACGATCCCCCATAAGGGTCTGAGTAGGGGGAACTTTAAGCAACTCAGCGGTCTGTGACCTGAGCTGTTAGGGGATGGCGTCCAGTTTTGGGAGGAGATGCGCCAGTCCCGACAGTATGCCCGTGGCAAGCACTTTCCTGGTGAAGTTTCCTACACCAAGGATCAGGAATTCTGCAGGGGGGAGCCAGCTGAGTTTGTCATAGAGCTCACATCGGTGGGTGAGTTTGGGAGCAGCAAGTGCAAACTGACAGATATCATTATATGCCGTGTTCCATCGATTAAGATGGATTTGAGGTGACCTGGCAAACAGGTGGTATCCATAACTAAGGGAGGGGAGAAGCACTCTCCTCGCAAGTGCCAGCCTCGCTCCCAGAGTCAGGTTGTATTTGGCCCTGTAGGCAAGGCCAAGCTTACACCTGGTGGTTCTGCAGATGTTTTGGATATGGCTTCCCATGTCAAGTTGTGGGTCGAGGGTGACCCCAAGATATTTAATTGAGCTCGATGTTGGCAACAGGGGGCCTCCATCACAAGCTATTTTGAGCATAGCTGATGGGGCTTTTAACTTGGCCATGGAACCAAAGAGCATGTCCTGAGTTTTGTTAGGATTCAATACCAGTCTATGGTTGGTAATCCAGGCTGAGACTCTGCTGAAGTCTTCAGATAGGCACTGGTTAAGGTCAGCAGCATTACGAGCATGGGCCACTAGCACAAGGTCATCTGCATAAAGCGCGACTTGGCAACGAGAGGTCACCAGTGGGAGTTGATTAATAAAAAGTGAGAATAGCAGAGGTCCAAGTACCAATCCCTGGGGAACTCCGATGGTCACAGCCCTAGGCTCCGAGAGGACCTTGTTAAAGCAGGTGCACTGCTTTCTACCCGTTAGGTAGCCCATCATCCAACTCATGGCATGCGGAGAGAACCCAAGAGCCCTGAGCTGCTCCCCCAGTAGGTCATGGTTGACAAGGTCAAAAGCTTTTGACAAGTCAATAAATATAGCACCTGACAGTTTGCCCTGATCCATGGTGGATCTAATACTAGAGGTTACAGTAATCAGGGCAGTAGTTGTACTATGACCCTTCCGGAAACCATGTTGGCCCCAGAAAGCAGCTCACGGGTATCCACTGCATCTAGAGTTGCTCCACCACAACCTTTTCTAGGAGTTTACCAAGGGATGGGAGAATAGCAATAGGGCGATAGTTGTCAGGGAGTTTGGGATTTCCCTGCTTCAAAACAGGGACTATCCTTGCCTCCTTCCACATGTCAGGGATTATCCCCGAGCTAAGGGATAGGTTAAAGATATGGACAATCAGAGGGGCAATGTAAGCTGCTCCCAGCTTGAGAAGCCTGGGCTCAAGGTTGTCAGGCCCTGCACTGGAGTGCTGGGAGAGGGCAGCCAAGCAGTTCCAAACATCAAGGACAGACACGGCCTTAAGATTAAATACTCTCCGAGGAGGATGTTCACTCTGCATCGGTGGGATGTGGTGACGACCCCCATCGGTCGTGAAACGAGAGGTGAGGGCGGAAAGGTCGGAGAAGTGGAGATTGAGGTGGTCGGCTATAGTGTGAGGATTATTGCACGAGACTCCATCAATAATCATGTCCATGGCACCCGAGTGAGAGGGCCCACTGACGAGGGATTTAATGTTCCTCCAGAACCTCCTAGGATCTCTGACAGAGCTAAGTAGTGCCGATTTACAGAAGTTACTTTTGGCAGCCCTAATGGCTTTTTTACACCGATTCCTGAGTTGCCGATATCTCAGGAGATTAGCAGGATCTCTGGAACCCTTAGTACTTGCCCAGCATTTGTCTCTCTCCCGCATCTGGGCAAGTAAGTCACCATTCAGCCAGAAAATGGCTGTTCCCCTCACCCTCCGGGTGACCCTGGGGGTGTGTCTATCTTGGAGAACACCAAAGGAATGTATGAAGCAGGAGGCTGCCACTGAGGGGTCAGAGGCTTCAAGCACCCTGGTCCAGTCAGTACATCCTAGATCAGCCAGGAAAGCCTCAGGGTCAAAACTGGAGTATTTTCTGACTTGAATGATTTTGTGTGGAATTCTAGGGAAGGGGATTTTCCAGACACAGTATACCAGACACAGTATATACACATATATATTTTTATACCACAGATATGCGGGGGGAAGAAAACACAGAACAGCAAGTGAGGGTAAACAGATATCAAGAGGCAGAGAATTCCAAGACCATCGGGGTGATCAAGTCCTAGGTCTCATGAGATAATCTGGTTGTGCAACCAGACAGAGAAGATAGAAAAGGAGAGGATAGAACAGACCCTTGCATTTAAACTCTTTCTGCATAACAGCTGGAACAGGGCTGTAGTCAACCCTGTCACAGAGTATGGAGTTCAGAACTGGTGCCCACACCTCAAAAAGGAGATTAATCTGCTGGAGAAGGTCCAGAGGAGGGCTAAAAATATGATAGCAGGTCAGCAGGGTAAGGCATAGGAGGAGAGGTTGAGGGCACTGAACATGTACTCCCTGGAAGACAGGAGAGAGAGAGAGAGAGAGAGAGAGAGAGAGAGAGAGGACATGATTGGGACCTTCAAGTACTTGAAAAGGATAAATAAGGTTGATAAGGAGAGTCTCTTTAAGCTGAGTGGCAACCATAACATGAGGGGCACAGTCTTAAGCTGGAGGGTGGGAGATTTAGCAGGGAGGTCAGGAAGCACTTTTTCATAGAGAGAGCAGTGGACACTTGGAGTGCACTGCTGGAAGAAATGATCTCATTGAAGACAGTAGGCAGCTTTAAGAGAGGCTGGGATTGGCATAGGGGGAAGGTAAGGATCATGGGTAGGGAGGATAGGAGGAGTAGTTAGGGTAGGTACATTAGCTCAAGCTGTGGACCCTGCAATACGAGCAGACTTGATAGAACAAATGGCCTTCTTCTGCTAGTTTCTTTATATGTTCATTTGTAGACCGGGCCTGCAGAATCTCTTGGGGAATCTGTTTTTGGAAAAAAGAGCCACATTTTCAGCAGGTTTTACTCTCGAGATTTGCTCCGTGGCAGTCCCAGTGGCAGTTTTCTTGTGTTTTCCTCTCACGGGTCCTCCCAGTTCTTCCTGCTAATTCCTCTGTTTTTGTTACCCATTTTGCCCGGTTGTTTTGGCACCTCTCACGGGACCACTCTACAGGAGCATGGAATCAGTTAAGCTGTCCTCAGCTGTTTTGGGTATTGTTAATGAATGAGTCTGGGGCAGGGTGGGCAACGTATGCAGGAGCCAGAAAGGCAGCATGGCAGGGATAGGACAGGGCATGGAAAGCAGCTGGGAGCAGGCAGCAGGGGGGTTAGAAGAAGCAGGAGCAGATCTGCTGATAGGGGACCCAACACGGACAACAGAGTGGGGATCGAGCAACCTTGGAAGAATGAAGAGGCAGAGCAGAAACATGCAACAGTACGGGGGCACAGCAGCAAGGGATGAGGAGTAAATTGCACTCACTGAGAGCAGCCACTCAGCCCTGGGTAGAAGCTAAGCAGGGGCATATTGTAACTGATGCCAAACTAGGATCCCATTGAAAAGAGGCTGCATCTCAGCAAGTTAACAATTTACATTGCAAAGAATAAAACAGAAGTCAAGAATTCATTTCAGGGGTGCACATGTTCATTTCATGAGTCTTTGGTTTGATCTTATGAATTACTGTATTTCCAACTCATTCCCATGCAGAGGTCTGTGCCTCCAAGTTCCTGGATATGTATGCTAACATGAGGTTTCCTGCTGTCACCCTATATTTCTTTGTGCTTGTTTAAATAATATAATGTTAGGACTGACTTCTCTGCCAGGTTCTCTTACCCAAATATTCCTGGGCAAGGAGGGGGAAGCACTCCAGGGCCATCTTGTCCCCTCTGCTGCAGGAGCACTGCTCACTAGCTTGATAGGGTCCGAGACTTGTTCCATCTTCATTCCGGGATGATGTACTCAGGGACTGATTAGTAGTGTGTCTTACTCCTGGGTCCGGGGAATGAGTTGAGATCATTGTGTTTTTTTTTTTTCTTTGTTTTTTTTTCACATCAGCACTGGTGTTGCCTGGGATTATGGTGCTGTAATTCTGATTAAAAACGCAGGTTCCAGGTGCATGTTGCTGTTTTCCTGTCCCAGTTTCCTGTACGTATTTTTTTCCTGTAGGCCTGGCTAAAACCTATCCCTACATCCTTAAAACATGGATTTGCTGAGTTATCTGCAGTAGTTTATTTTAAAATTGCATATTGTCCCCAGATATTGTCTTACATGCAGTTGTGTTTTATTCCCAGTTTTATTGGAAGCTATGTATGCCTGGGTGTGCATGAATGATTAACACCAGTTCCCAAGTCTTTGAGGCTGTGTAATACAATGGGGGGAGGGACTGGCCAGGACACCAGAGTTTAGCAGGGGTTTACCACTATTTGTGGGACTGTTTGCCTGAGAGGGGGCTGCACATGTTTTTGACCAAATGTTATTAGCCACCACTGGGCTCTTTTGAGGGGTAGAGACCTCTCTCAGGGCTCCTGGGCAGGGCTCCCAGAGTCAATTTTCATGATGGAATTGAGCTCTCAGATACAAATTCTGCTTGCTGAGGACTACATCTGGAAGCAGATTCTGTGTGGGCAAGCAAGGCTTCAGGCCAGGACACCAGAAAAATTATTTTACTCCTTTCAAAAAGTGCTATGGGATACATACAAACAGGTGAGAAGGAATAAGTGCCTCAGCTGGGACAGTCCCAGCTGAGGCACTTACTTTTTTCTCATCTCTGTTTGTATGTGTTCCATAAAATATGCACACCATACTCCTGTGTGATTGTTACAAGTGCTATGGGATCTGGGTCTTTAATGTCCATCTGCATAATCACCAGAACAGGCAGACAGAACCCATGGTTGGTTCCTCACTTGAAGTGAAAACGGGGGTTGGAGGCTGTAATTGACTCCGTGTTTTTGTATTAAAGGGGTCCATTTTTTTCACACTTGTATTGGGGCAGAGCGGAGCGGCGCCGCACTTTATCACGAAATGGAGTTACGGAGCATGCTCCATTTTGGCGAATGCCAGACTTTTCAAAAAATAAATAAAGTAGAAACTGACAGACCAGGGAGCTTTATTTGCAAAACCCTTGATCAGGGGGTA
The DNA here is from genome assembly GCA_016271365.2 of Neoceratodus forsteri. Taxonomy (NCBI): domain Eukaryota; kingdom Metazoa; phylum Chordata; order Ceratodontiformes; family Ceratodontidae; genus Neoceratodus; species Neoceratodus forsteri. Next base: position 1,100,591,190 of record CM057456.1, on the reverse strand, counting down.
AGGCTTGAAGGGGTGGGTGATATGGGATAATTGCGGTTCTCCTTTAAGCCTTTTTTTGCCACCCAACAACTAAAAAAATAGGAGACTCTGAAACCTGAAACTTACTGGTTTCATATACCTTGGTCCAAGGTGTGTGATTTTGTGGTATTTAGGTTCCACTGTTAAAGCATTTTTTTTAAAATATTTAATAAAAGAAATGGAGGCAATCTGGAACATCATATGTGGCATACATTACTGTGTAGTTACTGAAATGGTATGTATTTCTGAGCAAATAGACCAAGTAAAAAAAAAACACATTACATAGTCATATAGATGTTTTCAAACTACTTATGCTGGAACTACAAGACATTTCACTTAAGCATATCTATTCTTGTTTGACAGCCATCTGTTGGTCGACTGTGAATTGCAGGCTAAGACTGTTTTGGGACAGGAAACTAACATGGGGAACAGAATGTGGGTGCACTTTACCATTGATTAATTCTCAGGCAACCATGGATTACTTGAGAATTAATCAATGGTCACTTGTTGCTGTTGGAATAATCCTGTGCAACCTTTTGGCTATGGCGAGCTTGAAGAAGCTCCAAATAACTAGCACCATGAGCGCCACTGAATGCCATCCCACATACACCATGCAAAGAAACCTTCAGCATTGATAAATGCTTCTTTTTTTTATTTTCACAGGGCTTCCAGCGGTCTAACTAAGATGAATACATAATCTCTGATTGTACACTGCAGTCACTAAACATTTTAGTATAATTCATATTGCTCTGTGCTGTATACTAGAATGTAATCCAATCTATAGTTTAAATTTCTGACATGACCACTCTTACCCCTTGTACAAACCTGTCCTAATATAAAAATAACTTAATCACTGTTTTAACTAATAGCATCTTCAGCAATAACAGTAGCAAGTCCAAATCTCAGATCTGAAGTAAGAAAATGTAATGATACGAACATAAGAACATACAAAAATGCCAGCAGATATAGACCGATTGGTCTAGCGCATCTGCTCAGTCATGCAGCATGCAGGTTAGCTTCCTGCTGCTTCCCCCCCAACTCTTGCTTCCTTCTCTTCCTCCCTCAACTTCCCATTGACTAGTATCTTGCCCTTGACCCTGTACCACCCCCTTTTGAAGCTCTCCAATGTTTTAAGAGATACCACTTCCTCAGGAAGTGCATTCCACTCCCTATCACCCTTTCAATGAAGTAATGTCTCCTCACCTCTCTCCTGAAACTACCCCCCCAACCAACTTCAGGCTGTGCTCCCTAGTCATTCCTTCTCCCTTTAATCAAAACATGCCCTGTGTTCTAACCCTGTTGATGCCCTTTAAGTACTTGAAGTTTTTGATCATATCACCCCTCTCCCTTCTGTCCTCCAATGAGTACATGTTGAAGTCCCTCAACCTATCTTCGTAAGTTGATATGAAATGTGTCATAGAAAACATGACAGTAAAATGTGGTACATCAGATTTATGGCACAACAGAAAACAGTATTCTACAGTCTTATGTTTACAAAGTTGTTACCTGACTTGAGATGAATGAATCACCTGCTTCAAATCCCACCAGAGCCACTTACATGTGATGACCCAAGAGCACTTGTGTTAGATAAGGGCTACTTTCATCATGTTCATGGCTACCATTGCAAAATAGAATATATGCGCTCACATTTGTTTTCTAAATCTGAGTTGAATACATTTTGCTGTAGAATGTATGTCCAGTTCCCTGTTGCAGCAAGGTTAAACTGGTTCTGATTACACACTTTATGTAAATTGACAGTAAATGTACAAAGGGGGACTAACAGAACAGAATTTAAAGGATACTTAAACCCTGTTTTTGTGCCTGAAATTCCAGTTAAAATGGATCCCAGCATGAAGCAGAATATACGGTGTCCAATTACAGAATGTGCATCCTTAGCATGGAATCAGTTTAATCTTGCTGTAATAGGCAAATGGACACACATTGATAACATTGTTTTAGTACTGACATTTGAAGCTGCATGGCATAGCAGAGCATTCATTTATCAAACAGGGCTCATACACTTATAAACGGATACTTATTTTGGACCAGTAATAGAAAACAAAAAGAAACAAAAAAAAACAAAACTGTTAAAGTCATTATACCCTCTGTATAACTGGTTTTGTAGTTCTAATTTATTTTTGAACGATACAACTTAGACATGTGGGAGTGTTGACAGCTGTAGACAGTAAACATTTCTACATGATGACTCCCAGTTTCAAGGCTGAGATTCTTGGGGGGAGTACGGGTCTACTTCTTACATTGCTCTGACTCCCACATAACACATGTGCCTAATTAGCCATGTGCTACTGGGTCAGTAGTCAGTCAAAGTAAGGTGGTAATGAGTTAACCCCTAGTCTGCTGAAAGAAATGAAAATTACATACCTACCATAATTCTGATGGGACTACACTGGAGGCGCTAGGACCGAGCGGGAGCCAAAAATCTTCAGGAGGGCCGTCACCGAGGTAGGGCCATGATAAAGCGGTGCCTCGAGCCCAACTCGCGCTGTATATGTTACCTCAGCATCGACCCTCCAGCCACCTCAGTACCTTTTTTACAGAGGAGGTGCAGTGAAAATTGAAAATTACGTACCTAACATAATTCTTGATCTTCTTGGATGAAATCTCCACCACTCATTCACACTGATGGGAGTTCGCCAGAGGCACTAGGACCCAGCAGGAGCAACCTTTTTCAAGAGGGCTGGTGCCTGAAATGGAGCCACGAGGAAGTGGCACCACAAGCCCCGGCTCATGCGGTAATGACTATCTCGGTGTCGACCCTCCAACCGCCTCAGTTCCTTTTTTTCCGAGGAGGTGCAGCATAATTAACCTAGAAGGACTAGCCTAAAAATCAGACATAAGAGAGTCTGAATGACCCGTGTAAGAAGACTCAACAATAAAGTCTTCACAGCCCAGCCATTGAGGGAGTGAAGACCATAAACAGAGAAGTGAGCTCGGGGGATGGTGGGTGGGCATGTGAATGAGTGGTGGAGACTTCGTCCAAGAAGATCAAGAATTATGGTAGGTATGTAATATCCATATCTTCCTGGACATAAAGTCTCCACCACTCATTCACACTAATGGAAGAGTACTGAGCTAAATAATCCCCCGAGATGGGCATCAGGAGATAAGGAACTCACGTGCTTAGGACAAAAGTCCATTAAGAATGGTCTTGCAAAATGACAGATGTCATCTGGCATGGACATCCATGGTGTAGTGCATAACAAAAGCATGCATGGAGCTCCAGGTAGCCACATTGCAAATATCTGCAATGGGCATGTTACGGATTTCTGCCAGAGATGCCACGGCTGCTCTGGTAGAGTGAACGTACACTCTGCCTTCTAGCTTGACCTGCGCCTTAGAATAGCAGTGGCAAAGGCATGCCACCAGCCATGCTGAAATGCATCTGATAGCAACAGGTTGACCCAGCCGGGTCTCGCTGAAGGAAAATGAAAATTACGTACCTACCGTAATTCTTGATCTTCTTGGACGAGTCTCCACCACTCATTCACACTATTGGGATCTGCGCCGGAGGCACTAGGACCCATTGGGAGCACACTTTTTTGCTGGAGGGTCAGCGCCGGAGATGGCGGCGCGAGGCACGGCACCGCGAGCCTCAGCTCGCACTGCAATGACTATCTCAGCGTCGACCCTCCAACCGCCTCAGTACCTTTTTTACCAAGGAGGTGCAGCATAACTAACCTAGAAGGGTAGCTTTAACCTAAAAACCGGACATAAGATAGTCCAGATGACCCGTATAAGAAGGGTCAACAAAGAAGTCTTCACAGCCTAAAGATTTGAGGGAGTGAAGACCAACAACAGAGGTGAGCTCGAGGGACGGAGGGTGGGCGTGTGAATGAGTGGTGGAGACTCGTCCAAGAAGATCAAGAATTACGGTAGGTACTGTAATTTTCATATCTTCCTGGACATAAGTCTCCACCACTCATTCACACTATTGGGAGAGTACCGAGCTAATAATCCCCAAGAGGGCGGCAGGAGAGACCAAGAGCTCACGTTTCTAAGACAGAAGTCCATTGAGGATGGCTCTGCCAAAGGAAGAATGTCATCTGGCATGGACATCTAGTGCATAATGTTTAACAAAAGTATGCACTGAGCTCCAGGTGGCCGCGTTGCAAATATCTGCAATGGGCATGTTGCGAATTTCCGTTAGGGATGCCGTGACCGCTCTAGTAGAGTGAGCGTAAACCCTGCCCTCCAACTTAACCTGTGCCATGGAATAGCAGTGGCAAAGGCATGCCACTAGCCATGCTGAGATGCATCTGATAGCGACAGGTTGACCCAGCCGGGTCTCGCTGAAGGAAACGAACAGTTGCTGGGCTTTGCGAAAGTCCTTGGTTCTATCCAGATAGAAACGCAAGGCCCTCTTAACATCCAAAGAATGAAGGGAACGCTCTCCTTCATTTTGGAAGTTCGCAAAGTAAGAGGGAAGGACCAAAGGTTGGTTTAGATGAAATTCTGACACAACCTTAGGAAGAAATTTAGGATGAGTACGAGGAACTACTTTGTCTCTATGGAACACAGTATACGGAGGGCCTGTGACCAAGGCATGTATCTCAGAGACCCTACGGGCTGAGGTAATGGCCACTAGGAAGGCAGTCTTCCAAGTGAGAAATTTTAGCTCACAGGTAGCCAGAGGTTCAAAAGGTTTCCGAGTGAGCATATCTAGCACAAGATTGATGTCCCAGGCTGCAACTGGACGTCTTGTAGGAGGTCTGGTATGCAGAATTCCTTTAAGAAACCTCTTAACCACAGGTAACTGAGCCAGTGACAAGGAAAGTACTGGCTCATGATAAGCTGAAATGGCACAAAGGTGAACTTTGACTGTAGAGTACTGTAGGCCTGAATTTGAGAGGTCTAAGAGGTACTCCATAACTTTATCTGGTGAGCAGGAAAAAGGATTCAAAGAGGACTTTGCACACCAGAGCGAGAAACGCTTCCATTTGGCTGTGTAAGTTTTCCTAGTGGCTGGTTTCCGTGCAGCCAGAAGAATATCTGAAACTCTTCGAGACACATTGAACCGGTTCACTTCTACCTCTTCAGGAGCCAAGCGTGAAGGTGAAGCGATCTCAGGTTGGGGTGGACCACAGGCCCCTGAGTCAAAAGGTTCATCTGTAGGGGAAGTGGTCTCGGAGGAACTGCCAACATATTGTTGAGAAGTGGAAACCACAGCTGACGAGGCCAGAAGGGAGCAATGAGGATCATTTTGTCCCCCTGGGATTCGAACTTGAGGAGTACCCTCTGAATTAGAGGAAGAGGTGGAAAGGCGTAAATAAAGCATTTTGTCCACCGTAGCCTTGAACGCATCCTGACAGAAAATGTCAGGCCCTGGATTTCTGGAGCAGAAGAGAGGCAGTTTTGCGTTGAGTGGGGATGCAAAAAGGTCCAGGTCTGGAGCTCCCCACTCTTCGAATAGTGACTGAACTATGGTTGAGTCGACTGACCACTCGTGAGGGTCTGTCTCTGTTCTGCTGAGACGGTCTGCCAGTTCGTTCTGAATACCTGGCAGGTAGACCGCTTGAATTAGAGCCTCGTGCTCCAAGCACCATTCCTATACCCTCATTGCTTCCCTGCATAAGGGGTAAGAATGAGCACCGCCCTGCTTGTTGATGTAATACATCACTGCTTTGTTGTCCGTTTGAAGGAGAAGTTCTTGTGACACAGAATGTCCTTCAAAGCTCGGACCACATAAAGGACGGCTCTCATTTCTAGGACATTTATGTGGAGCTGGGACTCGACTTGAGTCCACGCACCTTGAGTGTGGAGAGCCTGACAGTGAGCTTCCCACCCCATTAGGGATGCGTCCGTGGTAATGGAGATCTGATGGTCCAGAGGAGCAAAGGGATACCCTCCAGGAGATTGCTCTCTTGAGACCACCAGGTGAGTGACCTTTAAAGGTTCTGTCACCTTGATGAGATAGGACTGGGTGAGTGGTTGGGGACCACTGAGTACTGAGCATCCATTGAGTGGTTCTCATGTGCAGACGTGCTAGGGGAACAGTGAACACTGAGGAAGCCATGAGGCCTAGCATCCATTGCATCGAGAGAGCAGTAACTGAGGTGTTCTCCCCGATGTGACGGGCTATTTGAAGGATATCGTTCCTTCTGTCTTCTGGAAGAAAAGCCTTCGCACAGGAGGTGTCCAGAAGAGTCTCTATAAAGAGGAGCCTCTGGGAGGGCTGCAGTTGCGATTTCTTGAGGTTCAGCAAAACTCCCATGGATGTAAGGAGGCAAGAAGCCGTCTCTATGGTGTCCAGAGTCCCTTGCCTGGAAGGGCTTGCTAGAAGCCAATCGTCCAGATAAGGGAACACCTGAATCCCGACCTTTCTGAGGTGCGCTGCGAGAACTGCACAACACTTTGAAAAAACCCGGCGGCGCCGAGGATAGCCCAAAGGGCAGGACTCTGAACTGATAATGCTGTCCCAGAGCCACAAACCTCAGGAATTTGTGATGCCTCGGGTGAATAGGAATGTGCTGGTAAGCATCTTGCATGTCTAGGGAGGCTAGCCAGTCGTGTTGATGAAGCAAAGGTAGCAGGGTTCCCAGAGAAATCATTCTGAATTTCTCCTTGGGGAGAAATTTGTTTAGCTTTCTGAGATCCAGAATGGGGCGCATACCCCCAGACTTCTTTGGAACCAGAAAGTAATGGGAGCAGAAACCCGTGTTCCGTTGATGCAGCGGCACCAATTCTACTGCCCTGTTGTTCAGAAGGCCCTGAATCTCGGCGTCGAGAAGGTCTGACTGAAGGGTCGACAGCCTGGGCTGCCGTTTGGGAGGACGATCCGGGGGGTCTCCAGAAGATTGAGTGAATACCCCTCGCGAATTATCCGAAGGACCCATTTGGCTAAGGTTATGGACTTCCACTGGTTGTAGAAGTGCATCAGACGACCTCCCCACCGGAGAGGAAAAGTCCACCTCGGGCAGCTGAGATGGGACTTGGGCCAGACATTCATAAGGTAGCGCTGGGTGCTTTGGGCCCTTGCGCTTTCTGTTGCGTCTTCTTTTGAGGTTGGGCAGGTTGGTTTTTATGGAAACCGCCTCTGCCTCTGCCTCGAAAGGACTGATGATTATGAAACTGACGTTTATTGACATGCCCTCGAGAGGGGACAGGAGGGGGTCGAGCCAACTTAATGGCTGACCTAGTCTTTTGAGTTGCTTCTAGAGCTTGCTCTACCTGAGGACCAAAAAGATACGCACCATCAAAGGGCAAAGCCATTATCTGCTGCTGTGCATCATTCGTGAAACCCGAAAGTGCGCAGCCAGGAATGACGTCTGGTGCAAATACCAGCAGCCGCTGAATGGGAAGCAGTGTCAAAAGCATCCATGGCTGCTTTAACCTGCTGGCTGTTAGATTCGATACCTCTGGTAATGGTTTGAAGAAGCTCCGGCTTTACATCCAACTCTGGAAGAGCTTCAACCATCTGCTTGATAGAGTGCCACAAGATATACTCATACTGTGAGAAATAGACCTGGTAGCTGGCAATACGCATACTTAGAGTAGAAGCAGCAAAGACTCTCTTACCTAAGGTGTCTATCTTATGAGATTCTTTGTTAATAGGTCGAGCTAGTAGTTTGTGCAGGACGACCTTATCATTCTCTGCCAGGACTACAATAGGATCCGCAAAGGCTTGAGATGCCAAAATGGGACGATCCTTGGGGGCTGAATATTTTCTATCTATGGATTTAGCCACCGAAGGGGTGAGAGCAGGATTATTCCATACCATTTGAGACAGCGTCTCGAAGGAAGGCTGAACCGGAGAAGTCAAATCCATAGGGATCTCCAGAACATGAAGGTACTGGAGTCTTAACAATTTCCCAGGATCGATGTCTGTAGTCTGGAGAGAAAGAGTGGAACTCAGATTTTTTAGCAGAGACTTAAATGACAGGTCCTTGACCACAGGCTCTGCAGCAGGGATAGATCCTGCTTCGTCCACTTCATCACCCAACCGAAGGTCTGGGTCAGGCTCAATGTCATCTCCTGACAGTCCAGGAGGGACTGTATGGACAGGAAAGGAATGAAAATCAGAAGAGAGGGAAGAAGGAAACGAGTGAAAAGAGGAGTCCTGAAAAGCAGAGGGAGCCCCAAGAGCCCCCGGTGCCGAGGAGGCACACGGCACCGAGAACGACGGCGAGGGACCACGCAGCACCGAAAACGATGCTGAGGGACCACGCGGCACCAAAAACGGCACCGAGAAGCCGCATGGCACCGAGGACAGCGCCGAGAATCCAGACAGTGCCGAAGAGGGCGCTGAGAAGCCACACGGCGCCGAGAACAGCGCCGAGAAGCCGCTAGGTGCCGAGAAGCCGCACGGCGCTGAGGACGACGCCAAGCACACCACCGGCACCAAAGACGGTGCCGAGGCTCCGCACGGCACCGAGGATGCCGAAAACACTCCCAGACTCCGAAAAACAGGTTTTGAAGGAAGAAGAGCAGGAGATAAAGGCATCGGTGTGGCCTCTGCGCAGCCATATGAGGGAGAAACACCTAAGCGCGGAGTCAACGGCACCGAAGAAGGTGCCGCGCAACTAGGAAAGTCCAACCACCCTACCTGGTCTCTCAATGAGCCCGAAGGCCCACAAGTGACTGAGCCAGGTAGCTGAACTAACCTCCGAGCCCATTGCTCCATAAGAGCGGCCCACTGATGAAACTGCTCATCTGAAGACCTACCTGCGGGCGGGGTAGGACTTCGATGTCGAATCCGCTGGCTACCAGAAGCAGAGGTTGGCGACTCCAAGGAGAGACCGACAACAACCCCGATAACCGACGTCGTCGCCCAGACATATCAGAGGAGACCTCGGTGATGCCTTCTCTTTTTGAACCTGTGGGCGAAGAAGAGCTCGAGGCGAGCAGTGCAGAGAATCGCACCGTTTATTTTATATGCTTCCTTGAGGACCTCATCCCCCCGGGCATTGGACTGACCGTTGTCAGACCCCCTCCGGAGAAGGCGGCGGACTGGACCCAGCCCGACTGACTGAACAGCTTTCACACGAAGTCTCCCTACCGTCACCTGACCTGCTCATGGTCGACTCCGTCAAAGTAGGCTGAGACTTCTTTATTTTTAAAATAAGACTAAGCGATACTGTATCGAGATAATATTACAAAATAACAAACTGAAAACTATGCTGCTAGTTGAAGTTTGACTCCCGGCAGGCGAGCGACGTCGTCACTGAAGCGCACTCGACAGCGGGAAAAAAGGAACAGAGGCGGTTGGAGGGTCGACACCAAGATAGTCATTACAGCGTGAGCTGAGGCTCGTGGTGCCGTTCCTCGCAGCTCCATCTCCGGCGCCGACCCTCCAGCAAAAAAGTTTGCTCCCGATGGGTCCTAGTGCCTCCGGCGCAGATCCCAATAGTGAGAATGAGTGGTGGAGACTTATGTCCAAGAAGATCAAACAGTTGTTGAGCCTTGTGAATTTGTTTTGTTCTGTCTAGATAGAACCGCAGTGCTCTCTTAACATCCAGTGAATGAAGTGTACGCTCTCCTTCATTCTGGAAGTTCGCAAAGTAGGTAGGAAGGACTAAAGGTTGGTTTAGATGGAATTCTGAGACAACCTTTGGGAGAAACTTAGGATAAGTCCTGAGAACTACTTTGTCCTTGTGAAATACAGTGTATGGGTGGGGGGGTCTGTGACCAGTACATGTATTTCAGAAACTCTACGGGCCGAAGTAATGGCCACCAGGAAGGCTGTTTTCCAAGTGAGGAACTTCAAGTCGCAAGTAGCTAGAGGCTTGAAAGCTTTACGAGTGAGCATGTCTAGCACAAGGTTAATGGCCCAGGCTGCAACTGGACATCTGATAGGAGGTCTAGTATGCAGAATACTCTTAAGAAATCTCTTAGTAACTGAGCCAGTGACATGGAAAGTACCAGCTCGTGATATGCCGAAATGGCACAAAGATGAACTTTGACTGCGGTACTGCAGACCTGTATATGAGAGGTCTAAAAGGTACTTCAAGACTTTATTTGGTGGGCAGAAAAAAGGGTTCCAAGAGGATTTTGCACACCAGATAGAGAAATACTTCCATTTGGCTGTGTAGGTTTTTCTGGTGGCTGATTTATACACAGCCAAAAGAATATCTGAAACTCTATGAGAAACATTGAACCTATTCACCTCTATCTCTTCAGAAGCCAGGCATGAAGGTGAAGAGACCTCAGGTTGGGATGGACCATGGGAACCTGGGTCAGAAGGTTCGTCTGAAAGGGAAGCGTCTTCGTGGGGGGGGGGTCCGATAGACTGTTGAGTAGTGGAAACCATATCTGCCGAGGCCACAAGGAGGCAATGAGAATCATTCTACCCCCTTGAGACTCCAATTTGAGTAGTACCCTCTGAATTGGGGAAGAGGAGGAAAGGCGTATAGAAAGCATCTTGTCCACAGCAAACTGAATGCATCCTGACAGAAAACGCCAGAAGAGAGGCAGTTTTGCATTAAGTGGGAACGCAAAAAGGTCCAGGTCTGGAGTTCCCCACTCTGTGAATAGCAACTGAACTATGGTTGAGTCGAGAGACCACTCGTGAGGATCCATTTCCATCCTGCTGAGACGGTCTGCCAGCTTGTTTTGTACTCCTGGCAGGTAAACCACCTAAATCAGAGCCTTGTGTTCCAGGCACCACTCCCACACTCTCATTGCTTCCCTGGATAATGGGTAAGAGTGTACGCCATCCTGTTTGTTGATGTAGTACATCACTGCTTTGTTGTCCGTTCGAAGGAGAATGTTCTTGTGACAGAGTATGTCCTTCAAGGCTCGGACTGCATAGAGAACGGCTCTCATTTCCAGGATGTTTATGTGAAGCTGGAACTCATCCTGAATCCATGTACCCTGAGTGTGGAGATCCTGGCAGTGGGCACCCCAAGCCATCAGGGATGCATCCGTGGTAATGGAGATCAGATGATCCAGAGGGGCAAAGGGATATCCTTCCAAAAGATTGTCCCCCGGCAACCACCAGGTGAGTGACCTCTTCAGAGGTTCAATCACCTTGATGAGAAAGGACTGAGTGTGAATGGTTGGGGACCACTGAGTACTGAACATTCACTGAGAGGTTCTCATGTGGAGACGAGCTAAAAGTACAGTGAACACCGAGGATGCCATGAGGTCCAGCATCCGTTGCATCGCAATAGCTCGAACCAAGCTGTGTTCTCTGATGTACTGGGCCATCTGCAAGATATCGCTCCTTCTGTCCTCTGGAAGAAAAGCCTTTGCACAGGAGGTGTCCAGAAGAGTTCTTATGAAGAGGAATTTCTGGGAGGGCTGCAACTGCGACTTGTTGAGATTCAGCAGAACTCCCATGGACGTGAGGAAGTCTGTGGCCATGGCCACGGCCTCCAGAGTCTCTTGCCTGGAGGGACTTGCTAGGAGCCAGTCGTCCAGATATGAGAACACTTGTATTCTGATTTTCCTGAGGTGCACCGTGAGAATTGCACAATGCTTTGTAAAAACTCGAGGCGCCGAGGATAGCCCAAAGGGTAGGACTCTGAACTGATAGTGTTGATCCAATGCCACGAATCTTAGTTATTTGTGGTGCTTCGGGTGTATGAGAATGTGTTGGTAGGCATTCTGCATGTCCAGGGAGGCTAGCCAATTGTGTCAATGAAGCAAAGGCAGCAGGGTACCTAGTGATAACATCTTGAACTTCTCCTTGTGAAGGAACTTGTTTAACTTTCTGGAATCCTGAATGGGGCGCACACCACCAGTTTTCTTCAGCACCAGAAAGTAATGGGAGCAGAAACCTGTGTTTTGTTGATCCAGAGGAACTATTTCTACTGCCTTGTTGTTCAGAAAGCCTTGTACCTCGGAAGCAAGAAGGTCTGACTGTACTGTCGACAGCCTAGGCTGTCATTTGGGTGGATGATCCTAGGGGTTTCTGAAAGATTGTGAAAGTACCCCTCGTGGATTATCCAGAGGACCCATTTGTCTGATGTTACAGATTTCCACTGATTGTAGAACTGAGTCAGACGTCCTCCCACCACTGAGGAGGAGTCCCCCTCTGACAGATGTGGTGGGACCTGGGCCAGAAGCTCAGAAGGTGGCACTGGGCGCCTCAGGCCCTTGTGCCTTCTGCTGCACTTTCTTCTGTGGCTGAGGGTTGTGGTTTTTGTTAAACCCTCCTCTGCCTCTGCCTTGAAAGGACTGACTGTTGTTAAACTGACGCTTGTTTGCACCCCCTCGAGATAGGGTGGGTTCAGGTCTCGCTGTCTTCATGGCAGACCTAGTCTTCTGCAGGACCTCCAAAGCTTGCTCCAACTGAGGTCCGAACAGATACATACCATCAAAAGGTAATGCCATGAGCTGCTGCTTGGCATCATTTGTGAAGCATGAACTACATAGCCAAGAGTGGCGGCGGGTGCAGATGTCAGCTGCCACCGCCCGGGAGGCGGTATCGTAGGCATCCATTGAAGCTTTATTCTGTTGGTTACTGGATTCAATACCCTTAGTTATGGTCTGGAGTAGCTCTGAGCTAACTTCCGATTTGGGCAGAGCTTCTACCATTTCTCTGAGGGAATGCCAAAGTACATACTCATATTGAGAAAAATAGCCCTGGTAACTGGCAATGCGCATACCCAGGGTTGAGGCAGCAAAGATTCTTTTACCTAATGTGTCTATCTTGCGAGATTCTTTGTTCATTGGTTGGGCTGTTGATCTTTGAGGAAGGACAGCCTTATCATTCTCTGCCAAGACTACAATGGCATCAGCAAAGGCTTATGAGGCCAAAATGGGGTGATCCTTGGGAGGGGCATAATTCCTATCTATGGACTTGGCTACGGAAGAAATGAGAGCCATATTCTTCCACACCATCTGAGAGAGGGTCTCGAAAGAGGGCTATACCGGAGGGGTTAAATCCAAAGGGATCTCCGGGACATGAAGATACTGGAGTCACAAAAGGCTCCCAGGATCGATTTCTGTAGTCTGGAGAGAAAGAGTAGAATTAAAATTTTTGAGCAGAGACTTAAAGGAAAGGTCTTCAACTACAGACTGTGCAGAAGGATTGATCCCTGCTCCCAGGGCAGTGTCATCAACATCGTCACCCAGGTGAAGAGCTGGGTCAGGCTCAAAATCATCTCCTAACAGTCCAGGGGGGACTGTATAGACAGGAAAGGAGTGAAAATCAGGAGGAAGAACAGAAGAAGAAAGAATCGGAGTCGAGAAGCCCTGAAGACCGGCCCACGCCACATCAGTCCCCAGTGCCACAGAGGACAACGGCGCCAAGAACAAGGAGGAAGGTGCTAGCCGAATCGGCACTGCAGATGGCACGAACTGCTCCCATGGTGCCGCAGATGGTGCCGACAGAGCCCCCAGCACTATGCACGATGCTGACAGAGCCCTTGCTGAGGAAGAGTTGAAGAAGAAAGAATAGGAGTCGAAAACCCCTGAAGACTGGACGGCGCCGCACTCATCCCTGGCGCCATCCAGTAAAACGGTGCCGAGAACAAGGAGAGAGGCGCTATTGGAAATGGTGCCGCACATTACACCGACAAAAAGCGTGGCACCAGCAGAGCTCCCGGCACCACAGAAAGATCTGTCATAGCCCCCGGCACCACATGCAGTGCTGACAGAGCCTGCAGCATTGCAGATGGTGCCAACAGAGCCTGCATCACCGCAGATGGTGCCAAGAGAGCCCACGATGCCAAGGACAGCGCAGAGAAAAATGGAAATTATGTACCTACTGTAATTCTTGATCTTCTTGGATGAAGTCTCCAACACTCATTCACACTAATGGGATCTACGCTGGAGGTGCTAGGACCCAGTGGGAGCAAACTTTTTGCAGGTGAGACGGTGCTAGAGATGAAGCCTGAAGGAGTGGCGCCATGAGCCTCTGCTCGTGCGGCAATGACTATCTTGGCATCGACCCTCTAACTGCCTCAGTACCTTTTTTTTTCTGAGAAGGTGCAGCATAACTAACCTAGAAGGATAGCCTAACCAAAAAACGGACATAAGATAGTCCAGAAGACCCGAATAAGAAGGGTCAAGAAAGAAGTCTTCACAGCCTAAAGATTGAGGGAGTGAAGACAAACAACAGAGGTGAGCTTGGGGAATGGTGGGTGGGCGTGTGAATGAGTGGTGGAGACTTTGTCCAAGAAGATCAAGAATTACAGTAGGTACATAATTTCCATATCATCCTGGACATAAAGTCTCCACCACTCATTCACACAAATGGGAGAGTACCGAGCTAATAATCCCCTGAGAGGGCAGCAGGACAGACCAAGAGCTCACAGATTTAGGACAGAAGTCCATTAAGGATGGTTCTGCCAAACAAAACATGTCATCTGGCATGGACATCCAGGGCATAGTGTTTGACAAAAGTATGCACTGAGCTCCAGTTGGCCGCATTGCAAATATCTGCAATGGGCAAGTTGCAGATTTCCGCCAGGGATGCCGCGACTACTCTAGTAGAGTAAGCGTACACTCTGCCTTCCAGCTTAACCTGCACCATGGAATAACAGTGGTGAAGGCATGCCACTAACCATGATGAAATGCATCTGATAGTAACAGGTTGACCCAGCCGTGTCTCGCTGAAGGAAACCAACAGTTGTTGAGCTTTACGAAAATCTTTTGTCCTATCTAAATAGAAATGCAAAGCCCTTTTGATGTCCAAAGAATGAAGAGAATGCACTCCTTCAATTTGGAAGTTCACAAAGTAAGTAGGAAGGGTCAAAGTTTGGTTTAGATGGAATTCTGAAACAACCTTAGGGAGAAACCTAGGATGGGTCTTAAGAACTACTTTGTCTTTATGAAACACAGTATACGGAGAGTCTGTGACCAAGGCATGTATCTCAGAGACCCTGCAGGCCGAGGTAATGGCCACCAGGAAGGCCGTTTTCCAAGTGAGGAATTTCAACTCACAAGTAGCTAGTGGCTCGAAAGGTTTTCAAGTGAGCATGTCGAGCACAAGATTAATGTCCCAGGCTGCAACCGGACATCTGATAGGAGGTCTGGTATGCAGAATTCCCTTAAGGAACCTCTTAACCATAGGTAACTGAGCCAGTGACAAGGAAAGTACTGGCTCATGATAAGCTGAAATGGCACAAAGGTGAACCTTGACTGTAGAGTATTGCAGACCTGAATTTGAGAGGTCCAAAAGGTACTCTAGAACTTTATTTGAAGGGCAGGAAAAAGGATTCAATGAGGATTTTGCACACCAGAGCGAAAAATGCTTCCATTTGGCTGTGTAGTTTTCCCAGTGGTTGGCTTGTGCGCAGCCAGAAGAATATCTGAAACTCTTCGGGAGACATTGACCTTTTCACTTCTATCTCTTCAGGAGCCAAGCATGAAGGTGAAGCGATCTCAGATTGGGATGGACCACTGGCCCCTGAGTCAGAAGGTTCGTCTGAAGGGGAAGCGGTTTCAGAGGGGTTTCTGACATACTGTTGAGTAATGGAAACCATATCTGCCAAGGCCATAAGGGAGCAATGAGAATCATTTTGCTCCCCTGGGACTCGAACTTCATAAGTACCCTCTGAATTAGAGGAAGAGGAGGAAAGGTGTATAGAAAGCGTTTTGTCCACTGCAGCCTGAACGCATCCTGACAGAAAATGCCAAGCCCTGGATTTCTGGAGCAGAAGAGAGGCAGTTTTGTGTTGAGTGGGGATGCAAAAAGGTCCAGGTCTGGAATTACCTACTCTGTGAATAGTGATTGAACTACAGTTGAATCGAGAGACCATTCTGGAGGATCTGTCTCAGTTCTGCTGAGACGGTCTGCCAGTTCGTTCTGCACTCCTGGCAGGTAGGCCGCTCAAATTAGAGCCTTGTGCTCCAAGCATCATTCCCACACTCTCATCGCTTCCCTGCATAAGGGGTAAGAGTGAGCCCCGCCTTGCTTGTTGATGTGATACATCACTGCTTTGTTGTCCGTTTGAAGGAGAATGTTCTTGACACAGAATGTCCTTCAAAGCCCGGACTGCATAAAGGACAACTCATTTCTAAGACATTTATGTGAAGCTGGGACTCATCCTGAGTCCACGTACCTTGAGTGTGGAGAGTCTGACAATGAGCTCCCCACCCCATCAGGGACGCATCCGCGGTAATGGAAATTTGATGATCCAGAGGAGCAAAGGGATACCCTTCCAGAAGATTGTCCTCTTGCGACCACTAGGTGAGTAACTTCTTCAGAGGTTCTGTCACCTTGATGAGAAAGGACTGAGGTTGAGTGGTTGGGGACCACTGAGTATTGAGCATCCATTGAGAGGTTCTCATGTGAAGGCGTGATAGGGGTACAGTGAACACCGAGGATGCTGTGAGACCTAGCATCCATTGCATTGAGATAGCAAGAACCGAGCTGTTCTGTCTGACGTATCGGGCCATCTGTAGGATATCGCTCCTTCTGTCCTCTGGTAGAAACGCTTTTGCACAGGAGGTGTCTAGAAAAGTTCCTATGAAAAGGAGCCTCTGGGAGGGCTGCAGCTGCAATTTCTTGAGGTTTAGCAGGATTCCCATGGACGTGAGAAAGTCTGAGGCCATGGCAACGGCGTCGAGAGTTCCTTGCCTGGAAGGCTCGCTAGAAGCCAGTCGTCCAGATATGGGAACACTTGTATTCCGACTTTTCTGAGATGTGCTGCGAGAATTGCACAACACTTTGTAAAAACTCACAGCTCCGAGGATAGCCCAAAATGCAGGACTCTGAACTGATAATGCCGTCCCAAAGCCACAAACCTTAGGTATTTGCGATGCTTTGGATGAATAGAAATATGTTGGTAATCATCCTGCATGTCCAGGGAGGCTAACCAGTCGTGTTGATGAAGCAAGGGTAACAGGGTCCCTAATGATATCATCTTGAATTTCTCTTTGGGAAGAAACTTGTTTAATTTTCTGAGGTCCAAATTGGGGCGCATACCCTCGGTTTTCTTTGGAACTAGAAAGTAATGGGAGTAGAACCCTGTGTTCCATTGATCCAGCGGAACTACTTCCACTGTCCTGTTGTTCAGAAGGCCTTGTATTTTGGAGGCGAGAAGCTCTGACTGAAGAATTGACAGCTTCGCCTGCCGCTTGGGGAGACAATCTGGAGGGTTCTCTAAAAAATTGAGGGAATACCCCTCACGGATTATCTGAAGGACCCATTTGTCCAAAGTTATGGACTTCCACTGGTTTGAGAATTGAGTCAGATGACCTCCCACCACTAAAAAGTCCCCCTCGGGCAGCTGAAGTGGGACTTGGGCCAGAAACTCAGAAGGCGGCACTGGGTGCTTTGAGTCCTTGTGCCTTCTGTTACGTTTTCTTTTGAGGCTGAGGGGCTTGATTTTTATTAAAACCTCCCCTGCCTTTGCCTCGAAAGGACTGACGGTTATGAAACTGGCATTTGTTAACACCCCCTCAAGAGGGGCCGGGAGGAGGTCGAGCCAATTTAATGGCTGACCTAGTCTTTTGTGTGGCCTCTAGAGCTTGTTCTACTTGAGGGCCAAAGAGATACACACCATCGAAGAGCAATGCCATGACCTGTTGCTGGGCATCATTTGTGAAACCTGAAGTGTGCAGCCAGGAATGGTGGTGAGTACAAATGCCCGCCGCAGGCGCTCGGGAGGCAGTATTGAATGCGTTCATAGCTGCTTTAACATGTTGGTTGTTGGACTCGATGCCCCTGGTTACGGTTTGAAGAAGCTCTGAATTAGTGTCCAACTCCAGTAGAGCTTCAACCATTTGTTTGCGTGAATGCCAAAGAATATACTCATACTGAAAGAAATAGCCCTGGTAGCTGGCAATACGCATACCCAGGGTGGATGCAGCAAAGACTCTCTTACCTAAAGTATCTATCTTATGAGATTCTTTGTTTATAGGTCGAGCTGTAGTAGTCTGAGGAAGGACAACCTTATCATTCTCTGCCAAGACTACAATAGGATCCTCAAAGGCTTGGGAGGCCAAAATGGGTCGCTCCTTGGGAGCAGCATACTTCTTATCTATGGACTTAGCTACAAAAGGAATGGGAGCAGGATTATTCTACACCATTTGATAAAGAGTCTCAAAGAAGGGTTGTACTGGGGGAGTTAAATCCACAGGGATGTCCGGAACATGAAGGTATTGGAGTCTTAAAAGCTTCCCTGGATCGATGTCCATATTCTGAAGAGAAGGAGTGGAATTAAAATTTTTCAGCAGAGACTTAAATGACAGGTCCTCGACCACAGGCTCTGTAACAGGATTAAATCCTGTTCCTTCCACATCATCACCCAGTCTAAGATCTGGGTCAGGTTCAATATCATCTCCTGACAGTCCAGGAGGGACTGCATGGACAGGAAAGCATTGGAAATCAGCAGAAAAAGAGGAAGGAAAAGAAATCGGAGAGGGGATGCCTGAAAACTGCTAGAAGAAGAGCACAACACCGAAAGGCCACACAACACTGACAAAGCAGATGGCGCCGAAGAAGAACACAGTGCCGAAAAGCCACATGGTGCCGAAGACGGTGCCGAAAACCACACGGCGCCAAGAAACTCAATGGCACCAAAAATCTGCATGGCACCGAGAGCGGCGCTGACAGGTGCAATGGCGCAGAGTGACCCACCGATGCCGACGGTGCCAAAACCAACCCAGGACCCCAAAAATTACAATTTGAGGGAAAAGAAAGAAGAATACCAGGAGCTAGAGGCATCGGTGTGGCCCCCTGCGCCGCAGCCATGTGGGGGAGAACACCTAAGCGCGGAGTTGACGGCACTGAAGAGGGCGCCGCGGGACTAGGGACTCCCAATTACCCTGCCCGATCCCCTGAAGAGCCCGAGGGCCCCTGAGTGACCGGACCAGGCAGCTGGACCAGCCTCTGAACCCACTGCTCCATAAGAGCGACCCACTAATGAAACTGCTCATCAAAAGCCCTACCAGAAGCCGGGGAAGGGCTCCGATGTTGAGGAGGTCGGAGACCAGAACCAGAAACCAGCGACTCCAATTGAGGAGACTGGCAACTGACTCCAATGACCGATTGTCGATTCGCAGACATATCAGAGGGTGACCTCGAGTGATGCCTTCTCTTTTTTGACCTACTGGTCAGAAGAAGAGCTTGAGGACCGAACAGTGCCGAGAATGGGATCGTTTATTTATATGCCTCCAGGACTGCCCATCCTCGGCACTGGACTGCATACGTTGTCAGACCCCCCTTCCAAAGAAGGTGGCGGACTGACCCAGCCTGGCTGACTGAATAGCTTTACAAGAAGTCTCCCTACTGTCACCTGACCCGCTCATGGTCGACTCTGTCAATGTAGGCTGAGACTTCTTTCTTTGATAAGAATAAATTATCATAAGCGGTACTTTATTCGAAAAATACTACAAAATAATAAAACTGAAAACTATGCTGCTAGTTTGAAGTTTGACTCCTGGAGGGCGAGTGACGTCATCACTGAAGCGCACTCGACGGCGGGAAAAAAGGAACTGAAGTGGTTGGAGGGTTGATGCCAAGAGAGTCATTGCCACATGAGCAGAGGCTCATGGCGCCGCTCCTCATGGCTCCATCTCTTGCACTGGCCCTCCTGCAAAAAGTTTGCTCCCGCTGGGTCCTAGTGCCTCCGGCGTAGATCCCATTAGTGTGAATGAGTGATGGAGACTTTATGTCCAGGAAGAACAGTGATTTGAAGTAAAAGAGGGAAAAATGGCAGGAGATAGAGGCATCAGTGTGGACCCCGCGCCGCAGCCATGTGAGGGGATAAACATCCGCCAATGGAGTCGACGGCAGCACAAAGCACGTGCCGTGCGACTTGGAAGGCCCAACCGCCCTACCTGTCCCTCTGATACTGAATGGCCTGAAGGCCCCGGCGTCGGACTGACTGACCTGAGCAACTGGACCAACCTCCGAGCCCACTGCTCCATAAGAGCAGCCCACTGGTGAAACTGCTCATAGGAAGCTCCTCCAATAGGCGGGGAGAGGCTCCGGTGTCGAGGAGGTCAGCTACCAGCGACAGAAACTGGAAACTCCGACAGAGGTGCAGACCGACAACTGGCCTTAATAACTGACCGTCTGCGCGTAGACATACCAGAGGGTGACCTTCAGTGATGCCGTTTCTTCTTCGACCTATGTGTTGAAGAAAAACTCAAGGCTGAACAGCGCTGAGAATGGCACCATTTCCTTTTATGTTTTTGGGGGGACCACCCATCCCCCTTGAGCATTAGACCATCCATTGACAGACCCCCCTCCAGGGAGGGCGGTGGACCGGACCCGGCCCGTCTGACTGAACAGCTTTCATACGAAGTCTCCCTACCGTCACCTGACTCGCTCATGGTCAACTCCGTCAATGGAGGGCTGAAGACTTCTGTTGTACAATTAAAATATATAATCGGTACTGTTTCAAAATAATTCTACAAAACAATAAACTGACTATTGCTGCTAGTGAAGTTTAACTTCTGGCGGGTGAGCGACGTCGTTACTGAAGCGCACTCAATGGTGGGAAAAAAGGAACTGAGGCGGCTGGAGGGTCGACACCGAGACAGTCATTACTGCATGAGCTGGGGCTTGTGGTGCCACTTCCTCACGGCTCCATCTCCAGGCACCGCCCTCTTGAAATGTATCTCCTTACTGGTCCTAGGTGTCTCTGGCGAACTCCCAATAGTGTGAATGAGTGGTGGAGACTTTATGTCCAAGACGATACTAACCTAGCAAAACTAACCTATGTCATATATAAGATAGTCCAAATGAATCATGTAAGAAGGGTCAACAGAAGAGAGTCTTCACAGTCCAGCCATCGAGGGATTGAAGACCAAAAACAAGATAAGTGAGCTTGGGGGATGGAGGGTGGGTGTGTGAATGAGTGGTAGAGACTTCGTCCAAGAAGATCAAGAATTACGGTAGGTACGTTATTTCCATATCTTCCCAGACATAAAGTCTCAATCACTCATTCACACTGATGGGAGAGTACAATAATTGCCCAAGAAGGGCGGCAGGAGAAAGAGGAGCTCTCTTAGGACAAAAGTTAATTCAGGATTGTTCTGCCAAAAGCTGGATGCTGCCTGGTGTGGACATCCAAAGCGTAATGCTTCACAAAGGTGTGCACTGTGCTCCAAGTAGCTGCATTGCAGATGTCTGCAATAGGCACGTTTCGAATTTCTGCCAGAGATGCTGCGACTGCCTTGGTAGAATGAGCATATACACTGCCTTCCAGTTTAACCTGTGCAATGGAGTATCACTGGTGAAGACATGCCACTAGTCACGCTGAAATACATTTGATAGCAACAGGCTGACCCAGTTGAGCCATGCTGAAAGAGACAAACAGTTGTTTAGATTTGTGGATCTCTTTAGTTGTATCTATGTAGATCCGCAAAACCCTTTTAACATCCAGAGAGTATGTATAGTATATAATATATGTATAGAATATAGAGTATGCTCTCCCTCATTCTTGAAGTTTGCGAAGTAGGTCAGAAGAACCAAGGGCTAGTTAAGACACAATTCCAAGACTACTTAGGGAGAAACTTAGGGTGAGTTCTAAGAACCACCTTGTTTTTGTGAAATACAGTATACTGGGGATATGTGACCAGTGCATGTATTTCAGACACTCTGCAAGTGGAGGTAATGGCCACAAGGAAGGCAGTCTTCCAGGTCAGGAACTTCAGCTCACAAGTTGCTAGGGGCTCCAAAGGTTAATGACTGAGCATGTCTAGCAGAAGGTTAATGTCCCCAGGTGGCTATCGGTCTTCTGATTGGTGGCCTAGTGTGAAGTATACCTTTAAGGAACCTCTTAACCAAAGGTAACTGAGCCAGAGACATGGAGTGTACAGGCTCGAGGTACGCCGAGATTGCACAGAGGTGAACCTATTGTAGTTCTGTACTTAACAGATCCAGAAGATACTCCAGGATTTTGTTAGGTGGGCAGGAGAAGGGGTCCAGGGAGGACTTTGCACACCAGATGGAGAACTTTGCTGCGTAAGTTTTCCTAGTAACCTGCTTGCGTGCCACTAGGAGAATGTCTGAGACCCTACATGAAACGTCAAACATACTCACTTCTATCTCCTCATGAACCATGTGTGGAGATAAAGAGATCTCATGTTAGAATGGACCACTGGGCCCTGGGTCAGCAGGTCCATTTTGAAGTGGAAGCTGTCTCAGTAAAGTTTCCAATAATCCATTAATTAATGGAAACTAAATCTGATGAGGCCAGAATGGGGCAATGAGGATCATTCTGCCCTCTTGTGCCTCCAGCTTGAGCAGTAGCCTCTGAACTAAGGGAAAAGAAGGAAATGTGTACAGAAAGCATCTTGTCCACTGCAGTCTGAATGCATCCTGACAGAAAGCGCCAGGTTCTGGATTTCTGGAGCAGAATAGAGGCAGTTTTGCATTGAGCAGGGACACAAAAAGGTCCAGATCTGGTATTCTCCACTTTTCGAAGAGCGATTGTACGACATTTGTGTCCAGAGACTACTTGTGAGGATCCATTTCCGTTCTGCACTCCCGGAAGGTAAACCGCTTGGATCAGGGCTTTGTGCTCTAGGTACCATTCCCACACTCTCATTGTGTCCCTGCACAAGGGATAAGAGTGTGCTCCACCCTGTTTGTTGAAGTAGTACATCACTGTTTTGTTGTCCATTTGAAGAAGAATGATCTTGTGACAGAAAATGTCCTTCAGAGCTCAGACTGCATACAGAACAGCTCTCATTTCTAGGATATTTATGTGGAGTCGAGACTCGTCCTGATTCCACTGACCTTGGATGTGGAGATCTTGACAGTGAGCTCCCCATCTGTGTAGGGATGCATCCATGGTGATGGAGATCTGAGATTCCAGTGGGGCAAAGGGAAACCCTTTCAGAAGGTTGTCCTCTTGAGTCCACCACGTGAGTGACCATTTTAGAGGTTCCGTCATCTGGATGTGAAAGTACTGGGGATGTGTGGTCAGGGACCACTGAGTGCTGAGCATCCACTAAGTAGTCCTCATGTGAAGACGAGCCAGAGGCACAGTGAACACTGAGAGTGCCATGAGACCCAGCATCCGCTGCATCGAGAGGGCTTGAACTGAGTCGCTGTCTCTGATGAAATGGGTCATCTGAAGGATGTCGCTCCTCCTGTCCTCTGGAAGAAAGGCTGTTGCATTGGAGGTATCCAGAAGGGCTCCTATGCAGAGGAGCTGTTGAGAGAGTTGTAGTTGTGATTTTACTAGATTCAAAAGAACTCCCATAGATGTGAGGAACTTGGAAGCCATGGCTACTGCTTCCTGTGTCTCTTGTGTGGAGGGGCTTGCTAGTAGCCAGTCATCCAGATATGGGAACACTTGGATTCTGAGTTTCCTGAGATGCACTGTGAGAACTGGAAAGCACTTTGTAAAGACATGAGGCGCTGAGAATAGCCCAAAGGGCAGGACCCTGAATTAGTAGTGCTGACCCAAAGCCACAAATCAGAGATACTTATGGTGGTTTTGGTGTATGGGAACATGTTGGTAGGTGTCCTGCATGTCCAGGGAGGCCAGTCAATCATTTTGATGAATCAGACATAAAAGAGTGCTGAGTGATATCATCTTGAATTTCTCCTTGTAAAGGAATTTGTTTAACTTCCTTAGATTGAGAATAGAGCGCATACTGCCTGTTTTCTTTGGAACTAGGACGTCATGGGAGTAGAAACTGTGTTCTGTTGATTCAACAGAACTACTTCTATTGCCCTGTTGTTCAGAAGGCCTTGGATCTCGGAAGCAAGAAGGTCTGACTGAGAGACAGACAGCTTTGGTTGTTTGGGTGGATGATCCAGATGGGTTTCCGAAAGATTTAGCGAGTAACCCTCACAGATTGTCCTGAGTACCCATTTGTCTGATGTGACTGACTTCCATTAATTGTAAAACTGAGTCAGACCCCTCCTACTGCCAAGGAAGAGTCCCCCTTGGACAGCTGAGGTGGGACTTGGGCCGGAATCTCAGAGGGTGGCACTAGGTGCTTTCAGGCCCTGTGCCTTCTGCTGCATTGTCTTTTGTGGCTGGGGGGGGCTTGATTTTTGTTAAAGCCCCCTCTACCTTTGCCACAAAAGGGCTGATGGTTATGAAACTGTCGCCGATTCCCACCCAGTTTAGGGACTGCAGAAGGCAGCCTAGCTGTTTTGATAGCCATTCTAGTTTTCTGTGTGACCTCTAGTGCCTGCTCGACCTGAGGGCCAAACAGATAAGTTCCATCAAATGGTAAACTCGTAACTCTCTGTTGGGCATCATTTGTGAATCCCAATGTTCGTAACCACGAGTGATGTCAGATGCATATATCAGCTGCTGCTGCTGCCCTAGAAGCAGTGTCGAAGGCGTCCATAGCAGTCTTAAGTTGCTGATTGTTGGACTCAATGCCCCTAGTAATGGTCTGGAGAATCTCAGTGCTGATGTCCGACTCCAGAAGAGTTTCCACAGTGGCTTTGAACGGATGCCAGAGGGTGTACTCATACTGAGAGAAATAAACCTGGTAGCTAGCAATGCGCATACCAAGGGTAGAGGCAACGTAAACTCACTTCCCCAATTAGATTCCTTCTTTACTGGTCATGCCATAGATTCTTGAGGAAGGACGGCTTTGTCATTCTCTGCCAAGAAAACTATGGCATTAGCGAAGGCGGCGTACTTCCTGTCTATGGATTTAGCCACAGAAGGAATAAGTGTCGGATTATCCCACACCATATGTGAGAGAGTCTCAAGAGAGGGCTGCACCAGAGGAGTCAACTCCACAGAAATATCTGGAACGTGCAGATACAGCAGACGCAGCAATTTCCCCAGATGAAGGTATCCAGAAGGGCTCCTATGAAGAGGAGCTGTTGGGAGGGTTGTAGTTGTGATTTTCCTAGATTCAACAGAACTCTCATGGACGTGAGAAACTTAGAAACTGTAGCCATGGCTTCCCGTGTCTCTTGTCTGGAGGGACTTGCTAGTAGCCAGTCATCCAGATATGGGAACACTTGAATTCTGAGTTTCCTGAGATGCACTGCAAGAACTGCAAAGCACTTTGTAAAGACTAGAGGCACCGAGGATAGCCCAAAGGGCAGGACCCTGAATTGGTAGTGCTGACCCAACGCCACAAATTGGAGATACTTGTGGTGGTTTGGGTGTACAGGGACATGTTGGTAGGTGTCCTGCATGACCAGGGAGGCCAGCCAATTGTTTTGATGAATCAGAGGTAAAAGAGTGCCGAATGATATCATCTTGAATTTCTACTTGTAAAGGAATTTGTATAACTTCCTTAGATTGAGAATAGGGTGCATGTCACCTGTTTTCTTTGGAACTAGGAAGTAACGGGAGTAGAAACCGAAAACTAGGAAGTAACGGGAGTAGAAACCTGTGTTCCATTGATCCAGTGGAAATGAAAATTACGTACCTACCGTAATTCTTGATCTTCTCTTGTATCTTCACCATTCATTACTGCTTGGGTTAAGCTGGAGGCGTGCACCCGCTACGGGAGGTTTTTTTTTTTTCTTTGGAGTCGGCTCCAATGGCGCCGCCCTCGAGGACGACGTACCGCATCATGCGCGAGGGGCGGCCGTTAGGTGCTGCAGACTCCTCCTCCATCTCAGTTCTGGTAGCTGGAGAGGCGAAAATAAAGTGTAAGAAAAAAGAGAGTGAGGCAAGAGAGCCGAGGGATAGAAAAAGGAAAGGAAATACACTGAAAAAGGAATAAGCCGATGGAGAACAGACAGAGGAGAGAGAATTCCTACCCTAAGGGACCGCAGGGCCTCCTTTCCGGGGCGGCTCTAGGGGAGGAACAGAGAGAGGAGAGGAAAGAAGAAGAAGAAGAAGAAAGAAAGAAAGAAAGAAAGAAAGAGGCATGTTGAGAGGGAGAACAGTGCCCATCGAGCATTGTTGGTTGGAGAGGCTTATAGGCTCGAAACTAATAAGGAGCAAGAATCCCAGTTGTTAGACTGGAGGAGAGGTTCCACCAACCTCCTGAACAGACCCAAGTGAGACAGACTTCTGAACTCTCAACATGCCAAGTCCCGCCATCCTAGTTGAGGGCTCCTAGACTGTCCGAGCAGAACCTGTTCCGGAAGAGCGCCCATCCAGGAAGAGGACTAGTTCCTTAGCACCTTGTTAAGTGCTAACACAGAAGAGTATGGAAAGACTATGCCTTCTCAAGGCAGTTTGTAAGAAAAGTAGAGAGGAACTCAATCAAACTTGCTAGGACAAGGCAGACAGAAGCTTGAAGCCAATAGTTCAGTCAGCAGCTGGAGAAGCTTGAATAACAATAATACCTGCCAGGGGATTCCAAACTTGAGGAGGCCAAGACAGGGCATGGCCACCAGGCTGTGAAACCACATGACCTGAAGAAGGTAAGGAATTGCACCATAGGGCAGTCAGAAAGAGTTCCCTCAGAATTAAAGAAATTTGCAACCGTACTCGTTCCCCCCTACCTTGAGGAAAAAAGGGAATCCATTCACTAGAATGGGGGAAAAAAACAGAAAAAAAATTATGCTTTTTTTTTTTTTTTGGCATAAAGGCCAAGGGGAAGAGAGGAATAAGACGGGAGGGGGAGACGCCACAGAAGGAGGCCACTGAGGGGAAGGTGGGTGGGTATCAGTAATGAATGGTGAAGATACAAGAGAAGATCAAGAATTACGGTAGGTACGTAATTTTCATATGTTCCCTTGTCAATCTTCACCATTCATTACTGCTTGGGTGAGTACCGAGCCCCCTCCCCTTGAAAAAAGGGGGGTAGAACCCTGAGGGAACAAGACCCAGCCTCCTGTTGGTGAAAACAGAAGGGGAAGACCCTGCTACAAACAAAGAGAAGCCTATGGGAGAAGAGCTAGGAGGTGCCCTCGAGGACGGGAGACGGAGGAAGCCCCTGCAAAAGTCTCCTAGCTCTGGAGGAAAAAGACGGGTCCCCGAAAGCGGGAGCACATCACCCTACGCCGGGCCAGGGTGACAGCCTTGATAGAGAGCATGCCGTCCGCTAATGCAGATCGCTGTCCCCGAAGCCTGGAAGCCACCTCATTGGCGCTATAAGATGCCCTTGCTTGGTGTCTTGCCAGCTCCAGGCCTATAGCGGAGAGGCAATAGCCTGTCTGGTTTGCTCCGATCAGGCATTGATGCTAGGAGCTGAGAGCATCGACCACAGATGCCGATTGTAGGCAGCGTGGTGAGCCTGATGTGATGCAATGCAAGCCACCGCACGAGAAGAAGAGAACACTTTCGCCTCCACCGGCCCAATTGTAGGGAACCGATCCGTGGACGGTCGTGCGCCAGGCGGCGACGCCCAGAAGGAGTCTCTAGGTAGACCAAACCCGAGGACGGGTTGGGAAAGGTACCCAGGGATTCCGAGGGGGCATAATAGCTTCAAAGACAGTCTGCCGGGGCTGGAGAAAGGGCGGCTGGCGACTGCCAGGAATGGATAGACGCCTCCTGGAAGGGGATAGGCCAGGAAGGTACCACCAGGTGCTGGGCACTGAATTCTCCAAGGAATTCACGTGTCTCCCATTCAGTATTGTCTCGCCTAACGTAAGAGATTCGAAGATCCCTCACCATCCTCGAGAGGAATCGCTGATATTCCGTGAAATCAGCGTCAGAAGAAAGATGAGCAAGGGGTTCCTCTCCCTCAGAGGAGGAAGACGAGGATGATGGAGAGCTCGAATGTCCAGAAGATTCCTGCGGCGGTGGGGAGAGTCGAAAGACCCGCTCATGCATGTTTCTAATGTATGAGGGGAAGGCCGCCGCAGAGCCTTTGAACTGCTCCCAAGATAACGGACCCGTAGAACCGACATGGCATGGAAGAGCGGGGGGTGGATGCAGAGGTACTGGAGTAGGGCACCTATGAAGAGGCAACTGACCTCTGCCAGGGCTCTGAAATCTGGGGAATGGAGCCCGAGCTGGCGGGATCCTGGACAACAAACCAGGCCGCAAGACGAGACCCTGAGGATGCGATGCCTGGAAGAGCCCGGGGGGGAACCTCTCCTGTGACAAACCCGGGACTGCATGGATCCAGAAGGGCAGCCCACAGCAACGCCACCAGAGGGAACCCTGGGGCCCAAGAGGAAAGGGCGGGGTTCGGCGCTATGGCTCCTAGCCACCTCACGAGGGGTGGCCGGCGGAGACCGGGACGACGTCCCCTGCCCCTCAACCCCTCGGACTCCGAGAGAGCCCTCCTCCTCGACTGCAGCGTTCCCCCACCCCGAAAGGAGGCAACAGCACCCGGGAGGGTAGCTGTCACAGGCACCCTAGGAGGGGGAGCCTCCTCCTCAGCCCCCACCACATCACCCCCCTGGGACCCAGGGCCACCCCTAGCCGAGGGCCCCTCAGGGAGGACGGAAGTGGGGACAGTGGAAGGGCCCGCTGCCGCTAGCACCCTGTGCACCGGGACCCTGACCTCAAGAGAGTCAGGGTGCCAGGATGGGTCCACATCTGAGCTATCGGCCCCAAAGAGGACGAGACCAGCAGAACCTCAATGCTAGCAATTTAGGGGTCCTCGGAGTAACGGCCTTGCCAGAACGCGCCGGTGCCGAGACGGTGCCAGTTTACCCCAGCCCACTCATGACAGCCAGGCTTGGTCCCTGTCTCCCCTGCTGCATCACCAGTTAGGGGCGCCGCTCCCGCTCGGATTCCCAACCTGGCGCCGCTGAGCGCAAACTGCCTGGCAAAGCGCAAGTGGCGCGTTAGGTTGGGCTAGCGTTTCACGGCGCCGCTTCAATCACCGGCGCAAGCGGCGCTGATCCAAAATAGTGCCGGAGGGCGGTGTCGAGGGTCCATCGCGCCAGGGGCCCAGAAATCGTGGGTCCGGCACTGGGGAGTCACCTCCGAGGAGGTGACTGCCGAGGCGGTGTCCCCGCCACAGCCCGGAGGGACCACGATATCCTCGACACCGCGAGAGAAGCCTCTTCGGGAAGAGAAGAGGAGGAAGCCTCCTCGCAGATCAGAGTAGGCCCGGAGGGGACCCGGGAAGCCCAGAGACCTTACCTGGGAATCCTGAGCGACGCTGCCCCCGAAGGTCGGCGGGGCTTTACGAGCTGAACGCTGCGACTTGAGGACACGATGGTCCATGGAGAAACAAGCATCGCATGCGCCCATGTCGTGGTTGGGTCCCAGGCAACGGAGACAGACATCATGCTGGTCCGAGACGGAAAATGCCAGCCACAGGAGCACCGACGATAGGGGCGCGTCTGCCTTTCACGACCCTTGCTCCCAACCGGACATGATGTGAACTAAACAAGGAAAAAAGGCAATAAAGCACTCAGCCGCAGTATAGAAAGAAAAGGAACGGTCTTACCGGTATACGTAAGGCCGAGTGAAAACTTGAGGAAAACGAGGAGTCTTTAGGTTGTAAAACCAAGAAACTATACGCCACTCATGACAGCAGGTGCAGCCTCTATCAGGCGGGAGAAACAGAATGAGATGGAGGAGGAGTCTGCAGCACCCAACGGCTGCCCTCACGCATGACGCGGCACGTCATCTCGAGGGCGGCGCCGCTGGAGCCGACTCCAAAAAACAAAAAACACTCCCCAGAGCGGGTATGCCGCCTGGCTTAACCCAAGCAGTAATAATGGTAAGATTGACAAGGGAAGATCTACTTCTACTGCCTTGTTGTTCAGAAGGCCTTGAATCTTGGAAGTAAGAAGGTCTGACTGAGAAACAGAAAGCTTGGGCTGTCGTTTGGGTGGATGATCCAGACGGGTTTCTGAAAGATTTAGAGAGCAACCCTTGCAAATTATCCTGAGCACCCATTTGTCTGATGTGACTGACTTTCACTGGTTGTAAAACTGAATCAGATGCCCTCCTACTGCCAAGGAAGAGTTCCCATCAGACAGCTAAGGCTGGACTTGGGCCAGAATCACAGAGGGTGGCACTAGGTGCTTTTGGGCCCTGTGTCTCTGCTGCATTTTTTTTGTGGCTTGGGGGCTTGATTTCTGTTGAAGCCCCCTCTGTCTTTGCCATGAAAGGACTGACAGTTCTGAAACTGCTGCCGATTCCCATCCCGTTGAGGAACTGCAGATGATGGCCTGGCCGTTTTGATAGCCATTCTAGTTTTCTGTGTGGTCTCTAGTGCCTGCTCGACCTAAGGGCCAAACAGCTACGTTCCATCAAATAGTAAACTCATAACTCTCTTTTGGGCATCATTTGTAAATCCCGATGTTCGTAACCACGAGTGGCCTCAGGTGCATATACCAGCTGCTGCCACCCTGGAAGCAGTGTCAAAGGCATCCATAGCAGCTTTAAGCTGCTGATTGTTGGATTCAATGCCTCTAGAAATGGTCTGGAGAAGCTCTATGCTAATGTCTGATTCTGGAAGAGCTTCCACAGTGGCTTTTGAGTGCATGCCAGAGAGCAAACTCATACTGACAGAAATAACCCTGGTAGTTATCAATGCGCATACCCAGGATAGAGGCAGCAAAAACTCAGTTCCCAAAGGTGTCAATCTATGAGATTCCTTGTTTACTGGATGTGCCATAGATTCCTGAGGAAGGAAAGCTTTGTCATTCTCTGCCAAGACAACTATGGCATCGGCAAAGGCTTGAGAGGCTAAGATAAGTCGATCCTTGGGGGGATGTACTTCCTGTCTATGGACTTAGTCATGGAAGGAATAAGCACCAGATTATCCCACACCTTTTGTGAGAGTGTCTCAAAAGAGGGCTGCACCGGAGGAGTCCATTTCACAGGAATATCTGGAACGTGCAGATACTGCAGACGCAGCAATTTCCCTGGATCAATCTCTAAAGTCTGGAGAGAGAGTGGAATTCATGTTCTTTAGCAGAGACTTAAAAGAAAAGTCCTCGACCAGAGGCTCTGCTGAAGGAGGGGGTTTATTTGCCACTCCGAGAGAAGAATCAATGTCAAAGTCATCTCCTAATCGAAGATCAGGATCAATATCGTCTCCTACTAGTCCCGAACAGATGGTACAGATAGGAAAAGGAGGAAAAAGAGAAGGATGAGCCCCACAAATTGGAGTCAAAACCCCCGGCACCCTAGTCAGCGCCAAATGCATAGACAGTGCCAGCACCAGGTGTGGCTCAGCAAGAGAGACAGTGCTGGCCTAGACAGTGGTGTCGGGGTATGGCACCACCACGACAGGAGATGAAGTCGGCACCGCCCCAGGTGCCACAGAACCAGAGGCTCCCAATCCCATCCCTGGAGTGAGGAAGGAAGATCTGAGAAAATCAGTAGGAGAGAATGGTACCTCTGCTGGCCCCTGTGCCACAGCCATATGAGGGGGGAAAAGCACCAGAATGCAGCGTCGACAGTATCGGAGAAGGCATCACTTGACTAGGAAATCCCACCTACCCTGTCTGTAGGTTTGAATCTATTAGGCGCGAAGGCCCTGGAGACAGACCCGCCGGGTCAGACAAGCAGGACAACTGCCAAACCCATTGCTCCATAAGAGCGGCCCAATGATGAAACTGCTCAACAGAGAACCCCCCCCCAGGGGGCGGGGAGGGAGTCCGGAGTCGAGGATGCCAGTCACCAGGAACAGAGGTGGTAGAGGACCCCGGAGTCAGTGTCAAACCCGTGCTCCTAGTCACAGACGATTGACATGCAGATATTCCAGAGGGCGACCTCGACTGGTACCATTTCTTCTTCGACCGGGAGGTTGAAGAAGAACTTGAGGTCGAGTGGTTCCGAGTCCTCGACGAAGATCGAGAATGGGACCGCTTCTTTTTGTGCTTTTGGGAGCACCGCCCATCCCCCCGAGCACCGGACTGCCTGTAGTCAGACCCCCCCCCTTCCATAGAGGGTGGCAGACCAGACCCAGCCCTACTGAAAACTCAGCTTTCATGTGAAGTCTCCCTACCGTCATCAGCCCCGTTCATGGTTGACTCCATCGAAGGCGGGCTGAAGACTTCGATGATGAAAATTGACTTACAAAAAAAAAAATTTACCAAAATAGAAAAAAAGTAATAAATATTGAATGACTACAGCTGCTGTCATATAGATGTGAAGATTTGACTCCCAGCAGGTGAGGAATGTCGTCACTAAAGGAAAAGGAAAAAAAAGAGGAGGAGGCACTCTGCGAATCGGAGTTGAAAACCTTGGTGCCCTAGGTGCTGCTGAATGTGCAGATGGCACCGGCACAGGATGCAGTGCCAAAAGAAAATATGGCACCAGCCCAGGAAGTGGCAACAAGCGCGGCACTGCCAAGACAGGAGTTGAAGGTGGCACCACCATAGGGGCTGCAGAAACACCAGAGGGCCCCAACCCATCTCTTGAAGTCAAGGGGGAAGTGCTGACAAAATTAGTAGGGGAAAATGGTACTTATGCTGGCCACTGTGCCACAGCCAACTGAGGGGGAAAAGCACAAGAGTGTGGCATCAATGGCACTGGAGAAGGCACCGCACAACTAGGAAGTCCCAACTGCCCTGCTCGCAGGTTTGAAACCGTTAGGCCCGAAGGTCTCAGAGATGGACCCGCAGGCTGGGACAGGCAGGACAACCACCAAACCCACTTCTCCATAAGAGCAGCCCAATGATGTAAATGCTCACTGGAAGACCCCTGGGGAAGGGGAGGGACTATGAAGTCAAGGATGTCAGTCACCAGGAACAGAGGCGGTAGGGGACCCCAGAGGAGTTTGAATCAGACCCCTGTCCCTTGCCACCGACAATCAGTGTGCAGACATACCAGAGGGTGACCTCGAGCGGTATCATTTCTTCTTCAACTGGGGGGGTTAAAGAAGAGCTCGAGGCTGAATGGTGCCAAGTCCTCGAGGAAGATTGAGAATGGGACCACTTCTTTTTGTTCTTTCGGGAGGACTGCCCATCCCCCCCCCTGAGCATCGGACTGCCTATAGTCAGACCCTCCCCCTCCATAGAGGGCGGCAGGCCAGACCCAGCCCTGCTGAAAACATAGCTTCCATGCGAGATCTCCCTACTGTCACCCACCCCCATCGTGGTCGACTCCGTTGAAGGCGGGCCAAAGAAGACTTCTTCATTGACGAAAATCGACTTTTTTTTTGTTTTTGTTTTTAAACACTGAATTACTGAAAATAAATAAAACTAATCAATACTGAACAGCTATAGCTGCTATCATATAGATGTGAAGATTTGACTCCCAGCAGGCGAGCAATGTTGTCATTGAAGCACATTCAGTGGCGGGAAAAAAGGAACTGAGGCGGTTGGAGGGTCAATGTCGAGGTAGGCTATATGGTGTGAGCCGGGCTTGCAGCGCCGCTTCCTCACAGCCCTACCTCAGTGCCAGTCCTCCTGAAAATGTTTGGCTCCCACTTGGTCCTAGCACCTCTGGCATAGTCCCATCAGTGTGAATGAGTGATGGAGACTTTATGTCCAGGAAGATCTGGAATGATTCTATTTGACTTGAGCAGGACAGATGCTCATTCTGCAGCCCTACAAGGGTTAAATGACAACAGCTTCAAAAGTTTTTTTTTTTTGTTTGTATCCTGAGAAGTTGGGAGGCACAGTATCATCCACCCTGCCTTTAAGGCAGAGCAGCCAATAGCAAAAATCAGAGGGGGAGCACACTATTTTGCAGTTGATGGAAGGATACACTGAAAACTCCTAAAAGATGTGTTCCACGGAAACACCTTTTTTCAAGTGAAAGCGTGATGGCTGTAGGCTCCGCCCTCATCCATAAAAATGGCGTGGTAGTAACAAGGAGCCTGGCAGTTGACTTGGTTCATCTAAGTGGCAAGCGGTATTCAGAGCATCTATCATGACCCCTTTTATAACTATACTGTAGGGGTGTGTGTGTGTGTGTGTGTGTACACATGCATACATACAGTACTTGATATTTATTTCTTAGATGTACTGGATTACACTTACTTTCAAGGAAGGTCTTATAATAGCGTACAACATTGGGATGGTGGAGCTGAAAATAAAACACAGATTACTGACTTGTTAGAACCAGAAATTAAAGATCTATAATAAGTAATGAGAAAACATTTCAATAAAAGTCAAAACAGTTGCTTTAGGTAAATAAGCTAAAATCAATACTGAAGTGATTGTTAATCTACTGTAAATACACAGAAAATGAAAATTACGTACCTACAGTTATTCTTGATGTTCCTGTGTATTTTCACCATTCATCATTGTCTGGGCGTGAGCCAGAGGCACAGCACCCCGTGGGAGCTTTTTTTTTTCCTCATTGGGGAGGAGCTGCCACCCTCGAGTTTGACGCATTGTATGGTGCTTGCGGATTGGCCAGTAATGGTCGCTAACTCCTCCTCTGCCCCAGTTCAGCTCACTGGAGAGAGAGGAAAACAAATGGATAGAGAAAAGACAAGGGCTGGGCAAGGGAGCCCAAGGGATAGCATAAGGAAAAGATGTAACTGAAAAAGGAATACTCCGGCCAGAGGACAGAGGTGGAAGACCTACGGGTGTGGGCTTTGGCCCCAGCCCCTGGGTGACCAACCAGAGAGAGAGAGAGAGAGAGCAAGAGAGAAAAGGCAAAGGAAGGAAAGATAGATGGGGTTGGGGGAGACCCCACCACACTCCACACTAAAAGTCTTAGAATTCTGGGGGAAAGATGTTGCAAGATATCTGAGAGTTCACCAAGCCTGATTCAGTCTACAAGTCGACAGCACCTGGAAACCCCAAGAGTACTCCAGTCCAAGTATTAACCAGGCCCGAGTCTGCTCAGCTTCTGAGATCAGACAAGATCAGGCACATGCAGGGATGTATGGCCATAGGTGAAGACTCTGGATTTGGCTGAACAACAGTTCAGACAGATAGGCTCCGACACTAAGTTCCTCCCAGCTTGAGAAGGTGTGGAGAAGGTCTCCCCCCTCCACTTCAGTACAGGGTGGGACAGCCACCCCGGGACAGGACCCCCCCCCCGGCTACCACTGTCCCAAGATGGAGAACCCAAGGGGTTCAGGGGGATCCTGTCCAGGAAAGGCTCCCTCTCCCCAAAAAAAGGGGTGGAGAGAGGGCAGGAAAATAGTATGGAGGAAGACAGAGAGAGAGTGTCCCCGTGAGGCCTCTCCTCTCCTACAAACCTATGGGAGATACCCCCCCCACACTAGGAGTCGGCCCTGCCCACAGGACTGGGCTGAGTCCCAGAGGAACCCACCCGGAAGAGAAGGGAAGGACCCACGGGGAGCCCGTAAGGCTGGGGCTGGAAGCCCTACTTGTCCTCCCCCTCAAGGTGGGCCCCCTGTCGCCTGAGAAGGTAACCTAATCCTATTAAAATATGCCATGCTAACCTCCTCAAGAAATGAGTTGAAAAAAAACACCAAAAGCTGCTTTGCTAGTTTTACCAGAAACTGATAAAGAAGATATTGATGTAGCTTATGCTAGATTGGAGCAAACTGTAACTGCTGATGCTGTAAAAGTGAATATTTCCTTCACCTGAACAAACCGCAGAAATTCGTACCTTGCTAAAGACATTTAACAGTACTTTTACCACAGTGCCAGGCCAAGCAAAAGGGGTCAAGCATGTAATAGTGACAAGGAATGCTCGCCCTATTAGACAAAAAGCATACAGATTACCAGAGCGTTAATAGCTGATGTGGTTAAGGAAATACAAAAAAATGAAAGAATTGGGTGTCATAGAAGAGCTGAGAAGTGCTTGGTAATCACCAGTGGTGATTGTAAACAAAAAAGAAGTGGGTGTAAAGATTCTGCCTTGATATTAGGAAACTAAATCAAGTGTCAGAATTTGACAGTTATCCTATTAACAGAATAGATGATTTGGTGGATAGACTGGGAAGTGCCAAATATATCAGTACCCTCAATATCACCAAGGGTTACTGGCAAATCCCCCTAGCTAAAGAATCCAGAGACAAAACTGCATTTGCCACTCCTATAGGATTCTATCGGTTCACTACCATGCCGTTTGGTTTATGTGGCACATCTGCTACATTCCAGCAGTACATGGATGTAAATTTTATCCCCTCACACTGATTATTTTGCTGCGTACCTGGATGATGTTGTGGTGTACAGTCCATACTGGAAAAGCCACCTGGAACATCTAAGAGCAGTTGTCCAATTGATCAAGAAGGCAGGCCTGACAATTAATCCTACCAAGTGTG
The DNA here is from genome assembly GCA_016271365.2 of Neoceratodus forsteri. Lineage (NCBI taxonomy): Eukaryota > Metazoa > Chordata > Ceratodontiformes > Ceratodontidae > Neoceratodus > Neoceratodus forsteri. Next base: position 1,100,555,358 of record CM057456.1, on the reverse strand, counting down.
TATTGGGCATGCAGGAAACCAAATATTTGGGCTATATTTTGGGAAATGGAGAGGTCAAGCCAGAGGTTTCCAAGATGGAAGCTGTAGCTAACAGCCCTGCCCCAAAACCAAAAAACATGTCCGGTCATTCTTAGGGCTGGCTGGTTATTATCATAGATTTGTTCCCAGCTTTGTAGAGTTAGCTACTCCCCTCATTGAATTTACAAAAAAAGGCACCTGAATAATGTGAAATGGTCCCCAGAGTGTGATGAAGCTTTTTGGGCCACTAAGGTTGCATTATGTTCAGCCCCTGTTTTAAGAAGCCCAGACTTTGAGAAGCAATTTTTGTTACAGACTGATGCATCAGAGGTAGGCCTAGGTGCAGTCTTGAGTCAGCACATAGATGGGAAAGAACATCATATTCTATACATAAGTAGGAAATTGCACGACAGAGAGAAAAGGTACTCCACCATTAAAAAGGAATGTTTAACAGGAAAGTGGGCAAAGGAGTCCCTTAAGTTTTACCTACTAAGAGCTGACTTTGTACTTGTAACAGATCACAATCCTCTCTGTTGGCTTAACCAAATGAAGGATAAAAATTCTAGAATCACATGGTTGTACCTGGCACTACAGCCATTTAAATTTAAAGTGATGCACAAATCTGGGAAAGAGAATGTCAGTGCTGATTTTCTGTCTAGATATGGATCAGGAATTGAGATTTCTTGAAGGCTGAAAAAAAATGTGTGAGCTAAAACTTCTCTGTTTGATATACTGCATATGCACTGAACTATAAAGATTATAAGCTACTGTCATGTTAAAGGAGAATTTAAAGAAAGTCTTGGAAACCTGTTTTTGTAAAACAGGTTCTGTCTTAAGGAGGGGGTATGTGACAGGGTTGAATAGGACCCTGTCCCAGTTGTTCTGGAGAATTATTTTGAATGCAAGTATCGGTTCTGTTCTCTCCGTTTTTGCCTCCTGTCCCTCTGGTTGCGCAATCAAATTTTCTTGTGAGACCTAGGACTTGATCATTCCAACAGTCTTGCAGTTCTCTGCCTCTCGCTATCTCTCTGCCTTCACTTGCTGCTTCTGTCTTTTCTCCCCCCTTGCATATCTACAAGTATAAAAATATAAGTGAATCTTTTTGTGGAAATGTAATTGATACTGGGATTCCTTTGTTTAAAACTCTAAATAGTCATACTGTTGAAATGATTACAAAAAGCTATTTGGAACTCAAGGGGTTAACCTGTTTGCAAACTCTCTGAGAAGCTGTAAGCAAGAGGTCAGTTCTGGGTCACAATGTTCTTTTAGCTGCACTTGTTGAAACATACAAGAACACTGTGAGAGAAACATGCTGTTTTCTTAACAAGTGGGGGTTGCAAAGACTTATAAAAACAGAGCTGCAATTTCTTGTAAGAAAAAATTACTCACCTGTAGTAATCTTGTTTCTTCCAAAGGGATCCCCTAATATTATTGCTCTTGCAGTGCTCCCTTAAGCCAGCACTGCCCCAGAGAGAATAGAATGCTATGCTAATTATGGAATGTTTAGCTTGTGCATCTATTTTCAAACTGCCCAGTGTCAACTGCCTAAATTCTACCTCAGATTTCTTAGAAGCTTGCAAAGAGGCCATAACAACATGTGAATCACTATTTAAATAATTATAGAAAAATAATGCCCAACTAAGCAAATAACAACATTAACCAAAGGATGAGTATAAACAAATGTCCCCTTTTTTTCTGAAGTCAGATATGCCTTTAGAAAAGAACCTACAAGTTAATATATTACTAGAAGGTGCCAGCACGTGACATGCCACTCCAACTATACATCTTTTTTTTTTCAAATTGCATTTTTGCTCCCTTCCTTACCCACCAAACTCTCTCCGGCGACCTCTCAGGTCCTTGGTATCTACCTCCCTGCATGACCTGACTGGTCCAGTGCCTCAACCCTCAGCACCACTGGGCTGGCATTCCAAATATCGATCTTATCAGCTATGTAGAGGATTTTCTTGTTACTGATTCTGAAAGGGGAGGCCAGGGCAGGGAGTAATAATGTTAGTGGATCCCTTTGGAAGAAACAAGATTACTACAGGTGAGTAATTTTTTCTTCTAACCCCAGGAATCCACTAATATTATTACTCTTGCAGACTATGCAGCAGTACCTCAAGGAGGTGGGCCAGAATCTATCTAGGAAAAAGAGTCTGCAAGACTGCTGTGCCAAATCTGGCATCACTCCTGGACTGGGTGTCCAGGCTATAATGCTTAGTGAAGGTGTGGACTGACCTCCAGGTAGCTGCTTTACATATTCCCATTAGAGGTACCTCTCAGGCAGCTGCAATAGTGGCAGCTGTGCCCCTTGTAGAGTGGGCCCTAACACCAGAGGGAGGAACCTTGCCTGCCTTTGAGTAGCAAAACTGAATACACTGGACTATCCATCCAGAGCTAGTCCTCTTTGAAGCAGGAATACCTTTACCTACTTCCCCATAGGTGAGGAACAGTTGTTGTCTGTCCTGCCTATGATCTTTGGTATGAGTCATGTAATAACTCAGTGCTCTTTTCACATACAAGCTGTGCAATCTATGCTCACCTGAGCTAGAGTGTTCAGGAAAGAAAACTGTCAATGTTATAGACTGGTTCAAATGGAAGTCAGAAACCACCTTGAAGAGAAACTTCCTATTAGTTCTCAACACTACCGTGTCCCTGTGGAAAGAAACATAGTCCTTTTCCACACAGAGGGCCTGTAGCCTGCTTATCCTTCTGGCGGAAGTGATTACTACCAGAAAAACTACCTTCCAGGTAAGACATTTAAGCTCTGCAAATGCCATAGGCTCAAAGGGTGGAAGCATTAGCGAGGCAATGCAAATATTAAGGTCCCATGCTGGCACTGGTTCCCTGTGAGGGGAAAACAAATGAGAGAGCCGTTTAAAGAATCTTTTGAATATAGGGTTTGATGCCAGGGAGGTATCCTTTCTAGCTGAAAGGTATGCTGAAACTGAAGCCAGGTGCACCTTCAGAGTTGAGTGCTGCAACTCCAGGGAGTGCAGGTGAGACAAATAATCAAGAAGGGTTGGGATCCTGACCTGGGCTGGGACTGTACCCTTGTCACTGCACCAAATGGAAAATCTTTTCCATTTGAGGCATAGGTTTTCTTGGTGGAAGGCTTCCTGTGACTCTTAAGGACTTCTAAAACTGCTTCAGAGAATTGGCAATCTGCATATTTCAAGTCCTCAAGAGCCAGTCCTTGAGCTTGAGAGACCTGAGATTGTGGTACACTACCCTCCCCTGAAAGGAAGTCAGTAGATTGTACCTCTAAGGGAGGTGAATCGGTTTGCTCAGACATTGAGAGCTGCAGGGAGTACCAAGGCTGTCTTGCCCAATCTGGGGCTACCAGAATCACTGAAGCTGGTTGTGACCTGAGCTTGATGAACACCCTGAGTATCAGAGAAAAAGGAGGAAAGGCATAGAGGTACCTGCCTGTCCAATCCAGAATCAGGGCATCCACTGGAACTGTTCCCTTCACTGGGGCCCTGCAGCAATAAATAGGTAAGTGGTGATTTTGGTGGGAAGCAAAAAGGTCTATCTCTGGGGCCCCACATCTCCTGAATAGAGCATTCACCACTTGCTTATTCAATGCCAATTCATGATGGGCCTGGTTTATCCTGCTCAAGGCATCTGCCAAGGTGTTGTCCTTGCCTGGTAGATGGATTGACTATAGAGAGGCATTTAGAGAGTAAGCGAGGCTCCATATCTTCATTGCCTCTGAACACAGAGGAGTGGACCTTGTCCCTCCTTGTTTGTTGATGTTATACATTGTTGTGGTACTGTCTGTTCTGACTTGTACTACCTTTCCCTGTATGAGATGAGAGAAACCCTGAAGGGCCAGATAAGCAGCTCTTAACTCCAGCAGGTTTATGTGCAGGAGTGAGTCTGCACTATCCCAAGTACAGTGGATGGTGTGATCCCCTAAGTGAGCACCCCAACCAAGCAGGGAAGCATCAGTTGTGAGAACCAGGGAGGGAGGCTACTGCAGAAATGGAACCCCTTCCCTTAAATTTTCCGGTTCTCCTTCACCATTGGAGGGCCTGTTGTAACATTTGTGTAGCTAGTACTGGTTTTGAGAGGGGGTCCCGCCTTTGGCACCAGTGTGCTCTGAGGTGGAACTGAATATCTCTCATCTGAAACTTGGCACCTATGACTGTGCTTGTTGCTGCAGCCATGTGCTCTAACAGTTGCCAGAAGCTGAATACTTTCTGCCCTCTCCTGAGGGAAAAAAGCTCTTCCCATTACTGTATTTAGTTCTGCACCTATGAACTGCAGAACCTGCACAGGGGTCAGGACTGACTTTTTGGTATTGAGAAGGAATCCCATGGACAGCAGCATATCCTGGGTTACCTGAAGGTGGTCTGACACCTATTGGTGGGATTCCCCTATGATTATCCAATTGTTCAGATAAAGAAAAATTGTGACACCCAGTCTTCTTAGGTGTGCCGCCACTTGTCTGTGGTGATTTTTAACCATTCCTGGAAATAGTGGTTGAGTCTGCCCCCTACAGGATGTGGAGAGGCAGGCTGAAGGGAAAAGTTAGGGATTCTGTTTTGCTTGCTGCTGAGGCTGAGCAGATTGGGATCCTCTCCGAGAACCCCTTCTACCTCTAGCTCTGTAAAATCCAGTCTGCTGTGGTTGGTACTGCTGCTGTGAAACAGCTTGTACCTGAAAGAAAGGCCTCCTAAAAGAGAACCTGCCCCTGACTCCCCTAGAATAAGACGAAGTTGAAGTAGAGGACCTGTCTCTCATTGAGTTGCTCCTAAAAGTAGCTTTATATTCGGTGGCCTTTGACAGGAAAGTCCATTGTCATAGTTTGGGTGTCCTGGGTGAGGTTGGTTTGCCCTCAGCCAGGCAAATATCCTTAGAGCAATGGTAGCAGCTACCCACCTTGCATCTGTATCATTAGTGTCAGCTGCCATCTGAAATTGGTATTTGGAAGTCTTCAAGCCCAATTTTGCTGTATCTAGCAGCTCTGACACTGTTAAAGAGGGGTTAGCCTCAGCATTGTTCACTACTGACTGCCAGAGAGCTTTTTGATAAAGGGCTACATAGGCCTGGTAGCTGGCTTAACGAACTGCCAGGGATGCCAAAAAGTACCCCTTTTTTGCCATGCTGTCCACCTTTCTTGAATCCTTCTCAGGGGGTAAGAGGATAAGGGAGTTCTGGCTTTCTCACAGGCAGCCTACTGTACAATACCCTGGTGGTCTGGGTGACTAAAAATAAACTCAGCACCAGATCTTTCTAACTGGTACTTCTTGTCACACGTTTTTTCTGTGGGTGTGACTGTATTGGGAGCCTTTAGGATTTCTAAAACATCCTTCTTAAAGAATTTCTAGATAGGCAGAAGGAGCCTTTTTGAGGGTGTCAGCCCCATAAGCTCCATGTACTGTGCCTCCTCTTCATCCTGGATCTCTTCAGCTGTTTGCAGATCCAGGGTCTCTCCATTTCTTAACAAAAGAAAATTGGGAAGAGAAATCCTCTGAGGGTCTGGGAGGGGAGCCAAAATCCTGTTCTGGTGACACCTCAGGTTCAATTCCCTCTTCATCTTGGTCATCCTCCTCATATGTTACTGTAGCAGTAGGCAAAAGAGGGGTAACAACAGTTGCTTTGTCAGCAGTAGTAATCACAGGCTGCTGAGGGGGTATTAAGCACTGCAGCACCTGGAGTAAGGCGAAAGCCTGGGTCAACTCAGCAGGAGAAGGAGCATTAATAGGCACCTGAGGGACCCCTTGAGGCGTTTCAGCCGAGGTGTCAGTGTGTTCGGTTTTCTTTAATTTTTTAGCAGGCACTGGGGAATCAGCCAGTTGATTGCCTCTCTTGCCAGAGCCCTCACTCATATCAGGGGTGGATTCAGAGGCTCTGGAAGGAACTGCCACAGTCTTAAGGGGGTGGACTGGTTACAGTCCATGGACCCCTCCTTTAGTTTTCTTTTAAGCCTCTCGCTGCATTTTTCCACTGTCTTAACAGAGAAAGACTTACAAATATCACAGTCTTCATTGAAGTGCTGTTGCCCAAGGCACATCAAGCAAAGATCATGCTTGTCTGCCGATCGGATCCAGAACTGAGAAACCGCTGAGGAAAACCAATAAACCTCAGTTCAAAAGCAGTTAAAATTAAATAAAATTAAAGAATAAAGTAACCAGAACCTTCTAAAAAGGTTCTGATTAAATAAAAAAGGCTGGTTGCCCCTCAGTTCAAAGGAACCGCGAGGAACCGATAAATTTAAATTTAAAACTAATGAGGTATAAAACACTAAAGAACAATGGCACTAGGCAGTAATGAAAAATAAAACAAAAATTCTTACTTTTTTTTGCTCTATGCACTACACCAATGGTTCTTAGACTTTGTCACAGTGAGCCTCCCCAAATCCATGGAAAAGATTCTGAGCCTCCCCCAAAAACTGAAATAATCTTGGGCCTCCCCAAGGAAAAATAACATGCTGTACTTTACGCAGCACACCATGAATAAATTGAAACCCCCTTTGAGTACTTGGCTCACATTCAGTTCTTTGTCTTATACTGATGTGGAACCTTTGAAAAAGAGTTCTTGTGCTCAAAGGTGTTATCTGAATAACAAATAAATAAAATTAACAAATATTATTATTCAGTTTATTGTACCCCGGCCAGCCTACTTGCTCCACTATTTTCATTCTTGAACCATTGTTACCCTTGTTGCAGTACCTTCATGGTTCAGACTACTTTCCCTGTTTCCTCTTATGAAATTACCTTCATACATACTTTGCCTCTCCCCTTCCTTCCCTGCTGCTCAGCAACTACTCTGGGATTACTTTGCTCCTTCCTGCTGTTGCTCTTAGCACTTCTATGCTCAACCCTTGTATTTGGGCTGTTCTGCCATCAGTTTACAAATTGATCAATGACCACCACTCATTATCAATTTATTGTTCATATTTGTTTGCACTGTTGTTCATTGTGTATTTCTTGATTGTTTTGCAGTTACCTTTTTGAAATATATTCACTACCTACCCTTCCCAGGGTACACCGAAATGAGCTTTGGCTCATTCACCTTCCCTTGTCACCTATTAGTAAATAAATACATAAAATTCACCTACTATTGGCCTCTTTCAGTTTGCTTCATCTCTTCATACAAAATACATAAAACTCAAAATTTAAATACTGTACTTTTTCAGACTCGCTTGAGCCTCCCCTGGAACAGGTTGGGGCCTCCCAAGGGAGGCTGGCCTCACAATTTGAGAACCACTGCACTACACAAATCTGTCTTGATTGAGAGAGATCTCCAGGGCATCTGAACTTTGCAGCAGAGAGAAGAAATCTGAGGTGGAATGTAGGCAGTTGATACTGGGCAGTTTGAAGACAGATGTACGTGCTAAACATTCCACAATTAGCATAGCATTCTATTCTCTCTGGGGCAGTGCTGGCTTAAGGGAGCACTGCAAGAGTAATAATATTAGTGGATTCCTGGGGTTAGAAGAGAGAGAAACACAGGGACAGAGAATGGAAATTGAGAAGAAACCAAGGTGAACTTTTTCTGTTTATACTGCCTTTGTAAATAGTTATACTGAACAATTTTATTTTTTTATTTTGCTGTTATTAATAATAAAACTCGTGTTGTGAATTTTACAACTGCTCCTGGTTTTCCTATGCTTCCTGACCTGTACCTCAACTACACACCCTTGCAACTAAGTCCGCCACCAGAAGTTGCTTCCTCCTCCTTTGGGGTCCTTTACCACTCTTCTTGGGGTCTCCACTATGGAGGGCCCCCAAATCCTTCTTGGTCACTACCCCCCAGGTGCCTCCTCCCAGCAGTCCCGCCCTGCCAGAGTAGCACAGGAATTGCATAGTGGTACCGGTTGAGGAATGTGCCTCTATCCCACCAGCCCCACCCTTCCACAGTCCACCATAGCCCAGCCATTCCTTCTCCGTGGCATCCTCTGAGGTAATGGTGACAGACTTGGTGGCCCCTGAGTGTGGGAAGAGGTGCCTCGTATCCTAGCAAACTCAGTCTACAGTCTAGCGACCTCCTCCCTCAACACAGAGAGGTGCATGCAGATGGGGCAGCACCACAGTCTCCAGAAGGTCTCTCTGAAAAGTGGTGTCCCACAGCCACTGCACTGCACCACTCCCAGCATTTCCAATTCCTATTTTCCCTGTGTTACTCAGAAAAACTTAGGTACCCTTCCATATGATAGGGTGTTTCTAGTTTTCCCCTTCTATTATTTGTTATGCTCCTTGTACACCTACCGTAGATAACTGAGGTTACTAAAATGCACACATAAATGGCACAATAGCAGAGTTTGAACTAGTACATTACAGCTTCTATTGGGAAAATTAACTTACAGGTTCAGCATAGTTTTCCTTTAAAATCTTTAGTTATGCAATAACGTAGAAGCCAGAAAGGTTTTTGTGCAGAGAAGCTGTAACAAAAGCAAGGTCAGGACTTAAATGCAATGATGGGATCTTAGAGAACTAGCAAGTTTCAAACATAAATCACCTTTACTAACACAACCATGAAAAGTGACAATATAACTCAGGCTGAAAAACGATGTAACCCAAAAACAGTATAGTAGCTCTGAGGATGGCTGCTCATTCAGTCGGTATGTAAGCTTTCCAGGCAGTGGTTTGGGTAACTGGCCTACTTAGAACATTGTGCACCTGGGTTTTAGTCCTTTTTGGCGATTTGTGGTTATATGTGCTCTGGTACACTTGTTTAGGTTTTTCAGCTACAACAGAAAGATTTCAGTTTGAAACAAACTTTGGAGTCAGTATTTTTTTGCACCACAGTGACTGGGATGACTTGTTGGTAAAGTAAAGCATAACTTTTGGATCTTATTAACATCTGTAACCGGTTACCATATTACTCTCTAGCAATGTTTTTGGGTTACATGGTTTTTCAGCCTGTGTTTTATTGTCGCTTTTTATAGTTGTGTTAATAAAGGCTGATTTGTGTTTGAAACTTGCTAGTTCTCTAGGATCCCTTTATTGAGTTTAAGTGCTGACCTTGCTTTTATTATAGCTTCTCTGTACAAAAAACTTTCTGGCTTCTACCATGTCTGAGCTCTGAGGTATTGTACACTCCCCGAGGCAATTTTTTTGGCCGTTAGTGGCCCCCCTGAGACTCTCAACTGTGAGTAGTCTACCACACTTTCTTTCTTTGCCAGTTATGCAACAATGGTTTTACCTTTTCTGGTTGGTCAACCCAGAAAATTAATGATAGCCTATATATTATGAGAGAGAAATTGGCTAGACACTGTGGTTTTAAATGTTGTTGTGAAACTGATTTGACTATTAGGGTTGTGTTAGCTGTCCTGATATTAATTTATGGTGTTTTTTTTTTAATATTTGAATATATTTATTTGAATATAAGGCACCCTGGCCCAGAAATTCAAAAGGGTTCTGCATGGCGCAACAGTGTTCGCCATGCACTACCCACTGATGCGCCTGCGCGATATTCAAAAGGAAAAGTGCGCCCGCACAATCGATGCTGGAGTGCATCAGTAATGGACAGGCACAGGTAGGGCATGCCCATGCATAACCTGCACAGCCCGATATTCAGCCCAGGATGTGCAGAGTCATGCATCGCGCACCTACCTGCGCCTGACAAAGTAACCAAAAAAAAGGAACAAGTGATGGCCACCCACAGGTGAGCTGCCGCATTGCAGGGCGCAACCCGGCAGCTGCCACCAGTGGTGGCACCAAGTTCTGCCGCGCCCCCTATGCCCCATTGCAGGCATCCGTGTAGCGAAATCCCCCTACTACATCCCTGGTGGTCCAGTGTACCACTATGTGCCCGATCATGGGCATTTGTCTTGAAGAATAAGCCCTGTCCTATATCCCTGGTGGTCCAGCGGACTCGCTCTGCCCGATCATGCGGCATCAATTCTCTTCCCATGTCCAATATCCCTGGTGGTCCAGTGGACCTCTATGTGCCCGATCGTGGGCATCGAATATAACCCCACGTCCAATATCCCTGGTGGTCCAGTGGACCCCATCGCTGCCCGATTGCGGGCATCTGTAATCATAAAATACTCCTACTACCCAGGTGGTCTAGTGCAACCCCTCCCAATTCATTCACATATCTGGACTGGGTAATGCGGTATGGGCTGCAGCTCATTGGTCATGCTGTAGAACCAATGGGCGTGCAGCTCGCTGTCAGTCGGTGTAGGCGCGGGCCGCAGGCAGGTGGGTGCTGCCGCCTCGCCGCTGAGCGGGAGAAGGGGCAGTGGGGCCTCAGTGGGCGGGGGGGGGGTACATTAGACCACCAGGGTAGTAGGAGTATTTTATGAGTTACAGATGCCCGCGATCGGGCAGCGATGGGTCCACTGGACCACCAGGGATATTGGACAAAGGGGGGTGATATTACCGATGGTCCACTGGACCAGCAGAGATATAGGACGGGGGCTTATTCTTATAGACAAATGCCCGTGATCGGGCACATTGCGGTCCACTGGACCACCAGGGATATTGGACAGGGGGGTTCTTTTAGACGAATGCCCGTGATTGGGCTGCAGGTGGCATCAGTCCCCGACGGCTGCTGCCTGGCAGGGCGCAAGGTGCAAGTCGTCGGGGACCGGTGCACCTGCATGCTAATGGCATGCAAATGGGGCCATAATGAGATGCAAATGGCCCCCTGAGCGCCTTGTATAAATTATGGCCCCACTTGCATGTCCCCTTTTGAATATCGCAGGTGCTGTGCATGGCGCAATGGCACTTGTGCTAGTGCATCTCCATGCTCCACTCTGGCCACTTGCGCTGGCACACTTCCACTGAGCCATGCACAGTGGGGGTGGCCAGGGTGTGATATTCAAAGCTGCTGCACCATAGCACAGCTTCGTTGAATATCACCCAGGCCACACCCCTGCGCAACAAAGTTGAGCTGCGCCCAGGCTTGCGCCACAGCCTGGCGCAGTTTGAATATCCGGGCCCCTGAGTCCAAGGGATAGGGTGCCACGTCAATAAAATATAGTACTACTACTACTACTCATAGCAAACCTCACAGCAAAATTAGTATGCCCAGGAAGAGCAAAGGATCACTTGACCTTAGATTTCCAGAGGTTTCCTCCTCCAGTGGTGTTCCTTTCCATTTTGTAACAGTTTAATCCTTTTACCCAGAAGCTCTGTATGCAGTCTGAATCATCCATTGATTCTCCTGATACAAAATGGCCACCATGGGTATAATGAGTTAAAGGTATCTCATGTGATTCTGCATGCTGCTGCTGCGTGCATGGCAGGGAGCTAACACGATGAAGCTATGATCTGTTTTTCATCTAGCACCTCCTATCTTCCTAAGATGGAAAGCCTCATGTACAATAAAAGAAACAGAATTCAAACTGTTGTACAACAATGTTAATTAAAAAAAATTAAGAACATTTTAGTTTCATAATTGCTTTATGTAATTCCACGAGTTAGGTTACCTTAGTTAATTTAACCAGAGAGCATAAGACACTCAGCTTTGCCTCGAGCCTCATGATTCCTATAGGATTTTTTTTATACTATGGCAACCTATCCCTTTATCATGCCTTAGTGATTACTTTACTGAGTGAGGAAACTTTTTGATAGCCACTGAATAAGAAGACTCCTTCTCCATGAAATAGCAATAGTAGACATACTTGCTCTTTGATTATGGTGAGTTCGGACACAATTGTCTCCACACTGCTATCCCTATCCTTTTTGTCCTTTCCAAAGGCTGGGTTGTGCAGGTTCACCTCTTTCATTGCTAATAAATTCTGTGCACTGCGTTTTCTAACCTGTAAAAGAAAAGCATGTTAACAAAGTCTCATTGAATGAGCAAAGACTGCTCTCAGTATGGCTACACCCTATTTAAATCTTCACTTCAAGCTTCTAAAGACCTCTGCCTAACGGAAAGTTACTTACCAATAACTTCTGATCTGCTAAAGTATCCCCTCCATAGAGCAACAAACTTTAGTCTTAGACAAGAGGCACTTGGACTCTATGGGAACCAAAATATTTTATGGCTTCGCTCTCGAGGTTTATGAGTCATCACACACCTCGGGTGTGAAAAAAATATTCATAAGCACACATTTGCCAATTTTTAATTTTTTATAATTGCTGGTGCTTTTTACTGTAGCACCGCATGAACGAGCAGTCAGTCAGCTGCAGTCAGTTTCCAATGTGACTGACTGCCGAAGAACTGCCCTAAGTGTGAGTACTGCAGGATCAACCGGATAGTGTATGGGGTTATTTTTTTTGTTCCGAGGGCAGGATCAACCACATAAATATATTTTAAAAGTAATATATGACTTGTGTGAGGGCTAGCAAGCAGATAGTCGGCGCGGGTGCTTCAGTCCGATCAAAATGGAGTCGCCATATTGAAAATGTTGAGCGTCCTGCCCACTGACAAACTAAGGGCCAATAAGGTGGTGCACTAGGTTTGAAAGACAAGCAACACAGGGCAAGTGTACAGATTTTTAAAGCAAAATACGGTAATAACTCATTTTTGGGTTATTATGGCATTTTGCAGAAGGGGGTCATCAGAAATTATATAATGATATTTCGCAGGACGTCTCCAGTTATTTCAGTAGGGTTTCCCGTGACAGATCTGGATATGTCTAGACATTTTCCAGGATGACCTCTAGCTATCACGGTATGACCACAGAGACCAAAGAGAGAAAGCTTATACCAAGCAACAAGAGCAGTACCAAAGATCAGTAACATAAGATCACAAGGTAGATCAGACCCCTGTTAGAAGGGGTGAAAAAACAAACCCAGCATCCCTGACCATTCCAAAATCTGTGGAAGGAAGGAATGCAAGAAAAAATGACTCACCATAGTAATGTTCTTTCTTCTCTGGGATCCAACAATGAGCCATGCAAAAGTGCATCATCTGCTCAGTGAGTGTTGCCCCAGAGTGTGGAACTAAATGCTCACGACAGAATTGAGATCCCTGTTCTGACACAGTGGCCATGCTCCATGGAGCAGGGGAGCAGTGAGCACAAGTATCTAAGCTAGTGGAAATACAGTTTTCCAAAAATTAAATCCCAATTAAAAATGAATCTATACCATGCAGGATCACTTTACAAAGATGTGACCTTTACCACTCGATCCAGCCCTCTCTTTCTGTGCTCATTAATGATGTGTGCTCACAGTAATCAGTTAAAAATCACCATATTAAGTTATCCAGTGCTTGTTTGGGTTTGCCACACCAATCTAGCAGTTTCATTAGTTGCCCTTTACCAGGACATGCAGTTTTTACACAGTGTTTATATTTGGCCCCATTGACTACATACACAAAGCAACATGCCTGCACACTCATTGCAGAGTGTGGTCAGAGCGGCAGCAAGTGCAGCAGTGCTGCTGTTGCAGTAAGGAAGCATTTTTACAGTGGGGTTGTTTTCAACAGATGTTACTGGTGGACTCTGGACACAGGCAAATAGTTAGTCTGGTATGTGCATTTGAAATTGGGGAATGTAAAAGGTGCAGAATGTGCTCTGAAAAGAATCTGTACCATTATGGGGTCTGGAGGCCATACAGTATGTCTATGTCCTCACCAGGAGGGGAGGCATGGATGTTTTCAACACTGCCAGCATATGTGACATATGCAATGGCACTGAGCAAAGACAGTGCAGTAATTTGGGGGTACTGCAGTTTTGTAAAAACTTTAAAAAAATGTATTTAGGGTCACTACTGACACCAGCCCATTTCCATCTAGGGTAAGACTGGACGGTAAGGGTCACATATTTATAAGGTGACCCTGAGGGATAGGTAAAGGAAAGGAAATAAATTGAAAAAGGAATAAGCTGAAAAGAGGACATAAAAAGAGAGAACTCTACTCTAAGTGACCACAGGGCCTAAATCCTCAGGTGGTCCTAAGGGAAGAAATAGGAAAAGAGAGAGGAAGAAGGAAGAAAGGGATAAATGGGAAAGAAGGATGGAAATCTGCCAAGGTAGATTGGAAGACACTGGCTTGAAAGCTTCAAATTCCCAGCAGGGACTGAAATCAAGGAAGCAAGGATCCAGACAGTTAGGGGTTAAGAGTCCAAGGTTGGACTCCAGGTCTTGATCGCTTTGAAGGGCAGACTTCTCTTCCTCTCTATTTATCCAAGATTGGTGTAACACAGCCTAGACTCACAAACTGCCCTTGAAGAGGAAGTATCTCTGCTCAGAAGAGGAGTGAGACCTGACTTAGGTGTAGAGAACAAATTTCTTACAGTACCCTAAAGGAGCACTGGTGTAGCCCCCACTTCCAAAGAGAAATAGGGGACAACCAAGAGGAAAGAGAGAGCAAGAAGAACTCCCGCGGACTCTCTTAGAACTGCATTGATGAAATAACAGTTAGAGGGTGACAATCCAGAGGATGAAGACCCCCAAACCGGGGGACACCCTAGGTATAACAGAATCAGAGGAAGTTCCCTCAGAGGATTAGGGCGAAGACCCTACTCACCATCCTCCAGAGTGAATGCTCTGTGACTTGGATAAGGAACAGAGAGCTCTGAGGTACCAGGGGGACTTAGCCTGCAATTGGCCTCGGGGGGGGGGGGCAAGCAGGGCGGAGGAGACGCCCAAGAATTGAGGCCCATGAGGGGAAGGTGCGTGGGATTCAGTAATGAATGGTGAAGATACAAGAGAAGATCAAGAATTACAGTAGGTACGTAATTTTCATATCTTCCCTTGACAATCTTCACCATTCACTACTGTTGGGTGAGTACCAAGCCTCCCGGAGGGGGCCTGATGTTCAGCCCTGAGGGAACATATCCCTCAACCTCCTACTGGTGAATAGCAGGAGGGGGAGACTCTAGCCAACTAGACTAAGGCAGTCTAAGGCTGTTGAGGATGAGAAGGTGTCCCCTGTGGCTGGGGGGGATGGAGGGTGCCCCTGAAGAATCCATCAAAACATCAAAACAGTGTCAGTGGCTCAGTAGGTAGCACACTAGCCTCTGAGGCCGGGAGATCAGAGGGCTGTGGGTTCAGTTCCCACATCTGGCACTTGGGTTAATATCCCAGTACTGACACTGTAATGCAGCATGAGAGGGGTATTGCATTTCTGAGGTGCCGTCTTTCAGATGAGACGTTAAACCGAGGTCCCATCTGCCTGGATTGGTGGTAGTTCAGGTGGATGTTAAAGATCCCATGGCACTTATCGAAAAGAGTAGGGGAATTTCCCCGGTGTCCTGACCAAATTTCCCTCATTCATTAAAAATACCACCAACAGCTTAATCTGGTTCAAGGTCAGTTGGCATTCATCTGTATCCCCCTCCCCCGGGTCGTGCCTGAAAATAGGCAGGATTTGTCTAGTGCACTTACCCGGTCAACAAAAGCTAAATAAATAATAAAATAAAAATCCTCCTCACCCTGCGGGAAAACAGGCGGGTCCCTTGGAAAGTGAAGGAAATCACCCTACACCATGCAATGGGTGACAGTCTGGATAGACGAAGCCATGCAGATCGCTGTCCCTGCCAGTCTGGAAGTCACCTCATTGGCATCATAAGACTGCCTTGCCTGGTGTCTTGCAAGCTCCAGACCCTGTGCAGAGAGCGCAATGGCCTGTCTAGACGACTCCGTATCAGGCATAGATGCCAGAACCTGAGCCAGCATTGACCACAGATGCCTGTTGTAGGCAGTGTGGTGTGCCTGATGCAAACCTATGCACATCAACGCACGAGCTGAAGAGAACACTCTTCATCCCCACCAGTCAAACTCTGCAGAATCTGGATTCAAGGGTCAGTCATGCGCCAGGTGCCAAGGCCCGGAGGGAGTGTCTAGGGACATCAAGCCCCAAGGCGGATGAGGTAGAGAACCTAGAGACTCATGAGGGACACAATACCATCTCCTGCAGTCTGCCGGGGCTGGAGAAGGGGCGGCTGGAGACTGCCAGGTGTGAATAGATGCTTCCTGGAAAGGAATAGGCCAGGAAGGCACCATGAGGTGGTGAGTGCTGAATTCACTGAGGAATGCACATGTCTGCTGCTCGGTATTGTCCCTGCGAACAAAAGAAATTCGGAGCTCCGTGACCAGCCTCAAAAGGAACCACTGATATTCAGTGAAATCAGCATCAGAGGACAGGTGGACAGTAAGTTCCTCTTCCTCAGAAGAGGAAGATGAGGAGGAGGTGGAGCTCGAACATTCAGAGGACTCCTGCGGTGGAGGGGACAGGCGGAAGACCTGTTCATCCATGGCCCTAATGTAGGAAGGAAAGGCCACCGCAGTAGGCCTGAATGTTTCCCAGGTTAAAGGCCCCATAGGACCCACATGGCCAGGGAAAGGGAGAGGTGTCTGCAGAGGGATGGGCAATGGGCACCGAAGTGAATGTGTCCGGCCTCTGCCAGGGCTCTGAGATCCAGAGGACGATGCCACCGTGACTGGGGGCCCTGAGATTATACTGGGTTGCAAGGAAGAAGTCTGAGAAGGAAAAACTCTGGAAGAGCCCAGAAGGGGATTCTCCCCTGTGACGTGCCTGGGGCTGCATGTGTCCAGACGGGCAACCCTTTGCGCTGCCACCCAAAGGCTCCCTTGAGTCCTCGGAGGAAAGATGGGGTTCAGCACTGCAACTCCTCCCCACCCCCTGCAAGGTGGGGGGGAGTGCCACCGCCTCTCACCCCAACCTCTTAGTCCGTCAGACTCTGAGGCAGCCCTTTTTCTCGAGACCAGCGTAGGAGTCCCTGGTCCCACAGGCCCCCTGAAGGAGGCCACGGAAGCAAGGATCCCTGCCCCCTCCCAGGGGCTCACAACAGCACCAAAGATTGCAGCTACCTGGGCCTCCGCAAAAGAGAGCACTTCCTCCCAAATCCCTGAACCATCACCCTCGGAGGATCCAAGGCCACCCCTAGCTGAAGGATCTCCACTGGTAACTTGCTCCAGGGACTTAGGGATAGGAACGCTGGGCCACCTGACACCACTTTTCACTGAGGCTTCTGATTCTGAAGAATCTGTCTGCCAGTCTGGGTCCAGCTCTGAACTGTCCCCCTCCGAAGAGGAGGTGACCAGAAGGACCTCCAGAGAAGCAACCCCAGAAGAGCCCTGGTAGCGGCGCCATGAACGGCACCACCATGGGATATGGCACTGCCAATGGCACCGCCCGAATCACTGGTCCTGCAAACGGCTCCAGAACCCAGAATGGCACTGCCTGAGTCACTGGCACTGCGAACGGCTCTGGGACACAGAGCGGCACCGCCAGCAGCACCGCCCAGGGCACTGGTGCCACAAATGGCCCCAGAACCCAGAGCAGCACCACCGATGGTGATGCCCGAGTCACCAGCACAACCAATGGTGCAGAAACCCAGGGCGGTGTTGCTTGTGGCACTGCCCCGATCACCGGCACTGCAAACGGCACCAAGACCCAGAGCGGTACCGCTCGGTGGCACCGAGCATCCACCAGAGCCGAGCCCAGCAACCGTGGGCCATGACACTGGGGGAGCCTGCACCTCCGTGGAGGTGACTGCCGGGGCAGCACCAGCGACGCGACTCTTGGAGGAATCACACCGCTCGTCCAGCGCCGCAAAACAGGCCTCCTCCTCGGGAAGGCTTAAGTGGAGGAAGTCTCCTCCTCACCAGGCTGTAGAGACCTGGGAGGGGACCTAGAGGAAGGATCTAAAGTCCTGGACTGGGAAGCCCGCTGGTGATGTCATCCTCCGAATGTTGGTGGAGCCCTACTGACTTTAAACGCGTGGATTTCCAGTATGTGGCGGTCCACGGAAAAACAGGCATTGCAATGATCCATATCATGGTTGGGTCCCAGGCACTGAAGGCAAACATCATGCTGATCTCAAACAGAAAAATGCCGGCCACAGGAGCACTGATGCAAGGGAGCATGGCCCACTTTGGATTTACATTTTGCCCCCAAACCGGACATGATGCGAAAACAACTAAATAAACAGAACAGATCCCAGCACCGTTGAATAAATAACTGAAATGGGCTTACCAGCATCAACGGTGTCAGGATGGAGAATCGGGATGATAAATCATTGAAAACCCAGTGTCAAAAATTAGACGTTGAGAAGGCCTAATGGCATACTTTTTTCTGAACTTGCGCAGCAGGTGCGGCCTTGACGGCAGGAGAAACAGAACTGGGATGGAGGAGGAGTCTACAGCACCTAATGCACACCACGCAGTGCAT
Source organism: Neoceratodus forsteri (assembly GCA_016271365.2). Classification (NCBI taxonomy): domain Eukaryota; kingdom Metazoa; phylum Chordata; order Ceratodontiformes; family Ceratodontidae; genus Neoceratodus; species Neoceratodus forsteri. The sequence goes on along the minus strand of CM057456.1, from coordinate 1,100,537,295 downwards.
TGCTTACATGGGCGGTGCCGACGGCGCTGACTCCTCCCTCCAAAAAAAAAAAAAAACTCCCATGGCGGGTGTGTGCATACGGCTTACACCCAACAGTAAGGAATGGTGAAGATTGACAAGGGAAGATCAGATTTTAAGTTTGTGAAAAGTGGAAAAATGTTACAGTTACTGCTCAAGCAGAAAAGATCTATGGTCGGTAATTGTTCTAACAACTGGAATCCAAAAACTGCTCAATTGCTCAAGCACAAATGAAAATTTTCAGACGGATTCTTGTGGGCACCTCCTTTTCATGTTCTAGAAGATGAGACAGGATCATAGTTTGTATGGCTTATTGCTAGATCCCATTAAAAGAAAGAACATTACTACAGTGAATAATTTTATTTCCTAACAACTGGAATCCAACAATAAGCAAGCAAACATTATTTCTAAACCACCCACCCCTGAAGGCTCTAGGTGCTGAACAATAAATGTAAATTACATACCTACTGTAATTCTTGATCTTCCCTTGTATCTTCACCATTCATTACTGCTGGGTGTAAGCCAGAGGCGCGCACCTGCTCGGGTGCTCTTTTCTTCTTATTTTGGGGGGAGGGGAGTCGGCACCGAAGGTGCCACCCACAAAGCCAACACACTGCGTGGTGCTTGAGGGTTGGCAGTTAGGCACCGTTGACTCCTCCTCCTCCACCCCAGCTCTGTTCTGCTGGAGAGAAGGAAAAAAAGGGGGATAGAGAAAATTTAAGATGAAGCAAGAGAGCTGAGGTATAGGAAAAAAGAAATGAAATAAACTAAAAAAGGAAGACGCCGGCCTGAGGACAGAGGGAAAGTAGGACTTTGCTAACTGACATTAGGGCCCCAGCCCCTGGGTGGCAGCACAGGAAAGAGAGAGAGAGAGAAAGAGAGGGAAACGAATGAGAAGAGAAAGATAGAAGATATAGGGGAAGAAGGAGAGAAAGGTCTCTGACATGCTCAATTGGAAGGCTGTTGGCTTATCCTTATTCTCAAAAACCTGAGGTATGAAGACACAGGTGCAAGGATCCCATCGTGCTTCAGGGACCACTGGACATAGGTCCAGAACAGGAGAATTTGAGATGATCTTGGAGAAATGAAAATTACGTACCTACCGTAATTCTTGATCTTCTTGGACGAGTCTCCACCACTCATTCACACTATTGGGATCTGCGCCGGAGGCACTAGGACCCATCGGGAGCAAACTTTTTGCTGGGTCGGCGCCAGAGATGGCGCCGCGGAATCAGCCAGAGCCCTAGCTATGCGGTAATAGACTATCGGCGTCGACCCTCCAGCCACCTCAGTACCTTTTTACCAAGGAGGTGCGTAACTAACCTAGAAGGTAGCTCAACCCAAAACCGGACATAAGCTAGTCCGGTGACCCGTGTAAGAAGGGTCAATAAAGAAATCTTCACGGCCTAAAGATTTGAGGGAGTGAAAAGCAACAAGAAAGCTGAGCTCGGGGGATGGAGGGTGGGCGTGTGAATGAGTGGTGGAGACTCGTCCAAGAAGATCAAGAATTACGGTAGGTCCGTAATTTTCATATCTTCCTGGACTTGTCTCCACCACTCATTCACACTATTGGGAGAGTACCAAGCTAATAATCCCCAGAGAGGGCGGCAGGAGAGACCAAGAGCTCACGTTTCTAGGACAGAAGTCCATTGAGGATGGCTCTGCCAAAGGAAGAATGTCGTCTGGCATGGACATCTAGTGCATAATGTTTAACAAAAGTATGCACTGAGCTCCAGGTGGCCGCATTGCAGATGTCTGCAACGGGCACGTTGCGGATTTCCGCTAGGGATGCCGCGATCGCTCTGGTAGAGTGAGCGTAGACTCTACCCTCCAACTTAACCTGCGCCACAGAATAGCAGTGATGAAGGCACGCCACTAGCCATGATGAGATACATCTGATAGCAACAGGTTGACCCAGCCGGGTCTCACTGAAGGAAACGAACAGTTGCTGAGCTTTACGAAAATCCTTGGTTCTATCTAGATAGAAATGCAAGGCCCTCTTAACATCCAAAGAATGAAGAGAATGTTCCCCTTCATTTTGGAAGTCCACAAAATAAGAGGGAAGGACCAAAGGTTGGTTTAGATGAAACTCTGACACAACCTTAGGAAGAAATTTAGGATGAGTACGAAAAACTACTTTGTCCTTATGGAACACAGTATACGGAGGGTCTGTGACCAGGGCATGTATCTCAGAGACCCTGTGGGCTGAGGTAACGGCCACTAGGAAGGCAGTCTTCCAAGTGAGAAATTTTAGCTCACAGGTAGCCAGAGGTTCAAAAGGTTTCCGAGTGAGCATGTCTAGCACAAGATTAATGTCCCAGGCTGCGACTGGACGTCTTGTAGGAGGTCTGGTATGCAGAATCCCCTTAAGAAACCTCTTAACCATAGGTAACTGAGCTAGGGTTAAGGAAATAATGGGCTCATGATACGCTGAAATGGCACTAAGATGAAATTTGACTGTAGAGTACTGCAGACCCAAATTTGAGAGGTCCAAAAGGTACTCCAAAACCTTATCTGGTGGACAGGAAAAGGGATTCAAAGAGGACTTTGCACACCAGAGCGAAAAACACTTCCACTTGGCTGTGTAAGTTTTCCGAGTGGCTGGCTTCCATGCAGCCAGAAGAATATCTGAAACTCTTCGAGAGACATTGAACCGGTTTACTTCGACCTCTTCAGGAGCCAAGAGTGAAGGTGAAGTGATCTCAGGTTGGGATGGACCACCGGTCCCTGAGTCAAAAGGTTCATCTGCAGGGGAAGTGGTCTCGGAGGAACTGCCAACATATTGTTGAGCAGTGGAAACCACAGCTGCCGAGGCCAAAAGGGAGCAATGAGAATCATTCTGTCCCCCTGGGATTCGAACTTGAGGAGTACCCTCTGAATTAGAGGAAGAGGCGGAAAGGCATAAAGAAAGCATTTTGTCCACCGCAGCCTGAACGCATCCTGACAGAAAATGCCAGGCCCTGGATTTCTGGAGCAGAAGAGAGGCAATTTTGCATTGAGTGGGGATGCAAAAAGGTCCAGGTCTGGAGTTCCCCACTCTTCGAATAGTGACTGAACTATGGTTGAGTTGAGAGACCACTCGTGAGGGTCTGTCTCTGTTCTGCTGAGACGGTCTGCCAGATCATTCTGAACACCTGGCAGGCAGACTGCTTGAATTAGAGCCTCGTGCTCCAAGCACCATTCCCATACCCTCATTGCTTCTCTGCATAAGGGGTAAGAGTGAGCACCGCCCTGCTTGTTGATGTAATACATCACTGCTTTGTTGTCCATTTGAAGGAGAATGTTCTTGTGACACAGAATATCCTTCAAAGCTCAGACCGCATAAAGGACGGCTCTCATTTCTAGGATGTTTATGTGGAGCTGGGACTCGACTTGAGTCCATGCACCTTGAGTGTGGAGAGCCTGACAGTGAGCTCCCTTCCCCATTAGGGATGCGTCCCTGGTAATGGAGATCTGATGGTCCAGAGGAGCAAAGGGAAACCCCTCCAGGAGATTGCTCTCTTGAGACCACCAGGTGAGTGACCTCCTTAAAGGTTCTGTCACCTTGATGAGATAGGACTGCGGGTGAGTGGTTGGGGACCACTGAGTACTGAGCATCCACTGGGTGGTTCTCATGTGCAGACGTGCTAGGGGTACAGTGAACACTAAGGATGCCATGAGGCCTAGCATCCGTTGCATTGCGAGACCTGTGACTGAGCTGTTTTCCCCGATGTGACGGGCCATCTGAAGGATATCGTTCCTCCTGTCTTCTGGAAGAAAAGCCTTCACACAGGAGGTGTCCAGAAGAGTCCCTATGAAAAGTAGCCTCTGGGAGGGCTGCAGTTGCGATTTCTTGAGGTTGAGCAAAACTCCCATGGACGTAAGGAAGCATGAGGTCGTCTCCACGGCGTCCAGAGTCCCTTGCCTGGAAGGGCTTGCTAGAAGCCAATCGTCCAGATAAGGAAACACCTGAATTCCGACCTTTCTGAGGTGCGCTGCGAGAACTGCACAACATTTTGTAAAAACTAGTGGCGCCGAGGATAGCCCAAAGGGCAGGACTCTGAACTGATAGTGCTGTCCCAGAGCCACAAACCTCAGGAATTTGTGATGCCTCGGGTGAACAAGAATGTGCTGGTAAGCATCCTGCATATCTAGGGAGGCTAACCAGTCGTGTTGGCGGAGCAGGGGTAACAGGGTTCCCAGAGAAATCATTTTGAATTTCTCCTTGAGGAGAAATTTGTTTAGCTTTCTGAGATCTAGAATGGGGCGCATTCAGCCGGACTTCTTTGGAACCAGAAAGTAATGGGAGTAGAACCCCGTGTTTCGTTGGTGCCATGGCACCACTTCTACTGCCCTGTTGTTCAGAAGGCCCTGAATCTCGGCAGCGAGAAGGTCTGACTGAAGGGTTGACAGCCTGGGTTGCCGTTTGGGGGGACGATCCGGAGGGGTCTCCATAAGATTGAGTGAATATCCCTCGCGAATTATCCGAAGGACCCATTTGTCTGAGGTTATGGACTTCCACTGGTTGTAGAAGTGCATCAGACGACCTCCCACCAGAGAGGAAAAGTCCACCTCGGGCAGCTGAGATGGAACTTGGGCCGGCAATTCATAAGGTAGCGCTGGGCGCTTTGGGCCCTTGCGCTTTCTGTTGCACCTTCTTTTGAGGTTGGGCAGGTTGGTTCTTATGGAAACTCCTCTGCCTCTGCCTCAAAAGGACTGGCGATTATGAAACTGTTGTTTACTGGCATGCCCTCGAGAGGGGGCAGGAGGGGGCCGAGCCAACTTAATGGCTGACCTAGTCTTTTGTGTAGCTTCTAGAGCTTGCTCTACCTGAGGACCAAAAAGATATGCACCGTCAAAGGGCAATGCCATCACCTGCTGCTGCGCGTCATTCGTAAAGCCCGAAGTGCGCAGCCAGGAATGACGCTGGGTGCAAATACTAGCAGCCACTGAACGGGAAGCAGTGTCAAAAGTATCCATGGCTGCTTTAACCTGCTGGTTATTAGATTCAATACCTCTGGTAATGGTTTGAAGAAGCTCTGGCTTTGAATCTGACTCCGGTAGAGCTTCAACCATCTGTTTAATAGAATGCCACAGGATATACTCATACTGAGAAAAATAGCCTTGGTAACTGGCTATACGCATACTTAGAGTAGAAGCAGCAAAGACTCTCTTACCTAAGGTGTCTATCTTATGAGATTCTTTGTTAATAGGTCGAGTTGTAGTAGCTTGAGGAAAAACGACCTTATCATTCTCTGCCAGGACTACAATAGGATCTGTAAAGGCTTGAGATGCCAAAATGGGATGATCCTTGGGGGCTGAATATTTCCTATCAATGGATTTAGCCACTGAAGGGGTAAGAGCAGGATTATTCCATACCATTTGAGACAGCGTCTCAAGTGAAGGCTGAATCGGAGGAGTCAAATCCGTAGGGATCTCCGAGGCATGAAGATATTGGAGTCTCAACAATTTCCCAGGATCGATGTCTGTAGTCTGGAGAGAAAGTGTGGAACTCAAATTTTTCAACAGAGACTTAAAGGATAGGTCCTCGACCACAGGCTCTGTAGCAGTAATAGATCCTGCTTCGTCCACTTCATCACCCAACCGAAGGTCTGGGTCAGGCTCAAAGTCATCTCCTGACAGTCCAGGAGGGACTGTATGGACAGGAAAGGAATGAAATTCAGAAGAGGAGGAAGAAGGAAACAAGTGAAAAGTGAAGTCTCCGAGAGCCGCCGGTGCCGAGGAGGCGCACGGCACCGAGAACGACGCCGCGAGGCCACGTGGTGCCGAAAACAGCACCGAGAAGCCGCACAGCGCCGAGGACAGCGCCGAGCGCAGCATCGACGCCGAGGACGGCGCCAAGAGGCCACATGACGCAGAGGGCACTGAAAACACTCCCAGACTCTGAAAAACAGATTTTGAAGGAAGAAGAGCAGGAGATAAGGGCATCGGTGTGGCCCCCTGTGCCGCAGCCATGTGAGGGGAGGAACACCTAAGCGCAGAGTTGACGGCACCGAAGAAGGTGCTGCGCGACCAGGAAGGTCCAACCGCCCTACCTGGTCACCCAGAGAGCCTGAAGGCCCACGAGCGACCGAGCCAGGTAGCCGAACCAACCTCCGAGCCCACTGCTCCATAACAGCGGCCCACTGATGAAACTGCTTATCTGAAGACCTACCTGCAGGTGGGGTAGGGCTCCGATGTCGAAGCCGTCGGCTACCAGAAGCAGAGGTTGGCGACTCTGAAGGAGGAGACCGGCAACTAGCCCTGATAACCGAGTGTCTGCGCGCAGACATATCAGAGGACGACCTCCAGAGATGCCTTCTCTTTTTAGACCTGCGGGCCGAAGAAGAGCTTGAGGCCGAACGATGCCGAGAGTGTGACCGGTGGGACTGCCCATCCCCCCGGGCATTGGACTGACCGTCGTCAGACCCTCCCTCCGGAGAAGGCGGCGGACCGGACCCAGCCCGACTGACTGAACAGCTTTCATACGAAGTCTCCCTACCGTCACCTGACCTGCTCATGGTCAACTCCGTCAAGGTAGGCTGAGACTTCTTTATTGCATTTATTTTAAAAATAAGAATAAATTTAAGCGATACTGAATCGAGATAATACTACAAAATAATAAAAACTGAAAACTATGCTGCTAGTTTGAAGTTTGACTTCCGACAGGCGAGCGACGTCGACACTGAAGTGCACTCGACGGCGGGAAAAAAGGAACTGAGGCGGTTGGAGGGTCGATACCGAGATAGTCATTACTGCACGAGCTAGGGCTCGCGGCGCCGTTCCGATGGCGCCGTCCCTCCAACAAAAAGTTTGCTCCCGATGGGTCCTAGTGCCTCCGTCGCAGATCCCAATAGTGTGAATGAGTGGTGGAGACTTACGTCCAGGAAGATTATAAAGCACAGTGCAGTCTGACCCTGCCTGCCCCTAAACCCACATTTGGGATGAAAGTCCTGGAGCATGGCCTTCTCAAGCTTACCACCTGAGAGCTTAGCCAAGGGGGAAAATCCTTAAAAAGGAGAGAGCCCTGTCCAGAAAGAAAAAATTACTCACCTTAGTAATTGTGTTTCTTCTAATGGAGTTTTGCTGTATTCTGACAATCTGCAGTTAGCTCTAGCCTTTAAATTGCCCCGGAGAGTAGAGGGTTAATTTTCTATGCCGTGCATAGAAGGTTGAGCTCGAGCTTGGTTGAGGTCTCTGTCTGCAGCACTTTGAAACCCAACCGTCAGATTCTTACAAGCAAACACTCACTGACTATGTGGAAATTGTAAAAAATGTTTTTAACTAGCTAACTGGCAACAAAAGATTTTGGATTCCCAAAGGAAGACTCAAGTCAGGAAACCCAAAACCAAAAACCTATCCAAAACAAAGATTATAATATAAGCACCCAAGTAAAAAAGAGGGTGTGCTAAGACACACCTGGGGTGCAACACTGCACCTCCCCACCCACTTCCCAAACATAGAAACATAGAATTTGACAGCAGATAAGGACCGCTTGGCCCACCCAGTCTGCCCATTTCCCTACCTACTGGATAAGCTGCAGATCCTAGTTAACCAGCAGTCTACTTCTTCCTACCCCCACACCCTAGAATTGCCTTATGACTGTCCCATGCATGCTTGAATTCCACCACTGTTTTTGACTCCACAACCTCCTCCGGAAGGCCGTTCCATGCATCCACAACCCTCTCTGTGAAAAAATACTTCCTTAAATTACCTCTGAGCCACCCCACCTCTATCTTCAAATTGTGCCCCTTGTTCTTGCACACTCTTTTTGAAAGATGCTACCATCTTGGACTTTTGATTCCCTTGAGGTACTTGAAAGTTTCTATCATGTCCCCCACTCTCCCTCCTTTCCTCGAGGCTATACATATTAAGCTCCTTAAGTCTCTCTTCATATGTCTTCCGGTGCAGACCCTGCACCATTTTAGTGGCCCTCCTCTGGACAGCTTCCATCCTGTCTATGTCTTTGCGGAGATTGGGTCTCCAGAACTACACGAAGTACTCCAGATGGGGTCTCACCAGCTGTCTGTACAGAGGGATAATAAATGAAAATTACATACCTACCGTAATTCTTGATCTTCTCTTGTATCTTCACCATTCATTACTTACTGGGTGTAAGCCGGGCGCACCCATCACAGGAACTTTTTTTTAAAGTTTGCTTAACGGCACCGCCTCGAGAGTGACGTCAGCGTCATGCGCGAGGCGGCCGCTAGAAACAATTGACTCCTCCTCCAACTCAGTTCTGTGAGCCGGAGAGGCAAAGCGTAAAGCAGAAAATATAGATAGCGAGGCAAGATAGCCGAGGGATAGCAAAGCAAGAAGAATGAACTGAAAAAGGAATAAGCCGATGGAGGAAGGACAGAGGAGATAAGAGTATCCCTAGCCTAGGGACTGCAGGGCCTCCTTACCTGGGCGACTCTAGGAGGAGAGATAAGGAAGGAAATGAGAAAATAGAAGAAGAAGAAGAAGAGAAGAGAGAGATGGGATGTTGAAGGGACCAGGATGCCCACCGAGCATAGTTAGCTTACAGCGGAAGGCTCGATTAACAGGGAAGCAAGAATCCCCGGAGATAGAGCTGAAGAGAAGGTTCACCAAACCCGCTAGACAGACTCAGGAGGGCATAGTCCTTATCCTCAACATGCCATTGTTGTTGATACCGCCCTCGGGTTCCTGGCCTCGAAAGGCCTAGAATTTGAGGACACCCGAGGAGGGAGAATGAACCCCAGGCAGCAGGAGAGTGCTGCTCTGGGACTTAGAAAAGGAAAATGTAAGCCTTTCAGGCGTTTTAAGCATAGAAATGGGACTCAGACAGACTGGCCAAGGCAGGCCAAAGGCTTGGGCTGGCTGGGATTGGATATGGTCAGCACTGCTCTTCTGTAAAAATTGTCCGGGAGGACACTAAGGAAAAACCAATATACAAACTAGCGAGAAGGTAGCCTACCCTCTCATTTCCCTCGTTTGTTTTCCTTTTTTTTTTTTTTACAAATAAAAATTTTGCAGGCTAGTTGCATGACCCCAATACCAAGATGCCTATAGCAGTCGGAGAGTTCCCTCAGCGCTTTTTTTTTTTTTTTTAGCAAAGAAAGGAACAGACGTGTCTGCTCCTCTGCTCTGCAAGGCAAGAAGGGGGATTTTGATTTCAGGGCAATATCTGGAACACGGGATTGCAGGATCAAAACTGAATAGCCTGAGCCAGGCCAAAACCCCAGTGTTATCTCGCCAGAAGGATGGCAAGAGATAGTTGTGCAGTCTGATCGCCAAAGCAATCCACGAGATGGCCCATGAATCTTAAGTAAGTAATTTTTCTGGAAAATTAGAACCCCCAAAGAAGATTTTTTTTTTTTTTGAAAATTAAGCAATTTTTCCTACATTTTAAAGATTTTTTTTTTTTTTGCAGAGAGAGGAAGGGACGGAGGTGGAGAAGCCACAGGAAGAGGCCACTGAGGGGATGGTGGGCGGGTGTAAGTAATGAATGGTGAAGATACAAGAAGATCAAGAATTACGGTGAGTGCGTGATTTTCATGTCTTCCTTGTCAATCTTCACCATTCATTACTTCCTGGTGAGCATTAAGTCTCCTCTTCCGGGAGGGGAAGAGGCCTACCCTGAGGGGAACAAGACCCCCAGCCTTCTGCTGGGTGAGAAACAGAAGGAGAAGACCCTGGCTTATTCAGAAAGCCTAAGTGGGAGAAGAGCTAGGAGGTGCCTCCCGAGGACGAGAGATGGAGGAGCCCTGTAAAGAATCTCCTAGCTCTAGAAGAAAAAGACAGGTCCCCGGAAGGCGGAGGCGAATCACCCCTATGCGGGCCAGGGGTGACAACCTAGAAAAGACAAGCCATGCCGTCCACTTGATGTAGATCGCTGTCCCCGCAAGCCTGGAAGCCACCTCATTGGCGTCATAAGATGCCCTTGCTTGGTGTCTTGCCAGCACCAGGCCTACCGCGGAGAGGGCAACAGCTTGTCTGGTTTGCTCCGTGTCAGGCATTGATGCCAGCAGCTGGGACATCATCGACCACAAATGCCGGTTGTAGGCAGCGTGGTGAGCCTGATGTGATGCAATAGAGGCACTCGCACGAGAAGAAGAGAACACTCTTCGCCCCCAACGGTCGAACTGGAGAGAGTCCGGATCCGGTGGGCGGTCGTGCGCCAGGCAACGGTGCCCAGAAGGAGTATCCAGGTAAACCAAACCAGAGGTCGGGTTGGGAAGGGAACCTAGAGACTCAGAGGGGGCACAATACCTACGCTGGCAGTCGGCTGGGGCTGGAGAAGAAGCGGCAGGGGACTGCCAGGACCGGATAGACGCCTCCTGGAAGGGGATAGGCCAGGAAGGTACCACCAAATGCTGGGCACTGAATTCACCAAGGAATTCACGCGTCTCCCGTTCGGTATTGTCTCTCCGAACATAGGAAATCCGAAGATCCCTCACCATCCTCGAGAGGAAACGCTGATATTCAGTGAAATCAGCATCGGAGGACAGATGAGCAGGGGGTTCCTCTCCCTCAGAGGAGGGAGACGAGGATGATGGGGAGCTGGAATGTCCAGAGGATTCCTGCGGCGGTGGGGAGAGTCGAAAGACCCGCTCATGCATGTATCTAACATATGAGGGGAAGGCCGCAGCAGAACCTCTGAACTGCTCCCAGGATAACGGACCCGTAGGACCGACATGGCCCGGGACGGGGGTGGTGAAGGCAGAGAGAGATGGGAGAGGGGCACCTCCGAGGAGGCAACTGCTCTCTGCGAGGACTCTGGAATCCGGGGAAAGGAGCCCTAGTAGGAGGGATCCCGGAAATCAGACCAGACCGCAGAACGGAACTCTGGGGAAGCGGAGCCTGGAAGAGCCTTGGGGGAGAAACTCCCCTGTGACGATGCCGGGACTGCATGGATCCAGAAGGGCAGTCCGCACAAACGCCGCCGGAGGACAACCTAGAACCCTGAGGGGAGGAGCGGGGCTCTGCACTACGGCTCCTGGCCACCCCCCCTGGGGTGGCCAAAGAAGGCCGAGCAGCAGGCCGCCTGCGCCTCAACCCCTCGGACTCCGAGTCCTCCTCGACCGCAGTGCCCCCCTGTCCCTAGAGGGGGCAACAGCACCCCGGGGGGTAGCTGTCACCGGGCCTCCAGAGAGGGGAGCCTCCCCCTCCATCACCCTCACGTCTGCCCCCCAGGACTCTCGGCCACCCCCAGCCGAGGAACCCTCAGGAAACGACGGTAGGGGGGACAGAGGGAGGGGCCCGCTGCGCCGCCTGGTACCCCTAGCCACCGAGGACCCAGATTCCGAAGAATGGGGGTGCCAGGATGGGTCCACATCTGAGTCATCGCCCTCGAGGAGGGCAGAGACCAGCAGGACCTCAATGCTGGCCACCCAGGGGTCCCGAGGCCCGGGGCACGACGGCCCCGTACCAAGGAGACGCCGCCGCCCCCACGCTGGGTAGCAGTTAGGCCTAACTCCATACCCCAGCGGTTTCCGCAGGCCCGGCACCGCCCGGAGGAAGGAGAAGGCCCGCAGCCGCCGGCGGCGTCGGGAGGCGAGGCGGCACCGCCGACAGTGCCGCCATGTCCACCGGCGCCGCGAACGGCACCGAGGCCCAAAGCGGCACCGCCAATAGTGCCGCCCCGATCACCGGCGCTGTGAACGGCGCCGGGATCCAAACCGGCGCTGGGAATGGCGCTGCTTCGATCACCGGCACCACGAACGGCGCCGGGATCCAAAACGGCGCCACGAGGCGGCGTCGAGGGTCCACCCGAGCCGGGCCCAAAAGCCAAGGGCCTCGACATGAGGGGAGCCTGCACCTCCGAAGAGGTGACTGCCGAGGCGGTGTCAGCGTCGCGGCCCCGGGAGGGGCTACGACACTCCCCCAACATCACGGAAGGGGCCTCCTCCTCAGCAAGACAGGACGAGGAGACCCCCTCCTCCTCGGACCGTATAGGGCCGGAAGGGGACCCAGGGGAAGGGCCTAAAGATCTCGCCCGAGATTCCCGCGTGACGCGTCCCCCTAAAGTCGGCGGGCCTTGCCGAGCTTGAACGCTGCGGATTCGAGGACGCTGACGGTCCATCGAGAAACAGGCGCCGCATTAATCCATATCATGGTTGGGTCTCAGGCAACGAAGGCAAACGTCATGCCGGTCCGAGACGGAGAAATGCCGGCCACAGGAGCACCGACGCATAGGGGCGCGGCCCGTCTTCGAAAGGCGCTTAGCTCCAGAACTGGACATAACGCGAAACAACGAGACTAAAAACACAGTAGGAAACACACCCGGCGCCGAAAGATAGAAAAAGAACAGTCTCGGCGTTGAGTGCGACAGAAAACGGAGTCGGTACACTACGCAGTACAGGAAAAACACTGAATCGCTTGCTCGGACAGGTGCTGCCTCGACGGCGGGAGAAACAGAACTGAGTTGGAGGAGGAGTCAGTCGCTACTAACGGCCGCCCCTCGCTCATGACGTCACTCTCGAGGGCGGTGCTGTTAGGCAAACTTTAAAAAAAAAAAAAAAAAAGCTCCCGTGGCGGTTGCGCGCCTCCGGCTTACACCCAGGAAGTAATGAATGGTGAAGATTGACAAGGGAAGATCTTCCTGTTTTCTACTGGTGATGCCTCTCCCTATGCATCCCAGTACCCCCCAGCTCTCCTTGCTGCCCTCTCACATTGCTTGCCCACCTTTAGGTCATCTGATATGACTACCCCCAGGTGCCTTTCCATTTTTGTTGTTGTTAATATCTCACCCCCATTGTGTACTCTTCCCCTGGGTTTTTGTTTCCCAGGTGCATTACCTTGCACTTCTTAGCATTGAATCTAAGCTGCCATACATTTGACCATTCCTCTAACCTTGCCAAGTCCCTTCTCATCCTTTCCACCCCACCTTGTGCAGCAACTCTGTTGCAGATCTTTGTGTCATCTGCAAAGAGACATACTTTTCCTTCCAGTCCCTCTGCAATGTCGCTTATAAAGACATTGAAGAGGACCGGTCCTAATACTGAACCCTGCGGTACCCCACTAGTAACCCCCCTTTCTTCAGAGTGGACTCCATTTACTATTACTCTCTGTGTCCTATTCTCTAGCCAATTCTTTACCCAGGCTGTCATCTTGGGACCCACTCCCAGGCTGGCACGGGTTCTGAGAGGGGAGGCAGGAAGGGAGGTCAGAATACAGCAAGACTCCATTAGAAGAAACACAATTACTAAGGTGAGTAATTTTTTCTTCAAACAACATGAAGTCTTGTTGTTATTCTGACAATCTGCAGACTACCAAGCAGTACCTCCATGGAGGAGGGACAGAACCTACTATGGGAATAGGCTCTAAAGTACTGCTGTGCCAAATCAAGCATCACTCCTAGCCTGGATGTCCAGAGAGTAATGCTTGGTAAAGGTATGGACTGTTTTCCAGGTGGCTGCTTGACAAATTTCTAACAGAGGGATATCCCTGGCAGCAGCCAGGGAAGCAGCTGTACCTCTTGTGGAATAAGCCCTCAAGCCTGAGGGTGGAATTTTTCCCAGTTTCTCATAGCAGAATTGTATACAAGAAACGATCCACCTGGCAATAGTTCTCTTGGTGGCAGGTTTGCCCTTTCCCACTTCCCCATAAGTGAGGAACAACTGGAGGGAATCAAACATGTGACCCTTGGTACTCTCTATGTAGTAGCTAAGGGCTCTTTTAACATCCAAACTGTGTAGCCTCTTCTCCACTGAGGAAGAATGATCAGTGAAGAAAACAGGGAGAGACATGGACTGATTCAAATGGAAGTCTGAAACCACTTTGGGCAAGAACCTCCTATTGGTTCTAAGGACCACTTTATCTCTATGGAAGGAGATAAAATCAGGTTCCACTGACAGGGCTTGCAATTCACTGATATGTCTGGCAGAGGTAATGGCTACCAAAAACACAGTTTTCCAAGTCAAATACTTAAGCTCTGCTTGAGACATAGGCTCAAATGGGGGTTGCATAAGTTGAGCAATGCAAACATTTAAGTCCCAGGCAGGGGCAGGATCCATAAGGGAGGATTGGTATGAAGCAATCCCTTGAAAAACTTACAGAATATAGGGTGAAATGACAGTGAGGAAGGCTTTCCCACTGACAGAAAAGCAGAAACAGCTGACAAGTGTACCTTGAGAGGAGCTGGTCTGAGGCCTAGACCATTAAGATGGACCATATAATCCAGAACTGCAGGCAAATTAGCAGTGTCTGGGGCTATATACTTCTTGGAACACTAAATGCTGAATCTTTTCCATTTGGAGACATAAGTCTTTCTGGTGGCAGGCTTTCGAGAGGCTTTGAGAATATCCAGAACCCCCTGGGACAGATGCAAATCTGCATACTCTAGCTCTTCAAGAGCCATGCCTTGAGATTGAGGGACCAAAGATTGAGGTAACATATCCTCCCCTGAGAAAAGGTTAACAGGTTGTAATTCCTGGGAAGAGACAGGGGAAGATGGACTGCTAGGAACAGTAAGAGGGGATACCAGGGCTGCCTGGCCCAATCTAGAGCAATCAGAATCACTTTGCAGGGTTGTGACCTCACTTTGACCAGAAACTTGAACAGCAGAGGAAAGGAAGGGAAGGCATAGAGAAATTTCCCTTCCCAGTTCAACATCAGAGCATCCAGAGGGACTGAGCCCAAGACTGGGGGGTCTGCAACAAAACAGGGGAAGTTGGTGATTGTCTGGGGCTGCAAAGAGATCTATCTCTGGAGTGCCCCACCTTGAGAAAATCACTTTTAACACCAGAGGGTCCAGGCACCATTCGTGATGGCCCTGGGAGATCCTGCTCAGTGCATCTGCTAGCACATTGCCCTTCCCTGGAAGGTGGACTCCTATCAGAGAGGTCTGCAGAGAATAAGCCAGGGACCACAATTTCATGGCTTCCATGCACAAGGCCATGGACTGAGTGCCTCCCTGCTTGTTGATGTACCACATGGTGGTGGTATTGTCCGATCTGACCTGAACCACCTTGTTCTGCACTGACCGAGAGAAAGCTTGCAGGGCCAGAAAAACAGCCGAGTTCCAGCAGATTGATATGTAGAAGGGATTCCTGAGATGACCACAGTCCCTGGGCTGTGAGAGCCCCCAGATGGGCTCCCCACCCCAAAAGGGAAGCATCCGTGGTAAGGACCACCGAATGAGACTGAGTAACAAATGGGACCCCTCGCCTTAAATTGTCATGATCCTGCCACCATTGAAGAGCCTGGATCAGTGTCCGAGTCACTGGAAAGTTTGGTAAGAGGATCTTTCCTTTGGGACCAAAAGGCCCTCAGATGGAACTGAATGTCCCTCATCTGGAATCTTGCCCCTTGGACCACTGCTGTAGAAGCTGCCATGTGGCCCGAGAGTTGCAGGAAATGCCTTGCTGCTCAGGACACCTGAAGGCTGAAGGAAGAAGCCAGTTCTATAAGAACTCTTGCCCTTCCCAGGGGAAGAAAGGCTCTTGCTTTGACAGTATCTAGCTCTGCCCCTATAAAGGTAAGAAGCTGCACCGGTTTAAGAACTGACTTGGGGAGGGTGAGAAGAAATCCCAGGGAAGTGAGCACTTGCTGGGTCACTTGCAGGTCTGACTTGATTTGGTCTGGAGACTGACCCACTAGGAGCCAGTCGTCCAGATAAGGAAAAATGGAAATCTTTTGCCTTCTTAAAAAGGTAACTACTACTGCCGCGCACTTTGTGAAAACCCTTGGAGCTGATGTTAAACCAAAGGCACTGCTTTGAACTGATAATGGCCTGAGGGCAACTTGAACCTGAGGTACTTTCTGTGGGAGCACCTGATGGGGATGTGAAAGTAGGCATCTTTGAGGTCCAGGGAGGCTAGCCAGTCCCCTGGCCTTAGAGAGGGAAAAATTATTCCCAGAGTCACCAGCTTGAACCTTGGTTTTAAAAGATGTTTGTTCAGGTATCTTAGATCTAGGATGGGTCACCACTCCCCTGTCTTTTGTGGGGTAAGGAAGTACCTGGAGTACAGACCTTTGCCCCAGAGTAGGGTAGGCACTCTCTCTATGGCACTTAAGGCCAGAAGAGACAAAACCTCTGCCTCTAGGGCAAGGGTTTCTGAGAGACCTGCAGGTGGGAAGGATCTGGTTCTCATCTTTGGAAATTTTTTGAAGCTGAGAACCAGTCCCTGGCTTACTACTTCCAGGACCCACTTGTCTGAAGTAATAGACATCCAGTCCTGGACGAAGCAAGCCAGTCTGCCCCCTACAGGGATAGGAGAGTCGACCCGGGCAGACCCATCAGGGTGTTTGCTTGGCAGGGGCCTTAGGCTGAGGAATGGATGTAGCCCTGCTCATCCCCCTTCTGCCTCTCCCTCTGAAGAACCCCCTCTGTGAAAAGGGAGAAGAGGCCAGTGCTTGGTAGAAAGGCCTATGAAAAGGCCTGCCCCTGCCCCTAGATTGCTGCCTTTGAGGAGTTGCCTGCCTCTCCTTGGCCTGAGCACTCCTATAAGTGGTCCTGTACTAATCCATTTTCTTCATGTAATTCTCTGTCTGATCCCCAAAATAGAAATTACATACCTACCGTAATTATGATCTTTCTGTGTATTTTCACCATTCATCACAGATGGGTACTGGCCGGAGGTCAGGACCACTTGAGAACCTTTTTTTTTTTAAGGATAGGCGGAGCCGGCCTTGATCTCGGCGCTTGCCTTCGAGGCCAACGACTCACGTGGCGTCGAGGATTAGCCGATAGGCTGTGTCGACCCCGCCTGCCTACCAGTTCTGGTCGCCGAGAGGTAAGAGGAAGGGATGGAGGGTGGGACAAGAGAGTCAAGGACAGAAAAGGAAAGGAAAAACCAGAACCAAAGGAGAAATAACGACTGAGAGGACAGCATAGAAGAGATGAGACTAAGGGATTGGGTAGGGGCCCCAATCTCTGGAAGCAGAAGAAGGGAGGAAGGAGGAGAAAATTTAGAGAGGAGGAAGGTAACAAGGATCCGGGACCCTTGTCCGTCACCAGACTGTATAGGAACTGCAAGGAGTAAGAAACCTCATTTGCCAGAATTCAAGGCACAGAATAACTGGCAATACCTCAAAAGCAGAGTCGGCTATTCTGGAGAAGGACAGGTACGGGACTCAGTATCTCTCTGTAAAGATATTTGGTGAAAAAAGGGGTTCCTTTTTTTTTGTTTAAAATCAGATGGATAACAGAAGGAGGGCAACCACCAGTTCTCACCCATAGAGTGAAAGATAAGTAGTAGAGAAGAAGTGCCACTCGAACTGCACCCTTAGGAGAAGAAAACTACCCCCTGTGTGTCCCAACTTTACCCTGCTCAAAAAGAGGTAGGCACAGAGGAGGAGGATCCAGAGACTAGAGCCCAGGGATGGGGGCGGGATTGTGATGAATGGTGAAGATACAGAAAGATCATAATTATGGTGAGTACGTAATTTCTATATCTTATCTGTGTCAGTCTTCACTATTCATCACAGATAAATGATACCAAGCCCCGAAGAGGTTGATTAATGCACCCTAAGGACAGTGTCCCTTAGCCCTCAGTGGGTGACACACAAGGGGAACCTTCTGGGCCTGAGGAGGCCGAGAGTGGGAGGCGAGACAGGGTTCCCCTGGAGGGAAGGAATTTGCCCGACAAGCGTCGTCTCGCCCTCGGAAAAGAGATAGGTTCCCTGGTGAGCGAGCAAATCACCCACGCCGGCCAAGGGTGACAACCGGAAAGGCGAAGCCACGCCGATCTCCTGGTGCAGATCACTGTCCTACTACCCTGGAAGCTACCTCATTGGCATCATAAGATGCCCTTGCTTGTGCCTTGCTAGCTCAGGCCACATGCAGAGAGTGCGATGGCTTGCCTGGTTTGCCCGAGTCAGAGCAAAGCAGCTAGGATCTGACCCAGCGCTGACCACAAGAACCTGTTGTAGGCTGCATAGTGGGCCTGATGAGCGGAGATGGAGAGAAGCAACCATGCCGAGTAGAAAGTCCTCCTCCCCCAGAAATCAAAATCTGAAGAGTCCTGATCTGGGGGCCGGTCATGGTGGAGGGCGCGAACCCCGTCAGGAGTGTCCAGGTGCATCAATCCGGACTGTGGATGAGGCATAGAACCTGGAGACTCTGGGGGAGTGCAATACCTCTGGCTGAGGTTCCTAGGGGCAGGAACTCCGGAGAAGGGCCTCTGCCAGAAATGCATGGACGCCTCCCGAAAGGGAGAAGGCCAGGGCGGCACCACAAGGGTGGCCGCACCGAAATCGCCTAGAAAGGCATGCACCACATGCTCAGGATTGCTCACGGACAGGGGAGAGGGTGAAAGTCCTCCAGCATCCTCACGAGGAAACGCTGATACTCGGAGAGATCAGCAGCAGGAGAGATATGGACAGACGGTTCCTCGCCCCCTGAAGAGGGGGATGAGGAGCTGGAGGTCACCATGCGTTCTGAGAGTGGCTGCTCGGGGGGAGGTTGAAAAACCTGGCTGTCCATGGCCCTAACATAGGCAGGGAACTGAGCAGCCACCGCTCTGAACTGTTCCCAGGTGAGAGGACCGCGAGGACCAAGAATACCTGTGAACGCTGGAGAAGGCGGCAGAGGGGAGGGGGCAGAGCCGAGACAGGAAGTCGGCTGACCTCTGCCAGGGCTAGGGAGCAGACCATGGACCCCCGCGGAGGGTGTCCTGGAAGACTCCGCAGCCGACAGCTGTACAACCACGTTGGTACTGCCTAGGCTGCGCCCATAAGAATCCCCCAAGTGAGGCAACCGGAGCCGTATAGATCCAGAAGGACAGTCCCCTGCCTCCAAAGAATGGGACCCCCTCAAGGAACCTGAAGGGGAAGGGCGGAAGTCCGCACTTCGGCTTCATCCAGGGCCCGGGTGGGTCCCAGAGAAAAGCCGACGCGCCGACCCCTCGGAGTCCGAGAGAGTCCTAGTCCTCGAAAGGGCCAGCCTAGGAAGCTGGCAACTCTGGGCTTCCCCCGAAGGGGAGACCCAGGGAGCAGCACCCTCCCCTCCCGTGGGCTTCCCGATAGGCCTCAAAGTTGGGCTATCGAGACACACCACCAGAGGGGGTACTATCGCTGAGGGGTCAAGGAACCCCCCAAGGCCAGGTTGCATGGCAATGGTGGCACGTACCACAGCCTGCTGGTCAGTACCACTGACCCTAACCTTGGGGGAACCAGACGCACCTCAGTAGGGGGCTGACTGAGACCCGTCGTGGAGACCACCGACTCGTCCTCCTCTGCAGACAACCCCGAAGGGTGTGACTGCCCGTTCGACTCCGAGCCCGACTCTGACTCTGAAGAGGTAGAGTCTGAGGCCCTAAGCCAAACGGTAGGAGGGCGAGGGAAGGCTCAGAAGTCAAAGCAGTGGCCAAGGTGGCACCTGCACCCTCCACAGCCCTGCAAGTGGCGCTGGCAGAAGGCGGCAGGGCAGCACGGGCCAAAGGTCCTGAACTAGGGCCAGCTGCAGCACCGTCAAGTCCACTGGCACCAGGGGCGGTACCAGGAACAGAGACGGCGCCAACAGAAGCTCCAGCAACAGCCTCGCGCCCGGCAGCGCCGCCCAGGCCCCTCGGCCGCCCCGAGCGCACCGAGGACGAAGCGCGCCAACGACTCGAGGGTGGACTCGGCGTCGAACACGGCACCGCCAGACCCCTCGGCTCCGTGAGCGGCACCGAGAGCACCAACGGCGCCGAAGACGGCACCGATGGACGACCCCGAAGGCCCCATGGCGCCGTGCTCAACCTCGCGAGACATGGAGAAAGGTGACGCCGATTCCAGGGTCACGGTGACGTGAGCAGGGTCGGCACCGCGAATGGCTCCAACAAGACCCACAGCGTCGAGAGTCGAGTCGGCGCCACCGTTGGCGCCGACAGGGCCCATGGCACCGCGAATGGCACCGAAGGCCCCGACAGCACCGAGTGACGGCATCGAGACGGCATCAACCCGGCCTTCCGGACGCGGAGCGACACGCGGGGAGCCAGCCCTTAAGGGTGATTGCCATAGCGGTGTTCTCTACCGCCCTAGAGGAAGCCGGACGGGCTCTCCTGCGCCACAGAAGGAGCCCTCGCCAGAGGCTCCTCCTCCTCGGTCCGTATAGAACTGGGAGGGGACCCAGAGGAAAGACCGAGAAGCGCGGCTTGATCCGGACGAGTGCGAATCCTACCCGAAAGTCGGCGGAGCTCGCCTTTACTTTAAATGCGCTGGCTGTTCGAGGACGCGGGCGGTCCATGGAGAGCAGGCGTCGCACAAATCCATGTCATGAAGCGGCCAAGACACGAGACACACCGGTCATGCTGGTGATAGCAGTACTAGCGACGCCACGGCACCACCGACGCATGGGGGCTGCCCGCCTTAGACGACTTCTTGCCCTCCGACCGCGACATGACCTATGGAAAAAAACACCAAAAACAGACTCTACGTCGCTTATACTGTAAAATAAATAGAAAGATCTTACCAGTGACGTCGAGTAGGGCAGACTAGAACTAGCAGGAACCGACGGACTGTCGACGACAAAAGGCTAAGGCCTAAAAGTTTGAAAATCTCTTCAGCTGGCTTCCCACGAGGCGACCTCAATGGCGGGAGACGAAGAAATGGTATGCAGGCGGAGTCGACACAGCCTAACGGCTAATCCTCGAGCGCCACGTAGTACGTCGCAGCCTCGGGGGCGCGCGAGCCCGGCCGGCTCGCCTATCCTTTAAAAAAAAAAAAGGTTCTCGGGTCCTGACCGCCAGTACCCATCTGTGATGAATGGTGAAGATCGACACAGATAAGATCAGAGAATTACCCACCACAGGGAAATCCATGGCCTTAGCCTGGGTATCCTGTGAGAGGCTAGTACATCTGAGCCAAGCCATCCTCCGAAGAGCCACAGATGTAGCCATGACTCTTGATGACACATCATTGGAGTCCACAGTAGCATGAAATTGTACCTTTGATGCCTCAGTCCCATCAGCAGCCACCTCCTCCAGCTCCTTGGCCAGCTGGGGGGAGGCCTGTTTAGCCAGTGCCAGTACAGTGTCCCACCTGGACTTCTGGTACCTGGCTGTATAGGCCATATAGTTAGCCTGCCTGAGTCCCAAGGAGGATGCCATGTACTGTTTCTTAGCCATGGCATCCATCTTCCTGGAGTCTTTGTCTGGGGGGTGTGGAGCCAAGGGAATATTTACCTTGTCACAGGCTGCAGCCTGCACTACCCCAACATGGCTGCATTGCTGGTATAAAAGAAAAAAAATACTCACCTTAGTAATGTTGTTTCTTCTAATGGAGTCTTGCTATATTATGACATGTGCAGTGAGTCCCAACCTTCGAACTGCTCTGGAGGTGAAAGAGTTAACTTTCCATGCCAGGTATGGAACGCTGAGCTCGAGCTCGGTTGAAAACTCTGTCTGTTGTTCTTCAAACTCAAACTGTCAGATCTTTACGAGCTAAACTCACTAAGGTCCTGTGTGGAAGCTGTAAACCTACACTAGCCAACTGGCTACTAAATATAAGAACACTTTTTTTTTTTTTGGTCCCAAAACAAAGACTCAAGTCAGGAGACCCAAAAAATGAAAAACACAACACCCAGTCACCCCAAAAAAGGGAGGGGTGAAAAAACAAGGTGGGCATCTACTAAGTGCCAACACTGCACTGCCCACCCACATCCCAAAAACAGAGGTTCTGAGAGGGGCAGGCAGGGGAGGTCATAATATAGCAAGACTCCATTAGAAGAAACAACATTACTAAGGTGAGTAATTTTTTCTTCAAACAACATGAAGTATTGCTATATTATGACATATGCAGACTACACAGCAGTACCTCCATGGAGGAGGGATATAACCTACTTAGAAAATTGGCTCTGAAGCACAGCTGTGCCAAACCGAGCATCACTCCTAGCCTGGGTGTCCAGAGAGTAATGCTTGGTAAAAGTGTGAACTGTTTTCCAGGTAGCTGCTTGACAAATCTCTAGAATGGATGTCCCTGGCAGCAGCCAGGGAAGCAGCTGTACCTCTGGTAGAGTGAGCCCTCAGGCCTGAGGGAGGAACCTTACCCAGCTTTTCATAACAGAATTGGATACAAGAGACAATCCACCTGGCAATGGATCTTTTAGTGGCAGGTTTCCCTTTACCAACCTTACCATAAGTGAGGAACAGTTGGAGGGAGTCAAACCTGTGACCCTTGGTACGCTCAATGTAGTAACTAAGGGCTCTCTTCACATCTAAGCTGTGCAGCCTCCTCTCGCCAGAGGATGAATGGTCAGTGAAGTACACTGGAAGAGATACAGATTGATTAAGGTGGAAATCTGAAACCACCTTAGGCAAGAACTTCCTGTTAGTCCTGAGGACCACCTTATCTCTATGAAAGGAAATAAAATCAGGCTCCACTGACAAAGCTTGTAATTCACTTATGCGTCTAGCAGAAGTGATGGCTACCAGAAACACAGTCTTCCAAGTCAAATACTTAAGCTCTGCTGAAGACAAGGGCTCAAAGGGAGGTTGCATAAGCTGAGCAATGCAAACATTAAGATCCCAGGCAGGGGCAGGGTCCCGGAATGGAGGGTTGGTGTGAAGCAATCCCTTAAAAAACTTAGAGAATACAGGATGAGCTGAAAGAGAAGAGGGTTTACCTGCTGAAATGAAAGCAGACACCTGCCAAATGCACCTTTAGGGTAGCTGGTCTGAGCCCCAAAGTGTTTAAATGGACCATATAATCCAGGACTGTGGGTAAATCAGCAGATTCTGGGGAAATATGCTTCCCAGAGCACCATATGAAAACCTCTTCCATTTGGAATTGTAAGTAGCCCTGGTGGAAGGCTTCCTAGAAGCCTTCAATATATCCATTACACCTTGGGAGAGGTGTAGATCAGCAAACTCTAACTCTTCAAGAGCCAGGCTTGAGATTGAGAGATTTGAGGTTCGGGTACCAAACCCTTCCCTGAGCACAGGTTAACAGATTGTGATTCCTGGGAAGACACAGGGGAAGATGGACTGCTAAGGACAGTAGGAGTGGATACCAGGGTTGTCTGGCCCAATCTGGAGCAATCAGAATCACTTTGCAGGACTGAGATCTGATTTTGACTAACACTTTGAACAAGAGAGGGAAGGGGGAAAGCATAGAGAAACTTCCCTTCCCAATTGAGAACTAAGGCATCCAGAGGGACTGAGCCCAACACTGGGGGCCTGCAGCAAAAAAGGGGAAGTTGGTGATTGTCTGGGGCTACAAAAAGATCTATCTGCGGGGTGCCCCATCTGGCAAATATTACCTCCAGGACTAGGGGATCCAGTGACCATTCGTGATGGCCCTGGGAAATCCTGCTGAGAGCATCTGCCAGGACATTGTCCTTGCCTGGGAGGTGAACTGCCGTAAGGGAGGTGTTCAGGGAGTAAGCCAGAGACCACAACTTCATTGCTTTGGTGCACAAGGCCGTAGACCGAGTGCCTCCTTGCTTGTTGATGTACCACATTGTAGTGGTGTTGTCTGTTCTGACCTGTACAACTTGGAAAAAGCTTGAAGTGCTAGAAAAACTGCTCTGAGCTCCAACAGATTGATGTGCAGCAGAGATTCCTGAGGGGACCACAGTCCCTGGGTAGTGAGGTCGCCCATGTGAGCTCCCCACCCCAAGAGGGATGCATCTGTAGTAAGGATTAAAGAGTGAGACTGAGTGACAAAGGGAACCCCTTGTCTCAGATTGCTCTGATCCTGCCACCACTGTAGGGCTTGGATCAGGGTTTGAGTCACTGGGGTCAACTTGGTTAGAGGGTCCTTTCTTTGAGACCAAAAGGCTCTCAAATGGAACTGGATGTCCCTCAACTGATATCTTGCTCCCTGCACTACTGCTGTAGAAGCAGCCATGTGCCCCAGGAGCTGTAGAAAATGCCTTGCTGGTCGAGAGACCTGCAGGGTGAATGAGGAGGCCAGAGAGACCAGGGTCCTTGCCCTGTCCAAAGGAAGGAAGGCTCTGGCTTCCTCTGTGTTCAGTTCTGCGCCTATGAAGGTGAGGAGCTGGACAGGCTCTAGAACTGACTTTGGAAGATTCAGAAGGAAACCTAGAGAGGTAAGCAGTTGCTGAAATATCTGAAGATGCAACTTGACTTGGTCTGGAGACTGGCCTACTATGAGCCAGTCGTCCAGGTAAGGGAAGATGGCAATTTTTTGCCTTCTTAGGTAGGCAACTGCTACTGCCAGGCATTTTGTGAATACCCTTGGAGCAGAGGTGAGGCCAAAGGGCATTGCTCTGAACTGGTAGTGGCCTGAGGGCAGCTTGAACCTGAAGTACTTTCGATGGGAGCTTCTGATGAGAATATGGAAGTAGGCATCCTTGAGGTCCAGGGATGCTAGCTAGTCCCCTGGCTTTAGAGAGGGTAGAATAATTCCCAGAGTCACCATTTTGAATTTTGGTTTTAAAAGGTGCTTGTTTAAGTATCTGAGATCCAGGATGGGCCGCCATTCTCCTGTCATTTTTGGGGTAAGGAAGTACCTGGAGTACAATCCTTTGCCCTGGTGTAGGGGTGGAACCCTTTCCACGGCTCTGAGAGCCAGGAAGGTAGAGACTTCTGCCTCTAGGGCAAGTGCCTCTGATGGATTTGCAGGTGGAAAGGATCTGGTTCTCATCTATGGAAATTTTTTGAAGCTGAGAACCAGTCCCTGGCTTACTACTTCCAGGACCCACTTGTTTGATGTCAGAGACTTCCAGTCCTGGACAAAGTAAGCCAGCCTGCCCCCTACAAGTAGTTGAGAATCGGCCCTGGCCACCCCATCAGGGTGCCTGCTTGGCAGGGGCTTTAGGCTGAGGGGTGGAAGCAGGCCTGCTTGTACCCCATCTGCCTCTCCCTCTAAAGAACCCCCTCTGGGCGTAAGCTGAAGAGGAGGCCTGGGCTTGGTAAAAAGGACTATGAAAAGGCCTGCCCCTGCCCTTGGAAGGCTGCCTTTGAGGAGTGGCCTGCCTTTCCTTGGCCTGTGCACTCCTATAGGTGGTCCTATACTCATCCATTTTCTTCATGTAATTCTCAGTCTGCTCCCCAAACAGAGAATTACCCACAACAGGAAAATCCATGGCCTTATTCTGGGTATCCTGTGACAGGCTAGTACATCTGAGCCAAGCCATTCTGCGAAGTGCCACAGATGTAGCCATGACTCTTGATGACACATCATTAGAGTCCACTGCAGCATGGAATTGCACCTTAGATGCCTCAATACCATCAGCAGCCACCTGCTCCTTGGCAAGCCGGCAAGGGACCTGTTTTGCTAGAGCCATAACAATATCCCATCTGGATTTCTGGTATCTAGCAACATAAGCCATATAATTTGCCTGTCTGAGTCCCAAGGATGCTGCCATGTACTGTTTCTTTGCCATGGCATCAATCTCCTGGAGTCCTTGTCAGGGGTGTGAAGCCAAGGGAATATTTGCCTTGTCACAGGCTGCAGCCTGCACTACCCCAACATGGCTGCATTGTTGTGTAAGGAACTCCGTATCACAGCCTGACAATGTGTACCTCTTGTCCATTCTCTTATCAACAGGAGGTATAGTGTGAGTTTTTAGAATTTTTACTGTCTGTTTCCCAAAAGATTTATGCAAAGGAATAGACAGTCTCCTAGACTCTGGGATATCCATCATTTCCACATAGTCAGGCTCCTCTTGATCATCCACAGCTTCCTCCATAGGGAGCTGGAGGGTTTTAGCCACTTTTTTATAAAACTTAAAATGAGAAGGGGACTCAGAAAGTCTAGGAGGAGACACTCCTGAAGGTCTGTCTGGGAGCTGTCCGTTCAATGGGCACATCCAGACTTTCAAATCCACATTCACTCTCCTCATACTCCTCTTCCCTCCTCCGGTTCATAAAATTCCTCTAAATCATACTCTTGAACTGGTGGAACCGCCGAACAGTACGCTTACCTGATGGTGCCGGTTCAGTCGAACCGGGAAAGTGACTGGACAATTTAATCGCTGGCTATTTCTTCAGCGGTTGGAGAGGAAAGTTTTGGCTCCACACCAGCTGATTTCCTAGTCCTTTTTGCTGGAACCGACTCCTCCAAGTCGGCTCTCCTTTTGCCCGAGGAAGTCTCGCCCTGGTCAGAGGGCACTCCCTCCAGTTCGGTTGGAACCGAACTGGGCTGGCCATCCGGGTCAGCGGACTTCTTGGCCTCCTTTTCCCTGAGCCTACCAACTCTCTTTTCCAGGGTAGCTGCAGGAAAATTTTACAAATCTGGCAGTCTGCATTGAGGTGGTCAAACCCCAGACAATAAACACAGGTGGTGTGGGGGTCAGCCTTGGCAAAGACTTCCTCACAGACACTGCAGTGTTGAAACCCAGTGGGCCCGGTTTTTCTTTTGGGTTTCTCAGACATAGTGCCAGTCCTAACCAAACTTGCCCGTTTATGGCAATCCGCCAAGCAAGACCCTCTTATCGGTTCCCAACCGTGTCACGGGTCGTGGAAAAAACCGTAATAAAATCCGTTTTTTTTAGAACCGATAAGAACCGGTAACCACACTCTAAAAGACAGATTAATGTATTTTAAAACAACCTGATCGGTTCAAACTGAACCGATAACCATTTACAAGTTCCACACAGAAGAAATAAATGTAAAACCTATCTAGTACTCACAATACCACAGACAGAGCTTGAACCGACCAGTTGCGGTTTAAATTCGGTCAAAAAACCGAGAAAATAATATTTTAACCGACAAAATGAACAGAGCAGAAGGAGAAAATCTCCGGAGCAACTGTTCAGTGAGGCGGAGTAAAGAATCTGACAGTTTGAGTTTGAAGAACAACAGACCGAGTTTTAAACCGAGCTCGAGCTCAGCGTTCCATGCCTGGCATGGAAAGTTAACTCTTTCACCTCCGGAGCAGTTCGAAGGTTGGGACTCACTGCATATGTCATAATATAGCAAGACTTCATGTTGTTTGAAACTCCGTATCTGAGCCTAATAAGGTGTACTTCTTGTCCATCCTTCTGTCAACAGGAGGTACAGAATTAGGAGACTTTAGGATTTTTTGTGTCTGCTTCCTGAAGGACTTATGAAGGGGAATAGACAGTGTCCTGGACTCTGGGATGTCCATCATTTCAACAAAATCAGGCTCCTCCTGATCCTCCACAGCCTCCTCCATAGGAAGCTGGAGGGTTTCAGCCACGTTTCTGTAAAACAGATAGTGGGAAGGGGACTCAGAGAGCCTAGGAGGGGAAACACCAGAAGGTCTGTCTGGGGAGATATCCAGTTCCACAGGCACATCCAGACTTTCACCATCATCATCATCATCTTCAAAATCCCCCTCCTCCTCAAACTCCGGTTCATAAAAGTCTTCAGGAGTATAATCTTGAACCGGGGGAACCAACCGAACTGAACCCCTGCCAAAAGGCGCCCGGTCGAACCAGGCGAAGCGATTCAACAATCCGAATTGCTCTATTTCCTCGGCGGTCGGAACATGAACCTCTGGATCCGAACCGGTTGATTTGTCTTTGCATTTTCTTTTTGTAGGAACCAATCCCTCAGGATCGGCTCTCCTCTTGCCCCAAGAAGTATTGCCCTGGTCAGAGGGCACTCCTTCTGGTTCGGTCAGAACTGAACCGGGCTAGCCATCCAGGTCAGCGGACTTCTCGGCTTCCTTTTCCCTAAGTCTACCTAATCTTTTTTCCAGGATAGACTTAGGAAAGTTTTTACATATTTGGCAGTCTGTAACGAGGTGGTCAAACCCCAGACAATAAACATAGGTGGTGTGGGGATCGGCCTTAGCAAAGACCTCCCCACACTCACTGCAATGTTGAAACCCAGTGGGCCTGTTTTTTTTCTTGGGTTTCTCAGACATGGCCAACCTAACCAAAGTTACCCTTTTTTCGGCAACCGCCGGGCAAGACTCCCTTATCGGTTTCTAACCGTGTTACGGGTATTGGAAAAAAACATTGAAACTGTTTTTTTTTAAAACCGATAAGGACCGGTAACCACACAATAAGGAAGAACACAAGAATTCAATATAAAGGATCAGTTCAACCGAACCGATCGAAATACAAGTTTACAATTTTCACAGTAACAGAGAAACTATCTAAGTACTCACGGTACCACAGGCAGAGCCTGAACCGACAATGCGGAAATATATTCAGAATGAAATCGACAACTGTAACCGACTTTGAACAGAGCAGGAGAAATCTCTGGAGCAACTGTTCAGTGAGGCGGAGTAAAGAATCTGACGGTTGGGTTTCAAAGTGCTGCAGAGACCTCAACCGAGCTTGAGCTCAACGTTCTATGCACTGCATAGAAAATTAACCCTCCACTCTCCGGGGCAGTTTAAAGGCTGGAGCTAACTGCAGATTGTCAGAATAACAGCAAGACTTCATGTTGTTTGAACCACCCCTATAATATGGGGGACAGCGAGAAAGGAAAAAAGGGGGGAAGTCCCTATGGGCCTCTTGCGGGATGCACTGATGAAGTCCCCACCCTTTAACCGAGACGGCAACAGATCTGAAAGGTCTGTGCTGACATGAAAGGGACCCCACAGTGTAATCCAATGAGAACGCCAGGGAGTTCCCTCCAAGGTTAGAGCAAAGACCTTACTCACCACCCTCCTAGGCTGGACACTCTGTGACTTTAGAGAAGGAAACAGAGGGTCCTAAGGTACCAGGGGAACTTTGCCCCCAACTGGCCTTGAAGAGAGGGAGGGCAAGCAGGGTGGAGGTAACACCCAGAAGCTGAGGCCCAAGAGGGGGAGATGAGCGGAATTCAGTAATGAATGGTGAAGATACAAGGAAAGATCAAGAATTATGGTAGGTACGTAATTTACATATTTTCACCTTGACAATCTTCACCATTCATTACTGCTGGGTGAATACCAAGCTCCCCGAAGGGGACCTGGCACTGCCTGAGGGAACAGTTTCCTTCAGCCTCCTGTGGGGGAGACACAGCAGGGGAAAACCCTTTTTACCATACTAGGCCATACAAGGTCTAAGGCTATTCAGGTCGAGGAGGTGTTCCCCGTGGCCGGGGGGATGGAAGACGCACCTGCAAATTCCTCCTCAACATGTGAGAAAAAAGATGGTTCCCATGGAAGGCAGAGGAAATCACCCCACGCCAGGCAATGGGCGACAGTCCCGATATGCGAAGCCATGCCATGCACCTAATGCAGATTGCTGTCCCTACCAGTCTGGATGCCACCTCATTGACATCATATGATGCCCTTGCCTCATGCCTTGCAAGCTCCAGACCCTGTGCAGAGAGGGCAATGGCCTGCCTAGATTTCTACAAATCAGGCAACAATGCCAACACCTGTGCCAGCATTGACCACATATGCCTGTTGTAGGCAGTGTGGTGAGCCTGATATGCTGTGATGCAGAGCAGCACATGAGATGAAGAGAAAGCTCTTCTTCCCCACCGGTCGAACTCCATGGAGTCCGGATCCAGTGGTCGGTCATGCGCTGGGTGTTGTAGTCCAGAAGGAGTGTCTAGAGCTATCAGCCCCGAGGGTGGGTGAGGCAGAGAACCAAGAGACTCCTAGGGTGTGCAATACCTCCTCCTGCAGTCCGCTGGGGCTGGGGATGAGGCAGCTGGTGACTGCCAGGTGTGGATCGATGCTTCCTGGAAAGGAATAGGCCAGGAAGGGACCACAAGGTGGTTCGCACTGAATTCGCTCAAGAAGGAGCGTGTCTATCACTTGTTATTGCACCTCACCACATGGGAAATATGGAGCTCCAGAACCAACCTCAAAAGGAACTGCTGATATTCCGTGAAATCAGCATCGGAGGAGAGGTGGATAGAATATTCCTCTTCCTCAGAGGAGGAAGTCAAGGAAGTAGAGGAGCTTGGATGTTCAGAGTCCTCCTGCAGCGTTGGAGACAGGCGGAAGACCTGCCTGTCCATAGCCCTGATATACCTAGGGAAGGCTGCCACAGTAGCTCTGAATGTCTCCCAGGTCAAGGGCCCCATAGGACCCACATGGCCAGGGAGAGGAGGTGGTGTGTGCAGAGGGACTGGGGAACGGCACCTGACAGAAAGTGCCTGGTCTCTGCCAGGGCTCTGAGACTTCGCAGTAGATCCTCCCACATGGGGGGATCCGGTGGTCGACTCAGTCATCGGATGCTGCAAATTTGAAAACAAATCCTGGCTGAGCCCTGAGGGGATTCTGCCCTGTGATGTGACCGGGGTTGCATGGTTCCAGAAGGGCAAACCCCAGCAACACCCAATAAGGGCATCTCTGCAGTCTCAGAGAAGAAGTGGGATTCGCACTGTGGCTCCTCACCACCCCCCGCAGGGTAGTGGAGAAGGGACCCCATGCTTCACCCTGGCTTCCCAAACTCTCAGACTCCAAGGCTGCCCTCTTCCTCAAGCCCAGTGTTAAGGGATCCCCCAGTCCCATCAACCCCCCCCGAGGGAGGCCACAGAAGAGGAGGTCCCCATCCCACTGCTGTAACCAGGGCGGCACCAGGAATGGCAGTTGCCCAGGCCCCTGAGGTCAGAACCATCACCCCAGCAACCCCAGAACTACTATCCGCTGCTGGGCCCCCAACACCGGCATCGATGTGGGAGCCTGCGGAGACCACAGCATCCAGGGTCACCGAGGGATGGGCACCAGAGCACCTGGTGTCACATCCAAGTGGGCTTCCCAGCTCCGAGGAATTGGGCGCCAATCTGGATCGGCCAGTGAGTCATCCCCCTCCGAAGAGCAGGAGACCACGTACAGCACTAAACTAGCAATCCTGGGAGCTCCCCTGCCAATGGCGTCGCGAACGGCACCGCTGCAGGACATACCACCCGTGGCACCATCCCAATCACCGACGCCATGAACAGCACCGGGATCTGAGATGGCACCAGAGGGCAGTGCCGAGGGTCCACCGGTGCTGGGCCCAGCAGCTGTGGGTCACAAATGGAAATTACGTACCTACCGTAATTCTTGATCTTCTTGGACGAAGTCTCCACCGCTCATTAACACTGATGGGATCTATGCCAGAGGTGCTTGGACCCAGCAGGAGCAAACTTTTTACAGGAGGGTCAGCGCCAGAGAAGGAGCCACGAGAAGCAGTGCCATGAGCCTCAGCTCATGCGGCAATGACTGTCTCGGCATCGACCCTCCAACCGCCTCAGTACCTTTTTTCTGAGGAGCTGCAGCATAACTAACCTAGAAGGATAGCCTAACAAAAAAACGGACATAAGATAATCCGGACGACCCGTATAAGAAGGGTCAACAAAGAAGTCTTCACAGCCTAAAGATTGAGGGAGTGAAGACCAACAATAGAGGTAAGCTCAGGGGATGGTGGGTGGGCGTATGAATGAGTGGTGGAGACTTTGTCTAAGAATATCAAGAATTACGGTAGGTACGTAATTTCCATATCTTCCTGGACATGAAGTCTCCACCACTCATTCACACTAATGGGAGAGTACCGAGCTAATAATCCCCTGGGAGGGCAGCAGGAGAGACCAAGAGCTCACAATTTTAGGACAGAAGTCCAGTAAGGATAGTCCTGCCAAATGAAACATGTCACCTGGCATGGACATCCAAGGCATAGAGCTTGACGAAAGTATGCACTGAGCTCCAGGTAGCCGCATTGCAAATATCTGCAATAGGCATGTTACGGATTTCTGCCAGGGATGCGGTGACTGCTCTAGTAGAGTGAGCGTACACTCTGCCCTCCAGTTTAACCTGTGCCATGGAATAACAGTGGCGAAGGCATGCCACCAGCCATGCTGAGATGCATCTGATAGTGACAGGTTGACCCAGCCGGGTCTCGCTGAAGGAAACAAACAGTTGTTGAGCTTTGAGAATTTCTTTTGTTCTATCCAAATAGAAATACAGAGCTCTTTTGACATCTAAAGAATGAAGGGTACGCTCCCCTTCATTTTGCAAGTTAGCAAAGTAAGTAGGTAGGACCAAAGGTTGGTTTAAATGGAATTCTGAAACAACCTTAGGGGATGGGTCCTAAGAACTACTTTGTCTTTATGAAACACAGTATACGGTGGGTCTGTGACCAAAGCATGTATTTCAGAGACCCTGCGAGCCGAGGTAATGGCCACCTGGAAGGCCGTTTTCCAAGTGAGAAATTTCAGCTCACAGGTTGCTAGAGGCTCAAAAGGCTTTCGAATGAGCATGTCTAGCACAAGGTTAATGTCCCAGGCTGTGACTGGATGTCTGATAGGGGGGTCTGGTATGCAGAATACCCTTAAGAAACCTCTTAACTACTGGTAACTGAGCCAGCGATAAGGAGAGTACTGGCTCATGGTAAGCTGAAATGGCACAAAGGTGAACTTTGACTGTAGAATATTGTAGACCTGAATTTGAGAGGTCTAAAAGGTACTCTAGAACTTTATTTGGTGGACAGGAAAAAGGATTCAAAGAGGACTTTGCACACCAGAGAGAAAAATGCTTCCATTTGGCTGTGTAAGTTTTTCTAGTGGCCGGCTTGCGCGCAGCCAAGAGAATATCCGAAACTCTCCGAGAGGCATTGAACCTGTTCACTTCTATCTCTTCAGGAGCCAGGCGTGAAGGTGAAGCGATGTCAGATTGGGATGGACCACAGGCCCCTGGGTCAGAAGAATCATCTGAAGGCGAAGCGCTTTCGGAGAGGTTATCGACATACTGTTGAGTAACAGAAACCATATCTGCTGAGGCCAGAAGGGTGCAATGAGGATCATTTTGTGCCCCTGGGACTCAAATCTGAAAAGTACCCTCTGAATTAGTGGGAGAGGAGGAAAGGCGTATAGAAAGCGTCTTGTCCACTGCAGCCTGAATGCATCCTACCAGAAAATGCCAGGCCCTGGATTTCTGGAGCAGAAGAGAGGCAGTTTTGTGTTGCGTGGGGATGCAAAAAGGTCCAGGTCTGGAGTTCCCCACTCTGCGAATAGTGACTGAACTATGGTTGAGTCTAAAGACCACTCGTGAGGATCTGTCTCTGTTCTGCTGAGATGGTTTGCCAGTTTGTTCTGCACTCCCAGCAGGTAGACCACCTGAATTAGAGCCTTGTGCTTCAGGCACCATTTCCACACTCTCATTGCTTCCCTGCATAAAGGGTAAGAGTGTGCACCGCCCTGCTTGTTGATGTAATACATCACTGCTTTGTTGTCCGTTTGAAGGAGAATGTTATTGTGACAGACAATGTCTGTCAAAGCCCGGACTGCATAAAGGACGGCTCTCATTTCTAGGACATTTATGTGAAGCTGGGACTCGTCCTGAGTCCACGTACCTTGGGTGTGGAGATTCTGACAGTAAGCTCCCCACCCCATCAGGGACGTGTCCGTGGTAATGGAAATCTGATGATCCAGGGGAGCAAAGGGATATGCCTCTAGATGATTGCCCTCTTGCGTCCACCAGGTGAGAGACCTCTTCAGAGGTTCTGTCACCTTGATGAGAAAGAACTGAGGGTGTGTTGTTGGGGACCACTGAGTACTGAGCATCCATTGAGAGGTTCTCATGTGGAGGCGAGCTAGGGGTACAATGAACACTGAGGATGCCATGAGACCGAGCATCCATTGCATCGAGATAGCTCGAACAGAGCTGTTCTCTCTGATGTATCGGGCCATCTGTAGGATATCGCTTCTTCTGTCCTCTGGTAGAAAAGCTTTTGCACAGGAGGTGTCCAGAAGAGTTCCTATGAAAAGGAGCTTCTGGGAGGGCTGCAACTGCGTTTTCTTAAGATTTAGCAGGTCTCCCATGGACGTGAGAAAGTCTGAGGCCATGGCTACGGCGTTGAGAGTTCCTTGCCTGGAAGGGCTTGCCAGAAGCCAGTCGTCCAGATATGGGAACACCTGAATCCCGATCTTTCTGAGATGCACTGTGAGAATTGCACAACACTTTGTAAAAACTCGCAACACCAAGGATAGCCCAAAGGGCAGGCCTCTGAAGTGATAATGCTGGTCCAAAGCCACAAACCTTAGGTATTTGTGATGCTTTGGGTGAATAGGAATATGCTGGTAAGCATCCTGCATGTCCAGGGAGGCTAGCCAGTCGCGTTGATGAAGCAAAGGTAACAGAGTTCCTAGCGAAATCATTTTGAACTTTTCTTTGGGAAGAAATTTGTTCAATTGTCTGAGGTCCAAAATGGGACGCATGCCCCGGTCTTCTTTAGGACCAGAAAGTAATGGGAGTAGAACGCTGTGTTCCACTGATCCAGCGGAACTATTTCTACTGCCCTGTTGTTCAGAAAGCCTTGTATCTCGG
Source organism: Neoceratodus forsteri (assembly GCA_016271365.2). Taxonomy (NCBI): domain Eukaryota; kingdom Metazoa; phylum Chordata; order Ceratodontiformes; family Ceratodontidae; genus Neoceratodus; species Neoceratodus forsteri. The sequence goes on along the minus strand of CM057456.1, from coordinate 1,100,503,278 downwards.
CAGCGAGAGGCTCTGACTCAAGTACTGACAGCCTGGGCTGACATTTGGGGGGACGATCCGGAGGGGACTCTGAAAAATTGAGGGAATACCCCTCGCGGATTATCCGTGGGACCACTTGTCCGAAGTTATGGACTTCCACTGGTTGTAGAACTGAGTCAGACGACCTCCCACCGCCGAGAAAGAGTCCCCCTCGGGCAGCTGAGGTGGGACTTGGGCCAGAAACTCAGAAGGTGGCACTGGGTGCTTTGGGCCCTTGTGCTTTCTGTTGTGTTTTCTCTTGAGGCTGGGGGGCTTGATTTTTATTAAAACCTCCCCTGCCCTTGCCTCAAAAGGACTGACGGTTGTGAAATTGGCACTTATTAATGCCCACCCCCCCGAAGGGGCGGGAAGAGGCAGAGCCAATTTAATGGCAGACCTAGTCTTTTGAGTGGCCTCTAGAGCTTGCTCCACTTAAGGACCGAAGAGATACTCACCATCGAAGGGTAACACCATGACCTGTTGCTGGGCATCATTCGTGAAGCCTGAAATGGGCAGCCAGGAGTGATGGCAGGCTGCCACTCAGGAGGCAGTATCGAAAGCGTCCATAGCTGCTTTAACCTGCTGGTTGTTGGACTCAATACTCCTGGTTATGGTCTGAAGAAGTTCTGAATTAATATCCGACTCGGTAGAGCTTCTACCAATTGTTTGAGCGAATGCCAAATAACATTCTCATATTGAGAGAAATAATCCTGGTAGCTGGCTATACGCATACCCAGGGTGGATGCAGCAAAGTCTCTCTTACCTAAAGTATCTATCTTACGAGATTCTTTGTTTATAGGTCAGGCTGTAATAGCCTGGGGGAGGACGACCTTATCATCCTTTGCCAGGACTACAATAGGGTCCGCAAAGGCTTGGGAGGCCAAAATGGGTCGATCCTTGGGAGCAGTGTGCTTTCTATCTATGGACTTAGCCACAGAAGGAATGAGAGCGGGATTATTCCATACCATTTGAGAAAGCGTCTCAAAGGAGGGCTGTACCGGTGGAGTTAAATCCATAGGGATCTCTGTGATATGAAGGTATTGGAGCCTTAAAAGCTTCCCAGGATTGATATCAGTAGTCTGGAGTGAAAGAGTGGAATTCAAATTTTTCAGCAGAGACTTAAATGACAGGTCCTTGACCACAGGCTCTGCAACTGGATTAGGTCCTTTTCCTTTCACATCATCACCCAGTCGAAGGTCTGGGTCAGGCTCAATATCATCTCCTGACAGCCCAGGTGGGACTGTATGGACAGGAAAGGAGATAGAATCAGGAGGAAATGAGGAAGGAAAAGGATTCAGAGAGGAGAAGCCCTGAAGACTGGCAGACGTAAAACCAAACCTCGGCACCGAAGAAGAGCGCGGCACCACCTGACCCAGCGTGGTGCACGGCACCGAGGATGGCACTGACAATCTCAACGGCGCTGAGGACAGTGCCGACAGGTGTATCGGCACCGAGGATGGTGCCAAATGACCCACAGACACTGACGGCGCCGAAACCAACACAGGGCTCCGAAAACTAGGATTTGAGGAGAAAGAAGGAAGAATACCAGGAGATAGAGGCATCGGTGTGGCCCCCTGCACCGCAGCCATGTGAGGGGGGGAAAACACCTAAGTGCGGAGTCGACGACACTGAGGAAGGCACCGCATGACTAGGGAGGTCCAACCGCCCTACCCAACCCCTCAAAGAGCCCGAGGGCCCCAGAGTGACCGGGCCAGGCAGCTGGACTAACCTCCGAGCCCATTGCTCCATTAGAGCGGCCCACTGAAGAAACTGCTCATCTGAAGTCCCACCAGAAGATGGGGAAGGGCTCCGATGTCGAAGAGGGCGGTGACTAGGACCAGAAACCAGCGACTCCAAAGGGGGAGACTGGCAACTGACCCCAATGACTGACTGTCGATGTGCAGACATACCAGAGGGCGACCTCGAGTGATGCCTTCTCTTTCTTGACCTGTGGGCCGAAGATGAGCTCGAGGCCGAACAGTGCTGAGAATGCGACCATTTTCTTTTATGCTTCCAGGGGGACCGCTCCTCCCCCCCGGGCATTGGACCATCCGTTGTCAGACCCCCCCTCCGGAGAGGGGGGCGGACCGAACCCAGCCCAGCTGACTGAACAGCTTTCATATGAAGTCTCCATACCGTCACCTGACCCACTCATGGTCGACTCCGTCAATGTAGGCTGAGACTTCTTTCTTTAATAAGAATAAATTATCATAAGCGGTATTTATTCGACATATACTACAAAATAATAAAACTGAAAACTATGCTGCTAGTTTGAAGTTTGACTCCCGTCGGGCGAGCGACGTCATCACTGAAGTGCACTCGGCGGGGAAAAAAGGAACTGAGGTGGTTGGAGGGTCGGCACCAAGACAGTCATTGCCGCACAAGCTGAGGCTCACAGCGCTGCTCCTCGTGGCTCCATCTCTGTTGCTGGCCCCCCTGCAAAAAAGTTTGCTCCCGCTGGGTCGTAGGGCCTCCGGCGTAGATCCCATCAGTGTGAATGAGTGGTGGAGACTTTATGTACAGGAAGATCTCTTCAGGAGGGTTGATGCTGTGGTAGAACCATACATGCACAGCACCGTGAGATTAGCTCGCGCCTGTGTAGGCTACCTCAGCATCGACCCTCCAGCCTCAGCAAGTTTTTACAGAGGAGGTGCAGCATAAATAAAACAAGATAAACACCTAACCTAACAAGGGCATACGATAGCCCTTTCTGACTCATATAAGAAGGGTCAGATTAAAACAATGTCTTCACAGCCCAACCAACGAGGGAGTGAAGACCAGGAACAGAATGAGTGAGTCTGGGGGATGGTGGATGGGCATATGAATAAACAGTGTAGACTTGTCCAAGAAGATCGAGAATTACGATAGGTACGTAATTTTCATATCTTCCTGGACTGAAAGTCTTCACCGTTTATTTGTATTTCTGGGTTAGAGTAGCAAGCTAAACCAATTCCTCCAAGCAGGGTGGCAGGAGACAGAGCTCGCTCAGGACAGAATTACATTAAGGATTGTCCTGCCAAAGGAAGCATGCTGTCTGGCATGGGCATCCAGAGCATAGTGCTTAACAAAGGCGTGCACTGAGCTCCAAGTAGCAGCTCTGCAAATATCAGCAATGGAAACAGAGCATATATCTGCCAGGGATGCAGCAACTGCTGTAGTCGAGTGGGCGTGTGCCTGGCCTTCCAACTTGACCTGCGCCATAGAGTAGCAATGGTGAAAGCATACCACTATCCAAACAGAAATACATCTGATGGATACCGACTGACCCAGCTGGGCTGCATTGAAAGACACAGAGTTGCTTCACTTGACGGATGTCCCCGGTCTTACTGATGTAGAATCATAAGGTTCTCTTAACATCCAGGGAATGAAGGGTGCATTTCTCTTCATTTTGAAAATTAGAGAAATAAGTGGGGAGAACCAACAGCTGGTTGAGGTGGAATTCCAAAACCACTATGGGTAGGAATTTAGGGTGAGTATGGAGAACCACCTTGTCTTTATGAAAGACAGTATACGGAGGGTCCATGACCAAGGCATGTATTTCAGAGACCCTGTGAATAGAAGTGATGGCCACCAGAAAGACAGTTTTACAGATCAGAAACTTCAAATCACATGTGGCTAGAGGCTCAAAGGGTTTACAAGTGAGCATATCCAGCATGGGATTAATATCCCAGGTGGCAACCGGCTTCCTAACCGGAGGCCTTATGTGCAGAATGCCTTTGAGAAATCGCTTGAACAAAAGCAACTGAGCCAGAGACATATTCTGGACAGGTACATGATAGACAGGAAGCGCACAGAGGTGCACCTTTACTGTTGAATACTGCAGTCCTGCATCCAAAAGGTCTAATAGGTACTCCAACACTTTATTTGGTGAGCACTGGAATGGATCTAAAGAGATCTTAGCACACCATAGCGAGAAATGCTCTGTCCACTTATATCTCCTCAGGAGCCAGGCATGGAGGTGAAGTGAGTGCAGGTTGGGGTGGACCAGGGGTCCCTGTGTCAGGAGATTCATTCGCAGAGGCAGCTGTCTCGGAGGACTCTCTGACAACTTATTGATCAATGGAAACCAGATCTGTCAAGGCCAATATGGTGCAATTAGAACCACCTTGCCCCCCTGTGCCTCTAATCTGAGCAGCACCCTCTGAATTAGGGGTAGAGGAGGAAATGTGTACAGAAAGCATCTTGTCTACCGCAGTCTGAATGCATCCTGACAGAAAATGCCAGGTTTTGGATTTCTGGAGCAGAATAGAGGCAGTTTTGCATTGAGTGGGATGCAAAAAGATCCAGGTCTGGAGTTTCCCACTCTTCGAAGAGTGATTGCACAGTGTTCATATCGAGAGACCACTCGTGATGGTCTGTCTCTGTTCTGCTGAGACGATCCACCAGATTGTTTTAAGTTCCTGGCAGACAGACTGCCTGAATCGGAGTGTTGTGTTCAAGGCACCATTCCCATACCAGCATGGCTTCCCTGCGCAAAGGGTAGGAGTGTGCTCCACCCTGTTTGTTGATGTAGTACATCACAGCCTTGTTGTCTGTCTGAAAAATAATTACTTTGTGACAGAGGACTTCTAGGGCTCAAACAGTGTACAGAACCGCTCTCATATCTAGAACATTGATGTGTAGATGACACTCCTCCTGGGTCCTTACTCCCTGAGTGTGGAAATCTTGACAGTGCGCCTTCCCAGTCAAAAAGAGAAGCATCCATGATGACGGCAATCTGAGACTCAGGTGGGGCAAAGGGGAGACCTTGAAGAAGGAAGTCCTCCTGAATCCACCATGCAACTGACCTCCTCAGGGGCTCTGTCACCTTGATGGGGTAAGACTGTGGCTGTGCAGTTGGTGACCACTGCATACTGAGCATCCACTGGGTGGTTCTCATGTGTAGCCAAGCTAGAGGTACCATGAATACAGACAAGGCCATGAGGCCTAACATTCGTTGCATCGAATGAGCTTGTACCAAAGTGTTCTCCCTGATGTAGTGAGTCATCTGGAGAATGTCGTTCCTTCTGTCCTCTGGGAGAAATGTCCTCACCTTGGAAGTGTGTAGGAGGGCCCCTATGAAGAGGAGCTGCTGAGAGTCTTGAAGCTGTGACTTTTCCAGGTTCAGCAGAACCCCCATGGAAGTGAGGAACTGAAATGATGTGGAGACTGCCTCTTGTGTCTCCTGCCTTGACGGGCTTGCCAGTAGCCAATCATATAGGTATGGGAAGCCTTGAATAGTGTGCCGCAAGAACTGCGAAACACTTTGTAAAGAAGTGAGGGGCTGAGGAGATCCCTAAGGGCAGAGCTCTGAATTGATAATGCTGACCCAGTGCCACAAAACGGAGGTACCTGTGGTGGCTCAGGTGTACTGGAACATGCTGGTAGACATCCTGCATATCCGGGGATGCCAGCCAGTCATGCTGTTGGAGAAATGGTAGGAGTGTCCCCAAGGAGACCATCTTGATCTTCTCCCAGAACAAAAACTTGTTCAACTTTCTGAGGTCGAGAATGGGGCTCATGCCACCTGTCTTCTTTGGAACCAGAATGTAATGGGAGTAAAATCCGATGTTCCATTCCTCCCAGGGAACTACCTCCACTGCCCTGTGTCAAGGAAGGCCTTGAATGTCTGAAATGAGAAGGTCTGACTGTGCGGTGGAGAGACTGTGCTGCCACTTGGGCAGACAATTGGGGGGAATCTCCAAAAGGTTGAGAGAGTACACTTCCCAGATTATCCGAAGGACCCATCTGGCTGTTGAGATAGACTGCTATTGGCTGTAGAACTCAGTCAGATGACCACCCACTGCTGAGGAGTGGTCCACCTCGGGTAGCTGAGGTGAGACCTGGGCCAACGTCTCAGAGGGTAGCATTGGGAGCTTTTGGCCCTTGTGCCTTCTGCTGCATTTTTTTTTGTGGCTGAGGAGGCTGTGTCTGTCTAGGGCTCCTCTGCCTCTTCCTCAAAAGGACTGCCTGTTGCAAAAAGGCTGACGGTTCCTGCCCCTTTGGGGAGCAGAAAGAGCCTGCCTGGCTGTTTTAATAGCAGTCCTGGTTTTCTGAGTGGCTTCTAGCACTTGTTCTACCTGAGAGCCAGACAGATAACTACCACCAAAAGGGACATTCATGACCAGATACTGAGCATCAGAAGAGAATCCTGATGTTCTAAGCCAGGAGTGCTGTCTGATACAGATTCCAGTGGCAGCTGCCCTGGAGGCAGTGTTGTAGGCATCCATAGAAGCTTTGAGCTGATGGCTATTGGATTCTATTGTGACAGGGTAGAATAGAATCTGGTTCCATTTGTTGGAGAAAGTGTGTAAATGCAATGATCTGCATTCTTTCCTTTTCTCTCTCTCCTCTGTCTGGTTGCGGTGACAAATTTTCCTGTGAGACTACAGACTTGATCAACCCGAACAGTCTCGCAATCCTTTGCCTCTCACTGTCTCTCTGTTTTCTCTTGCTTTCTGTTTTTCCTCACTTTCATATCTAGATCTGGTAATATAAGAACATGAGAATCAATATATGGAAATGTAGCTGATATTGGGATCTCTTTTGTTTAGAAAATATGGTATTACTGTTGAAATGTGTATATATAATTTGAGATAATTGTAGGAAACTGGAGGTTACTTGAGTACAAATGTCTCAGCCTTTTGCAGCTGCTGTGGGGACCTCAGGAAGTTCTCAATGTTCTAGCAGCTCCTGAAATTTAGAAAGAACAGGATGCTTGCAAAGGATGGGGGTTGAAAAAGACTTATAAAAAAGCTGAGCTGCAAGGGAGATTTTTTTTTACAAGAAAGATTTTATTTTTGCTACTGTACATAGTTATTCTGAACAGGTTTATTTTATTTTATGTTACTGCTACAAATAAACAGTTTTGTGGAATTTTAAAACTGCTCCTGGGTTTTCTCTATACTTGCTGACCTGTGCCTCAACGACATCTATGCCCTGGGTAATAGTCTGCAGAAGCTCCATTTTGGAGTCTGACTCTGGGAGATACTCTACCACAGATTTGAGAGAGTTCAAAAGGATGTACTCATATTGGGAGAAATTCCCCTGATAACTGGCAATATGTATGCCCAGGGTTGCAGCTGCGAATGCCCATTTCCCCAAGGTATCAATTTTTTGAGATTCCTTATTGATAGGATGTGCTGAAGTCTCCCGAAGGAGAACAGCCTTGTCATTCTCAGTGAGGAAAACAAAAGCATCTGAGATGGGTTGTGATGCTACGAAAGGTCTCTCCTTGGGAGGGACATACTTCTTGTCTATGGATTTGGCCACAGAAGGAATAAGAGCAGGCCTCTCCCATACTGCTTGCAACAAAGTCTCAATGGGGGGGACAGGAAGTGTAAGGTTCTTTGGAACATTAGGAATGTGAAGGAACTTGAGGCATAAAAGCTTTTCTGGGTCCACAGAAGAGGTCTGCAGAGCCAGGATTGCTCCCATGTTCTTAATATGAGACTGGAAGGTAGGGTCTTCAATCAGAGGTTCAGCTGGGAGCAAGGGTTTCTTGTTCAAGCTGTAGAATGAGCCATCATCGCTGTTTTCAGAAATACTAAAATCAGGATCAGACTTGTCCTGTTCCACATCCACCATAGATAAATCAGGAGTTGCCCTTGCCAGGGCACATCCTGGCCTAGGCAAGGGATAGACTGGCGACACCAGGACGGATATCAGACCCAGCACCAAAGACCCCGGTGCCACACACAGCACCAAAGATCCTGAAGCAACACATTGCACCAAAGAACCTGAGGCCGCACGTGGCACCGAGGATCCCAGCAACAGCACCCAGGAAAGCCTGCCAGACTTGGAAAAAGAGAAGGAAGGGAGTAGTACCTGTGCTGGCCTCTGTGTGGAAACAGAGTGAGGGGGAGGAGGCAAGGGAAGAGTTTCCATCACCAGCGCCGAATGCACATCCTGCCCAGAAGGCCCTGGCCATGGCCCGGTGGCTTCAAAACCCAAGGACCCCGGAACTGGGTCCACTGGAAAGGGCAAATGAGACAGACACTGTACCCACTGCTCCATAAGAGCAGCCCAGTGATGAAACTACCCACCAGAAACCCTGCAAGAGGACAGAGAGAATTCCAAGCTGTCAAGAGTGGAGGCCACCAGGGAGCCAGAAGCCAGGTAGAGGAAGAACTCGAGGATGAGCAGTGCCGGGTCCCTGACATGGATCGTGAATGGGCCCGCTTCTTTTTGTGTCGACGGGAGGACTGTCCTAGCACCGAAGTGTCCGATCCTCTTTTTTGTTACACAACAAGAATAATTACCAAAGGAACATGGCAGAGGAGACAATTATAGACTGATTTTCTGCCAGCACCCACAGGGTGAGCTGCCAAAGGCCCTGGCTTTCAGCAAAGCGGGGGATGGTGGACGGACCTCTGAATCCATGGTGAAGGTATTCTAGAAGATCAACAATTATGGTAAGTATATCATTTTCATATCTTCCAAGAATTAGTCTTCACCATTTATTCATACTTAAAGGTCTGTCTACCAAGCTTCCCAAAAAAGGGAGGAGCTGGCTCACCCTGAGGGTAAAAATACCCCCAGCCCTCTGGGGACAACACCTGAGGGCAGGGGCTCCTTATGGGTCTAGCAGACCCAAGACTGGTCTGGATCAGTTGAATGAGCAGGAGGGCACCCTGATAGCTCCCGTTTGACCGTTTGACCCTATAGGAGAAGTGAGTCCTCTGGAACTGGGAGTTTAGCACCTTTCGCTGGGGTATAGGTGCAAGTCATACATGGCTAAGCCATGCCATCTGCTGAATGCAGACTGCAGTTTCTACCAGCATGGAGGCCACCTAATTGGCATCGTATGATGCCCTTGACTGGTGCCTTGCCAACTCCAGACCCCTAGCAGAAAGGCAGATGTCTTGCCCTTCTAATTTCATTTAATAATAATAATAATAATCTTTATTTATAAAGCACCTTTCAATTATCAAGGCGCTGAACAGTAAGAAAAAATAAAATGATAAAATCTACAATTCAGATAAATAAATGCAGAGCTACAAATCAATTTGGGTAAGCTTGAAGCCATAGGTGGGTCTTTAGGGCCTTCTTAAAGCCCTCCACGGTCATGCACTCCCATATCTGATGGGGTAGAGAATTCCACAGGACTGGGGGCACATACCTGAGTGCACGGGCCCCCAATGTCTTCAAAGATACCCTGGGGAATCTCTAGCAACCCCTTGTCAGCTGAGCGGAGCAGTTGCCCGGGGCAGTAGGGGGACAGGAGCTCTTTCAGATAGTCTGGGCCCTGTCTGTGTAGGGCTTTATAGATCAGAAGCCCAACCTTGAAGGTGATCTGCCACTGAATAGGCAGCCAGTGCAGTTCGCACAGCACCGGTGTGATGTGACTCGCCCAAGGAGTCCCCGTCAACAACTGGGCCGGAGCGTTCTGCAGTAGCTGCAAGTGGTAGATATCAACCCCCAGAAGCCATAGGTAAAGGGAGTTGCAGTAATCAAGGCACGAGGTTACAAAGGCGTAGATCAACGTAGGAAGGTGGCCTGATGGAATTAGGTGCTTGACCCTGGTGATGTTCCTCAGGTGGTAAAAAAAGGACATGACGACTGCCAACACCTGAGACCGCAGCGTCAGCCCATCATCAAGAATCACACCCAGGTCCTGCACCCATTCAGAGGAAAGTAGCTGGGAACCTCCCAAGCAAAGTCCAGAAGGTTGACCAGTCCCCAACCCCTCTATTCGGTGGCCCAGATCCACAACCATCACCTCAGTCTTTCCCGAGCTCAACTTCAACCAGCTGGAGTTCATCCAGTCCTGGATTTCAGCGAGGCAGTTGTTGAATACCAAGTGCGCACTATTCTGGTTGGGTGCAAAAGACAAGTAGAGCTGGGTATCATCAGCATAGCAGTGAAACCTCAGCCCATATCATCTTACAATGTCTTCGAGGGGCAGCATATACACCACGAACACCATGGGGGACAACATCGAGCCCTGAGGGACCCCACATGGCAGAGAGAATGGGTAGGAAGAGAAAATCCCTGACACCACCCTCTGAGCTCTGCCAGTGAGGAGGGATTTAAACCACCTGAAAACGGTACTAGACACGCCACAGATGAACCTCTGGAGCTCAAGAAGCACCCCATGGTCCATGGTGTCGAAAGCTGAAGAGAGATCAAGAAGTATCAAGACAGAACGATGCCTCTGATCTCTCGCCATCAAGAGATCATTAAGCACCCGAACCAGAGCGGTTTCAGTACCATGCCTCTTACAAAAACTGGATTGGAGAGGTTCGTAGATGTCGTGGATAGACAAATGGTTCTCCAGTTGTAGCAACACAACCTTTCCAATCACCTTCCCAACGAAGGGAAGGTTAGAGATCGGTCGGTAGTTTGCAAGGCAGCCTGGGTCCAGAGCAGTTTTCTTCAGGAGAGGTGTCACCACTGCCTCCTTCAGGGAGCTAGGAAACTCACCGGACTCAAGGGAGTACCAAACTATCCTTCCAAGGACCAGGCCAACGATATCACCACAGCCTATAATCAGGGAGGTTGGGCCAGGATCCAAACTACAGCACAATGGGTGCATACCCTGGGCAATACACATAACATCCCCGACTTCCAGCTGGTCGAAGGAGCTCCAGACAAAATGAGGAGGAGTGACCGTACACCGACCACTAGCAGCTCCCATAGAGTGTGCCGGTTGGATCTCCACCCTCACGCTGGCCACCTTATCTACAAAGAACTGGGCGAGCTCATCACGCACAATCTGTGAAAAAGCTCTTGAAGACTGAAGACAGGCTGGGTTGCACAGCCTGTCCATGGTTCGAAAGAGCTAAGGCAGTCAGTTCTGAGCAGCAGCAATCTCCCCGGACAGGAACTCTGCCTTCTTACGGGTGATTGCCGATTGATAGACTTAATAATGTTCCATCAATCTAAGATGGTCAGCCTCAAGGACGGATTTCTGCCAGCAGCGCTCTAACCTTTGTCCAAGCCACCGCAACTCAATCAAGGTCCCATCAAACCATGGGGACTGAGGGTGAAGGGAGAGAGGATGAACTCGGACAGGAGCGACAGAGTCCAGGGCCATAGTAACGGCCTTGTTATAGGCCTGAACCAGGCTCCCTGGACTCCCACTTGCCTCCAGAATTACCGATTGGTCAAATACCACCATTAGACCGTCAGGGCTCACATCTCATAAAGGGTGGTATCTGACCATTTCCACAGGGGCTGGCTTATGCAGGGGTGCACAGAAACTGAACCCCACAATGTGATGATCTGACCATTCGATGGGTTCCACCACTAAGTCAGACGTTTCGATCCCTAGGAGGAAGACTAAGTCAAGGGAGTTACCGTACTTATGGGTAGCAGAAGTAACCGCCTGTGTAAAGCCCAGTGAGAGCATCAACTGGAGGAAATCCTGTCCAAATCACGAGAGTTCATCATTGACCCAAGCGTTAAAGTCTCTTGTGGCATGGCAGCTAGGCACTGACATGCCTGAGACAGTCTGCCTCAGGAGGTCAGTCATGCACCAGGCAATGAGGCCCTGTTGGTGACTGCACTACCTCAATCCTTGAAGTGGAGTTAGGTACAGCTGCTGTAGAGGCCGAGGGTGTGCAGTACCACAGATGAACATCCCTGGTGACTGGATGGAGTGCAGAGGGATGTCTCCAGGCTGCCCTCAAGCATTCCACAAAATCTCTGGGATGAGGAGAGAAGGCAAATTTGGCATCACTGAAATCTCCTAGGAGCCCAGCTACAAAGACATGGTACTGTGGTTAGCAATTGGGTCAATGTCCAGCACCTGCAACATATCCACCAGGAATTTCTGGTGCAGGGAGTAATCAAAGGCTGAGGACATGCATAGGAAAGAGTGGGTATCCTTGGAGGAGGATGCTGATGGCGAGGAGGCGCTGAACATGGAGGTGGGTAGTGCCAGGGGGCCAGGTTGAAACTGAACCTGGTCAGCGTGTCTATGATGCTGGTGCAAGGCACTAGCAGCATTTCCATGTTGAGACCAGGTGATAAGCCCCAGAGTGCCCATGACTCCATGGAATGCTGGCAGAGGTGCCATAGGCCCAAAGAAAAAATGACTCACCTTAGTAATGTTGTTTCTTCTAATGGAGTCTTGCTATATTCTGACAGTAGCAGTGAGTCCCAACCTTCGAACTGCCCCGGAGATGAAAGAGTTAACTTTCCATGCTAGGCTTGGAACGCTGAGCTCGAACTCAGTTGAGACTCTGTCTGTTGTTCTTCAAACTCAAACCGTCAGATCTTTACGAGCTAAACTCACTAAGGTCCTGTGTGGAAGCTGTAAACCTATACTAGCCAACTGGCTACTAAACATAAAACAGATTTTTGGTCCCAAAACAAAGACTCAAGTCAGGAGACCCAAAAATGAAAAACACAACACAACTCACCCCAAGAAAGAAGGGGTGAAAACAACAAGGTGGGCACCTACTAAGTGCCAACACTGCACTGCCCACCCACATCCCAAAACAGAGGTTCTGAGAGGGGCAGGTGGGGAGGTCAGAATATAGCAAGACTCCATTAGAAGAAACAACATTACTAAGGTGAGTAATTTTTTCTTCAAACAACATGAAGTCTTGCTATATTCTGACAGTAGCAGACTACAAAGCAGTACCTCCATGGAGAAGGGACAGAACCTACTTAGGAAATAGGCTCTGAAGCACAGCTGTGCCAAACCGAGCATCACTCCTAGCCTGAATGTCCAGGGAGTAATGCTTGGTAAAAGTGTAAACTGTTTTCCAGGTAGCTGCTTGACATATCTCTAGAATAGGGATGTCCCTGGCAGCAGCCAGGGAGGCAGCTGTACCTCTGGTAGAGTGCACCCTCAGGCCTGAGGGAGGAACCTTACCCAGTTTCTCATAACAAAATTGGATACAAAAGACAATCCACCTGGCAATGGATCTTTTAGTGGCAGGTTTCCCCTTACCGACCTCACCGTAAGTGAGGAACAGTCGGAGGGAGTCCAACCTGTGACCCTTGGTACGCTCTATGTAGTAGCTAAGGGCTCTTTTCACATCTAAACTGTGCAGCCTCCTCTCGCCAGAGGAGGAATGGTCAGTGAAGTACAATGGGAGAGACATAGATTGATTAAGGTGGAAATCTGAAACCACCTTAGGCAAGAACTTCCTGTTAGTCCAGAGGACCACCTTATCTTTATGAAAGGAGATAAAATCAGGCTCCACTGACAAAGCTTGTAATTCACTTATGCGTCTGGCAAAAGTGATGGCTACCAGAAACACAGTCTTCCAAGTCAAGTACTTAAGGTCTGCTGAAGACAAAGGCTCAAAAGGGGGTTGCATAAGCTGAGCAATGCAAACATGAAGATCCCAGGCAGGGGCAGGGTCCCTGAATGGAGGGTTGGTGTGAAGCAATCCCTTGAAAAACTTGGAGAATACAGGATGAGCTGAAAGAGAAGAGGGCTTACCTGCTGAAATAAAAGCAGACACAACTGCCAGAAGCACTTTCAGTGTAGCTGGTCTCAGCCCTAAGCTATTTAAATGGACCATATAATCAAGGACTGTGGGCAGAACAGCAGAGTCTGTGGAAATATGCTTCCGAGAGCACCATATGGAAAATCTTCTCCATTTGGAATTATAAGTAGCCCTGGTGGAAGGTTTTCTAGAAGCCTTCAGGATATCCATTACACATTGGGAGAGGTGTAAATCAGCAAACTCTAACTCTTCAAGAGTCAGGCCTTGAGATTGAGAGATTTGAGGCTCGGGTACCAAACCCTCCCCTGAGCACAGGTTAACAGGTTGTAATTCCTCGGAAGAGCCAGGGGAAGATGGACTGTTAAGGAAAAATAGGAGAGGATACCAGGGCTGTCTGGCCCAGTCTGGAGCAATCAGGATCACTTTGCAGGGTTGAGATCTGATTTTGACTAGCACTTTGAACAGGAGAGGGAAGGGGGGAAAAGCATAGAGAAACTTCCCTTCCCAATTGAGAACTAAGGCATCCAGGGGGACTGAGCCCAACACTAGGGGCCTGCAACAAAAAAGGGGAAGTTGGTGATTGTCTGGGCTGCAAAAGATCTATCTGCGGGTGCCCCATCTGGAAAATGTCACCCAAGACCAGGGGTCAAGTGACCATTCGTGATGGCCCTGGGAAATCCTGCTGAGAGCATCTGCCAGGACATTGTCCTTGCCTGGGAGGTGAACTGCCGTGAGGGAGGTGTTCAGGAAGTAAGCCAGAGACCACAACTTCGCTGCTTCGGTGCACAAGGCCGTAGACCGAGTGCCTCCTTGCTTGTTGATGTACCACATTGTGGTGGTGTTATCTGTTCTGACCTGTATAACTTTGTTCTGAACAGATTTGGAAAAAGCTTGAAGTGCTAGAAATACTGCTCTGAGTTTCAACAGATTGATGTGAAGCAGAGTTTCCTGAGGGGACCACAACCCCTGGGTGGTCAGGTCGCCCATGTGAGCCCCACACCCCAGGGGGAGGCATCTGTAGTAAGGATTAAAACGTGAGACTGGGTGACAAAGGGAACCCCTTGTCTCAGGTTGTTCTGATCCTGCCATCACTGTAGGGCCTGGATCAGGGTTCGAGTTACTGGGATCAATTTGGTCAGAGGGTCCTTCCTTTGAGACCAGAAGGTTCTCAAATGGAAATGAATGTCCCTCATCTGAAATCTTGCTCCCTGCACTACTGCTGTAGAAGCAGCCATGTGCCCCAGGAGCTGTAGAAAATGCCTTGCTGGTCAAGACACCTGCAGGGTGAATGAGGAGGCCAGAGAGATCAGGGTCCTTGCCCTGTCCAGGGGAAGGAAGGCTCTGGCCTTCTCTGTGTCTAGCTCTGCACCTATGAAGGTGAGGAGCTGGACAGGTTCTAGAACTGACTTTGGAAGATTTAGAAGGAAACCCAAAGAAGTGAGCAGTTGCTGAGTTATCTGTAAGTGTAACTTGACTTGGTCTGGGGACTTGCCCACTATGAGCCAGTCGTCCAGGTAAGGGAAGATGGCAATCTTTTGCCTTCTTAGAGAAACAACTACCACTGCCAGGCATTTTGTGAACACCCTTGGAACAGAGGTGAGGCCAAAGGGCATTGCTCTGAACTGGTAATGGCCTGAGGGCAGCTCGAACCTGAGGTACTTTCGATGGGAGCTTCTGAGGAGAATATGGAAGTAGGCATCCTTGAAGTCCAGGGACACTAGCCAGTCCCCTGGCCTTAGAGAGAGTAGAATAATTCCCAGAGTCACCATTTTGAATTTTGGTTTTAAAAGGTGCTTGTTTAAGTATCTGAGATCCAGGATGGGCTGCCATTCTCCTGTCTTTTTTGGGG
This sequence comes from Neoceratodus forsteri, assembly GCA_016271365.2. NCBI lineage: Eukaryota > Metazoa > Chordata > Ceratodontiformes > Ceratodontidae > Neoceratodus > Neoceratodus forsteri. Next base: position 1,100,488,023 of record CM057456.1, on the reverse strand, counting down.
TAAGGAAGTACCTGGAGTACAACCCCTTGCCCTGGTGTAGGGGTGGAACCCTTTCCACAGCTCTGAGTGCTAGGAGGGAAGAGACCTCTGCCTCTAAGGCGAGTGTCTCTGAAGGATTTGCAGTTGGAAAGGATCTGGTTCTCATCTTTGGAAACTTTTGAAGCTGAGAACCAGTCCCTGGCTTACTACTTCCAGGACCCATTTGTCTGATGTCAGAGACTCCAGTCCTGGACAAAGTAAGCCAGCCTGCCCCTACAGGTAGCTGAGAATCGGCCCTGGCAACCCCATCAGGGTGCCTGTTTGGCAGGGCTTTGGGCTGAGGGGTGGAAGCAGGCCTGCTTGTACCCCGCCTGCCTCCCTCTAAAGAACCCCTCTGGGCATAGGCAGAAGAGGAGGCCTGGGCTTGGTAAAAGGCTCCATGAAAAGACCTGCCCCTGCCCCTGGGAAGCTGCCTTTGAGGAGGGCCTGCCTTTCCTTGGCCTGTGCACTCCTATAGGTGGTCCTATACTCATCCATTTCTTCATGTAATTCTCTGTTTGCTCCCAAACAGAGAATTACCTAACATCAGGAAAATCCATGGCCTTAGTCTGGGTATCCTGTGACAGGCTAGTACATCTGAGCCAAGCCATTCTTCGAAGTGCCACAGATGTAGCCATGACTCTTGATGACACATCATTCGAGTCCACTGCAGCATGGAATTGCACCTTGGATGCCTCAATACCATCAGCAGCCACCTGCTCCAGCTCCTTGGCAAGCTGGCCAGGGACCTGTTTTGCTAAAGCCATGACAGTGTCCCATCTGGATTTCTGATATCTAGCAACATAAGCCATATAATTCGCCTGTCTGAGTCCCAAGGATGCTGCCATGTACTGTTTCTTTGCCATGGCATCAATCCTCCTGGAGTCCTTGTCTGGGGGGTGTGAAGCCAAGGGAATATTTGCCTTGTCACAGGCTGCAGCCTGCACTACCCCAACATGGCTGCATTGTTGTGTAAGGAACTCCATATCAGAGCCTGATAATGTATACCTCTTGTCCATTCTCTCATCCACAGGAGGTATAGTGTTAGGAATTTTTAAAATTTTAAATGTCTGTCTCCCAAAAGATTTATGCAAGGGAATAGACAGCCTCCTAGACTCTGGGGTATCCATCATTTCCACAAAGTCAGGCTCCTCTTGATCATCCACAGCTTCCTCCATAGGGAGCTGGAGGGTTTCAGCCACTTTTTTATAAAACATAAAATGAGAAGGGGACTCAGAAAGCCTAGGAGGAGACACTCCTGAAGGTCTGTCTGGGGGATGTCCGGGTCAATGGGCAAATCCAAACTTTCAAATCCACATTCACTCTCTCATACTCTTCTTCCCTCCTCCGGTTCATAATACCCTCTAATCATACTTTGAACCGTGGAACCGCTGAACTGAGCGCCTCCTGATGGTGCCAGTCCGGTCGGAACCAGGGAAAGCAACTGGACAATTTTGATCGGTTTGGCTATTTCTTCAACGGTTGGAGAGGAAAGTTTTGGCTCCACACCAGCTGATTTTCTAGTCCTTTTTGCTGGAACTGACTCCTCAGAGTCAGAGCTCCTTTTGCCCGAAGAAGTCTCGCCCTGGTCAGAGGGCACTCCTTCTGGTTCGGTTTAAACCGAACCGGGCTGGCCATCCGGTTCAGCGGACTTTTTGGCCTCCCTTTCCCTGAGCCTACCAACTCTCTTTTCCAGGGTAGCTGCAGGAAAATTTTTACAAATCTGGCAGTCTGCACTGAGGTGGTCAAACCCCAGACAGTAAACACAGGTGGTATGGGGATCAGCCTTGGCAAAGACTTCCCCACACACACTACAGTGTTGAAACCCAGTGGGCCCGGTTTTTCTTTTGGGTTTCTCAGACATAGTGCCAGTCCTATCCAAACTTACCCTTTTATGGCAATCTGCCAGGCAAGACCCTCTTATCGGTTCCTAACCGTGTCACGGGTCGTGGAAAAAACCGTAATAAAATCAGTTTTTTTAGAACCGATAAGAACCGGTAACCACACTCTTAAAGTACAATTCAAGATTTTTTGCAACTTGATTGGTTCAAACTGAACCGATAAACCGTTTACAAGTTCCACACAGAATAGAGTAAAATATAACCTATCTAGTACTCACAAATACCACAGACAGAGACTGAACCGACAGGTTACGGTTTAAATTCGGTCGAAAACCGAGAAAGTGGTACTTTAACCGACAAATTGAACCGAGCAGAAGGAGAAATCTCCGGAGCGACTGTTCAGTGAGGCGGAGTAAAGAATCTGATGGTTTGAGTTTGAAGAACAACAGCCAGAGTCTCAACCGAGCTCGAGCTCAGCGTTCCATGCCTGGCATGGAAAGTTAACTCTTTCATCTCCGGGGCAGTTCGAAGGTTGGGACTCACTGCTACTGTCAGAATATAGCAAGACTTCATGTTGTTTGAAAGGGAAGTGAGAGCCAGAGGTTCTAGGGCCTATACCCAAGCTGTGGGGATGCTGTGTTGGGGACCAGTCCAGACCTAGCAGCGACACCGTTACTGACACCTTCCCCAGTGTAAGGTCCGAGATCGACACCATGGACTGTGCCATGCCCATTGCAGGGACCGACATCGACTCCGCCCCCGGAGCCACAAGTGCTACACAGGGGAAAGAGCAACACCACCACCTCAGCAACTGGACATCGCACAGCCTCACTGCCAGTCACTCTCTCAACACCATGAATGCTGTCAGGAGAGGACCTGATATCATGGCTGGCACCACCCTGCTCACAACACTGCAGAGAGTCAGCAGCTGGGATAGCAGTAGGTCATGACACTGAGGTGTCCAGCAACACAGACTGAGAATATAGCTTCTGCCTCACCACCAGGGATGTCTGTTGCCCAGGGCAAAAAGACTGGGGGGAGGAGTGCTCTGCTGAATACCCAAAAGGAGTCAGTTGTCCACTAGACCCACCCCGGAGGGCCTCTGACGTCTTGGCGAGGCGAGGTTGAGCACGACACTGTGCTTGCTCAGCATGGGACCATGTGGAAGGGCCCAGACACCACGCCAATACCTCACATGTGTGATGCTGCCTCAGAAGGTGGGGATTGGGGACCCCACTTCAATGTGTGGATCTCTAACATACTGCAGTACACAGAAAAGCAGACATCACATGCATCCATGTCATAAGCCGAGGCAGGTCCAGTATCAACTATGTCAATCCATCAACCCATAAGTTTGAATAAATGGTGAAGACTGATTCCTGGAAAATCAAACCCAACCCCTCAACTAGGTTGGCCCTATATAGTCACCAGGCAGGGGTGTGAACCCAGACACAGTGACCCTGGGGTCACAGGAAAAGAATGAACTGCAGCGGTTTGGGTTACATCATAGGTATAAGGGATATGCAATGGTCTAATTCAAAATATGCAATTTATCTTCAAGTCTGAGGGGGGCCAAGATCATAACTCATGAGTGGTGGAGCCACAAGAGATTTATGAGAGTCTGGCCCAAACAATTTCCAATACCCACATGGCCCTGGTTCCTCCAGGCTAAGACCACGGTGTAGGGCTCTACAAAGGAGATAACCTAGTTTAGTTTTATATTGTTATCTGGGGAGGTGCATTGAAATTAAAGTTCCATTTCAAGCACAACCCAGTGTATAGAGTACAAACATTTAGACATGTAAAAGTTCATAATACATGAAACCAAGAACCCCTAAGAAGATAGTGATTAACATCAGTTTCTACTACAGAAATTCAGAAAAAAGTATGCAATCTTCCATGGTCAGGAAGAATCCTCTTTGGCTGCATGACTTGATTACTAGAATCTAGTCAATTCTCTGCTTTTGTTTTGTTTTTGTGAAAACAAAAACACAAACGTGGTGCACACATAAGAGCAAGTGGATGCTGATGACAGTATATCTGCCCCCAAAAATCTATTTATTTGTCACAATGAATACATACTACTGACATCCTAATACAGAGAGCACCAGGGGGACATATTTGGAGCCGGATGGTTCTGCGGACACAAAGATGCACCATGCAGAACCAATGCTTCAGCCGGCTCTGAGGGTATATTCAAACAGTATGCGCGATCGGTACTGATCATGCACACTGTCTGAATATCTGCCTTGGATGCACAGCCCATAACGGGTGGCTGCCGAGTCCGCACAGCAAATCAAGAAATGGAAATACGCATCACCGTACTCCTGATCTTCTTGACCACCACTCATTCACACTAATGGAAGTACGCCAGAGGTGCTAGGACCCAAAGGGAGCCAAACTTTTTCAGGAGGGCCAGTGCCGAGGTGGAGCTACGAGGGAGCAGCATCATGAGCTAGGCTAGTGCGGTATAGACTACCTCAGCGTCAACCCTCCAACCACCTCAGTACCTTTTTTTCCAAGGAGGTGCAGCATAATTAACCTAAATATTGGACAAAAGATAGTCTGAATGACCCGTGTAAGAAGGGTCAAAGAACAAAGTCTTCACAGCCCAACGACTGAAGGAGTGAAAACCATAAACAGAGAAGTGAGCTCAGGGGATTGTGGGTGGGCATGTGAATGAGTGGTGGAGACTTCATCCAAGAAGATCAAAAATTATGGTAGGTACGTAATTTCCATATTTAATTAATTTATTTAAAATTGGTGACTGGGAAAGGCACACTGAGCCGAGGCTCGTTTCCAGGTGCGACCCGGGTACAAGGTGTACACTGAGGTATGCAGAAAAGTACACCAATTATTGTTTACAGACATTAAGTACGACATCTAGAATTACAGTACAAACAATCATTACAGTGTGGTATAAACAAGCACAGGAATTGTATGGTAGAGAAGAAAAAATTACTCACCTTAGTAATCTTGTATCTTCTAAGGGAATCTTACTGTATTCTGACTTATGCAGTATGGTCTCACCATAGGACTGCCCCGGAGCTGAAATGGTTACTAGAACCTATGCAAATTATGGAATGCTAGGCTCGAGCTTGGTTTTCAAATCACTGTCCCTGGTAAACAACTCTAAACCGTCAGATTCTTACAAAGCATACACTATGCAATTTCTGGACAATATAATAATAAGAAGAATAACAATAAGAATAGGAACAACAACCCTCCCTAATAATTTAAAAAGAAAAAGACTTGAGGAATTATTCTTTCTTCTGAAAACTTGCCAAATGGCATCACCAAGACTCAAGTCGCAGATGCCCTAAAACAAGATCATCTATACCCCCAGGTTTGCAACAACTCTACCACAGCTATAGTGCAGTGGCCATAGGTTTCTAGCAGGGGAGGAAGGGAGGGAGCTCAGAATACAGTAAGATTCCCTTAGAAGAAACAAGATTACTAAGGTGAGTAATTTTTTCTTCAAACCCCAGGAAATCTTACTGTATTCTGACTTATGCAGATTACTAAGCAGTGCCTTTGGAGGTGGGCCTATAACCTATTTAGGTAACAGGCTCTGCAGGAGTGCTGTGCCAAACCTGGCATCTCTTCTGACCTGGATATCCAAACAGTAATGCTCGGTGAATGTGTGAACTGTCTTCCAGGTTGTAGCTTTGCAAATGTCCACTGGGGGAATATCTCTAGCAGCTGACACAGAAGCTGCAGTACCCCTAGTTAAATGGGCCCTGAGGCCTGCATGTGGTTGCTTACCCACCTTGCTATAGCAAAACCGAATACAAGCCACATCCATGTAGGCAATAATACCCGACAGGGTGGGCAGTATTGTGCTATACCGGACCACCCAGGGGCGTAATGATGCCCGACGCCGCAGGTGGAGGGCCTCATAGCCCCTGGAAAGTACGGTATGGCACAATACCACCTACCCTGGAGGGTATTATTGCGCTTAGAAAATGGAAATAGCTATGAATAAAGAGACAGACAATAAAATGTAGCTTTCAACAAACTGAATACTAATTTTTTGACAAATATTTTTGTTAGAAGGTAAAAGGTAGATAAAATAGTCCTATTTTAGTACGGGGTGGGGAAAACAAGAACACAAATTTAAATTTGCTCGATGCATATTCTGTTCAGGGTATGGCCCAAAAAATATACTGTGGGCCACTGTTTGTGCATTTCAATGAAATTGACTGGAGCACTAAATGTGCATTTGATTAAGTTGAAGGGTGAGTATGATGAACGTCTTGGTGGCAGTGATGAGCTGCAGCAAGGCTGTATTGTGTTTCTGCTGGTTTCTGCTGCTCTTTGTGTTCTTCCTGGGTCACTGCTGTGGACTGTTCTCCTAGGAGGTTGCTCCATTTCTTTTGGTCTGACATAGATGCTGTCCAGTAGCTTTGCAGGTATAACCCCCCAGCAAATGGGGGTCCCCAAAAGTCTTCCAGGAGCTTGCCTGAATGCTCCAAGTCTGGGCGGTTTTCGGCATCTGAGCCGCTTAAATGTTGCTGCAAGTGAGTGCTATTTGAGCCTCCACGTACTGTCTCTTTAAGAGCTGTCTGCTTGCAGACTTAATTAGCTTGTATGGGGGGACTGTGTATTTAATGCTCAAATCTCCCCAAGCTGTGGAGTAATCGCTCCATTTTGCAGTTGCTGAAGGTGCAAAGGGAGCCCATCTGAAAGCTGTAACTGTTTGCCTGTAATCATTTAAAGCATTAGCAAAATTGTAGTTTGTCTAACCTGCCTTTATTGCTGCTGGGACTCTGTGTGTGTTACCTCTCCATTTTGGACCTAAACTGCTGTGCTGGGCCACTTGGGTTAAGGGAGCCCTAAGATGGAGCCTGTGGATGAATCAGAACTTGGACTCTTAATTTGAGCCAGCCACAAGGGGATTGTATGGGCAGTGACTCTGGGAAATGTTGTTTTGACCTTGGTGCCTATTTCTACCAACAGAGGGAGTCTTATTGTGAGTGACAGCTGAATCAGCCAACAGAATAATGTGGAGCTAAAGGAAATGACCTGCTCTGTGACTGGAAAGCTCAGATCAGTTGTGACTGTGAAGAAAGAAGGAGCTGTGTGCTTCTGCGGTGTATAGTTTCGCGCAGGAAGCGCGTGTCAGACCCTGATTTCCAGCCTGCAGCCGTTGCAAGCGCCAGATCGGACTAAATCCGACTTGTGAGGAGAAAGAAGGAGATCTGAAGAGTAGAAACGAGGCTCACCCTGCAGAAGACTGGAGAAATTGCTGAATCGCGCTCGGTCTGTCAGGAACTGAAGCTGCTGTGAGTTCTCCCTGGAATCTTGCAGTAATTGCGGTCGGGATCGAGGAGCAGCCTGCCTGGTATAGTAATTTCCTTTTACATATAAACGTGCGTAGTGCTTGTGGGGAATCGCTATTTCAAATCTCCTGTACAGTGAATTGTGTCCTGAAGCTGGAAGTAAACCCCAGCTTAGTTTGGACTAAATACGTTTGCTATCAACTGCAGTGGGGTCCAGTCACAAGGACCTTGTCTCCATGCCCAGTTGTTCTGGCAATCCAGGGGCACATTCTCCATCTGATCCTCAGCTTGGGTGTTGTGAGTACAAATCAGGGTATTCCCCTGCAGCTTGTTTTTCAATCACAAGTGTATCATCTAATTCTTGTTGTTCCACCGCTTTTTGGACTGAGCCCTCCGGCTCCAGATTACAATTGGGTGTTGTGCATATATTTTCTTCTACAGGGCCCTATCCATTTGCACCTACCCGGCCAACCCAGGCAGACGGATCTAGCTAGCCCCCAACCTCGTACCCAGAGTGTGACTTTTCAGACCCTGTATGTGTGCACAATACTGTGATTTAATGCCACTAATTAACCTGATTTCTCCCTCCCGTGTTACTGTCCCCTAAATAAATCAGATTTGTTGTTGTTATACTATATACTGTCTGTGGTGTTGGTACTTCTGGAAACAGTATTGTGTTTTGCTGTGTATGTTGTTTAACCTTACTTTACAGGGGGGTCCTCAGAGACGTGCTGCAGAATGAGTCTCGAGGGTAAGTGGTATCTATATGAGTGAACAGTGTGAATACGTGGGGTATTGGGGCTGTAACTCCAGTGTACTGTGTGAGCCACTAGAGGGAATAAAAGGGGGTCTCAATATCCTAGAGGGCTGTGACCAAGCTAGTCTAACCACTACAAACCCTGATTTCTGGGTGGAGGCACCCGCCATAGGACCTAGGCCCCTCAACCTGTTCGTAGTCAAACAGTCAGGGGAAGTAGCCCTTGGGATAGCGCCACCTAGTGGTTACATCTTGAAGACTCACCGCTGGGATTAGCGTTCTCTAGTGGCCACATTTAGGAATTACTGTTAAAAATAAATGGATACCCCAACAGAAGTGGCTGTACACTAGTTGGTGAGGTGGTGTACTGGGCAGGAGATTGACCCCCAAAATGCTATACTAATCTTGGATATCCCGCTGGGTGCCAATACGGACACTGTAGAGGGAGTACTTTCTAAGGTCGAATGTTTACGAGACCCTGTAGTGGTGGGGCGACAGGCTGATCTGCTCGCCCAATCTTTCATGGCCCTAATAGAGTGTAGGGACCCTGTAGACAGTTCTAAAGTGCCACAGACTATTACCCCAGGGGAAACCCTCACTGTCTGGAGAGTGATAACCAAAGACAGTAAAGACCCCAGGGAGAACGAACCTCCCCCACTATCTGAAACTTTTGAGGAGAAATTGGCTAAGTTGTTGCTGGAGGAAAGGAAAACTGTGGAAGATTTAAAGAAACTATTATTGCCACCTGAGAACGTTCCTCCCCAACACCTCCCCCAGCACCCGTTATTGCCCCTATGTCTGTACCTGCCAATAGTCACGACTCTTACACTTGGTTGAAAATTTTCCGCACCCTCCCCACCCCACAAGGGGAGGATGACTGGGAGACCTGGATAGACTATGTTGCCCCTCAAGTGCTAGAATGGCAATGCTCGGAAGCAGAAAAGTGAAAGAGAGTGAGAGCCTCTGAGGTCCTGCCCTGGCTACCATCCGTGCCAAACGGGCCAGTAACCCTGAAGCGACTGCACAGGACTATCTTGATGCCTTGGAGAATGTGTATGGGAGCCTAGATTCCGATGAGGACCTGTGGTGGAGCGTAAGAAATGCACAACAGTACCAAGGGGAGTTGTTGTCTGTGTATGTATCTCGGCTGGGAAAACTGTTGCAAGAATGCCTCAGAAAGGGTAGTTTGCCAGCGATTGAACTGGATCGAACCAGGCTGGACAGGATCCTTAAGTCTGCCCCCTTCTCAGAACTGCTGTTGCTTCAGTTACTCCTGGCCAATCGACTGGAATACCCACCCTCCTATGATGAGCTAATGAGAGAAATTCGAGGAATTGAGATAAGGCGACCCCAGGAGGGACTTGCACCAATAGCTGCTGCTACGACCCGAGTGACTGAGGCTGACAACTCAAGTGAAGTTCAGGGGCAGAGGTTGGCAGTAAATGAGTGCTCTGAGAAGGAAAAGGGTGTGCCACCATGGGGTGAACTGCTGAGGGAGACAACACAGTCTCATCATGAAGGCCGCTCCTACGAGTACGGGCACTGACACTTGTCCAACTACTTCTGCTATGGGGTTGGGGGTGCCTACCCAGGCACTTCATGTTGACGACAGTTCAAAACTTGATGTCTTGCCTATGGAGGTGAGGGAACTGAAGAGATGTCTCCAAATGTCCAACCCACCACCGGCTGAGGTGGCACCAAGGTTTTCTATTGATAGTACCAATGCCGCAGCCCCCAATGTGATGCTTCGGTCACTCCAAACTTCAACTGACATATTTTGCCATAATTGTGGTAAGGATGGGCACATGAAGAAAAAATTACTCACCTTAGTAATGTTGTTTCTTCTAATGGAGTCTTGCTATATTATAGACATTAGCAGTTTGATCCAGCTCTAGAACTGCCCCGGAGTGAAATGGTTAAAACCATTCCAAAATAGAATTTTGGCATGAGAGCAGCTCTATCTGTGTCATTTCAAACTTGAACTGTCAGATCTTTACGAGCCAAACTCACTAAGGTCTGTGTGGAAGCTGTAACCTACACTAGCCAAATGGCTACCTAAATAATAACAACCATTGATGGTCCCAACACCCAAGACTCAAGTCAGGGACCAGAAATACTAACACCATTCTAATAATATGAAAATGGAACATAAGTATAATAAAACACACACACTGCATACACACACACCCCCAAAGTCCCAAAGGGGACAAAATGCTAACAGGACATAAGTAGTGCCCACACTAAGTTGCCCGCACCCACCAAGTAGAGGTTCTGAGAGGGGCAGGTTGGGGAGGTCTATAATAAGTAAGACTCCATTAGAAGAAACAACATTACTAAGGTGAGTAATTTTTCTTCAAACAACATGAAGTCTTGCTATATTATAGACATTAGCAGAATACACAGCAGTACCTCCATGGAGGAGGCAGAACCTACTTAGGAATAGGCTCTGAAGAACAGCTGTGCCAAGCGAGCATCTCTCCTGGCCTGGACATCCAGGGAGTAATGCTTGGTAAAAGTGTGTACCGTTTTCCAAGTAGCAGCCTGGCAAATCTCTAATAAAGGGATATCTCTGGCAGCAGCTAGAGATGCAGCTGTACCCCTGGTAGAATGAGCCCTCAAACCGGGGGAGGCTCTGCCCACTTTCTGATAACAAAATTGGATACAAGAGACAATCCACCTGGCTACTGATCTCTTAGTGGCAGGTTTGCCTTTCCCAACTTCACCTTAGGTAAGGAAAAGTTGGAGGATTCGAACCTGTGACCTTTGAGTACGCTCTATATAATAACTAGAGCTCTCTTAACATCCAGGCTGTGCAACCTCCTCTCACCCGAAGAGAGTGATCAGTGAAAAATACTGGAAGGAGATAGATTGATTAAGATGGAAATCTGAAACCACCTTAGGCAAAACTTCCTATTAGTCCTAAGGACCACCTTATCCCTGTGGAAAGAAATAAAGTCAGTCTCCACTGACAAGGCTTGCAATTCACTTATATGCCTGGCAGAAGTGATAGCCACTAGAAAACAGTTTTCCAAGTTAGGTACTTAAGCTCTGCAGAAAGAGGTTCAAAAGGGGTTGCATTAACTGGGCAATGCAAACATTAAGGTCCCAAGCAGGGCCGGTTCCGAAAGGAGGATTAGTATGGAGTAATCCCTTAAAAACTTGGAAAACACAGGATGAGAGGAAAGGGGATGACTTTCCTGTTGACACAAAAGCAGACACAGCTGCCAAATGAACTCTCAGGTAGCTGGTCTGAGACCCAAGGAATTAAGATGTACCATGTAATCTAACAAAATGGGCAATTCAGCAGATTCTGGGGAAATATTTTTCCCAGCACACCAAATGGAAAACCTTTTCCATTTAGAACTATAAGTAGCCCTAGTGGAAGGCTTTCTGGAAGCCTTTAGGATCTCTAGGACACCCTGAGAGAGGTGTAAATCAGCAAACTCTAACTCCTCAAGAGCCAGGCCTTGAGGTTGAGGGATTTGAGGTCCGGATACCAAACCCTTCCCTGGGCACAAGTCAACAGATTGTGATTCCTGGGGAGGCACAGGGAAGATGGACTGTCAGAGACAGAAGGAGTGGGTACCAGGGCTGCCTGGCCCAATCCGGGGCAATCAGAATCACCCTGCAAGGCTGAGATCTGATTTTGACTAGTACTTTGAATAGGAGAGGAAAGGGGGAAAGCATGAGGAACTTCCTCCCAATCCAGAAGAAGGGCATCCAGGGAACTGAGCCCAGCACTGAGGCCTGCAACAGAACAGAGGAAGTTTTGATTGTCTGGGGCTGCAAAAGATCTATCTGAGGATGCCCACCTGGCAAAACTATCCCCAGCACTTGAGGATCCAGGGACCATTCGTGATGGCCTTGGGAAATCCTGCTGAGGGCATCCGCTAGGACATTGTCCTTCCCTGGAAGATGAACTGCTATGAGGGAAGTGTTCAGGGAATAGTCCAGAGACCACAACTTCATTGTCTCGGTGCACAAGGCCGAAGACCGAGTGCCCCCCTGTTTGTTGATGTACCACATTGTTGTGGTGTTGTCTGTTCTGACTTGTATCACCTTGTCGTGAACAGATGCAGAAAAAGCTTGAAGAGCTAAAAAGACAGCTCTGAGTTCCAGCAAATTGATGTGAGCAGAGATTCCTGGGGACCAAACTCCCTGAGTGGAAAGGTCGCCCATGTGGGCTCCCAACCCAGAAGGGGAAGCATCTGTAGTGAGAGTCAAGTGTGAGAAGGGAAATGAAGGGGACCCCGCTCTTAATTGCTCTGATCCTGCCACCACTGGAGAGCTAGGATCAAGGTTGAGTCACTGGGACCAACTTGGAAAGGGGTCTCTTCTCTGAGACAAAAAGGTTCTCAAGTGAAACTGAATGTCTCTCATCTGAAATCTGGCCCCTGCACAACGGCTGTGGATGCAGCCATGTGCCCCAGAAGCTGCAGAGTGTCTTTGCTGGTCGAGACCTGCAGAGTGAAGAAGAGGCCAGAGCCACTAAATTCCTTAACCTTTCTGGGGAAGAAAGGCTCTGGCTAGCTTTGTGTCCAATTCTGCCCTATAAAGGTGAGTACCTGGACTGGTTCCAGAACCAACTTTGGTAGGTTTAGCAGGAATCCCAGGAGGTGAGAAGCTGCTGGGTGACCTGCAGGTGAGATTTTACTGTTCTGGGGACTGGCCTACAATGAGCCAGTCGTCTAGATAAGGAAAAACAAATCCTCTGCTTCCTTAAGTGGGCCACTGCCACTGCTAGACACTTTGTGAATACCCTTGGAGCAGAGGTAAGGCCGAAGGGCATTGCTCTGAACTGGTAATGACCTGAGGGCAGATCGAATCTGAGGTACTTTGATGGGATCTTCTGATTAGGACATGGAAATAGGCATCCTTGAGGTCCAGGAGGCTAGCCAGTCCCTGGCCTTAGGGAAAGGTAAAATCATTGCCAGAGTTACCATTTTGAACTTTGGTTTCAAAGATGCTTGTTCAGATATCTGAGATCTAAAATGGGCCGCCATTCTCCTGTCTTTTTGGGGTAGGAAGTATCTGGAATACAGACCCCTGCCCTGATGCAGGGAGGAACCTTTCTACTGCTCTGAGAGTAACAAGGATGAGACCTCTGTTTCCAGAGCGAGGGTCTCTGAAGCACTTGTAGGTAGAAAAGTCTGCTTATCAACTTGGGAAACTTTTGAAGCTGAGAACCAGACCCTGGCTTACTACTTCCAGAACCCACTTGTCTGAGGTTAAAAAGCCCAATTCTGACTGAAGTAAGCCAGCCTACCCCCACTGGTACAGGAGAATCGACCCTGGGCACCCCATCAGGGTACCTGTTTCAGCAGGAGCTTTAGGCTGGGGGTGGGAGCAGGTCTGCCACCTCCGTCTGCCCTGCCTCTGAAGAAGCCCCTCTGAGCATAGGCAGAGGAGGCCTGAGTCTAGTAGAAAGGCCTGTGAAAGGCCTACACCTACCCCTGAGGGCATGCCTTTGAAGTGGCTTGCCGCTCCTTAGCCTGGGCACTCTTGTAAGTAGTCCTATATTCATCCATCTTCTTCATGTAATTCTCTGACTGCTCTCCAAACAGAGAATTTCCCACCACAGGAAAATCCATAGCCTTAGTCTGGGTATCCTGTGACAAACTAATACACCTGAGCCAGGCCAACCTCAGACTACAGATGTGGCCATGACCTAGAGAAACATCATTAACATCCACAGCAGCATGAAACTGAACCTAGAGGCTTCAATGCCATCAGCAGCCACCTGTTCTAGTTCACTAGCCAGCTGGCCATGGGCCTGCTCAGCCAATTATAACAATGATACCCATCTAGATTTCTGATACCTAGCTACATAAGCCTATAATTTGCTTGCCTGAGTCCCAGAGAGGCTGCCATATACTGTTTTTTTTTTGCCATGGCATCAATCTTCCTGGAATCCTTGTCAGGAGGATGTGAAGCCAAGGAATATTAGCTTTATCACAGGCAGCAGCCTGAACTACTAACATGACTGCATTGCTGAGAAAGGAATTCTGTATCAGGGCCTGACAATGTATACCTTCTGTCCATCTTTTATCTACAGGAGGCACAGAATTAGGAGCTTTTAAAATTTTAATTGTTTGTTTCCTAAAAGACTTATGTAAGGTAATAGACAATCTCTAGACTCTGGAATATCCATCATTTCTACAAAATCAGGCTCCTCTTGCTCATCCACAGCCTCTTCTAAAGGAAGCTGGAGGGTTTCAGCAACTTTTATAAAACATAAAATGAGATGGGGACTCAGACAGCATAGGGGAGATTCTAAAGGTCTGTCTGGGGAGATGTCCAGTTCAATGGCACACCCAGACCTTCCCAGCCACATTCATACTGTTCATAATCCTCCTCCCCTCCTCTGGTTCTTAAAATTCCTCAATATCATAATCCTGAACCACTGGGACCAGGCAGAACGACCTTTTACCAGATAGTGGTGGTTCGGACGGACCCTGAGACAGTGACTGGACAATTTGTATGGCTTTTGCTATCTCTGCAGCAGTTGGAGAAGGAATTTTGGACTCCAGACCTACTGATTTTCTTGTTTTCTTTACTGGAATTGGTTCCTCAGAACCAGCTTTTCTTTGGCCCGAGGAAGTCTGGCCCTGGTCAGAGGGCACTCCCTCTGGTTCGGTTGGCACCGAACCGGGCTGGCCATCCGGGTCAGCGGACTTTTTGGCCTCTCGTTCCCTGAGCCTGCACAATCTTTTTTCCAGGGTGGCTGCAGGGAAATTCTTACATACCTGGCAGTCTGACTGGAGGTGGTCAAACCCCAGACAATAAACACATGTGGTGTGTGGGTCAGCCTTGGCAAAGACTTCCCCACAAACATCACAGTGTTGAAACCCAGTGGGCCCGGTTTTCCTTTTGGGTTTCTCAGACATAATGCCAGCCTAACCAAAAACTTGCCCTTTAACCGGCAGTGCCAGGCAAGACACCCTTATCGGTTCCTAACCGTGTCACGGGTATTGGAAAAAAAACGTAATAAATCCGTTTTTTTTAGAACCCGATAAGAACCGGAGCACCGACTCTAAAATAGTAACTTTTAGTTTTAAATGAGTTTTAAACCCACTGATCGGTTCAAACCGAACCGATAACTCACAAGTTCCACACAGACAAAACCTTTATTTATACAGTTACCACAGATGAGAGCTTGAACCGAACGGTTTTGCGGTTAAAATAAAACTATTCTCGGTTAAATCCAACCGAGAAACATTTTAAACCGAGAAATGAACCGAGCAGAAGGAGAAATCTCCGAGGCGACTGTTCACTAGGCGGAGTAAAGAATCTGACAGTTCAAGTTTGAAATGACACAGATAGAGCTGCTCTCGTGCCAAAATTCTATTTTGGAATGGTTTTAACCATTTCACTCCGGGGCAGTTCTAGAGCTGGATCAAACTGCTAATGTCTATAATATAGCAAGACTTCATGTTGTTTGAAAAGGGAATGCCGGTCTCGGAAAGACTTAGAGACAGTGGTGAGCTGGCTACAAGGAGAGATTTGGAGCACACAACAGTGGTTAAGAGGTGCACGAAATGACCGTGGTGAAGGTCCCAAAAATGCTAACTCGTGTCCTTCTGTGGCTAGATTATCTACCCAGGCCCTTGCTACTGCCTCTGCAGACTGGTCCAGATAGTGGGCCCTTCAATGGAAGCTACAGTAAAAGTGAATGGTTTGCCCACCAGAGTTGTGTTGGACAGTGGCTCCCAAGTGACAATTATGTTCCAGGATTGGTATCAGAAGCATTTGTCAGATGTACCCTTTCAACCATTAGAAGGACTGCATGTATGGGGGTTAAGTGAGAAGGCCTACCCCTATTCCAGGTATATCTGAGTTTGGCTGTCTTTCCCAACCTCCGTGGCTGGAGTGGCAGAGCAAGGAGAGACCCTGGCCTTAGTGTGTCCCCCTACTGGACTGTATGATGGGATTCCTCTACTAATTGGGACGAATGCGCATATGTTTGGATGGTTGGCGCAGTTGTGTTATGAGAATCAAGTGCAAGGACTGGTAGAGCTTTGAGAATCCCGGCCTTGATCAAGAAGGCCTATGAGGCATGGAGAGATGCTGAAAAAATGGACCCAGAGGAACCGGTTGGAACTGTCTGGAAGAAGGATCCTGAGTCTCTGATAGTGGCGCCAAATGCCCAGTGTACCTTACAGGTGGAAGTCCGTATCAGAAAGGATGTCAAGAATAAAATCCTCATGCTGGATGCACCAGGTGATGGGAAATTGCCAGAAGGACTGCTGGTCAAGCCAAGTATTTTGCCTGCCAGAGCCCATGCTTATGCCAGAAGGGTAATGGTTCAAGTTCATAATGTGTCTGATAGAGAGATTCGAGTATATAGAGGTTGCACCCTGGCTAATGTGCATTGTGCAGATACTGCAGTGCTACCCAGTAACAAGTGTTCAGGGAAGAATGAAGAGTGATGCCCGACTTGTTTGATTTTGGGGACTCCCCATTGCCAGCTGAATGGAAGATGAGAATCAGTGAGAAGCTTGCACAGAGAGACCAGTGTTTTCTTTAAAGGAATGGGACGTAGGATGTGTGCAAGGAGCTGAGCACCACATCCGGCTGCATGATGAAAGGCCATTTCGTGAGAGGTCTCGACGCCTGGCCCCTGCTGACATAGATGATGGGAGACCGCATCTGCAAGAGATGCTAGCTGCTGGTGTAATACAAGAATCCAGAAGCCCCTATGCTTCCCTCATCGTGGTAGTGAGAAAAAAGAATGGAACAGTAAGGATGTGCGTGGATTATCGCACCTTGAACCGGCGGACTATCTCTGATCAGTTTACAATGCCCCGCATCTAGGATGCTTTAGACTGCCTGAATGGTATCAAGTAGTTCTCCGTGCTGGATCTTCGCAGTGGGTACCACCAGATTCCGATGGCCCCGGAAGACCATGAGAAGACAGCCTTTACCTGTCTGCTTGGCTTCTGTGAATTCATGAGGATGCCTCAAGGGATTTCAGGTGCCCCAGCCACTTCAACAACTGATGGAGCATGCACTGGGGGGCATGAACTTATCAGAGTGCCTGGTATACCAAGATGATGTTATTGTGTTTGGCAGCTCACTGGAGGAACATGAGAGCAGATTGTTTAAGGTGTTGGACCGACTGGAAGACTTTGGCCTAAAACTGTCCATCGATAAATGTCAATTCTTCCAAACATCTGTAAAGTATGTGGGACACATAGTCTCCACCGAGGGAATGGAGACCAACCTAAGTAAAGTTGAGGCCTTGACCACCTGGCCACAGCCCCACAATCTAAAAGAACTGCAAAGATTCCTGGGATTCTGTGGCTACTACCGCCACTTCATCAAGGACTATTCAAGAGTGATCCGTCCTTTACTTAATCTTACTCAAGGTTACCCTCCTACCCACAAAAAAATACAAGAGGTTGGTTTCTTCTGAGTCTGAGAGAGTGTATTTCTGTCCCAATGAAGTATTTGGAGCCAGATGGACACCTGAGTGGAAGCTGCTTTTCATGAGGTTATTTATCAACTTACACGCTCCGGTCCTTGCCTATGCAGATCCAGCAAAGTCCTATGTCTTGCACACTGATGCTAACTGCAAGGCTTAGGGGCTGTATGTGTACCAAAACACGAGAATGGCCTGAGACCAGTGGCCTTGCCAGCAGTAGCCTGACCCCATCCGAAAAGAACTATCCAGTACATAAGTTAGAGTTCCTAGCTTTGAAGTGGGCTATTGTTGACCAGTTCCATGAGTACTTGTATGGGGCTAAGATACTAGTAAAAACTGACAATAATCCTTTGACCTATGTGCAGACTTCAGCTAAATTGGATGCCACTGGCCATAGGAGGCTTTCTGCATTATCTACATACGACTATGCTGTTGAATACAGAGCAGGCCTGAACCACACAGATGCTCATGCTCTCTCCCCGGAGGTCTGTTCCCCAGAATGACTGGGTCACACTGTCAGAACCTGATATTCGAGCACTCTGCCAGAAGTTTGACAGGTAGGAACAGATGTCCACGGACGCAGTGGACTGAATGGTGGATTGTTTGGGACCCTCTGAGAATTGCCTACCTGCTGCTTATTGCCACTTTTCTGCAATAGACATTGGTGCACTGCTTCAGCTGGACAATGACAGTATTCAGTGGGCTCAATCCTGAGATTCCATGATCAAATCAGCTTTAGAAGCCCTCTATGCAGGGAAAGATGTGTCCAAATTACGCTCCACTGATCTGAGAACTGCATTGTTATACAAGGAAGGTCCTAAGTTGAAACCAATCAATAGACTGTTATATGGAGAAACAGTAGACAGAGGGGGACAAATAGACAAACAACAACTAGTGCTGCCCACTGCCTTTCGAGACTCAGTACTGAGGTCCTTACTCAACCACATGGGGCACCTTGGTATAGACAGAACACTTGACTTGGTGAGATCCAGATTCTACTGGCCTACGATGGGGGCTGATGTTGAGCAACACATTCAAATTTGTAGTCGCTGTTTACAGAGGAAAGCATTGCCCCAGAGGGCTGCCCCCCTTGTTAACATCACCACCAGTGCACCCATGGAGCTGGTCTGTATTGATTTTCTGAGTTTGGAGTCAGATCAAAGAAATATTAATAATGTGCTGGTGGTCACTGACCATTTTACAAGATATGCCCAAGCTTTCCCCACCAAGGACCAGAAGGCATCCACTGTGGCAAAAGTATTTGTACAAAACTTTTTTATTCACTATGGGACTCCACAAAGAATCCTTTCTGATCAAGGGAGAGACTTTGAGAGTCATCTGATCAAAGAGATGCTTTGTCTGTGGTGAGTGCGAAAGTCCGGAACTACTCCTTACCACCCCAGGGGACCCACAGCCTGAACGCCAATCACACTTGCTAGATATGATAGGCACGGCTACCACCCAAAGGACAAACCTAGATGGAGCCAACAAATAAGCACCCTGGTGCATGCTACAACTACACCAAAAGTGATGCCACTGGGTTCTCCCACTACCGCCTGATGTTTGGAAGAGAAGCTCAACTGCCGGTAGATGTGTGTTTTGGAGCTTCTCCTGATGGCGTTCAAGCTGACAACTATTTACAGTGTGTGCAAAAGTTAAAGGCCCAGCTAAATCATGCATACCGACTGGCTCAAACCATGGCTGCCAAAAGAAATCTGGCCAACTAAGAAAGCTATGATAAAAAGGTGAAAGCACAGGAACTCCAGGAGGGAGACTGGGTATTGCTAAGAAATCTGGGACTACATGGCAAACATAAGATTGCTGACAGATGGCACCATCTTCCTCACATTGTAGTGTGCAAATTAGATGATCTGCCTGTGTACAAAGTAAGGCCTGAGAATAATTCAAAAGATGTTAAAACAATGCATAGAAATAATTTACTGCCCATTGGACAAATCTTGATTGAGTCTGAGCCCCCAGAAAATGCCCCCTCTGGACCAGTGACTAGAGCTGCTCCTAAGAAAAAATCAAAAAAGTCTGCACCTACAGAAGCTGAGTTAAAGTGTTCCCCTCCACTAGTCCCAGTTGAACATGACTGTCAGTCCATGTCAGAGGAAAGTGAGTGTGGCTTTGAATACTACCCTTCTTACACGCTGAGTCAATTGTTTTGGGGCAATGCCCTAGTCAATCCTGGAGATGACGCTGGCCCTTCTGGACTGTCTAAGCCCCCAGCTTTGTCTCTGGAGCCAATGCTCCCAGAAAGTGAAGTGCAAAGCATCAATTCAGATGATATGGAATCATTGTGTATGGTTGAACTGTTTGAGCTTTCAGAGGAGGAAAATGAGGGACTCGGACAGACTGGTGATATACTAGAACAAGAAGAGTATTTTGAGTGCCCTGATGGTCCACTGCCACTGTCCTAAAGCTCTCCATGTGAGCCAAGTGTTGTGGACTAAGAGATTGTAACTCCTGAAGCTGAAAGTGCCCCAAGTTCTAGCCTCTCTACCCCAATGGAGACTCCCCTGACAAGTGAGGATAATGCTGAAAATAAGGCTCAGAGTGCAGAGACTGTAACAGTTCCCCCAAAAGACTGGTCGAGCTGTAAAGCCTGTGGTGCACCTCAGTTATGATTCCCCTGGGAGGTCTGTGGACTTCCTCTTAATGTTGTCCTTAAAGGAGTGTATGTGTCCTCAAGCTCACTGCCCAAATTGAACATCAGTGCTAACTCCAAGTTACTTGTCTTGCCCTTTGAGTATGGTGCCCCTGCCCCATCCAGCCCCACGGTAGCTGACAGGGAAGGGCCCCCTCTCTTCAGGCTTCATGTACAGGAGGTAATAACCTGAGTTATGGTACAATGTGAGTATAATACTGTGTAAAAGTGTTGTACTGAAAAGTTTCAGAAATGTGTTTCTTGTAAGGTGATATGTTGACTGGTAATTACATGTATAAGCCTAATGTGATACTGATGTAAACGTATATGGTTGTATTGAAACCTATGGGGATACTTACTTGATGCAGACGCCAAGTTTTCCAGGCCAGGAAGGGTGTAAACCCCCCCCCCCCGCAAATGGGGGTTCCCAAAAGTCTTCCAGGAGCTTGCCTGAATGCTCCAAGTCTGGGTGATGTACAGCATCTGAGCAGCTTAAATGTGGTTGCAAGTGAGTGCTATTTGAGCCTCCACGTACTGTCTCTTTAAGAGCAGTCTGCTTGCAGACTTAATTAGTTTGTATGGGGGGACTGTGTATTTAGTGCTCGAATCTCCCCGAGCTGCAAAGTAATTGCTCCATTTTGTGGTCGCTGAAGGTGCAAATGGAGCCCATCTGAAAGCTGTAACTGTTTGCCTGTAATCATTTAAAACATTAGCAAAATTGTAATTTGTCTAACCTGCCTTTATTGCAGCTGGGACTCTGTGTGTGTTACCTCTCCATTTTGGACCTAAACTGCTGTGCTGGGCCACTTGGGTTAAGGGAGCCCTAAGATGGAGCCTGTGGACGAATCAGAACTGGGACTCTTAATTTGAGCTAGCCACAAGGGTATTGTATGGGCAGTGACTCTGGGAAATGTAGTTTGACCTTGGGCTCTTTTCCGAGCAGTCTGTTGTGGTGACAGCTGAATCAGCCAACAGAATAATGTAGGCAAAAGAACCCGCTCTATGAGCTGGAGAAGCTCAGATCAGTTCCTGGACGTGAAGAAAGAAGAACTCAGTGCTTCTGCGGTACGCATAATTTCGCGGAAAAAGCATGTGAGCCCTGAGGTTCAGCCTGCAGCTGTTGCAAGCACCAGATCGGACTGATCCGACTTGTGAGGAGAAAGAAGGAGATCTGAAGAAGAGTAAACAGGCTCACCCTGTAGAGACTGGAGAAACTGCTGAATCGCTCACGGTCTGTCCAGGACTAAACTGCTGTCTGTTCTCCCAGGTATCTTGCAGTAAGTGCGGTGGGGATCGAGGAGCAGCCTGCCTGGTATAGTGTTTCCTACCACATATAAATGTGGCTGAAGTGCTTGTGGGGAATCGCTATTTCAAATCCCTGTACAGTGAATTGTGTGCTGACTGGAAGTAAACCCAGCTTAGTTTGGACAAAATCGTTTGCTATCAACTGCAATGGGATCCAGTCACAAGGACCTTGTCTCCATGCCCTGTTGTTCTAGGCGATCCAGAGGAACATTCTCCATCTGATCCTCAGCTTGGGTGACATGATACAAATATAGGCAGTTCCCCTGCAGCTTGTTTTCAATCACAAGTGTATAATCAATTCTTGTTTCACTGATTTTGAACTGAGCCCTCCAGCTCAGTTACAATTGGGTGTTGTGCATATATTTTTCTTCTACAGGCCCTATCCATCTGCACCTGCTGGCTTGACCGGGCAATGGACCTGTGCTAACCCCCAACCTGGGTACCCAGAGTGTGACTTTTCAGACCCTGTATGTGTGCAAATGCTGTGATTTAATGCCACTAATTAACCTGATCTCCCCCTCCTGTTACTGTCCCTAAATAAATCAGATTTGCTGTTGTTATACTATATACTGTCCGTGGTGTTGGTACTTATGGAAACAATATTGTGTTTTGCTGTGTGATGTTGTAACCTTACTTTACAGGGGTTCCTCAAGACATGCTGCAGAATCAGTCTCGAGGTAAGTGGTATCTATGGAGTGAACAAGTGTGTATACGTGGGGATGTGGGGCTGTAACTCTGGTGTACTGTGCCGGAGCCACTAGAGCAGAATAAAAGGGTGTCTCAGTACCACAGGGCTAACAGACCAGTAGTCTACCACACAAACCCTGACCTCTGGGTGGAGGCACCACATAGGACCTAGGCCCCTCACCTGTCAGTAGTCAAACAGGCAGGGTGTGCATGAGATAGTGCCACCTAGAGTTACATCTTGGAGGCTCACCGCTGGTTAGCGTTTTCTAGTAGCCACATTTGAATTCTCTTAAAAAAAATGGATACCAACAAGTGGCAACACCCAGTTGGTGAGGTGGTGTACAGACAGAATCAACCCCAAAATGCTATATGATCATGGATATCCTGCTGGGTACCAATCCGGACACTGTGAGTACTTTCAAGGTGGAAGGTTTGAGACCCCATGGTGGTGGGGTGACAGGCCGATCTACTAGCCCAAATGTAGCCCTAACGGTACAAGGCCCATAGACAGTTCTAAAGTGCCAAGCTATTGCAGAAACCTCACTGTCTGGAGAGTGATAACCAAGACAGTAAGACCAAGGAAGCAGGCCTCCCCACTATCTGAAACGGGGAAAGTGGCTAAGTTGTTGCTGGAGAAGGAAAAACTGTGGAGGACAAAGAAACTATTAATACCACCTCAGAATGTTCACTCCCAACACCTTCCCCCACAGCACCAATAGTTCCCATGTACCAATAGTCACAAATTTACACGGAGTTGAAAATTTTCTCGACACCTCCCACCCAGGGGATGACTAGAGACCTGGATGAACTGTGGCCCCTCAAATGCTAGAATGGTATGCCGGGAAGCAGAAGAGAGGGTAAGTGAGGCCTCAAGTCCCACGTACCAAATGGGCCAGTAACCTGAGCGACTGCACGGACTATCTTGAGGGAGCCCAGAAGGGCTAGACTCTAATGAGGCCTGTGTGGAGAATGAAATACACACAGTACCAAGGAGTTGTTGTCTGTGTATGTCTTAGCTGGAAAATTGTTGCAGGCCTCAGAAAGATTAGTTGCCAGCGACTAATTGGACCGAACCAGGCTGGACAGGATCCTTAAGTCATCCCTCAGAACTGCTGTTGCTTCAGTTATGCCTGGCCAATCGACAGAATTCCCACCCTCTATGATGAGCTAATGAGGAAATTCGAGGTGAGAAAAGGGACCTGGGAGGACTCCACCAATAACTGCTGCCGAACCGAGGGACTGAGGGTGACCCAAAAGGAAGTTCAGGGCCAGAGGTTGGCAGTTAATGACTGACGAAGAAGGAAAGGTGTGCCACCATGGGGTGAACTGCTGAGGAAATTAGAAACCAACAACAGTCTCATCTGAATGGCCCTACAACGCGAACACTTTTGCCCGACTACTTCTGCATAGGTGGGGTGCAGACACTTCATGTTGAGCAATTCAGACGATGTATCTTGGCTATGGAGGTGAGGAACTGAAGAGATGCTCCAAATGTCAACCCACTGCACTGGGGTGGCACCAAGTTTTCTATTGATAGTACCAATGCAACCCCCAATATGATGCTTCAGTCACAAAACTAAGCTGACATGTTTGCCATAATTGTGGGAAGGATGGGCACATGAAAGGGAATGCCAGTCTCGGAAGACTTAGAGAGGGGTGAGCCAGCTACAAGAGATTTGGAGCACAAACAGTGGTTAAGTGGTGCATGAAATGACACGATGGAGGTCCCAAAATGTAACTCGCGCACCTCCTCAAAAGTATCTACAGGCCTTGCTACGCCTGTCAGACTGGTCCAGAATGATGGGCGCTTCAATGGATGCTACAGTAAGTGAATGGTTTACAGAGCTGTGTTCGGACAGTGGCCCCATGACAATTATGTTCCAGGATGGTATCAGAAGTAGACAGACGTATAAAACCATTGGAAGGATGCATGGCGAAGAAGGGAAGGCCTACCCATTCGGTATATCTGGGTTTGGCTGTCTTTCCCAACCTCCGTGACTGGGTGGGAGCAGTTAGAGACCTGGCAGTGTGTCCCCTACTGGACTGCATGATGGATCTCTACTAATGGGGAACGAATGCCATATGTTTGGATGACTGAAAGGTGTTATGAGAACAAGGGCAAGGACTGTAGAGCTGGGAATCCGGCCGATAGAAACCATGCAGGAGAGATCTGAAAAATGGATCCAGAGGAACGGTTGGAATTGTCTGGAAGAAGGATCTGAGTCTCTGATTCTGGCCAAAATGCCCAGTGTGCCTTACAGTCCTATCAGAAAGGATGTCAAGAATAAAATACTCATGGATGCAGGTGATGGGAAATGATGGAAGGACTGCTGGTCAAAAGTATTTGCCTGCAGAGTCCATGCTTATGCCAAGGGTAATGGTTCAAGTTCATAATGTGTCTGATGAGGATTCAAGGTAAATAGAAGTTGCAATGGCTATGTCATTGTGCAATACTACAGTGCTACAGTAACTAGTGTTAGGGAGAATGACAGGTGATGCCGACATTTGAATTTGGGACCCCGCTGCCAGCTGAATGGAAGATGAGAATCAGTGAAGCTGCACAGAGCGACCAGTGTTTTTGCGGAATGGGACATAGGAAGTACGAGAACAGGCAACATCCGCTGCATGATGAAAGGCCCAGTTCATGAGGTCTCACCAGCCCTGCGGCATAGATGATGTGAGACCGCATCTGCAAGAGATGCAACTCACAGTAATACAAGAATCCAAAAGCCATATGCCCCCCCATGTGAAAGAAAAAATAATGACAGTAAGATGAGTGATCATCGCACTTAACGTGGACTATCTGATCAATATACAATACCCCATCAGGGTGCTTTAGACTGCCTGAATGGTAGCAAGTGGTTCTCATTCTGGATCTTCCAGAGGGTACTACCAGATCCCGACGGCTATGGAAGACCGTGGAAGACACCCTATCTTCTTGACTTATGAATTCACAGGATGCCTCAAAAATTTGTAGCCCAGCACTTTCAACAACTGATAGGCGTGCAGCGAGACAAAACATTAGTGTGCCTGGTATACCTAGATGGTGTTATTGTGTTTGGAAGCTCACTGAGAACAGGAAGCAGATTTAAGGTATTGGACCGACTGAAGACTTTGGCCTAAAACTGTCCATCGATAAATGTCAATTCTTCCAATCATATAGTATGTGGGAACATAGTCTCCACGAGGAACGAAGACAACCCAAGTAAAGGAGCCCTGACCACTGGCCACGCCAATCGAAAAGAACTGCAAGATTCTTGGGATTCTAGCTACTATTCATCAAGGACTATTCAGAGCAATCCGCCCTTACTTAATCTTGCTCAAGGTTACCTCCTATCCAAAAAAAATACAAGAGGTTGGTTTCTTCTGAGCCTGAGAGGTATTTGTCCCAATAGTATTGAGCAGATGACACCTGAGGTGAGCTGCTTTTCATGATTACATCACCATGCTCCTGTCCTTGCCTATGCAGATCCGCGAAGCCCATATCTACACTGATGGTAGCCTGCAAGGCTTGGGGCTGATACCAAACACGAAATGGCCTGAGACCAGTGGCCTTTGCCAGCAGTAGCTGACCCCATCGAAAAAAACTATCAGTACCAGCTAGAGTTCCTAGCTGAAGTGGCCTATTGTTGACCAGTTCCATGAGTACTTGCATGGGGCCAAGATACTAGTAAAACAGCAACAATCCTTTGACCTAAGTGCAGACTTCAGCTGTTGGATGCCTCTCTGTAAGTGGCTTTCACATATCTGCATATGACTGTGCTGTTGAACAGAGCAGACCGAACCACATAGATGCAGTGCTGTTTCCCTCCTAGGCTTTCTGAGTCCACTCTCCACTTTCTATTTTACAGAAAGTGGTTCAAACCCTCCAGCTTCCTATTGAGGAGGCTGTGGAGGATCAAGAGGAGACTGACTTTGTAGAAACAAAGGACATCCCTGAGTCTAAGAGACTGTCTAATCCCCTCCATAAGTCATTTGGGAAACAGACACAAAAAATTCTTAGGTCTACCAACTCTGTACCTCCTGTTGACAAGAGAATGGACAAGCGATACACCTTGTCAGGCTCAGATGTGGAGTTTCTTTATCAGAAATGCAGCCATGTTGGGGTAGTGCAGGCTGCTGCCTGTGACAAGGCAAACATCCCCTTGGCTTCACACCCCCCAGACAAAGATTCCAGGAAGATAGATGCCATGGCAAAGAAGCAGTACATGGCATCATCTTTGGGACTCAGGTAGGCTAACTATATGGCCTGTACAGCCAGGTACCAGAAGTCCAGGTGGGACACTGTACTGGCACTGGCTAAACAGGCTTCCCCAGCTAGCCAAGGAGCTGGAGGGTGGCTGCTGATAGGATCGAGGCATCACAGGTGCAATTTCATGCTGCTGTGACTCCAGTGATGTGTCATCAAGAGTAATGGCTATATCTGTGGCTCTTCGGAGGATGGCTTGGCTCAGATGTACTAGACTTTCAGGGATACCCAGGCTAAGGCCATGGATTTCCTGTGGTGGGTAATTCTCTGTTTGGGGAGCAGACAGAGAATTACATGAAGAAAATAGACAAGTACATGACCATTTGCAGGAGTGCCAGGCCAAGGAGAGGCAGGCAGCTCTTCAAAGGCAGCAAGCTAGGGGCAGGACAGGCTTTTCACAGGCCTTTCTACCAAGCGCAGGCCTCTTCTTCCTTTTCTCAGAGGGGTTCTTCAGAGGAGATGCAGAAGGGGGATGAGCAGGGCTGCATCCACCCCTCAGCCTAAGGCTCCTGCCAAGCAGACACCCTGATGTGTCAGCCCGGTCAACTCCCCCATTCCGGTAGGAGGCAGGCTGGCTTACTTTGTCCAGGACTGGACATCTGTTACCTCAGACAAGTGGGTCCTGGAGGTTGTAAGTTAGGCTGGTTCTCAGTTTCAAAAATTTCTGAAACTGAGACCCAGAGCCTTCCACCTGCAAATACATCAGAAACCCTTGCTCTAGTGGCAGATGTTTCTCTCTACTGGCCTTAAGAGCCATAGAGAGAGTTCCACTCCTATACAGGGCAAAGGACTGTACTCCAGGTACTTCCTCACCTAAATAGACAGGGAGTGGCAACCCATCCTAGATTTGAGATATCTAAACAAAGCACCTGCTAAAGCCAAAATTCAAAATGATGACTCTGCGAACACTTCTTCCCTCTCTGAGGCCAGGAGACTGGCTAGCCTCCCTGGACCACAAGGATGCCTATTTTCACATTCCCATCAGGTGCTCCCACAGAAAGTACCTCAGGTTCGAATTGCCCTCAAGCCATTATCAGTTCAGAGCAATGCCCTTTGGCCTAACTTCAGCTCCAAGGGTGTTTACAAAGTGCCTAGCAGTAGTGGTGGCCTTTTTAAGAAGGAAAAGGATTTCTATTTTTCCATACCTGGACGACTGGCTCCTTGTGGGCCAGTCTCCAGACAAAGTCAAGTCAGATCTGCAGGTCACCCAGCAAGTTCTCACTTCCCTGGGGTTCCTTCTTAATCTTCCCAAGTCAGTTCTCGAGCCAGTACAGCTCCTCACTTTTATAGGAGCAGAGCTGGACATGCTCAAGGCAAGAGCTTTCTTCCTTTGGAATGGGCAAAGCCATCGCTCAGCTGGCCTCTTCCTTTCTCCTCTGGTTTCTCGACCAGCAAGACATTTTCTTCAGCTTCTGGGCCACAAGGCAGCTTCCACAGCAGTGGTCCAAGGGGCCAGGTTTCAGATGAGGGACATTCAGTTCCATCTGAGAACTTTTTGGTCCCAAAGGAAAGATCCTCTTACAAAGCTAGATCTTATTTGTGTCAGTCTTCACCATTCATTACCATTGGGTACATGGCCGGAGGTCATGACCCTGCGGGAGCCTTTTTTTTTTTTTTTTGGTAGGTGGAGCCGACACACCATTGGCGCTGCCCTCGATGCCAATGCATTGCGTGGCGCTCATGGGTTGGCTATTAGACGCTGTCGACTCCACCTGCCTGCCAGTTCTTCGTCTCCCGCCGTAGAGGTCACCGCGTGGGAAGCCAGATCCGATTTGAGGCCTACCGCTTATGCAGTTCTTTCTCCAGCTATACTCCAGCTATTTCTCATGCCACAGTCCGTCAGTGCTGTGTCCTGCCAGTTCTAGTTGCCTTACTCGACGTCGCTGGTAAGATCTTTCTATATATTTTATTCTTGGCGGCGTTGAGTCTGTTTTTGGTGTTTTTTTTCTTAGTAGGTCATGTCTGGGTCGGCGGGCAAGAAGACTTTGAAGACGGGACGGCCCCCCATGTGACAGTGCCCTTGTGGCTGTAAATTTTCCATCACCGACCAGCACGATCATTGCCTTACGTGTCTTGGCCTGCTTCGCGACATGGATTCATGCAACGCCTGTTTCTCTGTGGACTGCCGGGTCATTGAGCAATGTGAGTGGAAAGTGGGGCAAGCTCCACCGACTTTCAGAGGTCAGGTGCGCACTCATCGGGTCAAGCCACGTACTCTCGGCCTTTCCTCCGGGTCCCTTCCACACACCCACCCACCATCCCCTGAGCTCACTCAACCTGTTTTTGGTCTTCACTCCCTCATTGGCTGGGCAGTGAAGACACTGTTGAGTTGACCCTTCTTACACGGGTCACACAATCTATCTTATGTCTGAAATAGGTTAGTTTTCCTAGGTTACTTTATGCTGCACCTCCTCGGTAAAAAAAGTACTGAGGCAGTTGGAGAGTCGACACCCAGATAGCCTATACAGCCTGAGCCAGCCTCACAGCACCACGCATGCACGGTCCTACTTCAGCACCAGCCCTCCTGAAGAATTTTGGCTCCCGCTAGGTCCTAATGCCTCCGGCATAGTCGCATTAGTGTGAATGAGTGCTGGAGACTTCATCCAAGAAGATCAAGTATTACGGTAGGCATGTAATTTAAATTTTTTGTAAGTGCTGTAGAGGTCATAATGGGAGGGGCTGATGAAAGACAGACTACACAAGAACCATGGGGTATCTTTTGGATGAAATACAGTAGGTGTGCATATGCCTACATATCTCTTGGTCTCATTTTAGAGTGAGGGTCTGCTAATAAAAATGTGAAACTACATGTAACAGTGTCAAAGAATAGATAATTGTGGAGGACATTTTTGTCTCGGAATTTATTCCCTTGGCAAAAAATCAGTTACCGGTATTCAGGGTCACCTGGTAGCCTAGATGATGTCTCTGATCTGAACACTACAGAGTCAGTTTCAGAGACTCGTGTTTAAAGAGCTAGTTAAACCAAAAATGGCAAACAGGAAAATGTTAAATTAAAAGAAGTAGTTGTAACTTTTTATTTCTGAAGTATTTTCTTTTCCTTTTCCTCATTAGAAAGTTTTCTATGTGATAATGCTATGCTGGATGTGAAATAGCATTCTGCCTGGCAGCTGACATGACTCAGTTCTATTCCTCCCACTACATCATCAGCACTGTGACGTCACTGATAGTGACAACACAAGTGATTGACATGGCAGCTGCTGAGTAGCTTGTCCCGAGCAGCTGTGATATCACAGTCAGTGAGGTCACAATGCTGCTGATGTATATAATGAGAGGAACAGAGCTAGCTATGTCATCAACCAGGCAGACTGCTGTTCGATATATCACACCTACTAACATCAGGTAAACAATCTTCTAATTAACCAATGGCAAAGAAAAAGTACCTCGGACAGAAGAGGTATAGTAATAGTTGCCTGTTGTTAAAACTAATATTAGTTTTAGGTACTACACTAGTTCTTTATGAAATCGATCCCATGGCAGAGCCTGTGGAAGGTCTTTGCCCTGGATGTTTTTCAAGGGGGCCCTGTTCGGCAGGGTGCTCTTCCAATGCCTGGGTCAATGTCCAGCTTGCTAGGCTATAGCTAACCTTAGGGCCCTGCTGAAGCATGGCACAATAAATAAGCTCCAGGTCAAATTGCAAAGCCACAGGCACCTGCTCATCCCACCTCTGTCCCAGCAGCACACAAATGTCAGCACCGATCCTAGGCAGGATCCAGAATCAAAGGTCTGGCAGGTATCAGGAGGGAGACGAGGCAGTGTGGTAAGAGTAAAACACGAACATCCAAAACAACATGCTTATAAATAACAGATACACACTACTGGTAATGGAACCAGTCACTGAACATTGCGGTGCTTCTGGAACGGCTCACGCAGCCAAGCATGATCGAAAAGGATAAAGAAAACAATAGCAACCGGACAAAAAGAAAACTTATCATAGTGGGAAATTCCATGATCCACAGAGAGGAATCCCACATAAATTCAAATGGCGGTACCAGGGTCATTGTCAAATGTCTCCCAGGTGCATCTGCAAAAGGGACAAAGTGCATCGAGCAGATTGCGTGAAGGAGGATGGAACAAATCATATAGTCATTCACCTAGGGCAAATGACTTGTTCAATCAATCAGTTGCAGAGATAAAGGAACACATTGCACAACTTGCTAACAGAATATTCTCTCTTTCATCCACACTGGCATTCTCGTAGGTGCTTCCAGTCTGGGGGTGAGGTGGAAACACCAAGAGGGTCAGAGAGGAGGACATACAGGAGTTTAACTTATGGCTGAGGGAATGGTACCAGGAAAATGGTTATAGTCTCATCAGCAACCGGCAGTCCTTCTGGAAGAGGGACTTCTTTTGGTACAATGGCCTCCCCCTGACAAAGGAATGGGTGAGGGCACTTGGTCAAAAATTTAATGTCTATGTTGTCCATTTAAATTGAGGCTGGGAGGTGGTGACAACACTTATGAAGGCAAAGGGTAAGACGGTCACTACCCTCCCTGACAGCAGCAAATGACAGGGTAACTACTCCAAAGCATGATAATACCATATGAAATAAGGAAAACTCATTTGTCAATACCTGTGGCAAAACTCTTCAACAACACTTTTCATCTGAAACCACAGGTACAGATCCAAGGAGTTCTGACAGGGGTACAAATGAGGGGTGAAAACCTTTTCAACAAAACTTTTTATCCAAAACCACAGGTGCAGACTAAAAGAGCCCCATAAATCTTTCGTCCGAAACCAAGGTGCAGACCAAAGGAGATCCATTAAGGGTACTAAAGAGGCATGGCAAAACAAAAGGAAACCCACCTGTGCTAAGAGAGAGGGGGTAGAACATGGAGGACAATGGCAATAAACGCCAGAAGCCTGGAGAACAAAATCCCTGACCTCATGGCCATCTTGGCAGAGGTCGAACTTGACTTAGTGGCCGTGACAGAAACCTGGTTCACAGAGAACCATGGTTGGGACATGGCTATCCTGGGCTACCACCTGTACAGAAGGGACAGGAAGGATAGGAAAGGTGGTGGGTAGCATTATATGTCCGGAGGAAATCAAGGCTACAGAGATTCAGGGATCCTAGATGAGACAGAAGCACTATGGGTAACAGTTGAGCCAGGATCGGGCAGTCATTAGGATAGGAGTCATCTACAGACCCCGGTTGCAAGGAATATTGGGGACTAGGAAATGATGAAGACATTCCACAAAATGACAGACAAGGGCTAGACAATAATAGTAGAGGATTTTAACTTGCCAGATATAATGTAAATTGGAAATCTTGTACAGCATCTTCAACAAGAGAAAATGACTTTGTAGTGGCCCTGCAGGGTGCAGGGCTACGGCAGCTTGTGGAAACTCCTACCAGAGGTGAAGCTGTCCTGGACTTGGTTTTAACTAACAGCAACAGAGTAAAGGAGGTAGAGGTGGGGTGCCACTCAGGAAATAGTGACCACCACATGGTGGGATTTAAAGTAAACACTAGTGAAGAAATTAGTCATTCCGAGATCAAGGTTTTGTTTTCAGAAAAGCAGACTTTCGGAAGATGAGAGAGTCTTAGATATAGGGAAGAGAAAGAAGTACACGAAATGTGGTAGTATCTCAAAGGAGCTATCACAGGGGTAACTGAACAGTGTATCAGAAGGGTGAGCAAGGCAAATAAGAAAAAGAAACCACTCTGGTTCTCCAGTGAGGTGGCTGCAATAGTAGGGGAAGAAAAGATGGTGTACACAAAGTTTAGGGTGTCAATGAAAGATGAGGATAAGGAAACCTACTATAGAAGGTAGCACAGAGGGTAGCTGGTAAGGCAGTATGGAAGGCTAAAGCCCTGACTGAACTGAGGATTGCACAGGGGGTAAAGGAGGGAGATAAAGCCTTCTTTAGGTACATAAGGGAAAAGAGAAAAAACAAGAGTGGAATAGTTAAACTAGCAGATACTGGAGGGAAACTGGTAGGAAAAATAGTGCAAGAAAGCAGAAGTCTTAAATCAGTACTTCTGTTCTGTATTCACCAAAGAGAATGCAGGGTATGGGCTAAGCCTGCATAGCAGCAACACCCAGGGACCGGGAGTTGACACAAGCCCCTTCACAGAGGCTCAAGTCTTGGAAGCTTTAAATAAACTAAAGGTGGACAAGGCCATGGGACCGGATGGGATGCACCCTAGAGTTCTCAGGGAGCTGGGGAGTGTACTAGCACCACCCCTAGCAGAACTATTCACCAAATCACTTGAGCGGGACTGTACCGGAGGACTGGAAAATGGCAACAGTGGTCCCATTCCACAAGGCAGGGAACAGGGAGGAGGCTGGCAATTACTGTCCTGTGTGCCTCGCATTGGCAGTGGGGACGTTGATGGAGACACTACTCAGAGAATCATAATGTATCTGGAAACCAGTGGGCAATAAGACCCGAAACAGCATGGGTTCACTGCAGGTAGGTCTTGCCAAACTAATATAACTCCTAGGTGGCACTATCCAAAGGGCTACTACCCCTGCCTGTTTGACTATGGACAGGTTGAGGGGCCTAAGTCCCATGGCAGGTGCCTCCACCCAGAGGTCAGGGTTTGTGGTAGTTAGACTAGCTCTGGGACACTGAGACCCCCTTTTATTCCCTCTAGTGGCTCACACAGTACACTGGAGTTACAGCCCCAATACCCCACGTATACACACTGTTCACTCATATAGATACCACTTACCCTCGAGACTGATTCTGCAGCACGTCTCTCAGGACCCCCTGTAAAATAAGGTTAAACAACATACACAGCAAAACACAATACTGTTTCCATAAGTACCAACACCACAGACAGTATATAGTATAACAACAACAAATCTTATTTATTTAGGGGGCAGTAACACGGGAGGGGGAAATCAGGTTAATTGGTGGCATTAAATCACAGTACTGTGCACACATACAGGGTCTGAAAAGTCACACTCTGGGTACCCAGGTTGGGGGAGGCTAGCCAGGTCCGTTGCCTGGGGTTGGCCGGCAGGTGCAGATGGATGGGGCCCTGTAGAAGAAAATATATGCACAACACCCAATTGTAATCCGGAGCTGGATGGCTCAGTCCATGAAGCAAGGAAACAACAAGAATTAGATGACACTTGTGACTGATAACAGGTTGCAGGGGAATACCCTGACTTGTACTCACAATACCCAAGCTGAGAACTGGATGGTGGATGTTTTTCTGGATTGCCAGAACAACAGGGCATGGAGACAAGGTCCTTGTGACTGGACCCCAATGCAGCTGATAGCAAATGGATTCAGTCCGAGACAAGCGGGGGTTTGCTTCCAGCTTCAGTACACAGCACAGGGGATTGGAACTAGCAATTCCCCACAAGCACTATGCATATTCATATGTAAAAGGAAAGTACTATACCAGGCAGGCTGCTCCTCAATCCCGATCGCAATTACTGCAAAATACCCGGAAGCACACACAGCAGCTTCAGTTCCTGACAGACCGAGAGTGATTCAGCAGTTTCTCCAGTCTTCTACAGGGTGAGCCTGATTTCCACTCTTCGGACTTTCTTCTTTCTCCTCACAATCAGATTCAGTCCAAACTGGCACTTACAACGGCTGAAGGCCGAACCTCAGGGCCTCACACACGCCTCCTGCGTGAAACTATACACCGCAGAAGTACAGCGCTCCTTCTCTCTTCACTGTCACAAATGATATGATCTTTCCAGTCACAGAGCAGGGCATTTCCTTTAGCTCCACACCATTCTGTTGTCTGGTTCGGCTGTCACTCACAATATAACTCCCTCTGTTGTTGGAAAAAGGCACCAAGGTCAAAACTACATTTCCCAGAGTCACTGCCCATACAATCCCCCTTGTGGCTGGTTCAAAATTAAGAGTCCAAGTTCTGATTCGTCCACAGGCTTCATTTTAGGGCTCCCTTAACCCAATTGGCCCAGCACAGCAGTTCAGGACCAAAATGAAAGGCTACACTGAAACAGTTTGTGCTGAAATAAAGACAGGTTAGACAAACTACATTTTCTCAGTCACTCTAAATGATTTCTGGCAAACAGTTATATCTTTCAACAAGGCTCCCTCTGCACATGTAGCGACAGCAGAAACAGAGCGAATTGGCAGCAGCTCGGGCAGGATTCGAGCATTAAATACACAGTTCCCCCATACAAACTAATTAGGTCTGCAAGCAGACATATCTTAAAGAGACAGTGCGTGGAGGCTCAAATAGCACTCACTTGGAACCACATTTAAACAGCTCAGACACCGAACACCGCCCAGACTTGGAGCATTCAGGCAAGCTCCTAGAAGACTCAATACAACCATATATATTTACATCAGTATCACATTAGTCTTATACATGTAATCATCAGTCAACATATCACCTTACCAGAAACACATTTCTGAAACTTTTCAGTACATCACTTTTTTCACAGTATTATACACACATTGTACCATAACTCAGGTTATTACCTCCTGTACATGAAACCTGAAGAGAGGGGGCCCTACCCTATCAGCTACCTTGGGGCTGGATGGGGCAGGGGTACCATACCTAGAAGGCAACACAAGTAACTTGGAGTTAGCACTGATGTTCAGTTTGGGCAATGAGCTCGGGGTCAAATACACTCCTTTTTGGACAACATTGAGAGGCAAGTCCACAGGCCTCCCAGGGGAATCATAACTGAGGTGCACCACAGGCTTTACAGCTCGACCAGTCTTTCTAGGGTGAACTGTTACAGTCGCTGCACTCTAAGCCTCATTTTCAGCATTGTCCTCACTTGTCAGGGGAGTCTCCATTGGGGTAGAGAGGCTAGAACTTGGGGCACTTTCAGCTCCAGGAGTTACAGTCTCTGAGTCCACAACACTTGGCTCACATGGGGAGTTTTCTGACACTGGCAGTGAACTATCACGGCACTCAACACACTCTTCTTGTTCTGGTATATCACCAGTTTGTCCCAGTACATCATTTTCCTCTTCGGAAAACTCAAACAGTTCAACCATACACAATGACTCCACATCATCAGACTTGATGTTTTGCACTTCACTTTCTGGGAGCATTGACTCCAGAGACAAAGCTGGGGGCTTAGACAGTCCAGAAGGCCCAGCTTCATCTCCAGGATTGACTAGTAGATCGCCCCAAACAATTGACTCAGTTCGTAAAAAAGGTAGTATTCAAAGTGACACTCACTTTTCTCTGACATGGACTGACAGTCATGTTCAGCTGAGACTTGTGGAGGGGAACACTTTAACTCAGCTTCTGTAGGTGCAGACTTTCTTGATTTTTGCTTAGCAGCAGCTCTAGACACTGGTCCAAAGAGGGCATTTTCTGGGGGCTCAGACTCAATCAAGATTTGTTCAATGGGCAGTAAATGATTTCTATGCATTGTTTTCACATCTTTTGAATTATTCTCAGGCCTTACTTTGTACATAGGCAGATCATCTAGTTTGCCCACTATAATGTGAGGGAGATGGTGCTATCTGTCAGCAATCTTATGTTTATCACGCAGTCCCAGATTTCTTAGTAATACCTGATCTCCCTCCTAGAGTTCCTGTGCGTTCACCTTTTTATCATATCTTTCTTTGTTGGCCAGATTTCTTTTGGCAGCCATGGTTTGAGACAGTTGGTACGCATGATTTAGATGGGCCTTTAACTTTTGCACATACTGTAAATAGTTGTCAGCTCGAACCCCATCAGGAGAAACTCCAAAACATACATCTACTGGCAGTCAAGCTTCTCTTCCAAACATCAGGCGGTAGGGGGAGAACCCAGTGGCATCACTTTTGGTGCAGTTGTAGGCATGTACCAGGGTGCTAATTTGTTGGCTCCATCTAGGCATGTCCTTTGGGTGGAGGGTGCCTAGCATATCTAGCAAAGTGTGGTTGAAACGTTCAGGCTGCGGGTCCCCCTGGGGGTGGTAAGGGGTGGTTCTGGACTTCGGACTCCCACACAGAAAGCATCTCTTGATCAGACGACTCTCAAAGTCTCTCCCTTGATCAGAATGGATTCTTTGTGGAGCCCCATAGTGAACAAAAAGTTTTCTACAAGTACTTTTGCCACAGTGGATGCTGCTCTGGTCCTTGGTGGGGAAAGCTTGGGCATATCTCGTAAAATGGTCAGTGACCACCAGCACATTACTGATATTTCTTTGATCTGACTCCAAACTCAGAAAATCAATACAGACCAGCTCCAAGGGTGCACTGGTGGTGATGTTAACAAGGGGGGCAGCCCTCTGGGGCAGGGCTTTCCTCTGTAAACAGCGACTACAAGTTCGAATGTGTTGCTCAACATCAGCCCCCATCTTAGGCCAATAGAATCTGGATCTCACCAAGTCAAGTGTTCTGTTTATACCAAGGTGCCCCATGTGGTTTTGTAAGGACCTCAGTACTGAGTCCCGAAAGTCAGTGGGTAGCACTAGTTGTTGTTTGTCTATTTGTCCCCCTCTGTCTACTGTTTCTCTGTATAACAGTCTATTGATCAGTTTCAACTTAGGACCTTCCTTGTATAACAATGCAGTTCTCAAATCAGTGGAGCGCAACTTGGACACATCTTTCCCTGCATAGAGGGCTTCTAAAGCTGATTTGATCATGGGATCTTGGGATTGAGCCCGCTGAATACTATCATTGTCCAGCTGAGGCAGTGCACCAATGTCTATTGCAGAAATGTGGCAATAAGCAGCAGGTATGCAATTCTCAGAGGGTCCCAAACAATCCACCATACAGTCCACTGCATCCATGGACATTTGTTCCTCCCTGTCAAACTTCTGACAAAGTGCTCGAATATCAGGTTCTGACAGTCTGACCCAGTCATTCCGGGGAACAGACCTTCAGGAGAAAGCATCAGCATCTATGTGTTTCAGGCCTGCTCTGTATTCAACAGCATAGTCGTATGTAGATAATGCAGAAAGCCACCTATGGCCAGTGGTGTCCAACTTAGCTGAAGTCTGAACATAGGTCAAAGGAGTATTGTCAGTTTTTACTAGTATCTTAGCCCCATAGAAGTACTTGTGGAACTGGTCAACAATGGCCCACTTCAAAGCTAGAAACTCTAACTTATGTACAGGACAGTTCTTTTCGGATGGGGTCAGGCTTCTACTGGCAAAGGCCACTGCTCTCAGGCCATTCTCGTGCTCTTGGTACAATACAGCCCTCAGGCCTTCCAGGCTAGCATCAGTGTGCAAGACATAGGGCTTCGCTGGATCTGCATAGGCAAGGACAGGAGCATGGGTAAGTTGATATATAATCTCATGAAAAGCAGCTTCACACCCAGTGCCCATCTGGCTCCAAATACTTCATTAGGAGGGAAATACACTCTCTCAGGCTCAGAAGAAACCGACCTCTTATATTTTTGTTAGTAGGAGGGTAACCTTGAGTAAGATTAAGTAAAGGACGAATCACTCTTGAATAGTCCTTGATGAACCGGCGATAGTAACCACAGAATCCCAGGAATCTTTGCAGTTCTTTTAGATTGTGGGGCTGTGGCCAGGTGGTCAAGGCCTCAACTTTACTTGGGTCTGTTTCTATTCCCTCGGTGGATACTATGTGTCCCACATACTTTGTAGAGGTTTGGAAGAACTGCCATTTATCAATGGATAGTTTAAGGCCAAAGTCTTCCAGTCGGTCCAACACCTTGAACAATCTGGTCTCATGTTCCTCCAGTGAGCTGCCAAACACAATAACATCATCTAGGTATACCAGGCACTCTAACAAGTTCATGTCCTCCACCGCACGCTCCATCAGTCATTGAAAAGTGGCTGGAGCACCTGAAATCCCTTGAGGCATCCTCATGAATTCACAGAAAACAAGGCGACAGATAAAGGCTGTCTTTCCACGGTCTTCTGGGGCCATCGGGATCTGGTAGTACCCACTGCGAAGATCCAACACAGAGAACCACTTACTACCATTCAGGCAGTCTAAGGCATCCTGAATGCGGGGCATTGTGTACTCATCAGGAATAGTCCGCCGGTTCAAGGTGCGATAATCCACGCACATCCTTACTGTCCCATTCTTTTTCCTCACTACCACGATAGGTGAAGCATATGGGCTTCTGGATTCTTGTAGTACACCAGCAGCAAACATCTCTTGCAGATGTCGTCTCACATCATCTATGTCAGCAGGTGCCAGGCGTCGAGACCTCTCACAAAATGGCCTTTCATAATGCAGCCAGATGTGATGCTCAGCTCCTTGCACACATCCTATGTCCCATTCTTTGAAAGAAAACACCTGGTCTCTCTGGGCAAGCTTTCTACTGATTCTCATCTTCCATTTGACTGGCAACGGGGAGTCACCAAAATCAAACAAGTCGGGCGTCACTCTATCATTTTCCCTCGAACACTTGTTATTGGGTAGCATTGCCGTATCTGCACAATGTACATTAGCCAGGGTACAACCTCTATTTACTCGAATCTCTCTATCAGATACATTGTGAACTTGGAACATTACCCGTCTGGCATAAGCATGGGCTCTGGCATGCAAAATACTTGGCTTGACCAGCAGTCCTTCTGGCAATTTCCCATTGCCTGGTGCATCCAGCATGAGGATTTTATTCTTGACATCCTTTCTGATATGGACTTCCCCCTGTAAGGTACACTGGGCATTTGGCGCCAGGATCAGAGACTCAGGATCCTTCTTCCAGACAATTCCAACCGGTTCCTCTGAGTCCACCCCTTCAGCATCTCTCTCTGCCTCATAGGCCTTCTTGATCAAGGCCGGAATTCTCAAAGCTCTACCAGTCCTTGACCCCTGTTTCTCATAACACAGCTGCACCAACTGTCCAAACATATGTGCATTTGTCCCAATTAGTAGAGGAATTCCATCATGCAGTCCAGTAGGGGGACACACTAAGGCCAGGGTCTCTACTTGCTCTGTCACTCCAGCCACGGAGATAGGAAAAAATAGCAAAATTCGGATATACCCGGAGTAGGGGTATGCCTTCTCACTTAACCCCCATACATGCAGTCCTTCCAATGGTTGTAAGGGTACGTCTGTCAGATGCTTCTGATACCAATCCTGGAACATAATTGTCACTTGGGAGCCACAGTCCAATACAGCTCTGGTGGGCACACCATTCACTTTTACTGTAGCTTCCATTGAAGGGCCCACTATTATGGACCAATCTGGAGAGGCGGTAGCAAGGACCTGGGTAGATGATCTAGCCAGAGAAGGACGTGAGTTAGCATTTTTGGGACCTTCACCGCGGTCATTTCGTGCACATCTTAACCACTGTTTTGTGCTCCAAAGCTCTCCTTGTAGCCAGCTCACCACTCTCTCTAAGTCTTTCAGAGACCGGCATTCCCTCTTCATGTGCCCATCCTTCCCACAATTATGGCAAAATATGTCTGCTGAAGTTTGGGGTGACCAAGGCATCACATTGGGGTCTGCAGCACTGGTACTATCAATAGAAAACCTTGGTGCCTCCTCAGCCGGCGGTGGGTTGGACATTTGGAGAATTCTCTTCAGTTCCCCCACTTCCATAGTCAAGATATCAAGCTTTGAGCAGGAGATGTCTTGAGGGGCACCCCCGCCCCCATAGCAGATGCAGTCGAGTAAGAGTTGGGGCCTGTACCCGTAGGAGAGGCCTTCATAAAGAGACTATTTATTGCTTCCCTGAACTCCCTCAGCAGTTTATCCCATGGCAGAACTTCAGTAGCCATCCCTCTCTGGATGGGCCCCTCTTGGCTGACATTTGGTTCTCAGGTTCTGTCGTGTGATTTTGGTGATTCCAGACCATCAGTGTCTGATCCTGCACCTGGAGCAGGGGATGTAGCAGCTACAACTGCACAGGGCTCTGAAAAACCTTCCTCCTCCTCAACTTCTCGTACCTCCTTCATCAACACATGGAAAGGCAAGGGACTAGATTTCCTTTGATGCAGTTGCAATTTGAGCAACACCCAGCTAGAGTGCCGGGCAGAGCAGAGTATATGATCCAGTCTTACCTGGTCCACTTCACTAGAGGTTCAACCCCCCCTTTCAAAAAATGGCTTGCAAGATTCCCTCTAATTGTTCCATATAGGCAGATAACAATTCCCCTGGCTGTTGTCTAACATCTTTAAGCTTCCATTTCAAGGCCTCAACACTAATGGTGCCCCCAAACACATTTTCAAGGGCAATTAGGTACTCTTGGGCTTTGGCGTCATGGTCAGAGACCCTCAGGGAGTAAAAAGTACGTTGGACGGGTCCCTGGATGCTCTCCCCCAGGCGAGCCCTTTTTTCTGCCTCGGAGCATTGCCAGTCTTGTACCGTAAGGGTAGCAGAGTCTATCCAGGTTTCTAGATCGACCTCCTCATTTGGAGTAGGGCGGATGCCAGAGAATACTTTGAGTTTGCGGTAAGAGTCATGACTAATGGCAGGTACAAACATAGGGGCTAGCACTGGCACAGAAGGAGGGGCAATAATGGGTGCTGGAGGGGGAGAGGGTGTTGGGGAGGAACGCCCCCAGGTGGCAATAATAGTTTCTTTAAATCCTCCACAGTTTTCCCTTCCTCCAGCAACAATTTAGCAAATTTCTCTTCAAAAGTTTCAGATAGTGGGGTGTCATTCCCCCCTCCGGTCTTTACTGTCCTTAGTTATCACTCTCCAGGCAGTGAGGGCTCCCTCTGGGGTAATAGTCTGTGACACTTTGGAGCTATCTATGGGGTCCTTATACTCTACTAGGGCCATGAAAGTGTGGGTGAGCCAATTAGCATGTCGACTCACCACCACAGGGTTTTGTAAACTTTCCACCTTGGAAAGTACTCCCTCTACAGTGTCCGTACTGGTACCCAGTGGAATATCCAAGATAGGTATAGCATTTTGGGGGTCGATCTCCTGCCCAGTACAACACCCCACCAACTGGTGTACAGCCACTTCTGTTGGGGTATCTATTTATTTTTAACAGTAATTCGTAAATGTGGCCACTAGAGGATGCTAATCCCAGCGGTGCCTCCAAGATGCAACCCCTAGGTGGCACTATCCCAAGGGCTACTACCCCTGCCTGTTTGACTACGGACAGGTTGAGGGGCCTAGGTCCTATGGCAGGTGCCTCCACCCAGAGGCCAGGGTTTGTAGTGGTTAGACTAGCTTGGTCACAGCCCCTGGGACACTGAGTCCCCTTTATTCCCTCTAGTGGCTCACACAGCACACCGGAGTTACAGCCCCAATACCCCATGTATACACACTGTTCACTTGTATAGATACCACTTACCCTCGAGACTGATTCTGCAGCACGTCTTTGAGGACCCCCTGTAAAATAAGGTTAAACAACATACACAGCAAAACACAATACTGTTTCCATAAGTACCAACACCACAGACAGTATATAGTATAACAACAACAAATCTTATTTATTTAGGGGGCAGTAACATGGGAGGGGGAAATCAGGTTAATTGATGGCATTAAATCACAGTACTGTGCACATACAGGGTCTGAAAAGTCACACTCTGGGTACCCAGGTTGGGGGGGCTAGCCAGGTCCGTTGCCTGGGGTTGGCCGGCAGGTGCAGATGGATGGGGCCCTGTAGAAGAAAATATATGCACAACACCCAATTGTAATCCGGAGCCGGATGGCTCAGTCCATGAAGCAGGGAAACAACAAGAATTAGATGACACACTTGTGATTGAAAACAGACTGCAGGGGAATACCCTGATTTGTACTCACAGTACCCAAGCTGAGGACCGGATGGTGGATGTTCTTCTGGATTGCCAGAACAACAGGGCATGGAGACAAGGTCCTTGTGACTGGACCCCACTGTAGTTGATACCAAATGTATTTAGTCCAAGCTAAGCTAGGGTTTGCTTCCAACTTCAGCACACAGCACGGGGGACTGGAACTAGCGATTCCCCACAAGCACTACGCACATTCATATGTAAAAGGAAAGTACTATACCAGGCAGGCTGCTTCTTGATCCCAATCGCAATTACTGCAAAATACCCAGGAGCACACACAGCAGCTTCAGTTCCTAACAGACTGAGCGCGATTCAGCAGCTTCTCCAGTCTTCTACAGGGTGAGCCTGGTTTCCACTCTTCAGACTTCCTTCTTTCTCCTCACAATTGGATTCAGTCTGAACTGGCACTTACAACGGCTGAAGGCCGATCCTCAGGGCCTCACACGTGCTTCCCGCGCAAAACTATACACTGCAGAAGCCCAGAGCTCCTTCTCTCTTCACTGTCACAACTGATCTGATCTTTCCAGTCACAGAGCAGGGCATTTCCTTTAGCTCCTCACCATTCTGTTGGCTGGTTCGGCTGTCACTCACAATAAGACTGCCTCTGTTGGTGGAAAAAGGTGCCAGGGTCAAAACTACGTTTCCCAGAGTCACTGCCCATACAATCCCCTTGTGGCTGGCTCAAAATTAAGAGTCCAAGTTCTGATTCATCCACAGGCTCCATTTTAGGGCTCCCTTAACCCAATTGGCCCAGCACAGCAGTTCAGGACCAAAATGAAAGAGCTACACTGAAACAGTTCGTACTGAAATAAAGACAGGTTAGACAAACTACATTTTCTCAGTCACTCTAAATGATTTCTGGCAAACAGTTATATCTTTCAACAAGGCTCCCTCTGCACATGTAGCGATGGCAGAAACAGAGCAAATTGGCGGCAGCTCGGGTGGGATTCGAGCATTAAATACACAGTCCCCCCATACAAACTAATTAAGTCTGCAAGCAAACAGTTCGTAAAGAGACAGTATGTGGAGGCTCAAATAGGACTCACTTGGAACCACATTTAAACAGCTCAGACACTGAACACCGCCCAGACTAGGAGCATTCAGGCAAGCTCCTGGAAGACTCTTGGGAACCCCCAGTTGCGGGGGGGGCGGTTATACTAACCTGGTCGACTTCTTTGACGGGGTTACAAGGATAGTAGATCAGGGAGCGGTGGTGGATGTTATCTTTCTGGACTTTAGCAAAGTCTTCGACTCTATTCCACTCAGGAGGCTGGTAAGGAAACTGAATCACGTGGGAGTGGGCAGGGAGGTGGATGAGTGGGTGAGTAGCTGGCTGAGAGGAAGACCACAGAGGGTTCAGGTAAATGGGACATTTTCAGCTGAGAGGGAGGTGACCAGCGGGATACCACATGGTTCAGTAGTGGGTTCCCTACTTTTCAATGTGTTCATAGCAGACATTGCAAATGGGCTGGAAGGTAAAGTGTGTCTTTTTGCTGATGACACCAAGATTTGCAACAGATTGGACTCTTCTGAGGGTGTGAGGAATATGACTTCAGACTTGAAGAAGCTGGAGGAGTGGTCGGAAACATGGCAGCTGAAATTCAATGCCATTAAGTGCAAAGTCATGTACTGAGGCAGAAACAATCCCAAAGAGGATTAGTACCTGGGAAGAGAGAAGCTAGCCTCCACCAGCCAGGAGAGGGACCTAGGGGTCATTATATCAGAAGACTTGAAAGTGGGTAAACAGTGCAAAAAGATGGCACTAAAGGCAAGTGGCATGCTGGGCTGCCTTTGGGGGGGAATCATGAGTCATAGGTAGGAGGTGGTGTTACTACTCTACAGGGCGCTGGTTGGCCCCCACTTGGGAGTACTGCGTACAGTACTGGAGACTGCACCTCAAAAGGGACATAGACAGAATTGAGATGGTGCAGAGGCGGGCCACGAAAATGATTCAGGGACTGCACTATATGGCATACCAGGATGGGGTGAGGGAACTCAACATGTACTCCCTGGAACAGAGGGGGGGAGAGGGGTGACATGATTGAGACTTTTAAATATATGAGGGGTATAAATAAGGTTAACATTCAGGAGCTTTTCCAATTGAAAGAGAGTGAGAGAACAAGAGGGCATGACATGAGGGTGAAGGGAGGGAGGTTCAGGAGTAATACAAGGAAGTTCTTCATTACATAAAGGGTGGTGGACCCATGTAATAGCCTACTCGAGGAGGTAGTGGGGGCTAAAACGGTAAGCAAGTTCAAGTATGCATGGGATCGACATAAAGGTAGCATATGGAATGGCAAAGGAGGGGAGGGGGAATAGCACCAGGTAGGTTCTTGGGCAGACTAGATGGACCTTGCGGTCCCCTTCTGCTGTCACTTTCTATGTTTCCAAGTGTTAACATTAACACCCTGGGTGGTTATTGACAGTTTGCCTATTTGTTTGTTGCCAGTTTGTTTCTGTTCAATTTCAGTTTGAACTGAATTGCACAAAATGTTAAAAATGGTTTGAAATCACTGAATTGCCCTGTTTAGGTGGTTGGGGGGGGGTGTTCCATAATACTTATTATAAAGGAGATTTCTTTTGTACATACACCAGGAATTTTCAAATGATTTTAAACTGCAATAAAAATCTTAAACATTCTAAACTAAGCAGAGTATATTTTGAAAAAAAAATAACATTGAAAACAGCAAATTTTATTAGCTAACAAAACTGAACACAGCCAATTTTATTAGCTAAAGAACACAAACCATGCTAGAGAATGCAGTTATTAATGTCACTAGATGGCACTGTTGCCTTACCTTAATCTTGATGTGATGCATGGGCACTATATCTAGCG
Organism: Neoceratodus forsteri; assembly: GCA_016271365.2. Classification (NCBI taxonomy): domain Eukaryota; kingdom Metazoa; phylum Chordata; order Ceratodontiformes; family Ceratodontidae; genus Neoceratodus; species Neoceratodus forsteri. Next base: position 1,100,443,366 of record CM057456.1, on the reverse strand, counting down.
TATCCTTTGCATACTCAGAAGCTGCTATATTTTTTTTTGAGACTCATGGTTACAGTATACAGTATCACAATCAGCAATACATAGCCTGCCACCTTCTGTCTCTCACTCAACCCAATAAAATTGCTGGCAATCATACCAGAGAAGCCTATAAAAAGACTTAATCAAAAAATGATCCCATCTCTCAGCATCACAAAGCCACAGGTCCATGACCTCTATGCAATGTGGCAGTAAAAATGTGTGTGGATCATGAGAAAAAAGCCACATTACTGTACATGCAAACCAATTGAACACTAACTGGAAAAAACAGGAATTCAACAGATAGTTTAGCAAGTTTTGCTATTATAAAAAATAAAAAGAAAAGGACAAAAGAATGAAAAAGGATATGTTATGTAACTGTGAGAATACAAAATGTGTCCAATGAATGCATTTATTTGCATGGCATACAGAGCTGGAGTGGAACTCAATCATTATTTACTCCCGCTTACTCATCAATGGAAAGTTTCACATGAGCTGCATCAGCTCCTTCTCAAATTATGTAGCATGTTTCACCATTCCAGACCAACATACTATCAGAGCTAGGCAATATAATTGTATAAATGACATATGGCAGGGCCTGCTAAGAAATAAATGGTATACATGTTGACAGCGGAGTCCGCTATAGCGACAACAGCATCACGTCGCTGTAGGGAACCCGCTGGCATCCGGCACTGTCTGTAGGGGTCCTGCACCCCCCCGACTCAGAGTTGAGAATCGTAAGTGGGGGATGCGGAGGACACAGCCCCCTGCATGGGGGTTTCGGGGCCAAAGTCCCCCCAAAAGAAAACACTTGTTGCTTCTGCACACCGGCAGCCGACTGCCGGTTTCTCTGTCGGGTCATTCGACAAATATTTGCTATTGAGGCAGTCCATGGCATGCTGTATCCCCCGCATAGGGTCTTTTTTAATATGGTTTATTTATTTCGTTTTTGCTGACTGACAAAAAAGGGCTATGCATTTTGGCCCCTTTTCAGCCTCATCCCTGGGGGGGAGGAGAATACAGGTGTAGACTGACATTAAGCTGTTGGTGATATTTTTTTAGTGAATGAGGGATTTTTAGCCTCATCCGGGGGATATAGATGCAGACTGGCATATTAAACAAGGTTTTAAGCTGTTGGTGATATTTTTTTAGTGAACAAAATTTTTTGTTTAGTGAATGGGTTAAAGTTGGCCAGAACACTGGGGAAAACTCTTTTCGAGAAGTGTCATGGAATCTTTAATGTCCACTTAACAATCACCAGAGGGATGTCAGTAGAACGTCTCTTCTGAAATAGGGCCCCTCAGGAGAATAGCACCACCCTCATGCTGCACTGCAGTGTCAGTATTGGGACCTTTGTAAATTTAAGGTTAGAAATATCCAGAACTCCAAGTAAAATTTTAACTTGGAAAAGGATAGGCGATTAATGTTTTCTGCGATCTCCAAGAGATGGAAAAGCTTAGAAAAGTTACAGTGGTATTGGAACCTGGATTTTCTTAGAAAAGGTCAGATCATTTATAAGTCTTGGTCTAAACTTTGCTGAGCTTTGGCTCTAGCTTGATTAAACAAGCATTTGTCAATGCTGAATGTTTGCTTGCTGGCATTGGCATTGGTAGTGTAGAAGTTACAGAACTGCATAATAGGAATGGCAGCGAAGTATTGAACTGAAGCCAACCCCACCACCACCCTGCAGAGAGTGACAGGCATTGGGGTGTGCCTTTGGGTCATCAGGCATAGCGACCACCCCATTTCACCTCACCCTACCCTGCAGACACCGACAAGTGTCACGGTGTGCCTTGGGGTCTTTGGCCCTTATGCGCACCCCATTCCATCAGGAAATACGGTGAGATGGGTGTGGTATAGGAGAATGGGGTGAACTTTGGGGCCGAAGAGCCCAAGGCATACCTTGATGCCTCTCACTGGCTGCAGGGTGTGGAATGGTATGAGCATTACAGGCGAGAATCCCAAGTCACACCCCTGATGCCTGTCATTCTCTACAGAGTGGGGCATTATGTTTTTTTTACTTAATTTTATTAGAGACATTCACATATTCTCAGTATATCATTACTTTGGTTGCATTTGATGTCCATTTTCTTTGTGAACAATACATGTTATTCATATTCCTTATTTCTACATACACATTTCTTACATATCTCTAAGAACCACTTAATTACATACAGTTCCAATATTTCTTAACTACTAATTCTAAGGGACCCATAACTATTGAACTAATGGCTGATATCTACTTGAGAGGGAGGCGCAGATAGGGATACACAGAGAGAAGGTGGTGGGGGGGGTGATTAGTTTATTTAATTCACTGATTCTTTATATAAGTCCCACCGTGTCCATCTGTTATTATATAGACTTACATTATGATTGACAGCAAAGAGTGGGGCATTATGGTCGGAAACCCTAACGCCACAGGCATTCGTTGGTATTTTCACTCCAAATTTTCAACATGGTTTTTTTGTGACCCCCACCTCATGAACAGTGGCAATATCAGTTTGTTAGCTGAAAGCTGCTTTTGCACAGTGACTACGACATTTAGCACCACAGGTGCAAAAACACATTCCAAACAGGATATGAAAAATGACAGCTGTACTGTTCATGGGGAGGTGTAAAAAATGGCAATGTTGAAAATCTGCAGTGAAAGTATTAAAAAAACTGGTGAAGTCATGAGCGTACATAGAAACTGTGCAACGCACACCTGTAATGTAATTAGTTTGGGGATTTTTTTACAGCAGATTGTCAACACATGCATTTTGTGACTTCCGATCATGAACAGTGGTGTCACTGTGATTTTCTTTATCTGTCCCGAACAATGATTTCCCACAGCGACCACGCATTACTGCTTTGAAAGTGTGAAAACACATTTCGGCCATGTTGTGAAAAATGACAGCTGTACTGTTCATAAGGAAGTGTGGAAAAATGCCACTGGTGAAAATCTGGACTGAAAATATTACAAAGTCATGAACTTACAAGGGTGCGTGGAAACTGTGCAATGCTCACTCGTAACACAGTCATTTTATGGACTTTTGTCACCAAATTTTCAACATAGCCATTTTAAGACCTCTGCTCATGAACAGTGTAACTGTGATTTGCTTAATCTGTCCCAAACATTGCTTTCGCACGCTGACTGCACCATTGTGCGCTACGTGTGCGGAAACACATTTGGGGCGAAATATGATAAATGGTAGCTATACTGCTCATAAGGAAGTGTAATAAAATGGCAATGTTGAAAATCTGGCGTGCAAATATTAAAAATTCACAAACTTGTGAGTGTGGGTAGAAACTGCGCAACGTGCTCTCCAAAACAATCATTTTAGGAATTTTTTCACCAAATTTTCAACATAGCCATTTTAACACCTCTGCCCATGAACAGTGTCACTGTGATTTTCTTAATCTGTCCCAAACATTGGTTGCAAGACATCGACTGCGCCATTGTGCGCTATATGTAGGGAAGCACATTTTGGGCACATGTGAAAAATGACAGCTGTACTGCTCATAAGGAGGTATGGTAAAATGGCAATGTTGAAAATCTGGAGTGCAAATATTAAAAATTCTGAATTTACAAGCGCTAAGGAACTGCACAACGAAGCTCATAAAACTGTCATTTTAGTTTTTTCACTAATTGTAACATGGGCTTTTTGAGAGCCCACCTTCTGAACACTGGCACTGTTGTTTCGTTAATCAGTCCCGAAAGGTGATTTCGCGCATGACTGAAAAATCACCCTTTGGGCCCGATTAACGCCATGAGACAGTTCAAGAATTCATGAGGAGGGGTCCCAAAAACCCCATGTTGAAAATTTGGTGCCAAAATTCTCAAAAAATGCCCGAGATATGCATTAAAGTTGAAAAAACCTGATTTATTGCATTATACAGCTTACTGCATTTCCTCAGTTCACAGTCAGCTTTGAAGAGTGCAGACGTGTTCCGGTCCACCAAGATTGTCGCGCCGAGCTCGGAGGTAAGTATTGAGGGGGTGTGGGGAGGCAGGTGCACAGTGGGTGGGCATGGGTGGGCTGGGAGACCGCCAAGGGAACGCTTTTGTTTACAGTTTTTTAAAGGAAGACGATGTGGGACGCTTGCCATGCTGGGGTGGGCTCCAGTGTGGCAGCTGGAAGGCTGTTTGGGGGGCTTGGAGCTGACAGGAGATTGGGCACCCCATCAGCCATACAGACTGTGCTACACTGGGGTGGGCTCCCAGTGTGGCACCTGGAAAGCTTTTTTGAGGGGCATGGAGCTGATGGGGATTGGGCACCCCGCTGCTCATACAGTATGTGCTTGGGGCGATGAGCATGCAACATGCATGCCTGCGGTGGTGGGGTGAGCACTGCTCACTGAAGCGGAGCTCTCCCTTTCAACTGTATGGCACTGCATTTTCAACTGCTGTCATAGACAACTGCAGTGTTGATTAGAGAACTGCGACCGCGCCTGCAAACACACTGATTGAATTGGAAGACGGCTGCCACACCTCCGAAAACTTGGATGATGGCACTATGTTTCTTGCACATGCATGCAAGCAAACATAAAAATGGTTTACTGTAGCTCAGGTTTCCTTAGACAGCATCAACCATCAATCTTCACAATTGATTACCACTTGTGGGTCTGCGCCACAGGCACTAGGACCCAACAGGAGTCAGAACTTTTCTGGTGGGAGCTGGTGATGTGAGAGGCCCCGCATGCATCACTGCACATGCTCCCAGCAAGCATTAATCCCCGACAGAGAAGGGCTCTACCGGTGGATTAATGCCCGGGTGGGGGGGTTGGTGCACAAGGCCGCAGGCCGAGTGCTTCCAACCACCCACTGGGCATTAGTCCACCGGTAGAGCCTGACTCTGAAGGGGATTAATGTGCTTGTAACATGGCAAGTGCAAGGGGAATACTGGGCAACTTGTGTTTCACTTGAAACTACAGAAGAGTTGTCGACAGTAATCATGCTGCTTGGACAAGTATCCACGATTTGCTCGGCTCGAATACTGTGAGATGAGCTCAGAACATGCGCATTCACGGTTGACGCTACACATTTATTTATATAGTGTCTGGTATTTTGAACAGATGCCAGAAAACTTGTACTGTGTGCAATACAGAACATACGCTGAGATCATCGTATTCGTATGAACCGTTTTTTTATGCTGTGTGGTTCCCCGTCATATCCCGGTCCTGGCGTATGGGACATATCTTTGTGTGATACTGAATGGTAACAGATCTACACGCCATGAGTACTGTTCCTTGTTCTCTCTCTCCCTCTTTGCGCTCTGCCTCTATATGCTCAGCATTTTCTTCACTTCTACTGTTGCACAGTCTCTCGCTCTGTTGCAGAATCCGTCCGTGAAATATATTTTCCTCACTCTATCGGTCGGTCGCCACGATACCTAGCAGCACTCTTATGTGTGTGTTAATGAAGTCAGACACAGAAACAAAGATCACACCACACACTAATAATTTTACTTGTACTGTTTCTTTTGCGCGATCCCGATACCGAGCGGGCTCTACTGCTGGATTAATACCTGCTCGGTTTTCATCAGCTGATGCCTTTGCACCAATCTCATTTCTGCATTTCAACATGATCTTTTGTGCCATGTTACAAACTGCTTTAGTTCCTTTTTTCCCACCTTTGAGTGCATATCAGTAGAGTTATCACTCATCTTGTTGGAGCCACAGCTTTACCTCCTATACTATGACAGCATTCAGTTCTTTGGCTTTAGTGTTGAATATACTAGAGTTTGTTATTTTAGGGTCAGTTTAGTTAGCATAACACAAAAAATTGACAGTTTTCTCTCAGGCTTGCCATGTACTAACAGCCGGTGACCATGGAAGAAGGTAGAGAGCCTTAAAAGGCAGGTTGCTCTAGCAATGGGACTGTGTCTGGTCATCACCTCTCTCTCTCTCTCGGTGGGTGCTCTGACAATTGGCAGTCTGGTGTCCAGAAGGGGGGACAGTCCTCCTAGAGCCACAAAAATAAACACTCTTGATCCCACACACTCTCAGCATCAGGATCTTTGGACCATTTGGCCTTTGCCTCTTCTAGACCTGATCAAGGTCATCCTCTGGCCATTCTGCTGTGAGACACTTGACTTCTGTTGGTCTGGGTTCCGCACCATCATCACTGATGACTCTGGGGACATCTGGGCCTGTGAGGTGTGTGTGTCTCCCTCATGGAGCCTCTCTCTGTCTGTTAGAGAGGACCCTGGTGGGCAGTTCATTCACTGGGCAGCTTTTGTGGAGCAGTGGGTGCAGTGAATAAGTCATGCAGTACTGTGTCTGATGATGGCCTCTGACCCCATGGGGTCCGCTGGGCTGGCGCCATCTTCAGTGTGACTTGACATAGGTGTGTGACTGACCTCAGCACTGGCTTGTAGGCTGGCAGGCAGCACCGCCAATGTCTACCCCACATGTGGTGTCACCTCTATCCCCTCCGGTGATGGGGGCAGCCACAGTGCTGCTACTGGTCACTTCCATGCTGGCTGGGTCATTGTCTCATCGACGCCATACAACACCATGCTGGACACCTTCAGTGATCACTGTATCAGGAAAGTTAGATGCTCTCCATCAACCCCCAAAATAAATTTGGTCCAGGTCCCTCCGGTCACTTGAACTAGTGCCCTCCTAAAAGAACTTGCTGCCTCTGACTGGTCCCTCATCTATTCTGCCTCAGATATTGACTCGGCTTTCTCCCACTTCCACGCCAAACATTTTCACACTTGGGACAAGCACGCCTCCCTTATGAAATCCATGGTTATTGCTTCCACCATCCTTGGATTACACCTGACTATATCAATTTGTGCAAGTCCCGGGATCAAGCTTGGGCACTTTTTAAATTCTCCCAATCCCTGCCCAACCTCTTGTCCTACAGGTCAGTCAAAAACTCCTGCTTAAAGGCTGTCCATGCTTCTAAGTCCCCCTACTTCAGAGCAAAACTCCAGTTTATCCATAGCTCCCCAGCTAAATTCTGAAGGTTATCCACTCCCTCATCAACCTCCCAGCCCAGTCCATTCCCCCGTCCTCCTTGTGGATGGCTCAGCAGTCTCTGACACTACCTGTGTCACTGCTCATTTTAACAATTTCTTTACTACGTACACACTCCCCCCATCTCCATCACCTGGTTCCCTTCCCCTTCTGTCCTCTTCTTCCTCTTCCCTGTCCCACTCACCTGAGGTCTTCCAGTTTTCACCCATTTCCTCTCAGGAAGTCTTTCTCGCCCTTTCCTCACTTAACCCTTCTGAGTCCGGAGCTAATGGGCTGGACCGCAAACTTCTCTGTATCTCTGCTTCGGCTATTGCCTCTCCACTCTCTCACCTACTGAACCTCTCCTCCTCCCTCTTAACTGTTCCCCAGGCCTGGAAAATGGTGAAGGTGCTTTGTCTGCACAGAGAGGGTGACCCATTCTCTCCTGGCAATTTACTGGCTGATACCCTTACTCCCTTCTCTTGCAAAACTGCAAGAGACTATTGTTAGTGTCCATGACCTTTGGCCTCAGAAACTGGCTAGGCTCTCTCTCTCCCTCACCCACTTTCTCCATGCTGGATGACACCCCTCTGGAGGATCCTTGCCTGCAAGTACCTTGATATGTGGACTGATACTAAGCTGGACTTCTCTGCACAGATTGACTACTGTGCTGTGAAGGGTACTGTATCAACTCACTTTGCTAAATCAGTAGGAGGAGAGAGAGAGAGAGAGAGAGAGAGAGAACTTAATTGGGGGTGTGGCTTAGACCATATAAAAGCAGGTGACTCCAGTTGCTACTTCCTGTTGCTAGCCTATAAAGCAGAAAGCAGCTAACTGAAAGAAGGTACAATTTTCTTACTAATTTAACACTTCTATCTCAGCAGAAATCAGTTTCTGTTGAGATTAAGCAGACAGATACTTTATTAGAAGTAGAAGGGGTCTTATTTAGGGTTAAAAAAGAAAGTGTGTGTTCTGTGCTGTGAAGGGTACTGCATCAACTTACTTTGCTAAATCAGTAGGAGGAGGAGAGAGAGAGAGCTTAATTGGGGGTGTAGCTTAGACCATATAAAAGCAGATGACTCCAATTACAACTTCCTGTTGCTAGCCTTTTTTCTTACTAATTGCCCTCCATCCCACCCACCCTAAGCCAGTTCTACTTTTATAGCTGCTGGATTTGACTGACAACAGGAACTTCCTGTTTGGCAGTAATAAGGGAAGGATCATAGAGAAACATTAGTTTTGTCAACCTTAAAGGAAAAAAGTAGCTCGCTTTCCCCCCCTCCCCCAACTGCTGGTGGTCTGACACTGAGCAAGGAAGAAGGAGGCTACTGAAGAATATAGGAAGTTGCTGTCCCAGAACAGGAAGGGTGAGAGTCGTAAGGAGAGGAGAGAGGAAGCATACAGAGAAACTGGAGAGGGGACACAAAATAAGACATGATAGGAGTGATGCAGTGCAATGGCTGTGGGGCAGCAGTGTTCCAGGAGGCATTCTGGAGGCTGCGATGATGCCCTATTTGCAGGCACCTCTCTGTTCTGAGGGAGGAGGTTGCCTGTCTCCAGGCTGACCTGGCTAGGATTCGTGAAACCTCCTCCCCAACCCAGGGACCACCAGGGCCAATGCCACTACCTCAGAGGTTGCCAAGAAAGAGGAGAGGCTGGACCAGGGTGGGCTCAGGGAGGGAGAGTGTGGTGGAACAGAGTTGCATCCCTCCAGCTATACCTCTCCACAATTCATTCACTCTTCTGGTGGCTAGTGGTTCCTCTATGGAGGCACCTGCAGTGGAGACCAAGGAGGATGCTGGGAACCTTCACAAAGGAGACCCACGGGAGGGTGGCATGGGACCCCACAGGGGAAGGAAACAACTCCTGGTGGGGGACTCAATCATTAGGGGGGTAGAAGTGGGGAGGGGAGAGGGAGGTAAGGTGCCTGCCTGGCATCACGGCTTGGAGGGACAGGAAACGAATCCTCAGGATCGTGGGAGCAGCTGCACGAGGGAGGGAGCTGGATGTCATTGTCCACCTAGGGACAAATGACCTGGCTAGGAATGGGGCCAGAGCAGTGCAAGAGGAGTTTGTAGAGTTGGGGAGGGGCCTTAGACAAGTAGCGCATACGGTAACCTTCTTGGAGGTGCTGCCTGTCTATGTCAAGGGTGATGCTAGGGTACTCCTCACCAGGGAATTCAATGAATGGTTGAAAAACTGGTGTGGAGCTCAGGGTTTTGGCTTCACTGCGGACTGGGGAGCCACCTGGAGGGATGCAGACCTATACTGGAGCAATGGTCTGCATCTGTCCAGGGAGGGAACTAGGATCCTAGGTGAGAGGTTTTTCTAACCCCAGGAATCACTCATTATGATTAAACTTCATGCAGTCAGCCTCCTGTGTTGAACTGCCTGGAGAGATGGAATTTTATTTAAATTTTAGAAAATGGGCTTTTTATTTGGAGGCATCTGATTGGCTAGTACCCATTCCACAGGGGTACATTAACTTTCAATAGATGCCCACCAAATAAAAACTCCCAACCCAAACCTGCCTGATGCCCAGCCAGATATATCCTTGTGCCCAGCCTGCTTCATCATTGGCTGAAGCAGTGGGCACACAATTTTAAACTGCCGTCATTTTTTTACTCGCTTAGCGAGACAGAGACCGAGTGCTCCCTCTCCCAAACACACACACATCTCCCAGTAATTTAAAAATTACAGCACTGTATTCCTAAAAGAAATAAAAGTATTACTGGTTCGACCTCCTCCCACAAAATCAACAGACCTTCCCTGAAGTCCGTTGCCATTGTACATCGCTGCCGCCTGCCCACCAGTCCTCAATCAAGCTGGGTTACTGTACATCGCTGCCGTCAGCCGCCCACCACCAGCCCTCTCATACGGAAGACACGCTACCACTCCTGTTCTGCTCTCCATTTGAAATGCTGCCGCACAACAAAGAAAGAAACTGCACTTACATTTCTTTACATAAAATGTAAATGTTTTACAGTCTCGATTATTTACTGTAATTACCAGATCTCTACCACTCCACTCCAGATCTCATCAGTAAGCGCAGGAAAAGCTCGAAATATGACAGGAAAGCAAAGCTGAGAGCCCAATCGGCTTCAGGTAACTGATGGTGGACAGAGTGCATCTCCATAAAAAATAATAAACTTCTATTTCAAGAAGGTGGGTGTGCGTGTGTGTGTGTGGGGGTGTTGACACTCTGCACTGTTAAGAGGAGTTATAAACAGACTACTATAGGAAGCTTATTTAGGCGGAGGAACTATTTAATAACAAAATTAATCTTAAACAATTTATTAACAATTTTTACCTCTTTTTTTACAGTGCCCATTTTCTAAGAATAATACGTTCTCAGGGTGGGTAGAGCACACGGACCGCCATAGGCTATAAAGCCCTCCGCTGTGGCATCGGGCCTCATTACACCCCTGGCCAGTCCGGTATTGCCCAATACCGCCCACCCTGTCGGGCATCATTGCTTGCATGGAACTCTCAGTTGGCTCTTGCCACTTTCAAACTGCTGCCCTAGCAACTGCTGCACTCTGAGTGCTTCAGATTCTTTACTCCGCCTGCCTAGTAAGGATGTCCCGGAGAGCTCTCCTTGAACTGTCTCTGACTAAAGTTTATGTGTAGATAAGTATCCTTTTTTAGTTTATTTTTAAATTGCTGCCTTAGAAACATTGATTAGTATACTAAATTACTGTTTTAGAAGTTTTATATTTATATTCGCTGTTCCCTTACGGTTCCTTGGAACTGAGGGTTCCGTGTCTATTTTAAATATTTCTTATCTCAAATTATTATTATTTATAGTGATTTAGCGATCGGTTCCCCTGAACCACTTTAGTTTTGTCTAAATTTAGTAATTTTCTCAGTTCCTTTTTCTTCAGGAACCGAATAGTGCTCGGTTCCAGGAACCGCTAGCGGTAGTTATTTCAAAATAATCTCCGGTTCCGAGTTACTTTAAATAACGGTGCTTTGAAGTAATCTTTTTTGCCCACCTTAAATGTCAGAGGTCCATTTGGATAAACCTGAAAAACGCACAGGACCCACAGGTTTTAAATGTTGTGACTCTTGTGAGCAACTTATAGCAAAAGCAGACAGACATTCTCTCTGTATTTCTTGTTTGGGTATAAGTCACATATTTGCCAGTTGTGATATTTGTAAGACCTTTTGCCCAAAAACATTAAAGAAAAGGTCTAAAATTTTGGAAGAGATGGCTTCTGCTTCTGGGGATAATTCTGCTTCTTCCTCCTCCCACAGAAAGGATGGAGGTAAAGCCAAGGATCCTGACAGGAGTTCAGATAAATCTGAACAAGGTAAAACAAAAAAGGCTGTAGAAACAGGCACTGAACCTGTTCCATTAAAGAAAAAGTGTAAAGAAAAACATGTCACTGCGCCTCTGGCCGAGAAGGCTAAGGAGCTCCCAGCAGACAAGCATATTATGCCCTCGGCTGAGGACATTGCTAAGGCATTACAAGTATTACAAGCCCTACAGGGTGCAATCCCGGTTCCTACACTAACTGCCCCGGTTCCTCCTTCAGCCCCAGCAAGGCAAGAAGTGCTGGAAGTGTTTGGGGAGGAGGATGAATTTGAAGGGGAACCTATAGATCCAGAGGTTTCCCCCCGATCAAGAGTTTGGATCTCCTCCCAGGGGTCCTGAGGAATACTCCTCCCACTATGCTTTTGTTAAGAACATGGTGGAAACCCTGAACCTTCCCCTTCAGGAAACAGAGGAAGATATGGAGGAGGCAGACTTTCTAGAAATGATGGGATTAACCCCCATGAAATGTTTACTTCTGCCCATGCATAAATCTTTAAAAAAGGCTGCAGTGCAGATTTTTAAAACTCCAACCTCTATTCCTGGTGTGGATAAGAAAGCTGACAAGAAATACCAGCTGGACAGAACTAACGCTGATTTTTCTATTTACACATCCTGATCCTGAGGAAGTAGTCCAAGCTGTTGCCTGTGACAAGGCCAGGATCCCATTGGCTACCTATCCACCAGACAAAGATTCAAGAAAAATGGATGCTATGGGAAAGAAAGGGTACATGGCTGCCTCTTTATTAGTTCAGCAGGCCAGTTACATGGCATATTCAGTACAGTACCAAAAAGCTCTATGGAACACTGTTCTAGCTTTGGCTGGTAGGGTCCCAGATGAAGTGGCTGTGGACTTACAAGATACAGCAAGGGCTGCACTTGATGCTTCCAGGTACCAATTTCATATGGCAGTGGATGCCAATGATACTGCATCCAGGTTAGTGGCTTTGTCAGTTTCACTCAGAAGGTTTGCATGGCTTAGAGCCACCAACCTAACCTCAGACACCCAGGCCAAAGCAATGGATTTCCCCCTGGAGAACAACTCCTTGTTTGGGGATAAAACTGAGGCATACATGAAAAAGGTGGAGGAATATAAATCCACCTATCGGAGCAATTCCAAGGATAGGCCCTTCACCTCTTATAGATCCAAGAGTAGGGGAGGTAGGGGCAGGTTTTTACCCAAACCTTTCTTTCAGGCACAAGCCTCCCAGCCTCAGCAGCAGGCTAGAGGTTATTTTAGAGGAAGGGGCAGGAGAGCCATGAGAAGAGCAGCTCCTGCACCACAGGTTCAGGCACAGCCTGCACAGAATCCCTGACGGGCTAGTGCAGGTCGCATCCCCTATTACAGATCCACCAGTAGGTGGCAGACTGGCTCATTACCTTCACGCTTGGCAGTCCATCACCACAGTCAAGTGGGTGCTGGGGGTAGTGAGCCAGGGCTTGGTGCTCAGTTTCAAATGATTCTCAAAGCTAAGAACAAGAACCTTTGCCCCGGCAACAGCTGCACACAGGATTTTGTTGGAAGCAGAGGTAAAAGAAGAAGAAGAATCAGCATTTATATAGCGCTTTTCATACACAGTATCCCAAAGCGCTTTACAAGCAGTGCTAGACTGGTAGTGAAGTGACTGAATGTGTGTAAAACATCTGCTAACAATCAAAGCAGTAGAGGTAGTGCCTCTAATAAGCAGGGGAAAAGGTTTTTATTCCAGATACTTCCTCATAAGGAAGAAAAACGGGGATTGGCGGCCTATTTTGGATCTAAGACTTCTGAACAAGCACATTTTGAAACCAAAGTTCAGAATGGTCACTCTTACCATAATCATTCCTTCCTTGCGAAAGGGAGACTGACTAGCCTCCCCAGATCTAAGGGATGCTTATTTCCATATTCCCATCAGACCTTCTCACAGAAAATTCTTGAGATTCAGGCTGGCTTCAGGCCATTATCAGTTTGCAACTCTCCCTTTTGGGCTAACTTCGGCACCAAGGGTTTTTACAAAGTGCCTATCAGTGGTGGTAGAGTTTTTGAGAAAACAAGGTATAACAGTCTTCCCCTACCTGGATGACTGGTTAATAGTAGGACAGTCTCTACAGCTTGCAGTGCAGTCACTGGCACTCACAAAATCCACACGAGAGTCCTTGGGATTTCTTATAAATGAAGAAAAATCTCAACAGGTACCACTCCAGGTGCTGGAGTTTATTGGAGCAGAACTAAATACCAGACAGGGCAGAGCCTTCCTGCCAAAGGACAGGGCAATGAGCATTCTGCAAATTGCAAAGTCCTTTGTCTCTGGGAGACCCAGAACAGCCAGAGAATTTCTCAGGCTACTGGGCCACATGGCATCTGCCACTGCAATGGTAATGGGCTCCAGGTTTCAAATGAGAGCTATTCAGTTCCTTCTCAAACAGTACTGGTCTCAAAGGACGGATCCTATGTCCAAACTGGTTCCAGTCACAGAAAGTTTAGTCCAGGCTTTACAATGGTGGCTGGAGGAGTGCAACCTCAGGGTGGGTGTACCTTTTATAAGGGAACAACCCTCAGTAATCCTCACAACAGATGCCTCTCTTCTAGGTTGGGGGGCACACATGTTAGTGCACACAGCAAGTGGCACATGGTTCCCCAAGAGTCTCTGTTGCCCATAAATCTCTTGGAGCTCAGGGCTGTTTACCTGGCTTTGAAAACATTTGCTCCTTACCTGCAAAACAGGGTGGTGCAAGTCAGAACAGACAACACCACAACCATGTATTACATCAACAAGCAAGGAGGTACCAGGTCAGATCTGCTGTGCACAGAAGCAATGAGACTGTGGTCCCTGGTATACTCCATGGGAGTATCCCTATCAGCCATACACCTTCCAGGGAAGGACAATGTGCTGGCAGACTCTTTAAGCAGGATAAGTCAGGATCACCATGAGTGGTGCATTTATACTCAGTTACTCAGTACAATTACAGAAAATGGGGCACTCCAGTTGTGGATCTCTTCACCTCCCCAGAAAACCACCAGCTTCCAATGTACTGTTGCAGGCCTCCTCTAAGGGGCACAATCCCCCTGGATGCCTTGGCCCTGAACTGGACAGGGAAATTTCTGTATGCATTCCCTCCTTTCCCTATGATATTCAGGACCTACTGAAATTGAGGTCCCAGCCAGCAAAAACGATACTGGTGGCTCCGTATTGGGCGAGACAGCACTAGTACACTCTTCTGCTGTCTCTGTCAGTGGTTTCCCCAATCCATCTGCCCAGGAGGCACAACCTGTTAACCTCCTCTCAGGGCAGGATCCTGTACCCCAGTCTCAAATCACTGAGGCTCAAGGCGTGGCTCTTGAGGACTTAGAATTTGCTAACCTTAATCTATCAGAACAGGTGCTGACAGTGCTTAGGGGTTCCAGGAAGCCTTCTACTAAGAAGACTTATGCTTCTAAGTGGAAAAGATTTACAATATGGTGTACAGGTAGAGGCTTGAGCCCTTTCCGGTCTGATTTGGCTATTCTTCTAGATTACCTTACACATTTACATTCCTTAGGCCTGAGGCCTTCCACCCTTAAGGTTCACTTAGCTTCAGTCTCTGCTTACCTATCAGTTGGTAAGGAGAGTTCTGTGGCTTCTCATCCAGTATTTAGAAAATATTTTAAAGGCCTTAATCTTCTGCACCCTCCCCTAAGGGAACTGGTTCCTGCCTGGAATCTAAATATTTGCATTGCTAAACTCATGGATACACCATTCGAACCTATGGCAACCGCAGATTTGAAGTATGTCACTTGGAAAACTGTTTTCCTGGTTGCCATTACTTCAGCCAGAAGGATCAGTGAATACAAGCCCTGCACAGATGTGGACTACATCTCATTCCATAGGGACAAGGTAGTCCTTAGGACTAATAGAAAATTCCTTCGCAAGGTGGTATCTGATTTTCACTTAAATCAGTCTATCACTCTACCTGTCTTCTTTACAGACAACTCCAGTTCTCCAGAAAGGAGACTTCACTCCCTTGATGTCAAAAGGGCTCTCAGCCACTACACTGACAGAAAGTACAGTTACGTAAGAACTTACCGTAACAGTAGATCTTCGAGAACAGCTCTTGCAGCAGGTTACACCATTAGGACTGAAGCCGGCAGGTGGCAGGACCCCACGGAAAAATTCTAGCTAGCTATCTTCAGCGGGGACCACCCCAATGTCGGTCCTGCCTCCGACGTCAGGCGTAGTACATAAGGGGGCGGTCCCGCCAGATTCCCCAGTTCTCCCGCCGGAGACTTCCGGCCGCAGGCTGACATCGAAATGGGAGACCGAGGATCCACCGTCAGAAGACAAACGGGAAAATCCCTGTTAACAAAGGCATAAGCCATGCCTCCTCCAAGGGGGAAGGTGGGCAGGAAGGTACCTGCTGCAAGAGCTGTTCTCGAAGATCTACTGTTACGGTAAGTTCTTACGTAACTGTACTATCTTACTTCGAGACACAGCTCTTGCAGCAGGTTACACCATTAGGACTGATTCCCAAGCAGTAGCGCTTGCAAACACTCTGGGAGGAGGAAATTAGAAAGAACGTTCCAGGTCCTGAATCTAGGACAGGAGACCCTGTAGCACCGCCAGGCCGAAGCCTGCTCTTCGCCGTGAAGCGATGTCCAGGCTATAATGCCTGATAAAGGTATGAACAGAGCTCCAAGTGGCTGCAGCACAAATGGCAGAGGTGGAGATGTTTCGAAGTGCTGCAAAGGAGGTGGCCACACCCCTAGTGGAATGGCCCCGGACTGCTCCTGGGAGGGGCTTTCGTTTGATATCATAACAGTATGAGATGCACTGGACAAGCCAGCGAGACAGGGACTGTTTGGATACTGGTTGGCCCATCATCCTTTCAGTAAAGGAAACGAAAAGTTGCTCCGAAGTACGAAGCTGCTTAGTTCTACTCAGGTAGTACCTTAAGCTGCGGTGAACATCCAGGGTGTGAAGCAGTGCCTCTCCTCTGTTAGAATAATTAGGGAAGTAGACCAGCAGGTCAATATCCTGATTGAGAGTGAGTGTGGAAACCACCTTAGGCAAGAATTTAGGATTCGTCCTCAGGGATACTCTGTCCCGTGGAAAATTAAATAAGGCTTTTGCACATGAGAGCCTGAAGCTCAGAAACTCTTCTCGCTGACGTAACAGCAACCAAAAACAACGTTTTCCATGACAGAAAACGCAGCTCGCAATCCGCGGCAGGTTCAAAGGGGGGAGCGTGAGTTGCTCCAGGACAAAGAGCAAGTCCCATGGAGGCACTGGGTCCTTAATGGGTGGCCTAAGGTGTAACACCCCTCTCAAGAATTCTCGACAGGCATCTAATTGTGCCACTGTGCGCTGTCCCACCGGGAGGTGATAAGCTGAAATGGCACAGAGGTGCACTTTAATAGAGGAGTAGGCGAGACCCGAATGGAAAAGGGAGAGCAGGTACTCTAACACCGCTTTCACCGGACAACCTAAAGGGGAAAGGCCGTGTTTTGCAACCATAGACAAAAACGGGCGCCATTTCATGGCGTCTCGTCTGCGCTGCGGGTTTCTGGCTGCAGAAAGAACTTCCAACCTCTTGCAGGATCCGCGTGACGCAAGATGGCTATGTCTCTAGGAGCCATGCATGCAGGTTCAGTGAGCGTAAGTCCGGGTGGACCAGTGAACCCTTCTCCTGAGACAAGAGGTGGGAGCTGAATGGCAACAGGAGCGGAGGTTCCCGGGATAGCTGAATTAGCAAAGGGAACCAGATCTGCCTGGGCCAGAAAGGGGCCACCAGGATCATTGTTGCATGCTCCCTGCGCAGTTTGAGAAGAACTCTCTGGATCAATGGGAAGGGAGGGAAAGCGTAGAGGAATCTGTCCGCCCAGGAGAGGGACAATGCGTCTCACCAGAAAACACCAGGCCCTGGATCTAGCGAGCAAAAATTGGGCAGTTTTGTATTGGATGGGGAAGCGAACAAGTCCAATTCTGGAGTTCCTCATTGAAGAAACAAATCCTCTGCTACCTCCTGGAGAAGTTCCCACTCGTGGACTCTGGCCTGGGAGCGACTCAGGCCGCCTGCAATTGTGTTGTCCACCCGGGAACATGTACTGTGATCAGGTTCAGCGGTCGGATTACCCAATCCCACACCCTCATGGCCTCCTGCAAGGGGTAAGAGTGTGCTCCTTGTTTGTTGAGGTAATACATCACCGTGTTGTCTGTCTGAAGCAGGAAAGTACTCGGCGGGATCTCTGACTGAAATGCCTGCAGGGCATAAAGGACCGCCCTCATCTCTAGGACATTGATATGGAGGTGGGCCTCCAGAGGGGTCCATGTTCCCTGGGACTTCACCCCGTCCAGGTGTGCTCCCCACCCTAGACCTGAGGCGTCTGTGGTGAGGATTACCTCCGGGGATGGTGCTATAAACGGGACTCCCATAGAGAGTGTCCCTGGGTCTAGCCACCACTGCCAGTCTCGAATCGTGGTGTTCGTGATTCTGACTGGATGCTGCATGTGGTCTTGCCTTTGGTCCCATTGCACCTTGAGCATCCACTGAGTTACCCGCATGTGGAGCCTTGCAAAAGGGACAGTAGGAATGGCTGCAGCCATGTGTCCGAGCAAGCGAAGGACCGACCTGGCTGGGGCGGTCTTGTTCGTCGAAAGCTCCCTGATGAGGGATCTGATGCGCTCCGCTCTGTTGTCTGGAAGAAATTCTCTTCCCTGAACGGTGTCCAGTACTGCACCTATGAACTGCAGTTTCTGCGACGGTACCAGGAGAGACTTCTCGTGGTTGATTAGGATACCCAGAGATCGAAACAGGTCCTGGGTGCTCTGGATTGCCCGTAACAACGCCTCTCTGGAGGTGGCCATGAGAAGCCAATCGTCCAGGTACGGGAACACATAATGGCCCTGTCTCCTTAGAGATGCTACCACGACTGCCATGCATTTGGTAAAGACCCTGGGTGCCGATGACAGCCCGAATAGAAGGGCTCAGAACTGAAGATGATGGCCGAGAAACTCGAAGCGCAGGAACCTCTTGTGCGCTTCAGCTATAGGGAAGTGCAGGTAAGCTGCCCCATATACGCTAAAAAGGCGTCCTGTTTCAGCATGGGAATAAGACCCGGAAGAGTTACCATGCGGAATCTTTTGTAGGCGACTGACAAATTGAGGTCGCTGAGGTCCAGAATCGGACGGAGGTCCCCTGTCTTCTTTTGGAACCAGGAAGAAGTGGGAATAGTATCCGAGTCCTCTCTGGTTCTCTGGGATGTACTCTATCGCTCCCTTTTGCAGGAGCGCGAGTACTTCTTGTCTGATCAATGACTTGTGCTGACCCGGGTACCAGGAGAGCAACGGAGGCCTCGAGGGTGGCTTTTCTGTGAATTCTATAAAGTAGCCTCTTCCGACCAACTGTAGAACCCACCTGTCGGTGGTTATAGTCTGCCATCCTGGCAGGAAATTCGCAATGCGACCCCCGACCATGACGTCCCGTTGATCCTGAGGGGCGGGGGCCGGGAAGGAGTCAGGCTGTGGCGGCTGAGGGTCCCGCTGGCTGGACCGGCTTAGGAGTGCGCTGGCTTTGACCTGCGGGTTGTTTCCCCTGGGCTCTGCGAAAACCGGAGCCCCTCTGTTGTGGAACGGGGCGGGACTGTTGTCTCTGCGTCCGTCCACGAAATCGGCTTTGGTTCCTACGAAAGGAACTAAGCTTGGGTCGGTACATGGCCTGAACCGACCTCACCGCCTTCCCGGCCTCTTGGAGTTTGGTAATTATCTTCTCTGAGGGTTTACCAAACAAAACTTCTCCCTCGAATGGGGCGTCCATGATGTTTTTCTGGACGTCCGGGGTAAAACCGGAGACACGGAGCCAGGAGTGCCTCCGGAGGCATACGCCTGAAGCTGCTGCTCGGGCCGAGGAGTCCGTGGAGTCGTACGTGGCTCGTAGCACTTGGGTTCCCACGTCCGAACCCATACGGAGGAGCTGCAACATCTCCTCCTTCTGCTCACCTTCCGGCAGTTTCTCAACTGCATCTAGACCCTGCTCCCACAGGGCATTTTGGAACTGCACCATGTGGGTCAAATAATTCAGGGATCTGATGGTGCAGGTAGCGGAAGCATACGTGCGCCTACCCATGGCATCCAGCTGCTTGGACTCTGGGTCCGGTGGCAGGGTGCTCAGATGTTGCGGTCTCTGGGACCGGTCATGAGAGGCTGTTATGACCAGAGAGTCGGCCTGAGGATGCTGAGTCAAGTACTGGTCTTCTCTTGGAGCCTTGTACAAGCGGTCAGCTTTCTTTGGCATTGCCGGGAGTGAATGTGGACAATTCCACGCTGCCTTGGTGACGTCCACGAAAGTGTCTACCAAAGGTGGCACCACCACAGGCTTGGGGTCCTTCTGCCGAAGATACTTTGCAAGGCGTAGCCTTTCGGGGTCTAACTCTTCCGCATCCCATCCCATGTTCTCTTGGATTTGTCTCATGATATCCAAGAATGAAGAGTCATCCGGAGGAGACTTTGGCAGCTCACGTGGGTCCGGAGAAGGGATGGAGAGGGGGAGATGGGGATCTGGATGTTGAAAACTCTGATCCCGTGTCCTCCGTCAAAGGTGAACGGCGGCGTCTTCTGGGTCTCTTGGGACTGGGTGACCTAGAAGAGGATCTGGACGGAGGTCTCCTTTTGTCTAGTCTCCCCCTTGGAGGGGTCCTGGGCTCCCGGGGAGGAGGTAACCGGCCTGCAGACCCAGACGGAGAAGGGGGCACAGGAACTGGAGGAGCAACTGGTGTAGGAGGAGGAGGAGGAGGAGGAAGCGGAGGTGGAGTGGGGACCATGTCCTTTTTGATGGTATCCCACCAGTAAGTGAAAAGCTCCTTCACCTCTGAAAAAGAAAGGCCCGACGATGGCCCGGGCGCCGGTGGACGGTCGTCGGGTCCCGGCGTCGGCTCCACAGGGGGCTTGGGTTGTGGCGAGGGTTCCCTGGGAGTCTCAACAGGACCGGGGTCGCCCGTCTGGTCCTCGGGCTGAGTTAACTCCTCCTCAGTGATGGTCAGTCGGAGGCGTCGGGGTCCTCTTCTCAATTGGAGCGGGTGCCAGTCTCCCTACCGGCGTCCGGTGATTAGTTGGCCTGGCCAGCGACGGTCTTCTGACAGTCGACGGCTCTGGGGACCTGTGGCGAGAGGCCAACATCGGACGAACCGGCGTTGGGTCCAACGGCCTCTTAAGTAAGGTGAGCTCCTTGGTTTTCCGGTGGAGAGGAGGAGGCAAGGAAGCAGACCTGACGTCGGGTTCAGAATGGCGGGAACCTGACTTGTGGTGATGGTGGCGATCCCCCGACTTAGCCAGAGCCTTGGAGGATGAGGAAGGCCTGGGAGTCTTGGCCTGAGAAGAGGATGAAGACTTTCTCACCACAGCGGGGGGAGGCTGAGAGCTGGCCTGGGAAGGAGAGCGGTCGGACCTGGAGCCAGAGCTGCGCGAGTTGGAGGCCCTAGACGGGGACCTGGAAGGGGCCTTCTCCCTATGCTTCTCAGCATGCTTGCGGGCCTTCTTCGAAGAATCCCTCTTGAAGCCATGGTCTTGAGTTGTTCCTCTAGCAGGAATGCCTGTAGGCCTTCTGGCGACGGATCCGGTTCTGCTTGTTGAAACCCTGGCAAAAGGAGCAGGACCGGTGTCGTGTTCAGAAATGGACACAGGCTGAGTGCGGATCCTGAATGGGATCTGCTTCCCAGGCGCATTTCGAGGAGTGACCGGAGGTCGGAGAGGACATCAGAGAGAAAACTGAACGAGGGAACGCACTTCTGTGAAACACTTTTACCGCATAAAAACTGAACCGAAGGGCCTAGACATGCAAGTCGACAGCGGAAAGAACTGGGAATCTGGCGGACCGCATATGTACTTCACGCTTCTGACATCGGAGGCGTGGACCGATGTTAGCGTCCACGCTGAAGATAGCTAGCTAGAATTTTTCCGTGGGGTCCTGACTCCCCGCCGGCTTCAGTCCTAATGGTGTAACTCTGCTGCAAGAGCTGTGTCTCAAGTAAGATCCAAATCTTACAGGACAAGTCAATCACAGCTCTTTCTCACATATGGTGAAGTTGGTAAGGGCAGAGCTGCAACAAAACGTATAACTGCTCGCTGGATAGTGGCATGTATACAGTTTTGTTATAGTAAGGTGGGTAAACAGGTACCTCTAGGCCTGAGAGTACACCAACCAGGGCACAGCTGCTTCACTGGCAGCTTCAAGAGACATTCCGCTACTGGAAATCTGTAAAGCAGCTACATGGAAAACAGTACACCTTCAAAGATTACAGCCTGGATTTGCAATCCAGAGGTGATGCTAGGTCTGGTACAGCAGTACTGTAGAGCCTGTTTCCAAAATAGGTTCTCTGCCCAACCTCCAAAGGTAATGCTTGGTAGTCTGCATTAAGTTTAATCATAATGAGTGATTCCTGGGGTTAGAAGAAAAAATTACTCACCATAGTAATCTTGTTTCTTCAAAGGGATCACTCATTATGATTAAAGACCTTCCCTACCTCCCCTACTAGAACCTATAGAAGTTGCTCTGCATCCCTGCATTAGGGTTTTTTCTTTATCCTATATAGGTTAAGATAGAGACTCACTTTGTTTAGCCAGTTGGTGTCCAGGTGGTCTCAAGTTTCTTAGGTTTGTTGGTTAAGGATGTTTTGACCTGAAAGGGCAAAAAATATTATTTTTAAGGTTTTTTAATTTTTAGCTATTGGGTCTTTTACCCAGTTAGGCTCCGTAAGAATCTGAAGCACTCAGAGTGCAGCAGTTGCTAGGGCAGCAGCCTGAAAGTGGCATGAGCCAACTGAGAGTTCCATAATTTACATAAAATTCCATCTCTCCAGGCAGTTCAACACAGGAGGCTGACTGCATTAAGTTTAATCATAATGAGTGATCCCTTTGAAGAAACAAGATTACTATGGTGAGTAATTTTTTCAAATGCTTCATTGGCAAGCATTTAAACTAGCCAAGGCGGGAGGCACTGAAAAGGAGCAGAGAAATTCCAGCCTCCCCCTACAAAACGTGGTAATTAGTGAGGTAAACACCAAGGTAGAGAAGTCATTAGGGAGCAGGACAGAGGTAAATGAAAACAAGCATTTGTCAATGCCGAATGTTGGCTTGCTGGCATTGGCATTGGTAGTGCAGGAGTTAGACAGATGCATCATAGGAATGGCAGTGAAGTATTGAACTGATGCCAACCCACCCCACCCTGCAGAGAGTGACAAGCATTAGGGTGTCCCTTGGGTGTTTGGTAGTGCAGTGCGGGAAAACATGTCGGGCAGGATGAGAAATGACAGCTGCACAGTTCATAGGAGGTGTAAAAAATGCCAGTGTTGAAAATGTGGCATGTAAATATACCAAATTTGCGAAGCTACTAGGGTGTGTGGAAATATGCAATGCAAGCTTTTAACACTGCCATTTTATGGGCGTTGGCACCAAATTCAACAGGCATTTTAGCACCTCTGCTCATGTACAGGCGTCACTGTTATTTCCTCAAAGTGTCCCAAGAAGTGATTTCGACAGCGACCACGCTTATTCTGTTCGGAAGTGCAAAACACATTTTGGGCATGATATGTCAAAATGACGGCTGTTCTGTTCATCAAGAGGTGTGGAAAAATGGCAATGGTGAAAATCTAGACTGAAAATATCACAAATGCACGACGGTACGAGCGCAGTGCAATCTGCCAACGCATGCTCGTAACACAGTTATTTTATGGAGTATCATCACCAAATTTTCAACATAGGCATTTTAGGTCCTCTGCTCATGAACTGTGTCACTGTCATTTTCATAATCTGGCCCAAACACTGATTTCCCACAGCGACTGCGCTATTGTGCACCGGAAGTGCGGAAACACATTTCGGGCAGGATGTGGAAAATGACAGCTGTACTGTTCACAAGGAGGTGTACAAAAATGGCAATGCTGAAAATCGCAGTAAAATATTGTAGAATGACGAAGTTACGGAGTCATGAGTAACCGCGCAACGACAGAAACAGACATTTGTTGATTTTTCCACCAAATTTGGAACTTAGGCTTTTAGAGGCACCTCATGAACACCGCCACTGTCATTTTGTTAATGGGCCCCGAAGGTGATTTCGCACAGTGACTGCAAATCACCTTTGAGACCGACTAACGCCATGACAGTGACAGAATTCATGAGGAGGGGCTCCAAAACCCCATGTTGAAAATTTGGTGCAAAAATTCAAAAATGCCTGAGATATGCAACAAAGTTGAAAAACCCTATCTAGCCCATTATACAGCTTACGGCATTTCCTCAGTTCGCGGTCGGCTTTGAAGAGTGCAGGCGTGTTGCTGGTCCACGAAGATCATGCGCTGGACTCCGGAGGTAAGTATGGGGTGAGGGTGTGGGCAGGCAGGAGTGCGCAGTGGGTGGGTGCGGGTTGTGGGCGAGGCAGGAGAAGCGTCGTGGGGCCGCTTTAATTTGCAGGTTTTAAAAAAAAAAAGACGACGGACGCTTGCCACGCTGGGGTGGGCCCAGCATGGCAGAAGGACGGGTTAGGGGGCGGGAGCCGATGGGGGATTGGGCACCCCTGTTGGCTGGCATCAGTTGCCACGCTGGGGTGGGCTCCCAGCGTGGCACCCTGCACTGGGGACAGCACGTAGTAAAGTGGACATAACTTCTAAACAAAGTGCCGCTGCATGACAAGCTTGTCTCTGATTGCAGTGGCACTTTGTTTAGAAGTTTTGTCCACTTTACATAATGTTGGTGTCAGCGCTAGCATGCTGGCTTATTGGGGAATGAGGGACGCACCTACTGATTCATGCCCTGCATTCGCCCAACAGCAGCCATGCCTCCAAAGCTGCACTCTCCCAATATGTTGACTGCCGCGCAAGCGCGGCAAGCCAACATAAAAAGGGGAGTTCAAATGTATATGTCCTCAGGCAGAGGATGCAACAATAGCTGCCAATAATTATGGGATTTCCCCTTGCAGAGAACAAAAATTGTCAGTAGTTTGGGAGCTCTTTTTCATAAAAGTCTGACCCTGGTATTCTAGTTGGGGGCCATTTTTACCACTGCCAGATTTTACACCTTTCTTGAAGGTGTGGATTTATTGAAAATGAATGTTACCTTTTCACTGCCTGTGGTGCGGTCTGCACAGTGACATGCTCCTCAACACATCTCAGTACCAGTGGTACTTTGATTACCTATTGGTATTGCATGGGCTGACAGTGTAGAAGTTACATGTAAATAGTACTGTTCATGAACTGCATCCCAAAGTGCTTTACAATCAATTTATTTACAAAATATAGCATAGCCAAGATCTTACATCTCGGTGCAATGGACCCACACTGGTGGACCTCCCCAGTGCTTGGCAACACCACCACAGCAAAGATTCCAGAAGACTTCTGGGGAAAGGAGGAGCCACAGCTTCTAATGCCTTTATTGACCTGTGGACTGTTGAGTTTAGTGAGTGCAACACTCAGGCACCAACTGAAGCAGGCTGGGAGCAGACCTAGAAGGGGAGAACTGTGCTAGAGGCAGGCAGATGTGGTGGCGCTCTCAGACTGAAAAGACCTGCTATACTAGGAGCGGGTGCAAGCTACACTTTCCCAGGCCTAACCAATAGAGAAGGAACTAGGAGGAGAGCTGCTGACGTCCAGAGAGAAGGGAGCAGCAACTGCATGCAAGCCAACCCAAGTACAGCCCTGAAGATCCAACATGGAGAAAATGGTAGAGGGCTACAGATCCAGGTCACGTAGCAGGCACTAATGCCAGGTGTCAGGCTGCCGACCAAAATGCTTGGAAGCTAAGACGTATGTGTGTCGGTCGGGGGACGTCAGCAGTCTAAAGGGAGCGAGAGGACGACGACGGAGCCAGTGACATGTCCTGAAGGAGGCCAGTTTAGCACAGAGTTGAGACAGGGAGGCTGCCTGCATCTAGATACCCTGGTACAGCAGTAATTCAGCAGTCTGTTGCCTCAGAAAGAGCTATCCATGTCACTGGACCACGAGTAAGCCGCAGGGCAGCCTTGCTTTAAAGGACATTATCTGTTGTTAACCGTATTTTACAAGTTGGCCATTGGGCTGGATTTCACCTGATTTGAGAGATTTCTGTAATTTTAAGCAAGTGCATGGCCTGTTGGGGAGAAGTTGAATTGAACATCTTGAGCCTTTCTAAAAGTGCAGTGCCGTTCAACCCCCAGCAACATCTAAAGGTCTACACCAATTCAGCATCTGTGGTCCACAGAGACTGTGTTGGGTTTGGTTAAATCCAATACCAGGTGAGAAAGTGTAGTTACTGACCTGTCTGAGGCGCCTAATTGGGTTGTGTCTGAAGTTGCTGTTTCAAGAACTGTCTTGCCTTCTAGATTCCCTCCTGTCAGTGGTGTAAGTGGTGAACAAGAAGTACAGAACTCAAACATTTGCACAAATGAAAAGCAGAATTAAGATCCTCGCTCTGAAGGATAACTTTTGGGACTTGAGGAGCCGTTGGACCTTTTCTGCTGTCGCATCTATGTTCCTATATGTATAAATTCCAGAAACATCCATATAGATATTGGTGCACCCAATCAGAGATGTCAGAGTATTTCTAAAACAAATTAAATTGTTCTGTAAGTCAAACTGTGTGATGGAATCCACCAATCTCATGTCATAGATCAAGAAATTGTCATTATGTTACTGTTGTAAGAATTTCATTTTAAATATCAGTAGAAAGAAGTACAGGAACTTGGTTCCTGCTGCAAAAAAGGTACAGAAACTGAGTTCCTGTGCATTCCTGCTCACTTTAATCACTGCTCCCTGTTAATAAAGCTGTGTTCCTGTTAAATCGGATTTGGATATTGCCTCCCAATGTAGAGAAATTGTGGCTTCTTTTATGGAGCCTACCAAGAGTTGCAATCCTTGTGGCTGGGACAACTGGAGTGTGTCCCCAGGACTCGCCACCAAACCTGACTACACTGGACCACACCAGTTTACCAAGGATGTGGCAGTGCCAGGAGCACATCCCCTGCAAGAAGGTCACATCATTTCCAGTGTGGTCCTGCGTCTGCACAGGACAGATTAACCTCTCAGTGTTTTTGGTACTTTGGTAATACTAGAGCTTATTTTATTTATTTTTTTTTACCAGGAAAGTCACTCTAAGCTGAAAGCTTGTCTACAGGTGCGACTTGAGAGCACAAGGAAGTTAAGTGACTTGCTCGAGGTCACACAGTATGCAGTATTAATAAGGAAATGTGTCATTTGCAACCCAACACATTTATCTAAATTGTTGTGATCACCACCCCACTCCCCCAATACAAAAAAAACAGCCAGCACAGGAATAACCCACGCACTATCAGAAACCTACTTGTTTTCTTCACACTCTGATAATGACTCAACTTGGCATTGGCTGTGCTGCTCAGACTTGCCCTGCGAACAGATGGCTAGACAGTCGTGAGAGAACACGCCAGTTCAGCGGCTTCCCGTGGTGCTTGCAGTGGCCTCCACAGCCAGTCCCCCCACAACAGCCCCGCTACTATGTGTCGCAGAGTCCCGACACCCATGCGCTGCCACCGAGCAAGCTGCATTGCCGTCTGCAGGTTTCTTGTTTCGCCTTGAATTTGTCGACCAGGGCACTCAGGACTGTATTTTTATTATGCAGTTCGGGTTCCTGATGAAATTCGTTATTGCACAAAGGGCAGCGGCAGGGATTTGAGTTTTTTTCCCAGGTAGTCTTTATGCATTTGCGACAGAAATTGTGCTGGCAGCTTAGGGTGACGGGGATGTCGAATAGCTCCGTGTAGATGGGACAAATCAACTCCTCGGGGGCTATGTCACACGTCTCTGCCATTTTTGTTTGAAACGAAAGTGGATCCACACCATCAGGCCGCCTACACCCACCCACCGACAAATCAGAAGTTTAGAGCCGAGGGCGCCATCTCTTGAAATGTTTTTAACCACTTTTGTTTATGTACCCGGTCACCAGGACAATCGACCTACAAAGTATTTATTAGCTTGTTTCCGTAGTGTGAGGTTTTGTCTGTAACCAGTTTTACAGTTGGTTGGGCTGAATCACACGGAGGTCAAAACGAGTAATAACTAGGTCAAGGGGCTGTGGGGTCGGGGAAAGCATCTTACCTGTGGAATACTGTAAATATAGCCATTCACGAATGTATTCTTTGCTGGGTGCCCTGCGTAGTCCACTTCTCCGGCGTGCTGGGTGCCGCGCCAACACACTGCAGTCGATGTCTTGCTGTCCCATGGGAGTACCTCCCGGTTTCTTCTCCCTGTAACTAGGTTTTGGGTTAGTTCCAGGCGTTACATTGGTTTGTGTGATGCCCCCAGATGGGTGACCGCACCCGACCGCCAGCAGTATTTCTTCAGAGTGAATTGGCCGATTCTCCTCGTGGTGAGAGTCAAACCTTCTACCAAACTCCTGGTGTGTCTTCCAAGATGATTGCTGCCTGGATGTTGAGTGCAGAACCTGGGTGAAATGTACTCTGTTCGCTGAAGGTTCCGTTCTGGGGTGGGGATTACTGCAGCGCCCTGTTAACTTCTAAACAAAGTGCCGCTGCATGACGAGCTTGTCTCTGATTGCAGCGGCACTTTGTTTAGAAGTTTTGTCCACTTTACATAATGTTGGTGTCAGCACTAGCATGCTGGCTTATTGGGGAATGAGGGACGCACCTACTGATCGTGCCTGCATTCGCATCAACAGCAGCCGTGACTCAAAGTTGCACTCTCTCAATATGTTGACTGCCACTGCGTTGCCGCAAGCCAACATAAAAAGGCAAAGGCAGTAAGGACAGGGATGGCGCTAAAAGGGGTAAGGCCATCAAAAAGTGGAGGGTGATGAGTACCAATGCCTGTAGTCTGTGTAACAAGCTCCCTGAACTAGTGGCCTTGATGGAAGAGGGTTGCCTGGGTATTGTGGCAGTCACAGAAACATGGTACACCAGAGAACCATGACTGGGATGTCAACATACCAAGATACACAGTGTACAGGAGGGACAGGGAGGGTAAAAGAGGAGGAGGAGGAGTAGCTCTCTATGTAAAGGAAGGGATCAAAGCAACAGAACTAAAGAGTAAACAGGGAGCAGATGAGGCACTCTGGGTCATACTGGAGACAGGAAATGGCAGCACAATCCGCATGGGGGTTGTATACAGACCCCCATCTCAGGCGGAGGGAACAGACAAGGAAATGATAGAAGGCATCCTTAGAATGGCAGAAAAAGGGGGAGATATTATTGATGTGGGACCTGAATATGCCAGATGTTAACTGGAGCACCTTTGCTGCAGGCACATCCAAGAGCAGGGTCGTTCTTGATGCCCTACAAGGGGCATGCCTCAGACAGCTAGTATTGGAACCCACTCTGGAGGGAGCAATCTTAGACCTGGTACTATCAGATGGGGATGGAGAAAGAATCTCAGATTTAGAAGTGGGTAGCCATCTGGGAACAAGCGATCACCAAACAGTGTGGTTCACGATAAACACAGCCATTCAATCAAGCCATACAAAAGCAAGAGTATTGGACTTTAGGAGGGCTGACTTTGGGAAAATGAGAGAGTGCCTCAGAAAAGCACTAGCAAACAGGCAAGAAGGAGGGGTGGAGGAACAATGGGGAGTAATCAAAACAGCCATCACAGAGGCAACAAGCCTTTGTGTAAAGCAAATCAACAAAACACAACGAAGGAAAAAACCACTATGGTTCTCAAAAGAGGTGGCAGGGAAGGTTAAGGAGAAAAGGATAGCATTCAGGAAATATAAGGAAGCACAGAAGAAGCAGGACAGAGAACTTTATCAGTTAAAGCAGAAAGAGGCAGGGAAGGCAGTCAGAATAGCAAAGGCCCAAACCGAGGAAAGGATAGTCAATTCTGTTAAGAAGGGGGATAAGACCTTTTATAGGTACATTAGGGAGCGAAGAAAGACCAAAGGAGGGATACTGAGGCTTAATAAAGGGGAGGGAATGTGGGCAGAGGGTGACAGTGAAAAAGCAGGGATGCTGAATGAATATTTCTGCTCAGTATTCACAAAGGAAGAGGAGGGGGAGTTACCTAAACCAAACAAGAGAAACATTGTGAAGATGGGGGTCGATACCAGTCCATTTACAGAACAAAGGGTTCTGAAAGAACTAATAAAATTGAAGGTGGACAAAGCAATGGGGCCTGATGGGATTCACCCAAGAATTCTAAAAGAACTAAGGGTAGAACTAGTGACACCTCCGACTACTCTCTTTAACAAATCATGGTAGGATGGGGTGGTACCTGAGGACTGGAGGAGGACGGATGTGATTCCTCTTCACAAAAGTGGGAGCAGGACAGAGGCCGGAAACTACAGACCAGTTAGTTTGACCTCAGTGGTAGGGAAAATTATGGAATTACTTCTGAAGGAAAGAATTGTTGAGTACCTAGAGGCCAGTGGGGCACAGGACCCAAGGCAGCATGGATTCACAATGGGAAGGTCATGTCAGATGAATCTAATAGATTTCTTTGACTGGGTGACCAAAGTAGTAGACCAGGAAGGGGCTGTGGACATGGCTTACCTAGATTTTAGCAAGGCATTTGATACAGTCCCACACAAAGATTAATACAAGTTAGCCAGCCTTGGAGTGGGTCCCAAGGTGGTAGCCTGGATAAAAAATTGGCTAGACAACAGGACACAAAGGTATTAGTAAATGGAGTGCACAGTGAAGAAAGGAGGGTTACTAGCGGGTTACCGCAGGGTTCAGTACTGGGACCGGTCCTTTTTAATGTCTTTATAAGTGACATTGCAGAGGAACTGGAAGGAAAAGTATGTCTCTTTGCAGACAACACAAAGATCTGCAACAGGGTTGATACACAAGATGGAGTGGAAAGGATGAGAAGGGACTTGGCAAGGTTGGAGGAATGGTCAAATGTATGGCAGCTCAGATTCAATGCAAAGGAGTGCAAGGTAATGCACCTGGGAAACAAAAACCCAGGGGAAAAGTACACAATGGGGGGTGAGATACTGACAACAGTAAAATTGGAAAGGGACCTGGGGGTAATTATATCAGATGACCTAAAGGTGGGCAAGCAATGTGAGAAGGCAGTAAGGAAGTCTGGGGGGATACTGGGATGCATAGGGAGATGCATCAGTAGTAGAAAACAGGAAGTTGTTATCCCTCTGTACAGACAGTTGGTGACACCCCATCTGGAGTACTGTGTGCAGTTCTGGAGACCCCATCTCCGCAAAGACATAGACAGAGTGGAGGCTGTCCAGAGGAGGGCAACAAAATGGTGCAGGGTCTGCCCAGAAGACATCTGAAGAAAGACTAAAGGAGCTTAATATGTATACCCTTGAGGAAAGAAGGAGAGAGGGACATGATAGAAACTTTCAAATACCTCAAGGAATCAACAAAGTCAGAGGGTAGCATCTTTCAGAAAAGGAGACTTGCAAGAACAAGGGGCACAATTTGAAGATAGGGGGACGGCTCAGAGGTAATGTGAGGAAGTACTTTTTCACAGAGAGGGTTGTGAATGCATGGAACAGCCTCCCTGAGGAGGTTGTGGAGTCAAGTACAGTGGGGGAATTCAAGAATGCATGGGACGGACATAAGGCAGTCCTAGTGGGTGGTAGGAGGAAGTAAGCTGTTGGTTAACTAGGATCTGCAGCTTATCTGTTAGGTAGGAAAATGGGCAGACTAGGTGGGCCAGGCGGTCCTTATCTGCCGTCAAATTCTATGTTTATGTGTTTCTATCCATGCTGAGCTCTTCCCCAACTCAGTGCCCTGCATAGCAACAAGGACTGTCTTTCCCCACAGGTCCGCTGGGAGCTGGTCAACAAAATAGTTCTCCCAGTCTTTGACTGTGTGGATGTGGTCTATGGCACTGCCCCCTCCTCTTCCCTTGCCTGACCAGATACTCTCTGCAGTGCTTCCTGTCATTTTGCTGCAAACGCTTCCCTCCCCACTCACCACTGCTACCTCTACCCTTTATCTATCCTCCCACTTTCTTAATACCACCAGTCCCACTGTGTCTCCTTTATTGCTAAATATTGGTTTGTGTCTCTTCCCTCCTACCTTTCCTCACTCTTTTCCCCATCCCTTCTTCCTTCTACTCTCTGCTCCAGGGTTTCTTGCACCTTCTCCATTCTCCTTCCCACTCCTCTGCTGGGCAATCTGCCTTCTCCTACCAGGGTCCATGTCAAAACATTTCTTGGTACCTCACAGTCGGTCACTCCTGATGAAATGATCATAAATGGGGCACATTGTAATGACCCTAGGACCATCTCAAACAGTTTTAACAATCTTTTATCTGATCTGTCATACTATACTTGGCTTTAACCTAGTGGATCGCACTCAATCTACCTACCACACTACCATCAGACAACCATACTGCCTATGGTATGATGCTCCTCCAGCGCCACCATTCTATTTCAAGGCTATATCAAGGCGGAAGTTCTGAAATTACTGAAATCCATATCTGCTAATACCAGCTCTGGTTCTGACTCACTGGAACCTCGTCTTCTTAAGCTGGCTGCTCCTCATTGCCTCTCCGATTGCTAGAATCTACGCTTTATCCCTTATCCATAGCACTGTGCCAGACCTATGGAAATCTGCAAGATTAACGCCTGTCTTTAAAAAAGGTGGCCCAAAGGACATGGCCAATTACAGACCTATAGCAATTCTCTCTGTCCTTAACAAGATCCTAGAGAAAATAGTTGCTTCACAGACCATTGACTACCTTACATGCTACAATTTCCTCTCAGACACCTAGCATGGTTTCAGAAAAGGTCATAGCACCACCATGGCTCTTCTTCAACTAACTACTGATATTCTGTCCAACATGGACTCTGGAAAACTCACAGGTGCCATCTTCATTGACCTCACTAAGGCTTTCGACCCTGTAGACCATCCCCTGCTTCTCTCCACTCTCCATAAACTCCATTTCTCTACCCCTGTTGTGGACTGGTTCTGTAGCTACTTGTCAAACAGGTCGCAAGCTGTCAAATTTAACTCCTCCCTGTCCAACACATCTACTGTCAACCTCGGGGATCAGGGCTCTATCCCTGGGCCCCTTCTGTTCTCAATTTTTATCAACAATGCAGCTGAGGCCTGGAATCCTGCTCAGCTATTCTCTACACTGATGACCTGATCGTCTACACATGGTTCTTCTAGTATTGCCTGCATAAACACATCACTTACTTCAGACTTCAGTAGGTCTTAGACTGGCTACTAGACCATAAGCTTGTACTAAATGAAAGAAAATGAAAGCCATGCTCCTAGGTTCTGCACAGAAGATTAAGACCTGTTCTAGTTTGCTGGAGGTTCTTCACCCAGGAGGATTTCCACTTGAAAATGTTACTTCCTTCAAGTATCTTGGGATCCTCCTGGACCAGTCCCTGGATTTTAATCTTCACATTCAGTCCTCATGCAAAGCTGTAAACTCGAAACTAGGAGTAGCTTACAAAACAAGCTACATGCTTACACCCTCTGCCAAATTAGCAATTGCCCGAGGTATTCTGCTCCCAACCCTTATTTATGGTGCCTCTATTCTTACCTCTGCCCATAAAACCTCCCTACTAAAATGGGACGTAACATAACAATATATGCCGATTTGCCTCTTTGTCACCTCGACTCAAACATCACTGCCTTCTTTATAAGGATCTGAATTGGCTCTCTCCCTCTGCCAGTAGACAATACTACCTTGGATCACTAATGGACTCGATCATCCGGGAAAAAAACCCATCCCAGCTGGCGTCGTTGCTGGTCCCTCAACCATCCTTCCATGGCCTGCGATCAGCTGACAAATTCTTGCTCTGTGTTCCAAGATGTCGGATGACTAAAGGCACAGGGGCCTTCCAATTCTGTGCTCCCAGGCTATGGAATGCTCTTCCACTCAACCTCTGGCTGTCTCAGTCTCACTTTGGATTTAAAAGTGAATTTCATCGTTATCTATCCTTAGCTGATGCTTGTACATGCTTTGACCCAACCTAAGGCTCCTGAGATTTACCAGTAATGTCACCCTTGCTCTAATCCAGCTCCAAGACTGTCTCCTCTTCCCTCCCTATTTTTTTTCTTCTCTTGTAAATAACTTCTTGACTACTAGCTCTCTTCTTCTCGAACCTTGTTGCTGACCATCCACTGTTGTTTTGCCAACTACTACCCGACCTTCCTTCTGTCAGTCTTTCTTGTTATGTTTGAACATTCCTCACATTTCTCTCTATAACCTTACTATCTTATTAACCCTTTCACTCCACAGGTCGGGTCCATGGTTTCTGCACTTATTATATATCTTACTGCCATTATCTGTATAATGCTTGCAATTATTTTTTGTTGTTTCTACCCACTGTATTTTTGTAGCACTGCTGTACTCTTCCTCTATTTGTATTATTGTACCCATGTTGCTGTTGTTCAACTGTTCTCCTTTTGTTGTACTTTCCCGGGTCGTGCCTGAAAATAGTCATTTTATAGCTAGTGCACCTACCCGGTTAACAAAAACTAATTAAATAAATAAATAATCTCTCCTGCCTATGGAATCTGCTTTCCTCATCCATCTACCTCTCCCCGTCACTCCCTTCCCTTAGATACCACTTTAGGCACCTCTCTGCTCCCCCTGTTCTGTCAATCCCGCTTTTGACTCTCCTTCCCCTCCTTCATGTCCTCCCATCTTGAAGCACCCTCCCACTCTCTTTTTCAGTCTGGCTTATTGTGGTTTAAATTTCAAACAAGAAAGCCGTCTCAATGGCTAGGACATGCTGGAAAAGTTTAAATTAAATCTCAGACAAGAATTGTGCACTGTTCACCAACTCACAAGA
The DNA here is from genome assembly GCA_016271365.2 of Neoceratodus forsteri. NCBI lineage: Eukaryota > Metazoa > Chordata > Ceratodontiformes > Ceratodontidae > Neoceratodus > Neoceratodus forsteri. The sequence continues at coordinate 1,100,409,412 of CM057456.1, read as the reverse complement.
ATGCATAGAAGTGCATAGCAGCTTTTTATTTTGTAAAATGCCCAAAGCTAGAAAGTATCAGACCTCTCAACTAGGATGCCAGCAGACACCTTATGATCAAACCTCCTACTGGTTTTGCCCTAAGGCTCCCTGATGATGCCTTAGAGTGAAACTGGTAGGAGGTTTGACTGTTGGGGGCATCTGCTGGCGTTCTCATTGAGAAGTCTGGTGCACTTTCTGGCTTTGGGCATTTTACAAAAATAAAAAGCTGCTATGCACTTTATGCACTGAAAGTGTGTGTGTGTGTGTGTGTGACTGCACTAATTGTGTTTTAGCCTGCTGTCTGTGCCTGTGCCCATAGCATTGTCACTTTCTCCAACAGGCACTGTGCACTTTATATAATTATCTATACACTTGTCTATATTTCATCTGCTAAGAGCAATGTTGTTTTATATGCTTGTTCATCTGCACCTGTAAATTTGTCTACTTAACAGCTGGTTGATGTTTTTATAATTAACCCTTTCTGTACACCTATTCCCCTCTCCCTGGGTTGCACCTGGAAATGATCCTAGGCTCAGTGTGCCTTCCCTGATTACCAATTTTTAAATCAGTACAATCAGTCCCGTGTGGTGCTGGTGTCAGTTCCTTAGGGCCTACCCCAGCACCACATGAACCTGCAGCATCAGGGTCATTCTCTTTGGGCTCACCTGTGGCACAGCTGACAGTGTCATCAGTGACACCACTGTTGGCACTGTTTCTCAGCCCCCTGGGGCCAGGGCCTGTGTCACCGGTATTGCCATGGCTGTGCACCGTGCTTTCGGCTGTTTGACCACCTCCTCTTTACTACTTTACAAGTGAGGAAGGTTCAGAGGGGGTTGAGTCAGACCCTGACCTATCCCTTTTTTCTCAAATGTACTTTATTGAATCATCCCATGCATGTTTACAGTTATGCAAAGATCGTAATAAATGGTGTACAGTTTCATAAAATACAAGGTCATACAAAACTGAAATCAAAGAATCAGTATGCAACAAAGAAACTACTTTCAAAATTATACTGTGTCTGTTGCATCCTCTTTACTCTTCCTGTGCATTCTTGGGCTATATTGTATTTACAGTATGGGATTTAGCCAAGGTGAACCACAACTTTAAGATGGATCTTCCCCAGATCTCCAACAGTTCTCTACTGACTGTTCTACATCTGAGGAGTCCGCTGGTGCTTTCCTCATATTTTCACATGGCATCCATATTTTTGAAATCCTGGGGCCTAGTTCTTGTTTTAAATATTACTTTTTCCATCAGCATGTTGTCAGGCATGTCTCTTCACCAGGCCTTGAATGTAATGGATGCCATCGCCTTCCAGTTAATCAGAATACCCAATTAGCTGTCAGTTTAGCCAAATTAGCCAGTTTCCATTAGCTACTATAGCTTGTAGGTCCTCCACCTCTGATCAGTCTCCTAGTAGGACTGCCCTGGGGTTCAGGTGACAGTTATCTGTTTCATGAACATTTCGGTTAGACCATCTCAATGGACTGTCAGTATGATGCTACATTTGGGCAACTGTATATCATATGATGAGTGTCCACCTCTTCCTGAAAGCATCTTGGGCATTGCTTGTTATAGTAGGTGGCAGATTTCTTAATCCTAGCTGGTAATATGCCCTTTGAGTGTTTGTGAAGTGTATGAACTTGAATTTGCTCTGCATAGTCAGTCACCAACCCCTTCTATTAAATCCCCAATCCTCTGCTGTGATTTCTACCCCAGCTCATCTTGCTATTTTAGCCTATTATGGGTCCCCTGTGCTAGAAACAGAGCTTTACAAGCTCTTGTATAGCTTGCTCACCAAGTCTCTCATATCCTCTGCCCTGTCAATACACTTGTTACCCCTGAGGGCTCTTGTAGTTTATATTCATTCCCAAATAGGGTGCCCATTAAGTGTCTGATAGGTTCTGAAAAACTCAATATTTAGGAGATTAAATTGATCCCTCAGATCTTGGAAAGACTGCAATGTGCCTACCTAGTATAACTGTCCCATTAGTGAAATGCCCCTGCTTTTCCACTCCCTATAACCTGGGTCCTCAAAAAATGAAGGACACAGTGACTCATACAACAGTGATGTCAGTACCATGTACTGAGTCGTGACCTGCTTGTACTGATGTATTCTGTGCAACACCCTTCACAAGTGCATTATGATTGGATTTTGTTTGTCCCCCAACAAGTTACCTCTTGAGGTGCTGCATAATAAAGCTGTCAGCCTAGGCGTCTTGGTCCATTCTTTTTCCAATAATATTCCCACATTTTTGCATTTTAGATTATGCCACTCTCAGATTCCTTCCAACTGACCTGCCCATCAGTAGTGATTAATGTGGGGGGCCTCAATGCCTCCTCTATCTGGTGGTTGGGTCATGTGACCAGGCTTAATTCGGGACATTTTCTTATTCGAGCTAGGCTGTGGCAGAGGCTTTAAGTGCTTTAAATAAATTTTCCTGGTATATTGATTGGTAAAACTCTGAACAGGTATAGTCATTTGGGGAGTATTACCATTTTCACAATGTTGGACCAGCCTGATAAAGATAATGGGAGGAATTTCCATTTCGTACGTATAAAACTGTAACCATTTTCAATTTAATTGATCACAAATTGTTTTGTAAAAAATTAAAGTCTTTAGGTTTTTCCTCGAACGTTGTTTCTTGGTTTGAAGATTATTTAATGGATAGTTCCCAATTTGTTGGTGTTTCTACTGTGATGTCTGGTATGAGTAAAATTGATAGAGGTGTTCCTCAGGGATTAATTTTAGGGTCACTTATGTTTACATTGTTTATTAACTCTGTTCCATCTGTAATTACAAATTGTCGCTCATTACGTTATGCTGATGATCTTATTCTTTTTTCTTCAGTTGAAGAATTCTCTAAGGTGACTAAAGACCTTCAGACTGACCTTTTTTGGTTCATAATTGTTTTTTCTAAGAATTCACTTATTCTTAATTCAAAGAAAACTAAAACTATGATTTCAAACCCCAGGAAATCTTACTGTATTCTGACAAATGCAGTATGGTCTCACCATAGGACTGCCCCGGAGCCAAAATGGTTAATAGAACCTATGCTAATAGTGGAATGTTAGGCTCAAGCTCAGTTTTCAAACCACTGTCCCTGGTTGCACTTCCTGCAACCATTAGATTCTAACCCCAGGAATCCACTAATATTATTACTCTTGCAGTGCTCCCTTAAGCCAGCACTGCCCCAGAGAGAATAGAATGCTATGCTAATCATGGAATGTTTAGCTTGTGCATCTATTTTCAAACTGCCCAGTGTCAACTGCCTACATTCTACCTCAGATTTCTTCTCTCTGCTGCAAAGTTCAGATGCCCTGGAGGTCTCTCTCAATCAAGACAGATTCCTGTAGTACATGGAGCAAAAAAAGTAAGTATTTTTGTTTTATTTTTCATTACTGCCTAGTGTCATTGTTCTTTACTGTTTTATGCCTCATTAGTTTTAAATTTAAACTTGTTTATCGGTTCCTCGTGGTTCCTTTGAACCGAGGGACAACCGACCTTCTTATTTTTATTTAATTGGAATCTTTTTAGAGGGTTCCAGTGACTTTATTCTTTAATTTTATTTAATTTTAACTGCTTTTGAACTGAGGTTTATCAGTTTTACTCAGCGGTTTCTCAGTTCCCGATTCGATTGGAACCGATAGTTTTTTCACTTTATCGGTTCCTGGACTGACCGTTATTCTGTTGAAACTGACCGCAAATATTTAAATTTAGTCTATTTTTTAGTCGATTACTGGTTCCTGTTTTCTATAATGTCAGACAAGCCTAAAAAGAAAACAGGACCCCCTGGGTTCAAGAATTGCTTGAAGTGTGCAGAAGCGTTTGCCAAGGCAGACAAGCTTGATCTTTGCTTGATCCGCCTTGGGCAAGAGCACTTCAGTGAAGACTGTGATATTTGTAAGTCTTTCCCTGTTAAGACAGTGGAAAAATGCAGGGAGAAGCTTAAAAGAAATCTAGAGGAGGGGTCCATGGGCTCTAACCAGTCCACCCCCTCTAAGACTGTGGCAGTTCCTTCCAGAGACTCTAAATCCACCCCTGATACGGGTGAGGGCTCTGACAAGAGAGGCAATTAACCATCTGACTCCCCGGTGCCTGCCAAAAAATTTAAGAAAACCAAACACACTGACACCCCAGCTGAAATGCCTCAAGGAGTCCCTCAGATGCCTATTAATGCTCCTTCTCCTGCTGAGTTGACACATGCTTTTGCCTTACTCCAGGTGCTGCAGGGTTTATTACCACCTCAGCAGCCTGTGATTACTACTGCTGAAAAAAGCAACTGTTGTTACCCCTCTTTTGCCTACTGCTACAGTGGCATATGAGGAGGATGACCAAGATGAAGAGGGAATTGAACCTGAGGTGTCACCAGAACAGGATTTTGGCTCCCCTCTCAGACCCTGAGAGGATTTCTCTTCCCATTTTTCTTTTGTTAAGAAAATGGTAGAGACCCTGGATCTGCAAACAGCTAACGAGATCCAGGTTGAAGAGGAGGTACAAGACATGCAGCTTATAGGGCTGACATCCTCAAAAAGGCTCCTTCTGCCTATCTACAAATTCTTTGAGAAGAAACATAGAAACATAGAATTTGACGGCAGATAAGGACCACTTGGCCCACCCAGTCTGCCCATTTCCCTACCTACTGGATAAGCTGCAGATCCTAGTTAACCAGCAGCCTACTTCTTCTTACCTCCACCCCCCAGAATTGCCTGACTGTCCCATGCATGCTTGAATTCCACCACTGATTTTGACTCCACAACCTCCTCCGGAAGGCCTTTCCATGCATCCACAACCCTCTCTGTGAAAAAATACTTCCTTAAATTACCTCTGAGCCACCCCCCCCCATCTTCAAATTGTGTCCTCTTGTTCTTGCACACCTCTTTTTTTTGAAAGATGCTACTCTCTTGGACTTTGTTGATTCCTTGAGGTACTTGAAAGTTTCTGTCATGTCCCCCTCTCCCTCCTTTCCTCGAGGCTGTACATATTAAGCTCCTAAGTCTCTTCATATGTCTTCCAGTGCAGACCCTGCATCATTTTAGTTGCCCTCCTCTGGACAGCTTCCATCCTGTCTATGTCTTTGCGGAGATTGGGTCTCAGAACTGCACACAGTACTCCAGATGGGGTCTCACCAGCTGTCTGTACAGAGGGATAATAACTTCCTGTTTTCTACTGGTGATGCCTCTCCTATGCATCCCAATAACCCCAGCCCTCCTTGCTGCCCTCTCACATTGCTTGCCCACCTTTGGGTCATCTGATATGATTACCCCAGGTCCCTTTCCATTTTTGTTGTTGTTAGTATCTCACCCCCGTTGTGTACTCTTCCCTGGGTTTTTCTTTCCCAGGTGCATTACTGCTGCACTTCTTAGCATTGAATCTAAGCTGCCATACATTTGACCATTCCTCTAACCTTGCCAAGTCCCTTTTCATCCTTTCCACCCCACCCTGTGCATCAACTCTGTTGCAGATCTTAGTGTCATCTGCAAAGAGACATACTTTTCCTTCCAGTCCTTCCGCAATGTTGCTTATAAAGATATAAAGGATGTTTTAGAAATCCTAAAGGCTCCCAATACAGTCACACCCACAGACAAAAAGTGTGACAAGACGTATCAGTTAGAAAGATCTGGTGCTGAGTTTCTTTTTAGTCACCCAGACCACCAGGGTATTGTACAGCAGGCTGCCTGTGAGAAAGCCAAAACTCCCTTATCCTCTTACCACCCTGAGAAGGATTCAAGAAAGGTTCACAGCATGGCAAAAAAGAGGTACCTTTCAGCATCCCTGGCAATTCATCAAGCCAGCTATCAGGCCTATGTGGCCCTTTATCAGAAAGCTCTCTGGCAGTCAGTAGTGGACAATACTGAAGCTAACCACTCTTTAACAGTGTCAGAGCTGCTACACACAGCAAAATTGGGCTTGGAAGCTTCCAAATACCAATTTCAGATGGCAGCTGACACCAGTGATACAGCTGCAATGTGGATGGCTGGTACCATTGCTCTAAGACGATTTCCCTGGCTGAGGGCTACCAGTCTCACCCAGGACACCCAAACTAAGGCAATAGACTTCCCTGTCAAAGGCCACTCTCTTTTGGTGCCCAGACTGAGGCATATATGAGAAATGTGAGACACGTTGGAACACACAGACAGCTCAGCTCCCGGTGGTCGTGAGGGGCATCGCTGCTCCTGCCCTCCCCCAAGCCTCGTCTGTGAGGAACACACAGGACGGCTCAGCTCCCGGTGGTCGTGAGGCATATGCTGCTCCTGCACTCCCCAAGCCTACAGCACTGGAACACACAGGCGGCTCAGCTCCCGGTGGTCGTGAGGGCATATGCTGCTCCTGCCCTCCCTAGCCCTGACACACTGGAACACACAGACAGCTCAGCTCCTCGGTGGTCATGAGGGCATACGCTGCTCTGCCCTCCCCAAGCTGACGTACAGGAACACACAGACAGCTCAGCTTCTCGGTGGTCATGAGGGCATCACGCTGCCCTGCCCTCCCCCAAGCCCCGACGCTGGAACACACAGGCGACTCAGCTCCCCAGTGGTCGTGAGGGCATACTCTGCTCCTGCCCTCCCCAAGCCCGATTGTGCTGGAACACACAGATGGCTCAGATACGACAGCACAGGGCTGGAATAGAACAACAGCACATTCTTCCTTCTCTGTATTTGCTTGGACAAAGGACTAAGGATTTTTAGTGCCAATTTTAAAAAGAGCCCCTCTGCTGTATCTGTCGGCAGTGCAAGTAGACAGTTTTAAGATCCTAACTCGCCTAACACAATTACTGCTGTATTTGCCACAGTTACCGGGAGCTGGACAAAAGACTGGGATTTTTGGCGCCAATTTTAATAATTTTAAACTTTAAATGGGGGCACCACTGCTTAACTGTTGGAACTACAAAACAGATAGTTTATAAAACTCCTGCCTAAAACAATCTATGCTGTATTTTGCCATGCTTCTGGGGGCTTTAAGTGTACTGCAGCATCTCTGCTGTATTAATTAACTTGTTGTACTTCCCCAGTGGGACTGGCTACTTTTAAACTTAATTTGATGCATGTCTGCTGTATTAATTAAGTGTTTGTACTTCCCCAGTGTGACTGGCTACTTTAAACTTAATTTCCAGCTGAGCAAGTAGTTTGTTAAACCTAAAAGTAGTGTGTACTGTAATTTATTACAAGCGTGCTAGCGCAGTTTGGGGCCAGATTGATGCTGTGAAACCCAGCTATAATTCGAATTAGGGTTGAGTGCTCTTTCAATCTGCCAGGCTGCCCCACCTCCTCCCTACCTGATAAATAACCATTCCCTCTATTCTCTTCTTCCCAGCTCCCCGGTGGTCGTGAGGGCATACGCTGCTCCTGCCCTCCCCCAAGCCCCGATGCGCTGGAACACACAGACAGCTCAGGTACGACGGCACAGGTCTGATTAGAACCCCAGCACATTCTTCCTTCTCTGCATTTGCTTATCCCCGCTGGCGCTCAGCGCCAGCTGCCCCACCACCACCCTTGGTGAACTGTCACCTATATAGCCAGCATCGTGAGAGCAATCCAATCTCTTTTCCATTAGCAGATTATCTGCAACCACCACTAGTGGCCGCCCAAAGCCTTCACAGCTACCTAAACACAGCAAACAATATGCTGCTCCTATATTTAACTATAATATGCCTGCTTGCACCTCTTGTGTCCCTCCCTTCTGCCTCCTGTCCAGATCCGCAGCCTAGCCCAACTATAGAAATCATGGCTGCTTTAACACCACACTATGCCACCTCCACCAGCGGGCAGCCCCCAATGGTTCGCCTATACAATTGGGAGCTGAGGGCTTCCATCCTTCTGCCCTCCTTTCACGCTGGGCTGATGGCCTTAAATCTATCCACCCCAGGCAGCTCCCTCAAACCTCCCAGCATCTTTTGGCCCCAAAAGTCACAATGGGCCAGGCTTATAACCAAACAGCTGTTCACACTTCTGCTCATCCTAGCTGGAGATGTCGAGCTAAACCCTGGCCCTACCACCCCCAGCAGCCACCACCCCTCCCCATCTCTCCAATTACCTCGGGGCTTTAAAATAGTACACTTAAATATTTGCAGCATCCTGAACATGCTCGACGGACTAAAACTATGTGTCCTATCGCTGCGCCCTAATATTCTGATAATCACAGAGACCTGGCTGAAACCCCACAACCTGGATGCAGAACTCCATATCCCTGGCTACTCTATCATCCGCATGACTGCCCGGTAATAAAAGGGTGGGGCATTGCCATGTTCATCTCCTCCCAGCTACAGTTCACCCCAGTCCTGCTTCCTGAGCCCATGATGACCATAGATGCCCTGCTAATTAAAATCGCTTCCTCATTCAATTTCTGTCTTGTAGCAGGGTCCTACTGTTCCCCTGACACCCCATGCCCATCGTCCTAGACCACCTGGGCACCTAAAGACCCTTGCATCAGGGGGTGAGCTGCATATCCTTGGGGACTTCAACTTAAATTGGATTTTGCTAGTGCTAAGCTCTGAAGCCAAGTGAATGCACTAAACATGTCCCAAAGAATCTCTGAACCCACTCGCTTGAACCACAAATCCCAGAATCACTCCTTTGAACTGGGCCCTTACCATGCACCCTCACCGGATACTTGATGCTGGACTCCTGCCAGACTCCATAAGTGATCACCACATGATTTACGTGGTAAGGAAAATATTCAGGCCCAAGGCACCTCCCCCTCGTACTCTACTCACTAGGTCCTACAAATCCCTTGACCTTACAGCCCTCTTAACTGACCTGGCAAACATAGACTGGCCCTTCATCCCCAGGGCAGCCTCCATTGACGTCACCCTAGAAATCTTCAAGTCCAGACTCCTACCTGCCTGGGACTACTATGCGCCACTCAGAAGGGCTCGAGTTAGGGGAGCCCACTTGCCCTGGGTCACTGCCAATCTCATAGAGCATCTCCGAGCCAGGGACCGGGCCTGGAAAACTTACAAGGCAGCAGGCACCCACATGGCACTCCAACATTACTGCTCACTTAGGAATGCCTGCACTAGGCTTACACGACAAGCTAAAGCGAACTACTTTAAAGCCTCTTTCCACACCAACATAAACCACCCAGCTAAGTTTTGGAAGACAAATCACTCCTCGCCCCTCCTGCCCAGCCCCCTACTCTAGCCCTGGATGTAAAGGGCTCTATCGTCATGGAACCAAGCGCAGTGGCCTCAGTTTTCAACACCTTTTTTACAAGTTCTCATCCTCCCTCTTGTCCTCCCTCCCGCCCCCAATGTGCCCACCTCTTTATGCCCCACCACACCCTCCCACTTTTCCTTTTGCCCGGTTACCCCATCTGAAGTACTAAAAGCACTGCGGTCTCTCAATCCTACCAAAGAAAAATGCCTCTCAGGACTGGACAGCAAAATGCTCCACCTATCTGCACCTGCCATCGCCAGCCCTCTGGCCAATCTATTTAACCTCTCTTTCTCGCTAGCGTGATCCCCTCTGACTGGAAACATGCTACAATCATCCCCTTCCTAAAAGAGGTGATCCCTCCACGCCGGGCAACTACGCCCCATCTCACTTCTCCCATGCTAGCCAAAATCCAGGAGCGCCTTGTTCTCTCTCAACTCTCCTCCTTTCTCGACTCCTCCTCCTCCTTCTTCTCACCCTACCAGTCTGGATTTAGGAAATCACACTCCACCATCACCTCCCTTATTCGGCTCACCAACTCCATCCTCACAGGCATGGATAGTGGGAACACCACTTTAGCCATCTTTGTCAACCTTGCAAAAGCCTTTGACACTGTCTCACACACCCTCCTACTATCCAAGCTCTCCCTTGCCGGACTCTCAGGAGCTTCCAACAGCTGGTTCCACTCCTATCTGGTGGGCAGGTCACAATCAGTAAGAATTGGCTCTCACACTTCGGTCCCCCTCGAGGTCACCACAGGGGTCCCCCAAGGCTCGGTCCTTGGCCCGATATTGTTTTCCATCTTCCTAAATGATCTGCCCTCAGCCTGTCCACATACATCCATTCACATGTATGCAGATGACACAGTACTGTATGCATCAGGTCCCAACTCCTCTGAAGTGACTTCCAGACTCCAGCAGGACTTCAATAATATCCAGCTCTGGTTAGCTCAAATCAACTTTGTCTTAATCCCAGGAAAACGGTCTCTTTAACCTTCGGCATGAGGCAGAGACTCTTCCGTCTCCCCACCATCCCCACCTTCCACACCATTGATGGGATTCCCCTGGAGGCTTGTACCTCATTCAGGTACCTTGGGGTCTGGCTCAACCAGCACCTTGACTTTTATGCACATTTAGGTGCGATCCAGAAGAAACTACACCCCAAGCTGGGCATCCTATATCGAAACAGGGGCTGCATCCCTCTGCCAACTCACAAGGCAGTTGTACAGAAAATGATACTCCCAACATTCGATTATGGGGACACCATCTACAGCACTGCTCCCAAGTCCTCCCTAGCCAGACTGGATCCTCTCTTCCACTCCTTCTGTCGCTTTGCCCTGGACTACCCCATCCTCAACCCATCACTGTGTCCTCTACAGGTCCTTGGACCTTCCATCGCTTCATGACCCGGAGATAGGCCCACTGTGCTAGGCGACAGCAAATTCTGGGCCCAGTCCCTTACCCCTTACCTCACAGCAGCCCTAACAACTCAACCTCCACCTGCATACTCACTCAGGAACACTGACTCCCGGCTCCTCTATGTCCCACATATGTCCACCACTACAGGCCAGGCTGCCTTCAAATACTGCATGCCTAAACTATGGAACTCCTTCCCTGTGGACATTCGACACACCACCAACATCCAGCACCTCCACTCTCTCCTCAAGGTGCATTTCTCCACCACCTGCACTTGCACCTAACACCACTGAGAGCCAAATGTCTCATAATTCTACAAAATCTTGACCACCAATTAAGTTGCACACTGGCTCGACATCAAGCATTCACTGACCTCTACCCTCAGTTGTTTAATATGTAAGTAATTATCCTCTGTTGGCTGTGCATAGCTGCTGTACCTGTATGTGTTCTGTTTAAATCTCTATTGTATACTTCTCCTCTACCCCCTTCCCCCAGGACGCATCTGGAATCGAGTGTTATTCCGCTCAGTATGCCTTCCTGGTAAAACTTTTAATTAAATAAATAAATATAAAACTACTTTTAGGAGCAACTCAACCAGAGACAGGCCCTCTACTTCAACTTCATCTTATTTTAGGGGAGGCAGAGGTAGGCCCTCTTTTAGGAGGCCTTTCTTTCAGGTACAGGCTGTTTCCCAGCAGCAATACCAACCACAGCAGACTGGATTTTACAGAGCTAGAGGTAGAAGGGGTTCTAGGAAAGGATCCCATTCTGCTCAGCCTCAGCAGCAAGCAAACAGAACCCCTGACTTTTCCCTTCAGGCTGCCTCTCCAGATCCTGTAGGGGGGCAGACTCAGCCACTATTTCCAGGAATGGTTAAAAATAGCCACAGACAAGTGGGTCCGGAAAATAGTGAGTCAGGGTCTCTCCCCTTTGCTTCAAGTCCCTTCCTCCTCCAAGGTTAAAACATTTTGCAGCAGCTCCCTTCTCAGAAATAAAACTACTGGAGCAGGAGGTACAGGCCCTACTGCTGGCAAAAGCAGCGGAGCCTGTCCCCCACAACCAAAGAAGGCAAGGGATCTATTCCAGATAGTTCCTAACAACAAAAAAGAATGAAGAGTGGTGGCCTATACTAGACCTCAGACTGCTAAACAGGTACCTGGTAAAGCCCAGGTTCAAAATGGTCACAATGGCCAAGATTTTTGCCAACTCTGCAAAGAGGACTGGCTAGCCTCCTTGGGTCTAAAGGACACATATTTCCATATTCCCATAAGGGAGTCACACAGAAAGTATCCTCAGATTCAGACTCCCTCAGGCCACTACCAGTTCTCAACACTTCCATCTGGCCTTACCTCTACACCAAGGGTCTTTACCAAGTGCATAGCAGTAGTAGTGGCACACCTCAGAAGACTGGGTGTCACAGTTTTTCTTTACCTGGACGACTGGCTAATCATAGAGACATCCCACCAACAGGTGTCAGACCACCTTCAAGTAACCCAGGATATGGTGCGCTCCCTGGCATTCCTTCTCAATACCAAAAAGTCAGTCCTGACCTCATGCAGGTTCTGCAGTTCATAGGTGCAGAACTGAATACAGTAGTGGGAAGAGCGTTTCTCCCTCAGGAGAGGCAGAAAGCATTCAGCTTCTGGCAGGTTCATTTTCCCTGGGCAGGTCAAAGCCAACAAAACAATTTCTTCAACTGTTAGGGCACATGGCTGCAGCAACAAGCACAGTCATAGGTGCCAGGTTTCAGATGACAGATATTCAGTTCCACCTCAGAGAACACTGGTGCCAAAGGCAGGACCCCCTCTCAAAGCCAGTGCCAGTCACACAAACATTACTACAGGCCCTCCAATGGGGGAGGGAACTGGAAAATTTAAGGGAAGGGGTTCCATTTCTGCATGAGCCTCCCACCCTGGTTTTCACAACTGATGTTTCCCTGCTTGGTTGGAGTGCTTACTTAGGGGATCACATCATCCATGGTACTTGGGAGAGTGTAGACTCACTCCTGCACATAAATCTGCTGGAATTAAGAGCTGTTTATCTGGCCCTTCAGGATTTCTCTTATCTCATACAGGGAAAGGTGGTACAAGTCAGAACAGACAATACCATAACAATGTGTTACATCAACAAACAAGGAGGGACAAGGTCCACTCCTCTGTGTACAGAGGCAATGAAGATATAGAGCCTCGCTTACTCTCTAAATGCCTCTCTACAGTCAAATCATCTGCCAGGCAAGGACAGCACCTTGGCAGATGTCTTGAGCAGGATAAACCAGGCTCATCACGAATGGGCATTGAACAAGCAAGTGGTGAATGCTCTATTCAGATGGGGAACCCCCGAAATAGACCTTTTTGCTTCCCACCAAAATCACCACTTAACTCTTTATTGCTGCAGGGCCCCAGTGAAGGGGACAGTTCCAATGGATGCCCTGATTCTGGATTGGACAGGCAGGGGTACCTCTATGCCTTTCCTCCTTTTCCTCTGATACTCAGGGTACTCATCAAGCTCTGGTCACAACCAGCTTCAGTGATTCTTGTAGGCCCAGATTGGGCAAGACAGCCTTGGTACTCCCTGCTGCTCTCAATGTCTGTCAGCAAACCGATTCACCTCCCTCAGAGGTACAATCTACTGACTTCCTTTCAGGGGAGGGTAGTGTACCCAATTTCAGGTCTCTCAAGCTCAAGGCCTGGCTCTTGAGGACTTAGAATATGCAGATTGCCAATTCTCTGAAGCAGTTTTAGAAGTCCCTAAGGGTTACAGGAAGCCTTCCACTAGGAAAACCTATGCCTCAAAACGGAAAAGATTTTCCATTTGGTGTAGTGACAAAGGTATAGTCCCAGCCCAGGCCGGGATCCCACCCTTCTTGATTATTTGTCTCACCTGCACTCCCTGGGGTTGCAGCACTCAACTCGGAAGGTGCACCTGGCTTTAGTTTCAGCATACCTTTCAGCTAGAAAGGATACCTCCGTGGCATCAAACTCTATATTCAAAAGATTCTTTAAAGGGCTCTCTCATTTGTTTCCCCCTCACAGGGAACCAGTGCCAGCATGGGACCTTAATATTTGCATTGCCCAGCTTATGCTTCCGCCATTTGAGCCTATGGCATCTGCAGAGCTTAAATTTCTTACCTGGAAGGTAGTTTTTCTGGTAGCAATCACTTTTGCCAGAAGTATAAGCAAGCTACAGGGTCTCTGTGTGGAAAAGGACTATGTTTCTTTCCAGGGAAAAGGTAGTGTTGAGAACTAATAGGAAGTTCCTCCCCAAGGTGGTTTCTGACTTCCATTTGAACCAGTCTATAACATTGGCAGTTTTCTTTACTGTACACTCTAGCTCAGGTGAGTGTAGATTGAACAGCTTGGATGTAAAAAGAGCACTGAGTTATTACATGACTCATACCAAAGATCATAGGCAGGACAGACAACAACTGTTCTTCACCTATGAGGAAGTAGGTAAAGGTACTCCTGCTTCAAAGAGGACTGTCTGTCGATGGATAGTCTAGTGTATTCAATTTTGCCACTCAAAGGCAGGCAAGGTTCCTCCCTCTGGTCTTAGGGCCCACTCTACAAGGGGCACAGCTGCCACTATTGCAGCTGCCTGAGAGGTACCTCTAATGGAAATATGTAAGGCAGCTACCTGGAGGTCAGTCCACACCTTCAGTAGGCATTATAGCCTGGACACTCAGTCCAGGAGTGATGCCAGATTTGGCACAGCAGTCTTGTAGTCTTTTTCCTAAATAGATTCTGGCCCATCTACTTGAGGTACTGCTGCATAGTCTACAGAGTAATAATATTAGTGGTTTCCTGGGTTAGAAGAAAAATTACTCACCTGTAGTAATCTTGTTTCTTCCAAAGGGATCCACTAATTTATTACTCCCCACTTGCCTCCCCTTTCAGAATCAGTAACAAGAAAAATCCTCTGACAGCTGATAAGATGTATAGTTGGCATGGCATGCCACCTGCTGGCACCTTCTAGTAATGTCTTAACTTGTAGGTTTTTCTAAAGGCATATCTGATTTCAGAAAAAAGGGGACATTTATACTAGTCCTTTGGTTAATGTTGTTGTTTGCCCAGTTGGGCATTATTTTTCTATAATTATTTAAATAGTGATTCACATGTTGTTATGGCCTCTTTGTAGGCTTCTAAGAAATCTGAGGTAGAATGTAGGCAGTTGACACTTGGCAGTTTGAAAACAGATGCACAAGCTAAACATTCCATGATTAGCATTGCATTTTGTTCTCTCTGGGGCAGTGCTGGCTTAAGGGTGCACTGCAAGAGTAATAATATTAATGGATCCCTTTGGAAGAAACAAGATTACTACAGGTGAGTAATTTTTTTCTTCTTTACTCCGCTTGCTTCAGTAAGATGTCTCTGGAGAGCTCTCCTTTACTTTGACTGAAGAAATTTATTTGTCTCGGTTTTTTCCGAAGTCCGTTTATTTATTTTGATTTTCGAAGCACTGCCCTTGGTTCACAGGTAGACTTTGTCTAGACTGAGTGAGTTTCAGTTAGTTTTTTCAGTTTCTTAGCGGTTCTCTTAACTGAGAGGGAACCAACAGTATTTACTTATTTAAATAGTTTTCTAAGGTCTGTATTCACTTAATCTTCCTGGACATAAGTCTCCACCACTGATTCACACTAGTGGGATCTGCGCTGGAGGCACTAGGACCCATCGGGAGCAAACTTTTGGCCGGAGGGCCGGCGCAAGAGATGGCACCGTGAGGCATGGCGCCGCTAGCGCTGGCTCGCATGGTAATGACTATCTCGGCGACGACCCCCAACCGCCTCAGTTCTTTTTTCCGCTTTCCGAGTGCACTTCATGAACGACGTCGCTCGCCTGTCGGGAGTCAAACTTCAAACTAGCGCATAGTTTTCAGTTTATTTTTTTTTTTTTTGTAATATTATCTCGACAGTAGTATCGCTTAGATTTATTCTATTTCATCATATAATAAAGAAGTCTCGGCCTACTTGACGGAGTCGACCATGAGCAGGTCAGGTGACGGTAGGGAGACTTCGTATGAAAGCTGTTCAGTCAGTCAGGCTGGGTCCGGTCAGCCCCCTTCTCCTCAGCAGGGTTCCGACAGCGGTCAGTCCGATGCCGGGGATGGGCGGTCCCCATGGCATAAAACAAGCGGGTCACATTCTCGGCACCGTTCGGCCTCGAGCTCTTCTTCGGCCCACAGGTCAAAAAAGAGAAGGCATCACTCGAGGTCGCCCTCTGATACGTCTGCGCGTCGACGGTCGGTTATTGTGGCTAGTTGCCGGTCTCCTCCTTCGGAGTCGCCAACTTCCGGTTTCCGTCGTCTTTGACATCGTAATCCTACCACGCCTATAGGTAGGTCTCCAGATGAGCAGTTTTATCAGTGGGCCGCCCTTATGGAGCGATGGGCTCGGAGGTTGGTTCTTCTGCTTGGCTCGTTGCCCCGAGCCTCGGGCCGCCGGGCGATCAGGTAGGCGGTTGACCTTCCTAGTCACAAGCCGCCTCCTTCGGTGCCAGCGACTGCGCTTAGGTGTCCCTCCACATGGCTGCAGTGCAGGGGCCACACCGATGCCCTTATCTCCTGGTTTTTTCTCTTCTCATGTTTTCCAGGTTCCAGGGGTGTCCTTGGTGCCATCCGCGGGTCTCTGCACTTGTCGGTGCTGTTTCGGCAC
The DNA here is from genome assembly GCA_016271365.2 of Neoceratodus forsteri. Classification (NCBI taxonomy): domain Eukaryota; kingdom Metazoa; phylum Chordata; order Ceratodontiformes; family Ceratodontidae; genus Neoceratodus; species Neoceratodus forsteri. The sequence goes on along the minus strand of CM057456.1, from coordinate 1,100,393,176 downwards.
CGCAGGGCCTTGCGGCGCTGACTGCGGCGCCGCTGGGTCCGTGGCGCGTCCATGGCGCCAGTGGGTCTCACGGCGCCCCACAGTGCTGTGTGCCTCAGGGCACCACCGTGGTGCCGGTGCCGGGCATTGGCTGTGCCGCCTGCGGTGTCACAGCCTCTTCTCGGGCGCCCGGCACCTCCACGGCGCCACTCTCGACTCCTTCGACTCTCGGCCGGGGCCCTCGGGACTCTCCCTTTCTATCAGTTCTTCCTCCTCTCCTATTTTTCACTCCTTTCCTGTCCAAACAGTCCTTTCTGGACTATCAGGAGATGATGTTGAGCCTGACCCAGACCTTCGGTTGGGTGATGAAGTGGAGGAAGCAGGTTCTTTCACTGCTACAGAGCCTGAGGTCGAGGACCTGTCCTTTAAGTCTCTTTTGAGGAACCTGAGTTCTACTCTTTCTCTCCAGACTACAGACATCGATCCTGGGAAAAGATTAAGACTCCAGTATCTTCATGCTTCGGAGATCCTTATGGATTTGACCCCTCCGATTCAACCTTCCTTCGAGACGCTGTCTCAAATGGTATGGAATAATCCTGCTCTTACTCCCTCGTTGGCTAAATCCATTGATAGGAAATATTCAGCCCCCAAGGATCGTCCCATTTTGGCATCTCAAGCCTTTGCGGATCCTATTGTAGTCCTGGCAGAGAATGATAAGGTCGTTCTTCCTCAAGCTACTACAGCTCAACCTATTAACAAAGAGTCTCGTGAAAATTGATACATTAGGTAAGAGAGTCTTGCTGCCTCCACTCTAAGTATGCGTGCGCAGCTATCAAGGCTATTTTTCTCAGTATGAGTATATCCTGTGGCACTCTATCAAACGAATGGTTGAAGCTCTTCCAGATTCCGACTCCAAGTCAGAGCTTCTTCTAACCATTACCAGAGGTATTGAGTCTAATAACCAACAGGTCAAAGCCGCCATGGACGCTTTCGACACTGCTTCTCGTTCAGCAGCCGCAGGTATTTGTACTCGACGTCACTCCTGGCTGCGTACTTCCGGCTTTACGAATGATGCATAGCAGCAGGTAATGGCGTTGCCCTTTGAGGGCTCATATCTTTTCAGTCCTCAGGTAGAGCAAGCCCTAGAGGCCACTCAGAAGACTAGGTCGGCCATTAGCTGGCTAGACTCTCCGCCACCCTCTCGGGGCATGTAGGTAAATGTCGGTTTCATAGTCGCAGTCCTTTCGAGGCAGAGGCAGAGGAAGCTTCCACAAAGCCAACCTGCCCAACCTCAAAAGAAGACGCAGCAGAAGTGCAGGGGCCTAAAGCCCCCAGCGCTACCTTATGAATTGCCGCTCAAGTTCCATCCCCACTGCCCGAGGTGGAACTTTCTCCTCTGGTGGGAGGTTGTCTGATGTACTTCTACAACCAGTGGAAGTCCATAACCTCAGACAAATAGGTCCTTCGGATAATTCGCGAGGGTTATTCTCTCAATTTTCTGGAAACCCCCCCGAATCGTCCTCCCAAACGGCAACCCAGGTTGTCGACCTCTCAGTCAGACCTCCTCGCCACCGAGATCCAGGGCCTTCTGAACAACAGGGCAGTAGAACTGGTGCCCCCGCATCAGCGAAACACAGGGTTCTACTCCCACTACTTTCTGGTTCCAAAGAAATCTGGGGGGATGCGCCCCATTCTAGACCTCAGAAAGTTAAACAAATTCCTCCCCAGGGAGAAATTCAAAATGATTTCTCTGAGTACCCTGTTACCTTTGCTGCATCAACACGACTGGCTAGCCTCCCTGGACATGCAGGACGCTTACCAGCATATCCCCATCCACCTGAGCCATCGCAAATTCCTGAGGTTTGTGGCTCTGGGTCAACACTATCAGTTCAGAGTCCTGCCCTTTGGGCTATCCTCGGCGCCGCAAGTCTTTACAAAGTGTTGTGCAGTTCTCGCAGCGCATCTCAGGAAGCTCGGACTCCGAGTGTTTCCCTACCTGGACGATTGGCTCCTAGCAAACCCTTCCAGCCAAGGGACCCTGGAAGCCGTTCAAACGGCCTCCCGCCTTCTTACGTCCATGGGAGTTCTGCTGAATCTGAAACAGTCACAGCTGCAGCCCTCCCAGAGGCTCCTTTTCATAGGGACTCTTCTGGACACCTCTTCCGCGAAGGCTTTCCTTCCAGAGGACAGAAGACTCTGACATCCTTTAGATGGCCCGTTACATCGGGAGAACAGATCGGTCACAGCTCTCTCGATGCAGCGTGATGTTGGGTCTCATGGCGTCCTCAGTGTTCACTGTACCTCTAGCTCGGTTACACATGAGGACCACCCAATGGATGCTCTCCGCTCAGTGGTCCTCGACCTCTCACCCCAGTCTTATCCCATCAAGGTGACAGAGCCCTTGCGAAGGTCTCTCACCTGGTGGTCTCAAGAGAGCAATCTCCTAGAAGGATTCCTCTTTGCTCCTCTGGATCATCAGATCTCCATCACCACAGATGCATCGCTGATGGAATGGGGAGCCCACTGTCGCCTCTCTCACACTCAGGGTGTATGGACTCAGCTCGAGGCTCAGCTTCACATAAATGTCCTGGAGATGAGAGCAGTCCTCTATGCGATCCGAGCGTTGAAGGATATTCTTTGTCACAAGAACATTCTCCTTCAAACGGACAACAAAGCTGTGATGTATTACATCAACAAGCAAGGCGGTGCTCATTCTTACCCCCTTTGCAGGGAAGCAATGAGAGTGTGGGAGTGGTGCTTGGAGCACAAGTCTCTAATTCAAGCGGTATATCTACCAGGTATACAAAACGACTTGGCAGATCACCTCAGCAGAACAGAGGCAGACCCTCACGAGTGGTCTCGATCCAGCCGTAGCTCGGTCACTGTTCAAGAGTGGGACTCAGACCTGGACCTTTAGCATCCCCACTCAACGCAAAACTGCCTCTCTTCTGCTCCAGAAATCCAGGGCCTGGCATTTCTGTCAGGATGCGTCTAGGCTCTGTGGACAAACGCTTTTTTACGCCTTTCCACCACTTCCTCTAATTTAGAGAGTACTTCTCAAATTCGAGTCTCAGGGGACCAAGATGATTCTCATTGCTCCTTCCTGGCCTCAGCAACTATGGTTTCCTCTACTCAACAGTATGTCGGCAACCTCTCCGAGACCACTTCCCTTGCAAATCAACCTTTTGACTCAGGGTTCGTTGGTCCATCCCAACCTGAAGTCACTTCACCTTCACGCTTGGCTCCTGAAGAGGTAGAAGTGTACCGTTCAACGCCTCTCAAGAGTCTCAGATATCCTTCTGGCTGCCGAAGCCAGCTACTCGAAAACTTACACTTCTAAGTGGAGCGTTTCTCTGGTGTGCAAAGTCCTCTTGAATCCTTTTCCTGTCCTCCAGACAAGGTTCTGGAGTACCTTTTGGACCTATCAAACTCAGGTCTCCAGTACTCTACAGTTAAAGTTCACCTTAGTGCCATTTCAAGTGTACCATGAGCGTTTCTTCCTTGTCTCTGGCCTGCTACCTATAGTAAAGAGATTTCTTAAAGGAATTCTGCATACCAGACCCCCTGTAAGATGTCCGTTACAGCCTGGGACATTAACCTTGTGCTAGACATGCTCACTTGGAAGCCTTTCGAACCCCTAGCTACCTGTGAGCTAAAATTTCTTACCTGGAAGACAGCCTTCCTAGTGGCTATTACCTCAGCCATGAGGGTCTCTGAGATACATGCCCTAGTTACAGACCCTCCGTGACAGTGTTCCATAAGGACAAAGTAGTTCTTCAGTACTCATCCTAAATTTCTTCCCACGTTGAGTCAGAATTCCATCTAAACCAACCTCTGGTCCTTCCCTCTTACTGCTGAACTTCCAAATGAAGGAGAACGGTCTCTTCATTCCTTGGATGTTAAGAGAAGCTTACGTTTCTACTTAGATAGAACCAAGAATTTTCGTAAGACTCAGCAATTGTTTGTTTCCTTCAGCGAGACCCGCTGGGTCAGCCTGTCGCTATCAGATGCATCTCATCGTGGTTGGTGGCATGTCTTCATATTGCTATTCCATGGCAGGTTAGTTAGAAGGTAGAGTTTACGCTCACTCTACTAGGGCGGTCGCGGCATCCCTAGCGGAAATTTGCAATGTTCCGATTGCAGATATCTGTAATGCCGCCACCTGGAGCTCAGTGTATACCTTCGTTAAGCATTATGCACTGGATGTTCATGCCAGGCGACATTCCGCCTTCGGCAGAACTATCCTTAATGGACTTCTGTCCTAGACGCGTGAGCTCTGGCTCTCCTGCTGCCCTTTTGGGGGATTATCAGCTTGGTACTCTCCCACTAGTGTGAATGAGTGGTGGAGACTTATGTCCAGGAAGATATGAAAATTACGTACCTACCGTAATTCTTGATCTTCTTGGACGAGTCTCCACCACTCATTCACACGCCCACCCTCCATCCCCCGAGCTCACCGCTGTGTTGGTCTTCACTCCCTCAGATCTTTAGGCCATGAAGACTTCTTTGTTGACCCTTCTTACGGGTCGTCCGGACTATCTTATGTCCGTTTTTAAGGTTAGGTTTACTCTTTACGTTAGTTGCGCTGCACCTCCTTTGTAAAAAGGTACTGAGGTGGTTGGAGGTCGTCCCGAGATAGTCATTATCATTGCGAAGTCAGCGCCTGGCGCCATGCCTCGTGGCGCCATCTCTCACGCCGACCCTCCGCCAAAAAGCTTGCTCCCAATGGGTCCTAGTGCCTCCGACGCAGATCCCACTAGTGTGAATGAGTGGTGGAGACTCGTCCAAGAAGATCAAGAATTACGGTAGGTACGTCATTTTCATTTCTACCATCCGCTAAGGTGGTGTAGTTTTATTTCTAATAATTTGACGAGTTACCGGGTTAATAGTTGGTTCATCAGTTTAATAAACCGATAAATGTCACAGACCAAGAAACGAATGGGCCCCACAGGTTTCCAACATTGTACAGAGTGTGGGGAACCATTTGCCAAAGCAGATCCTCATTTAGTTTATGTATTTTGTTTGGGGTTTAACCACCTCAAGGAGGACTGTGAAATTTGTAAGAACTTCCCTCAATTGACACTTGAGAAGCGACTTAAACATCGGCAGGTGAAGATGTCTGATAAGGCTATTGACACAGCTAAGGACAAACCAGCTACCAGCCTAAATGAACTGGAGGAACAACCCTCTGACCAGGGTGACGGTTCCTTGTCTAAAAAAGTCCTGCTGATACAGCCGCTAAGCTGACACCGCAGGAAAGAGAAAAAAGAAAGAAAAGCATGCAGCAGTCGAACTGCAGCCGAAGACTATATTGGTTCCGACCGCTGAGGAGATAGCAAATGCTATCAAAATTATCCAAGCACTCCAACAGAGTACTTCGGTTCTGGTTGAAAAGCGGACGCATCTTCCTACCTCTGTCACTACTTCCATTCCCAGTTCCTTTGAACACGAAGAGGAGCCTTTTGGCGAGGAAGAGTATGCTAATGATGATGAGGATGAGGAGTACAGGGAACCAATTGAACCGGATATTTCCCCGGACCCTCATCGTCCTGACTCCTCTGACAAGGGGAATGAGGATTACACCTCTCACTTTGCCTTTATCAAACAAGTAGCCCAGTCCCTCGATCTTCCTACCCAGGAGTCAACTGATGAGGAAGAAGAGCAGGACTACATGGAGATGATGGATGGGCCAGTCTCTAAAAGACTATTACTACCCATCCAAAAATCCCTGAAGAAGCAGGTTAACAAGATCCTACAGACCCTACTTCTGTGCCACCAGTTGACAGAAAGGTGGATAAGAAGTATTGGGTGGCTAAGGGCAGAGCAGAGTTCCTGTTCGGGCACTCTAGCCATGAGGGAGTGGTGCAGGCTGCTGCCTCTGATAAGGCGGGCATCCCCTTGGCATATCACCCTCCAGACAAAATTCAAGGACTATGGATTCCATTGCCAAGAAGGTGTATTTGGGATCCTCTCTGATCATCAGGCAGGCTTCATACATGGCCTATATAGCCAGCTATCAGAGAACATTGTGGAACACTGTGATGGAGATCACAAAATCTGTCCCAGCCCTATGGCAGCTGATCTGGAGGGGCTGCAAAGGGGTATAGAGGCTTTGAAGCCAGTTCAGGATGGCTGTAGACAACAGTGACTCTGCAGCCAGACAAATGGCCCTTCTGTGTCACTGAGGAGATTTTCTTGGCTCAGGACTACTAACCTGACTCAGGACACACAGTCCAAGTTTTGACTTCTCCATGTGAGCCTACCTCTGTTTGGTGAACAGACGGAGGCCTACATGAAGAAGATGGATGATTATAAGATAGCATATAAAAGTGCTGCAGCTAAAGAGAAGGCTTCTACTCCTGAAAAGCAACAAGCCAGAGGAGTCAGAGGTAGGGGTCAGTATAGGCCATTCTTCCAGCCTCAGGCCTATCCCCAATACCAGCAGCAGAGAGGTTACTTTAGGGGCAGGGGCAGAAGAGGTGGTAACCATATTAGCCCCAGCACTCAGACAGCATCCCAACCTAAGCAGGCACCCTGAGGTGTCTGCTCGGGTCGCCTCCTCAACGAAGGTAGGGGGCAGGCTGGCCCACTACCTCCAGGAATGACAAACCATCACCACAGACAGGTGGGTCCTAGAGGTAGTGGGTCAAGGCCTGGTTCTCAGTTTCAAGTTCAAACCAAAGCTGAGAGCAAGTGTCTTCAGACCATCCTCCCCATCAGAAACAGTGTTACTGGAAAGGGAAGTATATTAAACCTCCAATCTCTGGGAGCAATAGATTCAGTTTCTCTGGCACAGAGAGGGAAAGGACTCTATTCAAGGTACTTCCTCACAATAAAGAAAATGGGAATGGCAACCCATACTGGATCTCAGGCACCTAAACAGATATCTGCTGAAGCCAAAGTTCGAGATGGTGACCCTGACAACAACCCTTCCAACCCTAAGATAAGGGGATTGGTTGACATCCTAGGTCTAAAGGATGCATACTTCACATCCCCATAAGGCAGTCCCACAGAAAATTCTTCAGATTCAGACTGCCATCGGCCATTACCAGTTCAAGGCAATGCCTTTCGATTTACTTCTGCTCAAGGGTGTTCACAAAATGCTTGGCTGTGGTTGTGGCACACCTCAGGAGGCAAGGAGTGGTAGTCTTCCTTACTTGGATGACTGGCTAGTCGAGGGTAATCCCCCAACAGGTAAGAGAGTCTCTGGCACTCACACAGGAACTACTATGGTCACTGGGGTTCCTGGTCAGCCTAAAAAAAGTCAGTGTTGCAGCCAGTGCAGCTCCTGGAATTCATAGGAGCTGAACTGGATTCAGTAAGAGGAAAGGCTTTTCTTCCCCAGACAAGGGCAGACAGCCTGGTACAGCTAGTAGCCACCTTCAAGCTCCAAAGCCTAAGGCCAGCCAGGCATTTTCTGCAGTTGTTAGGCCACATGGCAGCCTCAACAGCTACAGTGTCAGGGGTAATATTTTAGATGAGAGATGTCCAGTATCACCTCAGACTGTACTGGCACCAGAAAACAGATTCATTATCAAAGCTGGTTCCAGTCACACAAACACTCCTGCAAGCGCTTCAGTGGTGGTTGGACATGGACAACCTCAGGCAGGGAGTTCCATTCCTACAGGAACAACCTTCCTTGGTGCTAACCACACATGCTTCCCTACTGGGGTGGGGGGCACACTGCTCATGGTACATGGCTCAATTAGGAGTCATGGCTGCACATTAACCTGCTGGAGTTCAGAGCAGTCTTCCTAGCACTTCAGGCATTCGCTAGCATGCTGCTGGGAAAGGGGGTGCAGGTCAGGATAGACAACACAACCACAATTTACTACATCAACAAGCAGGGAGGCACAAGGTCCACACCCTGTGCACAGAAGCCATGAAAATATGGAGGCTTACTTATTCTCTGGGAATTGTCCTGTCAGCAGTTCATCTACCAGGAAAGGACAGTGTGCTGGCAGATGCACTGAGCAGGATAAATCAGAACCATCATGAATGGTCACTGAACAGGTAGGTGTTGCAGGTAGTGTTTAAAAGGTGAGGCACTCCAGAGATATACCTTTTCCCAGCCCCAGACAACTACCAGATCCCCCAATTTTGCTGCAGACCCCCAGTGAGGGGCTCAGTCTCACTGGATGCACTAATCTTGGACTGGACAGGGAAGTTTCTATATGCCTTCCCTCCATTCCCTTTGCTACTGAGGGTTCTGAACAAGCTCAGATCCCAGCCAGCTACAATGATCCTCATTGCTCCGGATGGGGCCAGGCAGCAATGGTACTCCTTGGTTCAAACAACATGAAGTCTTGCTGTATTCTGACTATGTGCAGTTAGCCCCAGCACTTGAACTGCTCCGGAGAGGAAAGAGTTAACTCTGTGCCAAGGCATAGAACGTTGAGCTCGAGCTCGGTTTTCAAACCTCTGTCCCAGGTACTCTTCAGTGTAGCCGTCAGATTCTTTGCTCCACCTTACTGTGAAGTCGCTCCGGAGATCCTCTCCTTCACTTCGGTTTGGTTGTGGTAAAATCGTTCGGTTTAATAAACTGCTTCTTTATTTTTTCGGTCTTTACATCTCTGTCCTGGTACAATAAGTGTATTAGTAGGTAGTAGTGTGGTTTGTAAAGAAATTGTTTTTGTTTTTCGGTTTCTTGCCGGTCAGTCCAGTTGGGAACCGAAGCGATTTGTTGTCTGGTTTTTCACAGGTGTTTTAGTGTGGTTTTCCGGTATCTATCGGTTGCTGAAAAAAACGTTGATTTCCCTGGTTCTTTCATCCGACCTGTGACACAGTTGGAACCGATAGATTTGGTAGGTGCCTGGCTTGAATGCTGGTAAGGGTGACTTGGTGTTTAAAGGTATGTCTGAGAAACCCAAAAAGAAAACTGGGCCCACTGGGTTTCAACACTGCACTGAGTGTGGAGGCTTTTGCCAAGGTTGATCCCCACCTCATCTGTGTGTATTGTCTGGGGTTTGACCACCTCAAAGAAGACTGCCAAATCTGCAGGAACTTTCCTAAGGCCACTGTTGAAAAATGTTTAAGTAGGCTTAAGGAAAGGGAGGCCGAAAAATCCACTGACCCGGATGGCCAGCCCGGTTCGGTTCCAACTGAACCTGATGGGCTGCCCATTGACCTGGGTGACACCTCCTCAGGCAAAAGGAGGATTCCATGGAATGGTCCCTGCAAAAAGAAAGCACAAGTCAGCCGGTTCGGATCCCGGTTCCCATGGGCCGACCGCTGATGAGATAGCCAAAGCGATCGCTATTGTGCAGTTGCTTCGCCCAGTTCTGACCAAACCGACACCGACACAGAGACGGTCGGTTCAGTCGGACTTGTCTGCTTCTGAGTATGACCCTGAAGCATTTTATGAGGCCGAGTGGGAAGAAGATGAAGATGATGAAGATGAGGATTATGAAGACCTAGATGAGGCGGTTGAACCTGACATCTCCCCAGACAAGCCTTCTAATGTGTCTCCACCCAGGCTTTCTGAGTCCCCCTCCCATTTCTTGTTTTACAAGAAGGTGACTGAGACTCTTTAGCTTCCAGTGGAAGAAGCTGAACAGGATCAGGAGGAGCCTGACTATGTTGAAATGATGGATGTCCCAGAGTCAAAAAGGGTGTCTATCCCTCTGCACAAGTCCCTGGGGAAACAGACCCAAAAATTATTACAGTTTCCAACATCCATACCTCCTGTGGATAAGAAAATGGACAGGAGGTATGCCCTGTCAGGCCCGGGTACAGATTTTCTTATTAACCATTGCAGCCATGTTGGGGTAATGCAAGCTACAGCCTGTGACAAGGCTAATATTCCCCTGGCATCTCGCCCCTCAGATAAGGATTCCAGGAAAGTGGATGCCATGACAAAGAAGCAGTACTTTGCATCCTCTTTGGGACTCAGGCAATCCAATTATATGGCATATGCAGCCAGATACCAGAAGTCCAGGTGGGATATGGTTCTGGAGCTGGCTAAGAATGCTCCTCCCCAGCTGGCCAGGGAGCTGGAGCAGGTGGCCGTGGATGGCATCGAAGCTTCTAAGGTCCAATTTCATGCTGCTGTGGACTCAAATGTTGTTTATTCAAGGGTCATGGCTAAATCTGTTTCCATGAGAAGATTTGCCTGGCTCAGGTGTACCAATTTGTCTCAGGATACCCAGACCAAGGCCATGGATTTTCCGGTCACTGGTAACTCTCTGGGGAACAAACAGAGATGTACAGGAAAAAGATGGATGAATACAGGACAACATACAGGAGTGCTGCAGCCAAAGAAAAGCAGACCACTCCTCAGAGACAGCAATCCAGAGCTGGCAGGGGCAGGCCTTTTCACAGACCTTTCTACCAGGCCCAGGCCTTCTCTTCTTTTCAGCAGAGGGGGTTCTTTAGAGGAAGAGGCAGAAGGGGGATGACAAGGGCTGCATCCTTCTCTCAGTCCAAGCCCCCTGCCAAACAGACACCCTGATGTGTCAGCCAGGGTCGCCTCCCCAATGCCTGTAGGGGGTAGACTGGCTCACTTTTTCCAGGCCTGGAAATCTGTCACTTCAGACAAGTGGGTCCTGGAAGTAGTGAGCCAGGGTCTTACTCTCAGCTTTAGCAGGTCACTCAAAATCTTCTACACTCCCTAGGATTCATCCTAAATCTGGAAAGGTCTGTTCTGGGACCAGTTCAGCTTCTCACATTTATAGGAGTGGAGCTGGACACTGTTCAGGCCAGGGCTTTCCATCCTCTATCAAGGGTCCAATCCCTCACGTCTCTGGCTTCCTCTTTTTGTCCACTGGTGTCTCGGCCAGCCTGACATTTTTTGCAGTTACTAGGCCACAATGCAGCCTGCACTGCAGTAGTACAAGGGGCAAGCTTTCAAATGAGGGACATCCAATTTCACCTAAGAGCTTTTTGGTCTCAGAAAAAAAGATTCCCTCTCCAAGTTGGTTCCAGTGTCTTTAACTTTGGTTCAGGCCCTCCAGTGGTGGCGGGAAGAAGACAATTTGAGGCAAGGGGTTCCTTTCCTCAGTCAGGCTCCCACAGTGACTCTCACCACAGATGCTTCTCTGCTGGGATGGGGTGCCCACATGGATCAGCATACTGCTCAGGGGACTTGGTCCCATCAGGAGTCTCTCCTTCACATAAATCTTCTCGAACTCCGGGCTGTCTTTCTGGCTCTTCAGACATTTTCGACTTTAATTCAGGGGAAAGTGGTGCAGATCAGGACAGACAACACCACAAACATGTGGCACATCTACAAGCGGGGGGGCACTCGGTCCCGACCTTGGCGCACTGAGGCCAAGGAAAATATGGTCACTGGCTTACTCCCTGCAGGCTTCCCTGATTGCTGTGCATCTTCCAGGGAAGGACAATGTACTTGCAGATGCTCTCAGCAGGATTTCTCAAGGTCACCACAAATGGTCCCTGAACCCTCTCATCCTTCAGATCATTTTCAAGAGATGGGGCACTCCAGAGATAGATCTCTTTGCAGCCCCGGACAACCATCAGCTCCCTCTCTTCTGCTGAAGGCCCCCTCTATGGGGGTCTCTTCCTCTAGATGCCCTCCTGTTGGATTGGACCAACATGTTTCTCTATGCTTTTCCTCCCTGTCCTCTGATATTCAGGGTTCTAGTCAAGATCAGGTCCCAACCCTGCACTGTGATTCTGATAGCCCCGGATTGGGCCAGACAGCCTTGGTATCCTCTACTATTGTCACTATCAGTGATAATCCTCCTGTGCCTTCCCAGACAGTTCAATCTCCTCACCTCAGCCTAGAGGAGGATATTGTACCCCAGCCTTCACAATCTCAGGCCTCAAGGCTTGGTTCTTGAGGAGCTTGAATATGCAGACCTCGTGCTCTCACAATCAGCTCTGGATATCCTTAAGGCCAGTAGGAAACCTTCTACTAGGAAAACTTACGATTCTAAATGGAAAGGTTCAGATTCTGGTATTCCCAGAGGCACATCCAGCCACATTCAGCTGATATTGCCACTGTCCTAGATTATCTGGTATGTCTTAACAGTTTAGGCCTTCAGCCTACCACTCTCAAGGTGCATTTGGCAGCTATTTCTGATTTTCTTTCGGCTGGGAAGAGCTCTTCTTTAACTTCCCACCCAGTTTTCAAGAAATTCTTTAAAGGTTTGCTTCATATCAGTCCTCCCTTCAGGGATCAGACTCCCTTGTGGGACCTGAATATCTGTATTGCACAGCTGATGCAGCCTCCCTTTGAACCCCTTTGCTCAGCTGAGCTCAAGTTTTTGACTTTGAAAACTGTATTCTGATTACTATTACCTCTGCCAGGAGAATCGAGTTACAGGCTCTATATGGTAACCTGACTTCATCTCATTCCATAGGGATAAGGCGGTCCTTTGTACAAATAGGAAATTCCTCCCTAAAGTGGTATCAGACTTCCATCTGAACCAGTCTATGACATTGCCTGTATTTTTCACTGATCATTCCTTCTGGAGAGGAGATTACACAGTCTTGATGTAAGAGGGTTCTAAGTTACTACTTAGAATCCACTAAGCCCATAGAAATGACCGCTTCCAGCTGTTTTTCACTTATGGGAGGTGGGTAAAGGCAAGTTTCGCTACCAAAAGAACTGTTGCTAGGTGGATTGTTTCCTGCATACAGTTCTGCTACCCAAAATTGGGGAAAGAGCCACCCTCAGGCCTGAGGGCTCACTCCACCAGGAGTACAGCTGCTTCGGTCACAGCAGCTAGAGATATACCTTTAGTGGAAATCTGTAAAGCAGCCACCTGGAAGACTGTTCACACATTCACCAAGCATTACTCCCTGGACATTCAGGCTAGAAGTGATGCTAGGTTTGGTACTGCAGAGCCTGTTCCCAAAATAGGTTCTGTAGTTCCCTCCTCCTTGGGGGTACTGCTTGATAGTCTGCACATAGTCAGAATACAGCAAGACTTCATGTTGTTTGAAGAAAAAATTACTCACCTTAGTAATTGTGTTTCTTCTAATGGAGTATTGCTGTATTCTGACCTCCCTCTCTGCCTCCCCTCCTGGAACTTAGTTGTTTTGGGATGTGGGTGGGTAGGCGCAGTGTTGCACCCCAGGGGTATTCCTGGGTGCTTTTTATTAATTGAAGAATTGTTTCTTGTTCCTTTGTTTTATTACCTACTTGGATTCTTTTTGGGGGACTTGACTTGAGTCTTTGGACCCTACAATTGATGTCTTTTGCCCTTTGGCTCAAAAGTTTAAAAAAAAAAAAAATTTCTGGGTTGTCAGTTGCTTAGTATAGGGCTCGTAAGAATCTGACGGTTACACTGAAGAGTACCTGGGACAGAGGTTTGAAAACCGAGCTCAAGCTCAACGTTCAATGCCTTGGCATAGAGTTAACTCTTTCCTCTCCAGAACAGTTCAAGTTCTGGGGCTAACTGCACATAGTCAGAATACAGCAAGACTCCATTAGAAGAAACACAATTACTAAGGTGAGTAATTTTTTCTTCTGGCACTATCAGTTGCCAAACCAATCTGCCTCCCCAGGAAGCACAACTTGCTGACTTCTTCCCAGTGCAGGATCCTCCACCCCAACCTTCGGTCTCTCAGGCTTAAGGCCTGGCTCTTGAGGACTTATTAGAGTATGCTGACCTACATCTCTCTGAAGGGGTCATGGAGGTCCTTAGGGTTTCTAGAAAGCCTCCACTAGGAAGACTTACTCATCCAAGTGGAAAAGATTCTCCATTTGCTGTCAGAATAAGAATCTGGACCACACTCAGGCGGCATTGCCAGTGGTTCTGGATTAACTAACCTCCTTCATTCCCTTGGTCTGAGACCATCCACACTTTAAGTGCATTTGACAGCTGTCTTAGCTTACCTGTCAGTAGGCAAGACATCATCTCTGGCCTCAAATTCAGTGTTCAGAAAATTCTTTAAGGGTTGCTACATTTGCACCACACACAGAACTCCACTCCAGTGTGGGACTTGAACATATGTATTGCACAGCTCATGCAGCCACCTTTTGAGCCTATGTCATCAACTGACCTCAAGTATGTAACTTGGAAAACTGTGTTTTTAGTTGCAGTCACCTCGGCCAGAAGGATTATTGAGCTCCAGGCTTTGTCCATGGAAACTGACTATATTGCATTTCACAACAAACAAAGTGGTCCTTAGGCCCAACAATAGTTTTCTCCGTAAGGTGGAGTCTGACTTCCATGTCAATCAATCCATTACACTACCAGTCTTTTTCACTGACCATTCCTCTTCAGGAGAACACAGACTGCATAGCCTGGATGAGAAAAAAGCTATCAGCTACTACCTGGAGCATACAAGAAGCCATAGAGGGGATAAGACCCAACTCTTTTTGACCTATGGGGAAGTGGGAAAAGGTAAACCAGCCACGAAGAGGTCCATAGCAAGGTGGACCGTGGCATGCATCCAGCTCTGTTACGCAAAGTGGGCAAGGAACCCCCAAGAGGCTCAGGGCCCACTCCACCAGAGGAACAGCTGCATCAATAGCAGCTTCAAGGGATATCCCTTTACTTGAAATCTGCAAAGCAGCTACCTGGAAAACAGTTCACACATTTCCTAAACATTACTGCCTGGATACCCAGGCTAGGAGTGATGCCAGGTTTGGCACAGCAGTCCTGCAGAGCCTGTTTCCTAAATAGGTCCTCTGCCTGCCTCCAAAGGCACTGCTTGGGTAGTCTGCATTTGTCAGACTACAGTAAGATTTCCTGGGTTTGAAGAAACATTACTTACCATAATAATCTTGCTTCTTCCAAGGAATCTCTGTATTCTCTGAGCTCCCCTTGTTTCTTCCAAGGAATCTCACTGTATTCTGAGCTCCTTCCTTCCTCCCTGCTAGACCTACAGGGCACTGCATACTGCCTGTACAACTAATGTTGGAAACCGGTGGGTGCCTAGTACTTTCTTGGGCATCTGTTGACTTGAGCCTTAGGAGATGCCCTCTGTTATTTAAGAGGTGGTTGCCCCTAAAAGGGGGATTGATTTGTTTTTGTTAAAATAGATTAGTTAGCTAGTTTGTTTAGCTTCTGCATGCTTCGTAAAAATATGACGGTTGCAGGAAGTGCAACCAGGGGCAGTGGTTTGAAAACCGAGCTTGAGCCTAACATTCCACTATTAGCATGAGTTCTAGTAACCATTTCAGCTCCAGGGCAGTCCTATGGTGAGACTATACTACATTTGTCACAATACAGTAAGATTCTCTTGGAAGAAACAAGATTATTATGGTAAGCAATGTTTTCTTCCCACCCCAGGGGTCCTTTAGCGTCAGTAACAATGTGCAGTTAGCTGACTAGGTTGAACTGCCTCGGAGGTGGAGATTATGACAATGAATCTAATGAATTAGCCAATCAGAAAAGAGCTTGAGGGTGTACTGAGGAGAGCCTGCCTGGAAGGCACCAGAATTTTTTCTCCACTGACTGAGTAACGCTGCCTCTGGGGTGCTCTCTCTTTGGCCAAGAAAAAGCCTTTTATCATTGTTGGTAGCTACAACTTTTACTTCTTTGTTTCTTTCTTAGTGTGCTGACTGTTTTGAATTACATTTTCACGGTTCCACTCGGTTCTCGGGGAAATGGAAATTATGTACTTACTGTAATTCTTGATCTTCTTGGACAGAGACTTCACCAATCATTCACACTAATGGCACTATGCTGGAGGCACAAGGACTCCACAGAAGCCAAAAATCTTTAGGAGGGCCAGCACGGGATAGGACAACACATGCAGCACCTACGAGACTAGCTCGCGCCACAAAGACTATCCAGTGTCGACCTCCAATCGCCCTCAGTACCTTTTCGACCAAGGAGGTGCAGTGTAAACTAACAAAAGAAAACCTAACCCTAACTTCTGGGCATGTGAAGGCCCGGATGACCCATGTAAGAAGGGTCAATTCAACAATGTCTTCACAGCCCGAACAACAAGGAAGTGAAGACCAAAACAGAACTAGTGAGCTCGGGGGATGGTGGGTGGGTGTGTGAATGAGTGGTGGAGACTCTGTCCAAGAAGATCAAGAATTATGTCAAGTACGTAATTTCCATATCTTCCTGGACTAAAAGTCTCCACCACTCATTCACACTACTGGGAGAGTACCGAGCTAAAAATTAAACCCCACCCCCGAAGTAGGGTGGTAGGAGACAGAGCTCACTCAGGATGGAAGTTCATAAGGACTGTCCTGCTGAAGAAAGTGAACTGTCTGGCATGGACATCCAGAACATAGTGCTTCACAAAGGTATGCTACAACTCGCTGCCTTGCAGATGTCTGCAATGGGTACATTACAAATCTCCGCCAGGAAAGCTGCAACCGCTCAGGCAGGGTAGTGTGAACTCGGCCTTCCAAATTCGCCTCTGTCATAGACTAGTAGTGTTGAAGACGTGCTACTAACCAAGTAGAAAACATCTCATGGCAACAGGATGACCCAGCCAGGCATGCTGAAAGATACAATAGTTGCTCGGATACATATCTCTTTATTCTGTCGATGTAGACGGGAAGGGAGCGCTCTCCTTCATTCTGGAGCTAACAAAGTAAGTAGGGAGAAGCAAAACTTGGCTAACATTAACTGAGCCAGTGACATGTTATCTACTGGCTCAAGATAGACTGAAAATGCGCAGAGGTGTACCTTCATTGCCAAGTATTGCCGACCTGCATTCGATAGGTCCAAGAGGCACCCCAACACCTTATTTGGTGGGCACCCGAAGGGTCCAGACAAGACTTGCACACCAGATGGAGAAAGGTTTTCACTTAGCCGCTGTAAGCCCTCCTGGTGGAAGGCCTCATACACGTTTAGAAGATGTCTGCGATGGTCTGGGAAACCTAAAGCTTGTCACTTCCATTTCTCCCGGAGCCCTGCATGAAGATGAAGGGATTGCAGGCTAGGATGGACTAAAGTCCCATGTCAGAGGGTCTACCCGTAGAGGGAGTCGCTTCGGGGGAACGTCTGACAGACTGTAGATCAATGCAAATTATACCTGCCAAAGGCCAGTCTAGGACGATGATAATCATTCTGCCCCCTTCCCCCCCATGCCTACAACTTGAGCAGCACCCTCTGAATTAAGGGGAGAGGAGGAAAGCATACAGGGTGCATCTTGACTACTGCAGTGAATACATCCTGACAGAAAACGCCAGAGTCTGGATTTCTGAAGCTGGATAGAGGCAGTTTTGCATTGAGAGGGGATGCAAAAAGGACCAGGTCCGAACTGCCCCACTCGTCGAAAGCGACTGCATGAAATCTTAAATGATGCATCGTGCTCGAGGTACCACTCTCACAACCTCAGGGCCGTCCTGCAGAGAGGATAGGAGGATGTCCCACCCTGCTTGCTGATGTAATACATCACAGCTTTGTCATCCGTCCGAAGTAGGATCACTTCGTGGCAGAAGGCATCCTTCAGGACTTTGCTTATAAGCTAGCTCTCATCTCTAAGATACTTATGACAAGATGAGGTTCCACACCTGAGTGTGGAGGCTCTTGACAGGGAGCCCCAAATGAGAGATTTTGTCCAAGTCTCTGTCATTTTGTACAGAGGGTTGTGGATGCGGGTTGGAGACCACTGCTTGCTGCGGAGGATGCCCTGAGTCCCAACATCCGCTCAACCGAAAGGGGCCCAAATAGAGTTACTTTCCATGACGAATGAGCCGCCTGAAGATGTCATTTCTCCCATCCTCGAATGAAAACTGATGCCCTGGAGGTATCCAGGAGGGATCCTAAGAAGAGGAGCTGCTGGGAAGATGAAACTGGCACTTTCCCCAAATCAGAAAACCCCCTGTAGAGAACAACTGAGAAGCTGTGGTGACTGCTTCCTGTGCTTCTTGCCCAGATGGGCTGGCTAGGAGCCAAATATCCAGGAAGTGAAGACTTGAACGCTGAGGTTTTAGTGAACTCCTCTCTGAAAAGGTACTTGTTTAACCTTCCAAGATTGACAAATAGGTGCATGCTGCCTGTTATCTTGGAGCCAGAAGCAATGGAAATAGGAACCTGTGCTCTGTTACTCTGTGGAACAACTTCTACTGCCCAGTTCCCACAGAGGCCCCGTATCTCGGAGGCAAGAGAGTGTGACTGAGAGGCAGGCAGACTGATTTGCTGTCTGGGTGGAAGGTCTGGGGAAATCTGCAAAATTGAGAGAGTATCCTCTCGACAATCCTGATGATCCATATGTCCACTGTAATGGATTTCACCTGGTTGTAAACCGAATTAAATGCCCTTCCTACATCGAGAGGCATCCCCTCAAACAGCTGAGGTCGGACCTAGGCTGGATCCACAGAGGATGGTACAGGCGCTTTTGGGCCCTGTGCTCTATTATGCTTTCATGGCTGAGTGGTTGGTTCCTGATAAAGGCACATAGCCTCCTCCTTGAAAGGACTACCTGTTATGGGAATATCGACGGTTCCCTGCTCTCTGAGAGGCAGCAGGCACCATCTGTTGTCTAAATGGCAGCCCTATTGTTCTGAGTGGCCTCCAGAGATCAACCTGAGGGCCGAACAGACAAGCACCATCAGGAGACATTAACCACCTCCTGCCAGGGGCAGCTACCCTAGTGGCAGAGTCGTAGGCGTCCATAAAACCTTTCAGCTGATTATTGGGCTATATGCCCTTAGCAATGGAGTGTTAGATTTGGGAGGCTCTCAACCATTGCATTGAGTGTTCCACAGGTGTACTCATACTGAGGAATGTCGAACTCAAGATGTAGAAGACTGTTGTGGTCAACAGATGATGACTGAAATATTATGGTGGATCCCAAACCCTGAGAAAAAACTGTAAAGAAGATCTTCCATCACAATGATACAGAAGACTTGCATTCCAGCCCAAAAATGAGTCACCCGCTGTGTCTTGACAAAGCAGAACAGGAGAGACTCATCCGGATCCACTTCAACCCCAGAATAACCTCCAAAAGGCAGGTCTAGGCCAGGAACATGGGAAATACCACCACCTGGATCAGTGAAGAGTTCAGCGCTATCCGCGATGCTGGCACCACATGCGGCGCTCGCACCACACATGGCGCCAGACCCAGTGGCAGATGCGGTGCCAGACCTAGCACCACACGTGGCGCCGGCACCACACCCGGTACTGGCACCAACTACGGTGCTGGCACCATGTGTAGCACCAAAACCACTGCTGGACCTGGACCTGGACCTGAAGAAAAAGGGGAATATGAAAAGCGGTAACCATGCCGGCCCCTGCAGGGAAAAAGGAGAGGGGGTAGGCACGAGGAGTTGGCATCAATGGTGTTGGCACGGAGAGGGCACCGCACACATCCTGGCCCAATTGACCTGGCCATGGCCCAGCAGCTCCAAGGCCCAAATGCCCTGGAACCGGGTCACTGGCCAGGACAGCTGGGCAGACGCCATACCCCCTGCTCTAAAAGAGCGACCCAGAGGTAAAACTGCTCACCGGGACCCCATCGAGGACAGAGATGGGATCTGGTGTCAAAGATCATGGCCATTAAGAGAGGAGCCACAGAGGAACCCACCAGAGTTGGTTCAGGCCTACCTATCTCCACCACCGATGACCTCTGCACTGATGTACCAGAGGGTGACCTGGAACGGTACCAGTTCTTCTTCCACCAACAGGAGGAAGAAGAGCTCGAGGTCAAGCGGAACCGGATCCCCAATCGAGATCGGGAACGGGACCACTACTTGTGTGCTTTGGGCGGACTGTCCCCACCCCCCCGGGCACCATGGTCTGACCCTCCACAAAGGGCGTGGATTGGATACAGCCTCACTGCCATCACAGCTCAAACAAAGTCCTCTTACTCTCACCGCTACCGCCTAAGGTTGACTCCATTGATGGCAGGCTGAGAATTTTTCTTCTTCTTCTTCATCATCATCTTCTTTGTTTTGTTTTTAAATAAGAAAAGAACACTAAAATGGTAAGTTAATCGAATACTGAATGGTTATAGTTGCTGTCGTATAGACGAAGACTTGACTCCGGCATGCAAGCGTACGCTGCCATCAGGCGCACTCGACGGCAAGAGAAAAGGAAATGAGTCAGTTGGAGGTCTATGCTGGATAGCCTATATGGCATGAGCTAATCTTGTGGTGCCCACATGCACGGTCCTATCCTGACGCCAGCCCTCCTGAAGATTTTTGGTTTCGCTGGGCCTAGCGCTCTGGCGTAGTCCCATTAGAATGAATGAGTGGTGGAGACTTTAGTCCAGGAAGATTCATTTTTCTTCAGGAACCGTGGTTCCTTCCTTTATTTTCTGAATAAAAGTTTACGCGCTTGTGTTTTTTGACGGTTCCTTTTAGTATTTAAATTGCAGTTCCCTTTTTTCAGCAGGAACCAACGTTTTTATTTAGTTTTTCCTTGCTTTACTTCTAAAAGTCATGTTTTTTTTTCACGAGGGAACTGACTGCATTTCTTAACCTTGCCCTATTTGGGCTTCATTTTTTCAGGGGTTTTGTTAGTTGTGGCATGTCAGAAACACCTAAAAAGAGCATTGGACCCACAGGTTTTAAAAATGGTTTGAAGTGTCACAGGATAGTGGATAAAGCTGATACACACAACCTGTGTTTAAGGTGCTTGGGTTCAGATCATTTTTGTGCTCTTTGCTCTAAATTTTGCCCCAAAACCTTGAGAAATAGAGCTAAAAGATTAAGAATTATGGCTGAAGAAGGGTCTTCCTATGTACCTAAACAAAAATCCAAGGCTACCGATAAGGGGCCTTCTAAAAATGGAGGGACAGTTCAAGGTGCTGATGAAGCATCTTTAAAACATAGAAATAATAATAATAAAGGAGCTGATGAAGTGCCTTCAGAAGAGAAAAATAAAAATAAAGGTGCTGATGAAGGGCCTGGCAAATCTAAGGCTGTCAAAGGTACTGATGAAGTGCCCGGTAAACTAAAGCCTTCAAAAGGTGCCGATGAGGTGCCTACAAATAAATGAAAAGCTGATAATGTCACTGATGAAGTGCCTTCCAAAAAAAACACATACAAATAAATGCATACCACTGCCCCTCCCAGTTCAAACAAAGGTGAGGTATCAGTGGCCAAAAAACATAAAGAGAAAACAAAACATGCAGAATCTCAGGAGGAGGACCTCCCAGATATTCAAAGAGACCTACCCCCTTTGGAAGAGATGGTTAAAGCCTGGCATCTGTATCAAACTCTTCAGGTTATGGAACCCATATTTAATACCCTGCCTTGCCCAGGCAACCTCTCAGTTCAGCTCCCTCAGAGGCATTGGCCTATACTGGTGAGGATTATGATGATTACTATGGAAATGATCCTGATGATGAACCAGAGGGGAACCTAGAACCTGATGTTTCTCCTGATCTACATTTTGGAGCCTTCCATCAGATCAAGAGGATACCTCTCTATGCTGACTTTTCTGCAACACATGGTGGACACCTAGACCTCCCCTTGCAGGAGTCCACTCTAGAGGAAGAGGATGACCAGGATTACAGAGAAATTATGGGTCTCCCTCCTCCACAAAAGCTGGTACTCCCCATCTATAAACCTTTTAGAAAGAATACAATGATACAGTACTAGGTCAATATTTCGTATGTTTAATAGCGTATGACAAAACCCCGTAACTGCAACAGTGCAGTGCAACTGAGCAAGAAGGTGCAATACCACAAATGGGTCTGTGCATGGTACTGCATCCTCTCACTGTCCTAGGCAGAGGATAAGACCTCTGCTGGGACAGGATTCCACCAAACAGCTGCCGTGGCTCGATGCAGTGAACCACTGGCAAGGAAACGAAGCAATGCATTTGGGACCGGGTTTGATTCCTGGTCCCAGACGTATGGAAATTTCCTTTTTTCACGTTTTATGCGATATTGGTGTTAAACTCCCCCCCCCGGAGTTAGTTATAATAGTTGGGGGGTTTGGGGCACAACCTCCCATAATGGAGGTGTGGAGCCCCCCACAAAAAGACATGCCGCGTGGCATATAGTGTAGCTGTTTTGGCAGCAGCGATATGTATGCGCGTATAATGTCTTCGACATTATGGCCCCTGCGCCCAATGAAACTACTCCAAACACCTACTTCCTTGCCTGGAGTAGATAAAAGAACTTACAAAAAATACCAGCTCTCCAAACCTGACACTGAGTTCCTATACATACATCCCAGCCATGAAGGGGTTTTACAGAAGCCAGCCTGTGACAAAGCCAATACTCCTCTCTCCTCTCAACCCCCTTAGAAAGAGTCAAGGAGACTGGACTTCATGGCTAAGAAGTCCTATACTTCAGCCTCTCTTCTTCCCTGCCTTTCTTCATACTTGGCATACACAGCCAAGTACCAAAAGGCCCTTTGCAATTCAGTCCTGGCTATATCACAACAAAAGTCTGATTCTGTGGTTCAGGACCTGGTGAATACAATTAAAATTGCCTTGAAAGCAACGAAGTACAAGTTCCATACAGTATGGCATCTGAGAGTAATGATGCAGCCTCAATTAAACTAAACTTCTACCTTGAACGGTTTAGTTCTTAAACAAATTATTCAAAACGTAAGCATTTTTTGGTAGCCTAAGTTCCTGTGATACTTAGGGATACAGCTTGCTCATTCTCTCCAGTTGACAATTAAAGAGAACTTTACTCGCTTATTTTCCCATCTTAGGTGTGATTTGGATAGATGGTCCTCTCTCCCTGTGGGGCAGAGTTTATGTTCTCAAAAGGAATGTGCAGCCCCCAGTTGTTTTACCCATTGGGAATGTTAAACTTTTTCTTGCCTAAGTCCTGGTTTGCTCGACTACAGGCACTCTTAAAATCTTTTCTTTGGAAAGGTAAAATGGTTCGTCAATCTTATTTTAAGTTGATAGCTCTGAAATTGTATGGTGGCTTATCTCTCCACAACTTCTTTTTTTATTATTGCGCATTACATGCACAGAAGTTTCTTTTGAGGGGCTCATCTACACATTCCTCTCTAGGAATGGGTTATTCAAACAACATGAAGT
Source organism: Neoceratodus forsteri (assembly GCA_016271365.2). Taxonomy (NCBI): domain Eukaryota; kingdom Metazoa; phylum Chordata; order Ceratodontiformes; family Ceratodontidae; genus Neoceratodus; species Neoceratodus forsteri. The sequence goes on along the minus strand of CM057456.1, from coordinate 1,100,370,362 downwards.
CTTGCTGTATTCTGACAATAGCAGTGAGTCCCAACCTTCGAACTGCCCCGGAGATGAAAGAGTTAACTTTCCATGCCAGGCATGGAACGCTGAGCTCTAGCTCGGTTGAGACTCTGTCTGTTGCTGTTTAAACTCAAACCATCAGATTCTTTACTCCGCCTCACTGAACAGTCGCTCCGGAGATTTCTCCTGCTGCTCAGTTCAATTTGTCGGTTAAAGTACCGCTTTTCTCGGTTTTGACCAAATTCAAACCGTAACCTGTCGGTTCAGCCTCTGTCTGTGGCATTTGTGAGTACTAGATAGGTTTATATTATTTTCTATTCTGTGTGGAACTTGTAAGCTGTTCATCGGTTCGGTTTGAACCGATCAAGTTGTTAAAAATCTTTATTTGTACTCTTAGTGTGTAGTTACCAGTTCTTATCGGTTCTGAAAAAATGGATTTTATTACGTTTTTTTCCACGACTCTAACACGGTCAGGAACCGATAAGAGGGTCTTGCCTGAGGATTGCCATTAAAAGGGTAAGTCTGGTTAGGACTGGCACAATGTCTGAGAAACCCAAAAGAAAAACTGGGCCCACTGTGTTTCAACACTGCAGCGCAGGTGGGAGGCCTTTGCTAAGGCTGGACCCCACACCACCTGTGTTTATTGTCTGGGGTTTGACCACCTCAATGCAGACTGCCAGATTTGTAAAAATTTTCCTGCAGCTACCCTAGATAAGAGAGTTGGTAGGCTCAGGGAAAGGGAGGCCAAAAAGTCCGCTGAACCGGATGGCCTGCCCGGTTCGGTTCATACTGAACCAAAAGGAGTGCCCTCTGACCAGGGCGAGACTTCTTCGGGCAAAAGAAGAGCCGATTCAGAAGAGTCGGTTCTGGCTAAGAGAACAAGAAAGGAAAAATCAGCTGGTGTGGATCCAAAACTTTCTTCTTCAACCGCTGAAGAAATAGCCAAAGCGATAAAAATTGTGCGTCGCTTTCCCGGTTCCAACGAACCGGCACCATCAGAGGGCTTCGGTTAGGCGGTTCCACCAGTTCAAGATTATGATTTAGAGGAATATTATGAACTGGAAGAGGAGGAAGAGGAGTATGAGGAAAGTGAATGTGTTTTGAAAGTCTGGATGTGCCCATTGACCCAGACATCTCCCCAGACAGACCTTGAGGAGTGTCTCCTCCTAGGCTTTCTGTGTCCCCCTCCCATTTCATTTTTTATAAAAAAGTGGCTGAAACCCTCCAGCTTCCTATGGAAGAAGCTGTGGATGACCAGGAGAAGCCTGACTATGTGGAAATGATGGATATCCCAGAGTCTAGGAGGCTGTCTATTCCCTTACACAAATATTTTGGGAAACAGACATTTAAGATTTTAAAGACTCCTAATACTATACCTCCTGTGGATAAAAGAATGGACAAGAGGTATATATTGTCAGGCTCAGATACGGAGTTCCTTACACAACAAAGCAGCCATGTTGGGGTAGTGCAGGCTGCAGCCTGTGATAAGGCAAATATTCCCTTGGCTTCACACCCCCCCAGACAAGGACTCCAGGAGGATTGATGCCATGGCAAAGAAACAGTACATGGCAGCGTCCTTGAGACTCAGACAGGCCAACTATATGGCCTATACTGCTAGATATCAAAAATCCAGATGGGACACTGTCATGGCTTTAGCAAAACAGGTCCCTGGCCAGCTTGCCAAGGAGCTGGAGCAGGTGGCTGCTAGTGGTATTGAGGCATCCAAGGTGCAATTCCATGCTGCAGTGGACTCCAATGATGTGTCATCTAGAGTCATGGCTACATCTGTGGCACTTCGTAGAATGGCTTGGCTCAGATGTACTAGCCTGTCACAGGATACCCAGACTAAGGCCATGGATTTTCCTGTTGTGGGTAATTCTCTGTTTGGGGAGCAAACAGAGAATTACATGAAGAAAATGGATGAGTATAGCACCACCTATAGGAGTGCACAGGCCAAGGAAAGGCAGGCCACTCCTCAGAGGCAGCACCCCAGGGGCAGGGGCAGGCCTTTTCATGGCCTTCTACCAAGCTCAGGCCTCCTCTTCTGCCTATGCTCAGAGGGGTTCTTTAGAGGAGAGGCAGAAGGGTACAAGCAGACCTGCTTCCACCCCTCAGCCAAAACCCCTGCCAAGCAGGCACCCTGATGGGTGTGCCAGGGCCGATTCTCCACTACCTGTAGGGGCAGGCTGGCTTACTTTGTCCAGGACTGGGAGTCTCTAACATCAGACAAGTGGGTCCTAGGTAATAAGCCAGGGACTGATTCTCAGCTTCAAAAATTTCCAAAGCTGAGGAACCAGATCCTTTCCACCTGCAAATCCCTCAGAGGCACTTGCCCTAGAGACAGAGGTCTCTTCCTTCTGGCTCTCAGAGCTGTGAAAGGGTTCCACCCCTACATCAGGGCAAAGGATTGTACTCCAGGTACTTCCTTACCCCAAAAAAGACAGGAGAATGGTGGCCCATCCTGGATCTCAGATACTTAAGCACCTTTTAAAACCAAAATTCAAAATGGTGACTCTGGGAATTATTCTACCTTCTCTAAGGCCAGGGGCTGGCTAGTGTCCCTGGGCCTCAAGGATGCCTACTTCCATATTCTCATCAGAAGCTCCCATCGAAAGTACCTCAGGTTCGAGCTGCCCTTAGGCCATTACCAATTCAGACAATGCCCTTGGTCTAACTTCTGCTCCAAGGGTGTTCACAAAATGCCTGGCAGTAGTAGTTGCTTCTCTAAGAAGGCAAAGGATTGCCATCTTCCCATACCTGGACGACTGGCTCACAGTAGGCCAGTCCCCAGACCAAGTCAATTACACCTACAAATAACTCAGCAACTGCTCACCTCTTTGGGTTTCCTTCTGAATCTTTCAGTCAGTTCTAGAGCCTGTTCAGCTCCTCACCTTCATAGGCGCAGAGCTGGATACAGAAAGGGCCAGAACTTTCCTTCCCCTGGACAGGGCAAGGACCTTATCACACTGGCCTCCTCATTCACCCTGCAGGTGTCTCGACCAGCAAGGCATTTTCTGCAGCTCCTGGGGCACATGGCTGCTTCCACAGCAGTGGTGCAGGGAGCAAAATTTCAGATGAGGGACATTCAGTTCCATTTGAGAGCCTTCTGGTCTCAAAGGAGAGATCCTCTAACAAAATTGATCCCAGTAACTCGAACCCTGATCCAGGCCCTGCAGTGGTGGCAGGATCAGAGCAATCTGAGACAGGGTGTTCCTTTCATCCCTCAATCTCACTCCTTGACCCTTACTACAGATGTGTCCCTCTTGGGATGGGGAGCTCACATGGGCAATCTCACCACCCAGGGATTGTGGTCCCCTCAGGAATCTCTGCTCCACATCAATCTGTTGGAACTCAGAGCTGTTTTTCTAGCACTTCAGGTTTTTTCTGCATCTGTTCAGAACAAAGTGGTACAGGTCAGAACAGACAACACCACTACAATGTGGTACATCTACAAGCAAGGGGGCACTCGGTCTTCGGCCTTGTGCACCGAGGCAATGAAGTTGTGGTCTCTGGCTTATTCTCTGAACACCTCCCTTGTGGCAGTTCACCTCCCAGGCAAGGACAACGTCCTGGCAGATGCTCTCAGCAGGATTTCCCAGGGCCATCACGAATGGTCACTGGATCCCCTAGTACTGGAGGTAGTATTTGCCAGGTGGGGCACCCCTCAGATAGATCTTTTTGCTGCCCCAGACAATCACCAACTTCCGCTTTTTTGCTGCAGGCCCCCAGTGTTGGGCTCAGTCCCTCTGGATGCCTTCCTTCTCGACTGGGAAGGAAAGTTCCTCTATGCCTTTCCCCCTTCCCTCTCTTGTTCAAGGTGCTAGTCAAAATCAGATCTCAACCTTGCAAGATGATTCTGATTGCTCAGACAGCCCTGGTATCCACTCCTTCTGTCCTTAGCAGTCCAACTTCCCTGTGTCTTCCCAGGAATCACAATCTGTTAACCTGTGCCCAGGGGAGAGTTTGGTATCCAAATCTCAAATCCCTCAACCTCAAGGCCTGGCTTTTGAAGAGTTAGAGTTTGCTGACCTACACCTTTCTCAAGGTGTACTCGATATCTTGAAGGCTTCTAGGAAGCCTTCCACCAGGGCTACTTATAATTCCAAATGGAAAAGGTTTTCCATATGGTGCTCTGGAAAGCATATTTCCCCAGAATCTGCTGATTTGCCCACAGTCCTGGATTATATGGTCCATCTAAATACTTTGGGGCTGAGGCCAGCTACCCTGAAAGTGCATTTGGCAGCTGTCTCTGCATTTATTTCAGCAGGAAAGCCCTCTTCTCTTTCTGCTCACCCTGTATTCTCCAAGTTTTTCAAGGGATTGCTTCACACCAACCCTCCATTCAGGGACCCTACTCCTGCCTGGGATCTTAATGTTTGCATTGCTCAGCTTATGCAACCCCCTTTGAGCCTTTGTCTTCAGCAGAGCTTAAGTACTTGACTTGGAAAACTGTGTTTCTAGTAGCTATCACTTCTGCCAGACGCATAAGTGAATTACAAGCTTTGTCAGTGGAGCCTGATTTTATCTCCTTTCACAGGGATAAGGTGGTCCTCAGGACTAACAGGAAGTTCTTGCCTAAGGTGGTTTCAGATTTCCACCTTAATCAGTCTATATCTCTTCCAGTGTACTTCACTGACCATTCCTCCTCTGGCGAGAGGAGGCTGCACAGTTTAGATGTAAAGAGCCCTTAGTTACTACATAGAGCGTACCAAGGGTCCAGGGTTTGACTCCCTCAACTGTTCCTCACTTATGGTGAGGTTGGCAAGGAAACCTGCCACTAAAGATCCATTGCCAGGTGGATTGTCTCTTGTATCAATTCTGCTATCAAAACTGGGTAAGGTTCCCCTTCAGGCCTGAGGGCTCACTCTACCAGAGGTACAGCTGCGTCCCTAGCTGGGCCAGGGACATCCCTATCTTAGAGATATGTCAGCAGCTACCTGGAAAACAGTTCACACTTTCACCAAGCATTACTCCTGGACATCCAGGCTAGGAGTGATGCTCGGTTTAACACAGCTGTGCTTCAGAGCCTATTTCCTAAGTAGGTTTGTCCCTCCTCCATGGAGGTACTGCTGTGTAGTCTGCATATGTCATAATATGCAAGACTTCATGTTGTTTGAAGAAAAATTACTCACCTTAGTAATGTTGTTTCTTCTAATGGAGTCTTGCTATATTATGACCTCCCCTGCTGCCCTCTCAGAACCTGTGCTCTTGGGATGTGGGTGGGCAGTGCAGGGTTGGCACATAATAGATGCCCACCTTGTGTTTTTCACCCCTCTTTTTTGGGGTGTTTGGGGTGTTGTATTTTATTTTTTGGATCCCCTGACCTGAGTCTTTGTTTTGGGACCAAAAAATGTGTTAATATTTTAGTAGCCAGTTGGCTAGTGTAGGTTTATAGCTTCCACACAGAATCTTAGTGAGTTTTGCTCGTAAAGATCTGTCAGTTTGAGTTTGAAGAACAACAGACAGAGTTTTCAACCCGAGCTCGAGCTCAAGATTCCATGCCTGGCATGGAAAGTTAACTCTTTCACCTCCGGAGCAGTTCTAAGGCTGGGACAAACTGCATATGTCATAATATAGCCAGACTCCATTAGAAGAAACAACATTACTAAGGTGAGTATTTTTTTCTTCTTTCACCCTGCAGGTCTCTCGACCAGCAAGGCATTTTCTACAGCTCCTGGGGCACATGGCTGCTTCTACAGCAGTAGTGCAGGGAGCAAGATTTCAGATGAGGGATATCCAGTTCCATTTGAGAGCCTTTTGGTCTCAAAGGACAGATCCTCTAAACAAGTTGATCCCAGTGACTCGAACCCTGATCCAGGCCCTTCAGTGGTGGCAGGATCAGAGCAATCTGAGACAGGGGGGTTCCCTTCACTCCCCAATCTCACTCCTTGACCCTTACTACAGATGCATCCCTCTTGGGGTGGGGAGCTCACATGGGCGACCTTTCCACCCAAGGGCTGTGGTCCCCTCAGGAATCTCTGCTCCACATCAATTTGCTGGAGCTCAGAGCAGTTTTCAAGAACTCCAGGTTTTTCCACATCTGTTCAGAACAAGGTTGTTCAGATCGAACAGACAATACCACTACAATGTGGTACATCAACAAGCAAAGGGGCACTCGGTCTATGGCCTTGTGCAGAAGCAATGAAGTTGTGGTCTCTGGCTTATTCTCTGAACGCCTCCCTCATGGCTGTTCACCTCCCAGGCAAGGACAATGTCCTAGCGGATTTTCTCAGCAGGATTTCCCAGGGCCATCACGAATGGGCACTGGATCCCCTAGTACTGGAGGTAGTATTTGCCAGATGTGGCACCCCGCAGATAGATCTCTTTGCAGCCCCAGACAATCACCAACTTCCCCTTTTTTGCTGCAGGCCCCCAGTGTTGGGCTCAGTCCCTCTGGATGCCTTCCTACTCAGTTGAGAAGGGAAGTTTCTCTTGCTTTCCCCCCTTCCCCCTCCTTTTCAAGGTGCTAGTCAGAATCAGATCTCAACCCTGCAAGATGATCCTGATTGCTCCAGATTGGGCCAGGCAGCCCTGGTACCCACTCCTCATGTCCTTAGCAGTCCACCTTCCCCTGTGTCTTCCCAGGAATCACAACCTGTTAACCTGTGCCCAGGGGAGAGTTTGGTATCCGAACCTCAAATCTCTCAATCTCAAGGCATGGCTCTTGAAGAGTTAGAGTTTTCTGACCTACACCTTTCCCAAGGTGTATTGGATATATTGAAGGCCTCTAGGAAGCCTTCCACCAGGGCTACTTATAATTCAAAATGGAAAAGATTTTCCATATGGTGTGCTGGTAAGCATATTTCCCCAGAATCTGCTGGCGTGCTCACGATCCTGGATTATTTGGTGCATTTGAATTCCTTGGGCCTGAGACCAGCTACTCTAAAAGTGCACTTGGCAGCTGTGTCTGTCTTCTTATCAGCAGGTAAACCCTCTTCTTTTTCAGCTCACCCTGTGTTCTCCAAGTTTTGAAGGGTTGCTTCACACCAACCCTCCGTTCTGGGACCCTGCCCCTGCTTGGGATCTTAATATTTGCATTGCTCAGCTTATGCAACCCCCTTTTGAGCCATTGTCTTCAGCAGAGCTTAAGTACTTGACTTGGAAAACTGTGTTTCTGGTAGCCATCACCTCTGCCAGGTGCATAAGTGAGCTACAAGCATTGTCAGTGGAGCCTGATTTTATCTCCTTTCATAGAGATAAGGTGGTCCTCAGGACTAACAGGAAGTTTTTGCCTAAGGTGGTTTCAGACTTCCACCTTAATCAATCCATGTCTCTTCCTGTGTACTTCACTGACCATTCCTCCTCTGGTGAGAGGAGATTGCACAGTTTAGATGTCAAAAGAGCCCTTAGTTACTATATAGAACGTACCAAGGGTCACAGGTTTGAATCCCTCCAATTGTTCCTCACTTACGGTGAGGTTGGTAAAGGGAAACCTGCCACTAAAAGATCCATTGCCAGGTGGATTGTCTCTTGTATCCAATTCTGCTATGAAAAACTGGGTAGGTTCCTCCCTCAGGCCTGAGGCTCATTCTACCAGAGGTACAGCTGCGTCTCTGGCTGCTGCCAGGGACATCCTATCCTAGAGATATGTCAAGCAGCTACCTGGAAAACAGTTCACACTTTTACTAAGCATTACTCCCTGGATATCCAGGCTAGGAGTGATGCTTGATTTAGTACAGCTGTTGCTTCAGAGCCTATTTCCCAAGTAGGTTATGTCCCTCCTCCATGGAGGTACTGCTGTGTAATCTGCATATGTCATAATATAGCAAGACTTCATGTTGTTTGAAGAAAAATTACTCACCTTAGTAATGTTGTTTTTCTAATGGAGTCTTTATATATATGACCTCCCCTGCCTGCCTGCCCTCTCAGAACCTCTTTTTTGGGATGTGGGTGGGGAGTGCAATGTTGGCACTTCATAGATGCCCACCTTATTTTCACCCTTTCTTTGGGTGCTTAGGTGTTATGCTTATTTTTTCTTTCTTGAATCCCCTGACTTGAGTCTTTGTTTTGGGATCAAGATCAAAAATGTGTTTTTGTAGTTAGTAGCCAGTGGCTAGTGTAGGTTTACGGCTTCCACACAGAACCTTAGTGAGTTTTTGCTCGTAAAGATCTGACAGTTTAAGTTTGAGTTTCAACAGACAGAGTGTTCAACCGAGCTAGCACCCAAGATTCCATGCCCTGCATGGAAAGTTAACTCTTTCACCTCCGGAGCAGTAATAACCTGGGGTTATACTGCATATGTCATAATATAGCAAGACTCCATTAGAAGAAACAACATTACTAAGGTGAGTAATTTTTTCTTAAGTACCTCCAGCTCTCCTAGGCAATTTCTATGATGCTTTTTCCCAGGCCTTGGTGCCTCTCAGATGGTTCAGTGCTTAACACTCTGTCTATGTTAGTCATCCCACCCCATTCTGTTTCTGCTTTATATAAAACCTTCCAGAAACTAGATGATCTTCCTGGACCTAAAGTCTCCACCATTCATTCACACTAGTGGGGACTATGCCGGAGGTGCTAGGACCCAGTGGGAGCCAAACATCTTCAGGAGGGCCGGTGCTGAGGTAGGACTGTGCATGCTCGGCACCACGAGGCTGATCTTCCTGGTCTTAAAGTCTTCACCATGCATTCATACTTCTGGGTACAAGTGGGAGGCGCTAGGATCCTGTGGGAGCCAAAAGTCTTCAGGAGGCCGGCGCCAAGATAGGACCACGCTTGCTCAGCACCACGAGGCTGGCTCGTGCCTGTGTAAGCTATCTCGGTGTGGACCCTCTAACTGTCTCAGTTCCTTTCTTCCTGCCATTGAGTGCACGTCGGTGACAGCGTCAGCTTGCCTGCAGGGAGTCAAATCTCCACGTCTATACAGCAGTAGCATAGTCGTTCAGTATTTGATTTAGTCTTTTAGAATATTTATTTAATTAAAAAAAGTTTTTAAATTTTGTTTCAAATGACTAAGAAAAGAAGTCTTCTTCAGCCCACCATCGATGGAGTCAACCATGAACAGGGCCAGTGATGGTAGGGAGACTTCTGCTTGGGGGTTGGACCGATCAAGGTCGGTGGCTCGGCACCACTTGGCCTCATGCTCTTCCTCCTCCTCCCACGAGTTGAAGAAGAAGCTGCACCACTCAGGTCACCCTCTGGTATGTCTTCATGGAGATCATTGGTAGTGGGGACAGGAGGCCAACCCCAGCTCCATCAGGGTTGCCTACAGCCTTGGTCCCTAGCCGCCATGGTCCCTGGCTCCGGAGTCCCTCCCTGCCCCATGGGGGGGGTCTTCCAGTGAACAGTTTCATCATTGGGTTGCTCTTATGGAGCAGTGGGTCCAGCAGGTGTCCTGTCTGCCCTTGCCTGTGGACCAGGCCTCAGGGCCTTTGGGCCCAGGGGCCATGGACCTGCGGGCGGAGCGGTTGGGTCAGCCTGGTGGCACAACACCTTCTTAGTTCCATCGACACTGCTCCTTCATGCTTTTCCCCTCACATGGCTGTGGTGCAGAGGCCAGCACAGGTACTACTTTCTCCTATTCCTCTTCATACTTTCAGGTCTCCAGCTGCGGGTCCCGGTGTTGGGTTTGGAGACCCAGGCACTTGGCGGCACCAGTTGTGGCACCGTTGTTGGCTCGACCTTGGCGGCACGCTTCGGGTGCCACCGCCAACACTGGCACCATTTTTCAGTGCCAGCGCCACCTGGTGCCAGGGTTTCGATTCCGATTCAGGGAGTGGCACCTGCTGCACTTCTTACATAGAAACATAGAATTTGATGGCAGATAATGACCGCTTAGCCCACCTAGTCTGCCCATTTCCCTACCTAATGTTTAAGCTGCAGATCCTAGTTAAAATATAAAAGTTCAAAAAACGGAGCACCAGGAACGTGGCAACGGTGCTATGTAAATCAATAAACACTGCAGAATGCTGAAAGCACCCATCGCTCCACCACAGCGACTGTGGACCACTCAGTTCTATTAAATGGACTTTTATATAAACGACATCAACAGGTACAAATCCAGGTACAAATCCAGCAGGAAATACAGACAATGACTGACGTTTCACTTAGTACACTACTAAGCTTCCTCAGAGTCGAGATGATTGTGTACCAGGTGCTTTTTAAATACTAAAAGGTCATGTGACTTATACACCAATCACCTATACTCTCATTTAATCTATATAGTTTTTCACTAAATTGCATTTAGACAACACAATTTACATAGTACTTCATACTTTTATCATTCATAAATTTAACTATATATTTATACACACGAATTCTAGCTTTTATTATAAATCCTAAAACTATAAAATATATGTTTATATTACACAAAAACATTTTTTATTTTTTAATTAAAATTTTTTATAAAATCTTTATAACATGGGTATTGCATAGTAAACGGTTAACTACCACAAATACTTATTAGTTTAAAAAAACATAACAATCCCAGGCACCTCCTTCACTTTACTTTCAAGCATTTTTTTATATATATCGAGCCTTAGATCTAACCCCATTCCTTTACTTCATTATGTCATTATTACTATTCCCATAACACGATACTAGTAGTGACTACCACCTCACAGTAAATGTTCTTCTTCATGTTTAATCCACAGCTTATTCTTTCTGTGACCAGTCAGAGTTGATTTTCTTTTATTTCATGAAGTCACTTTGGTATGATCCACAACCTAATATAAAATGTGTGGTACCATAACTCCAAAAACCTTCACTTCTTTTTCTTTTATTCATAAGTGGCTTCCTAAATGATTATATAAAGGGCATGGAAGGGGAAAAGAAGGGGAAGGAGGGAGGAGGAGAGAGAGAGAGAGAGATGAGGAATAAAATATGTGTTTAACGTCTATATTTTTTCAAAAACGCTGACAAATCTGTACTATCATTAAGTCCCAAATTCTGTCTGGCCCCCAATTCAAAAATCCAGTAACTCTCTCGTCCTATTATCTTTTTCACATCCCCTCCTCTTACTCCAATCTTCACAGTTTCTATGCCAATGAAACTAACGTTATGTACACCTCCCCTGTTTGTCAGGAGATGTTTAACAATGGCATAGGTACAATCATTTTTTTAAATTGCCCTTACATGCACTCCTATCCTCACTTTAAAACTGCACACAGTTCTCCCCACATAGTATGCACCACAAAGCGCCCTGTAGCACAAAAGTAGTGGTTCCATTCCCAACCTCCATCGGGGACCCGGATCCGCTTGACCTCAAGCTCTTCTTCCTCCTGACAGTGGAAAAAGAATCGGTACCGCTCGAGGTCGCCCTCTGGTATGTCTGTGCGGGGGTCATCAGTGGTAGGCCTGAACCAACTCCGATGGGTTCCTCTGTGGCGCCACTCTTAACGGCCGAAATCTTCGACACCAGATCCCGTCTCTCTGTCCGCAATGGGGTCCCAGTGAACAGTTTCACCTCTGAGCCACTCTTTTAGAGCAGGGGGTATGGCATCTGCCCGGTTGTCCTGGCCTGTGGACCTGGTTCCAGGGCTTTCAGGCCTTGAAGCCGCTGGACCACAGCTGGGTCGGTTGGGCCAGGATGTGTGCGGTGCCCTCCCTGGTGCCAACGCCATCCACGCTGACTCCTCGTGCCTACCCCCTCTCCTTTTTCCCTGCAGAAGCAAGCATGGGTACCGCTTTCCTTCTGCCCCTTTTTCTTCAAGTATAGGTCCAGTAGTAGTTCTGGCACCATGCATGGTGCCTCCGCCATATTTGGTGCCAGTACCATGCTTGGTGCCGGTGCTGTGGTGGTGCCATTGCCATGTGTGGCTCCAGATCTGGCACATGGTCTGGTGCCATATGTGGCACCGTGTGTGGTGTGGGAGCCGTGGATGGTGCTGAACTCTTCACGATCCAGGTGGTGGCATCTCCCATGTTCCTGGCCTAGACCTGCCTTTTGGAGGTTATTCTGGGGTAGAAGTGGATCTGGATGAGTCTCTCCCTATTCTGCTTTGTCGAAGATGCAGCAGATGACTCATTTTATGGGCTGGAATGCAAGCCTTCTGTATCAGTGTGATTGAAGATCTTCTTTCCAGTTTTTTCCTCAAGGATATAGAGTCCACTATAACATTCCAGTCTTCATCTGGGGACCAAAGCAGACTTCTAGGTCTTGAGTTCCTACATTGCTTATTACGAGTACACCCTGTGGAATACAGACAATGTAATGGTCAAGAGCCTCCCGAAATCTAACGATCCATTGCTATGGACATATAGCCCAATAATCAGCTGAAAGCTTTATGGATATGACTCTGCCTGCAGGGCAGCTGCCGCTGGCAGCAGTTGATTAACATCTCCTTGACAGTACTTATCTGTTCGGCCCTCAGGTTGATCTCTGGAGGCCACTCAGACCAATAGGGCTGTCATTTAAACAACAGGTGGAGCCTGCTGGCTCTCAGAGGATCCAGAACTGTTGACATCCTCACAACAGGCAGTCCTTTCAAGATACAGACCTAAGTGCCTTTAGCAGGAACCAACCCCTCAGCCACAAAGAAGACACAGTAGAGGGCACAGGGCCTGAAAGCACCCTGTACCAACCTCTGTGGATTCAGCCCAGGTCCCACCTCAACTGTTCTGTAGTTTATGTACACATCTGACGATTTCCCTGCCAACTCCGTTGGAAGAACGTTTGAATCAATTTCAGTTTGGGGAGCAGTGCTGCCACTTGTTTGTTTTTGCCTGCTACTTTGTTTCAATATTTCAAAAGGAGGAACTAAATCTTCCTGGACATAAAGTCTCTGCCACTCATTCACATTAAGGGGAGTACGCCGAAAGCGCTAGGACCCAGTGGGAGCAAACTTTTTCAGGACAGCCAGCGCTGAGATGGAGCCATGAGGAAGCGGCACCACGAGCCAGGCGCATGCGGTATAGACTATCTTGGCATCGACCCTCCAACTGCCTCAGTTCCTTTTCTCCCCGCCGTCGAGTGCGCTTCAGTGACAACGTCGCTTGCCCACTGGGATTCAAACTTCAAACTAGCAGCTTAAGTTTTCAGTTTATTTTGTATCTTGTATCGAATAGTATCAATTACATTTTAATATATTACTTACTAGTTCAAAGTCTTCAGCCCTCCATTGATGGAGTCGACCATGAGCAGGGCAGGTGATGGTAGGGAGACTTCTGATGAAAGTTGTTTAGTCAGCCAGGCTGGGTATGGTCGCGCGCCCTCTCCGAAGAGGGTCTGACAATGGATGGTCCAGTGCTTGGGGATGGGCATTCCCCTGAAAGCATAACAAGAAATGGTCATGTTCAAGGCACCATTTGGTCTCAAGGCCTTCTTCGTCTACCGGCTAGAAGAACCGGCACAATCAAGGTCACCCACTGGTATGTCTGCACATAGACGGTCGTTTATTAGGGTCAGGAGCCGGTCTCTGCCTCTTGCAGAATCACCAGTTTCTGTCTCTGGTAGCCAGCCTCTTTCACACCAGAGCCCCTCTCCGCCTATTAGAGGGGCTTCCGATGAGCAGTTTCACCATTGGGTCACTCTTATGGAGCAGTGGGCTCAGAGGTTGTCTTGATTGCTCGAACCAGCCAGTCCATCGCCAGGGCCTTCAGGTCTGTCAGTTTTGGATCAGCAGGCACGGCAGTTAGGACTTCCTAGTCGCATGGCGCCTTCTTTGGTGACATCGACTCTGCGCTCTGGTGTCTATCCCCCTCACATGACTGCGGCGCAGGGGTTCACACCAATGCCTTTATCTCCTGCCAGTTTTCTTCCTTTGCCTTCCAATCGCAGTTTTCAGACTTTTGATATGGTGCCGGCTTCCCCAGCACCAGGATCCTTTTCAGTGCCGTGGGTGGTGTCAACGCCGTTCTCGGTGCTGCAGGGCGTTTCAGCACCATGTGCGGCGCAGCACTACTTGTCAGTGCCATCCTCAGCATTGACGCCTAGTGTGGCGCTGCAGGCCCTGTCGGCGCTGTGCATAGTGCCATTTTCTGTGCCAGTGCCGTCACTGTGCTCAGTGCTGTTTACCTCTGCAGCACCGGGGACATGTACGGCACTGCATGGCTCCCAGTGGTTTTCGACTCCGATTCATTCTCCTCCTCTTCTTCCTCCTCCTGGTTTTCACTTCTTTCCTGTCCATGCAGTCCCTCCTGGTTTGCCAGGAGATGATTTTGAGCCCAATCCAGATCCTCGGCTGGGTGATGATGTTGATGCCGATTCTGCCCTGGGGACAGGGATCAGTCTTCCTGCAGAGCCTATTGTTGAGGACCTGTTCTTTAAGTCTCTGCTTAAGAATTTAAATTCTATTCTTTCTCTCCAATCCACAGAAATAGATCCTGGAAAGCTTCTGCGCCTACAGTATTTACATGTTCTGGAAATCCCTGTGGATTTAACCCCTCTGGTACAGCCCTCTTTTGAGACTCTTTCCCAGATGGTGTGGAAGAGTCCGCGCTTATTCTCTGTGGCCAAGTCCATAGACAGGAAATATGCCCCTCCCAAGGATCGCCCATTTTGGCCTCTCTAAGCTTTTGCTGATGCCATTGTGGTCCTGGCAGAGAACAATAAGGCTGTCCTCCCTCAGGAATCTACAGCCCATCCTATAAACAAAGAATCTTGCAAGATAGACACCTTGGGTAAGAGAGTCTTTGCTGCTTCAATTCTGGGCATGCACTTTGCCAGCTACCAGGGCTATTTTTCACAATATGAGTATGATCTTCCTGGACATAAGTCTCCACCACTCATTCACACTATTGGGGAACTGCGCCGGAGGCACTAGGACCCGTCGGAGCAAACTTTTTGCTGGAGGGTGGCGCCAGAAGATGGAGCCACGAGGCAGCACCACGAGCCTCAGCTCGCGTGTATCGACTATCTCGGCGTTGACCTCCAACCGCCTCAGTTCCTTTTTCCGCTGTCGAGAGTGCGCTTCAGTGACGACGCTACCGCCGCCGAGTCAGACTTCAAACTAGCATCATAGTTTTCAGTTTTGTTATTTTGTAGTATTATCTCGATAAAGTATCGCTTAGTTTACTTTTATTCTAAAATAAAGAAGTCTCAGCCTACTTTGACGGAGTCGACCATGAGCAGGTCAGGTGACGGTAGGGAGACTTATATGAAAGCTGTTCAGTCAGTCGGGCTGGGTCCGGTCCGCGCCTTCTCCGGAGGGTCTGACAGCGGTCAGTCCAATGCCGGGGGATGGCGGTCCCAGCGAGCTATAAAATAAATGGTCGCATTCTCGGCACCGTTCAGCCTCGAGCTCTTCTTCGGCCCACAGGTCTAAAAAGAGAAGGCATCACTCGAGGTCGCCCTCTGATATGTTTGCGTGTAGACGTTTGGTTATCGGGGCTAGTTGCTGGTCTCCTCCTTCGGAGTTGCCAACCTCTGCTTCTGGTAGTCAACGGCTTCGACATCAGAGCCCTACCCCGCCCGCAGGTAGGTCTTCAGATGAGCAGTTTCATCAGTGGGCCGCTCTTATGGAGCAGTGGGCTCGGAGGTTGGTCCAGCTACCTGGCTCAGTATTTGGTGCGCTTTCGGGCTCATTAGGAGACCGGGTAGGATGGTTGGATTTTCCTAGTTGCGCGGCACCTTCTTCGGTGCCGTCGACTCCGTGCTCAGGTGTTCCCCCCCTCACATGGCTATGGCGCAGGGGGCCACACCGATGCCCTTATCTCCTGCTCTTCTTCCTTCAAAACCTGTTTTTCGGAGTCTGGGGGTGTTTCTGGCACCTTTGGTGCCGTGGAGCTTATCGGCGCCATCCTCAGCGCTGGTGGTGCGCTCGGCGCCATCCTCGGCACTGTGCGGCTTCTCAGCGCTGTTTTCAGTGCCGCATGGTCCCTCAGCATCATTTTCGGTGCTGCGTGGTCCCTTGGCGTCGTTCTCGGTGCTGTGCACCTCCTCGGCACCGGGGGCTCTCGGGGCTCCCTCTGCTTTTCAGGACTCCTCCTTTCTCTCGTTTCCTTCTTCCCTCTCTTCTGGTTTTCATTCCTTTCTTGTCCATGCAGTCCCTCCTGTCTGTCAGGAGATGACACTGAGCCTGACCCAGACCTTCGGTTGGGTGATGAAGTGGACGAAGCAGGATCTATTACTGCTACAGAGCCTGTGGTCGAGGACCCGTCATTCAAGTCTCTGCTGAAAAATCTGAGTTCCACTCTTTCTCTCCAGACTACAGACATCGATCCTGGGAAATTGTTAAAACTCCAATACCTTCATGCCCCGGAGATCCCTACAGTTTGACTCCTCGGTTCAGCCTTCCTTGAGATGCTGTCTCAAATGGTATGGAATAATCCTGCTCTCACCCCTTCGGTGGCTAAATCCATGGATAGGAAATATTCAGCCCCCAAGGATCATCCCATTTTGGCGTCTCAAGCCTTTGCGGATCCTGTAGTAGTCCTGGCAGAGAACGATAAGGTCGTTCTTCCTCAAACTACTACAGCTCGACCTATTAACAAAGAATTTCGTAAAATAGACACCTTAGGTAAGAGAGTCTTTGCTGCTTCTACCCTAAGTATGTGTATTGCCAGTTACCAAGGCTATTTCTCCCAGTATGAGTATATCCTGTGGCACTCTATCAAGCAGATGGTTGAAGCTCTTCCGGAGTCGGATGCAAAGCCAGAGCTTCTTCAAACCATTACCAGAGGTTTTGAATCTAACAACCAGCAGGTTAAAGCAGCCATTGATGCTTTTGACACTGCTTCCCGTTCAGCGGCTGCTGGTATTTGCACCCGCCGTCATTCCTGGCTGCGTACTTCGGGCTTCACGAATGATGCACAGCAGCAGGTAATGGCGTTGCCCTTTGATGGTGCATATCTTTTTGGTCCTCAGGTAGAGCAAGCTTTAGAAGCTACACAAAAGACTAGGTCAGCCATTAAGTTGGCTCGACCCCCTCCTGCCCCCTTTCGACGGCATGTCAATAGACGTCAGTTTCATAATCGTCAGTCCTTTCGAGGTAGAGGCAGAGGAGGTTCCCATAAAAACCAACCTGCCCAACCTCAGAAGAAGGCACAACAGAAAGCGCAAGGGCCCAAAGCGCCCAGCGCTACCTTATGGATTGCTGGCCCAAGTCCCATCTCAGCTGCCTGAGGTGGACTTTTCCTCTCCAGTGGGAGGTCATCTGATGCACTTCTACAACCAGTGGAAGTCCATAACCTCAGACAAATGGGTCCTTCGGATAATTCGCGAGGGGTATTCACTCAGTCTTCTGGAGACCCCTCCGGATCGTCCCTCCCAAACGGCAGCCCAGGCTGTTGACCCTTCAGTCAGACCTTCTCGCCGCCGAGATTCAGGGCCTTCTAAACAACAGGGCAGTAGAAGTGGTGCCGCTGCATCAACGGAACACGGGGTTCTACTCCCATTACTTTCTGGTTCCAAAGAAGTCCGGGGGAATGCGCCCCATTCTAGATCTCAGAAAGCTAAACAAATTTCTCCCCAGGGAGAAATTCAGAATGATTTCACTAGGAACCCTGTTGCCTTTGCTTCATCAACACGACTGGCTAGCCCCTGGATATGCAGGTTGCTTACCAGCACATTCCTATTCACCCGAGGCATCACAAATTCCTGAGGTTTGTGGCTCTGGGACAACATTATCAGTTCAGAGTCCTGCCCTTTGGGCTATCCTCGGGTGCCGCGGGTTTTTACAAAGTGTTGTGCAGTTCTCGCAGCGCACCTCAGAAAGGTCGGGATACAGGTGTTCCCTTATCTGGACGATTGGCTTCTAGCAAGCCCTTCCAGGCAAGGGACTCTGGACGCTGTAGAGATGACCTCTCACCTCCTTACATCCATGGGAGTCCTGCTGAACCTCAAGAAGTCGCAACTGCAGCCCTCCCAGAGGCTCCTTTTTTATAGGGACTCTTCTGGACACCTCCTGTGTGAAGGCTTTTCTTCCAGAAGACAGAAGGAACGATATCCTTCAAATGGCTCATCACATTGGGGAGAACAGCTCAGTTACAGCTCTCTCGATGCAATGGATGCTAGGCCTCATGGCATCCTCCGTGTTCACTGTACCCCTAGCACGTCTGCACATGAGAACCACTCAGTGGATGCTCAGTTCTCAGTGGTCCCCAACCTCGCACCCGCAGTCCTATCTCATCAAGGTGACAGAACCTTTAAAGAGATCACTCACCTGGAGGTCTCAAGAGAGCAATCTCCTGGACGGATATCCTTTTGCTCCTCTGGACCATCAGATCTCCATTACCATGGACGCATCCCTAATGGGATGGGGAGCTCACTGTCAGGCTCTCCAAACTCAAGGTGTGTGGACTCAAGTCGAGTCCCAGCTTCACATAAACGTCCTAGAAATGAGAGCCGTCCTTTATATGGTCCGAGCGTTGAAGGACATTCTCTGTCACAAGAACATTCTCCTTCAAATGGACAACAAAGCAGTGATGTATTACATCAACAAGCAGGGCGGTGCTCATTTTTACCCCTTATGCAGGGAAGCAATGAGGGTATGGGAATGGTGCTTGGAGCACAAGGCCCTAATTCAAGCAGTCTACCTACCGGGAATACAAAACGAGCTGGCAGACCATCTCAGCAGAACAGAGACAGATCCTCACGAGTGGTCTCTCGACTCAACCATAGTTCAGTCACTATTCGAAGAGTGGGGAACTCCAGACCTGGACCTTTTTGCATCCCCACTCAACGCAAAACTGGCTTTCTTCTGCTCCAGAAATCCAGGGCCTGGCATTTTCTGTCAGGATGCGTTCAGGCTGCGGTGGACAAAACGCTTACTATACGCCTTTCCACCTCTTCCTCTAATTCAGAGGGTACTCCTCAAGTTCGAGTCCCAGAGGGACAAGATGATACTTATTGCTCCCTTCTGGCCTCGGCAGCTGTGGTTTCCACTACTCAACAATATGTTGGCAGTTCCTCCGAGACCACTTCCTCTGCAGATGAACCTTTTGACTCAGGGGCCGGTGGTCCATCCCAACCTGAGATCGCTTCACCTTCACGCTTGGCTCCTGAAGAGGTAGAAGTAAACTGGTTTAATGTCTCGGAGGTTTCAGATATTCTTCTGGCTTGAAGCCAGCCACTCGGAAAACTTACACAGCCAAGTGGGAGCGTTACTCTGGTGTGCAAAGTCCTCTTTGAATCCTTTTCCTGCCCACCAGATAAGGTTCTGGAGTACCTCCTAGACCTTTCAAATTCAGGTCTGCAGTACTCCACAGTCAAAGTTCACCTTAGTGCCATTTCAGCGTATCATGAGACGGTTTCTTCCTTAACATTGGCTCAGTTACCCATGGTTAAGAGATTTCTTAAAGGAATTCTGCATACCAGACCTCCTACAAGACGTCCAGTTGCAGCCTGGGACGTTAATCTTGTGCTAGACATGCTCACTCAGAAACCTTTCGAACCTCTAGCTACCTGTGAGCTAAAATTTCTCACCTGGAAGACTGCCTTCCTAGTGGCCATTACCTCAGCCTGCAGGGTCTCTGAGATACATGCCTGGTCACAGACCCTCCGTATACTGTGTTCCATAGGACAAAGTAGTCCTTGGACACATCCTAAATTTCTTCCTAAGGTAGTGTCAGAATTTCATCTAAACCAACCTTTGGTCCTTCCTCTTACTTTCTATGGACTTCCAAAATGAAGGAGAACGATCTCTCCATTCTTTGGATGTGAAGAGAGCTTATGCTTCTATCTAGATAGAACCAAGGACTTTCGCAAAGCCCAGCAACTGTTTGTTTCCTTCAGCGAGACCCGGCTGGGTCAACCTGTCGCTATCAGATGTATCTCAGCATGGTTAGTGGCATGCCTTCGGCACTGCTACTCCATGGCGCGGGTTAAGTTGGAGGGTAGGGTTTATCCTCACTCTGCTAGAGCGGTCGCGGCTTCCCTAGTGGAAATTCGCAACGTGCCCATTACGGATATTTGCAACGCGGCCACCTGGAGCTCAGTGCATACTTTCGTTAAACATTATGCACTGGATGTCCACGCCAGACGACATTCCTCCTTTGGCAGGGCCATCCTTAATGGACTTCTGTCCTAGAAACGTGAGCTCTGGTCTTTCCTGCCGCCTCTCGGGATTATTAGCTGGTACTCTCCCAGTAGTGTGAATGAGTGGTGGAGACTTATGTCCAGGAAGATATGAAGTTGAGCATTGTCAGGTTTCTTGATCTTCTTGGATGAGTCTCACCACTCATTCACACGCCCACCTCCGTCCCCCGAGCTCACCTCTGTTGTTGGTCTTCACCCTCAAATCTTTTAGGCTGTGAAGACTTCTTTGTTGACCCTTCTAGACGGGTCACCCAGACTATCTTATGTACGGTTTTAGGTTAGGCTACCCTTTAGGTTAGTTACCTGCACCTCCTTGGTAAAAGGTACTGAGGCGGTTGGAGGGTCGACGCTAGATAGTCATTACATGAGCTGAGGCTCGCGGTGCTGCTTCCTCGTAGCTCCATCTCTGGCGACCAATCTCCAGCAAAAGTTTGCTCCCGATGGGTCCTAGTGCCTCCGGCGCAGATCCCAATAGTTAGAATGAGTGGTGGAGACTCGTCCAAGAAGATCAAGAATTACGGTAGGTACGTAATTTTTATTTCTTAGGACTCATCCTAAGTTTTTCCCTAAGGTTGTCTCAGAATTCCATCTAAACCAACCTTTAGTCCTTCCTACCTACTTTGTGAACTTCCAGAATGAAGGGGAATGTATACTTCATTCACTGGATGTTAAGAGAGCACTGCAGTTCTATCTAGATAGAACAAAATAAATTCACAAGGCTCAACCACTGTTTGTTTCCTTCAGTGAGGCCCAACTGGGTCAACCTGTCACTATCAGATGCATTCAGCATGGCTGGTGGCATGCCTTCGCCACTGCTATTCTATGGCACAGGTCAAGCTGGAAGGCAGGTATCACGGTCCTCTACCAGAGCAATTGCGGCATCTCTGGCGGAAATCCGTAGCTATGCCCGTACGCAAATATTTGCAATCGTCTACCTGGAGCTCGTGCATACTTTAGATTAAGCACTATGCCTTGGATGTCCATGCCAGATGACATCTGTTGTTTGGCAGGACCATTCTTAACGGACTTCTGTCCTAAGCACGTGAGCTCTTTATCTCCTGCTGCCCATCTCGTCGAATTATTTAGCTCGGTACTCTCCCATTAGTGTAAATGAGTGGTGGAGTCTTTATGTCCAGGAAGATATGGAAATTATGTACCTACCATAATTCTTGATCTTCTTGGACAAAGTCTCCACCACTCATTCACACGCCCACCCACCATCCTCCGAGCTCACTTTTCTGTTTATGGTCTTCACTCCCTCAATGGCTGGGTTGTGAAGACTTTATTATTGACCCTTCTTACATGGGTCATTCGGACTATCTTATGTCCGATTTTTAGGCTAGTCCTTCTAGGTTAATTACACTGCACCTCCTCAGAAAAAAGGTACTGAGACAGTTGGAGGGTTGGCGCGAGATAGTGATTACCACATGAGCCAGGGCTCGCTGTGCCACTTCCTCGTGGCTCCATCTCCAAGCGCCGGCCCTCTTGAAAAGTTTGCTAATACTGGGTCCAGCACCTCAGCCGAACTCCCATTAGGTGTGAATGGTGGTGAAGACTTGATCCAAGAAGTCAAAAATTACGGTAGGTACGTATTTCCATATACTGTTCAGACCACCCCGATAAGGGTGCCCAGGGCAAAGACCCACAGAACCGGCTGACTCCCAGTTCCTTTGAAGAAATAAAAAAGACCAAACATATTGAACCCCATGCCAGTTGGCCTATGGGAACTTCAACTGAGTCTGTAATAATGCCTTCACCTGTGGAAATTGCTCAGGCCTTTAAGGTTATTTAAGCATTACAGGGGTTGGCACTGGTCCCTAGCTCCTCTATTCAGGGACAAACCCTTTCCAAGCAAGCCACCCCTTCTACACAGCACTCAACCCATGAACATTTAGCAGCTGAGGACTGTGAGGAGTATGAGGAGGAAAGGTATTGAACCAGAAGTCTCCCCAGAACAGGAGTTTGGTTCCCCACCTAGAGCAACAGAAAATTTCTCATGTCATTTTTCTTTTGTCAGTAAAATGGTAGATGCTTTGGACCTCACTACCAGTGAGGCTGTGGAAGATAAAAATGAGGCTGAGTACCTCGAAATGATGGGACTTACACTTACTAAAAGCTGCTGCTCCCTATATATACATTTTCCAAAAAAGATGTTTTTAAAATCTTGCAAACTACTCATTCTACCTCCCCTGTAGACAAAAGGTTGGAGAAGAAATATTAGCTTGACAGGGAGGGTGCTGAATTTTTCTTCACCCATCCTGATCATCAGGGAGTGGTATAAACAGCAGCTTGTGACGGGACAAAAGTGCCTTTAGCCTCCCATCCTCCTGAAAAGGACTCCAGAAAGGTGGATAGCATGGCTAAAAAAGGATATCTGTCTGCCTCCTTGGTTGTTAGACAGGCCAGCTATCAGGCATATGCAGCACAGCATCAGAAGACACTGTGGCAGTCTGTTTTGGATATGTTCAAGAAAGTCCAGCCTGGCCTCTCAGAGGATTTGGCTGAGACTGCCAGGTGGGATTGGAGACTTCTAAGTACCAGTTCCAGATGGCAGCTAGCTGATTCAAACAACACTACTGCCAGATGGATTGCACATTCTGTATGTTTGAGGAGGTTTGCATGGCTCAGGGCCACAAACCTCACTCAGGACACCCAAGCAAAAGCTGTGGATTGCCCCATAGAAAATAATTCTCTTTTTGGGGACAAGACAGAGGCTTATATGAAAAAGGTGGACGAATACAAAGCCACCTATAAAAGCAACTCAGCTAAAGAAAGGACATCTTCCACCAGGCCTTATGGAAGGGAGGCAGGGGTAGACCTCCTAACAACAGGCCTTTTATCAGGAACAGGCTGTTCCACAATACCAACAGTACCCTCAGCAAACAGGGTACTTCAGGAGCAGGGGCAGAAGAGGATCTAGGCGAGGTTCCCAGGCTGGACAGGCTCAGCCCCAGACAAAACAGGCTCCCTGACTCCATTGTCAAAGTCGCCTCCACACTATCAGTAGGGGGCAGACTGGCTCATTATTTTCAGGCTTGGAAGAAGAACATCACCACAGACAAGTGGGTCCTGGAAGTAGTGAGTCAGGGTTTGTCCCTAAGCTTCAAATCCTTCCCAAACCTAAGATCCAGAGTATTCAAGGCAGCTTCCATAGCAAAAGGAAGCTATTAGAAAAGGAGGTTCAAACCTGCTGCTGTCACAAGCAGTGGAACCTGTTTCTCCACAGCAAAAGGGAAAGGGTTTTTACTCAAGGTACTTTCACACAACAAAGAAAAATGGGCAGTGGTGGCCTATCCTACCTATCCTAGACATCAGACTGTTAAACAAACAATTGACAAAGTCAAAGTTCAAAATGGTAACATTGGCAATGATTCTGCCAACACTTCAGAAAGGAGATGGTTGACATACTTGGACTTAAAAGATGTCTATTTCCACATTCCCATAAGGGAGTCTCACAGAAAATATCTCAAGTTCAGACTCCCTTTAGGTCACTACCAGTTTTTAGGGTTGATTCTATCACAAGATGGAACATAGAATAAACATGTCGGTGAAGTGGAAAATAAAGCCAGAAGATTTCTTCCGACCCTTAATTCATTTGCCTGTAAGTATGGTGGTAACTCACTAAAAGGATATATTCTAAGAGTTCTTAATGCAAAGTTAAAAAGTTTAATACTTTATAGGGCACAAATTTGGGGGCAATGTAACAGCAGAAAATTAGCCTCCATATTAAATACATTTTATAAAAGGATAATGGGTCTTCCCAATAGTGTGCCCTCTATATTGGTAAGGGCAGAGTTGGGGCAATTACCAATTGAATGTCAAATCAGACAGCGAGAAGTAAACTACTGGTTAAAGGTATATACAATGAATAATAGAACTTTACCTAGATTGTGTCTCGAGGAAGCCTTGCAATATAAAATCATAATATAATGTTTCCAAGTATGGTTATACTGGAAAAGTTATTAAACCTTAAGGACTTTTATATAATATTACAGACAGTCTATGCCTACCATTTTTACAGTTAAAAATAATAATTAGAGAATAAAATATATCTATAAGCAAAAGGATATGGGATTAGGCAGGCAAAGTAAGATTTGTAATTGGCTATGAGAAAATAAAAGAATGCATAAATTGGAATTATACTTGGTAAAAATGACTAATCCAGATTTTAGGAAATGAATTACTAGGCTCAGATTTGAACTCTTCACAAGTAATTGGAAATTAAACTTGTATAATACAGGAAGAGCTAAGGAGAGGATACTGTGTAATTGTGGAAAAGATGTGGATGATCTCAAGCATCTTATGATATTATGTCCACTATATAATGAATAAAGGAAACAATTATTGGGAACCTTATCTAAGTATATTGGAATATGAACCAACTGTTATGGTGACGTACTTTTTAAAATCAAATAATGTGAAGATCCTGAATGCTGTGGCTTCTTTCTTTAAAGTAATAGAGACTAAGAAATTTCATTTGAGAAACAGAAAATTATTGAAGGTTTGCCCCATATAGGGTTTCTTTTCGGTAAATTATTGTATTGTGGTGCATGTTTTAGATGGCCCCCACTTCCAAATTTTAAAAATGAAGGTTGTATTATATAGCAGGAGATGGAATAATAATCTTTTGACTGTTGAGGAAAATTATGTGAATGCATTTATACTATGCTACAAATGTCTTGTGTTGTGCTATGTGGATCTATTTATATTATGTCAGAAGGACATTATGTACTGTATTTAAGCTAATTTGTAATGACTTTAAAAAAAAAAAAGCCGAACAATAAAGATACTGAACTGAACCTCCAGATCTTATCTGTGTCAGTCTTCACCATTCATCACAGATGGGTATCTGGCGGAGGTCAGGACCCAGCGAGAGCTTTTTTTTAAAAGGTGGCCGAGTTATTTTACACCGGTCGCTGCCCTCGAGGCCGGCCCGCACTGCGTGGCGCTCATGGATTTAGCCCGTTAGGCTGTGTCAACTCTGCCTGCCTGCCAGTTCTTCGTCTCCCGCCGTAGAGGTCGCCTCATGGGAAGCTCTGAAGAAAATCCTAGGCCTGCTAGTTTTCGAAATCCAAGCCTTCGGCGTCAAAGTCCGTCGGTACTCCTGCCGGTTCTGTTTTTGCCTCTACTCGACGTCGCCTGGTAAGATCTTTCCTTATCTTTATATTTTCACGACATCGAGTCTGTTTTTGGTGTTTTTTTTCCCGTAGGTCATGTCTCGGTCGGAGGGCAAGAAATCTTCCAGGACGGGTCGGCCCCCCCATGCGACGGTGCCCATGCGGCCGAAAATCCTCCGTCACCGACCAGCACGACCGGTGTCTCTCGTGTCTTGGCCCGCTTCATGACATGGATTCGTACCGCGCCTGCTTCTCCATGGACGGCCGGGTCCTCGAACAACGTGTGTGGAAAGTGGGGCAAGCTCCGCCGACTTTCGGGGGTCGGGTATGCACTCGTCGGGCCAAGCCACGCTCTCTTGGCCTTTTCTCCGGGTCCCCTCCTGATTCTATACGGACTGAGGAGGAGGGAACCTCGGCTACTTGTAGCCTAGCCATTGTCGAGGCTTCTTCCACGGCGCAGGAGGCTCGTACTGCTCCTTCCCGGGAGTGGGCGGGAGGTGCCGCCATGGCACTCGCCCCTTCAGGGGTGAAGGCTCCCACGGTGTCGCTCCCATGGCTCGGAAGGCCCAGGTCAGTGCTGTCCTTGATACCGTCGGAGTCCTCGGTGCCGTTCGCAGTGCCGTGGGCCCTGACAGGGCCGTCGTCGGTGCCGACTTGTCACGCGGTGCTGTGAGCTCTGTCGAAGCCGTTCGCAGCACCAGCACTGTTAGCGGCGCCGTGAGATCTACTGCGACGCCGTTCTTTGCCACGTCTCGCCTCGGCACCGTCCTCAGCGCTGAGGTTGAGCACGGCGCCGTGTCCTTGAGGCTCAGCACCATGGGGCCTTTGGTTCCCTCAGTTGGCGCCGTCCGTGGCACTGCCCCAGCCCTTAGCACCCCTCGCTGCACCGGGGAGCCATGTTTGGCGCCGTGTCTGCCTTCTGGGCTGTCTGCAGCACCGCCCCAGCCCTTGGTGCTGTTCATGCTCCAGGGGCAGGCGGCCCGAGGTGCCGGGACTGTCTTAGGGTGCGTCCTGTCGCCCAGCACCACTGCGGTGCCGTGGGACCGGATGGTACTGTGACTGGTCCCGGCTCTGGATCTCTGGCTCAGGCTGGGGCCGCCCCTCCCTCGGATTCCACTCGCGGGGTTGCAGGAGCTGCTGGCACCGATTCAGGCACAGCTGTGGTCTCTGGGCCTGGTGGTAAGGATGGTTCTGCCTGCCCTCCCACAGTTTGGCACAGGGCCTCGGACTCTACCTCCTCGGAGACGGAGTCGAGCTCTGGGTCGGACGTGCAGTCTGACCCCTCGGGGTTGGCTGTTGAGGTGAGTATCACGGTGGTCTCTTCGACCAGTTGGAGTCAGCCCCCTTCTGAGGTGAGGTCGGTGGCTACCGAGACTAGGGTCAGGGGTGCTGACCAGCAGGCAGTGGTCCGGGCCACCATAGCTCTGCAGCCTGGTCTTGGCGGTTTCACTGATCCCTCAGTTGTGGTACCCCCTCCGGTGATGTGCCTTGATCGCCCAACTTTGGGGCGATCCAGACACCCGCGTGAGGGTACTACACCCTGGATAGCCCTTCGGGGCTGCCCAGAATGCCAGCTACCTAGGCTGGCCCTCTCGAGAGGAGGACTCTTTCAGACTCCGAGGGGTCGAGGGTGTGGGGGTCGGCGCCCAGCCTTTTTCTGGGGTCCACCTGGGCCCTGGGAGAAGCCGTAGTGCGGATTTCCGCTCTTCCTCCGTGGTCTCTTTGAGAGAGTCCCATTCTTTTGAGGCAGGGGACTGTCCTTCTGGACCTATACGGCCCCAGTCGCCTCACTGGGGGGATTCTTCCGGGCGCAGCCAAGGTAGTACCAATGTGGTTGTTCTGCTGTCGGCTGTGGGGTCTTCCGGGGCACCTTCTTCCGTGGGTGCCCATGGTCCGATCCTTAGCCCAGGCGGAGGTCAGCCGACATCTCTTCTCAGCTCTGTCCCCATCCCTTTGCCACACTCTCCTGTGCTCCCAGGCATCCTCGGTCCTAGCGGCCCTCTCACCTGGGAGCAGTTCAGAGCGGTGGCTGCTCAGTTCCCTGCTTACGTTAGGGCAATGGACAGCCAGGTTTTTCAACCTCCCCCCGTGCAGCCACCCACAGAACAGACGGTGACCTCCAGCTCCTCATTCCCCTCTTCAGGGGGAGAGGAACCCTCTGTCCACATCTCTCCGGCTGCTGATCTCTCTGAGTATCAGTGATTCCTCGTGAGGATCTTGGAGGATTTGCACCTTTCTCCTTCCACTATTAGCAATCCTGAACACTCGGTGCACACCTTTCTAGGCGATTTTGGCAAGGCCATCCTTGTGGTGCCGCCCTGGCCGGCTCCCTTTCGGGAGGTGTTGTTGCATTCCTGGCAGAGGCCCTTCTCCAGAGTTCCTGCCCCAAGGGATCTCAGCCAGAGGTATTGTGCACCCCCGGAGTCTCCAGGTTCCATGCCTCATCCACAGTCTGGATTGACGCAGTTGGATACTCCTGATGGGCTTCGCATCCTTCACCGTGACCGGCCCCCAGATCAAGACTCCTTGGATTTTGATTTCTGGAGTAGGAGGTCTTTCTACTCTGCACGGTTACTTCTTTCTGTCTCTGCACATCAGGCCCACTACGCAGCCTACGACAGGTTCTTGTGGTCCAGGCTAAGTCAGCTCCTAGCCTCATTGCCTGACATGGAGCAAACCAGACAAGCCATTGCACTCTCTGCGCGTGGCCTGGAGCTAGCAAGGCACCAAGCGAGGGCATCTTATGATGCCAACGAGGTAGCTACCAGGGTCGAGGGACAGCAATCTGCACTAGGCGGATGGCATGGCTCGTCTTTCCTGGTTGTCACCCTTGGCCGGCGTGGGGTGATTAACTCTGCCCACCAGGAACCTGCCTTTTCTCCGCCAGAGTGAGACAGGCGCTTGTCGGGGCAGCTTCCTCCCCCCCTCGAGAGGACTCTGTCTCTCTCCCCACTCCGGGTTCTCCAGGTCCTGAAGGTTCCCCCTTAGTGTGTGTCACCCACTGAGGGCTAAGGGACTTTGTCCCTTAGGCTAAAGAAACCCCTCGGGGCTCGCACTCACCCATCTGTGATGCCCTCCTTCTCTCCTCCTCCCTGTTTCCATCCAACCTATTTCTCGTAAAAAAAAATACCAACCTTTTTTTCACCAAAAATCTTTTCTTGAGAGGGTGCTGAATCCCTGTATCCTGTCCTTCTTCCAGAATAGACAACTCTGCTTATCTGGAGTGTTTGCCAGTTATTCCGTGCCTTGAATTCTGGCAGAAAGCTTGCTACTCCTTGCAGTTCCTATACAATATGGAGCGGACCAGGGTCCGGGATATCTTATCATTCTCCCTCTCTCTAAATTCTTTACCCACCCTACCCCCTTCTTCCGCTTCCAGAGATTGGGGCCCTCCAAATCCTTTAGTTTCTAACCTCTTTCTTTTCTGTCCTCTCAGTTGTTATTTCTCCTTTTAGTTCATACATCTTTTCCTTTTTCTGTCCCTTGGACTCTCTTGTCCCACCTCCACTCCCTTCCTCTTACCTCTCCGGACTCAGAACTGGCAGGCAGGCAGGTCAGCACAACCTAACGGCCAACCTGCGGCGCCATGCAGGCATCAGCCTCAGGGCGCGCCGATGGTGTCAGCTCCGCTCAATAAATAAAAAAAAAAGCTCCATGAGGGTGCTGACCTCCAGCCAGATACCCATCTGTGATGAATGGTGAAGATACACAAAAAGATCATAATTACGGTAGGTACGTAATTTTCATTTCTCAGCACTGCCATTCAGCCTCACAGCTGCCCCAAGAGTGTTCTTAAAGTGCTTGGCAGTAGTGGTGGCACACCTGCAAAGGTTGGGTGTCACAGTATTCTGATATCTAGATGACTGGTTGGTGGTAGGAAACTCACCAGAACAGGTAAGGGAGCACTTACAGCTCACCCAGGGCCTCTTGGAGTCCCCAGGGTTTCTGATAAATCTCAAAATCTGTCTTTCTACCTGCACAGGTGCTGTAGTTCATAGGAGCACAGTTGAATACCTGGAGGCAGGGCTTACCTGCCTCTGGATAGGGTAAAAACATTGTTCAGATGGTGGGCTTCTTCAGCCTGAACAGACCAAAACTGCCAGGCAGTTTCTTCAGTTACTGGGCCACATGGCTGCAGCCACAGGCACAGTCTTGGGGTCAGGTTCGGGTGAGAGACATTTAGTTCCACCTCAGATGCACGCTGGTGCCAGAGAAGGGATCCTCTCTCTAAGTTGATTCCCATAACATACTAACATACTAACATACTATTTGCCAGCAGATTAGGCCTTCACGGTCTCTCGAGTCTGCTCGAACCTAGATCGTTATGGGTGCCGAGACCCTCCATCCCTTGTTCTCTAGAAACCCTATCATCCATCCCCACCCCTCGGGACAGGCCATCATCTGATACATCCACTTTCTGTGTCTGTCCCACCCTCTCTTGAAGCCCTCCACTGTGGATCTCTGAACCAGCTCACCAGGCAGTGCATTCCAGGGTCCACCACCCTCTCGGTGAAAACCTCCTCCTCTTTTCCCCCTCACCCTTCCACCTTCCAACTTCAAACCATGCCCTCTGGTGATACCTCCTGCTTTAGCCTAAAGATCCCCTCCATGTTTACCCTATTTATTCCCTTGAGTGCCTTGAAGACCTCAATCATGTCCCCGTCTCTCCTCTCCTCCAATGAAACAGGCAGAGCTCCTCTAGTCTGTCCTCATAAGTCAAATCCCCTAGCCCTCGTATCATCTTAGTTGCCCTCCTCTGTACCCTCTCCAGGAGCTGTATGTCCCTCTTCAAATGTGGTCTCAGTACTGTACACAGTACTCAAGGTGTGGTCTAACCAGTCCATTGTACAGAGGCAGAATCCTTCCTTGCTCCTAGAGGTGATCCCCTTACAATGCATCCCAACATCCTGTTTGCCTTGCTAGCTGCTCTCCTGCACTGCTCAGAGTTATTCATACATGTATCCACCATGACCCCTAGGTCTTTTTCCCCTATTGAGGCCTCCAGCGCCTCCCCTCCCAGGGTGTACCTGTGTTTAGGGTTTCCCCGACCAAGATGCAACACCTTGCACTTGGTGATATTGAAATTTAATTTCCATGTGTGAGCCCAGCTTTCCAGGGTGTCCAGGTCCCCTTGCAGGGCCACCCTCCCCTCTTCTCCCTCAACTACTGCTCCCATCTTGGAGTCATCCGCGAAGAGACTCATTTCACACCCTATACCCTCCCTGATGTCCGATATGTATGCATTAAACAGGATCGGACCCAGGACCGAGCCCTGCGGTACCCCACTACCAACCTCTCTAGGGTTTGAGAGCCCCCCACAGACCACTACTCTCTGAGTGTGTCCAGCTAGCCAGTTTTCAATCCATCTGACCATCAAAGGGCCTACTCCTAACCCCATCAGTTTCTCCACCAGACCATTGTGGGGGACAGAGTCAAACGCCTTGCTGAAGTCCAAGAATAATACATCCACAGGCTTACCCCTGTCCAGTTCTGATGTTACCCATTCATAGAACTCCACAAGGTTGGTTTGACATGATCTACCTGGCACAAACCCATGTTGCCGACTATCCAGACCTCCCACCTCCTCCAAGTACACCCCCAATCGTTCCTTTAGTATACTCTCCATTAATTTTCCCACCACTGAGGTCAAACTGATGGGTCTATAGTTACCTGGTACTTCCCTTGACCCCCCTTTATGGATTGGTACCACATGTGCCTCTCGCCAATCACTAGGTACCCTCCCTGTCTCAAGTGACCTGCTGAAAAGCTCCGCCAGGGGTGCAGCCAGTATGTCCGCCAATTCCCATAGTACTCTGGGATGAATGCCATCCGGCCCTGGAGATTTGTTTTTCTTTAGGGCCTTGAGGGCTAACCACACCCTTTTGGTGGAGATAGCATCATCCGTCCCCTCCCCCTTACTGGTCTTTTTATCCTTATCCAGATGTGACACCCCTGGGGTACCTTTCCCTCCCTCTTGCTCCATTTCTGTTGCTCCCCTGATCCCACTCCCTGCCGCTTCTATCCCTTTCATGCCTTGCTTTGTAGATGTCCCATCCCCTCCCTAGCGAACACAGAGGCAAAGTACCGTTAAATACCTCTGCCTGGTCCTCGCCTCTTCCACCCACCCTCCTTCTGATCTCAATCTGCTGAGATGGCCCTTAGTTTTCTCCGCCCCCAATATACCGGAAGAACCCCTTTCCTCCATGTATCCTCTGTGCCAGCCGCTGCTCTTTACTGACTTTGCTCCCTCACCATACGGGTGACTTTTCTAGATGCAGCTGGTACATTTCCTTATCCCTATCCTCTTGTTGTTTTATATTTTTGTAGGCCTTCTTTTCTCTGACTGCTACCTGTACCTCACTGGACCACCAGCATGGTTTACGTGACCTTGCTCCTTACGTTTCAACTTAGCGCAGATCCTGACTGCCTCATGAAGTCCCTGTTTATGACCTCCCATCTCCTTTCCACACTTGTCGCTGAGTAATCCCTTCAAGTGATCCTTGAGAATATTTCCCATGCCCATAAAGTCTGCCCACTGAAGTCCACTGCCAGTGTCCTAGATCTCACCCCACTCCCCCATGCTTATTTGAAACCAGACAGTATGTGGTCACTCCCAGTCAGGGGTCCTGTACAACTATGTCCCCTACCAGATCCCCATCTGCCAGAACCACATCCAGGACATGCCCTCCTTGTGGGCTCCATCACATGCTGTGTTAAGAACACATCCTGGAAGCCATCTAGCAGCCTCTGCTCCTTGGCCACCCTAGAGGACATGGTTCCCCAGTTTGTACCTGGCATATTAAGGTCCCCAATCACACCACTCCTTCCCCTTTGGACCACACTGGGCAATGATGTTGTCCAGCAAACCATCCTCTAGAACATCACTCATCCCGGGGCCTATATGCTACTCCCAGCTTGACCTTATCTCCTGCTGGGGATCGGTAAGTGACCCATAAGGCCTCCACGTTTCCCTCTGCCTCTTCTACCATAGTAATTTCTATATCATCTCTAATGAACATAGCCACTCCACCCCCTCTGGCCTCCTTTCTGTCCTTCCTAAGCATAGTGTACCCCTGTACATTTAGGTCCCAGTCATGGTTTTTGTTGGCCCACGTCTCCGTGACCGCCGCCACATCCACCCCCTCCCTCGAACAGCATGGCCTGGAACTCCGGCAACTTGTTTCCCAAGCTCCTGGCATTTACTAACACCAACCCCAACCCCTTTTCCCTGATCCTCTTTCTCAAACCCCACCCAGATTCCTTATACTTCCGTCCTCCCCCTGCTCCTCCTGAAACCTCCACCTCCAGTCTGTTTCCCCCTCCCCTCTTGGGCTTGCGGCTACTCCTCATCTGGAGGAGAGGGCTTGGTCAGCCCTCCTCATCCCTTCCCCTTATAAGTTTAAACCCCACCTTTCTTGTATGTAGTCAGCCATCCCTGTTTAAGGACTTCTTCCCAATGGGGCAAGATGAAACCTGTCCTTGGCATATAGTCTCTTATCCTCCCAAACTCCATTCCAGTTCCCTAACACCCCAACCCATTCTCTTCACCCCACTTCCTGAGCCAGTCATTAACCTCTGTAAGCTTTTTGTCCACTGAGGCCTTGGTACTGGCAATATTTCTGAAAAGGAAATGTTGCATCCATTATCCCGACAGACTCTGGCAAGTTCTTGGAACCTTGCTTGGATTTCCAAAATGCTATTTCCATCTAGATCATTAGTTCCCAAATGCACCAGGAAATCTGGTTTCCCTCCACAATCCCTAACCATTTCATACACCATGAACTTTGCTCTGTGCACTGTCAGCCCAGAGATACTCACTACCTTCACCTGGCTATGGCATCCACCCCCCTGTCCCTCCCAATGGATACCCCTAATCATCGAGTCTCCCAGTAACAGAACCTTAACACCTCCATCATCCTTATGGTTACCTCCACTATGCCCTCTCAGCCCCCCTTCCCCCCCTTTATTCATGATCTGAATTTCATGGGAGTCTTCCTGCCTTATTAGAGACCCCCTTGTCACCCTCCCCTTTCTGCCTTCCTTGCTATTTTTCCCACTTAACTCAAACCCCCTCTGAATAGGTGTCCCCTTTAACCCTCTCATATCTGAACCATTTATCCTGGCCCTGATGGTTTCCCCTTCCCCCACACCACCATCCTCCCCCCTTGTAATAGTACCCCTGCTTCCAGAGGCTCTCTGTGGGTCCCCTTTAGCTAGGGCCCCATCCTTGGTACTGACCTCCCAGCTGAAGGGGGGCTTCTCTCCCACCTCCTTGTCTCCCAGTTTCTCTCCAATCATGCTCTCCTCCCTCATGTCTGGAATATGTTGCATCTCCCCCATTTGCTTAACATATATGTTTCCCCCTTCTCCCTCTGGGACTATGTCTATCCTTTCCATAGCTGGTCTGTGATGCCCTATGGGTATCCAACTCCCTCCCCCCGGCCTCTGTATAAGTTTCCTCATTTCCACCAACCCCTTCCTCCCCCTCTAGGTTGCTTAGTAGCTCAAATTTATTGTGACAGTCTATGTCAGCCTCCATCAAGTAACCCGAGTTTCCCCTGACTGCATCTCTAAACTGACCCTCTTCTTCCTCTCTTGCACTATTCACCTTAGGAGCTCCCTTCCCACAGTCTGCTGTTTTAGGCTTCCGCACAACAGCCATTCCTGACTCTTTTTCCAGTCTCTTTGTATTCAGAATGTTCACCCCGTACGCTTTCCCCTTAGCATCAACTTCCCTATCTAAGGGTCCTCCGTCCCTAATATCCCCCCTCCTGCTTGCTGTAACATAACGTCCTGTAATTTCAGAGCGTTGCCCCAGCCTCCCCTCAGCCCCACCCTTCTGCTGCCCATATCCACACCCCTTACCCTTGGACACCCACCCAAGCTCCCACAGCTTACTCCTTAACCAATATACCCTCACTCCTGATACAAGATAGCTGTCTACAGAGTGGGCAGCCTCCCTCTCTCAGGCCCAATTTAGAATTGTTGCCATCCCACAGCCTGTGCGGCCTACAACCTTCCGAAGATGCCTGCCATGGTGGAATATGGCCACCCCTGATTATCCCTCTGTTTATAATAGCACACTCCTTTCTCGGTCCCTTTCCCCTGAAGTGCAGTTTCTCTCTATACTGACTGTAGTTATTTACAAACCCAATTTCAGCCCCACCAATAACGTTCCCAAGTCTCACAAACACATACAGTCCAGTGTGTGTTCGGTCACACTAACAGTGTATGTAAGCAGACATCAGGTACCATAAGATGTCACAGGCCCACCAGCTCCTGTTGCTTCGAATTTCAGTCCCAAACAGAAACACTCAGCCCTTCAATCCCAACCCCCAGTGGCTTTTCAGTATTTAAGACCAGGCAAACAACACTTTTAAATTTCCCTCTAAATATCCCTGCTAGACAACTATCCCCAAGCCACCAAAGTTACAATGTAACAATTCTAATTCAAGGTAATAATTTTACCACATAAAACTAATTTCACTTACAAACTATTCAAATATTTCAGTTAAAACAGATTATAACTCCAGCTCTTTCCTCCTACCTGCTTAAGCTCCCAAGTGAACAATGAAAGCCAGGTTAATTCCTGTTTAGAGACAAGGTAATTTCAGCTAATGTCCTTCCCCAAACACCAGGCAAACAACACTTTTAAATTTCCTCTAAATATCCCTGCTAGACAACTATCCCCAAGCCACCAAAGTTACAATGTAACAATTCTAATTCAAGGTAATAATTTTTACCACATAAAACTAATTTCACTTACAAACTATTCAAATATTTCAGTTAAAACAGATTATAACTCAGCTCTCTTCCTCCTACCTGCTGCTTAAGCTCCCAAGTGAACAAAACATTACTCCAAGCCCTCCAGTGGTGGAAAGAGGAAACCAACCTAAGGGAAGGGGTTCCTTTCCAGCAAGAGCCCCGATCAGTGATTCTCACAACAGCTGCATCACTACTAGGGTGGGGGGCCCATCTCGGGGATCACACCACCCATGGTATATGGTCAAGTGCAGAGTCACTTCAGCACATCAACCTTCTGGAGCTCAGAGCAGTGCTGCTGGCCCTAAAGTCCTTCGCCCCACTGCTGCAGGGAAAGGTGGTACAGGTCAGAACAGACAATACCACCACAATGTACTACATCAACAAGCAGGGAGGGACAAGGTCAATTATTGTGTGCACAGAGACCATGTAAATATGGAGCTTGGCTTACTCCTTGGGAGTTTCCCTTCAGGCCTTATATCTGCCAGGGAAGGATAACCCTCTGGCAGATGCTCTCAGCAGAATCATCCAGTCCCATCATGAATGGACCCTCAATAGATGGGTGTTGGAAGCAGTTTTCAGAAGGTGGGGTACCCTAGAGATGGATCTCTTTGCATCCCATGAGAACCACCAGCTGCCAAAGTACTGTTGCAGGTCACCAGCCCAGGGGACACTCCCCCTGGATGCTCTGAACTTGGATGGTCAGGCATCCAGCTGTATTAGTGTTGCTCAGATGGATCTGGCCAAATCTGGATCCACAGATATCTGCCCTTTTGCGGCAGGATAGTGGATCTGATAGATACTTCCACTATCTGCCTGTGGATCCAGTCATCGAATCCCTGGTCAGATCCTGCGTTATCCGACGGCAGTATCCAGGGATCTGGTGCCAAATCCAGGGATCCGACACCGGATCCCTGGATCTGGCACAAAGATCTGATGCTGGATCCAGGGATCTGGCATCGGATCCCTGGATCCGGCACCGGATAATGCAGGATCTGACATGGGATACGACTTCCGTATTCGGCCGGATCCTGGGGCGGATCCAGCTCGATTACTGCCACCATTCGCTGGATCACTCGCGGATCCACAACAGCACTATTCGTGCAAAACTAACCTGTATGCCTTCCCTCCATTTCCCTTGGTGCTCAGGGTTTTGATCAAACTGAGATCCCAACCAGCATCAATGATCTTGATAGCACCAGATTGGCCCACACAACCATGCTACTCTGCTCTCCATGTCTGTAGCCAGACCAATACACCTTCCTCGGAGGCACAACCTTTTAACCTCCAATCAAGGGAGGATCCTGTATCCGAACCTCAGATCCCTCAGACTCAAGGCATGGCTCTTGAAGACTTAGAGTATGCAGACTTGCATCTCTCAGACATAGTTTTGAATGTTTTAAAGGGTTACAGAAAGCCATCTACTAAGAAAACATATGCTTCAAAATGGAAAGGGTTTTCTATTTGGTGTTCCAATAATGATGTGGTATGGCATTCAGAGGGGCAAAAGAAGAAGAAAGGATGAACCTCCATGCATCAGTGCCCCTGCAGTGGCCCTCTTGCAGCATTGGACCAGCATCTGAAGTGCCACCCCCCCTTGTCCCTTACCATGACATGAATAGGTGTGAAGCCTACTTCTCCGTGAACAAGTGAGTCCTCAAATTCTGTGTGCCACTTTTGGAGGCAAGCATCGATGCCAAGGTAAGGTCGCTGGGCCTTCCCCAGGCCCTTTCACAATGCTTCTTGTAGTGAGAGAGACCGGGATCCTCACCACGCTCACCCAGTTGAGACTTCGGAGGTCCTGTGGGAATCTGGTGGACAGTTGACTCTAAAGACTAGGGACTCTGGACAGCTCACCCTGTTGTGGCTCAGCACACTAGCACCTTTCTTGCCACTCTCTCTTGGGAGATGCTTTTCCCCTCTCTGAGGGCAAGCTTCATTTTCTTTTCATGAAAGACAAAATAGGGATGTGCATCCCATACCCTCTTCCATAACAAAAAAAGATATATTAAAAGAAAAGGAAAGAAAAATCCATGAGGGAACTTTTCTCCATTTTTTTTCTTAAGCACCTTGGGTATACCCCTATTGTTGCTGTTGTACCTTTGGCTCATCTTGTTCATACCTCTAAGCTTCTACCATGTGGTAGCACCTGGCACTTGGGACAGGGTGCAGGTCTTCACTATTTCTGTATTGTAGGGAGAGGCAGATGCAGTAGGATTTTCTGCACTTTACTTCTCACTCTGTTGGACTGGGTGTTTTATTCCACACTCAGCTGTTGGAATTCATGTTTTTTCATGTTTTGACATATTTCATGTTTGTTATCTATTTTTCTGTCGCTCCTTTTGGAGTGGCGAGAAGATAGCATTTGTGCTCCCAAACTGTGATCACACTTGCTGTTGCTTCTCTTTAGGAACTTTAGGGTTCTCACCTCGCTAAATTAGTATCCTCTTGGGAGTACAAAGGCCATTTTGTTAAGCTGGCATTCTGACATCTTGTTTACACAGAGGTCTTCTAGGCCCTGTGGCCTGTCGTGCCTTATGCCAGGGCTGCTACCCTTCTCTCTCTCTCTCTCTCTCTCTTTCTCTCTCTCTACCTTCCAGTACAGGTAGCTGGTTATAGGCTCTGACTCTTATACCCTTCTGCCACCCTTAAGCCCAACTCCTAGCTCTCCTGAGTTGGTAGTTGTAGCATTGTGAAAAAATTACAGTTAGTAAATTATCAATTACAGATACTCAGAAAGGAGACGAATGGAGACGAGGCTGATGGCGGAAGAATTTAATGATTATAACAATAATCACAGCAAGAGGTTACAAGTGGTACATTCTTCAAAATAACAGTGTGTGCTGGCTTGCTTATATAGTGGAAGACAGCATCATCATTTCCTATGGTTTTCTATGATTGGTTTAAAACAAGCACAAACATCAACTTGTAAGGTAATACTTTTTCTTTGGTATATGTATGAGCTCATCCTTGGTCAGCACAAGTATAGATAGTGTACATTCTATTATCATATATGGCTAGCAACAGCTGTCACTACCAGTTACCAAAGTCCAGGAGGAAGAAATAGGTTTGGACTTAGGAATGTGCATATAAGCATTTTGGCCTGTCCTGATAAGGACAAACACTAGAGATAGTCAAAAGGGTAATTTGGACACTATCCTGTGTTTCTGCTTACAGTTACATAGGCCAAATGCTTGCTATTACTTACATGGTCAGCACAAATGTCAAAAGGCACTTTAATATTGCAACTTGTGGCTTAGTTTGTCTTGTGGCTTCACAAGCTTTATATGATCCAATTATATAGGCCAACATTTGTTACACAGACACATGATATTTCAGACCAAAATGAGGTTAGGCTGCAATATGGGGACACACTTCTTTATACCTTGTTACAGTAGTTGGGTTTTATTGTGTTATTATTTTTATATCCTATATCCTTTTCCTATCCCTTTGGGCTAAGAGTCTATAGCTCTCTCTCTCTTTTTCTCTCTAACTTGTTTCTTTCTACTGGCAAACAGAACTGAGGAAGGGAGGGGCTGACATCAGTTACAGGCTCGCTCACATGCATGATTGCCTCATGGGCGACACTGGCGGCAGTGTCAATCCTTCCCAAGCTGTAAAGACTTTGTTCCTTTGAGGTCCTAACGCCTCCGACTAAGTCCCATCAGTGTGAATGAGTGGTGAAGATTGATTCCTGAAAGATCAGCAGTTATGGTGAGTACATAATTTTCATTTCAGTGTGGAGGGATAGCACTACCAGTTCAGAGTCCTACCCTTTGGGTTTTCCTTAACACTACAAGTTTTTACAAGGTGCTTTGTGGTACTTACAGCACGCCTCAGAAATCTAGGACTCAAAGTCTTCCCATATATGAATGACTGACTATTCTTCAGCCCATCCAAACAGGAGCAGAGCAAGCAGTGGCCACTGCCTTGCAATTCCTAACATCCATGGGAGTCCTACTGAACCCTTTGAAGTCTTGGCTGGTACCTTTCCAGGAATTACTGTTGCTAAAACTGTTTTGGACCTGACCCAGGCTTGGACCTTCCTCCCAGACAACAAGCTATGAGCAGTCTTACAGATGTCATGCCACATCATGGAACACAAGACTGTACAATGCATTCCAAGCAGTGCGTGCTGGACTTAATAGCCTCTGCCGCATTCGCAGTGCCTCTGGCACAGCTGCACATGAGGACAACCTAGTGGATGCTCAGTGGACAATGTTCACAGGCATCACACCCTCAAAACTATCCCATTAAAGTGACCAAACCCCATGTGAAGTTACTGATGGGGTGGTCAGTGCTGGGCAACCTCCTCCAGGACATCCCCTTCTCCCCACTGGAGCCAGAGGTGATCCTCACCATGGATTCCTTCCTATTGGGTTGTGGAGCCCACTGCCTGGGCCTTCACACACATGGTGTCTGGTATCCATCAGAGACTCACCTGCACATGAATGTGCTAGATATGCAAGCAGAACTTCCTGGACATAAGTCTCCACCACTCATTCACACTAGTGGGATTAGCGCCGGAGGCACTAGGACCCATCGGGAGCAAACTTTTTGCTGGAGGGTCGGCGCGAGAGATGGCGCCGCGAGGAATGGCGCCGCGAGCAGCGGCTCGAGCGGCAATCACTATCTCGGCGACGACCCTCCAACCGCTTCAGTTCCTTTTTTCCCGCCGTTGAGTGCGCTTCAGTGACAACGTCGCTCGCCTGTCGGGAGTCAAACTTCAAACTAGCGCATAGTTTTCGGTTTATTTTTTTGTAACATTATCACGATAGTAGTATCGCTTAATTTTATTCTATTTTTGTTAAATTTTTCTAATATTTTAAATTTAACTTACTTGAAGAAGTCTCGACCTACTGGACGGAGTCGACCATGAGCAGGTCAGGTGACGGTAGGGAGACTTCGTATGAAAGCTGTTCAGTCAGCCGGGCTGGGTCCGGTCAGCCTCCTTCTCCTCAGCGGGGTTCCGACAACGGTCAGTCCGATGCCCGGGGGGATGGGCGGTCCCCCCGTCGGCATAAAAATAAACGATCGCATTCTCGGCACCGTTCGGCCTCGAGCTCTTCTTCGGCCCACAGGTCAAAAAAGAGAAGGCATCACTCGAGGTCGCCCTCTGGTATGTCTGCTTGTCGACAATCGGTTATCGTAGCTAGTTGCCGGTCTCCTGCTGGTCGCCAACTTCGGTGACCGTCGTCCTCGACATCGGAGCCCCTCACCGCCTATAGGTAGGGCTCCAGATGAGCAGTTTCATCAGTGGGCTTCTCTTATGGAGCGATGGGCTCGGAGGTTGGTTCTTCTGCCTGGCTCGGTTGCCACGGAGTCCTCGGGCTCCTCCGGCGATCAGGTAGGGCGGTTGGACCTTCCTAGTCGCACGACGCCTTCTTCGGTGCCAGCGACTCCGCGCTTAGGTGTTTCCCCCCCTCACATGGCTGCGGCGCAGTGGGCCACACCGATGCCCTTATCTCCTGGTTTTTTTCCTTCTCTAGCTTTCCAGGTTTCTGGGCGTTCCGGCACCTTCCCAGGTCTGTTGGCTTGTTGCGCCGCTTTCAGTGCCAGCTGGCCTATGGTGCCATCCGCTGTGCCGGGTGGTCTCGCGGCACCGCCTGCAGCGTTGGGTCTGGTGCGCGCGCTTGGTCTAGCGGCACTGTCGGTGGCGCCGCTTGATCGGCGGCGGCCATGTGGTCTCGTGAGCGCCGGGGCACTTATGGTGTCACAGGCCTCTCGGCGCGCCAGGCCCCTCCGCTGTGCCGCTTTCAACCCTCTTTGCCTCTCGCGCTGGGGCCCTCGGGACCTCCTTGTTTCTCTGCTATTTCCTCCTCTCCTAATTTCACCTTTCCTGTCCAAACAGTCCTTCCTGGACCATCAGGAGATGATGTTGAGCCTGACCCAGACCTCGGTTGGGTGATGAAGTGGAGGAAACAGGATCTTTCTTTGCTACAGAGCCTGTGGTCGAGGACCTGTCCTTTAAGTCTCTGTTGAAGAACCTGAGATCCTCTTTCTCTCCAGACTACAGACATCGATCCTGGGAAGATATTAAGACTCCAGTATCTTCATGCTCGAGATCCCTACGGATTTGACTCCTCCGATCCAGCCTTCCTTTGAGGCAGCTGTCTCAAATGGTTTGGAATAATCCTGCTCTTATTCCCTCAGTGGCTAAATCCATTGATAAAGTATTCAGCTCCCAAGGATCGTCCCATTTTGGCATCCCAAGCCTTTGCGGATCCTATTGTAGTCTTGGCAGAGAATGACAAGGTCGTTCTTCCTCAAACTACTACAGCTCGACCTATTAACAAAGAGTCTCGTAAGATTGCTACATTAGGTAAGAGAGTCTTTGCTGCCTCCACTCTAAGTATGCGTATTGCCAGTTATCAAGGCTATTTGTCTCAGTATGAGTATATCCTGTGGCACTCTATGAAAAGAATGGTTGAAGCTCTTCCAGATTCGGACTCCAAGTCAGAGCTTCTTCTGACCGTTATTAGAGGTATTGAGTCCAATAACCAACAGGTCAAAGCCACCATGGACGCTTTCGACACTGCTTCTCGCTCAGCAGCTGCAGGTATTTGTACTCGACACCATTCCTGGCTGCGTACTTCTGGCTTCACGAATGATGCTCAGCAGCAGGTAATGGCGCTGCCTTTTGATGGCTCCTATCTTTTTGGCCCTCAGGTGGAGCAAGCCTTAGAGGCCACTCAGAAGACTAGATCGGCCATTAAGTTGGCCAGACCTCTGCCTACCCCCTCTCGGGGGCATGTGAACAGATGTCAGTTTCATAGTCGTCAGTCCTTTCGAGGCAGAGGCAGAGGAAGCTTCCATAAAAGCCAACCTGCCCAACCTCAAAAGAAGATGCAGTAGAAAGCGCAGGGGCCTAAAGCCCCCAGCGCCACCTTATGAATTGCTGGCCCAAGTTCCATCCACATTGCCCGAGGTGGAACTTTCTCCTCCGGTGGGAGGTCGTCTGATGTACTTCTACAACCAGTGGAAGTCCATAACTTCGGACAAATGGGTCCTTCGGATAATTCGCGAGGGTTATTCTCTCAATTTCTTGGAAACCCCCCCGAATTGTCCTCCCAGACGACAACCCAGGTTGTCGGTCTCTCAGTCAGACCTCCTCACCGCCGAGATCCAGGGCCTTCTAAACAACAGGGCAATAGAACTGGTGCCCCCGCATCTGCGAAACACAGGGTTCTATTCCCATTACTTTCTGGTTCCAAAGAAATCTGGGGGAATGTGCCCCATTCTAGACCTCAGAAAATTAAACAAATTTCTCCCCAGGAGAAATTCAAAATGATTTCCTAGGTACCCTGTTACCCTTGCTGCATCAGCACGACTGGCTGGCCTCCTGGATATGCAGGACGCTAGCATATCCCCATCCACCCGACCACTTAAGTTCCTCAGGTTTGTAGCTTTGGGTCAGCATTATCAGTTCAGAGTCCTGCCCTTTGGGCTATCCTCGGCGCCCATGAGTTTTTACAAAGTGTTGTGCAGTTCTCGCTGCATCTCAGGAAGATCGGACTCCAGTGTTTCCCTACCTGGATGATTGGCTTCTAGCAAGCCCTTCCAGCCAAGGGACTTTGGAAGCCGTGCAAAGCGACTTCTCGTCTTCTTCTTCGTCCATGGGAGTTCTGCTGAATTTGAAAAATCACAACTGCAGCCCTCCCAGAGGCTCCTTTTCATAGGGCTTCTAGACACCTTTTCTACGAGGCTTTCCTTCCAGAGGACAGAAGACTCGATATCCTCGGATGGCCCGTTACATCGGGAGAACCAATCGGTTACAGCTCTCTTGATGCAACGCATGTTGGGTCTCACGGTGTCCTCGGTGTTCACTGTACCCCTGGCCCGGTTGCACATGAGGACCACCCAATGGATGCTCTCCACTCAGTGGTCTCCGACCTCTCACCCCCAGTCTTATCCCATCAAGGTGACGGAGCCCCTTCGAAGGTCTCTCACCT
Organism: Neoceratodus forsteri; assembly: GCA_016271365.2. NCBI lineage: Eukaryota > Metazoa > Chordata > Ceratodontiformes > Ceratodontidae > Neoceratodus > Neoceratodus forsteri. The sequence goes on along the minus strand of CM057456.1, from coordinate 1,100,327,616 downwards.
GGTGGTCTCAAGAGAGCAATCTCCTGGAAGGGTTCCCCTTTGCTCCCCCGGATCATCAGATCTCCATCACCACAGACGCATTGCTAATGGGATGGGAGCTCACTGTCCTCCCTCCACACTCAAGGTGTGGACTCAGTTGAAACTCATCTCCACATAAATGTCCTGGAGATGAGGCGGTCTCTATCGATCCGAGCTCTGAAGGATATCCTTTGTCACAAGAACATTCTCCTTCAAATGGACAACAAAGCTGTGATGTATTACATCAACAAGCAAGGCGGGTGCTCATTCTTATCCCTTGCAGGGAAGCAATGAGGGTGTGGGAGTGGTGCTTGGAGCATAAGTCTCTGATTCAAGCGGTTTATCTGCCAGGTATACAAAACGACCTAGCAGATCACCTCAGCAGGATGGAGGCAGACCCTCACGAGTGGTCTCTCGATCCAGCCGTAGCTCGGTCACTGTTCGAAGAGTGGGGGACTCCAGACCTGGACCTTTTTGCATCCCCACTCAACGCAAAACTGCCTCTCTTCTGCTCCAGAAATCCAGGGCCTGGCATTTTCTGTCAGGATGCGTTCAGGCTGCGGTGGACAAAGCGCTTTCTTACGCCTTTCCACCACTTCCTCTAATCCAGAGTACTCCTCAAGTTTGAGTCTCAGGGACCAAAATGATTCTCATTGCTCCCTCCTGGCCTCGGCAACTATGGTTTCCTCTACTCAACAGTATGTTGGCAGCCTCTCGAGACCACTTCCCTTGAAAATCAATCTTTTGACTCAGGGTTGTTGGTCCATCCCAACCTGAAATCACTTCACCTTCATGCTTGGCTCCTGAAGAGTAGAAGTGAATCGGTTCAACGTCTCTCGAGAGTCTCAGACATCCTTCTGGCTGCTTTCGAGCCAGCCACCTGAAAATGTACGCTTCCAAATGGAAACGTTTTTCTCTCTGGTGTGCAAAGTCCTCTTGGAATCCCTTTTCCTGTCCTCCTGACAAGGTTCTGGAGTATCTTTTGGACCCATCAAACTCAGGTCTCCAGTACTCCATAGTTAAAGTTCACCTTAGTGCCATCTCAGTGTTCCATGAGCCGGTTTCTTCCTTGACTCTGGCTCAGTTACCTATGGTGAAGAGATTTCTTAAGGGGATTCTTCATACCAGACCCCTGTTAAGCGTCCAGTTGCAGCCTGGGACATTAACCTGGTGCTGGACATGCTCACTCGGAAGCCTTTCAGAACCCTAGCTACCTGTGAGCTAAATATTTCTTACCTGGAAGACTGCCTTCCTGGTGGCCATTACCTCAGCCCGCAGGGTCTCTGAGATACATGCCCTGGTTACGGACCCCTCCGTATACTGTATTCCATAAAGACAAGGTAGTTCTCCGTACTCATCCTAAATTTCTTCCCAAGGTTGTGTCAGAATTCCATCTAAACCAACCTCTGGTACTTCCCTCTTACTTCACTAATTTCCAAAATGAAGAGAGCGATCTCTTCATTCCTTGGATGTTAAAGAGACTTGCGTTTCTATTTAGATAGAACCAAGAATTTTATACAAGACTCAGCAACTGTTTGTTTCTTTCAGCGACACCGGCTGGGTCAACCTGTCGCTATCAGATGCATCTCATCATGGTTAGTGGCATGCCTTCGACATTGCTATTCCATGGCTCAAGTTAAATTAGAAGGTAGAGTGTACGCTCACTCTATTAGGGTGGTCGCGGCATCCCTAGCGGAAATTCGCAATGTTCCAATTGCAGATATCTGCAACACCGCCACCTGGAGCTCAGCGCATACCTTCGTTAAGCATTATGCACTGGATGTTCATGCCAGGCGGCATTCCGCATTCGGCAGAACTATCCTTAATGGACTTCTATCTTAGTCGCGTGAGCTCTGGCTCTCCTGCCGCCCTTTTGGGGGATTATCAGCTTGGTACTCTCCCACTAGTGTGAATGAGTGGTGGAGACTTATGTCCAGGAAGATATGAAAATTACGTACCTACCGTAATTCTTGATCTTCTTGGACGAGTCTCCACCACTCATTCACACGCCCACCCTCCATCCCCCGAGCTCACCGCTGTGTTGGTCTTCACTCCCTCAAATCTTTAGGCCGTGAAGACTTCTTTGCTGACCCTTCTTACACGGGTCGTACGGACTGTCTTATGTCCATTTTTTAAGGTTAGATTTACTCTTTACGTTAGTTGCGCTGCACCTCCTTGGTAAAAAGGTACTGAGGCGGTTGGAGGGTGTCGCCGAGATAGTGATTGGCTGCTCGAAGCTGCTGTTGCGGGCGCCTGGCCTCACGGCATATTCTCAAGGCCACCTTCTCCAGCAAAAGTTTGCTCTCGATGGGTCCTAGTGCTCTCCGCGCCAATCCCACTAGTGTGAATGAGTGGTGGAGACTCGTCCAAGAAGATCAAGAATTACAGTAGGTACGTAATTTTCATTTCTGTATGGTCTGACAGCCATAGTGGATTTAGCCAACAGACAGTTCTCCTGATAAACAACAAATCAGTCATTTAGTATATCAACAAGCATGGAGGACCACCCTCTTACCCTCTCTGCAGGGAGGCAATAACAGTGCTGGAATGGTGCCTGGAGCAGGGGATCTTGCTCCAAGCAATGTACCTGCCAGGAGTCCAGAACACTCTGGTAGATGAGCTCACTTGTACAGAGGCCGATCCTCACAAGTGGCTGCTAGAGCCAGACATCATGAAATTGCTATTCAACAAATGGGGTACTTCAGATGTGGGCCTTTTGCATTCCCATTCAATGCCAAACTGCCTCGATTCTGCTCCAGAAGTCAAGGACATGGCATTTTCTGACAGCATGCATTCAGATTGCCATGGCAAAATCTGTTTCTGTATGCATTTCTTCCAGTCCTACTCATCCTGAGAGTGTTACTCAAGCTAGAGGCACATGGGGGAGAAATCATGTTAGTGGCCCCTGCTAGCCTAGGCAAATATGGTTTCCTCTGTTGAACAGACTTTCAGTCAGCAAACCAAGGACTCTGCCACTTTGGATGGACTTGACTGAGTCAGTTGATTCATCTCAACCTGCACACCCCTCACCTCCAGGCTTGGCTCCTGTAGAAGTGAACATGTAGACATAGTGAGATTTTCAAGTGTGGACTCAACACTTGCATCCATATTTCAGATGTATGCTGCCTCCACACTGATGTGTCCAGATATCTGCACCCTATTCACAGACATCAGGACACATTTGCGACACTTCCCGTAGTTCACCGCAATTTCTGCTGCAACTACAGGACTCGCATCCATTTTTCTGACTCAAGATCAGAAATCCATCCAGAAAGTTAGACCAACATTTTGTGCTCTAACTTCCCAGGTGGAATTCTGCACTTGTGTGAAAAAAAAAAAGAAAAAAAATGGACACAAAGTGCAGGACGTCTGCCCCACAGCATCTCAGAGGGTCTCTGAAATAATTTTGGTTGCACGTAAACCTTCCGCCAGGAAGACATACAGTACATGGCCAAGTGGAAAAAAGTTTCCGTTTGATGCCCCAAGACCTCAGTAACCCCTTCAGATGCCCACTCAACAAGGCTTTGGAGTACTTACTAGACCTTTCCAATGCTGGCCTGCAGTATACCTCAGTAAGGGTCTATCTGTGTGCTATTTCAGCATACCTCAGACCTGTGGGTACCCTCTACCTGGCACAGCTGCAGCTGTTAAGAGGTTCTCAAGGGTATTTTGCACACAAATTCTCACATCAGGAAGCAGTTGGGTCCCTGAAATACTGTATTAGCCTTGTGCAGGATATGCTCACTCACAAGCCTTTTGAGCTCCTTGGGACTTGTGACTTACATTTTCAAACTTGAAAAGCAATCTATCTTCCGAGAATCAGTCGTCATTCATTACCTCATGGGTCTGTGCTGGAGGTGCTAGGATCCCACAGGAGCATATAGCTTTGAAATTTTGAGCTAGGGGACCAGACGTTAAGGATGGCGCTGCCCAAGAGGTGGACACACATGACTTGGTACTTGTGTGCTGGCAAGTAACCGATTCTGGCCCCCCTCATCTCGGTTTGTTCTTTCCACTGTCAAGGTTGTACTTTGTGGGAGGCGTTTTCCATTTTTTGCTATACAACCAGTCTGTTGCCACCAGCTTAGTGCTGTATCTCTTCTTTTTTCCACCTTTTCCGGCACTGCTTTCTTTCCTGTCTATCTTTTTTTTTATGGCAACAGGCTCTATTTTTGCTATTTTTTTATTATTTTCCAAGTCTAGTCATGTGTGGTTCTTGGGGCCTAAAAAGCAGAAATGGAAGAAGACAGATACTCCCTCTATGCATCGGTGTCCCTCTGGGAGAAATACATCTGCCCAGGACCAATATGACTGTTATTGGATCTGCCTTGGAGCTCAGCAGGACATGGACTATTGTGATGCCTGCTTCGCAATGGATTTCCATACTCTTCAGACTCAGCCCCTATTTTTTGAGGGAGACATCACATGAGGGACTCCAAGTTAAGGTCCCTGGGCTCTTTCCCTGAGCCCTTCCCCAGTACTATATGTACTAAGGGAGACCAGGCCTTTTCCAGTCCTCGTCTCGCCAAGATGGTGAGCCTGGGGGAGAGGTCTATGGGACAGCCAACTCCTTCTGGGGTGTCAGTTGTTCACCCCTCCCAATCCATGGCCACAGGGGCACAAACACCCCCAGTTCTGAGGTCAGAGTTATATGCTGGACCTACACCAGTGGGTTCCTTGGGGTTGTGCTCTAGTGCCACTGTAGCTCCTGGCACTAAGGCTGGTTCCAGTGAATGAGACGGTGCCACCCATGTGGTCTGGTCCCTTAAAGATGCTGCTTGTGACACTGGGAGAAGGAAGGCACCTGGAGTTAGTGACCCAGTGGAGATTTTCTGGATCTCATCCCTGAGCAGTTGGATGACCCGGGGGATGAGGACTGGGATGATCCCAACTTGCTAGGTGTACTGATGATAAAAGGGGCCTTTCTGGGCATAGTTCTAAGGCTCTGTTGACTTCAGCATCATTGTCTCTGGCTGCTTCTCAGTTTGGTGCCGGTCACTGCACCATCCTCCTTCTGTCTTCGGTGCCAAGGACAGCCTTGTGCTGATTCTGGTGCCGAGAAGGGTGTCAGTGCTTGACAGGGGTCTGGTGCCATCATCGGTACTAGGTCAGATTCCGGTGCTGTCCTGAGTCCGTCGCTAGGCCTAGATCAAGGGGAAGATCTCAATCTTCCTAGACCTAAAGTCTCCACCACTCATTCACACTAATGGGAATACACCAGAGGTGCTTGGACTCAGTGGGAGCCAAAATTCTTCAGGAGGGCCGGCGCCCAGGTAGGGCCGTGAGGAAGCAGCACTGCAAACTCAGCTCACACTGCGTAGGCTACCTGGCATCGACCTTCCAGCTGCCTCAATTCCTTTTTTGCCGCTGTTGAGTGTACTTCAGTGACAATATCGCTGGCCCCCGGGAGTCAAAACTTCAAGTCTATACAACAGCAGCTACAGTCTTTCAGTTTGATTAGTTTTATTAGATTTTATCTATGTCAATCTTCACCATTCATCACATGTGGGTAGTGGTCAGAGGTCATGACCCCGCGGGAGGTTTTTTTTTGGATGGGCGTTAGGTGACGTCGACCCTGCCCTCCCACCAGTTCTTCATCTCCTGCCATAGAGGTCGCACCTCATGAGGAGCTCATCTTGAAAACTTGCATCTACATCTTCAGCCTAGTGTCATTTGGCCTGTTTGTTGAAAGAAATACTCTCTGTCAGTTCTGTTTTGCCACCTACTCGGCACCGCTCACTGGTAAGACTGTTCCTTTTATTCTTACAGCAATGTCAAGTCTATTTTTACCTTGTTTTACCATTGATCATGTCTGTTATGGGGCCAAAAAGTTGTCTAAAATGGGGCTGCCTCCCATGCGTCGGTGCCCGTGTGGCCGTCAGTATTCCGTTACTGACCAGCATGATCATTGCCTAATGTATCTTGGTCTTGGTCTGCTTCATGACATGGATTTGTGCAACGCCTTCTTTTCCATGGACAGTCGCGTTCTTGAGCAGCACGTGTGGAAAGTCAGATGAGCCTCGCCGACTTTCGGAGGGTGGACGCACACTCGTCTGGCCAAGTCACAGTCTCTCGGCCTTTCCTCTGGGTCCCCTCCCAGTTCTATACGGACCATAGAGGAGGAGGTACCCACCTCTTCTAACCTTGCCAAGGCAGGGGCCCCTTCCGCGGTGCAGGAGGCCCAGTACTTTCCCCCTCGGAGTCGATCATGAACGGGGCAGGTGACGGTAGGGAGACTTCACATGAAAACTGTTCTGTCAGCAGGGCTGGGTCTGGTCTACCACCTTCTATGGAGGGGAGGTCTGACTACAGGCAGTCCAGTGCTCGGGGAGCTGGGTGGTCCTATCAAAAGCACAAAAAGAATTGGTCCCATTCTCAATCCTCGTTGAGGACTTGGCACCGCTCAACCTCGAGGTTCTTCTTCAGCCTCCTGGTGAAAGAAATGGCACCGCTCAAGGTCGCCTTCTGGTGCGTCTGTGCATTGATCATCGGTTACGGTGGCAGGGGCCAGACTCCGTCCCTTCGGGGTCCCCTCCAGCTTCTGTTTCTGGTGACAGGCATCCTCAACTCCGAGTCCCTCCCTGCCCACTGGGGGTGAGCAGTTTCACCACTGGGCCACTCTTATGCAGCAATGGATATTATCTGTGTCAATCTTCACCCTCATCACAATTGGGTATGTGACCAGAGGCACGACCCTTGAGACTTTTTTGATGGGCAGAGTCGACACACTGTCGGGCACCCTGAGGCTGACACACTGGCGTGGCGCTTGCGGGTTGGCCATTAGGTGTCGTCGACCCTGCCCTCTCACCAATTCTTCATGTCCCGCCATTGAGATCGCACCTCGCAGGGAACTCCTGAACTTTTCGGCCTGTTGTCGACTCAGTTTTCTCGGCGCTGATCCTTCCCATCGGTTCTATCGCCTACTTGACCCTGCTGCCTGGTAAGATTGTTTCTTTATTATTTTCAGCGATGTGAGTCTGTATTTTCACTTTGTTTACCATTGACCATGTCTGGAGTCGGAGGCAAAAAGTCGCTGAAAGCAGGGCGGCCTCCATGCGTCGTTGCCCATGCAGCGCAAGTTTTCCATTACTGACCAGCATGATCGGTTGTCTTGTGTGTCTTGGCCCACTTCACAACATGGATCGGTGTGACACCTGTTTCTCTATGAATCATCATGTCCTGGAACCGTGCACATGGAAAGTTGGATCACGATCCATGACGGTCGGTGGGCCGGGTGTGCCTCATCCGGGCCAACGCGGTCTCGGCCTTTCCTCTGGGTCCCTTCTGAGGCGGAGGTGCTATCCCCTGGGTGGTCTCCTCGGGGACCCGACCAGGGTTGCCAGCTGCCCAGGCTGGTGTTTTTCAAGGTGGAGGGCTCTCTCGGACTCTGAGGGGTCAAGGGGCCAGGGTTCGAGGAGGTGGCCCTTCTCTGGGACCCACCCGGGTTCAGGGAGCAGTCGCAGCACGGACCCCCGCCCTTCCTTCTCAGTCTCCTCAAGAGTGCCCTGGTCTTTGGAGGGGAGGGATCATCCTTTTGAGCTCACATGTTCCCGGTCACCTCATGGGGGGATTCTTCAGGGCATGGTCTAGGCAGTTCCAGCGTGGTAGATCATCTGTCGGCTGTTGGGCTCTCCGGAATTCCTCCTCCCTTGGAGGCTTACAGTGGGTTCTCTTGCCTGGACAGAGGACGTTCCTCCTCTTTTGTGGATCTGGCCCCCATTCCTCTGTTGTCATCTCCTGCTCTCCCAGGCATTTGTGGTCCTACGGGACCACTCTCCTGGGAACAGTTCAGGGGTGCGGCTGCTCACTTCCCTACTTATGTCAGAGCCATGGACAAGCGGGTGTTCCACCCTCCTCCTGAGCAGCCAACCTCTGGATCTCTCAGGTCTTCCACTTCCTCATCCTCCTCTTCTGGAGGAGAGTAATCTTCAGTCCACATCTCCTCTGCTGCTGATCTCGCCGAGTATCAGCGTTTCCTCGTGAGGATGATGGAAGACCTGCGTATCATCCCACCCACTCTTCAGCACAATCCGGAGCATTCTCCGTGTGCCTTTTTAGGCCCACCTGGCCTGCTCCTTTCCAGGAGGTGTCATTGTGGTTCTGGCAACTACCCTCTTCCAGAGTCCCAGCCCCTAGGGATCTGAACCAGAGGTATTGTGCCCCCCGGAGTCTCCAGGTTGTATGTCTCGTCCTCAGTCAGGACTGACACAGCTGGACACTGCCGATGGGCTTCACGCCCTCCACCATGACTGGCCTCCAGATCAAGATTCCACGGATTTTGACTTCTAGGGGAGGAGGACCTTCTACTCGGCACAATTGTTGTCAGTTTCTGCTCATCAAGCCCACTGTGCTTCCTATGATGGGTTCTTGTGGCCAGGCTGGGTCAGCTCCTAGCCTCCTTGCCTGATTTGAGGTAACCAGACAAGTCATTGCACTCTCTGCACGTGGCCTGGAGCTAGCAAGGCACCAAGCAAGGGCATTTACGATGCCAATGAGGTAGCTTCCAGGGTCATAGGGGCAGCGTTCTGCATTAGGTGGACGGCATGGCTGCATATTTCCGGTTGTCACCCTTGTCCCGCGTGGGGTGATTTCCTCTGCCTACTGGAGAACCCACCTTTTCTCCCGTAGAGTGAGGCGGCATCTGTGGGGCAACCTCCTACCCCTCTGGGGGTCCCTGTCTCACTCTTCCCAGTCTCGAGCATCGCCGGGCCCATAGGGGTTCTCTCTCAGTGTTCTCTCCCCACTGGGAGCTAAGGGACTTAGTCATTTAGGGTCTCGGGCCCCTTTGGGGGGCTCAGTACTCACCCAACTGTGATGAATAGTGAAGATTGACACAGATAAGATATGAAAATTATGTACCTACCATAATTCTTGATCTTTCTGTGTATCTTCACCATTCATCACAAAATCCCACCTTCCATCCCCCTGGGGCCTCAGTCTCTGGGTCCCCCTCCCGCTGTGTGCCTCTTCCCTCCCATCCCTCCTTCCTTCCCTTTAACTAGGTGTGGGAGGACCTTGGAGACACATGGAAGAACCAAGTTCTGCAGCTTAGCAGCTGGGGGGGGAAATGAGGGCCTTTTAGCCTTATCATCTTGCAGCTTCCCCACCCCTTCTTAGGGATGGGGTGCTGCACTTAGAGCCCCCCTCTTTTCCCCCTTCTCCTTTGTCCTTTGGGACAAATTTGATTTTTAATTATTTTGGGGGAGGCTCTTCTCTTGAAGTTCCTCTGCCCATGTTTTCTTTTGGATAGGGGGGAGGACATGCCTTGGCTTCTGGACTTCTTTAGTTGTGTTTTGCAACTAATCCCTCGGGGATTATCGTCCTCCGTCTGGAGCTGTTTATTCTGTGGTTAACCTTGCTTGCCTTGCCAGGTTTTCTTCTCTCTCCTCTCCTCTCCCCTAGGGCAGAAGGTCAGAATTTGTTCAGTCTTAATTAGGAGGTCCAGATTGCAGGGTCAGTTGGCATTGTCCTCCCCCTTCCAAGAAAGAAGTTTGTCCTTCCCTTCTTCTTCTTCTTTCCCAGAGATTGGGGCCCCTCCAAATCCCTTAGATTCCTCTTCCTCCTTTTCTGTCCTCTGAGCCGTTATTCCTCCTTTTGTTTTGTATATCTTTTCCTTTTATCTGTCCTTTGGACTCCCTTGTCCCACCCTCCCTATTTTCACTCTACAGTGACTCAGAACTGGCAGGAGGGCAGGGTTGATGACACCTAACGGCCAACCTGCGAGCGCCACGCAGTGCATCAGCCTCGAAGGCAGCGCCAACAGTCCGTTAATTCGCCCATCAAAAAAAACTCCTGCAAGTCGTGACTTCAGCCACATACCCAATTGTGATGAATGGTGAAGATACACAGAAAGATCCAGAATTATAGTGGATACGTAATTTTCATTTTCGTCGGTTGTCCCATCTGCCCAAGCTGGCGAGTCTGTCACTGGGGCCTTTGGACCTTTTGGTTTTGGACTTGTAGGTAGGGCAGTTCGGGCTTCCTAGTTGCGTGGCACCTTCTTCGGTGCCATCGAAGCCGCGCACTGGTGTTTATCTCCCTCATACGGTTGCGGCACAGGGGTCTACACCGGAGCCTTTATCTCCTACTGAATTTCTTCGCCTTTCTTCAGTGAGTCGAGGGTTGAGGACCTCTGGTGGTGGTGCCACACTCAGCACAGTGTTCTGTGCCGGCGCCACCGGTGATCTTCCTGGACATAAGTCTCCACCACTCATTCACACTATTGGGATCTGCGCTGGAGGCACTAGGACCCAGCGGGAGCAAACTTTTTTGCTGGAGGGCCGGCGCCAGAGATGGAGCTGCGAGGATCGGCACCACGAGCCTCAGCTCGTGCGGTAATGACTATCTCGGCGTTGACCCTCCAACCGCCTCAGTTCCTTTTTTCTCGCCATCGAGTGCGCTTCAGTGACGACGTCGTCGCCCGGAGTCAAACTTCAGACTAGCAGCATAGTTTTCAGTTTTGTTATTTTGTAGTAATATCTCGATAAGTATCACTTAAGTTTATTCTTATTTTAAAAATAAAAGAAGTCTCAGCCTACTTTGATGGAGTCGACCATGAGCAGGTCAGGTGATGGTAGGGAGACTTCGTATGAAAGCTGTTCAGTCAGTCGGGCTGGGTCTGGTCCGCCGCCTTCTCCGGAAGGGGGGTCTGACAATGCTCAGTCCAGTGCCCGAGGGAACGGGCGGCCCCCGCGGAAGCATAAAAATAAACGATCGCATTCTCGGCACCGTTCGGCCTCGAGCTCTTCTTTGGCCCACAGGTCAAAAAAGAGAAGGCATCACTCGAGGTTGCCCTCTGATATGTCTGCGCGTAGACGGTCAGTTATGGGGGCTAGTTGCTGGTCTCCTCCTTCAGAGTCGCCAGCTTCTTTTCTGGTAGCCGACGTCTTCGACATCGTAGCCCTACCCCGCCCGCTGGTAGGTCTTCAGATGAGCAGTTTCATCAGTGGGCCGCTTTTATGGAGCAATGGGCTCAGAGGTTGGTTCAGCTACCTGGCTCGGTCACTCAGGGGCCTTAGGGCTTCTTGGGAGTCCAGGTAGGGCGGTTGAGCTTCCCTGGTCGCGCGGCACCATCCTCGGTGCCGTTGACACCATGCTGAGTTGTTTCCCCCCTCACATGGCTGCTGCGCAGGGGGACACACTGATGCCTTTATCTCCTGCTCTTCTTCCCCCCCTTACTATTAAATCCTGTTTTTCGGAGTCTTGGAGTGTTTTAGGCGCCCTCGGCGTCAACATGCGCTCAGCGCCGTCTTCAGCGCCGAGTGCATCTGTCAGCACCGTCTTGCGGCGCCGTCGTCATCTGGTGCATCTTGGCACGTCGTGGCTCATGGTGCCATCTTCGGCGCCGTGCAGCTCCTCGGTGCCATTTTGGCACCGTGTGTTCCTCTGCGCCGTTTTGGTGCCGTGTGGGTCCTCGGCACCGTTTTCGGTGCCGTGTGGGTCCTCAGTGCCGTTCTCAGTGCCGTGCGCTTCTTCTGCGCCGTATGCCTCCACAGCGCCGGAGGCTCTCAGGGCGTCTTCCGCTTTTCAGGACTCCTCCTTTCACTCTTTTCCTTCATCCTTTTCCTCTGATTTTCACTCCTTTCCTGTCCATACAGTCCCTCCTGGACTGTCAGGAGATGACATTGAGCCTGACCCAGACCTTCGGCTGGGTGATGAAGTGGAGGAAGCAGGCTCTATTACTGCTGCACAGCCTGTGGTCCTGTCCTTTAAGTCTCTGTGGAAAAATTTGATTTCCACTCTTTCTTTCCAGACTACAGACATCGATCCTGGGAAATTGTTAAGACTCCAATACATTCATGCTCCAGAGATTCCTATGGATTTGACTCTCCGGTTCGACCTTCTTCGAGGCGCTGTCTCAAGTGGTATGGAATAATCCTGCTCTCACCTTCGGTGGCTAAATCCATGGATAGGAAATATTCAGCCCCAAGGATCAACCCATTTTGCGTCTCAAGCCTTTGCGGATCCTATTGTAGTCCTGGCAGAGAATGATAAGGTTGTTCTTCCCAAACTACTACAGCTCGACCTATTAACAAAGAATCTCGTAAGATAGACACCTTAGGTAAGAGAGTCTTTGCTGCTTCCACCCTAGGTATGCGTATCGCCAGCTACCAAGGCTATTTCTCCCAATATGAGTATATCCTGTGGCACTCTATCAAACAGATGGTTGAAGCTCTACCGGAATCGGATACAAAGCCAGAGCTTCTCCAAACCATTACCAGAGGTATCGAATCTAATAACCAGCAGGTTAAAGCAGCCATAGATGCTTTCGACACTGCTTCCCATTCGGCGGCTGCTGGTATTTGTACCCGCCGTCATTCCTGGCTGTGCACCTCGGGCTTCACGAATGACGCACAGCAGCAGGTAATGGCGTTGCCCTTTGATGGTGCATCTTTTCAGTCCTCAGGTAGAACAAGCTCTCGAAGCTACGCAAAAGACTAGGTCAGCCATTAAGTTGGCTCGACCTCCTCCTGTCCCCTCTCAAGGGAGTGTCAATAAACGTCAGTTTCATAACGTCAGTCCTTTCGAGGCAGAGGCAGAGGTTTGCATAAAAATCAACCTGCCCAGCCTCAAAGAAGAAGCTGACAGAAAGCCAAGGCCCCAAAGCGCCCAGCGTCACCTTATAAGTTGCTGGCCCAAGTCCCATCTCAACTGCCCGAGTGGACTTTTCCTCACCGTGGGAGATCGTCTGATGCACTTCTACAACCAATGGAAGTCCATAACCTCAGACAAATGGGTCCTTCAGATAATTCGCGAGGGGTATTCACTCAATCTTGTGGAGACCCCTCCGGATCGTCCTCCCAAACGACAGCCCAGGCTGTCAACCCTTCAGTCAGACCTTCTCGCTGCCGAGATTCAGGGCCTTCTGAACAACAGGTCAATAGAAGTAGTTCCGCTGCATCAACGGAACACAGGGTTCTACTCCCATTACTTTCTGGTTCCAAAGAAGTCCAGGGGCATGCGCCCCATTTTGGATCTCAGAAAGCTAAACAAATTTCTCCCCAAGGAGAAATTCAAAATGATTTCTCTAGGAACCTTGTTACCTTTGCTTCATCAACATGACTGGCTAGCCTCCCTAGACATGCAGGATGCTTACCAGCACATTTCTATTCACTCAAGGCACCACAAATTCCTGAGGTTTGTGGCTCTGGGACAACATTATCAGTTCAGAGTCCTGCCCTTTGGGCTATCCTCGGCGCTGCAGGTTTTTACAAAGTGTTGTGCAGTTCTTGCAGCACACCTCAGAAAGGTCGGAATACAGGTGTTCCCTTATCTGGACGATTGGCTTCTGGTAAGCCCTTCCAGACAGGGAACTCTGGATGCTGTAAAGATGACCTCTGCTTTCTCATGTCCATGGGAGTTCTGCTAAACCTCAAAAATCGCAGTTGCAGCCCTCCCAGAGGCTCCTTTTATAGGGACTCTTCTGGACACCTCCGAGAAGGCTTTTCTTCCAGAGGACAGGAGGAACGATATCCTTCAGATGGCCCGTCACATCGGGAAAGCAACTCAGTCTCAGCTCTCTTGATGCAACGGATGCTAGGTCTCATGGCATCCTCGTGTTCACTGTACCCCTAGCACGCCTGCACATGAGAACTTCTCAGTGGATGCTCAGTACTCAGTGGTCCCAACCACTCACCCACAGTCCTATCCCATCAAAGTAACAGAACCTCTAAAGAGGTTGCTCACCTGGTGGACTCAAAGAGCAATCTCCTGGAAGAGTATCCCTCCTACAAGACATCCAGTTGCAGCCTGGGACATTAATCTTGTGCTAGACATGCTCACTCGGAAACCTTTCGAACCTCTGACTACCTGTGAGCTAAAATTTCTCACCTGGAAGACGGCCTTCCTAGTGGCCATTACCTCAGCCCACAGGGTCTCTGAGATACATGCCCTGGTTACAGACCCTCCATATACTGTGTTCCATAAGGACAAAGTAGTCCTTAGGACTCACCCTAAATTTCTTCCTAAGGTTGTGTCAGAATTTCTTCTAAACCAACCTTTGGTCCTTCCCTCTTACTTTGTGGACTTCCAAAATGAAGGAGAACGATCTCTTCATTCCTTGGACGTTAAGAGAGCTTTTCGTTTCTATCTAGATAGAACCAAGGACTTTCGCAAAGCTCAACAACTGTTTGTTTCCTTCAGCGAGACCCGGCTGGGTCAACCTGTCGCTATCAGATGTATCTCAGCATGGTTAGTGGCATGCCTTCACCACTGCTATTCCATGGCGCAGGTTAAGTTGGAGGGCAGGGTTTACGCTCGCTCTACTAGAGCGGTCACGGCATCTCTGGCAGAAATTCACAATGTGCCCATTGCATATATTTGCAACGCGGCCACCTGGAGCTCAGTGCATACTTTCGTTAAACATTATGCACTGGATGTCCATGCCAGACGACATTCTTCCTTTGGCAGAGCCATCCTTGATGGACTTCTGTCCTAGAAACATGAGCTCTTGGTCTCTCCTGCCGCCCTCTCGGGGGATTATTAGCTCGGTACTCTCCCAATAGTGTGAATGAGTGGTGGAGACTTATGTCCAGGAAGATATGAAAATTACGTACCTACCGTAATTCTTGATCTTCTTGGACGAGTCTCCACCACTCATTCACATGCCCACCCTCCGTCCCCCGAGCTCACCTCTGTTGTTGGTCTTCACTCCCTCAAATCTTTAGGCTGTGAAGACTTCTTTGTTGACCCTTCTTATACGGGTCGTCCGGACATTCTTATGTCCGGGTTTTGGTTAGGCTATCCTTCTAGGTTAGTTACGCTGCACCTCCTCGGTAAAAAAGGTACTGAGGCAGTTGGAGGGTCGACGCCAAGACAGTCATTGCCGCACGAGCTGAGGCTCGTGGTGCCGCTCCTCGCGGCTCCATCTCTGGCGCCGGCCCTCCAGCAAAAAAGTTTGCTCCCGCTGGGTCCTAGTGCCTCCGGCGCAGATCCCAATAGTGTGAATAAGTGGTGGAGAGTCGTCCAAGAAGATCAAGAATTACGGTAGGTACGTAATTTTCATTTTTTGGTGCCACCTCCTGTTGTGGTGCCGGGAGCGCCTGCGGAGCCGCTTGCAGCACAGGGGTTTTAGACTCCAATTCACAGTGCTCCTCCTCCTCCTTCTTTTCCTCCTTTTCCAAGCTATACAATCCCTTTGGGACTAGTAGAAGATGATGTTGAGCCTGATCCCGATCTTCGACTGGAGGACGACTTTGACGGCGATGCTTCCCTAGGGGTAGTGAATAAGCCTACTCTTACAGCAGAGCCTCTAGTCGAGGACCTTTCTTTTAAGTCTCCGCTTAGAAATGTTAATACCACTCTCTCTCTCCAGACTTCCGAAGTTGATCCTGGGAAGTTGCTGCATCTGCAGTACCTGCACGTCCTGGACATTTCTGTGGAATAGACTCCCCCCATGTAACCCTCTTTTGAGACTCAATCCCAAATGGTGTAGGATAATCCAGCACTTATTCCCTCTGTGGCTAAGTCCATAGACAGGAAATATGCCCCTTCCAAGGATCGACCCATTCTGGCCTCACAAGCCTTTGCTGACGCCATAGTTGTCCTGGCAGAGAATGACAAAGCTGTTCTTCTGCAACAATCTACGGTACGTCCAATAAACAAAGAATCTCACATAATCGACACTTTGGGGAAGCAAGTCTTTGCTGCTTCCACCCTGGGCATGCGTATTGCTAGCTACCAGGGCTACTTCTCTCAATATGAGTATGCGCTCTGGTATTCGCTTAAGGCCACAGTAGAAGCTGTCCCAGATTCGGAGGTTAACACAGAGCTTCTTCAAACCATTACTAGAGGCACTGAATCCAATAATCAGCAGCTTAATGCTGCCATGGATGCCTCTGACACTGCCTCCAGAGCAGCGGCGGCCTTTGTATGCACTCATCGCCACTCTTGGATGCGCACCTCGGGGTTCACAAATGATGCCCAACAGAGGATTATGGCTTTGCCTTTGATGGTACGTACCTGTTTGGTCCTCAGGTCGAGCAGGCACTAGAGGCCACACAGAAGACTAGCATGGCCATCAGAATGGCCAGACAGCCATCTGCAGCCTCTCAAAGGGGTGGGAACCAGCGTCAGTTTATAACCGCTCAGTCCTTTCATGGTAAAGGCAAAGGGTGATTTAACAAAAACCAAACCCCTCAGCTGCAAAAGAAAATGCAGCAGAAGGCACAGGGCCCCAAAGCGCCTAGTGCCACCCTCTGAGATCCCAGCCCAAGTCCCACCTCAGCTGTCCGAGGGGGACTCTTCCTCGGAGGTAGGAGGGCACCTGACTCAGTTTTATGATCAGTAGAAGTCAGTCACATCAGACAAGTAGGTGCTCAGAATAATCCGTGAGGGGCACTCTCTAAATCTTTCAGAAAACCCTCCAGATCATCCCCCCAAATGACAGCCCAAGCTGTCTGTCTCTCAGTCAGACCTTCTTGCTTCCGAGATTCAAGGTCTTCTAAACAATAGGGCCGTAGAGGTAGTCCTGCTGGATCAGTGGAGCACAGGTTTCTACTCCCATTACTTCCTAGTTCCAAAGAAAACAGACGGCATACGCCCTATTCTCGATCTCAGGAAGTTAAACAAACTCCTGTACAAGGAAAAGTTCAAGATGATATCACTCAGTACACTTTTACCTCTGATTCATCAAAATGATTGGCTAGCCTCCCTGGACATGCAGGACACCTATCAACACATTCTCATACACCCAAACCACTGCAAATACCTCAGATTTGTGGCGTTGGGTCAACACTACTAGTTCAGGGTCCTGCCCTTTGGGCTATCCTCAGTGCCTCGAGTTTTTACAAAATGCTTTTCAGTTCTCACAGCGCATCTGAGTAAGCTCAGAATTCAGGTGTTCCCGTATCTGGACGATTGACTTCTAGCAAGTTCCTCCAGACAAGAGACTCAGAAAGCCATGGCTACGGTTTCCAAATCCTCACGTCCATGGGAGTCCTAGCTAAACTTGGGAAAGTCACAACTACAGCCCTCCCAATGGTTCTCTTCATAGGAGCCCTTCTAGATACCCCCAGTGCAAAAGCCTTTCTTCCAGAGGACAGAAGGCTTGATATCCTCCAGATGGCCCACTTCATCAGAGAGACCAACTCGGTCCAAGCTTCTCTCAATGGCATCCTCAGTGTTCACTGTGCCTCTGGCTCGCCTTCACATGAGGACTACTCAGTGGATGCTCAGCACTCAGTGGTCACTGTCCACGCACCCACAGTCCTTTCACATCAAGGTGATGGAACCTCTAAAACAGTCACTCACCTGGTGGACTCAGGAGGACAACCTTCAAGATGAGTCTCAGCTTCACATAAATGTTCTAGAAATGAGAGCCATCCTGTACACAGTCCGAGCCTTGAAGGACATACTCTGTCACAAGGTCATTCTCCTTCAAACGGACAACAAAGCAGTGATGTACTACATCAACAAGCAGGGTGGCGCAGTCTTACCCCTTATGCAGGGAAGTGATGAGAGTGTGGGAATAGTGTTTGGAGCACAAAGCCCTGATCCAGGCGGCCTACCTGCCAGGAGTACTGAACGATCTGGCAGATCATCTCAGTAGAATGGAGACAGACCCTCACGAGTGGTCTCTCGATAAAAACATCATGCAATCACTCTTCGAAGTGTGAGGAACTCCAGACCTGGACCTTTGTGCATCCCCACTCAATGCAAAACTGCCTGTCTTCTGCTTCAGAAATCTAGGACATGGCGTTTTTTGTCAGGATGCATAAATACTGCAGTGGACAAGACGCTTTCTGTGCGTATTTCCTCCTCTTCCCCTAGTTCAGAGAGTACTGTTCAAACTGGAGGTGCAGGGGAAGAATGATCCTCATCACTCCATTCTGTCCTCATCAGATCGCAAAAGCTGAACCTTAACGGTCAAGTATTGCAGGCCTGTGTTTGAGAGATGCAGAAGATATTCTAGGACCTTGTTTGGTGGACAGGAAAAGGATTCCAGGAGGAATTTGCACACCGTGTAAGTTTTTCTGTAGCTGGTTTGCGTGCAGCTAACAGAATATCTGAGACCCTACATGAAACATTAAACCTAGTCACCTCTATCTCTTCAGGAGCCAGGCATGGAGGTAAAGGACTTCATGTTGGGATGGACCACAGGGCCCTGGGTCAGCAGGTTCATATGAAGTGGAAGCTGTCTCAGAGAAGTTTCCACAATCTGTTGATCAATGGAAATCAATGTACTTTGCATCACTTTGCCTTGTTATTGAGCTCCAAGGTGAATTTTGCAGTGATTCATGGGCTTGCAGGTCATATGGGCTCTAGATTGTTCTGCACAGCCTCAGTTCTGTGTAGTGTGTGTAGTGGTAGAGACAGATCTTACTTCGAGATACAGCTCTTGCAGCAGGTTACACCATTAGGACTGAAGCCGGCAGGCGTCAGGACCCCACGGAAAAATTCTAGCTAGCTATCTTCAGCGGGGACCACCCCCGACGTCAGTCCCGCCTCCGACGTCAGGCGTGGTACATAAAGGCGGTCCGCCCAGATTCCCAGTTCTTTCCTTGCGTCGACTTGCAGAAGTCTCGACCCTTGATTCCGTTTTCTAGCCGCGATCGTGGTAAAATGTTTTCCTCGGAAATTTCGTTCTTGGATCAGTCTTTCTGATGTCCTCTCCGACCTCCGGTCACTCCTCTAAGTGTGCCTGTGGGAAGCAGATCCCATTCAAGGATCCGCACTCGGACTGTGTCCTGTGCCTGGGCCCAGACCACGACACCCGCTCCTGCTCCTTTTGCCAGGGCTTCAATAGCAGAACCCGGATCCGACGCCAGGAGGCCCTCCAGGCTTTTTTGTTAGAAGAGCGCCTTAAGACCATGGCTTCTAAGGGATTCATGCAGAAGGCCGTGTAGCATGCGAGCTACAAGGAGAAGGTCCTTCAGGTACCCGTCTAGGGCCTCTGATTCCGCAGCAGCTCTGGCTCCAGGTCCGACCGCTCTCCTTCCCGGGCCAGCTCTCAGCCTCCCCCCACTGCGGTGAGCAAATCTTCTGCCTCTTCTCAGGCCAAGACTCCCAGGCCTTCCTCGTCCTCCAAGGCCCTGGCTAAGTCGGGGGATCACCACCATCATCATAGGTCGGGTTCCCGCCATCCTGAACCCGACGTCAGGTCTGCCTCCCTTCCGCCGATCCACAGGAAGACCAAGGAGCTTACCTCGCTCAAAAAGCCGCGGGACCCGACGCCGGTTCATCCATCGTCGGCCTCTCACCATAGATCCCCA
The DNA here is from genome assembly GCA_016271365.2 of Neoceratodus forsteri. Lineage (NCBI taxonomy): Eukaryota > Metazoa > Chordata > Ceratodontiformes > Ceratodontidae > Neoceratodus > Neoceratodus forsteri. The sequence goes on along the minus strand of CM057456.1, from coordinate 1,100,308,387 downwards.
GAGCCACCGTCAGCCAAGGGACCATCGCTGGCTAGGCACTCTCATCATCAGACGCCAGTAGGGGGACCGGCGCCCGCTCCTACTGAGAAGAGGACCCCGACGCCTCCGACTGACATCGGTCAGGAGACCATCACCGAGGAGGAGTTTACTCAGCCCGAGGACCAGACGGGCGACCCCGGTCCTGTTGAGGCTCCCAGGGCACCTTTGCCTACACCCGAGCCCCTTGCGGAGCCGACGCCGGGACCCGACGACCGTCCACTGGCGCCCGGGCCGTCGTCGGGTTTTTCCTTTTCAGAGGTGAAGTAGCTGTTTACTTTCTGGTGGGATACCATCAAAAAGGACATGGTTCCTATGCCACCTCTGCTTCCTCCTCCTCCTCCTCCTCCTACACCGGTTGTCCCTCCGGTTCCTGCGCCCCCTTCTCCATCTGGGTCTGCAGGCTGGTTACCTCCTCCCCGGCAGCCTAGGACCCCTCCAAGGGGAGATCAGAAAGAAGGAGACCTCCGTCCAGATCCTCTTCTGGGTCACCCAGTCCCAAGAGACCCAGACGACGACGACGCTCGCCTTCGACGGAGGACATGGGATCGGACTTCTCGTCATCGAGATCCCCATCTCCCCTCTCCATCCCTTCACCGGACCCACATGAGCTACCGAGGTCTCCTCTGGATGACCCTTCATTCTCGGATATTATGAGACACATCCAGGAGAACATGGGATGGGATGCGGAAGAGTTAGACCCGGAAAGGCTGCGCCTCACAAAATATCTTCGGCAGAAGGACCCCAAGCCTGTGGTGGTGCCACCCTTGGTGGACACATTTGTGGACGTCACCAAGGCAGCGTGGAAGCATCCACATTCGCTCACGCCGATGCTGAAGAAGGCTGACCACCTGTACAAGGCTCCAAGAGAAGACCAGTACTTGGCTCAGCACCCTCAGGCCGATTCTCTGGTCATCACAGCCTCTCATGACCGGTCCCAGAGACCGCAACATCTGAGCACCCTGCCATCTGACCCAGAGTCCAAGCAGTTGGACGCCATGGGTCGGCGCACGTATGCTTCCGCTACATGCGCCATCATATCCTTGAATTATCTAACCCACATGGTGCAATTCCAAAATGCCCTCTGGGAACAGGGTCTGGAAGCGCTGAGAAACTGCCGGAAGGTGAGCAGAAGGAGGATGCTTCAGTCCTCCGCACGGTTCAGACGGAACCCAGGTATTACGAGTCAGATGCGACTCTGGGACTCCTCGGCCAGAGCAGCAGCTTCAGGCGTATGCCTCCGGAGACACTCTTGGCTCCGTGTCTCCGGTTTTACCCCGGACATCCAGAAAAACATCCTGGACGCTCCATTTGAGGGAGAAGTTCTGTTTGGTAAACCCTCTGAGAAGATCATTACCAGACTCCAAGAGGCCGGGAAGGCGGTGAGGTCGGTCCAGGCCATGTACCGACCCAAGCTTAGTTCCTTTCGTAGGAACCAAAGCAGATTTCATGGACGGACGCAGAGACAGCAGTCCCGCTCCGTTCCACAACAGAGGGGCTCCGGTTTTCGCAGAGCCCAGGGGAAACAACCTGCAGGCCGAGGCCAGCACACTCCTAAGCCGGTCCAGCCAGCGGAACCCTCAGCCACCACAGCCTGACTCCTTCCCGGCCCCCACCCCTCAGGATCAACGGGACGTCATGGTCGGGGGTCGCATTGCGAATTTCCTGCCAGGATGGCAGACTATATCCACAGACAGGTGGGTTCTACAGTTGGTCGCAAGAGGCCACTTTATAGAATTCACGGGAAAGCCACCCTCGAGGCCTCCTTTGCTCTCCCGGTACTCGGGTCAGCACAAGTTATTGATCAGACAAGAGGTACTCGCGCTCCTGCAAAAGGGAGCGATAGAGTATGTCCCAGAGAACCAGAGAGGACACGGGTATTATTCTCACTTCTTCCTGGTTCCAAAGAAAACAGGGGACCTCCATCCGATTCTGGACCTCAGCGACCTCAATTTGTCGGTCGTCTACAAAGATTTCGCATGGTGACCCTTCCAGGTCTTATCCCCATGCTGAAGCAGGACGCCTTTTTAGCGTCTTTAGATATGCAGGATGCTTACCTGCACATCCCCATAGCTCAAGCGCACAAGAGGTTCCTGCGCTTCAAGTTCCTCGGCCATCACTTTCAGTTCTGAGCTCTTCCTTTCGGGCTGTCATCGGCACCCAGGGTCTTTACCAAATGCATGGCAGTCGTGGCTGCGTCTCTGAGGAGACAGGGCCATTATGTGTTCCCGTACCTGGATGATTGGCTTCTCATGGCCGCCTCCAGAGAGGCTGTATTACGGGCGATCCAGGACACACAGGACCTGTTCTCTCTCTAGGTATCCTGATCAACCACTTGAAGTCCCTCCTGGTACCGTCAGGAGAAACTGCAGTTCATAGGAGCAGTACTTGACACTGTTCAGGGAAGAGCATTTCTTCCAGGCGACAGAGTGGAGCGCATCAGATCCCTCATCAGGGAGCTTGTCGATCAAGACTGCCCCAGCCAGGTCGGTCCTTTGACTGCTCGGACACATGGCTGCAGCCATTCTACTGTCCCTTTCGCAAGGCTCCACATGCGGGTAACTCAGTGGATGCTCAAGGTGCAATGGGACCAAAGGCAAGACCACTTGCAGCATCCGTCAGAATCAGCCAACACTGCGATTCGAGACTGGCGGTGGTGGCTAGACCCAGGGACACTCTCTGTGGGTGTCTCTATTCAGCGCCATCTCCCGGAGGTAATCCTCACTACAGACGCCCAGGTCTAGGGTGGAGTGCACACCTGGACGGGTGAAGTCTCAGGGTACGTGGACACCTTTGGAGGCCCATCTTCATATCAACATCCTAGAGATGAGGGCGGTCCTTTATGCCCTGCAGGCATTTCAGTCAGAGGTCCCGCCGAGCACTTTCCTGCTTCAGACAGACAACACGGCGGTGATGTATTACCTCAACAAACAAGGAGGCACACACTCTTATCCCCTTTGCAGGGAGGCCATGAGAGTGTGGGATTGGGTAATCAGACACGGCGCGAATCTGATCACAGTACATGTTCCCGGGGTGGACAACGCAATTGCAGATGGCCTGAGTCGCTCCCAGGCCAGAGTCCACGAGTGGGAACTTCTTCAAGAGGTAGCAGAGGATCTGTTTCTTCGATGGGGAACTCCAGATTTGGACTGTTCGCCCCCATCCAACGAAAACTGCCCAATTTTTGCTCGCTAGATCCAGGGCCTGGTGTTTTCTGGTGAGACGCGCTGTCCCTCTCCTGGGCAGACAGATTCCTCACGCTTTCCCTCCCTTCCGCTGATCCAGAGAGTTCTTCTCAAACCGCGAGGAGCATGCATCAATGATCCTAGTGGCCCCTGTTCTGGCCCAGACAGATCTGGTTCCCCTTGCTAATTCAGCTGTCCGGGAACCTCCGCCTCCTGCCATTCACCTCCCACCTATTGTCTCAGGAGAAAGGTTCGCTGGTCCATCCGGACTTATGCTCTCTGAACCTGCATGCATGGCTCCTAGAGACATAGCCATCCTGCATCACAGGGTCTCGCAAGAGGTTGCGATGTTCTTGCTGCAGCCAGAAAGCCGCAACGATGCAACGATGCTATGAAATGGCGCCGCTTGTTTATGGTCGCAAGCACACGGCTTTTCCCTTTAGGTTGTCCAATAAAAGAGGTGTTAGACTACCTGCTTTCCTTTTTCGTTCGGGCCTCACCTACTCCTCTATTAAAGTGCACCTCTGTGCCATTTCAGCCTTTCACCTCCCAGTAGGTCAGCGCACAGTGGCACAGCTAGATGCCTGTCGTGAATTTTTTGAGAGGGTGTTGCACTCAGGGCCTATTAAGGACCCGGTGCCTTCATGGGATTTGCTCTTTATCCTGGAGCAACTCACGCTCCCCCCTTTGAACCTGCCGTGGATTGTGAGCTGCGTTTTCTCTCGTGGAAAACGTTATTTTTAGTTGCTGTCACGTCAGCGAGAAGAGTTTCTGAGCTTCAGGCTCTCATGTGCAAAGAGCCTTATTTAGTTTTCCACAGGGACAGAGTTTCCCTGAGGACGAATCCCAAATTCTTGCCTAAGTTGGTTTCCACACTCACTCTCAATCAGGATATTGACCTACCGGTTTATTTTCCTAATTATTCCAACAGAGGAGAGGCAATGCTTCACACCCTGGATGTTCACCACAGCTTAAGATACTACCTGAGCAGAACTAAGCAGCTTCGTTCTTCAGAGCAACTCTTCATTTCCTTTTCTGAAAGGATGATGGGCCATCCAGTTTCCAAACAGTCCCTGTCTCGCTGGCTTGTCCAGTGCATCTCATACTGTTATGATATCAAAAGAAAGCCCCTCCCTGGAGCAGTCAGGGGACATTCCACTAGGGGTGTGGCCACTTCCTTTGCAGCTCTTCGGAACGTCTCCACTTCTGCTATTTGTGCTGCTGCCACTTGGAGTTCTGTTCATACCTTTATCAGGCATTATAGCCTGGACATCGTTTCAAGGCGAAGAGCAGGCTTCGGCCTGGCAGTGCTGCAGGGTCTCCTGTCCTAGATTTGAGGCCTGGAATGTTTTTTTGAATTTCCTCCTCCTGAGCGTTTAAGCGCTATTGGCTTGGAATCAGTCCTAATGGTGTAACCTGCTGCAAGAGCTGTATCTGAAGTAAGATAGTACGAGTTACGTAAGAACTTACCGTAACAGTAGATCTTCGAGAACAGCTCTTGCAGCAGGTACTCCCGCCCAACCTTCCCTGAGGAGGTATGGCTTAAGCCTTTTCTAACAGGGATTTATTCCTTATTGTCTTCTGACGGTGGATCTCGATCTCCCATTCTGATGTCATCCTGTGGCCGGAAGTCTCCGCGGGAGAATCTGGGGAATCTGGCGGGACTACCCCTTATGTACTATGCCTGACGCCGAGGCGGACTGACGTCGGGGCGCCCTCGCTTGAAGATAGCTAGCTAGAATTTTTCCGTGGGTCCTGACGCCTGCCGGCTTCAGTCCTAATGGTGTAACTCTGCTGCAAGAGCTGTTCTCGAAGATCTACTGTTACGGTAAGTTCTACGTAACTGTACTTTTCTTCTCAGAGCTCTGCGATTCAAATCCTCTAAAAGCTGTTAAAAGCCTTTTTGAGCCATTTTTTTTGCTCAAAATTTAGTACATCGATTGTAGGAAACCCTTCTGTGCTGACATCATCGAGTGTTTATTGTTTGTGTGTGGATTTTGAATGTTAATTTAGAACATTCAGTCTGTGTACTGACAGACACTTGAAGTGTGCTATGGGGGAGAGGCATATCTGTGGTGGAGGTCAGTTAAAACTGGGAGAAAAAGACAGTCTTTCTGTTTTGGTTATATTTTTCTTGTATAACAGTGTTAATGTACACAGTAATATTTTCAGTAATTCTTGACATTTTTTTTGCTGATTGTTGTGGAGCAGCAGTGCATAATTTTAGTTTGTTTAAAAGATTTGGTTATATTACTGAAATGTTCAATTTGCTACGCATTACTTGTAGTGTGTGTGTGAATGTGTGTGCGATGCATGCCATGAAATCAGACACATTGTATTGTGCCACAGAGTAATTGCAGCAGTGTGAACCTGCTATCCACCACACCTGCGTGATTTTGTACTGCTTTGTGGTATCTTGGTTTTGGACTGTTACTGCAGTGCACTGCAACCCCCGCCCCCCAACCAGCAAAAAAGGTATTCTTTTCCAGATTGGATAGTTATTTGTAAGCACTGATTAAGGTGTTGTTGTGACTTTGTGTCTGCATCTTTTCTTGATTAGCGAGTGCAGTCCTAATCTGTCTGTGCTTTTGCATCTGTTTAGTGCCCAGTCTCCATCTGCAAGCCACAGTTGTTTTATTTTGGCTTCACATCCACCGGCCCAGACTGAAAGTTCAGAAATCTAAATTTGTTTAGAATTTTCTTGGTGATCCCCAAAATGCCTGCAAAGAGAAGTGCAAGCAAAGCTGATCTTCCTGGACATAAGTCTCCACCACTCATTCACACTAGTGGGATTAGCGCCGGAGGCACTAAGACCCATCGGGAGCAAACTTTTTGCTGGAGGGTCGGTGAGCGAGACGGTCGCGCGTGAGACCTGGCGCGCGGCAGCGGCCGTTTAATGACCATCCGCGATTTACCCTCCAACCGCCTCTGCTAGTTCCTTTCCCCGTCGAGTGCGCCCAATGACGACGCCGTCATTAAATGGGAGTCAAACTTCAAACTAGCTTATAGTTTTCAGTTTGTTTTTTGTAACTTTATCACGATAAGTAGTATCGCTAATTTTATTCTATTTTCGTTAAATTTTTCTAATATTTAATTTTACTTGAAGAAGTCTCGGCCTACTGGACGGAGTCGACCATGAGCAGGTCAGGTGACGGTAGGGAGACTTCTATGAAAGCTGTTCAGTCAGCGGGCTGGGTCCGGTCAGCCTCCTTCTCCTCAGCGGGTTCCGATAGCGGTCAGTCCGATGCCGGGGGATGGGCGGTCCCCGCCGGCATAAAATAAGCGGTCGCATTCTCGGCACCGTTGACGCCTCGGAAGCTCTTCTTGGCCCACAGGTCAAAAAGAGAAGGCATCACTCGAGAATTACGCCCTCTGGTATGTCTCTTTGCTCGACGCCGGTTATCGTTGCTAGTTGCCGTCTCTTCTTCGAGTCGCCAACTTCCGGTAATCGTCGTCCTCGACATCGGAGTCCTTCCCCGCCTATAGGTAGGACTCCAGATGAGCAGTTTCATCAGTGGGCCGCTCTTATGGAGCAATGGGCTCGGAGGTTGGTTCTTCTGCCTGGCTCGGTTGCCTCGGAGCCCTCGGGCCCCTCCGGCGATCAGGTAGGGCGGTTGGACCTTCCTAGTCGCGTGGCGCCTTCTTCGGTGCCAGCGACTCCATGCTTAGGTGTTTCCCCCCCTCACATGGCTGCGGCGCAGGGGGCCTCACCGATGCCCTTATCTCCTGGTTTTTTTCCTTCTCTAGCTTTCCAGGTTCCCTGGCTTCGCGCCTTCGCAGGGTCTGTTGGGCTGTCAGCGCCTGCTGGTGCCGCTGGGTCTTGCGGCTGCCCGCGGCGCCGCTGGGTCTCGCGCGCCGCCTGGTGGTGCCATGGATAGGCGGCGCCGTCATGTGCCTCACAAAGCCGTCAGGCGCCCGATCGCGCGCCGTCTGCAGCATGGGCCGCGTCCGGGTCGCGTTGGGCAGCCCGTGCGCCGCTGGGCGCTTGGGTCACAGGCTCTTCGCACCGTGCCTCCTTGCCGCTTCAGTCTGGCTGGCGCCTGCAGCCCTTGGGACTCTCCTTGTTTTCTGCGTTTCCTCCTCTCCTAATTTACCCTTCCGTCCAAATATCCTTTCTGGACCATCAGAGATGAGTTGAGCTCGACCCAGACCTCGTTGGTGATGAAGTGAGGAAACAGGATCTTTCTCATAGAGCCGTGTCGAGGACCTGTCCTTTAAGTCTCTGTTGAAGAACCTGGATCCACTCTTTCTCTCCAGACTATGACATCGATCCTGAAGATATTAAGACCTGGTTTCTCATGTCGGAGATCCCACGGATTTGACCTCCCATCCAGTTTTCCTTCGACGCTGTCTCAAATGGTATGAATAATCCTGCTCTATTCTTTGTGGCTAAATCCATTGATAAGAAGTATTCAGCTCCCAAGGATCATCCCATTTTGGCATCCCAAGCCTTTTATGGATCCTATTGTAGTCCTGGCAGAATGACAAGGTCGTTTTCCCAACTACTACAGTTCAATTTATTAATGAAGAGTCTCGTAAGATTGATACATTAGGTAAGAGAGTCTTGCTGGCTCCATTTAAGTATGATGTCGTTATCAAGGCTATTTTTCAGTATGAGTATATCCTGGCACTCTATGAAAAGAATGGTTAGCCTTCCTGATTCGGATTCCAAGTCAGAGCTCTTCTGACCGTTATTAGGTATTGGTCAATAACCAACAGGTCAAAGCCTTCATGGCCTTTACACTGCTTCTCTCAGCAGCACATGGGTTGTACTCCGCCATTTCTGGCTGCGACTTCTGGCTTCACGAATGATGCTCAGCAGCAGGTGATGGCGCTGCCTTGATGGCCTTTTGGCCCTGTGGTGGAGCAAGCCTTAGAGGCCACCAGAAGATTGATCGCATTGGTTGGCCAGACCTCGCCTGTCCTCTCGGGGCATGTGAACAGGCGCTGTTTGGTAGTCCCAGTCCTCGAGGCAGAGGTAGGGAAGCCCATAAAAGCCAACCTGCCCAACCTCAAAAGAAGACGCAGGAGAAAGCTTAGGCCTAAAGCCCCAGTGCTACCTATGAGTCATTGGCCCAAGTTCCATCCACTCTGCCCGAGGTGGAACTTTCTCCGTGGAGGTCGTCTGATGTACTCTCCAACCAGTAAGTCCATAATTTCAGACAAAATGGGTCCTTCAGATAATTCTCACAGGTTGTTCTCTCAATTCTTGGAAACCTCTCTTTAATTGTCCTCCAGACTACGGGAACCCAGGTTGCTCTGCCTCTCAGTCAGACCTCTCACCGTGGAGATCCAGGCCTTTGAACAACAGGGCACAGAACTGGTGTTTCCGGATCTGCGAAACACAGGTTCACTCCCATTATTTTCTGGTTCCAAAGAAATCTGGGGATGCGCCATTCTAGACCTCAGAAAGTTAAATAAATTCTCCCCCAGGAGAAATTCGCGATATTTCTAGGTACCGTTACCCTGCTGCATCAGTACCACTGCTGGCCTCTGATATGGGATGCTACCAGCATATCCTCCCACCCAATGCGTTCCTCAGGTTTGTAGCTTGGTCACATTATCAGTTCAGAGTCCTGCCTTTGGTTGCTCGCGCCGCAGTTTTGCAGTGTTGTGCAGTTCTCGTACATCTCAGGAAAGTCGGACTGAAAGTGTTTCCTCACCTGGACGATTGGCTTTAGCAAGCCCCTTCCGTCCATACCTTGGGAAGCCGCAAACGACTTCTCATCTCTCACGTCCTTGGGAGTTCTGCTGAATTTGAAAATTCTCAACTGCAACCTCCCAGAGTCCCTTTTCTAGACGCCTAGACACCTTCGTAAAGGCTTCCTTCCAGAGGACAGAAGACTCACATCCTTCAATGGCCTGTTATATCGGGAGAACCAATCGTTGGCTCTCTCGATGCAACGTGATGTTGGGTCTCATGGCGCTCCTTTGGTCTCACTGTCCTCTGTCTGACTGCACATGAACCACCCAATGGATGCTTCCACTCAGTGGTCCCCACCTCCACCCCCAGTCTTATCCCATCAAGGTGACGGAGCCCTTCGGTGTTCACCTGGTGGTCTCAAGAGAGCAATCTCCTGGAAGGATTCCCTTGGTTCTCGATCACAGATCTCCATCACCACAGACGACCGCATGGGATGGGAGCTCACTGTCTCTCCTCCACACCAAGGTGTATGGATTAGTTCAACTCATTCCACGTAAATGTCCCGGGAGATGAGCGTCCTTCATGCAATCCGAGGCTCTGAAGGATGTCTTGTCACAAGAACATTCTCCTCTCAAAATCGACAACAAAGCAGCATGTATTATATCAACAAGCAAGGCGGTGTTCATTCTTATCTCTTTGCAGGGAAGCAATGAGGTGGAGGAAGTGAGCATGTCTCGATTCAAGCTGTTTATCTGCCGGGTATACAAAACTATCTAGCAGATCACCAGCAGAACGGAGGCAGACCTAGTGGTCTCGATCCAGCCGTAGCTCGTCCCTGTTCAAAGAGTGGGGACGCCAGACCTGGACCTTTTGCATCCCCAGCACTAACAAACTGCTTCTTCTGCTCCAGAACCAGGCCTGCATTTTCGTCAGGATGTTCAGGCTGCGGTGGGAAAATGCTTTTTACGCCTTTCCACCGCTCTCTAATCCAGAGATACTCTCAAGTTCAGTCCAGGGACCAAGATGTTCTCATTGTTCTTCCTGGCCTCGCAACTATGGTTTCTACCAACAGTATGTGGCAGCTCTCCAGACCACTTTGCAACTGGGGTCTTGACTCAGGGTTCGTTGGTCCATCCTAACCTGAAATCACCACCCCATGCTTGGCCCTGGAAGAGATAGAAGTAACTGTCAACGCCTCAGAGAGTCTCAGACATCCTCGGTTGCTCGAATAGCCAATTAAAAACGACGCCTAAATGGAAACGTTTTCTCTGGTGTGCAAACCTCTTGAACCTTTCCTGTCCTCCTGTCAGTTCTGAGTATCTTTGGACCTGTCAAACTTAGGTCTTCAGTAATTGTTGTGTTCACCTTAGTGCTATCTCAGCTCCATGAGCCGGTTTCTCCTTAACTTGGCTCAGTTACCTATGGTGAAGAGATTTCTTAAGGATTCTCCACCTGACCCCTGTTAAGTCCAGTTGCAGCTGGGACATTAACCTTGTGCTGACATGCTCACTGTGCCTTCGAACCCTTAGCTACCTGTGGGCTAAAATTTACCTGAAGACTGTTCTCCTGGTGGCCATTACCTCAGCCCGTAGGTCTTGATACATGCCCTGGTGATGACCATCCGTATACTGTATTCCGCTAAAGACAAGGTAGTTCTCCGACTATCCTAAATTTCTTCCCAAGGTTGTGTCAGAATTCCATCTAAACCAACCTCTGGTACTTCCTCAACATTTCGCCACTTCAAAATGAAGTAAACGAGCTCTTCATTCCTGGATGTTAAGAGAGGCCTTGCGGTCTCATTTAGATAGAACCGCGATGTTCGCAAGACTCGGCAACTGTTCGCTTTTCAGCGACACCGCCGGGTCAACCTGTCGCTATTGGATGCATCTCTTCATGGTTAGTGGCATGCCTTCGTCATTGCTATTCCATGGCCTGCTAAATTAGAAGGTGAGGTACGCCACTCTACCAGGGGAAGCGTGTCGCGCATCCCTAGCGGAAATTCGCAATGTTCCAATTGCAGATATATGCACCGCCACCTGAGCTCAGTGTATACTGCTACACTATACTGATGTTCATGCGAAGCACATCCGCATTCGGCAGAACTATCCTTACTGGCTTTATTCAGACGTGAGCTCTGCCTCCTGCCGCCTTTGGGATTATCAGCTTGGTATTTCATTGTGTGAATGAGTGGTGGAGACTGCCAGGAAGATAGGAAATTACGTACCTACCGTAATTTTTGATCTCTTGGACGAGTCTCCACCACCTTCTACACCCCACCTCCATCCCCGAGCTCACTGCTGTATTGGTCACTCCCTCAAATCTTTTGTGGGCCGTGGAGGATTCTTTACTGACCCTTCTTACATCGGGTCATACGGACTATCTTATGTCCGGGTTGCTTTTTAATGTTGGGTTTACTCTTTAATGCTAGCTGGCGCTGCACCTCCTTGGTAAAAGGTATTGAGGTTGAGGGCGCCGCTAGATGGTCATTGCCGGCCGCTGCTCATGGGCGTCGTGTCTCGTGGGCGCCTGCCTCGCCACCACCCTCCAGCAAAAGTTTGTTCTCAGAAAGGCTGAATGTCAGCCTTAATGTAACAGACCCAAAAATACGGTAAAACAGTCCCATGGGAAAATACTCTTGGTCACCGGTTACACCTTTCTACAAAAGCGCGGGAAAGGAGAGTATGATTATGACGAGTACCAGAACTGCTAGGACTGCAGCGTGAAGCGACAGGACTAATTCATGCCCCATCCAAGCAGCTTGAGATAGCTAGGCAGGACTTGCCACTGAGGCAGTCATGCAGAGGAAAAGGTTGACGAAGGTGGAAATGGTAGAACACTTGGGAAAATGAGTTCCTATCCGTCCAGAAGACTAAATTGTCCTTAATGGCACTGAGAGGATAAGGCCTAAAAGAACAAACCTGAAACTCTGAAACACGTCTGACAGAGGAAAGACAAGCAGAAAAATTATGTGATGTTACTAAGCTTCAGGACAGACTTTTCCACAGATTCAAAGGACACCCATGAACTTGAATGTACCAGAGGTTTGTATTCCATGGGAAAAAACTCTGTCCTAGAAGAATCGAGGTGAAAATAGCCCCATACAAATCTTTGAAATGGTCTGAGAAATGACAGATTTCTCTTCTTTGAAGAAGAAGAATCGAGTGACGACTTAAAGTGTACTTTCAAAGAAAAGGCCTACTGTCCCACTGTTGGATGGAAAATGAAAACCTTTATATTTATACAGGAAACAAGTCACGAAGACCAAACTAGTTTAAAGTACGAGACTTTAATGCCTGGATATGAACTAAAAATTCCAGTCATTAGAGGAAAGAGGATTGAAAAACTATAGGCTCTTGTCCTTGTACCAAGAGGAAAAGCCACTTCCCCTAGAAAAACTGAGGTTTTTGTGATACTAAAATCTTTTTTTTTTCTTTCATACACGTTCCAGGCCTTGTTTGGATACCAGGGACTCTGGGAGATCTAGCCTCTCAGAAACCAGGCCTTGAACAGAAAAGACTGAAGCTAGAGAAAAACCTGCTCCTGTGCAAGGAGTAGCTGAGTGGAAGCAAGCAGCCAGAAGGCTGTTCAAACTGAAACTTTTTTTTTGTTTTGTTTTTAGAAAATACCAAGGTTGTCCCGAGCCACTGGGATCGTGGTGGCTGATACCTTAACTAGGCAGGTACTCAGAAAACAATGGAAGCTGTCCAGAGGAGGGCAACTAAAATGGTGCAGGGTCTGCACCGGAAAACATATGACGAGAGACTTAAGGAGCTTAATATGTATAGCCTCGAGGAAAGGAGGGAAAGGGGGGACATGATAGAAACTTTCAAGTACCTCAAGGGAATCTTAACAAAGTCCAAAAGGATAGCATCTTTCAAAAAAAGAGGTGTGCAAGAACAAGGGGCACAATTTGAAGATAGAGGCACTCAGAGGCAATTTAAGGAAGTATTTTTCTGAGAGAGGTTGTGGATGCATGAGCGGCCTTCCAGAGAGGTTGTGGAGTCAAAAACAGTGGTGGAATTCAAGCATGCATGGGACAGTCATAAGGCAATTCCAGGGGGTGGGGGTAGGAAGAAGTAGGCTGCTGGTTAACTAGGATCTGCAGCTTATCCATTAGGTAGGAAAATGGGCAGACTGGGTGGGCCAAGTGGTCCTTATCTGCCATCAAATTCTATGTTATGTTTCTATGTTATATCTATAAGAACAGAGAAAACTTCTCAGGCCAGTCTTCAGATAAGAAAATCCATTGGATGGAACCCCGAGCTGGGGCCTGCAACAGGAAAAAAGGAAAAAACTGGAGGTTCGGGCTGGAGGCGAAAATTCAGATCTGGACCTGACCTTTCCCCCGAACGATGTGCCTAGGACTTGTGTGCTGAGGGCTCACTTGCGGTGGCCCTGACTATTGAGGCTTACAGGATCTGCCAAAGGGCCTACTTGTGGTGGCTCTGGCCCAAAGTTTGTCCTTGCCCGGCAGATGGGCGAGTGACTAAGACACCTTCAAAGAAGCCAGCTAGTGATCACCACTCATAGCTATTGCGGAGAGATTGGAAGCCCTGTGTCCCAAATGCTCGTTAGTATGATACAGGGCAGGGATATCAAACTAAATGACCTCTGGACTGAAAAAATGCAGGCCTGATAGAGATGCTCTGAGATTCCAGGGACTGATGAAAGAAGGACTCTCTCAGAAACCAAGACCCAATGATGGACCCCCCCCCAAAGGGAAGTGCCAACCAGAAGGAAGCCTCTGTACCGAAGATTTGAAGGGGAGAGGTGTGAAGTTTACTGTTTCCTTACACCAGTCCAGCTTGTAACAGGGTTCAGGCTTCACGAAAAATTCTCTTATTTGGAATCTAACCTAGTGGCCTAGCCCCTGGGACTCTAGTGACAAAATTATGCGCCCCATGCAGGGAAAGAGTTTCCCCTGACAAGAGATGAGCCTTACCCCCTAAGAATTGTCAAGATTTAAATAGTTAGGGAACTTTTTTCTAGTAGGTACAAAGAACCCTCAAGACTGTAGGAAACAACATGTCAGACTTAGGGCTTGAAAACTAAAGTCAGAGAAATTGGCTAAGGTCAATGACTTCTGATAAAGGAAACCAGAGATTCCCTGTCTTCAGGGAGAACACCTACCAGATACCTGGAGAACAGTTTGATTTTTACTCCGTATCTGAGAAAGTCTGGAGGCAGTCTAAACGGCATGGAATAAAACTGCCTGAGAAAAAAAACCCATACTAAGGAACTGAGAGCCAGTTTGGACTGAATCCGAGTTGTGAGGAGAAAGAAGCACCAGAAACGTGGAAACCAGGCTTACCCTGTAGAAGACTGGAGATATTGCTGAATCACGCTCGGTCTGTCAGGAACTGAAGCTGCTGTGTGTGCACCCGGGTTTTTTGCAGTAAGTGCAATCAGGATCAAGGAGCAGCCTGCCTGGTATAGTACTTCCTTTTACATATGAATGTGCGTAGTGCTTGTGGGGAACTGCTATTTATGTCCCCTGTACTGTGAGCTGTATGCTGAAGCTGGAAGCAAACCCCAGCTTGTGTCGGACTAAATCCACTTGTTATCAACTGCAGTTGGGTCCAATTGTAAGGACCTTGTCTCCATGCCCTGTTGTTTCTGGCAATCCAGAAAGAACATCCACCATCCAGTTCTCAGCTTGGGTATTGTGAGCACAAATCAGGGTATTCTCCCTGCAGCCTGTTATCAATTACAAGTGTGTCATCTGATTATTGCTGTTTCATTTCTTCACAAACTGAGCCCCAGGGCTCCGGATTATAATTTGTGTGTGCTTGTGTTTTTTCAATCAAAGGGCCCCAACCAACTGCACCGACCCTGGCAAGCCCCCACCATCCTGGGTACCCAGAGTGTGACTTTTTAGGTCCCTATATATGTGCACAGTACTGTAATTTGAACTTTGCAAAAACGAATCAACCTGATTGCCCCCTCCCGTGTTGCTGTTCCCTAAATAAATCAGATTCGTTGTTATTATACTATATACTGTCTGTGGTGTCAGTACATATAGAAACAGTATTGCATTTTGCTGTGTATGTTGTTTAACCTTGTTTTACAGGGGTCCTCAGATGCGTGCTGCACAATCGTCTCGGTGAGAGTGGTATCTATACGTGTGAAAAGTGTTCATATGTGGGGTATTGGAAGGTAACTCCCGTGTACTGTGTGGGCCACTAGTAGAGACAAAAGTGGGGTTACAGTGTCCCAGAGGGCTTGCACCGAGCCAGTTTAATTACTAATAACCCTGACCTCTGGGTGGAGCACCTGTCATAGAACCTAGGCCCTTAACCTGTCACTAGCCCGACAGGCAGGGGTAGTAGCCCTTGGGATAGCACCACCTAAGGGTTACATAGAGAAAACAGGGTTCCAAGAATTCATGCTGGTGTGCAACGGAAAAACGCACGCGCGTGAAAAAACAAATCAATGATTTCACCGCAAAAGCGTTAAAAAACACAGAATAAATACTAAAAACTAAAAAATTAAATAAAAATGATACAATTTATCATGCACACGGGCAAATTTTACTTCAGAAAAAATGCAGAAACGGGGAAAAAAATGAAAAAATCCAGCAACTGCACGGAACCCAGCACAGATGTGGTAAAAATAGATAAAATTAAGAAAATATACAAAATACCTTAAAGCAGCACTCAAAAAGAAAGATAATGGCACAGGAAGATATCTGAAGAGAAGAGCTCCAGGGCAATGTTGCCAGTTCAGTGGAGAAAAGTTCTGAGGTCCCTCAGGCTAACTGCAGGCGGCACTCTAATTTTTTTTTTATACTTCATTTTATTTGAGCACTTGTTAATAACAGTACACTAAAACAGTGTATTCCATCATGTTTTTATGTTCAGTACAGTTAATATCTTGACATTTCACAATATATACTTAAAAATTTTCATGTTATTTTTCTTTTAAGCACTATATAGTAAGTTCAGGTGTAGGGAAAGAGCCCATCAGTTTATAAGGATCATATTGCTCATAGTTCCACTACGACCTGGTAGCCAACTTCGCTAGGTTTTAGTTTTAATAGCAATAATGGCTTTCAGTGCTGGTACTTTAATAGAGAAAAAAAAATTAAAAAGTTTATAGAGAAACCCTTCTAACACTCTAGGAAAAAAGAAGAACTCAAAAATAAAAAAAAATTGGTAGGTCAGCATTGTTTATCATTTAGATTTTGTTCCTAATTCCCCCTAGGTCCGAGAGAGAAAGGTATGAACTTCATACATTGACGGGCATACTATATGCAATTGAGGTCTAATGCTCAGCAATTCTTCCCCATGTACAAATAGGGTCTGATTCTGTACACCTGCACCCAGATACAGGGGTATATTTCCCCACTACTTTCAGGTTGCTCCCGTCCGAACTTCCTGATCATACACAACCCACCTGGTCCATCTGTTCACACAGGTTACAGATTTATCTTGTAAATTATGGGAGATATTCTCAAATGTTCTGATTTGGTCTACAATACTCTTCCATTCAGAGATGGAAGGGTGTTCTTCTTGTAGCCATCTCCTGGTAATAGCCTTATAGGCCACCACCAGTAATATAGACCACATATATTTCATATCTTTTTGTTTGAGAGACTCCGGGGGGATGCCCAACACCAAATTCTGTGATGTCAGGGAACATCAAGACTTAAAATCTTTGAAATATGCTGAGTGACAGATGACCAGAAGGGCTGGAGCTTCAGGCACATAGAATATGTGTGTGTGGGTTGCCACCTTTGTCTCACAGAAGCCCTCCAACACTTTGAAGAGGCTAGAGTTTCTTTTGGCCTGTAGATGGGGTGTTAGAAAAACCTTGTGAACCTTCCAGTATTCACGCCAATTCGGGAGATGAAGTGGTAGACCACGTCATCTACCAGATCTTAACCCATTGTGGCTGTAATAATGGAAGAAGCGAAGATCCTGTTCACCATTTGACCTTAAGGGGTTCTAGTAAGTGTTCATAATGACACCAAGTATTTATATACATAGGATATTGCATGATCACCCTTTGGCATTAAAAATTTGAATATATGGGGATGTATCTTCCAATATCTGGGAGGCGGGATTGAATACGCCTATACTGGGGTTATAAAATCTTTAATTTGAAAGTAGAATAGTCTTTCTCGCTTCCCATCTAAATTTGGTCTTAGCTTCCTCAAAGCGATATTATGGCATTTTGCGAATGAGCTGCCAAGGGGTGAAAAAGCCCTTATTTGCTTGGATTGTATATACCATGGAGTCCTTAGCAGGTAGAATTCTGGGTTAGTGATAAACCACTTGTATTTCCATATGTGTTCCTAATGTTTCTCCAGGGTTCCTCTCCTCCATCCCTCCAAGATGGAGCGGATACTCCTCTGTGTATCTCGTAGGTCTGTTTCACTAGAGCACCTGAAAATATAATAGCAGGCAAGGGTAGCAAAACCTCTAGTTAAATCAATTTGTTTCCAGTGTGCATCACAGTGCTTGTTACCCCACATCAGTACGCATTGCATTTGCATGAAGTTCCAGTATGTGGAAAAAATTAGGGAATGCAATGCCACCCGCACCTTGGGAAGGTGCAATGCCTGGAGATTTAAATCGGTTTCTGCCTTGCCATATAAAGGCTGAAGACATTTGTTGCCAGGCCTTAAGATCTAAAAGGGATAATACATGGTATTGATTGGAAAAAGTATAACAGATGTGGCAGAACATTTAACTTTATTGCCTGGGACCTAGCATAGAATGACAGTGGAATTATGTTCCATCTTTTAATGTCTTTTTAATATTATTGATCAGAGGTGTAGTTGTTTTGTATAGTTGATTAAGATCTGCTGGTATTTGGGTTCCTAAATATTTTATTGAGGAGATCCCATTTAAATGGAAATTGCTTCCATATAGACATGGGAACAGGATAGTTAAAGGGAGCACTTCAGTTTAGTTGTGTTCAGGGAATAATCTGATAGGGCGGAGAACCTTTCAAGCTTGTGAAACAGGGCGGGGAGGGCTTTGGTTGGATTTGTAAGATATACCAATACATCGTCGACAAAAAGAGCCAACTTATGTTCTTTATCCCCCAAATTAATACCCTCCACGTCATCCACCGACCTGATATACTGGGCCAGAGGCTCTATATACAGGGCGAATAACAGGGGAGAAATTGGGCAGCCCTGTCTGGTCCCTCTACAAAGGGGGAAACCCTAGGAAACATGACCATTTGATCGGATATACGCATGTGGGTTCGAGTAAAACTTAAAAATAAGGTTGGTGAATTTCTGGGGAAAGTCAAAAGCGGCAAGGACCCCTCTTAAAAATTGCCATGACACTCTGTCGAATGCTTTTTCAGCATCTAAACTTATGACAGTCACCGGGATTTTATAGTTTTGTACATGTTCGATCAGGTATACAGTACGCCGAATGTTATCCGAGGCTTGACAGCCTGGGATAAACCCGCACTGATCCTGTTGGATTAGGGTGGGGATCATTTGCTTTAATCTCTGCGCTAACACAGAGGTTAATATTTTATAGTCTGTATTTAACACCGAGATAGAAGCGATAAGAGCTTGGAAGAGTAGGGTCCTTACCTGCCTTTGGGATGACAGATATAATTGCCTGGTCCCAGGATGGGGAATTTTTCCTTCAAGACTTTGGATATTAGTACACAGTCTGGAGAGCAAGGAGTAACTGTCCCTTTAAAAGATTTATAAAATTCGCCAGGAAGGCCATCCGTCCCGGCACTTTAATGTTTTAACCTCCCTATCTCTGCATCTATTTCCCTGGTTGTTATGGGCGACCAAGCCTTCACCAGATGCTTAGGCAGTTTGGTAACTGGAGGTTTCAAGAACATGCTTATTTGCTCCTCCTTCACCTGGGTGGGAGCAGCATATAACTGTGTGTGTGAACAAAGGTGTTTGATATTTTCTCCACCATATGACATGGTGGACGTTGGGACAACCTTAAAGTTGATATTAATGTTTTGGCCCTGTGTTGCCTGGGGCGTCCAGCCATCAATTTCAGGGAGCGGGGGCCCCCATCATAATACTTCTGTCTTAGAAACAGTAGCTTCTGCTCAATTTTATAATCTAGTATAGCATTCAGTTCTTGTTTAAGCTTTTTAATTTCTTTTAAACTTTTAGAATTGGGATGGGATATCTGTTGAAGCTCTAAATTTTGTATCTGGGCCGTCAGGGCACTTTGTTTTTGTTCCCTCTCTCGTTTGTTTCGAGCTGATATTTCGATAAATTTGCCCCTGCAAATTGCCTTGATAGTGTCCCATAAGACTGAAATATCAATCTCAGGGCAGTCATTTTCCTTCACAGCCTGTTTGATAATCTCTTCCATGGCATGAATATTATCCTTACTGTGGAGTAGGGAGAGGTTGAGCCTCCACATATTTTTCCTAAAATGATCTGAATCTAGTCTAAAAAAAATGGAGCATGATCAGACAGAATAAAATCGCCCATCCATGTCTTACCAGTTGACCCCAAATGCTCTTATGGATTAACATATAGTCAATTGTGGTATAACTAGAGTGGACCTGTGAGAAAAAGGTGACATGTTTAGTTGATCCATTTAAATATTTCCACGTGTACTAATCCTAGCTCACCAAGCAATTTTATTAGTTCTCTTGTTTTTTTCCCCACTGACCGTCCCTCACTCCCAGCCATTGAGAGATCTAAATTAAAGTCTCCTCCACATACTGTTGTACCTTCCGCCCACTGCGACATGAGAAGGAAGAATGACCGATAGGTTATAAACTCCGTGGCTGGTGGAAAGTATACTGAGACAAAGGTGGCAAGCCTCCCATTTAGTTTCCCCTTAATCATTACGTATCACCCCTCCTTGTCACACAATTGGTCTTGATACTCAAATGGCACCTTGGCAGGTATTAATATACTGTTCCTCTCCTATGCCCCCCCCCTTGAAAGAAGAAGAGTAAACCTGGGAGAAACCCAGACATCTAAACTTCTCATGTTCTTCATGTGACAAATGGGTTTCCTGAAGTAAAGAGATATCAGTTCTGGAGTGCTTCAGGTAAGGTAATACCTTGGAGCGCTTAATCGGCCCAGAAAGGCCATGAACATTATATGAACATATAGTATAACCCATTTTGACTATATGACAATAGCCCAATCCTTATAGCATCAACCCCCTCTCTCGATACATAGCAACTTATAAATGTCCTCTTTGCTGATCAAAAGGAAAAGATATAACAAAACAACATAGTACATATAATTGATCACAACAAGAAACCTTAACTGTTTGTGCAAACAGTGCACTAAGATAGTCATTTTTAACTGGCTTCCAAGGTAGGAGGTCAAACAAATAAAGTGACCTCTTTTCCCACCTATCGGATGGTATTGGTGGGGGGAGGAGTACCACTAAGTCCCTCACATAAGAGGAGACTCCTCCTGAGCCCTTGCTTTGTTGGGCTCCTGAATTATGATATTCACCATATCTGAGCCATCTTGGTTGTAGCGCCTTGCCGAGACTAATATGTAGGTAAATGGTGTCCTTCACATATGCCCATTAAATCCCGATCATTTCCCTCACCTCTCACCTCTCAGTCATCCTCCACCTCCCTCCCCCTTTGAGAGGAGTAGGAGATATATCACCTTGTTTCCCCCATTCCAGGAGTTACTTCACCGTGGTGTTTATATAGGTCTCACCCACATGAAGTGCATCATAGGGGAACTTAAACAAACAAAATATTCAGATGGCGATTTCGATGGTTCCATGATCTATTGGGGGTCCTTAAACCCAGGATTCGAAAGGCCGCCCCGTTCGGCAGTATATAAACTGCCCTTGTCCCCCCTCCCCTGCCCCTTCCCCCCAAAAATAAACACTTCAAGGTATACATCATGTCCATAATTCGTTCACACTATTAATAGGAGAGACACTCTGGGATCAGACTAGGTTTCACATGCTGTTATTAAATTCCCTTGAACACATGAGCATGAGAAGTCTAGGCAGACCTTGTAAATTATGTCCTTGTCATGCAGTACCATTACAGGTTCCTGATCATCTTCTATGTACTTAAAGCAGCGGGACATGGGATGGGAGCTGGTGCATTAGTCGCCATCTTGCAGCCAAACCCATGTACCCTCGGCAGGAGACCAGAAAGCGGGGAAAGGGCCAGGAACATTCCCAGAGCAATGTCCAGGACCCAAGCCTGGATCAAAAGGCATCAACAATTACCACCCGAAAAATCAGAAATCTGGGCAGTGGAAGTGTCTCACTCCGAGGATAGTTGTAACAGAATTGTAAGTTAGTACTTCTCGGTGAAACAGTCCAAGTATCAAAAGAGAACAGTATATATAGGTAGTTTCTCGCCCATCTGCAGATTCGAGATCCCTTTCTGAGATTCCTGGCAGTTTCTTCATTAATTCCTTAAACTCGTGTAGAACTGGTGACATAATATTACCGCTTACTGCCCTATTTTTCCACAGGGGAACGATGTGCCATTCCTCTGAGGCTCCTTTCTCTTAGGCTGTGTAACCTTTACAGGTGCTGGGACTGTAAACCCCGCTTTTACAATGCTTCACCAGCTTTCTGGGGAGAATCGTATAGCTCAGCTCCCTCCTTCCAAAAAACTCTCAATTTCGCCGGATAGGGTGTTTGAATCCGCAGTTGTTTATGTCTAAGAAGTTTGATGATTGGTATATATTCCATACGTTGCTTCTGTATAGTAGGTGGGTAATCTTGGTCGAAAAATAGGCGCGAGTCAAGGTATTTGACCTCTTTTTTGCCCCATGCACGGCGGAGAATATCTTCCTTTGTACGGTAGCTTCGGAATTTAAGTGGGCACGCTCAATTTTCACCTTATAGTCCTGTGGAAGATCAAGTAAATCTTTTAACAGGTCGGTAATAAATTCAACCATATCTCCTTCCTTTGCCCCTTCCTTCAACCCATATAGACGTAAATTATCTCGTCTTGATCGGCTTTCCAGGTCTACACATTTTTGTTCCATGTATATAAGCGTGGTTGCAAAAGAGCAAACACTGCTGCGACCTAGTGTTTGCAGGCCATCCTCCGCATGGAAATTCGGTCCTCGGCTTCTTGGACCCGACCCTCCACCATTGAGAGCTTTTGGTTAAGCTGTTTAAATTCCAGCCTTATTTTCCGCTCACATTTCTCTCAGCTCTTTCATTAGGGCTTCATAGCGGTTTCTAGACAAATACTCACTTCATCATCAGTCTCATAGTTTTTGTATTCATGGCGGCCCTAGATTGGGTGGATGTGCATGTAGGGGAGCTTGCTCTCGAATCCTCACCGTCCCTTTCAAATCTGGACTGCAGCGTCTTAGACCTCACTCCTCGATCTCTCTGTGAACCTCCTCCCGACATTTTTAGGTACTTGGATTTCTTGTTCTGGACTTCGGAGGTTATTTCAACGGGCGAGGCAGAGCACTGAAGGTTTAACTTCTACTCGGTGCCGTGGCGGAACCGGAAGTCGGCACTCTACTCTAACTGTATCCTGATTGGCCAATGCCTTCCTCATTTGCATTGACTCCTCCTCTCTGGGGCAGCTGAACCCAGGTGTCATACTGCACCTGTCATTAGATGCTAAAGAATTCCTGGGGTGAGAATGAGCTGTTCTCTCTGATATATCGGGACATCTGTAGGATATCTCTCCTTCTGTCCTCGGGAAGAAAAGCTTTCGCACAGGAGGTGTCCAGAAAAGTTCCTATAAAAAGGAGCTTCTGGGAGGGCTGCAACTGTGATTTTTTGAGATGTAACAGGACTCCCATGGACATGAGAAAGTCTGAGGCCGTGGCTATGGCGTCGAGGGTTCCTTGCCTGGAAGGACTTGCTAGAAGCCAGTCGTCCAGGTATGGGAACACTTGTATTCTGATTTTTCTGAGATGTGCTGCGAGAAATGAAAATTACGTACCTACCGTAATTCCTGATCTTCTCTTGTATCTTCACCATTCATTACTTCCTGGGTGTTAGCCGGAGGCACCACCCGCCACGGGAGCTTTTTTTTTTTTTTAAAGTTTGTTTAACGGCACCGCCTCGAGTGACGCCATTCCAGCGAGGCTGCAGTATGATGACTCCTCCAACTCAGTTCGTGTGAGAGTGCGTGAGGTGATAGCCGAGGATAGCAAAGCAAGGAGAATGAACTGAAAAGGAATAAGCCGATGGAGGAAGGACAGAGGAGATAAAGTATCCCTAGCCTAGGGATTGCAGGGCCTCCTTACCTGGGTGACTTTAGGAGGAGATAAAGTAAGAGATGAGAAAATAGAAGAAGAAGAAGAAGAAAGGAGAGATGGATGTTGAAGGACCAGAATGCCCAACGAGCATAGTTAGCTTAGAGCTGAAGGCTCGACTAAGAGGGAGCAAGTCCTCGGAGATAGAGCTGAAGAGAAGGTTCACCAAACCCACTAGATAGACTCTGGAGGCATAGTCCTTATCCTCAACATGCCATTGTTAGATTGATACCCCTCGGGTTCCTGGTCATGACAGGCCTAGAATTCGAGACACCCGAGAGGGAAAGGGCACCCCAGACAGCAGGAGAGTGCTGCCTGGGACTTAGAAAAGGAAATGTAAGCCTTTCAGGCGTTTTAAGCATAGAAATGGGACTCAGACAGACTGGCCAAGGCTTAGGCTGGCCGGATTGGTATGGTCAGCACAGCTCTTCTGTAAAAATTGTCCAGGAGGACACTTAAAAGGAGAAACCAAATTGTAAACTAGCTAGAAGGGAGATTACCTTCTCATTTCCCCTGTTTGTTTGTTTTCCTTTTTTACAGAAGAAATTTGAGGTTGGTTGCATGACCCCAAAACCAAGGTGCCTATAGCAGTCTAAAAGAGTTCCCTCACATTTTTTCCTTTTTTTTTTTTTTAAAAGAAAAGGAACAACGTGTTCGCTCCTCTGCTCTGCAGGGCAAGAATAGAGGGGGTTTGATTCCAGGGTAATATCCGGAACACGGGATTGCAGGATCAACTGAATAGCCTGAACCAGGCCAAACCCCAGAGATATCTTTGTCAGGATAACGGCAAGAGATAGTTGTGCAGTCTGATCGCCAATGCAATCCACTTCAGATGGCCTACTTAATCTTAGAGTAATTAATTTTCTGGAAAGTTAGAACCCCCCAAAGAAGTGATTTTTTTTAATATTTTTTTTTTTTTGAAAATTAAGCAATTTTTCCTAGTTTTAAGAAAAATTTTTTTTTTTGCAGAGAGAGGGAGGAGACGGAAGGTGGAGAAGCCACAGGAAGAGGCCACTGAGGGGATGGTGGTCGGGAGTAGTAATGAATGGTGAAGAAGTACAAGAGAAGATCAGGAATTACGGTAGAGTACGTAATTTCATATCTTCCTTGTCAATCTTCCTCATTCATTACTCCCTGGGTGAGTAC
Source organism: Neoceratodus forsteri (assembly GCA_016271365.2). NCBI lineage: Eukaryota > Metazoa > Chordata > Ceratodontiformes > Ceratodontidae > Neoceratodus > Neoceratodus forsteri. Next base: position 1,100,284,191 of record CM057456.1, on the reverse strand, counting down.
TAAGCTCCTCTTCCCTGGAGGAGGAAGAGGTAATACCCTGAGGGAACAAGACCCCAGCCTTCTGCTGGTGAGAAAACAGAAGGAGAAGACCCTGGCTTATTCAGAAAGCCTAAGTGGGAGAAGAGCTGGAGAGGTGCCTCCCAAGACGAGGAGACGGAGGGAGCCCTGTAAAAGTCTCCTCAGCTCTGAAGAGAAAAGACGGGTCCCCCGAGGCGGAGCGAATCACCCTACGCCGGGCCAGGGGTGACAACCTGGAAAGACGGGTTATGCCGTCCGCCTCTGATGCAGATCGCTGTCCCCGCAAGCCTGGAAGCCACCTCATTGGCGCTATAAGATGCCCTTGCTTGGTGTCTTGCCAGCTCCAGGCCTACCGTGGAGAGGGCAACGGCATCTGGTTTGCTCCGTGTCAGGCATAGATGCCAGCAGCTGGGACATCATCGACCACAAATGCCGGTTATAGGCAGCGTGGTGAGCCTGATGTGATGCAATACATGCACTCGCTACGAGAAGAAAGCACTCTTTCGCTTCCAACGGTCGAACTGGAGAGTCCGAACTGGTGGGCGGTCGTGGGCGCCAGGCAACGGCGCCCAGAAGGAGTATCCAGGTATACCAAACCTGAGGACGGGTTGGGAAGGGAACCTAGAGACTCTGAGAGGGGCACAATACCACGCTGGCAGTCCGCCGGGCTGGGAAGAAGCGCAGGGAACTGACAGGATCGGATAGACGCCTCTGGAAGGGGATAGGCCAGGAAGGTACCACCAGATGCTGGGCACTGAATTCACCAAGGAATTCACGCTCTTCTCGGCTGTATTGTCTCTCCGAACATAGGAAACTGGAGATCCCTCACCATCCTCGAGAGGAAACACTGATATTCTGTGAAATCAGCATCGGAGGACAGATGAGTAGGGGTTCTCTCTCCTCGAGAGGAGGGAGACGAGATGATGGGGAGCTGGAATGCTCAGGAGGATTCCTGCTGCGTGGGGAGAGTCGGAAAGACCCGCTCATGCATGTATCTAACATATGAGGGGAAGGCCGCCGCAGAACTTCTGAACTGCTCCCAGGATAACGGACCCGTAGGACCGACATGGCCCGGGAGCTGGGGTGGTGAAGGCAGAGAGATGGGAGAGGGGCACCTCCGAAGAGGCAACTGCTCTCTGCGAGGGCTCTGGAATCCGGGGAAAGGAGCCCTAGTAGGAGGGATCCCGGATATCAAACCAGGCTGCAGAACGGAACTCTGGGGAAGCGGAGCCTGGAAGAGCCCTGGGGAGAAACTCCCGCGATGACGCCGACTGCATGGATCCAGAAGGGCAGTCCGCACAAACGCCGAGGACACCCTAGAACCCTGGGGAGGGACGGGCTCTGCACTATTTTCCTGGCCACCCCCTGAGGTGGCTAAAGAACACCAGGCAGGCAGCTCGCCCTCAACCCCTGGATTCCGGAGAGGCCTCCTCCCCACTGCAACGCCTCCCTGTCCCTAAAGGAGGCAACAGCACCCGGGGTAGCCGCCACCGAGCCTCCAGAGGGGGAGCCCCTCCAGTCACCCCCCGTCTGCCCCCGGGACTCCCGGCCACCCCAGCCGAGGAACCCCAGGAGACAGCGGTAGGGGACAGAGGAGGGCCCGCTGCGCCCGCCTGGTACCCTAGCCACCGAGGACCCAGATCCCAAGAATGGGGTGCCAGGATGGGTCCACATCTGAGTCATCGTCTCCAAGGAGGACGAGACCAGCAGGACCTCTGCTGGCCACCCCAGGGGTCCCTGGCCGCCACGGGCCCGAACGGCCCTTCACCGAGGGCGACGCCGCCACCCCCACGCCGGGCAGTAGGAAGGCCTAACCCCACACCCCAGTGGCTCCGCAGGCCCGCACCGCCGGGGAAGGGGAAGGCCAACGCGCCCGCCCGGCAGCGCCGGGAGGCGGAGCGGCACTGTCGGCGGGCGCGCGCCATGTCCACCAGCACTGCGAGACGGCACCGAGGCCCAAAGCGGCACCGCCAATGCGGCGCCGCTCAATCGGGCGGCTGGCGGCACTGGATCCAAAGCAGCACTACCAACGGGCGCTGCTCCCCATCATCACGGGCGCGGATCCGAAACGGCACCGCAAGGAGGCGCCGAGGGTCCACCCAAGCCGGGCCCAAAAGCCAAGGGCCTCGACACGGGGGAGCCTGCACCGAAGAGGTGACTGCCGAGGCAGTGTCAGCGCCAAGTGCCCGGGAGGGCTACGATGCTCCCCAACACTGCTGAAGGGCCTCCTCCTCGGCAAGATAGATGAGAAACCCTCCTCCTCGGACCGTGAGCAGGCCTGGGAGGGACCTGGGGAAGGCCTAAAGATCTCGCTCGAGATTCTCGCGGAGCGACGCCGTCCCCGAAAGTCGGCGGGCCTTGCCGAGCTTGAACGCCGCTGGACTTCGAGGACGGACGGTCCATCGAGAAACAGGCGTGGATGAATCCATATCATGGTTGGGTCCCAGGCAATGAAGGCAATGTCATGCCGGGTCCGAGACGGAGAAATGCCGCCACAGGAGCACCGGACGATAGGGCGCGCCTGCCTTCAAGAACGCTTTAGCTCCAGAACCGGACATAACGCGAAACCAACGAGACTAAACACAGTAGGAAATACACCAGCGCTAAAAGAAAGAAAAGAACAGTCTTACTCGTATCACGTCGAGTGTCAGGAAAACAGAGTCGGAAACTGCTGCAACTACCAGCGCTTCGCGGTGGACAGGTGCTGCTCGACGGGCGGGAGAAACAGAACTGAGTTGGAGGAGGAGTCGGTCGCGACATTAACGGCCGCACGCATGACTACGACGCCACTTCTCGAGGGCGGTGCCGCGTAGGCAAACTTTAAAAAAAAAAAAAAAAGCTTCCGTAAGGGTCAGCGTCTCCGGCTAACACCCAGGAAGTAATGAATGGTGAAGATTGACAAGGGAAGATTTGCAAAACACTTTGTAAAAACTCATGGCGCTGAGGATAGCCCAAAGGGCAGGACTCTAAACTGATAATGCTGGCCCAGTGCCACAAACCTTAGGTATTTGTGGTGCTTCGGGTGTAAAGGAATATGCTGGTAGGCGTCCTGCATGTTCAGAGAAGATAGCCAGTCGTGTTGATGAAGCAAGGTTAACAGGGTCCCTAGTAAAATCATCTTGAACTTTTCCTTGTGAAGGAACTTGTTTAACTTTCTGAGATCCAGAATGGGGCGCATGCCACTGGTTTTCTTCAGGACCAGAAAGTAATGGGAGTAGAAACCTGTGTTTCGTTGATCCAGCGGAACTATTTCTACTGTCCTGTTGTTCAGAAGGCCTTGTACCTCGGAGGCAAGAAGGTCTGACTGTTGTCGACAGCCTGGGCTGTCGCTTGGGAGGATGATCCGGAGGGTTTCTGAAAGGTTGAGAGTACCCTCGAGGATTATCCAGAGGACCTATTTGTCTGATGTTATAGATTTTCACTGGTTGTAGAACTGAGTCAGACATCCTCCCACCATTAAGGAAGAGTCCCCCACGGACAGTTGAGGTGGGACCTGGGCCAGAAACTCAGAAGGTGGCACTGGGCGCTTTGGGCCCTTGTGCCTTCTGTTGCATTTTCTTTTGAGGCTGTGGGGCTTGGTTTTTGTTAAAACCTCCCCTGCCCTTGTCCCAAAAGGACTGACGGTTGTGAAATTGACACTTGTTAACACCCCCCTGAGAAGAGGTGGGAGCGGGTTGAGACGTTTTAATGGCCGACTTAGTCTTCTGTGTGGCTTCTAGAGCTTGCTTTACTTGAGGTCCAAACAGATACATACCATCAAAGGGTAACACCATGACCTGCTGTTGGGCATCATTTGTGAAGCCCAGGTGCGTAGACCAGGAGTGATGCCGGGTACAAATGCCCTGCTAGCAGCCAGGAAGCAGTAGAAGCGTTCATCGCTACTTTAACCTGCTGGCTGCTGGACTCGATACTCTGGTTATGGTCTGAAGTAGCTCTGAACTAGTGTCCGACTTGGGCAGAGCTTCCACCATCTGTTTGAGTGAATGCCAAAGAACATACTCATATTGAGACAAATAGCCCTGGTAGCTGGCAATACACATATCCAGGGTGGAGGCAGCAAAGACTCTCTTACCTAAGATGTCTATCTTATGAGATTCTTTGTTTATAGGCTGGGCTGTAGATGCCTGTGGAAGAACAGCCTTATCATTCTCTGCCAAGACTGCAATAGGGTCTGCAAAGGCCTGGGAAGTCAAAATGGGTCGATCCTTGGGAGCAGCATACTTCCTGTCTATGGAATTAGCCACAGAAGGAATGAGAGCGGGATCATTCCATACCATCTGAGAGAGCATCTCAAAGGATGGTTGTACCGGGGGAGTTAAATCCATAGGGATCTCCGAGACATGAAGGTACTGGAGTCTTAAGAGCTTCCAGGATCAATATCTGTAGTCTGGAGAGAAAGAGAATTAACATTTTCCACCAGAGACTTAAATGACAGGTCTTCAACCACAGGCTCTGCAACAGGAATAATTCCTCTTCCATCAACATCATCACCCAGTTGAAGGTCTGGGTCAGGCTCAGTATCATCTCCTGACAGTCCAGGACGGACTGTATGGACAGGAAAGGAGTGAAAATCAGAAGGAAATAAAGAGGAGAAAGGAATCAGAGTCGAGACGCCCTGAAGGCTGGACGACACCACACCAAGCCTCAGTGCCGAAGAGGAACACGGCGCTGAAGGCAAGGAAGTTGCCTGAAACAGCCCAGCACACAGCGCTGACAAAGGCCACGCGCTGAAGAAGCCTGCGGTGCCGCAAGCAGCACCGACAGAGCCCACAGCACCAAGGATGGTGCCGAAAGGCTGCCTGGCGCCGACAACCCCAACGGTGCCGAGGGGCGCCGCCGACATACGGTGCTGCAAACAATGGCGCCGACAGGTGCACCAGCTCAAGACGGTCGCAAGACACCCATCGACACCGATGGCACCGTAGCAATCCAGGGCTATGAAAATGAAAATTACGTATCTACCGTAATTCTTGACCTTCTCTTGTATCTTTACCATTCATTACTGCTTGGGTAGTGCCGGAGGCGTGCACCCACTACGGGAGATTTTTTTTTTTTCGAGTTGGCTCCATCTCAGTTCTGGTAGCCGGAGAGGCAAAATAAAGGGTAAAGGAAAAAAAGGGGAGAGCGAGGCAAGATAGCCGAGGGACAGAAAAAGGAAAGGATATAAACTGAAGAAGGAATAAGCCGGTAGAGGACAGATAGAAGAGGGAGAATACCTACCCTAAGGGATCACAGGGCCTCTCATCTGGGGCGGCTCTAAGGGAGGAACAGATAAAGAGAAAAGGAAGAAGAAGAAGAAGGAGAAGAAAGAGAAGAAAAAGAAGGGATGCTGAGAGGGGAGAACACTGCCCATAGATACACTGGTTGAGAGGGTTATAAGCTCGGAACTAAAACCAAGGGAGCAAGAATCCCTCCTGATAGGACTGAGAAAAGGTTCAACTGAACCGCTTGTATCGATTGGACACATAGGGCAGATTCTCTATCTTCTCATCATCCCAACCCCCTACACTCTAGCTGAGAGCTCACAGACTGCCCAGACAGAAATCTGTTCTGGAAGGAGAGCGCCCAACTATGAGGAGGATAAGCCCCTTAGCACCATAAGAACTAACACCGAAGTGTGTGGGTAGAGGTTAGGCCCTACAAAAGACAGCTTTGTATGAAGGATAGAGTGGGAACTCAATCAGACTCCCTGAAGGCAAGGCAAGGACAGCTGTGAACTGAACAACATGGCTAAGGGCCCAGGTTACCCTTAGAAGCAGTCAGAAAGAGTTCCCTTAGGATGGGAAAAAGTCAGACTCGTTCCGCTTTACCTTGAGGAAAAAAGATCCGTCCAAGAAGAACGGAAACCTGGATAGGTTTTTTTTTTTTTTTGGCATAAAGGCCAAAGGAAAGGAGAGGAACGAGAAGAGAGGGGGAGACGCCACAGTAGGAGGCCACTGAGGGAAAGGTGGGCGGGTATCAGCAATGAATGGTGAAGATACAAGAGAAGATCAAGAATTACGGTAGGTACGTAATTTTCATATCTTCCCTTGTCAATCTTCACCATTCACTGCTGCTTTGGTCAGTACCAACCCCCCCCCGGGGGGGGAAGAAACCCTGGGGGAACAAGACCTCCAGCCTCCTGTTGGTGGGTAACAGGAGGGGAAGACCCTGGGCTAATCAGGTGAGAAGCCTATGGTGAAGGTGAGCTAGGAGGTGTCTCCCGAGGACGGGGAGATAGAGGAAGCCCCTGCAGAAGTCTCCTAGCTCTGGAGGAAAAAAGATGGGTCCCCCTACGCAGGACCAGGGGTGACAACCTTAATAGACAAAGCCTTGCCATCCGTCTAATACAGATTGCTGTCCCTGCAAGCCTGGAAGCCATCTCATTGGGTTCATATGATGCCCTTGCTTGGTGTCTTGTCAGCTCCACGCCTGTAACAGAGAGGGAAATAGCTTGTCTGGTTTGCTCCGTATCAGGCATTGATGCTAAGATTTGGGAGAGCATCGACCATAAATGCCTACTGTAGGCAGCATGGTGAGCCTGATGTGATGCAATGCATAACATCGCACAAGAGGAAGGCAACACTCTTTGCTCCCACCGGTCAAGTTGTACTAACATACTAAAATGCCAGCAGAATAGGCCTAACGGTCTTCGTGTCTGCTCGTTTGGTCAGCCCCACCCTGGGTGCTGACCTTGCTGCCCCTCGCCTTCTCTGGCTTCTCCCTCCCAGTTCCGATATTCTTGCTGCATTGGATTTTGCTTCCAGAACCCTTCCTCTGTACCTGTCCCACCCCTCTTGAACCCCTCCACTGTCTCTGCCTCCACCAGCCCCCTAGGCAGCGCATTCCATGGCTCCATCACCCTCTCAGTGAAGTAGCACCTCCTCCTTTCTCCCCTGAATCTTTCCCTCCAGCTTCCACCCATGCCCTCTAGTGGCTCCCTCCTCCTTCCTTCGAAGCACCCTGACAGTTCCTCCCCTATTTACCCTCTTCATGTACCTGAAGACCTCTATCATGTCCCCCGGTCCCTGCTCTCTTCCAATGTGTACATATTTAGCTCTTAGAGCCTCTCCTCATAGGTCCTGTCCCCCAAGCCCCAAATCATTTTGGTTGCCTCCTCTGGACTCTCTCCAGGAGTTTAATGTCCCTCTGTAAGTGTGGCCTCCAAAACTGCATGCAGTACTCAGGTCTTGCGGCCTCACCAAGCAGTTATACAGAGGAGTATCACTTCCCTCCTTCTGGAGGTGATCCCGTAGTGATGCATCCCAGCATCCTGTTGGCCTCGGCTGCTGCCCTCCTACAAGTCTCTGAGTTGTTCATCTTGACATCCACCATCACCCCCAGGTCCCTCTCAGCCATCGAGACTTGTAGCATTCCCCCCCCCCAAGGGTGTATACTTGGCCCGGGTTTCTGGCCCCCAGGTGGAGTACCTTGCATTTCCCTGCATTGAACCTCAGCTTCCACTTTCTAGACCATCTTTCCAGAGCCTCCAGGTCCCCCTGTAGAGCCACCCTCCCCTCCTCCCCATCCACCACCGCCCCCAGTTTTGAGTCATCCGCAAAGAGACTCATCTCACTCCTGATTCCTGTCCTTATGTCAGAGACGTAGGCGTTGAACAGAGGGGGCCCAAGGACTGATCCCTGTGGGACCCCACTAATGACCCTCCTTGGGGATGAGACTATCCCGCCAACTACGACCCTCTGAGTCCAGTCCTGGAGCCAATTGCCTATCCATCTGATCATCTGGAGGTCGGGTCGCAAGGGCAAGAGTCCCCACAGCCCTTCCCACAGCCCTTGGCATAGACGAACTCGGAACCCCCCCCGGACCACGCCGTTACAGACGCGAAGGTCGGGTAGGAGCAGGAGTTCCCACAGCCCTCCCACAGCCCCTTGGCATAGACGAACCGGGACCCCGCCTGACCACGCTACAGACGCGGAGGTCGGGTCACGAGGCAGGAGTCCCACAGCCTCCCCACAGCCCCTGGCGTAGATGAACTCGAACCCCCCGACCACGCCTGTTACAGGTAGCTGGAGTTCTTTCTCCTGCAGCTGCTCCTGTGCCTGGAGGAGTTTCTGCCATGCCGCTTGTTTGACTTTTGGCGCCTTTTTGTTTGAACCAGATCTATTTAAATATAAGTGGCTGGCGAGCACCGAGGCGTTCTGAGCTCTCTGCCTCCAGTCCTTGAAACTACAGAACCTTTGGGATTAACTGTAATGAGAGTATACTGTTAGTCGGGGAAAAGAAATAAAACTAATAGGAACTGCTGAATTTTTTTTGTGCTAACTCTGAATGGTAGAACAGTAGAACTGTATTCTGACTGAATTTAAAAAATCATTAGCAAAGCATGGTTCTTATCCTGTAATGTGTTGCTGCCTATTTGCACAGCCTAGAGCCCAGGGGTAGCTGCACAGGAATTTCCTTCTCTTTCCAAATTCCCCAAGCTAAATTAGCATTTGAATTAAGCACGCTCCTCCTCCATTGCCACTCACCTGTATTTATTCCTGTCCCTTTCTTTCTGCAGACGCGGAGGTCGGGTCACGAGGGCAGGAGTCCCCACAGCCCTCCCCACAGCCCTTGGCGTAGATGAACTCGAAACCCCCCCCCGGACCACGCCGTTACAGGTAGCGGAGTTCTTTCTTCCTGCAGCTGCTCCCAGTGCCTGGAGGAGCTCTAGCCCATGTGGTGCCCAGACCTCGTGAACCAATCAGCCCACTTTACCATTAGTCCCTTATACTGCTCCACCGCTAGCGGCCACCGCTGAGCAGTCTGTGTTTTCCCTCTGCACACAAGGAATCCACTTGGTAATTAGAAAGCAAAAAAAAGCAGTTCCTCACTGCTATTATTACCTTGCTTTGCATAGCCTCATCCTCCCTTCCTACCTCAGTCAACCCTACCCTACCAGACCCTGTGCCACTGCCTGCCTTCACTCTCAAGCCTACACCCCACTCCTCCTCTGCTCCACCTAAACACTACCTACACCTGGGGCACAACTGGACCCTAGCGGCCTCTATCCTCCCCCCCCTCTTTCCACGCTACAGCACCTGCCCTATATCCCTCAATCCTCTTAGCCCCAAAGACAAACTTAACCCCTGCATCTTAACCTTCCCGGAGGGGCGCACCATTAAAGATCATGCGCCAGTTAAGGAACGCCATGGTATTCCTGCTACTCATAGCAGGGGACGTCGAATGGAACCCAGGGCCACAGGCACCCATGGCTGCCCCACCACCAGCTCAACCCACACCCCTCCCTAAAGGTCTCAAAATCGTGCACTTAAATATATGCAGCATCCTAAATAAAATTGCTGCCCTACAAACAACTGTTCTTACCCTTCGCCCAGACATCGTAATCATCACAGAGTCATGGCTGAAGCCCCATCACCGTGACGAGGAATTCTCCATACCCGATTTCTCGCTAATCCGCCAAGACAGGCAGGGGAGAAAGAAAGGTGGTGGCGTTGCCATGTACGTCACCTCAAATCTCCAGTTTTCGTAATCACCTCACCAACGCCCTCAATAAACATGGATTCCCTCCTGATCAAAATCCCCCTGCCCCATTCTATCCCAGTATACATAGCTTGGTCCTACTGCCCACCGGACACACCACTAACCTGCATCCTTGAACACCTAGGCAACCTGAGGGCCCTCGCAGAAGGCAGAGAACTCCACATCCTCGGGGATTTCAATCTGAACTGGCTGGGATGTGCTGCATCCAAGGCACGCTGCCAGATAAGTGCACTAAACTTACACCAGCAAATAGGGGAACCCACCCGCCTAAACCACAAATCTAAGAAACACACACTACTGGACTGGGCACTCACTACCCACCCACACAGGATACTCAAAGCAGGCCTCCTACCGGACTCCCTTAGTGACCACCACATGATTTACTTAGTGTGTAAAATTTTCCATTCCCCGGTCCCCCCACCCCGTCTGCTGCGCTGCAGAGCCTACAAATCTTTGGATCTGCCAGCACTTCTAAATGCCCTCTCCACCATTGACTGGTCTCCCTTCCCTAGCGCCACCTCCTTGGACGAGGCCCTGGGCTACTTCTCTACAAATTTCCTCGCTATCTGGGACATATATATCCCACTAAAGAGATCCAGAGTCAGGGGCTCCCACTTACCCTGGGTAACCTCAAAACTTATGGAACAACTCCGAGCCAGAGACCGGGTCTGGAAACTTTTCAAGACCACTGGTTCTCACTTGGCACAACAATACCGGTCCCTTCGAAATGCCTGCACACGTCTCATACGTCAGTCCAAATCAAACTACTTCAAACTGACGTTTAACAAAAACCACACCCACCCATCTCAGTTCTGGAAATCCATAAAATCCCTCCTCACTCCGCCAACCCAACCCCCCAACCCCACTCTCAACCTAGCAGGCAGAATCATAAATGACCCTCGCCAGGTTGCATCAGAGTTTAATGACCACTTCTCCACCACTACTGCCTCGCTTTTCTCCTCCCACCCCACCCACCTCCACTCAATCTCCCTAAGGACCCCCTACTCTCCTAACACAACTCCCAGGCCTCCTTCTCTCCGTCCAGTCACCCCTGACCAGGTGTTAAAAATCATACACTGTCTAACACAACCAAAGGAAAATGCCCATCTGGATTAGACTCAAAAATGCTTCAACTCTCTGCCCCGGCCATAGCCTACCCCCTAACCATGCTCTATAATCTGTCATTTAAACTTGGTGCTGTCCCTACAAAATGGAAACAGACCACAGTCATTCCACTCCCTAAGGGAGGGCCCCTCCTCCCCTTCAAACTATCAGCCTATATCTCTGCTACCCATCTTTGCCAAAATTCAAGAGCGCCTTGTTCTATCCCAGCTACACAACTATCTTGATACAATCTCCTTTTTCACCCCCTTTCAAGCTGGCTTCAGAAAAATCACTCCACCACCACATCCCTCCTTCGCCTCACCAACTCCATCCTTACAGGCATTGACAATGGGGACATTACAGCAGCTATTTTTATAGACCTAGCAAAAGCCTTCGACACAGTCTCTCACCCCCTCTTGATATCTAAACTTGCCCAAACTGGTCTGACGATGACAGCACTCAGTTGGTTCCATTCATACCTGTCAGGCAGGTCACAAACAGTTTGCATCGGTACGGCTCTATCCTCCCCCCTCCCTGTCATCAGTGGCATACCTCAAGGGTCTGTACTTGGCCCTCTGCTCTTCTCAGTTTTCCTCATTGACCTGCCTGCTGTCTGCACACAATCTGGTATCCATATGTATGCAGACGATATGGTGATATTTGCCTCTGGCCCATCTGGAACCACTGTAGCATCTCACCTTCAGAAGCACTTCGACTCCATCCAACACTGGTTCATTAAGAACCAACTATTCCTAAACTCAAAAAAAATTGTCTCCCTCACCTTCGGATCCCGAGCCAAGCTAACCCGGCTAAAGGATGCGCCCACCTTCTTTACCTTGGATAGGACCCCACTTGAGGTCAACTCCTCATATCGGTATCTGGCTGGATCAGCACCTTGATTTCTCTACTCATGTTGAGGCTCTGCAAAAAAAATTACATCCCATGCTGTGAGCTCTCTACCGGAACAAGTTCTGCATCCCTCACAAACCAGGCAAGAAATGATACAAAAATGATCCTTCCAATTTTTGACTACGGCAATGTCATTTACGGTGCTGCCCCCAAACATCCTTAGCCAGGCTCGACCTTATTTATAACTCCTTCTGCGGTTCGCTTTGGATTGTCCGACAAACACCCACCACTGCGACCTCTACAAATCCCTTGACCTCCCATCTCTCCAAAATCGCGATTCTTGCACTGCACTAGAATTACTGCTAAATTCTGGTACATCGCTGCCCTCCTACCTATCGACATCCCCAACCGCCATCCCCACCTACCCTACGATCTCAGGAACTCTGACTCCAGACTTCTTCACATCACCCACAGATACACCCGATCAGGTCAGGTTGCTTTCAGCTTCAGACTTCCCAAATTATGGAACTCTCTAGCAGCCGACATCAGACACACCACAAGTACTCCACATCGAAATGCCCTCCTCAAAACGCATTTCGCCACCAACTGCTTATGCCTTCCCCATCGCTGAACTCCCTGCTCAATTCTTATCAGCTATCCTGGGCTCCATTTCTAAATCAGTACCATATGTAATTTTTGTTTGACCCTCCTCTGTTACTGTTTGATATTCTCACCTACCCATCCTAGTAGGTATATCAAATCTCACTATGAAATTGCTGTTATTGCTACTGTATCACTGCCTGTAAATACTGCTACTGTATTCACTGCCTGTAACTACTCCTCAATTTGTATAACTCTAAATGCATCTCAGCAACTTCTCCCATCCCTTTGGGCCTTTGCTGAATATCTACAAATTATGTATGTTCTATTGTGCTTTATGTATTTATGTACTACACCCTTGTAACCCCCTACCCCCGGGCACATCTGGAATCGAGCGGTACTCTGCTCAGTATGCCTTTCCTGGTAAATCTCTTAGATAAATAAATCTGGTTCCCCACCCCTATTTCTCCCAGCTTATCCAACAGACCCACATGAGGAACAGAGTCAAATGCCTTGCTGAAGTCTAGAAAGAGGACGTCCACTGGTCTACCCAGGTCCAAGGCACTCGTCACCCAGTCATAGAACTCCACTAGGTTTGTCTGACACGATTTCCCTGGGACGAATCCATGATGTCTATCGTCCAGGCACCCTGACTTTTCCAGGTCCCCCCCCCAGCCTCTCCTTGACAATGCCCTCCATCATCTTGCCCACCACCATGTCAGGCTGACAGACCTGTAGTTCCCTGCCACCTCCCTTGATCCCCCCTTGTGGATAGACACTATATGCGCCACCTTCCAGTCCTGGGGCACCCACCCTGTCCTCAGAGAGATGGTGAAAAGCTCCACCAGGGGTTTCGCCAGGACATCCGCAAGTTCCTTCAGCACTCTGGGATGTAATTTATCCGGCCCCAGTGCTTTCTCCGTTTTAAAGGGAGCTGAGGCTTCCTCACTCTCTCTGCTGTGATTTCCACTTCCAGTACCTCTTCTCCCTGCTTAGCCCTCCCCTCCTGCCAGTGATGCCTCCCCTCTCCCCAGACCCTACGATCGGTGAGGTCCCCCTCCTCAATATCTCTGTCTCCTCCCATGTATGTGGCACCCCCATTTTCCTTGGTGAAAACTGAGGTGAAGTACTCATTTAGTACCTCAGTCTGCTCCCCGGGTCTTGTGCCCATCTCTCCCTGATTTAATCCTGCTAATCTGCCCCTTCACCTCTGTTTTTCCCCAATGTATCTAAAGAACCCTTGTTCCTCTCCTAATTTCCTGCCAGGTTCTGCTCCTTCCTTGCCTTAGCCGCCCTCACCACCCTAGTGGCCCTTCTAGCCATCAGCTCGTACTCCCCTCGATCCCTTTCACTCCTTGAGCACTTGAATTGCTTATAGGCTGCCTTCTTTCCCCGCACCACCTCCTGGACCTCCCTGGTCCACCAGTAGGGTTTTGGGGCCCTACCGCATTTTCGTCTTACTCTTGCACAGGTGCTGGTAGCATCCTGCACCCCTCTCCTGATGATTTCCCACCTACTGTCAACACCTATGTCTGACCCAATCACATCCAAATGCTCCTTAAGGATCCTTCCCATTTCCTTAAAATCCGCCCCCTAGTTGGTTACTTCCATCTTGTGCAGCCTTCTACCCTCCTAGATCCAGGCAGAACCAGACCGTGAGCAAGGTCACTCCCAGCCAATGGGTCCCTTACCTCCAAGCCCCCCAATCTGGTCACTGTCTGCCGGACCACATCCAGTACCCGCCTCCCTGGTTGGTTCCCCTACCTGCTGAGTTAGGAGCGCGTCTTGAAAGATATCCAACAACCTCTGTTCCCTGGTCACAGAGGATGTCATAGTCTCCCAGTCTGTTCCTGGCATGTTTAAGTCCCCCAACACCACCACCGTTTCTCTGCCCAGTCTGCAGTGTCTCCCAACATCTGCCACCATACTCTCCTCCAGCTCCTCCGCCAGGGCAGGGGTCTATACACCACTCCTATTTTTACTCTCTTGCCCCCCCTTGTTATCAAGGTGACCCAATGCCTCCACGGTTCTCTCTGCCTCCTCTACTCCCCCTATGCCAATGCAGTTTTTTACTATCATTGCTACCTACCTCCTCCCTTCCCTCCCCTGTCCTACCTGAACATGGTGTAACCCTCCAGGTTCAGGTCCCAGTTGTGTCCTGCAGTGGCCCCAAGTCTCAGTGACTGCTGCCATCCACTGCTCCCTCTCAGTTAGCATCAGCCTGGAGCTCAGGCATTTTATTGCCCAAGCTCCTGGCATTTAGCAGGACTACCTTCCACCCTTTCCCTATACTTCCATTTACCCTGCTCGTGTTCCCATGGGGATTCTGTTTTCCCCTGGTCTGCACTTTGCCAGTCGGCCTTTTCCCGCAATCCTCCAGCTCCCCAGGAGGGTGGAAACAGAGTCCCTCCTTTATCGGCACCCACTTGACAGCCTTTTCTCCCATCCCTCCCCCCTTCACAAGTTTAAACCCCACTTTTCACCAATGAACCCCTCTATTTTCAACTTAAGGATTCCACTCCTCCAAATTGAGATGGAGTCTATCTCTAGCATACAGCTCCTTATCCTTCCAGGTCTCCCCAATCCCCCATCAACCCATACCCTCTGGCCCACACCACTCCCTGAGCCACTGGTTTATCTCCTAATCTTCCTTTTGTGTTCCCCACTAGCCCTTGGCACCGCAGGATTTCTGAGAAGGAAACTGTGCATTCTATGTCATGACAGACCCTGGCAAGCTCCTGAATCTTGCCTGTATCTCTAGCTCGCTATTTCCCTCAATGTCATTTGTACCCAGGTGGACCAGTATGTCTGGGAAACCCCACAATCCTTTGCCAGCTGATATACCTCGGTGGCTAGCCTGTGCACCGTTGGTCAGGAAGCATCTTGTTCTAACTGGCCAGGCTTCTCCTCCCTATCCCATTTGATACCCCTGATCATAGAATCCCCCAGCAGGAGCACTCTGACCACTCCTTTTCCTCCATTCCCCCCCCTTCCATGTCCCTCATCCTTTCTACTGGCCCCTCCACCCAGCTGGCTCATTGTTCCTCCCCCTATCTGGGTGCCACATGCCACCCCCTCCTTACTTACCATGGCCACTCCCTCCCCTCCAATCCTATGCCTCTCCTCCTCCTGAGTATCCTTCTGTACCTTGCTAACTCCCCCCTCACTGCTCACAACTGGTCCTTCTCCCCCATCTGCTAAACTAGCCTGGCTCATCCTCCCTTCCTTCCTGTCTCCATTTAGTTCCTCCTTGCTCGTCGTGCTCCCCTGGCCTAAACCCTCAGCTCCCTTACTGAATCCTCCTTGTACTTCTGGTCCTTCTCCTTTACCTTTCCTCCCAACTGGTCCTTCTCCTTGAGCTTTCCTCCCTCTTCCCCTGCCCCTAGCTCTGATTCACTGCTCCTCCCATTTTCCTGCATTCCAGGTTCCCCCTGTTCTTCCTGCTATCTGCCCCTACCTCCCCCCCCACTCCTTTCCATCTCTAACCTTCCCTTTCGTGGCTGACATCCCCCCTCATCCTCAGAGCAGAAGAAGATTTGAGGCGGTTACTGAGTGTAAGGTCTGATCCACCTCCCGCCTTGCTTCCCTTCTGTCCAGCCTGGCCATCTGCCTACTTCCCTGAGAATGTTGTCCCTCTGTCCCTCCTTTGTGAGGGTCCCCAGTTACCTGCCTGCTTCCTTGGTAGTGTCCTTTTGGACTCCTCTGCCAGGTCCCTATTGACCCCTAAGTATTCTCCTGCACTCCTTTCCCTATGCCCCAACCCCAGTGCTTGGTACAACGCCGTGGGAGATCCTCAGCCCCTTCCCCAACCATACCTCCCCCTTTCCCCCAGCTGTCTCCTAATCCCCGCAACCTCCTCCCTAAGCTGTACCAGCTGGTAGCACACTGGGAAACCACCGAACTTCCAAGCCCAAAGGTAGGGAATCTGATTACGGTGGACGGTCGTGCGCCAGGCGATGGTGCCCGGAGGGAGTTTCTAGATATGCCAATCCTGAAGGCGCGTTGGGGAGAGTAACTAGAGATTCCGATGGGGCACAATACCTTCTTCCTCAGTCTGCCGTGGCTGGAGAAAGGGTAGCTGGCGACTGCCAGGAATGGATACACGCCTCCTGGAAGGGAATAGGCCAGTATAGTACCACCAAATGCTGGGCACTGAATTCACTGAGGAATTTACGTGTCTCCAGTTTGGTATTGTCTCGCCTAACAAAGGAGATATGAAGATCCCTCACCATTCTCGAAAGGAATCGTTGATATTCAGTGAAATCAGCATCGGAGGAGAGATGAGCAGTGGGTTCCTCTCCCTCCGAGGAGGGGGAAGAGGATGATGGAGAGCTTGAATGTCCAGAGGACTCCTGTGGCGGTGGGGATAGGCAAAACACCTGTTCATACATAAAACTAACGTATGAGGCGCGCGCCAGAGCCTCCGAACGTCTCCCAGGATAACAGGCCCATAGGACTGACATGGCCTGGGAGAGAGGGGGTGGCTGCAGAGGAATGGGAGAGAGGCACCTACGGCAAGGCAACTGTCCTCTGCTGAGGCTCTGAAATCCGGAAAACAGGGCCTGAGCTGGCAGGATCCCGGACAACAAACCAGGTCACAGACCGGAACCCTGGGGATGCGAAGCCTAGAAGAGCCTAGTGGGGGATTCTCCTCTGTGACGAACCTGGGGCTGCATGGGTCCAAAAGGGAAGCCCACAGCAATGCCACCAGAAGGGTCCCTGGGGCTCGAAAGGGAAAGACGGGGCCCAGTGCTACAGCTCCTACCCGCCTTCCGAGGGGTGGCAGGTGAAGACCGAAGTGCCTGAACCCGGTCTCTTGACCCCACAGACTCCGAGAACACCCTCCTCCTCGACTCCAGTGATGCCCCACCTCTAGGAGGTGCAGCAGCATCGAGATCGGCAGCTGTCACACCCCCCCCAGGAGGGAGAGCCCCTCCCTCCGCCTCCATGCCATCCCCTCCAGGGACTCCAGACCACCCCCAAACTGGGAGGCCTCAGGGGAGGGCAGCAAAGGAGACAGAGGAATAGGTGCGCTGGGCCGCCTAGCACCTCGTCTCACCGGAGACCCTGACTCCAAAGAGTCAGGGTGCCAGGATGGGTCCACATCTGAATAATCCTCCTCCAAGGAGGAAGAGACCAGCTGGACCACAATACTGGCCACCCTTGGGGTCTCCAGTGAAATGACATTGCAAATGGAGCAGGTGCCAGCGGCGGCGCTGGACAACCCCAGACCCCCTGCAACGCCGAGACCCGGCCCTGACTCCCCAAGGCGGCCAGACCCGCGGCACCACCCTCGGCACTGGGGCCTGACTTGGCATCACTAGAGGAACTGACCAGGTCCACGGCACCGCGGGCGGCACCAAGAGCCAACACGGCACCGTGAACAGCGCCGTCTCGATCACTGGCGCCCCTCGTGGCAGCGGGATCCAAAACAGCACTGGAAGGCAGCGTTGAGGGTCCACCGTTGTCAGGCCCAGCAGACCTGGGCCTCAACACTGGGGGAGCCTGCACCTCCGAGGAGGTGACTGCCAAGGCGGTGTCCCCACCACGGCCCCGGGAGGGACCCCGGCATTCCTCTGACACCGCGAAAGAGGCCTCCTCTTTGGCAAGAGAAGATGAGGAGGCCTCATCCTCTCCAGACTGTATAGGCCTGAGAGGGGACCCAGAGGAAGGGTCTAGAGACCTTACCTGGGAATCTCTGGAGTGGCGCCGTCCCCCAAAAGTCAGCGGAGCCTTGCCGATCTTGAACGTGCAGACTTCCAGGATACGATGGTCCATTGAGAAACAGGCATCACACACATCCATATTATGGTTGGGTCCCAGGCAACGAAGACAAACATCATGCCGATCCGTGATGGAAAAATGCCAGCAACAGGAGCACCGACGCATAGGGGCACGGCCCGCGTTCGACTTGCATTTTGCCCCCAAATCTGACATGATGCAAAACAATTAAGGCAAAACAAAGCACAGCTCTGGTGACATCGAATAATAGAGAAAAAACAGAATGGTCTTACCAGTGGCGGCGTCGAGGAAAAGACAAGATATGAAGGAGAGTCTGAATTCGGCGTCGACGAACTTGACTAAATAATATGTACCTACCATCAATTATGATCTTTCTCAAGTAACTTCACCATTCATCACTGTTGGTATCTGCCAGAGGTCAGACCCCGGGAGCTTCTTTTTTTTTTTTTTTTTTTTTTTAAGATAGGCGGAAGCTGATGCACCATCGGCGCCGCCCTCGAGGCCGACACATTGTGTGGCACACATGGGTTGGCTGTTAGGCTGCATCGACACTGCCTGCCTGACAGTTCTGAGTTGCCGGAGAGGTAATAGGAAGGGAGTGAAGGGTGGGACAAGGAAGTGCAAGGAACAGAAAAAGGAAAAGATGTATGAACCAAAAGGAGAAATAATGACTGAGAGGACAGGAGGGAGAAGAGTTGGAAACTAAAGGGATTGGGAGGGGCCCCAATCTCTGGAAAAGGAAGAGGGAGGTAGGGTGGGTAAAGAATTTTAGGAAGAGAGGGGAGAAGGTTAGCACATCCCAGACCCTGGTCCGTCTCCAGATTGTATAGGAACTGCAAGGAGTAGCAAAGGCTTTCTGCCATAATTCAAGGCACGGAATAACTGGCAAACACTCCAGATAAGCAGAGTCGGCTATTCTGGCAGAAGGACAGGGTACAGAGAATTAACACCCTCTCAAGAAAACATTATTGGTGAAAAAAAGGGAGAACTTTTTTTTTTTAAACAAGAATAGGTTGGACCGGGAACAGGCAGGAGGAGGAGAGAAAGGAGGCAACTGTCAACTCCCACCCACAGGGGTGGCGCCAAAACATTGGAGAAGGAATGCCCCCCTGCTGTCTACTCTCCCTGGAACATTATCCCCTGTGTGCCCTGTTTTCCCCTCCTGAAGAAAGGAGGGGAGGATTAGCACAGAGAGGGAGGACGAGACTGAAGCCCCAGGGGATGGAGGGTGGGATTGTGATGAATGGTGAAGATACACAGAAAGATCATAATTACAGTAGGTACATAATTTTCATATCTTATCTGTGTCAGTCTTCACCATTCATCACTGTAGTGACTACTGAGCCTTTCGAAGGGGTTTCTTTTACACCTAGGAATAAAGTCCCTTAGCTCTCAGTGGGTGACACACTAAGAGGGGGAATCTTCAGGGCCTGGAGAGGCCCGAGAATGGGGAGAGTGAGACGGAGTCCCCCCAGAGGGGGAAGGAAGTTGCCCGACAAGTGCCGTCTCGCTCTATGGGAGAAGAGATAGGTTCCCTAGTGAGTGAAGTTAATCACCCTACGCCAGGCCAAGGGTGACAACCGGGAAAGACGCAGCCATGCCATCTGCCTAGTGCAGATCGCTGTCCCTACGACCCTGGTAGCTACCTCGTTGGCATCATAGGATGCCCTCGCTTGTTGCCTTGCTAGCTCCAGGCTACGCACAGAGAGTGCAATAGCTTGTCTGCTTTGCTCCATATCAGGCAATGAGGCTAGGAGCTAAACCAGCCTGGACCACAAGAACCTGTCATAGGCTGCATAGTGGGCCTGATGTGCAGAAATGGAAAGAAGTAACCATGCCGAGTAGAAAGTCCTCCTACCCCAGAAGTCAAAATCCAAGGAGTCTTGATCTGGGGCCGGTCCGAGTGAAGGCCAGCCCATCAGGAGTATCCAACTGTGTCAATCCAGACTGTGGATGAGGCATGGAACCTGGAGACTCGGGGTGCCTATCACCTCTGGCTGAGATCCCTTGGGGCAGGAACTCGGAGAAGGGCCTCTGCCAGGGCACTAATGATGCCTCCCGAAGGGAGCAGAGCAGAGGCGGCACCACAGGGTGGCCTCACCAAATAAGCTAGAAGATGCGCTGAGTGCTTAGGATTGCCGATAGTGGAAGGAGTAAGGTGCAAGTCCTCCAACATCCTCATGAGGAATAGCTGTATTCAGCGAGATCAGCAGCTGGAGAGATGTGGACAGAAGTTTCCTCTCCCCCAGAAGAGGGGGATGAGGAGCTGGAAGGCACCGGCTATTCAGTGGGTGGCTGCACGGGGAGAGGTTGAAAAACCTGGCTGTCCACTGCCCTAACGTAAGCAGGGAACCGAGCAGCCACTGCTCTGAACTGCTCCCAGAAGAGAGGCCCGATAGGACCAAGGATGCCTGGGAGCGCAGGAGAATGTGGCAGAGGGATGGGGACAGAGCCGAGAAGAGATGTCGGCTGACCTCCGCCTGGGCTAAGGAGGCGGACCGTGAGCACCTGAAGAAGGTGCCAGAAGACCCCCAGCCGACAGCTGAATAGCCATTTCAGTACTGCCTTGGCTGCGCCTGGAAGAATCCCGCTGTGAGGCGACCGGGGTCATATAGGTCCAGAAGGATGGTCCCCTACCTCAAAAGAATGAGGCTCTCTCAAAGAGACCGAGGAGAAAGAGCAGAGATCCACACTATGGCTTCTTCCAGAGCCTGGGTGGACCCCCGGAAAAGGCCGACATGCCAACCCCACGCCCCTTGACCCCTTGGAGTCCGAAAGAGCCCTCCTCCTTGAGAGGGCCAGCCTAGGTAACTGGCATCTCTGTGTAACACCCGAAGGAGCTATCCAGGGCACAGTACCCTCCCCTCCTCTAGGTGCTCTGATCGGCCCCAAAGTTGGGCAATTAGGCACACTACAGGTGGTGGTACCACTACTGAGGGGTCAGTGAAACCACCAAGACCAGGCTGCAGAGCTATGATGGCCTGCACCACTGCCTGCTGGTCAGCACCCCTGACCCCAGTCTCAGTGGCCACCAACCCCACCTCAGAAGGGGGCTGACTCTGGCTTGTTGAGGAGACTACTGGGCTGCCCACCTCAACAGCCAACCCCAAAGGGTCAGACTGTCCATCTGACTCAGAGCTCGACTCCGCCTCCGAAGAGGTAGAGGCCGAGGCCCTGTGCCAAACCGTAGGAGGGCGCCCACTGCCATCCTTGCCAACAGGCCCAGAAACCAAAGCTGTGTCGGAGCTGGTGCCATCGCCCCCCCGCAGCACCATGAGCAGAATCCGCAGGGGGCACGGCTCCAGCCTGAACAAGAGTTCCAGAGCGGGACTAGTCATGGCGCCATCTGGCCCCACGGTGCCACAAGCAGTGCCGAGGATGAAGACAGCGCCTATGACGGCACCATCGGCACAGAGGACAGTGCTGCCCAGCTCCATGGTGCCACAAATGGCGCCAAGGGCAGGGGCAGCACCGACGACGGTGCTAACAGAGAAATCTGAAGGCCCCATGACGCCGAGCTCTGAGGATACAGTGCCATGCTTAACCTCAGCACCGAGGATGGCGCTGAGGCAAGACATGGAGAAAGACAGTGCCATAGCATCTCTAACGGTGTCACTAGCAGTGTTGGTGCCGCGGACAGCTCCGACAGCACGGCAACGCGAATGGCGCCGAGGCCCACAACGGTGCCAACCGACGGCGTCGAGGATGGCGCCGACCTGGGCCTTGCGAAACACGGGTCCAACACCAGGGGAGCCTTCACCCCCGAAGGGGTGATTGCCATGGCGGCGTCTCCCACATGCCCCCCCAGGAGGACCAGGACAGGCCTCCTGTGCTGCGGAAGAAGCCTCGGCAACGGCTAGCTACTAGTAGCTGAGGTTCCCTCCTACTTGGTCCATATAGAACCGGAGGGACCCGGAGGAAAGGACCCGAGGCGTGGCTTGGCCAGTGAGTGCACCCGACCCCTGAAAGTTGGCGGAGCTCGCCCACTTTCACGCGTGTTGCTCAATGACCGGTGGTCCATGGAGAAACAGGCATCGCACAAATCCATGTCGTGAAATGGGCCAAGACACGAAAGACATCGGTCGTGCTGGTCGGTGATGGAATACTTTCAGCCACAAGGGCACCGTCGCATGGGGGGGCTGACCCATCTTAGAAGATTTCTTGCCCTCCGACCGAGACATGACCTACGGAGAAAAAAACACCAAAAATAGACTCGACATCGCAGAAATACAAGATAAGCAAAGATCTTACCGGGCGACATCGAGTGTTGGCAGAAACAGAACCGGCAGGAGAACCGACGGACTTCGACCGAAGGAAAAATTTCAGATAAACAACTGCGGGCAGGCAGCATTGACTCTTCACAGCTTCCCATGAGGTGACCTCTATGGTGGGAGACTGAAGAACTGGCAGCAGACAGAGTCGGCAGCGCGCCTAACGGCCAGCCCTGAGCGCCCTGAGGTACATTGGCCTCAAAGGGTAGCACCGATGGTGCATCGGCTCCACCTATCTTAAAAAAAAAAAAAAAAAAGCTCAGCGGTTCCTGACTTCGGCAGACACCCAACAGTGATGAATGGTGAAGATTGACACAGATAAGATCTAGGCCTAGCGTACTGAAAATCCTAACCGCGCAGCAGGTGCAGCCTCGACGGCAGGAGAAACAGAACTGAGATGGAGGAGGAGTCTACGGCACCTAACGGCCACCCCTCATGCACATGACGCAGTGCATCGCTCTTGTGGGCGGTGCCATTGGAGCCGACTCAAAAAAAAAAAAATCTCCCGTAGTGGGTGCACCCTCCGGCACTACCCAAGCAGTAATGAATGTTGAAGATTGACAAGAGAAGATCTGCGATTTGAGGAAAAGTAGGAGGAATACCAAGAGAAAGAGGCATCAGTGTGGCCCCCTGCTCCGCAGCCACATGAGGGGGGAAAAACACCTGAGCACGGGGTCGATGGCACCGAAGAAGGCGCCGCGTGACTAAGGAGGTCCAACCACCCTATGAGATCCCTCAAAAGGCCCGAGGGCCTCAGAGAGACCGGGCCAGGTAGCTGGACCAACCTCCGAGCCCACTGCTCCATAAGAAAAAATTACTCACCTTAGTAATGTTGTTTCTTCTAATGGAGTCTTGCCATATTATGACAGTAGCAGTTTGTCCCACCACTAGAACTGCTCCGGAGGTGAAATGGTTAATACCATTCCAAAATAGAACTTTGAGCACGAGCTCTAAGAAGCAGCTCTATCTGTGTAATTTCAAACCTGAACTGTCAGATCTTTACGAGCAAAAACTCACTAAGGTCTGTGTGGAAGCTGTAACCTCCACTAGCCAAATGGCTACCTAAATATTAACAACCATTGCTGGTCCCAACACCCAAGACTCAAGTCAGGGACCAGAACTACTAACACAATTCTAACAACATGAGAATAAAACAACAGTATAATAAAACACACACACCCAAACCCAAAGGGGAGAAACGCTAAAAGGCATAAAATAGTGCCCACACTAAGTTGCCCGCACCCCACCCAAGTAGAAGTTCTGAGAGGGGCAGGCTGGGAGGTCATAATATAGCAAGACTCCATTAGAAGAAAACAACATTACTAAGGTGAGTAATTTTTCTTCAAACAACATAAGTCTTGCTATATTATGACAGTAGCAGACTACACAGCAGTACCTCCATGGAGGAGGGGCAGAACCTACTTAGAAATAGGCTCTGAAGAACAGCTGTGCCAAACCGAGCATCTCTCCTGGCCTGGGCATCCAGGGAGTAATGCTTGGTAAAAGTATGTACCGTTTTCCAAGTAGCAGCCTGGCATATCTCTAATATAGGGATGTCTCTGGCAGCAGCTAGAGATGCAGCTGTACCCCTGGTAGAATGAGCCCTCAAGCCAGAGGGGGGATCTCTGCCCAGTTTCTGATAACAAAATTGGATACAAGAGACAATCCACCTGGCAATTGATCTCTTAGTGGCAGGTTTGCCTTTCCCAACTTCACCATAGGTAAGGAAAAGTTGGAGGGATTCGAACCTGTGACCATTGGTACGCTCTATATAGTAACTACGAGCTCTCTTAACATCCAGGCTGTGTAACCTCCTGTCACCAGAAGAGGAGTGATCAGTGAAAAATACTGGAAGGGAGATAGATTGGTTAAGATGGAAATCTGAAACCACCTTAGGTAAAAACTTCCTATTAGTCCTAAGGACTACCTTATCCCTGTGGAAAGAAATAAAGTCAGTTTCACTGACAAGGCTACAACTCACTTATGCGTCTAGCAGAAGTGATAGCCACCAGAAAAACAGTTTCCAAGTTAGATACTTAAGCTCTGCAGAAAACAGAGGTTCAAAAGGGTTGCATTAACTGGGCAATACAAACATTAAGGTCCCAGGCAGGGGCCGGTTCCCGAAGGGTGGATTAGTATAGTAATCCCTTAAAAACTTGGAAAACACAGGGTGAGTGGAAAGAGGGATGACTTTCTGCTGACACAAAAGCAGATACAGCTGCCAAATGGACTCTCAGGGTAGCTGGTCTGAGACCCAAGGAATTAAGATGGACCATGTAATCTAATACAATGGGCAAATCAGCAGAATTCTGGGAAATATTTTCCCAGCACACCAAATGGAAAACCTTTTCCATTTAGAACTATAAGTAGCCCTAGTGGAAGGCTTCTGGAAGCCTTTAGGATTTCAAGAACACCTTGAGAGAGGTGTAAATCAGCAAACTCTAACTCCTCAAGAGCCAGGCCTTGAGGTTGAGGGATTGAGGTCCAGATACCAAACCCTTCCCTGGGCACAAGTTAACAGTTGTTGAATCCTGGGGAGGCAAAAGGGAAGATGGATTGTCAGTGACAGAAGGAGTGGGTATCAGGGCTGCCTGGCCAATCCGGGGCAATCAGAATCACCCTGCAAGGCTGAGATCTGATTTTGACTAATACTTTGAATAGGAGAGAGGAAGGAGGAAAGCATAAAAAACTTCCTCCCAATCCAGGAGAAGGCATCCAGGGGACTGAGCCCAACACTGGAGGCCTGCAACAGAACAGAGGAAGTTTGTGATTGTCTGGGGCTGCAAAAGATCTATCTGAGGGTGCCCCATCTGGCAAGAGACTATCCTCAGCACTTTGAGGATCCAGGGACCATGCGTGATGGCCCTGGGAAATCCTGCTGAGCATCCGCTAAGACATTGTCCTTCCTGGAAGATGAACTGCTATGAGGGAAGTGTTCAGGGAACAGGCCAGAACCACAACTTCATTGCCTCAGTGCACAAGGCCGAAGACCAGAGTGCCCCCTGTTGTTGATGTACCACATAGTTGTGGTGTTGTCTGTTCTGACTTGTATCACCTTGTTGTGGACAGATGCAGAAAATGCTTGAAGAGCTAAAAGACAGCTCTGAGTTCCAGCAAATTGATGTGGAACAGAGAGTCCTGGGAGACCACACTCCCTGAGTGGAGAGGTCGCCATGTGGGCTCCCCCCAGGAGAAGCATCTGTAGTGAGAGCCAGCGTGTGAGCAGGGGAATGAAGGGACCCCAATCTTAAGTTGCTCTGATCCTGCCACCACTGGAGGGCCTGGATCAGAGTTCAGTCACTGGGACCAACTTGGAAAGGGGGTCTCTTCTCTGAGACCAATAGGTTCTCAAGTGAAACTGAATGTCTCTCATCTGAAATCTTGCTCCCTGCACAACAGCTGTGGATGCAGCTATGTGTCCCAGGAGCTTCAAAAAGTGTCTTGCTGGTCGAGAGACCTGCAGGGTGAAGGAGGAGGCCAGAGTCACTAAATTCGTCACCCTTTCTAAGGGAAGAAAAGCTCTGGCTAGCTTTGTGTCCAACTCTGCCCCTATAAAGGTGAGTACCTGGACTGGTTCCAGAACCGACTTTGGTAGATTTAGCAGAAAGCCCAGGGAGGTGAGAAGCTGCTGGGTAAATTGCAGGTGAGATTTTACCTGTTCTGGGGACTGGCCTACAATGAGCCAATCGTCTAGATAGGGAAAAACAGCAATCCTTTGCCTCCTTAAGTGAGCCACTGCCACTGCTAGACACTCTGTGAATACCCTTGGGGCAGAGGTAAGGCCAAAGGGCATTGCTCTGAACTGGTAATGACCTGAGGTAGTTCGAATCTGAGGTACTTTCGATGGGAGCTTCTGATTGGGACGTGAAATAGGCATCCTTGAGGTCCAGGGAGGCAACCAGTCCCCTGGCCTTAGGGAGGTAAAATCATTGCCAGAGTTACCATTTTGAACTTTGGTTTCAAAAGATGCTTGTTCAGATATCTGAGGTCTAATATGGGCCATTCTCCTGTCTTTTGGGGTAAGGAAGTATCTGAATACAGACCCTGCCCTGATGCAGGAGGAACCCTTTCCACTGCTCTGAGAGCCAACAGGGTTGAGACCTCTGCTTCCAGAGCAAGGGTCTCTGAAGCACTTGCAGGTAGAAAAGTCTGGTTCTCAACTTGGAAACTTTTGAAGCTGAGAACCAGACCCCATACTACTTCCAGAACTCACTTGTCTGAGGTTAAAGAAGCCCAGTTCTGACTGAAGTAAGCCAGCCTGCCCCCTACCGGTAAAGGAGAATCGGCCCTGGGTACCCCATCAGGGTGCCTGCTTAGCAGGAACTTTAGGCTGAGGGGTTGGAGCAGGCCTGCCCACCCCTCGTCTGCCTCTGCCTCTGAAGAAGCCCCTCTGAGCACAGGCAGAGGAGGCCTGAGTCTGGTAAAAAGGCCTGTGAAAAGGCCTACCCCTACCCCTGGGGGTATGCCTCTGAGGAGTGGCTTGCCGCTCCTTAGCTTGGGCACTTTTGTAAGTAGTCCTATATTCATCCATCTTTTTCATGTAATTCTCTGTCTGCTCCCCAAACAGAGAATTTCCCACCACAGGAAAATCCATAGCCTTAGTCTGGGTATCCTGTGACAGACTAGTACACCTGAGCCAGGCCAACCTACTTAAAAAGCTACAGATGTGGCCATGACCCTAGAGAAAACATCATTAACATCCACAGCAGCATGAAACTGTACCTTAGAAGCCCTCAATGCCATCAGCAGCCACCTGTTCTAGTTCGCTAGCCAGCTGGCCATGGCTTGCTTGGCTAATTCCATAACAGTATCCCATCTAGATTTCTGATACCTAGCTACATAAGCCATATAATTTGCTTGCCTGAGTCCCAGAGAGGCTGCCATATACTGTTTTTCGCCATGGCATCAATCTTCCTGGAATCCTTGTCAGGAGGATGGAAGCCAGCAGGATATTAGTTTTATCACAGGCTGCAGCCTGAACTACTCAACATGACTGCATTGCTGAGAAAGGAATTCTGTATCAGGACCTGACAATGTGTACCTTCTGTCCATCTTTTTATCTACAGGAGGCACAGAATTAGGAGCTTTTAAAATTTTTATTGTTTGCTTCCTAAAAGACTTATGCAAAGGAATAGACAATCTCCTAGACTCTGGAATATCTATCATTTCTACAAAATCAGGCTCCTCTTGCTCATCCACAGCTTCTTCCAAGGGAAGCTGGAGGGTTTCAGTAACTTTTTTGTAAAACATAAAATGAGATGGGGACTCAGATAGCATAGGGGGGGAGATTCTAGAGGTCTGTCTGGGGAAATGTCCGGTTCAATGGGCACACCCAGACCTTCCCAGCCATTCATACTGTTCATAATCATCCTCCCCTCCTCTGGTTCTAAAATTCCTCAACATCATATTCCTGAACCAATGGAACCGACGAACCGACCTTTTGCCAGATAGTGGCGGTTCGAGCCCGAACTCTGAAGACAGTGACTGGACAATTTGTATAGCTTTGCTATCTCTGCAGCAGTTGGAGAAGGGGTTTTGGACCCAAACCTGCTGACTTTCTTGTTTCTTTACTGGAATTGGTTCCTCAAACCAGCTTTTCTTTGCCGAGGAAGTCTGGCCCTGGTCAGAGGGCACTCCCTCCCGGTTCGGTTGGCACGAACCGGGCTGCTCATCGGGTCAAGCGGACTTTTTGGCCTCTTGTTCCTGAGCCTGCCCAATCTCTTTTCAGGGTGGCTGCAGGAATTCTTATATCTGCAGTCTGACTGGAGGTGGTCAAACCCCAGACAATAGACACATGTGGTGTGGTCAGCCTTGGCAAAGACTTCCCCA
Organism: Neoceratodus forsteri; assembly: GCA_016271365.2. Lineage (NCBI taxonomy): Eukaryota > Metazoa > Chordata > Ceratodontiformes > Ceratodontidae > Neoceratodus > Neoceratodus forsteri. The sequence goes on along the minus strand of CM057456.1, from coordinate 1,100,256,295 downwards.
CAGACATCACAGTGTTGAAACCCAGTGGGCCCGTTTTTCTTTGGGTTTCTCAGACATAATGCCAGCCTAACAGAAAAACTTGCCTTTAAGCGGCAGTGCCAGGCAAGACACCTTTATCGGTTCCTAACAGGTTACGCCGGTATTGGAAAACGACAATAATCCAAGGCTTTTTAGAACCAATAAGAACCGGAACCGCGACTCTAAAATGTTAAACTTTAAAGTTAATGAGTTTTAAATCCCAGCTGATCGGTTCAAAACCGAACCGATAAAATTACAAGTTCCACACAGACAAAACCTTTAATTTACTTATGATTACCACAGACAGAGCTTGAACCGAACGGTTTTGCGGTTAAAATAAAACTATTCTCGGTTGAATCGAACCAAGAAAACACTGTTTAAACCGAGAAATGAACCAAGCAGTAGGAGAAATCTCCGGAGCGACTGTTCACTGAGACGGAGTAAAGAATCTGACAGTTCAGGTTTGAAATTACACAGATAGAGCTGCTTCTTAGAGCTCGTGCTCAAAGTTCTATTTTGGAATGGTATTAACCATTTCACCTCGAGCAGTTCTAGTGGTGGGACAAACTGCTACTGTCATAATATAGCAAGACTTCATGTTGTTTGAAGAGTGGCCCACTGATGAAACTGCTCATCGAAGCTCTTCCAGAAGGCGGGAAGGGCTTGATGTCGAGGTCAGTCACCAGAGACATAAACCCGGTGACTCCAGGGTGGAGACCTACACCTGACTCAAACCAACCATCAACGTAGACATACACAGAAGGCGAATTCTCGAGTGATGCCTTCCTTGGCCTGTGGGCAGAAGAAGAGCTCGAGGCTGAACGGTGCCAAAGAGGCGACCATTTTCTTTTATACTTTCGGCGGGGACCACCCATCCACTCGAGCATCAGACCATCCGTTGTCAGACCCCCTCCACTGGAGAGGGCAGCGGACTGGACCCGGCCTGTCTGACTGAACAGCTTTCATGCAAAGTCTCCCTACCGTCACCTGACCCGCTCATGGTCGACTCCGTCAATGTAGGCTGAAGACTTATTTTCTTTAATAAGCATAGTTAAAAGTAAGCGGTACTTATTTCGGGATATATTACAAAACAATAAACTGAAAACTAAGCTGCTAGTTTGAAGTTTGACTCCCGGCAGGCGAGTGACGTCATCACTGAAGTGCACTTGACGGCAGGAAAAAAGGAACTGAGGCGGTTGGAGGGTCAATGTCCAGATAGTCATTGCCGCATGAGCTGAGGCTCGTGGTGCCGCTCCTCACGGCTCCATCTCTGGCGCTGGCCCTCTTGCAAAAGTTTGCTCCGCTGGGACACAGCGACTCCAAGGGATCCCATCTGTGTGAATGAGTGGCGGAGACTTTATGTCCAGGAAGATTTACAGTAGGTATGTAATTTTCATATCTTGTCTGTGTCAATCTTCACCATTCATCACTGGTGGTGGATACTGAGCCCCGAAGGGGCCTCCAGAACCTCCCTAAGGGACAAAAGTCCCTCAGTCTCCAGTGGGGAGGCACTAGAGGAGGGAATCCTAGCAGGCCTGGCTAGGCCTGAGGCTGGTCTGGGTGAGGCAAGATTCTCCTAGTAGGAGAAGGGAGGTGCTCCTGGCACTCTCGCCTCACCCTACAGGAAAAAAGATGAGTTCCCGGAAATAGAGGATCGTCACCCTACACCGGGCCAGGGGTGACAACTGGGAGAGAGAGACGAAGCCACGCCACCCATCTAATGCAGATCGTTGTCCCCACCAACCTAGAAACGACCTCACTGGCATCATATGATGTCCTTGCCTGGTGCGCAGGCCCCGTGTGGAGAGGGCAATGGCCTATCTGTTTGCCTCTGAATCAGGCAAAGATGCTAGGATTTGACCTAGCAGAGACCATAAGTGCCTGTTGTAGGCAGCATGGTGGGCATGATGAGAAGATTACACAGAAGGAGGCGTGTCAAGGAGAAAGCTCTCCTCCCCCCAAAAAATCTAACTCAGCTGAGTCGGATTCTGGGGGTTGATCACGCTGTGGGCTTCTATGCCCAGTGGGTGTGTCCAGAAGAGTCACACCCAATGGGGGGTGAGGCAAGGCACCCGGAGACCCAAGGGGGCCCAATACCTCAGGCGGAGGTCCCTTGGGGCTGGAGGTTGGTTTGAGGGGCGTCACCAGGCCCAGTACAATGCCTCCTGAAAGGGATTAGGCCAAGTGGAAACCATCAGGTTGCCTGCACTGAACTCGCCCTAAGAAGGCACACGCTGACCGGTCAGGTCTGCTCACCAAGGGTGGAAATATGGAGCTTGTCGAGCAACCCCATTTGGAAGAGCTGACAGCTGGAAAGATCAGCCGCTGGGAATAGGTGAACAGAAGAGTCCTCTCCCTCAGAGGAGGAAGATGAGGGAGCTGATGAGTTGGGAGAGCTGGGTTCCAGTTGCACAGGGAAGTGGTGAAACACCTCCTGGTCCATGGACTGATATTAGGCAGGGGACAGTCCAGCCATGGACCTGAACTGTTCCCAGGTGAGGGGCCCCATAGGGCCAGAGTGACCTGGGAAAGGGCGTGGAGTTGGCAGAGGCAAAGGGACCACACACCTCCGAGGAGGGGCATGACCTCTGCCCGGGCTAGGGGACCTGCCGGGAGACCTCAAAGGAGGAGGAGGAGATCCGGTGGTTACGGCAGACGAAAGCTGCTCAACTGAACTGGAGCAGCCAGAGCTGAGCCTGAAAGAAGAAATTCCCCTGTGAAACGACTGGGGCTGTATGAGCCCAGAAGGGAGGCCCCTAACCTCTGAAGATGAGGTCCCTCTCAAGGAAACCTCAGGTGAGAAGGTCAGACCAGTGCTGTGACTCCTCCCTGAATGCCGATGGGTTCCCAGGAAAGGGCGCTGCCCTGACTCCAACCCCCTCAACCCTTTGTACTCGAAAAGACCCCTCTTCCTCGTAATCAGCTGAGGCAACTGATACCCCACAGCTGCCTCCTGAGAGACAGCTGGAGGAGTAGTGCCCTCCCCTACCTGAGGTGCTCCAGCCAACCCAGAAGCATGGTCAATAAGAACAACCACCGGAGGTGGTACTCATCCCAAGGTGGCAGATGGATCACCAACGCCAGGCTTTCCTGAGGCACCACCCAGGGCACCAGAGGACTGGTCAGAGCCACTGACCCTGGAATCAGTCGAAGCCATCCACTGCAAGGGAGGCGGCTGAACTGGAGGCACTGCACTGGAGGTAGAGGAATCGGTGGACTGTTGAGAATCCGGCAGCCGGTCTGGGTCAGCCACAGAATCATCCTCCCCAGAGGAGGCCTGAACTCAGACTACTCCCCGTTCCCTCTCAGCCACGGTGCCACGAGGGACACCGCAAACTGGCCTTGTGCTGCCCACAGCACTGCGAATAGCGCCGGAGCCAGAGACGGCACCAGAGACTGGCCCCATGCCACCCACAGCACCGCCTGATCCCTGGCGCTGCAAGTGGTGCTGGAATCAGGGGCGGCACTGGCGGACGACGCCAAGGATGGTACCGGCCCAGGCTCAGAGGCCTCAGACCATGATGCCGGGGGAGCCTTCACCTCCGAGGAGGTGATTGCTTGAACTGTGCCTCCCACCTGACCCCCCAAGGAGGCCAGGCCGGGCCTCCTGCACCGTGGAAGTAGTTCCCGCTGCAGCAAGGCTGGAACTGGCGGAATCCCCCTCCTCCATAGGCTATATAGACCCAAGAGATGACCCAGAGGAAGGACCGAGAACCCTGCTCTTGGCAACCCATGTACACGCCTGTCCCCCCAAAGTTGGTGGCGTACATCCGACCTTCAGCATGCGCAACTCCAGAACACAGCATTCCATGGAGAAACAGGCATCACATCTGTCCCAATCGTGGTTCGGTCCCAAGCAGGTAAGCCAGCAGTCATGCTGATCCGTGGATGGAGTAAAGTTGCTGCAGGGACACTGGCGTATCAGAGGCCGACCCACCCTCGACAATTTTTCTTGTGCCCTGAACCAGACATGTCCATACGGAAAACTGAAAACTAAAAAAAAACAGCACTCGGCGTCGACGAGAAATAAATAGGAAAGGTCTTACCAGTTAACACCGAGGATGGAGCAGCAGAACTAGGACTGTAGAAAACTAACCGACAGACTCGACTGCAGAAATAATGGCATACAACGTGATGTCGTTCTCACGTGGCAGTGGAAGAAGCAGAACTGGGGCTGAGGAGGCATCGATGACAGTTACTCTCCAACCCGCGAGCGCCATGTATTACGTCGGCCTCAAGGGTGTCGCCGTCTTGATGTAAACTCCTCCTCTTGCAAAAAAAAAAAGCTCCCACGGGGTCCTGATCCTCCAGCTCACTACTCACCAGTGATGAATGGTGAAGACTGACACATACACAATCTGCCACTGGGGAACAGCTCCAATTTGGTTGACTGGGGTAAGCAGTGATCGTGAGTGCGATCTAAACTCTAAACTCTTCTCGAAGAAAGCACAAGTTAAAAAAAAAAAAAAAGCAAAAAAGCAGCTATACAAGAAAAAAACTTTAACAGAGGAAAAAAACTGTCTCAGAGATAGTGTGTGTGTGTGTGTTTGTGTAACACATGGTAAATAAAAGTTGGAAAAAATTGCTGACCAGCAATTATAAATAATAAAAGATGGGAAAGTGTGTCATACTCGAATGTAATGGTTGCCCTCGGTGTGAGATGCTTTAATAAACCCCTCGGGCTTCGCCCTCGGGGTTTATGTAGCATCCCACCCACGGGTGACCACTACATTCTCGTTAAGCACACTTCCCCATCCATTATTGTATATATAATTACTCACTCAGTATAACTATTAGAAAACATAAATGTTATTCTCAAAAAAAGTGATACATAGAAAAAACATTCTGTCTTAATGACTATCCTGTGTAAACTGAACTCTGAAAAGAAAAAAACAGCATATGAGGCTCTATTGTATATGATACCCCTAAACCAAAAATCAGTCCATCAGGGCGCAGTAGTGTTGTAGCTCAGAATGCTGACAACCCAACTCTGGGAACAAGACAAAGTCATGGGAGGGCTGGCATGGAGGAGGAGGAGGATCGAGCATCCAGAGACCATTCTTCTTCTCTGAGTAGGGCTCATACTGGTCTGTCAAAGTATTTCCGCTTGGGGTACCACAAGTGGAAGTACAAGGCAGGAGAGGCTGGAGAGAGAGAGAATTTGGTTGGCTCTGTGAGCCAACATGGAGCTGCATGCACAGATGCCCACTGAGCCCTTCTTGCTGATGTCCTGAGGGCTTGAAGAAGAAGAAGAAAAAAAACTTGACTAGCAGCATGATGCCCAGTAAAACAGGACTCCATGTAGCCTTCAGTTGCCTTGTAGTCACATGAGCTCAGGAGGAGAGACTCATCCCTGGTCCTGTGGGGTGATCGGCAGAGTTGGAAGGAGGCCATAGGTAGGGTTCTTGCCTGAGGTAGTTGAAGGCATGGCCAAGCAAGAAAGGAGGCAAAAATACAGATTTTAAAAAAGATAAAAAGAAAAGCAAGCTTACCTTATAAACACTTCCAAATGCTCCGGTCCCTAGGTGATCTAAAATTGCATAGTTACCCATGAACTTTGTAGGTGCTTTATTTTGATTAACACCTTCAATATTTTCAGTAATTTGTTTTAGTTCATCCTCCTATGTATATAGAAACATTGAAATGGCAGTGTTTAGATTCAGATTGCTCAGTTTGTACCTTAAAAGCAACATCTTTGATCAAAATATGAAAAGTTGGCACTCACAGGTAAAGAGTTTAACTTCATGACCAACATTTCGTAGGCGTTGATGTCACGAACATAATGTCCAATATCAATGAATATCTCAAACATATCTGGAGGGAAAAGCCTGAAAAATCGTACAAAGTCAATAAAATTCTGAGCTTCTCTAGACTTAAGTATTTTATCTCCTTCTTTTCCAATGAGAGCAATGTGTTGAGTACTCATAACTTGTTTTGTAATTCAACTGTATTCCTGTGTGGGACAGTTTCTTAAAAAATGTTTTTAAACTGGAAAGTCATACTTGTCAGTTGCACTCTTGTCTTGGACTAATCATATTTCACAGCAATGTGAACAAGTTAAAAGTTGAATGACCACTTCCTTCTAATGAAACCTCAAAGGCATTCTGGGCTAAACACATTTTAAATACCTCTGTGACTGATTCCATTGGTCAGAAAGAAAAAAAATACTGTAATAATGATGTTTCTTCTAAGGGGTTCAATAGTGAATCATATAAGTAGCATCATATCATGCCTCAGATGCTGCCCCAGAAACAGAACAGAATTAGAATGTAATTCAAACTCTGCACTGTGGTCACTCACCCCCTACTGGCTTAATGCCAGATTTGTTGCTGAAGAATAAAGGGAGCAGTGACCATCTATCTAACTAACCTAGAACAATTTATGAATTTTAACAAATCTGAGTGATTGAACCACTTTTTCAACACTGTTAAAAATGTAAACATTATAAGCAATAAATGCTCAAGCAAATTTAAAATCAGTCGATTCTTAGCTGAACCCTTTTTACTCAGGTTCTAGAGGGGAAGGTAGGATAAGAAAAATGAAAATTACGTACCTACCGTAATTCTTGATCTTCTCTTATATCTTCACTATTCATTACTGCTTGGGTAGAGCCAGGCGTGCACCCGCTATGGGAAGATTTTTTTTTGAGTCGGCTCCACACGCTTAGCCCCCCCAAGAGCGGCAGCTCTGCGTCATGAGCAGGGCAGACGTTAGATGTCACGAACTCCTCCTCCATCTCAGTTCTGGTAGCCGGAGAGGTGGAAAACAAAGGGTAAGGAAAAGGAGAGCGAGGCAAGAGAGCCGAGGGACAGAAAAAGGAAAGGATATAAACTGAAAAAGGAATAAGCCGGTACAGGACAGAAAGAAAGAGAGAGAGAATGCCTACCCTAAGGGACCGCAGGGCCTCCCTTCTGGGGCAGCTCAAGGAGGAACAGATAAAGAGAAGAGAAAGAAAGAAGAAAGGAAGAAGAAGAAGAAGAAGAAGAAGAAGAAGAAGAAGAAGAAGAAAGAAAGAAAGAAAAGAGGGATGTTGAGAGGGGAGAACACTGCCCATAGATATATTGGTTGAGAGGCTTATGCTTGGAACCAAAACAAGGAGCAAGAATCCTCCTGATAGGACTGAGAGAAGGTTCAACTGAACCGCTTGTACAGATTGTACACAAAGGGCAGATTCTCCTAATCTCCCATCATTCCAACCTCTACACTCTAGCTGAGAGCTCACAGACTGCCTGCAGGCAGAAAATCTGTTCTGGAAGAGAGTGCCCAACTAGGAGGAATGAGCCCTTAGCACCTTGTTAAGTGCTAACACAGAAGTGTGTGGGGAGGGGTTAAGCCCTACAGAATGCAGCTTTGTATGAAAGGATAGAGTGGGAACTCAATCGGACTCCCTGAAGGCAAGGAAAGAACAACAGCTCAAGGTTAATGAAGTGCCAGAAGCACCAACCTGAAGAAGCTGACAATATTAATTAATACCTGCCAGAGGGAACCTGAAAATTGGGGCCGAGCCATAGAGGGATGGTCTCTTCAGCTGTGAACTGAACAACATGGCTAAGAAGCCAAGAGGTCACCCCTAGGGGCACTCGGAAAGAGTTCCCTCAGGATAGAATAAATCCTACTCGTTCCCCTTCACCTTGAGGGAAAAGGATCCGTCCAGAGAAGAATGGAAAATCAAGATAGCTTTTTTTTTTTTAACTTAAAGGCCAACGAGGAAGGGAGAGGAATGAGTAGGGCGGGGAGATGCCACAGTAGGAGGCCACTGAGGGGAAGGTGGGGGGGTATCAGTAATGAATGGTGAAGATACAAGAGAAGATCAAGAATTATGGTAGAGTGCGTAATTTTCATATCTTCCTTGTCCAATCTTCACCATTCATTATGAGTGAATATAGCTCCCCAGGGAGATAATAGAAACCCTGAGAACAAGACCCTCAGCCTCCTGCTGGTGGGAAACAGAAGGGGAAGACCCTGGGCTAATCAGATGAGAAGCCAATGGCGGAGGAGAGCTTGGAGGTGTCCCCGGGGACAGGAAGATGGAAAAGCCCTGCAGAAGCCTCCCAACCCTGGAGGAAAAAGATGGGTCCTCCGAGAGCGGCGAATCACCCTACGCCAGGCCAGGGAGATAACCTTGACGACCAGCCATGCTGTCCGTCATACAGATCGCTGTCCCTGCAAGCCTGGAAGCCACCTCATTGGTGTCATAAGATGCCTTGCTTGGTGTCTTGCCAGCTCCAGGCCTATAGCAGAGAGGCAATAGCTTGTCTGGATTGCTCCGTATCAGGCATTGATGCTAGGACTTGGGAGAGCATCGACCATAAATGCCTACTGTAGGCAGCATGGTGAGCCTGATGTGATGCAATGTATAACATCGCATGAGAGGAAGAGAACACTCTTCGCCCCCACCAGTCAAACTATAGGGAATCTGAGTCCGGTGGGCGGTCGTGCGCCAGGCGGCAGTGCCCAGAGGGAGTTTCTAGGAATGCCAATCCCGAAGGAGGGTTGGGAAGAGAACCTAGAGACTCCAAAGGGGCACAATACCTTCTTCTGCAGTCTGCCAGAGCTGGAACAGGGACGGCTGGCGACTGCCAGGAACGGATAGATGCCTCCTGGAAGGGAATAGGCCAGGACAGTACCACCAAATGCTGGGCACTGAATTCAATGAGGAATTCATGGCGCTCTCGTTCGATGTGTCTCGCCTAACAAAGGAGATCTACGAAGATCCTCACCATCCTCAAAGGAATCGCTGATATTCAGTGAAATCAGCATCGGAGGAGAGATGAGCAGTGGGTTCCTCTCCCTCCGAGGGGGAGACGAGGATGATGGAGAGCTCGAATGTCCAGAGGACTCCGCGGCAGTGGGGATAAGCGAGAAACACCCGCTCATGTATATATCTAACGATGTGGGGAAGGCCGCTGCAGAGCCTCTGAACGTCTCCCAGGATAACGGGCCTGTAGGACTGACATGGCCTGGGAGAGAGGGGGCTGGCTGCAGAGGAACGGGAGAGGGACACCTACGATGAAGCAACTGTCTTCTGCTGAGGCTCTGAAATCCGGAAAACAGAGCCTGAGATGGCGGGATCCCAGACAACAAACCAGGTTGCAGAACGGAACCCTGGGGATGCGAAGCCTGGAAGAGCCTAGTAGGGGATCCTCCCCTGTGACGAACCTGGGGCTGCATGGGTCCAGAAGGGCAACCCACAGCAATGCCACCAGAGGGGTCCTTGGAGCCCAAGAGGGAAAGACAGGGCCCAGTGCTATGGCTCCTACCCACACCCTGAGGGGTGGCAGGTGAAGACTGAGGTGCCTCAACCCCCCAGACTCTGAGAACGTCCTCCTCCTCGACCCCAGCGACACCTCACCCCAAGCAGGTGCAGCAGCACTGGGATCGGCAGCTACTGCAACCCCCCTCAGGAGGATGAGCCCCTCCCACCACCTCCACGTCATCCTCCTCCAGGGACCCTAGACCACCCCCGGCCTGGGAGGCCTCAGGAGAGGACAGCAGAGGAGACAGAGGAATAGGCGCGCTGGGCTGCCTAGCACCTCGTCTCACTAGAAACCCTGACTCCGAAGAGTCAGGGTGCCAGGACGGGTCCACATCCAAATCATCCTCCTCCGAGGAAGAAGAGATCAGTTGGACCTCAATACTGGCCACCCCAGGGGTCTCCAGAGAAATGGCACCGCGAATGGCGCCGGAGCCAGCGGTGGCGGCGGACGATCTCGGACCACCCGCAATGCCCAAACCCGGCCCGACTCCCCAATGGCATTGATCAGACCCACAGCACCGCCCTCAGTGCCGGGATGTGACTTGGCACCGCTAAGAGAGTCAACCGGGCCCACGGTGCCGCGGCGGTGCCGAGAACCAACACGGTGCTGCGAACGGTGCCACCTCAATCACCAGCACTGCGAACGGCACCGGGATCCGGAGCGGCACCAGAAGGCGGCATTGAGGGTCCACCGATGCCAGGCCCAGCAGACCTGGGCCTCGACACTGGAGGAGCCTGCACCAGAAGAGGTGACTGCTGAGTCGGTGTCTCCTACTGGCCCCAGGAGGGATCACAGTGCTCCTCCAACACTCTGAAGAGGCCTCCTTCTCAGCAGAGTAGAAGATGAGGAGGCCTCCTCCTCTCAGACTCCAGACCATATAGGCCTGGGAGGGACCCAGAGGAAGGGTCTAGAGATCTTACCTGGGAATCCCTGGAGTAATGCCGTCCCAGTCGGGCCCTTACCCGATCTTGAATCTGTGGGACTTCTAGGGACCGACATCCATCGAGAAACAGGTGTCACATGTATCCATATTGTGGGTTGGGTCCCAGGCAGCGAAGGCAAACATCAGCCGGTCCGTGGGAAAATGCCAGCCACAGGAGCACCGGCTATGGGGCATGGCCTGCCTTCGACTTATGTTTGGCTCCTGAACCTGACATTATGAGAAATAAACAGAAAAACACAGCAAAAAGATCCCGGTGCCATAAGAAAAAAATGGAAATTACGTACCTACCGTAATTCTTGATCTTCTTGGACAAGTCTCCACCATTCACACTAATAGGATCTGTGCCGGCCCAGCTGGAGCAAACTTTTTTGCTAGAGGGTCGGTGCCAGAGATGGAACCATAAAGAGGGTACCATGAGCCTTAGCTCATCCGTAATATTCAAGGCTTCACCCTCCAACCACCTCAGTACCTTTTTTTCCAAGGAGGTGCAGCGTAACCTAACCTAGAAGGATAGCCTAACAAAAAATGGACATAAGATAGTCTGGACGACCCGTATAAAAAGGGTCAACAAAGGAGTCTTCACAGCCTAAATATTGAGGGAGTGAAGACCAACAGCAGAGGTGAGCTCAGGGGATGGAGGGTGGGCATGTGAATGAGTGGTGGAGACTCATCCAAGAAGATCAAGAATTATGGTAGGTACATAATTTCCATATCTTCCTGGACATAAAGTCTCCACCACTTATTCACACTAATGGGAGAGTACCGAGCTAATAATCCCCCAAGAGGGTGGCAGGAGAGACCAAGAGCTCACAGTTTTAGGACAGGAGTCCATTGAGGATGGTTTTGCCAAAAGAAAGATGTCGTCTGGCATAGACATCTAGGGCATAGTGTTTGACGAAAGTAGGCACTGAGCTCCAGGTAGCCACACTGCAAATATCTGCAATGGGCACATTGCGGATTTCCGCTAGGGATGCCGCGACCGCTCTAGTAGAGTAAGCATACACTCTGCCCTCCAGCTTAATCTGCACCATGGAATAACAGTGGTGAAGGCATGCCACCAGCCATGCTGAAATACATCTGATAGCGACAGGCTGACCCAGCCGGGTCTCGCTGAAGGAAACAAACAGTTGTTGAGCTTTGCAAAAGGTTTTTGTTCTATCTAGATAGAAATGCAAAGCTCTTTTGACATCCAAGGAATGAAGAGACATTCTTCTTCATTATGGAAGTTCCAAAGTAAGTGGGAAGGACCAAAGGTTGATTTAGATGGAATTCTGAAACAATCTTAGGGAGAAACATAGAATGGGTCATAAGAACTACTTTATCTTTATGAAACACAGTATATGGGGGGGGTCTGTGACTAGGGCATGTATCTCAGAGACCCTGCAGGCTGAGGTAATGGCCACTAGGAAAGCCGTTTTCCAAGTGAGAAATTTCAATTCACAGGTAGCTAGAGGCTCGAAAGGTTTTCGAGTGAGCATGTCTAGCACAAGATTAATGTCCCAGGCTGCGACTGGACGTCTTACAGGAGATCTGGTATGCAGAATTCCCTTAAAAAAAACTCTTAACCACATTTAACTGAGCCAGTGAGAAGGAAAGTACTGGCTCATGGTAAGCTGAAATGGCACAAAGTTGAACCTTAACTGTACAGTATTGCAGACCTGAATTTGAGAGATCTAAGTGTAACCCCTTACAAATGGGGGTTCCTAAAAGCCTTCCCGGAGCTTGCCTAAATGCCCCCTGCCTAACTGGTGTTCGGCACTATGGCGCCAAAATGCAGGCATTGTGAGTGCTTTCAAAGCCTCCAGTAATGTCTCTTTAAAGGCTGCCTGCTCGCAGGCTTCAGCAGGCTGGTATGGGGGGGGGGACTGGTGTTTCCCTGTTTGAATCCCGCCTGAGCTGCAGTGTAATCGCCCCATCCTGTAGTCGCTGAAAAGTGTAAAGGGAGCCCTTCTGATAGATGTGACTGTTTGGCTATAATCCTTTAAAGTATTCGTGAAATTACAGTTGTCTAACCTGCTTTCATTGCAGCTGGGACTTTGTGTACTTGGCCCCTCCATTTTGGACCTGGACTGCTGAGCTGGGCCAATAGGGTAACAGGGGTGATTGAAATGGAGTAACTGGCGACCAACCAGGATTGGGACTCTCAATGGAGCCTGCTGACCAATGGAGACTCAGCTAGTAATTCTGGGAAGTGAAGTCTGGATTATGGCACCTTCTTTGCACCAATAGGGGCAGTATCAAGTGATTGGCATCTGCAGCCCACCTATGGGATCGGGTGGCACCCGAATGGAGAGACTTGCCCTAACTGCCAAAGGGCAGAGACATTGTGGCTGTGAGCGAGGAAGGAGCTCTGGGCTCCTGCGCCATTGAGTTTTTGCGTGGGAAGGGTGTGTGTGGAAGGCCAGATTCGGGCGGCTCGGTCACCGGAGAGTATCTGACTAAATCCGCTGGGTAGCGGTCAGAGGAGGATGTGCAGGAGCGCAGCTACCTACCAGGCTTACCCTGTAGAGGACTGGAGAATCTGCTGAATCGTGCTTGGCCTGTCAGGAAAAAGTGAAGCTGCGTTGACTCCCTGATTAGCTGTGAGTTCAGTCGGGCCCTAGGAGCAGCTGCCTGGTGTGATGTACCCTCATAGCTTTTCATATAAATGTGTGGAGAAGTGTCTGAAGTTCAGGCTCGGCCCTGCAAGTGGGTGTGACAAGCGTTTTTCCTTCTGGAGTCGTGAGTACTAAATCAGGGTAGCTCCCTGTTAAATGTTCCTAGCAAGAGCAAGATCTTCTGGTTACTTTGCTGACTACACTAACTGAGCCTGCTGGCTCCATCTAATCTTCATAGGAATTAAATGCTCATTTGTGTCAGGGCCCCAACCAGCTGCATCGAGGAACTAGCCTTTAGGGCTTGGGTACCCACAGACAGTAACTTATAGGTTAGGCCTGTGCACAGAGCCCTAGGTAGATACTCATATATTACAGTGGTAAGCCAATCACCCTGATTTCCCCCGGTCCTTGTTATCTCCCCTTAAATAAATCAGATTGCTTGTTTTGCAAAAGTACACTGGCTAGTTGTGTATTAATGGTGACATTCTGCACAGTGAATATTGTGTAACTGTACCTTGCACTTGGGGGTCCCTGGAGTGAGCTGAGTGGTTCGAACCGGGGAGTAGTGTCCATGGTAAGTGAACTGGATTCTTATTGGGCCACTAGTGGGAAGAGGGGTTGCAGCAACCCAGAGGGCTGTGACCAAGTCAACCTCGACTGTTCTAACCCAGACCTGTGGGTGGGCACCGCCAACGGATCTGGGCCCCTCACCCTGTTACATAAGGTAGGCAGGGTAGTAGCCCATAGGATAGCGCCCCTGGGGATTTACAAATGGAAGCACCACTGGGATTAGCGTCCCCTAGTTGCCGAGTGGGCAAAGTGCATAAATATGGATAAATTAAAGGAAAAACTGGAAGGGGATATCATGGCTAAGATTAAGCTGGACCCTATTAAGACAATGGTACATAAACTGATGGGGTGGGGTGAAGCCGAAGAGCTGGCCTCTCAGAGAATTGTGTTACTACTAGATGTACCTCTGGGGACAACGACCGCTGAAATTATTTCTGCAGTGGAGCGTGTTAAATGTTTAGGCAAGGTAGAGGTGAAGGGGCGTATGGCTGACCTACTCGATCAGACTTTGAGGTGTTACTCTTGTGTAGCATAGCCATCGACCCCGAGAGGGTACTTCCAGTGATTTACCCGGAAGGTGCCCAACAGGGGTGGAGGGTCATTCACATTCGGAGTGGGTTAGCCACCCGGGAGTCTCCCAGACTAACAGTTTCAAGATAACTACTTAAATTGTAGCTGTGGAAGGGAGGACTACCCAAGAGTTACTGCAGGTCTTGGACCTTTCCAGTGAACCCACCCCTCAGGCTTCCCTGGTACCTCTCCAGAGCCCTCAACAGTTCTATCTTGGCTCCACCACCCTAGTGGTTCCTCTATACAGCTAGATTCTTTTTTTTTTTTTTTTATAATTTTGTCTTTCTATGGAGGACCCATCATTTGTCAGCCCTGGTCATGGCCCTCGGAAGCCTACACCCAGCGTCTATGGCTGCGAGGTCCCCAATCACCAGGCTTGCCCCGGAGCGGGGCCATAGCCACCTTCTTCCGTGACAGAAGCCAGTATTTAGTTGGGGGACCTGCAGCAATGGTGGTGAATCGAGGTCTTCTGGGGGCTTCATGTAGACATGGTCCTTGCCACCTTGATTTTCTGCCATTTTGCTTAAGGAGGCAGGGACATGCAATGACGCCATGCGTCCGCCCGCCTCCCAGAACTGTGGCGTCAGTCGCTTGAGATCCCAAGCCTCCGCCAGGAAGTCCTCAGTGCCTGATCGCTTCCCCACCCTCCCTGGAGAAGGAGAGCAGTCAGTGGACGCCCATCCTTCTCCCGGCAAACCCTCCGATGACCTGGGTCCATTCCCGAACCGGGTCACCGGCATTGCAAGTGGAAATCCCACCGCTGTGCCGACGGGCTGGCCTATACAGCTAGATTCTTACTGTAGGCTAAACTTTTTTTCTGGCACAGTGCCAGTGCCTTCAGGGGAGGATGATTTGGAGGCGTGGATGGACTACGCCACCCCCCTAGTCCAGCAGTGGCAATGCTCTGAGGGGGAGAAATGAAAGAGACTGATGGAGAGTCTGCGGGGCCCAGCTTTGGAAGCCATTAGGTTCTTGCAGGCCACTAGCTCAGAAGCCACTGCAGCAGAGTACCTTTCTGCTTTAGAGGGAGTGTTTGGGAGTACAGAAACTGGGGAAGACTTATTATGGAAATTCAAGTCTGCCAAGCAATGGAGGAATGAGAAGTTGTCCGCCTTTGTTACTAGGGTGGAACGGGCCTTGCAAAAGGCCTATCGGAAAGGGGGGATCACAGCCACAGCCTTGAACCAGGTCAGGTTGGAACATGTTTTGAATTCTGCTAGATTTTCCAGTGTGATATTGTTAAAACTTAAGTTACAAGATAGACGGGCTACCTCGCGTGAGTATTGTCAGTTGATGAGGGAGATTTGAGAAGTAGAGACTGATGAGGAGGGGTGGGAACCTTATGTGGGGGCTGTGAATCTGTGCCAAACCCCCGAGCCTAATGAACTGGATGACACCCATCTTTCGAGGGGGCCTGATGTTTCCCCTGTCCCCCCAGAGTTGCAAGGAGGGTTGGGGGTGTGTGCCATTTCCTCTGATCCTCAAGTAGAAAGTGAGTTGAGGGCCGAGATTAGAAGTTTACGAGAACTGGTGAGGGATTTGAAGCAAACTGCTACCCATCCTGTTAGGTTCAAGGAACCAGAGTTATCTAGAAACAAATGCCCTAGTTGGTGGGACCCTCTCACCCCCAGGATGGCCCCCAGCAGGCAAGGTATCCCCCTTCCACTAAAGACCCTCGGGACTCCAAGTTCTGCTATCATTGTGGGGAGGATGGACACTTTCAGACTGAGTGCCAGTGCCAGAGAATTTAATGAAGGTCAATAGCAAGCTGATCACCTGGCACACGAGAGCCTATACCCGACCCCTAGGAAGAGTTTTGTGACCGGGCCAATGCCCAAGCAACTGCCAGTGCTCTGCCCCAGTGGTCTGATGTGGTGGAGTCTTGATGGAGCCCGGTGCAGTGAATGGGATCCCACCGGAGCTGTGTTGGACAGTGGTTCCCAGGTGACCATTATGTTCCAAGACTGGTATTAAACACACCTGCCTGAGGTACCCCTACAACCCTTGGACCGGTCTACATGTATGGGGCTGAGTGATAAGGCATACCTGTATTTGGGGTGTATCCGAATCTGGCTGTCTTTTCCTACTTCTGTTGCTGGGATGGATGAACAAGTGGAAACCCTAGCCTTAGTATGCCCCCCCCCACTGGACTGTATGATGGGGTGCCCTTGTTGATTGGGACATATGCTCACATGTTTGGTCGATTAGCCCAATTGTGTTCGGAAAAGCAAGTGTCTAGGACTGGGCGAGCCCTAAGAATACCTGCTTTGACCCAGAAGGCCTATGAGACTCAGAGGAAGGCTAGCCAGGAGGAACCTGAAGGCCCGGCGGGTGTCGTATGGAGAAAGGACCCAGAACCGTTGCTACTTGCCCCAAATGCCCAGTGTGTTTTGCAAGGGGAAGTCCGAATTAGAAAAGATGTTAAGAATAAGTTATTGATGCTGGATGCATCCGTGGAGGGAAGACTGCCTGAGGGACTGCTGGTTAAACCCAGTATCATGCCTGCTACAGCCCATGCTTACGCTAGGAGGGTGATGGTTCAAGTTCATAATGTGTCTGACAAAGAGATTCGAGTAAATAGAGGTTGCACCCTGGCAAGTGTACATTGTGCAAGTACTGCAGTGCTGCCCAATAGCAAGGGTTCGAGGAAGGATGACAGAGTAACTCCCAACTTGCTTGATTTCGGTGACTCCCCGTGGCCTGCTGAATGGAAAGTGAGGATCAGTGAGAAGCTAGCCAAAAGAGACCAGGTATTTTCCCTAAAAGAATGGGATGTGGGTTGTGTGCAATGGGCTGAGCACCACATCCGGCTGCATGATGAAAGGCCTTTTCGAGAGAGATCTTGGCGCCTGGCCCCTGCTGACATAGACAATGTGAGGCAGCATCTGCAATAGATGCTTGCTGCTGGTGTGATACAAGAATCCAGAAGCCCCTATGCTTCCCCCATTGTAGTGGTGAGGAAAAAAAATGGGGCTGTTCGAATGTGTGTAGATTACCGCACCTTGAATCGGCAGACCATCCCAGATCAGTATACCATGCCACGCATACAGGACGCCTTGGACTGTCTAAATGGCAGTAATGGTTCTCTGTGTTAAACCTCCGAGTGGAACTATCAGATCCCGATGGCTCTGGAGGGTCAAAGAGAAGACTGTGTTCATTTGCCCCTAGGCTTCTAGAGTTTATGTGGATGCCTCAAGAATTTCAAGGTGCCCCACTACTTTTCAGGCCTGATGGAGACGTGCTGTGGGGGCATGAATTTGCTTCGAATGTCTGGTTTATTTAGATGATGTTATAGTGTTTGGAGCTCCTTGGAAGAACATGAAAATTGATTGTTCAAGGTCCTGGATTGGCTGGAAGACTTTGGTCTTAAGTTATCTATAGACAAGTGCCAGTTCTTTCAGATCTCTGCAAGATATGTGGGCACATAAGTATCACCGGAAGGCATAGAGACGGACCCCAACAAAGTGAAAGCTTTGACTACTTGGCCTCAGCCAAAAATTTGAAAAGAACTACAACAGTTTCTGGGGTTTTGTGGATATTATAGGTGGTTTATCAAAGACTATTCTCGAGTGATCCGACCCCTCCTCAACCTTACTCAGGGGTATCCTCCCACCCACACAAAAGTATAAAGAAGTTGTCTCTCTGAGACTGAGAAAAAGTATTTTCGTCTGAATGATGTGTTTGGAAACCGCTGGACTACTGAGTGTGAGGAAGCTTTCTATGACATTATATATCAACACCCATGCCCCAGTGCTGGCCTATGCTGACCCGACCAAGCCATATGTTCTCCATACTGGACGCCAGTATACAAGGATTGGGGGCTGTGTTGTATCAGGAGCACCCAAACGGGCTAAGACCTGTAGCTTTGACAGCAGAAATCTGACTCCTTCAAAAAAAACTATCCAGTGCACAAACTAGAGTTCCTGGCCTAAAGTGGGCCATTGTTGATCAATTTCATGACTACTTATGACGGTGCCAAGATATTGGTGAAGACTGATAACAATCCTCTGACATTGTGGAGACCTCAGCCAAGTTGGATGCCACTGGCCACAGGTGGCTCTGCATTAGCCACCTATGACTATGCTGTTGGGTACAGAGCAGGCCTAAACCATATAGATGCAGATGCTCTCTCTCAGAGGCCTGTGCCCCAAACCAACTGGGTCGGTTTTCAGAACCTGACAACAAGAGCCTGCCAAAAATTTGACAAGGAGGAACAGGTGTTTCCTGATGCTGTGGACTGCATGGTGGATTGCTTGGGGCCATCCGAGAACTGCATACCTGCTGCTGTCATTTTTCTGCATTAGACACTAGTGCACTGCCCCAATTCAACAATGATAGTCTCCAATGGGCTCAATCCGAGACCCCATGATAAAAACTGCTTTGGAGGCTCTGCAAGCAGGGAGGGACGTGTCCAAACTGCGTTCCACTGACTTGAGAACTGCCTTGTTATACAAAGAAGGTTCAAAGTTGAAACTGATTAATCAACTACTATACAGGGAGACTGTGGACAAAGAGGGCCGGGTAGACAAACAACAACTGGTGTTGCCCACTGCTTTTAGAGAACTGGTGTTGCGGTCCCTGCACAATCACATGGGACACCTCGGCATAGACCAAACCCTTGACTTAGTGCAGTCCCGATTTTATTGGCCCAAAATGGGTGCTGATGTGGAGCAGTATATCAGGACTTGTAGCCGATGTTTACAAAGAAAGACCCTGCCTCAGAGGGCTGCTCCCCTGGTTAATATCACTACTAGTGCCCCTATGGAACTGGTCTGCATTGATTTCTTGAGTCTAGAACCAGATATGAAAAACAACAGCAACATATTGGTAGTCACTGATCATTTTACCCGGTATGCACAGGCTTTTCCTACTAAAGATCAGAAAGCAACCACGTTGGCTAAAGTACTTGTTGAGAACTTCTTTGTTCACTATGGGGCCCCAGAGAATCCATTCCATTCAGGGGAGGACTTTGAAACATGATTAAAGAAATACTATCCTTGTGAGAGTACAAAGTCAAGAACCACCCCATATCATCCTCAGGAGATCCCCAACCTGGAAGGTTTAACCCACATTGCTTGATATGTGGGGCACACTGCAACCCTGGTACATCTATAAATGCACCAAAGTGATGCCACTGGATTTTCCATGTACAGACTGATGTTTGGGAGAAAGGCTAGACTGCCAGTGGATGTGTTGATGGGGGTACAAGCAGCAAATCATCTACAGTGTGTACAGAAGTTGAAGGCCCAATTAAACCATGCCTACCAACTGGCCCAGACCATGGCTGCTAAACGAAACCTGGCCAATATGGAGAGGTATGATAAGAAAGTGAAAGCAATGGAACTGAGAGAAGGGGATAAAGTGCTATTGAGGAATTTGGGACTGCATGGCAAGCATAAGATTGCTGACAGGTGGCATCACCTCCCTCCTATTGTGGGAAAACTAGAAGATTTACTTGTATATAAAGTGCGGCCTGAAAACAATTCAAAAGATGTGAAAACTATACACAGAAATCATCTGCTGCCAGTTGGATAGATATTGATAGAAGCTGAACCTCTCAATGCCCCCCACCGGGCCTGTAACTAGAGCTGCTGCCAAGAAAAAACTAAGATTGGTTGAATCTTCAGAAATCAAACTAAAGAGGCCTTCTCCACCAGCCTCTGATGAAGTTGATTGCCAATCTGTGTCTGAAGGCAGTGAGAATAACATTGAGTATTACCCCTCTTAGAATGGAACCAACTGTTTGAGGCAATCCCTAATTAACTCTAGGGATGAAGTTGGGCTTTCTGGACTGTCTGAGCCCCCAGCTTTGTCTCCGGAGCCAATGCTCCCAGAGGATGAAGTGAGCAGCAGCAAAGCCGAAGATGTGGGATCCTTGAGCCTGGCTGAACTGTCTGGCCTGGCTGAGCTATCTGACTTTTCAGAAGAATGAAGTGATGTGGGGGAGCAAGCTAGTGATATGCCAGAACCTGAAGAATACTTTGAGTGCCCTGATTGTACCCTGGTAGTGCCAGAAATGTCCCTAGCTGAACCAAGCAGTGTGGGTCCTGATATAGAGGGTCCTGTTCCCGAAAGTACTATGGGCCCTGGGTCCCCCTTCCCTATGGAGGTTCCCCCTACTAATCTAAGTGAGGCTGAAATGGAATCGGGGCCTGTAGCAGGTTTTTCCGAGACCCCTAGACGCACCGGCCGAGAAGTATGGCTTGTAGTAAGGTTGAGTTACGAGTCCCTGGGTCAGCCTGTGGACCTGCCTTTAAATGTAGTCCATAAAGGGGTGTATGTGTCCCCGAGCTCCTTGCCCAAGTTAGGCTTGGGAAATGACTCCAGACTGTTAGTATTGCCCTCTGAGTATTGTACCCCTGACCCAGTTAGCCTGCAAGTAGCTGATAGGGAAGGGGCCCCCTCTTTCCAGGTGTCATGGGCAGGAAGTAATGACCTGATTTAAAAAAGGAAAAGGTTGTCTGTATGTAATATTGCATAAACAACAGTAAAATGTGAGTACAGTGACAATGTATGTAACAAAAGGTCTATGTGCTATCAATCTAAACTGTGTTACCTTAAAGTGATTTAAGGGTAACTACTTGGAGAGCGGCCGTAAGTTCCTTCCAGGCCAGGAGAAGTGTAACCCCTTACAAATGGGTGTTCCTAAAAGCCTTCCTGGAGCTTGCCTAAATGCCCCCTGCCTAACTGGTGTTGGCACTATGGCACCAAAATCTGAGGCATAGTGAGTGCTTTTAAAGCCTCCAGTACTGTCTCTTTAAGGGCTGCCTGCTCGCAGGCTTCAGCGGGCTGGTATGGGGGGCACTGGTGTTTCCCTGTTTGAATCCTGCCTGAGCTGCAGTGTAATCGCCCCATTCTATAGTCACTGAAAAGTGCAAAGGGAGGCCTTCTGATAGGTGAGACTGTTTGGCTATAATCCTTTAAAGTATTCGTGAAATTACAGTTGTCTAACCTGCTTTCATTGCAGCTGGGACTTTGTGTACTTGGCCCCTCCATTTTGGACCTGGACTGCTGAGCTGGGCCAATAGGGTAACAGGGGTGACTGAAATGGAGCAACTGGCGACCAACCAGGATTGGGACTCTCAATGGAGCCTGCTGACCAATGGAGACTCAGCTAGTAATTCTGGGAAGTGAAGTCTGGATTATGGCGCCTTGTTCACACCAATAGGGGCAGTATCAAGTGATTGGCATCTGTAACCCACCTATGGGATCGGGTGGAGCCCGAATGGAGAGACTTGCCCTAACTGCCAAAGGGCAGAGATGTTGTGGCTGTGAGCGAGGAAGGAGCTCTGGGCTCCTGTGCCATTGAGTTTTCATGTGGGAAGCGTGTGTGTGGAAGGCCAGATTCAGGCGGCTCGGTCACCGGCGAGTATCTGACTAAATCCGCTGGGTAGCGGTCAGAGGAGGCTGTGCAGGAGCACAGCTACCTACCAGGCTCACCGTGTAGAGGACTGGAGAATCTGCTGAATCGCGCTCGTTCTGTCAGGAAAAAGTGAAGCTGCGTTGACTCCCCGACTAGCTATGAGTTTGGTCAGGCCCTAGGAGCAGCCGCCTGGTATGGGTACCCCTCTGTCGCTTTTCATATAAATGTGTGGAGAAGTGTTTGAAGTTCAGGCTGGGCCCTCCGAGTGGTGTGAGAGCGCTTTTCCTTCTGGAGTCGTGAGTACTAAATCAGGGTAGCTCCCTGTTAAATGTTCCTAGCAAGAGCAAGATCTTCTGGTTACTTCACTGACTACACTAACTGAGCCTGCTGGCTCCATCTAATCTTCATAGGAATTAAATGTTCATTTGTGTCAGGGCCCCAACCAGCTGCATCGAGGAACTAGCCTTTAGGGTTTGGGTACCCACAGACAGTAACTTATAGGTTAGGCCTGTGCACAGAGCCCTAGGTAGATACTCATATATTGCAGTGGTAAGCCAATCACCCTGTTTTCCCCCGGTCCTTGTTATCTCCCCTTAAATAAATCAGATTGCTTGTTTTGCAAAAGTACACTGGCTGGTTTGTGTATTAATGGTGAATTACTGCACAGTGAATATTGTGTAACTGTACCTTACTTTTCAGGGGGTCCCCGGAGTGAGCTGAGTGGTTCGAGCTGGGGGGGTAAGTGTCTATGGTAAGGACACTGTAACTGAACTGTGTGGGCCACTAGTGGGAAGAAAGGGGGGTTGCAGCAACCCAAAGGGCTGTGACCAAGTCAATCTCGACTGTTCTAACCCCGACCTCTGGGTGGAGGCACCCGCCAACGGATCTGGGCCCCTCACCCTGTTACAGTTAAGATAGGCGGGGTAGTAGCCCTTAGGATAGTGCCCCCTGGGGGTTACATAAGAGGTACTCTAAAACTTTATCTGGTGGGCAGGAAAAAGGATTCAAAGAGGATTTCGCACTTCAGAGTGAAAAACGCTTCCATTTGGCTGTGTAAGTTTTCCTAGTGGCTGGCTTGCGTGCAGCCAGAAGAATATCTGAAACCCTGTGAGAGACATTGAACCTGTTCACTTCTATCTCTTCAGGAGCCAAGCATGAAGGTGAAGCGACCTCAGGTTGGGATCGACCACAGGCCCCTGAGTCAGAAGGTTCATTTGAAAGGGAAGCGGTTTCGGAGGAGCTTCCGACATACTGCTGAGTAGTGGGAACCATATCTGTCAAGGCCAGAAGGGAGCAATGAGGATCATTTTGTCCCCCTGGGACTCAAATTTGAGAAGTACTCTCTGAATTAGAGGAAGAGGCAGAAAGGCGTATAGAAAGAGTTTTGTCCACCGCAGCCTGAACGCATCCTGACAGAAAATGCCAGGCCCTGGATTTCTGGAGCAGAAGAGAGGCAGTTTTGTGTTGAGTGGGGATGCAAAAAGGTCCAGGTCTGGAGTTCCCCACTCTGTGAACAGTGATTGAACTACGGTTGAGTCGAGAGACCATTCGTGAGGATCTGTCTCTGTTCTGCTGAGACGGTCTGCCAGTTCATTCTGCACTTCCGGCAGGTAGACTGCTTGAATATGAGCCTTGTGCTCCAAGCACCATTCCCACACTCTCATCGCTTCCCTGCATAAGGGGTAAGAGTGAGCACCACCCTGCTTGTTGATGTAATACATCACTGCTTTGTTGTCTGTTTGAAGGAGAATATTCTTGTGACAGAGGATGTCCTTCAAAGCCCGGACTGCATAAAAGACAGCTCTCATTTCTAAGACATTTATGTGAAGCTGGGACTCGTCCTGAGTCCACATACCTTGAGTGTGGAGAGTTTGACAGTGAGCTCCCCACCCCATCAGGGACGTGTCTGTGGTAATGGAAATCTGATGATCCAGAGGAGCAAAGGGATACCCTTCCAGAAGATTGTCCTCTTGTGACCACCAGGTGAGTGATCTCCTCAGAGGTTCTGTCACCTTGATGAGAAAGGACTGAGGGCGAGTGGTCAGGGACCACTGAGTACTGAGCATCCATTGAGAGGTTCTCATTTGGAGGCATGCTAGGGGTACAGTGAACACTGAGGATGCCATGAGACCTAGCATCTGTTGCATCGAGAGAGCTGAAACCAAGCTGCTCTCTCCAATGTATTGGGCCATCTGACGGATATCGCTCCTTCTGTCCTCTGGAAGAAATGCTTTCACACAGAAGGTGTCCAGAAGAGTTCCTATGAAAAGGAGCCTCTGGGAGGGCTGCAGCTGTGATTTTTTGAGGTTTAACAGGACTCCCATGGATGCGAGGAAAGTGTGAAGCCGTGGCTATGGCGTCTAGAGTTCCCTGTCTGGAAGGACTTGCTAGAAGCCAATCGTCCAGGTATGGGAACACCTGTATTCCAATTTTTCTGAGATGCGCTGTGAGAATTACACAACACTTTGCAAAAACTAGCGGCGCTGAGGATAGCCCAAAGGGCAGGACTCTGAACTGATAATACTGTTCCAAAGCCACGAACCTTAAGTATTTGTGGTGCCTTGGGTGAATAGGAATGTGCTGGTAAGCATCCTGCATGTCCAGGGAGGCTACCCAGTCATGTTGATGAAGCAAAGGTAACAGGGTTCCTAGTGATATCATTCTGAGTTTCTCTTTGGGAAGGAATTTGCTTAGTTTTCTGAGGTCCAAAATCGGGCGCATGTCCCCCGTTTTCTTTGGAACCAGAAAGTAATGGGAGTAGAACCCTGTGTTCCATTGATCCAGCAGAACTACTTCTACTGCTCTGTTGTTCAGAAGGCCCTATATCTCGGAGGCGAGAAGGTCTGACTGAAGAGCTGACAGCCTGGGCTGTCATCTGGGGGGACGATCCGGAGTGGTTTCCAAAAGATTGAGGGAATACCCTTCACGGATTATCTGGAGGACCCATTTGTCCAAGGTTATGGACTTCCATTGATTGAAGAAGTGAGTCAGATGACCTCCCATCGCTGAGGAAGAGTCCACCTTGGGCAGCTGAGGTGGGACTTAGGCCAGCAACTCAGAAGGCGGCACTGGGCGCTTTGGGTCCTTGAGCCTTCTGCTGCATTTTCTTTTGAGGCTGGGGGGCTTGGTTTTTATTAAAACTTCCTCTGCCTTTGCCTCGAAAGGATTGACGGTTATGAAACTGGCGTTTATTAACACCCCCTCGAGAGGGGACAGGAGGAGGTCGAGCCAATTTATTGGCTGACCTAGTCTTTTGTGTAGCCTCCAGAGCCTGTTCTACTTGAGGGCCAAAGAGATACACACCATTGAAAGGCAACGCCATTACCTGTTGCTGTGCATCATTCGTGAAACCTGAAGTGCGCAGCCAGGAATGATGGCGGGTACAATGCCCGCCACCACCGCTCAAGAAGCAGTATCAAAAGCGTCCCATAGCTGCTTTAACCTGCTGGTTGTTGGACTCGATACCCTGGTTATGGTTTGAATAAGCTCTGAAGTAGTGTCCGATTCTGGTAGAGCTTCAACCATTTGTTTGAGCGAATGCCAAAGGATATACTCATATTGAGAGAACTAGCCTTGGTGGCTGGCAACTCGCATACCTAGGGTGGAAGCAGCAAAGACTCTCTTACCTAAAGTGTCTATCTTACGAGATTCTTTGTTAATAGGTCGAGCTGTAGTAGTCTGGGGAAGGATGACCTTATCATTCTCTGCTAAGACTAGAATAGGATCCGAAAAGGTTTGGGAAGCCAAAACGGGTCGATCCTTGGGAGCAGCATATTTCCTAACTATGGACTTAGCCACGGAAGAAATGAGAGCAGGATTATTCCATACCATTTGAGACAGCATCTCAAAGCAGGGCTTTACCAGAGGAGTCAAATCCATAGGGATCTCTGGAACATGGAGGTATGAGAGTCTTAACAGTTTCCAGGATCGATATCTGTAGTTTGTAGAAAGAGTGGAATTCAAGTTTTTCAGCGAGACTTAAAAGACAGGTCTTGACCACAGGCTCTGCAGCAGGAAAAGATCCTGTTCTTTCCATCATCACCCAGCCCAAGGTCTGGGTCAGGCTCAATGTCATCTCCTGACAGTCCAGGAGGGACTGTATGGACAGGAAAGGAGTGAAAATCAAGGAAATGAGGAAGGAAAAGGGTTAAAGAGAGTCCTGAAGGCTGGATGACTTCCTAACAGGCCTCGGTGCGGAGAAACACAGCGCCAAAAATACGCAGCAGCGCCAGATGGGGCCGAGGCCGTCTGGCACTGAAGATGGTGCAACAAAGTCCACAGCGCCAGAAGCCACATGGCACCGAGGATGGCGCTGACGAAGTGTACGGCGCCGAGAAGCCACACGGTGCCGAGGACGGCTCTGATGAAGCGCACGGTATCGAGAAAGTCAACAGTGCTGAGGACAGCAGAGACAGATGCACTGGCGCCGAAGATGGTGCCGAGCATGCTATCAATGCCGAGGGCATCGAAAACATCCCAAGACTCCGAAAAATGGAAATTACATACCTACCGTAATTCTTGATCTTCTTGGACGAGTCTCCACCACTCATTCACACTAATGGGAACAAGCATCGGAGGCACTAGGACCCAACGGGAGCAAACTTTACTGGACGGTCAAGCCAGAGAGATGGAGCTGACAGTGGCAATCATGAGCATCAGCTCGTGCGGTAATAACTATCTTGGCATCGACCCTCCAACCGCCTCAGTACCTTTTTTTCTGAGAAGATGCAGCGTAACTGACCTAGAAGGATAGCCTAACCAAAAACCAGACATAAGATAGTCCAGATGACCCGTATAAGAAGGGTCAACAAAGAAGTCTTCACAGCCTAAAGATTGAGGGAGTGAAGACCAACAACAGAGGTGAGCTCGGGGGATAGAGGGTGGGCGTGTGAATGAGTGGTGGAGACTGTCCAAGAAGATCAAGAATTACGGTGAGCATCGTACCTATATCTTCCTGGACATAAAGTCTCCACCACTCATTCACACTAATGGGAGAGTACAAACTAATAATCCCCTGAGGGGTGGCAGGAGACCAAGAGCTCACAGTTTTAGGACAGGAGTCCATTAAGGATAGTTCTACAAAAGAAAGATGTTGTCTGGCATCGACATCCAGGGCATAGTGTTTGACGAAAGTATGCACTGGGCTCCAGGTAGACACACTGCAAATATTTGCAATAGGCACGTTGCAGTTTCCATGGGAATGCCCATAACCGCTCCTAGTAGAATGTGCGTGCACTGCCTTCCAGCTTAACCTGCGCCATGGAATAACAGTGGCGAAGGCATGCCACTAGCCATGCAGAAATACATCTGATAGCGACAGGTTGGCCCAGCTGGGTCTCGCTGAAGGAAACAAACAGTTGTTGAGCTTTGCGAAAGTCTTTTGTTCTATCTAGAGAGAAACGCAAAGCTCTAAAAGACACAGGCAGAAGGGGATAGGGAGAAGTACCAGGAGAAGCAAAGGGAGGCAGGGAGGTCAGTAAGGGAAGCCAAAGCTCAGACAGAAGCAAAAAGACACAGGCAGAAGGGGATAGGGAGAAGTACCAGGAGAAGCAAAGGGAGGCAGGGAAGTCAGTAAGGGAAGCCAAAGCTCAGACAGAAGAATACATTGCAAAATCAGTGGGTAGGGGATAAACCTTTACAGGTACATAAGGAAAAAGAAAGGCAAAGGGAGGATAGTGAGACTGAAGAGGAGGATGGGGGCGCTGGAGGATGGCAACAGTAAAGCTGACATATTGAACAGGTATTTCTGCTCAGTCTTTACTGAGGAAGAGGAGGTAATGGGTCTGAAGGCAGTACAAGGGTGAGAATGGTGCAGAAATGGACACAAGTCCCTTTACACGAGAAAGGGTCCTGAAGGAACTGAAATAATAAGAGTTGATAAAGCAATGGGGCCAGATGGGTGCACCCAGGGTCCTTAAAGAACTAAGAGAGGTGGTAGCTGAACCTCTGGCTATCCTGTTTAGCTGATCACTGGAAACAGGGAGGTACCCAAAGACTGGAGGATAGCAGATGTAGTCCCTTATACAAAAGTGGGAACAAAGAGGAAGTGGGGAACTACAGACCAGTCAGCCTCACCTTGGTAGTGGGGAAGATCATGGAAGCACTACTGAAGGAGAGATTGGTGGAACATCTGGTTGTCAATGGACTACAGGAACCAAGACAGCATGGTTTCACCAGGGGAAGGTCATGTCAGACCAACCTCATTGAATTTTTTGACTGGGTGACTAGGGAGGTGGATCAGGGGAGGGAAGTGGACATGGCCTATCCGGACTTCAGCAAGGCCTTTGACACTGTGCCACATAGAAGACTATTACACAAACTGGGGAATATGGGAGTGGGCAGGACAGTAGTGTGGTGGGTAGGTAACTGGCTGGGCGGCAGGACACAGAGGGTGGTGGTAAATGGCTGTCACTCCACAGAGGGAAGAGTGACCAGTGGGGTACCACAGGGATCAGTGCTGGGACCGGTCCTATTCAACATCTTCATCAGTGACATTGTGCAGGACCTAGAAGGCAGAATTTCACTGTTTGCTGATGACACAAAGCTCTGTAACAGAGTAGACACCCCAGAGGGTGTAGACAGAATGAGAAGGAACCTGCAGAAACTTGAAGAATGGTCAGGGTTTGGCAGTTGAAATTCAATGCAAAGAAGTGCAAGATAATGCATATGGGGCACAAAACCCGGCACAATATATCAGTTGGGGTGAGGATATAGCATGCACCAAGCAGGAAAGGATCTTGGGGTTATCATCTCTGATGACCTCAAGGTAGGGAAACAGTGTGACAAGGCAGCAGGTTAAGCAAATAGGATACTGGGATGCATAGGCAGGGGCATCACCAGCAGGAAAAGGGAGGTCATAATTCCACTATACAAGACACTAGTGAAGCCCCACCTGGAATACAGTGAACAGTTCTGGAGACCTTGCCTACGTAAGGACATAGACAGGGTAGAGAAGGTTCAGAGGAGGGCAACAAAGATGGTGCATGGATTGCATCAGAAGTCCTATGAGGACAGGTTGAAGGAACTGAACATGTACTCCCTGGAGGAGAGGAGGGAGAGAGGGGATATGATAGAGACATACAAGTATCTTACAGGGAGTAACAGGGTGCAGGAATACACTATTTTTAAGCAAAAAAGATGTTCCAGGACTAGAGGGCATGGGATGAAGTTGAAGGGAGGACAATTCAGAGGAAACGT
The DNA here is from genome assembly GCA_016271365.2 of Neoceratodus forsteri. NCBI lineage: Eukaryota > Metazoa > Chordata > Ceratodontiformes > Ceratodontidae > Neoceratodus > Neoceratodus forsteri. Next base: position 1,100,227,780 of record CM057456.1, on the reverse strand, counting down.
GAGGAAGAATTTCTTCACAGAACGGGTGGTGGACAAGTGGAACACCCTGCCAGAGGAAGTGGTGGGGGCTGAATCAATCGTGGGATTTAAGAATGCATGGGATAGACATAAAGGAATTCTGGAGGTCAGGGGTAAGGGGCAACAGACTTCTAGGAAAACATAAACTGAACTTACAAGCTCAAATGGGCAGACTGGGTGGGCCATAGGCCTTTATCTGCCAACACTGTCTATGTATCTATGTATGTATGTATCTTCTGACGTCCAAGGAATGAAGAGAACATTCTCCTTCATTTTGGAAGTTCACAAAGTAAGTAGGAAGGACCAAGGGTTGGTTTAGATGGAATTCTGAAACAACCTTAGGGAGAAACTAAGGATGGATCCTAAGAACTACTTTATCTTTATGAAACACAGTATACGAGGGTCTGTGACCAAGGCATGCATCTCAGAGACCCTGCGGGTTGAGGTAATGGCCACTAGGAAGGCCGTTTTCCAAGTGAGGAATTTTAACTCACAGGTAGCTAGAGGCTCGAAAGGTGTTCGGGTGAGCATGTCTAGCACAAGATTAATGTCCCAGGCTGCGACTGGATGTCTTATAGGAGGTCTGCTGTGCAGAATTCCCTTAAGAAACATCTTAACCACAGGTAACTGTGCCAGTGATAAGGAAAGTACTGGTTCATGATAAGCTGAAATGGCACAAAGGTGAACCTTAACTGTAGAGTATTGCAGACCTGAATTTGAGAGGTCTAAGAGGTACTCTAAAACTTTATCTGTGGGCAGGAAAAGGGATTCAAAGAGGACTTTGCACACCTGAGCTAAAAAACACTTCCATTTGGCTGTAAGTTTTCCTAGTGGCTGGTTTGCATGCAGCCAGAAGAATATCTGAAACCCTGTGAGAGACATTGAACCTGTTCACTTCTATCTCTTCAGGAGTCAAGCGTGAAGGTGAAGCAACCTCAGGTTGGGATGCACCACAGGCCCCTAAGTCAGAAGGTTCGTCTGAAGGGGAAGCGGTTTCGGAGGAGCTTCCGACATACTGTTGAGTAGTGGAAACCATATCTGTCAAGGCCAGAAGGGAACAATGAGGATCATTTTGTCCCCCTGGGACTCGAACTTGAGAAGTACCCTCTAAATTAGAGGAAGAGGCTGAAAGGCATATAGGAAGAGTTTTGTCCACTGCAGCCTGAACGCATCCTGACAGAAAATGCCAGGCCCTGGATTTCTGGAGCAGAAGAGAGGCAGTTTTGTGTTGAGTGGAGATGCAAAAAGGTCCAGGTCTGGAGTTCCCCACTCTGCAAATATTGACTGAACTATGGTTGAGTCGAGAGACCATTCGTGAGGATCTGTCTCTGTTCTGCTGAGACAGTCTGCCAAGTCGTTCTGTACACCTGGCAGGTAGATTGCTTGAATTAGAGCCTTGTGCTCCAAGCACCATTCCCACACTCTCATAGCTTCTCTGCATAAGGGGTAAGAGTGAGCACCGCCCTGCTTGTTGATGTAATACATCACTGCTTTGTTGTCCGTTTGAAGGAGAATGTTCTTGCGACAGAGGATGTCCTTCAAAGCTCAGAGTGCATAAAGGACAGCTCTCATCTCTAAGACATTTATGTGAAGCTGGGACTCATCCTGAGTCCACATACCTTGAGTGTGGAGAGTTTGACAGTGAGCTCCCCACCCCATCAGGGATGCGTCTGTGGTAATGGAAATCTGATGATCCAGAGGAGCAAAGGGATACCCTTCCAGAAGATTGTCCTCTTGTGACCACCAGGTGAGTGATCTCTTCAGAGGTTTTGTCACCTTGATGAGAAAGGACTGAGCGTGAAGTGGTCGGGGACCACTGAGTGCTGACCATCCATTGAGAGGTTCTCATGTGGATGCGTGCTAGGGGTACAGTGAACACTGAGGATGCCATGAGACCTAGCATCCGTTGCATTGACAGAGAGCTGAAACAGAGCTGTTTTCTCTGATGTATCGGGCCATCTGAATGATATCGCTCCTTCTGTCCTCTGAAAGAAATGCTTTCGCACAAGAGGTGCCCAGAAGAGTTCCTATGAGAAGGAGCCTCTGATAAATAAAGGGTATCAAGCCGTGGCTGCAGTTGATAGAAATGAACTATTGTCAGACAAAAGAGGTGTCTGAAAATAGTAAAAGGTTTCATTTATTTACAACTACTGTGCTCAAAGTTGGCAGGTAGGGCAAATAATTAAAAAGCATTGGCAAGTGTTAGCCGTTGAACCAGGGTTACAAGAGGTTTCCTCCCTGTCCCCGATTTTGACTTATAGACATGCACCTACATTAAAAGACACTTTGGTGAGAAGTCATTTTACACCTATAATGGGACACACAATAGTTGGTTAGGAAACTATATAGGCTGCATACACTGTAAAAATTGCAGTGCATGTGACTATATAGCAAGAAAAAGGATTTTTATGTAATTTGTCGACAGGGAAAACTTTTACCATCAGACAATTAATAACATGTAACACTCGGGTTATTTACTTGGCAAGGTGTAGTTGTGGAGCTTTTTTGTTGGGAAAACAGAAAGAGCCTTCAAAATTAGAGTGTTAGAACATGTCAGAGCTATAAATAAACAGGATTTAACTTATGCAACAGCAGCCATATATTTGAGAATAAGGAAAAACTGAGGGACATGATTTTAAATTTTAGGCACTGAAAAGTTTTCCACGGCCCAAGAGGGGGTTATTATCAAAATAAAATCCTGAAAAAAGAAAATGAATGGATCTTAAGGTTAAATGCTTATAAAAAGCCAGGTATCAATGCCCATCTGGAACTTAAACCTTATTTGGAATATAGATGTAAAAATTATGTATATTTAGGTTTAGGTTATGTTTCAGCTTTGATGTACAGTATCCAAGAGTTCTCATGTTGCATAGTAGTCATTTTTAGTGGGGGATATTATTTAAAAGTTCATTCGCATAAATTGTATGATAATTATTATAATTGGTGAAGTATTTGATATGGGGCAGATTAGTTAATATAAATCTAAAGATGATATTTTATAGATATTTAGACGGTAATTATGGTATTAAATATATATATACACAGTATATGATGCTACAAAATCACACATGCCCACAGATTTTCTGAGTTTGGAGTCAGATCAAAGAAATATTAATAATGTGCTAGTGGTCACTGACCATTTACAAGATATACCAGCTTTCCCCAGGACCAGAAATCCACTGTAGCAAAATATTATACAAACTTTTTACTCACTAGGGGCTCACAAAGAATCCTTTCTGATCAAGGAGAGACTTTGATCATCTGATCAAAGAGATGCTTTGTCTGAGTGAGTACGAAGTCCGGAACTACCTTACCACCCCAGGGGACCCACACTGAACGCTTCAATCACATTGCTAGATATGCTAGCACCCTCCACAAAAGGACAAACCAGATGGAGCCAACAAATAGCACCTGGTATGCTACTTCACCAAAGTGATGCCACTGAGTTCTACATCACCTGATGTTTGGAAGAAACTCAACTGCCGTAGATGTGTGTTTGGAGCCTCCCGATGGCCAAGCTGACAACTATTTACAGTGTGTGCAAAGTTAAGGCAGCTAACCATGCATACCGACTGGCTCAAACCATGGCTGCCAAAGAAATTCCAACTAAAAGCTATGATAAAGGTGAGCACAGGAACTCCAGAGGAGACCAAGTACACTAAGAAATTGGGACTACATGGCAACATAAGATTGCTGACAGATAGCACATCTTCCTCATACTAGAAAAAATTAGATGATCACCAGTACAAAGTAAGGCCTGAGAATAATTCAAAAGATGCTAAAACAATGATAGAAATAATTATGCCCATTGACAACGATTGAGTCTGAGCCCCAGAAATACCCCCTCTGGACAGTGACTAGAGCTGCTCCTAAAAAATCAAAAAGTCTGACCTCAGAAGCGGAGTTAGTGTCTCCACTAGTCAGTTGAACATGACTGCAGGGCATGTCAGGAAAGTGATGTGGCTGAATACTACCCTTCTTACACGCTGAGTCAATTGCTCAGCAATGCCCTAGTCAATCCTGGAGATGGCTGGCCTTCTGGACTGTCTAAGCACCTTTGTTCTAGACAATGTCCCAGAAAGTGAGTAAAGCATCAATTCAGATGATATGAATCATTGTGTATGGTTGAACTGTTTGAACTCCAGAGGAGAAAATGAGGACTCGGACAGACTGGTGATAACCAGAACAAGAAGAGTTTTGAGGCCTGATGGTCCACTGCCACTGTCTAAACTCTCCATGAGGCCAAGTGTTGTGACTAAAGTTGTAACTCCGGCTGAAAGTGCCCAGCTCCAGCCTTCACCCCAATGGAGACTCCCTGACAAGTGAGATAATGCTGAAATAAGGCTCAGAGTGCAGAGACTGTAACACACCCCCTAAAAGACTGGTCGACTGTAAAGCCTGTGTACCCAGTTATGATTCCCAGGAGATCTGTGGACTTCAATATTGTCCTTAAAGGAGTATATGTCCTCAAGCTCACTGCCCAAATTGAACATCAGTACTAACCAGAATTCTTGTCTTGCCACTTTGAGTATATGCTGCCCCATCAGCCCCACGAGCTGAAGGGAAGGGCCCCTCTTCAAGCTTCTGTACAGGAGGTACAACCAGAGCATGGTACAATGTGAGTATACTGTGTAAAGTTGTACTGAAAAGTTTCAGAAATGTGTTTCTGTAAGACGATATATTGACTGGTAATTACATGTATAAGCTAATGTGATTGATGCAAACGTAGGGTTGTATTGAAACCTATAGGATACTTACTTAGGCAGGCCAGTTTTCCAGGCCAGAAGGTGTAAACCCCAAGAAATGGGGTTCCCAAAAGTCTTCAGGAGCTGCCTGAATGCTCCAAGTCTGTGATGTACAGCATCTGAGCAGCTTAAATGTGGTTGCAAGGAGTGCTATTTGACCCCACCGCATCGTATTCTTTTAGAGCAGTCTGTGAACTTAATTAGTTTGTATGGGGACTGTGTATTTAGTGCTCGAACTCCCCGAGCTGAAAGCAATTGCTCCATTTGTAGTCGCTGAAGGTGCAAATGGAGCCCATCTAGCTGTAACTGTTGCCTGTAATCATTTAAAACATTACAAATACTTGTCTAACCTGCCTTTATTGCAGCTGGGACCTGTGTAACCATTTTGGACCTAAACTGCCAAAAGGCCATGGGGTAAAGGGAGCCCAAGATGGAGCCTGTGGACGAATCAGAACCGGGACTCAACCTGAGCTAGCCACAAGGGTATTGTATGGCAGTGACTCTGGGAAATGTAGTTTGACCTTACGCCTTTTCTACCAACCCAGAGGAATCTAGTTGGTGACAGCTGAATCAGCCAACAGAAAATGTAGCGTAAAATGCCTGCTCTGTGACTGGAAAGCTCAGATCAGTTGAGCCGTGAAGAAAGAAGGACAAGGTTTGCGGTGCATAGTTTCACGGGAAGCGATGTGAGACCCTGAGGTTCAGCCCGCAGCTGCAAGCACCAGTCGGACTGAATCCGATCAGGAGAGAAAGAAGGAGTCTGAAGAGAAACAGGTCACCTGTAGAAGACTGGAGAAACTGCTGAATCGCCACAGTCTGTCAGAAATAAGCTGCTGTCTGTTCTCCCAGTATCTTGCAGAATGTCGGGATCGAGAGCAGCCTGCCTGGGCAAGTCTTTCCTTTTACATATAAATGTGAAGTGCTTGTGGGGAACGCTATTCCAAATCCCTGTACAGTGAATTAGGTGCTGAAGCTGGAGTAAACCCCAGCTTAGTTTGGACTAAACCGCTTGCTATCAACTGCAAGGGATCAATACAAGGACCTTGTCTCCATGCCCTGTTATTCTGGCAATCAGAGAAATTCTCATCTGATCCTCAATAGGTGTTGTGAGTACAAATAAAGTATTCTGCAGCTTGTAATCACAAGTGTATAATCAATTCTTGTTTCACTGATTTTGAACCGAGCCTCAGCTCGGATTACAATTAGGTGTTGTACACATTTTCAGGCCCCATCCATCTGCACCTGCTGGCCAGCCGCGGGCAATGGACCTGGCTAGACGCCCCAACCTGGGTACCCAGAGTGTGACTTTTCAGACCCTGTATGTGCACAGTACTGTGACTTAATGCACAACTAACCTGAATCCCCCTCCCTATTACTGTCCCCTAAATAAAACAGATTTGCTGTTGTTATACTATATACTGTCTGGTGTTGGTACCATGGAAACAGTATTGTGTTTTGCTGCATGTTGCTTAACCTGACTTTGAGGTTCCTCAGAGACATGCTGCAGAATCAGTCTCGGGGAGTAGTATCTATATGAGTGAACAGTGCATATCGGGAATTGGGCTGTAACTGAGTACTGTGTGGCCACCAGGCGAATAAAGGGTGTCTCAGTGTCCCACAGGGCTGTGACCAAGCTAGTTAACCACTACAAACCCCTGACCCCAGGTGAGGCACCATAGGACCTAGGCCCCCACCCGTCCGTAGTCAAACAGGCAGGGGTAGCCCTGGGATAGTGCCACCCAGAGGTTACATCTTGAGGCTCACCGCTGAGATTAGTTTAGTGGCCATGACGAATTACTGTTAAATAAATGGATACACAATGGCTGCACACCAGTTGGTGAGGTGGTGCACCGGCAGGTCAACCCCAAAATGCTACTGATCATGGATATCCAAGGTACCAGCGGACACTGTAGAGGAGTACTTTCAAGGTGAAGGTTTACGAGACCCTGTGGTGGTGGGTGACAGGCTGATCTCGCCCCAAAAACTTTCATGGCCCTAACAAATTAAGGGCCTGGAGACAGTTCTAAGTGCCAGACTATCACCACAAAGCCACAATGTCTGAGAGTGATAACCAAAGACAGTAAAACCCCAGGAGAACAGCCTCCCCCAAACTCTGAAACTTTTGGAGAATGAATAAGTTGTTGCTGGAGGAAAGGAAAACATGGAGATTTAAAGAACTATCATGCCACCAGACATTCTCCCCAACACCTTCCCCCAGCACCGCTATTTCCCCATGTCTGTACCTGCCAATATACAACTCACTGGGTTGAAAATTTCTCGACCTCCCAACCACAAAGGAGGATGATAAGAGACCTGATAACAGTGGCCCTCAAGTGCTAGAATGGTAATGCCGGGAAGAGAAAAGCGAAAGAGGGTAGTGAGAGCCCAAGGTCCTGCCCGCGCCAAATGGGCAGTAACCTGAGCGACTGCAGGACTATCTTGAGGCCAGCAGAATATGTATAAGCCAGATCGATGAGGACCTGTAGAGAACAAAAAAATACACAACAGTACCAAGGGAGTTGTTGTCTGTGTGTATCTTGGCTGGAAAATTGTTGCAAGAATGCCCAGAGGTTAGTTTGCGAAACTGAATTGGACCAACCAGGCTGGACAGGATCCTTAAGTCTGTCCACTCAGAACTGCTGTTGCTTCCAGTTATACCTGGCCAATCGACTGGAATTCCCACCTCCCATGATGAGCTAATGAGAAATTCAGGAATTGAAAGGCACCTCAGAGGGACTTCACCAACAGCTGCTACGACCAGGACTGAGGGTGACCCACAAGAAGTTCAGGGCCAGAGGCTGGCAGTTAATGAGTGCTCTGAGAAGAAAAGGGTGCCAACAGGGTGACTGCTGAGGGAAATGGGAAACCAACAGACAGTCTCATCAGGAACGCCTTGACACACAGGCACTGACACTGCCCGACTGCTTCAAGCAGTGGGGAGCCCACCCAGGCACTTATGTTGACGACAATCAGAACTTGATGTCTTAGCTATGGAGGTGAGGAACTGAAAGATGTCTCCAAATGTCCAACCACTGTCGGCAGGGCTACCAAGGTTCTATTGATAGTGTCAAGAGCCCCAATGATGCTAGTCACCACAAACTTCAGCTGACATATTTACACTGTGGAAGATGGGCACATGAAAGAGATACCAGTCTCGAAAGACTTAGAGAGAGTGGTGAGCCAACTACAAGAGAAGATGAAGCACAAAACAGTGGTTAAGGGAAAATGAAATGACCAATGAAGGTCCCAATGCTACGCGCCCCTCTGCACAAATAATCTACAGGCCCTGCTACCGCTGTCCAGACTGGTCAAGAATAGGGCTTCAATGGATGCTAAAAAGTGAATGGTTTGCCAACAGGCTGTACTGACAGTGGCTCTAGTGACAATTATGTTCCAGGATTGGTATCAGAAGCATTTGACAGACGCACCCTTAAAACCATTGGAAGGACAGCATGTATGGGGGTTAAGTGAGAAGGCCTACCCCTATTCCGGGTATATCTGAGTTTGGCTGTCTTTCCCAACCTCCGTGGCTGGAGTGGCAGAGCAGTTAGAGACCCTGGCCTTAGTGTGTCCCCCTACTGGACTGCATGATGGGATTCCTCTACTAATTGGGACGAATGCGCATATGTTTGGATGGTTGGCGCAGTTGTGTTATGAGAAACAAGGGCAAGGACTGGTAGAGCTTTGAGAATCCCGGCCTTGATCAAGAAGACCTATGAGGCACGGAGAGATGCTGAAAAAATGGATCCAGAGGAACCGGTTGGAATTGTCTGGAAGAAGGATCCTGAGTCTCTGATTCTGGCGCCAAATGCCCAGTGTACCTTACAGGGGAAGTCCAGATCAGAAAGGATGTCAAGAATAAAATACTCATGCTGGATGCACCAGGTGATGGGAATTGCTGGAAGGACTGCTGGTCGCTTAGAATTTTGCCTGCCAGAGTCCATGCCATTGCCAGAAGGCAATGGTTCAAGTTCATAACGTGTCTGATAGAGAGATTCGAGTAAATAGAGAGGTTGCACAATGGCTAATGCATTTGCAGATACTGGGTAGTGCTACTTCCAGTAACTAGTGTTCGGGAGAATGACAGAGTGATGCCGACTTGTTTGATTTTGGGGACTCCTCTGCTGCCAGCTGAATGGAAGAAGATGAGAATCAGTGGAGTAAGCTTGCACAGAGCGACCAGGTGTTTTCTTTTACGAAATGGGACACAGGAAGTGTGCAGGAACTGAAGCCACCACATCCGGCTGCACGACGAAAGGCACAGTCTACATGAGAGGTCTCACGCCTGGCCCTGCTGACATAGATGATGTGAGACCGCATCTGCAAGAGATGCCTAGCTGCTGGTGATACAAGAACTAAAGTGCCTATGCTTCCCCCATCGGTAGTGAGAAAAATACGGGACAGTAAGGATGTGCGTGGATTATCGCACTTTGAACTGATGGACTATCCCTGATCAATATACAATGCCCCACATCCAGGGTGCTTTAGACTGCCTGAATGGTAGCAAGTGGTTCTCCGTTCTGGATCTTCGCAGTGGGTACTACCAGATCCCGATGGCCATGGAAGACCGTGAGAAGACAGCCTTTATCTTTCCTCTTGACTTCTATGAATTCATGAGGATGCCTCAAGGAATTTCAGGTAGCCCAGACACTTTTCAACAACTGATAGAGCGTGCAGCGGGGGACAAGAACTTATTAGTGTGCCTGGTATACCTAGATGGTGTTATTGTGTTTGGAAGCTCACTGGAGGAACAGGAGAGCAGATTGTTTAAGGTATTGGACCGACTGAAGACTTTGGCCTAAAACTGTCCATCGATAAATGTCAACTCTTCCAATCATATGTAAAGTATGTGGGACACATAGTCTCCACCGAGGGAATAGAGACCAACCCAAGTAAAGTTGAGGCCTTGACCACCTGGCCACAGCCCCACAATCGAAAAGAACTGCAAAGATTCTTGGGATTCTGTGGCTACTATCGCCGCTGCATCAAGGACTATTCAAGAGTGATCCGTCCTTTACTTAATCTTGCTCAAGGTTACCCTCCTATCCACAAAAAAATACAAGAGGTTGGTTTCTTCTGAGCCTGAGAGAGTGTATTTCTGTCCCAATGAAGTATTTGGAGCCAGATGGACACCTGAGTGTGAAGCTGCTTTTCATGAGATTATATATCAATTTACCCATGCTCCTGTCCTTGCCTATGCAGATCCAGCGAAGCCCTATGTCTTGCACACTGATGGTAGCCTGCAAGGCTTGGGGGCTGTATTGTACCAAGAGCACGAGAATGGCCTGAGACCAGTGGCCTTTGCCAGCAGTAGCCTGACCCCATCCGAAAAGAACTATCCAGTACCTAAGTTAGAGTTCCTAGCTTTGAAGTGGGCTATTGTTGACCAGTTCCATGAGTACTTGTATGGGGCTAAGATACTAGTAAAAACTGACAATAATCCTTTGACCTATGTGCAGACTTCAGCTAAGTTGGATGCCTCTGGCCATAGGTGGCTTTCTGCATTATCTGCATATGACTGTGCTGTTGAATACAGAGCAGACCTGAACCACATAGATGCTGATGCTCTCTCCCGAGGCCTGTTCCCCAGAATGACTGGGTCACACTGTCAGAACCTGATACTCGAAGCACTCTTCCAGAAGTTTGACAGGGAGGAACAGATGTCCACGGATGCAGTGGATTGTATGGTGGATTGTTTGGGACCTCTGAGAATTGCATACCTGCAACCTATTGCCACTTTTCCTGCAATAGACACTGGTGCACCGGCCCTTCAGCTGGACAATGACAGTATTCGCCGGCTCAGTCCCTAGATTCCATGACAAAATCAGCCTTGTAAAGCCCTCTATGCAGGGAAAGATGTGTCCAAATTACGCTCCACTGATTTGAGAACTGTATTGTTATACAAGGAAGTCCTAAGTTGAAACTGATCAATAGACTGTTTTGGAGAAACAGTAGACAGAGGGGACAAATAGACAAACAACAACTAATGCTGCCCACTGCCTTTCGAGACTCAGTACTGAGGTCCTTACAACCACATAAAGACCTTACACAGACAGAACACTTGACCTGCAGAGATCCAGATTCCACTGGCTAAAATGTGGGCTGATGACCACAACACATTCAAACTTTGTAGTCACTATCACAGAGGAAAGCTGAGCCCCAGAGGGTTGCCCTCTTGTTAATAACACCACCAGTGCACCCACATGAGCTGGTCTGTGATTGATTTTCTGAGTTTGGAGTCAGAGCAAAAAATATTAGTAATGGCTGGTGGTCACTGACCATTTTACGAGATATGCCCAAACTTTCCCTACCAAGGACCAGAAGGCATCCACTGTGGCAAAAGTACTTGCAGAAAACTTTTTTATTCACTATGGGGCCTAACAAAGAATCCATTCTGATCATGGAGACTTTGAGAGTTGTCGGATCAAAGAGATGCTTTCTGTGCTGAGTACGAAGTCCAGAACCACTCCTACCACCCCAGGGGACCCACAGCATGAACGCTTCAAACCAAGACTTATGCCAGATATGCTAGGCACCCCACCCAAAGGGGACAAGCCTAGATGGAGCCAACAAATTCAGCACCCCTGGTACATGCCTCAAGAATTCATACCAGTGATGCCACTGTCTCCCCTACCACCTGATGTTTGGAAGAGAAGCTCGACTGTCGGTAGATGTGTGTTTTGGAGTTTCTCCTGATGGCGTTCAAGCTGACAACTATTTACAGTATGTGCAAAAGTTAAAGGCCCAGCTAAATCATGCATACCAACTGGTTCAAACCATGGCTGCCAAAAGAAATCTGGCCAACAAAGAAAGATGTGATAAAAAGGTGAAAGCACAGGAACTCCAGGAGGGAGATCAGGTATTGCTATGAAATCTGGGACTGCAGGCAAACATAAGATTGCTGACAGATGGCACCATCTCCCTCACATTGTAGTGGGCAAATCAGATGATCTTCCTGTGTACAAAGTAAGGCCTGAGAATAATTCAAAAGAAAAAATTACTCACTTTAGTAATGTTGTTTCTTCTAATGGAGTCTTGCTATATTATGACAATTGCAGTTTGTCCCACCATTAGAACTGCTCCGGAGGTGAAAGAGTTAAGTCCCATTCTAAGAATGGAACTTGGAGCGCAAGCTCGGTTAGAGAAGCTCTGTCTGGGTTATTTCAAACCTAAACTGTCAGACCTTACGAGCAAAACCACCAAGGTCTGTGTGGAAGCTGTAACTCACACTAGCCAACTGGCTACCTGACTATTAACGACATACCCTGGTCCCAACACAAAGACTCAAGTCAGGGGACCAGAAGTAATAATATAATATAAGCACATATGACATAAAATAAAAAACATCATACCCCAAAACCCCAAGAAGGGAAACATATAATGGGCATAACTAGCGCCTCACACTAGGCTGCCCACCCCATACCCAAGTAGAAGTTCTGAGAGGGGTATTGAGGGGAAATGATACTATAGCAAGACTCCATTAGAAATAAAACAAATATCATCAAGGTGAGCAATTTTCTTCAAACAACATGAAGTCTTGCTATATTATGACAATTGCAGACTACACAGCAGTACCTCCATGGAGGAGGGACTGAACCTACTTAGGGAATAGGCTCTGAAGCACAGCTGTGCCAAACTGATCATCTCTCCTGGCCTGGATATCCAGGGAGTAATGCTTGGTGAAAGTGTGTACCGTTTTCCAGGTAGCTGCTTGACATATCTCCAAGATAGGGATGTCCCTGGCAGCAGCTAGAGACGCAGCTGTACCTCTGGTAGAATGAGCCCTCAGGCCAGAAGGGGGAACTTTCCCCAGTTTCTGATAACAAAATTGGATACAAGAGACAATCCACCTGGCAATTGATCTCTTAGTGGCAGGTCTCCCTTTTCCGACCTCACCATAAGTGAGAAAAAGTTGGAGGGATTCGAACCTGTGACCCTTGGTACGTTCTATATAGTAACTAAGGGCCCTCTTAACATCTAAACTGTGCAATCTCCTCTCTCCAGAGGAGGAATGTTCAGTGAAAAACACTGGAAGGGAGATAGATTGCTTAAGATGGAAATCTGAAACCACCTTAGGCAAAAACTTCCTGTTAGTCCTGAGGACTACCTTATCCCTATGGAAAGAAATAAAGTCAGTTTCTACTGACAAGGCTTGCAACTCCTTATGCGCCTGGCAGAAGTGATAGCCACTAGAAAACAGTTTTCCAAGTTATACTTAAGCTCTGCAGAAGACAGAGGTTCAAAAGGAGGTTGCATTAACTGGGCAAAAACATTATTACCAGGCAGGGCCGGATCCCTAAAAGGTGGATTAGAATGAAGTAATCCTTTAAAAACTTGGAAAATACAGGGTGAGCGGAAAGAGAGGAGGGCTTTCCTGTTGAAACAAAGCAGAGACAGCTGCCAAATGTACTTTCAGGTAGCTGGTCTCTGTCCCAAGGAATTAAGGTGGACCATATAGTCCAAAACAATGGGCAAATCAGCAGATTCCGGGAAATATGTTTAGAACACCAAATGGAAAACCTTTTCCACTTAGAATTGTAAGTAGCCCTAGTGGAAGGCTTCCTAGAAGCCTTTAGGATTTCAAGAACACCCTGAGAAAGGTGTAGGTCAGCAAATTCTAACTCCTCAAGAGCCAGGCCTTGAGGTTGAGGGATTTGAGATTCGGATACCAAACTCTCCCCTGTGCACAGGTTAACAGGTTGTGATTCCTGGGGAGACACAGGGGAAGATGGACTGCTAGTGACAGAAGGAGTGGGTACCAGGGCTGCCTGGCCCAATCTGGGGCAATCAGAATCACCCTGCAAGGCTGGGATCTGATTTTGACTAGCACCTTGAATAGGAGAGGGAAGGGGGGAAAGGCATAAAGAAACTTCCCTTCCTAATCTAGGAGAAAGGCATCCAGGGGGATTGAGCCCAACACTGGGGGCCTGCAACAGAACAGTGGAAGTTGGTGATTGTCTGGGGCTGAAAAAGATCTGCTGAGGGTGCCCCACCTGGCAAAACTCATCCCCAGTACTTGAGGATCCAGAGACCATCGTGATGGCCCTGGGAAATCCTGCTGAGAGCATCTGCTAGGACATTGTCCTTTCCTGGAAGGTGAACTGCTATGAGGGAAGTGTTCAGGAATAGGCCAGAGACCACAACTTCATTGCCTCGGTGCACAAGGTCAAGACCGAAGTGCCCCTGCTTGTTGATGTACCACATTGTTGTGGTGTTGTCTGTTCTGACTTGCACCACTTTTGTTCTGGAACAGACGAGAAAACACTTGAAGTGCTAAAAGACAGCTCTGAGTTCCAGCAAATTGATGTGAGCAGAGATTCCTGAGGGGACCACTCCCTGAGTGGAGAGGTCGCCCATGTGAGCTCCCCCACCCCAGGAGGGAAGCATCCGTAGGGAGGGTCAAGGAGTGAGACAGAGGAAGAAGGGGACCCCAGTCTTAAATTGCTCTGATCCTGCCACCACTGGAGGCCTGGATCAGGGTTCAGGTCACTGGGACCAACTTGGAAAGGGGTCTCTTCTCTGAGACCAAAAGGCTCTCAAGTGAAACTGAATGTCCCTCATCTGAAATCTTGCTCCTTGCACTACGGCTGTGGACGCAGCCATGTGCCCCAGGAGCTGCAAAAAGTGTCTTGCTGGTCGAGAGACCTGCAGAGTGAAGGAGGAAGCCAGAGCCACCAAGTTCCTTACCCTCTCTAAGGGTAGGAAGGCTCTGGCCTGCTTTGTGTCCAATTCTGCACCTATGAAGGTGAGCACCGAACTGGTTCCAGAACTGATTTTGGAAGATTGAGCAAGAAGCCCAGGAGGAGAGCAGCTGCTGGGTAACTTGCAGGTGAGATCTTTACTGTTCTGGGGACTGCCTACAATGAGCCAGTCGTCCAGATAGGGAAAGACAGCAATCCTTTGCCTTCTTAAATGAGCCACTGCTACTGCCAGACATTTTGTGAATACCCTTGGGGCAGAGGTGAGGTCGAAGGGCATTGCTCTGAACTGGTAGTGACCTGAGGGCAGTTCAATCTGAGGTACTTGGTGGGAGCTTCTGATTGGGACGTGAAAATAGGCATCCTTGAGGTCCAGGAGGCTAGCCAGTCCCTGGCCTTAGAAGGGTAAAATCATTGCCAGAGTTACCATTTTGAACTTTGGTTTAAAGGTGTTTGTTCAGATATCTCAGGTCTAAAATGGGCCGCCATTCTCCTGTCTTTTTTGGGGTAAGGAAATATCTGGAGTACAGACCCTTGCCCTGGTGTAGGGGAGAAACCCTTTCTACAGCTCTGAGAGCCAGGAGGGTTGAGACTTCTGTTTCTAAAGTAAAGGTCTCTAAAGAGTTTGCAGGTGGGAAAGACCTGATTCTCATCTTTGGGAACTTTTTGAAGCTGAGAACCAGACCCTGGCTTACTACTTCCAGGACCCACTTGTCTGAAGTTAGAGACACCCAGTTCTGAACAAGTAAGCCAACCTGCCCCTACAGGTAAGGAGAATCGGCCTGGGCACCCCATCAGGGTGTCTGTTTGGCAGGTGCTTTTAGGCTGAGGGGTGGAGCAGGCCTGCCCACACCCCGTCTGCCTCTCCCTCTGAAGAACCCCCTCTGAGCATAAGCAGAGGAGGCCTGGGTTTGGTAAAAAGGCCTGTGAAAAGGCCTACCTCTACCCCTGGGGGTCTGCCTCTGAGGAGTGGCTTGCCGCTCCTTAGCCTGAGCACTCTTATAGGTAGTCCTATATTCATCCATTTTCTTCATATAATTCTCTGTCTGCTCCCCAAACAGAGAATTTCCAACCACAGGAAAATCCATAGCCTTAGTCTGGGTATCCTGTGACAAGCTAGTACACCTGAGCCAGGCCAACCTGCGAAAAGCTACAGACGTAGCCATGACTCTAGAGGATACATCATTAAAATCACAGCAGCATGAAACTGCACCTTAGATGCCTCAATGCCATCAGCAGCCACCTGTTCCAGCTCACTAGCAAGCTGGCCAGAGGCCTGTTTGGCCAAGGCCATGACAGTGTCCCATCTAGATTTCTGATACCTTGCTACATAAGCCATGTAATTTGCTTGCCTCAGTCCCAAGGATGCTGCCATGTGTTGTTTTTTAGCCATGGCATCAATCTTCCTGGAATCCTTGTCAGGAGGATGTGTAGCCAAAGGAATATTAGCTTTATCACAGGCTGCAGCCTGAACCACACCAACGTGACTGCATTGCTGTGAAAGGAATTCTGTATCAGGACCTGACAGAGTGTACCTCCTGTCCATCTTTTTGTCCACAGGAGGCACAGAATTAGGAATTTTTTAAATCTTTATTGTCTGTTTCCTAAAAGATTTATGCAAGGGAATAGACAATCTCCTAGACTCTGGAATATCCATCATTTCTACAAAATCAGGTTCCTCTTGTTCATCCACAGCTTCCTCCAATGGAAGCTGGAGGGTTTCAGCAACTTTTTTGTAAAACATAAAGTGAGAGGGGGACTCAGAAAGCAAAGGGGGAGATTCTAAAGGTCTGTCTGGGGAGATGTCCGATTCAATGGGCACACCCAGACCCTCATAGTCACATTCATACTGTTCATAATCATCCTCCCCCTCCTCTGGTTCCTAAAATTCTTCAACAACATATTCCTGAACCGGTGGAACCGACCGAACCGACATTTTACCAGAAAGTGGCGGTTCGGACGGAAATGAAGAAAGGGACTGGACAATCTGAATAGCTTTTGCTATCTCTGCAGCAGCATCTGCTGATTTTCTTGTTTTCTTTACTGGAACTGGCTCCTCCGAGCCAGCTTTACATTTGCCTGAGGAAGTCTCGCCCTGGTCAGAGGGCACTCCCTCCGGTTCGGTTGGCACCGAACCGGGCTGGCCATCCGGGTCAGCGGACTTTTTGGCCTCTCATTCCCTGAGCCTGCCAACTCTCTTATCCAGGGTGGCTGCAGGGAAATTTTTACAAATCTGGCAGTCTGAATTGAGGTGGTCAAACCCCAGACAATATACACATGTGGTGTGTGGGTCAGCCTTGGCAAAGACTTCCCCACAGGTATCACAGTGTTGAAACCCAGTGGGCCTGGTTTTTCTTTTGGGTTTTTCAGACATAATGCCAGCCTAACCAAAAACTTGCCCTTTTAAACGGCAGTGCCAGGCAAGACACCCTTATCGGTTCCTAACCGTGTCATGGGTCTTGGAAAAAACCGTAATGAAATCCGTTTTTTTTAGAACCGATAAGAACCGGGAACCGCACTCTAAAACCTTCAATTCAAGTTTTAAAACAAGCTGATCGGTTCAAAACCGAACAGGTAACATTTTCAAGTTCCACACAGAAAATAAACTGAAATTACTTACGATACCACAGACAGAGCTTGAACCGAACGGTTTTGAGGTTAAAATAATAATATTCTCGGTTGATTTGAGCCGAGAAAACACTGTTTAAACCGAGAAATGAACCGAGCAGTAGGAGAAATCTCCGGAGCGACTGTTCAGTGAGGCGGAGTAAAGAATCTGACAGTTTAGGTTTGAAATAACCCAGACAGAGCTTCTCTAACCCAGCTCGCGCTCCAAGTTCCATTCTTAGAATGGGAGTTAACTCTTTCACCTCCGGAGCATTTCGTATGGTGGGACAAACTGCAATTGTCATAATATAGCAAGACTTCACGTTGTCTGAAGATGTTAAAACAATGCATAGAAATCATTTACTGCCCATTGGACAAATCTTGATTGAGTCTGAGCCCCCAGAAAATGCTCCCTCTGAACCAGTGACTAGAGCTGCTCCTAAGAAAAAATCAAGAAAGTCTGTACCTACAGAAGCTGAGTTAAAGTGTTCCCCTCCACTAGTCCCAGTTGAACATGACTGTCAGTCCATGTCAGAGGAAAGTGAGTGTGGCTTTGAATAATACCCTTCTTACGAACTCAGTCAATTGTTTCAGGGCAATCCCCTAGTCAATCCTGGAGACGAAGCTGGGCCTTCTGGACTGTCTAAGCCCCCAGCTTAGTCCCTGGAGCCAGTGCTCCCAGAAAGTGAAGTGCAAAGCATCAAGTCAGATGATATGGAATCATTGTGTATGGTTGAACTGTTTGAGCTTTCAGAGGAGGAAAATGATGGACTGGGACAGACTGGTGATATACCAGAACAAGAAGAGTATTTTGAGTGCCCTGACAGTCCACTGCCACTGTCCTAAAGCTCTCCATGTGTGCCAAGTGTTGTGGACTCAGAGATTGTAACTCCTGGAACTGAAAGTGCCCCTAGTTCTAGCCTCTCTACCCCAATGGAGACTCCCCTGACAAGCGAGGACAATGCTGAAAATGAGGCTCAGAGTGCAGAGACTGTAACAGTTCCCCCTAGAAAGACTGGTCGAGCTGTAAAGCATGTGGTGCACCTCAATTATGATTCCCCTGGGAGGCCTGTGGACTTGCCTCTCAGTGTTGTCCATAAAGGAGCGTATGTGTCCCTGAGCTCATTGCCCAAACTGAACATCAGTGCTAACTCTAAGTTACTTGTCTTGCCCTTTGAGTATGGTGCCCCTGCCCCATCCAGCCCCAAGGTAGCTGACAGGGAAGGGCCCCCTCTCTTCAGGTTTCATGTACAGGAGGTAATAACCTGAGTTATGGTACAATGTGTGTATAATACTGTGTAAAAGTGTTGTAATGAAAAGTTTCAGAAATGTGTTTCTTATAAGGTGGTATGTTGACTGATAATTACATGTATAAGCCTAATGTGATACTGATGTAAATGTATATGGTTGTATTGAAACCTATGGGGGTACTTACTTGACGCGGACACCAAGTTTTCCAGGCCAGGAAGGGTGTAGCCCCCCTGCAAGTAGGGGTTCCCAAAAGTCTTCCAGGAGCTTGCCTGAATGCTCCAAGTCTGGGCGATGTTTGGCGTCTGAGCCGCTAAAATGTGGTTACGAGTGAGTGCTATTTGAGCCTCCACATACTGTCTCCTTAAGAGCTGTCTGCTTGCAGACTTAATTAGTTTGTATGGGGGGGACTGTGTATTTAATGCTTGAATCTCCCCGAGTTGCGGAGTAATCGCTCCATTTTGCATTCGCTGAAGTGCAAAGGGAGCCCATCTGAAAGCTGTAACTGTTTGCCTGTAATCATTTAAAGCATTAGCAAAATTGTAGTTTGTCTAACCTGCCTTTATTGCATCTGGGACTCTGTGTGTGTTACCTCTCCATTTTGAACCTAAACTGCTGTGCTGGGCCACTTGGGTTAAGGGAGCCCTAAGATGGACCTGTGGACGAATCAGAACTTGGACTCTTAATTTGAGCCAGCCACAAGGGGACTGTATGGGCAGTGACTCTGGGAAATGTAGTTTTGACCTTGGCGCCTTTTTCTACTAACAGAGGGAGTCTTATTGTGAGTGACAGCTGAATCAGCCAACAGAATAATGTGGCGCTAAAGGAAATGCCCTGCTCTGTGACTGGAAAGCTCAGATCAGTTGTGACAGTGAAGAAAGAAGGAGCTGTGTGCTTCTGCGGTGTATAGTTTTGCGTGGGAAGCACGTGTGAGGCCCTGAGGTTTGGTCTGCAGACGTTGCAAGCGCCAGATCAGACTGAATCCGACCTGTGAGGAGAAAGAAGGAGCTCTGAAGGGTTGAAAACAGGCTCACCCCTGTAGAAGACTGGAGAAATTGCTGAATCGCACTTGGACTGTCAGGAACTGAAGCTGCTGTGTCTTCTCCCGGGTATTTTGCAGTAATTGCGGTCAGGATCGAGGAGCAGCCTGCCTGGTATAGTCATTTCCTTTTACATATAAATGTGCGTAGTGCTTGTGCGGAATCGCTATTTCAAATCCCCTGTACAGTGAATTGTGTGCTGAAGCTGGAAGTAAACCCCAGCTTAGTTTGGACTAAATACGTTTGCTATCAACTGCAGTAGGGTCCAGTCACAAGGACCTTGTCTTCATGCCCTGTTGTTCTGGCAATCCAGGGGGGACATTCTCCATCTGATCCTCAGCTTGGGTGTTGTGAGTACAAATCAGGGTATTTCCCCTGCAGCTTGTTTTTCAATTACAAGTGTATCATCTAATTCTTGTTGTTTCACTGCTTTTTGGACTGAGCCCTCCGGCTTTGGATTACAATTGGGTGTTGTGCATGTATTTTTTTCTACAGGGCCCTATCCATCTGTACCTTCCGGCCAACCCCGGGCAATGGACCTGGCTAGCCCCCCCCCCCAACCTGGGTACCCAGAGTGTGACTTTTCAGACCCTGTATGTGTGCACAGTACTGTGATTTAATGCCACTAATTAACCTGATTCCCCCTCCCGTGTTACTGTCCCTAAATAAATCAGATTTGTTGTTGTTATGCTATATACTGTCTGTGGTGTTGGTACTTATGGAAACAGTATTGTGTTTTGCTGTGTATGTTGTTTAACCTTACAGGGGTCCTCAGAGACGTGCTGCAGAATCAGTCTTGAGGGTAAGTGGTATCTATATGAGTGAACAGTGTGTATACGTGGGGTATTGGGGCTGTAACTCCGGTGTACTGTGTGAACCACTAGAGGGAATAAAAGGGTGTCTCAGTGTCCCAGAGGGCTGTGACCAAGCTAGTCTAACCACTATAAACCTGACCTCTGGGTGGAGGCACCCGCCATAGGACCTAGGCCCCTCAACCTGTCCATAGTCAAATAGGCAGGGGTAGTAGCCCTTGGGATGGCGCCACCTAGGGGTTACACAAACTTGCCTCACATCTGTGCTCTGTGACTGATACAATCACTCTTGACTGGAGCCCTGCATTTAACAGAATCTGCACAGCAGTTGCTCTGATTGAGGGGTTGGTATATCTCTTGCTTAAGTTAGCTTCAGTGCTCAGTTTGGACATTAGAGATCCTAAATAGTTTTTACCCATTGGCTCTTTACTATACCAGATACTTTGGCTGTCTAGAAGTGATTGTGCAACACGTTGTGGGTGAAGATAGAATGCTGTACTGTTGGGGGATTTTTGAAAGATATTTCTGTATGCATTTCACTGGGCAGTTGGATTTCTGGGCTCTTCATAAATAAATCCCCTGGTATTTTCTTTGTTGATTGCAAAGGGATTCGAGTGATTCTTGCTGTGGGCGTTGTGAGAAAGGCTTATATATTTAATTCCTTTCTCATCTGTGCTCACTTTAAATGACTGAGGCGTCAGTTCCCGTAATCCCTCCCGACCGTGCGGGGCCATGTGTAGGTGTATCTCGAACCACACACACTTTACTAGGCCCGGCGCAGTGTCAGGAGACAGAGAAGGTGAGGAATGGAGCTTCTGTAAGTCAGCATCTGTAATCGCAGGATGAGGGGCTGATTTGTCTTTGTTCTGCTTTCTATACTGTTTAAGGATGCTAATGAATACATTATTGCTGCTTTTAAACCTGGCATCTGATATTATGTTTACAGAGCGTGCGACTGAGGGGCTGTTGAGATATCTGTTTATGCCCACTTGGATCGCACACAGCCCAGACATTGAGTATTCGCTGCTGCTGCTCGTTCGCACTTCTCCGTAGAACTGCCTAAGTAGAGTATTTAAGTATGCAGGGCTATCTGTTTTTAAATTAATTGCCAGATTTCGTTCAGTTGCCCAGTCCTATAACACAGCTACAGCCCAAGCTGTGTTCTTCCGTGTGTTTTTCTCGTCCCTGTCAGTTTCAATTTGATCAAGCTGATCGACTGTCAGACTTACGTGGTGCTCCGTCTCCACGGTGACAGGATTTTTCCTTTTTCTTTGTTTGCAGGTCGCACATCAGGTTCCTGCTCCGATTCTTCGCCTGAAAACTGCTGGTCGAAACAGAGGTCAAAGTTGATGGGTGAGACATCGGACATTTTTTTATTTAGTTTTTTAGTGGCCCACAGAAACTAGTTATAGAAACTATCGCTGGCTGACACTGACAGTGGAATACTGAATTTGGTGGTACAGAAACAGCTGACTCTGTGATACTGGTGGGTCACTGGGCAGTTGGCACTGGCGCTACTTCATGCCCGGGTTCTAATACCACACAGACCAGGCTTGTGCAGTGCCAACTGACCAATCAAATTGCCTGATTTTTAATACCCATTTTCTAACTTACAATAGATTGTTTTGTGGCACACTTCCCTTTTCCCACCTCTCCATAAGTAAGGAAGAGTTGGGTCTGATCCTGTCTGTGACCGTTTGTGTGGTCAAGATAATAGCTGACTGCCCTTTTCACGTCTAGGCTTTGCAACTTGCATTCGCCTGAGGTGGCATGGTCTGTGAAGAATACTGGCAAAGTAATGGACTGGTTGAGGTGGAACTCTGATACCACCTTGGGCAGAAATTTTCTGTTAGTCCTAAGGACTACCTTGTCTCTATGGACAGCAATGTAACCAGGCTCTGTAGATAATCCCTGGAGCTCACTGATCCTTCTGGCAGATGTAATGGCTACCAGAAAGACTGTTTTCCAAGTCACATATTTGAGGTCTACTGTGGACATGGGCTCAAAGGGGGGCTGCATAAGCTGTGCAAATCAAATATTCAGATCCCACAAGGGGGTAGGTTCCCTATATGGTGGAAGCAAATGTAGTAACCCTTTAAAAAATTTCTTGAACACTGGTTTTGAAGCCAAGGAAGATGTCTTACCTGCTGACAGATAAGCTGAGACAGCTGCCAGGTGTGCTTTCAAGGTGGAAACAATTAAACCAGTGGAGTGCAAATGGGCCATATAATCCAGGACTATGGCAAGATTAGCCTGGGTGTGGTCCAAGCCCTTGCCCTGACACCAAAAATAAAATCTTTTCCATTTAGAGGCATAGGTTTGTTTGGTGGAAGGCTTTCTGGAGACTTTCAGTATATCCATGACTGCCTCTGAGAGATGCACGTTTGCATACTCTTAAGTCCTCAAGAACCATGCTTTGAGTCTGATGGACAACAGGTTGGGGTACATGATCCTGCCCTGAGAGGATGACAGTAGATTGTACCTCCTGGGGAGACTGATTGGCTTGGTTACTGACAATGATAGGAGCATGGAGTACCAAGGTTGTCTTTCCCAATCTGGGGCAATGAGGATCATTGAAGCTGGTTGAAGCCTGAGTTTCATTAGTACTTTCAGTAACAGAGGAAATGGAGGAAAAGCATATAGGAACCTCCCTGTCCAATCCAGCAAGAGTGCACCCAGACGAATTGTGCCCCTGAAAAGGGGCCTGCAGCAATACTGAGGGAGCTGGTGATTGTCTGGGGCTGCCAACAGATCCACCTCTGGGGTGCCCCATCTCCTGAAAATGGTCTGTAAGATGCTGAAAGCATCCACCAAGACGTTGTCCTTGCCTGGCAGGTGGACAGCTGAGAGAGACACACCTAGGGAGTATGCCAAGGTCCAAATTTTCATTGCCTCTGTGCACAGAGGAGTTGACCTTGTGCCCCCTTGTTTGTTTATGTAGTACATGGCGGTTGTGTTGTCGGTTCTGACTTGTACTACCTTCCCCTTGATCTGAATGGCAAATGACTGAAGAGCCAGAATAACTGCCCTGAGTTCCAACAGGTTGATATGCAGGAGAGATTCCTGCTTTGTCCATAAACCGTGAGCAGTGTGGTCGCCCAGATGTGCTCCCCACCCCAGCAGGGATGCATCTGTGGTTAGCACCAGGGAAGGGACCTTTTGCAGAAAGGGTACTCATTGTCTGAGTTTGCTCCTTTTTTGCTACCACTGCAGGGCTTGAAGAAGAGTGGCTGTCACTGGGAATAATTTTGAAAGAGAATCCCTCTTTTAGGACCAGTGTTCCTTTAGGTGAAATTGGATGTGTCTCATCTGAAACCTTGAGCCTAACATGGTAGCTGTGGAGGCTTCCATGTGGCCTAACAACTGTAGGAAGTGCCTTGCTGGCCTGGAGTCATGAAGTGTGAAGGAACTAGCTATCTGGATAAGGTTGTCCACCCTCTTCTTGGGGTAGGTAAGCCATTCCCTTCTTTGTGTCCAGTTCTGACCCTATGAATTTTAGAAGCTGAACTGGTTCTAGTACAGACTTTTTGTGGTTCACTAACAACCCGAGAGAGGAGAGAGTGTTTTGTGTTATTGACAGAGCCTCTCTCACTTGCTGGTTTGAATGGCCTACTATGGGCCAGTCGTCTAAATAGGGGAACACTGTCACTCCTTGACGCCTCAGGTGTGCCACTTCCACAGCCAGGCACTTTGTGAACACCCTTGGAGAAGATGTTAGACCGAAAGATATTGCCTGAATTAGTAATGACTGGATGGTAGCCTGAATCTGAGGTACTTTCTGTGTGATCTTCTGATTGGAATGTGAAAATAGGCATCTTTGAGATCTGAGGATGCTAACCAGTTCCCCTGCCTTAGGGAAGGGAGTGTGGTAGCTAGGGTGACCATTCTGAATTTTGGTTTTGTCAGATGCTTGTTTAAGTATCTGAGGTCCAGGATGGGTCGCCACTCCCCTGTTTTCTTTGTTGTGAGGAAGTACCTGGAATACAGCCCCTTCCCTCTTCGGGAAAGAGGGACTGATTCCACTGCATTTAACAGCAGTAGACTTTAAATTTCCATCTCCAGCAAAGCTGTTTCTGAGGGGGGAGAGGAGGATTTGAAGGCTCTTGACCTCAGCTTTGGCAAGGCCTTGAAGCTGAGAACAAATCCCTGACCAACCACTTCCAGGACCCACTTGTCTGTAGTAATGTTTTCCCACTCCTGGAAGTAATGGGCCAGCCTGCCCCCTACCGGAATTGGGGAGGCGACCTGAGCAGTCCCCTCAGGGAGTCTGCTTTGACTGAGCTACAGGCTGAACAGAAGGGCTAGTGCAGCCATTACCCCTCCTACCCCTACCCCTGAAGTATCCCTTGGGATGGTACTGGGGAAAAACTTGAGGCTGGAAGAAAGGCCTGTAAGGAGTTCTACCTCTGCCACCCTTGCATGGTGCTTTTGGGGGTTAGCAGCCCTCTCCTTAGCTGCTGCACTTTTATAGGCTGCCTTGTACTCGTCCATTTTTTTCATACATGCCTCTGTTTGTTCCCCAAACAGAGACACAGGGTCACAAGGGAAATCCATTGCCTTGTTCTGAGTATCTTGGGTCAGGTTTTTAGTCCTGAGCCAGGCAAACCTCCTCAAAGATACAGAAGATGCCATTTGTCTGGAAGCAATATCATTAACATCCACTGCCATCCGGAATTAAGTTTTAGAGGCTTCAATGCCCCTTTTTGCAGCTTCCTCCAGGTCAGCAGCCATGGGAGGAGGGGCTGCCTTGAGAATTTCCAGGACTGTGGACCACATGTTCTTTTGGTACCTGGCTATGTATGCCATATAAGTAGCTTGTCTTATAACCAGGGAAGATCCCAAATAAATTTTCTTTGCGATGGAATCCACCCTCGTAGAATCTTTTTCTGGGGGGTGGGAAGCCAGAGGGATGCCAGCTTTGTCACAAGCTGCAGCCTGTACCACTCCTTCATGACTGGGATGTCCAAAAAGGAAACCAGCCTCAGTCTTGGCCACTCAGTACTTTCTGTTAGCCTTCCTGTCTGTGGGAGGAACAGAAGTAGGGTTTTGCAGTACCTTCATGGTCTGCTTTTTTAACGATTTGTGAAGAGGGAGGAGCAATCTCTTTGATGGTGGGACATCCATCATTTCTTTATAATCCTCTTCTTCCTCATCCTCAATATCTCCCTGGGATGGGAGGTCGAGGGACTGAGCCACTTGCTTCATGAAAGCAAAATATGAAGTAAAATCCTCAGTTCCCTTATCAGGAGATTCTAGCCTATGAGGATCAGGAGAAATGTCAGGATCGACAGGTTCCCCATAATCCTCATCTTTATCATCATCAGGCTCCATGCCAAAATCATCGTCCCCAAAAAGATCCCCACCTTGGTCGGTTAAACCATGGGTTGACTGTGAACCGGGAGTTTGGGTAACCGGTTGCTTCCCAACCGGGACTGGGGACTGCAAAGACTGAATTATTTTAATCGCGTTAGCGATCTCCTCAGCAGAAGGAAAGGAAAATTACGTACCTACCGTAATTCTTGATCTTCTTGGACGAGTCTCCACCACTCATTCACACTAGTGGGATTGGCGCCGGAGGCACTAAGACCCATCGGGAGCAAACTTTTTGCTGGAGGGTCGGCGCGAGAGACGGCGCCGCGAGACACGGCGCCGCGAGCAGCGGCTCGAGCGGTAATGACCATCTCGGCGATGACCCTCCAACCGCCTCAGTACCTTTTTTACCAAGGAGGTGCAGCGCAATTAACGAAGGGTAAACTCGAATATTAAAAAACGGACATAAGATAGTCCAGATGACCCGTGTAAGAAGGGTCAGCAAAGAAGTCCTCACGGCCTCAAAGATTTGAGGAGGAAGACCAATACAGCGGTGAGCTCGGGATGGAGGGAGATGAGACGAGTGAGGATGACTCTCTAAGAAGATCAAGAATTACGTAGGTAACGAACTTTCCTATCTTCCTGGACATAAGTCTCCACCACTCATTCACTCTAGTGGAGAGTACCAAGTTGATAATCCCCAAAAGGGCGCAGGAGAGCCAGAGCTCACGCCGCTAAGATAGAAGCCCATTAAGGATAGTTCTGCCGAATGCGGAATGTCGCCTGGCATGAACATCCAGTGCATAGTGCTTAAGAAGTATGCACTGAGCTCCAGGTAGCGGTGCATATATCTGCAATTGGAACATTGCTAACTTTCAGGGATGTCATGATCATTCTAGTAGAGTGAGCGTACACTTCACCTTCTAATTCTAACTTGAGCCATGGAATAGCAATGACGAAGGCATGCCACCAACCATGAAGAGATACATCTAATAGCGACAGGTTGACCCAGCCGGTGTCGCTGAAAGAACGAACAGTTGCTGAGTCTTGCGAACATCCTTGGTTCTATCTAAATAGAACCGCAAGGCTCTCTTAACATCCAAGGAATGAAGAGCTCGTCCCTTCATTTTGGAAATTAGCGAAGTAAGGGAAGTACCAGAGGTTGGTCTAGATGGAATTCTGACACAACCTTGGGAAGAAATTTAGATGAGTAATGAGAACTACCTTGTCCTTATGGAATACAGTATACGGAGGGTCCGTAATCAGGGCATGTATCTCAGAGACCTCATGGGCTGAGGTAATGGCCACCAGGAAGGCAGTCTTCCAGGTAAGAAATTTTAGCTCACAGGTAGCTAAGGGTTCGAAAGGCTTCCGAGTGAGCATGTCCAGCACCAGGTTAATGTCCCAGGCTGCAACTGGACGCTTAACAGGGGGTCTGGTATGGAGAATCCCCTTAAGAAATCTCTTCACCATAGGTAACTGAGCCAGAGTTAAGGAAGAAACCGGCTCATGGAACGCTGAGATGGCACTAAGGTGAACTTTAACTGTGGAGTACTGAAGACCTAAGTTTGATAGGTCCAAAAGATACTCCAGAACCTTGCCAGGAGGACAGGAAAAGGATTCCAAGAGGATTTTGAACACCAGAGAGAAAACGTTTCAATTTGGAAGGCATCGTTGGGTGGCTGGCTTCGAGCAGCCAGAAGGATGTCTGAGACTCTACGAGAGACGTTGAACCGATTCACTTCTATCTCTTCAGGAGCCAAGCATGAAGGTGAAGTGATTTCAGGTTGGGATGGACCAACGAACCCTGAGTCAAAAGACTGATTTGCAAAGGAAGTGGTCTCGAGAGGCTGCCAACATACTGTTGAGTAGAGGAACCATAGTTGCCGAGGCCAGGAAGGAGCAATGAGAATCATCTTGGTCCCTGAGACTCGAACTTGAGAGTACTCTCTGGATTAGAGGAAGTGGTGGAAAGGGAAGAAAGCGCTTTGTCCACGCAGCCTGAACGCGATCCTGACAGAAAATGCCAGGCCCTGGATTTCTGGAGCAGAAGAGAGGCAGTTTTGCGCTGAGTGGGATGCAAAAGGTCCAGGTCTGGAGTCCCACTCTTTGAACAGGGACCGAGCTACGGCTGGATCGAGAGACCACTGTGAGGGTCTGCCTCCGTTTCTGCTGAGGTGATCTGCTAGGTGCGTTTGTATACCTGGCAGATAAACCGCTTGAATCAGAGACTTGTGCTCCAAGCACCACTCCCACACCCTCATTGCTTCCTGCAAAGGGGATAAGAATGAGCACCGCCTTGCTTTTGATGTAATACATCACTGCTTTGTTGTCCGTTGAAGGAGAATGTTCTTGTGACAAAGGACATCCTTCAGAGCTCGGATTGCATAGGAGGACCTCTCATCTCCAGGACATTTATGTGGAGATGAGTTTCGAACTGAGTCCATACACCTTGAGTGTGGAGGGAGAGACAGTGAGCTCCCCATCCCATTAGCGATGCATCTGTGGTGATGGAGATCTGATGATCCGGGGGAGCAAAGGGGAATCCTTCCAGGAGATTGCTCTCTTGAGACCACCAGGTGAGAGACCTTCGAAGGGGCTCCGTCACCTTGATGGGATAAGACTGGGGGTGAGAGGTCGGGGACCACTGAGTGGAGAGCATCCATTGGGTGGTTCTCATGTGCAGTCGGGCCAGAGGGACAGTGAAGACCGAGGACGCCATGAGACCCAACATGCGTTGCATCGAGAGAGCTGTAACCGATTGGTTCTCCCTGATGTAACGGGCCATACGAAGGATGTCGAGTCTTCTGTCCTCTGGAAGGAAAGCCTTCGCTGAAGAGGTGTCTAGAAGCGTCCCTATGAAAAGGAGCCTCTGGGAGGGTTGCAGTTGAGATTTTTTCAAATTCAGCAGAACTCCCATGGACGTGAGAAGACGAGAAGTCGTTTGCACGGCTTCCAAAGTCCCTTGGCCGGAAGGGCTTGCTAGAAGCCAATCGTCCAGGTAGGGAAACACTCGGAGTCCGACTTCCCTGAGATGCGCCGCGAGAACTGCACAACACTTTGTAAAACTCTGACAGACAGGATAGCCCAAAGGGCAGGACTCTGAACTGATAATGCTGACCCAAAGCTACAAACCTGAGGAATTTGCGGTGGGTCGGGTGGACGAGGATATGCTGTAAGCATCCTGCATATCCAGAGGCCAGCCAGTCGTGCTGATGCAGCAAGGGTAACAGGGTACCTAGGGAAATCATCTTGAATTTCTCCTGGGGAGGAATTTGTTTAACTTTCTGAGGTCTAGAATGGGCGCATCCCCAGATTTCTTTGGAACCAGAAAGTAATGGGAAGAACCCTGTGTTTCAGGATGCGGGGCACCAGTTCTATTGCCCTGTTGTTCAGAAGACCCTGGATCTCCTGGTGAGGAGGTCTGACTGAGAGGCCGACAACCTGGGTTGTCGTATGGGAGAACAATTCGGGGTTTCAAGAAATTGAGAGAATAACCTCGCAAATTATCCGAAGGACCCATTTGTCTGAGGTTATGGACTTCACTGGTTGTAGAAGTACATCAGACGACCTCCACCGGAGGAGAAAGTTCCACCTCGGGCAGAGTGGATGGAACTTGGGCCAGACGCTCATAAGGTAGCGCTGGGAGCTTTAGGTCCCTCGGCTCTGCTGCGTCTTCTTTTGAGGTTGGGCAGGTTGGCTTTTATGGAAGCTTCCTGCCTCTGCCTCGAAGGACTGACGACTATGAAACTGACGCTCTGTTCACATGCCCCAGAGGGGCAGGCAGAGGTCTGGCCAACTTAATGGCCGATCGTCTTCTGAGTGGCCTCTAAGGCTTGCTCCACCTGAGGGCCAAAAAGAAAGGAGCCATCAAGGCAGCGCCATCACCTGCTGCTGAGCATCATTCGTGAAGCCAAGTACGCAGCCAGGAATGGCGCAGTACAAATCCCCAGCTGCTGAGCGAGAAGCAGTGTCGAAGCATCCATGGCAGCTTTGACCTGTTGGTTATTGGACTCAATACCTCTAATAACGTCAGAAGAAGCTCTGACTTGGAATCCGAATCTGGAAGAGCTTCAACCATTCTTTTCATAGAGTGCCACAGGATATACTCATACTGAGAAAAATAGCCTTGATAACTGGCAATACGCATACTTAGAGTGGAGCAGCAAAGACTCTCTTACCTAATGTATCAATCTTACGAGACTCTTTGTTAATAGGTCGAGCTGTAGTAGTTTGAGGAAGAACGACCTTGTCATTCTCTGCCAGGACTACAATAGGATCCGCAAAGGCTTGGGATGCCAAAATGGGACGATCCTTGGGAGCTGAATACTTCTTATCAATGGATTTAGCCACTGAGGGAATAAGAGCAGGGTTATTCCATACCATTTGAGACAGCGTCTCGAAGGAAGGCTGAATCGGAGGAGTCAAATCCATAGGGATCTCCGAAGCATGAAGATACTGGAGTCTTAATATCTTCCCAGGATCGATGTCTGTAGTCTGGAGAGAAAGAGTGGATCCCAGGTTCTTCAACAGAGACTTAAAGGACAGGTCCTCGACCACAGGCTCTGTAGCAAAGAAAGATCCTGTTTCTCCACTTCATCACCCAACCAAGGTCTGGGTCAAGGCTCAACATCCTCTCCTGATGGTCCAGAAAGGACTGTTTGGACAGGAAAGGAGTGAAAATTAGAGAGGAGGAAATGGCAGAAAAACAAGGAGAGAGTCCCCAAGGGCTGCGGAGGAGCGGCAAAGCAGGCCTGAAAATGACACGAGGCGCCTGGCGCCCGAAGAGGCATCTCTGACCCAGACTGACGCCCGCGCCTGATGCGCCCGGCGCGCCCGAGCAGCCGCGCATGAATGGCGCTGCGACAGCGCCGCCAGATCAGCGGCACCACAGCGGCGCCCCTTGAGACCAGGCGCCCGCTGAGACCACGCGCACCGCCAACGGCCCGCAAGCTCCGGCGGCTCAAGACGGCGCCGACAGGCCACAGACCTGCAGAAGGCACGGAAAAGCCCGGGAACCTGGAAAGCAAGAGAAGGAAAAAACAGGAGATAAGGGCATCGGTGAGGCCCCTGCACCGCAGCCATGTGAGGGGAACACCTAAGCACGGAGTCTAGCACCGAAGAAGGCGCAGCGACTAGGAAGGTCCAACCGCCTACCTGATCGCCGGAGGAGCCCGAGGGCCCGAGGTAACCGAGCCAGGCAGAAGAACCAACCTCCGAGCCCATCGCTCCATAAGAGCGGCCCACTGATGAAACTGCTCATCTGGAGCCCTACCTATAGGCGGGAGGGCTCTCGATATAGGGACGACGGTGCTTCGGAGTTAGCGACTCAAGAAGAAGACCGGCAACTAGCAACGATAACCGACCGTCGACGAGACAGACATACCAGAGGGCGACCTCGAGTGATGCCTTCTTTTGACCTGTGGGGAAGAAGAGCTCGAGATGAACGGCGCCGAGAATGCGATCGCTTATTTTATGCCGGGCGGGGACCGCCATCCCCGGCATCGGACTGACCGTAGTCGGAACCCCGCGGCTGAGGAGAAGGAGGCTGACCGGACCCAGCCCGCTGACTGAACAGCTTTAACAAGTCTCCCTACCATCACCTGACCTGCTCATGGTCGACTCCGTCCAGTAGGCCGAGACTTCTTCAAGTAAGTTAAATTTAAATATTAGAAAAATTTTACGAAAAATAGAATAAAACTAAGCGATACTACTATCGTGATAATGTTACAAAAAAACAAACTGAAAACTATGCGCTAGTCTGAAGTTTGACTTCCGACAGGCAAGCGACGTCGTCACTGAAGCGCACTCGACGGCGGGAAAAAAGGAACTGAGGCGGTTGAGGGTCGTCACGCGAGATGGTCATTACCGTCTCGGCCGAGCAGCTCCGGGCGCCATGTCTCAAGGGCGCCTGCTCTCGCTACCGACCCTCCAGCAAAAAGTTTGCTCCCGATGGGTCTTAGTGCCTCCGGCGCCAATCCCACTAGTGTGAATGAGTGGTGGAGACTTATGTCCAGGAAGATCTGCAGTTTGTTTCAGTTGCAGTTCCTGGTGCTTTTCCTTCCTCTTCTTTTTTACCACGACGGCTGGTTCAGCAGTATTCTTTTTAGCAGAGCTGTCGCCCCTGTCACAGGGCAGCCCCTCCGGTTCACCCAGTTGCTCGGCGGCTGGGTTAACAGCCTTTTCAGCCATTTTTTTCCTCAGTTTTTTCAATCTCCTATCAAGAGTAGACTGAGGAAAATTAGAACAAATTTTGCAATCTGTCTGCAAGTGGTCAGACCCCAGACAGAATAAACACGCTAAATGAGGATCTGCTTAGCAAACAGTTCCCCGCACTCAGTACAGTGCTGGAAACCAGTGGGTCCTGTTCTCTTTTTGGCTTCTGTGACATAACCCAGTTACAGAAGAAAAAATAATTAGCTCTTTTTTTTTTTGGTTGTTAAACCTGACACAAGAAAAAACAGGAGTTACCCTGGGTTTTAAAATTTATGACAAAACCAGGAACTACCCTGGTTAAAACTGACCCACTAAACCAGGACTTACCCCGGTAAAATTTCACTATGTAACCGACTATAACGAGTCGGAGGGAAATTTACCTAAAATTGCAAATAAATGACAAAAATAAAGAAGGGATGTGTCGGTTTTCTCCCGGTTAAGGAACCGGGGAGAAAAGAATGACTACTTTCCCCAAACATTAAAAATCTAAACAAATACTACCTGAAAACCAAGGACAGTGAAAAAAATATCAATTAAAATAATTTCACTAGTAAAATAACCGAGAAAATAAAGTTTTTTCAAGCGATGAAGGAGAGCTCTCTGGAGACGTCTTACTGAGGCAAGTGGAGTAAAGAATCTGATGGTTTAGAGTTGTTTACCAGGGACAGTGATTTGAAAACCAAGCTCGAGCCTAGCATTCCATAATTTGCGTAGGTTCTATTAACCATTTCGGCTCCGGGGCAGTCCTATGGTGAGACCATACTGCATAAGTCAGAATACAGTAAGATTTCCTGGGGTTTGAAGCAGAAATACAATTGGAGGCTGGCGTGTACAAAATTGACCGTATGAGGCCTCCAAAGGTAGGTTAGTCCCGAGTAGGGGTGGGTCCCATGGAGCATCTTTGGCAGAGAGGGATGGGGAGGAGCCTGAGGAGTTGTTTAGTAGCTGAAAGGGAGGAGGCCTGGCAGAGGTTGGGTGGTAGGTTGTTCCATAGGAGGGGGAGACGGTATGAAAAGGCAGTTTGACTGGTAGCAGAGTGGGGGCGTGGGAAGTGGAAAGTGCGTGCGTCCCAGTGGCGGAGGGAGTAGCCTAGGGAATTTGCTGGTGAAAGGCAGGAAGTGAGGTGGGGGGGTAGGGAGCCTAACCAGTATTTAGCTATGAGGGAGGCACAGAGGATGGGTCTCCTGTGTGAGAGTGGGGCCAGGGAAAGAGTTGTGTAGAGAAGGCAGTGATGAATAAGTGAGGGAAGCAGTGGCAAAATGACAGAACAAGTTGAGCAGGATGTTAAGTTTGGAGAAGGATGAGGTTGGGGCGACACTGTAGATGATGTCCGCATAGTCCAGCACTGGCAAGATGGTTTTGCGTATGAGTTCGCTACGAGTGGGAAGGGGAAGGCTGGCTTTGTGGTGATAGAGGATGGCAAGTTTGGGCCGGAGTTTGGTGCAGATTGCCTCGACGTGGGTGGAAAAGTTGAGGTGGCTGTCCAGCCAGACTCCCAGGTACTTGAAGGTGGGGACCAAGAGGAGAGCCGTCCAGGGTGGAGATTGCTGGGGTGGGGGCAGGTAGGGAGGCAAGCTTTTGTCTAGATCCGAAGCCCATGGTGACAGTTTTTTTGGCATTAAGTTTAAGCTGTTTTTTCAGGAACCAGGACTGGACTCTGTTGAAGACACTTTGAAAATTTGAGAGGACACTGTCGCGGGAGGGGCCCGAGGCATAAATGATAGTATTGTCGGCGTACAGATGCATGTTTGAGGAGAGACAGGTGGAGGAAAGGTCATTTATGAAAAGGGAGAAGAGGACAGGGCCAAAGATAGAGCCTAGGGGGGCATCTGAGGAGGATGGGTGGGGGGAGAGGGTGTCACCTATTTGTATGGACTGCTGTCTGTTCTGGAGGTAAGAGTGGAACCAGTAGATGGCAGGTTGGGCAAGGTCAAAGGAGCTAAGTTTGCAGAGCAGCAGAGGGTGGGAGACAAGAGTCAAAGGCTTTCACCAGGTCGATGAAAATGGCGGTGGTGGTTTGGCTGTTGTCCATGGCAGAGAGGACTGAGTCGATTACTTACAGCAAGGTGGTGATGGTGGAGTGGTGTTTTCTAAATCCTGACTGAAAGGGTGAGAGGGAGCTCGGGAGTTTGGGCAGCATGAGGGATTCTTGAATTTTGGTGAGGGAAGGGAGGAGCGAGATGGGCCCTTATTTTCCCGGCAGGAAAGGGTCGCCGCCTTTGTGGAGAGGGAGGGTCTTGGCCAGTTTCCAGGCAGAGGAAACTGTAGCAGTGGCAAGAGAGAGGTTGAGTATGTGTGTCAAGGGTGTAGCTATGGCCGAGTCAGAGATGCGGAGCAGTCTGGGGTGCATGTCATCTGGGCTGGTTTTGGACTGGTTTAGGGAGGTGAGTGCATTGTAGACTTCCAGGGATGTGATAGGAGGAAAGAGGAAGCTGGGGGAGGTGGAGGAGGGTTCAGTAGAGTTGAGTTGGGGGGGGAGTCAGGCAGGGCACAAGAAATGAAAAACGAGTTGAAAAGTTCAGCTACAGAAGCAGGATCTGAGACAGGTCTGCCATCAATGTTAAGGACAGGGCAAGCCTGCTTGGAGGGGGGGGTCGATAAAGGAGTTGATCACCTTCTAGAAGGATGCAGGGAATTTTGGTTCTGTGTAAGTTGTGCTTTAAAGTAGGAGGATTTAGATTGCTGAATAGCTTTAGTGCATTAATTTCTGAGGTGTTTGTAGGATTGGAGGTCGCAAGTGGCATGGGAGGCTTTGTATAACCTCCATGCCTTGTTCCTGGAGCGACACAAGGCAATGAGGTCAGATGTGATCCAGGGGTGATGGTACCATTTAACTCTAGCTTTCCTGAAGGGAGTGTGGCAGTCCCAGGTATTTTGGAAAATGTTGCAGAAGTGGGATAGGGTGAGGTCAACATCTAGCACGGAAAGGACTGGTAGCCAGTCTGCATTTGTTAGGTCATGCTGTGGGGCAGATTCATTGAGGAGGTGTAAGGGGCGAGACCAGATGAATTTGGGATGAGAGTGCGGAGAGTGGATTTTGTGGATGCAATAAGTAATATAGTGGTTGCTGAGGGCATCGGGAGAAGATGCCTGAGGCAGTGATCCTGTGAGAATGGATGGATAAAATCCAGTCCAGAAGGGTGTGGTTTTGGGACCAATGGTTTAGGCGGGTTGGTTCCTGGATTAGCTGGGAGAGATTTAGGGCTTTAATCCTCAGGGCAGTGGGTTTGGTGGCGGAGGAGAGCCAGTCGAGATTGAAGTCGCCTAGTAATATGAGTTCCCCATTTGAAGTGTTCGAGGAAGTTGTCGAGATGGCCTTGACAAGGGAGTTGGGCGAGGACTTTGGCCGGGCAAACAGAACCCCAGTATAGAGGGGGGTGGATGAGGGAAAGGATAGGTGAGCAACAATGGCTTTGTGGGAGGAAGGGAGGATTCCCTGAATATAATGGAGCATGTAATGGAATGCCTGATGTACAGTGTTACCCCCCCCCCGCCTCGCTTGCCGTGGCTCTGGCGGAACAAGATGTAGTTTGGGATGGCAAGAGAGCAGATGGAGACTTTGGTGGATAGCCAGGATTCCATGATGCAGAGTATGTCTGGTTGGTACTAGGTGGCCCAGACGGTGAAGGTATCTAGTTTGGGGAGTAGGCTCCTGGTGTTGAGGTGAAATATACGAAGGCCCTTGGGGAGAGAGTCTGAGAGCAAGCTGGATGAGGGCGTGGGTGCTGACGTGGTTGGTCTGGGCGCTAAAGGGCCAGGGTTAGGATGTATGTCACCAGCCAGGAGCAGAAGTAGCAGAGGTAAGGTGAGGAAAGGGGATTGCTTGTGACTACCGGATCTGCACCTGGAGGGTGGAAGAAAAAAATTACTCACCTCAGTAATCTTATTTCTTCCAGTGTATTCTTTTATATTCATAACTGTATGCAGTCTGCCTCCTAAGTAGGACTGCCCGGAGAGAAATGGAACTATATGCAAATGACAGAACCTATCATTGCTTGAGACACATATGTAACCCCTAGGCGGCGCTATCCCAAGGGCTACTACTCCTGCCTGCGTGGCTAGTAGCAGGTTAAGAGGCCTGGGCTCTGAAACGGGTGCCTCCACCCGGAGGTCAGGGTTGGCAGTGGTCAAACTAACCTGGGCAAAGCCCTCTGGGACACTGTAACCCCCCCTTTTTCCCTTCTAGTGGCCTGAGCAATATACGATAATCACTTTCACAGTACCCCTTGTACACCATACCAGTACCCACACTGTTTGCACTTACCAGGGCTGGTTCCTCTGGCTCGACCCTGGGGACCCCCCTGTAAAACAAAGTTATAAACAGTAAATAGCAACAGTACAGTACTCTTGGCACAAATTGGAATCATAGTCAGGTTAAATGCAGCAAAAAAGTCAGATCTGATTTATTCAGGGGACTTGAACAAGAAAGAGGCGTAATCAGGTTGATTGGCTTAAAGGCTATATTAATCAAACAGTTATGCATGGGCTTTAAATCCCCACACAGTCACACACTCTAGGTACCAAGGTAGGAAAATGGTGGGCTAGCCAGGAACGATGCAGTTGGTTGGGGCCCTGTGATGGAAGAAAGCAACATGCACAACACACACTACTTGTAATCCAGAGCCAGAGGGCTCAGTTCGTGAAAGAAAAAGCAACAAGACAATCAGATGACAACACCTTAGATTTAGCTGTTGTTGCATGGAGCTACCCTGATGTTTACTCATGATACCCAATACTGGACACAGGCAGGACGAAATCGAGACTGCAGGTTGCTGAGCTGGAGTACCTGGAGAAGCAGGGCCCACATGAATCACCGACGCGTCATTCCTGTACAAGTATTGAGCAGGGTCTGATCCCCAAGCAGGTCTCTCGTCTATGGCTTTCTCTGTGCAGTGGGTAGTCAGGCTGGGCCAGTGTGGCAAGGCCCAGGCCCAATGAAGATGATTTTGGATTCAGTCTGTGGGGCTTCATGTGGCTTCCAGCAAGCAGAATACAATTCAAACCATAGTGGGGAACCAAATTGCGACCCACTAGCAGCACAGGGCACATTTACACATAAGGAAATTCTAATGCAGCTTCAAGCAAGCAGAATACAATTCAAACCACAGTGGGGAACCAAATCATGACCCACTATAAGCACACAACACATTCACATGTAAGGAAATTCCACTGTACCAGGCAAAAGACTCTCTGGTCGCAATTACAGAGTCTCTGCACAATCTGGGAGTTCAGAGGTGGTTGGAAGTCCAGACAGGCCGATTGCATTCAGCAAATCTTTGGTCTTCTTCAGTTAGAAGCCTGGTCACAATTCAGTGGCTTACTTCGCTCTCCAAGTTCGGATTCGGTCCGAAAAAGGCACAAGTTCCCTCTCAGGGACAGCAGGCAGGCAGGCATGCAGGCCAAAACTCAGGCCTATACACAGTTCTTCCGTGAGAATTTACTATGGATTGATGCTCGAATTACCTCAAGCTGTTACTTCTTCACTTCCCAACTTAGATCTAACTGAAACTGCAAGCAGTTTGGGACTTTCCCCAAAATCCAAAAGGTCTGGTTGGCCGATCTGTCTGTCAAACACAACAAGGGCTCCCCTCCAGGTTATTTTAGGAGCAAAAGCCCAAAACTACAATTCCTACAAATTTTGACCCCACCAAGCCTCTGTAGGCAGACTCCATTTCAGAGTCCCAAATGTACTGATAGGCCCATTTCAGCAGTCCAGGACCAAGATGATGGAAACAAACAGAACTGTCCATGCTGCAAAGAAGGCAGGTTAGAACAAATTGTGATATTATTACTACTCTAACAAATGATCAGCAAACAAGCACATCTTTTAACAGCACTCCCTCTCAGATTAATCATGACTGCAATCCAGGCAGCTCTTAAAGAGACAGTACACAGAGGCTATACAGGCACTCTCTGGCAGTACATTTAAACTGCTAAAATGCAGGACACCAGCCTAGCAGTGAGCATTTATACAAGCTCAAGGAAGACTTTTCGGGAACCCCCATTTGTAGGGGGGGTTACACATATTCAAACTGCTGCCCTCATATACTGTAACGTTCCATTCAACGTCTCAGATTTTGATAACAGCCTACAAGACAGAAATACTATATACCTATCTAAGACTACCTATAAAAAACATAAGGGAAGTAACTCCATAAACCACATATGCCCCATAGTAGCTATTTAACTACAGCCCCAAAAAATAAGTCTTATCCTGGAAACTCAGGTAACCAAAGAAGAAAAAGTCCTTCCAAAGGAAAATGTACTTTAATAGTGTGTACATTCTTAGAGAAATCCAGGATAACATCAATAGGCACTCTGAGGCTCTGGTTCTGGTAGGGGAGGCAAGGAGGAAGAGTTATGAATATAGAAGAATACACTGGAAGAAATAAGATTACTAAGGTGAGTAGTTTTTTCTTCTAACCCCATGTATTCTTCTATATTCATAACTGTATGCAGACTTTAAAGCAGTACCTTTGGAGGTGGGCAGAGAACCTACTTAGGAAAGAGGCTCTGCAGGACTGCTGTTCCAAATCTGACATCATCTCTGGACAGTATGTCCAGGCTGTAATGCTTAGTGAAAGTATGTACTGTCCTCCACGTGGCAGCTTTGCATATGTCCAGTAGGAGGACATCCCTTGAAGCAGCAATGGAAGCAGCTGTTCCCCTGGTTGAATGGGCCCTAAGTCCTGATGGGGACTGTCTGCCTGCTTTTTGATAGCAGAACTATATACAGTTAACTGTCCAGCGAGAGACTGATCTCTTGGTAGCTGGTGTACCTTTTTTTATATCCCCACAGGTAAGGAATAACTGTTGTTTATCCTGCCTGTGATCCTTAGTATGAGATATGTAGTAACTAAGAGCTCTCTTCACATCCAGGCTGTGAAGTCTACGCTCACCTGAAGTAAAGTGCTCAGTGAAAAACACTGGTAGTGTAATGGATTGGTTTAAATGAAAATCTGACACCACCTTAGGGAGAAATTTTCTATTGGTTCTGAGTACCACTTTGTCATTATGGAAAAACAAATAGTCCTTTTCAACAGATAGGGCCTGAAGCTCACTTATCCTTCTAGCAGAAGTCATAGCCACTAAAAATAGTTTTCCATGTGACATACTGTAGGTGAGCTGAGGACTTGGGTTGAAAAGGTGACCTCATAAGCTGAGCAATACAAATGTTCAAGTCCCACCCAGGGACAGGTTCCCTAATGGGTGGGTATGTGAGACACAGACCCTTGAAAAACTTTTAAAAATTGGATCAGATGCAATGGGGGTGGGTTTTCCCACTGAAATGTGAACAGAGATAGCTGCTAAGTGGACCCTTAGTGAAGTATGCTTAAGGCCCTGATCATGTAAGAAAGTAAGGTACTCAAGCAGAGTTGGTATTCCTGCTGAGGCAGGTTCAATGCTGTGCAGGGAGCACCAAAAGAGAAACCTTTTCCATTTGGCTGAATATGTTTTCTTAGTGGAGGGTTTTCTATATCCCTTAAGTATGTATAAAACTGCTTGGGAGAGATTCAGGTTTGCAAATTTTATGTCTTCAAGAGCCAAGCCTTGAGACAGAGACAGCTGAGGCTGGGATACCCTATTTTCCCTTGGCGGGAGGTTAACAGGTTGTGCCTCCGAGGAAGATGTATTGGTCTGGATATCAACATGGATAGCAGGAGAGGGTACCAATGTTGTCTGGGGTGATGAGGATCATTGAGGCTGACTGGGACCTGAGCTTGATCAAGACTCTGAGAATGAGAGGGAAGGGAGGAAAAGCATATAGGCTTCTCCCTGACCAATCCATTACCATGGCATCCACTGGGATTGTACTCCTGGTTGGAGGCCTGCAACAAAACAGTTGTAATTTGTGGTTCTCTGGACAGGCAAAGAGGTCCACTTCTGGGGTACTCCACCTTCTGAATACTGAATTTGACACTTGTATGTCCAGTGACCACTGGTGGAGGCCCTGACTGATTCTGCTGAAGGCATCTGCCAAAATGTTGTCCTTCCCTCGGACATGGACCGCTTGCAGAGTTACTTTTAGAGAGTATGCAAGATCCCACAGTTTCATGGCCTCTGAGCACAGAGAGTCTGATCTTGTACTCCCTTGCTTGTTTATATAGTACATTGTTGTGGTGTTGTCTGTCCTGACCTGAACCACCCTGCCTGGTACTGAGTAGCGGCCTTTAGAGCTAGAAGTACAGCTCGGAGCTCTAAGAGATTTATGTGCAGAACGGATTCTGCCTCGGACCAAGTCCCCTGGATGGTGTGTTCCCCCATGTGGGTGCCCCATCCCAGTAGAGAAGCATCTGTTGTGAGCACAAAGGAAGGGTTCTCTTTTTGGAAAGGGACACCTTGCCTTAAGTTGTCTGAATTTTTCCACCACTGTAAGGCTTGAATAACAGCCTCTGTTACTGGGATGAGTTTTGACATCTTGACCCTTCTCTGTGACCAGTGGGACCTGAGATGAGACTGCAAGTCTCTCATTCTGTATCTTGCCCCTGAAACTGTACCTGTTGCTGCAGCTATATGGCCCAGTATCTGCAGATAGTGTCTTGCTGGGCATGGCTGGTTTAGTTTGAAAGAGGCAGCAAAGTCGAAAATACTTTGCACCCTGTTCTGAGGGAGGAAAGCTCTTCCCTGAATAGTATTCAGCTCTGCTCCTATGAATTGAAGCACCTGAACTGGGGTAAGAACAGACTTCTCCTGATTTATCAGGAATCCCAAGGATTGCAGGAGATGCACTGCTGATTGCAGGTGCTCTGAGACCTACTGTAGGGATTTTCCCACAACCAGCCAGTCGTCCAGATAAGGGAAGACTAGGATGCCAGACCTCCTTAGGTGTGCCACTACTACAGCTAGGCACTTTGTGAATACCCTTGGGACTGAAGTTAGGCCAAAGGGAAGGGAAGTGAACTGATAATGACCTGAAAGGAGTCTGAACCTGAGATACTTTCTGTGAGATTGCCTTACTGTGATGGGAAAATAGGCATCTTTTAAATCCAGAGATGCTAACCAATCTCCCTGCTGTATAACTGGTAGTATGGACAACAAGGTGACCATCTTGAATCTTGGTTTTACTAGAAATTTGTTGAGAGATCTGAGATCCAGAATGGGTCGCCAGTCCCCATTTTTCTTTTTGGTTAGGAAGTAACAGGAGTAGAAACCCCTTCCTCTGAGATGTACTGGTACAGGTTCCACTGCTTTCATGTGGATCAATTTCTGCACCTCTTTTTGCAAGAGTTCACCCTCTATGAGGGAAGCTGGCTTGAAGACTCTCGATTTCAGAGGGGGAAAGGATTTGAAGCATAGGTACAAACCCTGACTTACCACCTCCAGAACCCACTTGTCTGTGGTAACGGAAACCCAATTCTGGAGGAAGTAAGTTAGCCTGCCCCCTACTGGCACTGGGGAGGCTACCTGGACCAACTGGTCAAGGGTTTTGTTTTGGGGGTGCCTGAGCCTGGACAGATTGGGAGCCCCTTCTGGAACCCCTCCTGCCCCTAGATCTAAAATACCCAGTCTGCTGTGGGAAGGGCTGTTGCTGAAAAGCAGCTTGGCCTTGATAGAAAGGCCTCCCATAAGGGGACCTTCCCCTGCCTCCCCTTCCATAAGGCCTATAGGAAGGGATAGGCCTGTCCCTGGAGGAGTTACTCTTGTAGGTGGCCTTATATTCATCCACCTTTTTCATGTAATCCTCAGTGTGTTTGCCAAACAGGGAGTTATTCTTCACAGGAAAATCCGTGGCTTTTGTCTGGGTATCCTGTGTGAAATTAGTGGCACTAAGCCATGCCATTCTTCGTAGGGCCACCGACTGAGCCATCCATCTGGCAGCATTATCGTTGGCATCAGCTGCCATCTGGAACTGATATTTAGCAGCTTCCAGACCAACTCTAGCTGTCTGTGCCAGGTCGTCAGAGAGAGGCAAGGGAGCCTTCTCTGACATTGCCAGTACTGACTGCCACAGTATTTTCTGACACCGTCCTGCATATGTCTGGTAATTGGCCTGCCTCACACCTAAGAATGCAGCTAAGTACCCTTTCTTAGACATACCGTCTATTTTTCTGGAGTCCTTCTCAAGAGGGTGGGAAAAGAGAGGGACCCTCACCTTTTCACAGGCTGCCTGTTGGACTATGCCTTGGTGATCAGGGTGGGAGAATAAGAACTCTGCTCCCTTCCTGTCCAACTGATATTTCTTATCAGACTTCCTATCTATAGGGGGAACAGAGTTCGAAGTCTGTAAAATCTTTAACAAGTCTTTTTTAAAGAACTTGTTAATTGGCAGATATACCTTTTTTGTGGGTGTTAACCCCATCATCTCTAGGTATTCGGCCTCCTCTTCATCATCAACCACTTCAGTGGTAGCTAAATCCAAAACATCCACTATTTTTCTCACAAAAGGAAAGTGAGATGAAAAATCCTCAGGTCGAGGAGGAGAACCGAACTCCTACTCAGGTGAATTTTCAGGCTCTATTGGTTCACCCTGTTCAGGATCCATCTCACCACAGTCATCACACTCAAGTTCCTGTGATTCAGGAACAGGAGCTGGGGCAGGAGCCTTTAGAGGAGCAGGTTGAGCAGGCAGGATCCCCTGTAAATCCTGCAGAATTTTCATAGCCTGAGCTATCTCCTCTGCAGATGGCAGTCTGTGAGACACAGTAGAGACCCCTTGAGGTACAGAAGCCTGGGGATCTAAGTGTTTGGTTTTCTTGGATTTCTTGGAGGGGGCTGGACAGTCAGCCGGACCACTCCCCCTTTTCAAAGTGCCAGAAACTGCCTTATGATGTGTGGTAACAGTGGATAAAATGGTTTCACCCGCAGTTTTTGATGGCTGGTTAGAGCCTGAGGGACCACTGTCCACTTTTTTTCTCTCAGCATTTCCATCCTTTTATCAATAGTTTTAGGAGGAAAGGATTTACAAATGGCACAGTCTGCTGAAAAATGATCAGGCCCCAAGCAGACTAAACATAGATCGTGTTTGTCAGCTTTTGCAAACACTTCCCCACACTTAGTACAATTTTTAAAACCTGGGGGACCAGTCATTTTCTTTGTTTTTTCTTGTAATTCCATTTCCAGGAGAAAAACCAGTAACCACTTATTAGTAGTCAAACTAACATTTTTGTTTTTGTTTGTTTGTTTTTTGTCCGTTCAGGAACCGGTTAAGGATCTGAGAAAGAACCGATAATTTTAGAATCGAACCGGGTTAGCGGTTCACAGGAACCGGAGAATCAGTTCAGAAGAACCGACCACTCAAATTCAAAACAGAAGTTTAAGCATAGAAAAAATATACGAATATATATGAAATAACACTAAAACTGTGGCGAAAAGCGCCGAAATTACTAAGAAAGCCCCGGTTCCTCAGCGGTTATCCCAAACCATGAGGAACTGAGAAAAAAATACAATTTTACCACTAAACTAAATAAACTTAACTTTAAAAAGTAATTAGAACTAAATTAAACAATAAATAAAGGCAGCAGCTCAAATATAGACAAAATTATACTTATTAAACTGGAATCCGCACGAACAGTCGAGAGGAAAATCTCCAGGCGTCTGACTTGTCAGGCGGAGTGAGAAATCTGAGACATTGATGGAACGTTACAGTATATGAGAGCAGCAGTTTGAATATGTGTCTCGAGCAATGACAGGTTCTATCATTTGCATATAGTTCCATTTCTCTCTGGGCAGTTCTACTTAGGAGGCAGACTGTATACAGTTATGAATATAGAAGAATACATGAGGTTAGAACACGGAGGTGTAAGCACTGGAGAAGAGCCTCAAGATTTAGTAGGTGTGAGTGGAGCAATGAAGGGTGTATGGTTGGGGAAGGTAGGGGGGAATGGATAAGCGGGAGGGATAAGGAAGGAAGAGGAGAGAGAGAGAGTTGAGGTGGTAGTATTGGGGTGGGCCAAGCAGAGGTAGGAGGGGGTGACTCTAGGGGAAGAGTGGAGGATGAGTGGATGAATGGCGAGGGGTCACCAGGATGGGGAGTAGAGAGAGGGGAAAGTGGAGGAGAGTGGAATTTGTAGGAGAAGGCACAGTAATAGGGACTGCAGCATAATGGCTCAGAGAGGCAAGGAGTAGAAACTGAATTAATTGCAGTAGCGGCCACTAGTGGCAAGACAAGATAGCTTGCTAAAGGGAAACACGGCTGATTGGTTTTGGCTGTCACGTGTCTGTAGCTATATAGATTATGTGTCTGTAGCTATATAGATCAGTGTTGACCAAGGGTGATGGTGGGGGTGGTAGTGGGGAGCTGATGTGGAGCATCGGTGGGGTCCTCCTCACCCGAACGCAGAGAAATGGAAATTACGTACCTACTGTAATTCTTGATCTTCTTGGACAGAGTCTCCACCACTCATTCACACTAATGGGAGTACACCGGAGGTGCTAGGACCCAGTGGGAGCAAAATTTTTTCAGGAGGGCCAGCGCCTGCGA
Source organism: Neoceratodus forsteri (assembly GCA_016271365.2). Taxonomy (NCBI): domain Eukaryota; kingdom Metazoa; phylum Chordata; order Ceratodontiformes; family Ceratodontidae; genus Neoceratodus; species Neoceratodus forsteri. The sequence goes on along the minus strand of CM057456.1, from coordinate 1,100,183,665 downwards.
TGGAGCTGTGAGGAAGCAGCACCACGACCCCAGTGCATGCGGTAATGACTATGTTGGTGTCGACCCTCCAACCGCCTCAGTATCTTTTTTTCTGAGGAGGTGCGTGTAACTAACCTAGAAGGACTAACCTAAAAATCGGAAATAAGATAGTTCGAATGACCTGTGTAAGAAGGGTCAACAATAAAGTCTTCACAGCTCAGCCATTTAGGGAGTGAAGACCATAAGCAGAGAAGTGAGCATGGGGGATGGTGGGCGTGCATGTGAATGAGTGGTGGAGACTCCATCCAAGAAGATCAAGAATTACGGTAGGTATGTAATTTCCATATCTTCCTGGACATAAAGTCTCCACCACTCATTCACACTAATGGGAGAGTACCAAGCTAAAATAATTCCCCATGACGGGCGGCAGGAGATAAAGAGCTCACATGCTTAGGACATTAGTCCATTAAGAATGGTCCTGTCAAATGACAGATGTCGTCTGGCATGGACATTCAAGGTGTAGTGTTTAATGAAAGTATGCACAGAGCTCCAGGTAGCCACATTGCAAATATCTGCAATGGGCACGTTACGGATTTCCGCCAGAGATACCGCGGCTGCTCTGGTAGAGTGAGCATACATTCTGCCTTCTAGCTTGACCTCTGCCATAGAATAGCAGTGGTGAAGGCATGCCACCAGGCACACTGAAATGCATCTGATAGCAACAGGTTGACCCAGCCAGGTCTCGCTGAAGGAAACAAACAGTTGTTGAGCCTTGTGAATTACTTACGTTTTATCCAGATAGAACTGCAATGTTCTCTTGATATCCAGCGAATGAAAGCTACGCTCCTCTTCATTCTGGAAGTTCGCAAAGTAGGTAGGAAGGACTAAAGTTTGGTTTAGATGGAATTCTGAAACAACCTCAGGGAGAAAATGGAAATTACGTACTTACCGTAATTATTGATCTTCTTGGACAGTCTCCATCACTCATTCACACTAGTGGGATAGCGCCGGAGGCGCTAGGACCAAGTGGGAGCCAAAGATGTTCTGAAGGGTCAGCGCCGAGGTAGGACCGCGCAAGCGCGGCACCATAAGACTGACTTGCGCCTGTCTAGGCTATCTCGGCATTGACCCTCCAACTGCCTCAGTACCTTTTCGACCAAGGAGTTGCAGCGTAACTAATGAGAATAACTCATTCTGAGTTTCTGGGCCTGAGAGGGCCCAGATGGCCTTTGTAAGAAAGGTCAAAGAACAATGTCTTCACAGTCCGAACCATAGGCCATGAAGACCAGGAAAGAAAAACGAGAGAACCCAGGGGATGGTGGGTGGGCGTGTGAATGAGTGATGGAGACTGTCCAAGAAGATCAACAATTACGGAAGTAAGTAATTTCCATATCTTCCTGGACTAAGTCTCCATCACTCATTCACACTAGTGGGAGAGTACCTAGCTAAAGCCCACAACCCTGAGTAGGGTGGTAGGAGATAGGGTTCACCCAGAAAGGACGGCCAAGGACTGTCCTGCTAATAAAAGAGATGTCTTGTAAAGAGCATCCAGAACATGATGCTTACAAGATAAGCACTCGAGCTGTAACGCACCACTTTGCAGATGACTGCAATGAGCACAAAATGAAAGTCTGCCAGGAAGCCGCAACCACCCTGAGAGAGTGGCGAAAACCCGGACTCACAATTTGGTATAGGACCAAAACTAATAGTGTCAAAGACATGTACTAATGTAATGTAAACCTCAGGAACTGCAAGAGCCGGAGGTAAAGTCTACAGGTTCATGGTAGACCGAAAAGCGGAGACAGAACCCCCACTACCAAGTATGGCTGACCTGCAAACAACAGGTCCAGGAGCACTTGAACCTCTTACTTGGTGAACAAAAGAATGTCCAGGAGGGGTTAGCCCATCAAGGAGATTGGTTTTCACTTAGTCAATGAAACCTTCCTGATGCAAGGCGAAGCACAACTTAGAAGCCTCTTGTGGTGGTCTAGTAGAATCAAATCCTAGTCACTGCATATTCCAAAAGGGAATCATCCTGCCCCTGTGTCTATAACAGTAGCAGCAGTCTCTGTACTCAGGAAAGAAAGGAAAAAGTGTACAGGAGGACGTGTCCACTGTGGAAAAAACATTTCGACAGAAAAAAACAGGGGCTGGATTTGTAAGGCAAATAGAGGCAGATGTGCATCGAGGAGGGACACAGCAGGACCAAGTTAGGGCTAACCCTTTGTTGAAGTGACCGAATAGCGGCAGAAGTGGCTCAATGCGTTGAGACACTACCTACTCAGGCCTCCCTGAAGGGAGTAGGAAGGACCCTAGTTGTGCTTTGTTGAAAAAAACAAACATCACCGCTCCATCACACAGTTGGAGAGGATAGATTCGAGTGCTACTGGCAGGGAACCAGTGCACAGGAACTGAAGGTGTGAATATTTGAGAAGCTACCTCAGAAAAAGACCTACTTGACCTATGGTCAAGAAAGGAGCATGTCGTCTGTTAAGTTGAAAGAAGCATGGAAGTAGGAATCTAAGTTCCGACTTGCTAAAGAGTCACTTCTGTTGCTGCAAGGCTCTGATCAAGAGAAGAAAGCCTGATTAAAAAACAAAAAGGGACTAACAGACAGGTTAGATGCTTAGGTTTTGGAAATATTTCAGAATAAGAGAAGATTCTCTAGAGAAAAGAGGTGAGCTATACCACCGCTGTATTGGACTGCCCCTAGGGGTAGAAGAAATCAGGTACTCTTTACTGAAGTTTAGAGACGACTGCCTCAGGTTTGAGGTGGAACCTGACCAGATCCAAAGTGTGGTATCGGGAAATTCCAACTAGGCCCTGTACTGTGATAATTCTGACCCTTTTTTTTTTTTATCATTAGTCCGAGCCTGACAAGGTTGCAGGCTGCTATTTGGCAAGGATTGCCTGATACAGAAATGACAAGGATGTCATCCCTCTGAGGAACAGGAGGAGCCTGAGGATCCATAACTGAACTCTTGACTGGACTAATAATAATAGCTAGACAGATGTTAACCACCTGTGCCAAAGCAGCCTCCAGAGGGGCAGCATCAAAAGAGGGCTGTATACCCCTATCAAAGGAGCGGAACAGTTTGTGTGGCTCCTGATCACTGAATTAGAATGTTCCACAGAGTGTAATTGTCTTGACGCCTGAAAGAGTCTAGACGCAGAGGTTTATGGTCCACAGATCCAGTCTGAACACTATGGTGGACCCCATTAATGAGGAACTACTGAAAAGAGCTTCCATCACAGACTCTAATGATAGAGAGGGCACATCTTTCAGTATGTAAAATGAGTCATTTGCTGTATCACTGACCAGAAGGACAGGGAGAGACTCATCTAGATGCCTTTCTACCACAGAAGGACCCCAAAAAGAGGTCTAGGTCAGAGCCACTAGAGACTCCGCCACCAGGAAGGGTGTCGAGGAGCTTGGCACCATGTAGGGAGCTGAGAAAGTGCTGAGCGGAATGAGAGATTCCACTGACAGAACAGAACAGAAGAGTCCCAGCAGCGGAAAACCGCTGGATGATGAGACCCGATGCAGACCACCACCCACTAAAATGTGTGGAAAAATAATCCGCAGAACAGGACTTCATTCTGCGGAAACATCCCACCGCAAGTCCTGCGGAAGAAGAGGTCCACAAACGGAGATCTTTCCCTAGTTCTGTCACACAGCACCAACTGGCACCCCTGCGGCACCAGCATCACTCATGGCACAGGAGGGCACCAAGCAGTACCTATGCCAACCTGGGAGACACCCGAGGGCACACATGGTGGATCCTGCAGGTATTCTTGGCACCAATGGCAGCAATGGCACGCAATGGCACCCCCAATGCCCATGGCACCCAAGAAACCCATGGCAGCAATGGCACCCATGGCAGCAATGGCACCCATGGCACACGAGGGCACCCATGGCATTCATGACACTGTGGCACTCATGGCACCCATGCCACCCGCGGGTGCCAGGCACCACCCGTGGCAGCACACGTGGGCACCCGGCACCGCCCACAGGTGCCCACAACACCCACAAGCACCCGCGGGCATCCGTGACATCGTGAGACACCCACAGCACTGCTAGCGGTGCCGGCAATGAAGGCAACAATGACAGCACCCATGGCACTGCACAGAGCCCACGGCGCCGAGTGTGGTGCCGAGCCATGGCACTAAGTCCCGGCACCGACCCAAACACCAGCAGCACCACCTACGGCACCAATGCCAAACCAGTGGCCATGGCACCGGACCTACGGTGCCACCAAGGTGTCAGGCACAGCGTCAGGAAAACACCTTGGAAAAGCCAATGGAAAAGATGGGGAGAAGGAGAAAGTGGTGCCGTGCGGCCCCAGCATGAAAAGGAAGGGGGTAGGCACTAGGGTCGGCTATCACATGCAGGGACACCGAGAGGGCACAGCCATTCTGATCCAATTGACCCGGCTCCGGTCCAATGGCTCCGAGGCCCGGAGGCCCTGAAAACAGGAACACAGCCAGGAAAAAAGGAAAGTCAAACCCCCTGCTCCACAGGAGCGGCCCAGAGGTGAAACTGCTCACCGGAACTCCGAGGACAGAGATGGAGTCCGGAGTCGAGTATGCGGCCGTTAGGAGCGAGGCCAAGGAGAACCCACAAAAGTCAGCTCAGGCCTTTTGGCCCTTCCAACGAACAATCCTCGTGCAAACGTACCAACAGGCAACCTCGAGTAGCACTGATTCTTCTTCCCCAAACGAGGAAGAAGAGCTTAGATTGGGCGGAGCCGGATCCCAAGCACCGCCAGATTCGTGCTTTTGTGGACTGTCCTCCCCCCCCCCGAGCACAGGACTATCCATAGTCAGACCCTCCCCCGTTACTTAAGGGTGGCAGACCGGGCACAGCCCCTCTGCCATAACAACTTTCAAACGAAGTCTTCCTACTGTCACCGCTACCGTCTAAGGACGAGACTGTTGATAACAGGAAAGAATTTTTTTTTTCTTCATAATCTTCTTTTCTTGTTTGTAAAATAAGAAATTACTACTAAATAGTTAAATTAAACAGTTAAATTAAACACTAAAAGCTGTTGTCGTATAGCGAAAATTTTGACTCCAACAGATGAGCAACGTCGACATCCAAGCGCACTCAACGGCGGGAGAAAAGAAAAAATTACTCACCTTAGTAATGTTGTTTCTTCTAATGGAGTCTTGCTGTATTCTGACTATTGCCGTGATCTCCAACCTTTGAACTGCCCCGGAGAACAAAGAGTTAACTTTCCATGCAAGGCATGGAACGCAGAGCTCAAGCTCGGTTGAAGCCTCTGTCTGCTGTTGTTTGAACCCCAACCGTCAGATCTTTATGAGCTATACTCACTGGGCGTTCTGTGTGGAAACTGTAAACTCACACTAGCCAACTGGCAACTAAATTTGATAAAAAGCATTTTTTCGGTTTCAAAGCAAAGACTCAAGTCAGGAAACCCAAAAAGACAAAACACAACACACACCCAAAATAAAGGAGGGTGAGAAAAAGGGGCACCTCTAAGTGCTAACACTGCTCGCCCACCCACATCCCAAAAACAGGTTCTGAGAGGGAGGTAGGGGGGAAGTCAGAATACAGCAAGGCTCCATTAGAAGAAACAACACTACTAAGGTGAGTATTTTTTTCTTCAAACAACATGAAGTCTTGCTGTATTCTGACTATTGCAGACTACCAAGCAGTACCTCCATAGAGGAGAGACAGAACCTACTTTGGGAATAGGCTCTGAAGTACTGCTGTGCCAAACCGAGCATCACTCCTAGCCTGGATATCCAGAGGGTAATGCTTGGTGAAAATATGGACTGTTTTCCAGGTGGCTGCTTGGCAAATCTCTAAGATAGGAATATCCCTGGCAACAGCCAGGGAAGCAGCTGTACCTCTAGTAGAGTGAACCCTCAGGCCTGAGGGTGGGATTCTACCCAATTTTTCATAGCAGAATTGTATACAAGAGACAATCCACTTGGCAATAGATCTTTTAGTGGCAGGTTTTCCCTTACTGATCACTCCATAAGTGAGGAACAACTGGAGGGCGTCAAACCTGTGACCCTTGGTGCGCTCTATGTAGTAGCTAAGGGCCCTTCTTACGTCCAGGCTGTGCAACCTCCTCTCTCCAGAGGAGGAATGGTCAGTAAAGAAAACAGGAAGAGACATAGACTGATTAAGGTGGAAATCTGAAACCACCTTAGGCAAAAACTTCCTGTTAGTTATTAGGACCACTTTATCTCTATGGAAAGAGATGAAATCAGGCTCCACTGACAGGGCTTGCAATTCACTGATGCGCCTGGCAGAGGTAATGGCTACCAAAAACACAGTTTTCCAAGTCAAGTACTTAAGCTCTGCAGAGGACAAGGGCTCAAAAGGGGGATGCATAAGCTGAGCAATGCAAACATTAAGGTCCCAAGCAGGAGCAGGGTCCCTGAAGGGAGGATTGGTGTGCAACAGTCCCTTGAAAAATTTACAAAAGACAGAATGGGCTGAAAGAGAAGAGGGCTTGCCTACTGACAGAAAAGCAGAAACAGCTGCCAAATGTACTTTGAGTGTAGCTGTTCTGAGTCCCAAGCCATTGAGATGAACCATATAGTCTAGGACTGTAGGCAACCCAGCAGATTCTGGGGAAAAATGCTTACCAGAGCACCAAATAGTGAACCTTTTCCATTTGGAATTGTAAGTCTTTCTGGTGGAAGGCTTTCGAGAAGCCTTTAGAATATCCAGGACACCTTGAGAGGTGCAAATCAGCAACTCTAACCTTCAAGAGCCAGGCCTTGAGATTGAGATTTGAGATTCGATACCAAACCTCCCTGAGAGGATGTCAACAGGCTGTAATTCCTGGGAAGAGACGGGAAGGTGGACTGCTAAGGACAGCAACAGTGGGTACCAGGGCTGTCTGGCCCAGTCTGGAGCGATCAGAATCACTTTGCAGGGTTGAGACCTGATCTTGACTAGTACCTTGCATAGGAGAGGAAAGGGGGGAAGCATACAGGAACTTCCCTTCCTTATTGAGTACCAGAGCATCCAGGGGGACTGAGCCCAATACTGGGGGTCTGCAGCAAAAGAGAGGAAGTTGGTGATTGTCTGGGGCTGCAAAAAGATCTATCTGTGGAGTGCCCCATCTTGAGAAAATCACCTTCAAAACTATGGGATCCAGGGACCATTCATGGTGGCCCTGAGATATCCTGCTGAGAGCATCTGTCAGGACATTGTCCTTCCATGGAAGGTGAACTGCTGTGAGAGAAGTTTGCAGGGAATAGGCCAGAGACCACAACTTCATTGCTTCTGTGCACAAGGTCGTAGACCGAGTGCCCCCTTGCTTGTTGATGTACCACATTGTGGTGGTATTGTCTGTTCTGATCTGGACTACTTTGTTCCAAACAGACTTGGAAAAAGCTTGTAGTGCCAGAAACACTGCTCTGAGTTCCAAGAGATTGATGTGAAGCAGAGATTCTTGTGGTGACCACAGCCCTTCGGTGGTAAGATCTCTCAAGTGGGCTCCCCAGCCCAAGAGGGAGGTGGCTATAGTGAGGATAAGAGAAGGAAACTGAGTGACAAAAGGAACTCCTTGCCTTAAATTGTCCTGATCCTGCCACCATTGCAAAGCCTGGATCAGGGTTCGAGTCACTGGGACTAGTTTGGTCAGGGAATCCTTTCTCTGGGACCAGAAGTTTTTCAAGTGGAACTGAATGTCCCTCATCTGAAATCTTGCACCCTGGACCACTGCTGTAGAGGCTGCCATGTGGCCCAGGAGCTGCAAGAAGTGCCTTGCTGGTCGAGACACCTGAAGGGTGAAAGAAGAGGCCAGTTCTATTAGTGTCCTTGCCCTGTCCAGGGAAGGAACGCTTTGTTTATTGTATCCAGCTCCGCCCCTATAAAAGTGAGGAGCTGCACTGGCTCTAGAACTGACTTGGAAGGTTTAGGAGGAACCCTAAGAAGTGAGCAGTTGCTGAGTTATCTGAAGATGTGACTTGATTGGTCTGAGACTGACCAACTATGAGCCAGTCGTCCAGGTATGGAAAGATGGAGATCTTTTTTCTCCTTAGAAAGCAACCACTACTGCCAGGCATTTTGTGAATACCCTTGGAGCTGATGTTAGGCCAAAGGGCATTGCTTTGAACTGGTAATAGCCTGAAGGCAGTTCGAATCTGAGGTACTTTCTGTGGGAGCACCTGATGGGAATGTGAAAATAGGCATCCTTTAGGTCCAGGGAGGCTAGCCAGTCCCCTGGCCTTAGAGAGGGAAGGATTATTCCCAGAGTCACCATTTTTATTTATTTATTTCAGTCTAGGATTACAATACCTTTGAGCCGAGGCTCTTTACAAAGTTCCACGTCATGCGGTGCAACAGTCATCATTTTTAGTTACAAACATAACGTCACTGACTTACAGACATATAATAACCAGTACAAAGACTTGAGCTATGAGCAAGACAAGGGGGGGTCGATGGGGGAGAAGTGAGGGTAGGAGATCGGGGGTAGAAGGTGCAGGGGGGTAGGGGGGAGACAGGAGGTGGGTGGGGCATTGGCAGGAGTGGAGATACGGGGAGGTGGGCGAGGGTGGGAGACAGTGCAGCCAGGGGGCCTTGTCGAGGGAATATGCCAGGTAAGGTGTTAGGGGTGCAAAGACTGATTGTAAGTGCTGGGTGCTGGGGCATGTGCAGCTGGAATGGTGGAAATGTTAAGATGGGCAATCGCAGGATATAAGCAGTGAGAGGCGCAGCTTGGACTTGAAAAGGCCGAGTGTTGGAGTGGTCACTATGTCGCTGCCAAGAGAGTTGAGCCAGTTGGATGCCCGATAGGCAAATGATCTTTGTCCTTGGGTCGTGCGACATCGTGGGATATGTAGTAGATGGGAATTGGATCTCCTTGTAGTGAAATTCCTATGTCTAGGCTTAAGGAGGGCACAGACACCATAAGTCTCATTATGATTTTCTTGCCCATGATGCAGGTTTGGTATTTTATGCGTTTGTCCAGTTGAAGCCATCCAGATTGGGAATAAGGGTCACATGTGTGGGTATGGCGATGTGAGCCAGTGATGAGATGACAGGCCTTATTCAGGGAGGTCGCGATACGTTTGAGAGCAGTGGTAGTTGCAGACCATATATGATAAGACCATAGTCTATGATGCTGACAATGGAGCTTTGGACGGCCACTGACAGTGCTTCTGGGGTTAGATGTTTCCTGTGCCGGAATAATATGTCTAACCTCACATTGTCAGACTTTGCCACATTGCTAATATGGACAGTGTATGAGAGGTGGGGATCAAGGGTGACGCCAAGGTACTTGAATGATTGTGTTTGCTCTAGGATGGCTCCTTGTTTGGTTGCAATGGAGAGGTAAGGTTGTTTGTTTTTGTTGTGGGGGCTGCAAAAGACCATAGACTTGTTTTTTTTTCTGATTGAGAAGCAGTTTATGATTTAGGAACCAGGATTCGATGGAAGAGAAGGCCCGTTGAAGTTTATTTTGTAATTGGTTTGGATCAGGGTCTGAGGTGAGGATCACAGCATCGTCGGCGTAGAGAATTATTTGTTCTGGGCAGCTGTCCGGTAGTGAGTTTAAGAATAGGCTGAAGAGGAGGGGTCCCAGAATAGAGCCCTGGGGGACTCCAGTGGACCGTCTAGGGTCCGAGAGTGTATCAGCGATTCTTACTGTTTGGGACCGTTCTTCAGGTAGCTCTTAAACCAGCCAATGGTGTCAGTTGACAGCCCAGTGTTCTGAAGTTGGACAAGTAGGAGGCGGTGATTGACGGTGTCGAAGGCTTTAGTTAAGTCAATGTAGATTGAGCCTAGTAGTTCACCGGAATCAAGTGCATTGTGGATTGCGCCGGTGAATTCAAGTAGGGCTGTGGAGGTGCTGTGACCTTTGTGGAACCCGTGCTGTTGCTTGCACAGGATGTTGTACGTATCCAGGTATTCTGTGAGCTGGTCCGAGATGATGCGTTCTATTGCCTTGGAGAGTGGGGGCAGTAGGGAGATAGGTCTGTAGTTATCGTGGGCAGTTTTGTCACCACTTTTATGGATTGGGGTGACAGTGGCAGATTTCCATCTGTCCGGGAACTGGCTAAGGCTGAGGGAGAGGTTGAAAATTCTAGTCAGAGGACTAAGCACTTCATCAAGTGTGAGAGACAGGATTTTGAGATCGAGGGAGTCATTACTGAATCTTGATCTACCAAGGTCTATGGTAACGTATTTGCGTACTTGGCGAGCCTTGACTGTTTTGAAGTAGAAGCAGGGGGAGCTGGTGGGAGTAGTGTTCATTCCAGACAGGGGGGGCTACACCGTCTTTGAAGTAGTCCTGAGGTAGGACAGCACTGAGGTCGGTAAAGGCTTTGTTAAAGGTATCCGCAATGGTTTTTGGGTTGAGGGTTGTGGTTCTGCTGATGTTGAGTATTGATGGGGTTTGGGTGGATTCCCAGTGAGTTCCTTTATGTTCTTCCAGAATTCCTGACCATTGCCCCAGGAGTTTGTGAGGGCATGCTTATAGTAGGCAGACTTCATTTGCCGGATGGTTTTGGTGCAGTCATTGTGGGCACGTTTGTAGTTTTGGATGCCGTTTTGCTTTCCAGAGTTTCTGGCCAGCTCCCATAGGTGGTCTCTTGTTTTTAGCATCCTGAGGAGGTCACCTGTGAGCTAAGGGTTACTCAATGATTTGACTTTGCATTTCTTAATAGGAGCATACGTGTCACAGGCCACAGTGAAGATGTTTATGAAGTGGTCAAGGGCAGTGTTTACGTTGGTTGCATTGAAGGTAGGGGACCAGTCTTGGTGGAGGAGGTGGGATTTGAGTCGAGGAAGGTGACCACTGGGTAGAACCCTGTTGGTGACTGTTTTTGGTGGTTGTTTGATGAATTTATTTGACCAGGTGCAGCTAACAGGGGAGTGATCACTGAGAGAGTCAGGGAGGACATTAGTGTTAGATATCCGCAATGGGTGACTAGTAAGGATCCAGTCCAAGAGTGTGCGGGTGCCGGTCCTGTAATTTTTCCTGGTTGGTGAGTCAACCATTTTGAAGTTTGGTTTTAAAAGGAGTTTCTTCAGATATCTTAAATCTAGGATGCACTGCCACTCCCCTGTTTTTTTCGGGGTAAGGAAGTACCTGGAGTACAGACCATTGCCCCTGTGTATTGCAGGAACTCTCTCTATGGCCCTTAAGGCCAGCAGAGATGAAACCTCTGCCTCTAGGGCAATGGTTTCAGAGATGTTTGCAGGTGGAAAGGATCTGGCTCTCAGCTTCGAAACTTTTTTGTAGCTGAGCCAGTCCCGGCTTACTACCCAGGACCCACTTGTCTGAGGTAACAGACTTCAGCACTGGAAGTAATGCCATGCCTGCCTCCTACAGGAATGGGGAGTGACCCGGCTGACACATCAGGGGTGTCTGCTTGGCAGGAGCCTTAGGCTTAGAGGTGGATGCAGCCCTGCTCATCCCCCTTCTGCCTCTCCCTCCCCCCTCTGAAGAACACCCTCTGAGAAAAAGGAGAGGAGGCCTGTGCTTGGTAGAAAGGCCTATGAAAAGGCCTGCCCCTGCCCCTAGCTTGCTGCCTTTGAGGAGCTGCCTGCCTTTCCTTGGCCTATGCACTCCTGTAAGTGGTCCTGTATTCATCCATCTTTTTCATGTAATTCTCTGACTGCTCCCAAACAAAGAATTACCCACCTCAGGGAAGTCCATGGCTTTAGCCTGGGTCTCCTGTGAAAGGCTAGTATATCTGAGCCAAGCGATTCTCGGAAGAACCACAGATGTGGCCATGGCTCGTGATGACACATCATTGGAGTCCACAGCAGCATGAAACTGGATCTTTGATGCCTCAATCCAATCCACAGCCACCTCCTCCAGCTCCCTGGCAATCTGTGGGGAGGCCTGCTTAGCCAATGCCAGTACAGTGTCCCACCTAGACTTCTGGTACCTGGCTGTATAGGCCATGTAATTAGCCTGCCTGAGTCCCAAGGAGGATGCCATGTACTGTTTCTTTGCCATGGCATCCAGCTTCCTGGAGTCTTTATCTGGGGTGTGTTAAACCAAGGGTATGGTAGCCTTATCACATGCTGCAGCCTGCACAACCCCAACATGGCTGCATTGCTGGTACAAGTACTCCGTACCTGATCCTGACAACATATACCTCTTGTCCATCCTTCTGTCTACAGCAGGTAAAGAATTTGGAGTTTTTAACAGTTTTTGTGTCTGTTTCCCAAAGGACTTATGAAGGGGAATAGACAGCCTCTTGGACTCTGGGATGTCCATCATCTCCACATAGTCAGGCTCCTCTTGTTCCTCAACAGCTTCTTCCAAAGGGAGCTGGAGGGTTTCTGCCACTTTTCTGTAAAACATAAAGTGGGAAGGGGACTTAGAAAGCCTGGGGAGGGGGAAACACCAGAAGGCCTGTCTGGGGAGATGTCCGGTTCAATGGGCTCATCCAGACCTTCCATTCCATCATCATCATCATCACCACCTTCGTAATCCTCATCCCCCTCCAAATCAGGGTCATAAAAATCTTCAGGGGCATAATCCTGAACCGGAGGAACCGACCGAACCGAACGCCTGCCAGAAGGCGCTGGATCGGTCAGAACCAGATGACTCCACAATCCTAATCGCTCGGGAAATCTCCTCGGCAGTCGGAATATGCGATTGTGGATCCGAACCGGCTGATTTTTTTTCTTTTTCGACAGAACCAATCCCTCGGAATCGGCTCTCCTTTTGCCTGAAGAAGTATCGCCCTGGTCAGAGGGCACTCCTTCTGGTTCGGTCGAAACCGAACCGGGCTGGCCATCTGGGTCAGCGGACTTCTCGGCCTCCTTATCCCTAAGCCTGCCCAATCTCTTGTCTAGGGTGGATTTAGGGAAGTTTTTACATATTTGGCAATCAGAATCGATGTGGTCAAACCTCAGACAATAAACACTGGTGGTTTGGGGATCAGCCTTAGCAAAGACTTCCCCACACACACTACAGTGTTGAAACCCAGTGGGCCCGGTTTTTATTTTGTGTTTCTCAGACGTAGCCATCCTAACAACACACTTACCCTTTACTCGGCAAAAGCCAGGTAAGACCCCCTTATCGGTTTCTAACCGTGTTATGGGTATTTGAAAAAACTGCAAGAAAACACATTTTTTTAAAAAACGATAAGGACCGGTAACCACACACTAAACCCGAGGAAAGAAATAAGAAAGAAAGACACACAAGATAACCGGTTCAGCTGAACCAGTTAAAAATTGAAAATGACAATTTCCACAAGTTTTCCTATGGCTAGTCCACTACCTAAGTACTTACTGTACCACAGACAGAGATCTGAACTGAATTAGACACGAAGGGATCAGTAAAACCGATGACTAACCAACTGATGAACCGTGAGCAGAGGAGAAATCTCTGGAGCGACTGTTCAGTTAGGCGGAGTAAAGAATCTGACAGTTACACTTCAAAGTGCAGCAGACAGAGGTCTGAACCGAGCTCGAGATCAACGTTCTATGCCTTGCATAGAATTTAACTCTTTCCTGTCTGGAGCAGTTCAAGTGCTGGGGCTAACTGCAATAAGTCAGAATACAGCAAGACTTCATGTTGTTTGAAAGGGATTCCTAGATGATTTCACACACCAGATAGAGAAACACTTCCACTTAGCTGTGTACATTTTTCAAGTAGCTGGCTTGCGTGCAGCTAGGAGAATATCTGAAACTCTATGAGAAGCGTTAAACCCGTTCACCTCTATCTCCTCAGGAGCCAGGCATGGAGGTGAAGGGACCTCAGGTTGGGATGAACTACAGGGCCCTGGGTCAGAAGGTTCATCTGGAGTGGAAGCAGTTTCGGGGAGGTTTCCAATAGTCTGTTGATTAGAGGAAGCTAGATCTGGTGAGGCCAAAATGGGGCAATGAGAATCAGTCTGCCCCCCTGTGCCTCCAATTTGAGCAGCACTCTCTGAACTAGGGGAAGAGAAGGAAATACATACAGAAAGCGTTTTGTTCACCGCAGCCTGAATGCATCCTGACAAAAAATGCCAGGTCCTGGATTTATTGAGCAGAAGAGAGACAGTTTTGCATTGAGTAGGGATGCAAAAAGGTCCCAAGTCTGGAGTTTCCCACTCTTTGAAGAGTGACTGAACGACGGTTAAGTTGAGAGACCACTCGTGAGGATCTGTCTCTGTTGTGCTGAAATGGTCTGCCAGTTTGTTTTGTACTTCTGGTAGGTAGACCACCTGAATCAAAGCATTGTGCTTCAGGCACCATTCCCACACTCTCATTGCTTCCCTGCATAATGGGTAAGAGCGTGCACCACCCTGCTTGTTGATGTAATACATCACTGTTTTGTTGTCCGTTTGAAAGAGAACGGTCTTGTGACAGAGTATGTCCTTCAAAGCTCGTACAGTATAGAGGACGGCCCTCATTTCCAGAATGTTTATGTGGAGTTGGGACACGTCCTGGGTCCATGTGCCCTGGGTGTGGAGATCCTGGAAGTGAACTCCCCAGCCCAATAAGGACACATCCATGGTAATGAAGATCTTGGGATCTAGAGGGGTGAAGGGATATCCTTCCAGAAGGTTGTCCTCCTGAGACCACCAGGTGAATGACTGTTTCAACGGTTCTGTCACCTTGATGTAAAAGGTCTGAGGGCGAGTGGTTGGTGACCACAGAGTGCTGAGCATCCACTAAGAGGTTCTCATGTGGAGATGAGCCAGAGGTACAGTGAACACCGAGGATGCCATCAGACCCAGCATCCGCTGAATCAAAAGAGCTCGAACTGAGCTGTTCTCTCTGATGAAGCAGGCCATCTGAAGGATATCGCTCCTTCTGTCTTCCAGAAGGAAGGCTTTTGAGCAGGAGGTGTCCAGAAGGGCTCCTATGAAGAGAAGCTTCTGGGAGGGCTGCAGCTGTGACTTTTTCAGGTTGAGGAGAACTCCCATGGACTTGAGAAAGTCTGAGGCTGTAACCACGGCCTCCAGAGTCTCTTGTCTGGAGGGGCTAGTGAGAAGCCAGTTGTCCAGATATGGGAATACTTGGATTCTGATTTTCCTTAGATGCACAGTGAGAACTGCACAGCACTTTGTAAAGACTCGAGGCGCCAACGATAGCCCAAAGGGGAGGACTCTGAATTGGTAGTGCTGACCCAATGCCATGAATCTTAGGTACTTGTAGTGCTTTGGGTGTATGAGAATGTATTGGTAGGTGTCCTGCATGTCCAGGGAGGCTAGCCAATCATGTTGATGAATCAAAGGTAACAGGGTACCGAGTGATATCATCATGAATTTTTCCTTGTAGAGGAACTTGTTTAACTTTCTGAGATTGAGAATAGGGTGCATGCAGCCAGTTTTCTTTGGAACCAGAAATTGGTGGGAGTAGAAACCTGTGTTTCGCTGGTCAAGTGGAACTACTTCTACTTCCCTGTTGTTCAGAAGGCTTTGCACTTTGGAAGCAATAAGGTCTGACTGTGCAGCAGACAGCCTGGGCTGTCACTTGGGAGGAGGATCCAGAGGAGTTTCCAACAGGTTGAGAGAGTACCCCTCGCAGATTATCCTGAGAACCCATTTGTCTGATGTTATAGACTTCCACTGGTCATAGAAATGAGTCAGACATCCTCCTACTGCCGAAGAAGAGTCCCCCTCGGACAGCTGAGGTGGGACCTGGGCCGGAAACTCAGAGGGTAGAACTGGGCGTTTTTGGGCCCTGTGCCATCTGTTGCATTTTCTTTTGCGGCTGAGGAGTTTGGTTTCTGTTAAAACCTCCTCTGCCTTTGCCATGAAAGGACTGACAGTTATGAACTTGATGCTTATTCCCTTCCCCTCAAGAGAAAGCGGGTAGGGGTCTAGCTGTCTTAATGGCAGACGTAGTCTTCTGAGAAGCCTCTAGTGCTTGTGCCACTTGAGGCCCAAACAGATACATACCGTTGAAGGGTAAGGCCATGAATTTTTATTGGGTGTCATTCGTGAAGCCTGAAGTATGCAACCAAGAGTGGCGGTGGGTGCTACTGCCAGCCACTGCTCTGGAAGCAGTATCGAAAGTGTCCATTGCAGCTTTAATCTGTTGATTATTGGACTCAATACCTCTAGTAATGGTCTGTAGTAGCTCTGAGTTAACCTCCGACTCGGGCAGAGCTTCTACCATTGCTTTGAGCAAATGCCAATAAACATTCATATTGAGAAAAATAACCCTGGTAGCCAGCAATACACAAGCCCAGAGATGAAACAGCAAAGACTCGCTTAACCAAGGTGTCAGTCTTGCGAGATTCCTTGTTTATAGGATGAGCTGTGGATTCCTGAGGAAGGACAGCCTTATCATTCTCTGCCAGGACCATGATGGCATCAGCAAAGGCTTGTGAGGCTAAGGTGGGACGATTCTTGGGAGGGGCATATTTCCTATCTATGGATTTAGCCACAGAGGGAATAAGAGCCAGGTAGTTCCACACCATGTGAGAAAGAGTCTTGAAAGAAGGCTGCACCGGAAGGGTTAAATCCATAGGGATTTCCGGAACGTGCAGATACTGGAGGCGCAGAAGCTTCCCAGGATTGATTTCTGTGGTCTGAAGAGAAAGGGTAGAATTTAAGTTCTTTAGTAGAGACTTAAAGGAAAGGCCTTCAACCACAGGCTCTGCAGAAGGGTTGATCCCTGCCCCCAGGGCAAAGTCGGCATCGAAATCATTACACAGCCGAAGATCAGGATTAGGCCCCATATCATCTCCTGACAGTCCAGTGGGGACTGTATAGACAGGAAAGGAGTGAAAAACAGGAGGAAGAAAAGGAGGAGACAGAATCAGTGTCGAGAACCTCTGGAAACCATGCAGCGGTGGCGACGCCCCCGGCACCGCAAAAAAGTGTGTCGCTGAGTACAGAGGTGGTGCTGACACAGAAAGCAGCATCTTACATGGTGCTGGCAGGAGGCACGGCACCAACAGGGTGCGCGGCACCGTGCATGGCACTGATACCAGCCCCAGCACTACAGGCAGCATCGACAGGGGATGCGGCACCGCACATGGTGCCGACATCACATACAGTGCTGCAAAAGACCCCGGTGCCAGAGAAGCCGGCACCACTGCAGAAGTCTGAAAACTATGATTTGAAGGAAAAGAATGAAAAATGGCAGGAGATAGAGGCATCAGTGTGGACCCCTGCAACTCATCCATGTGAGGGGGATAGACACCGCAGCGTGGAGTCGACGGCACCAAAGGAGGCGCCGCACGACTAGGAAGTCCTAACCACCCCACCTGCCAATCTGAAACCTACAGGCCCGAAGGGCCCGACGATGGACTGGCTAGTTCGGGCAGCTGGGACAACCTCCGAGCCCACTGCTCCATAAGAGTGGCCCAATAACAAAACTGCTTACTGCAAGCCCCTCCAATAGGTGGAGAGGGGCTCCAGTGTCAAAGAAGCCTACCGCCAGAGACAGAAACCGGCAACTCCAAAAGAGGTGGAGACTGGCCTCTGAGCCCGACAACCAACCGTCTATGTGCAGAAGTACCAGAGGGTGACCTCGAGTAATGCTGTTTCTTCTTCGACCGCTGGGCCGAAGAAGAACTCAACGACAAATGGTGCAGTGAATGGCCCGGTTTCTTTTTATGCTTCCAGGGGGACCACCCATCCTCCTGAGCACTGGACCATCTGTTGTCAGACCCCTACTCCTGACCCAGCCTGGCTGACTGAACAGCTTTCATGCGAAGTCTCCCTACCGTCACCTGCCCCACTCATGGTCGACTCCGTCAATAGAGGGCTGAAGACTTCTTTCTTGTACAAGTAAGAATCTTTTATTAAAATGTAATCAGTACTATTCGTGATAATATACAAAATAATAAAACTGAAAACTAAGCTGCTGTTTGAAGTTTGACTCCCGGTGGGCAAGCAACGTCATCACTGAAGCACACCAAACGGAGGGAAAAAAGGAACTGAAGCGGTTGGAGGGCCGACGCCAAGGTAGTCTATACCGCGTAAGCCTAGCTCACGGTTCCAGTCCCTCATGGCTCCACCTCAGCGCTGGTCCTTCTGAAAAACTTGGCTCCCGCTGGGTCCTAGCACCTCCGGTGTACTCCCATTAGTGTGAATGAATGGTGGAGACTTTATGTCCAGGAAGATCTGTGCTGCATACCACCAGTGTGCTATGTATGTCACATACCTGGATGTGCCATGACCCCAAGCATGATATTCAGCTGGGAAAAGCTAATGAGCTCATTGGGCATGCATGGCACAAAGGGGCACCATGCCTGCTCCTTACAAGCCCATTAGCATGGCTGCTCTTAGCTGAATGCTCCTGGTGCCCTGCAATCACCATGTGAAAAAAAGGACACTCCACATCACCCTGGTAGCCTAGTGGCCCCCCTCCCACCCTGAAGTCCGATCATAAAACACAAGTTTCACTAAACACTTCCCTGGTAGTCCTGTGGTACCCCTCCCATCCCCAAACCCCATCCGTATAAAATATTAAATCCTGAACATCACTGGAAATCTAGCAGACCCCCTTCCATCCCCAACTGTAAAATAGAATATATATATACCCATATTTCTCTGGTAGTCTAGTGCCCCTCCACAGCCCTGAACCCCATCCATAGTATAACATAACGTTATGACCTTCCCTGGTAGTCTAGTGGTGCCCCCCTCCCATCCCCAATCATAACAGAAAGATTAATCCCAATATTTTCCTGGTAGTCCAGTGGACCCGAACCCCCACACTCTGAGGCACCCACACCCTACCTCACTCCCCCATCCCAGCATGGCCAATGAAGCTGGCGGGCAGCAAAACCCACCTGCACATCTCCATGGCTGCTCGACGACTGTGCTGTCACAGAATTACAGCTTACAGTATGCACTACGATACCAATGGTCAACACTGTCGACCAGTGGGCTTGCAGTGTGTACTAGAAGCTTTCATTCACAACAGGGAAGGTCATAACATTGTGTTTTACTATGGATGGGGTTCGGGGCTGTGGGAGGGGGGCACAAGACTACCAGGGAAATATGGGGATACTATTTTATGTTACAATCGGGGATGGGAGGGGGTCCGCTAGACTACAAGGGATGTTTGGGATTTAATATTTTATATGGACGGGGTTCAGGGATGGGAGGGAGGTTGCCTTACACTATGGGGATGGACTCAGGGGTGATTCTTGTTGCAATCAGTGATCGGGGATGGGGGGGGTTGCCACTTGACTGCTGGGCGGGCAGGCTGCTGTGCACCTGCCTGCACTGCCATGGCCTGCCTATGGGTGGCTGGCCGATTTAGGCCTGCTCCTTTCGCGGGGGATCTTTCTACCGCACATTGCTGGACAGTGAGGGACACATTCCCTCTGAATATGCCACTGCGCTGTTTATTCATAAGAACACCCCCTCCACTCGTGCAGTATACATTACATTTGGGCACAGGCCCATTCACTTGTGGCCGGCAGATCCCGCTCTTTTAAATATCGCACTGCGGTGCATTGCTGGGGTTGGGAGGCACATCTCCAGTTTCTCCTGGGATACGCCACACATCTCCTTTGAATTAGGGGACCCCAGACTATACATCCCAGGACGTCGAGGAAATACTCTTCTCTAGGGTGACCACGCCCACAGTTTTTGTGTTTGGGGCTAGCCACTCCTGTGGGCACACCAAGTCACTACACTGACCATATTCACATTGTTTATTTCTGTTTTTGTTAACTTCTGGCAAAACAAAATTCTTGAAAAACCAAACAAATTATCTTAGAAATAACCAATGGTAGTACTTATGTTATGTTAGTAATAAGACACAACAAGGCGTGTAATTATGGTCAATAATTGCACTCCAAGGGAGGATGTTATCAGCCCTGGGGGCATAACTGAATTGTGATTACTGGCCATGAATACACAGTTTTAAAGTGTTTTGTTGCACTTATAAAAAGGGCTTTTACAGCAAAAATATGTTTAAAAGTGCACCTGTATATAAATGATGAGTAATTACGTGGTCATGTGACTTGTTTCAGTCAGTCAGATGACTTAATTTATTGTCATGCTGTTTTATAAGTTAAATTAAGACAAATATATTGGGGGCATGAGGTGCTGCCAAGTGCTTTCATCTGCCCAGGAAATGCAGTGATTGAGTACAACACAAGTTCTGAAGTGGGCTAGTGTGCTTATAAAATGGGTTACTGTATGTGGGCAGTGACACAAAAGAGGGTGCAATTCTTAGTTGCAAGATATGTAATACCAGAGAAAGGACGTGTTTCCAGAAACCCCAGGTCCAACAATGTGACCCTGTAACTCAGTGGTTAGGGCAGCAGAACAGTATTCTGGGGGCCTGGGTTCAATTCCTAATAGGTCACATTATTTCTTTCTCACTTCAATTTGTGATTTAAATTGCTTAGCAGTGGCTAATACTGCACCAAGAAACATCCGACTGTCATCTTGGTAGATACAGGAACTCCTCCAGTGTGTGCAGAGCAATGAGGCCACAGGCTAAGTGTTCCTCAGCCCACAGTGAAGGTACCCCTACATGGCAAAAAGCATCAAAATGTCATTTGGATTATTCCTAGTTGCAGGATATGACATACCAGAGAAAAGAAGTGTGTCAGGGAACCCTATGTCCAACCATGTGAGCCTGTAACTCAGTGGTTAGAGCACTAGAAAGATATTCTGGGGGCCTGAGTTCAACTTCCAGTAGGTCACATTATTCCTTCCTCAGTATAATTTGTGGTTTAAATTGCTTAGCAGTGGCTAATACTGCCCTTAAAAACATCCAGTTGTCATCTTGGGAGATATAGGCACTCCTCTAGTGTGTGCAGAGGACCAAGACCACAGGCCAAGTGTTCCTCAGCCCACACAGGAGGAGTGCCTATATCTTTCAGTGAATGCAGCCCCTTGGAGTGTATTATTGCACTTGTAAAATGGCCTGGTATTAAATGTTTTGGTTAAGTAAATACAGCACTGTGCATTCATGAGCACAATATGTAGAGGTACGACAGGTGCCCTTTTTTGTGCAGCTGGAGAGCAGTAATTGTGGTGGCCATTTTGACCCATTTTAAAATTAAAAAGAAAGGAACAGGAATAAAAACATTATTAAACTAAAGAGTGTTTCTTTTGTATTGAAAATGAAAGCTCATCTGGGTTACTGTACAGCAGTGCAAAATGAATGCATGGTCATGAGATTAAATTTCTCCACTCACAATACAGCATTTTTTTTTTCATTTCGTAAAGTATGATATTTAGGCAGCTAGTGTGACATTTCAACCTGAACTACTGTACAGGTTTTGGAGTCCAAAGCCCTAAACGCCTGATTACTGTTATAATAATATAATAACTGGTCAGCAATTTTTTCTATGGGCTGAACCGGTTATAATATGCCATTGTTACCCACAGGTTATACGGCGCACATGCACCCAGTCAGTCAAAAACAGCTGCTCCTTTACTGGCTGTTCACCTCCTCCTAGGCAGGCTAATCGCCTTTGGAAACATGGCTGCTCCTTTTCCCCCTAGCAGCGAGGAGCCACCAGACCAAGAGTCTTCATCATGTTTTGTTTTGTTTTTTTAAGTAAGCAGTTCCACCAGTTAAAATAAAAAAAAAAATGTGTCTGGTTGATCCCAGCCAGCGGCCACAGCAGACAAGAAATGAAAATTACATACCTACCGTAATTCCTGATCTTTCTGTGTATCTTCACAATTCATCACTGGTGGGTAGTGACCCGGAGGATCAGGACCCCGCATGAGCTATTTTTTTTTGCAAGAGGAGAAGTCAATGTCAAGATGGCGCTGCCCTTGAGGTTGACGTAATACGTGGCGATCGCGGGATGGACAGTAACCGTCATTGACGCCTCCTCAGCCCCAGTTCTACACACTGGAGAGAGTGTCAGAGAATAAGGAGGGAGGGTGGGCAAGGGAGCCTGAGGGACAGCAAAAGGAAAGGATGTAAAACCAAAGGAGGAATATGCCGAAGAAAGGATAGAAAAAGAGGAAGCCTAATTGATTGGGAGAGTAGGGCCCCAATCTCTGGGCGAGATGGAATGGGTGGAATAGGGAGGGATAGGAGGATAAAGGAAGAAAGAAGGAGGAAGAGGAGACACCGCTACCGAAACACCGCCCTGGACTGCTCTGGAGAAATTATGCAACAGGTCAAGCAGGCAGGTCAGAGTATGAAGGCAAGGCCTGAAGAGGATGGCACTTACTTAGGGATCAGAGGCTGGGAAAGGGCTAAGGACAGGTTGGTGTCTCCTCCTCCTGCAAGAAATGAGCCAGGATAACCAGCTTAAAAGGCTGTGGAGAACAACCCCAGGTCATTGGAACTTAGTTATTTTGATGAGGGAGGTACCTCCAGGGGAGGAACCAGAAGGGTAAATAACATACACTCCAGAAGGCGGGTAAAAACCAAATACAAGGAGGCACAAGAGGTTGGAGGATAACAGAGGGAACCACCAGAGTCCCCTCCTGCCACCAGACTCCCTCAAGAGGTACATGAAGGAGTTGGAAAAAACCCTCAGTGGCTACCTGGGTTGAGAGGGGGCTCTAGCAGTTTCCAACAGCAGCAACCCTCCCTGTCTGTCCACCCAGAGGAAAAAAAAAAAAAACGACCCAGGGAGGCGGTAGGAGGTGCTGGAAATGGACCAAGGTCCAAATGGGAGACAAACATGGAGGAGGAGAATCTCCCAGAGACTGAGGCCTGAGAGGGGAAGGAGGGGAGGGATTCAGTGATGAATGGTGAAGATACACAGAAAGATCAGGAAATGGAAATTACGTACCTACTGTAATTCTTGATCTTGGACGAAGTCTCCACCACACATTCACACTGATGGGATCTATGCCGGAGGAGCTAGGACCCAGCAGGAGCAAACTTTTTTGCAAGAGGGCCGGCGCCAAGAATGGAGCTGTGAGGAGTGGCGCCGTGAACCTCAGCTTGTTCGGCAATGACTATCATGGCGTCAACCCTCCAACTGCCTCAGTACCTTTTTTTACAAGGAGATGCAGCGTAGCTAACCTAAAAGGACTAGTCTACCAAAAATCGGACATAAGATAGTCAGAATGACCCGTATAAGAAGGGTCAACAATGAAGTCTTCACAGCCTAGCCATTGAGGGAGTGAAGACCAAGAATAGAGAGGCGAGCTCGGGGGATGGTGGGTGGGCGTGTGAATGAGTGGTGGAGACTTCGTCCAAGAAGATCAAGAATTACGGTAGGTACCTAATTTCCATATCTTTCTAGACATAAAGTCTCCACCACTCATTCACACTGATGGGAGAGTACCGCGCTAATAATCCCCCGAGAGGGCGGCAGGAGAAAAGAGCTCACTTACTTAGGACAGAAGTCCATTAAGAATAGTCCTGCCAAATGACAGATGTCGTCTGGCATGGACATCCAAGGCGTAGTGCTTAACGAAAGTATGCACTGAGCTCCAGGTAGCCACATTGCAAATATCTGCAGTGGGCACATTACGGATTTCCGCCAGGGATGCCGTGACTGCTCTAGTAGAGTGAGCGTAAACCCTGCCTTCCAGTTTTACCTGTGCCATAGAATAGCAGTGGCGAAGGCATGCTACCAGCCATGCTGAAATGCACCTAGTAGCGACAGGTTGACCCAGCCGGGTCTCACTGAAGGAAACAAACAGTAGTTGAGCCTCGTGAATTTCTTTTGTTCTATCTAGATAGAATTGCAGCACTTTCTTAACATCCAGAGAATGAAGGGTATGTTCCCCTTCATTCTGGAAGTTCGCAAAGTAAGTAGGTAGGACCAAGGGTTGGTTTAGATGGAATTCTGAGACAACTTTAGGGAGAAACTTAGGATGGGTTCTAAGAACTACTTTGTCCTTATGAAATACAGTGTACGATGGGTCTGTGACCAAAGCATGTATTTCAGAAACCCTGTGGGCCGAGGTAATGGCTACCAGGAAGGCCGTCTTCCAAGTGAGAAATTTCAGCTTACAGGTAGCTAGAGGCTTGAAAGGCTTTCAAGTGAGCATGTCTAGCACAAGAATAATGTCCCAGGCTGCGACTGGATGCCTGATAGGAGGTCTGGTATGCAGAATACCTTTAAGAAACCTCTTAACTACAGGTAACTGAGACAGTGACAAGGAAAGTACTGGCTCATGATAAGCTGAAATGGCACAAAGGTGAACTTTGACTGTAGAGTATTGTAGACCTGAATTTGAGAGGTCTAAGAGGTACTCTAGAACTTTATTTGGTGGGCAGGAAAAAGGATTCAAAGAGGATTTTGCACACCAGAGAGAAAAATGCTTCCATTTGGCTGTATAAGTTTTTCTGGTGGCTGGCTTGCGTGCAGCCAAAAGAATATCTGAAACTCTCCAAGAGACACTGAACCTGTTCACATCTCTTTCTTCAGGAGCCAAGCATCTGAAGGGAAAGTGCCTTCAGAGGGCTTTCCGACATACTGTTGAGTAACAGAAGCCATATCTGTTGAGGCCAGAAGGGAGCAATGAGGATCATTTTGTCCCCCTGGGACTCGAATTTGAGAAGTACCCTCTGAATTAGAGGAACAGGAGAAAAGGCGTATAGAAAGTGTTTTGTCCACTGCAGCCTGAATGCATCCTGACACAAAATGCCAGGCCCTGAATTTCTGGAGCAGAATAGAGGCAGTTTTGTGTTGAGTGGGATGTAAAAAGGTCCAGGTCTGGAGTTCCCCACTCTGCGAATAGAGACTGAACTACAGTTGAGTCGAGAGACCACTCGTGAGGATCTGTCTCTGTTCTGCTGAGATGGTCTGCCAGTTTGTTCTGCACTCCTGGCAGGTAGACCGCCTGAATTAGAGCCTTGTGCTCTAGGCACCATTCCCACATTCTCATTGCTTCCCTGCATAAGGTGTAAAAGTGTGCACCGCCCTGCTTGTTGATGTAATACATCACTGCTTTGTTGTCCGTTTGAAGGAGAATGTTCTTGTGACAGAGAATGTCCTTCAAAGCCCGGACTGCATAGAGGATGGCTCTCACTTCTAGGATGTTTATGTGAAGCTGGAACTCTACCCGAGTCCACGTACCTTGGGTGCGGAGATCCTGACAGTGAGCTCCCCACCCCATCAGAGACGTGTCTGTGGTAATGGAAATCTGATGATCTAGATGAGCAAAGGATACCCTTCCAGAAGGTTGTCCTCTTGCGACTACCAGGTGAGTGCCCTTTTCAGAGGTTCTGTCACCTTGATGAGAAAGGACTGAGGGTGAGTGGTTGGGGACCACTGAATACTGAGCATCCATTGAGAGGTTCTCATGTGGAGACGTGCTAGGGGTACAGTGAACACCGAGGATGCCATGAGACCCAGCATCCATTGCATCGAGATAGCTCGAACAAAACAATTACTCACCGAAGTAATATTACTTCTTCCAGGGTATTCTTTAGCATTATTGACAGGTGCAGTATGCCAGCTAGGTTCAGCTGCCCCGGAGAGGAGAAGTCAATGCAAATGAGGAAGGCATTGGCCAATCAGGGTACAGTTAGAGTAGAGTGCTGCCTGCAGTTAGCCTGAGGGACCTCAGAACGCATTTCGGAATTGTAAAAGAGCAAAAACTGTGCCCGCTGAGGACAAAAAAACTATTAGCAACAACCCAACATATAGTCTAACCCACTATGAAGAAAAAGTTATATATTTATTTATTTTTTAATCACAGGAAAGAATGACAGTCGTCAAATGTGGCTAAATCCCCCAACAGAGCCTTTAGACAAGGTTTCCAGGGGAGGAAGGGTGGGAGTGCCAATAATGCTAAAGAATACCCTGGAAGAAGTAATATTACTTCGGTGAGTAATTGTTTCTTCTCACCCCAGGAATTCTTTAGCATCTATTGACAGGTGCAGACTTCCAAGCAGTGTAGTTGGGAGGAGGGCACAGAAACCTATTTTAAGAAGAGGCTCTGAAGTACCATCCTGCCAAAATTGGCATCCTATCAGAATACACATCCAAGAAAGATCTTATTGAATGTGAAAAGCAAATTTCAATTAAGTGGTCTGCACACTTCTGGTGAGAAAATAGCTTTGAACGCTGCTCAGGAGGCAGCTGGTCTCCAGGAAGTAGGCCCTAAGCACGGGAAAGGCTGAATGTCAGCCTTAATGTAGCAGGCCTAAAATACGGTAAAACAGTCCCATGGGAAAATACTCTTGGTCACCGGTTACACCTTTTCTACAAAAACGCAGGAAAGGAGAGTATGATTATGACAGTACCAGAACTGCTAGGACTGCAGACGTAGAGCGACAGGACTAATTCATGCCCCATCCAAGCAGCTTGAGATAGCCTAGGCAGGACTTGCCTGAGAGCAGTACATGCAGAGGAAAAAAGGTTGACGAAGGTGGAAATGGTAGAACACTTGGGAAAATGATTTCCTATCCGTCCAGAAGACTAAATTGTCCTTAATGGCACTGAGAGGATAAGGCCTAAAAGAACAACCTGAAACTCTGAAACACGTCTGACAGAGGAAAGACAAGCAGAAAAATTGTCTTCGATGTTACTCGCTTCAGGACAGACTTTCCACAGATTCAAAGGGACACCCCATGAACTTGAATGTACAGAGGTTTGTATTCCATGGGAAAAAACTCTGTCCCTAGAAGGGTCTGGAAGTGAAAATAGCCCCTTACGGAAATCTTTGAAATGGTCTGAGAAATGACAGATTTCTCTTGCGTGGCAGAAGAAGAATCCGAGTGACCGTTAAGTGTACTTTCAAAGAAAAGAGGCCTACTGTCCCACTGTTGGATGGAAAATGAAAACCTTTATATTTATACAGGAAACAAGTCACGAAGACCAAACTAGTTTAAAGTACGAGACTTTAATGCCTGGATATGAACTAAAAATTCCAGTCATTAGAGGAAAGAGGATTGAAAAACTATAGGCTCTTGTCCTTGTACCAAGAGGAAAAGCCACTTCCCCTAGAAAAACTGAGGTTTTTGTGATACTAAAATCTTTTTTTTTTTCTTTCATACACGTTCCAGGCCTTGTTTGGATACAGGGACTCTGGGAGATCTAGCCTCTCAGAAACCAGGCCTTGAACAGAAAAGACTGGAAGCTGAGAAAAACACTACTCCTGTGCAAGAAAGGAGTAGCTAGTGGAAACGAAAGCAGCCAGAAGGCTGTTCAAACTGAAACTTTTTTTTTGTTTTGTTTTTAGAAAATACCAAGGTTGTCCCGAGCCACTGGGATCGTGGTGGCTGATACCTTAACTAGGCAGGTACCAGAAAACAATGGAAGCTGTCCAGAGGGCAACTAAATGGTGCAGGGTCTGCACGGAAAACATATAATGAGAGACTTAAGGAGCTTAATATGTATAGCCTCGGGAAAAGGAGGAAAGGGGACATGATAGAAACTTTCAAGTACCTCAAGGAATCTTAACAAAGTCAAGAGGATAGCATCTTTCAAAAAAGAGGTGTGCAAGAACAAGGGGCACAATTTGAAGATAGCGGCTCAGAGGCAATTTAAGGAAGTATTTTTTCAGAGAGGGTTGTGGATGCATGGAGCGGCCTTCCAGAGAGGTTGTGGAGTCAAAAACAGTGGTGGAATTCAAGCATGCATGGGACAGTCATAAAGGCAATTCCAGGGGTGGGGAGTAGGAAGAAGTAGGCTGCTGGTTAACTAGGATCTGCAGCTTATCCATTAGGTAGGAAAATGGGCAGACGGGTGGGCCAAGTGGTCCTTATCTGCCATCAAATTCTATGTTATGTTTCTATGTTATATCTATAGAACAGAGAAAACTTCTCAGGCCAGTCTTCAGATAAGAAAATCCATTGGATGGAACTGATAGAGGCTGCAACAGGAAAAAAGGAAAAACTGGAGGTTCGGGGCTGGAGGCGAAAATTCAGATCTGGACCTGACCTTTCCCCGAGCGATGTGCCTGGGACTTGTGTGCTGAGGGCTCACTTGCGGTGGCCCTGACTACTAAGCATCAGGATCTGCCAAAGGACCTACTTGTGGTGGCTCTGGCCCAAAGTTTGTCCTTGCCCGGCAGATGGGCGAGTGACTAAGACACCTTCAAAGAAGCCAGCTAGTGATCACCACTCATAGCTATTGCGGAGAGATTGGAAGCCCTGTGTCCCAAATGCTCGTTAGTATGATACAGGGCAGGGATATCAAACTAAATGACCTCTGGACTGAAAAAATGCAGGCCTGATAGAGATGCTCTGAGATTCCAGGGACTGATGAAAGAAGGACTCTCTCAGAAACCAAGACCCAATGATGGACCCCCCCCCAAAGGGAAGTGCCAACCAGAAGGAAGCCTCTGTACCGAAGATTTGAAGGGGAGAGGTGTGAAGTTTACTGTTTCCTTACACCAGTCCAGCTTGTAACAGGGTTCAGGCTTCACGAAAAATTCTCTTATTTGGAATCTAACCTAGTGGCCTAGCCCCTGGGACTCTAGTGACAAAATTATGCGCCCCATGCAGGGAAAGAGTTTCCCCTGACAAGAGATGAGCCTTACCCCCTAAGAATTGTCAAGATTTAAATAGTTAGGGAACTTTTTTTCTAGTAGGTACAAAGAACCCTCAAGACTGTAGGAAACAACATGTCAGACTTAGGGCTTGAAAACTAAAGTCAAGGAGAATTGGCTAAGGTCGGCCAAGCTTCTGATAAAGGAAACCAGAGATTCCCTGTCTTCAGGGGAGAACCGCCAACCTACCCAGATACCTGGAGAACAGTTTGATTTTTACTCCGTATCTGAGAAAGTCTGGAGGCAGTCTAAACGGCATGGAATAAAACTGCCTGAGAAAAAAAACCCATACTAAGGAACTGAGAGCCAGTTTGGACTGAATCCGAGTTGTGAGGAGAAAGAAGCACCAGAAACGTGGAAACCAGGCTTACCCTGTAGAAGACTGGAGATATTGCTGAATCACGCTCGGTCTGTCAGGAACTGAAGCTGCTGTGTGTGCACCCGGGTTTTTTGCAGTAAGTGCAATCAGGATCAAGGAGCAGCCTGCCTGGTATAGTACTTCCTTTTACATATGAATGTGCGTAGTGCTTGTGGGGAACTGCTATTTATGTCCCCTGTACTGTGAGCTGTATGCTGAAGCTGGAAGCAAACCCCAGCTTGTGTCGGACTAAATCCACTTGTTATCAACTGCAGTTGGGTCCAATTGTAAGGACCTTGTCTCCATGCCCTGTTGTTTCTGGCAATCCAGAAAGAACATCCACCATCCAGTTCTCAGCTTGGGTATTGTGAGCACAAATCAGGGTATTCTCCCTGCAGCCTGTTATCAATTACAAGTGTGTCATCTGATTATTGCTGTTTCATTTCTTCACAAACTGAGCCCCAGGGCTCCGGATTATAATTTGTGTGTGCTTGTGTTTTTTTTCAATCAAAGGGCCCCAACCAACTGCACGACCTGGCAAGCCCCACCATCCTGGGTACCCAGAGTGTGACTTTTTAGGGTCCCTATATGTGTGCACAGTACTGTAATTTGAACTTTGCAAAAGCGAATCAACCTGATTGCCCCCTCCCGTGTTGCTGTTCCTAAATAAATCAGATTCATTTGTTATTATACTATATACTGTCTGTGGTGTCAGTACATATAGAAACAGTATTGCATTTTGCTGTGTATGTTGTTTAACCTTGTTTTACAGGGGGTCCTCAGATACGTGCTGCACAATCAGTCTCGAGGGTAAGTGGTATCTATACGTGTGAAAAGTGTTCATATGTGGGGTATTGGGAAGGTAACTCCCGTGTACTGTGTGGGCCACTAGTGGGAACAAAGTGGGGTTACAGTGTCCCAGAGGGCTGTACCCGAGCCAGTTTAATTACTATTAACCCTGACCTCTGGGTGGAGGCACCTGTCATAGAACCTAGGCCCCTTAACCTGTCACTAGCCCGACAGGCAGGGGTAGTAGCCCTTGGGATAGCACCACCTAAGGGTTACATAGAGAAAACAGGGTTCCAAGAATTCATGCTGGTGTGCAACGGAAAAAATGCATGCAGCGTGAAAAAACAAATCAATGATTTCACATAAAAGCGTTAAAAACACAGAATAAATACTAAAAACTAAAAATTAAATAAAATGATACAATTTATCATACACACGGGCAAATTTTACTTCAGAAAAAATGCAGAAACGGGGAAAAAAATGAAAAAATCCAGCAACTGCACGGAACCCAGCACAGATGTGGTAAAAATAGATAAAATTAAGAAAATATACAAAATACCTTAAAGCAGCACTCAAAAAGAAAGATAATGGCACAGGAAGATATCTGAAGAGAAGAGCTCCAGGGCAATGTTGCCAGTTCAGTGGAGAAAAGTTCTGAGGTCCCTCAGGCTAACTGCAGGCGGCACTCTAATTTTTTTTTTTATACTTCATTTTTATTTGAGCACTTGTTAATAACAGTACACTAAAACAGTGTATTCCATCATGTTTTTATGTTCAGTACAGTTAATATCTTGACATTTCACAATATATACTTAAAAATTTTCATGTTATTTTTTCGTTTTAAGCACTATATAGTAAGTTCAGGTGTAGGGAAAGAGCCCATCAGTTTATAAGGATCATATTGCTCATAGTTCCACTACGACCTGGTAGCCAACTTCGCTAGGTTTTAGTTTTAATAGCAATAATGGCTTTCAGTGCTGGTACTTTAATATAGAGAAAAAAAAATTAAAAAGTTTATAGAGAAACCCTTCTAACACTCTAGGAAAAAAGAAGAACTCAAAAATAAAAAAAAATTGGTAGGTCAGCATTGTTTATCATTTAGATTTTGTTCCTAATTCCCCCTAGGTCCGAGAGAGAAAGGTATGAACTTCATACATTGACGGGCATACTATATGCAATTGAGGTCTAATGCTCAGCAATTCTTCCCCATGTACAAATAGGGTCTGATTCTGTACACCTGCACCCAGATACAGGGGTATATTTCCCCACTACTTTCAGGTTGCTCCCGTCCGAACTTCCTGATCATACACAACCCACCTGGTCCATCTGTTCACACAGGTTACAGATTTATCTTGTAAATTATGGGAGATATTCTCAAATGTTCTGATTTGGTCTACAATACTCTTCCATTCAGAGATGGAAGGGTGTTCTTCTTGTAGCCATCTCCTGGTAATATACCTTATAGGCCACCACCAGTAATATAGACCACATATATTTCTATATCTTTTTGTTTGAGAGACTCGAGATGCCAACACCAAATTCTGTGATGTCAGGGAACATCAAGACTTAAAATCTTTGAAATATGCTGAGTGACAGATGACCAGAAGGGCTGGAGCTTCAGGCATAGAATATGTGTGTGTGGGTTGCCACCTTTGTCTCACACAAGCCCTCAACACTTTGAAGAGGCTAGAGTTTCTTTTGGCCTGTAGATGGGGTGTTAGAAAAACTCAGTGAACCTTCCAGTATTCACGCCACACTGGGATGAAGTGGTAGACCACGCCATCTACCAGATCTTAACCCATTGTGGCTGTAATAATGGAAGAAGCGAAGATCCTGTTCCCATTTGACCTTAAGGGGTTCTAGTAAGTGTTCATAATGACACCAAGTATTTATATACATAGGATATTGCATGATCACCCTTTGGCATTAAAAATTTGAATATATGGGGATGTATCTTCCAATATCTGGGAGGCGGGATTGAATAGCCTATACTGGGAGTTATAAAATCTTTAATTTGAAAGTAGCAATAGTCTTTCTCGCTCCATCTAAATTTGGTCTTAGCTTCCTCAAAGCGATATTATGGCATTTTGCGAATGAGCTGCCAAAGGGGTGAAAAAGCCCTTATTTGCTTGGATTGTATATACCATGCGGAGTCCTTAGCAGGTGGGAATTCTGGGTTAGTGATAAACCACTTGTATTTCCATATGTGTTCCCTAATGTTTCTCCAGGGGTTCCCTCTCCTCCATCCCTCCAAGATGGAACGGATACTCCCCTGTGTATCTCGTAGGGTCTGTTTCACTAGAGCACCTGAAAATATAATAGCAGGCAAAGGGTAGCAAAAACCTCTAGTTAAATCAATTTGTTTCCAGTGTGCATCACAGTGCTTGTTACCCCACATCAGTACGCATTGCATTTGAGCAGAGTTCCAGTATGTGGAAAAATTAGGGAATGCAATGCCACCCCGCACCTTGGGAAGGTGCAATGCCTGGAGTTTAAATCGTGGTTTTCTGCCTTGCCATATAAAGGCTGAAGACATTTGTTGCCAGGCCTTAAGATCTCGTAAAGGGATAATACATGGTATTGATTGGAAAAAGTATAACAGATGTGGCAGAACATTTAACTTTATTGCCTGGGACCTAGCATAGAATGACAGTGGAATTATGTTCCATCTTTTAATGTCTTTTTTAATATTATTGATCAGCGGGGTGTAGTTGTTTTTGTATAGTTGATTAAGATCTGCTGGTATTTGGGTTCCTAAATATTTTATTGAGGGGAGATCCCATTTAAATGGAAATTGCTTCCGTATAGACATGGGAACAGGATAGTTAAAAGGGAGCACTTCAGTTTTGGTTGTGTTCAGGGAATAATCTGATAGGGCGGAGAACCTTTCAAGCTTGTGAAACAGGGCGGGGAGGGCTTTGGTTGGATTTGTAAGATATACCAATACATCGATGACAAAAGAGCCAACTTATGTTCTTTATCCCCCAAATTAATACCCTCCACGTCATCCACCGACCTGATATACTGGGCCAGAGGCTCTATATACAGAGGCGAATAACAGGGAAAATTGGGCAGCCCTGTCTGGTCCCTCTACAAGGAAACCCTAGGAAACATGACCATTTGATCGGATATCACATGTGGTTCGAGTAAAACTTAAAAATAAGGTTGGTGAATTTCTAGGGAAAGTCAAAAGCGGCAGGACCCCTCTTAAAATTGCCATGACACTCTGTCGAATGCTTTTTCAGCATCTAAACTTATGACAGTCACCGGGATTTTATAGTTTTGTACATGTTCGATCAGGTATACAGTACGCCGAATGTTATCCGAGGCTTGACAGCCTGGGATAAACCCGCACTGATCCTGTTGGATTAGGGTGGGGATCATTTGCTTTAATCTCTGCGCTAACACAGAGGTTAATATTTTATAGTCTGTATTTAACACCGAGATAGAGCGATAAGAGCTTGGAAGAGTAGGGTCCTTACCTGCCTTTGGGATGACAGATATAATTGCCTGGTCCCAGGATGGGGGAATTTTTCCTTCAAGACTTTGGATATTAGTACACAGTCTGGAGAGCAAGGGAGTAACTGTCCCTTTAAAAGATTTATAAAATTCGCCAGGAAGGCCATCCGTCCCCGGGCACTTTAATGTTTTTAACCTCCCTATCTCTGCATCTATTTCCCTGGTTGTTATGGGAGCGACCAAGCCTTCAGCCAGATGCTTAGGCAGTTTTGGTAACTGGAGGGTTTCCAAGAACATGCTTATTTGCTCCTCCTTCACCTGGGTCGGGGGGGGAGCAGCATATAACTGTGTGTAGTAGCGAACAAAGGTGTTTGATATTTTCTCCACCATATGACATGGTGGACGTTGGGGGGACAACCTTAAAGTTGATATTAATGTTTTGGCCCTGTGTTGCCTGAGACGTCCAGCCATCAATTTCAGGGAGCGGGGGCCCCCATCATAATACTTCTGTCTTAGAAACAGTAGCTTCTGCTCAATTTTATAATCTAGTATAGCATTCAGTTCTTGTTTAAGCTTTTTAATTTCTTTTAAACTTTTAGAATTAGGATGGGATATCTGTTGAAGCTCTAAATTTTGTATCTGGGCGTCAGGGCACTTTGTTTTGTTCCCTCTCTCGTTTGTTTCGAGCTGATATTTCGATAAATTTGCCCCTGCAAATTGCCTTGATAGTGTCCCATAAGACTGAAATATCAATCTCAGGGCAGTCATTTTCCTTCACAGCCTGTTTGATAATCTCTTCCATGGCATGAATATTATCCTTACTGTGGAGTAGGGAGAGGTTGAGCCTCCACATCGTATTTTTCCTAAAATGATCTGAATCTAGTCTAAAAAAAAATGGAGCATGATCAGACAGAATAAAATCGCCCATCCATGTCTTACCAGTTGACCCCAAATGCTCTTGTGAGATTAACATATAGTCAATTGTGGTATAACTAGAGTGGACCTGTGAGAAAAAGGTGACATGTTTAGTTGATCCATTTAAATATTTCCACGTGTCCACGAATCCTAGCTCACCAAGCAATTTTATTAGTTCTCTTGTTTTTTTCCCCACTGACCGTCCCTCACTCCCAGCCATTGAGAGATCTAAATTAAAGTCTCCTCCACATACTGTTGTACCTTCCGCCCACTGCGACATGAGAAGGAAGAATGACCGATAGGTTATAAACTCCGTGGCTGGTGGAAAGTATACTGAGACAAAGGTGGCAAGCCTCCCATTTAGTTTCCCTTAATCATTCGTATCACCCTCCTTGTCACACACAATTGGTCTTGATACTCAAATGGCACCTTGGCAGGTATTAATATACTGTTCTCTCCTATGCCCCCCTTGAAAGAAGAAGAGTAAACCTGGGAGAAACCCAGACATCTAAACTTCTCATGTTCTTCATGTGACAAATGGGTTTCCTGAAGTAAAGAGATATCAGTTCTGGAGTGCTTCAGGTAGGTAATACCTTGGGCGCTTAATCAGCCCAGAAAGGCCATGAACATTATATGAACATATAGTATAACCATTTTGACTATATGACAATAGCCCAATCTTATAGCATCAACCCCTCTCTCGATACATAGCAACTTATAAATGTCCTCTTTGCTGATCAAAGAAAAGATATAACAAAACAACATAGTACATATAATTGATCACAACAAGAAACCTTAACTGTTTGTGCAAACAGTGCACTAAGATAGTCATTTTTAACTGGCTTCCAAGGTAGGAGGTCAAACAAATAAAGTGACCTCTTTTCCCACCTATCGGATGGTATTGGTGGGGGGAGGAGTACCACTAAGTCCCTCACATAAGAGGGAGACTCCTCCTGAGCCCTTGCTTTGTTGGGCTCCTGAATTATGATATTCACCACATATACGGCCATCTTGGTTGTAGCGCCTTGCCCGAGACTAATATGTAGGTAAATGGTGTCCTTCCACATATGCCCATTAAATCCCCGATCATTTCCCCTCACCTCTCACCCTCCCCAGTCATCCTCCCACCTCCCTCCCCCCTTTGGGGGGGGGAGTAGGAGATATATCACCCTTGTTTCCCCCATTCCAGGAGTTACTTCACCGTGGTGTTTATATAGGTCTCACCCACATGAAGTGCATCATAGGGGAACTTAAACAAACAAAATATTCAGATGGCGATTTCGATGGTTCCATGATCTATTGGGGGTCCTTAAACCCAGGATTCGAAAGGCCGCCCCGTTCGGCAGTATATAAACTGCCCTTGTCCCCCCATCCCTGCCCCTTCCCCAAAATAAACACTTCAAGGTATACATCATGTCCATAATTCGTTCACACTATTAATAGGAGAGACACTCTGGGATCAGACTAGGTTTCACATGCTTGGTATTAAATTCCCTTGAACACATGAGCATGAGAAGTCTAGGCAGACCTTGTAAATTATGTCCTTGTCATGCAGTACCATTACAGGTTCCTGATCATCTTCTATGTACTTTAAGCACCGGGACATGGGATGGGAGCTGGTGCATTAGTCGCCATCTTGCAGCCAAACCCATGTGACCCTCGGCAGGAGACCAGAAAGCGAGGGAAAGGGCCAGGAACATTCCCAGAGCAATGTCCAGGACCCAAGCCTGGATCAAAAGGCATCAACAATTACCACCCGAAAAATCAGAAATCTGGGCAGTGGAAGTGTCTCACTCCGAGGATAGTTGTAACAGAATTGTAAGTTAGTACTTCTCGGTGAAACAGTCCAAGTATCAAAAGAGAACAGTATATATAGGTAGTTTCTCGCCCATCTGCAGATTCGAGATCCCTTTCTGAGATTCCTGGCAGTTTCTTCATTAATTCCTTAAACTCGTGTAGAACTGGTGACATAATATTACCGCTTACTGCCCTATTTTTCCACAGGGGAACGATGTGCCATTCCTCTGTAGGCTCCTTTCTCTTAGGCTGTGTAACCTTTACAGGTGCTGGGACTGTAAACCCCCGCTTTTACAATGCTTCACCAGCTTTCTGGGGAGAATCGTATAGCTCAGCTCCCTCCTTCCAAAAAACTCTCAATTTGCCGGATAGGTGTTTGAATCCATGATTGTTTATGTCTAGAAGTTTGATGATTGGTATATATTCCATACGTTGCTTCTGTATAGTAGGTAGGTAATCTTGTGAGAAAAATAGTAGCGAGTCAAGGTATTTGACCTCTTTTTTGCCCATACTGCAATGGAGAATATCTTCCTTTGTACGGTAGCTTCGAATTTAAGTGAGGCACGCTCAATTTCACCTTATAGTCCTGTGGAAGATCAAGTAAATCTTTTAACAGGTCGGTAATAAATTCAACCATATCTCCTTCCTTTGCCCCTTCCTTCAACCCATATAGACGTAAATTATCTCGTCTTGATCGGCTTTCCAGGTCTACACATTTTTGTTCCATGTATATAGCGTGGTTGCAAAGAGCAAACACTGCACGGCCTAGTGTTTGCAGGCCATCCTCCGCATTGGAAATTCGGTCCTCGGCTTCTTGGACCCGACCCTCCACCATTGAGAGCTTTTGGTTAAGCTGTTTAAATTCCGCCTTATTTTCCGCTCACATTTCTCTCAGCTCTTTCATTAGGGCTTCATAGCGGTTTCTAGACAAATACTCCGCTTCATCATCAGTCTCATAGTTTTTTGTATTCATGGCGGCCCTAGATTGGGTGGATGTGCATGTAGGGGAGCTTGCTCTCGAATCCTCACCGTCCCTTTCAAATCTGGACTGCAGCGTCTTAGACCTCACTCCTCGATCTCTCTGTGAACCTCCTCCCGACATTTTTAGGTACTTGGATTTCTTGTTCTGGACTTGGAGGTTATTTCCATGGGAGACAGAGCACTGAAGGTTTAACTTCTACTCGGTGCCGTCGGAACCGGAAGTCGGCACTCTACTCTAACTGTATCCTGATTGGCCAATGCCTTCCTCATTTGCATTGACTCCTCCTCTCTGGGGCAGCTGAACCCAGGTGTCATACTGCACCTGTCATTAGATGCTAAAAGAATTCCTGGGTGAGAATGAGCTGTTCTCTCTGATATATCGGGACATCTGTAGGATATCTCTCCTTCTGTCCTCGGGAAGAAAAGCTTTCGCACAGGAGGTGTCCAGAAAAGTTCCTATAAAAAGGAGCTTCTGGGAGGGCTGCAACTGTGATTTTTTGAGATGTAACAGGACTCCCATGGACATGAGAAAGTCTGAGGCCGTGGCTATGGCGTCGAGGGTTCCTTGCCTGGAAGGACTTGCTAGAAGCCAGTCGTCCAGGTAATAGGAACACTTGTATTCTGATTTTTCTGAGATGTGCTGCGAGAAATGAAAATTACGTACCTACCGTAATTCCTGATCTTCTCTTGTATCTTCACCATTCATTACTTCCTGGGTGTTGCCGGAGGCACGCACCCGCCACGGGAGCTTTTTTTTTTTTTAAAAGTTTGCCTAACGGCACCGCCCTCGAGAGTGACGTCATGCGTCATGCGCGAGGGGCGGCCGTTAGTAGCGACCGACTCCTCCTCCAACTCAGTTCTGTGAGCCGGAGAGGCAAAAGTGAGAGTAGAGAATATAGATAGCGAGGCAAGATAGCCGAGGGATAGCAAAGCAAGGAAGAATGAACTGAAAAAGGAATAAGCCGATGGAGGAAGGACAGAGGAGATAAAGTATCCCTAGCCTAGGGACTGCAGGGCCTCCTTACCTGGGTGACTCTAGGAGGAGATAAAGTAAGGAGATGAGAAAATAGAAGAAGAAGAAGAAAGAGAAAGAGAGATGGGATGTTGAAGGACCAGAATGCCCAACGAGCATAGTTAGCTTAGAGCTGAAGGCTCGACTAAGAGGGAAGCAAGAATCCCCGGAGATAGAGCTGAAGAGAAGGTTCACCAAACCCACTAGATAGACTCTGGAGGGCATAGTCCTTATCCTCAACATGCCATTGTTATTGATACCCCCCTCGGGTTCCTGGCCGCGACAGGCCTAGAATTCGAGGACACCCGAGGAGGGAAAAGGAACCCCAGACAGCAGGAGAGTGCTGCTCTGGGACTTAGAAAAGGAAAATGTAAGCCTTTCAGGCGTTTTAAGCATAGAAATGGGACTCAGACAGACTGGCCAAGGCTTAGGCTGGCCGGGATTGGATATGGTCAGCACAGCTCTTCTGTAAAAATTGTCCAGGAGGACACTTAAAAGGAGAAACCAAATTGCAAACTAGCGAGAAGGGAGATTACCTTCTCATTTCCCCTCTTGTTTGTTTTTCCTTTTTTACAGAAGAAATTTGAGGTTGGTTGCATGACCCCAAAACCAAGGTGCCTATAGCAGTCGAAAAGAGTTCCCTCAGCATTTTTTCCCTTTTTTTTTTTTAAAAGAAAAAAGGAACAGACGTGCCCGTTCCTCTGCTCTGCAGGGCAAGAATAGAGGGGGTTTGATTCCAGGGTAATATCCGGAACACGGGATTGCAGGATCAACTGAATAGCCTGAACCAGGCCAAAACCCCAGAGATATCTTGTCAGGATAACGGCAAGAGATAGTTGTGCAGTCTGATCGCCAATGCAATCCACGAGATAGCCCACGAATCTTAGAGTAATTAATTTTTCTGGAAAGTTAGAACCCCCAAAAGAAGGATTTTTTTTTAATATTTTTTTTTTTTGAAAATTAAGCAATTTTTCCTAGTTTTAAGAAAAAATTTTTTTTTGCAGAGAGAGAAGGAGGCGGGTGGAGAAGCCACAGGAAGAGGCCACTGAGGGATGGTGGGCGGAGAAAGTAATGAATGGTGAAGATACAAGAGAAGATCAGGAATTACGGTAGGTACGTAATTTTCATATCTTCCCTTGTCAATCTTCACCATTCATTACTTCCTGGGTGAGTACCAAGCTCCTCTTCCCCTGGAGGGGGAAGAGGTAATACCCTGAGGGAACAAGACCCCCAGCCTTCTGCTGGTGAGAAAACAGAAGGAGAAGACCCTGGCTTATTCAGAAAGCCTAAGTGGGAGAAGAGCTAGGAGGTGCCTCCCGAAGACGAGGGAGGCGGAGGGCCCTGTAAAAGTCTCCTAGCTCTGGAAGAGAAAAGACGGTCCCCAGGCGGAGCGAATCACCTACGCCGGGCCAGGGGTGACAACCTGGAAAAAAGCGAAGCCGTCCGCCCACTGATGCAGATCGCTGTCCCGCAAGCCTGGAAGCCACCTCATTGGCGTCATAAGATGCCCTTGCTTGGTGTCTTGCCAGCTCCAGGCCTACCGTGGAGAGGGCAGACGCATCTGGTTTGCTCCGTGTCAGGCATAGATGCCAGCAGCTGGGACATCATCGACCACAAATGCGGTTATGAGCAGCGTGGTGAGCCTGATGTGATGCAATACATGCACCGCACGAGAGAAACACTCTTCGCTCCCAACGTCGAACTGGAGAGTCCGAACCGGTGGGCGGTGCGGCGCAAGCAACGGCGCCCAGAAGGAGTATCCAGGTATACCAAACCTGAGGACGGGTTGGGAAGGGAACCTAGAGACTCAGAGGGGCACAATACCTACGCTGGCAGTCCGCGGGGCTGGGGAAAAGCGGCAGGAACTGACAGGACCGGATAGACGCCTCCTGGAAGGGGATAGGCCAGGAAGGTACCACCAGATGCTGGGCACTGAATTCACCAAGGAATTCACGCGTCTCCCGTTCGGTATTGTCTCTCCGAACATAGGAAATCCGGAGATCCCTCACCATCCTCGAGAGGAAACACTGATATTCTGTGAAATCAGCATCGGAGGACAGATGAGCAGGGGGTTCCTCTCCCTCAGAGGAGGGAGACGAGGATGATGGGGAGCTGGAATGCTCAGAGGATTCCTGCTGCGGTGGGGAGAGTCGAAAGACCCGCTCATGCATGTATCTAACATATGAGGGGAAGGCCGCTGCAGAACCTTTGAACTGCTCCCAGGATAACGGACCCGTAGGACCGACATGGCCCGGGAGCGGGGGTGGTGAAGGCAGAGAGATGGGAGAGGGCACCTGCGAGGGCAACTGCTCTCGCGAGGGCTCTGGAATCCGGGAAAGGAGCCCTAGTAGGAGGGATCCCGGATATCAAACCAGGCTGCAGAAGCGGAACTCTGGGGAAGTGGAGCCTGGAAGAGCCCTGGGGAGAAACTCCCCTGCGGCGGCCTGAGACTGCATGGATCCAGAAGGGCAGTCCACAAACGCCGGAGGACACCCTAGAACCCTGGGGAGGGACGGGCTCTGCACTCTGCTCCTGGCCACCCCCTGAGGTGGCCAAAGAACCCAGGCAGCAGGCCGCCTGCCCCTCAACCCCTCGGCTCGAGAGGGCCCTCCTCCGACTGCAACGTCTCCCTGTCCCTAAAGGAGGCAACAGCACCCGGGGTAGCCGTCACCCGAGCCTCCAGAGGGCCTCCCCTCAAGTCACCCCCGTCTGCCCCCGGGACTCCCGGCCACCCCAGCCGAGGAACCCTCAGGAGACAGCGGTAAGAGGACAGAGGAGAGCCCGCTGCGCCGCCTGGTACCCCTAGCCACCGAGGACCCAGATCCCGAAGAATGGGGTGCCAGGATGGGTCCACATCTGAGCCATCGTCCTCCAAGGAGGACGAGACCAGCAGAGACCTCGTGCTGGCCACCCCAGGGCTTGAGGAGCCCACGGGGCCGCTGAGCAGCCCCGGTACAGGGCGCGCTCCGCCCGCGCCGGCAGTAGGAAGGCTAACCCCACACACCCCAGTGGCTCCGCAGGCCCGCACCGCCTGGGGAAGGGGAAGGCCAGCGCGCCGCCGGGCAGCGCCGGGAGGCGGAGCGGCACTGTCGACGGGCGCCCGCCATGTCCACCAGCACTGCAAACGGCACCCGAGGGCCAAAAGCGGCACCGCCAATGGCGCCGCTCCAATCACCGCTGGCTAAGGCACGGGATCAAAGCAGCGCCACCAACGGCGCTGCCCGATCATCGGGCGCGATCCAAACGGCACCGCAAAGGAGGCGTCGAGGGTCCACCTAAGCCGGGCCCAAAAGCCAAGGGCCTCGACATCGGGGAGCCGCACCAAGAGGTGACTGCCGAGGCAGTGTCAGCGCACGTGCCCCGGAGGGCTACGATGCTCCCCAACACGCGGAAGGGCCTCCTCCTCGGCAAGATAGGATGAGAAACCCCTCCTCCTCGGACCGTATAGGCCTGGGAGGGACCTGGGGAAGAGGCCTAAAGATCTCGCCGAGATTCCCGTGCGCGAGCTTACGCCGAGTTCGAAGTCGGCGGGCCTTGCCGGACTTGAACGCTGGACTTCGA
This sequence comes from Neoceratodus forsteri, assembly GCA_016271365.2. Lineage (NCBI taxonomy): Eukaryota > Metazoa > Chordata > Ceratodontiformes > Ceratodontidae > Neoceratodus > Neoceratodus forsteri. Next base: position 1,100,142,521 of record CM057456.1, on the reverse strand, counting down.
GGGACGTGACGGTCCATCGAGAAACAGGCGTCGGATGAATCCATATCATGGTTGGGTCCCAGGCAATGAAGGCAAATGTCATGCCGGGTCCGAGACGGAGAAATGCCGCCACAGGAGCACCGACGCATAGGGCGCCGTCTACCGGCTAGAACGCTGTAGCTCCAGAACCGGACATAACGCCGAAACCAACGAGACTAAAACACAGTAGGAAATACACCAGCGCCAAAGAAAGAAAAGAACAGTCTTACCGTGTCAGTCGAGTGTCAGGAAAACAAGTCGGAAACTGCTACAACTACCAGGCGCTACGTGGTGGACAGGTGCTGCCTCGCGGCGGGAGAAACAGAACTGAGTTGGAGGAGGAGTCGGTCGCTACTAACAGCCGCCCTGCCGATGACGCCACTTCCCGAGGGCGGTGCCGCTAGGCAAACACTTAAAAAAAAAAAAGTTTCCGTGGCGGGTGCGTCAGCCCGCCAACACCCAGGAAGTAATGAATGGTGAAGATTGACAAGGAAGATTTGCAAAACACTTTGTAAAAACTCATGGCTGAGGATAGCCCAAAGGGCAGGACTCTAAACTGATAATGCTGGCCCAGTGCCACAAACCTTAGGTATTTGTGGTGCTTCGGGTGTAAAGGAATATGCTGGTAGGCGTCCTGCATGTTCAGAGAAGATAGCCAGTCGTGTTGATGAAGCAAGGTTAACAGGGTCCCTAGTAAAATCATCTTGAACTTTTCCTTGTGAAGGAACTTGTTTAACTTTCTGAGATCCAGAATGGGGCGCATGCCACTGGTTTTCTTCAGGACCAGAAAGTAATGGGAGTAGAAACCTGTGTTTCGTTGATCCAGCGGAACTATTTCTACTGTCCTGTTGTTCAGAAGGCCTTGTACCTCGGAGGCAAGAAGGTCTGACTGAGTTGTCGACAGCCTGGGCTGTCGTTTGGGAGGATGATCCGGAGGGGTTTCTGAAAGGTTGAGAGAGTACCCCTCGCGGATTATCCAGAGGACCTATTTGTCTGATGTTATAGATTTTCACTGGTTGTAGAACTGAGTCAGACATCCTCCCACCATTAAGGAAGAGTCCCCCACGGACAGTTGAGGTGGGACCTGGGCCAGAAACTCAGAAGGTGGCACTGGGCGCTTTGGGCCCTTGTGCCTTCTGTTGCATTTTCTTTGAGGCTGTGGGGCTTGGTTTTGTTAAAACCTCCCCTGCCCCTTGTCCCAAAGGACTGACGGTTGTGAAATTGACACTTGTTAACACCCCCTGAGAAGAGGTGGGAGCGGGTTGAGACGTTTTAATGGCCGACTTAGTCTTCTGTGTGGCTTCTAGAGCTTGCTTTACTTGAGGTCCAAACAGATACATACCATCAAAGGGTAACACCATGACCTGCTGTTGGGCATCATTTGTGAAGCCCGAAGTGCGTAGCCAGGAGTGATGACGGGTACAAATGCCCGCCGCCGCCGCTCAGGAAGCAGTATGGAAAGCGTCCATCGCTACTTTAACCTGCTGGCTGCTGGACTCGATACCCCTGGTTATGGTCTGAAGTAGCTCTGAACTAGTGTCCGACTTGGGCAGAGCTTCCACCATCTGTTTGAGTGAATGCCAAAGAACATACTCATATTGAGACAAATAGCCCTGGTAGCTGGCAATACACATATCCAGGGTGGAGGCAGCAAAGACTCTCTTACCTAAGATGTCTATCTTATGAGATTCTTTGTTTATAGGCTGGCTGTAGATGCCTGTGGAAGAACAGCCTTATCATTCTCTGCCAAGACTGCAATAGGGTCTGCAAAGGCCTGGGAAGTCAAAATGGGTCGATCCTTGGGAGCAGCATACTTCCTGTCTATGGAATTAGCCACAGAAGGAATGAGAGCGGGATCATTCCATACCATCTGAGAGAGCATCTCAAAGGATGGTTGTACCGGGGGAGTTAAATCCATAGGGATCTCCGAGACATGAAGGTACTGGAGTCTTAAGAGCTTCCCAGGATCAATATCTGTAGTCTGGAGAGAAAGAGTAGAATTAACATTTTCCACCAGAGACTTAAATGACAGGTCTTCAACCACAGGCTCTGCAACAGGAATAATTCCTCTTCCATCAACATCATCACCCAGTTGAAGGTCTGGGTCAGGCTCAGTATCATCTCCTGACAGTCCAGGACGGACTGTATGGACAGGAAAGGAGTGAAAATCAGAAGGAAATAAAGAGGAGAAAGGAATCAGAGTCGAGACGCCCTGAAGGCTGGACGACACCACACCAAGCCTCAGTGCCGAAGAGGAACACGGCGCTGAAGGCAAGGAAGTTGCCTGAAACAGCCCAGCACACAGCGCTGACAAAGGCCACGCGCTGAAGAAGCCTGCGGTGCCGCAAGCAGCACCGACAGAGCCCACAGCACCAAGGATGGTGCCGAAAGGCTGCCTGGCGCCGACAACCCCAACGGTGCCGAGGGCGGTGCCGACATAACAAGTGGTGCCAAACAATGGCGCTGACAGGTGCACCAGCTCCGAAGACGGCTCCAAGACACCCATCGACACCGATGGCACCGATAGCAATCCAGGGCTATGAAAAATGAAAATTACGTACCTACCGTAATTCTTGACCTTCTCTTGTATCTTTACCATTCATTACTGCTTGGGTAGTGCCGGAGGCGTGCACCCACTACGGGAGATTTTTTTTTTTTCGAGTTGGCTCCATCTCAGTTCTGGTAGCCGGAGAGGCAAAATAAAGGGTAAAGGAAAAAAAGGGAGAGCGAGGCAAGATAGCCGAGGGACAGAAAAAGGAAAGGATATAAACTGAAGAAGGAATAAGCCGGTAGAGGACAGATAGAAGAGGGAGAATACCTACCCTAAGGGATCACAGGGCCTCTCATCTGGGGCGGCTCTAAGGGAGGAACAGATAAAGAGAAAAGGAAGAAGAAGAAGAAGAAGAAAGAGAAGAAAAAGAAGGGATGCTGAGAGGGGAGAACACTGCCCATAGATACACTGGTTGAGAGGGTTATAAGCTCGGAACTAAAACCAAGGGAGCAAGAATCCCTCCTGATAGGACTGAGAAAAGGTTCAACTGAACCGCTTGTATCGATTGGACACATAGGGCAGATTCTCTATCTTCTCATCATCCCAACCCCCTACACTCTAGCTGAGAGCTCACAGACTGCCCAGACAGAAATCTGTTCTGGAAGGAGAGCGCCCAACTATGAGGAGGATAAGCCCCTTAGCACCATAAGAACTAACACCGAAGTGTGTGGGTAGAGGTTAGGCCCTACAAAAGACAGCTTTGTATGAAGGATAGAGTGGGAACTCAATCAGACTCCCTGAAGGCAAGGCAAGGACAGCTGTGAACTGAACAACATGGCTAAGGAGCCCAGAGGTTACCCTTAGAAGCAGTCAGAAAGAGTTCCCTTAGGATAGGAAAAAAGTCAGACTCGTTCCGCTTTACCTTGAGGAAAAAAGATCCGTCCAAGAAGAACGGAAACCTGGATAGGTTTTTTTTTTTTTGGCATAAAGGCCAAAGGAAAGGAGAGGAACGAGAAGAGAGGGGGAGACGCCACAGTAGGAGGCCACTGAGGGAAAGGTGGGCGGGTATCAGCAATGAATGGTGAAGATACAAGAGAAGATCAAGAATTACGGTAGGTACGTAATTTTCATATCTTCCCTTGTCAATCTTCACCATTCACTGCTGCTTGGGTCAGTACCAACCCCCCCCGGGGGGGGAAGAAACCCTGGGGGAACAAGACCTCCAGCCTCCTGTTGGTGGGTAACAGGAGGGGAAGACCCTGGGCTAATCAGGTGAGAAGCCTATGGTGAAGGTGAGCTAGGAGGTGTCTCCCGAGGACGGGGAGATAGAGGAAGCCCCTGCAGAAGTCTCCTAGCTCTGGAGGAAAAAAGATGGGTCCCCCTACGCAGGACCAGGGGTGACAACCTTAATAGACAAAGCCTTGCCATCCGTCTAATACAGATTGCTGTCCCTGCAAGCCTGGAAGCCATCTCATTGGGTTCATATGATGCCCTTGCTTGGTGTCTTGTCAGCTCCACGCCTGTAACAGAGAGGGAAATAGCTTGTCTGGTTTGCTCCGTATCAGGCATTGATGCTAAGATTTGGGAGAGCATCGACCATAAATGCCTACTGTAGGCAGCATGGTGAGCCTGATGTGATGCAATGCATAACATCGCACAAGAGGAAGGCAACACTCTTTGCTCCCACCGGTCAAGTTGTACTAACATACTAAAATGCCAGCAGAATAGGCCTAACGGTCTTTCGTGTCTGCTCGTTTGGTCAGCCCCCACCCTGGGTGCTGACCTTGCTGCCCCCCTCGCCTTCTCTGGCTTCTCCCTTCCCAGTTCCGGATATTCTTGCTGCATTGGATTTTGCTTCCAGAACCCTTCCTCTGTACCTGTCCCACCCCCTCTTGAACCCCTCCACTGTCTCTGCCTCCACCAGCCCCCTAGGCAGCGCATTCCATGGCTCCACCACCCTCTCAGTGAAGTAGCACCTCCTCCTTTCTCCCCTGAATCTTCCCCTCCAGCTTCCACCCATGCCCTCTAGTGGCTCCCTCCTCCTTCCTTCGAAGCACCCTGACAGTTCCTCCCCTATTTACCCTCTTCATGTACCTGAAGACCTCTATCATGTCCCCCCAGTCCCTTCTCTCTTCCAATGTGTACATATTTAGCTCTTCGAGCCTCTCCTCATAGGTCCTGTCCCCCAAGCCCCAAATCATTTTGGTTGCCCTCCTCTGGACTCTCTCCAGGAGTTTAATGTCCCTCTGTAAGTGTGGCCTCCAAAACTGCATGCAGTACTCAAGGTGCGGCCTCACCAAGCAGTTATACAGAGGGAGTATCACTTCCCTCCTTCTGGAGGTGATCCCGTAGTGATGCATCCCAGCATCCTGTTGGCCTCGGCTGCTGCCCTCCTACAAGTCTCTGAGTTGTTCATCTTGACATCCACCATCACCCCAGGTCCCTCTCAGCCATCGAGACTTGTAGCATTCCCCAAGGGTGTATACTTGGCCGGGTTTCTGGCCCCAGGTGGAGTACCTTGCATTTCCCTGCATTGAACCTCAGCTTCCACTTTCTAGACCATCTTTCCAGAGCCTCCAGGTCCCCTGTAGAGCCACCCTCCCTCCTCCCCATCCACCACCGCCCCAGTTTTGAGTCATCCGCAAAGAGACTCATCTCCTCCTGATTCCTGTCCTTATGTCAGAGGCGTGGGCGTTGAACAGAGGGCCCAGGGACTCGATCCTGTGGGACCCCACTAATGACCCTCCTTGGGATGAGACTATCCGCCAACTACGACCCTCTGAGTCCAGTCCTGGAGCCAATTGCCTATCCATCTGATCATCTGGAGGTCGGGTCATGAGGGCAAGAGTCCCCACAGCCTCCCACAGCCCTTGGCATAGGCGAACTCGGAACCCCGGACCGCGCCGTTACAGGCGAAGGAGTCGGTCGTGAGGAGCAGGAGTTCCCACAGCCTCCCACAGCCCCTTGGCATAGACGAACCGGGACCCCGCCTGACCACGCTACAGACGCGGGAGGTCGGGTCACGAGGCAGGAGTCCCCACAGCCTCCCACAGCCCTTGGCGTAGATGAACTCGAACCCCCGGACCACGCCGTTACAGGTAGCTGGAGTTCTTTTCTCCCTGCAGCTGCTCCCTGTGCCTGGAGGAGTTTCTGCCATGCCGCTTGTTTGACTTTTGGCGCCTTTTTGTTTGAACCAGATCTATTTAAATATAAGTGGCTGGCGAGCACCGAGCGTTCTACAGCTCTCTGCCTCCAGTCCTTGAAACTACAGAACCTTTGGGATTAACTGTAATGAGAGTACTGTTAGTCGGGGAAAAAGAAATAAAACTAATAGGAACTGCTGAATTTTTTTTTGTGCTAACTCTGAATGGTAGAACAGTAGAACTGTATTCTGACTGAATTTAAAAAATCATTAGCAAAGCATGGTTCTTATCCTGTAATGTGTTGCTGCCTATTTGCACAGCCTAGAGCCCAGGGGTAGCTGCACAGGAATTTCCTTCTCTTTCCAAATTCCCCAAGCTAAATTAGCATTTGAATTAAGCACGCTCCTCCTCCATTGCCACTCACCTGTATTTATTCCTGTCCCTTTCTTTCTGCAGACGCGGAGGTCGGGTCACGAGGGCAGGAGTCCCCACAGCCCTCCCCACAGCCCTTGGCGTAGATGAACTCGAACCCCCCCCCCGGACCACGCCGTTACAGGTAGCCGGAGTTCTTTTCTTCCTGCAGCTGCTCCCAGTGCCTGGAGGAGCTCTAGCCCCGCCCCAGACCTCGTAAACCAATCAGCCCACTTTACCATTAGTCCCTTATTCTGCTCCACCACTAGCGGCCACCGCTGAGCAGTCTGTGTTTTCCCTCTGCACACAAGGAATCCACTTGGTAATTAGAAAGCAAAAAAAAAAAAGCAGTTCCTCACTGCTATTATTACCTTGCTTTGCATAGCCTCATCCTCCCTCCCTACCTCAGTCAACCCTACCCTACCAGACCCTGTGCCACTGCCTGCCTTCACTCTCAAGCCTACACCCCACTCCTCCTCTGCTCCACCTAAACACTACCTACACCTGGGGCACAACTGGACCCTAGCGGCCTCTATCCTCCCCCTCTTTCCACGCTACAGCACCTGCCCTATATCCCTCAATCCTCTAGCCCCAAAGACAAACTTAACCCGCATCTTAACCTGCCGGAGGCGCACCATTAAAGATCATCGCCAGTTAAGGAGCACCCTGGTATTCCTGCTACTCATAGCAGGGGCGTCGAATGGAACCCAGGGCCACAGGCACCCATGGCTGCCCACCACCAGCTCAACCCACCCCTCCTAAAGGTCTCAAAATCGTGCACTTAAATATATGCAGCATCCTAAATAAAATTGCTGCCCTACAAACAACTGTTCTTACCCTTCGCCCAGACATCGTAATCATCACAGAGTCATGGCTGAAGCCCCATCACCGTGACGAGGAATTCTCCATACCCGATTTCTCGCTAATCCGCCAAGACAGGCAGGGGAGAAAGAAGGTGGTGGCGTTGCCATGTACGTCACCTCAAATCTCCAGTTTTGGTAATCACCTCACCAACGCCCTCAATAAACATGGATTCCCTCCTGATCAAAATCCCCCTGCCCCATTCTATCCCAGTATACATAGCTTGGTCATACTGCCCACCGGACACACCACTAACCTGCATCCTTGAACACCTAGGCAACCTGAGGGCCCTCAGAAGCAGAGAACTCCACATCCTCGGGATTTCAATCTGAACTGGCTGGGATGTGCTGCATCAAAGCGCTGCCAGATAAGTGCACTAAACTTACACCAGCAAATAGGGAACCCACCGCCTAAACCACAAATCTAAAACACACACTACTAGACTGGGCACTCACTACCCACCCACACAGGATACTCAAAGCAGGCCTCCTACGGATTCCTTAGTGACCACCACATGATTTATGAGTGTGTAAAATTTTCCATCCCGCCCCCACCCAGTCTGCTGCGCTGCAGAGCCTACAAATCTTTGGATCTGCCAGCACTTCTATACGCCCTCCACCACTGACTGGTCTCCCATCCCTAGCGCCACCTCCTTGGACGAGGCCCTGGGCTACTTCTCTACAAATTTCCTCGCTATCTGGGACATATATGCCCCACTAAAGAGATCCAGAGTCAGGGGCTCCCACTTACCCTGGGTAACCTCAAAACTCATGGAACAACTCCAAGCCAGAGACCGGGTCTGGAAACTTTTCAAGACCACTGGTTCTCACTTGGCACAACAACAATACCGGTCCCTTCGAAATGCCTGCACACGTCTCATACGTCAGTCCAAATCAAACTACTTCAAACTGACGTTTAACAAAAACCACACCCACCCATCTCAGTTCTGGAAATCCATAAAATCCCTCCTCACTCCGCCAACCCAACCCCCCACCCCCACTCTCAACCTAGCAGGCAGAATCATAAATGACCCTCGCCAGGTTGCATCAGAGTTTAATGACCACTTCTCCACCACTACTGCCTCGTTTCTCCTCCCACCCACCTCCACTCGATCTCCCTAAGGACCCCCCTACTCTCCCTAACACAACTCCCCAGGCCTCCTTCTCGCTCCGTCCAGTCACCCCTGACCAGGTGTTAAAAATCATACACTGTCTAAACACAACCAAAGGAAAATGCCCATCTGGATTAGACTCAAAAATGCTTCAACTCTCTGCCCCGGCCATAGCCTACCCCCTAACCATGCTCTATAATCTGTCATTTAAACTTGGTGCTGTCCCTACAAAATGGAAACAGACCACAGTCATTCCACTCCCTAAGGGAGGGGACCCCTCCTCCCCTTCAAACTATCAGCCTATATCTCTGCTACCCATCTTTGCCAAAATTCAAGAGCGCCTTGTTCTATCCCAGCTACACAACTATCTTGATACAATCTCCTTTTTCACCCCCTTTCAAGCTGGCTTCAGAAAAAATCACTCCACCACCACATCCCTCCTTCGCCTCACCAACTCCATCCTTACAGGCATTGACAATGGGGACATTACCGCAGCTATTTTTATAGACCTAGCAAAAGCCTTCGACACAGTCTCTCACCCCCTCTTGATATCTAAACTTGCCCAAACTGGTCTGACGATGACAGCACTCAGTTGGTTCCATTCATACCTGTCAGGCAGGTCACAAACAGTTTGCATCGGTACGGCTCTATCCTCCCCCCTCCCTGTCATCAGTGGCATACCTCAAGGGTCTGTACTTGGCCCGCTGCTCTTCTCAATTTTCCTCAATGACCTGCCTGCTGTCTGCACACAATCTGGTATCCATATGTATGCAGGCGATCGTGATATTGCCTCTGGCCCATCTGGAACCACTGTAGCATCTCACCTTCAGAAGCACTGACTCCATCCAACACTGGTTCATTAAGAACCAACTATTCCTAAACTCAAAAAATTGTCTCCCTCACCTTCGGATCCCGAGCCAAGCTAACCCGGCTAAAGGATGCGCCCACCTTCTTTACCTTGGATAGGACCCCACTTGAGGTCAACTCCTCATATCGTTATCTCGGCGTCTGGCTGGATCAGCACCTTGATTTCTCAACACATGTAGAGGCTCTGCAAAAAATTACATCCCATGCTGGGAGCTCTCTATCGGAACAAGTTCTGCATCCCTCACAAACCAGGCAAGAAATGATACAAAAATGATCCTTCCAATTTTTGACTACGGCAATGTCATTTACGTGCTGCCCCCAAACATCCTTAGCCAGGCTCGACCTTTTTATAACTCCTTCTGCCGGTTCGCTTTGGATTGTCCGCCAAACACCCACCACTGCGACCTCTACAAATCCCTTGACCTCCCGTCACTCCAAAATCGGCGATTCTTGCACTGCACTAGAATTACTGCTAAATTCTGGTCGCATACGCTGCCCTCCTACCTATCGACATCCCTAACCGCCATCCCCCCACCTACCTACGATCTCAGGAACTCTGACTCCAGACTTCTTCACATCACCCACAGATACACCCGATCAGGTCAGGTTGCTTTCAGCTTCAGACTTCCCAAATTATGGAACTCTCTAGCAGCCGACATCAGACACACCACAAGTACTCCACATCGAAATGCCCTCCTCAAAACGCATTTCGCCACCAACTGCTTATGCCTTCCCCATCGCTGAACTCCCTGCTCAATTCTTATCAGCTATCCTGGGCTCCATTTCTAAATCAGTACCATATGTAATTTTTGTTTGACCCTCCTCTGTTACTGTTTGATATTCTCACCTACCCATCTAGTAGGTAAATTTAATCTCACTATGAAATTGCTGTTATTGCTACTGTGTCACTGCCTGTAAATACTGCTACTGTATTCTCTGCCTGTAAATACTGCCTGTAACTACTACTCACTTTGTATAACGCTACATGCATCTCAGCTACTTCACCTATCCCATTGGGCCTTTGCTGGATATCTACAAATTATGTATGTTCTATTGTGCTTTATGTATTTATGTACTACACCCTTGTAACCCCCTACCCCCGGGCACATCTGGAATCGAGCGGTACTCTGCTCAGTATGCCTTTCCTGGTAAATCTCTTAGATAAATAAATCTGGTTCCCCACCCCTATTTCTCCCAGCTTATCCAACAGACCCACATGAGGAACAGAGTCAAATGCCTTGCTGAAGTCTAGAAAGAGGACGTCCACTGGTCTACCCAGGTCCAAGGCACTCGTCACCCAGTCATAGAACTCCACAAGGTTTGTCTGACACGATTTCCCTGGGACGAATCCATGATGTCTATCGTCCAGGCACCCTGACTTTCCAGGTCCCCCCAGCCTCTCCTTGACAATGCCCTCCATCATCTTGCCCACCACCGATGTCAGGCTGACAGACCTGTAGTTCCCTGCCACCTCCCTTGATCCCCCCTTGTGGATAGACACTATGTGCGCCACCTTCCAGTCCTGGGGCACCCACCCTGTCCTCAGAGAGATGGTGAAAAGCTCCACCAGGGGTTTCGCCAGGACATCCGCAAGTTCCTTCAGCACTCTGGGATGTAATTTATCCGGCCCCAGTGCTTTCTCCGTTTAAGGGAGCTGAGGGCTTCCCTCACTCTCTCTGCTGTGATTTCCACTTCAGTACCTCTTCTCCCTGCTTAGCCCTCCCCCTCCTGCCAGTGACCTCCCCTCTCCCCAGACCCTCGATCGGTGGGGTCCCCCTCCTCAGTATCTCTGTCTCCTCCCATGTGATAGCACCCCCATTTTCCTTGGTGAAAACTGAGGTGAAGTACTCATTTAGTACCTCAGTCTGCTCCCGGGTCTTGTGCCCATCTCTCCCTGATTTAATCCTGCTAATCTGCCCCTTCACCTTGCGTTTTCCCCAATGTATCTAAAGAACCCTTGTTCCTCTCCTAATTTCCTGCCAGGTTCTGCTCCTTCCTTGCCTTAGCCGCCCTCACCACCCTAGTGGCCCTTCTAGCCATCAGCTCTGTACCCCTCGATCCCTTTCACTCCTTGAGCACTTGAATTGCTTATAGGCTGCCTTCTTTCCCGCACCACCTCCTGGACCTCCCTGGTCCACCAGTAGGTTTTGGGGCCCTACCGCATTTCGTCTTACTCTTGCACAGGTGCTGGTAGCATCCTGCACCCTCTCCTGATGATTTCCCACCTACTGTCAACACCTATGTCTGACCCAATCACATCCAAATGCTCCTTAAGGATCCTTCCCATTTCCTTAAAATCCGCCCCCCTGAAGTTGGTTACTTCCATCTTTGTGCAGCCTTCTACCCCTCCTAGATCCAGGCAGAACCAGACCGTGGCAAGGTCACTCCCAGCCAATGGGTCCCTTACCTCCAGGCCCCCAATCTGGTCACTGTCTGCCAGGACCACATCCAGTACCCGCGCCTCCCTGGTTGGTTCCCCTACCTGCTGAGTTAGGAACGCGTCTTGAAAGATATCCAACAACCTCTGTTCCCTGGTCACAGAGGATGTCATAGTCTCCCAGTCTGTTCCTGGCATGTTTAAGTCCCCCAACACCACCACCGTTTCTCTGCCCAGTCTGCAGTGTCTCCCAACATCTGCCACCATACTCTCCTCCAGCTCCTCCGCCAGGGCAGGGGTCTATACACCACTCCTATTTTTACCTCTTGCCCCCTTGTTATCAAGGTGACCCAAATTGCCTCACGGTTCTCTCTGCCTCCTCTATCCCCCTATGCCAATGCAGTTTTTACTATCATTGCTACCACCTCCCTCCCTTCCCTCCCCTGTCCTACCTGAACATGATGTAACCCTCCAGGTTCAGGTCCCAGTTGTGTCCTGCAGTGGCCCAAGTCTCAGTGACTGCTGCCATCCACTGCTCCCTCTCAGTTGGCATAGCCTGGAGCTCAGGCATTTTATTGCCCAAGCTCCTGGCACTTTTATAGACTACCTTCCACCCTTTCCCTATACTTCCATTTACCCTGCTCGTGTTCCCATGGGGATTCTGTTTTCCCTGGTCTGCACTTTGCCAGTCGGCCTTTTCCCGCAATCCTCCAGCTCCCCAGGAGGTGGAAACAGATCCCTCCTTTCAGCACCCACTTGACAGCCTTTTCCCATCCCTCCCCTTCACAAGTTTAAACCCCACTTTTCACCAATGAACCCTCTATTTTCAACTTAAGGATTCCACTCCCTCCAAATTGAGATGGAGTCTCATCTCTAGCATACAGCTCCTTATCCTTCCAGGTCTCCCCAATCCCCATCAACCCAACCCTCTGGCCTCCACCACTCCCTGAGCCACTGGTTTATCTCCTAATCTTCCTTGTGTTCCCCACTCAGCCCTTGGCACCGCAGGATTTCTGAGAAGGAAACTGTGCATTCTATGTCATGACAGACCCTGGCAAGCTCCTGAATCTTGCCTGTATCTCTAGCTCGCTATTTCCCTCAATGTCATTTGTACCCAGGTGGACCAGTATGTCTGGGAAACCCCACAATCCTTTGCCAGCTGATATACCTCGTGGCTAGCCTGTGCACCGTTGGTCAGGAAGCATCTTGTTCTAACTGGCCAGGCTTCTCCTCCCTATCCCATTTGATAACCCTGATCATAGAATCCCCCAGCAGGAGCACTCTGACCATCCTTTCCTCCATTCCCTCCCATGTCCCCTCATCCTTTCTACTGGCCCCTCCACCCAGCTGGCTCCTTGTTCCTCCCCCTATCTGGGTGCCACATGCCACCCCCTCCTTACTTACCATGGCCACTCCCTCCCCTCCAATCCTATGCCTCTCCTCCTCCTGAGTATCCTTCTGTACCTTGCTAACTCCCCTCACTGCTCGCAACTGGTCCTTCTCCCCCATCTGCTAAACTAGCCTGGCTCATCCTCCCTTCCTTCCTGTCTCCATTTAGTTCCTCCTTGCTCGTCGTGCTCCCCTGGCCTAAACCCTCAGCTCCCTTTACTGAATCCTCCTTGTACTTCTGGTCCTTCTCCTTTACCTTTCCTCCCAACTGGTCCTTCTCCTTGAGCTTTCCTCCCTCTTCCCCCTGCCCCTCCAGCTCTGATTCACTGCTCCTCCCATTTTCCTGCATTCCAGGTTCCCCCCTGTTCTTCCTGCTATCTGGCCCCTACCTCCTGCCCCCCACTCCCTTTCCATCTCTAACCTTCCCTTTCGTGGCTACATCACCCCCCTCATCCTCGAGCAGAAGAAGAGATTTGAAGCGGTTACTGAGTGTAAGGTCTGATCCACCTCCCCGCCTTGCTTCCTTCTGTCCAGCCCTGGCCATCTGCCTACTTCCCTGAGAATGTTGTCCCTCTGTCCCTCCTTTGTGAGGGTCCCCAGTTACCTGCCTGCTTCCTTGGTAGTGTCCTTTTGGACCTCCTCTGCCAGGGTCCCTATGTTGACCCCTAAGTATTCTCCTGCACTCTTTCCCTATGCCCCAACCCCAGTGCTTGGTACAGCCGTGGGAGATCCTCAGCCCCTTCCCAACCCTTACCTCCCCTTTCCCCCAGCTGTCTCCTAATCCCGCAACCTCCTCCCCTAAGCTGTACCAGCTGGTAGCACACTGAAACCACCGAATCTCCAAGCCCAAGGTAGGGAATCTGATTACGTGGACGGGTCGTGGCGCCTGAAGCGATGGTGCCCGGAGGGAGTTTCTAGATATGCCAATCCTGAAAGCGTTAGGAGAGTAACTAGAAGATTCCGATGAGGCACAATACCTTCTTCCTCAGTCTGCGTGGCTGGAGAAAGGGTAGCTGGCGACTGCCAAAGGAATGGATACTACGCCTCCTGGAGAATAGGCCAGTATAGTACCACCGAAATGCTGGGCACTGAATTCACTGAGGGAATTTACGTGTCTCAGTTTGGTATTGTCTCGCCTAACAAAGGAGATATGAAGATCCCTCACCATTCTCGAAAGGAATCGTTGATATTCAGTGAAATCAGCATCGGAGGAGAGATGAGCAGTGGGTTCCTCTCCCTCCGAGGAGGGGGAAGAGGATGATGGAGAGCTTGAATGTCCAGAGGACTCCTGTGGCGGTGGGGATAGGCAAAACACCTGTTCATACATAAAACTAACGTATGAGGGGAGCGCCGCCGCAGAGCCTCCGAACGTCTCCCAGGATAACAGGCCCATAGGACTGACATGGCCTGGGAGAGAGGGGGTGGCTGCAGAGGAATGGGAGAGAGGCACCTACGGCAAGGCAACTGTCCTCTGCTGAGGCTCTGAAATCCGAGAAAACAGGGCCTGAGCTGGCAGGATCCCGGACAACAAACCAGGTCACAGACCGGAACCCTGGGGATGCGAAGCCTAGAAGAGCCTAGTGGGGGATTCTCCTCTGTGACGAACCTGGGGCTGCATGGGTCCAAAAGGGAAGCCCACAGCAATGCCACCAGAAGGGTCCCTGGGGCTCGAAAGGGAAAAGCGGGGCCCAGTGCTACAGCTCCTACCCGCCTTCCGAGGGGTGGCAGGTGAAGACCGAAGTGCCTGAACCCGGTCTCTTGACCCCACAGACCCGAGAACCCTCCTCGACTCCAGTGATGCCCCACCTCTAGGAGGTGCAGCAGCATCGAGATCAGGCAGCTGTCACACCCCCAGGAGAGAGCCCTCCCTCCGCCTCCATGCCATCCTCAGGGACTCCAGACCACCCCCAACTGGGAGGCCTCAGGGAGGGCAGCAAAGGAGACAGAGGAATAGGTGCGCTGGGCGCCTAGCACCTCGTCTCACCGGAGACCCTGACTCAAAGAGTCAGGTGCCAGGATGGGTCCACATCTGAATAATCCTCCTCCAAGGAGGAAGAGACCAGCTGGACCACAATGCAGCCACCTGGGGTCTCCAGTGAAATGACATTACAAATGGAGCAGGTGCGAGGCCGGCGCTGGACAACCCCAGACCCCCTGCAACGCCGAGACCAGCCCTGACTCCCAAGGCGGCCAGACCCGTGGCACCACCCTCGGCACTGGGGCCTGACTTGGCATCACTAGAGGAACTGACCAGGTCCGGCACCTAGGCGGCACCAAGAGCAACACGGCACCGTGAACAGCGCCAGCCTCGATCACTGGCCCCTCATTGGCAGCGGGATCCAAAAACAGCACTGGAAACAGCGGGTTGAGGGTCCACCGTTGTCAGCCCAGCGGACCTGGGCCTCAACACTGGGAGCCTGCACCTCCGAGGAGGGACTGCCAAGGCGGTGTCCCCACCACGGCCCGGGAGGGACCCCGCATTCCTCTGACACCTGCGAAGAGGCCTCCTCTTGGCAAGAGAAGATGAGGAGGCCTCATCTCTCCAGACTGTATAGAGCCTGAGAGGGACCCAGAGGAAGGGTCTAGAGACCTTACCTGGGAATCTCTGGAGTGGCGCTGCCCCCCAAAGTCAGCAGCTCCCTGCCGATCTTGAACGTGCAGACTTCCAGGATACTATGGTCCATTGAGAAACAGGCATCACACACATCCATATTATGGTTGGGTCCCAGGCAAGACAAACATCATGCCGATCCGTGATGGAAAAATGCCAGCAACAGGAGCACCGACGCATAGGGGCACGGCCCGCGTTCGACTTGCATTTTGCCCCCAAATCTGACATGATGCAAAACAATTAAGGCAAAAACAAAGCACAGCTCTCGGCGGCATCGAATAATAGAGAAAAAAACAGAATGGTCTTACCAGTGGCGGCGTCGAGGAAAAGACAAGATATGAAGGAGAGTCTGAATTCGGCGTCGACGAACTTGACTAAATAATATGTACCTACCATCAATTATGATCTTTCTCAAGTAACTCACCATTCATCACTGTTGGTATCTGCCAGAGGTCAGACCCCGGGAGCTTCTTTTTTTTTTTTTTTTTTTTTTTAAGATAGGCGGAAGCTGATGCACCATCGGCGCCGCCCTCGAGGTCGGCTACATTGTGTGGCACACATGGGTTGGCTGTTAGGCTGCATCGACACTGCCTGCCTGACAGTTCTGAGTTGCCGGAGAGGTAATAGGAAGGGAGTGAAGGGTGGGACAAGGAAGTGCAAGGAACAGAAAAAGGAAAAGATGTATGAACCAAAAGGAGAAATAATGACTGAGAGGACAGGAGGGAGAAGAGTTGGAAACTAAAGGGATTGGGAGGGGCCCCAATCTCTGGAAAAGGAAGAGGGAGGTAGGGTGGGTAAAGAATTTTAGGAAGAGAGGGGAGAAGGTTAGCACATCCCAGACCCTGGTCCGTCTCCAGATTGTATAGGAACTGCAAGGAGTAGCAAAGGCTTTCTGCCATAATTCAAGGCACGGAATAACTGGCAAACACTCCAGATAAGCAGAGTCGGCTATTCTGGCAGAAGGACAGGGTACAGAGAATTAACACCCTCTCAAGAAAACATTATTGGTGAAAAAAAGGGAGAACTTTTTTTTTTTAAACAAGAATAGGTTGGACGGGAACAGGCAGGAGGAGGAGAGAAAGGAAGGCAACTGTCAACTCCCACCCCACAGGGGTGGCGCCAAGGCATTGGAGAAGGAATGCCCCCCCCCTGCTGTCTACTCTCCCTGGAACATTATCCCCCTGTGTGCCCCTGTTTTACCCCACTCCTGAAGAAAGGAGAGGGGGAGGGATTAGCACAGAGAGGGAGGACGAGACTGAAGCCCCAGGGGATGGAGGATGGGATTGTGATGAATGGTGAAGATACACAGAAAGATCATAATTACAGTAGGTACATAATTTTCATATCTTATCTGTGTCAGTCTTCACCATTCATCACTGTTAGTGACTACTGAGCCTTTCGAAGGGGTTTCTTTTACCCTAAGGAATAAAGTCCCTTAGCTCTCAGTGGGTGACACACTAAGAGGGGAATCTTCAGGGGCCTGGAGGCCGAGAATGGGAGAGTGAGGCGGAGTCCCCAGAGGGGAAGGAAGTTGCCCGACAAATGCCGCTCTCCGCCTATGGGAGAAGAGATAGGTTCCTAGTGAGTGAAGTTAATCACCCCACGCCAGGCCAAGGGTGACAACCGGGAAAGACGCAGCCATGCCATCTGCCTAGTGCAGATCGCTGTCCCTACGACCCTGGTAGCTACCTCGTTGGCATCATAGGATGCCCTCGCTTGTTGCCTTGCTAGCTCCAGGCTACGCACAGAGAGTGCAATAGCTTGTCTGCTTTGCTCCATATCAGGCAATGAGGCTAGGAGCTAAACCAGCCTGGACCACAAGAACCTGTCATAGGCTGCATAGTGGGCCTGATGTGCAGAAATGGAAAGAAGTAACCATGCCGAGTAGAAAGTCCTCCTACCCCAGAAGTCAAAATCCAAGGAGTCTTGATCTGGGGGCCGGTCACGGTGAAGGGCGCGAAGCCCATCAGGAGTATCCAACTGTGTCAATCCAGACTGTGGATGAGGCATGGAACCTGGAGACTCCGGGGGTGCACAATACCTCTGGCTGAGATCCCTTGGGGCAGGAACTCCGGAGAAAGGGCCTCTGCCAGGGCACTAATGATGCCTCCCGGAAGGGAGCAGAGCAGGGCGGCACCACAAGGGTGGCCTCACCAAAATCGCTTAGAAAGGCGTGCGTTGAGTGCTTAGGATTGCCGATAGTGGAAGGAGTAAGGTGCAAGTCCTCCAACATCCTCATGAGGAATCGCTGATATTCAGCGAGATCAGCAGCTGGAGAGATGTGGACAGAAGTTTCCTCTCCCCCAGAAGAGGGGGATGAGGAGCTGGAAGGCACCGGCTATTCAGTGGGTGGCTGCACGGGGAGAGGTTGAAAAACCTGGCTGTCCACTGCCCTAACGTAAGCAGGGAACCGAGCAGCCACTGCTCTGAACTGCTCCCAGAAGAGAGCCATGGGACCAAGGAATGCCTGGGGCGCGGGAGAATGTGGCAGAGGGATGAGGACAGAGCCGAGAAGAGATGTCGGCTGACCTCCGCCTGGAGGCTAAGGAGGCGGACCGTGAGCACCCACGGAAGAAGGTGCCCCAGAAGACCCCACAGCCGACAGCTGAATAGCCATTTCAGTACTGCCTTGGCTGCGCCTGGAAGAATCCCCGCTGTGAGGCGACCGGGGTCATATAGGTCCAGAAGGATGGTCCCCTACCTCAAAAGAATGAGGCTCTCTCAAAGAGACCGAGGAGAAAGAGCAGAGATCCACACTATGGCTTCTTCCAGAGCCTGGGTGGACCCCCGAAAAAGGCCGACATGCCAACCCCAGGCCCCTTGACCCCTTGGAGTCCGAAAGAGCCCTCCTCCTTGAGAGGGCCAGCCTAGGTAACTGGCATCTCTGTGTAACACCCGAAGGAGCTATCCAGGGCACAGTACCCTCCCCTCCTCTAGGTGCTCTGATCGGCCCCAAAGTTGGGCAATTAGGCACACTACAGGTGGTGGTACCACTACTGAGGGGTCAGTGAAACCACCAAGACCAGGCTGCAGAGCTATGATGGCCTGCACCACTGCCTGCTGGTCAGCACCCCTGACCCCAGTCTCAGTGTGCAACCCCACCTCAGAAGGGGCTGACTCTGGCTTGTTGAGGAGACTACTGGGCTGCCCACCTCAACAGCCAACCCCAAAGGGTCAGACTGTCCATCTGACTCAGAGCTCGACTCCGCCTCCGAAGAGGTAGAGGCCGAGGCCCTGTGCCAAACCGTAGGAGGGCGCCCACTGCCATCCTTGCCAACAGGCCCAGAAACCAAAGCTGTGTCGGAGCTGGTGCCATCGCCCCCCCGCAGCACCATGAGCAGAATCCGCAGGGGGCACGGCTCCAGCCTGAACAAGAGTTCCAGAGCCGGGACTAGTCATGGCGCCATCTGGCCCCACGGTGCCACAAGCAGTGCCGAGGATGAAGACAGCGCCTATGACGGCACCATCGGCACAGAGGACAGTGCTGCCCAGCTCCATGGTGCCACAAATGGCGCCAAGGGCAGGGGCAGCACCGACGACGGTGCTGTAACAGAGAAATCTGAAGGCCCCATGACGCCGAGCTCTGAGGATACAGTGTCATGCTTAACCTCAGCACCGAGGATGGCGCTGAGGCAAGACATGGAGAAAGACAGTGCCATAGCATCTCTAACGGTGTCACTAGCAGTGTTGGTGCCTGGGACAGCTCAACCGCAGCGACAGCGAGAATGGCGCAGGCCCACAGCGGTGCCAACCGGCGGCGTCGAGGATGGCGCCGACCTGGGCCTGCGAAACACGGGTCCAACACCAGGGGAGCCTTCACCCCCGAAGGGGTGATTGCCATGGCGGCGTCTCCCACATGCCCCCCCAGGAGGACCAGGACAGGCCTCCTGTGCTGCGGAAGAAGCCTCGGCAACGGCTAGGCTACTAGTAGCTGAGGTTCCCTCCTACTTGGTCCATATAGAACCGGGAAGGGACCCGGAGGAAAGGACGAGAGAGCGTGGCTTGGCCCGATGAGTGCACACCCGACCCCTGAAAGTTGGCGGAGCTCGCCCCACTTTCCACGCGTGTTGCTCAATGACCCGGTGGTCCATGGAGAAACAGGCATCGCACAAATCCATGTCGTGAAATGGGCCAAGACACGAAAGACATCGGTCGTGCTGGTCGGTGATGGAATACTTTCAGCCACAAGGGCACCGTCGCATGGGGGGGCTGACCCATCTTAGAAGATTTCTTGCCCTCCGACCGAGACATGACCTACGGAGAAAAAAACACCAAAAATAGACTCGACATCGAAGAAATACAAGATAAGCAAAGATCTTACCGGGCGACATCGAGTGTTGGCAGAAACAGAACCGGCAGGAGAACCGACGGACTTCGACCGAAGGAAAAATTTCAGATAAACAACTGCGGAGCAGGCCTTGGACTCTTCACAGCTTCCCATGAGGTGACCTCTATGGTGGGAGACTGAAGAACTGGCAGGCAGACAGAGTCGGCAGCGCGCCTAACGGCCAGCCCTGGCGCCCTGAGGTACTGTTGGCCTCAAAGGGTAGCACCGATGGTGCATCGGCTCCACCTATCTTAAAAAAAAAAAAAAAAAAGCTCAGCGGTTCCTGACTCGGCAGACACCTAACAGTGATGAATGGTGAAGATTGACACAGATAAGATCTAGGCCTAGCGTACTGAAAATCCTAACCGCGCAGCAGGTGCAGCCTCGACGGCAGGAGAAACAGAACTGAGATGGAGGAGGAGTCTACGGCACCTAACGGCCACCCCTCATGCATGACGCAGTGCATCGCTCTTGTGGGCGGTGCCATTGGAGCCGACTCAAAAAAAAAAAAATCTCCCGTAGTGGGTGCACCCCTCCGGCACTACCCAAGCAGTAATGAATGTTGAAGATTGACAAGAGAAGATCTGCGATTTGAGGAAAAAGTAGGAGGAATACCAAGAGAAAGAGGCATCAGTGTGGCCCCCTGCTCCGCAGCCACATGAGGGGGGAAAAACACCTGAGCACGGGGTCGACGGCACCGAAGAAGGCGCCGCGTGACTAAGGAGGTCCAACCACCCTATGAGATCCCTCAAAAGGCCCGAGGGCCTCAGAGAGACCGGGCCAGGTAGCTGGACCAACCTCCGAGCCCACTGCTCCATAAGAAAAAATTACTCACCTTAGTAATGTTGTTTCTTCTAATGGAGTCTTCATATTATGACAGTAGCAGTTTGTCCCACCACTAGAACTGTCCGGAGGTGAAATGGTTAATACCATTCCAAAATAGAACTTTGAGCACGAGCTCTAAGAAGCAGCTCTATCTGTGTATTTCAAACCTGAACTGTCAGATCTTTCGAGCAAAAACTCACTAAGGTCTGTGTGGAAGCTGTAACCTCCACTAGCCAAATGGCTACCTAAATATTAATAACCATTGCTGGTCCCAACACCCAAGACTCAAGTCAGGGACCAGAACTACTAACACAATTCTAACAACATGAGAATAAAACAACAGTATAATAAAACACACACACCCCAAACTCCCAAGGGAGAAACGCTAAAAGGCATAAAATAGTGCCCACACTAAGCTGTTCGCGACCCCACCCAAGTAGAAGTTCTGAGAGGGGCAGGCTGGGGGGGAGGTCATAATATAGCAAGACTCCATTAGAAGAAACAACATTACTAAGGTGAGTAATTTTTTCTTCAAACAACATGAAGTCTTGCTATATTATGACAGTAGCAGACTACACAGCAGTACCTCCATGGAGGAGGGGCAGAACCTACTTAGGGAATAGGCTCTGAAGAACAGCTGTGCCAAACCGAGCATCTCTCCTGGCCTGGACATCCAGGGAGTAATGCTTGGTAAAAGTGTGTACCGTTTTCCAAGTAGCAGCCTGGCATATCTCTAATATAGGGATGTCTCTGGCAGCAGCTAGAGATGCAGCTGTACCCCTGGTAGAATGAGCCCTCAAGCCAGAGGGGGATCTCTGCCCAGTTTCTGATAACAAAATTGGATACAAGAGACAATCCACCTGGCAATTGATCTCTTAGTGGCAGGTTTGCCTTTCCCAACTTCACCATAGGTAAGGGAAAAGTTGGAGGATTCGAACCTGTGACCATTAGTACGCCTATATAGTAACTACGAGCTCTCTTAACATCCAGGCTGTGTAACCTCCTGTCACCAGAAGAGGGTGATCAGTGAAAATACTGGAAGGAGATAGATTGGTTAAGATGGAAATCTGAAACCACCTTAGGTAAAAACTTCCTATTAGTCCTAAGGACTACCTTATCCCTGTGGAAAGAAATAAAGTCAGTTTCCACTGACAAGGCTTACAACTCACTTATGCGTCTAGCAGAAGTGATAGCCACCAGAAAAACAGTTTTCCAAGTTAGATACTTAAGCTCTGCAGAAAACAGAGGTTCAAAAGGGGGTTGCATTAACTGGGCAATACAAACATTAAGGTCCCAGGCAGGGGCGGTTCCCGAAAGGGTGGATTAGTATGGGTAATCCCTAAAAACTTGGAAAACACAGGGTGAGTGGAAAGAGGGATGACTTTCTGCTGACACAAAAGCAGATACAGCTGCCAAATGGACTCTCAGGGTAGCTGGTCTGAGACCCAAGGAATTAAGATGGACCATGTAATCTAATACAATGGGCAAATCAGCAGATTCTGGGAAATATTTTCCCAGCACACCAAATGGAAAACCTTTTCCATTTAGAACTATAAGTAGCCTCAGTGAGAATTTCTGGAAGCCTTTAGGATTTCAAGAACACCTTGAGAGAGTGTAAATCAGCAACTCTAACTCCTCAAGAGCCAGGCCTTGAGGTTGAGGGATTGAGGTCCAGATACCAAACCCTTCCCTGGGCACAAGTTAACAGGTTGTGAATCCTGGGGAGGCAAAAGGGAAGATGGATTGTCAGTGACAGAAGGAGTGGGTATCAGGGCTGCCTGGCCAATCCGGGGCAATCAGAATCACCTGCAAGGCTGAGATCTGATTTTGACTAATACTTTGAATAGGGAGAGAAGGAGGAAAGCATAAAGAAACTTCCCTCCCAATCCAGGAGAAGAGCATCCAGGGGACTGAGCCCAACACTGGAGGCCTGCAACAGAACAGAGGAAGTTTGTGATTGTCTGGGGCTGCAAAAGATCTATCTGAGGGTGCCCCATCTGGCAAAAGACTATCCTCAGCACTTGAGGATCCAGGGACCATTCGTGATGGCCCTGGGAAATCCTGAGAGCATCCGCTAAGACATTGTCCTTCCTGGAAGATGAACTGCTATGAGGGAAGTGTTCAGGGAACAGGCCAGAGACCACAACTTCATTGCCTCAGTGCACAAGGCCGAAGACCGAGTGCCCCCCTGTTTGTTGATGTACCACATAGTTGTGGTGTTGTCTGTTCTGACTTGTATCACCTTGTTGTGGACAGATGCAGAAAATGCTTGAAGAGCTAAAAAGACAGCTCTGAGTTCCAGCAAATTGATGTGGAACAGAGATTCCTGGGGAGACCACACTCCCTGAGTGGAGAGGTCGGCCATGTGGGCTCCCCACCCCAGGAGGGAAGCATCTGTAGTGAGAGCCAACGTGTGAGCAGGGGGAATGAGGGACCCCCAATCTTAAATTGCTCTGATCCTGCCACCACTGGAGGCCTGGATCAGGTTCTGAGTCACTGGGACCAACTTGGAAGGGGGTCTCTTCTCTGAGACCAATAGGTTCTCAAGTGAAACTGAATGTCTCTCATCTGAAATCTTGCTCCCTGCACAACAGCTGTGGATGCAGCTATGTGTCCCAGGAGCTTCAAAAGTGTCTTGCTGGTCGAGAGACCTGCAGGGTGAAGGAGGAGGCCAGAGTCACTAAATTCGTCACCCTTTCTAAGGGAAGAAAGCTCTGGCTAGCTTTGTGTCCAACTCTGCCCCTATAAAGGTGAGTACCTGGACTGGTTCCAGAACCGACTTTAGTGTAGATTTAGTAGAAAGCCCAGGGAGGTGAGAAGCTGCTGGGTAAATTGCAGGTGAGATTTTACCTGTTCTGGGGACTGGCCTACAATGAGCCAATCGTCTAGATAGGGAAAAACAGCAATCCTTTGCCTCCTTAAGTGAGCCACTGCCACTGCTAGACACTCTGTGAATACCCTTGGGGCAGAGGTAAGGCCAAAGGGCATTGCTCTGAACTGGTAATGACCTGAGGGTAGTTCGAATCTGAGGTACTTTCGATGGGAGCTTCTGATTAGGACGTGGAAATAGGCATCCTTGAGGTCCAGGGAGGCTAACCAGTCCCCTGGCCTTAGGGAGGTAAAATCATTGCCAGAGTTACCATTTTGAACTTTGGTTTCAAAAGATGCTTGTTCAGATATCTGAGGTCTAATATGGGCGCCATTCTCCTGTCTTTTGGGGTAAGGAAGTATCTGAATACACCCCTGCCCTGATGCAGGGAGGAACCCTTTCCACTGCTCTGAGAGCCAACAGGGTTGAGACCTCTGCTTCCAGAGCAAGGGTCTCTGAAGCACTTGCAGGTAGAAAAGTCTGGTTCTCAACTTGGAAACTTTTGAAGCTGAGAACCAGACCTGACTAACTTCCAGAACTCACTTGTCTGAGGTTAAAGAAGCCCAGTTCTGACTGAAGTAAGCCAGCCTGCCCCCTACGGGTAAAGGAGAATCGGCCCTGGGTATACCATCAGGGTGCCTGCTTAGCAGGAACTTTAGGCTGAGGGTGGAGCAGGCCTGCCCACCCTCGTCTACCTCTGCCTCTGAAGAAGCCCCTCTGAGCACAGGCAGAGGCCTGAGTCTGGTAAAAGGCCTGTGAAAGGCCTACCCCTACCCCTGGGGTATGCCTCTGAGGAGTGGCTTGCCGCCTCCTTAGCTTAGGCACTTTTGTAAGTAGTCCTATATTCATCCATCTTTTCATGTAATTCTCTGTCTGCTCCCCAAACAGAGAATTTCCCACCACAGGAAAATCCATAGCCTTAGTCTGGGTATCCTGTGACAGACTAGTATCACCTGAGCCAGGCCAACCTACTGAAAAGCTACAGATGTGGCCATGACCCTAGAGAAAACATCATTAACATCCACAGCAGCATGAAACTGTACCTTAGAAGCCTCAATGCCATCAGCAGCCACCTGTTCTAGTTCGCTAGCCAGCTGGCCATGGGCTACTTGGCTAATTCCATAACAGTATCCCATCTAGATTTCTGATACCTAGCTACATAAGCCATATAATTTGCTTGCCTGAGTCCCAGAGAGGCTGCCATATACTGTTTTTTCGCCATGGCATCAATCTTCCTGGAATCCTTGTCAGGAGGATGGAAGCCAGCAGGATATTAGTTTTATCACAGGCTGCAGCCTGAACTACTAACATGACTGCATTGCTGAGAAAGGAATTCTGTATCAGGACCTGACAATGTGTACCTTCTGTCCATCTTTTTATCTACAGGAGGCACAGAATTAGGAGCTTTTAAAATTTTTATTGTTTGCTTCCTAAAAGACTTATGCAAAGGAATAGACAATCTCCTAGACTCTGGAATATCTATCATTTCTACAAAATCAGGCTCCTCTTGCTCATCCACAGCTTCTTCCAAGGAAGCTGGAGGGTTCAGTAACTTTTGTAAAACATAAAATGAGATGGGGACTCAGATAGCATAGGGGATTCTAGAGGTCTGTCTGGGGAAATGTCCGGTTCAATGGGCACACCCAGACCTTCCCAGCCACATTCATACTGTTCATAATCATCCTCCCCTCCTCTGGTTCTATAAAATCCTCAACATCATATTCCTGAACCAATGGAACCGGACGAACCGACCTTTTGCCAGATAGTGGCGGTTCGGGCCGAACCTGGAGACAGTGACTGGACAATTTGTATGGTTTTTGCTATCTCTGCAGCAGTTGGAGAAGGGGTTTTGACCCCAACCTGCTGACTTTCTTGTTTTCTTTTATTGAATTGGTTCCTCAGAACCAGCTTTTCTTTGCCCGAGGAAGTCTGGCCCTGGTCAGAGGGCTCCCTCCGGTTCGGTTGGCACGAACCGGGCTGCTCATCGGGTCAGCGGACTTTGGCCTCTTGTTCCTGAGCCTGCCCAATCTCTTTCCAGGGTGGCTGCAGGAAATTCTTACATATCTGGCAGTCTGACTGGAGGTGGTCAAACCCCAGACAATAGACACATGTGGTGTGTGGTCAGCCTTGGCAAGACTTCCCCACAGACATCACAGTGTTGAAACCCAGTGGGCCGGTTTTTCTTTGGGTTTCTCAGACATAATGCCAGCCTAACAGAAAAACTTGCCTTTAAACGGCAGTGCCGGTAAGACACCTTATCGGTTCCTAACAGTGTTACGCCGGTATTGGAAAACGACATAATAAAATCCGTTCTTTTTAGAACCAATAAGAACCGGGAACCGCACTCTAAAATGTTAAACTTTAAAGTTAATGAGTTTTAAACCCAGCTGATCGGTTCAAAACCGAACCGATAAAATTACAAGTTCCACACAGACAAAACCTTTAATTTACTTATGATTACCACAGACAGAGCTTGAACCGAACGGTTTTGCGGTTAAAATAAAACTATTCTCGGTTGAATCGAACCAAGAAAACACTGTTTAAACCGAGAAATGAACCAAGCAGTAGGAGAAATCTCCGGAGCGACTGTTCACTGAGACGGAGTAAAGAATCTGACAGTTCAGGTTTGAAATTACACAGATAGAGCTGCTTCTTAGAGCTCGTGCTCAAAGTTCTATTTTGGAATGGTATTAACCATTTCACCTCCGGAGCAGTTCTAGTGGTGGGACAAACTGCTACTGTCATAATATAGCAAGACTTCATGTTGTTTGAAGAGTGGCCCACTGATGAAACTGCTCATCGGAAGCTCTTCCAGAAGGCGGGGAAGGGCTTCGATGTCGAAGAGGTCAGTCACCAGAGACATAAACCGGTGACTCCAGAGGTGGAGACCTACACCTGACTCCAATAACCAACCATCAACGTGCAGACATACCAGAAGGCGACCTCGAGTGATGCCTTCCCTTTTTTGGCCTGTGGGCAGAAGAAGAGCTCGAGGCCGAACGGTGCCAAGAGTGCGACCATTTTCTTTTATACTTTCGGCGGGGACCACCCATCCACTCGAGCATCAGACCATCCGTTGTCAGACCCCCTCCACTGGAGAGGGCAGCGGACTGGACCCGGCCTGTCTGACTGAACAGCTTTCATGCAAAGTCTCCCTACCGTCACCTGACCCGCTCATGGTCGACTCCGTCAATGTAGGCTGAAGACTTATTTTCTTTAATAAGCATAGTTAAAAGTAAGCTGTACTTATTTCGGATATATTACAAAACAATAAACTGAAAACTAAGCTGCTAGTTTGAAGTTTGACTCCAAGGCGAGTGACGTCATCACTGAAGTGCACGGACGGCAGGAAAAAGGAACTGAGGCGGTTGGAGGGTCAATGTCCAGATAGTCATTGCCGCATGAGCTGAGGCTCGTGGTGCCGCTCCTCACGGCTCCATCTCTGGCGCTGGCCCTCTTGCAAAAAAGTTTGCTCCCGCTGGGACCTAGCGACTCCGGTGTAGATCCCAACAGTGTGAATGAGTGGCGGAGACTTTATGTCCAGGAAGATTTACAGTAGGTATGTAATTTTCATATCTTGTCTGTGTCAATCTTCACCATTCATCACTGGTGGGTGATTACCGAGCCCCCCGAAGGGGGCCCAGAACCTCCCTAAGGGACAAAAGTCCCTCAGTCTCCAGTGGGGGAGGCACTAGAGGAGGGAATCCTAGCAGGCCTGGCTAGGCCTGAGGCTGGTCTGGGTGAGGCAAGATTCTCCTAGTAGGAGAAGGGAGGTGCTCCTGGCACTCTCGCCTCACCCTACAGGAAAAAAGATGAGTTCCCGGAAATAAGGGATCGTCACCCTACACCGGGCCAGGGGTGACAACTGGGAGAGAGAGACGAAGCCACGCCACCCATCTAATGCAGATCGTTGTCCCCACCAACCTAGAAACGACCTCACTGGCATCATATGATGTCCTTGCCTGGTGCGCAGGCCCCGTGTGGAGAGGGCAATGGCCTATCTGTTTGCCTCTGAATCAGGCAAAGATGCTAGGATTTGACCTAGCAGAGACCATAAGTGCCTGTTGTAGGCAGCATGGTGGGCATGATGAGAAGATATACACAGAAGGAGGCGTGTCAAGGAGAAAGCTCTCCTCCCCCCAAAAAATCTAACTCAGCTGAGTCGGATTCTGGGGGTTGATCACGCTGTGGGCTTCTATGCCCAGTGGGTGTGTCCAGAAGTCACACCCAATGGGGGTGAGGCAAGGCACCTGAGACCCAAGGGGCACAATACCTCAGGCGGAGGTCCCTTGGGGCTGGAGGTTGGTTTGAGGGCGTCACCAGGCCCAGTACAATGCCTCCTGAAAGGGATTAGGCCAAGTGGAAACCATCAGGTTGCCTGCACTGAACTCGCCTAAGAAGGCACACGCTGACCGGTCAGTATTCGTTCACCAAGGGTGGAAATATGGAGCTTGTCGAGCAACCCCATTTGGAAGAGCTGACAGCTGGAAAGATCAGCCGCTGGGAATAGGTGAACAGAAGAGTCCTCTCCCTCAGAGGAGGAAGATGAGGGAGCTGATGAGTTGGGAGAGCTGGGTTCCAGTTGCACAGGGAAGTGGTGAAACACCTCCTGGTCCATGGACTGATATTAGGCAGGGGACAGTCCAGCCATGGACCTGAACTGTTCCCAGGTGAGGGGCCCCATAGGGCCAGAGTGACCTGGGAAAGGGCGTGGAGTTGGCAGAGGCAAAGGGACCATACACCTCCGAGGAGGGGCATGACCTCTGCCCGGGCTAGGGGACCTGCCGGGAGACCTCAAAGGAGGAGGAGGAGATCCGGTGGTTACGGCAGACGAAAGCTGCTCAACTGAACTGGAGCAGCCAGAGCTGAGCCTGAAAGAAGAAATTCCCCTGTGAAACGACTGGGGCTGTATGAGCCCAGAAGGGAGGCCCCTAACCTCTGAAGATGAGGTCCCTCTCAAGGAAACCTCAGGTGAGAAGGTCGGACCAGTGCTGCGACTCCTCCCTGAATCCGATGGGTTCCCAGGAAAGGGCGCTGCCCTGACTCAACCCCCTCAACCCCTTTGACTCGAAAAGCCCTCTTCCTCGTAATCAGCTGAGGCAACTGATACCCACAGCTGCCTCCTGAGAGACAGCTGAGGAGTAGTGCCCTCCCCTACCTGAGGTGCTCCAGCCAACCCAGAAGCAGGTCAATAAGAACAACCA
The DNA here is from genome assembly GCA_016271365.2 of Neoceratodus forsteri. Classification (NCBI taxonomy): domain Eukaryota; kingdom Metazoa; phylum Chordata; order Ceratodontiformes; family Ceratodontidae; genus Neoceratodus; species Neoceratodus forsteri. Next base: position 1,100,114,017 of record CM057456.1, on the reverse strand, counting down.
CCGGAGGTATGCCTCCCAAGGTGGCAGATGGATCACAACGCCAGGCTGTCCTGAGGCACCACCCAGGGCACCAGAGGACTGGTCAGAGCCACTGACCCTGGAATCAGTCGAAGCCATCCACTGCAAGGGAGGCGGCTGAACTGGAGGCACTGCACTGGAGGTAGAGGAATCGGTGGACTGTTGAGAATCCGGCAGCCGGTCTGGGTCAGCCACAGAATCATCCTCCCCAGAGGAGGCCTGAACTCAGACTACTCCCCGTTCCCTCTCAGCCACGGTGCCTGCGGGGACACCGTGAACTGGCCTGTGTGCCTACCGCCCACCGCACCCGAGTGTGCTGGAGCCAGAGACGCGCCAGAGGCTGGCCCCATGCTACCCACAGCACCGCCTGATCCCTGGCGCTGCAAGTGGTGCTGGAATCAGGGGCGGCACTGGCGGATTACGCTCAGGATGGTACCGGCCCAGGCTCAGAGGCCCCAGACCATGATGCCGGGGAGCCTTCACTCCGAGGAGGTGATTGCTTGAACTGTGCCTCCCACCTGACCCCCAAGGATACAGCCGGGCTCTCCTGCACCGTGGAAGTAGTTCCCGCTGCAGCAAGGCTGGAACTGGCGGAATCCCCCTCCTCCATAGGCTATATAGACCCAAGAGATGACCCAGAGGAAGGACCGAGAACCCTGCTCTTGGCAACCCATGTACACGCCTGTCCCCCCAAAGTTGGTGGCGTACATCCGACCTTCAGCATGCGCAACTCCAGAACACAGCATTCCATGGAGAAACAGGCATCACATCTGTCCCAATCGTGGTTCGGTCCCAAGCAGGTAAGCCAGCAGTCATGCTGATCCGTGACGGAGTAAAGTTGCTGCAGGGACACTGACGTATCAGAGGCCGACCCACCCTCGACAATTTTTTCTTGTGCCCTGAACCAGACATGTCCATACGGAAAACTGAAAACTAAAAAAAAACAGCACTCGGCGTCGACGAGAAATAAATAGGAAAGGTCTTACCAGTTAACACCGAGGATGGAGCAGCAGAACTAGGACTGTGAAAACTAACCGACAGACTGACTGCAGAAATAATGGCATACAGCGTGATGTCGTTCTCACGTGGCAGTGGAAGAAGCAGAACTGGGGCTGAGGAGACATCGTGACAGTTACTCTCCAACCCATGGCGCGCCATGTATTACGTCGGCCTTCAAGGGTGTGCCGCCTTGATGTAAACTCCTCCTCTTGCAAAAAAAAGCTCCCACGGGTCCTGATCCTCCAGCTCACTACTCACCAGTGATGAATGGTGAAGACTGACACATACACAATCTGCCACTGGGGAACAGCTCCAATTTGGTTGACTGGGGTAAGCAGTGATCGTGAGTGCGATCTAAACTCTAAACTCTTCTCGAAGAAAGCACAAGTTAAAATAAAAAAAAAAAGCAAAAAAGCAGCTATACAAGAAAAAAACTTTAACAGAGGAAAAAAACTGTCTCAGAGATAGTGTGTGTGTGTGTGTTTGTGTAACACATGGTAAATAAAAGTTGGAAAAAATTGCTGACCAGCAATTATAAATAATAAAAGATGGGAAAGTGTGTCCTACTCGAATGTAATGGTTGCCCTCGGTGTGAGATGCTTTAATAAACCCCTCGGGCTTCGGCCTCGGGGTTTATGTAGCATCCCACCCACGGGTGACCACTACATTCTCGTTAAGCACACTTCCCCATCCATTATTGTATATATAATTACTCACTCAGTATAACTATTAGAAAACATAAATGTTATTCTCAAAAAAAGTGATACATAGAAAAAACATTCTGTCTTAATGACTATCCTGTGTAAACTGAACTCTGAAAAGAAAAAACAGCATATGAGGCTCTATTGTATATGATACCCCTAAACCAAAAATCAGTCCATCAGGGCAGCAGTAGTGTTGTAGCTCGCAATGCTGACAACCCAACTCTGGGAACAAGACAAAGTCATGGGAGGGCTGGCATGGAGGAGGAGGAGGATCGAGCATCCAGAGACCATTCTTCTTCTCTGAGTAGGGCTCATACTGGTCTGTCAAAGTATTTCCGCTTGGGGTACCACAAGTGGAAGTACAAGGCAGGAGAGGCTGGAGAGAGAGAGAAATTTGGTTGGCTCTGTGAGCCAACATGGAGCTGCATGCACAGATGCCCACTGAGCCCTTTCTGCTGATGTCCTGAGGGCTTGAAGAAGAAGAAGCAAAAAAAAAAAACTTGACTAGCAGCATGATGCCCAGTAAAACAGGACTCCATGTAGCCTTCAGTTGCCTTGTAGTCACATGAGCTCCAGGAGGAGAGACCTATCCCTGGTCCTGTGGGGGTGATCGGCAGAGTTGGAAGGGAGGCCATAGGTAGGGTTCTTGCCTGAGGTAGTTGAAGGCATGGCCAAGCAAGAAAGGAGGCAAAAATACAGATTTTAAAAAAGATAAAAAGAAAAGCAAGCTTACCTTATAAACACTTCCAAATGCTCCGGTCCCTAGGTGATCTAAAATTGCATAGTTACCCATGAACTTTGTAGGTGCTTTATTTTGATTAACACCTTCAATATTTTTCAGTAATTTGTTTTAGTTCATCCTCCTATGTATATAGAAACATTGAAATGGCAGTGTTTAGATTCAGATTGCTCAGTTGTACCTTAAAGCAACATCTTTGATCAAAATATGAAAAGTTGGCACTCACAGGTAAAGAGTTTAACTTCATGACCAACATTTCTAGTGAGCTTTGATGTCACGAACATAATGTCCAATATCAATGAATATCTCAAACATATCTGGAGGGAAAAGCCTGAAAAATCGTACAAAGTCAATAAAATTCTGAGCTTCTCTAGACTTAAGTATTTTATCTCCTTCTTTTCCAATGAGAGCAATGTGTTGAGTACTCATAACTTGTTTTGTAATTCAACTGTATTCCTGTGTGGGACAGTTTCTTAAAAAATGTTTTTAAACTGGAAAGTCATACTTGTCAGTTGCACTCTTGTCTTGGACTAATCATATTTCACAGCAATGTGAACAAGTTAAAAGTTGAATGACCACTTCCTTCTAATGAAACCTCAAAGGCATTCTGGGCTAAACACATTTTAAATACCTCTGTGACTGATTCCATTGGTCAGAAAGAAAAAAAATACTGTAATAATGATGTTTCTTCTAAGGGGTTCAATAGTGAATCATATAAGTAGCATCATATCATGCCTCAGATGCTGCCCCAGAAACAGAACAGAATTAGAATGTAATTCAAACTCTGCACTGTGGTCACTCACCCCCTACTGGCTTAATGCCAGATTTGTTGCTGAAGAATAAAGGGAGCAGTGACCATCTATCTAACTAACCTAGAACAATTTATGAATTTTAACAAATCTGAGTGATTGAACCACTTTTTCAACACTGTTAAAAATGTAAACATTATAAGCAATAAATGCTCAAGCAAATTTAAAATCAGTCGATTCTTAGCTGAACCCTTTTTACTCAGGTTCTAGAGGGGAAGGTAGGATAAGAAAAATGAAAATTACGTTACCTACGTAATTCTTGATCTCTCTTATATCTTCACTATTCATTACTGCTTGGGTAGAGCCAGGCGTGCACCCGCTATGGGATTTTTTTTTTTGAGTCGGCTCCAGCTTAGCCGCCCCCAAGAGCGGGCGTCATGAGCTTGAGGCAACGTTAGATGCACTGAACTCCTCCTCCATCTCAGTTCTGGTAGCCGGAGAGGTGAAAACAAAGGGTAAGGAAAAAGGAGAGCGAGGCAAGAGAGCCGAGGGACAGAAAAAGGAAAGGATATAAACTGAAAAAGGAATAAGCCGGTACAGGACAGAAAGAAGAGAGAGAATGCCTACCCTAAGGGACCGCAGGGCCTCCCTTCTGGGGCAGCTCCAAGGGAGGAACAGATAAAGAGAAAGAGAAAGAGAAAGAGAAAGAGAAAAGGAAGAAGAAGAAGAAGAAGAAGAAGAAGAAGAAGAAGAAGAAGAAGAAGAAGAAGAAAGGGAAGAAAACAAGGGATGTTGAGAGGGGAGAACACTGCCCATAGATATATTGGTTGAGAGGCTTATAAGCTTGGAACCAAAAACAAGGGAGCAAGAATCCCTCCTGATAGGACTGAGAGAAGGTTCAACTGAACCGCTTGTACAGATTGTACACAAAGGGCAGATTCTCTAATCTCCCATCATTCCAACCCTCTACACTCTAGCTGAGAGCTCACAGACTGCCCAGGCAGAAAATCTGTTCTGGAAAGAGAGTGCCCAACTAGGAGGGGGAATGAGCCCCTTAGCACCTTGTTAAGTGCTAACACAGAAGTGTGTGGGGAGGGGTTAAGCCCTACAGAATGCAGCTTTGTATGAAAGGATAGAGTGGGAACTCAATCGGACTCCCTGAAGGCAAGGAAAGAACAACAGCTCAAGGTTAATGAAGTGCCAGAAGCACCAACCTGAAGAAGCTGACAATATTAATTAATACCTGCAGAGGAACCTGAAAATTGGGGCCGAGCCATAGAGGATGGTCTCTTCAGCTGTGAACTGAACAACATGGCTAAGAAGCCAAGAGGTCACCCTAGGGGCACTGGAAAGAGTTCCCCAGGATAGAATAAATCCTACTGTTCCCCTTCACCTTGAGGAAAAGGATCCGTCCAGAGAAGAATGGAAAATCAAGATAGCTTTTTTTTTTTTAACTTAAAGGCCAACGAGGAAGGGAGAGGAATGAGTAGGGCGGGGGAGATGCCACAGTAGGAGGCCACTGAGGGGAAGGTGGGCGGGTATCAGTAATGAATGGTGAAGATACAAGAGAAGATCAAGAATTATGGTAGGTACGTAATTTTCATATCTTCCCTTGTCAATCTTCACCATTCATTACTGCTTGGGTGAATACCTAGCTCCCCCCCCCAAGGGAGATAATAGAAACCCTGAGGGAACAAGACCCTCAGCCTCCTGCTGGTGGGAAACAGAAGGGGAAGACCCTGGGCTAATCAGATGAGAAGCCAATGGCGGAGGAGAGCTTGGAGGTGTCCCCCGGGGACAGGAAGATGGAAGAAGCCCCTGCAGAAGCCTCCTAACCCTGGAGGGAAAAAAGATGGGTCCTCCGGAAAGCGGAGCGAATCACCCTACGCCAGGCCAGGGGAGATAACCTTGACAGACGAAGCCATGCTGTCCGTCTAATACAGATCGCTGTCCCTGCAAGCCTGGAAGCCACCTCATTGGTGTCATAAGATGCCCTTGCTTGGTGTCTTGCCAGCTCCAGGCCTATAGCAGAGAGGGCAATAGCTTGTCTGGATTGCTCCGTATCAGGCATTGATGCTAGGACTTGGGAGAGCATCGACCATAAATGCCTACTGTAGGCAGCATGGTGAGCCTGATGTGATGCAATGTATAACATCGCATGAGAGGAAGAGAACACTCTTCGCCCCCACCAGTCAAACTATAGGGAATCTGAGTCCGGTGGGCGGTCGTGCGCCAGGCGGCAGTGCCCAGAGGGAGTTTCTAGGAATGCCAATCCCGAAGGAGGGTTGGGAAGAGAACCTAGAGACTCCAAAGGGGCACAATACCTTCTTCTGCAGTCTGCCAGAGCTGGAACAGGGACGGCTGGCGACTGCCAGGAACGGATAGATGCCTCCTGGAAGGGAATAGGCCAGGACAGTACCACCAAATGCTGGGCACTGAATTCAATGAGGAATTCATGCGTCTCTCGTTCGGTATTGTCTCGCCTAACAAAGGAGATACGAAGATCCCTCACCATCCTCAAAAGGAATCGCTGATATTCAGTGAAATCAGCATCGGAGGAGAGATGAGCAGTGGGTTCCTCTCCCTCCGAGGAGGGAGACGAGGATGATGGAGAGCTCGAATGTCCAGAGGACTCCTGCGGCAGTGGGGATAGGCGAAACACCCGCTCATGTATATATCTAACGTATGAGGGGAAGGCCGCTGCAGAGCCTCTGAACGTCTCCCAGGATAACGGGCCTGTAGGACTGACATGGCCTGGGAGAGAGGGGGCTGGCTGCAGAGGAACGGGAGAGGGACACCTACGATGAAGCAACTGCCTTCTGCTGAGGCTCTGAAATCCGGAAAACAGAGCCTGAGATGGCGGGATCCCAGACAACAAACCAGGTTGCAGAACGGAACCCTGGGGATGCGAAGCCTGGAAGAGCCTAGTAGGGGATCCTCCCCTGTGACGAACCTGGGGCTGCATGGGTCCAGAAGGGCAACCCACAGCAATGCCACCAGAGGGGTCCTTGGAGCCCAAGAGGGAAAGACAGGGCCCAGTGCTATGGCTCCTACCCACACCCTGAGGGGTGGCAGGTGAAGACTGAGGTGCCTCAACCCCCCAGACTCTGAGAACGTCCTCCTCCTCGACCCCAGCGACACCTCACCCCAAGCAGGTGCAGCAGCACTGGGATCGGCAGCTACTGCAACCCCCTCAGGAGGATGAGCCCTCCCACCACCTCCCGTCCATCCTCCTCCGGGACCCTAGACCACCCCCAGCCTGGGAGGCCTCAGGAGAGGACAGCAGAGGAGACAGAGGAATAGGCGCGCTGGGCTGCCTAGCACCTCGTCTCACTAGAAACCCTGACTCCGAAGAGTCAGGGTGCCAGGACGGGTCCACATCCAAATCATCCTCCTCCGAGGAAGAAAGAGATCAGTTGACCTCAATACTGGCCACCCCAGGGGTCTCCAGAGAAATGGCATCACTACTGGGCCGAGCCAGCGGTGGCGGCGGACGATCTCGACCACCGCAATGCCCAAACCGCCCGACTCCCCAATGGCATTGATCAGACCCACTGCACCGCCTCAGTGCCGGATGGACTTGGCACCGCTAGGAGAGTCAACCTCCGCCTGACGTGCCGCGGCCGGTGCCGAACCAACACGGTGCTGCGTACGGTGCCACCTCAATCACCAGCACTGCGAACGGCACCGGGATCCGGAGCGGCACCAGAAGGCGGCATTGAGGGTCCACCGATGCCAGGCCCAGCAGACCTGGGCCTCGACACTGGAGGAGCCTGCACCTTCGAAGAGGTGACTGCTGAGTCGGTGTCTCCACTGCGGCCCCAGGAGGGATCACAGTGCTCCTCCAACACTACGAAAGAGGCCTCCTTCTCAGCAAGAGTAGAAGATGAGGAGGCCTCCTCCTCTCCAGACTCCAGACCATATAGGCCTGGGAGGGGACCCAGAGGAAGGGTCTAGAGATCTTACCTGGGAATCCCTGGAGTAATGCCGTCCCAGTCGGGCCCTTACCGATCTTGAATCTGTGGACTTCTAGGGCCGACATCCATCGGAGAAACAGGTGTCACATGTATCCATATTGTGGGTTGGGTCCCAGGCAGCGAAGGCAAACATCAGCCGGTCCGTGATGGAAAATGCCAGCCACAGGAGCACCGGCGTATGGGGCATGGCCTGCCTTCGACTTATGTTTGGCTCCTGAACCTGACATTATGAGAAATAAACAGAAAAACACAGCAAAAAGATCCCGGTGCCATAAGAAAAAAATGGAAATTACGTACCTACCGTAATTCTTGATCTTCTTGGACAAGTCTCCACCATTCACACTAATAGGATCTGTGCCGGCCCAGCGGGAGCAAACTTTTTTGCTAGAGGGTCGGTGCCAGAGATGGAACCATAAAGAGTGGCACTGCGAGCCTTAGCTCATCCGGTAATATCTTGGCGTCGACCCTCCAACCACCTCAGTACCTTTTTTTCCAAGGAGGTGCAGCGTAACCTAACCTAGAAGGATAGCCTAACAAAAAATGGACATAAGATAGTCTGGACGACCCGTATAAAAAGGGTCAACAAAGGAGTCTTCACAGCCTAAATATTGAGGGAGTGAAGACCAACAGCAGAGGTGAGCTCAGGGGATGGAGGGTGGGCATGTGAATGAGTGGTGGAGACTCATCCAAGAAGATCAAGAATTATGGTAGGTACATAATTTCCATATCTTCCTGGACATAAAGTCTCCACCACTTATTCACACTAATGGGAGAGTACCGAGCTAATAATCCCCCAAGAGGGTGGCAGGAGAGACCAAGAGCTCACAGTTTTAGGACAGGAGTCCATTGAGGATGGTTTTGACAAAGAAAGATGTCGTCTGGCATAGACATCTAGGGCATAGTGTTTGACGAGTAGGCACTGAGCTCCAGGTAGCCACACTGCAAATATCTGCAATGGGCACATTACGGATTTCCTTAGGGATGCGCGACCGCTCGTAGTAGAGTAAGCATACACTCTGCCCTCCAGCTTAATCTGCACCATGGAATAACAGTGGTGAAGGCATGCCACCAGCCATGCTGAAATACATCTGATAGCGACAGGCTGACCCAGCCGGGTCTCGCTGAAGGAAACAAACAGTTGTTGAGCTTTGCAAAAGGTTTTTGTTCTATCTAGATAGAAATGCAAAGCTCTTTTGACATCCAAGGAATGAAGAGAACATTCTTCTTCATTATGGAAGTTCACAAAGTAAGTGGGAAGGACCAAAGGTTGATTTAGATGGAATTCTGAAACAATCTTAGGGAGAAACATAGAATGGGTCATAAGAACTACTTTATCTTTATGAAACACAGTATATGGGGGGTCTGTGACTAGGGCATGTATCTCAGAGACCCTGCAGGCTGAGGTAATGGCCACTAGGAAAGCCGTTTTCCAAGTGAGAAATTTCAATTCACAGTAGCTAGAGGCTCAAAGGTTTTGAGTGAGCATGTCTAGCACAAGATTAATGTCCCAGGCTGCGACTGGACGTCTTACAGGAGATCTGGTATGCAGAATTCCCTTAAAAACTCTTAACCACATTTAACTGAGCCAGTGAGAAGGAAAGTACTGGCTCATGGTAGCTGAAATGGCACAAGTTGAACCTTAACTGTACAGTATTGCAGACCTGAATTTGAGAGATCTAAGTGTAACCCCTTACAAATGGGGTTCCTAAAAGCCTTCCCGAGCTTGCCTAAATGCCCCTGCCTAACTGGTGTTGCCGCACTATGGCGCCAAAATGCAGGCAGCTGTGAGTGCTCAAGCCTCCAGTAATGTCTCTTTAAAGGCTGCCTGCTGCAGGCTTCAGCAGGCTGGTATGGGGACTGGTGTTTCCCTGTTTAATCCCGCCTGAGCTGCAGTGTAATCGCCCCATCCTGTAGTCGCTGAAAAGTGTAAAGGGAGCCCTTCTGATAGATGTGACTGTTTGGCTATAATCCTTTAAAGTATTCGTGAAATTACAGTTGTCTAACCTGCTTTCATTGCAGCTGGGACTTTGTGACTTGGCCCTCCATTTTGGACCTGGACTGCTGAGCTGGGCCAATAGGGTAACAGGGGTGATTGAAATGGAGTAACTGGCGACCAACCAGGATTGGGACTCTCAATGGAGCCTGCTGACCAATGGAGACTCAGCTAGTAATTCTGGGAAGTGAAGTCTGGATTATGGCACCTTCTTTGCACCAATAGGGGCAGTATCAAGTGATTGGCATCTGCAGCCCACCTATGGGATCGGGTGGCACCCGAATGGAGAGACTTGCCCTAACTGCCAAAGGGCAGAGACATTGTGGCTGTGAGCGAGGAAGGAGCTCTGGGCTCCTGCGCCATTGAGTTTTTGCGTGGGAAGGGTGTGTGTGGAAGGCCAGATTCGGGCGGCTCGGTCACCGGAGAGTATCTGACTAAATCCGCTGGGTAGCGGTCAGAGGAGGATGTGCAGGAGCGCAGCTACCTACCAGGCTTACCCTGTAGAGGACTGGAGAATCTGCTGAATCGTGCTTGGCCTGTCAGGAAAAAGTGAAGCTGCGTTGACTCCCTGATTAGCTGTGAGTTCAGTCGGGCCCTAGGAGCAGCTGCCTGGTGTGGTACCCCTCTGGTCGCTTTTCATATAAATGTGTGGAGAAGTGTCTGAAGTTCAGGCTCGGCCCTGCAAGTGGTGTGACAGCGCTTTTCCTTCTGGAGTCGTGAGTACTAAATCAGGGTAGCTCCCTGTTAAATGTTCCTAGCAAGAGCAAGATCTTCTGGTTACTTTGCTGACTACACTAACTGAGCCTGCTGGCTCCATCTAATCTTCATAGGAATTAAATGCTCATTTGTGTCAGGGCCCCAACCAGCTGCATCGAGGAACTAGCCTTTAGGGCTTGGGTACCCACAGACAGTAACTTATAGGTTAGGCCTGTGCACAGAGCCCTAGGTAGATACTCATATATTACAGTGGTAAGCCAATCACCCTGATTTCCCCCGGTCCTTGTTATCTCCCCTTAAATAAATCAGATTGCTTGTTTTGCAAAAGTACACTGGCTAGTTTGTGTATTAATGGTGACATTCTGCACAGTGAATATTGTGTAACTGTACCTTACTTTTCAGGGGGTCCCTGGAGTGAGCTGAGTGGTTCGAACCGGGGGTAAGTGTCCATGGTAAGGACACTGTAACTGAACTGTGTGGGCCACTAGTGGGAAGAAAGGGGGGTTGCAGCAACCCAGAGGGCTGTGACCAAGTCAACCTCGACTGTTCTAACCCAGACCTGTGGGTGGAGGCACCCGCCAACGGATCTGGGCCCCTCACCCTGTTACACTTAAGGTAGGCAGGGGTAGTAGCCCTTAGGATAGCGCCCCCTGGGGGTTACAAATTGGAGGCACCACTGGGATTAGCGTCCCCTAGTTGCCGAGTGGGCAAAGTGCATAAATATGGATAAATTAAAGGAAAAACTGGAAGGGGATATCATGGCTAAGATTAAGCTGGACCCTATTAAGACAATGGTACATAAACTGATGGGGTGGGGTGAAGCCGAAGAGCTGGCCTCTCAGAGAATTGTGTTACTACTAGATGTACCTCTGGGGACAACGACCGCTGAAATTATTTCTGCAGTGGAGCGTGTTAAATGTTTAGGCAAGGTAGAGGTGAAGGGGCGTATGGCTGACCTACTCGATCAGACTTTGAGGTGTTACTCTTGTGTAGCATAGCCATCGACCCGAGGGTACTTCTGATGATTTACCGGAAGGTGCCCAACAGGGGTGGAGGGTCATTCACATTCGGAGTTGGTTAGTCACCCCCGGGGGGTCTCCCCAGACTAACAGTTTCAAAGATAAACTACTTAAATTGTTAGCTGTGGAAGGGAGGACTACCCAAGAGTTACTGCAGGTCTTGGACCTTTCCAGTGAACCCACCCCTCAGGCTTCCCCTGGTACCTCTCCAGAGCCCCTCAACAGTTCTATCTTGGCTCCACCACCCCTAGTGGTTCCCTCTATACAGCTAGATTCTTTTTTTTTTTTTTTTATAATTTTGTCTTTCTATGGCAGGACCCCATCATTTGTCAGCCCTGGTCATGGCCCTCGGAAGCCTACACCAACGTCTATGGCTGCCGAGGTCCCCCAGTCACCCCCGGCTTGCCCCCCGGAGGGCGGGGCCATGGCCACCTTCTTCCGTGACCACGAAGCCAGTATTTAGTTGGGGGACCTGCAGCAATGGTGGTGAATCGAGGTCTTCTGGGGGGGCTTCATGTAGACATGGTCCTTGCCCGCCTTGATTTTCTGCCATTTTGCTTAAGGAGGCAGGGACATGCAATGACGCCAGCGTCCGCCCCGCCTCCCAGAACTGTGAGCGTCAGTCGCTTGAGATCCCACAGCCTCCGCCAGGAGTCCTCAGTGCGCCGATCGCTTCCCCCACCCTCCCCCTGGAGAAGGAGAGCAGTCGTGGACGCTCCATCCTTCTCCCCGGCAAACCCTCCGATGACCTGGGTCCATTCCCGAACCGGGTCACCGGCATTCAAGTGGAAATCCACCGCTGTGCCGACAGGCTGGCCTATACAGCTCAGATTCTTACTGTAGGCTAAACTTTTTCTGGCACAGTGCCAGTGCCTTCAGGGAGGATGATTTGGAGGCGTGGATGGACTCACGCCCCCTAGTCCAGCAGTGGCAATGCTCTGAGGGGGAGAAATGAAAGAGACTGATGGAGAGTCTGCGGGGCCCAGCTTTGGAAGCCATTAGGTTCTTGCAGGCCACTAGCTCAGAAGCCACTGCAGCAGAGTACCTTTCTGCTTTAGAGGAGTGTTTGGGAGTACAGAAACTGGGAAGACTTATTATGGAAATTCAAGTCTGCCAAGCAATGGAGAATGAAGTTGTCCATGCTTTGTTACTAGGGTGGAGCAGACCTTGCAAAAGGCCTATCGGAAAGGGGATCACAGCCACAGCCTTGAACCAGGTCAGGTTGGAAATGTTTTGAATTCTGCTAGATTTTCCAGTGTGATATTGTTAAAACTTAAGTTACAAGATGAGCGGGCTACCTCGTGAGTATTGTCAGTTGATGAGGAGATTTGAAGTAGAGACTGATGAGGAGGGGTGGGAACCTTATGTGGGGGCTGTGAATCTGTGCCAAACCCCGAGCCTAATGAACTGGATGACACCCATCTTCGAGGGGCCTGATGTTTCCCTGTCCCCCAGAGTTGCAAGGAGGGTTGGGGTGTGTGCCATTTCTCTGATCCTCAAGTAGAAAGTGAGTTGAGGGCCGAGATTAGAAGTTTATAGAACTGGTGAGGGATTGAAGCAAACTGCTACCCATCCTGTTAGGTTCAAGGAACCAGAGTTATCTAGAAACAAATGCCCTAGTTGGTGGGACCCTCTCACCCCCAGGATGGCCCCCAGCAGGCAAGGTATCCCCCTCCCACTAAAGACCCTCGGGACTCCAAGTTCTGCTATCATTGTGGGGAGGATGGACACTTTCAGACTGAGTGCCAGTCGCCAGAGAATTTAATGAAGGTCAATAGCAAGCTGATCACCTGGCACCGCAGGGCCTATACCCGACCCCCTAGGAAGAGTTTTGTGACCCGGGCCAATGCCCAAGCAACTGCCAGTGCTCTGCCCCCCGAGTGGTCTGATGTGGTGGAGTCTTCGATGGAGGCCCCGGTGCGAGTGAATGGGATCCCCAACCGGGCTGTGTTGGACAGTGGTTCCCAGGTGACCATTATGTTCCAAGACTGGTATTAAACACACCTGCCTGAGGTACCCCTACAACCCTTGGACGGTCTACATGTATGGGGGCTGAGTGATAAGGCATACCTGTATTTGGGGTGTATCCGAATCTGGCTGTCTTTTCCTACTTCTGTTGCTGGGATGGATGAACAAGTGGAAACCCTAGCCTTAGTATGCCCCCCCCCACTGGACTGTATGATGGGGTGCCCTTGATGATTGGGACATATGCTCACTGTTTGGTCGATTAGCCCAGGTGTGTTCGGAAAAGCAAGTCTAGGACTGGGCGAGCCCCTAAGAATACCTGCTTTGACCCAGAAGGCCTATGAGGACTCAGAGGAAGGCTAGCCAGGAGGAACCTGAGGCCCGGGCGGTGTCAGATGGAGAAAGGACCCAGAACCGTTGCTACTTGGCCCCAATGCCCAGTGTGTTTTGGTAGGGAAGTCCGAATTAGAAAAGATGTTAAGAATAAGTTATTGATGCTGGATGCATCCGTGAGAGGAAGACTGCCTGAGGGACTGCTGGTTAAACCCAGTATCATGCCTGCTCCAGCCCATGCTTACGCTAGGAGGTGATGGTTCAAGTTCATAATGTGTCTGACAAAGAGTCTGAGTAAATAGAGGTTGCACCCTGGCAAGTGTACATTGTGCAAGTACTGCAGTGCTGCCCAATAGCAAGGGTTCGAGGAAGGATGACAGAGTAACTCCCAACTTGCTTGATTTCGGTGACTCCCCGTGGCCTGCTGAATGGAAAGTGAGGATCAGTGAGAAGCTAGCCAAAAGAGACCAGGTATTTTCCCTTAAAGAATGGGATGTGGGTTGTGTGCAATGGGCTGAGCACCACATCCGGCTGCATGATGAAAGGCCTTTTCGAGAGAGATCTTGGCGCCTGGCCCCTGCTGACATAGACAATGTGAGGCAGCATCTGCAATAGATGCTTGCTGCTGGTGTGATACAAGAATCCAGAAGCCCCTATGCTTCCCATTGTAGTGGTGGAGGAAAAATGGGGCTGTTTGAATGTGTGTAGATTACCGCACCTGAATCGGACCATCCCAGATCAGTATACCACATGCCACGCATACAGGACGCCTTGGACTGTTCAATGGCAGTAAGTGGTTCTCTGTGTTAAACCTCCGCAGTGGAACTATCAGATCCCGATGGCTCTGGAGGGTCAAAGAGAAGACTGTGTTCATTGCCCCTAGGCTTCTAGAGTTTATGTGGATGCCTCAAGGAATTTCAGGTGCCCCAGCTACTTTTCAGCGCCTGATGGAACGTGCTGTGGGGGGCATGAATTTGCTCGAATGTCTGGTTTATTTAGATGATGTTATAGTGTTTGGTAGCTCCTTGGAAGAACATGAAAATTGATTGTTCAAGGTCCTGGATTGGCTGGAAGACTTTGGTCTTAAGTTATCTATAGACAAGTGCCAGTTCTTTCAGATCTCTGCAAGATATGTGGGGCACATAGTATCCACGGAAGGCATAGAGACTGACCCCAACAAAGTGAAAGCTTTGACTACTTGGCCTCAGCCAAAAAATTTGAAAGAACTACAACAGTTTCTGGGGTTTTGTGGATATTATAGGTGGTTTATCAAAGACTATTCTCGAGTGATCCGCCCCCTCCTCAACCTTACTCAGGGGTATCCTCCCACCCACACAAAGTATAAGAAAGTTGTGCTCTCTGAGACTGAGAAAAAGTATTTTCGTCTGAATGATGTGTTTGGAAACCGCTGGACTACTGAGTGTGAGGAAGCTTTCTATGACATTATATATCAACTTACCCATGCCCCAGTGCTGGCCTATGCTGACCCGACCAAGCCATATGTTCTCCATACTGACGCCAGTATACAAGGATTGGGGGCTGTGTTGTATCAGGAGCACCCAAACGGGCTAAGACCTGTAGCTTTTGACAGCAGAAATCTGACTCCTTCAAAAAAAAACTATCCAGTGCACAAACTAGAGTTCCTGGCCCTAAAGTGGGCCATTGTTGATCAATTTCATGACTACTTGTACGGTGCCAAGATATTGGTGAAGACTGATAACAATCCTCTGACATATGTGGAGACCTCAGCCAAGTTGGATGCCACTGGCCACAGGTGGCTCTCTGCATTGGCCACCTATGACTATGCTGTTGAGTACAGAGCAGGCCTAAACCATATAGATGCAGATGCTCTCTCTCAGAGGCCTGTGCCCCAAACCAACTGGGTCAGGTTTTCAGAACCTGACATAAGAGCCCTTTGCCAAAAATTTGACAAGGAGGAACAGGTGTTTCCTGATGCTGTGGACTGCATGGTGGATTGCTTGGGGCCATCCGAGAACTGCATACCTGCTGCTGTCATTTTTCTGCATTAGACACTAGTGCACTGCCCCAATTCAACAATGATAGTCTCCAATGGGCTCAATCCCGAGACCCCATGATAAAAACTGCTTTGGAGGCTCTGCAAGCAGGGAGGGACGTGTCCAAACTGCGTTCCACTGACTTGAGAACTGCCTTGTTATACAAAGAAGGTTCAAAGTTGAAACTGATTAATCAACTACTATACAGGAGACTGTGGACAAAGAGGGCCGGGGTAGACAAACAACAACTGGTGTTGCCCTGCTTTAGAGAACTGGTGTTGCGGTCCTGCACAATCACATGGGACACCTGGGCATAGACCAAACCTTGACTTAGTGCAGTCCGATTTTATTGGCCCAAAATGGGTGCTGATGTGGAGCAGTATATCAGGACTTGTAGCCGATGTTTACAAAGAAAGACCCTGCCTCAGAGGGCTGCTCCTGGTTAATATCACTACTAGTGCCCCTATGGAACTGGTCTGCATTGATTTCTTGAGTCTAGAACCAGATATGAAAACAACAGCAGCAACATATTGGTAGTCACTGATCATTTTACCCGGTATGCACAGGCTTTTCCTACTAAAGATCAGAAAGCAACCACGTTGGCTAAAGTACTTGTTGAGAACTTCTTTGTTCACTATGGGGCCCCCCAGAGAATCCATTCCGACCAGGGGAGGGACTTTGAGAGCCGCCTGATTAAAGAAATGCTATCCTTGTGGGGAGTACAAAAGTCAAGAACCACCCCATATCATCCTCAGGGAGATCCCCAACCTGGAAGGTTTAACCGCACATTGCTTGATATGTGGGGCACACTGCAACCCTGGTACATGCTTATAAATGCACCAAAAGTGATGCCACTGGATTTTCCATGTACAGACTGATGTTTGGGAGAAAGGCTAGACTGCCAGTGGATGTGTTGATGGGGGTACAAGCAGCAAATCATCTACAGTGTGTACAGAAGTTGAAGGCCCAATTAAACCATGCCTACCAACTGGCCCAGACCATGGCTGCTAAAACAAACCTGGCCAATATGGAGAGGTATGATAAGAAAGTGAAAGCAATGGAACTGAGAGAAGGATAAAGTGCTATTGAGGAATTTGGGACTGCATGGCAAGCATAAGATTGCTGACAGGTGGCATCACCTCCTCTATTGTGGGAAAACTAGAAGATTTACTTGTATATAAAGTGCGCCTGAAAACAATTCAAAAGATGTGAAAACTATACAGAAATCATCTGCTGCCAGTTGGATAGATATTGACAGAAGCTGAACCTCTCAATGCCCCCCTCCGGGCCTGTAACTAGAGCTGCTGCCAAGAAAAAACTAAGATTGGTTGAATCTTCAGAAATCAAACTAAAGAGGCCTTCTCCACCCGCCTCTGATGAAGTTGATTGCCAATCTGTGTCTGAAGGCAGTGAGAATAACATTGAGTATTACCCCTCTTATGAATGGAACCAACTGTTTAGGGGCAATCCCCTAATTAACTCTGGGGATGAAGTTGGGCTTTCTGGACTGTCTGAGCCCCCAGCTTTGTCTCCGGAGCCAATGCTCCCAGAGGATGAAGTGAGCAGCAGCAAAGCCGAAGATGTGGGATCCTTGAGCCTGGCTGAACTGTCTGGCCTGGCTGAGCTATCTGACTTTTCAGAAGAATGAAGTGATGTGGGGAGCAAGCTAGTGATGGCCAGAACCTGAAGAATACTTTGAGTGCCCTGATTGTACCCTGGTAGTGCCAGAAATGTCCCTAGCTGAACCAAAGGAGGGTCCTGATATAGAGGGTCCTGTTCCGAAAAGTACTATGGGCCCTGGGTCCCTCCCTATGGAGGTTCCCCTACTAATCTAAGTGAGGCTGAAATGGAATCGGGCCTGTAGCAGGTTTTTCCGAGACCCCTAGGGACGTGACCGGCCGAGAAGTATGGCTTGTAGTAAGGTTGAGTTACGAGTCCCTGGGTCAGCCTGTGGACCTGCCTTTAAATGTAGTCCATAAAGGTGTATGTGTCCCCGAGCTCCTTGCCCAAGTTAGGCTTGGGAAATGACTCCAGACTGTTAGTATTGCCCTCTGAGTATTGTACCCCTGACCCAGTTAGCCTGCAAGTAGCTGATAGGGAAGGGGCCCCCTCTTTCCAGGTGTCATGGGCAGGAAGTAATGACCTGATTTAAAAAAGGAAAAGGTTGTCTGTATGTGTAATATTGCATAAACAACAGTAAAATGTGAGTACAGTGACAATGTATGTAACAAAAGGTCTAATGTGCTATCAATCTAAACTGTGTTACCTTAAAGTGATTTAAGGGTAACTACTTGGAGCGGACGCCAAGTTCCTTCCAGGCCAGGAAGGGTGTAACCCCTTACAAATGGGTGTTCCTAAAAGCCTTCCTGGAGCTTGCCTAAATGCCCCCTGCCTAACTGGTGTTCGGCACTATGGCACCAAAATGCGGGCATAGTGAGTGCTTTTAAAGCCTCCAGTACTGTCTCTTTAAGGGCTGCCTGCTCGCAGGCTTCAGCGGGCTGGTATGAGGGGCACTGGTGTTTCCCTGTTTGAATCCTGCCTGAGCTGCAGTGTAATCGCCCCATTCTATAGTCACTGAAAAGTGCAAAGGGAGGCCTTCTGATAGGTGAGACTGTTTGGCTATAATCCTTTAAAGTATTCAGTGAAATTACAGTTGTCTAACCTGCTTTCATTGCAGCTGGGACTTTGTGTGCTTGGCCCTCCATTTGGACCTGGACTGCTGAGTGGGCCAATAGGGTAACAAGGGGTGACTGAAATGGAGCAACTGGCGACCAACCAGGTTGGGACTCTCAATGGAGCCTGCTGACCAATGGAGACTCAGCTAGTAATTCTGGGAAGTGAAGTCTGGATTATGGCGCCTTGTTCACACCAATAGGGGCAGTATCAAGTGATTGGCATCTGTAACCCACCTATGGGATCGGGTGGAGCCCGAATGGAGAGACTTGCCCTAACTGCCAAAGGGCAGAGATGTTGTGGCTGTGAGCGAGGAAGGAGCTCTGGGCTCCTGTGCCATTGAGTTTTCATGTGGGAAGCGTGTGTGTGGAAGGCCAGATTCAGGCGGCTCGGTCACCGGCGAGTATCTGACTAAATCCGCTGGGTAGCGGTCAGAGGAGGCTGTGCAGGAGCACAGCTACCTACCAACTCACCGTGTAGAGGACTGGAGAATCTGCTGAATCGCTCCGTTCTGTCAGGAAAAAGTGAAGCTGCGCTGACTCCCGACTAGCTATGAGTTTGGTCAGGCCTCAGGAGCAGCCGCCTGGTATGGGTACCCTCTGTCGCTTTTTCTATAAATGTGTGGAGGTGTTTGAAGTTCAGGCTGGGCCCTCCGAGTGGGTGTGAGGCGCTTTTCCTTCTGGAGTCGTGAGTACTAAATCAGGGTAGCTCCTGTTAAGTGTTCTAGCAAGAGCAAGATCTTCTGGTTACTTCACTGACTACACTAACTGAGCCTGCTGGCTCCATCTAATCTTCATAGGAATTAAATGTTCATTTGTGTCAGGGCCCAACCAGCTAGCTGCATGAGGAACTAGCCTTTAGGGTTTGGGTACCCACAGACAGTAACTTATAGGTTAGGCCTGTGCACAGAGCCCTAGAGTAGATACTCATATATTGCAGTGGTAAGCCAATCACCCTGTTTTCTCTCGTCCTTGTTATCTCCTTAAATAAATTCAGATTGCTTGTTTTGCAAAAGTACACTGGCTGGTTTGTGTATTAATGGTGAATTACTGCACAGGAATATTGTGTAACTGTACCTTACTTTTCAGGGGGTCCCCGGAGGAGCTGAGTGGTTCGAGCTGGGGGGTAAGTGTCTATGGTAAGGACACTGTAACTGAACTCAGTGGGCTACTAGTGGGAAGAAAGGGGGCTGTAGCAACCCAAAGGGCTGTGACCAAGTCAATCTCGACTGTTCTAACCCCGACCTCTGGGTGGAGGCACCTCAACGGATCTGGGCCCCTCACCCTGTTACAGTTAAGATAGGCGGGGTAGTAGCCCTTAGGATAGTGCCCCCTGGGGGTTACATAAGAGGTACTCTAAAACTTTATCTGGTGGGCAGGAAAAAGGATTCAAAGAGGATTTCGAACTTCAGAGTGAAAAACGCTTCCATTTGGCTGTGTAAGTTTTCCTAGTGGCTGGCTTGCGTGCAGCCAGAAGAATATCTGAAACCCTGTGAGAGACATTGAACCTGTTCACTTCTATCTCTTCAGGAGCCAAGCATGAAGGTGAAGCGACCTCAGGTTGGGATCGCACCACAGGCCCCTGAGAGAAGGTTCATTTGAAAGGGAAGCTGCTCGGAGGAGCTTCGACATACTGCTGAGTAGTGGGAACCATATCTGTCAAGGCCAGAAGGGGGCAATGAGGATCATTTTGTCCCTGGGACTCAAATTTGAGAAGTACTCTTGAATTAGAGGAAGAGGCAGAAAGGGTGAGTAGAAAGAGTTTTGTCCACCGCAGCCTGAACGCATCCTGACAGAAAATGCCAGGCCCTGGATTCTGGAGCAGAAGAGAGGCAGTTTTGTGTTAGTGGGGATGCAAAGGTCCAGTCTGGAGTTCCCACTCTGTGAACGGTGATTGAACTACGGTTGAGTCGAGACCATCTGTGAGGATCTGTCTCTGTTCTGCTGGAGACGGTCTGCCAGTTCATTCTGTACCTCCGGCAGGTAGACTGCTTGAATATGAGCCTTGTGCTCCAAGCACCATTCCCACACTCTATCGCTTCCCTGCATAAGGGGTAAGAGTGAGCACCACCCCTGTTTGTTGATGTAATACATCATTGTTGTCTGTTTGAAGGAGAATATTCTGTGACAGAGGATGTCCTTCAAAGCCCGGACTGCATAAAAGACAGCTCTCATTTCTAAGACATTTATGTGAAGCTGGGACTCGGCCTTGAGTCCACATACCTTGAGTGGAGAGTTTGACAGTGAGCTCCCACCCCATCAGGGACGTGTCTGTGGTAATGGAAATCTGATGATCCAGAGGAGCAAAGGGATACCTTCCAGAAAGATTGTCCTCTTGTGACCACCAGGTGAGTGATCTCCTCAGAGGTTCTGTCACCTTGATGAGAAAGGACTGAGGCGAGTGGTCAGGGACCACTGAGTACTGAGCATCCATTGAGAGGTTCTCATTTGGAGGCATGCTAGGGTACAGTGAACACTGAGGATGCCATGAGACCTAGCATCTGTTGCATCGAGAGCTGAAACCAAGCTGCTCTCTCCAATGTATTGGGCCATCTGACGGATATCGCCTCCTTCTGTCCTCTGGAAGAAATGCTTTCTACACAGAAGGTGTCCGTAAGAGTTCCTATGAAAAGGAGCTCTGGGAGGCTGCAGCTGTGATTTTGAGGTTTAACAGGACTCCCATGGATGCGAGGAAAGTGTGGCCGTCGCTATATATGTCTAGAGTTCTCTGTCTGGAAGGACTTGCTAGAAGCCAATCGTCCAGGTATGGGAACACCTGTATTCCAATTTTTCTGAGATGCGCTGTGAGAATTACACAACACTTTGCAAAAACTAGCGGCGCTGAGGATAGCCCAAAGGGCAGGACTCTGAACTGATAATACTGTTCCAAAGCCACGAACCTTAAGTATTTGTGGTGCCTTGGGTGAATAGGAATGTGCTGGTAAGCATCCTGCATGTCCAGGGAGGCTACCCAGTCATGTTGATGAAGCAAAGGTAACAGGGTTCCTAGTGATATCATTCTGAGTTTCTCTTTGGGAAGGAATTTGCTTAGTTTTCTGAGGTCCAAAATCGGGCGCATGTCCCCTGTCTTTGGAACCAGAAAGTAATGGGAGTAGAACCCTGTGTTCCATTGATCCAGCAGAACTACTTACTGCTCTGTTGTTCAGAAGGCCCTATATCTCGGAGGCGCAGAAGGTCTGATTGAAGAGCTGACAGCCTGGGCTGTCATCTGGGGGACGATCCGAGTGGTTTCAAAGATTGAGGGAATACCTTCACGGATTATCTGGAGGACCCATTTGTCCAAGGTTATGGACTCATTGATTGAAGAAGTGAGTCAGATGACCTCCCATCGTTGAGGAAGAGTCCACCTTGGGCAGCTGAGGTGGGATTTAGGCCAGCAACTCAGAAGGCGGCACTGGGCGCTTTGGGTCATTGCTACTTCTGCTGCATTTCTTTTGAGGCTGGGGGCTTGGTTTTATTAAAACTTCCTCCTCTGCCTTTGCCTCGAAGGATTAGCGGTTATGAAACTGGCGTTTATTAACACCCCCTCGAGAGGGGACAGGAGGAGGTCGAGCCAATTTATTGGCTGACCTAGTCTTTTGTGTAGCCTCCAGAGCCTGTTCTACTTGAGGGCCAAAGAGATACACACCATTGAAAGGCAACGCCATTACCTGTTGCTGTGCATCATTCGTGAAACCTGAAGTGCGCAGCCAGGAATGATGGCGGGTACAAATGCCCGCCACCACCGCTCAAGAAGCAGTATCAAAAGCGTCCATAGCTGCTTTAACCTGCTGGTTGTTGGACTCGATACCCCCTGGTTATGGTTTGAATAAGCTCTGAAGTAGTGTCCGATTCTGGTAGAGCTTCAACCATTTGTTTGAGCGAATGCCAAAGGATATACTCATATTGAGAGAACTAGCCTTGGTGGCTGGCAATACGCATACCTAGGGTGGAAGCAGCAAAGACTCTCTTACCTAAAGTGTCTATCTTACGAGATTCTTTGTTAATAGGTCGAGCTGTAGTAGTCTGGGGAAGGATGACCTTATCATTCTCTGCTAAGACTAGAATAGGATCCGCAAAGGTTTGGGAAGCCAAAACGGGTCGATCCTTGGGAGCAGCATATTTCCCTAACTATGGACTTAGCCACGGAAGAAATGAGAGCAGGATTATTCCATACCATTTGAGACAGCATCTCAAAGCAGGGCTTTACCAGAGGAGTCAAATCCATAGGGATCTCTGGAACATGGAGGTATGAGAGTCTTAACAGTTTCCCAGGATCGATATCTGTAGTTTGTAGAGAAAGAGTGGAATTCAAGTTTTTCAGCCGAGACTTAAAAGACAGGTCTTCGACCACAGGCTCTGCAGCAGGAAAAGATCCTGTTCTTTCCACATCATCACCCAGCCCAAGGTCTGGGTCAGGCTCAATGTCATCTCCTGACAGTCCAGGAGGGACTGTATGGACAGGAAAGGAGTGAAAATCAGAAGGAAATGAGGAAGGAAAAGGGTTAAAAGAGGAGTCCTGAAGGCTGGATGACTTCCTAACAGGCCTCGGTGCCGGAGAAACACACAGCGCCAAAAATACGCACGGCGCCGAAGATGGGGCCGAGAGGCCGTACGGCACTGAAGATGGTGCCAACAAAGTCCACAGCGCCAAGAAGCCACATGGCACCGAGGATGGCGCTGACGAAGCGTACGGCGCCGAGAAGCCACACGGTGCCGAGGACGGCTCTGATGAAGCGCACGGTATCGAGAAAGTCAACAGTGCTGAGGACAGCAGAGACAGATGCACTGGCGCCGAAGATGGTGCCGAAGATGCTATCAATGCCGAGGGCATCGAAACATCCCAAGACTCGAAAATGGAAATTACATACCTACTGTAATTCTTGATCTTCTTGGACGAGTCTCCACCACTCATTCACACTAATGGGAACAAGCATCGAGGCACTAGGACCCAACGGGAGCAAACTTTACTGGACGGTCAAGCCAGAGAGATGGAGCTGACAGTGGCAATCATGAGCATCAGCTCGTAAGGGTAATAACTATCTTGGCATCGACCCTCCAACCGCCTCAGTACCTTTTTTCTGAGAAGATGCAGCGTAACTAACCTAGAAGGATAGCCTAACCAAAAACCAGACATAAGATAGTCCGGATGACCCGTATAAGAAGGGTCAACAAAGAAGTCTTCACAGCCTAAAGATTGAGGGAGTGAAGACCAACAACAGAGGTGAGCCTCGGGGATAGAGGTGGATGTAGGAATGAGTGTGGAGACTGTCCAAGAAGATCAAGAATTACGGTAGGTACGTAATTTTCATATCTTCCTGGACATAAAGTCTCCACCACTCATTCACACTAATGGGAGAGTACCAAACTAATAATCCCCTGAGGGGGTGGCAGGAGAGACCAAGAGCTCACAGTTTTAGGACAGGAGTCCATTAAGGATAGTTCTACCAAAAGAAAGATGTTGTCTGGCATCGACATCCAGGGCATAGTGTTTGACGAAAGTATGCACTGAGCTCCAGGTAGACACACTGCAAATATTTGCAATGGGCACGTTGCGGATTTCCGCTAGGGATGCCGCAACCGCTCTAGTAGAATGTGCGTGCACTGCCTTCCAGCAACCTGCGCCATGGAATAACAGTGGCGAGGCATGCCACCGCCATGCAGAAATACATCTGATAGCGACAGGTTGGCCCAGCTGGGTCTCGCTGAAGGAAACAAACAGTTGTTGAGTTTTATGAAGTCTTTGTTCTATCTAGAGAGAAACGCAAAGCTCTAAAAGACACAGGCAGAAGGGGATAGGGAGAAGTACCAGGAGAAGCAAAGGGAGGCAGGGAGGTCAGTAAGGGAAGCCAAAGCTCAGACAGAAGCAAAAAGACACAGGCAGAAGGGGATAGGGAGAAGTACCAGGAGAAGCAAAGGGAGGCAGGGAAGTCAGTAAGGGAAGCCAAAGCTCAGACAGAAGAATACATTGCAAAATCAGTGGGTAGGGGGGATAAAACCTTTTACAGGTACATAAGTGAAAAAAGAAAGGCAAAGGGAGGGATAGTGAGACTGAAGAGGGAGGATGGGGCGTGTGGAGGATGGCAACAGTAAAGCTGACATATTGAACAGGTATTTCTGCTCAGTCTTTACTGAGGAAGAGGAGGTAATGGGTCTGAAGGCAGTACAAGGGTGAGAATGGTGCAGAAATGGACACAAGTCCCTTTACAGAGAAAGGGTCCTGAAGGAACTGGAAATAATAAGAGTTGATAAAGCAATGGGGCCAGATGGGAACAATCCCAGGGTCCTTAAAGAACTAAGAGAGGTGGTAGCTGAACCTCTGGCTATCCTGTTTAGCTGATCACTGGAAACAGGGGAGGTACCCAAAGACTGGAGGATAGCAGATGTAGTCCCCTTATACAAAAGTGGGAACAAAGAGGAAGTGGGGAACTACAGACCAGTCAGCCTCACCTTGGTAGTGGGGAAGATCATGGAAGCACTACTGAAGGAGAGATTGGTGGAACATCTGGTTGTCAATGGACTACAGGAACCAAGACAGCATGGTTTCACCAAGGGAAGGTCATGTCAGACCAACCTCATTGAATTTTTGACTGGGTGACTAGGGAGGTGGATCAGGGGAGGAAGTGGACATGGCCTATCCGGACTTCAGCAAGGCCTTTGACACTGTGCCACATAGAAGACTATTACACAAACTGGGGAATATGGGAGTGGGCAGGACAGTAGTGTGGTGGGTAGGTAACTGGCTGGGCGGCAGGACACAGAGGGTGGTGGTAAATGGCTGTCACTCCACAGAGGGAAGAGTGACCAGTGGGGTACCACAGGGATCAGTGCTGGGACCGGTCCTATTCAACATCTTCATCAGTGACATGTGCAGGACCTAGAAGGCAGAATTTCACTGTTTGCTGATGACACAAAGCTCTGTAATAGAGTAGACACCCCAGAGGGTGTAGACAGAATGAGAAGGAACCTGCAGAAACTTGAAGAATGGTCAGGGTTTGCAGTTGAAATTCAATGCAAAGAAGTGCAAGATAATGCATATGGGGCACAAAACCCTGGCACAATATATCAGTTGGGGTGAGGATATAGCATGCACCAAGCAGGAAAGGATCTTGGGGTTATCATCTCTGATGACCTCAAGGTAGGGAAACAGTGTGACAAGGCAGCAGGTTAAGCAAATAGGATACTGGGATGCATAGGGCATCACCAGCAGGAAAAGGAGGTCATAATTCCACTATACAAGACACTAGTGAAGCCCCACCTGGAATACAGTGAACAGTTCTGGAGACCCTGGCCACGAAGGACATAGACAGGGTAGAGAAGGTTCAGAGGAGGGCAACAAAGATGGTGCATGGATTGCATCAGAAGTCCTATGAGGACAGGTTGAAGGAACTGAACATGTACTCCCTGGAGGAGAGGAGAGGAGAGGGATATGATAGAGACATACAAGTATCTTACAGGAGTAACAGGGTGCAGGAATACACTATTTTAAGCAAAAAGATGTTCCAGGACTAGAGGGCATGGGATGAAGTTGAAGGAGGACAATTCAGAGGAAACGTGAGGAAGAATTTCTTCACAGAACGGGTGGTGGACAAGTGGAACACCCTGCCAGAGGAAGTGGTGGGGGCTGAATCAATCATGGGATTTAAGAATGCATGGGATAGACATAAAGGAATTCTGGAGGTCAGGGTAAGGGCAACAGACTTCTAGGAAAACATAAACTGAACTTACAAGCTCAAATGGGCAGACTGGGTGGCCATAGGCCTTTATCTGCCAACACTGTCTATGTATCTATGTATGTATGTATCTTTCTGACGTCCAAGGAATGAAGAGAACATTCTCCTTCATTTTGGAAGTTCACAAAGTAAGTAGGAAGGACCAAGGGTTGGTTTAGATGGAATTCTGAAACAACCTTAGGGAGAAACTAAGGATGGATCCTAAGAACTACTTTATCTTTATGAAACACAGTATACGAGGGTCTGTGACCAAGGCATGCATCTCAGAGACCCTGCGGGTTGAGGTAATGGCCACTAGGAAGGCCGTTTTCCAAGTGAGGAATTTTAACTCACAGGTAGCTAGAGGCTCGAAAGGTGTTCGGGTGAGCATGTCTAGCACAAGATTAATGTCCCAGGCTGCGACTGGATGTCTTATAGGAGGTCTGCTGTGCAGAATTCCCTTAAGAAACATCTTAACCACAGGTAACTGTGCCAGTGATAAGGAAAGTACTGGTTCATGATAAGCTGAAATGGCACAAAGGTGAACCTTAACTGTAGAGTATTGCAGACCTGAATTTGAGAGGTCTAAGAGGTACTCTAAAACTTTATCTGGTGGGCAGGAAAAGGGATTCAAAGAGGACTTTGCACACCTGAGCGAAAAACACTTCCATTTGGCTGTGTAAGTTTTCCTAGTGGCTGGTTTGCATGCAGCCAGAAGAATATCTGAAACCCTGTGAGAGACATTGAACCTGTTCACTTCTATCTCTTCAGGAGTCAAGCGTGAAGGTGAAGCAACCTCAGGTTGGGATGCACCACAGGCCCCTAAGTCAGAAGGTTCGTCTGAAGGGGAAGCGGTTTCGGAGGAGCTTCCGACATACTGTTGAGTAGTGGAAACCATATCTGTCAAGGCCAGAAGGGAACAATGAGGATCATTTGTCCCCTGGGACTCGAACTTGAGAAGTACCTCTAAATTAGAGGAAGAGATTGAAAGGCATATAGGAAGAGTTTTGTCCACTGCAGCCTGAACGCATCCTGACAGAAAATGCCAGGCCCTGGATTTCTGGAGCAGAAGAGAGGCAGTTTGTGTTGAGTGGAGATGCAAAAAGGTCCAGGTCTGGAGTTCCCCACTCTGCAAATATTGACTGAACTATGGTTGAGTCGAGAGACCATTCGTGAGGATCTGTCTCTGTTCTGCTGAGACAGTCTGCCAAGTCGTTCTGTACACCTGGCAGGTAGATTGCTTGAATTAGAGCCTTGTGCTCCAAGCACCATTCCCACACTCTCATAGCTTCTCTGCATAAGGGGTAAGAGTGAGCACCGCCCTGCTTGTTGATGTAATACATCACTGCTTTGTTGTCCGTTTGAAGGAGAATGTTCTTACGACAGGATGTCCTTCAAAGCTCAGAGTGCATAAAGGACAGCTCTCATCTCTAAGACATTTATGTGAAGCTGGGACTCATCCTGAGTCCACATACCTTGAGTGTGGAGAGTTTGACAGTGAGCTCCCCACCCCATCAGGGATGCGTCTGTGGTAATGGAAATCTGATGATCCAGAGGAGCAAAGGGATACCCTTCCAGAAGATTGTCCTCTTGTGACCACCAGGTGAGTGATCTCTTCAGAGGTTTTGTCACCTTGATGAGAAAGGACTGAGCGTGAGTGGTCGGGGACCACTGAGTGCTGACCATCCATTGAGAGGTTCTCTGTGGATGGCGCGTTAGGGGTACAGTGAACACTGAGGATGCCATGAGACCTAGCATCCGTTGCATTGACAGAGAGCTGAAACAGAGCTGTTTTCTCTGATGTATCGGGCCATCTGAATGATATCGCTCCTTCTGTCCTCTGAAAGAAATGCTTTCGCACAAGAGGTGCCCAGAAGAGTTCCTATGAGAAGGAGCCTCTGATAAATAAAGGGTATCAAGCCGTGGCTGCAGTTGATAGAAATGAACTATTGTCAGACAAAAAAGAGGTGTCTGAAAATAGTAAAAGGTTTCATTTTGTTACAACTTACTGTGCTCAAAGTTGGCAGGTAGGGCAAATAATTAAAAAGCATTGGCAAGTGTTAGCCGTTGAACCAGGGTTACAAGAGGTTTCCTCCCTGTCCCCGATTTTGACTTATAGACATGCACCTACATTAAAAGACACTTTGGTGAGAAGTCATTTTACACCTATAATGGGACACACCAATAGTTGGTTAGGAAACTATATAGGCTGCATACACTGTAAAAATTGCAGTGCATGTGACTATATAGCAAAAGAAAAGGATTTTTATGTAATTTGTCGACAGGGGAAAACTTTTACCATCAGACAATTAATAACATGTAACACTCGGGGTTATTTACTTGGCAAGGTGTAGTTGTGGAGCTTTTTTTTGTTGGGAAAACAGAAAGAGCCTTCAAAATTAGAGTGTTAGAACATGTCAGAGCTATAAATAAACAGGATTTAACTTATGCAACAGCAGCGCATATATTTGAGAATAAGGAAAAACTGGAGGGACATGATTTTAAATTTTTAGGCACTGAAAAAGTTTTCCACGGCCCAAGAGGGGGTTATTATCAAAATAAAATCCTGAAAAAAGAAAATGAATGGATCTTAAGGTTAAATGCTTATAAAAAGCCAGGTATCAATGCCCATCTGGAACTTAAACCTTATTTGGAATATAGATGTAAAAATTATGTATATTTAGGTTTAGGTTATGTTTCAGCTTTGATGTACAGTATCCAAGAGTTCTCATGTTGCATAGTAGTCATTTTTAGTGGGGGATATTATTTAAAAGTTCATTCGCATAAATTGTATGATAATTATTATAATTGGTGAAGTATTTGATATGGGGCAGATTAGTTAATATAAATCTAAAGATGATATTTTATAGATATTTAGACGGTAATTATGGTATTAAATATATATATACACAGTATATGATGCTACAAAATCACACATGCCCACACAATGCAAAGCATCATGGGCTGCATATGCAAATCACCACAGAATGTTATGCTGGTTCAACTTCAAGCAGAATTGCAGGGTGCTGAAAAGCCTCTCACACAGTTTGCATAGGGTGCTAACAGATGACATAGACACGTATTATATGATGCTGTTTAGCTCATTTTTGATGTTGTATTTTGATATGATTCTAGGATTTTAAGGGTGATGGTAATTTAAATAATTTATTGTAGAACCAATTAATTTGTATTTCATCATCATGATGTAATAGGAGATCTGGTATTTAAACTGACATGTATGTATTGATGTTTTTAGCCTTTGATAAAGGACTTTTGTCCGAAACGCGTCAGGTGTGCAATTGGTGGAATAAAGGTGTTAAAGAAGCTCTGGATCCAAGTATTATTGGGGTGTGTGTGTGCTTCAGCTTTTCCAGGAAAATTCAATCCTGGTAACAAGGGCTCTCCAGTCTTCCTACTCACTGACCTCGTGAGATACAGTACACTTTGATCTGACTGTTCATTCTCTTGCATCTGTTAGGATGTTTATGCTGCAACACCCCCTGGTACACCTCCCAGGCAGCCTCGACGCACCAGGTTGAATCCCACTTCTAACACCAGTGTAAGCGTGTGGGTTCAATGACAGACACCAGTCCTTAAATCAAGTGCATAAAAAACGCTGGTGTAGCGTTTATCATTTTATTTTCCAAAAATGATAACAAAAATTAACTGTTGAAAAAATATTGACAGAAAAGAAATGGGCGTTTAAACTTTCACACCAAAATAACAACAAACGAAAAAAAAATAATCAGGCTAGTCTTTCCTCAGACTCCCTTCTCTTCTCTGTATATTCAATATTTTTCTCCACTCCAGTGTGTAGGCACTCACACCTCCTCTCCCTTGCTTGGTCAGAAGAAACTGACCAGCAAACTTAAATTAGTCACCTGGTAGGGAGGTTAATATAGTAAAATAATCATGATATCACTGACATGAGACTATCAATTATACCAAAAAACCTTATTCTTCTACTCTGGAACTTAAGATTAGGCTTCAAATTCTCTAAATCTAAAGTTTATTATGTCTTTTTTCAGCATAATATTAGTAATACTCTATAGGTACTCATTTTAACTTAGAGGAATCTTAATTGGTGGTGAAAGCATCATCAAGGACCTTTTTTAGCCCCTCCCTTTTCAATGACATCACCACACCACTTCTATATTAGCAGCCATTTTCTGGGCTGCCAGCTCTATAGGAGCCATCTCTTGCTACCTGCCACCATTTCAGGTAAAGAAATCAAGATAATCAAACTTGTTTATAGAGGTCTCTAACCTTCCCAGATAAAAACAGAGTAGGGGCGCGCTCCCCCTCTATTTATTATGTGAAGCCAGAGTAGCTCTATCACTATTCAGCCTTGTTTATTTATCCCTTAAATTTGTTACTTGGCTTAGTTTTTCTACTTATACCTTTACTTCATTTGAACATTTTTATTCTCTGCATACATTCCAAAAAAGAGCCTAGTATTATTATTATCCTTAATTGACTGTGCTAGAACTGTATTTAAACATATTTTTATGTTTTACATTTCCCCACCCCCACCCCCCACGACAGCTCTGCCATTTCAGCAGTCGGCAAACATTGCACTATTTCACTCCCCATACTGTACTTCACTTCTTGGTAGTGTAACCCCCCTGCAAATGGGGGTTCCCAAAAGACTTCCAGGAGCTTGCTTGAATGCTCCAAGCCTGAATGGTGTTTGTGCTTAAGCCATTTATCAGTGAGTGTTTTAGAGCCTCTGGTACTGTCTTTAAGAGCTGTCTGCTTGCAGACATAATTGGTTTGTATGGGGACTGTGTGCTTCTCTGTTTGAGTACCACTGAACTGCTGCAATTCACTCCATTTTGCAGTCACTAGGAGTGCAAAGGGAACCTATCTGAAGGGTGTAACTGTTTGCCAGAAATCATTTAGAGTAATAATGAAAATACAGTTTGTCTAACTGCTTTCTTTGCAGTCAGAACTGTGTTTGCCTAGTTCCCCATTCTAGTTTTGAACTGCTGAACTGGACCAATCAGTGTGGGGTAAGCTAGCTCTAAAATGGTGCCTTGGACGAATCAGAACTTGGACTCATAATCTGAGCCAGCCACAAGAGGATTGTATGGGCAGTGACTCTGGGAGATGTAGTTTAGACTTCGGCGCCTTTTTGGACCAACAGCAGCAGTCTATTGTGAGTGACAGCCAATCCAGTCAAGAACTGGGAGGAACTCAAAGGAAGTGCCCGGTTTTGTCTGTTGGAGTTTCAGTTTAGATCTGGCAGTGAAGGGGAAAGAAACCCTGTGCTCCTTCAGTGCACAGTTTCAGTCAAAAAAACGTGTGTAAGGCCCAGAGTTCCGGTCTGCAGCTTGTGTAACTGCTTGTTAGGACTGAATCCGTCCTGTGAAAAGAATCAAAGGATCTCTGAAGAGTAGAAACCAGGCTCACCCTGTAGAAGACTGGAGAAATTGTTGAATTGCACTCGTCTGTCAGGAACTGAATCTGCTGTGTGTTCTCCGGGTATTGTGCAGTAATTGCGATCGGGATAGAGAAGCAGCCTGCCTGGTATAGTACTTTCTTTTTACCATATAAATGTGAAGAGTCTCGTGGAGCTCAAGAGTAGCCCTGCTGACGTTGAAGGACCCTATCTTCTGTTTGGAGGTCGTGAGTACTAATTCAGGGTCGCTCCCTGTTGAATTGCCACATGAAATCCAAATGGAATCACTGTACTGCTGACTGTTTAAACTAATTTTTCTTTTCACTGTGTGAAAGGGCCCCTACCAGCTGCCATGGTTTGACTAGCCACTAGGGCTTGGGTACAGGGACAGTAACTGGTAGGATAGGCCTGTGCACAGAGCCATAGGTAGATAGTAAAGTGATAAGCTAATTAACCTGATTTCCCCTGTCCTTGTTATATCCCCTAAATAAATCAGAGCTGCTTGTTTCAGCAAAGTTATACCTCCTGAGGTATTTGTCTATGTTAAAGTACTGTACTGTGATTGTTGCACTGTATCTTATTTCACAGGAGGTCCCAGTGCCGAACTAGTCCTGGGGTAAGTGTATACTGTGAAGGTAATTCTGATATATTGTGTGGCCATTAGTGGGAAGAAAGGGGGTTGCAGTGTCCCAGAGGGCTGTGACCAAGTAAGTTTAACTATTGCAAACCCTGACCTCTGGGTGGAGGCACCCGCCATTGGATCCAGGCCCCTCAACCTGTTAGTGGCAAATCAGGCAGGGGTAGTAGCCCCTGGGATAGCACCATCTAGGGGTTACAGTAGCTTTAAACAGCACAATAACAAGTCAAACACCCCAAATCATGTTTTTATACACAGGAACAGTCTGCACTAACGCTGCAGTACTTATTTTAACTTTTTATTTAATCTCTTTGTTTTCAGGCAGCAGAAGCGAGCTCTACAGCAGAAGCGGCTGAGAGAGTTACTTCTCCCTTGCAACAGCCTACTTGCTCATCTTCCAGTCTGCAGAGACCGCTTTAAATGGGGCTATCTGGCAATCTGTTCTGGTGTTGGAAACACTCTTGTTTCTTGTGGGATTCAAAATCTTCCACAGAATTTACATAGCAGGAGGCTTTAAAGGGGTCTGCTTTTAACTTCATGTGGCAGTTTTGATGGCTAGAATGACAACAGATTAAAGGTATAGCACAGGTGGGCAGATAGGAGAACAGAATTGTCAGGTTGGCCACCCTGTCAAGAAATTGAGGATAGACAGAAAAGTTTAAGAGAACAGAACAGAGTGAAAAGAATAAATGTTTTGGTTTTTTTTATTTTATGTTGACATTCTCATCCTGCCACAAAGATACACAAAACCCCTGGGCTAGATGAAGCGGAGGGAAAATGTTTACAACTAGTTGCAGATTATATCACACCAACAGTTACTTATATATTCAACTGGAGTCTATGTACAGGTTTTTTTTTCCAACATTGTGGAAACAAAGTAAAGTAGCACATATTTTTAAGGGTGTGGACTCTCAGGATCCTGAAATTTTCAGCCAATAGCATTATTGTCAATCCTGTCTAAATGTCTTGAAAAACATGTACACTCACAGCTGACAGATTATTTGGAAACATATAGATTGTTGACACATTTACAGTCTGGCTTCAGGGCAGGACATTCCACTACCATGGCTTTGATAGAATTTAATTATGTGGTGACAACTTCCCTAGAGGCCAGGCTGGAAACTGCTGTCCTTTTTGTAGATTTATTGAAGGCCTTTGACATGGTGGACCACTCCCTACTGTTAAAGAAAATCAGGGTGCTAGGGATAGATGATGGCCCCTGGGATGGGATCAAGTCCTATTTGGCAGATCAGTCCCAGAGGGTGTCAGTGTCCCAGACCCTTTCTGACAGTAAAAATGTAACCTGCGGACTTCCACAGAGATCAATCTTGAGACCGCTATTGTTTTTGTTGTTCAGTAATGACCTTCTACAGGTCATGCAACATTCAAAAATAAAATTCCATGCTGACGACATGGCACTAACTGCAACTGAGAATAGTCAGCTGGACTTAGAAAAAAGTTACAAACAGATTTTGACAGGATAAGGGAATGGTTCACCAGGTCAAAGCTTCAGATGAATATGAAGAAAATGAAGGTGTTGTACTTTGGAGTGAAGAAATGGAAATTGCGTACTTATCGTAGTTATTGATCTTCTTGAACAGTCTCCATCACTCATTCACACTAGTGGGTTATACGTCAGAGGGCAGTATCTGTGACAGAGCCATATATTGGCAGTCCGTAGTCCACCAGGGAACCCACTGAACTGTGGACTGCTATGCTGAGGGCTTCAGGGGTCAGGCTCTGCCTATGGCGATAAAGTAGCCCTAAGCATTTGTTGATTGTTTTAGCTGAGATGTCTATGTGGAGGGTGTAGGAGAGCAAGCTGTCAAGAGTAATTCCAAGATATATGAAGTGATGAAAACGTTCAAGAGGAACACCACCCCTATCACATATTGATAGCGGGTAGTTTTTGTGCTTGTTCTTAATGCTGGTGAACAACATGGTTTTTGATTTTTTGTAGTTCATTATCAATTTATGATTTTTGAACCACGACAATGATGGTGAAGTCACATTGTAGCTGTTGCTCAAGAGCATTGGGGTCAGAGCAATTAGAAAAGATAACTGCATTATCCGTATAGAGGAGGATACGGCTGGCTAGGGGGAGGCAATTCAGAAATAGGCTAAAGAGGAGGGGGCCCAGTATTGACCCCTGTGGAATGCCTGAGCACACAGGCTTGCTGTCGGAGAGAAAGGTATCTATCCTGACTTGCTGTGTTCGGCAGTGCATGTAGCTGCAGAACCATGCAGCCGCCTAAGGGGCAAGGCCTATGGCAGTGAGTTGGTCAACTAGGAGGGCATGGTTGACCATGTCAAATGCCTTTGTTAGGTCAATATAGATAGCCCCAACTAGCTGGCCAAGATCGAGGGATTTATGGACGAAGCCTGTGAATTCCAGGAAGGCTGTAGTGGTGCTACGCCCAGCCCTAAAGCCATGTTGCTCTGCGTATAGGAGCATATGCTTGTCCAGATAATCGACAAGTTGGTCAGCAACGATTCGTTCAAGGGCCTTCGAGAGCGGTGGTAGTATAGAGATGGGTCTATAATTCCCGGGGAGGGCACGATCCCCACTCTTGTACACAGGGGTGACCACTGCAGCCTTCCATTTTTGGGGGGATACTGCTAGACGGAGCAAGAGGTTAAGGATATGGGTGAGAGGGGACAGGATTTCTTTAAGTGAGAGCGAGATTAGTTTCAGGTTGAGGTTATCCCTACTGAATCTCTCCTTCCCATGCACTTTGAGCAGATATTTCCTGGTTTCTCTGAAAGTAATAGTCTTGAAGCGAAAGGGGGGATGCGATGGGGATTGCGTGGGTGCAACAGGGATGGTGGGGGAGAAGAAGTCAGCGGGGAGAACATGCTGCAAGTTGGTGAAGGCATTGTTAAAGGTGTTGGCGATAGATTTAGGGTCAAGGATGAGGGCGCCATCAACGCAGAGCATGGTAGGGGCTGTTTTGGGTTCTCGCCCGGTGACCTCATTTAGGTTAGGCCATAATTTGCGCCCGTCATTCCAGTTCTTGGTTAGGGCATCTTTATAGTATACATTTTTGGCTAATCGGATAGTTCTGGTATAGTTGTTCCTCGCACGTTTGTAGTTCAGGATATCAGACTGCTTGCCAGTGGCCCTAGCTATATGCCAGAGGTGTTCTCTGTTTTTCATTAGCTCAAGGGTATCAGGGCTCATCCAGGGGTTAAAATAGCCTTTGATCTTCTGCATTTCTATGGGAGCATGGGTGTCACAGATTGTATTGAAGAGGAGGATGAAATGGTTGAGCGCATCGTCAACGTCAGAAGCCTCAAAATCCGAGGACCAATCAGCATTGAGGAGATCCATTTTGAAGCAGTCAGCGTGACCAGGTTTGAAAACCCAGCTGGTAATCTTTCTAGGAGGCGGTCTGGAGAAACTATTAGCCCAACTGAACATGACAGGGGAGTGGTCACCGATGTCGTCCAGAAGGACGGCGGCAATAGAGGCATGCTCAGGTCAGTTGGTGAGCACTCAGTCAATCAAAGTACTAGTGCACGTCCTGTAGTTAGTCCTAGTGGGAGTTTCAATGAGTTGGGTAAAGTGAATAGCCTGGATTGCATTCTTGAATTGGTTAGCTTCAAGGGCAAGCCAATTAATATTGAAATCACCTAAGAGTATAACCTCAGAGCTTAGGGTTAGGCTTCCAAGACAGTCTATGACAGCATGGAGACCTTGGGCAGAGTTATTGGGGGATGTAGACAGATAGAATTGTGACAGTTTTGTTGTGGGCCCCAAGAAGAACCTCAATAGCAAGGGCCTGGGCGAATGACCCTAGGCTGGGAAAATTCAGGACTATGCCCTGAAGGCTGTCCTTAAGGTAGATTGCACAGCCGCCACCTCTTTTAGATTTATGATCTTGCCTAAAGATCGACTAGCCTGGTAGACTGATGGCTCCATCAGGGATCTTGGAAGTGAGCCATGTCTCTACCACAGACAGTACGTCTGGATTATGTAGGGCTACCCAGGCTTGAAGGTTGTCAAACTTTGTTGTCAGGCTGCAGATGTTTAGTGATGCAAAGATTAAGGTGCCTGTTTTCGGTGCGCTCAACCCCTGAAATAGAGGAGGGCCGGGATTAGGGTAGACATTACCTGAGAGCAGTAGTAACAGGAGTATCAATCTGACCAGGTAACTGTTAAAGTGTTTAAGGCTAGCTTTGTGCTGTCTTTGTGGATTCATCTGAGCTGCATGCTTATCAGAGAATGGCCAGTTTAGGCAGGACTGTGGGAGGGGGAAGCCCTGGCCGAGCTGGATGCGTTCTGGGCAAGGTAGGCCAGGGTGTGTTGTTAGGCACGCAGTTTGCACGTGGGCCACAGCTATACACAGATGTTATAGTGCTATAGATGTTACCATAAGGGTGCTCCATGATAAGAGGGTCAGCTGATTTAGGGTCATTCAGTGGCTGCAAACAGAGAGTGGGCAGGAGTATAAGAATTAGCATTAGTCTGGTTGCCATGTCCAAGATTGGAAAAGGGTGGTGGCACAGCTAGCAGGGTCTTGGGAGGGGGAGGAAAGTAAAAGAAATTAAGATATGATGGAGCTAGGGGGTGTCCTGAACTTATAGGCAGATGTATACCCTTACAGTTTGGCGGTGACCTAAAAAGGAAGATGTCTTTAAGGGGAGGACAGGACAAGTGTTAGGCCTAATTGCTGCACTCTGTAGAGTTGCAATGTTAGCGAGAAGGAAGGAAGAAGATTGCATAGGGGTGGTAGCAAGGGAGGAGGGAGAGTATTTAATAAAAGCTGGAGGTGGGGGTGGTGGGGTGGACATAAAAATTCACACAAGGAGGAGACAGTAGGAGAGAAAGTGAAGCAGAAATGGCATTATTTGCAGGGCAAAGTTTACAACTGTGACCCAAATGAAATCTAGTCTAAACAGAAAAAACTGTACCATGTTAAAGTTAGTTTCTACTCCAGGGTACATTAGCACTGGACCTTAAAACAGAGAGAGCTGTAATACTTCAAAATCTACAAACCTGCAGCCTAAAAGAACTTGCACTTCAAACTACCCTTGCAGTGCAAAATTGCTGTAAACAGGCTTAGGTTCACGTCTAGATTAGGATTCATAGGACAATTTGGGGAGGCTTAACCAGTGCCACAACCAGTATGTAACATTAGCTTAAAGTCCAGAACGAAATGGAGTAGCAAAGAAATTAAAGAACTGCAGCAGCCTGGCAGCAGGCAGAGATGATGGTTCTGGCCAGTCAGGTTTCAGCAGCGTACCTTCGGTCTGTTGATCGGAGGGCAGTACAGCGAGTAAGAGAGCTGGCGGACAGAAGAGGCTCGCCCGGCTGCTTGCAGCAGCAGCGGTCCCCATGTCAAGGGTGAAGCTTCGGTCTGATAATCGGAGTTCAGTACAGCAAGGAAGGCAGCTGGCAGACAGAAGAAGCCCGCCCAGCTGCTTGCAGCAGCAGCGGCACCCGTGTCAAGGGTGAAGCTTCGGTCTGGTGATTGGAGGGCACTACAGCGAAGAAGGCAGCCGGCGGACAGAAGAGGCCCGCCCGGCTGCTTGAAGCAGCAGAGGCACCCAGTTCCCTTCCCAGTGCTGTCAGCGGCACCAGGCACTTCTGTGGTGCTGTGGGTGGTGCCAGAAGAAGGACCAGAGCAAGCATCAGAGTTGGTGTCGGAACCCAAAGTGGCACCAGGAATGCTGCAGGCCTGGGCCCCGGCACCAGACCTGGTACCAACCAGAGAAACAGTAGCAGAAGACAGAGCTGAAGTAAATGGAGGCCTAGAACCAGGCCCAGGGAGGTCTCTTTCATCACTGGAGTCCAGAAGGTTGAGGCCACCTCCAAACCCCTCCTCAGGGACATCACATCACTTAGGGGAGGAGATCCAGAAGACCTCCACTGGATGCCTGGAAGGAGGGGACCCGGTCTTACGGATGGCACCACCCCACTCACCAGCACTAGCCTTAATGCCAGGAACCAAGGCATCACCAGACTGCAATACCAAGGTGCCCGCTGGTGTGGGCCCAGTATATAACTTCATCCACACCACAGGGGGTGTCTGTGGCCCCAAAGGGGCTACAGACTGGGAGGGGTGCTCAGGCAGTCCCCCAAGGCACAGCAACTATCCACCCAACCTCTCCCTTAGGCCCTCCCCTGGCTCGGCAGGGTGAAAAGAAGGAGGGGCCTGTTCTCCATCAGCATGTATAGTGCTGGGGGGGTGCTCAGGGGAAGAGACCAGGGAATTTACCTTGCAGTTTTGTGTCTGACATCTGCCTCCAAAGGTAGGGTGCTCATGGCCCCACCTCATCCTGCAGATTTCAAGGGTGTGATAATCCACTGAGAAGCAGGCATTGCACTAATCCATATCATGACTAGGTCCAAGGCAGGCCATGCACTCATCATGCTAATCCCAGATGGAAATATGGCCCCCACAGGAGCACCAATGCATAAGGGGCTCATCCATTCTTTTCGTGGACTTCTTTTTCTTGAACTCCTGGGAGTCAGACATGATGACAACAGAATAAAAAAATAAGGATAGTATAAGCACCCTCTGGGAGCTTAGTAGTTAAAATCTAGGTAGCTAGGCAGAGAGAGCAATGGTGCTGGTAGGCCTGGGATGTGGGCCTGCTTGCTGCTGGCAGGTGGGGCCCCATCCCTAGGGGTATAAAAAGAGGGTCGTTTGGCACCAAGGGGAATTCCTGGGAGACAGAGAGGAAGAGAGAGTCAGGGGTTTGGCCCACAAGTTCAGCCGGAGAGCTGCAATGGGGCTAGTGTGGGCCACTTGCTGCCCCGACCCTCCTCCCTTGAAGACCCACATATGGGAGTGTGGTGGTGTGGACCATAAGTGAAGGGGAGCCATGGAGCACAAGTCTGGGTCCTGTTGGTGCCAGTTGGGAGCCAGAGCCCGGAGAAGCGGAAGTATGAAGGCCCACCAAGTGAACTCTGGCACCTTGGTAGAGTAAGCAGAGTAAGAGTAGGGGCCCTGTTTTCTAAGTAATTTCATCTGTGGGCGAGTACAGCCTGAGAGTCAGTGAGTGTTTCTGTGGGTGGGCCTGCTCTGGCAGATGTGGCCTGGGGTGCAGTCCAGAGGTGGCAGCCTGGACTGTTGAGGGCATAGTGATGGCAGCCTACCCTTTTTCCCCTGGCCGGTGGCTGCTACAGTGTTTGTGCTCTCAGGAGGTGCAGACTGTGGAGGCAGGAAAAGATCCATGTGGGGAATAATTGGTTTGTGACCCCAGTGGGGTGGAAGGCTGTCTGGGTGTTCCGTGTGGTACAGCAAGCAGTCCCCTGGGTGATGGCAGTCCAGAAACTAGAATTTGCTGCATGAGAGGACAGTGCCTGGAATTATTGAACAGGCCAGGGGTATGCATAACCACCTAGAAGAGCCCAGCTGCAGGCGTGTGGCATCAGCGATTGGGTATCCAGAAGGTCTTCAGTGGTTCTGTTCATGCTAAAAAGAACACCGCTAGTGAAAGTAAGACCTCACAATAAGTTTCTACTGTCCCAATCCCATTTCTTTCTTTGTCTTGTTATAAACAGGGGTTACTTAAAACTCTTGGGAGCATTCTTCTTATATGCTGTCACAATTGCTACCCAGTTTGAGAACTGTTGAGTCTAAGAGAAGGGGAAAAGTAAGCAAGTGCCTAGTAAAGACAGAGTAAAGTGAAGGAATGGCAATGATAGTGTTCCTAAGTTGGAAATACTTCTAAGTATGGCCTGTTCGGCCCACCATTTGTGCTGCTGTCAGGAACGTAGCCTTTTCGGCTCAAGGGAATGTCTGCATGCAATAAATCAATCTGTTGGAAAAAGAGATTGTTGCAGAGGAAAAGTCAGGCTTCTACCAGTGAAGTGCCCCCACCGTGTTTTGTTACCCCCACGCTCCATGGAGTGGTTTATCAGATTTCTCATTCCATATTAATCAGTTTTTGTACTTTTGATTCTGGAGTGGACATTGAATTTAGTTGATTTAAACTGTTGCATGTGTGCCTGTTAATGAACATTGCCACCTGCAGTTAGCCCACTGAAGCAAAGAAGTGTACCTGCTCCTCATTCTGCGAAGCCATCTCACAACAAACAACAGAACCAGGTAATGAGCTCCTTGGATCGTGTTTTCTTGGGTTATGCAGTGCCCCCTCCCATCAAGATACTCCCTGGATACCCCTAGACATCGGAAGTGGGGGGCATACAACTGAAAAGTGAAAGAGACTTGGCGCCATAAACAGCGGAGGTTAGAAAACAAGCTAAACCAAATACAGCATCAAGAAGTCAAAAGAACTGAGGTGGTGACACAGGTGAAATTCACTTCCAAGGGTAGTCCCACAGTGTTGCCTAGATGGCGGGAAAAACAGAACTGAGGTAGGAAGTGTGCCAATGTCAGTTACTGGCCAATCCATGAGCAGCACATCACACATCTGCCTTGTTAGTGGTACCATCACCAACGTCGGCCCCCTAGCTCTAAGCTGTGAAAATGTGTAACCCCTTGGTGGCATATCCCAAGGGCTACTACCCCTGTCTGCACTGCTAGTAGCCGGTTAAGGGGCCTGAGTTCTGAAACGGGTGCCACCACCCAGAGGTCAGGGTTGGTAGTGGTCAAACTAAGCTGGGCACAGCTCTCCGGGACACTGTAACCCCCCTCTCTCCCTTTCTAGTCGCCTGAGCAATATACGATAATCACTTTCGCAGTACCCCTTGTACACCATACCAGTATCCACACTGTTTGCACTTACCACCAGGGCTGGTTCCTCTGGCTTGACCCTGGGGACCCCCTGTAAAACAAGGTTATGCACAGTAAATAGCAACAGTACAGTAGTCTTGGCACAAACTGGAACCACAGTCGGGTTAAATGCAGCAAAAAAGTCAGATCTGATTTATTCAGGGGACTTGAACAAGGAAGGGCCGTAATCAGATTGATTGGCTTAAAGGCTATATTAATCAAACAGTTATGCATGCATTTTAAGTCCCCACACAGTCACACCTCTGGGTACCCAGGTAGGTAGACGATGGGCTAGCCAGGAATGTTGCAGCTGGCTGGGGCCCTGTGATGGAAGAAAGCAACATGCACAACACACACTATTTGTAATCCGGAGCCGGCGGGCTCAGTTCGTGAAAGAAAAAGCAACCAGACAATCAGATGACAACACCTTAGACTTAGCTGTTGTTTCAGGGAGCTACACTGATGTTTACTCATGATACCCAATACTGGACACAGGCAGGACGAAATCAAGACTGCAGGTTGTTGAGCTAGAGTGCTCGGAGAAATAGGGCCCATACGAATCATCGAGGCGTTGTTCCTGTTCAAGTGTTGAGCAGGGGTCTGATCCCCAGGCGGGTCTCTCATCGATGGCTTTCTCTGTGCAGTGGGTAGTTGGGCTAGGCTAGTGTGGCAAGGCCCAGGCTCAATGGAGATGATTTTGGATTCAGTCCGTGGGTCTGGATGCAGCTTCCAGCAAGCAGAATACAGTTCAAACCACAGTGGGGAACCAAATCACGACCCACTAGCAGCACACAGCACACTTACACGTAAGGAAATTCTAATGCAGCTTCCAGCAAGCAGAACACAATTCAAACCACAGTGGGGAACCAAATCACGACCCACTATAAGCACACAACACATTCACATGTAAGGAAATTCCACTGTACCAGGCAGAAGGCTCTCCAGTCGCAATTATAGAGTATCTGCACAGTCCAGGAGTTCAAAGGTGACTGGAAGTCCAGGCAGGCTGATCGCATTCAGCAAATCTTCGGTCTTCTTCGGGTAGGAGCCTGGTCACAATTCAGTGGCTTACTTTGCACTCCAAGTTTGGATTCCGTCCGAAAAAGGCACAAGTTCCCTCTCAGGGACAGCAGACATGCAGGCCAAAACCCAGGCCTTTCCACAGTTCTCCCATGCGAATCTACTCCGGGGCTGCTGCTTGAATCATTCAAGCTGTTATCTCTTCACTTCCCAACTGAGAACTGAAACTAGCTGCAAGCAGCTTGGGCATTTCCCCAAGATCCAAAAGGTTCGGTTGGCTGATCTGTCTGCCAGTCACATCAAGGGCTCCCCCTCCAGGTTATTTTAGGCGCCAAAATGCAAAAACTACAATTCCTACAATATCTGACCCCACCAAGCCCCTGCAGGCAGGCTCCATTTTAGAGTCCCAACAGTACTGATTGGCCCATTCTGACAGTCCCGGGCTAAGTTGGTGGAGATAAACAAAACAGTCCTTGCTGCAAAGAAGGCAGGTTAGAACAAACTGCAATATTATTACTACTACTCTAACAAATGATCGGCAAACAAGCACATCTTCTAACAGAGCTCCCTTTTAGATTAATTAAGACTGCAATCCAGGCAGCTCTTAAAGAGACAGTACACAGAGGCTATACAAGCATTCTCTGGCAATACATTTAATCTACTAAAACGCAGAACACCAGCCTGGCAGTGAGCATTTAGGCAAACTCAAGGAAGACTTTTCGGGAACCCACATTTGTAGGGGGGTTACATTTGCTCCTGTGGGGTCCTAGTGCCTCCAACACAGATACAATAGTGGGAATGAATGGTGAGGACTGATTCTATGAAGATCTATGAATATATAACCAAGTTATGAACAGGCAAGTTGACCAGGCGAAAGTCTGATGGTTGGACAGTTTCTCCTCAATTTTTAAAGACACAAAAGGATTGCAGGGTGATTTCTGGTAAAGTGCAATCCAAGAAGATTGATTTCAGTTTGCTAGCTACAGGATAAGGATAATGATACCTTAATTTGAATATTCAGTCCAAGTATTTGCATTTGAAGCCCAAACATTTGGGTATTCATTATTCAGTAATTATGTGTGTTCGGATTAGGTTAAACAAAGCATTTAAAAGCATTTTCCCCACCCCTAGGTGGCTTTAGATATCCTCAAGACCACTAATAACTCTTTTAATGGTCTTATGCCCTTCACAACCTCCCTTCCAGCCTCCCATACACCGCAAAACAACTAAAAGCTCAAATATTTTGGGGAGTAGGCACACACAGTTCCAGCTCTTGACAGCATCTTCAAGAAATCCTTCTCCTTAGCTCAACTTGCCCCACCCCAAAATATTGTATATGTTCAGATAACCCCCTTCAGATCCAATCCTCAATTCCTAGCTAGTCATCAGGCTCCCTCCCAAAGCTGATGCATGCTATAAATCTAA
Organism: Neoceratodus forsteri; assembly: GCA_016271365.2. NCBI lineage: Eukaryota > Metazoa > Chordata > Ceratodontiformes > Ceratodontidae > Neoceratodus > Neoceratodus forsteri. Next base: position 1,100,071,235 of record CM057456.1, on the reverse strand, counting down.
AGCTGTCAGCTGGCAGCAGGCTTCAGCTACCTGTAATGTAATGTAAACAAAATGATTCAGGACCAGCAGAGCAGAGCCTACGAGGATCAGTTTAAGGCACTGAACATGTACTTGCTGCGGGCCAGACGGGAGAGGAGAGATATGATAGAGACCCTCAAGTTCCTGAAGGGAATGAACATGGTAAACTGCGAGGAACTATTCTGCGGCAATAGCAGCTCAGGTAGACAAGTACGTGAGTGGAAAATGGTGGGGGCGAGGTCAGGAGGGACGTGATAAAGTTTTAATTTACAGACTGGGAGGCTGTGCCATGGAAGAGTCTGTCAGCTGATGGGGTGGGTGCCAAAACCATTAACGGTGTTCAGCATGGCTGGGACAAAGTGAAGGGCTTAGGAGTAACTCAGGACAGTAGCAGTAAACGGGGAGCATGAAGGTGGGGAGTGTGCGCTAAAACTGCATATACACAAAAGGTCTTAGGGTTTGATAGGATTTTACAGGCAGCCTGGATGGACCAACTGTCTTTTTCTGCTGTTACTGTCTGTGTTTCTATGTTTCAGCACACCAGTGGGTTGGGGGAGCCGAGCAGTTTGCTTAGCATCCCTGAACAGTGCTGCTGCACAGACTGCTCTGCCTCCCACCCTTCCCGCACACTGAAGATTACTGGTAGTTGACAGATTTAGACTTAGAACATTAGCCAAGTTGGGGGAAGGGGTTCTGACTAACTGGGAACTGAGATTTTTACTACTGCACCCTGAATCATGGATTGTGGCTGGGAGGGGTACCGGAACATATACAGTATGCTATTTCTGGAGCCAAGACAAGTCAAGCTAGAGAAATGAGAAATCTTTTGAAGTCAACCTAGGGATCTGGCCCTTTGCCAGCTCTGCTGAATCTTTTGGTTGTTAGTTTTTTGTACTGTGTATGGAAGGATGGAGGCAGGTGGGGAGGCAGGCAGGCAGCAGTGAGGGTGGTAGAGGGTGGCAGACCACTGAAGGGGGGGGTCATTGGTGGCCATGGGAGCAGCCTTGACCACTTGGGGGGATAGATTTTTTTAAATGTATTGCAAATGTATTTATCCCCGTATGCCATTACCATGAACGGTGAACAAATAATTACAGTATTTATTGTTCATTTCAGAATAACAAACTGTGTATCATCTGTGGCAATCAAGAACATTATTTGGTGTGGTGCAGGACCCTAATACAGAACATAGTTTCAGTCTTATAGGTAAGGAAAATATTTCAGATCCAAATATGTAGCAGTCGGTCAATGTCACAGTTATGGCATGGGTGGCTATAGCCTCTATAACTCACTCTAGATAACACATTGAAGGGTCCCACTTCATAAAACTTCTGGACATGGTTCAGTGTAGTAAAACTGAGGGGCACATTCTACAAACGGAGTTTACTATACCTTTTAAAGAGGCATCTGTTCCTTTCCATACTGAAGAGAAACCGTAAAGCTCTAAATGCATAACACTGTAAATAAAAGATAAATGTCAGGGTGATGAAACCATGCTCAAAGTATACAGTATTATATTGAGGAAGTTTAGCCTAGAGGTTAGATAGCAGAACTGAGAGCCTGGAGAAGCAGATTTACTGTAAATCCCCTCCAGTGCCACTTACTAATTTTGTGACCTTGATCCCGTTACAGTTAACATACTTGTGCTTGACATCTCGGTAATTTCTCTTAAATCTGTATCTGTCTTTTTTTCAAATAAGCTTTTTATTAGACTACATTACTTGAATCTCTTCACCTCCCGCACCGCCTCTGCTTTTCATATGAGTTCTGGTTCTCTGCTCTTTCGTCCTATATTTCCTCTTTCCTCTCCCCATCCATCCATCTACTCCTCCTGTTCCTTCCACCCTTCTGACACTCGCTCCTTTTCATCTCCAATGCAAAACCTCCCATGGTCAATGGGCCTTCTCAGTCCACCTCTCTAACCTCTGGAACAGCCTCCCCCTCCCCATTCACCTTTCTTCCTCCCCAGAAACTCTTAAACCATTCCTTAAATCCCACTTTACCCCTTCCTCCTCCTGTTCTCTCCTTCTACTTGTCCCTTGCCCTACACTCCTCCTATCACCTGTCCACCTTGCCTTCAGATGCCCTCTCTCCTCCTGTGCCAGTTCCCCCACTTCTCTCTCTCTTCCTACAGAGCTTCTGCCTGTTTTCTGCCTCCAGTGGTCCACTGGACAGCCTCTGTCCCCTTCTTACCCTATGCTTGAGCCAGCCACTCCTATTTCTTGTGCCAATCATGCAGCACCCCTATTTGTGAGCTATTGGATACTCTGACTGTTAATTCTATTTGATTGCTACTGTACTGCTGCCAGTTACCCAATTGCTTTTTTTATTGTAAATATTTACTTGTACATTTGTCCTTCTTCTTTACTTTTTTCTGCTTATTTTATATGACAGTCACCAACTTTACTCTTTGTATTTGTTTGTATTATTGCTTAATTTTGTAAGTCTCCCCACCCCCACCTCGGAGTCACACCAGGAAACAAGCGTTGGCTCACTGTACCTCTCCCAGTCACCAATTTACAACTAAATAAGAATTTTTACAGATTATAAAACCATAGCACTCAGCAAACCTGCCAAAGACCTTATAGTACGAATCAACAAATACTGCAAGAGCCAATAATAAAGATAAATAGAAAAACCTAAACTAATGAGTCTGAGAAGAAAAAAAATGAAAATTGATTTAATTATAAAAGCAAGCACCGAGTCAAACTGCATCGTACCTTGTGCATTACAACACTGTAGACACCATGTGGTGATTAGGAAAGGTCTACAGATCATACATGGGGGGGAGGAGATCCAGAGTGTTCGGGCACAAAGTTCTGCTACACTATGAATACTGTGTTCTAGGAATCTAAATATAGTAACCAGGTATTATGCACTCATTTTGATAAGTGTACCAATAGTAGTAGTAGATTTTTATAATAATAACAATATAATAATAAACTTTATTTAATATAGTGCCTTTCCAATATCAAGGCGCTGCACAAATAGGTAAAATTCAGGAAATACAATAAATACTGATAAAATCAAAGAAAATCAGGATAGGCTTTACCCCATAAAAAGGTCTTCAATGCCTGCTTAAAGCACCCCACTGTCCTGCACTCCTGTAGCTGATGGGGCAGAGAATTCCAGAGGGTAGGGGCAATGAACCCAAAGGCACGAGCCCCAGATGATGTTAGGCTAACCCTCAGAATCTCCAGCAACCCCTTGTCAGCCAAGTGGAGCTGGCGTAAATGGGTGTAGGGAATTATAATGCATGGACTCTTCCAAAACTCAGAGCATATTTATAAATCTAAAACAAGGGGAAAAAACAGGAGAAAAATACAGAAACACAGCATCAATTCTATGGTATTCTTAAGAAGTGAAGAAAAAATTACTTACCATGCTAATCTTGTTTCTTACAGGGGATCCCTAAGTATGCTTAAACTTTTGCAGTTAGCCTCCTGTGTTGAACTGCCCCGGAGAAAATGGAACGTATGTAAATAATGGTGCCATCACTGGCTCAAGCCACAATTCAAACTGCTACCCCTAGTGACTGTTTCATTCTAAGAAACGCTCAGATTCATTGTGAAGCCAGCAGGGCGAAGACCCTCTAACTAGACTACCCTAAGGAAAAACTTTAAATAAAAGAAAAAACATCAGTCCCTGTAAGAAGAGAAAAAACAGCATAGACTGGTTCAAACTTTAATGCGTAATAAGTAAAACAGACAGGACAGGTAGTGACCACCAAGGATGCAGAAAACCCTCATCTGGTTGTGGAAGGGAAGGAAGGGTGGGAGCTTTAAGCATGCTGAGGGCTACCTTGGAAGAGACAAGATTGCTATGGTAGTTTTTTTCTTCAACCCCAGGAATCCCTCAGTATGCTTAAACTATTGCAGACTATCAAACAGTACATTTGGAGGTTGGGTACAGAACCTACTTAGGGAAAAGGTACTGCAGGACTGCAGTGCCAAACCTGGCATCACCTCTGAACTGTATGTCCAAGTAGTAGTGCTTAGTGAAAGTGTGAACAATTTTCCATGTGACTGCTTTACAAATCTCCAGCAAGGGGATGTCGCTTGCTGCAGCCACTTATGCAGCTGTGCCATGGGTAGACTGTGCTCTGAGACCCAGGGGAGGCTGTTTGCCAGCTTTACTGCAACAAAACAACTGTATATGCAAGCTACTATCCAGCATGCAATAGTTCTCTTGGAAGCTGGTTTACCTTTACCTACTTCCCCAAGAAGATCAAGAATTACGGTAGGTACATAATTTCCATATCTTACTGGACTAAAAGTCTCCATCACTCATTCATACTAATGGGAGAGTACCAAGCTAAAAATCAGTCCCTCGAGTAGGGTGGCAGTAGACAGAGCTCACTCAGGAGAGAAGTCCAAAAGGACTGTCCTACCGAAGAAAGTGAGCTGTCTGGCATGGACATCCAGAACATAGTGCTTCACAGAGGCATGCACTGAGCTCTAAGTTGCCTACTAACAGATGTCTGCAATGGGTACATTACGAATCTCTGCCAAGGCAGCCATGACCACTCTGGTAGAGTGGGTGTGAACCAGACCTTCCAATCTGACCTGCGCCATGGATTAGCAGTGTCGAAGACATGCTACTAACCATGCAGAAATACATCTAATGGCAACAGGCTGACCTAGCCAAAGCATGCTGAAAGATACAAGAGTTGCTTGGATTACATATCCCTTTCATTCTGTCGATGTAGAGTTGAAGAACCCTCTTAACATCCAGAGAATGAAGGGAGTGCTCGCCTTCATTCTGGAAGTTAGCTAAGTGCAATAAGTAAGGAGAAGCAAAGCCTGGTAGAGGTGAAAGTCTAAAACCACTCTGGGTAGTGAGTGTGTCCTGTCACTGTGAAAGACGGTGTAAGGGGGTCTGAGACTGAAGCATGGATTTTGGGGACCTTGTGAGTGAAAGTGACAGTCACTAAGAAGGCTGTCTCCCAGGTCATAAATTTCAGCTTACAGGTAGCTAGCGGCTCAAAGGGTTTACGAATGAGAAATCTAGCACCGGATTAATATCCCATGTGGCCACCGGCATACTGACCAGGGGTTTAGTGTGTAGGATACCTTTTAGGAAAATCTTCACTAATGGTAACTGAGCCAGTGACATGGTCTGTATTGGCTCAAGATAGGCCAAAAATGTGCAAAGGTGTACCTTCACTACCAAGTATTGCAGACCTGCGTTCGACAGGTCCAGAGGCACTCCAACACCTTACTTGGTGGGCAGCCAAAAGAGTCCAGAAGGGACTCTGCACACCAGATGGTGAAACGTTTCCACTTAGCTGCGTAAGCCTTCCTGGTGGAAGGCCTATGCATGGCTAAGAAGATTTCTGCGATTGTCTGGGGCACCTAAAACCTGCCTACTTCTATCTCCACAGGAGCCCAGCATAGATATGAAGGTAGCACAGGTTGGGATGGACCAAAGGTCCCTGTGTCAGAAAGTCTGCTCACAGAGGAAGCTGCCTCAAGGGAACTTCTGACAGTCTGTTGATCAATGGAAATCATATCTGTCGAGGCCAGTATGGGGTGATGAGAATCATCCTGCCCCCCCCCGTGCCTCCAATTTGAGCAGCACCCTCTGAACTAAGGGACGAGGAAGAAAGTGTACAGGAAGCATCTTGTTCACTGCAATCTGAAGGCATCCTGATGGAAAACACCAGGTTCTGGATTTCTGAAGCAGGATAGAGGCAGTTTGTGTTGAGAGGAGATGCAAAAAGAACCAGGTCCAGACTGCCCCACTCATAGAATAGTGACTGCACAATGTCTGAACTAATGCATCATGCTCGAGACACCACTCTCACATCCTCATGGCCTTCCTGCACAGAGGGTAGGGGAGCACTCCATCCTGCTTGTTGATGTAATGCATCACAACTTTGTTGTCCATCCGAAGGAGGATCACTTTGTGGCTGAGGGCATCCTTCAGGACTTGGATAGAGTATAAGACAGCTCTCATCTCTAAGATATTTATGAGAAGATGAAGCTCCTCCTGGCTCCACACCTGAGTATGGAGGTCTTGACAGTGAGCTCCCCAACCGATCAGGTGTGCGACTGTGGTGATGGTGATCTGAGATTTCAGAGGGTAAGGGTTAGACTTTGCCAAAGCTTGCCCAACTGCGTCTGCCATGTGAGTGATTTTGTCCAAGGCTCTGTCACTTTACGTGGAGGATTGCGGGTGCACAGTTGGAGATCACTGCTTGCTACGGACGATGTCATGAGTCCCAGCATCCGCTGCATCAAAAGGGACCCAAACATAGTCATTTTCCGTGACGTAATGAGCTATGAGAAGATGTCATTTCTCTCGTCCTCTGGAAGGAAAACCCCCACCCTGGAGGTATCCAGGAGGGCTCCTATGAGCTGCTGGGAAGGTGAATCTGGTACCTTCCCCGAATCAGAAACCCCCCCATGGAAGTGAGCTACTGAGGAGCTGTAGCAACTGCTTCCTGTGTCTCCTGCCCAAATGGGCTGGCTAGAAGCCAGTCGTCCAGGTAGTGAAGACTTGAATGCCATGTTTTTAGTGAACACCTCCCAGAACAGATACTTGTTTAACCTTCCAAGGTTGAGAATTGGACGCATACTGCCTATTATCTTGGAACCAGAAGCAATGGAAATAGGAGAAAGAATTACTCACCATAGTAATCTTCTTTCTTCCATGGTGTCCTTTAGCGGCCAGGTAGTACTGCCCTGGAGGTGTGGTTTATGCTAATTAATTAGCATCTGCCAGTCAGGAAAGACATTGGGGGTGTGCTGTGGAGAGACTGCCTGAGAAGGCATCAACATTTTTTTGAAGATAAATGGACACATGCCCAAAGTTATGATCCAACAGGAATTAAAAATCATGCAAAAAGCATGTTTAACAATAAACCAGAAAAACTTTGCTTAAAACGAAGTTTCAAGTGGAAATATAGCAAACCTGGTAGAAGGCAAAGGCAGAGACCTCTGTAGTAAGGTTGTCAGGGGAGGAAGGGTGGGAGTCTAGTGATGCTAAAGAACACCTTGGAAGAAAGATTACTATGGTAAGTAACTTTTTCTTCTTATCCCAGGGGTCCTTTAGCATCAGTAACTTAAAGCAGACTACAAGCAGTGTAGTAGGGAGGAGGGCAGAGAACCTATTTAGGAAAGAGGCTCTTCAGCACCACCCTTCCAAATTTGGCATCAGATCTAGACTGTACATCTAGGCAGTAGTGGTTAATGAATATGTGTACAGTCTTCCAAGTGGCTGCTTTGCAGACATTCAGCAAAGGGATGTCTCTAGCAGCTGCTACCGAGGCAGCCATGTCCCTGGTAGAGTGGTCTCTGAGGCCCTCAGGAGTCTGTGTGCCAGCTTTGTCATAGCAGAAATGAATGCAGGAAACCATCCAACGAGAAGTAGTTCTCTTAGTGGCTGGTTTACCTCTACCCACTTCCCGATAGGTAAGGAATAGTTGGGTGGTAGAACCCCTAACTTGTTTAGTGTGTGTTCCAAATAGTGGAACAGGGCTCTCTTAACATCCAGGCTATGGAGTTTCTGTTCCCCAGGAGTGAACTTATCAGTAAAGAACACTGGTAGGGTAATGGACTAGTTAAGGTGGAACTCAGACACTACCTTGGGCAAAAAACGTTCTGATTGTCGTGAGCTCAACTTTATCACTGTTGGGGATAATATCGTTGGGTTCAGTACAGAGAGCCTGCAGCTCTGAAATCCTCCTAGCAGAAGTAATAACTTCCAGGAAGACAGTCTTCCAGGTAACATACTTGAGGTGGGCCATAGCCATGGGCTCAAAGGGGGACTCCGTGAGCTTGGCTATACACAGTTAAGGCTTCAAGGGGGAACAGGTTCCCTAACAGGAAGCTGAAGGTGTGACAGGCCTTTAAAAAACTGTTTGAACACTGTGTGGGAGTAAACAGATTTAGGCTTCCCTACTGAAAGGTTTTATTTATTTATTTAAAAGTTTTACCAGGAAGGCATACTGAGCAGACTACTGCTCAATTCCAGATATGTCCTGGGGAGAAGGGAGTAGGGGATACAGCATAATACACACATCAATGTACACAAATTTGTACTGTATACAAAGTCAATAAATATGACAACATGCAGCATGATATACAGAGACCAGAAAGGTTTAACAGTATACAAGGAAATCATTGTGGGTACTGCAAAATGAATTGTGCACATGGGCAAAAGTGCGAGGCATGTAGCAGTGAAATAAGCATTGGAAAAGATATAAACCAGTCATAAACAGGCAAGCCTGGGCCGGCCCGCCGGCGCAGCAGTAGGGCTACCACTCGTGGCGCCAGCGACCCGGGTTCGGGAACGGACTTGGGCAGCTGGAGGGCCGGCTGGGGGGAGGAGGATTGAGCGCCCAGTGGCTGCTCTCCTCCTCCGGGTGGGGTGGGATGCAAGTCCTGCTGCTATACCACCACCTGGGTGACCACAGCTGGAGGTGCAGCGAGACTGCACACAGCAGGTGGGAAAGACATCTGCCAGGAGCCAGAGCCCCAGCACGTCATGACGAGTTTCGCCCCTAGGCTTCCCTGGAGTGCGGACGTCCCGAGAGCGGGGAGACAAGAAAAATGGAAAAACCCTGCACCAGGCTGCCATAGACGGGACCCGGTTAACCCGAGAACACCCATAACCAGGCTCCATAGAAGGGGCTGGCGAGGCCTTCCGACACAGACTTAAGTACTGAGAGAGGGGATGGGGGAGTCCCTCTCCTCCCCGCCCAAGGGGCAAACCGAGGCAGGATGGGGACAGGTTCGCCAGTAGCCGGAGGGAGGTACCTGGGGCGGGACTACGGGTGCGCGCATGACCTAGGGCTCCCTGAAGAAAGGATCCTGTTGCAGTGAGGAGGGCAGCATAAAAAAATAAATAAATAAATAAATAAACAAACAGGGAAGCCTGAGAAGAACTTCTAGAAATTCATTGACTAGACCTTGGTATTGAAGCTGACATGGGCTCACGAGCAGTTAGAGGAGAAGTGTGGTTTGAGAAGGGAGTTCAGGTGACTACTTGAAAAGGTGGACCGATTAGACACAGGAGGGGAGTTCTATAATTTAGGCATGCAATATCTAAATGCTGCCTGGCCTGCCGTTGTGGACATTAATGGTACATACAGCAACTGAGAATCACTGTTCCTGAGTGAGTACATCGGGAGGGCAGGGGCTGATAGGACAGAGGCAAGATAAGGGGGTATTGATTAGGCCCAGAATTTGGCCATGAATCTTGTGCAATGGAAGTGACGCTGGTCCTGAAGCAATGGGAGGTCCAGTGCCTGGTAGAGGGCACAGTGATGAATGTTGGAAGGACAGTCAATGGCAAAGCGGCAGAAGGAATGGAAGAGGGGGTCCAGTCTGGCTAGGGGGGACTTGGGGGTGGCACTATAGACTACATCCCCATAGTCAAAAATAGGGAGTATCATTTTTGCACAATTGTACAGTGAGCCAGCATCGGGATACAACTATGACTGCGGTACAAGGCACCTAGCTTGGGGTGAAACTTGTTGTGGACTGCATCAGTATGCACAGAGAAATCGAGATGCTGGTCAAGACAGATCCCGAGATAATCTGAAGAAGGTGCAAGCCTCCAGCGAAGTCCCATTCCAAGATGTGGAAGGTGAGGGTGACAGGGAGCTGAGAAAGTCTCTGCCTTGTGCCAAAGGTCATGTAGACAGTTTTCTTGGCAATGAGAAACAGCTGATTTGAGCAAAACCAGAGCTGAACATTATTGAAGGCCTGCTGAAGTCTGGTCACAACATTGGCGGATGAGGGTCCGGAAGTATACAGTACTGTGTCATCTGCATACATGTGAATGGACGCGTGTGACCAGGCAGTGGGCTGATTGTTCAAAAAAATGGAGAACAATAGCAGGCCAAGAACTGAGCCTTGGGGTGCACCAGAGGTAACGGGGAGGGAGGCAGAGGTGGAGTTGCCAATTCAGACAGATTGAGATCTGCCTACCAAGTAGGAGTGGAACCAGCTGGTGGCTGCACTAAAGAGTCCTGCAAGAGAGAGAGAGAGAGAGAGAGAGAGAGAGAGAGAGAGTAGCGAGCGAGCTTAGAAAGGATGATGGAGTGGGAGACAGAGTCAAAGGCTTTTGCCAGGTTGACAAAGATGACTGAGGTAATGTGGCCTATATCCATGCCGGTGAGGATGGCGTTAGTTAGTCTAAGGACACATGAAGTGGTAGAGTGGGACTTCCTAAAACCAGACTGGTAAGGAGTGAAAAAGGAGGAGGAGTCGAGAAAAGCGGAGAGTTGAGAAAGGACAAAGTGTTCCTAAAGTTTTGACAGGATAGGAAGGAGGTAGATAGGGTGGTAGGTCCCAGAAATGGAGAGGTCACCACATTTAGGGAAGGGAATAACTGTGGCATACCTCCACTCTGTGGGGATAGAGGCATGAGAGAAGGAGAGGTTATAGATTGAAGCCAGAGGGATGGTGATGGCAGGGGCAGACAGGTAGAGCATTTTTGGAGTCCAGGCTGGTAGGGCATTTTCCCTTGGAGGGGTTTAAGGAGAGCAGGGCATTGTAAACTTCGGTTGGGGAGATATGGCAGAAGGTGAAAGGGGGGCAGTGAGAGAGCCTAGAACAGAGTGGGTGGGAGGAGGGAGGAGTGTGGGGCCAGAGGGATAGTGGCCAGCAGAGATGATGTACAGTTGGTAAAAAAGGTGTTGAATTCAGTGGCCACTGTGAGAGGGTCAGTGACTGTGGAATCACCTACATTTAGGACCGGGGTGAGCAGCTGCAAGGGAGAGGAGAATAATGATATGACTACCTTCCAAAATTTAGCAGGGTGGCTTAGAGTTACATAGAAGGTGACTTTGAAGTATTTGGATTTTGCCCCGCAGATTTGCCTTGTACAAGAGTTACGTGGGGTCCTATACTTTTGTTGATCTGCAGGTGAGCGGGATGCCTTGAGGGACTTCCATGACTGATCCCTGGCTCTAAGGAGGGCCATGATGTTCGCTGTGATCCGTGGCAAGTGGGCACCCCACACCCGAGGCTCGTCTGAGTGGGGGATGCAAGTTCCAGACTGCGAGAAACCTGGATTTGAAGTACTCCAGTGTGGAGTCTACAGAGGTGGCCTAGGAGATAAATAATGAGTCCGTCTTTGCTAGGTCATGTAGGAGAGATGCAAGGTCTAAGGGTTTAAAAGATCTAGTCAGTAGAGTCCTGGGGGGTGGTGCCTTGGGCCTGAATATTTTTCTCACAGACTAGATCATGTGATGATCACTTAATGAGTCCGGTAAGAGGCCAGAGGCAAGTATTCAATGAGAGTGAGAGGTTGGAGGTGAGAGACCAGTTCAGGAGGGAGTGGTTTGGGGATTTATAATTGAGGTGTGTGGGGTCTGTGCGTTAGACTGAGGGCGGTCACCTGACTGCATAATTTGGCACTAGTATTGGAGAGCCAGTTTTGGTTAAAATCACCAAGGATATGAAGCTCACCCCTGGAGGCCTGAGAAGACAGGACACCAGGAGTTCTATGATGGAGGGCAAGCTGGAGTCTGGTGAGCAGTAGGATCCATCAATGAATATTGGGCGAGTGTAGGGGAGGGAGAGTTTAATTAGTAATGTATCGATGGTTTGTGATGGCAATGGTAGAGGAACTGGTGTGAAATGGAGTGAGGCCTCTGATGTACATGGCTAGTCCATCTCCTCTTTTGTTACCTGGACGATCATGTCGTAGAAGAGTGTAGCCAGGAATTGAGAATTCAGCATCCTTGTTGTGTGGTTTCAACCAGGTCTCGGAAATAATCATTATGTCTGGTCTAAGGAAAGAACAATATGTTGCAGCAAGGGTAGCTTGTGTAGGAGGCTACAGATATTCAGGTGGGCAAGTTTAAGGCCCTTGGGAGTTGGAATAGATGAGGCAGGTGTGGTCTGGGAGGGGGCTAGGTCTGGGGTTCGGCTCAACATCACCGGATAGGAGAAGCAGAAGTGATAGCAGAAGTTTGGTTTTGGGCTGGGCCTGTGTAGGCTTGCAGTGTGCTGTGAGTGACTGCAAGGATGGTGCTAAGATGCCATGTGCAGGGAAACTGAAGAATGTTAGGCCAGCATGGAAGGAGGGTAGAAGGATGGCTGGGCCAGATACCAGGTATGGTAGGGGAACAGCAGGAGGCCTCTTAGTGTGGAGGGAGGTTGCTAGAATAGCCGGGGCACAAACCACCTGCTTGCAGGGCTGCAGATCAAGGTAGGAGGAAGGTGGGAGGGACAGCAAGGGGGCAAGTAGTGAAATTACTGTTTGGTAGAGAGGCAGCATTGTGGGTATACTTGTGTAGAGGAGAGAGATTAGGTTAGTAGCGGCCACTAGTGGTTGATGTTGATAATTTGCAGATGGGGAAGGTAGCTGTTTGTTTTTTTCATCATGTGCACATGTGTATATAGAAGGAGTTCACCAAGGGTGGTGGTGGGGGCGCAGCCGACACAGCGCATCGGCAGGGCCTCTCCACACTATAAAATTTAAAAGATCCTCCATTTCTTTCTGTGTACATGCTGTACCTGCATTCAGTGAGTCAGACTGCAGCTCAGGGAGGGCGACACAACCTTGCCCTCACGACCGCCTCCAGGGGCTGTGAAAGGAAGCAGAGAAGAGAAAGGGCTTTATTCAGGTAAGAGGGAGGGAGGGAGGGAGGAGCTGAGTTATGAAAGGCAGTGGTCTGGCTAAGCCCTACAGAGAGAAGTGCGCAGCTGAAATTAATTAGATGCGTGGGGGAACTGCGAGTTGCAGTACCAGCTTAAAACTGTGACTGCCCTCAGAAATTACATTTGAACAGTGCCCTGCCTGCATAAGTTGAGTTTTACACAGTGCGCTGCCTTCTGATTTAAGTATACAGAGAGCTCAGAATTAAAAACCTGGCTGAAGTAAATTAAATCAGAATTAGCTTTCAGTATTTAGGTATATACTGTGCACAGAATTAATATGAGCCACGCAGTAAAATAAGGCACTAAGCCAGGCTAAAGTAAAAATTAAATCTGCACTGAAATATCCACGGTAAATACGAGCTGAAGTAATTAAATCAAACTGGAGCACACAGTAAATACGAGTTACACAGGCTACAGGAACTAACTGGAGTGCTCTCTTAAAACAGGCATAATTAATTCAAATAAAGAGGCTGAAGTCACAAATGAATTAAAGTACAGGCAGAAATGAGCAGAGAACTACTAAAGACCGCATAAAATAGTAAATAAAAATCTATCAGTATTGCTCTGCTGATAGAAATAGGCAGTCCCAGTTTAAAAATGGTGCCAAAAACTTCCACACTCCGAAGTTCAAAAAGATCCTCTGTTTCTTTCTGTGTACACGCTGTGCCTGCATTCAGTGAGTCGGACTGCAGCTCGGGGTGGAGGGCAACACAACCTTGACCTCATGACCGCTCCAGGGGCTGCATTCAGTGAGTCGGATTGCAGCTCGGGGGGGGAGAGTGATACAACCTTGTCCTCACAACCACTCCAGGGGCTGCATTCAGTGAGTCGGATTGCAGCTTAGGGGGAGGGTGACACAACCTTGCCCTCACGACTGCTCCAAGGTAAGCCAAAATAGCAGCCAGATGTAGTTTAAATGAAGAGGGCCTCAGGCCTGAGGCCTGGAGATGAACCAGGTAGTCCAACAGAGTGGTGTCAGAGACTGAGAAGGGACTAACCTTCTTGCCCTTGCACCAGATGGAGAATCTCTTCCATTTGGCTGCATACGTCTTTTTTGTTTTAGGTTTTTTTGCCATCCTCAGGATCTTAAGGACCTGTTCTGAGTACTGAGAAACAGGAAACTCTAACTCCACAAGAGCAACGATTTGAAGTGAAGATACTGCAGGTCTGGGTAAGTTACCCCTGAGTGGAGAAGGGTCTGGAGTGAGTAGATGAGGGGAAGATGAATGGGCCTACTGTGTGAAAGAGCTAACAGCAGGGGATACCAAACTTGCCTTGGCCAGTCTGGGGCCACCAGAATCATAAGTGTTGGTTGGAGCCTGAGTTTCAGTAGGACTCTGAAAATTAGAGGAAATGGAGGGAAGGCATAAAGGAACTTCCCTGATCAATCCAACACCAGGGCATCTGTTGGGAAAGTTCCCAGGACTGGTGGCCTGCAGCAGAAGAGAGGAAGCTGGTAATTGAGGGAGGAGGCAAACAGATCTATTTCTGGGGTCTCCCATCTCCTGAACATAGTGGCTAGCACCTGCTAGTTTAGGCACCACTCGCTGTGTCCCTGACTTATGTAGCTGAGGGCATCCGCCAGGATGTTGTCTTTGTCTGGAAGGTGAACGGCTGATAGAGTCACCTTGCGGGTGTAACCCCCCTGCAAATGGGGGTTCCCAAAAGACTTCCAGGAGCTTGCTTGAATGCTCCAAGCCTGAATGGTGTTTGGCATTTAAGCCATTTATCAGTGAGTGTTTTTAGAGCCTCTGGTACTGTCTCTTTAAGAGCTGTCTGCTTGCAGACATAATTAGTTTGTATGGGGGGACTGTGTGCTTCTCTGAGTACCACTCGAGCTGCTGCCAATTCACTTCATTTTGCAGTCACTAGGAGTGCAAAGGAACCTATCTGAAAGATGTAACTGTTTGCCAGAAATTATTTAGAGTAATAATGAAATTACAGTTTGTCTAACCTGCTTTCTTTGCAGTCAGAACTGTGTCTGCTAGTTCCCCATTCTAGTTTTGAACTGCTGAACTGGACCAATCAGTGTGGGGTAAGCTAGCTCTAAAATGATGCCTTGGACGGAATCAGAACTTGGACTCATAATCTGAGCCAGCCACAAGAGGATTGTATGGGCAGTGACTCTGGGAGATGTAGTTTAGACTTCAGTGCCTTTTTGGACCAACAGCAGCAGTCTATTGTGGTGACAGCCAATCCAGTCAAGAACTGGGAGGAACTCAAAGGAAGTGCCCGGTTTCGTCAGTTGGAGTTCAGTTGAGCTTTGGCAGTGAAGAAGGAAGGAGCCCTGTGCTTTTTCAGTGTGCAGTTTTAGTCAAAAAACGTGTGTAAGGCCCAGAGTTCCGGTCTGCAGCTTGTGTAACAGCTTGTTAGGACTGAATCCGTCCTGTGAAAAGAATCAAAGGATCTCTGAAGAGTAGAAACCAGGCTCACCCTGTAGAAGACTGGAAGAATTGCTAAAAATTGCACTCGGTCTGTCAGGAACTGAATCTGCTGTGTGTTCTCCCGGTATTGTGCAGTAATTGCGATCGGATACAGATGCAGCCTGCCTGGTATAGTACTTTCTTTTATATGGATGTGTGAAGAGGTTTGTGTACCTCAAGTGAGCCCTGCTGACATTGAAGGACCCTATCTTATTTGGAGGTCGTGAGTACTAATTCAGGGTTGCTCCTGTTGAATTGCACATTAAATCCAAATGGAATTACTGTACTGCTGACTGTTTAATTCTCCTTTTCTCTGTGTGAAAGGGCCCCTACCAGCTGCCACGGTTTGGACTAGCCACTAGGGCTTGGGTACCCAGGGACAGTAACTGATAGGGATAGGCCTGTGCACAGAGCCATAGGTAGATTATTAGAGTGATAAGCTAATTAACCTGATTTCCCCCTGTCCTTGTTATATCCCCCTAAATAAATCAGAGCTGTTTGTTTCAACAAAGTTATACTGCCTGAGGTATTTGTCTATGTTAAAGTACTGTACTGTGATTGTTGCACTGTATCTTATTTTACAGGATGTCCCGGTGCCTGAACCAGCCTTGGGGGTAAGTGTATACTGTGAAGGTAATTCTGCTATATTGTGTGGGCCACTAGTGGGAAGAAAGAGGGGTTGCAGTGTCCCAGAGGGCTGTGACCAAGTAAGTTTAACTATTGCAAACCCTGACCTCTGGGTGGAGGCACCCGCCATTGGATCCAGGCCCCTCAACCTGTTAGTGGCAAATCAGGCAGGGGTAGTAGCCCCTGGGATAGCGCCATCTAGGGGTTACACGGGAATATGCCAAGGTCCAAATCTTCATAGCCTATGTGCAGAGGACTCCCGACCTTGTGTCGCCTTGTTTGTTTATGTAGAACATGGCAGTGATGTTGTCCATTTGGACCTGCACCGAGTGGCCTTTGAGGTGAGGAGCAAAGGATTTTAGTGCCCGATAAATGGCCCTGAAATCCAGAAGATTG
Organism: Neoceratodus forsteri; assembly: GCA_016271365.2. Taxonomy (NCBI): domain Eukaryota; kingdom Metazoa; phylum Chordata; order Ceratodontiformes; family Ceratodontidae; genus Neoceratodus; species Neoceratodus forsteri. Next base: position 1,100,055,151 of record CM057456.1, on the reverse strand, counting down.
ATGTGTGACCTTGATTTCTTTTGGGGTCTAAGTGCTACTGACAGAGGAATTGTCCAGATGTGCTCCCCATCCCAGCAGAGAAGCATCTGTAGTGAAGGTTTTTGTAGGAGGGGAGATCTGGAAGGGAACACCTACAGGTAGGATGACACTGTCCTTCCACCAGTACAGAGCTTGAAGAAGATTCTGTGTTACTGGTATAAGTTTGGACCGAGTATTGCCCTTCTGGGACCAGTGGGAGCATGAGTGATACTGTATGCATCCAGAAGGACTGAGCCCAAGACTAGGGGTCTGCAACAAAACAGAGGAAGTTGGTGACTGTCTGGGGCTGCAAAGAGATCTATCTCTGGAGTACCCCACCTTGAAAAAATCACTTTCAACACCAGAGGGTCCAGGGACCATTCATGATGGCCCCGGGAGATCCTGTTCAATGCATCTGCTAGCACATTGTCCTTCCCTGGAAGGTGGACTGCTGTCAGAGAGGTCTGCAGAGAATAAGCTAGGGGGCCACAATTTCATGGCTTCCATGCACAAGGCTGTGGACCGAGTGCCTCACTGCTTGTTGATGTACCACATGGTGGTGGTGTTGTCTGTCCTGACCTGAACCACCTTGTTCTGCACTGACTGAGAGAAAGCTTGCAGGGCCAGAAAGACCGCCCTAAATTCCAGGAGACTGATATGAAGAAGGGATTCCTGAGAGGACCACAGTCCCTGGGCTGTGAGAGCGCCCAGGTGGGCTCCCCACCCCAATAGAGAAGCATCTGTGGTTAGGACCACAGAGCGAGACTGAGTGACGGATGGGACTCCTTGCCTGAGGTTGCCCTGATCCTGCCACCATTGGAGAGCCTGGATCAGAGTCTGAGTCACTGGAACTAGTTTGGTTTGAGAATCTTTCTTCTGAGACCAAAAAGCCCTGAGTTGAACTGAATGTCCCTCATCTGAAATCTGGCCCCTTGGACCACTGCTGTAGAAGCTGCCATGTGGCCCAGAAGCTGAAGGAAGTGCCTTGCTGGCCGAGAGACCAGAAGGTGGAATGAAGAAGCCAGGTCTACAATAGCCCTTGTCCTTTCCAGGGGAAAAAAAAGCTCTTGCTTTGACTGTATCCAACTCTGCCTCTATAAAGGTGAGGAACAGTAAAGGCTCGAGAACTGACTTGGGAAGATTGAGAAGGAATCCTAGGGAAGTGAACACTTGCTGAGTCACTTGAAGGTCTGACTTGACTTGGTCTGGGGACTGACCCATAAGGAAAAAATACTCACCTTAGTAATTATGTTTCTTCTAATGGAGTCTTGCTGTATTCTGACTATTGCAGTTAGCCCCAGCCTTTAAACTGCCCCGGAGAACAAAGGGTTAACTTTCTATGCAGAGCATAGAATGCTGAGCTTGAGCTCGGTTGAGGTCTCTGTCTGGAGTCCTTTGAAATCCAACCGTCAGATTCTTACGAGCAAAAACTCACTAACTATTCTATATGGAAATTGTAAAATGTTTACTAGCCAACTGGCAACAAAACGTTTTGGATTCCCAAAGGAAGACTCAAGTCAGGAAACCCAAAAAACAATCCAAATAAGAATAAAGATAAAACAAACACCCAAACAAAAAGAAGAGGGTGTAAAAGGAGCACCCCTGAGATGCAGCATTGCACCTGCTCAACCACTTCCCAAAAACAGGTTCTGAGAGGGGAGGCAGGGAGGGAGGTCAGAATACAGCAAGACTCCATTAGAAGAAACATAATTACTGTCAGTGTCAGTGGCTCAGTAGGTAGCACACTCGCCTCTGAGGCCGGGAGATCAGAGGGCTGTGGGTTCAGTTCCCACATCTGGCACTTGGGTTAATATCCCAGTACTGACACTGTAATGCAGCATGAGAGGGGTGCTGCATTTCTGAGGTGCCGTCTTTCGGATGAGACGTTAAACCGAGGTCCCATCTGCCTGGATTGGTGGTAGTTCAGGTGGATGTTAAAGATCCCATGGCACTTATCGAAAAGAGTCGGGAATTTCCCCGGTGTCCTGGCCAAATTTCCCTCATTCACTAAAAATACCACCAACAGCGTAATCTGGTTCACGGTCAGTTGCCATTCATCTGTATCCCCCTCCCCCCGGGTCGTGCCTGAAAATAGGTAGGATTTGTCTAGTGCACTTACCCGGTCAACAAAAGCTAAATAAATAAGGTGAGTAATTTTTTTCTTCAAACAACATAAAGTCTTGCTGTATTCTGACTACTGCAGACTACCAAGCGGTACCTCCATGGAGGAGGAACAGAATCTACTTTGGGAATAGGCTCTGAAGTACTGCTGTGCCGAACCGAGCATCACTCCTAGCCTGGATATCCAGAGAGTAATGCTTGGTAAAGGTATGGACTGTTTTCCAGGTGGCTGCTTGACAAATTTCTAAGAGAGGAATATCCCTGGCAGCAGCCAGGGAAGCAGCTGTACCTCTGGTGGAGTAAGCCCTCAGGCCTGAGGGTGGAATTTTTCCTAGTTTCTCATAGCAGAATTGTATACAAGACACAATCCACCTGGCAATAGTTCTCTTGGTGGTAGGCTTGCCCTTCCCCACTTCTCCATAAGTGAGGAACAGCTGGAGGGAATCAAACCTGTGACCCTTGGTATGCTCGATATAGTAGCTAAGGGCCCTTTTAACATCTAAACTGTGCAGCCTCCTCTCCCCTGAAGAGGAATGATCAGTGAAGAAAACAGGAAGCGACAGACTGGTTCAGGTGAAAATCTGAAACCACTTTGAGCAAGAACCTTCTATTGGTTCTAAGGACCACTTTACCTCTATGAAAGGAGATAAAATCAGGTTCCACTGACAGGGCTTGCAGTTCACTGATACGTCTGGCAGATGTAATGGCTACCAAAAACACAGTTTTCCAAGTCAAGTACTTAAGCTCTACTGAGGACATAGGCTCAAAGGGAGGTTGCATCAATTGAGCAATACAGACATTTAAATCCCAGGCAAAGGGCAGGGTCTCTGAATGGAGGACTGGTATGAAGCAATCCTTTGAAAAATTTACAGATCACAGGATGAGATGATAGTGAGGAAGACTTCCCCACTGACAGAAAAGCAGAGACAGCTGACAAGTGTACTTTGAGAGTAGCTGGTCTGAGGCCTAGGCCATTAGGATGGACCATATAATCCAGAACTGTAGGCAATTCAGCAGTGTCTGGGGAAATATGCTGCTTAGAACACAAAATGCTGAATCTCTTCCATTTGGAGTTATAGGTCTTTCTAGTGGTGGGCTTTCGAGAGGCTTTGAGGATGTCCAGAACCCCCTGAGACAGATGCAAATCTGCATACGCGAACTCTTCAAGAGCCATGCCTTGAGATTGAGAGACTGAAGATATCGGTACCATATCCTCCTCTGAGAGGTTATCAGGTTGTAATTCCTGGGAAGAGACAGGGGAAGATGGACTGCTAGGGACAGTAACAGGGGTACCAAGGCTGTCTGGCCCAATCTGGAGCAATCAGAATCACTTTGCAAGGTTGACACTTTATCTTGACTAAAACTTTGAACAGTAGAGGAAAGGGAGGGGGAAAGCATGTAGAAATGTTCCTTCCCAGTTCTGAATCAGAGCATTCAGAGGGACTGTGCCCAAGACTGGGGGTCTGCAACAAAAGAGAGGAAGCTGGTGATTGTCTGGGGCTGCAAAGAGATCTATCTCTGGAGTGCCCCACCTTGAAAAAATCACCTTCAAGACCAGAGGCTCCAGGGACCATTCGTGATGGCCCTGTGAAATCCTGCTCAGTGCCTCTGCTAGCACCTTGTCCTTCCCCGGAAGGTGGACTGCTATCAGAGAGGTTTGCAGGGAATAAGCCAGGGACCACAACTTCATGGCTTCTGTGCACAAGGCCGTAGACCATGTGCCTCCCTGCTTGTTGATGTACCACTTGGTGGTGGTGTTGTCTGTTCTGACTTGAACCACCTTGTTCTGCACTGACAGAGAAAGCTTGCAGGGCCAGAAAAACTGCCCGGAGTTCCAGGAGATTGATATGGAGAAGAGATTCCTGAGGGGACCACAGTCCCTGGGAAGTGAGGGCCCCTGGATGGGCTCCCCAGCCCAGGAGGGAAGCATCCGTAGTAAGGACCACTGAATAAGACTGAGTGGCAAATGGGACCCCTTGCCTTAAATTGTCTTGATCCGGCCACCACTGAAGGGCTTGGATCAGGGTCTGGGTCACTGGGATCAGTTTGGTAAGGGAATCCCTCTTTTGGGACCAAAAGGCCCTCAGATGGAACTGAATGTCCCTCATCTGGAATCTTGCCCCTTGGACCACTGCTGTAGAGGCTGCCATGTGGCCCAAGAGTTGGAGGAAATGCCCTGGTTGAGACACCTGAAGGCTGAAGGACAAAGCCAGTTCTATAAGAACTCTTGCCCTTTCCAGGGGAAGAAAGGCTCTTCTTTGACAGTATCCAGGTCTGCCCCATAAGGGTAAGGAGCTGCACTGGTTCGAGAACTGACTTGGGAAGGTTGAGAAGAAGTTCTAGAGGAGTAAGCACTTGCTGGGTCATTTGCAGGTCTGACTTGACTTGGTCTGAGGACTGGCCCACTATGAGCCAGTCGTCCAGATATGGAAAAATGGAAATCTTTTGTCTCCTTATAAAGGCAACTACTACTGCCAGGCACTTTGTGAAGACCATTGGGGCTGAAGTTAGGCCAAAGGGCATTACTCTGAACTGATAGTGGCCTGAGGGCAACTTGAACCTGAGGTACTTTCTGTGGGAGCACCTGATGGGGAATGTGAAAATAGGCATCTTTGAGGTCCAGGGAGGCTAGCCAGTCCCCTGGCCTTAGAGAGGGAAGGATTATTCCCAGTTACCATCTTGAACTTTGGTTTTAAAAGATGTTTGTTTAGGTACCTTAGGTCTAGGATGGGTCGTCACTTCCCTGTCTTTTTTGGGGTAAGGAAGTACCTGGAGTACATGCCTTTGCCCCAGTGTAGGGTAGGTACTCTCTCTATGGCTCTTAAAGCCAGCAGAGATGAAACCTTTGCCTCTAGGGCAAGGGTTTCTGAGAGACCTGCAGGTGGAAAAGATCTGGCTCTCATCTTCGGAAATTTTTTTTGAAGCTGAGAACCAGTCCTTGGCCTACTACTTCCATGACCCACTTGTCTGATGTAATAGACATCCAGTCCTGGACAAAGTAAGTCAGCCTGCCCCCTACTGGAATAGAAGAGTTGACCCGGGCAGGCCCATCAGGGTGTCTGCTTGGCAGGGGTCTTAGGCTGAGTGGATGCAGCCCTGCTCATCCCCCTTCTGCCTCTCCCTCTGAAGAACCCCCTCTGTGAAAAGGAAGAAGAGGCCTGTGGCTGGTAGAAAGGCCTATGAAAAGGCCTTCCCCTGCCCCTATACTGCTGCCTTTGAGGAGTTGCCTGCCTCTCTTTGGCCTGAGCACTGCTGTAAGTGGTCCTGTACTCATCCATTTTTTCATGTAATTCTCTGTCTGCTCCCCAAACAGAGAATTACCCACTACAGGAAAATCCATGGCCTTAGCCTGGGTATCCTGCGAAAGGCTAGTACATCTGAGCCAAGCCATTCTCCGAAGAGCCACAGATGTAGCTGTGACTCTTGATGACACATCATTGGAGTCCACAGCAGCATGAAACTGAACTTTTGATGCCTCAGTCCCATCTGCAGCCACCGCCTCCAGCTCCGAGGCTAGGTGGGGAGAGGCCTGTTTAGCCAGTGCCAGTACAGTGTCCCACCTGGACTTCTGGTACCTGGCTGTACAGGCCATATAATTCACCTGCCTGAGTCCCAAGGAAGATGCTATGTACTGTAGTTTTGCCATGGCATCAATCTTCATGGAGTCTTTATCCGGGGGGTGTGAAGCCAAGGGAATGTTTGCCTTGTCACAGGCAGCAGCCTGCACTACCCCAACATGGCTGCATTGCTGGTATAAAAACTCTATATCTGAGCCTGATAGTGTGTACCTCTTGTTCATCCTTCTGTCAACAGGGGGTACAGAATTGGGAGACTTCAGGATTTTTTGTGTCTGTTTCCCAAAGGATTTGTGAAGAGGAATAGACAGTCTCCTGGACTCTGGGATGTCCATCATTTCCACATAATCAGGCTCCTCCTGATCCTCCATTGCCTCCTCCATAGGAAGCTGGAGGGTTTCAGCTACTTTTCTGTAAAACAAAAAATGGAAAGGGGACTCAGAAAGCCTATGAGGGGATACACCAGAAGGTCTGTCTGGGGAGATGTCCAGTTCCACAGGCACATCCAGACTTTCATCATCATCACCATCATCTTCAAACTCCTCCTCCTCCACAAACTCTGGTTCATAAAAATCTTCACGGGTATAATCTTGAACCGGGAGAACTGACCAAACCAAACCCCTGTGAAAAGGTGCCGGATCAGTCGGAACCGGGTGAAGTGATTCCACAATTTGAATCGCTCTGGTTATTTCCTTGGTGGTTGGAACATGAACCTCTGGATCCGAACCGGTCAATTTTTCTTTGCATTTTCTTTTTGTAAGAACCAACCCCTCAGGATCGGCTCTCCTCTTGACCGAAGAAGTATCGCCTTAGTCAGAGGGCACTCGTTCTGGTTCGGTCGGAACCGAACCAGGTTGGCCATCCGGGTCAGTGGACTTTTCGGCCTCCTTTTCCCTCAGTCTACCTAGCCTCTTTTCAAGGGTAGATTTAGGAACATTTTATAAATTTGGCAGTCTGAATCGAGGTGTTCAAACCCCAAACAATAAACACAGGTGGTGTGGGGTCGGCCTTAGAAGACCTCCCCACTCACTACAGTGTTGAAACCCAGTGGGCCTGTTTTTTTTCTTGGGTTTCTCAGACATGGCCAACCTAACCAAACTTACCCTTTTTATGGCAACCGCCAGGTAAGACTCCCTTATTGGTTCCTAACCGTGTCACGGGTATTGGAAAAAAACTTTCAAAACACGTTTTTTTTTTTAGAACAGATAAGAACTGGCAACCACACTCTAAAGTAAAACCCAAGGATTCAATACAAATGATCGGTTCGGCCACTTTATAATTTCCACACAGAAACAGAACAAAACCTATCTAGTACTCACAGGACCACAGACAGAGATTGAACCGACTATGCGGAAATAAATTCGGTAAAAACTGACAACTTAACCGACTTTTAGAACCGAGCTGAAGGAGAAATCTCCGGAGCGAGTATTCAGTGAGGCTGAGTAAAGAATCTCATGGTTGGATTTCAAAGGACTCCAAACAGAGACCTCAACCGAGCTCGAGCTCTGCATTCTATGCTCTGCATAGAAAGTTAACCCTTTGTTCTCCGGGGCAGTGTAAAGGCTGGGGCTAACTGCAGTAGTCAGAATACAGCAAGACTTCACGTTGTTTGAATGAGTCAGTCATCCAGGTATGGAAATATGGAAATATTTTTACTTCTTAAAAAGGCCACTGCTACTGCTAGGCATTTTGTGAATACTCTTGGAGCTGATCTCAGGCCCAAGGGCATAGCTTTGAACTGATAATGGCCTGAAGGCAATTCGAACCTGAGGTACTTTCTGTGGGAGCACCTGATGGGAATGTGAAGGTAGGCATCTTTTAAGTCCAGGGAGGCTAGCCAGTCCCCTGGCCTTAGAAAGGGAAGGATTATTCCCAGAGTCACCATTTTGAATTTTGGTTTTAAAAGATGTTTGCTCAGGTATTTTAAATCTAGGTCAGGTCACCACTCCCGTCTTTTTTGGGGTAAGGAAAGTACCTGGAGTATAGACCTTTGCCCCTGTGCAATGTAGGAACTCTCCCTACAGCCTTTAGAGCCAGTAGAGATGAAACCTGTGTCTCTACGGCAATGGTTTCGGAGATGCTTGCAGGTAGAAAAGATCTGGCCCTCAGCTTTGGAAATTTCTTGAAGCTGAGAACCAGCCCCTGGCTTACCACCTCAAGGACCCACTTGTCTGAGGTAACAGACATCCAATCCTAGATGAAGTAAGACAGCCTGCCTCCTACAGGAATGGGGGGAGTCGACCTAGGCTGACACATCAGGGTGTCTGCTTGGCAGGAGCCTTAGGTTGAGGGATGGATGCAGCCCTGCTCATCCTCCTTCTGCCTCTCCCTCTGAAGAACCCCCTCTGAGGAAAGGGAGAAGAGGCCTATGCTTGGTAGAAAGGCCTATGAAAAGGTCTGCCCCTGCCCCTAGCTTGCTGCCTTTGAGGAGCTGCCTGCCTTCCCTTGGCCTGTGCACTCCTATAGGTGGTCCTATACTCATCCATCTTTTTCAAGTAATTCTCTGTCTACTCCCCAAACAGAGAATTACCCACAGGAAAATCCATGGCCTTAGCCTGGGTGTCCTGTGAGACTCTAGTACATCTGAGCCAAGCCATTCTCCGAAGAGCCACAGATGTAGCCATGACTCTAGATAACACATCACTGGAGTCCACAGCAGCATGGATCTGTGACTTAGAGGCCTCATTCCCATCAGCAGCCACGCCTTCCAGCTCTGAGGCTAGCTGGGGGGAGGCCTGCTTAGCCAGTGCCAGTACCGTGTCCTACCTGGACTTCTGGTACCTGGCAGCATAGGCCAAATAATTAGCCTGCCTGAGTCCCAAGGCGGATGCCATGTACTGTTTCTTTGCCATGACATCCAGCTTCCTAGAGTCTTTATCTGGGAGGTGTGAAGCCATGGGTATATTAGCCTTATCACAGGCTGCAGCTTGCACAACCCCAACATGGCTGCATTGTTGATACCAGTACTCTGTACCTGAACCTGATAAGGTGTACCTTTTGTCCATCCTTCTGTCGACAGGAGGTACAGAAGAAAAAATTACTCACCTTAGTAATGTTGTTTCTTCTAATGGAGTCTCGCTATATTATGACAATTGCAGTTTGTCCCACCATTAGAACTGCTCCGGAGGTGAAAGGGTTAACTACCATTCTAAGAATGGAGTTTAGAGCGCGAGCTCGGTTAGAGAAGCTCTGTCTGGATAATTTCAAACTGAAACTGTCAGATCTTTAGGCGGAGCAAAACTCACTAAGGTTCTGTGTGGAAGCTGTAACCTACACTCAGCCAACTGGCTACCTAAATATTAATACATATTCCTGGTCCCAACACAAAGACTCAAGTCAGGGAACCAGAAAATAATAAATAATAAAATATGGTAGACTAAAACACCACACCCCAAACCCCAAAAAGGGTGAAAACATATAATGGGCATAACTGGTGCCCATACTGGACTGCCCAATTTATACCCAAGTAGAAGTTCTGAGAGGGCAGACTGGGGGAGGTCATAATATGCAAGACTCCATTAGAAAAACAACATTACTAAGGTGAGTAATTTTTCTTCAAACAACATGAAGTCTTGCTATACTATGACAATTGCAGAATACACAGCAGTACCTCCATGGAGGAGGGACAGAACCTACATAGGAATAGGCTCTGAAGCACGGCTGTGCTATCATCTAGCATCCCTCCTGGCCTGGATATCCAAGGAGTAATGCTTGGTGAAAGTGTGTACCGTTTTCCAGGTAGCTGATTGACATATCTCTAAAATAGGGATGTCTCTGGCAGCAGCTATAGACGAGCTGTACCTCTGGTAGAGTGAGCCCTCAGGCCTGAAGGGGAACCTTTCCAGTTTTTGATAACAAAATTGATACAAGAGACAATCCACCTGGCAATGGATCTCTTAGTGGCAGGTTTACCTTTCCAACCTCACCAAAGAGAGAGAAAAGTTGAGGGATTCTGAACCTAATGACCCTCGGCATATGCTCTATATAGTAACTAAGGGCCCTCTTAACATCTAAGCTGTGCAACCTCCTCTCACCAGAGGAGGAATGGTCAGTAAGAACACTGAAGGAGATAGATTGGTTAAGATGGAAGTCTGAAACCACCTTAGGCAAAACTTCCTGTTAGTCCTAAAGACTACTTTATCCCTGTGGAAGGAAATAAAAGTCAGTCTCCACTGACAAGGCTTGTAACTCACTTATGCGCCTGGCAGAAGTGATGGCTACTAGAAAACAGTTTTCCAAGTCAAATACTTGAGCTCTGCAGAAGACAGGAGGCTCAAAGGAGGTTGCATCAACTGAGCAATGCAAACATTAAGATCCCAGGCAGGGCCGGGTCCCTGAAAGGTGGATTAGTATGTAGTAATCCCTTGAAAACTTGGAAAACAGGGTGAGTGGAAAGAGAAGAGGGCTTTCCTGCTGAAATAAAAGCAGAGACAGCTGCCAAATGAACTATCAGGGTAGCTGGTCTCAGGCCCAAAGAATTAAGATGGACCATATAGTCCAGAACAATGGGCAATCATCAGATTCCGGGAAATATGCTTCCCGAGCACCAGATGGAAAACCTTTTCCATTTAGAATTATAAGTGGTCCTAGTGGAAGGCTTCCTGGAAGCCTTCGATGCCGAGAACACCTTGAGAAAGGTGTAGGTCAGCAACTCTAACTCCTCAAGAGCCAGGCCTTGAGGTTGAGGGATTTGAGATCTGATACTCAAACCTCCCCTGGGCACAAGATAACAGATTGTGTCTCCTGGGAGGCATAGGGGAAGATGGACTGTTAAGGACAGAAGGAGTGGGTACCAGGCTGCCTGGCCCAATCTGGAGCAATCAGAATCATCCTGCAAGGCTGGGATCTGATTTTGACTAGCACTTGAATAGAAGAGGAGGAGAGAAAGCATAGGAAACTTCCTTCCCAATCTAGGAGAAAGGCATCGAGAGGGACTGAGCCCATCACTGGGGCCTGCAACAAACAGAAAGTGGAGTTGGTGATTGTCTGGGCATGCGAAGATCTCATCTGAGGGTGCTATCTGGCAAAACTATCCCCAGTACTTGGGGATCCAATGACCATTCTTGATGGCCCTGGGAATCCTGGTTGAGAGCATCTGCCAGGACATTGTCCTTTCCTGGGAGGTGAACTGCTATGAGGAAGTGTCAGGAAATAAGCCAAGACCATAACTTATTGTTGTGGTATTAGGGCCGAACCGAGTGCCCCTTTGTTTGTTGATGTACCACATTGTGGTGGTGTTGTCTGTTCTGACTTGTACCACTTTGTTCTGAACAGATGCAGAAAACACTTGAAGTGCTAGAAAGACAGCTCTGAGTTCCAGCAAATTGATGTGGGAGCAGAGATTCCTGCGGGGACCACACTCCTGAGGAGAGGTCGCCCATGGAGCTCCCTATCCCAGAAGGGATGGATCCATGGTGAGGTCATGGAATGCGACAGAGGGATGAAGGGGACCCCTAGTCTTAAATTGCTCTGATCCTGCCACCACTGAAGGGCCTGATCAGGGTTCGAGTCACTGGGACCAACTTGAAAGGGATCTTTTCTCTGAGACCAAAAGGCTCTCAAGTGAAACTGAATGTCCCTCATCTGAAATCTTGTTCCTTGCACTACAGCTGTGGAAGCAGCCATGTGCCCCAGAGCTGTAAGAAGTGCCTTGTTGGTCGAGAGACCCAGAGTGAAGGAGGAGTGCTAGGGCCACTTGGTGGTTCCTTACCCCCTCTCTAAGGTAGGGAAGGCTCTGGCCTGCTTGTGTCCACCCTGCACCTATGAAGGTGAGTACCTGAACAGGTTCCAGAACTGACTTTGGAAGATTGAGCAAGAAGCCCAGAGTGAGAGCAGCTGCTGGGTAACTTGCAGGTGTGATTTGACCTGTTCTGAGACTGGCCTCACAATGAGCCAGTCGCTCTAGATAGGAAAACAGCAATCCTTTGCCTTCTTAAATGAGCAACTGCTACTTTGTGAATACCCTTTGGGCAGAGAGAGTCAAGGGGCATTGCTGAACTGGTAGTGACCTGAGGGCAGTTGAATTGGGGTACTTTCAGTGGGAGTCTTGATTAGAACATGGAAATAGGCATCCTTGAGGTCCAGGGAAGCAGCCAGTCCCTGGCCTTAGAGAAGGTAAAATTATTGCCAGAGTCACCATTTTGAACTTTGGTTTCAAAAGGTGCTTGTTCAGATATCTTAGGTCTCAAAATGGGCCGCCATTCTCCTGTCTTTTTTGGTAAGGAAATATTCGAGTACTGACTTTGCCCTGGGTGTAGGGGAAAACCTTCTACAGCTCTGAGAGCTAGGAGGTTGAGACTTCTGTTTCTAAGGTAAAGTCTCTACAGGGTTTGTAGGTGGAAAAATCTGGCCTCATCTTTGGAAATGTTTTGAAGCTGAGAACTGAGACCCTGGCTTACTACTTCCAGGACCCATTTGTCTGATGTTAGAGACCCCAGTCCTAGTAGATAGCTGGCCTGCCCCCCAGGTAGTGGAGACTCGCCTTGGGCACCCCATCAGGGTGCCTGCCTGGCAGGGGCTTTAGTCTGGGGTGGGAGCAGACCCAATTGCAACCCCTGCCTGCCTCTGCCTCTGAAGAACCCTCTGAGCATAAGCAGAAGAAGCCTGGGTTTGGTAAAAGGCCTGTGAAAGGGCCTACCTCTACCCCTGGGGTTCGCTTCTGAGGAGTGGCCGCCCGGCTTGTGCACCCTATAGGTTGTTCTGGTATTCATCCATTTTCCATGTATTCTCTGTTTGCTCCCAAACAGAGAATTCCCCACCATAGGAAAATCCAAGGCCCTAGACTGGGTATCCTGGACAAGTTAGTACACCTGATTGTAGCTAACCCACGGAAAGGCCACAGATGTAGTCATGACTCTAGAGGATACATCATTAGAACCACAGCAGCATGGAATTGCACCTGAAGCCTCAATGCCATCAGAAGCCACCCGCTCCAGCTCCCTGGCAAGCTGGCCAGGGGCCTGTTTAGCCAAAGCCATGACAGTGTCCCATCTAGATTTTTTGGCATTCGCCACATAAGCTCCATGTAATCTGCTTTGTCTGAGTCCCAAGACGCCATGTATTGTTTAGCCATGGCATCAATCTCCTGAGTCCTTGTCAGGAGGATGTGAAGTCAGGGGAATGTTAAGAGTTTATCACAGGCTGTAGCTGAACTACTAACATGACTGCATTGCTGTGAAAGAAAGTCTGTAATAGGACCTGTATAGCATACCTCCTGTCCATCTTTTTTGTCAACAGGAGGCTAGAGAATTAGGGCCTTTAGAATTTTTATTGTTTGTTCCTAAAGACTTATGTAAGGGATAGATAATCTCCTAGACTCTGGATATCCATCATTTCCACAAAATCAGGTTCCTCTTGCTCATCCACAGCTTCCTCTAATGGGAGCTGGAGGGTTTAGCAACCTTTTATAAAACAAAATGAGAAAGGGACTCAGAAAGCATAGGGAGATTCTAAAGGTCTGTCTGGGGAGATGTCCGGTTCAATGGGCACATCCAGACTCTCAGAGTCACATTCACACTGTTCATAATCCTCCTCCCTCCTCTGGTTCATAAAAATCTCCAATATCATATTCTTGAGACGAAGTGGAACCGACCAAGCCGACCTCCTACCAGACGGTGGCGGTTCGGATGACTCAGGAGAAAGTGACTATGCTGGTGCCATAGCTTTTGCTATTTCACTGCAGTTGGAGAAGAATTTTGACTCTTACTCTGATTTTTAGTTTTTTTGTGGAACTGGCCCTCAGAGCCAGCTTACGCTTGCCGAGGAAGTCTCGCCTGGTCAGGGCACTCCCTCCGGTTGGTTGGCACGAACCGGGCTGTCTCATCGGGTCAGCGGACTTTTTGGCTTCTCGCCCCTGAGCCTGCCCACCTCTTATCCAGGGTGGCTGCAGGAGGATTTCTTACAAATCTGGCAGTCTGAATTGAGGTGAGTCAAGCTCCAGACAATACGCCAGTGTGTGGGTCAGCCTTGGCGAGGTTTCCCCTGAGCACTACAGTGTTGAAACCCAGTGGGCCAGTTTTTTCTTTGGGTTTCTCAGACATGATGTCAGCCTAACCAACAAACTTGCCCTTTTAGGCAGTGGTAGGCAGACACCCTTATCGGTTCCCAACCATGTCTGGTTCGTGGAAAAACGTAATGAAACTGCTTTTTTGAACCAATAAGAACCGAACCGCACTTCAAAAGCTTTAAATGCTTAAACTTTTGAAAAGTTTTAACTAACCTGATCGGTTCAACCGATAACATTTACAAGTTCCACACAGAAATAAAACCTGTCTATTACTTACAATACCACAGACAGAGCTTGAACCGATCGGTTTGCGGTTAAAAATAATAATACTCGCGGTTGAATTTAACCGAGAAAATACTGTTTAAACCGAGAAATGAACCGAGCAGTAGGAGAAATCGCCGGAGCGACTGTTCAGTGAGGCGGAGTAAAGAATCTGACAGTTTCAGTTTGAAATTATCCAGACAGAGCTTCTCTAACTGAGCTCGCGCTCTAAACTCCATTCTTAGAATGGTAGTTAACCCTTTCACCTCCGGAGCAGTTCTAATGGTGGGACAAACTGCAATTGTCATAATATAGCAAGACTTCATGTTGTTTGAATCTAGAGTTTTTAAAATCTTTTGTGTCTGTTTCCCAAAAGACTTATGAAGGGGAATAGACAGTCTCGTGGACTCTGGGATGTCCATCATCTCCACATAATCAGGTTCCTCTTGTTCCTCTACAGCTTCTTCCACAGGGAGCTGGAGGGTTTCTCCCACTTTCCTGTAAAACATGTAGTGGGAAGGGGACTCAGAATGCCTAGGAGGGGAAACACCAGAAGGCCTGTCTAGGGAGATGTCTGGTTCAATGGGCTCAACCAGACCTTTCACACCATTGTCATCATCATCATCATCATAATCTTCAACCCCCTCCAAATCCAGTTCATAGAAATCTTCAGGGCATAATCTTGAACCAGAGGAACCAACTGAACCGAGTGCCTGCCAGAAGGCGCCGGATCAGACGGAACCGGGCGAAGCGATTCTACAAACGTTATCGCTTTGGCAATCTCTTCGGCGGTTGGAAAATGGGTCTCTGGATCTGAACCGGATGATTTTTATTTTTATTTTTGTAGGAACCGATCCCTCAGGTTCGGATCTCCTCTTGCCCAAAGAAGTATTGCCCTGGTCAGAGGGCACTCCCTCAGGTTTGGTTGGAACCGAACCGGGCTGGCCATCCAGGTCAGTGGACTTCTCAGCCTCCTTATCCCTAAGCCTACCTAATATGTTTTCCGGGGTAGACTTAGGGAAATTTTTACAGATTTGGCAGTCTGAATCGAGGTGGTCAAACCCGAGACAATAAACACAGGTGGTGTGGGGATCAGCCTTAGCAAAAACCTCCCCACACACACTGCAGTGTTGAAACCCAGTGGGGCTGGTTTTTCTTTTGAGTTTCTCAGACGTAGCCATCCTAACCACAAACTTACCCTTTTTATGGCAAACAACCAGGCAAGACACCCTTATCAGTTTCTAACCGTTTCATGGGTATTGGAGAAAACCACAAGAAAATGCAGTTTTTTTAAAACCGATAAGGACTGGTAATCACACTCTAAGTTTAGAAACAGACAGAATATATAATTCACTAAACGAAAATCAATTTTTTACAATTTCCACAAGTTTACTATGTCTAGTTCACTGCCTAGCACTTACTGTACCACCGACAGAGATCCGAACCGAAACTTGCAAAAAATAATTGGTAAAACCGAGGACTTTAACCGACTTTCGAACCACGAGCGACCGTTCAATTAGGCGGAATAAAGAATCTGATGGTTGTGCTTCAAAGTGCAGCAGACAGAGGTTTGAACCGAGCTCGAGCTCAGCGTTCTATGCTCTGCATAGAAATTAACCCTCTACTTTCCGGGGCAGTTTGAATGCTGGGGCTAACTGCAATAGTCAGAATACAGCAAGACTTCATGTTGTTTGAAGGTTGTTGCCCTCCAGCCCCAGCAGGAGTTTTTCTGATGGGGTTAGGGGGTTTTGAAAACAGAGAACCCCTTAAGGCTAGCATCATTTTGAAGTGAAGTGGCAGGCTCTTTTCCACTACCTCCAGGATCCACTTTCTGAGGTTATGTGGGTCCAAGCTTGGAGTTAGTGGGAGAGCCTGCCCCCTACTAGTGGAGGGGAGGCAACCAAGTCATTTAGGTCAGGGCTTAGACTGAGAAGCAGGGGCCTGAGAGGTAGTGTGTTTTCTCTGGGCTCTCCTGATCCTTCTCCTATAGTACCCTCTTGTCCAAGAGTAGTCATACTGAGGGGGAGGATGGGGTAATAGGGCTTGGGAAAATATCCCCTGCCTTTGCCTGCCTTGGGCTGAGACTTTTGGGTGGAAGCCCTTTGTTTGGTAGTATTGCTCTGGCAGGTGGACTTGTACTCATCCACTTTTTTCATGTACTCTTCTGTCCTGGAGTCGAACAGAAGATTCTTGTCATGGGGAAAGTCCAGAGCTTTAGACTGGATATGCTGTGTCAGACTGGTGATTCTCAGCCAGGTGAACCTCCTGAGAGAAATGGCCTGGGCCATAACTCTAGATGTAGCATCGTTGCCATCAGCTGCCATATGGAACTGGCACTTAGTTGCTTCCAGGGCAGTCTTAGCAGTTTCAGTTAAGTCCTGGACCATAGACTCAGACTCCAATTGAGCAATGACCAGAACCGAATTCCATAAAGCCTTCTGGTATTTGACTGTATAGGCCAAATAAGAAGAGAGGCTGAGGAGCAAAGAAGCAGAGTTGTAAGTTTTCTTTGTAATATAATCTATCTTTCCGGAGTCTTTGTCTGGTGGCAAGGAAGACAAAGGCACTCCAGCCTTATCACATGCAGCCTGCTGCACTACACTCTCATGCCCAGGGTGGACAGACAAAAATTCAGTGTCTGCTCTGGAAAGCAGGTATTTTTTATCAATTTTTCTAGCAACCCCAGATAAAGAAGCTGGGGTCTGCAGCAGTTTATGGTGTTTCTCCTGAAAGGTTTGTAAACAGGGAGAACCATCTTTTTAGGAGGAGGAATACCTTTCATTTCCCTGTAGTCATCATCCTCCTCTTCCTCCTGGTTAGACTCCTGGCAGGGTATGTCCAGGGTATCCACTAAGTGCTGGAGAAAAGTTAGCATGGATTAACTTTCCTCCTGATATGAATGGGAGGCAACAAAATGAGGATCAGGGAAAATGTCAGGCTCCAGGGGCGTAACTCCTGAGAGATTATCTGGAGCATCGTAATAATCATCATCACCCCCATAGGCCCCTGCATCAGAGGGGGCTGCAGAAGGGTGTTTGCTTGACAGGGCGGAAAAATTGGCCCCATGCCTTGTAAGGTCTGGAAAATAAGCCAAGCCTTTGCCGTAGCTTCAGCTGAAGGCAGCTCCTTCAAAAAATCAGGGAGACTGTCAAGATGTGTGTGCTTCGACTTCTATTTGTTTCTTACCCCCTCCCGATCACCTTACCACTACCGAGTGGGACAGGAGGTAATGTTTCTTTACACACTTATTTTGGTGCCACTTCATCAGTGGCAGAATCAGGCTTCCTTCTAGATCCAAACACTTCATCAGTGCCCCTATTATTTTTGTTTTGAAGGAACTTCATCAGCTCCTTTGGAAGCTCTAGGTTTTGAAGGCACTTCATCAGCATCTGATTTATTATTTTCTTTCTCTTAAAGACACTGCATCAGTGCCTCTTGTAGGCTTAGAGTTAGTAGATGCATCATCAACACTTCTATTAGAATTTTTTGAAGGCCCCTCAACAGTAAGCCTGGGTCTTTTGGGGACTAAAGAGGACCTTTTCTCAGCCATCTCTCTAAGCCTCTTTGCTCTGTTTCTTAAGGTTTTGCAACAAAATTTAGAGCAAAGTGAACAGTAATGGTCTGGACTCAAACACTTTAAGCACAGATCGTGGGTGTCAGCTTTGGCCACAATCCTGTGACAATTTTTGCAATTTTTAAAACCTGTGCATCCAGTCCTCTTTTTGAGAATTTCTGACATGCCAATTGACAGAAACTGTTTTAAATCAAATGGTTCCACTACTGTTAGTAATGGAATGCAGTTGGTACCCTTGTGGTAAAAAACTATTTCTGAAGTAAAAAAGCCTTAAAAATGGAAATTACCTACTTACCATAATTATTGATCTTCTTGGACAGTCTCCATCTCTCATTCACACTAGTGGGATAGCGCCGGAGGTGCTAGGATCATGCGGGAGCCTAAGATTTTCTGATGGGTCGGCGCCGAGACAGGACCACGCATGTGCGGCACCATAAGAGTAGCTCGCGCCTGTGTAGGCTATCTCAGCGTCGACCCTCCAACTGCCTCAGTACCTTTTCGACCAAGGAGGTGCAATGTAACTAATGAGAATAACTCATCCTGAGTTTCTGGGCCTGAGAGGGCCCTGATGGCCTTTGCAAGAAAGGTCAAAGAATAATGTCCGCACAGTCTGAACCATAGGACCATGAAGACCAGGAAAGAAAACGAGTGAACCCAGGGAATGGTTGGTGGGCGTGTGAATGAGTGATGGAGACTGTCCAAGAAGACCACACCACGGTAAGCACGTACTTCCATATCTTCCTGGATTAAGTCTCCATCACCATCCACACTAGTGGGAGAGTACTGAGCTAAAACAAAACAACCCTGAGTATGGTGGTAGGAGACAGGGTTCACTCAGAAAGGACAGCCAAGGACTGTCCTGCTAATAAAAAGAGCTGTCTTGTAAAGAGCAACTAGAACATAGTGCATACAAGATAAGCGCTCGAGTTGTAACTCACCACTTTTCAGACGACTGCAATAGACACAAAATGAAAGTCTGCCAGGAAGCCGCAACCACTGTAGGAGAGCGGCAAGAACCTGCCCTCACAATTTGGTCTAGGACCAAAATTAATAGTGTCAAAGAGATGTGCTATTGTAATGTGAAGGGACCTCAGGAACTGAAAGAGTCAGAGGTAAAGTCTACTGGTTCATGGTAGACTGGAAAATGCAGATGGAAACCCCCACTATCAAGTATGGCTGACCTGTAAACAACAGGTCCAGGAGCACTTGAACCCCTTACTTGGTGAGCAAGGGGGTCCATGTGGGGTTAGCCCATCAAGGAGAATGGTCTCCACTTAGTCACAGGAACCTACCTGGTGGAAGGCCAAGCACGACTTAGGAGCCTCTTGTGGTGGTCTAGTAGAACCAGATCCTACCCACTGCATATTCCAAAGGAATCATCTTGCCCCTATGTGTACAACTGTAGTAGCAGTCTCTGAACTCAGGGAAGAAAGGAAAAAGTGTACAGGAGGACGTGTCCACTGCAGAAAAAACATTCCGACAGAAAAAAACAGGTGCTGGATTTCTAAGGCAAATAGAGGCAGATGTGCATTGAGGAGGGACACAGCAGGACCAAGTTAGGGCTAACCCATTTGTTGAAGTGACTGAAAGATGACTCAATGCGGTGAGGCATTACCCACTCTGGCCTCCCTGAAGGAAGTAGGAAAGGATTCTAGTTTGTTTGCTGAAAAATAAACATCACAACTCCGTCAAGCACTTGAAGAGTATAGCTTCATGAGCGACTGGCATGGATCAGTGCACAGGAACCGAAGGTGTGAATATTTGAGAAGCTACATCATAGAAAAGACCTACTTAACCTTCCATCAAGAAGGAGAAAATCACTTGGTAAGTTAAGCAAGCAAGGAAGTAGGAACCTGAGTAGTGACTCAGTGGAGAGTCGCTTCTGCTGCTGCAAGGCTCTGCTCAAGAGAAGAAAGCCTGATAAAAAGAAAGGGGAATTAACAGACTGGGCAGTCACCTAGGTCTAGGAAATGTCTCTGAATGAAAGAAATCTCTCTTAGAGAAAAAGGTGACCCATACTGTCGCCAGATCGGATTCCCCCTAGGGGAAGAAGAAGTCAGGTACTTTTACCGTGATTTGAGATGAGCGCTCAGGGGCTGAGGCGGAACCTGACCAGATCCAAAAAAGGGGGGGTATCGGGTAATTTCGGCTAGGCCCTGTGCTGTAATAAAAAAATTTTTTTTTTCAGTCTGAACCTAACAAGGCTTTCAGGCTGCTATTTCACAAGGATTGTCTTGATACAAAATGACGAAGATGTTCTCCATCTGAGTGCAGAAGGAGTCTGAGCGTCCATACTGAAATAATGACTGGACTAACAATCACAGCTGGAGAGATGTTAACCACCTGTGCCAAAGAAGCCACTGAAGGGGCAATATCACAAAGGGGCTGTATACTCCTATCAAAGGAATGGAAGAGCCAGAGCGGCTCCCGATCATTAAATTAGAATGTTCCACTGAGTGTAACTGTCTTGACGATTGAAAAAGTCTAGACACAGAAGTGTATGGTCCATAGACACAGCGTGAAATACTATAGTGGACCCCATTACTGAGGAACTACTGAAAAGATTTTCCATCAGAGACTCTGATGATAGAGAGGACGTGCCCTTTAGTATATAAAATTAGTCATCCGCTGTATTACTGACCAGAAGGACAGGGAAAGACCCATCTAGATGCACTTCTACCCTAGAAGAACCTCCAAGAGAGGTCTAGGTCAGAGCCACTAGAGACTCCGCCATCAGGAAGGATGTCGAGGAGCTTAGTACCACGTAGGGAGCTGAGAAAGTACTGAGCAGAATGAGATTCCGCTAGCAGAGCAGTACAGCTGCGTTCCATCAGCAGAAAACCGCTGAATGACACAAGATCCCACATAGACCACCACTCACTAAGATGTGTGGAAAAATAATCCACAGAACAGGAGTTCATTCTGAGATAAATATCCCGCCACAAGTTCTGTGGAAAGGAAGTCTGAAAAGGAAAAATAGGTCACTAATTCTGCCATACAGCACCCACTAGCACCCGTGCAGCACCAGTATCACTCGTGGCACAGGAGGGCACCAAGCAGTGCTCATGCCAACCTGGGCGATACCCGAGGGCAGCCACAGCAGTACCTGCAGGCACCCCCCAGCAACCATGTAGCAATGACACATGAGGGCATCCCTGATACCCATGGTACCATGGCACCCATTGCACCATGGTACCCATGACACCCATGGCAAGAATGGCACCTGAGGGCACCAGTGGCACCCATGGGCACCTATGGAGCCACCCGTGGCACTCACAGGTGCCCCCGGTGCCACCCATGGTACCTATGGCACCTGTGGCACCCATGGGTACTCATGGCGCCACCTGGGGCAGCCACAGGTGCTCCTGGCACTGCCTATGGCACCAGTGGCACCCGCGGATGCCACCCACAGGTGCACAGTACCGCCCGTGGGTGCTTGGTGCCACCCAGACACCCACGGCACCACTGACGGCGCCAGCAACCAACATCAGCAACAAGAGCACCCACAGCACCGCAGAGTGATGGCGCCAACCCACGGTGCCGACTAAAGCACAGCGCCAACCAAGGCACCGAGCCACAGCACCAAAGGAACATTTATTTATTTATTTATTAATTTGTTTTTGTTAACCGGGTAGGGCACACTAGACACCAAGTGCCTATTTTCAGGTGTGACCCGAGAGGGTTACAGTGGTGGAGGCATACAGGAATCAGTTACATACAGTTGGTGGCAAACCAGAGTCAGTTACATACAATAGAGCAAACAACAGGATTGACAGAATATGCTAGCGGTAAAGTACAAATAAGGTAATCGAGAAAAAACAACGAACATTACCTGAAAAGAAAGAGGAAGCAATGCATCATTAGAAATTGAGGTTGGGAGACGCAGGTACACACAATTGGGGAGTAAGGCCAAGAGAATTAAAGGTAAAACAAGATGTATTCGGTACACTTTGCCAATGGAAATCCTGAGAAGGGGAGAAGGAAAAAGGTGGTGCCTGTGCCGGCCCCTGTATGGAAAAGGGAGAGGGGGGTAGGCACAAGGGGTTGACACAATGGAAAAGGCACCAAGAGGGTACCTCGCCATTCATGATCCAATCAACCCGGCTCTGGTCCAATGGCTCCAAGGCCCAGAGGTCCCGAAATCAGGAACAGAGCCAGGAAAAACTGGAAAGTCAAACCCCCTGCTCCATAGGAGCAGCCCAGAAGGGAAACTGCCCACTGGAGCTCCAACGAGGACAGAGATGGAGCTCGTAGTTGAGAATGCAGCTGTTAAGAGCGGGGCCAAGAGGAACCCACCAAAGTCAGTTCAGGCCCATCGCCTCCCGACGAACAGTCCTCGTGCAAACATACCAATGGGCAACCTCAAGTGGCACCGATTCTTCTTCACCCAATGAGGAAGAGAAGCTTGAGGTTAAGTGGAGCCAGATCCCCGGAACCGCTAGATTTGTCCTACGGAGGACTGCCCCCCCCGAGCACAGGACTGTCCATAGTCAGACCCCACCTGTTAATTAAGGGCGGCAGACCAGACACAGCCCCCTCTACCATAAAAACTTTCAAACGAAGTCCTCCTACCGTCACTGCTTCCGTCTAAGGACGACTTTGTTAATGGCAGGAAAGAATTTCTTTTTCTTCTTCTTCATAATCTTCTTCTTGATCATAAAATAAGAAATTACTACTTAAAATATTAAATTAAACGTTAAAAGCTGCTGTTGTATAGACGAAAACTTAGACTCCGGCAGATAAGCGACGTTGACATCCAAACGTATTTGACGGTGGGAGAAAAGGAACTGAGGCGGTTGGAGGGTCGACGCTGAGATAGCCTACACAGGCGTGAGCTAGTCTCTCAGCACCGCACATGCATGCTCCTGTTTCGGCGCTGACCCTTCAGAAAATTTTAGGCTCCCGCTTGGTCCTAGCACCTCTGGCGCTATCCCACTAGTGTGAATGAGTGATGGAGACTTAGTCCAGGAAGATTCATGGTTCCTGAAGAAAAAAGGAAACCGTGACAAAAGGTTTGAAAGGAACCATCAAAATAAACAAATGCAGTTAAAATGAAATAAAGAAAATATAGGAGGGAACTGCAGAGAAACCGCCGAACGGACTGATAAACGCAGTTCCTGGGAACCGAGGGAAACCACAATAAAACTAGTAAAATAAACTCAGCACTGTAAAAAAAAAAAACTAAAAAGACCTTACCACAGAAGTTCACGAAAACTGGTTTTCTTGGCTAAATGAATGGTGCACTTCAGATAGGGTTGCCACCTGTCAGGTTTTTTACCTGGTGATCAGGTTTTCAGGGTCCCTATCAGGTGATCCAGTTTTGCTCTGTGTTGGTCAGGTTTTGGACCATTTTGAGTGCTCACACACTTTTGAAACAGATGTTGTCATCTTATTCATTGTTTCTGCTACATGTCCAGGTTACAAACAAGCATACCTCTCAGCCTCTGGACTCTGAAATGAGGGACACCAACCCTTGAAATGAGGGACAATGAGGGACACCACGAGGGGCATCACAATTTTTGCACTGATGATGATTTCACACATTTTTTTTATTATTAAAGAGGATACAAAGCATCTAAACAGCCTGAAACTCAATATAATAGCACCAAAGAATAACTATGTGCACCAAATTACTCATTTCATGTGATAAAAAAAATAGTCCATTTGTTCTAATGATCATTGTTGTATTTTGTAGTTGCTTTCCTTGCGGTCTCCAGGATTTCTTTCGGCTGATGTGCATCAAAGCAATCACGATTTTCATTCATTTTTATAGCTAGCAATGAATTCAGTGTTTTTATGTTTAGACTGTGCCTCAGCTCAGTTTTTATTTTTTTTACCATGCTGAAAGCACGTTCAGGTTCAGCATTAGAGTGCAGCAAACACAAGACTGTCATCACAAGTCTTTTAAGGAGGTTTATTTCTTCACAGGCTGCATTTATTCTTGTAAGCACAGTGCCCCAATACTTGGATGCCTGTGGAGGTTCTTGAATTAGATCATCAGTATCTTGGAACTGATACATGGAGAACTGGTCCATCAGCTGACTGGCTCCTTTGGCACTATTTATAATACCTAAAGTAGTAGCAAGATCAGCTACTGCTTTGGCAGACAGCTGGAGCTTTGAGGCAGGATCTAGAAACAAGGCAGCATTTTTCAATAGCTGATCTCTTATGGGGAATTTTATCATTTTCCTCAGCACAGTACCATAGAATAATGCAGCCTTTTTATAAATGTTTATTTCTACTGATGTTCCACCTATGCTGTCATCATGTTGTTGAAGGTAGTCCTCAACGTCTGGACCAACACGTATGTCATTATGTGCCAAGAAATTAGATTGGTTGTCCAGCACCTTGCAATCATTTTGCTTTAAGAGTTTGACTGCCACCTCTGGCTTTAGAAGCCGTCCAGCAAATAACTACACAATCCTGCACAGATCGTTATTTAGGGTCAGCATTTGATTTTCTCACGCTTGCATTTTAACATTAAATTGACAAAGTGGTTCCAGTGCATACTGCAAAAAAATAAACATGGCTCTAATTTCATGATCTTGTAGGCACTGACAAATAAGTTAGACTTTGGCACCCCGAAATTCCACAGACAAGAAATGGAAATTACGTACTTACCGTAATTATTGATCTTCTTGGACAGTCTCCATCACTCATTCACACTAGTGGGATAGCGCCGGAGGCACTAGGACCATGCGGGAGGCAAAAATTTCTGAAGGGCCGGAGCCGAGGTAGGACCACGCATGCGCGGCACCGCAGACTGACTTATGCCCTGTGTAGGCTATCCTCGGCGTCGACCTCCAACCGCCCCAGTAATTTTCGACCAAGAAAGTGCAGCGTAACTAATGAGAATAACTTATTCTGAGTTTCTGGGCCTGAGAGGGCCCAGATGGCCTTTGTAAGAAAGGTCAAAGAACAATGTCTTCACAATTCGAACCATAGGCCATGAAGACCAGGAAAGAAAGACGAGTGAACCCAGGGGATGGTGGGTGGGCGTGTGAATGAGTGATGGAGACTGTCCAAGAAGATCAACAATTATGGTAAGTATGTAATTTCCATATCTTCCTGGACTAAGTCTCCATCACTCATTCACACTAGTGGGAGAGTACCAAGCTAAAATCAACAACCCTGAGTAGGGTGGTAGGAGATAGGGTTCACTCAGAAAGGACAGCCAAGGACTGTCCTGTTAATAAAAAGAGCTGTCTTATAAGAGCATCTATAACATAGTGCCTACAAGATAAACGCTCGAGTTGTAACTCATCACCTTGCGGACGACTACAACGGGCAAAAAAATGAAAGTCTGCCAGGCAGCCGCAACTACTCTAGGAGAGTGGCAAGAACCTGACCTCACGATTTGATCTAGGACCAAAATTAATAGTGTCAAAGACATGCACTAATCTAATGTAAAGGACCTCAGGAACTGCAAGAGCCAGAGGTAAAGTGTACAGGTTCAGGGTAGACCGAAAAGTGGAGACAGAACCCCCACTACCAAGTATGGCTGACCTGCAAACAACAGGTCCAGGAGCATTTGAACCCCTTACCTGGTGAGCAAAAGAAGGTCCAGGTGGGGTTAGCTCATCAAGGAAAAAGGTTTGTAGTAAGTCACTGAAAACTTCCTGATGGAAGGCGAAACACAACTTAGAAGCCTCTTGTGGTGGTCTAGTAGAATCAAATCCTAGTCACTGCATAATCCAAAAGGGAATCATCCTGCCCCTATGTGTATGACTGTAGAAGCAGTCTCTGACCTCAGGGAAGAAAGGAAAAAGTGTACAGGAGGAAGGACACAGCAGGACCAAGTTAGGGCTAACCCATTCGTTGAAGTGACTGAATAGCGGCTGAAGTGGCTCAATGCAGTGAGACACTACTTACTCCGGCCTCCCTGAAGGGAGTAGGAAGGACTCTAGTTTGCTTTGTTGAAAAAAAAACAAAATAAAAAAATAAACAAACATCACCGCTCTATCACGCAGTCGGAGAGGATAGCTTCGAGTGCTACTGGCATGGGACCAGTGCACAGGAACTGAAGGTGTGAATACTTGAGAAGCTATCTCAGAAAAGACCTATTTGACCAATGGTCAAGAAAGGAGCGTGTCGTCTGTTAAGTTGAAGCAAGCATGGAAGTAGGAATCTAAGTTCCGACTTGCTGAAGAGTCACTTCTGTTGCTGCAAGGCTCTGATCAAGAGAAGAAAGCCTGATTAAATAACAAAATGGGGCTAACAGACTGGTTAGATGCCTAGGTTTTGGAAATATCTCGGAATAAGAGAAAATTCTCTAGAGAAAAGAGGTGAGCTATACCACTGCTGGATCAGACTGCCCCCTAGGGGTAGAAGAAAACAGGTACTCTTTACTGAGGTTAAGAGACGACCGCCTCAGGGTTGAGGCGGAACCTGATCAGATCCAAGTGTGGTATCAAGAAATTCCAACTAGGCTCTGTGCTGTGATAGTTCTGACCCCTTTTTTTTTTTTTTTTTTTTTTTCATTAGTCTGAGCCTGACAAGGGTGCTGGCTGCTATTTGGCAAGGATTGTCTGATACAGAAATGACAAGGATGTCATCCCTCTGAGGAGCAGGTGGAGCCTGAGGATCCATAAATAGAAATTACGTACTTACCGTAATTATGATCTTTCTGTGTATCTTCACCATTCATCACAGATGGGTACTGGCCGGAGGTCAGGACCCCGCAGGAGCCTTTTTTTTTTTTTTAAAAAGGGCAGGCGGAGCCGATGCAGCATCGGCGCCGCCCTCGAGGCTGACATACTACGTGGTGCTCGAGGATTAGCCATTGCTGTGTCGATCTCACTGACTACCAGTTCTGAGTCGCCGGAGAGGTAAGAGGAAGGGATGGAGGGTGGGACAAGAGAGTCCAAGGGACAGAAAAAGGAAGGAAGAACTGAACCAAAAGGAGAAATAACGACTGAGAGGACAGCAGAGACAAGATGAAACTAAAGGGATTGGGTAGGGGCCCCAATCTCTGGAAGCGGAATAAGGGAGGGAAGGGGGGGAGAAATTTCAGGGGAGAGAGAGAGAGAAAACAAGGATCCAGGACCCTTGTCCTTCACCAGATTGTATAGGAACTGCAAGGAGTAGCAAAGCTTACTTGCCAGTATTCAAGGCACAGAATATATGGCAATACCCAAAAGCAGAGTCGGCTATACTGAAGAAGGACAGGGTACAGGATTAGTACTCTCTGAAAGAATTGGTGAAAAAAAAGGGGTTCTTTTTTTAACATTTGGATGACAGGAGAGGGCAATCATCAACTCCCACCCTGCTAGGGTGGAGATATTGTAGAGGAGGAATGCCACTCGGCTGTACCCTTTTAAGGGAAAAATTACACCCCTGTGTGTCCCTACTTTACCCTAACAAAGAGAGGGAGAGGCACAGAGGGGAGGGGACCTAAGACTGAGGTCCCAGGGGAAGGTGGGTGGGATTGTGATGAATGGTGAAGACACACAGAAAGACTCATAATTATGGTAAGTACGCACTTCTATATCTTATCTGTGTCAGTCTTCACCATTCATCACAGATGGGTGAGAACAAGCCCCCAAGGGGTTGACTGATTGCACCCTAGGACAGTGTCCCTTAGCCCCCAGTGGGTGACACACTAAGGGGGAACCTTCTGGGCCTGGGAGGCCCAAGAGTGGGAGAGTGACGGGTCCCCGGAGGGGAAGGAAGTTGCCCGACAACGCCGCCCCGCCCCACGGAAAAGAGATAGGTTCCTGGTGAGCCGGAGCAACCACCCTACCGGCCAGGGGTGACAACTGGAAAGGCGGCCATGCCGATCTTCTGGTGCAGATTTGTCCCTACCACCCTGGTAGCTACCTCATTGGCATCATAAGATGCCCTTGCTTGGTGCCTTGCTAGCTCCAGGCCATGTGCAGAGAGAGCGATGGCTTGCCTGGTTTGCTCCGAGTCAGGCAAAGCAGCTAGGATCTGACCCAGCGCTGACCACAAGAACCTGTTGTAGGCTGCATAGTGGGCCTGATGAGCAGAGATGGAGAGAAGCAACCATGCCGAGTAGAAAGTCCTCCTCCCCCAGAAATCAAAATCCGAAGAGTCTTGATCAGGGGGCCGGTCACGGTGGAGGGCGTGAAGCCCATCAGGAGTGTCCAGGTGCGTCAATCCGGACTGCGGATAAGGCATGGAACCTGGAGACTCCGGGTGCAATACCTCTGGTTGAGGTCCCTAGGGGCAGGAACTCCGGAGAAGGGCCTCTGCCAGAAACGCATGGACGCCTCCTGAAAGGAGCAGGCTAGTGGGGCACCCAGCGGTGGTCGCCGCCTCGAATCGCTTAGAAAGGCGTGGCGCTGATGCTCTGGATTGCTCGCGGATAGAGGGAAAGGTGAAGGTCCTCCAACATCCTCAGCTGAGGAAACGCTGATACTCCGAGATCAGCGGCAGGAGAGATGTGGACAGAAGGTTCCTCACCCCCGAGAAGAGGGGGATGAGGAGCTGGAGGTCACCATTTGCTCCGAGGGTGGCTGCTCGGGGGGGGAGGTTGAAAAACCTGACTGTCCAAGGCCCTAACGTAAGCAGGTAACCGAGAAGCCACCGCTCTGAACTGCTCCCAGGTGAGAGGCCCGGTAGGACCAAGAATGCCCGGGAGCGCTGGAGAATGTGGCAGAGGGATAGGGGCAGAGCCGAGGGAAGGAATCGGCTGGCCTCTGCCAGGGCTAGGGAGTGGACCATGGACACCCGGGGAAGGTGTCAAGGAAGACTCCGCAGCCGACAGCTGTACAACCACATTGGTACTGCCTAGGCTGCGCCCAGAAGAATCCCCCCAGTGAGGCGACCGGGGCCGTATAGGTCCAGAAGGATGGTCCCCTGCCTCCAAAGAATAGGACCCTCTCAAGGAACCAGAAGGGGAAGGGCGGAAGTCCGCACTTCAGCTTCGTCCAGGGCCCGGGTGGACCCCAGAGAAAGGCCGACGCGCCGACCCCACACCCCTTCGACCCCTCAGAGTCCGAGAAGGTCCTGGTCCTCGGAAGGGTCAGCCTAGGTAGCTGGCAGCTCTGGGATGTCCCTGAGGGGGAAATCCAGGGTGCAGCACCCTCCCCAGCCGTAGGCTTCCCGATGGGCCCCAAAGTTGGGCGATCGAAACACACCACGGGAGGGGGTACGTCTGCTGAAGGGTCAAGGAACCCTCATAGACCAGGCTGCAAGGCTATAGTGGCACGCACCACAGCTTGCTGGTCAGTGCCACTGACCCCGATCTGGAGGGGAACCTGACACTCTTCAGCAGGGGGCTGACTCCAACTCGTCGAAGAGACCACCGGCTCACCCTCCTGTGCAGTCAACCCCGAAGGGTGTGACTGCCCATCCGACTCTGAGCTGGACTCCGACTCCGAAGAGGTGGAATCTGAGGCCCTGAGCCAGACAGTAGGAGGGCGAGGAAAAGTGACCTTTGCGAAGGGCCCAGAAACCATGGCAGTGGACAAGGCCACCCCGCGCCCTCCACGGCCCGGGGCGGAAGGAGCTGGCAGGCGGTAGGGCAGCCGAGACCAAGGTCGGAGCTAGGGCCAGCTGTGGCGCCCTTAAGTCCACTCGGCACTGAGGCGGCGCGGGGACAAAACAGCGCCCGGTGCCTTACAACAGCTCGGAGGCGCGGTTACCGCCAGGCCCCGGCGCCATGAGTGGCACGGAGTCAGCAGCGCCACAGCATGGCGCGAGGCTAGGCGCCGCGCCGCCGCCAGGCCCATGGCGCCCGTGGCGCACAGAGAACCAAGGCGGCGTCGGACTGCCCACCGGACCGGCGCTGCCAGGCTCCCGGCACCGTGAGCGCGCGCGGCAGCGCGCCGACCAACGACTCTGAGGGTCCCAGCGCGCCCGTGCTCAACCTCGGCGTCGAGAGCGGTGCGGTGAGACATAGCAAAACGCAGCGCCGGATCCAGGCGTGGCGCCGCGAAGCAGAGTCAACGCCACAAGCGGGCGCCTGACAGGCCCATGGCGCCCGAGACGAGTCGGGCGCTGCCAGGCTAACCCTCGGCACCGCGAAGGCGCTGAAGGCCTCAGCGACACCGACTGGCGGCGCCGAGGACAGCGCCGACCGGGCCTTACGAACTCGGGAGCAACACCGAGAGGCCTTCACCGAAGGGTGGTTGCCATGGTGGCCTCCTGCGCCGCGGCAGAAGCCTTCGACCAAGCTGAGCTATGGGAGGTCGAGGCTCCCTCCTCCACGGTCTGTATAGAACCGGGGAGGACCCGGAGGAAAGGCCGAGAGAGCGTGGCTTGGCCCGACGAGTGCGAACCCATCCCCCGGAAGTCGGCGGAGCTCGTCCAACTTTCCACGCGCGCTGTTCGAGGATGCAGCGGTCCATAGAGAAGCAGGCATCGCACGAATCCATGTCATGAAGCGGGCCAAGACACGCAAGACACCAGTCATGCTGGTCGGTCACGGAGAAATTGCGGCTGCACGGGCACCGACGCATGGGGGGCCGCCCCGTCTTAGAGAACTTCTTGCCCTCCGACCGCGGCATGACCTACGGAAAAACAACACCAAAAAAGACTCGACGTCACTTAATGTTAATAAAAAGGAAAGATCTTACCGGTGACGTCGAGTGGAGGCAGAACCCAGAACTAGCAGACTGCGGACTGGTGACGGAAATATCGCAGGCGTAAGGCCTAGAAAAACTGACAGACTTCTTCAAACTTCAGGCTTCCCACGAGGCGACCTCGACGGCGGGAGACGAAGAACTGGTAGTCAGGCGGTCGACACAGCTTAACGGCTAATCATCGGCGCCCGTGAGTCGTCGGCCGCGGTGGCGCCGATGCTGCGTCGGCTCCGCCTGCTACCTAAAAAAAAAAAAAAAGGCTCCCGCGGGGTCCTGACCTCCGGCCAGTACCCATCTGTGATGAATGGTGAAGATTGACACAGATAAGATCTGAACCCTTGACTGGACTAATAATAGCTAGACAGATGTTAACCACCTGTGGCGAAGCAGTCACCAGAGGGGCAGCATCAAAAGAGGGCTGTATACCCCTATCAAAGGAGCGGAACAGTCTGTGCGGCTCCCGACCATTGAATTAAAATGTTCCAAAGAGTGTAATTGTCTTGACCACTGAAAGAGTCTAGACGCAGAGGTATATGGTCCACAGATCCAGTCTGAACACTATGGTGGACCCCATAAATGAGGAACTATTAAAAGAGCTTGCATCACAAACTCTGATGATAGAGAAGGCATGTCTTTCAGTATATAAAATGAGTCATCCGCTGTATCACTGACCAGAAGAACAGGGAGAGACTCATCTAGATGCCTTTCTACCACAGAAGGACCCCAAAAAGAGGTCTAGGTTAGAGCCACTAGAGACTTCGCCACCAGGAAGGGTGTCAAGGAGCTTGGCACCACATAGGAGGCTGAGAAAGTGCTGAGTGGAATGAGAGATTCCGCTGACAGAACAGAACAGAAGAGTCCCATCAGCGGAAAACCGCTGGATGAGGAGACCCGATGCAGACCGCCACCCACTAAAATGTGTGGAAAATAATCCGCAGAATAGGACTTCATTCCATGGAAACATCCCACCACAAGTCCTGCAGAAGAGAGGTCTGCAAACAGAGATCTTTCCCTAGTTCTGTCAGACAGCACCAACTGGCACCCCTGCGGCACCAGCATCACTTGTGGCACAGGAGGGCACCAAGCAGTACCTATGACAACCTGAGAGACACCAGAGGGCACCCACGGCGGAACCCGCAGGTATCCTCGGTCCCAACGGCAGCAATGGCACGCAAGTGCACCCCCGACACCCATGGCACCCAAGAAACCCATGGTACCATGGCACCCAAGAAACCATGGCACCCATGGGTACTCATGGCACCCATGGCCCTATGTCACCCGTGGGTGCCAGGTGCCACCCATGGGTGCCCGGCACCACCTGCGGGTGCCCAGAGCTGTCCGCAGCACCCATGGGTGCCCGGCACCACCCACAGTGCCCCCCACGGGTGCGCCGGCGGCACCCACAGCACACGCAAGTACACAGCACCGCCCGCGACCTGCGGGTGCCTGGTGCCACCAATGGCACCACCCACGGGTGCCCGGCACCACCTACAGCACCCGCGGGTGCCCAAGGGCATTCGTGGGACCGTGAGACACCCACAGCACCACTAGCAGTGCCGGCAATGAATCACCCATGGCGCCCAGCACAGTGCAAGATACGGTGCCAACCGCAGCACCGAGCACGGAGCCAATCCATGGTGCCGACCGTGGCACCGAGCACGGCGCCGACCACGGCAACGAGTGCAGAATGAGCCACCATGCCGATCCACGGCGCTGACCCAAACACCAGCGGCGCCGCCTATGGCACCAATGCCAAACCAGTGGCACGGCACCGGACCTGCAGTGCCACCAAGGTGTCGGGCACAGCGCCAGAAAAAACACCGTGGAAAGCCAATGGAAAAGATGGAGAAAGGTGGTGCCCATGCCGGCCCCAGCGTGGAAAAGGAAAAGGGGGTAGGCACGAGGTGCTGACACAACGGCGAAGGCACCAAGACGGCACCGCGCTCATTCTGATCCAATTGACCCGACTCCGGTCCAACGGCTCCGAGGCCCCGAGGCCCCGAAACCAGGAACACAACCAGGAAAAAGGAAGTCAAACTCCTGCTCCACAGGAGCGGCCCAGAGGTGAAACTGCTCACCAGAACTCCAACAAGGACAGAGATGGAGTCCGGTCGAGTATGCAGCTGTTGGGAGGCGGGGCCAAGGGAACCCACGAAAGTCGGTTCAGGTCTATCGCCCCTACCAACGAACAATCCGTGCAGACATACTATTAACCGGCAACCTCGAGCAGCATCGTTCTTCTTCCCCAAACGAAGAAGAAGAGCTCGAGGCTAAGCGGAGCCAGATCCCCGGCACTGCCAGATTTGTGCTTTGGTGAACTGTCCTCCCCGACGAGCACAGGACTCTCTGTAGTCAGACCCTCCCCCGTTACTTAAGGGTGGCAGACCGGGCACAGCTCCTCTGCCATAACAACTTTCAAACAAAGTCTTCCTACCGTCACCGCTACCGTCTAAGGACGACTCCGTGAATGGCAGGAAAGAATTTCTTTTTCTTCATAATCTTCTTGTTCGTAAAATAAAAAAATTACTACTAAATAGTTAAATTAAAACATTTAAATTAAACACTAAAAGCTGCTGTCGTATAGACGAAAACTTTGACTCCGGCAGACGAGTGACATTGACATCCAAGCGCACTCGACGGCAGGAGAAAAGGAACTGAGGCAGTTGGAAGGTCGACGCCGAGATAGCCTACACAGGCACATGTCAGTCTCGTGGTGCCGCGCATGCATGGTCCTACCTCGGCGCTGGCCCTTCAGAAAATTTTTGGCTCCCGCTTGGTCCTAGCGCCTCCGGTGCTATCCCACTAGTGTGAATGAGTGATGGAGACTTAGTCCAGGAAGATATACGACTTCAATGCATCCCACATGTTAATCATCTGCTTTATCACCTTGTGCAGGCTAAGCCATCTTGTGGAGACATGCTTTATTATTTTCATGGGTTCCACATCAACAAACAGGGCAAACTCAGAACAGTGGATCTACAAACATAACAGCTGTTAGACGCAAGGGGGATGGACTTCTTGTCTCAAGACATTAACAGATTAATAATGAATTTCATGACTTCTATAAGAAGCTTTATGCAAAGGAAGACATTGCTAAAAACAGTACATTACAATCATTTTGTTCTGGAGCTTTGAAGCAGGATCTAGAAACAAGGCAGCATTTTTCAATAGCTGATCTCCTATGGGGAATTTTTGTTTATACTTAGTTTATTGTCACTCATTTGCCAGCATTTGTTACATCATTCGCTTATTATTCTTTGGGGTAAAAGCCCCATATACTGACAAAGTCACAAAGGTATTACAGTACTTTTAGTTCCTAGTAACCAACCTTAATACAGTTTAGCTATAACAATAACAGTGATTATAACTGTCTAGGATGTGTTCCGTCTTTTCACTATCTAAAACCAGTTATCAATGACCCAAAATTCCTATATCAGGAGTCTATTGGGGAATATTCTCTGGTTCTGAGGGAAGGAATGAGTATCTCCATTAGTTAAGTTCGGGCATCTCTCTCTTAACCACTGTCGTGGAGTAACCATCTAGTCCATTTCTGTTAGTATATCTGTAGTTTTTGTTTGAGATTGATCGTTAACCTCTCCATCAGATGTATGGATTCGACCATATCCTTCCATTCCCCTACCCCTGGAGATCTCGGCTGCAAACAGTTCTTTGTGATAATTTTTAAAGCTGCTGCAACCAAGATCTTCCATAGGTACCTGGCATCCTTGTCTCTAACCTCCACTGGGATTAATCCCAATACTAAAAGTTCCGGCCCCAACTGCGTCTGAATTGAGAATATCTGCGCTAGACGTTTCCTTACCTCCATCCAATATATGGTGATACTTGGACAAGACCAAAATACATGTGCCTGTGAGGCATGTTGTTCTCCAAAAACCCTCCAACACTCCGCCGTGGCCCCCCCTTCAAATGCACCATCTGTGTTGGTACCAAAAAGTATCTGGCCCTCAACTTCCAACAGAAGTCCTTCCACACCGAGGAACTAGAAGTTGACCATGTGCTTCTCCACATCAGAGACCAGTGTTTATCTGCGATAGAAATCACAAAGTCTTGCTCCCATTTTTTCTTTATGTGCTGAGACGTGTTTGCCATAACTGCCACATAATTATTACACAGCAGCGAGATGGCGTGGTCTGCCCCCCCCCGCACCCCAAACTCTTTGGAACAGCCTGCTCTCCTCTGGTGCTGGCTCCTCCAGCATTGTTCTGTTAATTTGTATATTCAAGTAGTCTCATTCAGGCCATATTTTTCCTGAACTGCTTCAAAGAAGAGTAGGGTATTCCCCATCATTATTTGATAAGGCGCACACAGACCCCTGCTAGCTTGTTTCTGGTACCATCTATCAACCGTTGCTGGTATAAACTGACAATCGTAAGCCCACCATCTATACCTCCAAAGATTCTTAAGTGTGGCACCCTCACTTATTCCCCTCCTCCACCCTTCCAACACAGCCATTGTGCTGGAGAAACCATATATTTCATACGTGTCCAGAGACCCAAACATCACCGCCCGCAATGAAGAATCCCTCTGTTTCCAGAGATCTATTCTCTTCCAGTGGGTGTCATATCCCAGGTTGCCCCATAGTAATGCAGCCCTCATCTGGGCTGCCAGCCAGTAGCTCTGTAAGCATGGGAACGCAAGCCCCCCCTCCTCTTTTGGAAGGTAAAGAAGAGATCTTCTCAGTCTGGGTTTTTTAACCTTCCATAAATAGAAAAAAAACATACTCTGCCAGGTCTCCAACTCCGCCGGAGTTAACAAGCACGGAACACATTGGAACAAGTAGAGGAGGCGTGGCAATGCGGTCATCTTGAGGGCTTGTGTTCTGGCACTGAGTGAGATGGGCAGGAGAGACCATCTTTGAAAGTCACTTTTAAGCTGCGCTATTATGGGAGGATAGTTCAGCTCCTTCAATTGTGCATTGTTCCTACCCAACTTTACCCCTAAATATTTTATCTCTGTCTGATCCCACAACATCAGATATTTTCTTTTAAGCTCCTCAGTTGGGGTATAATTAAAACATAGGATTTCCGTTTTATTATTGTTCAATTTGTAGTCAGATAGCCCAGAAAACTTATCTAGTTGACTGGATATTGCTGGCAAAGACACCTCAGGGTCCGCCTCATACAAACGAACATTGTCAGTGAACAAAGCCAACTTATGAATTTGTCCCCTCATATTGATCCCTTTTATCTCTGGGCACTGACGAATGCTCTGAGCAAGGGGCTCGATGAACAGGGCAAACAATAATGGGGAGAGAGGGCACCCTTGTCGTGTTCCCCTTTCTAAGTTAAAAATCTCAGAAATATGGCCATTCGCTCTAATCCGCGCTCTCGGAGACTCATATAGCTTGAATATGGCCGTTATCAACTGTTTCGGGAACCCAAACCAGAAAAGGACCTAATTCAGGAATGACCAAGACACTATCAAATGCTTTTTCAGCATCTAGACTTACTATCAGCGACAGTAATTTTTGCATAGAGATTTGATCAAATATATGTGCTGTTCTACGCAAGTTATCTTGTGCTTGCCTACTCGGTATGAAAAAAAAATTACTCACCTTAGTAATGTTGTTTCTTCTAATGGAGTCTTGCTGTATTCTGACTATTGCAGTGATCACCAACCTTTGAACTGCCCCGGAGAACAAAGAGTTAACTTTCCATGCAGGGCATGGAACGCTGAGCTCGAGCTCGGTTGAAGCCTCTGTCTGCTGTTGTTTAAACTCCAACCGTCAGATCTTTATGAGCTATACTCACTAGGCGTTCTGTGTGGAAACTGCAAAACTCACACTGGCCAACTGACAACTAAATTTGTTTAAAAAGGGGTTTTTGGTTTCAAAGCAAAGACTCAAATCAGGAAACCCAAAAAACAAAACACAACACACACCCAAAATAAAAAGAGGGTAAGAAAGGGGCACCTCTAGGTGCCAGCACTGTTCCTGCCCACCCACATCCCAAAAAACAGGTTCTGAGAGGGGAGGCGGAGGAGTCAGAATACAGCAAAACTCCATTAGAAGAAGCAACATTACTAAGGTGAGTAATTTTTTCTTCAAACAACATGAAGTCTTGCTGTATTCTGATTGTTGCAGACCACCAAGCAGTACCTCCATGGAGGAGGGACAAAACCTACTTTGGGAGAAGGCTCTGAAGTACTGCTGTACCAAACCGAGCATCACTCCTAGCCTGGGTATCCAGAGAGTAATGCTTGGTGAATGTATGGATTGTTTTCCAGGTGGCTGCTTGACAAATTTCTAAGATAGGAATATCCCTGGCAGCAGCCAGGGAAGCAGCTGTACCTCTAATAGAGTGAGCCCTCAGGCCTGAGGGTGGGGTTCTACACAATTTTTCATAGCAGAATTGTATACAAGAGACAATCCACCTGGCAATAGATCTTTTAGTGTCAGGTTTGCCCTTACCGATCTCTCCATAAGTGAGGAACAACTGGAGGGACTCAAACCTGTGACCCTTGGTGCGCTCTATGTAGTAGCTAAGGGCCCTTTTTATGTCCAGGCTGTGCAACCTCCTCTCTCCAGAGGAGGAATGGTCAGTGAAGAAAACAGGGAGAGACACAGACTGATTAAAGTGGAAATCTGAAACCACCTTAGGCAAAAACTTCCTGTTAGTTCTTAGGACCACTTTATCTATAGAAAGAGATGAAATCAGGCTCCACTGACAGGGCTTGCAATTCACTGATGCGCCTGGCAGAGGTAATGGCTACCAAAAACACAGTTTTCCAAGTCAAGTACTTAAGCTCTGCAGAGGACAAAGGCTCAAATGGTGGTTGCATAAGCTGAGCAATGCAAACATTAAGGTCCCAAACAGGAGCTGGGTCCCTAAAGGGGGGGATTGGTGTGCAGCAATCCCTTGAAGAATTTACAAAATACAGGATGGGCTGATAGAGGAGAGGGCTTGTCTACTGACAAGAAGGCAGAAACAGCTGCCAGATGCACTTTAAGTGTACCTGGTCTACAGTAAGTCCCAAGCCATTACGATGAACTATATAGTCCAGGACTGTAGGCAACCCAGCAGATTCTGGAGAAATATGCTTATTAGAGCACCAAATAGTGAACCTTTTCTATTTGGAGTTGTAAGTCTTTCTGGTGGAAGGCTTTCGAGAAGCCTTAAGAATATCCAGAACACCTTGAGAGAGGTGCGGATCAGCAAACTCTAACTCTTCAAGAGCCAGGCCTTGCGATTGAGAGATTTAAGATTCAGATACCAAATCCTTCCCTGACAGGATGTCAACAGGTTGAAATTCCTGGGAAGAGATAGGGGAAGGTGAACTGCTAAGGACAGCAACAGTGGATACCAGGGCTGTCTGGCCCAGTCTGGAGCAATCAGAATCACTTTGAGTGGTCGAGACCTGATCTTGACTAGCACCTTGAACAGGAGAGGGAAGGGGGGGAAGCATACAGGAACTTCCCTTCCCAATTCAGAACCAGAGCATCCAGGGGGACTGAGCCCAAGACTGGGGGTCTGCAACAAAAGAGAGGAAGTTGGTGATTGGGGCTGCAAAAAGATCTATCTGTGGAGTGCCCCATCTCGAGAAAATCACTTTCAAAATTAGGGGATCTAGGGACCATTCGTGGTGACCCTGAGATATCCTGTTGAGACCATCTGCTAGGACATTGTCCTTCCCTGGGAGGTGAACTGCTATCAGAGAGGTTTGTAGGGAATAGGCCAAAGACCACAACTTCATTGCTTCTGTGCACAAGGCCGTAGACCGAGTGCCTCCTTGCTTGTTGATGTACCACATTGTGGTGGTATTGTCTGCTCTGAGTTCCAAGAGACTGATGTGAAGCAGAGATTCTTGAGGTGACCACAGCCCTTGGGTGGTAAGATCCCCCAAGTGGGCTCTCCAGCCCAAGAGGGAGGCGTCTGTGGTGAGGATTAGTGAATGAGGCTGAGTGACAAAAGGAACTCCCTGTCTTAAATTGTCCTGATCCTGCCACCATTGCAAAGCCTAGATCAGGGTTCAAGTCACTGGGACTAGTTTGGTAAGGGAATCCTTTCTTTGGGACCTCTCAAGTGGAACTGAATGTCCCTCATCTGGAATCTTCCCCCTTGTCCACTGCTGTAGAGGCTGCCATGAGGCCCAGGAGCTGCAAGAAGTGCCTTGCTGGTCGAGACACCTGAAGGGTGAAAGAAGAGGCCAGTTCTATAAGGGTCCTTGCCCTGTCCAGGGGAAGGAAGGCTTTTGCTCTTATTGTATCCAACTCCGCCCCTATAAAGGTGAGGAGATGTACTGGCTCGAGAACTGACTTTGGAAGGTTTAGAAGGAATCCCAAGGAAGTGAGCAGTTGCTGAGTTATCTGAAGATGTGACTTGACTTGGTCTGGAGACTGACTCACTATGAGCCAGTCGTCCAGGTATGGAAAGATGGGGATCTTTTTTCTCCTTAGGAAAGCAACCACTACTGCCAGGCACTTTGTGAACACCCTTGGGGCTGATGTTAGGCCGAAGGGCATTGCTCTGAATTGATAGTGGCCTGAGGGCAACTCGAACCTGAGGTATTTTCTGTGGGAGCACCTGATGGGAATGTGAAAATAGGCATCTTTGAGGTCCAAGGAGGCAAGCCAGTCCACTGGCCTTAGAGAGGGCAGAATTATTCCCAGAGTCACCATTTTAAATTTTGGCTTTAAAAGGTGCTTGTTTAGATATCTCAGATCCAGGAAGGGCCACCATTCTCCTGTCTTTTTGGGAGTTAGGAAGTACCTGGAGTACAATCATTTGCCTCTGTGTAGGGTAGGAACCCTTTCTATGGCTCTGAGAGCCAAGAGGGAAGAAACCTTTGCCTCTAGGGCAAGGGTCTCTGATGGATTTGCAGGTGGAAAGGATCTGGTTCTCATCTTGGGACATTTTTTGAAGCTGAGAACCAGTCCCTGGCTTACTACTTCTAAGACCCACTTGTCTGATGTTAAAGACTTCCAGTCCTGGACAAAGTAAGCCAGCCTGCCCCCTACAGGTATTGGAGAATCGGTCCGGGCAGAACCATCAGGGTGTCTGCTTGGCAGGGGCTTTAGGCTGAGGGGTGAAAGCAGGCCTGCTCATACCCCGTCTGCCTCTCCCTCTAAAGAACCGCCTCTGAGCATAAGCAGAAGAGGAGGCCTGGGCTTGGTAAAAGGGCCTTTGAAAGGCCTGCCCCTGCCCCGGAATGCTGCCTCTGAGGAGTGGCTTGCCATTCTTTGGCCTGAGCACTCCTGTAGGTGGTCCTGTACTCGTCCATCTGCTTCATGTAGTTCTCTGTCTGCTCCCCAAACAGAGAATTACAAATGACAGGAAAATCCATGGCCTTAGCCTGGGTATCCTGTGATAGGCTAGTACATCTGAGCCAAGCCATCCTCTGAAGGGCCACTGATGTAGCCATGACTCTAGATGAAACATCAATGGAGTCCAAAGCAGCATGAAATTGCACCTTAGACGCCTCAATCCCATCCGCAGCCACCTGCTCCAGCTCCTTGGCAAGCTGGTCAAGGGCCTGTTTAGCTATAGCCAGCACAGTGTCCCACCCGGACTTCTGGTATCTAGGTGTGTAGGCCATATAGTTAGCCTGCCTGAGTCCCAAAGATGCTATGTACTGTTTCTGCTGGCAGCATCATCCTCCTGGAGTCCTTATCTGGGGGGTGAGCCAAGGGAATATTTGCCTTATCACAGGCAGCAGCCTGC
This sequence comes from Neoceratodus forsteri, assembly GCA_016271365.2. Lineage (NCBI taxonomy): Eukaryota > Metazoa > Chordata > Ceratodontiformes > Ceratodontidae > Neoceratodus > Neoceratodus forsteri. Next base: position 1,100,015,369 of record CM057456.1, on the reverse strand, counting down.
ACTACCCCAACTACCCCAACATGGCTGCATTGCTGAGAAAGGAACTCCATGTCAGTGCCTGAAAGGGTATACCGCTTGTCCATTCTTCTGTCCACAGGAGGTATGGAATTAGGAGTTTTTTGAATTTCAAATGTCTGTTTCCCAAAAGATTTATGGAGGGGAATAGACAATCTCCTGGACTCTGGGATGTCCATCATCTCAACAAAATCAGGCTCCTCCTGATCCTCTACTGCTTCTTCCATTGGAAGCTGGAAGGTTTCAGCCACTTTCTTGTAAAACATAAAGTGGGAAGGGGACTCAGAAAGCCAAGGAGGAGAAACACCTGAAGGTCTGTCTGGGGAAATGTCCAGGTCAATAGGCACATCCAGACTTTCATAATCACCATCATCGTCATTATCCTCATACTCTCCCTCCTCCTCCGGTTCATAAAATTCTTCTAAAGTATAATCCAGAACTGGGGGAACCAACCAAACCGAGCCCCTGACAGATGGTGCCGGTTCGGCTGGAACCGAAGTTAGCGATTGAACTATCCTTATCGCTTTGGCTATTTCATCAGTGGTCAGAGAAAGAACTTGTGGATCTGAACCAGATGATTTTTCCCTTTTCTTTCTTTTAACCAGAACCAACTCCTCAGAATCAGTTCTCCTTTTGCCTGAAGAAGTTTCGCCCTGGTCAGAGGGCACTCCTTCTGGTTCGGTCGGAACCGAACCAGGCTGGCCATCTGGGTCAGAGGACTTCTCGGCCTCCCTTTCCCTCAGTCTACCTACTCTCTTATCCAGGGTAGCTTTGGGAAAACTTTTACAAATTTGTCAGTCTGAATTGAGGTGGTCAAACCCCAGACAATAAACACCGGTGGTGTGGGGATCAGCCTTAGCAAAGGCTTCCCCACACACACTACAGTATTGAAACCCAGTGGGCCTGGTTTTTTTCTTGGGTTTCTCAGACATGGCCAATCCTTACCACAACTTATCCTGTTTTCGGCAGTCCGCCAGGCAAGACACCCCTATCGGTTCCTGACCGTGTTACGGGTCTTGGAAAAAAACATAATCAAATCCGTTTTTTTTAGAACCGATACGGACCGGTTACCACACTCTAATAAAGACAGAAGTTTTTTAACACAAACCTGATCGGTTCAAACCGAGCCGATCCAATGTTTACAAGTTCCACACAGAAACTAATACAAAAACCTATCTAGTACTCACGGTACCACAGACAGAGACTTAAACCGACAAGTTCAGTAGCAGAAATTCAGTCAAAACCGAGCGAAAAAATGACACTTTAACCGACTTTTTTGAACCGAGCGAAGGAGAAATCTCTGGGGCGACTGTTCAGTGAGGCGGAGTAAAGAATCTGACGGTTGTAGTTTAAACAACAGCAGACAGAGGCTTCAACCGAGCTCGAGCTCAGCGTTCCATGCCCTGCATGGAAAGTTAACTCTTTGTTCTCCAGGGCAGTTCAAAGGTTGATGATCATTGCAATAGTCAGAATACAGCAAGACTTCATGTTGTTTGAACCGGATGGGTCAATCTGTATTAAAGAGGGAAGATACTCCTGAATACTTCTTGCCAAGAGGGATGTGAGTATTTTATAGTCAGTGTTCAATAGGGAAATCGGTCTGTGCAAAGGGCATTTTGTTGGGTCCTTTCCCGGCTTGGGTTTCACCGAAATCACTGCCTGGGCCCAAGAAGGGGGAGCTGGAGCCTCATCCCTCAGGACCTCCTTGAAAACCTTCCCCAAAAGTGTCTGTTTCTGGTTCTCGAAACATTTATAGAACTCAGCGGGGAGTCTGTCAGAGCCTGGACATTTACCCACCTTAAGTCATTTAATCTCTTCCTTTATTTCCTCTGGTCTCACAGGACCCATTAGCCTTTCTCTCTGTTCCCTAGTTAAGCCCGGTAGTTTAAATGATCTCAAGAATCTCTTTATGTCGTCTTCTCCCACTTTTGTATCTTCTGTATATAGCTTAGTATAGTATATCCTGAAGGCGTCTGCTATCTCATGAACCCCTTTGACCATTTTGCCTATCCCTGGGTGCCACACCTTCGTTGTTGCTTTCATCCGTTTTGCCCTCAGCCTACTAGACCAGTAGCGCAACGACCGGGGCCCCCCCTCATAGTGTTGCTGTCTCAAAAAGAGCAGCCTTTGCTCCACCTGATAATCCAAAATTCCCGTCAGCTCCCTCTTATAGTCCAGTAACTGTCTCCTCCGCTCCTTGTCATACTTTTGTTTCTTTTGCCTCTCTAAATCTGCTATCAACCCAGTTAAATTGAGTTTTCTGGTCTCCCGCTCCCTCTTTTTCCTCGAGGCCAATTGAATAAATTTACCTCGCAAGACCGCTTTTGTGGCGTCCCAGCGGATGACCTGCGAGGTATCCTGCTCTGTATTATCTAGAAGGTATGTTCTATAGGTTTCTACTATTTGGTCCCTAATTTCCTTATCTTTCAGGAGTGAGGTGTTTAGCCACCATATGGTATTCCGGCATATCTCCCCCAAGTCTATTTTTATGTATATAGGTGTGTGGTCAGACAAAAGAAGGTCCCCTATCCAAGTATCCTCAATTCTCTGCACCTCAGTCTTCGTGACTAATATATAATCTAGCCTCGAATATGTGTTGTGGGCCACAGAGAAGAAGGTGTAGTCTCTCTGTTGGTTATGTTGGTGTCTCCAAGTATCTAGTAATCCCATTTCTCCTATCAGCTTCTGGATCTTTCTAGCTGTTCTGTGTGGTTTCCCTCTTACCTTTGAGGAGGAGTCCATATCCGGGTTTAAGGGTAAATTAAGATCCCCCCCCCACAGATTATAACCCATCCCCCCACTCTAATAGAGTGGCCAGAAAGGAACGGTACTCAGGTAATGTTGAGCCAGGGGGAAAGTACACGGGTGCGTGTCACAATAGTGCCCCTAAATTTGCCTTTTAACATTGCATATCGTCCCTCCTTATCTGTCTTAGCCTCTATTTTTTTCAAATGGGGAGTTAGCCGGCACCAACACCACCATACCCCTCCTTCTACCATTCTTATAGGAAGACGCTGCCATCTCCCCAAAACCTAATTTTAGGAACTTATTGTGCTCCTTCATCGACAGATGGGTCTCCTGGAGAAATAAAAAACTCGCCGAGGCTTTCCTTACCTGGCTCAATATCTTAGATCTTTTAACAGGGTTTGTGAGGTCGTTGAAATTATAGGAACAGATAATCGTACCCTTACCTGCCATCAAAAGGGTCTTTACTTAGATATATATTCTCAAGGCCTCCCCAGACTCCTCCTCGAAAGTCCTCCCTCTCATGTCCCTTCTTTATTTCATTTAGCTCTTTCTTGCATCAGAACACATCCCAGATACAAAATAACATGACAACCATTACTTGATAACAGTAGCATAACTTTACAGCCAACCAGGCTTTTAACAAATGCATTATCCTTGACCTCTAAGGAAGAAGTCCCACTTTTTGGGGCTCTATTCCTGCCTCCACCTTATACAGGCGAGGGCAAGCTCAGAGGGGTTACCAGTGTCTCTACAACGGAAGACCCCCTCTAGAGAGCTCTTGTTCGTAACTTGGAGCTCCTCACTTTTCTGTATGACCAATTACCTTATTGATCAGAAAAGCTTTACTACCGGAGCACTATGTGCCAAAGTACAGTATGAAAGAAAATGATCTTATGCGCTGATCTAACCATCTTTCATATGCACATTTAACTCCTGACCTATTCTTAATTTCATGTCTTTCATAGGGCCAGAGGAATCTTCCTCCTGCACTTCCCACTACGGGGCCCCCCCTTGGGAAGATGCGAGTCCCCCCTCCCACAGGAGGCAAGCACAGCCCTCAGCAACCAACCAAGAATCATTCCTCCTTTCCCAAATCCCCTACTCCTTCCTCAGTTCTTTAAGAACCCATCCAATTTTATTATCTTGTTCTGTAATCCCTCTGTAGTGTCCCCTTCTTACCCTACCCCCAAAACCTCCTATCTTATCGTCCCCATCTATTATTTATTATTTTTTCATCCTTGTGGTCAGGATTTCCTATAACTATGTCCTTATATGGTTTCTGAAATAATAACCCCTGCTTTATATAGTTCCCTCTAGGGCCTCTCCCATCTCCCCATTTCAGTTCCTATATGGGAGCCCTTATTTACTCTTACCTCCCAATCATATTCGGTGGCCCCTTATCAAATGTCAATCCAATAATTATCCCCTTTATATTCCCCTCCTCTCACTCCCCCCTCTCCCCCACCTTCCCTCAGTCAAATAAAAAGTAACACAATCCCCAGTGGAGATATGATTCTTGCACTTCTGTGTCATTTCCCCTCGCCCTCCTTCCTCTACATCCACGTTTACATTTGCTCTCAAACCCATCCACGTCAAATCCCGCTCCTCAGGAACATCCTATAAGTGCGTAGCATTATAGCTGCTGCGGGGAGTTGAGAGAGGATAACCCCCCCCTTCATTCCCCTGTTAGGATCAGTTAATTATTATTTAAACACCATGTAGTCTTATTGTGCAAGCATAGTCCCAACTTGTTAAGGTTTTTTCATTTCCCCTCAACCACTATGAAACACTCTTTACTCCCAGTCCACATCAGAGTCTTTCTAATGTAGTACTTGCAGTATATTCTCGTTTCACTCCTTCATCCTTCAGCAGTTTGGTTGTTATTCAGCACAACGTCCTGTTCTCTCGAAGAATCGTCTTGTTCCTTCTCTCCTCGCTCTGTTTCTGTGCCTGGGGTTTTTCTTTTAGCAAGGACCTTGTCCCACACCCCTATCCTGTCCCTACTTTAACCCCCATTTGCTCTTTTTGGTCCTCTTTTAAACCAGTTCCGTTCCCCCAGCTGCTGTTGAATCCAACGACCTTGTTCCTCTGGTAAGTGCAGCCCCAAACTCTCCAAGAACTCCCCAGCCTCTGCCAGCTCCTGAAATCTCAGTAGGCCCTTTTCTGTTTGTACTTTCAGCCTAGCCGGGTATTCCACAAAGACCTTGACTCCTTTTTGTTGCAGCAGTTTAACTACCTGTAACACCTTCCTCCTCCTGGCAAGCAACTGTGGGGAACAGTCATGATTGAAAAATAGCCTGACATCGCCAAAATGTATTGTTTTCCTTGACCAAGCAAGCGCTAGCACCTCCTCTTTAATCCTATAATGCAGGAACGCAAGCACTATCCATCTGGGTCTGGCCTTCTGATCTCGAGGTCGAGGTACCAGAGATCTGTGAGCCCTGATAATGTCTAGATGTTTTTCAGTAGGTAGGTTAAGGAGTTCTCTCAGAAACAAGTCAATAAAGTCAATCATGCTCCCAGATTCCGTTCCCTCTGACACTCCGTGAATCCGAATATTATTACGCCGGTTCCGATTCTCTAGCTCCTCAAGCTTCTGTTCCAACAACGTAATGCGATGGTGCAACTCCAGAAGAGCCGAATTGTGCACACCTGTGGTCTGGGTATATTCTGTCATTACTGTTTCTACTTCTTGTGTTTTCTGGTGTAATTTTGCTATATCTTGGCACTGATCTAATGCTTTAGCCTCCAGTCTCTGTAAAATATCATTTATTTGTTGAAGAGTTTGGCACAGCTGCTGTGAGGTTATCGTGCATTCTGTTCCTTGTGCCATGCTTGCAGCCTGTTCCACACCCTGCATTGTGGATTCGCGCACTGCACAGGCCTCTGCTCAGGCGTTTTGTACTTGCTCTGCAGCCTTTTGTTTTACAGCTCCGTTCGTCTGGATTTCCTTCAAATGGTGTTTGGGTCCAATTAGATAGTCCTTTATTGATCGTTTGGACGACAGGATTGACGTTTTCTTTATCGATTAGCATGGATTGTTGCAGGTCAGTCATTCAGCACTTTGCTTAGGCAGCCATTTGGTCCCTGCCGAAATCGGAAGTCTCTTATGGGGAATTTTATTATCATTTTCCTTAGCACAGTACCATAGAATAATGCAGCCTTTTTATGAATGTTTATTTCTACTAATGTTCCACCTATGCTGTCATCATGTTGTTGAAGGTAGTCCTCAACTTCTGGATCAACACGTGTGTCATTATGTGCCAGGAAATTAGATTGGTTGTCCAGAACGTTGCAGTCATTTTGCTTTAAGAGTTTGACTGCAGCCTCTGGTTTTAGATGCCATCCAGCCAATAACTGTACAATCCTGCACAGATCATTATGTAGGGTCAGCATTTGATTTTCTCATGCTTGCATTTTAACATTAAATTGACAAAGTAGCTCCAGTGCATATTGCAAAAAAATAAACATGGCTCTAATTTCATGATCTTGTAGGCACTGACAAATAAGTTCAACTTTGGCACCCCGAGATTCCACAGACAAGAAATGGAAATTACGTACTTACCGTAATTATTGATCTCGGACAGTCTCCATCACTCATTCACACTAGTGGGATAGCGCCAGAGGCGCTAGGACCAAGTGGGAGCCAAACATTTTCTGAAGGGCCAGCGCCGAGGTAGGATCATGCACGCACGGCACCGTGAGACTGACCTGTGCCTGTGTAGGCTATCTCGGCGTCGACCCTCCAACCGCCTCAGTACCTTTTCGACCAAGGAGGTGCAGCGTAACTAATGAGAATAACTCATTCTGAGTCTCTGGGCCTGAGAGGGCCCAGATGGCCTTTGTAAAAAAGGTCAAAGAATAATGTCTTCACAGTCTGAACCACAGGCCATGAAGACCAGGAAAGAAAAACGAGTGAACACAGGGGTGGTGGGTGGGCGTGTGAATGAGTGATGGAGACTGTCCAAGAAGATCAATAATTACGGTAAGTACGTAATTTCCATATCTTCCTGGACTAAGACTCCATCACTCATTCACACTAGTGGGGAGAGTACCAAGCTAAAATCAACAACCCTGAGTAGGGTGGTAGGAGATAGGGTTCACTCAGAAAGGACAGCCAAGGACTGTCCTATTAATAAAAAGAGCTGTCTTGTAAGAGCATCTATAACATAGTGCCTACAAGATAAACGCTCGAGTTGTAACTCGTCACCTTGCCGACGACTACAATGGGCAAAAAAAAAAAAAATGAAAGTCTGCCAGGCAGCCGCAACTACTCTAGGAGAGCGGCAAGAACCTGGCCTCATGATTTGATCTAGGACCAAAATTAATAGTGTCAAAGACATGCACTAATCTAATGTAAAGGACCTCAGGAACTGCAAGAGCCGGAGGTAAAGTGTACAGGTTCAGGGTAGTATGACTGTATGTGAATATTTGCGAAGCTACCTTAGAAAAGACCTACTTGACCAATGGTCAAGAAAGAAGCATGTCATCTGTTAAGTTGAAGCAAACATGGAAGTAGGAATCTAAGTTCCGACTTGCTGAAGAGTCACTTCTGTTGCTGCAAGGCTCTGATCAAGCGAAGAAAGCCTGATTAAAAAACAAAAAGGGCTAACAGACTGGTTAGCCACCTAGGTTTTGGAAATATCTCGGAATAAGAGAAATTCTCTAGAGAAAAGAGGTGAGCTATACCACTGCTGGATCGGACTGCCCCTAGGGGTAGAAGAAAACAGGTACTCTTAACTGAGGTTTAGAGACGACCGCCTCAGGGTTGAGGCGGAACCTGATCAGATCCAAACGTGGTATCGGGAAATTCCAACTAGGCCCTGTGCTGTGATAATTCTGACCCCCCTTTTTTTTTTTTTATTAGTCCGAGCCTGACAAGGTTGCTGGCTGCTATTTGGCAAGGATTGCCTGATACAGAAATGACAAGGATGTCACTCCTCTGAGGAGCAGGAGGAGCCTGAGGATCCATAACTGAACCCCTGACCGGACTAATAATAGCCAGCCAGATGTTAACTACTTGTGGCGAAGCAGCCACCAGAGGGGCAGCATCAAAAAATGAAAATTACGTACCTACCGTAATTCTTGATCTTCTTGGACGAGTCTCCACCACTCATTCACACTATTGGGATCTGCGCCGGAGGCACTAGGACCCATCGGGAGCAAACTTTTTGCTGTAGGGTCGGCGCCAGAGATGGCGCTGCGAGCCCTAGCTCGTGCGGTAACGACTATCTCGGCATCGACCTTCCAACTGCCTCAGTACCTTTTTTACCAAGGAGGTGCAGCGTAACTAACCTAGAAGGGTAGCCTAACCTAAAAACCGGACATAAGATAGTCCGGGCGACCCGTGTAAGAAGGGTCAACAAAGGAGTCTTCACGGCCTAAAGATTTGAGGGAGCGAAGACCAACAAGAAAGGTGAGCTCGGGGGATGGAGGGTGGGCGTGTGAATGAGTGGTGGAGACTCATCCAAGAAGATCAAGAATTACGGTAGATACGTAATTTTCATATCTTCCTGGACATAAGTCTTCACCACTCATTCACACTAGTGGGAGAGTACCGAGCTAATAATCCCCCGAGAGGGCGGCAGGAGAGACCAAGAGCTCACGTTTCTGGACAGAAGTCCATTGAGGATGGCTCTGCCAAGGAAGAATGCCATCTGGCATGGACATCCAGTGCATAATGTTTAACGAAAGTATGCACTGAGCTCCAGGTGGCCGCATTGCAGATGTCTGCGATGGGCACGTTGCGGATTTCCGCTAGGGATGCCGCGACTGCTCTGGTAGAGTGAGCGTAAACTCTACCTTCCAACTTTACCTGCGCCATGGAATAGCAGCGACGAAGGCACGCCACTAGCCATGATGAGATACATCTGATAGCGACAGGTTGACCCAGCTGGGTCTCACTGAAGGAAACGAACAGTTACTGAGCTTTGCGAAAATCCTTGGTTCTATCTAGATAGAAGCGCAAGGCCCTCTTAACATCCAAAGAATGAAGAGAACGTTCCCCTTCATTTTGGAAGTCCATAAAATAAGAGGGAAGGACCAAAGGTTGGTTTAGATGAAATTCTGACACAACCTTAGGAAGAAATTTAGGATGAGTAATGAAGAACTACTTTGTCCTTATGGAACACAGTATACGGAGGGTCTGTGACCAGGGCATGTATCTCAGAGACCCTGCAGGCTAAGGTAATGGCCACTAGGAAGGCAGTCTTCCAGGTGAAAAATTTTAGCTCACAGGTAGCCAGAGGTTCGAAAGGTTTCCCGAGTGAGCATGTCTAGCACAAGATTAATGTCCCAGGCTGCGACTGGACGTCTTGTAGGGGGTCTGGTATGCAGAATCCCCTTAAGAAATCTCTTAACCATAGGTAACTGAGCCAGAGTTAAGGAAATAACGGGCTCATGATACGCTGAAATGGCACTAAGATGAACTTTGACTGTAGAGTACTGCAGAGCCGAATTTGAGAGGTCCAAAAGGTACTCCAAAACTTTATCTGGTGGACAGGAAAAGGGATTTAAAGAGGACTTTGCACACCAGAGCGAAAAACGCTTCCACTTGGCTGTGTAAGTTTTCCGAGTGGCTGGCTTCCGTGCAGCCAGAAGAATATCTGAAACTCTTCGAGAGACATTGAACCGGTTTACTTCGACCTCTTCAGGAGCCAAGCATGAAGGTGAAGTGATCTCAGGTTGGGATGGACCACCGGTCCCTGAGTCAAAAGGTTCATCTGCAGGGGAAGTGGTCTCGAAGGAACTGCCAACATATTGTTGAGTAGTGGAAACCACAGCTGCCGAGGCCAAAAGGGAGCAATGAGAATCATTTTGTCCCCCTGGGATTCGAACTTGAAGAGTACCCTCTGAATTAGAGGAAGAGGCGGAAAGGCGGAAAGAAAGCGTTTTGTCCACCGCAGCCTGAACGCATCCTGACAGAAAATGCCAGGCCCTGGATTTCTGGAGCAGAAGAGAGGCAGTTTTGCGTTGAGTGGGGATGCAAAAAGGTCCAGGTCTGGAGTTCCCCCACTCTTCGAATAGTGACTGAACTATGGTTGAGTCGAGAGACCACTCGTGAGGGTCTGTCTCTGTTCTGCTGAGACGGTCCGCCAGTTCGTTCTGAACACCTGGCAGGTAGACCGCTTGAATTAGAGCCTCGTGCTCCAAGCACCATTCCCATACCCTCATTGCTTCTCTGCATAAGGGGTAAGAGTGAGCACCGCCCTGCTTGTTGATGTAATACATCACTGCTTTGTTGTCCGTTTGAAGGAGAATGTTCTTGTGACACAGAAGGTCCTTCAAAGCTCGGACCGCATAAAAGACAGCTCTCATTTCTAGGACGTTTATGTGGAGCTGGGACTCGACTTGAGTCCACACACCTTCAGTGTGGAGAGCCTGACAGTGAGCTCCCCACCCCATTAGGGATGCGTCCATGGTAATGGAGATCTGATGGTCCAGAGGAGCAAAGGGATACCCCTCCAGGAGATTGCTCTCTTGAGACCACCAGGTGAGTGACCTCCTTAAGGGCTCTGTCACCTTGATGAGATAGGACTGCGGGTGAGTGGTTGGGGACCACTGAGTACTGAGCATCCACTGGGTGGTTCTCATGTGCAGACGTGCTAGGGGTACAGTGAACACTGAGGATGCCATGAGGCCTAGCATCCATTGCATCAAGAGAGCTGAGTCTGAGCTGTTTTTCCCGATGTGACAGGCCATCTGAAGGATATTGTTCCTCCTGTCTTCTGGAAGAAAAGCCTTCGCACAGGAGGTGTCCAGAAGAGTCCCTATAAAAAGGAGCCTCTGGGAGGGCTGCAGTTGCGATTTCTTGAGGTTGAGCAGAACTCCCATGGACGTAAGGAAGCGTGAGGCCGTCTCCACGGCGTCCAGAGTCCTTGCCCGGAAGGGCTTGCTAGAAGCCAATCGTCCAGATAAGGAAACACCTGAATTCGACCTTTCTGAGGTGCGCTAAGTAGAACTGCACAACATTTTGTAAAACATCATGGTGCCGAGGATAGCCCAAAGGGCAGGACTCTGAACTGATAGTGCTGTCCCAGAGCCACAAACCTCAGGAATTTGTGATGCCTCGGGTGAACAGGAATGTGCTGATAAGCGTCCTGCATATCTAGGGAGGCTAACCAGTCGTGTTGGTGGAGCAGAGGTAACAGGGTTCCCAGAGAAATCATTTTGAATTTCTCTTTGGGGAGAAATTTGTTTACCTTTCTGAGATCTAGAATGGGGCGCATACCGCCGGACTTCTTCGGAACCAGAAAGTAATGGGAGTAGAACCCCGTGTTTTGTTGGTGCGTTGGCACCACTTCTACTGCCCTGTTGTTCAGAAGGCCCTGAATCTCGGCGGCGAGAAGGTCTGACTGAAGGGTTGACAGCCTGGGCTGCCATTTGGGGGGACGATCCGGGGAGGTCTCCACAAGATTGAGTGAATACCCCTCGCGAATTATCCGAAGGACCCATTTGTCTGAGGTTATGGACTTCCACTGGTTGTAGAAGTGCATCAGACGACCTCCCACGGAGGAGGAAAAGTCCACCTCGGGCAGCTGAGATGGAACTTGGGCCGCAATTCATAGAGGTAGCACTGGGCGCTTGGCCCTTAGCTCTGTTGCGCTTTCTTTGAGGCTGGGCAGGTTGATTCTATGGAAATCCTCTGCCTCTGCCTCAAAAGGACTGGCGATTATGAAACTGTCGTTTACTGGCATGCCCTCAAGAGGGGGCAGGAGGGGGCCGAGCCAACTAATGGCTGACCTAGTCTTCTGTGTAGCTTCTAGAGCTTGCTCTACCTGAGGACCAAAAGATATGCACCGCAGCGGCACGCCATCACCTGTGCCGCGCTGTCATTCGTGAAGTCTTAACTGTGCAGCCAGGAATGACGCTGGTGCAAATACCAGCAGCTGCTGAACGGGAAGCAGTGTCAAAAGCATCCATGGCTGCTTTAACCTGCTGGTTATTAGATTCAATACCTCTGGTAATGGTTTGAAGAAGCTCTGGCTTTGAATCCGACTCAGGCAGGGCTTCAACCATCTGTTTAATAGAATGCCACGGGATATACTCATACTGAGAAAAATAGCCTTGGTAACTGGCAATACGCATACTTAGAGTAGAAGCAGCAAAAGACTCTCTTACCTAAGGTGTCTATCTTACGAGATTCTTTGTTAATAGGTCGAGCTGTAGTAGCTTGAGGAAGAACGACCTTATCATTCTCTACCAGGACTACAATAGGATCCGCAAAGGCTTGAGATGCCAAAATGGGACGATCCTTGGGGGCTGAATATTTCCTATCAATGGATTTAGCCACCGAAGGGGTAAGAGCAGGATTATTCCATACCATTTGAGACAGCGTCTCGAAGGAAAGAAAGTGTGGAACTCAGATTTTTCAACAGAGACTTAAAGGATAGGTCCTCGACCACAGGCTCTGCAGCAGTAATAGATCCTGCTTCGCCCACTTCATCACCCAACCGAAGGTCTGGGTCAGGCTCAAAGTCATCTCCTGACAGTCCAGGAGGGACTGTATGGACAGGAAAGGAATGAAATTCAGAAGAGGAGGAAGAAGGAAGCAAGTGAAAAGAGGAGTCCCCGAAAGCCGGCGGTGCCAAGGAGGCGCACGGCACCGAGAACGACGCCGCGAGGCCATGCGGTGCCGAAAATGGTGCCAAGGAGCCGCACGGTGCCGAGGACAGCACCGAGAAGCCGCACGGTGCCGAGGACGGCGCCAGGTGCAGCACCGATGCCGAAGACAGCGCCGAGAGGCCACAAGACGCCGAGGGCGCCGAAAACACTCCCAGACTCCCAAAAACAGGTTTTGAAGGAAGAAGAGCAGGAGATAAGGGCATCGGTGTGGCCCCCTGTGCCGCAGCCATGTGAGGGGAACATCTAAGCTGGAGTCGACGGCACTCGAAGAAGGTGCCGCATGCACCAGGAAGGTCCAACCGCCCTACCTGGTCACCCAGAGAGCCCAAGGCCCACGAACGACTGAGCCAGGTAGCCAAACCAACCTCCGAGCCCATTGCTCCACAAGAGGCCCACTGATGAAACTGGTCATCTGAAGACCTGCCTGCGGGCGGGGTAGGGCTCCGATGTCGAAGCCGTCGGCTACCAGAAGCAGAGGCTGGTGACTCCGAAGGAGGAGACCAGCAACTAGCCCCGATAACCGAGTGTCTACGCGCAGACATACAGAGGGTGACCGAAAGATGCCTTCTTTAGACCTGTGGGCCAAAGAAGAGTTGCGTCGAACGGTGCCGAGAGTGCGACCGCTTATTTTTATAAGCCGGGGACCGCCATCCTCCGGCATTGGACTGACCATTGTCAGACCCTCCCTCCGGAGAAGGCGGGGACCGACCCAGCCCGACTGACTGAATAGCTTTATACGAAGTCCCTACCGCCACCTGACCTGTTTTATGGTCGACTCCGCTAAGGTAGCTTTGAGACTCTTTGTTGTATTTATTTCAAAAATAAGAATAAATTTGCTTATACTGTATCGAGATAATACTACAAAATAATAAAACTGAAAACTATGCTGCTAGTTTGAAGTTTGACTCGACAGGCGAGTGACATCGCCACTGAAGTGCACTCAGTGGCGGGAAAAAAGGAACTGAGGCAGTTGGAGGGTCGACGCCGAGATAGTCGTTACCACATGAGCTAGGGCTCGCGGTGCCATTCCTCGTGGCGCCATCTCTGGCGCCGACCCTCCAGCAAAAAGTTTGCTCCCGATGGGTCCTAGTGCCTCCGGCGCAGATCCCAATAGTGTGAATGAGTGGTGGAGACTTATGTCCAGGAAGATAATGGGCTGTATACCCCCATCAAAGGAGCAGAACAGTCTGTGCGGCTCCCGACCATTGAATTAAAATGTTCCAAAGAGTGTAATTGTCTTGACCACTGAAAAAGTCTAGACGCAGAGGTATATAGTCCACAGATCCAGTCTGAACACTATGGTGGACCCCATAAATGAGGAACTACTAAAAGAGCTTGCATCACAGACTCTGATGATAGAGAGGACGTGTCTTTCAGTATATAAAATGAGTCATCCGCTGTATTACTGACCAGAAGGACAGGGAGAGACTCATCTAGATGCCTTTCTACCACAGAAGTACCCCCAAAAAGAGGTCTCGGTTAGAGCCATTAGAGACTCCGCCACCAGGAGGGGTGTCAAGGAGCTTGGCACCACATAGGGGGCTGAGAAAGTGCTGAGCGGAATGAGAGATTCTGCTGACAGAACAGAACTGAAGAGTCCCATCAGCGGAAAACCGCTGGATGAGGAGACCCGAAGCAGACCGCCACCCACTAAAATGTGTGGAAATAATCCGCAGAATAGGAATTCATTCCATGGAAACATCCCAACACAAGTCCTGCGGAAGAGAGGTCTGCAAACAGAGATCTTTCCCTAGTTCTGTCAGACAGCACCAACTGGCACCCCTGCGGCACTAGCGTCACTCGTGGCACAGGAGGGCACCAAGCAGTACCCATGCCAACCTGAGAGGCACCAGAGGGCACCCACGGTGGAACCCGCAGGTATCCTCGGTACCAACGGCAGCAATGGCACGCAAGGGCACCCCCGATGCCCATGGCACCCATGGCACCATGGCACCCAAGAAACCCATGGCACCCATGGCACCCGCGGATGCCAGGTGCCACCTGCTGGTACCTGGCACCATCCACGGTGCCACCCGCAGGTGCACGGCGTCGCCCACAGCTCCTGCAGGTGCATGGCATCGCCTGCAGCACCCGCGGGTGCACGGTGCCACCTGCGGGCACCCAGCGCTGCCTGCAGCACCCACGGGTGCCCACGGGCACCAGTGGCACCCTGAGACACCCACAGCACCGCTAGCGGCACCGGCAAGAAGCACCCATGGCGCCAAGCATGGTGCCAAGCACAGTGTGAGCCATGGCGCCGATCCACAGCGCCAAGCGCAGTGCCGACTGCGGCACCGAGTACGGTGCCGACCACGGCACCAAGCATGGCGCCGAGTGCAGCACTGAGCCACGGCACCGAGCACAGCGCCGAGTCCCGGCGCCGACCCAAACACCAGCGGCACCGCCTATGGCACCAATGCCAAACAGAGGCTGGGCACCGAACCTGTGGTGCCACCAAGGTGTCGGGCACAGCGCCAGGAAAAACACTGTGGAAAGCCAATGGAAAAGATGGAGAAAGGTGGTGCCCATGCCGGCCCCAGCATGGAAAAGTAAGAAGAGGGTAGGCACGAGGGGTTGACACAATGGCAAAGGCACCAAGAGGGCACCACGTTCATTCAGATCCAATTGACCCAGCTCCAGTCCAACGGCTCCGAGGCCCAGAGGCCCTGAAACCAGGAACACAACCAGGAAAAAGGAGTCAAACCCCCTGCTCCACAGGAGTGGCCCAGAGGTGAAACTGCTCACCGGAACTCCAACGAGGGCAGAGATGGAGTCCGGAGTTGAGTATGCAGCCGTTAGGAGTGGGGCCAAGGGGGAACCCACGAAAGTCGGTTCAGGCCTATCGCCCCTACCAACGAACAATCCTCATGCAGACATACCAACGGGCAACCTCGAGCGGCACCAATTCTTCTTCCCCAAACGAAGAAGAAGAGCTTGAGGCTAAGCGGAGCCGGATCCCCAGAACCAACAGATTCGTGCTTCGGTGGACTGCCTTCCCCGCCGAGCACAGGACTGTCCGTAGTCAGACCCCCCCCCCGTTACTTAAGGGTGGTGGACCGGGCACAGCCCCTCTGCCATAACAACTTTCAAACAAAATCTTCCTACCATCACCGCTACTGTCTAAGGACGACTCCGTGGATCGCAGGAAAGAATTTCTTCATAATCTTCTTATTCGTAAAATAAAAAATTACTACTAAATAGTTAAATTAAAACGTTTAAATTAAACACTAAAAGCTGCTGTCGTATAGACGAAAACTTTGACTCCGGCAGACGAGCGACATTGACATCCAAGCGCACTCGATGGCGGAAGAAAAGGAACTGAGGCGGTTGGAGGGTCGACGCCAAGATAGCCTACACAGGTGCGAGTCAGTCTCGCGTGCCGCGTGCATGGTCCTACTCGGGCGCTTGGCCTTCAGAAAATTTTGGTTCCCGCTTGATCCTAGCGCCTCCGGCGCTATCCCACTAGTGTGAATGAGTGATGGAGACTTAGTCCAGGAAAATATATGACTTCAATGCATCCCACATATTAATCATCCGCTTTATCACCTTGTGCAAGCTAAGCCACCTTGAGGGGACATGCTTTATTATTTTCATGGGTTCCACATCAACAAACAGGGCAAACTCAGAACAGTGGATCTACAAACATAACAGCTGTTAGACGCAAGGGGGTTGGACTTCTTGTCTCAAGACATTAACAGATTAATAATGAATTTCATGACTTCTATAAGAAGCTTTATGCAAAGGAAGACATTCTAAAAACAGTACATTACAATCATTTTGTTCTGATATTTTGATTCCATCAGTGCCAGAAATGTACAAATCTGGACTCGGAGCTCGTATAATGGTTGAAGAAGTAATTTTGGCTATTAAACAATCCAAGAAAAATAAAGCCCCCGGTCCAGATGGATATTCACAAAATCTCTGCAGTAAATTTAGTAATGAACTGGCTCCAATACTCGTAGAGGTTTTCAGTGAGGCATTTGAGACAGGTCATATATCCAGAGAAATGACTAGAGGACTATTTACACTCATTCACAAACAAGGGAAATACCCCTTAGAATGTGGCAGTTATAGGCCAATCTCATTAATAAATTCAGATATAAAGATACTAACAAATATTATTTCTAATAATCTAGAGACGGTTATACACTCTCTTATATCCAGACAATAGGCTAGATTTATGAGAGGAAGATTCTTCACTGATAATATGAGGAAATTATTTCATGTAATACTGGCAGCTAACAAAACTCTAATTCCTAGTGGTCTGCTTTCCCTGGACGCAGAGAAAGCCTTTGACTGAGTCTTTTGGGAACACATCTTCGCCACTCTCGGGTTATATGGCTTTCCTGAGGCTTTCATTAAATGGGTGAGTTTACTCTACCAAAATTCCAGCTCTGCTGTAGTAACTAATGGAATGATCTCACCTTACTTTGAAATATCAAGGGGAACAAGGCAAGGATGCCCACTATCACCACTCTTATTTAATCTTAGTCTGGATCCATTAATAAGAACATTTCTGTCAGTTAAACAAATCCAAGGCATTCAGGTAGGCCAAAAAGAACATCTAATTGCTGCATATGCAGATGATATATTACTTACGATTTCTAAACCATCCCTATCTATACCAGCTATTTTACAAATGATCAAATCATTTGGAGAAATTTCAGGGTATAAATTGAACACTAATAAGACTAGCTTCTCACCCCTCAATAGATACTGTCAGAAAGAGGTAATTCTCTCTGAAGGACTGACTTGGGCAACTAATTATATGGACTACTTAGGGCTTAACATTTATAATACTATACACAAGACAGTAACTAAAAATTCTAAGTTTACTAAACTGAAAGTTGTCGAAGATCTTTCTAGATGGAACAAACTGCCCTTAGGTTTATGGGGGAGGCTCGAATCTGTTAAAATGAATCTATTACCGCGTTTACTATATGTATTTATGATGATTCCATGTTGTTTGACTAAGAAATGGATACAATCCATCTCTTCTTTAGTAGCACAGTTCATTTGGGCACACAAAAGACATAGAATGTCATACACTAGGTTGTGCAGAACCAAGATTAATGGAGGTCTTAAGGCCCCGGATTTTTATTTATACTACTTAGCTGCAAGGATAGCTCAACTGGTGAGATGGAAACATATGGAATTAACACAAACATATACCCCAGAATGGGTGAATATAGAGAAAGAGATTGTAGAGGAACAATGATTATCTCTCAATGCCTAATATATGCAAAACCACAGACATCCTGTAAGAACAAGATTATTTTAGACTCGCTAAAACAACTGAGGCAGAACAGTAATCCTCTAAAATTAGACCTAAACCAAATTAGAACTCAACCTATCTGGGGAATCCAAACTTTACCCATAATGGCACTCCTTTCCAGAATGAAGTTTGAAACAAAAAGGAATTACCACGGTGAGAGACATTTTGAATAATGACACTATCCTATCATATGAAGATTTAATAAATAAATTTGACTGTCCCCATCTGAAAATTTGTTCTATTTGAATGCTACAAATGCAGTACTCCTTTAAATGACAATACCAGAACATTCTCGGGATGTCTTAAGAGGATGCCTTCCATATCTTTCATATATGGACTATTGGTAGAATTAATAAGGGGCTCAGCTACAGAAAATGGAAATTACGTACCTACAGTAATTCTAATCTTACTGTGTATCTTCACCATTCGTTACCTTTGGGTACTTGGCGAAGGTCATGACCCGAGGAGCCTTTTTTGATGAGCGGAGTCGACGCATTCATCAGCCGCCCGAGGCCGACGACCTGTGTGGCACCTCACGTGGTTGGCTGTTAGGTGTTGTCAACTCCGCCTCCTGCCAGTTCTGAGTCACTGTAGAGGTGAGAGAAAGGGTTGGGAGGGTGGGACAAGGAAGTCCAAGGGACAGATAGAGGAAAAGATTTATAAACTAAAAGGAGAAATAAATGACTGAGAGGACAGAACAATTTTGAAGACTAAGAGGATTGGGTAGGGGCCCGAATCTCTGGAAGTAGAAAGGAGGAGGGAGGGAGGGTAAAGGATTTTCAGAAGTAAGGATAAGAGTGAGGTGGGGGGAAACATACCCTGTAATCTTGACCTGTCTCCAGTTTGTATAGGAACTGCGAAGGAGTAGCCAAGAGGCTAACTGCCAGAATTCAAGGCACAGAATCACTGGCAATAACTCCCACAATGCAGAATTGGCCATTCTGGAAGAAAAGACAGGATGCAGGGATATCTCCCTCCTCTCAAAGGGAGATTTTGGTGTAAGGAACCTAGTTTCTTAAATTAATTGAGGTTATGTCCAAAGGACCAGGAAATTAAAGGATTGATGGGGAGAAGGAAAGAAGGAAAGAAAGGAGGGCAGCTGCCAACCCCCACCCCACAGGGGTAGAGCCGAAGCACTGAAGAAGGAGTGCCCCCCCATGCTGACCACTCTGTCCCTAAACAAAATTATCCCCCTGTGCCCCAGTTTACTCAACTCCTGACTAACAGAAAGGAGGGAGGTGAGGATGGGCACAGAGAGGGAGGGAAGGGGACCCAGAGACTGAGGCCCCAGGATGATGGGGGGTTGGATTGTGAAGAATGGTGAAGATACACAGAAAGATAAGAATTACGGTAGGTATGTAATTTCCATATCTTATCTGTGTCAGTCTACACCATTCATTACCTTTGAGTGAGTGCCAAGCCCCCCCGAAGGGGGCTTTTGACCCTAAGGGGTTGAGTCCCTTAGCTGTCAGTGGGTGACACACTAAGAGAGAGAACCTTCAGGGCCTCGAGAGGCCTGAGTGTGGGGAGAGTGAGATGGGGACCCCCCGGAGGGGGTAGGAATTTGCTCTGACAGATGCTGCCTCACTCTACAGGAGAAGAGATAGGTTCTCTGGTGAGCGGAGTTAATCACCCTACGCCGGGCCAAGGGTGACAACCAGGAAAGACGCAGCCATGCCATCCGCCTAGTGCAGATTGCTGTCCCTACAACCCTGGTAGCTACCTCACTGGCTTCATATGATGCCTGTAACCTTGACCTGTCTCCAGTTTGTATAGGAACTGCGAAGGAGTAGCCAAGCGGCTAACTGCCAGAATTCATGACCCCAAGGGAGCCTTTTTTTTTTTTTGGATGAGCGGAGTCGAAGCACCATCAGTGCCACCTCGAGGCTTACCGCATCATGCGGGCGCTCGCGGGTTGGTCACAGGGGGTGCTGGGTCGGACCCGCCCTCCAACCAGTTGCTCCCTAGTCCAGGTCTCATTTCCGCTGCACTGCCTTGAACCTCCCTTCATCCTGGATGTATCTCCAAAACTATGATGTCAATTTTCTGTTGTTGTCTACATTCCCTACTAATTGGGGTGAAACTCGATGTCATGCACTACTAGTAAGAGCCTGATTGTGAATCCTGATTACCTCCCCTGTATACTGTTGCTAATGTACATTTGTGTAACTAATGCAACTACTGTAAATAATGCTTGAGCCTGAATGTGAACATGACTTCTACTCCTGTATACTGCCGCTAATGTATATTTGTGTAACAAATGTAACTACTGTAAATAACTGCTTCTAAATGTCTTTTTCTGTAACTAATTTTGGTTCACTCCTGAAAAAGGGACCTCTGGTCTCAGTGGGCTTACCCGGTTACCAAAATCTAAATAAATAAATGCCCTTGCTTGGTGCCTTGCTAGCTCAAGGCCACATGCGAAGTTTGCAATGGCTTGTCTGGTTTGCTCCGTGGCAGGCATGGAGGCTAGGAGCTGACCCAGCCTGGACCACAGGAACCTGTCATAGGTTGCATAGTGGGCCTGATGTGCAGAAATGGAACGCAATAACTGTGCCAAGTAGAACGTCCTCCTCCCCCAGAAGTCAAAATCTGAGGAATCTAGATCTGGGGGTCGGTCATGGTGAGGGGCATGAAGCCCATCAGGAGTGTCCAGTTGCATCAATCCCGACTGAGGATGAGGCATGGAACCTGGAGACTCTGGGGGGCACAATACCACTGGCAGAGATCCCTAGGGGCAGGAACTCTGGAAAAGCGTCTCTGCCAGGAATGCAACGACGCCTCCTAAAAGGGAGCAGGCCAGGGGGGCACCATAAGGGTGTTCTCACTGAAATCGCCTAGAAAGGCATGCGCGCGCCCTGGATTGTGTTGAGTAGGAGGGGTGATGTGCAGGTCCTCTAACATCCTCACGAGGAATCACTGATACTCAGCGAGATCAGCAGCTGGACGGATGTGGACACACGGCTTCTCTCCCCTAGAAGATGGGGATGAAGAGTCAGAGGACATCAAAGGTTCAGAAGCTGACTGCTCAGTGGGAGGTTGAAAAACCTGTTTGTTCATAGCCCTAATGTAAGAGGGAAACTGAGCAGCCTGAGCTCTGAACTCTCCCAGGAGAGAGGCCTGCTAGGACCAAGAATGCCTGGGAGAGCAGGAGAATGTGGCAGAGGAATGGGGGCAGAGCTGACAACAGGAATCGACTGACCTCCGCCTGGGCTAGGGAGCGCACCAGGAGCCCTAGGGAAGGAAGGAGCTCCAGAAAACTCCACAGCCGACAGCTGATCAACCAAACTGGAACTGCCTAGGCTGCGTACTGAAAAATCCCCCCTGTGAGGTGACCGGGGCCATGTAGGTCCAGAAGGATGGTCCCCTACCTCCAAAGAACGATGCCCTCTTGAGGAAACTGAAAGAGAAGGGCGGAGATCCACACTACGTCTTCTCCCAGAGCCTGGGTGGGTTCCAGAAAAAGGCCGCTGCACAGACCCCATGCCGCTCGACCCCTCAGAATCTGAGAGTGCCCGCCTCCTTGAGAGAGCCAGCCTAGGCAGCTGGCAGCCCTGGCTGGCCCCCGAAGGGGCTATCCAGGGAGTAACACCCTTCCCTCCCGTGGGTACTCCAATCAGCCCCAAAGTTGGGCGATCCAGTCACACCACCTGAGGGGGTACCACCACTGAGGTGTCAGAGAACCCTCCAAGAGGCCAGGCTGCACAGCAATCGTGGCCTGCATCACTGCCTGCTGGTCAGCACCCCTGACCCTGGCCCTGGTAGTCACTGTCCGCTCCTCAGAGAGGGTCTGGCTCCAGCCTGTCGAGGACACTACTAGGTGTCCATGTGAGCAGCCAACTCCAGACAGCCAGATTGCCTATCTGACTCAGAGTCCGACTCCTCCTCCAAAGAGGTGGAGACCGAAGTCCTGTGCCAAACAGTGCATGGATGCCCGCTGCCATCCCGACTGAAAAGGGCACCAGAACTGGAGACTGCACCAGAGTCAGTGCCAATGTCCCCCACTGCACCGCAAACGGTGCCAGAAGAGGACACGGCTCCAACAAGGGCAGCAGCCTCGGAGCCTGTCACGGCGCCGTCCCAATCCATGGTGCCACAAGCAGCGCCAAGACCAGAATCGGCACTGACAATGGCTCTGACCGTGCTCTCAGTGCCGTGAACAATGCCGAGGCTGGAGACCCCATGGTGGCGACCTGCCCCATGGTGCTGCGTGCGGCGCCGAGGACAGAGAAGGCACCCATGATGGCCCCGACAGCACTCTCAGGACCACGAATGGCACTGAGCTCCGAAACTCCCATGGCGCCATGCCCATGCTCGTAGCTGTGAACGGCTCCAGAACTGGACATGGCGCTGTGCTCAACCACGGTGTCGCGAACAGTGCCAGGGTGAGAAACAGTCAGGGGTGGCACCGTAGAGCCTCCCACAGCACCACCAGCACTGTGAACGGCACCAACAGCAGCAACAGTGCCGAGTGATAGACCAGCACAGACGATGGCACCATCAAGGCCCACAGCACCACGAATGGCGCCGAGGCCCAAGATGCCGCCGACAGACGGCGTCGAGGACAATGCCGACCCAGGCCTTCCGAGCTGCAGGTCTGACACTGGGGGAACCTTCGCCCCCAAAGGGGTGATTGCCAAGGTGGTGCCTCCCACCTGTCCCCCGGGGGGGGCAGACTGGGCCTCTTGCACCATGGAAGGGGCCTCTGCCATGGCTAGGCTACAAGAGGCAGAGGCCTGAGAGAGCACGGCTCAGCCCGATGAGTGCCACCCATCCCTCGAAAGTCGGCAGAGCTCGTCCCACTTTCCACGTCCGTTGCTCGATGACACGGCGGTCCATGGAGAAGCAGGCATCACACAAATCCATGTCGTGTAGTGGGCCAAGACACGTGAGGCAACGGTCATGCTGGTTGGTGACAGAGTACATATGGATGCATTGACACCGATGAATGAGTGGGGGGGCCTGTCCAGTCTTCACAGTTTTCTTGCCCCCCTGACCAAGACATGACCTACGGAAAAAAAACACCAAACAAGACCCGATGTCGCAAAATAAAATAAAGAACAGTCTTACCAGGCGACGTTGAGTAGGGCTAACAGAACCAGCAGGATACTCGGAGCCAACAGACTTTGACACGGAGTCGATAAACGGAGTCGATGGAGTCGAATCTACGACACTCAGGCTTCAAAGGTAGGCCTCAAGAGAGATTTTTCTTCAGCAGCTTCCCACGAGGTGACCTCGATGGTGGGAGACAAAGAACTGGCGGGAGGGCGGAGTCGACAACATCTAACGGCCAAATCACGAGCGTCATGCAGTGCGTCGGCCTCAAGGGCGGCGCTGATGCTGCGACGACTCCGCCCATCCAACAAAACAAAGCTCCCGTGGGGTCATGACCTCCGGTCAAGCACCCAAAGGTGATGAATGGTGAAGACTGACATAGATAAAATCTATAAGATGGTGGTCTCATACACTGGGAATGCCTACAGAAGACTGGAATAGGATATGGACCCTTCCATTCCAAGTATTTGTTTCAGTGGACTTAAGACTGATCCAATTTAAAACTTTACATAGTCTATATTACACTCCATATCAAAGATTTAAAATGAGTTTAGCTGCCACTCCAACTTGTCAAAATGTGGGGAGGGACAGGGTACCCTCATACATATGTTCTGGGATTGTCCTCTAGTGAAATCTTTATGGATGGCAGTGACAAACCTATTTGAAGGTCATCCTATGATCTCAGGACATATTCATGTACACACTTGCATCCTTGGGCACTTCGATAGAGATAACATGTTGGTCATATGAACAACAGCAAACATTATTGTTATTAGGAGTATCAATGAGACATGCTATATTGAAACATTGGTTAGAAGACACGTTTCCAACAGTTCAAGAATGGAAAAATACTTTAATGGAAATTTTAAAAACAGAGAAATTAGCACTAGCTTTAAGAGACCAATCAGCCAAACTTAACAAGAAATGGCATATTCTGTATAATGTGCTGTTTGGATCAGAATAAAATATATGTATTGATTACATTACCGTGGCCTTTTGGACCCCTTGCATCCCAATCGTAGTGGAAATTAAAGTATCAAACTTATAAAGACATCAGATTACACCCTTCTCATTACTTCTTTTTTCCCTTCTTATTTATCCTTTTTCACCCTTCTCTTATTTACCCTACTCCTATTGGATAATTGATACTTTAGAGCAATTCCACTTCTTCTAACTTATTGTCTCTGATTCATGATATTAAATATACTATAATTACTTGTTACATTTAATAGTATGTGAATAATAACATATATATATATATATGCTAATCTTTTATTCCATCATATTTATATTTATTAGATCATTTGCATCTGTATCTGTAACTGTATACATATTTTTTAAAACAATAAAAATATATTGATAAAACATTCAGAGAGAAGGGAGTGCACCCTTTCCTTCTGGAGTTAAGGCAAAAACTTGAGTAATGGTAAGAGCCAGAGGAAATGTCTACTGGTTCAAGCCAGACAGAAAAAGTGCAGATGTGTATCTCCACTACCAAGTAAGGCTGACCTGGGAACAACAGGTCCAAGAGGCACTCGAACACATTATTTGGTGGGCACCGAAGGGTCCAGGTGGGATTTGTTCATGAAATGGAGAAGGGTTTCCATTTAGCCATGTAAACCTTCCTGGTGAAAGGCCTATACGTGACTTAGAAGACATCTGCGAAGGTCTGGGAGAAACCAGAGTCTACCCACTTCCATTACCATGAGGAATCACTCTACCCCAGTTTGCCTACAACTTGGGCAGCTCCCTCTGAACTAAGGGAAGAGAGGAAAAATGTACAGGAGAACTTATCTACTGCGATAATGATCCTGAAAAAAGACACCAGGGTCTGGATTTCTGAAGTAGGATAGGGGCAGACCTGCGTTAAGAGGGGATGCAGAAAGGACCAAGCTCGGGCTGCCCCAGTTGTTGAAAGTGACTGTACAACAACTGAAACTGGCACAACATGCTCAAGGCACCACTCACTATGGCCTTTCTGTACAGGGGGTAGGAAAATGCTCCACCTTGCTTATTGACAAAAACTTCAGAATTTTGTCATCTGCCCGAAGTGAAATAACTCCGTGACAGAGAGCCTCCCTCACCCTGGAGGAATCTGGGGGAGCTCCTAGGAGAAGGAGCTGCTGAGAAGGTGAAACTGACACCTTCTCCGAAAAAGGAAAAATCCTCCTAGGGAAGGGAGAGGAAAGCTGAGGCAGCTGCTTCTGAAGAGTCTAGCCTGGAGCAACTGGCACAGAGCCGATGTCCAGGAAGCGAAGGTTTAAATACTGAGAACTCTTTCCTGAACAAGGACCTACTTGACCTTTAAGGTTGAGAAAGGGAGCATGCCATCTGTTAACTTGGAGGCAAGCAAGGAAGTAGGAACCTGTGTTCCGACTCACCGTGGAGTCTCTTCTGTTGCTCTGAGGCCCTGATCCAAGGAAAGAGAGTCTGACAGAAAAAAACAACAGACTGGGCTGCCGCCTAGGTCTAGGAAAAATCTCTGAATTAAGAGAAAATCCCTCTCAGAAAATCCTGATGACCCATACCACTGCTGGATTGGACTTCACCTAGAAGTAGAAGTCAGGTGCCCTCCACCGTTGTTGAGAGGCGACCGCCTCAGGCAGTTGAGGTAGAACCTGGGCTGGATCCACAAGGATGGCATCAGGTGCTTTCAGGCCTAGGCCCTCTGCTGTGATGATTTTTTTTTAAACAATTATTTAGTGTCTGACAAGGCTCTCAGGCCTCTACCTTGAAAGGACTGTGTTACAAGAATGACGATGATGTCATCCATCTGAGGGGCAGAACGAGCTTGAGTGCCCCCCATAACTTAATCAGAGGACCAAACCAATAATCACAGCTGAGGAGATATTAATCACCCATTGCCAGTAGTAGCAACAGTAGAGCAGTGTCACGGGGGGCTATGTACCTCTATCAAAGGAGTCAAAAAGTCCAGAAGGCTCTCAACCATTAAACTAGAGCATTCCACAGGGTGTACTTGTACTGACGACTGAAAGAAGTCCAGACGCAGAAGTCCTTGGTCCACAGAAGAAGCCTGAAATGTTATGGTGGACACCATATCCCTGAGAAAAACTGAAAAGAAGATCTTCCATCATGGACTCTGCTGATACGGAAGGCTTGCATTCCAGTCTCTAAAGGAGTCATCTGCTGCATCACCAACAAGTGGGACAGGGAGAGACTCATCAGGATCCACTTCTACCCCAGAAGAACCTCCAAGAGGAGGTCTAGGCCAAAATCACTGAGACACCGCCACCTGGAAAGGTGTTGAGGAGCTCAACGCCACTCCATGGAGCCAGCATTAGTGCTGCGCGGAATGCGGAATTCCGCCAGTGGAACAGCATGGAAAAACAATTTTGCCAGTGGAATACCACTGGAACTTCACCTAAACCTCTGCAGATCTTCACAGACTAGGATCCATGGAATAGAACAGCACTTATTTCTGCAGAAAACCACTCCGCAAAAACCTTCACGGAAAACAAGAGATTTGCAGCAGTGAAACTCCACAACTTGTTCCGCCACACAGCACCAACCGGCACAAGCCACAGCGCTGGCATCACTTGCAGTGATGGTACGGCACCTGTGTAGCATCTACGCCACCTGCAGCACCAACGGAAGCAGCAGGGCACCCACAGCACCACCCAAGGCGCCGCGCGGCACCAGCAGCACCGCCCGCAGCATCAATGGCACTGCCACTGTAGATCTGAAGAAGGGAGGGGAGGAGGAAAGTGGTACTTTTGCCAGCCCCTGCATGGAAAAAGGAGAGGGGGGTAGGCATGAGGGGTCGGCGTCGATGGCACCAAAGGCAGCACCGTGCATATCCTGGCCCAGTCAATCCGGCCCTGGTCCAGTGGCTCCAAGGCCCAGAGGTCCCGGAACCAGGTCCACTGACCAGGAAAACTGGACAGATGCCGAAACCTCCTACTCCAAAGGAGTGGCCCAGAGGTGAAACTGCTCACTGGAACCCCACCGAGGACAGAGATGGGATCCAGTGTCAAAGAATGTGGCCGGTAAGAGTGGGGCCAGACGGGAACCCACCAGAGTCAATTCAAGCCTACCGCCCTCCACCGCTGACAATCTCCATGCAGATGTACCCGAGGGCGACTTCAACCGGTACCAATTCTTCTTCCCCCAAAAGAGGAAGAAGAGATCGAGGTCAAATGGAGCCAGAAACCCAGAACCGACAGTTTTGTGCTTCAGGGGGCTGTCCTCCCCCACAAGAATAGGACTGCCCATGGTCGGACCCCCCCTTTGCAAAGGGCCGCGGACCGGACACAGCCCTTCTGCCATTACAACTTTCAAACAAAGTCTTCCTACCATCACTGGTACCGTCTAAGGTTGACTCCGTTGATGGCAGGTGAGATATTCTTTTTCTTCTTCTTCTTCATCATATATTCTTTTTCTTCTTTTTTTTTCAAATAAGAACAGAACACTAAAAATGTTAATTTAAACGAATACTGAATGCATAAGCTGCTGTTGTATAGATGAAGACTTGACTCTGGCAGGCGAGTGACGTTGACATTGAAGCGCACTTGACGGCAGGATCCTACCCTGTGAGGATGTCAGGAGATTATGCCTCTGAGGGAGGTGAATAGGTTGTGACACTGTTAGGGCTAGAAGGAGGGAGTACCATGGCTGCCTTGCCCAATCTAGTGCCACCAGGATCATAGTTGCAGGTTGTACTCTGAGCTTTCTGAGAACTCTGAGCCATAGTGGGAAAGGAAGGAAGGAAGGCATAAAGAAACCTCCCTGACCAATCCAGTGCCTGGGCATCCACTGGCACCGTCCTTTGAGCTGGAGGCCTGCAGCAAAACTATGGCAGATGATGGTTGTCAGTGGAGGCAAAGAGATCTGTGTCTGGCGTGCCCAACCTTCTGAATACTGAGGTCAGTACTTGTTTGTTTAGGAACCATTCGTAGTGGTTCTGACTGATTCTGCTGAGAGCGTCTGCCAGAATGTTATCCTTCCCTGGCAGGTAGATTACAGACAGAGACACCTGCAGGGAGTGAGCCAATTTCCAGACCTTCATGGCCTCTGTGCACAGCAAGGTCAACCTGGTGCCTCCTTGTTTGTTGATGTACTACATGATGGTGTAGTGTTGTCTGTCCCGACTTGCACCACCTTGCTCTTGACCTGAGGGGCAAATGACTGCAGAGCCAAGAAGACTGCCCTGAGCTCTAAGAGGCTGATATGCAGGAGTGACTCCTGGAGAGACCATGTATCACTCACTGTCAGGTCATCCATGTGTGCCCCCCAGCCCAAGAGGGAGGCATCTATGGTAAATATGACAGATGGAGCTTCTTGCCGAAAAGGGATCCCCTCTCTGAGGTTTTTCCTGTCTTGCCACCACTGCAGGGCCTGTAAGTTTTTTTTGACATGCACTAGCTTGGAAAAAGGATATCTTATCTGGGACCAAAGAGATCTTAAATGGAACTGAATATCCCTCACTTGAAATTTGGACCCTGGTACCACAGCTGTGGCTGCTGCCACGTGTCCCAGAAGCTGTAGGAAGTGCCTTGCTGGTCTGGGTCTGTTTAGTTTGAAAGAATCTGGCAGCTCCAGGATGTTGTTCACCCTATTTTGAGGGAAGAAGGCCCTCCCCTGCAGGGTGTCCAGCTGCTTCTATGAATTCTAGGACCTGAAAAGGTTCCACTTGGGATTTTGAGGAATTTACTAGGAATCCCAGAGACTCCAAAGTGCTCTGAGTGAGAGCCAGAGAGTCCCTGGTGTGCTGGGGGGACTGTCCCACGACTAGCCAGTTGTCCAGGTAAGGGAACACTGTGACCCCTCACTGCCTTAAATGTACTACCACCACAGCTAGGTACTTGGTGAATGCCCTTGGAGCAGAGGTTAAGCAGAAGGGCATGGCTGCAAACTGGTAGTGGCCCGAAGGTAGTCTGAACCTCAGTTACTTTCTGTGGCTGGGTCTGATGGGGATGTGGAAGTAGGCATCTTTTAGGTATAGAGATGCCAGCCAGTCCCCCTGCTGGAGAGTTGGAATGATCATGGCCAGAGTGACTATCTTAAACTTTGGCTTTTTTAAGTGTTTGTTCAGAAGTTTGAGATCCAGAATGGGTCACCAATCCCCATTTTTCTTTTGGATGAGGAAGTATCTGGAGTAGAAACCTTTTCCCCTCTGAAACAGAGGAATAGGCTCCACTGCTTTGATAAGCAGTAAGTTGGTAACTCCTGACTCCAACAGAACCCTTTCTGCTAGGGTTGCTGGGCTGAAAAGCCTGCTTCTCAGCCTGGGAAGCATTCTGAAGCATAGAGACAGGCCCTGGCTCACTATCTGCAAGACCCACCTGTCTGTGGTGATGACTTGCCATGCTTGGAGGAAGTGAGCCAGCCTGCCTCCTGTAGGGTAAAGGCAGGTGACCGGAGCAGCCACATCAGGGGTTCTGCTTAGGCTGGGACTTGGTCTGAGGTGCTGGCTCAGACCATCTTACAGTCCTTCTGCTGCTGCCTCTGAAATATTCCCTGGGTTGCTGGCAGTCTGGCAATGCTTGGGCTTGAAAGAAAGGACTGGTGTAGGAACCCCTACCCCTGCCTCCCCTAGCCTGGGACATGTAACATATGGAAGGCTTTTCCTGGGCTGAATTGCTTCTGTAAGTGGTTTTGTATTCCTCTAGCTTTTTCATACAGGCCTCAATCTTATCCCAAAGAGAGGATTATTCTCTCAGGGAAAGTCCATGGCTTTAGTCTGGATGTCCTGGGACAGATGAGCAGCTCTGAGCCAGACAAACCATCTCATAGACACAGTAAGGGCCATAAGCCAGGCGGCATCATCACTGGTATTCACTGCAATTTGAAACTGGTACTTAGTGGCATCTAAGACTGTCCAGGCTGTCTCAACCAGATCCACTACCACGTGCCCAGAGACCTTGTCAGACATGGCCAAGTAAGTCGACCAGAGGGCCTTCTGGTACTGTGCTGTATAGGCCATGTAGTTGCATTGCCTGAGAAGAAGGTAACCTGCTAAGTACCCCTTCTTCCCCATTCTATCCAGTTTCTTGGAATCCTTGTCAGGTGGATGCCGCCTGTACTACTCCCTCATGGTCCAGATGTATAAACAGGAATTTAGCATTAGCCCTGTCCAGCTGATATTTCTTGTCAAGTTTCCTGTCCACTCCTGTGATAGTAGTGGGATCTTCAGGATCTTTAAATCAGCCTTTTTGAGAGACTTGTGTATTAGAAGCAAAAGTCTCTTTGTGAGGGTAGGACCCATCATGTCTATAAAGTCTGCTTCTTCCTCATTCTCCACTGTTTCCTGAATGGATAGGTTGAGGGTATCCACCATCTGTCTCATGTGAGAAGAGTAATCTTCAGGTCCCCAGCGTGGGGAACCGAAGTCCTGTTCTGGGGAGACTTCTGGTTCAATAGGCTCCCCCTCATCCTTATCCTCTTCCTCCAATTCCTCATACATATACACCGGTTCCTGACTGGGGGGGAGCCGAATGATGAACCACAGGAACCAGAGGGGGGACCAGTAGACTGACAGCCTGGAGGGCCTGCAAAATCTGCAGAGCTTTGGCAGTGACATCAGCAGAGGGCGTAGTCGGTCTGTCCACTGAGAACTCCTTTGCTTTTTCAGCAGGAGGTGCAGCAACGTGTTTTTCTTTACGCTTTCTTTTTGCAGGAACTGGTTCAGCAGTCAGTTCCACTGGCCTCTGAACTTCAAGGCATCAGCCTTTTCAGTGGATTTAGGGTCCACTGACTCCTTGGGTTATTCCTTCTTGGCATGCGAGGAGGAAGCTTCATCAGTGGGCTTAGGAGAGGGAGAAGAAGGGGTAGCCATCTCTTCAAGCCTTTTTGCTCTCTTTTTTAATGTTTTTAGAACAAAACCTTTTACAAAGTTCACAACTGGCAAAAATGTGGCTAGGACCCAGGCACACCAAATACAAATTGTGCCTATCAGCATTGGCAACGATCTGACCACACTTGATACAATTTTCAAAACCTGTCAGTCCTGTTCTTTTTTTGTTTCTTGATGTCTCAGACATGCTAAATGTCAGATGCCTAAGAAAAAAGCCACCAAATAGGAAAAAGAAGTTATCAGTCGGTTCCCCAGACCGCAGAAAAATAAATAAATAAAAACAAGCGGTCTGTTCACTGACAGAACTTTTAAACGCAGGGAAGCCAAGAAACTGCTCAGTTCCTGACAGAAAAGGAACCGCGGTAAAAAATGAACTAAACGAAAAAATTTAACATTACAGTTCCTGATAAAAGGAACTGGAATGCTAGTGTTTTTAAAATAAAACTGTGATAAAAAACTCACAGAGGAAACGGTTCCCTGGAACTACTGAGGAACTGCAAAAAAGAGAAAACACCAACTAAACTAAGCTAAACTAAAATATGGGCAGCAACCAAAAATGGAAATTACTACTCATTCACACTAATGGGGACTACACTGGAGGCGCTAGGACCACACGGAAGCCCAAAATCTTCAGGATGGTCGGTGCCAGGATAGGATCGCGCATGCACAGTGCCATGAGATTAGCTCACAACGTATACGCTATCTCGGCGTCGACCATCCAACTGCCTTAGTACCTTTTCGACCGAGGAAGTGCAGCGTAAACTAACTAAAGAAAACCTAACCCTAACTTCTGGGCATATGATGGCCCAGATGAGCCATGTAAGAAGGGTCAATTCAACAATATCTTCACAGCCCGAACAACAAAGAAATTAAGACCAAAACAGAACGAGTGAACTCGAGGGATGGTGGGTGGGCGTGTGAATGAGTGGTGAAGACTTCGTCCAAAAAGATTGAGAATTACGGTAGGTACTTAATTTCCATATCTTCCTGGACTAAAAGTCTCCACTACTCATTCACACTGAAGGGAGTGTACCGAGCTAAAAATCAACAACCCCCCACCTCCCCCGAGTAGGGCAGCAGGAGATAGAGCTAACTCAGGACAGAAGTCTATAAGGGCTGTCCTGCCGAAGAAAGTGAACTGTCTGGCATAGACATGCCGAAAATGAAAATTACGTACCTACCGTAATTATGATCTTTCTGTGTATCTTCACCATTCATCACAGATGGGTATCTGGCCGGAGGTTAGGACCCCGCGGGAGCTTTTTTTTTTTTAAAAGGTAGGCGGAGCCGTCACACCATCGGCGCCGCCCTCGAGGCCGATGCACTGCATGGCGCTCACGGGTTGGCCGTTAGGCTGTGTCGACTTCGCCTGCCTGCCAGTTCTGAGTCACCAGAGAAGTAAGAGGAAGGGATGGAGGGTGGGACAAGAGAGTCCAAGGGACAGAAAAAGGAAAGGATGTCTGAACTAAAAGGAGAAATAACGACTGAGAGGACAGCAAAGAAGAGGTTAGACTAAGGGGATTGGGAGGGGCCCCAATCTCTGGAAGCGGAAGAAGGGAATGGTAGGATGGGTAAAGAATTTAGGAGAAAGGGAAGAGGTATTAAGATATCCGAGACCCTTGTCCGTCTCCAGATTGTATAGGAACTGCAAGGAGTAGCAAAGCTGTCTGCCAGAATTCAAGGCACGGAATAACTGGCAAATACTCCAGAAAGCTGAGTCGGCTATTCTGGAAGAAGGACAGGATACAGGGATTCAGTACTCTCTCAAGAAAAGATGTTTGGTGAAAAAGGCTTCTTTTTTTAGGAGAAATAGTTGGATGGAAACCAAGAGGAGGAGAGAAGGAGGGCAACTACCAACTCCCACCCCTCAGGGGTGGAGACAAAGTAGTAGAGAAGGAGTGCCGCTCGATCTGTCCACTCTCCTTGGAAAATACTCCCCTGTGTGTCCCTACTTTACCCCACTCCTAAGGAGGAGAGGGGGAGTCACAGAGAGGGAGGGGGACCCAGAGACTGAGGCCCCAGGGGAATGGTGGGTGGGGTTGTGATGAATGGTGAAGATACACAGAAAGATCATAATTACGGTGAATACGTAATTTTCATATTCTTATCTGTGTCAATCTTCACCATTCATCTGAATAGATTAATACCAAGCCCCCCCGAAGGGGGTTGTTTCTTTACACCCTAAGGGACAGAGTCCCTTAGCCCTCAGTGGGTGACACACTAGGGGGATCCTTCAGGGCCTGGAGAGGCCCTAGAGTGGCGAGAGAGAGAGGCAGGAGTCCCCGGAGAAGGAAGTTGCCCGACAGCGCCGTCTCCTCTATGGGAGAAAAGGTAGGTTCTCTGGTGGGCAGAGTTAATCACCCTACGCCGGGCCAAGGGTGACAACCAGGAAAGACGTAGCCATGCCGATCGCCTAGTGCAGATCGCTGTCCCTACGACCCTGGTAGCTACCTCGTTGGCGTCATAAGATGCCCTCTCTTGGTGCCTTGCTAGCTCCAGGCCACGTGCAGAGAGTGCGATGGCTGGTCTGGTTTGCTCCGAGTCAGGCAACGAGGCTAGGAGCTGACCTAGCCTGGACCACAAGAACCTGTTGTAGGCTGCATAGTGGGACCGACAGATGGAACTGAAGGCCCCACGGCGCCGAGCCTCGAGGACACGGCACCATGCTCAACTTCGGCGCTGAGGATGGCGCCAAGGTGAGACATGGCGAAGGACGACATTGGAGTGGGTCTCACGGCACCGCGAACAGTGTCGGCGCCACGATCGGTGTCGACCGAGCCCACGGTGCTGAGCAACAAGTCAGCGCTGACAACGGCCCCGCGAATGGCGCTGAAGGCTCAGACGGTGCCGACCGACGGCGTCGAGGATGGCGCCGACCCGGGCCTTCCGAGCCATGGGAGCGACACTGGGAGCCTTCACCCCGAAGATCGATGGCGGCGGAGTGCAGCCGCCCGCTTCCTGGGAGGGAGCGGGCGGCCTTCTGCGCCGCTGGAAGGAGCTCGCAATGGCTAGGCTGCAGCAGCCGAGGCCTCCTCCTCAGTCTGTATAGAACCGGGAGGGGACCTGGAGGAAAGGCCGAGAGAGCGCGCGGCTTGGCCCGACGAGAGCGAACCCTACCCCCAAAAGTCGGCTGAGCTTGCCCCACTTTCAACGCGCGCTGTTCGAGGACCCGGCCGTCCATGGAGAAGCAGGCGTCGCACAAATCAATGTCATGAAGCGGGCCAAGACACGCAAGACACCGGTCGTGCTGGTCGGTGACGGAGAATTTTCGGCCGCATGGGCACCATCGCATGGGGGGCCGACCCGTCTTCGAAGACTTCTTGCCCTCCGACCTAGACATGACCTACAGAAAAAAACACCAAAACAGACTCGACATCGCAAAATTCAAAAAATAAGGAAAGATCTTACCGGGCGACGTCGAGTAGAGACAGAAAAACAGAACCGGCAGAAACCGGCGGACTTAACGCGAAGGAACAGGATGAAATCAGGCCTACAATCTCTTCAAGCTTCCACGGGCGACCTGGAGTGGTGGGAGGCGAAGGAACTGGCAGGCAGGCGGGTCGACACAGCCTAATGGCCAACCCGAAGCGCCCACGCGGTCGTCGGCCTCGAGGCGGCACTGATGGTGTGTCGGCTCCGCCTACTAAAAAAAAAAAAGCTCCCGCTGTGTCCTGACCTTCGGCCAGATACCCATCTGTGATGAATGGTGAAGACTGACACAGATAAGATGTAGCACTTACAAAGGTATGCACTGAGGTCCAAGTCGCCACCTTCCAGATGTCTGCAACAGGTACATTACAAATCTCCCATCAGGAAGCCCCAACCACTCAAATGGAGTGGTGCGAACCCAGCCCTCCAATTTGACCTGCGCCATGGATCAGTGGTGTCAAAGACATACCACTAACCACGCAGAAATACATCTCATGGCAACCGGCAGGCCAGTTCCACGTGATAACGGCGACCACGGAAAGGCGATCACCTTTTGGGCGAGTGTACATCACTGAATATCAATTTCAGCAATGTACACTCACAGCAAACATCAAGAGGGTGACTTAGGTTTTCTTTTGTTTATGAGGCTGTGCCCCACCCCACTAAATGATTCTCAACTCCGGGGTGCAAAACAAATAAACCCCGACCCGGCGCAAAACCACGAGTGCACCCAGAACTGAACCCGCACCTTCCCAACCCCTGCCTGCCACCAACTCACCACACCACAGGGCCAGCTCGGCAGCCCACTGCCGCACTACACCCCACAAACCGCCCTCTCCTTCCGCCCATTGCACGGTGTGGTCCCTCCCCACCCACCCCTGTGCAGTGTGTACATAGCAACATCCAGTCACTATATTCACCAAACCCTCTATCCGGTCACCCTCCCTGCCCGGTAGCCCTATGCACAGGTGCCGTGATTGAGTCACCCTTTTTGAAAGCGCTCAATCGTGGTCACTATTATCACAGGCTACCGGCTGGCCTAGCCGAGGCATGCTGAAAGAAACAAAAGTTGCTCAGATTGAGCATCTCTTTCATTCTGTCAGTGTAGAATTGCAGAATCCTCTTAACATCCAGAGAATGAGGGGAGCAGTCTCCTTCATTCTGGAGCCAACAAACTAAGTAGGGAGAAGCAAAATTTGACTAGCGGTAACTGAGACAGTGACATGTTCTCTACTGGCTCAAGATAGTCTGGAAACATGCAGGTGTACATTCTCTGCCAAGAACACAGACTTGCATTCGACAGGTCCATGAGGCAACCCAATATTTTACTTGGTGGGCAACCAAAAGGGTCCAGATAGGACTTTGCACACCAGATGGAGAAGTGTATCCACTTAGCAGCATAAGCTGTCCTGGTGGAAGGTCTATGTGCAGTTAAGATGATTTCTGCGATTGTCTGGGAGGCCTAAAACTTGCCCACTTTCATCTTTTTAGAAGCCCGGCACAGAGATGAAGTGAGTGCAGGAAGGATGGACCAAAGTCCCTGCGTCAAAGGGTCAGCTTGTAGAGGGAGTCACCTTGGGGGAACTGCTGACCAACTGTTGATCAACGTTAATCATATCTGCCGAGGCCAGTCTGGGACGATGAGACTCAGCCTGCCCCGTGCACCTACAACTTGAGCAGCACCGTCTGAACTAAGGGAAGAGGAGGAAAACATACAGGAAGCATCTTGTCTACTGCAGTGAATACATCCTGACAGAGAACACCAGAGTCCAGATTTCTGAAGCAGAATACAAGCAGTTTTGCGTTGAGAGTGGATGCAAAGAAGGACCAGGTCCGGATTGCCCCACCCATTGAATAGTGGCTGCATGAAATCTGAATTGATGCAACGTGTTAAAGGCACCACTGTCGCATCCTCATGGCCTTCCTGCACAGAGGGTAGGAAAGTGCTCCACCTTGCTCGTTGGTGAAAACATCACAGCTTTGTTGTCTGTTCGAAGTGGGATCACTTCATGGCAGAGGGCCTCCTTCAGGACTTGGAAAGCGAATAAAATGGCTCTTATCTCTAAGAATTTATGAGAAGATGAAGCTCCTCCTGGCTCCACATCTGAGTGTGGAGATCTTGACAGTGTCCTCCCCAAATGATCAGGAGGGTAAGGGTATACGCTAGACCTACTGGGTCTACCATGTGAGTAATTTCGTCCAAGGTTCTGTCATTTATGTGGAGGAATGCGGATGCTTGGTCGGAGACCACTGTTTTCTGCAGATGAAGGTATGAGTCCCAGTATCCGCTGCATTGAAAGAAATAAGATATACAAACATACGAAGAAGCCAGCAGAAGAAGGCCATTTAGTCTATCAAGTCTGCTCATATTGTGGGGTCCACAGCTTGAGCTAACGTCCCTGCCTTCCCTTCCCATTCCTCCCATCCTCCCTACCCATGATCCTTACCTTCCCCCTATGCCTATCCCAGCCTCTCTTAAAACTGTCCACTATCTTCAACAAGATGGCCTCTTCTGGCAGCGTGTTCCAAGTGTCCATCACCTTCTCCATGAAGAAGTGCTTCCAGACCTCCCTCCAGCTTAAGACTGTGCCCCCTAGTGTTATGACTGCCACTCAGCTTAAAGAGACTCTCCTTATCAACCTTATTTATCCCTTCCAAGTACTTGAAGGTCCTAATCATGTTCCCTCTCTCTCTCTCTCGCCTGTCTTCCAGGGAGTACATGTTCAGTGCCCTCAACCTCTCCTCGTATGCCTTACCCTGCTGACCGGCTATCATCTTTGTAGCCCTCCTCTGGACCTTCTCCAGCAGGTTAATGTCCTTTTTGAGGTATTTGCACCAGTACTGAACTCCATACTCCAGATGTGGCCTTACCAGTGACCTGTACAAGGGCAGTATAACCTCCTCTCTCCTACTACTGATCCCCCTAGTTATGCATCCCAGCATCTTGTTTGCCTTTGCTGCTGCTTTCTTGCACTGCATGGAGTGCTTCAGGTCACTAGTGATCATCACTCCCAGGTCATTCTCCTTCTCTGATACAAATACTCGGACTCCACCCAGGTAGTGCTCTGTCCTGGAATTCTTGGCTCCAATACACATAACTTTGCATTTCTTGGCATTGAAGCCAAGCTGCCAGATCCTGGACCACCTTCCCAGCTTTTCCAAATCTTCCTGTAGGTTCTGTATCCCTTCAGCTGTGTCCACTCTCTCACAGAGCTTGGTGTCATCCATGAATAGGCACATTTTGCCCTTAATGCCATCCTCAATGTCACTGATGAAGACATTGAACAACACCTGCCCCAGCACTCAGCCCTGAGGGACCCCACTGGTTACCTCTTTGGTGCCAGATAACTCTCCCCCCACAACCACCCTCTGGGTTCTGTCCCTCAGCCAGTTTTCCACCCATCTGGCCATCTTTTCTCCAACCCCAAAATCTACCAACTTCCTGATCAACCTTTTGTGGGGCACAGAGTCAAAGACCTTGCTGAAATCAAGACAGAGGATGTCTGCCACTTGGCCACTGTCTATTGTCTTAGCAACACAGTCAAAGAAGTCAATCAGATTTGTTTGACATGGTCTCCCCCCCATGAGCCCATGCTGCCTCTCATCCTGGAGACCATGCTCCTCTAGATATTCCGCCAACCTTTCCTTTAGAATGGTCTCCATAAGCTTGCCCACAATGGAGGTCAGCCTGACTGGTCTGTAATTCCCAGGGTCATCCTTGGGACCGCTTTTGTGGAGGGGCACTACATGTGCTGTTCTCCAGTCCTGCTGTACCATACCTGACTCTAGTGAACTATTAAATTGGTCTGCCAGTGGCCCTGCCAGCTCCTCAGCCACTTCCTTTAGTACCCTTGGATGTACGCTGTCCGGGCCTGGTGATTTGTCCACCTTCAATGCTAGTAGCCCCTCCCTCACTTTCTCCTTCTCTGTCACTACATCTGTGTTCCCCTCCCCCCCACTCCTCTTTTCCTTCCTGAAGGCACTAGTCCGTCCTTCTCCAAGGTGAAGACGGAACAGAAGTAAAAATTACTCACCTTAGTAATCTTGTTTCTTCCAATGTATTCTTCCATATTCATAACTCTCTGCAGTTAGCCTACTCAGTAGAACTGCCTGGAGAAATGGAACTGTATGCTAATGATGAAATCATCATTGGCTCGTGACAATATTCAAACTGCTGCCTCCATCTGCTGAGTGTTCTAACAATGTCTTAGATTTCTAGGAAGCCCACAAGACAAACCATTTTGAACTACTTAAACCTTAATGCTACCTAATGCAGCACAACTATACTATATGCCTATAAACTAAGTCTGATACTAATGATTATTGTATCAGTTACGATTCATAACAACTAGAGTCACCTGGGAAAAAGAAAGGATAGTTAAAAAACCCCACTGGATTAAAAGGTATGTGAACCTGTGTTGGGGACTAGTAACTAGAAGACCATGCAGAGGCTCTGGTTCTGGAAGGGGAGGCAGGGAGGGAGAGTTATGAATATGGAACAATACATTGGAATAAACAAGATTACTAAAATGAGTAATTCTTTCTTCTAACCCCATGTATTTTTCTTATATTCATAACTCTCTGCAGACTTCAAAGCAGCACCTTTGGAGGTGGGCAGAGAACCTACTTAGGAAAGAGGCTCTGCAGGACTGCTGTGCCAAACCTGGCATCACTTCTGGACTGCAAGTCCAAACTGTAATGTTTGGTAAAGATGTGTGCTGTTCTCCAGGTAGCTGCTTTACAGATCTCCAGTAAAGGGATATCCCTTGAAGCTGCTATGGAAGCAGCTGTGCACCTAGTAGAACGGGC
Source organism: Neoceratodus forsteri (assembly GCA_016271365.2). Taxonomy (NCBI): domain Eukaryota; kingdom Metazoa; phylum Chordata; order Ceratodontiformes; family Ceratodontidae; genus Neoceratodus; species Neoceratodus forsteri. Next base: position 1,099,976,601 of record CM057456.1, on the reverse strand, counting down.
CCTGAGGCCTGCTGGGGCCTGTTTTCCAGACTTTGTGTAACAAAACTGAATGCATTGAACTATCCAGCAAGAGACTGATCTCTTGCTGGCTGGAGTGCCTTTTCCCACATTCCCATAAGTGAGAAAAAGTTGTTGTTCATCACCTCTGTGATCCATGGTGTGGGTCAAATAGTAACTCACAATGCCCTTTATACATCCAGACTATGGAGTCTGCGCTCACTTGAACTGGCATGTTCTGCGAAGAAGACTGGCAGTGTTATGGACTGATTTAAGTAGAAATCACAAACCACCCTAGGAAGAAACCTCCTATTAGTTTGAAGCACTACTTTATCATTACGAAAGGATAAATAATCTTTTTCGACACATAATGTTTGCAATTCACTTATTCTCCTAGCAGAAGTGATTACCACCAAAAACATAGTTTTCCAGGTGACATACTGCAGATGAGCTGATGACATTGGCTGAAAGGGAGGTTTCATGAGCTGAGCAATCCAAATGTTCAGGTCCCATATGGGGACTGGCTCTTTAACAGGAGGATGCAAGTGACAGAGCCCTTTAAAGAACTTTTTGAAAATGGGATTAGATGCAAGGGAAACATTTTTCCCTGCAGAAAGAAAAGCTGAAATTGATGCCAAGTGCACCTTTAGAGATGTATATTTCAGACCTTAGCAATACTAGGACTTCTGCTAGAGAAGGAGAAATCTGCTTGGCATCACACCAGATTGAAAACCTTTTCCACTTAGCATTATAGATTTTCTTAGTAGACATCTTTCTATATCCCTTTAGGATGTCCAGAACAGCCTGAGGGAGTTTTAAGTTTGCAAACTCCTCAAGAGTCAGGCCTTGAGCCTGGAAGAGTTCTGAGGTTCGGATAGCCTCTTGGGTAAGAAGATTGGTCTGGACACTGACATGGACAACAGGATGGGGTACCATGGCTGTCTGGCCCAATCTGGTGCTATCAGTATCATGGATGCAGGCTGTGACCCGAGTTTGATTAGCACTCTGAAGATGAGAGGGAAGGGAGGAAAGGACCAGTCCAGGGCTAGGGCATCCTGCGGGACTGTGCCCTTGACTGGTGGCCTGCAACAAAAGAGGGGCAATGTGTGGTTCTCGTGGGATGCAAAGACATCCACCCCCCGGGGTGCCCCATCTTCTGAACACCGAATCCACAGTGCGGATCCTGGTCTTTCCTTCTCTGTCTCCTTGAGAATGCCCTTTTCTTTGGAGGTCAGGGACCAAATCCAGAACTTGTCTGTTCAGAGACCATTCGTGATGTGCCTGGTTGATCCTGCTTAGGGCATCTGCCAGGGTATTGTCTTTTCCTGGTACATGAATGGCCTGCAGAGAAGCTTTTAGTGAGTAGGCCAATTCCCAGATTTTCATGGCCTCTGAGCTCAGGGGATCTGACCTTGTGCCCCCTTGCTTGTTTATGTAGTACATTGCAGTGGTGTTGCCTGTTCTGACCTGCACCACCTTTCCCTGTATGAGTTGGGAAAAAACTTTTCAGGGCCAGAAACACTGCTCGGAGCTCCAGCAGATTTATGTGAAGGAGAGACTCCACACTTGACCAGGTACCATGGGTAGTGTGCTCTCTTATGTGAGCACCCCATCCTAACAGAGAAGCATCTGTGGTGAGGAAGACTGAGGGATTTTCCTTCTGAAAAGGGACTCCTGCCCTTAAGTTGTGGACATCTGTCCACCGCTGTAGGGAATGAATCAGAAATTGTGTCACAGGAATCAATTTGGGCATTTTGTCTTTTCTTTGGCACCAGTGTGCCCTTTGATGGAACTGAATGTCCCTTATTCGAAGTCTTGCTCCCAAGACAACTCCTGTTGTGGCAGCCATATGTCCCAATAGTTGCAAGTATCTTCTTGCTGGACAGGGCTTTCCCAGCTTGAATGAAGCAATCAGTTGTTGAATAGACTGAACCCTTTCCTCTGGAAGGAGGGCTTTTCCCTTTAGGGCATTCAGTTCTGCTTCAATAAAATGCAGAACCTGAAATTGTGTGAGAATGGACTTGTCCTGGTTTAACAGGAAACCCAGAGATTGTAAATGAAAATTACGTACCTATCGTAATTCTTGATCTTTCTGTGTATCTTCACTATTCATCACAATTGGGCAGTGGCCGGAGGTCACGACCCCACAGGAGCTCTTTTTTTTTTGATGGGCGGAGTCAACGTAGCGATGGCGCCGCCCTCGAGGCTGACGCACTGCATGGCCCTCATGGGTTAGCCATTAGGTGTCATCGACCCTGCCCTCCCGCCAGTTCTGAGTCACCGTAGAGTAAGAATGAGGGCTGGGAGGGAGGAAGAAGGAAGTCCAAGGGACAGACAAAGGAAAATATATATGAACTAAAAGGAGAAATAAACGACTGAGAAGACAGATGAGGGAGAGAGAGAGAGAGAGAGAAAAACTAAGGGGATTGGGAGGGGCCCCAGTCTCTGGAAGAAGAAAAGGTGAGGGAGGGAAACAACAAGTGGGAGGGGAGAGGACAAATCCCAGGCTCGCGGTCTGATCTCTGATTTGAGATTGACTTACTGCCCAGGAGTAGCAAGAAAGGCTAGACTGCCAAAATTCAAGGCACAGGAATTTACTCACAGCGCACTCCATAAGGGGACAGGAAGGGATCAGGAACTGAGGGTTGCCCCCTCCCCTAACCAACTAAAATAAGAACAGGGGAGAGAAAAACAAATCTCCTTCTTAAATCAAAGAAAAAGGGGATTAGTTCCTAAGGACAAGGATGGGGGGGCAGCCATCAACATCCCACCCAAAGGGTGGAAGCCAAAAGCGATGAGGAGGCAGCCCCTCAGTCCCCCTCTTCGTGGTGGAACCCCTCCCTCCGTGCCCAAGGTCACCCGCTCCTGACCCACAGAAAGGAGGGGTGGAAAAGAGGGTACACAGAGGGAGAGGGACCCAGAGACTGAGGCCGCAGGGGGAATTGTGATGAATGGTGAAGATACACAGAAAGATCATGAATTACGGAAGGCACGTAATTTTCATATCTTAACTGTGTCAATCTTCACCATTCATCACATGTGGGAGAGTACCGAGCCCCCCTGAAGGGGGCCCGAGACCCTAAGAGACTAAGCCCCTTAGCTCCCAGTGGGGGGAACACTGGGAGGGAGAACCTTTACAGGCCTGGCGAGGCCTGAGACTGGGGAGAGTGAGATGGGGACTCCCTGGAGGGGAAGGAAATTGCCCCAACAGATGCCGTCTCACCCTTCGGGAGAAAAGATGGGTTCTCTGGTAGGTGGAGGAAATCACCTTATGCCGGGCCAAGGATGACAACCAGGAAAGACGCTGCCATGCTGTCCGCCTAATGCAGATTGCTGTCTCTACAACTCTGGAAGCTACCTCATTGGCATCGTAGGATGCCCTCGCTTAGTGCCTTGCTAGCTCCAGGCCCCGTGCAGAGAGTGCAATGGCTTGTCTGGTTACCTCCAAATCAGGCAGGGAGGCTAGGAGCTGACCTAGCCTGGACCACAAGAAACTATCATAGGAAGCATAGTGGGCTTGATGTGCAGCAATTGACAGCAATAACCATGCCGAGTAGAAGGTCCTCCTCCCCCAGCTGTCAAAATCTGCAGAGTCTTGATCAGGAGAGCGCTCACGGTGGAGGGCGCAAAGCCCATCGGGAGTGTCCAGTTGCATCAACCCTGACAAAGGGTGAGGCATACGACCTGGAGACTCCGGGGGGCATAATACCTCTGGCTCAGATCCCTAGGGGCTGGGACTCCAGAAAAGGGTCATTGCCAGAAGCGCAATGATGCTTCCTGAAAAGGAACAGGCCAGGCGGGCACCACAAGGGTGGCCACACTGAAATCACCTAAAAAGGCATGCGTCAAATGCTCAGGATTGTGCTGAGTGGTGGGGGGGGGGGTTATACGAAGGTCTTCCAACATCCACTTGAGGAAACGCTGATACTCAGCCAGATCAGTGGCAGGGGAGATGTGGACGGAAGGTTCCTCTCCAGAAGAAGAGGAGGAGGAGGAAGCGGAAGACTTCGGAGATTCAGTGGCTTGCTGCTCAGGAGGAGGGTGGAAAACCTGCTTGTTAATAGGCCTAACGTAAGTGGGGAAGTGAACAGCTGCACCCCTGAATTGTTCCCAGGTGAGGGGCCCCCTAGGACAAGAAATACCCATGAGAGAAGGAGATGGTGACAGAAGAATGGGGGCCAGATCCACTACAGCCGAGGGACGTCCTCTGTCTGGGCAAGAGAGCCCACCGGAAGTCCCCAAGGGTGGAGGAGTTCCGGAGAGCCCAACAGCTGACAGCTGATCAACCACACTGGAATTGCCTAGACCGTGCCCTGAAGAATCTGCCCTGTGAGGTGACCAGGGCTGTGTGAGCCCAAAAAGACAGTCCCTGACCTCCAAAGAAAAGGGCAGAATCAGCACTGTGGCTCCTCTCCGAACCCAGGTGGGTCCCAGAGAAGGGCCGCCACCTTGAACCCAGGCCCCCTCGACCCCTCTGACTCCAAGAGAACCCTCTGCCTCAAGAACACCAGCCTAGGCAGCTGGCACCTCTGAGCAGCCCCCAAAGAGACCACCCAGGGAGCAGCACCCTCCCCTTCATGAGTGCCCAGGTTGGCCCTAAAGTTAGGAGATCCAGGCACACCACAGCAAGGGGTGCCCCAGCTGAGGGAGCCTAAAATCCACTGAGTCTATGCTGCAGAGCAACGGCCGCCCGGACCGCTGCCTGCTGGTCAGAGCCCCTGACCCTAGATTCGGAGATCACCGCCCACTCCTCAGAGGGAGGCTGCATCTGGACCACCAGAGCCTCTACTAAGGCGCCCACAGAGGCTGCAGACTCTGAAGAATCTGGCAGCCAGTCCAGATCAGTCCCAAAATACTCCTCCTCCTCCAAAGAGGGAGACCGAGGCCCGATGCCAGACCACCCGCAGGCGCCAGCCCCTAGCAGGACCGAGAGGGGTGCCAATCCAGGGCCCGGCACCACGATCAGAGCTGACCTCCTCCTTGGCACCATGAATGGTGCCAGAAGAAGAGACAGCCTGACCACAGCGCCGAGGCCGGAGTCGATGCCAGACATGGCACCGTCCCCACCTGTGGTGCCGTGAATGGTGCCAGAGTCAGAGACGGTGCCGGCAGTAGTGCCGTCCCCTCCTACAGCTCTGCGAACAGCGCTGGAGTCAGAGAAGGCACCGAGAGCCCCCCTGGTGCTGCAAGCAGTGTCGGGAGCAGTAACGGTGCCACCCACAGAGCTGGAGCTAGAAATGGCACCATCTCCAGTCCCAGCGTCGGGAACAGAAACAGTTACAGAAGGTGCTGTAGAACTTCCCACTGCACTGCAATCGCCATCGGCCCCGCAAACGGTGCCAGCAGCAGACACGGCACTGAGTGATAGACTGGCACTGACCACGGCGTCAAGTGGCACTGAGGTCCAAAACAGCGCCAGCGGACGGCATCAAGGACGGTGCTGACCCGGGCCCACGGGCCCTAGGACACGACACTGGGGGAGCCTTCGCCCCCGAAGGGGCAATTGCCAGAACGGTGCCTCCCCCCTGCTCCCTGGGGGGAATGGACTGGGCCTCCTGCACCGTGGAAGGGGCTCCCGCTGCGGCAAGGCTAAAAGAGGCGGGTGCCCCCTCCTCTGCAGCCCGTATAGAACCAGGAGGGGACTCAGAGGAAAGGCCGAGAGACCGTGGCTTGGCCCGACGAGTGCACATCTGCCCTCTGAAAGTCAGCGGGGCTTGTCCGACTTTCCACGTGGCGCTGCTCAAAAACTCGACTGTCCATGGAAAAGCAGGTGTTGCATGAATCCATGTCGTGAAGCGGACCAAGACACGTTAGGCAACAATCACGTTGGTTAGTAATGGAATACTGATGGCCGCACAGGCACCGACACATGGGAGGCCACCCCATTTTAGATGACTCCCCCCCCCATACCAGACATGATCGATGGAAAAACAAGGTAAAAATAGACTCAACGTTGCTGTAAGACTAAAAGGAACGTTCTTACCAGTCAGCGGTGTCGAATAGGTGACTAAACGGAACTGACAGAGAGTATTTTTTTCAATGAACAGGCAAAACAACACTAGGCTGAAAATGCAGACGCAGGTCTTCAAGATGAGCTCCTCACAAGGTGTGACCTCTACAGCAGGAGATGAAGAACTGGTGGGAGGGCGGGGTCGACGACACCTAACGGCCAACCCGTGAGCGCCACACAGTGCGTCGGCCTCGAGGGCAGCACTGTTGGTGCATCAACTCTGCCCATCCAAAAAAAAAAAAGAGCTCCCGAGGGGTCGTGGTGACCTCTAGCCACTACCCAATTGTGATGAATGGTGAAGATTGACACAGATGAAATCAGATTTTTTGTTGTTTTCAGGTGTTCTTCCACCTGCTGAGAAGACTTTCCGATGACTAGCCAGCCATCGAGATAAGGAAAAACTGAAATTCCCAGCTTTCACAAAAAACTAAATTTAGTGTTTGCCGTATTGGTCCTTGTAAGAACAGACCCAGAAGCAAATGATTTGATACCTTTTAATGGACCAACATATATGTATCAACAAGAACAGAATGCTCTAGCTTTCAGACCAACAAGTCATTCATCAGAAGCATAACTTTCCCAGGAATGCTACTACCACTGCCATGCATTTTGTGAATACCCTTGGTGCTGAGGTGAGACCGAAGGGCAGGGCTGAGAAATAAAAATTATGTACCTACCGTAATTATGATCTTTCTGTGTATCTTCACCATTCATCACAGATGGGTACTGGCGGAGATCAGGACCCAGGAGAACTTTTTTAAGGATAGGCAGAGCCGACGCAGCATCGGTGCCGCCTCGAGGCCGAACTACCATGTGGCGCTCCGAGGATTAGCCGTTAGGCTGCGGGACCGCCTGCCTACCAGTTCTGAGCTCCAGAGAGGTAAGAGGAAGGATGGAGGGTGGGACAAGAAAGTCCAAGGGACAGAAAAGGAAGAGAAAACTGAACTAAAAGGAGAATAACGACTGAGAGGACAGCATAGAAGAAGTAAGACTAAGGGGATTGGGTAGGGGCCCCAATCTCTGGAAACAGAAGAAGGGAGGAAGGGGAAGAAAAATTTAGGAGAGGTGAGCGTAACAAGGATCCAAGACCCTTGTCCGTCACCAGACTGTATAGGAACTGCAAGGAGTAGCAAAGCTTTCTTGCCAGAATTCAAGGCACAGAATAACTGGCAATACCCCAAAAGCAGAGTCGGCTATTCTGGAGAGGGACAGGAAACAGGGACTTAGTGCTCTCTCTGTAAAGACATTTGGTGAAAAAAAGGGAAATTTTTTTTTTTTTTTTTTTAAACAGTTAGATGGATAACAGAAGGAGGGCAACCACCAGCTCCTACCCCGTAGGGGTGGAGATATGTAGTAGAGAAGGACTGCCACTCGAGCTGCAACCCTTAGGGAAGAAACTACCCCCCTGTGTGTCCCAACTTCACCTCGCTCAAGAAGAGGGGTAGGCACAGAGGGAGGAGGACCCAGAGAATGAGGCCCCAGGGGGATGGCGGGTGGGATTGTGATGAATGGTGAAGATACACAGAAAGATCATAATTACGGTAGGTACGTAATTTTTATATCTTATCTGTGTCAATCTTCACCATTCATCACAGATGGGTGAGTACCAAGCCCCCCCGAAGGGGGTTGATTCATTGCACCCTAAGGGACAGAGTCCCTTAGCCCTCAGTGGGTGACACACTAAGGGGGGGAACCTTCTGGGCCTGATGAGGCCCAAGAGTGGGGAGAGCGAGATGGGGTTCCCCTGGAGGGGGAAGGAAGTTGCCCCGACAAACGTCATCTCGCCCTACAGGAAAAGAGATAGGTTCCCAGGTGAGCGGAGCAAATCACCCGACGCTGGGCCAAGGGTGACAACCGGGAAAGGCGAAGCCACGCCGATCTCCTGGTGCAGATCGCTGTCCCTATGACCCTGGTAGCTACCTCATTGGTGTCATAAGATGCCGCCCTTGGTGCCTTGCTAGCTCGGGGCGTGCAAGAAGGCGCGATGGCTTGCCTGGTTTGCTCGAGTCAGGCAAAGCAGCTAGGATCTGACCTAGCGCAGACCACAAGAACCTGTTGTAGGCTGCATAGTGGGCCTGATGAGCAGAGATGGAGAGAAGCAACCGTGCTGAGTAGAAGGTCCTCCTCCCCCAGAAGTCAAAATCCAAGGAGTCTTGATCTGGGGGCCGGTCACGGTGGAGGGCGCGAAGCCCATCAGGGGTGTCCAAGTGCGTCAATCCGGACTGCGGATGAGGCATAGAACCTGGAGACTCCGGGGGAGCGCAATACCTCTGGCTCAGGTCCCTAGGGGCAGGAACTCCGGAGAAGGGCCTCAGCCAGAAACGCATGGACGCCTCCCAAAAGGGAGCAGGCCAGGGCGGCACCACAAGGGTGGCCGCTCCGAAATCACCTAAAAAGGCGTGCGCCGCATGCTCAGGATTGCTCACAGACAGGGGAGAAAGGTGAAGGTCCTCCATCATCCTCACGAGGAAACGTTGATACTCGGAGAGATCAGCGGCAGGAGAGATATGGACAGATGGTTCCTCTCCCCCAGAAGAGGTGGATGAGGATCTGGAGGTCACCATGTGTTCTGAGGGTGGCTGCACGGGGGGAGGTTGAAAAACCTGGCTGTCCATGGCCCTAACATAGGTGGGGAACCGAGCAGCCACCACTCTGAACTGCTCCCAGGTGAGAGGGCCGCTAGGACCAAAAATGCCTGGGAGCGCTGGAGAATGTGGCAGAGGGATAGGGGCAGAGCCGAGAGAAGATGTCGGCTGACCTCTGCCAGGGCTAGGGAGCGGACCATGGACACCCGAGGAGGGTGTCCCAGAAGACTCCACAGCCGACAGCTGTACAGCCACGTTGGTACTGCCAAGGCTACGCCCAGAAGAATCCCCCCAGTGAGGCGACCGGGGCCGTATAGGTCCAGAAGGACGGTCCTCTGCCGCCAAAGAATGGGACCCCCTCAAGGAACCGGAAGGGGAAGGGCGGAAGTCTGCACTGAGGCTTCGTCCAGGGCCCGGGTGGACCCCAGAGAAAGGCTGACACGCTGACCCCACACCCCTCAGAGTCCGAGAGGGTCCTGGTCCTCAAGAGGGCCAGCCTAGGTAGGTGGCAGCTCTGGGCTGCCCCCGAAGGGGAGACCCAGGGAGCAGCACCCTCCCCTCCTGCAGGCTTCTCGATGGGCCCCAAAGTTGAGCGATTGAGACACACTACCTGAGGGGGTACCACTGCCGAGGGGTCGAGGAACCCCCCAAGGTCAGGTTGCATGGCAATGGTGGCACGCACCATAGCCTGCTGGTCAGTACCACTGACCCTAACCTCGGGAACTACCTGACGCTCCTCAGAAGGGGGCTGGCTATGACTCATCGTGGAGACCACTGGCTCGCCCTCCTCCGCAGACAACCCGGAAGGGTGTGACTGCCCGTTCGCCTCCGAGCTCGACTCCGACTCCGAAGAGGTAGAGTCTGAGGCCCTAAGCCAAATGGTAGGAGGGTGGGGAAGGCAACCTTACCAAGGGGCCCGGCAGTCAGAGCAGTGGCCGAGGTGGCACCCATGCCCTCCACAGCCCCGCAAGCGGGGCTGGCAGAAAGCGCCAGGGCCGCTCGGGCCAAAGGTCCAGAGCCAGGGCCAGCTGCGGCACCGTCAAGTCCACTGGCACTGGGGGCGGTACCAGGGACAGAGACGGTGCCGACGGCAGCCCCAGCTACGACCTCGGCGGTGACGACACCGCCAGGCCCCTCGGCGCCGCGGGCGGCACCGAGGACCGAAGCGGCGCCGACGGCTCTGAAGGCAGACTCAGCGTCGAACACGACACCGCTAGGCCCCTCGGCGCCGCGAGCAGCACCAAGAGCACCTATGGCGCCGAGGCGAGACAAGATGAAAGGCAATGCTGAATCCAGGGTCACGGCGCCGTGAGCAGCGTCGGCGCTACAAACGGCACCGGCAAGGCCCACGGCGCTGAGAGATGAGTTGGCGCTGTCAGAGTCCACGGTACCGCAAACGGTGCTGAAGGCCCCGACGGCATCGACCGATGGCGTCATGGCCAAGCGTCGACCTGGGCCTTCCGGACTGCGGGGCGACACTGGGAGCTTTCACCCCGGAGGTGCGATTGCCGAAGGGCACCTCCCGCCCGCCTCCCGGGGAAGCGGGACAGGCCTCCTGCGCCGCGGTGGGAGCCTCGACCAAGGCTAGGCTACTAGTAGCCGAGGCTCCCTCCTCCTCGGCCCATATAGAACCGGGAGGGGACCCGAAGGAAAGGCTGAGAGAGCGTGGCTTGGCCCGACGAGTGCGAACCCTTCCCCCAAAAGTCGGCGGAGCTCGCTCCACTTTAAATGCGCACTGTTCGAGGACGCGGCGGTCCATGGAGAAGCAAGCGTCGCACGAATCCATGTCATGAAGCGGGTCAAGACACGCGAGACACCGGTCATGCTGGTCGGTAACGGAATACTTGCGGCCGCACGCCAAAAACAGACTCGACGTCGCAAACTTTAAATAAAAAGGAAAGATCTTACCGGCGACATCGAGTGGAGGCAGAACCCAGAACTAGTAGGTAACCGACGGACTGTCGAGTGAACGAAAGGCGAAGGCCTAAAATTTTCTTCAAAGTTTTTCTTCAGTTGGCTTCCCACGAGGCGACCTCGACGGCGGGAGACGAAGAACTGATAGGCAGGCGGAGTTGACGCAGCCTAACGGCTAATCCTCGAGTGCCACGTAGTACGTCGGCCTCGAGGGCGGCGCTGATGCTGCGTCGGCTCCGCCTATCCTTTTAAAAAAAAAAAAAAAGGCTCCCGCGGGGTCCTGATCTCCGGCCAGTACCCATCTGTGATGAATGGTGAAGACTGACACAGATAAGATCTGGTAGTGACCTGAAGGGAGTCTAAATCTGAGATAGTTTCTGTGAGACTCCCTTACGGGGATATGAAAATAGGCATCTTTTAAATCCAGGGATGCCAACCAATCTCCCTGCTGAATGACTGGCAAAATCAGAGACAGGGTTACCATTCTAAATCTTGGTTTTACAAGATACTTTCTCAGATGCCTTAGGTCTAGAATAGGCCGCCACTCCCCATTTTTCTTTTTTTGGTCAGAAAGTAGCGACAGTAGAAACCACTTCCCCTCTGAAGCCTTGGTACCTGTTCCACTGCTTTTATGCAGAGCAGGAAATAAAAATTACGTACCTACCATAATTCTTGATCTTCTTGGACGAGTCTCCACCACTCATTCACACTATTGGGATCTGCACCAGAGGCGCTAGGACCCATTGGGAGCAAACTTTTTGCTGGAGGGTTGGCGCCAGAGATGGCGCTGCGAGGAACGGCGCCACGAGCCCTAGCTCGCGTGGTAACGACCATCTCGGCGTCGACCCTCCAACCGCCTCAGTACCTTTTTTACCAAGGAGGTGCAGCGTAACTAACCTAGAAGGGTAGCCTAACCTAAAAACCGGACATAAGATAGTCCGGGCAACCCGTGTAAGAAGGGTCAACAAAGAAGTCTTCACGGCCTAAAGATTTGAGGGAGTGAAGACCCACAAGAAAGGTGAGCTCGGGGGATGGAGGGTTGGGCGTGTGAATGAGTGGTGGAGACTCGTCCAAGAAGATCAAGAATTACGGTAGGTACGTAATTTTCATATCTTCCTGGACATAAGTCTCCACCACTCATTCACACTATTGGGAGAGTACCGAGCTAATAATCCCCCGAGAGGACGGCAGGAGAGACCAAGAGCTCACATTTCTAGGACAGAAGTCCATTGAGGATGGCTCTGCCAAAGGAAGAATGTGTCTGGCATGGACATTTAGTGCATAATGTTTAGCAGTATGCACTGTGAGCTCCAGGTAGCGCATTGCAGATGTCTGCAATGGGCACGTTGCGGATTTACGCTAGGGATGCCGCGACCGCTCTGGTAGAGTGAGCGTAAACTCTACCCTCCAACTTAACCTGCGCCATGGAATAGCAGTGACGAAGGCACACCACTAGCCATGATGAGATACATCTGATAGCGACAGGTTGACCTAGCCGGGTCTCACTGAAGGAAACAAACAGTTGCTGAGCTTTGCGAAAATCCTTGGTTCTATCTAGATAGAAATGCAAGGCCCTCTTAACATCCAAAGAATGAAGAGAACGTTCCCCTTCATTTTGGAAGTCCGCAAAATAAGAGGGAAGAACCAAAGGTTGGTTTAGATGAAATTCTGACACAACCTTAGGAAGAAATTTCGGATGAATACGAAGAACTACTTTGTCCTTATGGAACACAGTATACGGAGGGTCTGTGACCAGGGCATGTATCTCAGAGACCCTGCGGGCTAAGATAATGGCCGCTAGGAAGGCAGTCTTCCAGGTAAGAAATTTTAGCTCACAGGTAGCCAGAGGTTCGAAAGGTTTCCGAGTGAGCATGTCTAGCACAAAATTAATGTCCCAGGCTGCGACTGGACGTCTTGTAGGAGGTCTGGTATGCAGAATCCCCTTAAGAAATCTCTTAACCATAGGTAACTGAGCCAGAGTTAAGGAAATAACGGGCTCATGATACGCTGAAATGGCACTGAGATGAACTTTGACTGTAGAGTACTACAGACCCGAATTTGAGAGGTCCAAAAGGTACTCCAACACCTTATCTGGTGGACAGGAAAAGGGATTCACAGAGGAATTTGCACACCAGAGCGAAAAACGCTTCCACTTGGCTGTGTAAGTTTTCCGAGTGGCTGGCTTCCGTGCAGCCAGAAAAATATCAGAAACCCTTCGAGAGACATTGAACCGTTTTACTTTGACCTCTTCAGGAGCCAAGCATGAAGGTGAAGTGATCTCAGATTGGGATGGACCACCGGTCCCTGAGTCAAAAGGTTCATCTGCAGCGGAAGTGGTCTCGGAGGAACTGCCAACATATTGTTGAGTAGTGGAAACCACAGCTGCCGAGGCCAAAAGGGAGCAATGAGAATCATTTTGTCCCCCCTGGGATTCGAACTTGAGGAGGACCCTCTGAATTAGAGGAAGAGGCGGAAAGGCGGAAAGAAAGCGTTTTGTCCACCACAGCCTGAACGCATCCTGACAGAAAAAAATGCCAGGCCCTGGATTTCTGGAGCAGAAGAGAGGCAGTTTTGCGTTGAGTGGGGATGCAAAAAGGTCCAGGTCTGGAGTTCCCCACTCTTCGAATAGTGACTGAACTATGGTTGAGTCGAGAGACCACTAGTGAGGGTCTGTCTCTGTTCTGCTGAGACGGTCTGCCAGTTCGTTCTGAACACCTGGCAGGTACACCGCTTGAATTAGAGCCTCGTGCTCCAAGCACCATTCCCATACCCTCATTGCTTCTCTGCATAAGGGGTAAGAGTGAGCCCCGCCCTGCTTGTTGATGTAATACATCACTGCTTTGTTGTCCGTTTGAAGGAGAATGTTCTTGTGACACAGAATGTCCTTCAAAGCTCGGACCGCATAAAGGACGGCTCTCATTTCTAGGACGTTTATGTGGAGCTGGGACTCGACTTGAGTCCACGCACCTTGAGTGTGGAGAGCCTGACAGTGAGCTCCCCACCCCATTAGGGATGCGTCCGTGGTAATGGAGATCTGATGGTCCAGAGGAGCAAAGGGATACCCCTCCAGGAGATTGCTCTCTTGAGACCACCAGGTGAGTGACCTCTTTAAAGGTTCTGTCACCCTGATGAGATAGGACTGCGGGTGAGTGGTTGGGGACCACTGAGTACTGAGCATCCACTGGGTGGTTCTCATGTGCAGACGTGCTAGGGGTACAGTGAACACTGAGGATGCCATGAGGCCTAGCATCCGTTGCATTGAGACAGCTGTGACTGAGCTGCTTTCCCCGATGTGACGGGCCATCTGAAGGATATCGTTCCTCCTGTCTTCTGGAAGAAAAGCCTTCGCACAGGAGGTGTCCAGAAGAGTCCCTATAAAAAGGAGCCTCTGGGAGGGCTGCAGTTGCGATTTCTTGAGGTTGAGCAGAACTCCCATGGATGTAAGGAAGCGCGAGGCCGTCTCCACGGCGTCCAGAGTCCCTTGCCTGGAAGGGCTTGCTAGAAGCCAATCGTCCAGATAAGGAAACACCTGAATTCCGACCTTTCTGAGGTGCGCTGTGAGAACTGCACAACATTTTGTAAAAACTCGCGGCGCCGAGGATAGCTCAAAGGGCAGGACTCTGAACTGATAGTGCTGTCCCAGAGCCACAAACCTCAGGAATTTGTGATGGCTCAGGTGAACAGGAATGTGCTGGTAAGCGTCCTGCATATCTAGGGAGGCTAACAAGTCGTGTTGGTGAAGCAGAGGTAACAGGGTTCCCAGAGAAATCATTTTGAATTTCTCCTTGGGGAGAAATTTGTTTAGCTTTCTGAGATCTAGAATGGGGCGATTCCACGGACTTCTTTGTAACCAGAAAGTAATGGAGTAGAACCCCAGATTTCGTTGGTGCAGTGGCACCACTTACTGCCCTGTTGTTCAGAAGGCCCTGAATCTCGGTGGCGAGAAGGTCTGACTGAAGGGTTGACAGCCTGGGCTGTCGTCTGGGGGGACGATCCGGAAGGGTCTCCACAAGATTGAGTGAATACACCTCGCGAATTATCTGAAGGACCCATTTGTCTGAGGTTACAGACTTCCACTGGTTGTAGAAGTGCATCAGACGACCTCCCACCGGAGAGGAAAAGTCCACCTCGGGCAGCTGAGGTGGAACTTGGGCCGACAATTCATAAGGTAGCGCTGGGTGCTTTAGGCCCTTGCGCTTTCTGTTGCGCCTTCTTTTGAGGTTGGGCAGGTTGGTTCTTATGGAAACTTCCTCTGCCTCAAAAGGACTGGCGATTATGAAACTGTCTTTTACTGGCATGCCCTCGAGAGCGGGCAGGAGGGGGCCGAGCCAACTTAATGGCTGACCTAGTCTTTTGCGTAGCTTCCAGAGCTTGCTCTACCTGAGGACCAAAAAGATATGCACCGTCAAAGGGCAATGCCATCACCTGCTGCTGCGTGTCATTCGAAAAGCCCGAAGTGCGCAGCCAGGAATGACGCCGGGTGCAAATACCAGCAGCCGCTGAATGGGAGGCAGTGTCAAAAGCATCCATGGCTGCTTTAACCTGCTGGTTATTAGATTCAATACCTCTGGTAATGGTATGAAGAAGCTCTGGCTTTGAATCCGACTCCGGTAGGGCTTCAACCATCTGCTTAATAGAATGCCACAGGATATACTCATACTGAGAAAAATAGCCTTGGTAACTGGCAATACGCATACTTAGAGTAGAAGCAGCAAAGACTCTCTTACCTAAGGTGTCTATCTTATGAGATTCTTTGTTAATAGGTCGAGCTGTAGTAGCTTGAGGAAGAACGACCTTATCATTCTCTGCCAGGACTACAATAGGATCGAAAGGCTTGAGATGCCAAAATGGGATGATCCTTGGGGGCTGAATATTTCCTATCAATGGATTTAGCCACCGAAGTGGTAAGAGCAGGATTATTCCATACCATTTGAGACAGCGTCTCGAATGAAGGCTGAATCGGAGGAGTCAAATCCGTAGGGATCTCCGAGGCATGAAGATATTGGAGTCTCAACAGTTTCCCAGGATCGATGTCTGTAGTCTGGAGAGAAAGTGTGGAACTCAGATTTTTCAACAGAGACTTAAAGGATAGGCCCTCGACCACAGGCTTTGTAGCAGTAATAGATCCTGCTTCGTCCACTTCATCACCCAACCGAAGGTCTGGGTCAGGCTCAATGTCATCTCCTGACAGTCCAGGAGGGACTGTATGGACAGGAAAGGAATGAAATTCAGAAGAGGAGGAAAAAGGAAACAAGTGAAAAGAGGAGTCCCCGAGAGCCGCCGGCGCCGAGGTGGCGACTGGCACCGAGAACGACACCAAGCGAGGCCATGCGGCGCCGAAAACAGTGCCGAGGACGGCGCCGAGAAGCAGAGATTGGTGACTCCGAAGGAGGAGACTGGCAACTAGCCCCGATAACCGAGCATCTATGCGCAGACATATCAGAGGGCGACCTCGAGTGATGCCTTCTCTTTTTAGACCTGCGGGCCAAAGAAGAGCTCGAGGCCGAACGGTGCCGAGAGTGCGGCCGTTTATTTTTATGCTTCCGAGGGGACCGCCCATCCCCCGGGCATTGGACTGACCGTTGTCAGACCCTCCCTCCGGAGAAGGAGGCGGACCGGACCCAGCCCGACTGACTGAACAGCTTTCATACGAAGTCTCCCTACTGTCACCTGACCTGCTCATGGCCGACTCCATCAAGGTAGGCTGAGACTTCTTTATAGTATTTATTTTAAAAATAAGAATAAATTTAAGCGATACTGTATCGAGATAATACTACAAAATAATAAAAACTGAAAACTATGCTGCTAGTTTGAAGTTTGACTCCCGACAGGCGAGCAACGTCGTCACTGAAGTGCACTCGACAGCGGGAAAAAGGAACTGAGGCGTTGGAGGGTCGACACTGATATCAGCACGCTGAAAGCAGGGGCTCGCGGGCGCTGTTCGAAAGCGCCATCTGGCACTGACCCTCCAGCAAAAAGGTTGCTCCCGATGGGTCCTAGTGCCTCTGGCGCAGATCCCAATAGTGTGAATGAGTGGTGGAGAATTATGTCCAGGAAGATTTAAATCTCCTTTTCCAGGAGCCGTTTTTCGAGAAGAGAAGCTGGTTTGAACAACTCTGATTTTAGAGGGGGAAGAGACTTGAAACTCAGAGACTGTCCCTGACTCACTATTTCTAAAACCCACTTGTCTGTGGTTATGGCCTGCCAGGCCTGGAAAAAAGTGAGCCAGTCTGCCCACTACTTGTAATGTAATAATTTTAAAGTTGCTTTAAAAACTCATCTTTTTAGATTAGCATATTTTTGCTAGTTGTGGCTGACTTTTAAATGTCTGGATTTTATTAATTTTAATTCTTTCTGTACAGCGCCTTGGTTTTGAAAGGCGCTTTATAAATAAACTTGAATTGAATTGAAAAATTGTATTAAGATGGTGGCCTTGGCAAAGAAGTCAGGGAGTTTGTTTTGATGGCGCCTGAGCCTGGGTGGATTGGGAAACTCCTGGAACCCCTCCTGCCTCTGGCTGTGTAATACCCAGTCTGCTGTGAGTATGGCTGCAGCTGTGGGACAGCTGGAGCCTGATAGAAGGGCCTACCATAAGGGGACCTTCCTCTTCCTTCCCTTCCATAAGGCCTGTATGAGGTAGAAGGCCTTTCCTTAGAGGAATTGCTCTTTTAGGTGGCTTTGTGTTCATCCACCTTTTTCATATACTCTTCAGTTTGCTTACCAAAGAAGGAATGACGTTGCACAGGAAAGTCCATAGCCTTAGGCTGGGTGTCATGTGTCAAATTTGTAGCCTGTAGCCAAGCAAACCGTCTCAGGGCTACTATCAGAGCCATAATCCTAGCAGCATTATCACGGGCATCTGGTGCCATCTGGAAGTGGTATTTAGATGCTTCCAGTCCAAATCTGTCTGTTTCTGCTAGGTCGTCAGAGATAGGGGAGGCACCTTCTTTGATATGGCCAAAATCGACTGCCACAGTGTTCTTGGTACTGTGCAGCGTC
Organism: Neoceratodus forsteri; assembly: GCA_016271365.2. NCBI lineage: Eukaryota > Metazoa > Chordata > Ceratodontiformes > Ceratodontidae > Neoceratodus > Neoceratodus forsteri. Next base: position 1,099,959,096 of record CM057456.1, on the reverse strand, counting down.
GGCCTGGTAATTAGCTTGTCTGACTCCCAGGGAGGCAGCTAAATACCCTTTCAAACAACATGAAGTCTTGCTATATTATGACATATACAGTGAGTCCCAACCTTCGAACTCTTCCGGAGGTGAAAGAGTTAACTTTCCATGCCAGGCATGGAACCTTGAGCGCGAGCTCGGTTGAAAACTCTGTCCGTTGTCCTTTAAACTCAAACTGTCAGATTCTTTACTCCGCCTCACTGAACAGTCGCTCCGGAGATTTCTCCTTCTGCTCGGTTCGTTTGTCAGTAAAAAGTGTTATTTTTCGGTTTCCTTGACTGAAATTAAACCGCAACCGGTCGGTTCAAGCTCTGTCTGTGGTATCGTAAGTAACAGATAGGATTACATTTTATTTTTTCTCTGTGTGGAACTTGTAAACGTGTTTTTCGGTTTGGTTTGAACCGATCAGATTGCTTTTAAAACTTTCTAGTCCTTACTTAGAGTGCGGTTCCCGGTTCTTATCGGTTCTAAAAAAACGGATTTCATTATGGTTTTTTCCCCGACCCGTGACACGGTTGGGAACCGATAAGAGAGTCTTGCTTGGCGGATTGCCACTAACGGGCAAGTTTGGTTAGGCTGGCACTATGTCTGAGAAACCCAAAGAAAACCCAGCTCACTGGGTTTCAGCACTGTAGTGTTTGTGGGGAAGCCTCTGCTAAGGCTGACCCACACACCACATGTGTATATTGTCTGGGGTTTGACCACCTCAATGCAGACTGCCAGATTTGTGAGAATTTTCCTGCTGCCACCGTGGAAAAGAGAGTTGGTAGGCTCAGAGAAAGGGAGGCCAAAAAGTCCGCTGACCCGGATGGCCAGCCCGGTTCGGTTCCAACCGAACCGGAGGGAGTGCCCTCTGACCAGGGCGATACTTCCTCGGGCAAACGGACAGCCAGCTCTGAGGAGCCGGTTCCAACTAAAAGGACTAGAAAGTCAGCTAGTGTGCCAAAAGTTCTTTGTCCAACCGCTGAGGAAATAGCTAAAGCCATTCAAATTGTCCAGTCACTTTCCCCGGTTCCATCCGAACCGACACCATCTGGGAAGCGCTCGGTTCGGCCGGTCCCTCAGGTTCAAGATTATGATTTTGAGGATTTTTATGAACCGGAGGAAGGGGAAGAAGAGTATGAGGAGAGTGAATGTGGTTTTGAAGGTCTGGATGTGCCCGTTGAGCCGGACATCTCTCCAGACAGACCGTTAGGGGTTTCTCCTCCCAGGCTGTCTGAGTCCCCTTCTCATTTTATGTTCTATAAGAAAGTTGCTGAAACTCTCCAGCTCCCTGTTGAGGAAGCTGTTGATGATCAGGAGGAGCCTGATTTTGTAGAAATGATGGATATTCCAGAGTCTAGGAGACTGTCTATTCCCTTGCATAAATCTTTTAGGAAACAGACAGTAAAAATTCTAAAAACTCCTCGCTCTATTCTTCCTGTTGATAAAAGGATGGACAAAAGGTATACATTATCAGGCTCTGATACGGAGTTCCTCACACAGCAATGCAGCATGTGGGGGTAGTGCAGGCTGCAGCCTGTGACAAGGCAAATATTCCTCTAGCTTCGCACCCTCCTGAAAAGGACTCCAGAAGGATTGATGCCATGGCAAAGAAACAGTACATGGCAGCATCCTTAGGACTCAGACAGGCAAATTATATGGCTTATGCTGCTAGGTACCAGAAATCCAGATGGGATACTGTACTGGCCCTAGCAAAACAAGTCCCTGACCAGCTTGCCAGGGAGCTAGAACAGGTGGCTGCGGATGGTATTGAGGCACCCAAGGTGCAATTTCATGCTGCAGTAAACTCTAATGATGTGTCTTCTAGGGTCATGGCTACATCTGTGGCACTTCGCAGAATGGCAGGCTCAGATGTACTACCCTGTCTGGGATACCCAGTCTAAGGCCATGGATTTTCCTGTTGTGGGCAATTCTCTGTTTGGAGAGCAGACAGAGAATTACATGAGAAAATGGATGAATATAGGACCACCTATAGGGTGCACAGGCCAAGAAAGGCAAGCCATTCCTCAAAGGCAGCATCTTAGGGGCAGGGCAGGCCTTTTCATAGGCCTTTTACCAAGCCAGGCCTTCTCTTCTGCTTATGTCCAGAGGGGGTTCTTTAGAGGGAGAGGCAGACAGGGTACAAGTAAGCATGCTTCTACCCCTCAGCCCAAAGCCTCTGCCAAGTAGGCACCCTGATGGGGTGGCCAGGGCTGATTCTCCACTACCGGTAGGGGGCAGGCTGGCTTACTTTGTCCAGGACTGGAAGTCTCTAACATCAGACAAGTGGGTCCTGGAAGTAGTAAGCCAGGGACTGGTTCTCAGCTTCAAAAAATTTCCAAAGATGAGAGCCAGGTCCTTTCCACCTGCAAATCCATCAGAGGCACTTGCCCTAGAAACAGAAGTTTCTACCCTTCTAGCTCTCAGAGCTGTGGAAAGGGTTCCACCCCTGCACCAGGGCAAAGGGTTGTACTCCAGGTACTTCCTTACCCCAAAAAAGACAGGAGAATGGCGGCCCATCCTGGATCTCAGATACCTAAACAAGCACCTTTTAAAACCAAAATTCAAAATGGTGACCCTGGGAATTATTTTACCCTCTCTAAGGCCAGGGGACTGGCTAGCCTCCCTGGACCTCAAGGATGCCTACTTCCACGTTCTTATCAGAAGCTCCCATCGAATGTACCTCAGATTCGAACTGCCCTCAGGCCATTATCAGTTCAGAGCAATGCCCTTGACCTCACCTCGGCCCCGAGGTATTCACAAAATGCCTGGCAGTAGCAGTTGCCCACTTAAGAAGACAAAAGATTGCCATCTTTCCTTATCTGGACGACTGGCTCTAGTAGGCTGCCAGTCTGCAGACCAGGTCAAAACTTACACCTTCAGGTAACTCAGCAACTGCTCACATCTCTAGGTTTCCTTCTCAATCTTCCAAAGTCAGTTCTAGAGCCTGTTCAGCTTCTCACCTTCATGGCGCAGAACTGAACACAAAGAGGGCCAGAGCCTTCCTTCCTCTGGAAAGAGCAAGGACCCTGGTTTCTCTGGCCTCCTCTTTCACCCTGCAGGTCTCTCGACCAGCAAGGCATTTTCTACAGCTCCTGGAGCACATGGCTGCTTCTACAGCAGTAGTGCAGGAGCAAGATTTCAGATGAGGACGTTCAGTTCCATTTGAGGGACTTTGGTCTCAAGGAGAGACCCTCTAACCAAATTGATCCCAGTGACTCGAACTCTGATCCAGGCCCTTCAGTGGTGGCAGGACCAGAGCAATCTGAGACAGGGGGTCCCTTTCACCCCACAGTCTCACTCCTTAATTCTTACAACAGATGCATCCCTCTTGGGGTGGGGAGCTCACATGGGCGACCTCACTACCCAGGGTTTGTGGTCCCCACAGGAATCTCTGCTCCACATCAATCTGTTGGAGCTCAGAGCAGTTTTTCTAGCACTTCAAGCTTTTTCCACATCTGTTCAGAATGAAGTTGTACAGGTCAGAACAGACAACACCACTACAATGTGGTACATCAACAAGCAAGGAAGCACTCGGTCTACGGCCTTGTGCACCGAAGCAATGAAGTTGTGGTCTCTGGCTTATTTATTTATTTATTTATTAGCTTTTGGTAACCGGGTAAGTGCGTTAGGCAACAATCCTGCCTATTTTCAAGCACGACCTGGGAGAGTACAAGACAAAGGAGCCACAGATTACAGTGGTAACGTACTGACATGCTGACAATACAGAAAAAAGATTGAATTAAAGCAGAACTATAACATTTTCAGGTACAATCAAGTCGAGTACAAGACAAAAGTGCCACAAGTTAAAGTGATACATCATGACGTAATGACATTAAAGTGAACAATAGGCTGCAGGCAAAATATAACCAGTATACATAGAGGCATGACAACAATTTTGTACTCCAGGATACTCATATCAAAGCTTTAATGTTGCAACAATTGAAGGGGGGCTGGGCCGCAGGCCGGTGGTCAGTGGCTATGTTATGAGCAATGGCAGTGACCAAGTGTGATGAGGTGAGAGAACAACGAGTTTTGAAAACCGGTGGGAAGAGGCAGTTTGACCTGAAGTGGGAGAGAGTTCCAGAACCGGTAGCGAAGTACGAAAGCCTGTTCGCCCATTTTGTGGTGCAAAGTCTACATGTTAGCAGGGGTGAGGAGGAGGATCTAAGTGAGCAATTTGAGATGCGGGGTAAGCAGGAGGCCAGGAGTCCAGTCTAGGGGTCTTGTTTGGGAGTCTATAAAGCAACAGAGAGGCCGGAGCTCCTTGGGTGGCAGCCAGTTTAACCCGAGTAAAGGTGGCAGTGATGAGTGAGGCATGGGGCGGATAAGGCGAATCTGCAGATATTATTATAAGAGTGTCCCATCTCCTGAGAATGCTGGGGTTAGCTGAGTAAAGAAGAGGAAGACCATATGGAGCTGGGGAAGCACCCCCTTGCTACGGATAGTCTAGGCGGAAGGGGTGAGGAGTGTCGCACCCGATAGGCCCCACCAATTTTCGTCATTAGCAGCACGGCAGACTGTGTTGATATGTGTAGCAAAGTTGAGGGAGGGATCAAGAGTGACCCCCAGGTATTTGAAGGAGGACGTATTGGTGACCGAAGAGCCATCCGGGCACCGAATCAGAAGCTTTGGGGCCATGGGGGGAATTTTTTTTGCAGAGCCGAACAGCATGGCACGCGTTTTGTCCAGGTTCAGATGTTGGTGGTTGTTCTGAAGCCATTGCTGAAGGACCTGAAGGTCGTTTGAGAGTGAGAGGTTGATGTTTACGATCGAGTTGGAGCCCGAGTAGAGAACAGGTCATCAGCATACATGAGAATGCGGCTTTGACAGGAGGAGTGGGGAATGTCGTTTAGGTAAAGGGAGAAGAGTAGAGGGCCAAGGATGGATCCCTGAGGGACACCACGGGTGATCAGTCTGGGGGAGGATATAGCCTTGTGAAAGGCTACGGCTTGGGAGCGATTGTTAAGGTAGCTTTGGAACCAAGAAAGGGTGGGGTCGGAGGCACCCGTGGCTTGGAGCTTAGACAGCAAGAGTTGGTGATGAACCATGTCAAAAGCTTTGGACAGGTCAATGAAAGCAGGCGCGGTGAGTAGACCGATATCCATGTTGTTTTTATGTCACTGGTAAGTTGGGTTAGAGCCGTGGTAGTGCTGTGTCCAGGCCTAAACCCATGCTGGCAGTGGGTGAGGAGATTGAACTTGCCGAGGTGGTCTGAGAGTTGACGATGAACAAGTTTCTCAAGAACCTTACTAAGAGTAGGCAGGAGAGAAATGGGACGGTAGTTGGTCATTTGTTTGACGTCTCCCTTCTTATGAATAGGGATGGTTCTGGACATTTTCCAGGTTGATGGGACGGATGAGGTCTTGATAGATAGATTAAAAAGTCTGGTGACCGGCTTGGCAAGCCAAGGAGCAAACTGTTGGAGAATGCCCAGATGGATGCCATCAGGGCCAGGGCCCCCCCGGGCTGGTATGGAATTAAGAAGTTTACGTACTTCATGGTACGTGGTCGGAGAAAGCGCAAAGAAGGGATGAGTGGGGCTTGAAGTTGAGGGAGCGTACCTTTCACCTTGGATTACGTCAGAGGCGTTGGCCAGAGGTGAGGAGAAGTGGGAATTGAAAGCATTGGCAATGGTAAGGGGGTTATTACAGTGAGTGCCCTGTATATTCATGTCAGTAGGAGTCTGAGGCTTATTATTGCCAAGAATTTCCTTGATTTGTGCCCAGTAAGTTTTAGGGTTGTCTCCAGAGGACTTTAGAAGGTTCCTGAAGTAGGTGCTTTTAGCCAGGCGAATGTGTTTTTTGGAGTTGTTCCGAGAAGCCCTGTATGCTTCAAAGTCGGATTGCAGACAGAGCTCTTCCACGTAGCCCAAAGTTTGTCCCTAAGTTTCAGCATTTGAAGAAGGGGCTTGAGCCACTTGGTCGCCTTCCCTGCCACCCTGCGAGTAGAGGTGGGGATGTGAAGGTTTTGCAACGAGAGAAGGACGGAGTTGAAATAGTCAGTGGCCTGGTTTACGTCTTCAGTTAAGTATATAGGAGACCAGTCAACAGAGCCAAGGTCAGTTATGAAAGCGTCCACCCTTAGGTGGGATATGTCAGGGAAGGAAATGACTTTATAAGGAAACGAGGGGGTGGCGGTGTCCCAAATACAGTAAGTAGGATAGTGGTCACTTATGGTGTCTGGGAGAACACCTGCCGTGTTCACATAATCCATCCTGTTTGTGAGGATCCAATCGAGTAGGGTGGCACAGGCACCCCCCCGGGAGACTCTCGTGGGTTCCTGAATGAGCTGAGAGAGGTTGGCCTTACTAGTGATAGAAGATAGGTGGGCTGAGTTATTCTCTGACCAGTCTTGGTTGAAATCACCAAGGCAGATAATGTTGTTTTTGCCTGTCCCAGATTGTAGGTTGTCCATGAGTTCTAAGAGACCCAGATTGGAGTTTTTGGGAGGGACATATATGCAGAAGATATGGAGTTTCTTTACACCTCCAAGTAAAGAAGGTGTAGTACTTTGCAATTTGGCAGAAGGGGTCCTGTATGAGTGTGGCGTTAAGGTGTGATTTGAAGTACAGCGCTAGCCCCCCACCTTTTTTAGTCCCCAGGTGATCAGCTCGGAGCATACTGTACCCGGGAAAGGAGCACTGTGAGTCTGTAACAGTGGGTTTTAGCCAAGTCTCAGTGACGGCTAATATGTCCTGGCAGTTCAAGTTCATCCAGATCTGAAGATCGGCAAGGTTGGCTAGGAGGCTTCTAGCATTGATATGTGCCAGGGTCAGACCATTGGATTTCGGGAGGTATAGCAGGGGGGTAGTCCTGGGTTAGGTACCCTGTGTGGACCGGGATTAGCCTCGATATCCCCAGCTCGTGTTAGGTAGAGGATGCAAGTCCAAGGTGGTCTCCTGAAGCAAGTCCATATAGTCGATTGGGGGGAGAGTTTTGTCCTGACTGGGCGGGACCTGGTTAGCAGGAGCCGTCGCTTGCTAATTAGTGCAGTAGGGGGAATAGGAGGTGGTGAATAGGAAGCGATTAAGTTGGAAAAGTTAAAGTTGTCTACAGAGAATGCGTTTGGGGGTGAGCAGAGAACGACAGGGCAGGAGAGAGCCGAAAGTAGCATAAGGGAGGAGGCACCCAGTAGAAGAGTCATGATAGCAGTGAGAGGCATGGTAAAGAAGGGGGATAATTCAAAGGTTGAGATGGGAGGTGGTCTGAAAACGAGCAATATGCTGTCAGGAAAAGATATTTATAGCTACTGCAACAGATCGTCTGCTGGAGGCCAGAATTTGAAGATAAAAGGAAGGCTAGGTGGGGTGGAGACCCAGGTGTGTAGTGAAGTATAAGCTGAAATTTTAGTTTCCCTCTAGTGGCCAGACGTTATAACGAGCAGATGGTAAACAAGGCTGTTAGGAAAAAAACGCTACACCACGCCGCCTATCGCGAGACTTCAGCCTATAAATCTAAAGCCGGAAAAGGGTGGGGGGTATTGGGGGCGGGGGAGCAGTCACAGGCGACTGTGGGGACAACTCCATTTTCAAGATGCGGCGAGGGCGCTGTCGATGCGACTACCTGTGGGTTTCTGTCCGTGGGGGTGGGGAGAGCCTCGGTTAGCCGTAGATACGGCCCTCGCGACCTCCGGGGGGTTGGGGTGAGCCCCTGACCCAGGCGTGCAGGATCACAAACTGCTGAGGAAGGAGAGGTAGGACACAATAAGTAAGCAGTTTTAGGGGCAGAACCGAATTATTAGGTTCATGCAATTGGCTGCTAGCATGCAAGAGGACAGAAAGCAGGACAGAGCTAGCAATGGAAAGGCTGGCTTTAGATTAAATTATGGCTTTAAAAATTAAGTAAGGCAATTAATAATGGCAACAATGTAGGTTAAAATAAATTGCTCTAAAGTAGCCTGGTACAGTCAAACCCCTTGCTTCACAGATCGGGACAGGATTTCACTTTAAAATTGCTGTAATCTTTGCTGTTTGCTAATTTTGAAGCTGGAAAAAAGGCGCCAAAATTATAACTCCGTTTTCAAGATGCGGCGAGGAGCGCTGTCCGATGCGACTACCTGTGGGTTTCTGTCCGTGGGGGGTGGGGAGAGCCTCGGTTGCCCGTGAATGTAGCCCTCGTGACCTCCGGGGTGGGGTGAGCCCCTGACCCAGGCGTGTAGGATCACAAACTGCTGTGGGTTTCTGTCCGTGGGGGTGGGGAGAGCCTCCAGTTCGCCGTAGATACGGCCCTCGCGACCTCCGGGGGGTGGGGGTGAGTCCCTGACCCAGGCGTGCAGGATCACGAACTGCTGAGGAAGGAGAGGTAGGACACAATAAGTAAGCAGTTTTAGGGGCAGAACCGAATTATTAGGTTCATGCAATTGGCTGCTAGCATGCAAGAGGACAGAAAGCAGGACAGAGCTAGCAACGGAAAGGCTGGCTTTAGATTAAATTATGGCTTTAAAAATTTATGCAGGCAATTAATAATGGCAACAATGTAGGTTAAAATGAATTGCTCTAAAGTAGCCTGGTACAGTCAAACCCCTTGCTTTACAGATCGGGACAGGATTTCACTTTAAAATTGCTGTAATCTTTGCTGTTTGCTAATTTTGAAGCTGGAAAAAAACCGCCAAAATTATAACTCCGTTTTCAAGATGCAGCGAGGAGCGCTGTCCGATGCGACTACCTGTGGGTTTCTGTCCGTGGGGGTGGGGAGAGCCTCGGTTCGCCCGTGAATCGACCCTCGCGCGACCTCCGGGGGTGAGGTGAGCCCCTGACCCAGCGTGCAGGATCACAAACTGCTGTGGGTTTCTGTCCGTGGGGGTGGGGAGAGCCTCCGGTTCGCTATCAAATACTGACCCTCGCGACCTCCGGGGGTGGGGTGAGCCCCTGACCCAAGTGCAGGATCACGAACTGCTGTGGAGTTTCTGTCCGTGGGGGTGGGGGAGAGCCTCCGGTTCGCCGGTAGATACGGCCCTCACGATCTCCGGGGTGGGGGTGAGCCCCTGACCCAAGCGTGCAGGATCACGAACTGCTGTGGGTTTCTGTCCGTGGGGGTGGGGAGAGCCTCCGGTTCGCCGTAGATATGGCCCTCGCGACCTCCGGGGGGTGGAGGTGAGCCCCTGACCCAGGCGTGCAGGATCACGAACTGCTGTGGGTTTCTGTCCGTGGGGGGTGGGGGAGAGCCTCCGGTTCGCCGTAGATACGGCCCTCGCAACCTCCAGGGGGTTGGGGTGAGCCTGAACACCTCCCTTACGGCAGTTCACCTCCCAGGCAAGGGCAATGTCCTGGTGGATGCTCTCAGCAGGATTTCCCAGGGCCATCACGAATGGTCACTGGATCCCCTAGTACTGGAGGTAGTATTTGCCAGATGGGGCACTCTGTAGATAGATCTTTTTGCAGCCCCAGACAATCACCAACTTCCCCTTTTTTGCTGCAGGCCCCCAGTGTTGGGCTCAGTCCCTCTGGATGCCTTCCTTCTCAGTTGGGAAGGGAAGTTTCTCTATGCTTTTCCCCCCTTCCCTCTTCTTTTCAAGGTGCTAGTCAAAATCAGATTTCAGCCCTGCAAGATGATCCTGATTGCTCCAGATTGGGTCAGACAGCCCTGGTACCCACTCCTTATGTCCTTAGCAGTCCACCTTCCCCTGTGTCTTCCCAGGAATCACAACCTGTTAACCTGTGCCCAGGGGAGAGTGTGGTACCCGAACCTCAAATCTCTCAATCTCAAGGCCTGGCTCTTGAAGAGTTAGAGTTTGCTGACTTACACCTCTCCCAAGGTGTATTGGATATCTTGAAGGCTACTTATAATTCCAAATGGAAGAGATTTTCCATATGGTGCTCTGGCAAACATATTTCCCCAGAATCTGCTGACTTACCCACAGTCCTGGATTATATGGTGCATTTGAATACTTTGAGGCTGAGACCAGCTACCCTAAAAGTGCACTTGGCAGCCGTGTCTGCTTTCTTATCAGCAGCTAAACCCTCTTCTCTTTCAGCTCATCCTGTATTCTCCAAGTTTTTCAAGGGGTTGCGTCACACCAACCCTCCATTCAGGGACCCTGCCCCTGCCTGGGATCTTAATATTTGCATTGCCCAGCTTATGCAACCCCCTTTTGAGCCCTTGTCTTCAGCAGAGCTTAAGTACTTGACTTGGAAAACTGTGTTTTTGGTAGCCATCACTTCTGCCAAGCGCATAAGTGAATTATAAGCATTGTCAGTGAAGCCTGATTTTATCTCCTTTCATAGAGATAAGGTGGTCCTCAGGACTAACAGAAAGGTCTTGCCTAAGGTGGTTTCAGACTTCCACCTTAATCAATCTATGTCTCTCCCGGTGTACTTCACTGACCATTCCTCCTCTGGCGAGAGGAGACTGCACAGTTTAGATGTAAAAAGCGCCCTTAGTTACTACATAGAACGTACCAAGGGTCACAGGTTTGACTCCCTCCAACTGTTCCTCACTTATGGTGAGGTTGGTAAAGGGAAACCTGCCACTAAAAGATCCATTGCCAGGTGGATTGTCTCTTGTATCCAATTTTGCTATGAAAAACTGGGTAAGGTTCCTCCCTCAGGCCTGAAGGTTCACTTTACCAGAGGTACAGCTGCGTCTCTGGCTGCTGCCAGGAACATCCCTATCCTAGAGATATGTCAAGCAGCTACCTGGAAAACAGTTCACACTTTTACCAAGCATTACTCCCTGGACATCCAGGCTAGGAGTGATGCTCGGTTTGGCACAGCTGTGCTTCAGAGCCTATTTCCTAAGTAGATTCTGTCCCTCCTCCATGGAGGTACTGCTGTGTAGTCTGCATATGTCATAATATAGCAAGACTTCATGTTGTTTGAAGAAAAAATTACTCACCTTAGTAATGTTGTTTCTTCTAATGGAGTCTTGCTATAGTATGACCTCCCCCCTGCCCCTCTCAGAACCTCTACTTTTGGGATGTGGGTGGGCAGTGCACTGTGGGCACTTAGTAGATGCCCACCTTATTTTTCACCCTTTTTTGGGGTGTTTGGGTGTTTTTAATTTTTTGGATCCCCTGACTTGAGTCTTCGTTTTGGGACCAAAAAAATGTGTTCTTATATTTAGTAGCCAGTTGGCTAGTGTAGGTTTACGGCTTCCACACAGAACCTTAGTGAGTTTTGCTCGTAAAGATCTGACAGTTTGAGTTTAAAGAACAACAGACAGAGTTTTCAACCGAGCTCACGCTCAAGGTTCCATGCCTGGCATGGAAAGTTAACTCTTTCACCTCCGGAGCAGTTCGAAGGTTGGGACTCACTGCATATGTCATAATATAGCAAGACTCCATTAGAAGAAACAACATTACTAAGGTGAGTAATTTTTTCTTTTTGGACATGCTGTCCACTTTCCTTGAATCCTTCTCAGGTGGATGAGAGGATAAAGGAATCCTTGCCTTCTCACAGGCTGTCTGCTGGACTATACCCTGATGATCAGGGTGAGAATAGAGAAATCCAGCCCCTTTTCTGTCCAGTTGGTACTTCTTGTCAGCCTTCTTATCCAGAGTCATGACAGAGTTAGGGTTCTGCAGGACTGTAAATAAATCCTTTTTAAAGAATTATTAATAGGCAGAAAGATTTTCTCAGTGGGTGTTAGCCCCGTCATTTCCATGTACTCTGCCTCCTTCTCATCTTCTATGACCTCGGTGGTAGCCAGGTCAAGGGCATCTACTATTTTCCTTACAAAGGAAAAGTGTGAGGAAAAATCCTCAGGCCTGGGAGGAGAGTCAAATTCCTGCTCTGGTGAGATCTCTGGTTCCATGGGCTCACCATAATCATCCTCTGGTATCTCATAATCCCCAGTATCCAAATCCTGGGACTGGGGATCCGAGGAAGGAGTAGACTCCTAAACCCTAGGAGGATGAGGGGTTGGAGAAGGTATAAACCCCTGAATTGCCTCAATGACCTTAATGGCCTTGGCAAGCTCCTCAGCAGTAGGCAGACTATGAGGTACAGAAGAATCCCCTTTTGTTTTTTCCTGGGGTTCAACGTGCTTTGTCTTCTTAGTTTTTTTGGAGGGGACCGGAGAGTCAGCCGGCCCACTCAGCCTTTTCAAAGAGGTTGATTCACCCTTATCAGGGGTGGTAAAGGAAGAAAAATGAAAATTACGTACTTACCGTAATTCTTGGTCTTCTCTTGTATCTTCACCATTCATTACTGCTTGGGTTAAGCTGGAAGCGCGCACCCGCTATGGGAGTTTTTTTTGTTTTTTTTTTGAGTCGGCTCCAACGGCACCACCCTCGAGGACGACGTATCACGTCATGCGTGAGGAGCGGCCATTAGGTGCCGCAGACGACTCCTCCTCCATCTCAGTTCTGGTAGCCGGAGAGGCGAAAATAAAGTGCAAGAAAAAAGAAAGTGAGGCAAGCGAGCCGAGGGATAGAAAAAGGAAAGGAAATAAACTGAAAAAGGAATAAGCCGATGGAGAATAGACAGAGGAGAGAGAATTCCTACCTTAAGAGACCGCAGGGCCTCCTGTCCGGAGCGGCTCTAGGGGAGGAACAGAGAGAGGGACAGGGAAGTAGAAGAAGAAGAAGAAGAAAGAAAGAGAGAAAGAGGCATGTTGAGAGGGAGAACAGTGCCCATTGAGCATTGTTGGTTGAGAGGCTTATAGGCTCGAAACTAATAAGGGAGCAAGAATCCCAGTTGCTAGGACTAAGAGGAGGTTTCACTGAACCTCCTGAACAGATCCAAGGGAGGGCAGACTCTCTGAACTCTCAACATGCCAAGTCCCTGAGGGCTCCTAGACTGTCCGAGAAGAACCTGTTCCGGTAGAGCGCTCATCCAGGAAGAGGACTAAGTCCCTTAGCACCTTGTTAAGTGCTAACACAGAAGTGTATGGGAAAGACTATGCCTTCTCGAAGGCGGTTTGTATGAAAAGTAGAGAGGAACTCAATCAGACTTGCTAGGGCAAGGTAGACAGAAGCTTGAAGCTGACAAGTTCAGTCAGCAACTGGAAAAGCTTGAAAAATACCTGCAAGAGGGATTCCAAACTTTGAGGAGGCCAAGACAGGGCATGGCCACCAGGCTGTGAAACTACATGACCTGAAGAAGGTAAGGAATCGCACCATAGGGCAGTCAGAAAGAGTTCCCTCAGAATTAAAGAAATTTGCAACCGTACTCGTTCCCTCTACCTTGAGGAAAAAAGTGAATCCATTCACAAGAATGGGGGAATAGAACAGAAAAGTTTTTTTTTTTTTGGCATAAAGGCCAAGGGGGGAGAGAGGAATGAGACGGGAGGGGGAGACACCACAGAAGGAGGCCACTGAGGGGAAGGTGGGTGGGTATCAGTAATGAATGGTGAAGATACAAGAGAAGATCAAGAATTACGGTAGGTACGTAATTTTCATCTCTTCCCTTGTCAATCTTCACCATTCATTACTGCTTGGGTGAGTACCAAGCCCCCTCCCCCCTTGAAAAAGGGGGGGTAGAACCCTGAGGGAACAAGACCCCCAGCCTCCTGTTGGTGAAAACAGAAGGGGAAGACCCTGGCTAATACAGAGAGAAGCCTAAGTGGGAGAAGAGCTAGGAGGTGCCCCCCCAAGGACGGGGATACGGAGGAAGCCCCTGCAGAAGTCTCCTAGCTCTGGAGGAAAAAAGACGGGTCCCCTGGAAAGCGGAGCGCATCACCCTACGCCAGGCCAGGGGTGACAACCTTGATAGATGAAGCCATGCTGTCCGCCTAATGCAGATCGCTGTCCCCGCAAGCCTGGAAGCCACCTCATTGGCGTCATAAGATGCCCTTGCTTGGTGCCTTGCCAGCTCCAGGCCTATAGCGGAGAGGGCAATAGCCTGTCTGGTTTGCTCTGTATCAGGCATTGATGCTAGGAGCTGGGAGAGCATCAACCACAGATGCCGTTGTAGGCAGTGTGGTGAGCCTGATGTGATGCAATGCAAGCCACCTACGAGAAGAAGAACACTCTTAGCCCCCACGGTCGAGTGTAGGGAATCTGAATCGGTGGGCAGTCATGCCTGTGTGGCGCCGGAAGGATCTCTAGGTACACACAACCCGTGGATGGGTTGGGAAGGGTACCCAGGGATTTGAGGGGCACACACCTTCGGACGGGCAGTCTGCCGGGCTGGAGAAAGGCTGACTGGTGACTGCCAGGAACGGATAGACGCCTCCGGAAGGATAGGCCAGGAAGGTACCACCAGGTGCTGGGCACTGAATTCTCCAAGGAATTCACGTGTCTCCCGCTCAAGTATTGTCTCGATAACATAAGAGATTCAAGATCCTCACCATCCTCGAAGGAATCGCTGATATTCCGTGAAATCAGCGCCGAAGAAAAGATGAGCAGGGGATTCTCTCCCTCAGAGGAGGAAGATGAGGATGATGGAGAGCTCCGAATGTCCAGAAGATTCCTGCGGCGGTGGAGAGAGTCGAAAGACCCGCTCATACATGTATCTAACGTATGAGGGGAAGGCCGCCGCAGAACCTCTGAACTGCTCCCAGGATAACGGACCCGTAGGATCGACATGGCCTGGAAGAGCAGTGGGTGGATGCAGAGGTACTGGAGAAGGGCACCTATGAAGAGGCAACTGACCTCTGCCAGGGCTCTGAAATCCGGGGAACAGAGCCCGAGCTGGCGGGATCCCGGACAACAAACCAGGCCGCAAGACGGGACCCTGAGGATGCGATGCCTGGAAGAGCCCAGGGGGGGAACCTCCCCTGTGACGAACCTGGGACTGCATGGATCCAAAAGGGCAGTCCACAGCAACGCCACCGGAGGGAACCCCAGGGCCCAAGAGGGAAAGGTGGGGTTTGGCGCTACGGCTCCTAGCCACCCCACGAGGGGTGGCCGGCGGAGACCGCGATGACTGTACCCCGCCCCTCGACCCCTCGGACTCTGAAAGAGCCCTCCTCCTCGACTGCAGCGTTCCCCCACCCTGAGAGGCGGCAACAGCACCCGGGAGGGTAGCTGTCACAGGCCCCCCTAGGAGGGGGAACCTCCCCCTCAGTCCCCACCACATCACTCCCCCGGGACCCAGGGCCACCCCTAGCCCGAGGGCCCTCAGGAGAGGACGGGAGTGGGGACAGAGGGAGAGGCCCGCTGCACCGCCGCACCCTGTGCCACTGGGGACCCTGACCCCGAAGAGTCAGGGTGCCAGGATGGGTCCACATCTGAGTCATCGACCTCCGAAGAGGACGAGACCAGCAGAACCTCAATGCTGGCAACCCCAAGGGTCCCCGGAACAACGGCGCCGGTGCCAGGGACGGCGCCGGACGACCCCAGCCCACTCGCGACAGCCAGGCTCGGTCCTGGCTCCCCTGCCGCACCAGGTGAGCCCACGGCACCGCTCGCCGCGCCGGACCCCAACCCGTGCCACCAAGAGTGCAAAACCGGACCTCCGGCCGAAGGCCAGGCAGGTGGCGCTGCCATACAGCCGCTCCCGATCACCGCGCCGGATCCAAAATGGCGCCGGAGGGCGGCGCCGAGGGTCCACCGGTGCTGGGCCCAGCAATCATGGGCCTCGACACTGGGGGAGCCTGCACCTCCGAGGAGGTGACTGCCGAGGCGGTGTCCCCGTCACAGCTCCAGGAGGGACCACGATGTTCCCCCGACACTGCGAGAGAAGCTTCCTCTTCAGCAAGAGAAGAGGAGGAAGCTTCCTCCTCCGTGGATCGTATAGGCCCGGGAGAGGTCCCAGGGGAAGGGCCTAGAGACCTTACCTGGGAATCCCTGGAGCGACACCATCCCCCGAAGGTCGGCGGGGCCTTGCCAAGCTTGAACGCGCGGACTTCGAGGACATGACGGTCCATGGAGAAACAAGCGTCCCACACGCCCATGTTGTGGTTGGGTCCCAGGCAACGGAGACAGACATCATGCCGGTCGAGACGGAAAATGCCGCCACAGGAGCACCCCGACGATAGGGCACGCCTTTTGACTTTACTTTGCTCCCGAACCGGACATGATGCGAACTAAACAAGGAAAAAAAGGCAATAAAGCACTCGGCGCCGCAGTATAGAAAGAAAAGGAACGGTCTTACCGGATACGGCATCGAGTGAGACATGGAAACTTCTGAGAAAGAGAGGAATCTTTTGAGGAAACCGAGAATACTAACGCTACCGCGTAGCAGGTGCAGCCTCGACGGCGGGAGAAACAGAACTGAGATGGAGGAGGAGTCTGCGGCACCTAACGGCCGCTCCTCGCGCATGACGCGATACGTCGTCCTCGAGGGCGGCGCCGTTGGAGCCGACTCCAAAAAACTCCCGTATGGTGCGCGCCTCCGGCTTAACCCAAGCAGTAATGAATGGTGAAGATTGACAAGGGAAGATTGGAAATTACATACTTACCGTAATTACTGATCTTCTTGGACAGTCTCCATCACTCATTCACACTAGTGTGATAGCGCCGGAGGTGCTAGGACCAAGCAGGAGCCTAAAATTTTCTGAAGGGTCGGTGCCGAGACAGGACCATGCATGCGTGGCACCGCAAGACTAGCTTGCGCCTGTGTAGGCTGTCTCAGTGTCGACCCTCCAACCGCCTCAGTACCTTTTCGAACGAGGAGGTGCAGTGTAACTAATGAGAATAACTCGTCCTGAGTTTCTGGGCCTGAGAGGGCCCAGATGGCCTTTGCAAGAAAGGTCAAGAATAATGTCCACAGTCTGAACCATGGGACCGTGAAGACCAGGAGAAGAAAAGCAGAGTGAACCCAGGGATGGTGGGTGGGTGTGTGGGATGAGTGATGGAGACTGTCCAAGAAGATCAATAATTACGGTAAGTATGTAATTTCCATATCTTCCTGGACTAAGTCTCCATCACTCATTCACACTAGTGGGAGAGTACCGAGCTAAAACCAACAACCCTGAGTAGGGTGGTAGGAGATAGGGTTCACTCCAAAAGGACAGCCAAGGACTGTCCTGCTAATAAAAAGAGCTGTCTTATAAGGGGATCTAGAACATAGTGCCTACAAGAGAAGCGCTCGAGTTGTAACTTGCCACTTTACAGATGACTGCAATGGGCACAAAATGAAAGTCTGCCAGGAAGCCGTAACCACTCTAGGAGAGCGGCAAGAACCTGGCCACACAATTTGGTCTAGGACCAAAATTAATAGTGTCAAAGACATGTACTAATGTAATGTAAAGGGACCTCAGGAACTGAAAGAGTCGGAGGTAAAGTCTACTGGTTCAGGGTAGACCGGAAAGTGCAGATCGAAACCCCCACTATCAAGTATGGCTGACCTGTAAACAGCAGGTCCAGGAGCACTTGAACCCCTTACTTGGTGAGCAAGGGGGTCCAGGTGGGGTTAGCCCATCATGGAGAATGGTCTCCACTTAGTCACAGGAATCTTCCTGATTGAAGGCCAAGCACGACTTAGAAGCCTCTCATGGTGGTCTAGTAGAACCAGATCCTACCCACTGCATATTCCAAGGGAATCATCCTGCCCCTGTGTGTACAACTGTAGCAGCAGTTTGTGAACTCAGGGAAAAAAAGGAAAAAGTGTACAGGAGGACATGTCCACTGCAGAAAAAAACATTCCGACAGAAAAAAACAGGGGCTGGATTTGTTAGGCAACTAGAGGCAGATGTGCGTCGAGGAGGGACACAGCAGGACCAAGTTGGGGCTAACCCATTTGTTGAAGTGACTGAAAGAGGCAGTGACTCAATGCGGTGAGGCACTACCCACTCTGGCTTCCCTGAAGGGAGTGGGAAAGGATTCTAGTTTGTTTGCTGAAAAACAAATATCACAGCTCCATCCCGCACTTGAAGAGGATAGCTTCATGAGCGACTGGCATGAACCAGTGCGCAGGAACTGAAGGTGTAAATATTTGAGAAGTTACCTCAGAAAAAAGGACCTACTTGACCTACCGTCAAGAAGGAGAAAATCACCTGTTAAATTAAGCAAGCAAGGAAGTAGGAACCTGAGTTCCGACTTGGTGGAGAGTCGCTTCTGCTGCTGCAAGGCTCTGCTCAACAGAAGAAAGCCCGGAAAAAGGAAAGGGGAATTAACAGACTGGGCAGTCGCCTAGGTCTAGGAAATGTCTCTGAATGAGAGAAATCTCTCTTAGAGAAAGAAATGACCCATACTGCCACCGGATCGGACTCCCTCTAGGGGAAGAAGAAATCAGGTACTCTTTACTGTACTCTGGAGATGAGTGCCTCAGGGGCTGAGGCGGAACCTGACCAGATCCAAAAAGGGGGGTATCAGGCAATTTCGGCTAGGCCCTGTACTGTGATAAAAATTATATATATATATATATATATATATATATATATATATATATATATATATATATTTTTTTAGTCCGAGCCTAACAAGGCTTTCAGGCTGCTATTTTGCAAAGATTGTCTTGATACAAAAAGACAAAGATGTTCTCCATCTGAGTGCAGAAGGAGTCTGAGCGTCCATACTGAAATCATGACTGAACTAACAATCACAGCTGGAGAGATGCTAACCACCTGTGCCAAAGAAGCCACCAAAGAGGCAATATCACAAGGGGGCTGTATACCCCTATCAAAGGAGCAGAAGAGCCAGAGCGGCTCCTGACCATTAAATTAGAATGTTCCACAGAGTGTAACTGTCTTGACAATTGAAAAAGTCTAGACACAGAAGTGTATGGTCCATAGACACAGTGTGAAATACTATAGTGGACCCCATTACTGAGGAACTACTGAAAAGATTTTCCATCACAGACTCTGATGATAGAGAGGGCGTGCCCTTCAGTATATAAAATGAGTCATCCGCTGTATTATTGACCAGAAGGACAGGGAAAGACCCATCTAGATGCACTTCTACCCCAGAAGGACCTCCAAGAGAGGTCTAGGTCAGAGCCACTAGAGACTCCACCATCAGGAAAGATGTCGAGGAGCTTGGTACCATGTAGGGAGCAGAGAAAGTGCTGAGCAGAATGAGATTCTGCTGGCAGAGCAGTACAGCAGAGTTCCATCAGCAGAAAACCGCTGGATGACACAAGATCCCACATAGACCACCACTCACTAAGATGTGTGGAAAAAATAATCCGCAGAACAGGAGTTCATTCTGCAATAAACATCCCGCCACAAGTTCTGTGGAAAAGAAGTCTGAAAAGGAAAAATGTGTCACTGATTCTGCCATACTGCACCCACTAGCACCCGTGTGGCACCAGCACCACTCGTGGCACAGGCGGGCACCAAGCAGTGCCTATGCCAACCTGGGCGATACCCAAGGGCAGCTGCGGCAATATCCACAGGCACCCCTGGCACCCATGTAGCAATGGCACCCAAGGGCACCCCCGACACCCATGGCACCCATGACACTCATGGCAAGAATAGTACCTGAGGATACCAGTGGCACCCATGGCACCCAAGGGCACCAGTGGCATCCATAGGCACCTGTGGCACCACCCACAACACCCACGGGTGCCCCCGGTGCCATCCATGGCACCTGTGGCACCCATGGAACCCATGGGCGCTCATGGCACCACCCGTGGCACCCACAGGTGCCCCCAGTGCCACCCGTGGCATCCCTGGCACCCACGAGTGCTTGACGCCGCCCATGGGTGAACGGCACTGCCCACGGGAGCATGGCGCTGCCCACGGCTGCATGGCACCACCCGTAGGTGCACGACGTCACCCAGACACCCGCAGCACCACTGACAGTGCCGACAACCAGGCAGCAACAAGAGCACCAATGGCACCGCACAGAGCGATGGCGCCGACCCACGACATCGACTAAGGCATGGCACCGACCAAGGCACCGAGGCACGGCACCGACCAAGGCTCCGAGGCTTGGCACCGACCAAGGCACCGAGCCACAGCTCCGAGGCACAGCGCCAACCAAGGCACCGAGCCACGGCGCCAACCAAGGTACGGCACTGACCAAGGCACCGAGGCACGGCGCCAACCAAGGCAACGAGGCTCAGTGCCGACCAAGGCACCGAGCCATGGCTCCGAGGCACGGTGCCGACCAAAGCACCGAGCCACGGCACCGAAGAAAATACCAATGGAAATCCTGAGAAGGGGAGAAGGAAAAAGATGGTGCCCATGCCGGCCCCTGCATGAAAAGGGAGAGGGGGGTAGGCACGAGGGGTCGACATGATGGCAAAGGCACCAGAGGCACCTCACCATTAACGTAGTCAAGGTCGATCCATTCACATATCTGGACTGTGAAATGACAGTGCAGAGCTGCACGCCCATTGGCTCACGCTTGAGCCAATGGGTGTACAGCCCACCGTACAGAAGTCAGTCAGCGGTCGGCGGGTGGCAAGCAGGTGGGGAGCTGCCGCCCGCCACTGACTGGGGAGGCGGGCGGTGGGGCTCAGTGGGCGGGTGGGAGGGTACTGCTGGACCACCAGGGTTGGCTTAGTTCGTCATGGATGTTACTGACGTCCGCGATCGGGCTGCAAGCGGTCCAGTGGACCACCATGGATAGGGATAACTGATTGCAAACATACATATATCCGTAATCGGGCTGCATGCAGTCCACTGGACTATCAGGGATATAGGACAATTATAAGTTTCAACATATGCCCGCGATCGGGCTGCACGCGGTCCATGGACCACCAGGGATATGGGACTATTATTTCTCTACGTATGCCTGCGATCGGGCATGGGGGGCACCACCACAAAGGTGCAGCCGGAGCTCAGGTGGCCACCCACAGGTGGCAGCTGCCATGTTGCGCCCTGTAACATGACAGCTCACCTGTGGGTGGCCAGCTGTTGCTCCTTTTTTTTGACTCACCTGTGTGCCGCGCAGGTAGGGTTGTGCATGCTGGGGCCCAGCACATCCAGACTGAACATCGGATGCGCGGAGAAGCATTGGCACGCCCCCACCTGTGCCGTGACACATTACTGATGTGCTCCACGCGCATCGGGATTTGTGCCAGGCTCAATCCCCTTGAATATCGCACCAGGAGCAAGATGGGTTGCGCATGGCACAACTGTGTTGAGCCATGCGCAACCCTTCTAATATCCCACCCATGAAACATTAAATTAATCAAATACTGAATGGCTATAACTGCTGTTGCATAGACGAAGGATTTGACTCCCGACAGAGGAGCTATGTCAACATCAAAGCACACTTGATGGTGGGAGAAAAGGAACTGATGCGGTTGGAGGGTCAGTGCCGAGATAGCCTATACGGTGCTAGTTAGTCTTGCGAGTGTCGCGCACGCAGAGTCCTATCCCGGCGCTGACCCTCCTGAAGATTTTTGGCTCCTGTGGGGTCCTAGTACCTCCAGTGTAGTCCCCATTAGTGTGAATGAGTGGTGGAGCCTTTTAGTCCAGGAAGACCCCTTTTTACCTCATCACAACAGGGTATAAATGAAAATTATGCACCTACTGTAATTGTTGATCTTTCTGTGTATTTTCACAATTCACCACTAGTGGGTTATAGCGCCAGAGCTAGGACCCCGTGGGAGACTTTTTTTTTTTCTATGGGCGGAGTCGACGCAGGGCCGGTGCCGCCCTCGAGGACAATGGTCTACGTGGCGTTCACGGTTTGGCCGTTAACTGCCATCGATTCCACCCCAGCCCCAGTTCTGAAACACCAGAGAGTGTAAGGAAAGTGAGGTGGGATGGGGCAAGAGAGCCCAAGGGATAGGTAAAAAGAAAGGATATAATAAACTAAAAGGAGAAATAAATGACAGAGGAGACAGAAGAGAGGAACTAGAATAGGAAAATGGGGAAGGGAGAAGGCCCCAATCTCTGGAAGTAGAAACAAAAAAGATAGGTAAGGAAGGGGTAAGGGGTGGGAAGAGAAGCAAACCCCCAGGAGCGGATCTGCAACTGAGAATTTTAACAAAACGATAGTCCAACACTGGGCTATCAAGGTTCAGCTGCCAGAGACAAGCCTGAAATTTAAGCAGCATGGGTCTAGAAGACCACTTTAAGAGGGGTGCAGTCGGGGTGTGTGTCTCAACTCTACCCACTCCGTCCTCAAGGGAAAAATTAAACTACCTTGTTGGAATCAAGGAAAAAACTGAACTCAAATTTTGAATTCATAAACCAAACATAGAAGGGGGTGGGGAGTCATCCCCAGCACTCCACTTACTCCCTAGATTGAGGGAGAAGAGATAAGAGAGAGAGAGAGAGAGAGAGAGACCCCTCCCACCCACATACTCCAACAAAACCCCCAAGGGATTCATCCTTGTGTGTCTTACAGTCCTCTTCCGCCTAACCACGAGGGAGAGGAGAGCGAAGAAATTAACAGAAGACATACGAGGGGAGGAGGAAGTCCAGAGACTGAGGCCCTGGGGGAAGGAGGGTGGGATTTAGTGATGAATGGTGAAGATACACAGAAAAATGAACAATTACGGTAGGTACGTAATTTTCATATCTTATCTGTGTCAATCTTCACCGTTCATCACTAGTGACTGAATGCCGAGCCCCCAAAGGGGCCCTGAATCTACCCAAGGGACTAGGTCCCTTAGCCTCCAGTGGGTGAGACACCGGAGGAGAGAAACCTTACAGGCCTGGGGAGGCCTGAGACTGGTCTGGGTGAGATGGGGAGCCCCCAGTGGGGGAAGGAAGGTGTCCCGAAAGTTGCTGTCTCACCCTTCGGAAGAAAAGATGGGTTCTCCAGTATGCGGAGTAAATCACCCTACGCCAGGCCAGAGGTGATAACCGGGAGAAGTGAAGCCATGCAGTCTGCCAAAGGCAGATCACTGTCCCTACCACTCTGGATGCCTCCTCAATGGCATCATAAGATGCCCTAGCTTTGTGCCTTGCTAGCTCCAGGCCCTGTGCAAAGAGGGCAATGGCTTGGCTGGTTTTCTCCGTGTCAGGCATCGAAGCTAGGATCTGTCCTAGCCTGGACCACAAGAACCTATTGTAGGCTGCAAAGTGGGCCTAATGTGCTGCAATAGAGAGAAAGATCCATGCTGAGTAGAACACTTTTCTCCCCTAGAAATCGAAGTCTACAGAGTCCGAGTCCAGGGGCGGTCACGATAAGGAGCGCAAGGCCCAGAAGGAGTATCCAGGGAGGCGAAACCCAAAGAGGGATGAGGAAGAGAACCTGGAGACCTGGGGGGAGAGCAATACTGCTGGCGTAGGTCCCTTGGTGATGGTACAGTGGAGAAGGGACGTAGCCAGAGCCGATGTGATGCTTCCTGAAAAGGAATAGGCCAGGTGGGAGCCACCAGGTTATCTGCACTGTGCTCGCCTAGAAAGGCACGCGACACATGCTCGGGATTGCTGTCCAGGACTGGGGTAAAATGAAGCTCGTCCAACATCCTGCGAGGAAGCGCTGATAAGAGGAGAGATCAGATGCTGGGGAAATGTAGACAGATGCTTCCTCTCCCTCTGTGGAGGCTGAAGAAGATGAAGACGAACTCCTAGGTTCAGGGTCCGGCTGCACGGGAGCATGGTGGAACACCTGCCGGTCCAGGGCGTGGAGGTAGGTGGGGAAATGTGCAGTGGAACCTTTGAACTGCTCCCAGGTGAGAGGTCCACGAGGACTGGGAATGGAGACAGAGGCTTAAGGGACAAGCTCCTAGCAACAGGAGAATGGTCTCTGTCAGGGCAGGGGGAAGAACAAGAAGCCCTTCACAGGGAAGGGGACCTGAAAGCCCCAGCAGTTAACAGCTGTTCAGCTGGGTCAGAATGGTCAGAGCTGTGCCTAAAGGAAGAAATTCCTCCGTGAGGTAACCGGGACCGAGAGACTCCAGAAGGACGGCCCCTGACCTCCGAAGTATAAGTCCCTCTCGAGGACTCATCCATGGAAAGGCAAGGGTCTGTGCTGCGACTCCTCCCAGAACCTGTCCGGGCTCCAGTGAGGGCGCACTGCGCCACACCCCTACCCCTCAACCCTTCAGAATCGGAGAGGGACGTCATCCTTGTAGCCACCAGCCTAGGCAGCTGACAAGTCTGGGTGGCCTCCGAAGAGTCCACTCAGGGAGCAGCACCCTTCCCTTCCTGGCTTGTCCCGGGCTTCCCCAAACTTAGACTGTCCAAACACACCAGGGAAGGGGGTACCCCAACTGGAGGAGCAGAAGTGCTACTGACCCTAGGTTACACAGCCATAGTCATGGGGACCGCTGCTGGCTGGTCAGAACCCCTGACCCTAGGGTCTACTGGCGACAACTGACCACCAGAGGGAGGCTGAGTGGGGGCCGAGAAGCTGGAAACAGAGGGGTCTGATGATTCTGAAGAACCTGGGAACCAGTCCGGATCAGACCCAGAGTCCACCTCCGAGGAGGTAGACTCCAAAGTCCGATGCCAGACCACTCCCTGAGCCCCTCCAGTTCCTGGACCACGAGCTGGAGCACCCTCTGGCCTGATGCTGCAAACAGCACTGGAGCGAAGCATGGCCTCACGCCCGGTGCCAACACCCACCCCGGCGTCACAAGCAGCACCAGAGTCGGGCACGGCCCCGAGCGCAGTGCTGCGAGCAACAGCCAAGCCCAGCACAGAACCACATCCGACACCGACACCCACCCCAGTGCCACGAATGGCCCTAGAGTTGGGCATGTTGCCGAATGCTGCACCGCACAACTCCCCGGTGCCGTGAGCAGTGCCAGAACTGAGGTCGGCACCGACCGTGATGCCGACCTGATCCCTGGCACCGTGAATGGTGCTGGAGACAGGGTTGGCACCGGCTCCAGTCCCGGTGCTGCACACAGCTCCAGAACCAGAAACAGGCCCAGAAACACCCAATGCACCATCCCTGACACCGCTGAGAGTCCTGACACCATGGAAGACATCAGAAGCTACATCAGTACCGAGAGAGGGCCTGGCACCGACTGCGGCACCGCTCTCCAAGCCCACAGTGCCACGAACGGCACCGGGACCAAGAGCAACTCCGAGAGATGGTGCCGAGGACGGTGCCAGTCCAGACCCGGAGAGCCTGGAACATGACACTGAGGGAGCCTTCACCTCCGAAGAGGCAACTGCCAAAGCAGTGCCTCAAGCCTGACCCCCAAGAGGGCCAGACTGGGCCTCCTGCACCACAGAAGAAACCCTCACCACGGTAAGGCTAAAATAGGTGGGGGCTCCCTCCTCCATGGGCCGTATAGGAGCAGGAGGGGAACCGGAGGAAGGGCCAAGAATCCTTGCCGTGGCCCACCAATTGCGCACTCATCCTCTGAAAGTTGGCGGCACATGTCCGACTTTCAACACGTGGTTTTCGACAACTCGACAGTCCATGGAAAAACAGCATCACAGTTGTCTATGTCATGTTCAGGGCCGAGGCAGGAAAGGCAGGAGTCATGCTGGTCTGTCACGAAACAGAGGCGGCCACAGGGGTACCGATGAAATGGAGATCGCCCCGCTTTCAACGGTTTTTTGCCCCCCAGATGAGACATGACCATTAGGAAAATAAATACAAAACAGTACTCGACGCCGCTTTAAAGAAAAGGGAAAGATCTTACCAGTCAGAAGTGATGTCAAGCAGGGCGAACAGAACCGAAGCCCACAAATACGCAAGGCCGATGAACTAGGCCGTAAACATAGATCCAGCAGAGTCTCCACATGAGGTCTTCACATGACGGCAGGAGGAGAAGAACTGGGGCTGGGGCGGAGTCGACAGCAGTTAACGGCCAACCCACGACCGAGCATTGACTCCGCCCATAGAAAAAAAAAGTCTCCTGCGGGGTCCTAGCTCTGGTGCTATGACCCACTAGTGATGAATGGTGAAGATTGACACAGATAAGATCTAGGTTTCCTTTTTAGCGCAAAAATGATACTGACATAAGGGGACCTTCCTTGGGGGGGGGTGAGAGGTGTTTATGAGCAGCCACCCAGACTGCCATAGTGTTGGCTGTAAACAGATTATGGTGAGGGATTCCAACAATGAAATTAGGCCTCCTCTTTGGAGGTCACAATCCAGTTCCTTCTCTTCTATTTCCACCCAGGAGGGAAGAGGGTGAGTTTCTCCTGCCAGTAAGTATGCCAGCTGGAAAGCCCAATGTTAGTGTTGGAAGTGGGGCAGGGCAGTTGCCTAAAGTGGGCCATGGGAATATGCATAGGTAGAGAGTGATATAGGTAAAGACACTGTTGAAGTATTGACATTTTAACCATATTGATTCTGCCAAAAATGGAAAGGGGGAGTTCCCTCCATCTATCGCAGTCCTCAGACATTTTGCTTAAAAGGGGGTGGTAATTCTGTTTGCATAGCTGGTTCCGTCTGGCAGGGATGATCACCCCTAGGTACTTCACTTTATCTACTACTTGCAAGCCCATGGTGTTATGTACTATGGCGTACCTATGTAGCTTTCCTATAGGCAGGACCTCCCTTTTTGATCGATTAATTTTGTGTCCAGAGAGGCAGCAATAATCTTTAAAGATGGAGTGGATCACTGGTGGCCCCTTGGCTGGGTTCTGCAAACAGAGAAGCAGGTCATCTGCAAATAACACAGCCTTATGCTCCCCCCCACCATGTAACCCTTCCACCTCAGGTGAATTCCTGATTGCAGCTGCAAGAGATTCTAACGCCAATATGTACAGCTGGGGTGATAAGAGGCACCCCTGCCTGGTACTCAAGGCTGTGCAACTGTTTAAACATTCTACCTTGCAAACTTTCTGAGTAGAACCCAAAAATGTTTTACCAGCTTCTACCTGGTTCTACCAGAGATAACCAGTTTCTACCAGATATAACAAGGTTCTGCCAAGTAACCAAGTCCTGCCTGGTTCTACTTGATTAAAAAATCCACACAAGTATTTTGCATGTTTGAGAAAGTACATATAGTACTGAGTGGTATGGGCTGCAAAGTGTTGGTGCATAGGATTCGCAATACACCACAACTTTTACAAAACTTACCATTCTTAGTACTACATGTACTTTCCCAAACATGTAAAATACTTTTTCAATCAAGTAGAGCCAGGCAGAACTTGGTTATATATTGTAGAATGTGGTTGTACCCCGTAGATGCTGTAAAATAATGTTGTATATCATCCCTGACATCTACTGCTTTCTAATCTAAATCTGATTATAGCTCAAAGGGTTAACCCCCAAGCTACTCCCTGTTAAAATAATTTAAATTCTTTCCCCAATTTTGGACCCAGGTGTGACAGGGTGACCCCTGTCATAGTGGACACGCCTGGGATAAATTTAAACCCCTTCCCCAAGCAGTTCATATGTTTTGCATAATGTCTAACTTGCTGCTTGGCTGGTTATTAACAAAACTAAGAGTACAGTTACAAAATGAGAGGGCGGTTTTCATATAAGAATAACAAAAGTTTGTGTCTGCTTTTTCTAGATGTTAGCAGCCCTCTTCTCAGATATATTTTACAGCAGACAGCATGAGGTAATACGACTCTGCAAGAGAGTTTAAGAGAACACAGAATGTTCTAACCTCAGGTCTGACCTTTAACAATGTTGTAAACACGTTTTGTAATGTTCTCCAGGTGGCTGCCAAATATTTTTTCTCTGTGGTGCAACAGTGGCACCTAGTGGCTAGTTTTTTGTCATGTCTGCTGTTAATCAAAAGGCAGAGGAAATTGTTTTTCCAGCTTCTGGTGAGCTTATAAAAAGCCCTACCTCAGTGCTGAGAGAAGACAGATAGGGTGGTCAGTTGAATACTGACTGAGGAAGGTGGAAGACCTCCTGGTAGTGTGTGCTTTCACACTGTTTGATTCATGCTAGGCTGAAGAAAAGCCTGAGAAACTGTTTAAGCTAAGCAGTTGTCTGACTTACCATTTTGCTTTCTATATATTTTACTTGATGAAAATAAAATGATAAATTCAACCATGCATTTTTTATGCACCTGATTTGTGGTCTGCCTGAAATTGTGTTATCCTAAACCCATGCCCAGTGACATGTGGGATCTGACTGGATGTCCAAGGTAACAAGAGGGAGTTCAGTCAGTTACATGGCAGAGGTGCATGAAGCCAGAGATGAGGACAGCGTCTGATGGAGATGGTGATCTGAGGAAGGCACCATGGATGGAATGAGATGAACCCGATGGCCAAATGGAGATCCTGATATGGCTTCTTCACTGGATGAGTGGGAGATGACTGGAGGCTGATCGACGTTGAAAGGAGGTGGAGTGTAGATTCCAGGGGCTACCTGAAAGATCCCACTCAGAGGATGTCGAAGAATCAGTGGAGCAGGATCCACAGGCTCTGGGAAGGACCACCTGATGAAACAATTGCGACCAATGTTTGTGGCAATCCCATTGTTGCCCATTTTTCCAGGCTCCTGTTTAGGGAAGGATGGCAAACAAGAAGAGGAGACCCCAGGTAAGACTTTATTTATTTATTTATTTTCTTATTTTATTCTTTGGTAACCGGTAGGGCCCACTAGACACAAGTGCCTGTTTTCAGGGGTGACCTGGGAGCACTGGGCGGTGAAGTGACTTGCTCAGATTCACACAGTATGCAAGCGGAGGCTGTGAGAATCAAACCAAGGTCTGGTCTGCTGGATGTACTGTACCTAGCTCATTCACAGCTTGTTACTCTAAACTCTAGGCTATACTGCCAATGTGATACTGGGGGAGAAGACTTCACGCAAAATATAAGAAGCCATTTTGGCTGAAGGGACTTTTGCATGTTTTAAACCTCCTCCTATGAAAAATGACTCTTCTCCTGACGTTGACTGGGGAAAGTTGCAGGTGGGGGATCCTGAAGTAATCCAGTTCAGGGAGTATGTAAAAATCAAGGATTGGAGACAAGTTAACGGTGGCATGGAGAACAGGTTATGGTGGTTTGAACTTAGGAAGGAAGTTCTCTCTCATATGAGGCCCAACCCCCAGACAAAGCAAGTGGATGCCCAGTTAGTGGTGCCCATGGCATATAGGAAACAGGTGATGGAGGATGCGCATTTCAGTTACTCAGGGCATGTGAGCCAGAGGAAGGTATTGGCTAGACTCACCCTGTATTTCTATTGGCCAGGTATGTACAGACAAGTGGCAGCATACTATAAGACCTGTTTTGGGGCAGACAGATAGCGACCCCTGATAGTGATGTGGGAGGAGTAACCCACAGGGTGAAGGGCAAGAGATGGAACCCTTGGAAGAGGGGGAGACTCCCACATAGAACAGAAAAGGCTAGGTGGCAGCCAGCACCACTAGTAGCGTATAAGATTTGATATGTAAACCCAGAGGTTAGGGACAGGCTGTTACGCATACAGCATGGTATGTTACTAGCCTACCGTTATATGTCTAAGTAGGAATGAAGCAAGGTAGTTCTCTCGAGGACAGTAATACTGGGTGCTGGATGGTCCAGTTGTTCAAGTGTATCTGGTCAGGGAAAGTCAATAAATGGCATAAAACTACCGTTAGTAGTTCTTTCTCCTAGTACATGTAATGCTTTGTAGTTTACTAATGTACTAAACTTTTAAAATGCCTCAGGGTATTTGTATTGTTATGAACATGATACTTTACAAATATTTATTTTTTGAAGGGGACCCTGAGACGGAGCTTCTGGTGAGAGTGGGATGAAGCTCCACACCCTTTCAGGGTGTTAGCTGAGATTTGGACAACCATAAGATGGTTGCCCTCTTATGCGCGGGGGGATGTGTGACAGGGTGACCCCTGTCATAGTGGACACCCCCTGGGATAAATTGAATCCCCTTCCCCAAGCAGTTCCCCTTTTTTTCCCTAAAGTCTATTTGTTTTTGTACTGATTTATTTTTCATTTTCACCATATGTCTCCATTTCTGTCTCCTTCTCACACATTTGTCACCTTTCAGCCTTCTTACAAGGCCCTGTTAATCAGTCTCTTCCTGGGAACTTCCCCAGCTCTTTCTCTTCCATTATGTTTTATCTTTCCCATCATCACCTTTTTGTTTCACAGATTCTCTTTTAATCTTACCATTTATCACTTCTTCTCCCTTAGCCTCCCCCTTCTTCTTTCTCCACATATATATAGCTCTCATTTTTACCTCTCCTCTACACTAACTTGTTTTTTTTCTCTTTTAGATATTTCCTGAAGAAGACCTAAGGTCGAAACATAGATTTTTAACTCTATTTTCTATTTTCAGCGTGCATTTAATATAACCATTTTGTTTTGCTTTTAGACCACATGCTGACGCAGCGCCTTGTCTTTGTTTTTTTTAAAAGCAGTTTATATGTTTTGTGTAATGTCTAACTTGCTGCTTGGCTGGTTATAACAAAACTAAGAGTACAGTTACAAAATGAGAGGGCAGTTCTCATATAAAAATAACAAAAGTTTGTGTCTGATTTTTCTAGATGTTAGCAGCCCTCTTCTAAGATATATTTTACAGCAGACAACATGAGGTAATATGACCCTGCAAGAGAGTTTAAGATAGCACAGAATGTTCTGACCTCAGGTCTGACCTTTAACAACATTGTAAACAAGTTATGTAATGTGCTCCAGGTGGCTGCCAAATAACTGGTCTCTGTGGTGCAACAGTGGCCCCTAGTGGTTAGTTTTATGTTATGTCTGCTGTTAATCAAAAGGCAGGGGGAATTGTTTTTCCAACTTCTAGTGGGCTTATAAAAAGCCCTACCTCAGTGCTGAGAGAGGATAGATAGGATGGTCAGTTGAATACTGACTGAGGAAGGTGGAAGACCTCCTAGTAGTGTATGCTTTCACACTGTTTGATTCATACTAGGCTGAAGAAAAGCCTGAGAAACTGTTGAAGCTAAGCAGTTGTGTAACTTACCACTTTGCTTTCTATATATTTTACTTGATGAAAATAAAATGATCAACGCAACCATGTGTTTTTTATGCACCTTGTGACAGGGTAGAATAGGACCCTGTCCCATTTGTTATGGAGAATGTGTTTAAATGCAAGGATCTGTATTCTTTCCTTTTCTCTGTCTGGCTGCGCAACTAAATTTTCCTGTGAGACCTTGGACTTGATCAACCCAAACAGTCTCGCAATCCTTTGCCTCTTCTCTGTCTCAGTTTTCTCTTGCTGTCTGTTTTTTTTTCCTTGCATACCTATATCTGCTAATATAAAATATATGAGAATCAATGTATGGAAATGTAGCCGATAATGTGATCACTTTTGTTTAGAAAATTGTGTGTTATTGTTGAAATGTATATATTTATAATTTGAGATAACTGTAAAAAGCTAGAGGTTACTTGGGTGCAAATGCCTGAGCCTTTACAGTTGCTGTGGGGACCTCAGGAAGTTCTCAATGTTCTAGCAGCTCCTGAAATTTACAAAGGACAGAATGCTTGCAAAGGATGGGGGTTGAAAAGAGTTATAAAAACTGAGCTGCAAGGGAGATTTTTTACAAGAGATTTTATTTTGCTTCTGCATATAGTTATTCTGAACAGGTTTATTTTATTTTATGTTACTGCAACTACAAATAAACAGTTTTGTGGAATTTTACAACTACTCCTGGGTTTTCTCTATGCTTCCTGACCTGTGCCTCGACGACAGATGGTGTCAGAGTGGGATTTAAGCCATGCATACCCTAAAACAGGAGATTTGTGCATGGGTACTGGACCTAGTACCAGGGAAGCACAGAGGAAGGTATGGATTCTGCAGCTGAAGTCCAGCCTGAGATTGTACAGCCAGCACAAGTCATGGAAAAAGAACAGGCAGTGACAGAACCTGAAAGCCTGAAGCACTTTTTGAAATGGTGCAACAAAACAACAAAAAGAGACTGAGACACAAAGAGAAAAAGAAATTCAACAGTTAGAAGCTTTGAGGAGAGAAGAGATGCAGTGACAGAAGCAACAGATGGGAGAAGAGATGCCTCACAAGCTATTAAAGGCAGAGGATCTGGCACACATCCCGACGAGCAACAAAATGCAAGCAACCTGAAAGCTATTAAACTTACAAAGTTGTGTCCCTTAGATGATATTGAGGCATACCTGACAACCTTTGAAAGAGTTGCCACAGCCTGCCAGTGGCCAAAGCAGCAACGAACAATCAGACTGATACCCTACCTGACAGGGAAAGCTCAGTTTGCCCACAGCAGTATGGACACTGCCCAGTCAGAAAACTATGACCTGGTGAAAAGTGAAATCCTGAAAAGGTACGACATCTCCAGAGAGACCTACAGGCAGAGATTTTGATCTCTGAGGGACAACTCGATTGACAATCCTCGAGAAGCCTTCACCTGACTCTGAGAACGCCTGATGAAGTGGATCCAACCAGAGAGCAAAGCAGTCCAACAGATCATCGACACATTTGCCATGGAGCAATTCATCAACATCTTGCCTACAGATGTGCAGCTGTGGGTAAAGGAACACCGACCAGAGAATGGGGAAAAAGCTGTTTCTTTGGCTGAGGACTACCAAATGGCCAGACAGATACCACAGCAGCGAGGTAATAGTCAAGCACCGGCAAGAAACTCTTTTTCCCATTTAAATTCCAAGCCTACTAAGAACTCTGGTGGGGGTAATAAATATGTGCCAAAAGACGTTATCTGCTATAACTGTAATAAGCCAGGCCATTTTGCAAGAAACTGCCGTAATAAAGAGGGTGGCACTGGAGCAGATTTGTCCTTGGTAAACTGGGGCAAGTACCTAACAGATGTGAAGGTGGGGAATAAGACTGTAACGGGACTCACTGATTTGGGAAGCAGACAGACCATAGTGCATGTTAAAATGCTGGGAAAACACTGTGCAAAGGGACCGGGTACTGGTGTCGTCTGCATCCACAGGGACACTCGATACTATCCCACCACCCAAGTGACTCTGACCATTAAGGGTGTGTCACACCAAATGAAAGTGGGGGTAGTACCAAAGTTACCTGTATCTGTGATTATTGGAAATGACTTTCCAGGATTTACTGAATTGATCAAGGAGGGAGTTAAGTCCTGGCGTTTCAGCAGCTATGGTGACAAGAGCTCAGGCAAAGAAAATTTCAGACAGTGGGGACACTTTTCCTTTCAGTGATTTTGATTTGGACTTGTTTGAGCACAGCTCCAAGATCCAGAAATCCAGGAAAGAAAGACAAAGCCTGAAGGAACTGTGGCAACAAATGACTGATGGACATGAAGGGGTAAGATATGAAAATGCTGAAACTAAATTGATAACTGATTGTGATTTTCTTTTAGAGCAAGATAACAATGTTTCTCTCCAGGATTATTTCAAGCAGCTAGGGGTATAACCAAAACAGGGTGGACCAATGTTTAAAAAATGTAATGGATTACTGTACAGTTTGGGTTAAACCTCAGACACAGGAAAGGAAAATTACGTACCTACCGTAATTCTTGATCTTCTTGGACGAGTCTCCACCACTCATTCACACTAGTGGGATTAGCGCCGGAGGCACTAAGACCCATCGGGAGCAAACTTTTTGCTGGAGGGTCGTCAGCGCGCAAGCCCGAGACAACGGTGCATAACAGGCGGCTTCCCGAGCGGTAATGACCATCTCGGCGACGACCTCCAACCGCTTGACATTTTTACCAAGGAGGTGCAGGCAACTAACGTAAAGAGTAAACCCAACATTAAAAAACGGACATAAGATAGTCCGTATGACCCGTGTAAGAAGGGTCAGTAAAGAAGTCCTCACGGCCTAAAGATTTGAGGGAGTGAAGACCAATACAGCAGTGAGCTCGGGGGATGGAGGGTGGGCGTGTGAATGAGTGGTGGAGACTCGTCCAAGAAGATCAAGAATTACGGTAGGTACGTAATTTTCCTATCTTTCTGGACATAAGTCTCCACCACTCATTCTCTAGTGGGAGAATACCAAGCTGATAATCCCCAAAAGGCGGCAGGAGAGCCAGAGCTCACGCTGCCTAAGATAGAAGCCCATTAAGGATAGTTCTGCGAATCACGGAATGTCACCTAGCATGAACATCCAGTGCATAGTGCCTAACGAAGTATGCACTGAGCTCCAGATGGCGGCGTTGCATATATCTGCAATTGGAACATTGCGAATTTCTACTCTAGGGATGCATGACCGCCCTAGTAGAGTGTGCGACACTCTACCTTCTAATTTAACTTGAGCCATGGAATAGCAATGACGAAGGCATGCCACTAACCATGAAGAGATGCATCTAATAGCGACAGGTTGACCCACCTGGGTGTCGCTGAAAGAAACGAACAGTTGCTGAGTCTTACGAACATCCTTGGTTCTATCTAAATAGAACCGCAAGGCTCTCTTAACATCCAAGGAATGAAGAGCTCGTTCCCTTCATTTTGGAAATTGGCGGAAATGTAAGCGGAAGTACCAGAGGTTGGTTTAGATGGAATTCTGACACAACCTTGGGAAGAAATTTAGGATGATGGGAGAACTACCTTGTCTTTATGGAATACAGTATCACGGAGGGTCCGTAACCAGAGCATGTCTCAGAGACCCTGCGGGCTGAGGTGTGGCCACCAGGAAGGCAGTCTTCCAGGTAAGAAATTTTAGCTCACAGGTAGCTAAGGGTTCGAAGGCTTCCGAAAGTGAGCATGTCCAGCACCAGGTTAATGTCCCAGGCTGCAACTTGACGCTTAACAGGGTCTGGTATGGAGAATCCTTAAGAAATCTCTTCACCATAAGTAACTGAGCCAGAGTTAAGGAAGAAACCGCTCATGGAACGCTGAGATGGCACTAAGGTGAACTTTAACTGTGGAGTACTGAAGACCTAAGTTTGACAGGTCAAAAGATACTCCAGAACCTTGCCAGAGGAGGACAGGAAAAGGGATTCCAAGAGGATTTTGCACCAGAGAAAAACGTTTCCATTTGGAAGCGTGACGTTTTCGGGTGGCTGGCTTCCAGCAGCCAGAAGGATGTCTGAGACTCTACGAGAGACGTTGAAACCGATTCACTTCTATCTCTTCAGGAGCCAAGCATGAAGGTGAAGTGATTTCAGGTTGGGATGGACCAACGAACCTTGAGTCAAAAGACTGATTTGCAAGGAAGTGGTCTCGAGAGGCTGCCAACATACTGTTGAGTAGAGGAAACCATAGTTGCCGAGGCCAGGAGGGAGCAATGAGAATCATCTTGGTCCCCTGAGACTCGAATTTGAGGAGTACTCTCTGGATTAGAGGAAGCGGTGGAAAGGCGTAAAGAAAGCGTTTTGTCCACCGCAGCCTGAACGCATCCTGACAGAAAATGCCAGGCCCTGGATTTCTGGAGCAGAAGAGAGGCAGTTTTGCGTTGAGTGGGGATGCAAAAGGTCCAGGTCTGGAGTCCCCCACTTTGAACAGGGACCGAGCTACGGCTGGATCGAGACCACCGTGGAGGTCTGCCTCCTGTTCTGCTGAGGTGATCTGCTAGGTCGCTTTGTATACCCAGCAGATAAACCGCTTGAATCAGAGACTTGTGCTTCCAAGCACCACTCCCACACCCTCATTGCTTCCTGCAAAGGGATAAGAATGAGCACCCTTGCTTGTTGATGTAATACATCACTGCTTTGTTGTCCGCTTGAAGGAGAATGTTCTTGTGACAAAGGACATCCTTCAGAGCTCGGATTGCATAGAGGACCGCTCCTCATCTCCAGGACATTTATGTGGGAGATGAGTTTCAACTGAGTCCATACACCTTGAGTGTGGAGGGAGAGACAGTGAGCTCCCCATCCCATTAGCGATGCGTCTGTGGTGATGGAGATCTGATGATCCGGGGGAGCAAAGGGGAATCCTTCCAGGAGATTGCTCTCTTGAGACCACCAGGTGAGAGACCTTCGAAGGGGCCCGTCACCTTGATGGGATAAGACTGGGGTGAGAGGTCGGGACCACTGATGGAGAGCATCCATTGGGTGGTTCTCATGTGCAGTCGGGCCAGAGGGACAGTGAAGACCGAGGACGCCATGAGACCAAACATGCTTACTCGAGAGAGCTGTAACCGATTGGTTCTCCCTGATGTAACGGGCCATTCGAAGGATGTCGAGTCTTCTGTCCTCTGGAAGGAAAGCCTCGCTGAGGTGTCTGAAGCGTCCTATGAAAAGGAGCCTCTGGGAGGTTGCAGTTGAGATTTTTTCAAATTCAGCAGAACTCCATGGAGCGTGAGAAGACGAGTCGTTTGCGGCTTCAAAGTCCCTTGGACGGAAGGGCTTGCTAAGCCAATCGTCCAGGTAGGGAAACACTTCCGGAGTCCGACTTTTCCTGAGATGCGCCGAGAACTGCACAACACTTTGTAAAAACTCGCGGGCGCCGAGGATAGCCCAAAGGCAGGACTCTGAACTGAATGTCTGACCCAAAGCTACAAACCTGAGGAACTTGGGTGGGTCGAGTGATGGGATATGCTGGTAAGCATCCTGCATATCCCAGAGAGCCCAGCCAGTCGTGCTGATGCAGCAAGGGCAACAGGGCAACTAGGAAATCATCTTGAATTTCTCCCTGGGAGGAATTTGTTTAACTTTCTGAGGTCTAGAATGCAGCGCGATCCCCAGATTTCTTTGGACCAGAAAGTAATGGGAGTAGAACCTGTGTTTCGTAGATCAGGGGCACCAGTTCTATTGCCCTGTTGTTCAGAAGGCCCTGGATCTCCGCGGTGAGGAGGTTGACTGAGAGGCCGACAACCTGGGTTGATCGCCTGGGAGAGGACACCGGGGTTTCCAAGAAATTGAGAATAACCTTTAATTATCCGGCGACCCATTTGTCCTAAGTTATGGACTTCCACCGGTTGTAGAAGTACATCAGACGACCTCCCACCGGAGGAGAAAGTTCCACCTCGGGCAGAGTGGATGGAACTTGGGCCAACGACTCATAAGGTAGCGCTGGGAGCTTTAGGTCCCTGCGCTTTCTGCTGCGTCTTCTTTTGAGGTTGGGCAGGTTGGCTTTTATGGAAGCTTCCCCTGCCTCTGCCTCGAAAGGACTGACGACTATGAAACTGACGTCTGTTCACATGCCCCCGAGAGGGGGCAGGCGGAGGTCTGGCCAACTTAATGGCCGATCTAGTCTTCTGAGTGGCCTCTAAGGCTTGCTCCACCTGAGGGCCAAAAGAAAGGAGCCATCAAAGGCAGCGCCATCACCTGCTGCTGAGCATCATTGGTGAAGCCAGAAGTACAGTGCAGGAATGGCGCCGGTACAAATCCCAACGGCTGCTGAGCGAGAAGCAGTGTCAAAGGCGCCCATGGAGGCTTTGACCTGTTGGTTATTGGACTCAATACCTCTAATAACAGTCAGAAGAAGCTCTGACTTGGAATCGAATCTGGAAGAGCTTCAACCATTCTTTTCATAGAGTGCCACAGGATATACTCATACTGGGAAAATAGCCTTGATAACTGGCAATACGCATACTTAGAGTGGAGGCAGCAAGACTCTCTTACCTAATGTATCAGTCTTACGAGACTCTTTGTTAATAGGTCGAGCTGTAGTAGTTGAGGAAGAACGACCTTGTCATTCTCTGCCAGGGACTACAATAGGATCCAAAAGGCTTGGGATGCCAAAATGGGACGCATCTTGGGAGCTGAATACTTTATCAATGGATTTAGCCACTGAGGGAATAAGAGCAGGATTATTCCATACCATTTGAGACAGCGGCTCGAAGGAAGGCTGGATCGGAGGAGTCAAACCAGTAGGGATCTCCAAGCATGAAGATACTGGAGTCTTAATATCTTCCAGGATCGATGTCTGTAGTCTGGAGAGAAAGAATGGATCCCAGGTTCTTCAACAGAGACTTAAAGGACAGGTCCTCGACCACAGGCTCTGTAGCAAAGAAAGATCTTGTTTCCTCCACTTCATCACCAACCGAAGGTCTGGGTCAGGCTCAACATCATCTCCTGATGGTCCAGAAAGAGACTGTTTGGACAGGAAAGAGAGAAAAGTAAGAGAGGAGAAATAGCAGAAAACAAGGAGAGTCCCAGGGCTGCAGCGCCGAGGCGGCAAAAGCAGGCTGACAGCACGAGGCGCCACCCGGCGCCCGGCGCAGCCTACAGTGCCCAGCGCACGCGACGACAACAGCGCCGCGGCCAGCAACGCCCACGAACAGCGCAGCGGGCAACGCTGCGATCGGCGCCACAGGCAGCACCGTGGGCGGCGCTGCCGGCGCCCGCCTATCAAGAACCACAGCGGAGCCGCGAGACCCATGAGCCCGCGAGCGGCGCTGCAAGCAACCCAGCGGCACACAGCGGCGCCGACAAGCCAACAGAACCCTGCCGAAGGCGCGGAAAGCCCAGGAACCTGGAAAGCTAGAAGAAAAAAACCAGGAGATAAAGGCATCGGTGAGGCCCCTGCGCGCAACCGTATGAGGGGAAACACTAAGCTGCAGGTCGCTGGCACCGAAGAAGGCGCCACGCGACTAGGAAGGTCCAACCGCCCTACCTGATCGCCGGAGGGGCCCGAGGGCTCCGAGGCAACCGAGCCAGGCAGAAGAACCAACCTCCGAGCCCATTGCTCCATAAGAGCGGCCCACTGATGAAACTGCTCATCTGGAGTCCTACCTATAGGCGGGGAGGGACTCCGATGTCGAGGACGACGATTACCAGAAGTTGGCGACTCCGAAGAAGGAGACCGGCAACTAGCAACGATAACCGAGCGTCGACGCGCAGACATACCAGAGGGCGACCTCGAGTGATGCCTTCTCTTTTTTGACCTGTGGGCCGAAGAAGAGCTCGAGGCGACCGGAACGCGCGGCCGTTTATTTTATGCGGCGGAGGACCGCCATCCCGAGCATCGGACTGACCGCTGTCGGAACCCCGCTTGAGGAGAAGGAGGCTGACCGGACCCAGCCCGGCTGACTGAACAGCTTTCATACGAAGTCTCCCTACGGCCACCTGACCTGCTCATGGTCGACTCCGCCCAGTAGGCTGAGACTTCTTCAAAGTAAAATTTAAAATGTTAGAAAAATTTAACGAAACTAGAATAAAATTAAGCGATACTACTTATCGTGATAAAGTTACAAAACAAACTGAAAACTATGCGCTAGTTTGAAGTTTGACTCCCGACAAATGACGGCGATAAAATCACTGAAGCGCATTCGTGGCGGGAAAAAGGAACTGAGGCAGTTGGAGGGTCGTCGCCGAGATGGTCATTACCGCTCGGAGCTGCTGCTCGCTGCACGCGTCGTCTCGCGGCGCCGTCTCTCAAGCACAACCCTCCAGCAAAAAGTTTGCTCCCGATGGGTCT
The DNA here is from genome assembly GCA_016271365.2 of Neoceratodus forsteri. Taxonomy (NCBI): domain Eukaryota; kingdom Metazoa; phylum Chordata; order Ceratodontiformes; family Ceratodontidae; genus Neoceratodus; species Neoceratodus forsteri. The sequence goes on along the minus strand of CM057456.1, from coordinate 1,099,920,313 downwards.
TAGTGCCTCCGGCGCTAATCCCACTAGTGTGAATGAGTGGTGGAGACTTATGTCCAGGAAGATCAGACAGAACAATTGGTTATACCACAGAAGTATAGAACAGAATTGTTACAGATAGCACGTGATAGTCCTATGGCTGGTCACTCAGGAAGGGATCGCACCCTTGCCAGACTGCTATATAAATTTTACTGGCCGGGAATTCATGAAGATGTTGCTACCTATTGTAATTCTTGTGCTGAGTGTCAGAAAGTAGCCCCAGTCACTAGAAAAGACAAGGTGCCCCTGGTACCCCTACCCTTAATAGATATGCCTTTTGAGAGATTTGCAGTGGATGTGGTTGGTCCTTTAGACAAAAGTAAAAAGAGTAATAGATTTATCCTGGTAGTATGTGACTATGCTACTCGATAGCCAGAAGCAGTTCCAATGCGTACTGTTACAGCCCCAAAAGTTGCAGCAGAGCTAGCCAAAATTTTCAGCAGAGTGGGCATACCTAAAGAAATTATTACTAATCAAGGTAGTAATTTTGGTGCTGCACTGCTTAAAGAGCTATACAGACTACTGGGTATCACTGCCATAAGAACCTCCCTCTATCACTCTTAGACAGACGGTCTTGTTGAGCGCTTTAATCAAACCCTGAAATGCATGTTAAAAAGGTTTGTAAAAGGGGAAGGGAAAGATTGGGACCATTACTTGCCTTACCTACTTTTTGCTTACAGAGAAATGCCACAGGCATCAACAGGGTTTTCGTCATTTGAAATGCTGTATGGTAGGCAGCCAAGAGGGCCACTGGATGTGATAAAAGAAACGTGAGAAGATAACCCCACTCAGAAACAATCTATATTTTCTTTTATGTGTGCCCTAAGAAAGAAACTGGCAAAATATGTTGAAATTGCCCATAGTAATCAGGAAGAGGCTCAAAACCAGCAGAAGGTATATTATGACCATGGGGTAAAAAAGAAAGTTTTCAAGCAAGGTGAAAAGGTTTTGCTACTGTTACCCACAACAGAAAATAAGTTGTTAATGAAGTGGCAAGGGCCATATAAGGTTCTTAGATGTACTGGCACTGTTAACTATGATACTGAGACCCCTGGCAGAAAAAATCCTTCTAAGATATACCATGCTAACCTCCTCAAGAAATGGGTTGAAAAAATGCCAAAAGCTGCCTTACTAGTTTTACCAGAAACTGATAAGGAAGATATTGATATAGCTTATGATAGACTGGAACAAACTGTAAATGCTGATGCTGTAAAGGTGAATGTTTCCTTAACCTCAGAACAAACTGCAGACATTCGTAATGTGCTAAAGACATTTAACAATACTTTTACCATGGTTCCAAAAGCCGAGCAAAAGGGGTTGAGCACAAAACAGTGACAAAGAATGCTCGTCCTATTAGACAAAAGTCATACAGGTTGCCAGAGCGGTTAAGAGCTGATATAGTTAAGGAAATACAAAAAATGAAAGAACTGGGTATCATAGAGGAACCGAGGAGTGCCTGGTCATCTCCCATGATAATTGTAAACAAAAAGGAAGGGGGTGTTAAAATCTGCCTTGATTTCAGGAAACTTAATCAAGTGTCAGCATTTGACAGTTATCCTATGCCCAGAACAGATGATTTGGTGGACAGGCCTGGGAGTGTAAAGTACATCAGTACCCTCGAGCTCACCAAGGGTTACTGGCAAATACCTTTAGCTAAAGACTCCAGAGATAAAACTGCATTTGCCACCCCTATAGGATTCTGTCAGTTACCAACCGTGCCCTTTGGTTTACATGGTGCGCCAGCTACATCCCAGCAGTACATAGAAACATAGACTTTGACGGCAGATAAGGACCGCTTGGCCCATCTAGTCTGCCCATTTCTCTACCGACAGGATAGGCCGCAGATCCTAGTTAACCAACAGCCTATTTCTTCCTACCCCCCACAAGAATTGCCTTATGTCTGTCCCATGCATTCTTGAATTCTCCCACAGTTTTAGACCCCACAACCTCCTCAGGAAGGCTGTTCCATGCATCCACTACCCTCTCTGTGAAATAATACTTCCTCACATTGCCCCTGAACCACCCCCCTCTATCTTTAAATTGTGTCCCCTTGTTCTTGCACGTATCTTTTTCTGAAAGATGCTACCCTCTTGGACTTTGTTGATTCCACTGAGGTACTTAAAAGTTTCTATCATGCCCCCCCTCTCCCTTCTTTCTTCAAGAATATACATATTAAGTTCCTTTAGTCTCTCCTCATACGGCTTCTCTTGCAGACCCTGCACCATTTTAGTTGCCCTCCTCTGGACTGCCTCTATCCTGTCTATGTCCTTGCGGAGATGGGGTCTCCAGAACTGGACACAGTACTCCAGATGGGGTCTCACCAACTGTCTATATAGAGGGATAACAACTTCCTGTTTTCTGCTGCTGATGCATCTCCCTATGCATCCCAGTATACCCTCAGCTCTCCCTACTGCCTTCTCACATTGCTTGCTAACCTTAAGGTCATCTGATATGATCACCCCAGGTCCCTTTCCTTTTTGTTGTTGTTACTACCCCCCATTGTGTATTCTTCCCTGGGTTCTTGTTTCCCAGGTGCATTACTATTTCTTTGCATTGAATCCTAGCTGCCATACTTCTGACCATTCCTCCAACCTTGCCAAGTCCCTTCTCATCCTTTCCACGCCTCCTTGTGTATCAACCCTGTTGTAGATCTTTGTGTCATCTGCAAAGAGGCATACTTTTCCTTCCAGTCTCTCTGCAATGTCACTTATGAAGACATTAAAAAGGACTGGACCCAATACTGAACCCTGCGGTACCCCACTAGTAACCCCTCTTTCTTCAGAGTGGACTCCATTTACAATTACCTTCTGTGTCCTGTTGTCCAGCCAGTGTTCTACCCAGGCTACCTCCCTGGGACCCACTCCCAGGCTGGTTAATTTGACTATTAATCTTTTGCGTGGGACTGTGTCAAATGCCTTGCTAAAGTCTAGGTAGGCCATGTCCACAGCCCCTCCTTGGTCTACATGGATGTAAATTTATCCCCTCACACTGGTTATTATGCTGCATACCTGGATGATGTCGTGGTGTGCAGTCCAGAGTGTTAAAGTCATGTGGAACACCTACAAGCAGTTATCCAGGCTATCAAAAATGCAGGCCTGACAATTAAGCCTGCTAAATGTGCATTGGGCATGCAAGAAACCAGATTTTTGGGCTATGTGTTGGGAAATGGAGAAGTCAAACCAGAGATTTCTAAAATAGAAGCTGTAGCTAACAGTCCTGTACCTAAAACAAAGAAACATGTCAGGTCATTTTTAGGGCTGGCTGGTTACTATCAGAGATTTGTTCCCAGTTTTGCTGAGTTAGCTACTCCCTTCACTGAACTTACAAAGAAATGGTACCCAAATAATGTGAAATGGACTCCAGAGTGTGATGAAGCTTTTCAAGCCATAAAGGCTGCATTATGTTCAGCACCTGTTTTAAGAAGCCCAGACTTTGAGAAACCATTTCTGAGACAAACAGATGCATCCAAGGTAGGCCTAGGTGCAGTCCTGAGCCAAAATATAGATGGGAAAGAATATCCTATTCTGTATATAAGTAGGAAACTGCATGACAGAGAGAAAAGATACTCCACTATCAAAAATGAGTGTTTAGCAGCAAAGTGGTCCATGGAGTCCTTCAAATGTTATTTGCTAGGAACTGATTTTGTTCTGGTAACTGATCACAGTCCTCTCTATTGGCTTAACCAGATGAAAGATAAAAATTCCAGAATCACAAGGTGATCCCTGGCACTGCAGCCATTTAAGTTCACAGTGATTCACAAATCTGGTAAAGATAATAGCAATGCTGATTTTCTGTCAAGATATGGATCAGGAATTGAGGGTTCTGATGGTTGAAAAAAAAAAAACTAATGTATGGGTTTGAAAGGAAAATTACGTACCTACCGTAATTCTTGATCTTCTTGGACGAATCTCCACCACTCATTCACACTAGTGGGATTAGCGCCGGAGGCACTAGGACCCATCGGGGAGCAAACTTTGCTGGAGGGTCGGCTTGCCGAAGATGGCGCCCGCGAGGCATGGGCGCCATGAGCAGCGGCTCGAGCGGCAATGACCATCTCGGCGACGACCCTCCAACCGCCTCAGTACCTTTTTTACCAAGGAGGTGCAGCGCAACTAACGTAAAGAGTAAATCTAACCTTAAAAAATGGACATAAGATAGTCCGTACGACCCATGTAAGAAGGGTCAGCAAAGAAGTCCTCACGGCCTAAAGATTTGAGGGAGTGAAGACCAACACAGCGGTGAGCTCGGGGGATGGAGGGTGGGCGTGTGAATGAGTGGTGGAGACTCGTCCAAGAAGATCAAGAATTACGGTAGGTACGTAATTTTCCTATCTTCCTGGACATAAGTCTCCACCACTCATTCACACTAGTGGGAGAGTACCAAGCTGATAATCCCCCAAAAGGGCGGCAGGAGAGCCAGAGCTCACGAGTCTAAGCTAGAAGCCCATTAAGGATAGTTCTGCCGAATGCGGAATGTCGCCTGGCATGAACATCCAGTGCATAGTGCTTAACGAAGGTATGCACTGAGCTCCAGGTGGCGGCGTTGCATATATCTGCAATTGGAACATTGCGAATTTCCGCTAGGGATGCCGCGACCGCCCTAGTAGAGTGAGTGTACACTCTACCTTCTAATTTAACTTGAGCCATGGAATAGCAATGTCGAAGGCATGCCACTAACCATGATGAGATGCATCTGATAGCGACAGGTTGACCCAGCCGGGTGTCGCTGAAAGAAACAAACAGTTGCTGAGTCTTGCGAACATCCTTGGTTCTATCTAAATAGAACCGCAAGGCTCTCTTAACATCCAAGGAATGAAGAGCTCGTTCCCCTTCATTTTGAAAATTAGCGAAGTAAGCGGGAAGTACCAGAGGTTGGTTTAGATGGAATTCTGACACAACCTTGGGAAGAAATTTAGGATGAGTACGGAGAACTACCTTGTCCTTATGGAATACAGTATACGGAGGGTCCGTAACCAGGGCATGTATCTCAGAGACCCTGCAGGCTGAGGTAATGGCCACCAGGAAGGCAGTCTTCCAGGTAAGAAATTTTAGCTCACAGGTAGCTAGGGTTCGAAAGGCTTCCGAGTGAGCATGTCCAGCACCAGGTTAATGTCCCAGGCTGCAACTGGACGCTTAACAGGGGGTCTGGTATGAAGAATCCCTTTAAGAAATCTCTTCACCATAGGCAACTGAGCCAGAGTCAAGGAAGAAACCGGCTCATGGAACGCTGAGATGGCACTAAGGTGAACTTTAATTGTGGAGTACTGAAGACCTAAGTTTGATAGGTCCAACAGATACTCCAGAACCTTGTCAAGAGGACAGGAAAAGGGATTCCAAGAGGACTTTGCACACCAGAGAGAAAAACGTTTCCATTTGGAAGCGTACGTTTTTCGGGTGGCTGGCTTCCGAGCAGCCAGAAGGATGTCTGAGACTCTACGAGAGACGTTGAACCGATTCACTTCTATCTCTTCAGGAGCCAAGCATGAAGGTGAAGTGATTTCAGGTTGGGATGGACCAACGAACCCTGAGTCAAAAGATTGATTTGCAAGGGAAGTGGTCTCGGAGAGGCTGCCAACATACTGTTGAGTAGAGGAAACCATAGTTGCCGAGGCCAGGAGGGAGCAATGAGAATCATCTTGGTCCCCTGAGACTCGAACTTGAGGAGTACTCTCTGGATTAGAGAAAGCGGTGGAAAGGCGTAAAGAAAGCGTTTTGTCCACCGCAGCCTGAACATCCTGACAGAAAATGCCAGGCCCTGGATTTCTGGAGCAGAAGAGAGGCAGTTTTGCGTTGAGTGGGATGCAAAGGTCCAGGTCTGGAGTCCCACTCTTTGAACAGGGACCGAGCTAGGCTGGATCGAGACCACTCGTGAGGGTCTGCCTCCGTTCTGCTGAGGTGATCTGCTGGGTCGTTTTGTATACCTGGCAGATAAACCACTTGAATCAGAGACTTGTGCTCCAAGCACCACTCCCACACCCTCATTGCTCCCCTGCAAAGGGAACAGAATGAGCACCACCTGCTTGTTGATGTAATACATCACAGCTTTGTTGTCCGTTTGAAGGAGAATGTTCTTGTGACAAAGGACATCCTTCAGAGCTCGGATCGCATAGAGGACCGCTCTCATCTCCAGGACATTTATGTGGAGATGAGTTTCGAACTGAGTCCATACACCTTGAGTGTGGAGGGAGAGACAGTGAGCTCCCCATCCCATTAGCGATGCGTCTGTGGTGATGGAGATCTGATGATCCGGGGGAGCAAAGGGGAATCCTTCCAGGAGATTGCTCTCTTGAGACCACCAGGTGAGAGACCTTCGAAGGGGCTCCGTCACCTTGATGGGATAAGACTGGGGGTGAGAGGTCGGAGACCACTGAGTGGAGAGCATCCATTGGGTGGTTCTCATGTGCAGCCGGGCCAGGGGTACAGTGAAGACCGAGGACGCCATGAGACCCAACATGCGTTGCATCGAGAGAGCTGTAACCGATTGGTTCTCCCCGATGTAACGGGCCATCCGAAGGATGTCGAGTCTTCTGTCCTCTGGAAGGAAAGCCTTCGCGGAAGAGGTGTCTAGAAGCGTCCCTATGAAAAGGAGCCTCTGGGAGGGCTGCAGTTGAGATTTTTTCAAATTCAGCAGAACTCCCATGGACATGAGAAGACGAGAAGTCGTTTGCATGGCTTCCAAAGTCCCTTGGCCGGAAGGGCTTGCTAGAAGCCAATTGTCCAGGTAGGGAAACACTGAGTCCGACTTTCCTGAGATGCGTCGAGAACTGCACAACACTTTGTAAAAACCTCACAAGGCCGAGGATAGCCCAAAGGGCAGGACTCTGAACTGATAATGCTGACCCAAAGCTACAAACCTGAGGAACTTGCGGTGGGTCGGGTGGACGGGATATGCTGGTAAGCATCCTACATATCCAGAGAGGCCAGCCAGTCGTGCTGATGCAGCAAGGGTAACAGGGTACCTAGGGAAATCATTTTGAATTTCTCCTGGGAGGAATTCGTTTAACTTTCTGAGGTCTAGAATGGGGCGCATCCCCCAGATTTCTTTGGAACCAGAAAGTAATGGGAGTAGAACCCTGTGTTTCGCAGATGCGGGGGCACCAGTTCTATTGTCCTGTTGTTCAGAAGGCCCTGGATCTCCACGGTGAGGAGGTCTGACTGAGAGGCCGACAACCTGGGTTGTCAGCTGGGAGAACAGTCGGGGGTTTCCAAGAAATTGAGAGCATAACCCTCGCGAATTATCGAAGGACCCATTTGTCCGAGGTTATGGACTTCCACTGGCTGTAGAAGTACATCAGACGACCTCCCACTGGAGGAGAAAGTTCCACCTCGGCAGAGTGGATGGAACTTGGGCCAACAACTCATAAGGTGGCGCTAGGGGCTTTGGGCCCCTGCTTGCGCTCTGCTACGTCTTCTTTTTGAGGTTGGGCAGGTTGGCTTTTATGGAAGCTTCCTGCCTCTGCCTCAAAGGACTACGACTATGAAACTGACGCTCTGTTCACATGCCCCGAGAGGGGGCAGGGGAGGTCTGGCCAATTTAATGGCTGATCTAGTCTTCTGAGTGGCCTCTAAGGCTTGCTCCACCTGAGGGCCAAAAGAAAGAGCCATCAAAAGGCAGTGCCATTACCTGCTGCTGAGCATCATTCGTGAAGCCAAGTAGCGCAGCCAGGAGTGGCGCCGTACAAATCCCAGCGGCTGCTGAGCGAGAAGCAGTGTCGAAAGCATCCATGGCGCTTTTGACCTGTTGGTTATTGGACTCAATACCTCTAATAACGGTCAGAAGAAGCTCTGACTTGAGTCCGAATCTGGAAGAGCTTCAACCATTCTTTTCATAGAGTGCCACAGGATATACTCATATTGAGAAAAATAGCCTTGATAACTGGAATCGCATACTTAGAGTGGAGGCAGCAAAGACTCTCTTACCTAATGTATCAATCTTACGAGACTCTTTGTTAATAGGTCGAGCTGTAGTAGTTGAGGAAGAACGACCTTGTCATTCTCTGCCAGGACTACAATAGGATCGCAAAGGCTTGGGATGCCAAAATGGGACGATCCATGGAGCTGAATACTTCTTATCAATGGATTTTAGCCACTGAGGGAATAAGAGCAAGTTATTCCATACCATTTGAGACAGCGTCTCGAAGGAAGAGCTGGATCGGAGGTCAAATCGTAGGATCTCCGAAGCTATGAAGATACTGGAGTCTTAATATCTTCCCAGGATCGATGTCTGTAGTCTGAGAGAAAGAGTGGATCCCAGGTTCTTCAACAGAGACTTAAAGGACAGGTCCTCGACCACAGGCTCTGTAGCAAAGAAAGATCCTGTTTCCTCCACTTCATCACCCAACCGAAGGTCTGGGTCAGGCTCAACATCATCTCCTGATGGTCCAGGAAGGACTGTTTGGACAGGAAAGGAGTGAAAATTAGGAGAGGAGGAAATAGCAGAAAAACAAGGAGAGTTCCCGAGGGCCCCCGGCGCTGAGATGGCAAAACGGGCTGAAGGCAGCACCGAGGCGCCACGGTGCCAAGAGCCTGTGGCCCTCGCCCAGGCCCGGCGCCCGCGAGCAGTGCCGCAGAGGCGGCATGCCTGCAGGCGCCCCGCGGGCGAAGCATGACAGCGCCGCGCCTGACACAGCGGGCCCGGTGCGAGCAGCGCCACCGATCCGGCCAGCACGCGTGGCACCGCGAACCGCCGGCACCGCCAGCGGTGCGCGAAGATAGCGGCATCGAGCAGCGCCGACAAGCCCACAGACCCTGCAGAAAGGCGCCGGAAAAGCCCCAGGAACCTGGAAAGCTAGAGAAAAAAACAGGAGATAAAGGCATGGTGTGGCCCCTGCACCGCAGCCATGTGAGAAACACCTAGCCGGAGTCGCTGGTACGAAGGCGCCCGCAGCGACTGGGAAGGTCAACCGCCCTACCTGATCGCCGGAGGCCGAGGGCTCCGAGGTAACCGAGCCAGGCAGAAGAACCAACCTCCGAGCCCATGGCTCCCATAAGAGCGGCCCACTGATGAAACTGCTCATCTGGAGCCCTACCAATAGGCGGGAGGGCTCCGATGTCGGGGCGGCGATTATCGGAGAGTTGGCGACTCGAAGAAGGAGACGGCAACTAGCAATAACTGACCGTCGGCGCGCAGACATACCAGAGGTGACCTCGGTGATGCCTTCTCTTTTTTGACCTGTGGGCGAAGAAGGCTCCGAGGCAGAGCGGTGCGAGAATGCGACCGTTTATTTTATGCGGCGGGGGACCGCCCATCCCCGGGCATCGGACTGACCGTATCGGAACCCGCTGAGAGAAGGAGGCTGACCGGACCAGCCCGGCTGACTGAACAGCTTTCATCACGAAGTCTCCCTACACGTCACCTGACCTGCTCATGGTCGACTCCGTCCAGTAGGCCGAGACTTCTTCAAGTAAGTTAAATTTAAAATATTAGAAAAATTTAACGAAAATAGGATAAAATTAAGCGATACTACTATCGTGATAATGTTACAAAAAAACAAACTGAAAACTATGCGCTAGTTTGAAGTTTGACTCCCGACAGGCGAGCGGCGTCGTCACTGGAGCGCACTCGGCGGGGCGAGAAAAAAGAACTGAGGCGGTTGGAGGGTCGCGCCGAGATGGTCATTGCGGCCGAGCGCTGCTCGCGGCGCCATCTCTCGCGCCGACCCTCCAGCAAAAAGTTTGCTCCCGATGGGTCCTAGTGCCTCCGGCGCTAATCCCACTAGTGTGAATGAGTGGTGGAGACTTATGTCCAGGAAGATCTGTATTTTTATCTGTACTGTTAAAAAAAATTAATGCAAATGTACTTAATTTCTGAAAGTAGAAAATGTTAGTAGAGAATAGAAAGTTTTGGAAACCTGTTTAATAGAACAGGTTCCTTCTTAAGGAGGGGGGTATATGTGACAGGGTAGAAGAGGATCCTGTCCTATTTGTTATGGAGAATGTGTTTGAATGCAAGGATCTGTATTCTTTCCTTTTCTCTCGTCTCTGTCTGGTTGCGCAACCACATTTTCCTGTGAGACCTTGGACTTGATCAGACCAAACAGTCTTGCAATCCTTTGCCTCTTTTCTGTCTCAGTTTTCTTTTGCTGTCTGTTTTTTCTTCCTTGCATATCTATATCTGCTATTATAAAATATATGAGAATCAATGTAAAGACATGTAGCTGACATTGGGATCACTTTTGTTTAGAAAATTGTCTAACTGTTGAAATGTATATATTTATAATTTGAGATAACTGTAAAAAGCTAGCGGTCACTTAGGTGCAAATGCATGAGCCTTTTGCAGTTGCTGCGGGGACCTCAGGAAGTTCTCTATGTTCTAGCAGCTCCTGAAATTTACAAAGGACAGGATGCTTGCGATGGATGGGGTTCAAAAGAGTTATAAAAACAGCTAAGCTGAGCTGCAAGGGAGATTTTCCACAAGAGATTTTATGTTGTTTCTGTATATAGTTATTCTGAACAGGTTTATTTTATTTCATGTTACTGCAACTACAAGTAAACAGTTTTGTGGAATTTTACAACTGCTCCCGGTTTTTTTCTATAGTTCCTGACCTGTGCCTCGACGACACACCTGATTTGTGATTTGTCTGAAATTGTGTTATCCTAAACCCACACCTGGTGACACCAGGTATAGATAGCTCCCCAACTGCTGTGAGCATGGGCTATAAAGAAATGCATGGGTGGCTGGCATCCACTAACAGTTCTGGGTTTTCTGTTATTTTGAGTAAAAATCAATATTACCACCCTCCCTTTTTCTCCTGTTCCTGTAGTACACTCTCCCACCCTTCTACCCATACCCTCCAAAACTATGTGACTATTACCCCATTTGTCCTACCCACCCTAACACCTCTCCCTCACATCTCTCTCTCTCTCTCTCTCTCTCTCTCTTTAACCACCACAGAGCTTCTTGACTTATATCAGATAGTAGTGATGACAGCCAGCAAGTACTGTAGCTGGTGACTGTTAGACTCTTTAGCTAGTTTTAGCACTGATTTTATAATTATTTATTTTGATTTTAAACTGCTTGGTAATTGTTACTGACCCTTGTGTTTCCTTGCATATAAAATGTAAATTTAAATGTTCTTGTACCTCTCTGTAAAGCGCCCAGAGCCTCCAAGATTGGGTGCTGGATAAATAAAAATTTATTTTCTTACTCACTCAATACCTTGCTTGACAGTCAGCAGAATATCTTGTTTAGTCTGTAGATCTGGCAGATACTCTGCCAGAGACTTCAGCTTGCCCCAAAGGGTATACTCTTATTTAGAAAAATGTTTTTGGTAGCTAGCTATCCTCTTGCCCAAGGTAGCTGTAGCATAAGCTCATTTGCCAACAGTGTCAGTCTTGCACGACTCTCCATTAGTAGGGTGTGCTGTGACTTCTTTAGGGACAATGCCCTTGTCATTTTTAAAGAGAATAACAGTCGCATCAGCTATGGGCTGAGTGACATACACTGACTTATTTTTAGGAGCAGCGTATTTTCTGTCTGCCTGCTCAGGGACAGTTGGCACTGAAGCAGGTCTTTGCCAGACAGTATCAGACAAGGTCTCCAGTGTAGGTGGGATTGAAGGAACCAAATTAACAGGCATTTTAGGCACATTTAGGAACTCCAGTTGGAGGCACTTACAGTAGCCTGGTCAATGACTGCTGGCTCGAAATTCAATGCTGAGTGCATATTTCTCAGCAGAGCTATGAAACAGAGATCCTCTTGAGGCATAGGAAATGGAAATTACGTACCTACCATAATTCTTGATCTTCTTGGACGAGTCTCCACCACTCATTTACACTAATGGGATCTGCACCGGAGGTACTAGGACCCAGCGGGAGCAAACTTTTTTGCTAGAGAGTCAGCGCCGAAGATGGAGCTGCGAGGAGCGGCACCGTGAGCCTCCGCTCATGCAGTAATGACTATCTCGGCGTCGACCCTCCAACCGTCTCAGTACCTTTTTTCCAAGGAGGTGCAGTGTAACTAACCTAGAAGGATAGCCTAACAAAAACTGGAAATAAGATAGTCCGGATGACCAGTATAAGAAGGGTTAACGAAGAAGTCTTCACAGCCTAAAGATTGAGGGAGTGAAGACCAATAACAGAGGTGAGCTCGGGGGATGGTGGGTAGGGGTGTGAATGAGTGGTGGACACTCGTCAAAGAAGATCAAGAATTACGGTAGGTATGTAATTTTCATATCTTCCTGGACATAAAGTATCCACCACTCATTCACACTAATGAGAGAGTACTGAGTTAACAATCCCCCGAGAGGGCGGCAGGAGAGACCAAGAGCTCACAATTTTAGGACAGAAGTCCATTAAGGATGGTCCTGCCAAATGAAAGATGTCGTCTGGCATGGACATCCAGGGCATAGTGTTTGATGAAAGTATGCATTGAGCTCCAGGTGGCCACATTGCAAATATCTGCAATGAGCACATTGCGGATTTCCGCTAGGGATGCCTCGACCGCTCTAGTAGAGTGAGCGTACACTCTGCCCTCCAGCGTAACCTGCGCCATGGAATAACAGTGCCGAAGGCATGCCACCAGCCATGCTGAAATACATCTGATAGCGACAGGTTGACTCAGCCGGGTCTCGCTGAAGAAAACAAACAGTTGTTGAGCTTTGCAAAAATCTTTTGTTCTATCTAGATAGAAACGCAAAGCTCTTTTGATTTCCAAGGAATGAAGAGAATGCTCTCCTTCATTTTGGAAGTTCGCAAAGTAAGTAGGTAGGACCAGAGGTTGGTTTAGATGGAATTCTGAAACAACCTTAGGGAGAAACTTAGGACGGGTCCTAAGAACTACTTTGTCTTTATGAAACACAGTATACGGAGGGTCTGTGACCAAGGCATGTATCTCAGAGACCCTGCGGGCTGAGGTAATGGCCACTAGGAAGGACGTTTTCCAAGTGAGAAATTTTAACTCACAGGTAGCTAGAGGCTTGAAAGGGTTTCGAGTGAGCACGTCTAGCACAAGATTAATGTCCCAGGCTGTGACTGGACATCTGATAGGAGGTCTGGTATGCAGAATTCCCTTAAGAAACCTCTTAACTACAGGTAACTGAGCCAGTGACAAGGAAAGTACTGGCTCATGATAACCTGAGATGGCACAAAGGAGAACTTTGACTGTAGAGTATTGTAGACCTGAATTTGAGAGGTCCAAAGGGTACTCTAGAACTTTATCTGGCGGGCAGGAAAAGGGATTCAAAGGGGATTTTGCGCACCAGAGTGAAAAACGCTTCCATTTGGCTGTGTAAGTTTTCTTAGTGGCTGGCTTGCGCGCAGCCAGAAGAATATCTGAAGCTCTGCGAGAGACATTAAACCTGTTCACTTCTATCTCTTCAGGAGCCGAGCGTGAAGGTGAAGCGATCTCAGATTGGGATGGATCACAGGTCCCTGAGTCAGAAGGTTCGTCTGAAGGGGAAGCGGTTTCGGAGGGGTTTCCGACATACTGTTGAGTAATGGAAACCATATCTGTCGAGGCCACAAGGGAGCAATGAGGATCATTTTGTCCCCCTGGGACTCGAACTTGAGAAGTACTCTCTGAATTAGAGGAAGAGGTGGAAAGGCATATAGAAAGCATTTTGTCCACTGCAGCCTGAATGCATCCTGACAGAAAATGCCAGGCCCTGGATTTCTGGAGCAGAAGAGAGGCAGTTTTGTGTAGTGTGGGGATGCAAAAAGGTCCAGGTCTGGAGTTCCCCATTCTGCGAACAGTGACTGAAGTATGGCTGAGTCGAGAGACCATTCATGAGGATCTGTCTCTGTTCTGCTGAGATGGTCTGCCAGTTTGTTCTGCACCCCCGGCAGGTAGACCACATGAATTAGAGCCTTGTGCTCCAAGCACTATTCCCACACCCTCATCGTTTCCCTGCATAAGGGGTAACAGTGAGCACCGCCCTGCTGGTTGATGTAATACATCACTGCTTTGTTGTCCATTTGAAGGAGAATGTTCTTGTGACAGAGAATGCCCTTCAAAGCCTGGACTGCATAAAGGACGGGTCTCATTTCTAAGACATTTATGTGAAGCTGGAACTCATGCTAAGTCCACATACCTTGAGTGTGGAGAGTCTGACAGCAAGCTCCCCACCCCATCAGGGACGTGTCCATGGTAATGGAAATCTGATGATCCAGAGGAGCAAAGGGATACCCTTCCTGAAGATTGTCCTCTTGCGACCACCAGAAGAGTGATCTCTTCAGAGGTTCTGTCACCTTGATGAGAAAGGACTGAGGGTGAGTGGTCGGGGACCACTGAGTACTGAGCATCCATTGAGAGGTTCTCATGTGAAGGCATGCTAGGGGTACAGTGAACACCGAGGATGCCATGAGACCTAGCATCCATTGCATCGAGATAGCTGAAACCGAGCTGTTCTTTCCGATGTATCGAGCCATCTGAAGGATATCACTCCTCCTGTCCTCTGGAAGAAATGCTTTCACACAGGAGGTGTTGTAGTGGGGTTGTTGTTCAGGAGACAATTAGCAGGCAGACATCAAAATCAGTGCATAAAAAATGCCAGGTTGGCATTTATCATTTTATTATTTGTAGAACAAAAAAAAAATTACTCACCTTAGTAATGTTGTTTCTTCTAATGGAGTCTTGCTATATTATAGACATTAGCAGTTTGTTCCAGCTCTAGAACTGCCCCGGAGTGAAATGGTTAAATCCATTCCAAAATAGAATTTTGGCACGAGAGCAGCTCTATCTGTGTCATTTCAAACTTGAACTGTCAGATCTTTACGAGCCAAACTCACTAAGGTCTGTGTGGAAGCTGTAACCTACACTAGCCAAATGGCTACCTAAATAATAACAACCATTGATGGTCCCAACACCCAAGACTCAAGTCAGGGACCAGAAATACTAACACCATTCTAATAATATGAAAATGGAACATAAGTATAATAAAACACACACGCAGCACACATACACCCCCAAAGTCCCAAAGGGGACAAAATGCTAACAGGACATAAGTAGTGCCCACACTAAGTTGCCGCACCCACCAAGTAGAGGTTCTGAGAGGGGCAGGTTGGGGAGGTCTATAATATAGCAAGACTCCATTAGAAGAAACAACATTACTAAGGTGAGTAATTTTTTCTTCAAACAACATGAAGTCTTGCTATATTATAGACATTAGCAGAATACACAGCAGTACCTCCATGGAGGAGGGCAGAACCTACTTAGGAATAGGCTCTGAAGAAGAACGGCTGTGCCAGCCGAGCATCTCTCCTGGCCTGGACATCCAGGGAGTAATGCTTGGTAAAGTGTACCGTTTTCCAAGTAGCAGCCTGGCAAATCTCTAATAAAGGGATATCTCTGGCAGCAGCTAGAGACGCAGCTGTACCCTGGTAGAATGAGCCCTCAAACCGGGGGGCTCTGCCCACTTTCTGGTAACAAATTGGATACAAGAGACAATCCACCTGGTTATTGATCTCTTAGTGGCAGGTTTGCCTTCCCAACTTCACCATAGGTAAGGAAAAGTTGGAGGATTCGAACCTATGACCTTTGTACGCTCTATATAATAACTAAGAGCTCTCTTAACATCCAGGCTGTGCAACCTCCTCTCACCCAAGAGGAGTGATCAGTGAAAAATACTGGAAGGAGATAGATTGATTAAGATGGAAATCTGAAACCACCTTAGGCAAAAACTTCCTATTAGTCCTATGACCTACCTTATCCCTGTGGAAAGAAAAAAGTCAGTCTCCACTGACAAGGCTTGCAATTCACTTATCGTCTGGCAGAAGTGATAGCCACTAGAAAAACAGTTTTCCAAGTTAGGTACTTAAGCTCTGCAGAAGACAGAGGTTCAAAAGGGGGTTGCATAACTGGGCAATGCAAACATTAAGGTCCCAAGCAGGGGCCGGTTCCCGAAAGGGAGGATTAGTATAGAGTAATCCCTTAAAAACTTGGAAAACACAGGATGAGAGGAAAGAGGGATGACTTTCCTGCTGACACAAAAGCAGACACAGCTGCCAGATGAACTCTCAGGTAGCTGGTCTGAGACCCAAGGAATTAAGATGTACCATGTAATCTAACAAAATGGGCAATTCAGCAGATTCTGGGAAATATTTTCCCAGCACACCAAATGGAAAACCTTTTCCATTTAGAACTATAAGTAGCTTCTAGTGGAAGGCTTTCTGAAGCCTTTAGGATCTCAAGAACACCCTGAGAGAGGTGTAAATCAGCAAACTCTAACTCCTCAAGAGCCAGGCCTTGAGGTTGAGGGATTTGAGGTCCGGATACCAAACCCTTCCCTGGGCACAAGTCAACAGATTGTGATTCCTGGGAGACACAGGGAAGATGGACTGTCAGAGACAGAAGGAGTGGGTACCAGGGCTGCCTGGCCAATCCGGGGCAATCAGAATCACCCTGCAAGGCTGAGATCTGATTTTGACTAGTACTTTGAATAGGAGAAAGGGTGGAAAGCATAGAGGAACTTCCTCCCAATCCAGAAGAAGGGCATCCAGGGGAACTGAGCCCAGCACTGGAGGCCTGCAACAGAACAGAGGAAGTTTGTGATTGTCTGGGGCTGCAAAAGATCTATCTGAGGGATGCCCCACCTGGCAAAAACTATCCCCAGCACTTGAGGATCCAGGGACCATTCGTGATGGCCCTGGAAATCCTGCTGAGGGCATCCGCTAGGACATTGTCCTTCCCTGGAAGATGAACTGCTATGAGGGAAGTGTTCAGGAATAGGCCAGAGACCACAACTTCATTGCCTCGGTGCACAAGGCCAAAGACCGAGTGCCCCTGTTTGTTGATGTACCACATTGTTGTGGTGTTGTCTGTTCTGACTTGTATCACCTTGTCGTGGACAGATGCAGAAAAAATCTTGAAGAGCTAAAAGACAGCTCTGAGTTCCAGCAAATTGATGTGGAGCAGAGATTCCTGGGGACCAAACTCCTGAGTGGAAAGGTCGCCCATGTGGGCCCCAACCCAGAAGGGAAGCATCTGTAGTGAGAGTCAAGTCGTGAGAAGGAAATGAAGGGACCCCGCTCTTAAGTGCTCTGATCCTGCCACCACTGGAGAGCTAGGATCAAGGTTCAAGTCACTGGGACCAACTTGGAAGGGGGTCTCTTCTCTGAGACCAAAAGGTTCTCAAGTGAAACTGAATGTCTCTCATCTGAAATCTGGCTCCCTGCACAACAGCTGTGGATGCAGCCATGTGCCCCAGGAGCTGCAGAAAGTGTCTTGCTGGTCTAGAGATCTGCAGAGTGAAGGAAGAGGCCAGAGCCACTAAATTCCTTACCCTTTCTGGGGGAAGAAAGGCTCTGGCTAGCTTTGTGTCCAATTCTGCCCCTATAAAGGTGAGTACCTGGACTGGTTCCAGAACCGACTTGGTAGGTTTAGCAGAAAACCCAGGGAGGTGAGAAGCTGCTGGGTGACCTGCAGGTGAGATTTTACCTGTTCTGGGGACTGGCCTACAATGAGCCAGTCGTCTAGATAGGTAAAAACAGCAATCCTCTGCCTCCTTAAGTGGGCCACTGCCACTGCTAGACACTTTGTGAATACCCTTGGAGCAGAGGTAAGGCCGAAGGGCATTGCTCTGAACTGGTAATGACCTGAGGGCAGTTCGAATCTGAGGTACTTTCGATGGGATCTTCTGATTAGGACATGGAAATAGGCATCCTTGAGGTCCAGGGAGGCTAGCCAGTCCCCTGGCCTTAGGGAAGGTAAAATCATTGCCAGAGTTACCATTTTGAACTTTGGTTTCAAAAGATGCTTGTTCAGATATCTGAGATCTAAAATGGGCCGCCATTCTCCTGTCTTTTTTGGGGTAAGGAAGTATCTGGAATACAGACCCCTGCCCTGATGCAGGGGAGGAACCCTTTCTACTGCTCTGAGAGCCAACAGGGATGAGACCTCTGTTTCCAGAGCGAGGGTCTCTGAAGCACTTGCAGGTAGAAAAAGTCTGCTTCTCAACTTGGGAAACTTTTTGAAGCTGAGAACCAGACCCTGGCTTACTACTTCCAGAACCCACTTGTCTGAGGTTAAAGAAGCCCAATTCTGACTGAAGTAAGCCAGCCTCCCCCACTGGTACAGGAGAATCGGCCCTGGGCACCCCATCAAGGTGCCTGTTCTTGAGGAGCTTTAGGCTGGGGGTGGGGCAGATCTGCCACCCCTCGTCTGCCCTGCCTCTGAAAAGCCCCTCTGAGCACAGGCAGAGGAGGCCTGAGTCTGGTAGAAAGGCCTGTGAAAGGCCTACCCCTACCCTGGGGGCATGCCTTTGAGGAGTAGCTTGCCGCTCCTTAGCCTGGGCACTCTTGTAAGTAGTCCTATATTCATCCATCTTCTTCATGTAATTCTCTGTCTGCTCTCCAAACAGAGAATTTCCCACCACAGAAAATCCATAGCCTAGTCTGGGTATCCTGTGACAAACTAGTACACCTGAGCCAGGCCAACCTACGAAAAGCTACAGATGTGGCCATGACCCTAGAGGAAACATCATTAACATCCACAGCAGCATGAAACTGAACCTTAGAGGCTTCAATGCCCATCAGCAGCCACCTGTTCTAGTTCACTAGCCAGCTGGCCATGGGCCTGCTTGGCCAATTGCATAACAGTATCCCATCTAGATTTCTGATACCTTGCTACATAAGCCATAAAATTTGCTTGCCTGAGTCCCAGAGAGGCTGCCATATACTGTTTTTTTGCCATGGCATCAATCTTCCTGGAATCCTTGTCAGGAGGATGTGAAGTCAAGGAAATATTACCTTTATCACAGGCAGCAGCCTGAACTACCCCAACATGACTGCATTGCTGAGAAAGGAATTCTGTATCAGGGCCTGACAATGTATACCTTCTGTCCATCTTTTATCTACAGGAGGCACAGAATTAGGAGCTTTTAAAATTTTAATTGTTTGTTTCCTAAAAGACTTATGTAAAGGAATAGACAATCTCCTAGACTCTGGAATATCCATCATTTCTACAAAATCAGGCTCCTCTTGCTCATCCACAGCCTCTTCTAAAGGAAGCTGGAGGGTTTCAACAACTTTTTATAAAACATAAAATGAGATGGGGACTCAGACAGCATAGGGGAGATTCTAAAGGTCTGTCTGGGGAGATGTCCGGTTCAGTGGGCACACCAGACCTTCCAGCCACATTCATACTGTTCATAATCATCCTCCCCCTCCTCTGGTTCATAAAATTCCTCAATATCATAATCCTGAACCACTGGGACCGGACGAACCGACCTTTTACCAGATAGTGGTGGTTCGGACGGACCCTGAGACAGTGACTGGACAATTTGTATGGCTTTTGCTATCTCTGCAGCAGTTGGAGAAGGAATTTTGGACTCCAGACCTGCTGATTTTCTTGTTTTCTTTACTGGAATTGGTTCCTCAGAACCAGCTTTTCTTTGCCGAGAAGTCTGGCCCTGGTCAGAGGGCACTCCTCTGGTTCGGTTGGCACCGAACCGGGCTGGCCATCCGGTCAGCGGACTTTTGGCCTCGTTCCCTGAGCCTGCCCAATCTTTTTCCAGGGTGGCTGCAGGAAATTCTTACATACCTGGCAGTCTGACTGGAGGTGGTCAAACCCCAGACAATAAACACATGTAGTGTGTGGGTCAGCCTTAGCAAGACTTCCCACAAACATCACAGTGTTGAAACCCAGTGGCCAGTTTTTCTTTTGGGTTTCTCAGACATAATGCCAGCAACAAAAACTTGCCCTTTTAGCAGCGGTGCCAGGCGAACTGCCTTGCTCGGGTTCCCTAACAGGTATCCACGGGTTTTGGAAAAAACGTAATAAATCCGTTTTTAGAACCGATAAGAACCGGAACCGCACTCTAAAATAATAACTTTTAGTTTTAAATGAGTTTAAACCCACTGATCGGTTCAAAACCGAACCGATAACTTACAAGTTCCACACAGACAAAACCTTCATTTACTTACGGTTACCACAGATAGAGCTTGAACCGAACGGTTTTGCGGTTAAAATAAAACTATTCTCGTTAAATCCAACAGAAAACACTTTTAAACTGAGAAATGAACCGAGCAGAAGGAGAACTCTCCGGAGCGACTGTTCACTGAGGCGGAGTAAAGAATCTGACAGTTCAAGTTTGAAATGACACAGATAGAGCTGCTCTCATGCCAAAATTCTATTTTGGAATGGTTTTAACCATTTCACTCCGGGGCAGTTCTAGAGCTGGAACAAACTGCTAATGTCTATAATATAGCAAGACTTCATGTTGTTTGAATGATAATTATTCAGAACAGAAAATAAGAAAATTGTCATTAAGTCAATAACATCAGTGCTGTCTAGGGTGTAGACACAAGCCTTCTAAACTTAAGGTCTTACACCTCTCACAGTCAGTTCTAGACTGACACCTTATCTAAAAAAAATCCACCCTAGTGGTAGGCTTATATATGTTTTTATCAATGACATCACTGTCATGTGACATCAATTCATTTCCAATTTAATACATTTTTGAGTTTCTAGGCTCTCAACTTGCTCCTATACATAGTACAAAAAGTTGTTTTTAAGCCTTATTACTTTAATAACTATTTCTTTCCAACATCTTTATTACACGCCATAATCCTGGTTAGAAAGTGACTCTAAATGCTTGATTATCTTTTTAATTACTGTAAGCTCCTCCTTCAATCAATAATTAAAGCAGCTAGAATCTGTATAAATATAGGCCTCTAGGGGCCTCTGCTTCCTTATAGCAACAGATTGAGTGCAGAAGAAGAGCTTGTGCAGCCGACACCCTGCCCTGCTGCAGAGAAGGCTGCAGCTTATCAGGCCACCAAACAGTATTTTTTCTCTCTCTTTTTTACCCTCTGCAGGACTGTTTACACAATAGCAAATTAACCTGAGGTAAGCTATTGACCCAGCATTTTGCTACTTGCTAACAGAGCATCTAATAATAATACTTAATCTTAGTAATATCCCACTTATGTTATCTTTGTATTTCTAGCAAGGCAGCACAGGATGCATAATAAAGCAAAGGGAAAGGGAATGCTACTAACTGGTTTATTTAATCCTGGGCTCATTTAACTAGCCAATAAGTTAAATACATAATGCCACTTGTGTTTTAGTTTATAACTACAAGGTTCCCTTACATGAACCTTTTTAGCTGGACCCAGAAGGAAGAGAACTTGAAAGAGGGTTTAGACAATGTAAAGGGGGGGTTTCTGCTTAGAGGTGGCCTGTCTCCAACCAAGAAAGAAAGGGATAGCTGCACAGGAAAGGAAGATAGAGGTTGCAACCATAGAAAACAGACAATACAGATGGGTCCTTACTCAGTGGCTCCCTATCTATATTTTATTATTACTGCAATTAAAGGCACAGAAGCATTTTATATTTCTTACTTTCTTTCTTTGTACAGAAAGCACTATTCTGGTACCTTAACCATATCATTTAACATATCCCTGCACTTTATTAGCTAGCACTTTTAATCTTTAACTGTTTTTAAAGCACTCCAGCACTTTCATCTATTCCTTCCATGAACGTTATATAACATAGGCATAAGGTAGGTTAATGAGAGGGGCAAGGAAAAACCCACGTTTCTTCCTACCAGGGCACCTCACCAATGACAGGGGTCACCCGGTCACAGGTGTCCAGAAGAGTTCCTATGAAAAGGAGCCTCTGGGAGGGCTGCAGCTGTGATTTTTTTAGGTTTAGCAGGACTCTCATGGACGTGAGAAAGTGTGAGGCACGTATTTCGGCGTCTAGGTTCCTACACCTGGAAGGACGCTAGAAGCCAGTCGTCCAGATACGGGAACACTTGCATTCTGATTTTTCTGAGATGCGCTGTGAGAATTGCACAACACTTTGTAAAAACTTGCGACGCCAAGGATAGACCAAAGGGCAGGACTGTGAACTGATAATGCTGTCCCAAAGCCACGAACCTTAGGTATTTGTCATGCTTTGGGTGAATAGGAATATGCTGGTAAGCATCCTGCATGTCCAGGGAGGCTAACCAGTCATGTTGATGAAGCAAAGGTAACAGGGTTCCTAGCGATATCATTTGAATTTCTCTTTGGGAAGAAATCTGTTTAATCTTCTGAGGTCCAAAATGGGGTGCATCCCCTGGTTTTCTTTGGAATCAGAAAGTAATGAGAGTAGAACCCTGTGTTTCGTTGATCCAGCGGAACTACTTCTACTGCCCTGTTGTTCAGAAGGCCTTGTATCTCAGAGGCGAGAAGTTCTGACTGAAGTACTGACAGCCAGGGCTGTCGTTTGGGGGGATGATCCGGAGGGGTCTCTAAAAGATTGAGGGAATACCCCTTGCAGATTATTCGGAGGACCCATTTGTCCGATGTTATGGACTTCCACCGATTGTAGAAGTGAGTCAGATGACCTCCCACCGTTGAGGAAGAGTCCCCTTCGGGCAGCTGAGGTGGGACTTGGGCCAACAACTCAGAAGGCGACACTGGGCGCTTTGGGTCCTTGCGCCTTCTGTTGCATTTTCCTTTGAGGCTGAGGGGCTTGGTTTTTATTAAAATCTCCCCTGCCTTTGCCCCGAAAGGACTGACGGTTATGAAACTAGCATTTGTTTCACCCCCTCGAGAGGGAGCGGGAGGAGGTCGAGCCAATTTAATGGCTGACCTAGTCTTTTTTGTGGCCTCTAGAGCCTGTTCTACTTGAGGGCCAAAGAGATACACACCATCGAAGGGCATCGCCATGATCTGTTGCTGGGCATCATTCATGAAACCTGAAGTGCGCAACCAGGAATGATGGCGGGTACAAATGCCCGCCGCTGCCACTCAGGAGGCAGTATCGAAGGTGTCCATAGCTGCTTTAACATGTTGGTTGTTGGACTCGATACCCCTGGTTATGGTTTGAAGAAGCTCTGAATTAGTGTCCGACTACAGAAGAGCTTCAACCATTTGTTTGAGCAAATGCCAAAGAATATACTCATATTGAGAGAAATAGACCTGGTAGCTGGCATTACGCATACCTAGGGTGGAAGCAGCAAAGACTCTCTTACCTAAAGTATCTGTCTTACAAGATTCTTTGTTTATAGGTTGAGCTGTAGTAGTCTGAGGAAGGACGACCTTATCATTCTCTGCCAAGACTACAATAGGATCCGCAAGGGCTTGGGATGCCAAAATGGGTCGATCCTTGGGAGCAGCATATTTCCTATCTATGGACTTAGCCACAGAAGGAATGAGAGCAGGATTACTCCATACCATTTGAGAAAGCGTCTCAAAGGAGGGTTGTACCGGGGGAGTTAAATCCATAGGGATGTCCAGAACATGAGGGTACTGGAGTCTCAAAAGCTTCCCAGGATCGATGTCCATAGTCTGGAGAGAAAGAGTGGAATTCAAATTTTTCAGCAGAGACTTAAATGACAGGTCTTCAACCACAGGCTCTGTAGCAGGATCAGAACCTGGTCCTCCCACATCATCACCCAGTCTAAGATCTGGGTCAGGCTCAACATCGTCTCCTGACAGTCCAGGAGGGACTGTATGGACAGGAAAGGAATGAAAATCAGCAGGAATGGAGGAAGGAAAAGAATTTGGAGAGGAGAGGCCCTGAGGATTGGCAGGCAAAGACACGGCACCAAAGACAGTGCTGAAAGGCTATACAGCGCCGAGAAAGCTAACAGCGCCGAAAACCTACACGGTGCCGAGGATGGTGCCGACAGGCCACATGGCGCCGCATTCGGCGCTGAGTGACCCACTGGTGCCAAAACCAACCCAGGACCCCGAAAACCAGGATTCGAGGGAAAAAGAAGAAGAATATCAGGAGATCGAGGCATTGGTGTGGCGGCGCCATGTGAGGGGGGGAACCTAAGCGCGGAGTCGACAACACCGAAGAGGGCGCTGCACGACTAAGGAGGGCCAATCGCCCTGCTTGATTGCCCGAAGAGCCAGAGAGCCCCAGGGTGACTGGGCCAGGCAACTGGACCAATTTCTGAGTCCACTGCTCCATCAGAGCGGCCCACTGATGAAACTGCTCATCAGAAGTCCTACCAGAAGGAGGGAAGGGCTCCGATGTCGAAGAGGTCGGCGACCAGACCCAGAAACCGGCCGGCTCTGAAAGAGGAGACTGGCAACTGGCCCCAATGACCGACTGTCGACGAGCAGACATATCAGAGGGTGGCCTCGAGTGATGCCTTCTCTTTCTTCACCTACGGGCTGAAGAAGAGCTCGAGGCCGAACGGTGCCAAGAATGCGACCGTTTTTGTTTATGCTTCCAAGGGGACTGACCCTCCCCTCGGGCATTGGACCGTCCATTGTCAGACCCCCCCTTCCGGAGAAGGCGGTGGACTGGACCCAGCCCAGCTGACTGAACAGCTTTCATACAAAGTCTCCCTACCGTCACCTGACCCGTCCATGGTCGACTCCGTCAATGTAGGCTGAGACTTCTTTCTTAAGAATAAATTACTATAGCGGTACTTTATTCAAGAAAATGTTATAAAATAATAAACTGAAAACTATGCTGCTAGTTTGAAGTTTGACTCCCGGAGGGCGAGCGATGTCGTCACAGAAGCGCACTCAACGGCAGGAAAAAAGGAACTGAGGCGGTTGGAGGGTCGACGCCAAGATAGTCATTACCGCACAAGCGGAGGCTCGCGGTGCCGCTCCTCACAGCTCTATCTCCGGCGCCGACCCTCTAGCAAAATTTTGCTCCTGCTGGGTCCTAGTGCTCATTAGTGTGAATGAGTGGTGGAGACTTTATGTCCAGGAAGATCTGGGTCTGAATGGTTGATTGCTGCAGGGAAAAATTACCTAGCCCAGCTCTTTTGCTCTGTGGACAGGTTGTTAAATCCTCACTGTCTGCAGTATGTCAGAGCTATTTCTGTCGAAAAATGCGAGGAGTTTGGGCATTTTTTCACTGTCAATGTGTCAGCCATTAGGTCCAGGATTTCTTCTAGTGGCCTGATTTTGGCCAGTAGTGGTCACACCTTTAATGACATAGATCTGCTTGTCTGGGACAAGTTTCAAACTGTTTCTGAGGCTGAGGTGCTGCAGGTGGTCTTCAATTTGCGGTGCCGAGAATGGGACCATTTACTTTTATGCTTCCGGGGGGCCACCCATCCCCTCGGGCATTGGACCGTCCGTTGTCAGATCCCCCCTTCCGGAGAAGGCGGTGGACCGGACCCAGCCCGGCCGACTGAACAGCTTTCAAATGAAGTCTCCCTACCGTCACCTGACCCTCTCATGGTTGACTCCGTCAATGTAGGCTGAGACTTCTTTCTTTGATAAGAATAAATTATCATAAGTGGTACTTTATTCGAAAAATACTACAAAATAATAAACTGAAAACTATGCTGCTAGTTTGAAGTTTGACTCCCGGCAGGCGAGCGACGTCGTCACTGAAGCGCACTCGATGGCTGGAAAAAAGGAACTGAGGCAGTTGGAGGGTCGACGTCGAGATAGCCATTGCTGCACGAGCAGAGGCTCATGGCACCGCTCCTCGTGGCTCCATCTCTGGCCCGACCTCCTGCAAAAAAGTTTGATCCCACTGGGTCCTAGTGCCTCCGGCGTAGTTCCCATAAGTGTGAATGAGTGGTGGAGACTTTATGTCCAGGAAGATCACCTGAGCGCAGAGTCAACAGCACTGAAGAAGGCGCCGCACGAGTAGGGAGGCCCAACCACCCTACCCGATCCCCCGAAGGGTCCAAGGGCCCCTGAGTGACCGGGCCAGGCAGCTGGACCAACCTCCGAGCCCATTGCTCCATCAGAGTGGTCCACTGATGAAACCGCTCATCTGAAGCCCTATCAGAAGGCGGGGAAGGGCTCCGATGTTGAAGAGGTTGGAGACCAGAGACAGAAACCAGCAACTCCGGAGGAGACTGGCAACTGACCCCAATGACCGACCGTTGACGCGCAGACATATGAGAAGGCAACCTCGAGTGATGCCTTCTCTTTCTCGACCTACGGGTCAAAGAAGAGCTCAAGGCCAAACGGTGCCGAGAGTGCGACCGTTTTCTTTTATGCTTCTGGGGGGACCGCCCCTCCACTCGGGCATTGGACTGTCCGTTGTCAGACCCCCCCTCCGGAGAGGGTGGAGGACCAGACCCAGCCCGGCTGACTGAACAACTTTCACATGAAGTCTCCCTACCGTCACCTAACCCGCTCATGGTCGACTCCATCAATGTAGGCTGAGACTTCTTTCTTGTAATAAATTATAGTAAGCGGAACTTTATTCAAGAAATACTACAAAATAAAAAAACAACTGAAAACTATGCTGCTAGTTTGAAGTTTGACTCCCAGTGGGCAAGCGATGTCGTCACTGTAGCACACTCGACGGCGGGAAAAAAGAACTGAGGCAGTTGGAGAGTCGACGCCGAGATGGTCACTGCCGCATGAGCCGAGGCTCGTGGTGCCACTCCTCGCAGCTCCATCTCTGGCGCCGCCCTCCTGCAAAAAGTTTGCTCCCGCTGGGTCCTAGTGCCTCCGGCACAGATCCCATCAGTGTGAATGAGTGGTGGAGACTTTATGTCCAGGAGGATGAGCTTCTACAGTGGCCTTGAGAGAATGCCAGAGGGTATTCTCATACTGAGAGAAATAACCCTGGCAGCTTGCAATGCCCATGCCCAGGGTGGAGGCAATGAAGACTCGCTTCCCCAAAGTGTCAATTTTGCACGATTCCTTGTTTACTGGGCATGCCGTAGATTATTAAGGAAGAATGGCTTTGTCATTCTCATCCAGGAAAACTATGGCATCAGCAAAGGCTTGCGAGGCCAGAATAGGATGATCCTTGGGAGGGGCATATTTCCTATCTATGGACTTGGCCACATAGGGAATAAGAGCCAGATTATCCCACACCATTTGAGAGAGAGTCTCAAAGGACAGTTGCACGGGAGGAGTCCGTTTCACAGGAATATCCGGAATGTGCAGATATTGCAGACACAGTAGCTTCCCAGGATCAATCTCCGAGGTCTGGAAAGAGTGGTGTTCATGTTCTTAAGCAGAGACTTAAAACAATGGTTTTTGACCAAAGGCTCTGCTGGAAGAGATGGTTTATTCGCCACCCCCAGAGAGGAATCGTCATCAAAGTCATCCCCTAATCGAAGATCAGGATCAGGCTTAATATCTCCTACTAGTCCTGAAGGGACTGAGTAAATAGGAAAGGGAGGAAAGAGAGGAGGAACAGCTCCATGAATTGAAGTCGAGAATCCCGGTGCCCTAAGCAACACCGCAGACACCCCGGTGCCGGCTCTGGTGCCGGCGCTGCACCCAGCACCGCATGACCAGATCCCAACAACCCACTCGGGGATGAAGAATGAAGACATTCAGCAGGAGAAAGTGGTACCTGTGCTGGCCCCTGCGCCACAGCCATATGAGGGGGAAAAGCGCCTGAGTGCGGTGTCGACGGCACCGAAGAAAGCGCCATGTGACTAGGAAGCCCCAAACGCCCTGCCTGCAGGTCTGAAACCAGAAGGCCCAAAAGCCTTGGAGACGGACTCGCTGGCTCGTGCAGATGGGACAACTGCCAAACCCATTGCTCAATAGGAGCGGCCCAATGATGAAACTGCTCACCGGAAGATCCCTCAGTAGGCAGGGAGGGACTCTGGAGTCGAGGATGTCGGTCACCAGGAACAGATGCCATAGAAGACCCTGGAGGGGTTGGAGTTGAACCCCTGTCCCCAGCCACCAACGATCAATGTGCAGACATACTAGAGGGCGACCTCGAGTGGTACCATTTCTTCTTCGACCGGGAGGCTGAAGAAGAACTCGAGGCCAAGCGGTGCCGAGTCCTCAATGAAGATCGAGAATGGGACCGCTTCTTTTTGTGCTTTTGGAAGGACCACCCATCCCCCCAAGCACCGGACTGACCATTGTCAGACCCCCCCCCCGTAGAGGGCGGTGGACCAGACCAGCGCTGCTGAAAACACAGCTTTCATGCAAAGTCTCTCTACCGTCACCTGCCCCTCTCATGGTTGACTCCATTGAAGGAGGGCTGAAGATTTCTTTTTGAAAATTACTGTATTTATTTAAGAACTACTAAAATAAACAAAAAATCCTAACAAATAATTATAGCTGTTGTCATATAGACTGAAGACTTGATTCCCGGAGGGCGAGCGTCGTTGTCACTGAAGCGCACTTGACAGCAGGAAAAAAGGAACTGAGGCGGTTGGAGGGTCAACGCCGAGGTGACCTATACGGCAAGAGCCGGGCTCGAGGTGCCACTTCCTCATGGCCCTACCTCAGTGCTAGCCTTCCTGAAGATTTTTGGCTCCTGCTGGGTCCTAGTGCCTCTGGCATAGTCCCATTAGTGTGAATGAGTGGTGGAGACTTTATGTCCAGGGATAGGGTTGCCACCTGTCAGGTTTTCCACCTGGTGATCAGGTTTTCAAGGTCCCTATCAGGTAATCTGGTTTTACTCTGTGCTGGTCAGGTTTTTGAGCCATTTTGAGTGCTCACATACTTTTGAAACACATTTTGTCATGCCATTCATTGTTCCAGCTACATGTCCAGGTTACAAACAAGTTCTGTTGTTAAAGGGGCACTGTCAGCTTTTATTAATATATTTATCACCCACGCGTGCGGGATTTCAGCACTTACTTTTAAATGTATTTTATGTTACTATCAGTGCTCGGTTTTAATTATAAAATGCCAAATCTTAGCCAGCAACCTAAAATGCATACTACAAGCAGCTTATTATTATAGGCATGTAAAAAGTTGTACTCCATGCCAGCACTCAGTGTCCGATGCGCGTTCTCGGCATGCATATGCTTCCGGTGGACAGGACATTTAGGTCGGGACGGCAGAAAAGTAAAATACAGCAAAAATGTGGAAAACTGGTAAGAATTATCACTTTGGCACATATAGGGACATTATACATAACATGGGTGATAAATATGTGCCTAGAGGCACACTGCAGAAATCTGGAAAAAAAAACGAGGGGCAAAGCTGACAGTGCCCCTTTAATATAGCCCTTTGTTTGTGAAAGGAGTCAACCTGGGAGGTGTAAAGTATGGCCATTAACATCATTAGCACTTACTTAACCTAATCTCTTCCACTGCATCTTAAAGTGTCATAGCAGCATAGCTGCCCCCACCTTCTGTAACAGTAACAGAGCCAGTTGTCTTCCACTTTCATTTGCTGGCAAACATTTTCATCTCTAACACAATTTATGCATTTTTAAATGTTTTTAATTATTTTTTTTCCTCAAGAAATAAGTATGGTCACTTCTTTAGCTTTGAAATAGTACTGTGGACGTGAACTGGAATGGAGCCAGAAAAAGATATGAAGTACACATTACAGGAAACAATTTCTTATGTATTATTATATACCATGTATACTGTTGTGTGCTATTTACAGTATTTTCCTGGTCTCCCCCCAGACCATACCTGTAAATGATATTTCTTTTATCTCTGTATGTTTATTTGGTAAACCAATGTCAATAAATAAGTAAGTAAATGGATGACTAGGAAGAACCTAGGATAGTAACTTTAACAGGTACAGTACGGTATCTTAACATTTTTGTTGAACTGCTGCTTTAAGTGTTGTCTTTTATTGATATAGCAAATGGCGTTCTAGAAGGAACAATGCATGATGAGTCATGAAAAGGGGTGGGGCTAGGGGCGGAGCTTAGGATCCGTTTTTTGCCCCATCCAAAGGTGGCAACCCTATCCAGGGAGGATCAGAGGGTGTCGGCTGGTCAGAGCTTGAGGGACCCTTAGGTGGAGGCAACTTCTTTTTAAGCCTTTCCAAATGTCTGTCAAGCATTTTCTCAGAAAAGGCCTTGCAAATTCCACATTTTAAGGTGTTCATATCATAACCAAGGCAGACCACACATAAAGTGTGCTTGGCTGCCTTGGCAAACACCTCTCCACTCTCAAAACAATTTTTTAAACCGGGCTCACCAGTTTTTCTCTTAGGTATTTCTGACATTCAAAAAAACGCAGAAAAATAAAACCGCAAAAAGATTTTATATTTTAAAAGTTACTTTGCCGAGGTTATTGGTTCAGTAACCGGTATTAGCGGTTACTTAAAAACAAGTTTATTTAAACAAAATTCAAATAAAATAGTGGAGATTTAATCACAAAACTCTGGAAACTAAACTAAAAGTTTCTGGTTTCTCTCCAGTTATCCCGAACTGAGAGAGACTGAGAGAAACAGTAAATTTAACTAAAACTAACTAACGGTTAAGCTAAATACAAAACATAAAGGCAGCAAATGAAACAATAAAGCATGCTTATTTTTTTTTTTTTAAAGTTTTCACATCAGATCAAGATGCTGAGGTAAGGATCTCTGAGTGTCTAGTCTTGACAGGCAGAGAGTGAAATCTGAGAGGTTAGAATGTAGGCAGTTGATAAGGGCAGCATTTGAAAAGTGTCATATGCCAATGGTGTTCCATCATTAACATAACATTCTGTCTCTCGGGGCAGATCTGATTTACAGGCATACTGCACAGAGTTAGGAATATTGGGAGTACTCCTGGGGTAAGAAAAGAGGGTTATCTTGTACTGGTTTGAGCTGACAGAACCGCTCAGCTTCACTTCACGGTCCTGTCGCCCAAACCAACAAGATTTAACCTTCTTATCTTGTAAGAGACACCCGTAACTAAATGTATTAATATATACTAAAAGTTATCTAATCATCTACTTTGTTTACCTTGATATAGAAAATATTTTTACCTTTCTTTTTCTGCCAACAAAAAGTAGTCTCACATCCAGAGTTTTGTGGATCCCCACCACTGTGGGCTCTCTGATTGACATGGGAACACCTCAATTTGTCCGGGTCATTTCCCTCTGCAACAACTCACCCCAGACTATCAGCTCCGGCATCATTCAGCTCCCACGTCAATTCGTCCACAGGCAATTCAGTCCCACTACATATTGTACTCCAACATCAATTACAGGATGACTGCCACTTCTACCATCCTTCAGCACATTGCCTCATTTGGTAGGCGAATTGCACCCACCTGGATTTTATTTTATAATTACGCAGAGGATGAATTGTCCAGGGATGAATTGATATGGGAGCTGACTGCCACTAGAGCTAATAGTCCTGGGCAAGTTGTCGTGGAGCGAAATGACCTGGACGAATTGAGATGTAGACAGGCAATACGGTACCATTTAGATGTGTACAAAGGCAGCAAAGGGTTGTTTAATACATGATATCAGTGTACCTGTTACCTGTAATAAATCTGTTTTGGATGCATCTCTTTGTTTGCTTGGTAAAATTAATCTTCCTATGACATACACTCCATTTTCCTGCAAAGGAAGAGTGAAGTATGCGATGAGCACTGGCAGTTATATCTGTGCATACATTTCAACCAACACTCACAGTTCAGGCTTTCAAAATAGTAAACAGCTACCAACAACTTTGGGAACACTTTGTAAATTATAACATTAAAGAAGTATTTTCAGTTTTTAGTTAAAGGAGATAGGAAATAATTTTACATAGTTAACTTCCCTTCCATCTTTCTTTCCGTGCTGGATATGTATTCTGATATGCTTTGACCCATTTTTATGTTTGCTTGCACACATGTGCAAGAAACATAGTGCTATCATCCGAGTTTTCGGAGGTGTGGCAGCCCTCTTCCAATTCAGTCAGTGTGTTTGCAGGCGCGGCCGCAGTTCTCCAATGCCTGCTGGAGCTATGACAGCAGTCCGAAATGCAGTTGCGTACAGTTGAAAGGGGAGCTACGCTTCAGTGAGCAGTGATAAGATATTGCCTGCTCATGCAGGCTTCCCCTACACACACTGCCTTACGCATGCATGTGTGCTAAGCCCCCGCTGTATGGCTGTTGAGGTGCCCAATCCCCATCGGCTGTGCTAGCCCCCAAACAGAGTTGTACATGCCATGCTGGGTGCCCACCCCAGCGTGGTTACATGTAGCCGAGGGGGTGGCCAATCCCCATTGGCTCCACTGTCCCCCTCAGTACAGGGTGCCACGCTGGAACCCACTCCCCAGCGTGGCAACAGATGCTGTCGCCAACGGGGTGCCCAATCCCCATCGGCTCCATGCCCCCCACAAGCCATCCTTGTGCCACTCTGGGAGCCCACCCCAGCGTAGCAAACGCCCCCGCTCCCTCCTTTTAAAAAAAAAAAACTGCAACAGAAAACGGTCCGCTGTTCCCGTTTCACCCGAGCACACCCACTGCGTACCCTGCCTCCCCACACCCTCCACCCCATACTTACCTCCGGACTCTGGCGCGACGATCTTCGTGGACGGGAACATGTCTGCACTCTTCAAAGCCGACGCGAACTGAGGAAATGCCAGTAAGCTGTATAATGTAATGAATAGGGTTTTTTCAACTTTGCTGCATATCTCAGGCATTTTTTGGAATTTTGGCACCAAATTTTCAACATGGGGTTTTTGGGACCCCTCTTCATCAATTCTGTCACTGTCATGGCGTTAATTGGGCGAAGGGTGATTTGCAGTCACTTGCGGGAAATCACCCTTTGGACGACGTAAACAAAATGAGTGCCAGTGTTCATAAGATGGGCTCTCAAAAAGCTTATGTTAAAAATTTGGTGAAAAAATTCCTAAAAATTACTGTTTTACGAGCGTGAGTTGCACTGTTCCTACGCATGCTCGTAGGTTCGTGAATTTTCAATATTTTCACTCCGGATTTTCAACATTGCCATTTGACCACACTTCCTTATGAGCAGTACAGCTGTCATTTTTCACATCTCACCCAAAATGTGTTTCCGCGCATGTAGCGCACAATGGCGCAGTCGGTGTGTGAAATCAATGTTTGGGACACATTAAGAAACTCACAGTGATACTGTTCATGAGCAGAGGCATTAGAATGGCTATGTTAAAAATTTTGTGAAAAAATTCCCAAAAATTACTATTTTACGAGCATGCGTTGCGCTGTTCCTATGCACGCTCAAAAGTTTGCACATTTTCAATATTTTCACTCCAGATTTTCAACATTGCCATTTTACCACACCACCTTATGAGCAGTACAGCTGTCATTTCTCACTTCTCACCCAAAATGTGTTTCAGCGCATGTAGTGCACAATGGCGCAGTCGGTGTGCGAACTCAATGTGTGGGACACATTAAGAAAATCACAGTCACACTGTTCATGAGCAGAAGTGTTAAAATGGCTATGTTAAAAATTTGTAAAAATTCCCAAAATGACTGTTTACTAGTGTTTGTTGCCTGATCCTCACGCATGCTCATAAGTTTGTAAATTTTCAATATTTTCACTCCAGATTTTCAACATTGTCATTTTACCACACCTCCTTATGAGCAGTATAGCTGTCATTTTTCACATCTCGCCCAAAACATGTTTCTGCCCATGTAGCACACAATGGCACAGTCGGTGTGCAAAATCAATGTATGGGGCACATTAAGGAAATCACAGTGACACTGTTCATGAGCAGAGGTCTTAAAATGGCTATTTTGAAAATTTGGTGAAAAAATTCCTTAAAATGACTGTGTTACGAGTGAGCATTGCGCAGTTTACACACACCCTCGTAAGTTCATGAATTTGTAATATTTTCAGTCCACATTTTCACCAGTGGCATTTTTCCACACTTCCTTATGAACAGTACAGCTGTCATTTTTCACAACATGGCTGAAATATGTTTTCACACTTTCAGCACAGAAATGCGTGGTCGCTGTGGAAAATCATTGTTCAGGACAGATAAAGAAAATCACAGTGACACTGTTCATGACCGGAGGTCCCAAAATGCCTGTGTTGACAATCTGCTGTAAACAATTCCCAAACTAATTACATTATGGGTGCACGTTGCACAGTTTCTACGCACGCTCGTGACTTCACCAGTTTTTTTAATATTTTCACTGCAGATTTTCAACACTGCCATTTTTTACACCTCCCCATGAACAGTACAGCTGTCATTTTTCACATCCTGTTCAGAATGTGTTTTTGCACCTGTGGTAACAAATGCCGTAGTCACTGTGCAAAAGCAGCTTTCCGCTAACAAACTGATATTGCCACTGTTCATGAGGTGGGGGTCACAAAAAACCCATGTTGAAAATTTGGAGTGAAAATACCAACGAATGCATGAGGCATTAAGGTTTCCGACCGTAACACCCCACCCTGTAGAGAATGACAGGCATCAGGGCTGTGACTTGGGATTGTCACCTGCAATGCTCATACCATTCCACCCACACCCTGCAGCCACTGAGAGACATCGAGGTGTGCCTTGGACTCTTCACCCTATTCTCCTATTCCACACCCATCTCACAATATTTTCTGATGAAATGGGGTGTGCATAAGGGCCAAAGACCCCAAGGCACACTGTGACACTTGTCGTGTCTGCACGGTAGGGTGTGGTGAAATGGCGTGGCCGTTATGCCTGATGACCCAAAGGCACACCCCAATGCCTGTCAGTATCTGCAGGGTGGTGATGGGGTTGGCTTCAGTTCAATACTTCACTGCCATTCCTATTATGCAGCTCTGTAACTCCTACACTACCAATGCCAATGCCAGCAAGCAAACATTCGGCATTGACAAATGCTTGTTGATAAATAATCTAGCTTTGGGGTGCCCTCAGATTTACATAGAGTTCCACTCTTCTCACCAGCTACTGCTCTTTCATTTCATTCTATAACATCAATAACACCATTCCATGCTATCCATCTGAATGACCAGGAATGGTGTTCTTGATGCCATAGGATGTCCAGGCAGTATGAAAAGGGGAAGGGGGAAATTATTTAACCAGGAAAGGCACCCTAAGCCAAAGCTTGTTTCTAGGTGCCACCTGGGAGCACAAGGAAGTCAAGTGACTTGCTCAGGGTCACACAGTATGCAAGAGAGAGAGA
This sequence comes from Neoceratodus forsteri, assembly GCA_016271365.2. Taxonomy (NCBI): domain Eukaryota; kingdom Metazoa; phylum Chordata; order Ceratodontiformes; family Ceratodontidae; genus Neoceratodus; species Neoceratodus forsteri. The sequence goes on along the minus strand of CM057456.1, from coordinate 1,099,885,660 downwards.
GCAGCAGCTGATGAGGACAGAGGGTTTCAGGGTAGTTGCAAAGGCAACAAAATTAGGTTATTAATTAAACAAAAATGACCAAAAACATATCAGAATATTGGGTAGAAACGAAAGGGGCAACTGGAGGGCATCTAGAGGTGTAAAAACTGCTTCCTATCACCTTCAATATGTTTTCTTTATTTCTCTTCCCTCTTTTTTTTATCATTAAGGCAATGTACAAAATACAAGACAAACTGTGCATAGATAAATTCTTCCCGTGAGGACCCAGTAGCTCTGCAAGAAGAAAAATTATTCACTGCAAAAATGTTTCTTCTCAGTAATCCCTCTCTATGATTTAAACAAGCATCATCTTCCTGGCAAAGAGTGATGCCCCCGGAGACAGAATCTTATACAAATGATGATATTTAGAACTAAGGTTTAAACTGCACTATGGTCAAGCTTCACTCTAGCCCCTTACGTCAGATTTGTCTCTATAGCTAGAGGGAGCTGTGACTACTAAAACTATCTATATGGCTACCAAAAATTTCTAACATTTTTAAATAGAATTTTTGAAAAACACTAAACAAATTTGAGACAGACATCAGATGGAAAATATATAAAATTAGTTAAACATATGTAACCCTCTTGTGAATGGGGGTTTCTGAACGCTCTCTTGGAGCTCGTTCCCATGCTCCATGCCTGGTTGGTGATCGGCATAAAAGCCGTCTAAAAGGGTAGCAGTGAGCACTTTTAAAAAAAGCCTCCATAAGCGTCTCTTTAAGGGCTGCCTGTTGCAGCCGTGAGTAACTGAAATGGGAGGGGGGCTGTGTGGTTGTATGCCCGAGTCCCGCCCGGGACACCGAAAAAATAACTCCCTTCTGCCATCGCTAGTGGTGCAGAGGGAGTTCTGTTGAAGGATGTGATTGTTGGGAAGGGTGAAAAATAATAATGATAATGTGGTTGTTCTATCCTGCCTTCCTTTTGCAGTGAGGACTGTTCAGTTGTCTCCGCCATTTTGGTCCGGGAACTGTTGAATTGGACCAATCAGTACCTCGGGACCCTACAGAGTTGGCTGACCAATGGGGAAACTGCTTGTCTTTGAGAGAGGTATTATGGGCTATGGCGCTTTTTCCGCACCACTAAGAGCAGGAGAAGTTGACTGGCAGGTGCCGCTAGCCAATAGGAGCGGGTAGTGCCTGAACTGAAGGAGGAGCCCCTTGCTGCTGAGGGCAGATGCGTTGTGGCTCGGGAGAAGAGAGGAGCTCTGTGCTCCTGCGGTGGGGTAGTGTTCGCACAGGAAGCGCGTGAAGGCCTGAGGTGGCCGTTTTTTGCCTTTTGAAAATTTGGACTAAATCCGCCGGCGTGTGGTTGGAGGAGGCTGGTGCCAGCCCAGCTACCTACCAGGCTCAACCTGAGAGGACTGGAGAGAATTGCTGAATCGCGCTCGGTCCATCTGTGATGTTGAAGCTGCCGTTTGCTGCCTGAGTTCTTCTGCAAGTTCGTGAAAGCCTGAAAGCAGCTGCCTGGTATGGTACCCCTCTGTTGTTTGCCATATAAATGTGTGAGGAGGCTGGTGAAACTCAGGCTCAGCCCTGTCAGTTTTGAAGGAATCGTTATTTGCTGGAGTTGTGAGTACTGAAACAGGGTAGCTCCCTGCATAGTGTGTGCACAGTGGTTTCCAGTGTATTATTATAATACGCCAACTGTCTAATTAAACTTTCCTCCTATTCTGACCTGCTCCAGGATTGTAACGTTTATTTGTGTTAAGGGCCTCAACCAGCTGCCACGTTTGGACTAGCCGTTAGGGCTTGGGTACCCAGGGAGAGTAAATCTTAGGGTTGGGCCTGTGCACAGAGCTCTGGGTAGATAATTATAGTATAAGCTAATTAACTTGATTTTCCCCCTTTTCCTTGTTATCTGCCCCCTTTGATAAATCAGATTATTGTGTTGCAACTCCATCCTGGCTGGTTTGTGCATCTCTGGTGAACCGCTACATTGTGACTGTGATATAACCGTACCTTACTTTACAGGGGGTCCCCGGAGTGAGTTGAGAGAAACTATCCGGGGGGGTAGGTGTACTGGTGAAAAGAAAGTGTGAGCCACTAGTGGGACAAAAGGGGGGTTGCAGTAACCCAGAGGGCTGTAACCGAGGCAGTCTTGACCGTATTAACCCCAACCTCTGGGTGGAGGCACCCGTCAACGGATCTGGGCCCCTCACCCTGTCTCAGTGGAGGCAGGCAGGGTTAGTAGCCCTAAGGGTAGCACCCCCTGTGGGTTACAAATTGGAGGCACCGCTGGGATTAGCGTCACCTAGTGGCCAAGTGGGGAAGCACATAAGAAATGGAAAAAATGGAAGGGGATATGTTGGGGAAAATTAAACTGGGACCCATCAAGACCATGGTACACAGACTGATGGGGTGGGGTGAAGCCGAAGAGCTAGACTCCCAGAAGATTGTGTTATTGTTAGATGTGCCTTTGGGAACCTCAACTGCTGACATCATTTCTGCTGCAGAGCGAATAAAATGTTTGGGCAAAGTGGAGGTAAAAGGGCGTATGGCTGATTTGCTTGACCAGACGTTGCAGGTGTTACTTCTATGCAGTGTGGCCATTGACCCCGAGAAGGTACCTCCTGTGATTTATCCAGAGGGTGCTTCACAGGGATGGAGGTTAATTCATATTCGAAGTGGGTCAGTCACTCCTGGGGGGTCTCCTCAAACGAACAGTTTTAAAGACAAACTGGTTAAATTGTTGGCCGTGGGGGGAGAACTACCCAGGAGCTGCTACAAGCCTTAGATTTATCCAGTGATGCTACCCCTCAGGGTTCCCCTAGCACCTCCCCTTGCCCGCCCAAGAGTTCTGTGCTGGCTTCTCTGCACCTGGTGGTCCCACCCATACAGCTCGATTCTTACCGTAAGTTGATACTTTTCTCTGGTACGGTGCCGGTGCCTCCAGGGGAGGATGACCTGGAGGCTTGGATGGACTATGCCACCCCTTTAGTCCAGGAATGGCAATGCTCTGAGGGGGAGAAAAGGAAGAGGCTGATGGAGAGTTTGTGGGTCCTGCTTTAGAAGCCATTAGATTCTTCCAGGCCACCAGTCCAGAAGCCACTGCTGCCGAGTATCTCTCTGCTTTAGAAGGGGTTTTCGGGAGTACAGAGACTGGTGAAGACTTATTATGGAAATTCAGGTCTGCTAAGCAGTGGAGAAATGAGAAGCTGTCCACTTTTGTTACTAGAGTGGAGCGGGCCTTGCAGAAGGCCTATAGAAAAGGGGGAATCACTGCCGCAGCCCTGAATCAGGTCCGTTAGAACATGTTTTAAAATCTGCCAGATTTTCTAGTGTAATATTGCTGAAACTTAAGTTACATGATCGGCGGGCCACCCCGCCTGAATATTGTCAATTAATGAGGGAAATTAGGGAGGTGGAGACTGATGAAGAGGGGTGGGAACCCTGTGTGGGGGCGGTGAACCCTAGTGGGACCCCTGAGCCTAACACCCCTGAGGAGACTGGCCTGTCTGGAGGGTCTGAGGAATCCCCAGATTTTCCAGGTACTGTGGGAATGCAAGTTGTTTCCTCCGACCCCCATGTAGAAAGTGAATTGAGGGCCGAGGTCAGGAATTTACAGGAACTGGTGAGGGACTTGAAGCAATCTACTATGTACCCTGTCAGGTCCGGAGACCCTGAGTCATGCAGAAACCCGAACCCCAGCCAAAGAGAGCCCTCTCACCCCTCTCAGAGCCCCCCACAGATAAGGTGCCCCCCGCAAAATAGTGACCTCCGGGACCCCAAGTTCTGTTATCATTGCGGGGAGGATGGGCATTTCCAACCCGAGTGCCAGAGGCCGGAGGATTTAAGGAAAGTCAATACCAGACTGATTGCCCGACACCGTCAGGCCCAGTCTCGGGCCCCCAGGAAAAGTGTTGTGACGCAGGCCCATGCCCAGCTGGCCCTCAATGCTGCAGCCCCCAACTGGTCTGATGTGGTTGGGCCTTCAATGGAGACCCCGGTGCGGGTAAATGGAATTCCCACTCGAGCTGTATTAGACAGTGGCTCTCAGATAACCATCATGTTTCAGGACTGGTACCAGGCACACTTACCTGAGGTGCCCCTGCAACCTTTGAATGGTCTACATGTGTGGGGGTTGAGCGACAAGGCCTATCCGTATCTGGGATACATCCGAGTCTGGCTATCATTCTCTGCAACTGTGGCTGGGATGAATGAGCAGGTGGAAACCCTAGTTTTAGTTTGCCCACCCACTGGACTGTATGATGGGGTGCCTTTGTTGATTGGCACGAATGCGCATATGTTTGGACGATTGGCCCAATTGTGCTCCGAAAAACAAGCATTCCAGACCGGACGAGCTTTAAGCATACCTGCTGTAATTCAAAGAGCAAGTGCCACTCAGAAGACGGTTAGTCCGGAGGAGCCTGAAGGCCCGGTGGGTGTGGTGTGGAAAAAGGATCCGGCACCGGTGATACTTGCCCCGAATGCCCAATGTGTCCTGCATGGAGAAATACGACTAAAAATGGATGTTAAGAATAAGTTGTTGATGTTGGATGCGCCTGTGGAGGGAAGATTACCTGAGGGACTGTTGGTCAAACCCAGCATCTTGCCGGCTAGAGCTCATGCTTATGTTAAGAGGGTGATGGTTCAAGTGCATAATGTGTCCGACAGAGAGGTTCGAATAAGAAGGGGGGGTGCACCTTGGCAAGCGTACATTGTGCAGATACTGCAGTAATACCAAACAGAAAGGGTTCCAGGACAGATGATAGAATTACTCCTGATTTGTTTGACTTTGGTGACTCCCCGCTGCCAGCTGAATGGAAACAAAGGGTCAGTGAGAGGCTTGCCAAGAGAGACCAGGTTTTCTCCCTGAAAGAGTGGGATGTGGGATGTGTACAGGGGGCTGAGCATCACATTCATCTGCATGATGAAAGGCCTTTCCGAGAGAGATCCCGGCACCTGGCCCCTGCTGATATAGATGATGTAAGGAGACATCTGCAAGAGATGTTGGCTGCTGGTGTAATACAAGAGTCCAGGAGCCCCTATGCCTCCTCCATAGTAGTAGTAAGGAAAAAGAATGGGGCAGTTCAGATGTGTGTAGACTATTGCACTTTGAATCGGCGGACCATTCCGGACCAGTATACCATGCCGTGCATACAAGATGCATTGGATTGTTTAAATGGCAGCATGTGGTTCTCTGTGTTGGATCTTCGCAGTGGATACTACCAGATCCCAATGGCCCCAGACAGCCGGGAGAAGACTGCCTTCATTTGCCCCCTAGGCTTCTATGAGTTTGTTCGGATGCCTCAAGGGATTTCGGGTGCTCCAGCCACTTTTCAGCGCTTGATGGAGCGGGCTGTGGGGGACATGAATCTACTCGAGTGTCTGGTCTATTTAGATGACGTTATAGTGTTTGGCCGATCATTGGAAGAACACGAGCAACGATTATTCAAGGTCTTGGATCGGATGGAGGATTTCGGCCTCAAGTTGTCTATCGACAAGTGTCAATTCTTCCAGACTTCTGAGAAATACATGGGCCACATAGTGTCCACTGAGGGCATAGAGACTGACCCTAGCAAGGTGGAGGTGTTGACCATTTGGCCTCAACCCAGGAATTTGAAAGAGCTGCAATGATTCCTGGGGTTTTGTGGATACTATAGGCGGTTTGTTAAGGACTATTCTCGAGTGATTCGCCCCCTCCTCAACCTCACTCAGGGGTATCCGCCTACGTACAAAAGGTATAAGAAGGTTGTGCACTCTGAGACTGAAAAGAAGTATTTCTGGCCGAACGATGTGTTTGGGGATCGCTGGACTGCTGAGTGTGAGGAAGCCTTCTATGACATCATATATCAACTTACCCATGCCCCAGTGCTGGCCTATGCTGACCCGGCCAAGCCATACATTCTTCATACCAATGCCAGTCTACAAGGATTGGGGGCTGTGTTATACCAGGAGCACTCGAATGGTTTGAGGCCTGTAGTGTTTGCCAGCAGAAGCCTGACGCCTTCAGAAAAAAATTATCCGGTGCACAAACTAGAGTTCCTGGCTCTGAAGTGGGCCATTGTCGATCAGTTTCATAACTATTTGTATGGTGCCAAAATATTGGAAAAGACTGAAAACAGCCCTCTGACTTATGTTCAGACCTCTGCCAAGTTGGATGCCACTGGTCATAGGTGGCTCTCTGCCTTGGCCACCTACGACTATGCTGTGGAGTACAGGGCGGGCCTGAACCATATAGATGCGGATGCTCTCTCTCTCGGAGGCCTGTGCCACAGACTGATTGGGTCAGGTTGTCCAAACCTGACATAAGAGCTCTCTGCCAGAAATTTGACAAAGAGAAACAGGTGTCTCCTGACATGGTGGACTGTGTGGTGGATTGTTTGGGGCCATCCGAAAACTGCCTACCTGCTGCCTACTGTCATTTCTCTGCATTAGACACTAGCTCCCTGCCCCAATTCAACAATGATAGTCTCCAACAGGCTCAATCCTGTGACCCTATGATAAAAGTGGCTGTGGAGGCTGTGCAGGCCGGGAGGGATATGTCCAAGTTATGTTCCATTGATCTAAGGGCTGCCTTGTTGTGTAAAGAGGGGCCTAAATTGAAGCTGATTAACCAACTACTATACAGAGAGACTGTGAATAAGGAAGGCCAGGTAGACAAACAACAACTGGTGCTGCCCTCAGCTTTTAGAGAACTGGTCTTAAGGTCCTTGCATAATCAAATGGGGCATCTCGGCATAGACCGAACACTTGATCTAGTACGGGCTCGATTTTACTGGCCAAAAATGAGTACGGATGTAGAGCAATATGTCAAGACCTGTAGCTGCTGTTTGCAAAGGAAAGCTCTACCTCAGAGAGCTGCTGCCCTAGTCACCATTACCACTAGTGCCCCTATGGAATTGGTCTGTATTGATTTCTTGAGTCTAGAACCCGATCTGAAAAGTGTCAGTAACATATTGGTGGTCACTGATCATTTTACCCGGTATGCACAGGCCTTCCCGACTAAGGATCAGAAAGCAACCATGGTGGCTAAGATACTTGTTGAAAACTTTTTTGTCCACTACGGGGCCCCGCAGCAGATCCATTCCGACTAGGGAAGAGATTTTGAGAGCCGCTTGATCAAAGAGATGTTGTCTTTGTGGGGGGTACGGAAGTCAAGAACCACCCCCTACCATCCTCAGGGAGCTCTTCAGCCTGAAAGGTTTAACCGTACATTGCTTGACATGTTGGGCACATTGCAACCGAAAGACAAACCGAGATGGAGCCAGCAGATTAGCACCCTAGTTCACGCTTACAACTGTACGAAAAGTGACGCCACAGGATTTTCCCCATACCGACTAATGTTCGGGAGACAGGCTAGGCTGCCAGTGGATGTGTGTTTTGGGGTTTCCCCTGACGGAGTGCAAGCAGAGAACCATTTACAGTATGTACAGAAACTAAAGGCCCAATTAAACCATGCCTACCAACTGACCCAGACCATGGCTGCTAAACGAAACCTGGCCAACAAGGAAAGATATGATAAGAGAGTGAAAACAATGGAGCTAAAAGAAGGGGACAGAGTATTACTAAGGAATCTGGGACTGCCTGGGAAACATAAAATTGCTGACAGATGGCATCACCTTCCCCACATTGTTGTGGGAAAATTGACAGACTTGCCTGTATATAAAGTGCAGCCTGAGAACAATTCCAAAGATGTGAAACTATGCACAGGAATCATCTGCTGCCAATCGGGCAAATCCTGATTGAAGCGGAATCTCCGATTGCCTCCCCCTCCAGGCCTATGACTAGATCTGCTGCCAAGAAAAGCACCAAGCCTGTTGATTCTTCAACAGGCCAACCCAGAGGGCCTCGCTCAACATCTGCAGAGGGAAATGATCAACCTATGGTGCCAAAAGACGATGAAGATGATATTGAATACTATCCCTCTTATGAACTGAGTCAGTTATTTCGGGGCAATCCCCTTGTTAACTCTGGAGATGAGGTTGGGCCTTCTGGACTGTCTAAGCCCCCAGCTTTGTCTTCAGAGCCCATGTTTCCAGAGCTAGAATTGGGTAGCAGCAATGCCCAGGGGGTGGGATCCTTGAGCATGGCTGAACTGTCTGGCCTGGCTGACTTATCTGACTTTTCAGAAGAAGAGAGTGAGATGGGGAAACGAACCAGTGATTTGCCAGATCCGGAAGAATATTTTGAATGCCCTGATGGTTCCTCATCTGTACCTAGACAGCCCCCGGCTGAGTCCAGTGGGGTTGGGTCCTGGGGTAGAAGGTCAGGCCCCCAATAGTACTATGAGCACTGGGCCCTTTTCCCCTGTAGAGATTCCCGTTGCTAATGTCAATGAAACTGAATTGGAATCAGGGCCTGTTTCAGGATCTCTTGAGACCCCTAGGTGCTCCAGCCGGGAAGTACGGCCGGTAATAAAGTTGAGTTATGAGTCTCTGGGTCAGCCAGTAGACTTGCCCTTAAATGTGGTCCACAAAGGGGTGTATGTGTCCCCGAGTTCCTTGCCTAAGCTAGCCTTGGGGGATGACTCCAGACTGTTAGTATTACCCTTCGAGTGCGGTGCCCCTGCTTTAGGTAACCCACCCGTAACTGAAAGGGAGGGGTTCCCCCAGTCCTGGTGTCATGAGCAGGAGCTAATGACCTGAGTTAAGAAAGGGAACTAGAGTTTGTGTGTATAATGTTGTATAAACCATAGTACATTGTGAATATAATATTCATGTATGTAATGCAATGTGTGATATAGTGTTAACTAAGATATTTGCCCTCAAGTAATTCAAAGGTGACTACTTGACGTGGACGCCAAGTTTTTCCAGGTCAGGGAGGGTGTAACCCCCTTGTGAAAGGGGGTTCCTGAACGCTCTCTTGGAGCTCGCTCCCATGCTCCATGCCTGGTTGGTGATCGCATAAAAGCCGCCTGTGTGGGTAGCAGTGAGCCAAAAAAGCCCACAAGCTGCCTTTAAGGGCTGCCTGTTGCAGCCGTGAGTAACTGAAATGGGAGGGGCTGTGCGGTTGTATGCTCCGAGTCCCCCGGGACACCGGAAAATAACTCCCTTCAGCCATCGCTAGTGGTGCAGAGGGAGTTCTGTTGAAGGATGTGATTGTTTGTTGGGAAGGGCGAAAAATAATAATGATAATGTGGTTGTTCTAACCTGCCTTCCTTTTGCAGTGAGGACTGTTTGGTTGTCTCCGCCATTTTGGTCCGGAACTGTTGAATTGGACCAATCAGTACCTCGGGACCCTACAGAGTCGGCTGACCAATGGGGAAACTGCTTGTCTTTGAGAGAGGTGCTATGGCGCTTTTTCCACACCACTAAGAGCAGGAGAAGTTGACTGGCAGGTGCCGCTAGCCAATAGGAGTGGGTAGTGCCCGAACTGAAGGAGGAGCCCCTTGCTGCTGAGGGCAGATGCGCTGTGGCTTGGGAGAAGAGAGGAGCTCTGTGCTTCTGTGCTGGGGTAGTGTTCAAGGCTGAAGCGGGTGAAGGCCTGAGTGGCCGCTATTTTGAAATTCGACTAAATCCGGCCGGGCGTGGTGGTCGGAGGAGGCTGATGCCAGCCCAGCTACCCACCAGGCTCAACCTGAGAGGACTGGAGAGAATTGCTGAATCGCGCTCGGTCCGTCCGTGATGTTGAAGCTGCCGTTTGCTGCCCAAGTTCTTCTGCAAGTTCGTGAAAGCCTGAAAGCAGCTGCCTGGTATGGTACCCCTCTGTTGTTTGCCATATAAATGTGTGAGGAGGCTGGTGAAACTCAGGCTCAGCCCTGTCAGTTTTGAAGGAATCGTTATTTGCTGGAGTTGTGAGTACTGAAACAGGGTAGCTCCCTGCATAGTGTGTGCACAGTGGTTTCCAGTGTATTATTATACGCCGACTGCCTAATTAAACTTTCCTCCTATTCTGACCTGCTCCAGGATTGTAACATTTCTTTGTGTTAAGGGCCCCAACCAGCTGCCATGTTTGGACTAGCCATTAGGGCTTGGGTACCCAGGGAGAGTAAATATTAGGGTTGGGCCTGTGCACAGAGCTCTGGGTAGATAATTATAGTATAAGCTAATTAACTTGATTTTCCCCCTTTTCCTTGTTATCTGCCCCCTTTAATAAATCAGATTATTGTGTTGCAACTCCATCCTGGCTGGTTTGTGCATCTCTGGTGAACCGCTACATTGTGACTGTGATATAACTGTACCTTACTTTACAGGGGGGTCCCCGGAGTGAGTTGAGAGATACTATCCGGGGGGTAGGTGTACTGGTGAAAAGAAAGTGTGAGCCACTAGTGGGACAAAAGGGGGGTTGCAGTAACCCAGAGGGCTGTAACCGAGGCAGTCTTGACCGTATTAACCCCAACCTCTGGGTGGAGGCACCCATCAACGGATCTGGGCCCCTCACCCTGTCTCAGTGGAGGCAGGCAGGGGTAGTAGCCCTAAGGGTAGCGCCCCCTTGGGGTTACACATACTTAACTGACCACATTTCACAATTTACAAGGAACTGCAATAGTGATGCTCAAGCAACCTTAATGAAAAGAACTGATTCATGTGTGAACTTATTTTCAGGTTCTGGAAGGGAAGACAGTGTTAGGGAGTGTAAATCCCTGAGATCCCTGAGAAGAAAGAACATTACTACAGTAAGTTTTTCTTCTAACCCCTGGAATCCCTTACTGATGTTTTACACTAGCAGACTCTTCAGCAGTACCTTGGGAGGCTGGATCCAGAACCTACTTAGGAAAAAGGTTCAAAGGTTCTGTAAGACAGCAGTTCCAAAGCTGGCATCCCTTCTAAACTGTATGTCCAGACAACAGTGCTTTGTGAAGATGTACACTGTTATACAGGTAGCTGCTCTGCAAATGTTCAGTAGCGGGATGCCTCTTGCAGATGCCACAGAGGCAGAGGCACTCCTTGTGTAATGTGCACTTAGGTCTCTGGGGGATATTTTCCAAGCCCTTTCATAGCAAAACTGTATGCAAGAGACTTTCCAGCAAGAGGCAGTTCTCTTGGTTGCTGGTTTACCTTTGTCCACTTCACCATAGTTAACAAAAAGCTGAGTGCCCTGTGCCCTCCCATCCTTTGTCCAGTCCCGGTAGATGCCCGGTATGCACTTCAGAGCTACAGTATGCTGTGCAATTTCTGCCCACCTGGGCCGGAATGCTGAGGGTACAGCACAGGAAGGGCAACTCACTGGCTCATGTGGAATTCTGATACTACCCTAGGTAGGAACTTCCTATTGATTCTAAGGACTACCTTGTCCACAGGGAAGATTATCTAGTTGGTTCTCAGCAGAGTGCTTACAGTTCATATACCCTCCTAGCAGATGTCATGGCAATCAGGACAAGCATTTGTCAATGCCGAATGTTTGCTTGCTGGCATTGGCAGTGAAGTATTGAACTGAAGCCAACCCCACCACCACCCTGCAGAGACTGACAGGCATTGGGGTGTGCCTTTGGGTCGTTAGGCATAACGGCCACGCCATTTCACCACGCCCTACCCTGCAGACACCGACAAGTGTCACAGTGTGCCTTGGGGTCTTTGGCCCTTATGCTCACCCCATTCCATCAGGAAATACGGTGAGAAGGGTGCTGTATAGGAGAATGGGGTGAACTTTGGGGCCTAAGAGTCCAAGGCACACCTTGATGCCTGTCACTGGCTGCAGGGTGTGGAATGGTATGAGCATTACAGGCGAGAGTCCCAAGTCACATCCCTGCTGCCTGTCAGTCTGTACAGGGTGCGGCGTTATGGTCGGAAACCATAACGCCTCAGGCGTTTGTTGGCATTTTCACTTCTAATTTTCAACATGGGTTTTTTGTGACCCCCCCACCTTATGAACAGTGGCAATATCAGTTTCTTAGCCGAAAGCTGATTTTGCACAGCGACTACGCCATTTGGCACCACAGGTGCGAAAACACATTTCGAACAGGATGTGAAAAATGACAGCTGTACTGTTCATGGGGAGGTGAAAAATGTCAATGTTGAAAATCTGCAGTGAAAATATTAAAAAAAACTGGTGAAGTCACGAGCGTGTGTAGAAAATGAGCAACGCACACCCGTAATGCAATTAGTCAGCAGATTGTCAACACAGGGATTTTGGAACCTCCGCTCATGAACAGTGTCATTGTGATTTTCTTAATCTGTCCCGAACACTGATTTCCCACAGCAACTACGCATTTCTGCGCTGGAAGTGCGAAAACACATTTCGGCCATGGTATGAAAAATGACAGCTGTACTGTTCATAAGGAAGTGTGGAAAAATGCCAGGGTGAAAATCTGGACTGAAAATATTAGAAATCCTTGATCTTATGAGGGTGCGTGGAAACTGCGCAATGGTCACTTCTAACACAGTCATTTTATGGACTTTTGTCACCAAATTTTTAACAGCCATTTTAACACCTCTGCTCATAAACAGTGTCACTGTGATTTTCTTAATCTGTCCCAAACATTGATTTTGCACACTGACTGTGCCATTGTGCGCTACATAAGTGGAAACACGTTTTGGGCTAGATGTGAAAAATGACAGCTGTACTGCTTATAAGGAGGTGTGGTAAAATGGCAATGTTGAAAATCTGGAGTGAAAATATTGAAAATTCACGAACTTGCTAGCGTGTGTAGGAACAGCGCAACGCATGCTCAGAACAGTCATTTTGGATGTTACTAATTTTAACATAGGGTTTTTAGGCCTACCTCATGAACTGTGACACTGTCGTCTTGTAAATTGGTCCCAAAAGGTGGTTCCACACAGTGACCGCGAATCACCTTTCGGGCCTGATTAACAAAATAACAGCGACAGAATTCATGAGGTGGGGTCCCAAAAACCCCATGTTGAAAATTTGGTGAAAATGTTCCCAAAAATGCCTGAGATGTGCATCAAAGTTGAAAACCTATTTATTCCATTATATAGCTTACCGGCATTTCCTCAGTTCGCGGTCGGCTTTGAAGAGTGCAGACGTGTTCCTGGTCCACCGAAGATCATCGTGCCAGACTCCAGAGGTAAGTATGGGGTGAGGTGGGGGTGTGGGGAGGTAGGGTGCGCGGAGGGTGGGTGCGAGTGGGGGGAGGTGGGTCAGGACAGTCAGCAAGGGAAGGTTGTTTCTTTTCAGGTGCTTTTCTTTTTAGGACGACGATGCGGGACTTGTGCCTCGCTGGGGTGGGCTCCCAACGTGGCAGCTGGAAGGCTGTTTGGGGGGCAGTGGAGCCGATGGGGGATTGGGCACCCCCACCGGCTATACGGACTGTTGCCACGCTGGGGTGGGCTCCAGGCGTGGCACCCGGTAGTCTCTTGGGGGGGGTAAACAGTGGAGCCGACGGGTGAATGGGCACCCCGTTGGCCATACAGAATGTTGCCTTGCTGGGGTGGGCTCACAGCTTGGCACATGGGAACTCTGTTAGAGGCACAGCAGAGCTGGCGAGAAGTTGGGCACCCCGTCAGCCATACAGTGTGTGCGTGGGGGGGGGACGCAGGAGCACGCAATATGCGTGTGTGTGTGTGAGGAGCGCATGGGCACGCACGATCTTATCGCTACTCATTGAAGCGTAGCTCTCCCTTTCAACTGTACGGCACTGCATTTTCAACTGCTGTCACAGACAGCTGCAGCATTCATTGGCGAACTGTGGCCGCGCCTGCAAACACGCTGACTGAATTGGAAGACAGGTTGCCACACCTACGAAAACTCGGATGATGGCACTATGTTTCTTGCACATGTGTGCAAGCAAACATAAAAATGGTTTTCAGCGTGACATGTTTTAAATCAGCAGAAGCCATAGTTCAAAGGGGGCCTCCATCAGTTGGGCAAGATAGCTGTTCGAGTCCCATGGTGGGGACTCGGTCACCCTCAGGTGGGCATAGGTGACATAGGCTTTTAAGGAACCTTTTAAAAATAGGTTGAAAGGCTAGTGACTTGTCCTCGCATGCTGATGTGTAAGCCGGCACTGCTCCTAGATGTTTTCTTGCCCCCAGGACCCTCCTTTCTACACCATTTTGGACTAGTTTTGGACTTATGAACTAATAGAAGTCACATGAACTTTTACATGGACTTTGCGATTACAGTAATCACTAATTACTAATGAAATGAGTGCTATACACTGACAACAATGACTCTGTATAACTATATAGTACAAGACATCTATATTTGTTATAATTTGCCATGAGTACCTGATTTCTTTATTGCTTTATGCTGTGCATTTTAGGGTTTACCTTTCACCCAGTTCAGCAAATGCTGTTCTGTATTGTGTTACCTTTCACCTAGACAGCCTCTGTAATACAGAAGAAAAAATTACTCACCTTAGTAATTGCTTTTCTTCTCATGGAGTCTTGCTATATTAGGACCATAGCAGTCATTCCCCCAGTCTTGAACTGCCCCGGAGAGGAAACAGTTAACTCCAGAGTGATCTGGAGTTCCACAGCGCGAGGGCGCTGTTCAAAGCTCTATCTGGCCAGTTTCAAATGAAACTGCCAGGTTCTTTACGGAGCTAAACTAACATAGCAAGTCTGTGTGGAAAAGCTCTACACTAGCCATTGGCTACCTATCATTAGAAGAATAAAGAACAATCACAGAATAACAACAATATTTATTGTTAGGAACACTCCTTACAAGCACTAATAGGACCCCTCTCCCCAAAAACTCAAGTCTAGAGAGGGGACCCTCTACCACTTAACAAAAACAGAAATACCTAGTTCCCTAACCCAACTAGAGAGACTAAAATGGCATGACACAGTGCTTGCACTAATTTGCCAACCCCATACCCAAGTAGGAGTTCTGAGAGGGGTAGGAGGGAGGGTTGTCCTAATATAGCAAGACTCCATGAGAAGAAAAGCAATTACTAAGGTGAGTAATTTTTTCTTCAAACACCATGAAGTCTTGCTATATTAGGACCATTGCAGATACACAGCAGTACCTCCATGGAGGGGTCAGAACCTACTTAGGAAATAGGCTCTGAAGAACAGCTGTGCCAAACGAGCATCTCTCCTGGACTGGACGTCCAGGAATAATGCTTGGTAAAGGTGTGAACTGTTTCCAGGTAGCAGCTTGACAAATTTCCAAAATGGGAATATCTCTAGCAGCCGCTAGAGATGCAGCTGTACCCTGGTGGAGGGCCTCAGTCCTGAGGGGGCTCCTTACCTAGTTTTTGGTAACAGAACTGATACAAGAGACAATCCACCTTGCAATTGTCCTCTTAGTGGCAGGTCTCCTTGCCAACCTCTCCATAGGTAAGGAAGAGTTGGAGGATTCGAACCTGTGACCCTTGGCACGTTCCACATAGTAGCTTAGGGCTCTTTTAACGTCCAGGCTGTGTAGTTTCCTCTCACCCGAGGAAGAATGCTCAGTGAAAACACTGGGAGAGAAATGGACTGGTTCAGATGAAAATCTGAAACCACTTTGGGTAAAACTTTCTGTTAGTCCTGAGGACTACCTTATCCCTGTGAAAAGAAATAAAACCTTTTCCACCGAAAGGGCTTGCAATTCACTTATACGTCTGGCAGAAGTGATAGCCACTAGAAAAACAGTTTTCCAAGTTAAATACTTGAGATCTGCAGAAGAAAGGGCTCAAAGGGAGGTTGCATTAACTGAGCAATGCAAACATTCAGGTCCCAGGCAGGGCTGGTTCCCCAAAGGAGGGTTAGTATGAAGTAACCCCTTAAAAACTTAGAAAACACAGGGTGAGAGGAAAGAGAAACAGGCTTCCCTGGGAAACAAAGGCAGAAACAGCTGCCATATGAACCTTCAAGGTAGCTGGTCTAAGGCCTAGGGAATTTAGATGGGCCAAATAGTCCAGTAAAGTGGCCAGGTCAGCAGATTCTGGCACAATTTGTTTCTCCGACACCAGAAGGAAAACCTCTTCCACTTAGAATTGTAAGTAGCTCTGGTGGAAGGCTTCCTAGAAGCCTTTAAAATATCCATGACCCCTTGAGAAAGGTGTAAATCAGCAATTCTAATTCCTCAAGAACCAAGCCTTGAGGTGGAGGGATTTGAGGTCCGGTACCACACTCTCCTGTACAGGTCAGCAAGTCGTGGGTCCTGGGCAAGGTTAGGGAGGGTGGATTGTCAGGGACAGGAGAAGAGGATACCAGGGCTGTCTGGCCCAGTCTGGAGCGATCAGAACCACTTTGCAGGGCTGAGTTCTGATTTTCACCAATACCCTGAAGAGGAGAGGAAGGGGAAAAGACATAGGAATTTCCCTTCCAATCCAGCAGGAAGGCGCCAGGGGACTGAGCCCAGCACTGGAGGCCTGCAACAAAAAGAGGAAGTTGATGGTTGTCTGGGGCTGCGAAGAGATCTATCTGAGGGTACCCCATCTGGCAAAAGACCGACCCCAATACCTGAGGATTCAGAGACCATTCGTGATGGCCTGGGAAATCCTGCTGAGAGCATCCGCCAGGACATTGTCCTTTCCTGGAAGGTGAATTGCGACCATCAGGAGGTAAGCGAGTAAGCCAGAGACCACAACTTCATTGCTTCGGTGCACAAGGCTGATGACCGAGTGCCCCCTTGCTTGTTGATGTACCACATTGTTGTGGTGTTGTCTGTCCTGATTTGAACTACTTTGTTCTGGACAACAGCTGAAAAAGCCCGAAGAGCTAAAAGAACAGCTCTGAGTTCCAAAAGATTGATGTGGAGCAGAGATTCCTGGGGGGACCACACTCCTTGAGTGGAAAGGTCGCCCAAGTGAGCCCCCCACCCTAAC
The DNA here is from genome assembly GCA_016271365.2 of Neoceratodus forsteri. Taxonomy (NCBI): domain Eukaryota; kingdom Metazoa; phylum Chordata; order Ceratodontiformes; family Ceratodontidae; genus Neoceratodus; species Neoceratodus forsteri. The sequence goes on along the minus strand of CM057456.1, from coordinate 1,099,869,019 downwards.
AGGGAGGCATCCGTGGTGAGGGTGAGGGAGTGTGAAACGGGTAGAAAGGGAACCCCTTGAGACAGATTGCCTTGATCCTGCCACCACTGAAGGGCCAGGATCAGGGTTTTGGTCACCGAACTAATTTGGTAAGGGGTCCCTCCTTTGGGACCAATAGGACCTCAAGTGGAACTGAATGTCCCTCATCTGAAATCTTGCTCCCTGCACGACAGCTGTGGAAGCAGCCATGTGCCCTAGGAGTTGCAGAAAATGCCTTGCTGGTCGAGAGACCCGCAGGGTAAAGGAGGATGCCAGGGCAATGAGCCTGTCCGCTCTTTCCGAGGGGAGAAATGCCCTGGCTAACTTTGTGTTCAACTCTGCACCTATGAAAGTTAGAACCTGAACAGGTTCCAGAACTGACTTTGGTAAGTTCAGCAGGAACCCCAGGGAAGTGAGAAGCTGCTGGGTGACCTGCAAGTGAGATTTTACCTGGTCTGGAGACTGACCCACTAGTAGCCAGTCGTCCAGGTAGGGAAACACAGCAATCCCTTGCCTTCTTAAATGAGCCACTACCACAGCTAGACATTTTGTGAATACCCTTGGCGCGAGGTTAGGCCAAAGGGCATTGCCTGAACTGGTAGTGGCCGAGAGCAGTTCGAACCTGAGGTACTTTCGGTGAGAAGGCCTGATCATGACATGTAAATACGTCCCTGAGGTCCAGGGAAGCTAACCAGTCCCCTGGCCTCAGGGAGGCAAAATCATTGCTAGAGTTAACATTTTGAACTTTGGCTTTAATAGATGTCTGTTCAGGTACCTTAAGTCTAAGATGGGCCATTCTCCTGTCTTTTGGGGTAAGAAAATATCTTGAGTACAGTCCCTTGCCCTGATGGCAAGGGGAACCCTTTCCACTGCTTTGCAATTCAGGAGGAAGAAACTTCTGCTTCCAAAGCAAGGGCTTCTGAAGAGTTTGCGGTGGAAATTGCCTGGCTCTCATCTTTGGGAACTGTTTGAAGCTGAGAACCAGGCCTTGGCTTACTACTTCCAGAACCCACCTGTCCGAAGTTAAGGACAGCCAGTTCTGGCTGAATAAGCCAACCTGCCCCCACTGGTACAGGAGACTGGCCCTGGGCACCCCATCAGGGTGCCTGCTTGGCAGGAGCTTTAGGCTGAGGGGAAGGCGACTGTCTCCCTGTGCCCCGTCTACCTCTGCCTCTGAAAAAACCCCGCTGTGAAAAAGCAGAGGAGGCTTGAGCTTGGTAAAAAGGCCTGTAGAAAGGCCTACCCCTGCCCCTGGGGGCATGCCTTTGTGGAGTGGCATGCCTTTCCTTAGCTTGGGCACTTTTGTAGGTAGTTCTATATTCATCCATCTTTTTCATATAATTTTCTGTTTGATCACCAAACAGAGAATTTCCCGATACAGGAAAATCCATAGCCTTTGACTGAGTATCTTGGGACAGATTAGTGCATCTGAGCCATGCCAACCTACGGAAAGCTACAGAAGTGGCCATGACCCTAGAGGAAACATCATTAACATCAACAGCAGTATGAAATTGAACTTTAGAGGCTTCAATGCCATCAGCAGCCACTTGTTCCAACTCACTAGCCAGCTGGCCCTGGGCCTGCTTAGCTAACTGCAATATAGTGTCCCATCTAGATTTCTGATATCTAGCAACATAAGCCATATAATTAGCCTGCCTGAGTCCCAAAGAAGCTGCCATATATTGCTTTTTTCGCCATGGCATCAATCTTCCTGGAATCCTTTGTCAGAGGATGTGAGGCCAGGGAATATTAGCCTTGTCACAGGCTGCAGCTTGTACCACACCTACATGACTACACTGCTCAGTGAGGAAGTCTGTATCCGAGCCTGACAAAGTATACCTTCTGTCCATTTTTTATCTACAGGAGGGACAGAATGAGGATTTTTAAAATCTTTGTTGTTTGCTTCCAAATGACTTATGCAAAGGAATAGACAACCTCCTAGTCTCTGGAATATCCATCATTTCCACATAATCAGGCTCCTCTTGCTCATCCACAGCCTCTTCTAAGGAAGCTGGAGGGTTTCTGCCACCTTTTGTAAAACATAAACAGAGAAGGGACTCAGACAGCATAGGGGAGATTCTAAAGGTCTATCTGGAGAGATGTCCGTTCAATGGGCACGTCCAGACCTTCCCAATCACAAACATACTGATCAAAATCCTCCTCCCCTCATGTGGCTCATAAAAATCCTCAACATCATAATCCTGAACCACTGAGACTGAACGAGCCACCCTTTTCCCAGATGCAGGGGCTCGGCAGCCTGAGACAAAGACTGGACAATCTGAATGGCTTTAGTATCTCTGCAGCAGTTGGAGAACAATTTTGTACTCCAGACTGCTGATTTCTTTGTCTTTTGCTGGGACTGGTTCCTCTGAACCAGCCTTCCTTTGCCCGAGGAAGTCTCGCCTGGTCAGAGGGCACTCCCTCTGGTCTAGTGGGTACTGGACCGGCAGGCCATCCGGTCAGCGGACTTTTGGCCTCTCGTTCCCTGAGCCGCCCAATCTCTTTTCCAGGGTGGCTGCAGGAAATTTTACACACCTGGCAGTCTGACAGGAGGTGGTCAGCCCAGACAATAAACACAAGTGGTGTGTGGTCAGCCTTGGCAAAGGCTTCCCCACAGACATCACAGTGTTGAAACCCAGTGGGCCGGTTTTTCTTTTGGGTTTCTCAGACATAATGCCAGCCTAACCAAAAACTTGCCCTTTTGATGGCAGTGCCAGGCAAGACACCCTATCGGTTCCTAACCGTGTCACGGGTATTTGAAAAAACCCCAATAAAGTTAGGTTTTTTTAGAACCGATAAGAACCGGGAACCGCACTCTAAAAGCCAACTAAACAGTTTAAAACATGTATTTCAACCAACCGATCGGTTCAAAACCGAACCGATAATGACTTTCCACACAGACTTAATTTCTGTACTTACGGTTACCAGATAGAGCTTTTTTAATCGAAATGCGGTAAAATAAATACTTATTGCCGGTTCAATGAACCGAAAATACTCGCTTGAACCGCGAAATGAACCGAGCTGAAGGAGCTGATATCCGGAGCGACTGTTCAGTGAAGCGGAGTAAAGAATCTGGCAGTTTCATTTGAAACTGGCCAGATAGAGCTTTGAACAGCGCCCTCGGGCTGTGGAACTCCAGATCACTCTGGAGTTAACTGTTTCCTCTCCGGGGCAGTTCAAGACTGGGGGAATGACTGCTATGGTCCTAATATAGCAAGACTTCATGGTGTTTGAAATGTTCCTTCTAATTGTTTCCAATATACGAGTACCATCTCGCTGAAACAAGCATAAACTGACTCATTTCTAATGCCACAGTGCCATCCAGTGGCATCGTCAGATAACCTTACTTCAGCAATTTTGGTTGCATCAGCCAGTCTCATGATATGATGTAGTTAGAGTCTGCAACATTATTTTCGCAACATTTACCAATAAACACACTGTCTTATGTGTATGCCTATTGTTAGATTTCTTAGATCCTTTGTGCTATGTGCGATGCTACCTCTTTCATGTAACATTATTTTCTGCGCAGACGAGCACACCATACAATCTTAACCAATCCAAGACTTGTATTGTGCTCCACCACCATTTCCTATGTCTCCTATATAAGCTGATGTTATGCATTTGCTAATTGAGTCGAATTTTCTTCTATGTGCTGCTTTCTGCAGATTGTTTGAGTCTGTGTAAGCTATGGCTCCCCACAAAAAGTAGATGCAAGTATTTGGCAACTTACCTTATGTGTACTGTACCTTAATAAATTCCCTTTTCCTGTGATTCTGGTGGCTGTTTTCTTTTGGGCAAATAACTGCAAATTGCTCCTACAAATGAAAATTACGTATCTACCGTAATTGTTGATCTTTCTGTGTATCTTCACCATCCATCACTATTTGGGTATAGCTCACTGGAGCTAGGACCCCTCGGGTGACTTTTTTTTTTCTCTATGGGAGGAGTCGACGTCGGGCTGGTGCCGCCCTCAAGGCCGGCGTTCTTCGTGGCACTCGAGGGTTGGCAGTTAACTGTTGTTGACTCCGCCCCAGCCCCAGCCCCAGTTCTGACATGCCGGAGAGTGTATGGAAGGGAGGGTGGGATGAGGCAAGAGAACCCAAGAGATAGATAAAAGATAAGAAAAATAAACCAAAAGGAGAAATAAATGATTGAGGCGGCAGAGGAAGGAAAACTTAGAAAGGGACATTGGGGAGAGAAAGAGGGGCCCCAATCTCTGGAAGGAGAAGAAGGATAAGAGAGCGAAGGAAAAGAAGTGAGGAAGGAAGGGGAAAAGAACAAGCAACGCAACCTCAGAACGGAGATGCACAATGTTTTTTTTTTAGGATTAAGGTCCAGACCTGGACTATGAAAGCCGGCTGCAAGAGAAAACCTGCAGCGAGGGTCAGAAGACCAGCTAGGAGTAGTGCAGGCTGAGGTTGCGTCCCAACTCTTCCCCCTCTCTCACCAACTAAGTTTTTTTTTTTTTTTTTAAAGCAACCAGAGGTTAGAAAAAACAAGGTGGCCTCAAGTTGAGGTCACTAAAAAAACCTTAAAAATAGAATGGGGGAAGAAGATCCTCTTCACACTCCAAAACCCCTCTGAAGAGGGAAAGGATGGAGGGGCTTCCTCCAAACTCAGAAAAGTAAAGACATACTTCCCCCCCCGTTTGTCTCACATCCCCCTCCTGCCTACATACTAGGAAGAGGAGGGAGGGAGAAACACACATGAGGGAGAGGGGAGGAGTCCAGAGACTGAGGCCTCGGGGGAAGGAGGGTGGGATTTAGTGATGAATGGTGAAGATACACAGAAAGATCAAAGGGGGCGGCTCCCAGAACACCCTAAGGGACCAAGTCCCTTAGCCTCCAGTGGGTGATATACTGAAGGAGAGAACCCTTACAGGCCTGGAGAGGCCTGAGATTGGTCCGGGTGAGATGGGGATCCCCCCGAGGGGGAAGGAAGGTGCCCCGAAAGTCGCAGTCTCACTCGATGGGAGAAGAGGTGGGTTCTCTGGTAGGTGGAGTAAATCACCCTATGCTGGGCCAGGGGCGACAACCGGGATAGGCGAAGCCATGCCGTCCGCCGAAGGCAGATCGCTGTTCCTACCACTCTGGAAGCTACCTCACTGGCATCATAAGATGCCCTTGCTTGGTGCCCTGCTAGCTCCAGGCCTCACACAGAGAGGGCGATGGCTTGCCTGGCTTCCTCCGAATCAGGCATCGAAGCTAGGAGCTGTCCTAGCCTGGACCACAAGAACCTGTCATAGGCTGCAAAGTGGGCCTGATGTGTAGCAATTGAAAGGGAGATCCATGCCGAGTAGAGTACTAGTCTCCCCCAGAAGTAGAAATCTGCAGAGTCCGAATCTGGAGGGCTGTCACAGTAGGGGGTGCGAGGCCTAGAGGGGGTGTCCAGGGAGGTTAACCCTGAAGGGGGGGGTTATGCAGAGAACCTGGAGACCCAGGGGGAGCACAATACCGCTGGCTTAAGTCCCTTGGGGCTGGAACAGTGGAGAAGGGACGAAGCCAGAGCCAATGCAACGCTTCCTGAAAAGGAATCAGTCAGGTGGGCACCACCAAGTGGGCCACACTGAAGTCACCCAAGAAGGTGCATGTCACATGCTCAGGATTGCTTATAGGTACGGGGTCAGGTGGAGCTTATCCAACATCCTCACAAGGAAGCGCTGATAGGAAGAGAGATCAGATGCAGGGGATATGTGGATCGATGGTTCCTCTCCCTCAGTAGAGGGAGAAGAGGAGGAAGATGAGCTCCCCAGTTCAGGGGTCAGCTGCACGGGGGCATGGTGAAAAACCTGCTGGTCCAGGGCATGGAGGTAGGTGGGAAAAAATGCAGCCGAATCTCTGAATTGCTCCCAAGTAAGAGGTCCACGAGAGCCCAAAATACCTGGGACTACCGGGGATGGAGACAGAGTCTCGGAGGGCAGGCTCCTGGCAACAGGGGAATGGTCTCTGTCGGGGCAGGGAGGCCAACAGGAAACCCTTCGAAGGGAGGGGGAACCCAAAGCCGCTGCAGCTAACAGTCGTTCAACCAGATTGGAATGGTCAGAGCTGTGCCCCAAGGAAGAAATCTCCTCATGAGGTGACCGGGACCGTGTGAGTCCAGAAGGATGGCCCCTGACCTCAGAAGTAGAAGTCCCACTCCTGGACTCCATTAGGGAAAGGCGAGGGCCTGCACTACGGCTCCTTCTAGGACCTGGCCTGAACCCAGGAAGAGCTCGCTGCGCTACCCCTCTACCTCTCAACTCTTCAGAGTCAGAGAGGGACCTCGTCCTCTTTACCACTAACCAAGGCAGCTGTCATCCTCGAATAGGTTCTGAGGACTCCACCCAGGGAACCGTACCCTCCCCCTCCTGATGTGCCCCAGGCTGTCCCAAACTTGGACTGTCCAAACACGTCAAGGAGGGGGGAACCCCAACTGAAGCAACAGCCTCTCCAGAGATCTCAGCCTGCCCAGCGGTAGCCACAGGGACCACTGGTGGCTGGTCAGACCCCCTGACCCTGAGGTCTACTGGTGAAAGCCGAACTGCAGGAGGGGGGAGAGTGGTGGCCAAGGTGCTAGAGACAGAAGGATCCAAAGATCCTGAGGAATCCGAAAGCCAGTCCAAATCAGACCCAGAATCCGTCTCCGAGGAGGTAGACTCCGAGGTCCGATGCCAGACCACCCAACGGGCTCCTCCAGTTCCCGGGCCCGGAGGTCGGGCACCCTGAGACTCAAAACCCCCAACAGCAGCAGCAGAGGACAGTACAGTTCCACGCCCAGTGCCGACACCATCCCCGGTGCCGCAAACGACACCAGAGTCAGGCATGACTCTGAGCACAGCTCCACACTGGTCCCCGGCACTGCCGGGAACTGAATCTGAAGCAGAACCCATGCCCGGCACCGGCAAGTACCTTGGCACCGTGGGCGACACTGAAGGCAGACCAGGCGCCGAGCCCGGTGTCGCAAGCAGCGCCGAAGCCAGGATCGACACTAACAACTAACCGGGGGCATAGACGGTGCAGGCTCCCATCTCGGCATTGCCAAGACTAGAACCAGGCCCAGAAAACTCTGAACCACCAACCGCGATGCTGCCAGAAGTCCCAACACCATGAGCAGAATCAGGGATGACGACGGCACCAAGGACAGGCCCGACGCCGACCGCAGCATCTCTCTCCAAGCTGATGGCACCGCGAATGGTGCTGGGACCGAAAGCAACACCGGGGGATGGCGCCAAGGACGGTGCCAGTCTGGTCCCAAGGGACCCAGAACGCGACACAGAGGGAGCCTTCGCTACTGAAGTTGCGACTGCCAGAACGGTGCCTCCTGACTGACCCCCAAGAGGGTCAGCCTGGGCCTCCTGCACCATGGGAGAAACCCCTGCCGTGGCAAGGCTAGATGAGGTGGGGGTTCCCTCCTCTGCAGGCCGTATAGGACCAGGAGGGGACCTGGAGGAAGGGCCGAGAGTCCTGACCTTGGCTTGACAACTGCGAATCCGTCCTCCGAAAGTCAGCGGCGCACGTCCGACTTTCCATGCGTGAATCTCAAGGACACAGCGGTCCATAGAGAAGTAGATATCGCAGTTATCCATATCGTGTCTGGGGCCGAGGCAGGAGAGGCAACGGTCATGCTAGTCCGTAACAGAGTAAAGGCAGCCACAGGGGCACCACGCATGGGGACCGCCCCGCCTTCGACGGCCTTTTTGGCCCCTGGACGAGACATGACTGGACAAAAAATTAAACAAAACACAGTACTCGACGCCACTTTTAACAAAAAGGAAAGATCTTACAGGAGTCGAAGAAGCGATGTCGAGCAGACGGTCAGAACCGAGGCAATATACACACAATGGATAGGCCGCAAATTTTCTCTTGGTCTCACACGCAGGATCCTCACTCGACAGCGGGAGAGAAAGAGCTGGGGCTGGGGCAGAGTTGACAATGGCTAACTGACAACCCTCGAGCGCCACGTAGAACTCCGGCCTCGAGGGCGGCCCCAGCCCGGCGTCGACTCCTCCTATAGAAAAAACACGGGGTCGTAGCTCCGGTGAGCGATACCCAAATAGTGATGAATGGTGAAGATTGACACAGATAAGATCCTGTATTGTTCAGCCTATACCAAAAGGCTACAGTATCTTTAGCATTAATAACCTCAGGCATAAGAACTGCAAGTATACTAGTTAGTCTAGGGTGGTAGGCAACCCTGTCTGCATTGGAATTATCTTTCTGGGGCTGCACCAGTATGAGAATCTCTTGCACTTAGAGAGGTATGCTTTTCTGATTGCTAATTCCTGGAAAATTTAAGCACCTTCATGGACTTCTCTGATATGTTCAACCTAGAATACTCTAGCTCTTCAAGAGATGAAAATAATGTACTCACCATAATAGTTGATCTTAGCCAGCCCGTTGGTGCAGCGGTTGGATTTCTGCTTGCGACATCTGCGACTCGGGTTCAGGAATGGACCTAGGTTGTTGGAGGGCTAGATGGGGCGAGAAGGATTAAGTGTCCTATGGATTGCTCTCCTTCTCTGGGAGGAGGGTGTGGTGTGTCACCGGTGCATGGGGACCCCAAGCGGAGGCCAGGGGCATCACAGCACCAGAGCACCAACAAGGATTTGAGGGGGTGGGACGGACGCTGGCATCACTGCATGTTCCCGCTCCCTGCCTACAGGGGAAAAATGAATACTTGCCCCGCTGCCTTAATGATGCCCGCCCCCGGCTGCAAATCAACTCCCCAGGCTGACTCCCACCCTATCCCACTATTCATGGCACCTTTAGGCCGGGTGCCACATCTCCACCCTGGGGGGCAAGCCAGGGGGTCCAGAGAGAGTGGCTAATGTGAGGATGCCACAGCCATGGGGTTCTTGACCAGGTGGATGGCCCGGCAGTAGGGGCAGGCACCAAAAAATAAATAAAATAAAAAAAAAAATAATAGTTGATCTTCCAGAATATCTTCATCATTCATCCACACTTATGGGTCTAAGACAGAGGGCTAGGACCCCACAGGAGCAAAGTCTTTTTGCAGCTAGGAGAACCCTGACATTGTCTGGCAGTGCTGCCCATGCAGCGGACATAGTGACACTCCACATGTGAGCTAGTCAGTAACTGACGCTGGCCCCCTCCCTTCCTCAGTACTATTTGACAGTAGAAGAAACAAGTGGGAAGAAAAGGAAAGAGCTGTAGATTTCCTAGCCCAAAGGGATATAAAAGGATATCCTGCTGGGTGGTACAAGGGTTGTGGGTATGAAGAACCAGAGCCCACTATCACCTACACGGACAGAAAAAGGTAGAGATAAGAAAAAAAAATGGACAGCAGCCCAGGCATATAGCTCTGGCATATACACAGGAAACTTGGAAGAGACTATTGTGCAATTAGGATGGCAGAATTTTAGCTTGCATTAAAAATGCTTTGTGCTCCTGATAGGCCCATTTCAATTAGTAGGGTAAAGAACCCCAAGCTGCCTTCAGAGGAGCAAGTCAACAGGCATATGTGGACAGAGTTCAGGGAGCACAGATACTATCTTCTTGTCATTCCCAAAGAAGTGATGAAGAAACAATTTGTGAAGATGATACCAACAAAGAAAGAACGTGAAAAAACATGAAACTCCAACAAGCTAAGGAGTATAGGACAGAAACTCCCACTGCACCTTTCTCTCCCTGCAGCACAGGATGTATCCTGTAGAAAGCTGCACCATGACACAAGTGCCGAGCACCATCCATGTGGCAGAAGACTCCGTGAAAGAATGGAGAAGCCAAACATTGCATGTAGCAACAAGAAAAAACTACTTATCATAGTAATCTTGTTTCTTTCAAGGGAATCTTACCGTATTCTGACATATGCAGTCTTGTCTTAATACCTGTTCATATTTTTCTAGTGTTGCATTTATTTTGTGCCTTGTATATTGTTCATTGTATCTTTCTGACCTGTTTGTATCCTGTTTACCCCATGTCCACCTCGAAAATGAGCTATGCTCAACAGTGATCATCTGGTTAAATAAAGATTTTGATTGATTGATTGATTGATTGATTGATTGTCCTTCCATTGTACTGCACCAGAGCCAAAATGGTTAATAGAACCTATGCTAATAATGGAATGCTAGGCTCATGCTTGGTTTTCAAACCACTGTGCCTGGAAAACATTCTACAACTGTTAGATTCTTATGGAGCGTGAATACTAACAAGCTATCTTTACTAACTTTAACAATTAAATTAATTAACAACAAACAATCCCCTTCATTTAAAAATGTGGGCCACACTAAGATTCAAGTCACTAAACCCAACAACAGAACCACTCATGGTTTTACTACAGCATGGACAGCTGTGCTGCAGATCCCATAGGTTCTAGCAGGGGAGGCAAGGTGGGAGCTCAGAGTACAGTAAGATTCCTTTGGAAGAAACAAGATTACTATAGTAAGTAATTTTTTCTTCAAACCCCAGGAAATCATACTGTATTCTGACATATGCAGACTACCCAGTCAGTACCTTTGGAGGAGGGTAGAGAACCTATTTAGGAAACAAGTTCTGCAGTACTGCTGTGCCAAACCTGGCTGCACCTCTGGCCTGGATATCTAGGCTGTAGTGTTTGGTAAAGGTGTGGACTATTTCCCAGGTAGCTGCTTTACAAATTTCCAGCAAAGGAATATCTCTTGCAGCTGCTATTGAGGCAGCTGCACCCCTTGTAGAGTGAGCCCTAAGGCCTCAGGGGTTCTTTACCTACTTTGCTGTAGCAGCACTGAATACAAGCAACAATTCAGCAGGCAATAGACCTCTCAGGCGAGTTTGCCCTTTCCCACTTCTACATAGGTCAGGAAGAGCTGAGTGCTATCCTGCCTGTGGCCCTTCGTGTGATCCAAGTAGTAGCTTATAGCTCTCTTGACATCTAGGCTGTGCAGTCTACATTCCCCTGAACTAGTGGTCAGTGAAAAAGACTGGCAAAGTAATGGACTGATTCAGGTGGAAGTTCGACACCACCTTGGGCAGAAATATTCTGTTAATCTTAAGGACTACTTTGCCCCTATGGACTGATATGTAATCTGGCTCTGTGGACAAGACCTGGAGCTCACTGATTCTCCTAACTGAGGTGACGGCTACCGGGAACACTGTCTTTCATGTTGCATACTTAAGCTCTGCTGAAGACATGGGCTCAAATGGTGATTGCATTAGCTGACCAATCCATATATTGAGGTACCATGCTGGGGTGTGTTCCCTGTGAGGGGAATGCAAATGCATGAGACTCTTGAAGAACTTCCAAACACTTGATTAGCTTCCAGAGATGACCTCTTACCAGCTAAGAGGTAAGCAGGCACAGTTGCTAAGTGTACTTTAAGTGTGGAAGGCCTAAGGCTGAGAGAATGAAGGTGTGCCATATACCCTAGAACTAACAAGCCAGCCTGGCAGCAGTCTATCTTTTTCTGGCATCAAATGGAAAATCTCTTCCGTTTAGAAGTATAAGTCTTTCTGGTAGAGGGTTTTGTAGAAACCCTAAGAACCTCTAGTACCCCTCCCGAAAAAAGCAAATCAGCATACTCTTAAGTCCTCAAGAGCCAAGCCCTGAGTCTAAGAGACCGGAGATTGGGGTAAAGGACCCTGCCCTGTGAGGAGGCCAATAGGCTGTGCCTCCTGGGTAGAGAGATTGGCCTGGAAATTGACAGGGTCAGAAGCAGAGAATACCATCATGGCTGTCTAGCCCAATCTGGAGCAATGAGGATCACTGCCGCTGGTTGAACCCTGAGCTTGTTTAGCACTCTGAGCAACGGGAGAAATGGAGGAAAGGCATACAGGAACTTCCCTGTCCAATCCAACAGCAGCGCATCCAGAGGGGCTGTGCCCACTGCAGAAGGTCTGCAACAGAATTGTGGTAGTTGATGATTGTCTGGGGTTGCAAAGCAGTCCACCTCTGGGGTGTCCCACCTTCCAGACACCACTTGCAGGACCTGTCTGTTTAGTGACCATTCATGGTGGTTTTGGTTGAGCCTACTGAGAGCATCTGCCAGGACATTGTCCTCCCTGGGAGATGGACTGTTGAGAAGGAAATTCCCAAGGAGTAAGCTAGATGCCACACTTTCATGGCATCTGTGCACAGTGAGGATGACTTTGTGCCACTTTGCTTTTTGATGTAGTACATTGTGATTTTATTGTCTTGTCCTGACATGAACCACCTTACTTTGAAGCACTGGAGCAAAGGATTGAACGCCCAGATAAACTGCCCTGAGCTACAGCAGGCTTCATGTGAAGCAGGAACTCCTGCTGGAACCAGGTACTATGTGCAGTGTGTACCTCTAGGTGTGCATCCCACCCTAGAAGGGAGGCATCTGTTGTTAAGACTGCTGCTGGTGGTAGCTGGAGGAAAGACGCACCTTCCCTGAGGTTGTCTTTATCCTGCCATCATTGCAGAGCTTGCAGCAAGGGTTCCTATGAATGGAACCATCTTTGACAGGGAATATATTTTCTGGGACCAGTGAGACCTGAGGTGAAACTGAATGTCTCTAGCCTGGAATCTTGACCTTGACACTGTTGCTGCAGCCATGTGTCCAAACAGCTGTAGAAAAAGCCCCACTGATCTGGTAGTATGCAGCTGGAATGAGCCTGCCAGCTGCACCAAGCTGTCTACTCTTCCCTGTGGGAGGAAGGCCCTTCCTCTCAGACTGTCTAGTTCTGCCCCTGTGAACTCCAGGCGCTGAACTGGCATTTTTTTCAGAGTGAGGAAGTATCCTGAGTAGAGACCCCTTCCCCGGTATGCCAAGGGAACAGGATCTACTGCTTTGTCTTAAATTAGTTTTGCCACTTCCTCTTCCAACAGAGTTACTTCTGATAGACTGGCAGGTCTGAAAACTATTGCCCTTAGTTTGGGTAGGATCTTGAGCCTGAGGACAAGCTCCTGGCCCGCTACCTCCAGGATCCATCTGCCCAAGCCTGGAGGTAGTGGGGAGGTGGCTTTGGCAGACCCCTCAGGGGTCTGCTTAGTCTGTGCACTTGACTGAGTGCTAGGGCCAGTATGGCTGCTGCTCCTTCTGCCTCTACCTCTTAAGTACCCCTGAGATTGATAGGTAGGTGATGTCTGGGCCTGGAAGAGGGGTCTGTAATGGGTTCTAGCCCTGCTCCCTCTGCCTTGGTACTTCTGGGGTGTTGCTGCTTTGTCCTTTGCAGTAGCACCCTTATAAGCCAACTTGTACTCATCCATTTTTTTCATGTAAGCCTCTCTGTTCACCAAAAAGGGATATGGGCTCACAAGGAAAGACCTGTGCCTTTTTCTGAGTCCTGGGACAAGCTAGTTTCCCTCAGCCAGGCAAATCCCCTCAGAGACACTGAGACTGCCATTTGCCTGGCTGCAATATCACTGGCATCCACTGCCATTCTTAAGTGGTATTTAGAGGCCTCTATGCCCCTTTCTGCAGCTTCAGCCAAGTCTGATACCATAAGCCCAGGGCATGCTTTAGCAATCTCTGAAACTACATCCTAGAGACTTTTTTTTTCCTTTTTATATCTGGAGCCATAGGCCACGTAAGTGGCCTGTCCAAAGGCCAAAGAACCTAAGCAGGATTTCTTGCCATATAATCCATTTTTCTGGAGTCTTTATCTGGTGGATGTGATGCCAGGGGAATCCCTGCCTTATCACAAGCCGCAGCTTGCACCACCTCTTCATGGCTGAGGTGCTCTACTCCAGACTTAGCCACCCAATGCTTCCTGTTCGTCCCCTTGTCCACTGGGGGAATGGGGGTTCATAAAATTCTAGAAGCCTGTCTCTTCAGAGACTTGTGCATGGGCAGCAACAGTCTTTTTGTTACTGGCACATTCAACATTTCTATATAGTCTGGCTCCTCTTCCTCCTCTGTGAATTCCTGGGTGGAGACGTCCGGTGTGAGAGGAAAAATCCTCCGTTCCCTTCTCAGGGGAGTCAAGATGTTGAGGATCCATGTACATCTCAGCCAACCGTTCAACTGATCCGGAAACTGAGGAGGAACCCAGTTCCTGAACCAAGATCTGCGAACCGGGCCGCAGAACCGGAACCGCGGTACCGGTTTTCAGTGCCTGTATAATTTTTATAGTGTTTGCTAATTCATCTGCGGTTGAAACCGACGGTTATGTAGGTTGCAGTTCCTAAACTGAGTGTTTTTCCTTCCTCTTTTTCTTAGCAGAACTTGCCGGCTCAACGGCAGTGTCTGCGGTTCTTTTCTTAACCAGCAAACCATTACCCTGGTTAAAGGGTTGTTCAACCGGTTCCTTCGGTTTCTCCTTGTGAGAGGAGGAAGTTTTATCCGCAGCTGGGTCAGCAGCCTTCTCGGACATTTTCCTTTCAGTTGGTTAAATGCCTATTAAGCGTTGACTGAGGAAAAGTTTTTTGCTTTTACAGATTTCACAATCTGCCTTTAGGTGGTAAAAACCTTAGGCAAAAAAAAAAACACACAAATTAAATGAGGATCTGTTTTCAAACAGTTTCTCCATACTCTGTACAAAGCTGAAAACCTGTTAGGCCGGTTCTTTTCTTGGGTTAGTGATAAAACCAGTAAACCCCCCAAGAAATGGGTCTCCGAGAATCAGAAACCCACCCAAATGAAAAAGGCTTAAACCCTTTTTTCATTTTTTGTCACTTTGCGGTCGGCTGAGCAATCGCTGAGAGAACCAAGAGTTACCCTAGTTTCCCTCAAAACAACCAATTTAAGCAACTAGCCCAGGGAAAGAATAAAATACAGAAATTTTTAAAATGTAAATAAAAGATTTTGGTTCCCTCCTGGTTAAATGAACCGAAAAGAAATTGAAAAACTTACTGGAATAACACTAAATCTAGACATACTTACCGGTAAACTCAAGGACAGTGCTTTAAAAAATGAATAGAACTAAAATTTACTTAAAAAAACTGAGAAATAAAATCTTCAAGAAAGATGAAAGAGAGCTCTCTGAGGCATCTGTACTAGACAGGCAGAGTAAAGAATCTGGCAGTTGTAGAATGTTTACCAGGGACAGTGGTTTGAAAACCGAGCATAAGCCTACCATTCCATCATTAGCATAGGTTCTATCAACCATTTCGGCTCTGGGGCAGTACAATAGAAGGACAATACTGCATATGTCAGAATACAGTAAGATTTCCTGGGGTGTGAACAGAGACATACCACATGGGAGATATACCTCAGCAAGGAGAGAGAGAAACAATGAAGGCAAGGGAGAGAAATGAAAATTACATACCTACCACAATTCTTGATCTCCT
The DNA here is from genome assembly GCA_016271365.2 of Neoceratodus forsteri. Classification (NCBI taxonomy): domain Eukaryota; kingdom Metazoa; phylum Chordata; order Ceratodontiformes; family Ceratodontidae; genus Neoceratodus; species Neoceratodus forsteri. The sequence goes on along the minus strand of CM057456.1, from coordinate 1,099,853,830 downwards.
TGGATGAAGTCTCCACCACTCATTCACACTAATGGGACTACGCCGGAGGTGCTAGGACCCAGCGGGAGCCAAAAATCTTCAGGAGGGCCAGCGCCTAGGTAGGGCCGTGAGGAAGTGGTGCCGCGAGCCTGGCTTGCGCCATATAGGCTACCTCGGCATCAACCCTCCAACTACCTCAGTACCATTTTTACCAAGTAGGTACAGCATAAACTAACTTAGTGAAACTAACCTATGGCGGACAAAAGATAGTCTGAATGACCCATAAAAGAAGGGTCAACACAACAGAGTCTTCATAGCCCAGCCATTGAGGGAGTGAAGACCACAAACAGACAAGTGAGCTAGGGGGCTGGAGGGTGGGCATGTGAATGAGTTGTGGAAACTTCATCCAAGAAGATCAAGAATTACGGTAGGTACGTAATTTTCATATCTTCCTGGACATAACGTCTCCACCACTCATTCTCACTAATGGGAGAGTACCGAGCTGAAATAATATCCCGAGAAGGATGGCAGGAAAGAGGAGCTCACTTAGGATAGGAGTATATTAAGGATTGTCCTGCCAAAGGATTGATGCTGTCTGGCATGGACATCCAAAATGTAGTGCTTCACAATAGTGTGCACAAAGCTCCAAGCAGCTGCACTGCAGATATCCACAATGGGCACGTTTTGAATTTCTGCCGCAGATGCCGCTACTGCCCTGGCAGAATGAGCATGTACTCTGCTTTCCAGTTTAACCTATGCCATGGAGTAGCATTGGCGAAGACATGCCACGAGTCACGCCGAAATACATCTGATAGCAACAGGCTGCCCAAGCCGGGCCATACTGAAAGAGACAAATAGTTGTTTAGATTTGCGGATCTCTTTGGTTCTATCTATGTAGAACTGCAAAACCCTTTTAACATTCAGAGAATGCAGGGTACGCTCCCCCTCATTCTGGAAGTTTGTGAAGTAGGTTGGAAGAACCAAGGGCTGGTTCAGGTAGAATTCCAAGACTACTTTTGGGAGAAACTTAGGGTGAGTTCGAAGAACCACCTTGTCTTTGTGAATTACAGTATATGGGGGATCTGTGACCAATGCATGTATTTCAGACACTGCGAGCAGAGGTAATGGCTACCAGGAAAGCAGTCTTCCAGGTCAGGAACTTCAGCTCACAAGTTGCTAGGGGCTCAAAAGGTTTATGGATAAGCATGTCTAGCACAAGGTTAATGTCCAAGGTGGCTACTGGTCTTCTGACTGGTGGCCTAGTGTGAAGTATACCTTTAAGGAACCTCTTAACCAAAGATAACTGAGCCAAAGACATGGAGTGTACAGGCTCGTGGTACACTGAGATTGTGCAGTGTGAACCTTCATGGTTGAGTATTGCAGTCCTGTATTTGACAAGTCTAGATACTCCAGGGCTTCGTTAGGTGGGCAGGAGAAGGGGTCCAGGGAGGACTTTGCACACCAGATGGAAAACCGTTTCCACTTTGCCGTGAACGTTTTTCTAGTAGCCGGCTTGCATGCCACTAGGAGAATGTCTGAGACCCTATGTGAAATGTCAGACCTACCCACTTCTATATCCTCAGGAGCCAAGCATGGAGGTGAAGGGACCTCAGGTTGGGGTGGACCACTGGGCCCCTGGGTCAGCAGGTCCATTTGAGATGGAAGCTGTTTCGGTGAAATTTACGATAATCTGTTGATTAATGGAAACCAAATCTGAAGAGGCCAGAACGGGGCGATGAGGATCATTCTGTCTCCTTGTGTCTCCAGCTTGAGCAGTACCCTCTGGATTAAGGAAAGAGGAGGAAATGCGTACAGAAAGTATCTTGTCCACCACAGTCTGAATGCATCCTGACAGAAAGCGCCATGTTCTGGATTTCTGGAGCAGAATAGAGGCAGTTTTGCATTGAGTGAGAATGCAAAAAGGTCCAGGTCCAATGTTCCCCACTCTTCGAAGCGTGATAACATGACGTTTGTGTCAAGAGACCACTCGTGAGGATCAGTATCCATTCTGCTGAGACAATCCACTAGATTGTTCTGCACTCCCGGAAGATAAATCGCTTGGATCAAGGCTTTGTGCTCTAGGCACCATTCCCACTCTCATCGCTTCCCTGTACAAAGGGTAAGAGTGTGCTCCACCCTGTTTGTTGATGTAGTACATCACTGCTCTGTTGTCCATTTGAAAGAGAATGATCTTGTGACAGAGGATGTCCTTCAAAGCACGGACTGCATACAGGACAGCTCTCATTTCCAAGATATTTATGTGGAGTTGAGACTCATCCTGATTCCATCGACCTTGAGTGTGGAGATCTTGACAGTGAGCTCCCCATCCAAGTGGGGATGCATCCGTGGTGATGGAGATCTCAGATTTCAGTGTGGCAAAGGGAAACCCTCTCAGAAGGTTGTCCTCTTGAATCCACGAAGTGAATGACTGTTTTAGAGGTTACATCACCTTGATGTGAAAGGACTAGGGATGTGTGGTCGGGGATCACTGAGTACTGAGCATCCACTGAGTAGTCCTCATGTGAAGACAAGTCAGAGGTACAGTGACCACTGAAGATGCCATGAGACCCAGCATCCACTGCATCGAGAGGGCTTGAACCGAGTCGTTCTGTAACCAATGGTAAAATATGTGTAATTCTACAGGTCTGTTTTCATGACATGTTTATACATTATAGAGTTTGATTATTACTAACAGTATATGTTAGTAGACAAGGCATAGTATGTAAAAAGTGTCTTTACACTGTTGGTACCACCCACACTTCATTGGGATTGTGACTAAAACAAGTCCTTTTGTAAGCATAATAGTGGAGGGACATAACCATTTCTAATATCATGTTTGTCACGTAGCATAACAGAAGAAACTGTTATTGTATTTTATGTTTGATGAATCTTCCATAGAAACATTGATATTTTACCAAGCTAACACCAGTGGTTAGTAACAGTTTTTACATGGTCTTAACTGTGTGGTTGTTTCTGTGGATCAATTTAGTTTCAAAATGTTCTCTTTTTTGGTGGGACCAGAGCACTTCAAATATCAATATCTAATCTTAATTGGTGGCACAGGAATTGCCAGAAAGGCTGTACTGGATTTCCTGAGAGTGAATCATATTAGTAGATATCACTTGGGCTACCAGTTTTGCTACACAACAAGTGTGGAGTAAACAGACATGGAGATCGCCAGCCAGGCTTGGGATCCTCTGCCACACAACATCATTTTAGCTAGACGTCTGTGGAGTCTTTCCCGTAGAGCTTGTTGGACTACATTTATTGAAGTTGCACTGCAAAATAGTTAAATGTCCCCCTCATATTACAAACTCTACTAGTCACTACCACACAACTAAGCCTCACTCAAGATTCTATCCCCAGATTCAGCACTCTTCTGGGAACTGTGCTCATTTTTAAGCTTACCTTGAACTTCAGCATTTTTGTAACTGCCAGTTTCTATACTAAAGCCATTTGCAAGCTCATATGTGATACTACAATCATGAACACAACGCATGAGAGTACACGGCATGATCAGCACAAGCTACAGTTATGAACTAGGCTATCAGCCTATCAGACTCTGTATACCTTAAAAGGACTACAAAGATATAGCTTGCTTGTTTAGCCATAATACAAGCACTTTTCTAAAGTACTGCTTAGCCAATCATGTATGCTGTTCTACTCAATGTCAAAAGTGACCTGGCAGAAAATGTTTAAACAAGATACGATTAATAGCTTAGTTATCTTGTGTTAAGCCTACGTGCTTATATGCTTAATTATATATAATGTTTCTAAGCCAACAAGTATAAAACTTGTAGTTGTAGTCAGAGAATTTGCTACAAATTCACTGAGAAGGTGCACTGTATCATTAGTTCCATCTTGTAGTGATTAGTACTATTCTAGTTAAATTGTATCGTATTAAGAGAAGCAGCATAACCAAATATGAAATATCCTGTTATATACACAACATCATCAGTTCCTGAGCCACATCAAGCCATACCCATATGGCCAATCAGAGACTGCCAAATATCATAACAAAAATGACCAATCAGAAATTAATGACTAAGTTCCTTAAACTACTTGTTCCAATCAGTATGTGACAACTCTGTTATAATGCAGTCACAAAATGTATATAAGCTGTGTTATTCTTGTACTCAGAGAGAACATGTAACCAAATTACGCAGAGCGCTGTGTTGCTCCTAATAAAAACATTTTTTTGTCTGCAGAGAGGTTCTCTGGTCTGTTATTCTTCGATGTGCTTTCATCCTCCAGGTCTCCGGGTTACATCATATGTAACCTACTGCCCTCCAGCTGGCATTTTGTAGAGTTACACGTTCCCTCTGATGAAATGAACCATCTGAGGGATGTCGTACCTCCTTTCCTCTGGAAGAAAGGCTTTTGCGCTGGAGGTATCCAGAAGGGCTCCTATGAAGAGGAGCTGTTGGGAGGGTTGTAGTTGTGATTTTCCTAGATTCAGCAGAACTCTCATGGACGTGAGAAACTTGGAAGCTGTAGCCATGGCTTCCTGTGTCTCTTGTCTGGAGGGATTTGCTAGTAGCCAGTCATCCAGATATGGGAACACTTGAATTCCGAGTTTCCTGAGATGCACTGCAAGAACTGCAAAGCACTTTGTAAAGACTTGAGGCACTGAGGATAGCCCAAAGGGCAGGACCCTGAATTGGTAGTGCTGACCCAACGCCACAAATTGGAGATACTTGTGGTGGTTTGGGTGTACGAGGACATGTTGATAGGTGTCCTGCATGACCAGGGAAGCCAGCCAATCGTTTTGATGAATCAGAGGTAAAAAAGTGCCAAGTGATATCATCTTGAATTTCTACTTGTAAAGGAATTTGTTTAACTTCCTTAGATCGAGAATAGGGTGCATGTCACCTGTTTTCTTTGGAACTAGGAAGTAACTAGAGTAGAAACCTGTGTTCTGTTGATCCAGTGGAACTACTTCCACTGCCCTGTTGTTCAGAAGGCCTTGAATCTTGGAAGTAAGAAGATCTGACTGAGAAACAGACAGCTTGGGCTGTCGTTTGGGTGGATGATCCAGAGGGGTTTCTGAAAGATTTAGAGAGTAACCCTCGCAAATTATCCTGAGCACCCATTTGTCTGATGTGACTGACTTCCACTGGTTGTAAAAATTAATCAGATGCCCTCCTACTGCCAAGGAAGAGTTCCCATCGGACAGCTAAGGCTGGACTTGGGCCAGAATCTCAGAGGGTGGCACTAGGCGCTTTTGGGCCCTGTGCCTTCTGCTGCATTTTCCTTTGTGGCTGTGGAGCTTGATTTCTGTTGAAGCCCCCTCTGCCTTTGCCATGAAAGGACTGACAGTTATGAAACTGCTGCCGATTCCTGTCCCGTTGAGGAACTGCAGATGATGGCCTGACCATTTTTTTTTTTTTTTTGTATAATCTTTTTATTATTTCTGCTTATATCAACAGACATACTGTACAATACATACAGTAAACAGACAATCATACATGCATATTACTATTGGCAGTTACATCACACAAATAACAATAACAGACACATACATATATAAATAGATGCACTTACATATAATTATTCCTACATCCAACAATCCCATTCCATACAATTGATTCTATATAATTGATTGATTCTCAGGGGCTCATTTAGCATATTGAGGGAAGAGGCAGGACACTCTGACATGTAAATTAATCATCAAATCTATATACCACAAATGCCAATATATGCTCCCCTTAGGCGTATCTCCCTTCAGGCGCGTCAATGGGGGGGGGGGCGGAAGTCCATCCAGTCGGTCCCCATCTATCTAGATCAGTCCCTCACATAATGTGGTCATCTCTTGCATTTCAAGTGTAGTGAGAAATGGCATCCACTCATTATAAAAAAACCTCTAACCTATTCGCTAGTAACAGAGATAGCCGTTCCAATGCCAGATTTTGCAATATTAACTGGCGCCACTGCCGGGTTGTAGGTGCGGCATTACTAACCCACGTATTCTGGATGCAATGCCTAGCCATTACCATAAGAATCCTGATCCAACGTGGTATTGCTTCCCAATCCTCCACCCCTTCCGCATTTAAGCCAAATAGCCCTTTGATAGGGTCCAACTGAATGGGAATCCCTGCCATCGATTCCACCTCTTTAAATATCTTTCCCCAAAAAGATTGCAGGACCGGACAGCCCCAAAAACAATGCATATATGTCCCCACCTCCTTCTTGCATCTTCCACACAATGGGGAAACAAATGAATAAGCCCTATGCACCACTGCCGGAGGATAATATAACCTGTGCAGAAATTTAAAATATGCTTCTTTAAACCTGTTACAAATCAACAGGCCCATATGTCCTGACAATAGCTTTTGCCAGTTCTCTGCAGAAATTTCCCTTCCCAGGTCTCTACTCCACTGTTGTTTTACCTTCTGAGTATAATCCGGCCAACCTCGTTTCCCGATCCTTGCAGCTTTCCCAATAAATCCCTTGGGATCCTTCTGCGCTCCCAAAATCACCATTTCCACTGAGTCCCACCCCTGCCCTCCAGGTTTCTCTCTCTTTCTCTATCCTACCCATAAACGCTTTCACCTGTAGGTATCAAAACACCTGTTGCCCTTGTAGATTCACTTTCTTTTTAATGTCTTCCAATGGAAGCAGCGTTCCCCTTCCAAGCAGACTACCCATACATTTTATCCCCTTCTTCTCCCAGTCCCTAAACCCTCTATCCTCTAGCCCTGGCAGGAAGAACAGATTGCTCGCCACCGGCATAAGTATAGTTTCCCCTTTAACTGGCATGGCCGTTTTGATAGCCATTCTAGTTTTCTGTGTGGCCTCTAGTGCCTGCTTGACCTAAGGGCCAGACAGATACATTCCATCAAATAGTAAACTCATAACTCTCTTTTGGGCATCATTTGTAAATCCCGATGTTCGTAACCACGAGTGGCCTCAGGTGCATATACCAGCTGCTGCTGCCCTGGAAGCAGTGTCAAAGGCATCCATAGCAGTTTTAAGCTGCTGACTGTTGGATTCAATGCCTCTAGTAATGGTCTGGAGAAGCTCTGTGCTAACGTCTGATTCTGGAAGAGCTTCCACAGTGGCTTTGAGCGAATGCCAGAGAGAAAACCCATACTGACAGAAATAACCCTGGTAGTTAGCAATGCGCATACCCAGGGTAGAGGCAGCAAAAACTCAGTTCCCCAAGGTGTCAATCTATGAGATTACTTGCTTACTGGATGTGCCATAGATTCCTGAGGAAGGAAGGCTTTGTCATTCTCTGCCAAGACAACTATGGCATCAGCAAAGGCTTGAGAGGCTAAGATAAGTCGATCCTTGGGGGGGGCATACTTCCTGTCTATGGACTTAGTCACAGAAGGAATGAGCACTGGATTATCCCACACCATTTGTGAGAGTGTCTCAAAAGAGGGCTGCACCAGAGGAGTCAATTCCACAGGAATATCTGGAATGTGCAGATACTGCAGACACAGCAATTTCCCAGGATCAATCTCTAAAGTCTGGAGAGAGAGAGAGAGAAAGAGAGAGTGAAATTCATGTTCTTTAGTAGAGACTTAAAGGAAGATCCTCGACCAGAGGCTCTGCTGAAAGGGAGGGTTTATTTGCCACTCTGAGACAAAAATCGGTGTCAAAGTCATCTCCTAATCGAAGATCAGCGTCAGGCTCAATATCGTCTCCCACTAGCCCTGGAAGGATAATATATATAGATATATATATGTATATATATATATGTATAGGAAAAGGTGGAAAAAGAGGAGGAGGCACTCCGCGAATCGGAGTTGAAAACCCTGGTGCCCTAGGTGGTGCCGAATGCGCAGACGGTGCAGGCAGAGGGTGTGGCACCGAAAGAGAAGATGGCATCATCCCAGGGAGCAGTGCGAGGCACAGTGCCGCCAAGACAGGAGTCGAAGGCGGCACTGCCCTAGGCACCGCAAAAACACCAGAGGGCCCCAACCCAAATCTCAGAGTCAAGGAAGAAGATCTGAGAAAATTAGTAAGAGAAAATGATACCTGTGCTGGCCCCTGCGCCACAGCCATATGATGGAGAAAAGCACCAGAGCACAGTGGCAATGGCACTGGAGAAGGCGCTGCATGACTAGGAAGTCCCAACTGCCCTGCTCGCAGGTTCAAAACCATTAGGCCCAAAGGCCCTGGAGACAGAACCGCAGGCTCGGACAGATGGGACAACCGCTGAATCCACTGCTCCATAAGAGCGGCCCAATGATGAAACTGCTCACAGGAAGATACCGCCCCCGGGGATCGGGAGGTACTCCGGAGTCGAGGATGTCAATCACCAAGAACAGAGGCCGTAGGGGACCCCGGATGAGTCAGAGTTGGACCCCTGCTCCTCGCCACCGATGATCGACGTGCAAACATATTAGAGGGCGACCTCGAGTGGTACCATTTCTTCTTCAACTTGGAGGCTGAAGAAGAACTCGAGGTCAAGCTGTGCCAAGTCCTCGACAGAGTTCAAGAATGGGACTGCTTCTTTTTGTGCTTTTAGGAGGACCGCCCACCCCCCAGAGCACTGGACTGCCTGTAGTCAGACCCCATTGCATAGAGGGTGGATGACCAGACCCAGCCCTGCTAAAAACATAGCTTTTATGCGAAGTCTCCCTACCGTCACCAGTCCTGTTCATGGTCGACTCCATCGAAGGCTGGCTGAAGACTTCTTCGTTAATCAAAAATTGAATTACTAAAATAAACAAAACTAATCAATACTGAATGACTACAGCTGCTGTCCTATAGACGTGAAGATTTGACTCTCAGCGGGTAAGTGACATACGAACATATGAAATTTGCCAGCAGATAAAGGCCTAGAGGTCTATCAAGTCTGCTCGAATGTGCAGCTAGCACCCCTTATTCTGCAGCTGCCCTCCTCCCACCCCTTCCTTTCATTAACCTCCCTTGTCCTGTCCCATCCTCGTTTGAAGCAGTCCACTGTTCTACTGCATACCACTTCAGCAGGTAATGCATTCCACCCAGCCACCACCCTCTGTAAAAGTGTCTCCTCTTTCTCCCTCCTGAACCTTCCTGGCTCCAGTCCATATCTGGCCCCTGGTGGCCCTCCCTCCTTACTTTGAACAGCCCCTCTGTACCCGTTTTGTTTATTCCTTTCATGTATTTAAAGGTTTCAGTCATGTCACCCTGACTCTCCTCTCCTCCGGTGAGTACATGTTCAACTCCTTCAACCTCCTCTCGTATGATAAGTCCCCAGCCCTTGATCATCTTAGTCACTCTGCGCCTGCACCTCCAGTAACTTAATGTCCCTCTTCAGATACGGACGCCAGTACTGCATGCAGTACTCCAGGTGTGTCTAATCTAATGACCTATACAGTGGCAGAATCACCTCCTCCCTCCTCGAGGATATACCCTGCAATACAACCCAGCATTTTGTTGGCCTTTGCAGCTGCCTTCCTACATTGTGCCAAGTTGTTCATTGACCCTGTAATGAGCACACCCAGATCCTTCTCCTCTGTCTGGGCTAGCTGCACTCCCCTAGCTGGTAACTCCTCCTTGGGTTCTTTTCACCCCAAAATGCAGCACCTGCACTTTTGGGCATTAAAGCCCAGTTGCCAGGTGTCTGACCAGGTTTCGCTTTGCCAGATCATCCTGCAACCCCTGCCATCCCCCTAGGTCATCCACCACCGCCGCACCTACCTTGGTATCATCAGCAAACAGACTGATCTTGCTCTTGATGTCCCATGATATGTCTGCAATGAATATCCTAAACAACACTGGTCCCAACACTGAGCCCTGTGGAACATCGCTCATCACTGCCCTTGGGTGTGAGAGCCCCCACCCACCACCACCCTCTGTTGCCTTCCCTGCAGCCAGTTTCCTACCCATCTCACCAGCTTTGCACCTGCCCCTGTGCCTACTAACTTCTTCCCAGCCTTCCACGTGGCACTGGGTCAGATGCCTTACTGAAGTCCAGATACAGGACATCCACTCGTAGCCCTGTCCAGTTGCCTAGTTACCCAGTCATAGAACTTGACCAGATTGGTTTGGCGGATCTGCCACGTATGAGCCATGCTGTCTGCTGTCCTGTAGTCCTTTGGCCTCTAGGAGGCCACCAGCCTCTCCTTCAAGATAGTCTCCATTAGCTTACCCACGATGGATGTGAGGCTCACTGGTCTGTAGTTTCCGGTTCATCCTTGGGGCCACTCTTGTGAGGGGCACCACATGAGCCATCCTCCAGTCCTGAGTACACACCCGAATGTAGTGAGGCATTAAATAGGTCTGCCAAAGGTCCTGCAAGGACCTGTGCCAGCTCCTTCAGTACCCTGGAGAGGATGCCATCTGGGCCTGGCGCCTGTCCACCCTCAGTGCCTTCAACCCTCTCGAACTCTGCTCTCCATGATTTCCCCATCTGTCACCTCCCCCCCTCCTGCTTCTGCCATTTCTCCCACCTTGGGTGTCACCCCCTCTTCTCTTTAGTAAATACTGAGCAGAAGTACTCATTTAGTGCTTCTGCCTTATCGCACCTGCTTCACCCAACACCCTCCTTCCTAATCCTTACTATGTGGTCCTTACAGCTCCTTTTCTCCCTGATGTACTTAAAGAAGTCTTTCTCCCCCTTCTTAATGCCCTGTGCCAGCCTGAGTTCCGTAGATGCTTTGGCTCCCCTTACTGCCCTTGTCACCTCCTTCGATTCTGTCAAGTACTCCTCCCTGTCCTCCCACCTCCCTGTTTTCTTGTACTTCCTAAAGGCAGCTCTTTTCCTCCTTACCTTTTCCATGGCCTCCTTGCTCAACCAGATCGGTTTCTTAGCCCTAGCCTTCTTGCTCTGGGCTTTGCAGCAGGTTTTGGTTGCCTCCACTATCCCCAGCTTTATGAGCTCCCACCTCTGGTTAATGTCCATAATAGATTGAATTCTGGCTAGGTACCCTTTTACCACTTTGCCCATCCTCCCAAAGTCGGCCCTCCTGAAGTCCAGCACTATTGTGCCAGATTCCACTCCTTCCTTGCCCATATCCAATGTGAGCCATACTGAGCGGTGGTCACTGTCACTGTGAGCAGCAATGCACATGTGACATTGTCACTGAAGCGCAATCAATGGCAGGAAAAAAGGAACTGAGGCAGTGCGAGGGTCGACGCTGAAGTAGCCTATATGGTGCAAGCCAGTCTTATGGCGCTGCTTCCTCATGGCCCTACCTAGGTGCCGACCCTCCTGAAGATTGTTGGCTCCCGCTGGGTCCTCCGGTGTAGTCCCATTAGTGTGAATGAGTGATGGAGACTTTATGTCCAGGAAGATCAAGATCATTCTCTAAAGGATTGTTATTTTTGGATAAGGGGGTAAGGGGGTAAGAGGAGCCTCATCTCAAATTTTTTTTTTTTTCAAGAGTCAGAAAAAATATATTCCACTCTCAGGATACAAGGGAGGGGAAAAATGCCTCCCGACTGGGAATAGCACAAAAAACACCAGTGTGCAGAAGCACAATAGGGTGAGCTGCCCAGAAGCCCTGGCTCTTACCTGAGTGGGTGATGGTGGGCAAGCATGTGAATGAATGGTGAAGATATTCTGGAAGATCAACAATTACAGTGAGTATGTAATTCTTGAATCTTCCAAGAATCAATCTTCACCATTTATTCATGTTTCAGAGTACCAGTCTTTCCCAAAATAGGGAGGAGTTGGCTCACCCTGACAGAAGACAACCCTTAGCCCACTTGAGGGCAGGCACTTCTCATAAGTCCAGCGGGACTCGAGACTGGTCAGGGACAGGCAGAGCCTCCTGTAGCTCAGAGCAGGAGGGTCCCTGACAACTCATGCCTGAACCTGCAGGAAACAAAATGAGCCCCCTTGAAGTGCAAATTAAGCACCTTTACACTGACCAGATGTGCCACCCTACAGAGGCAAAACCATGCCATCCACAAAATGCAGACTACTGTTCCAACCAGCCTGAAAACTACCTCATTGGCATCATATGATGCCCTTGATTGGTGCCTATCAATAATCAGTTCCAGGCCCTGGGCAGAAAGACGAATGGGTAGCTTGGTTACTTTGCTACAAGGCAATGCAGCAAGGATCTGACTTAGCTACAACCACAGGCATTTATTTTAAGCTTCCTGATGTGCCTGGTGAGCAGCAATGCACATGATGGCACATGCTGCGTTAAAAATCCTCCTCCCCCAAGCAACAAACCTGCACAAAGTCAGCCATGGGAGGTTGGTCATGTGAAAAGGCATTTAGGCCCAGTTGTAGTCTGCAGCACCTGAATCCCTGAAGTGGGATGAGGTATGGCTGCTGCAGATCCCATGGGAGCACAATACCTGAGCTGGAGCAGTGGAAAGAGGATGAGCCAGACAGTTCTAGAGGCCTCCTTGATGGCCCGAGGCCAAGGAGGGATGACAAAGTTGTCATCACTAAAATCTCTGAGGAGTCTCAGTGGCCAGGACACAGGATTGTGACCTACAAAGGAGCTGACGCCCAACACCCTCAGCATGTCCATAAGGAACTTTTGGTACACAGAGTACTCAGAATCTGAGGGTAGATGGAGGGAGAATTCTTCTTTCTTGGAGGAGGAAATCAGAGAGGAGAAGCTTGACTTGGTAGGAGGTAGTGCCAGGGCCGCTGGTCTGAACAATGTCTGGTCAGACTGTACACTGTAAAGTATAAAGTACAAGCCATCTTCCTGTACTGAGACCACATGACAGGACCAAGAGATGACCTAGTAACTCATGGAGGGGCAGCGGAGGCCCATAAGGGACAAAGAAACCAGGGATTCCAGGCTCTCTTCCAGGGCTGTAGGAATTCTCTGGAGACTTCTCCTGAGGGAGGACCTGGCAAATCTACCCAACATCCATGGAGTGACCCAGTCAGTGCCCTTCGGGTGAGACCTCAGTGAGAAGACTGGAGCTGCACAGGTCCCATGGGGCAGCTACAGTCCTCACTGGTGAGAAATGGAAATTACGTACCTACCATAATTCTTGATCTTCTTGGATGAAGTCTCCACCACTCATTCACACTAATGGGAGTCCGACAGAGGTGCTAGGACCCAGAGGGAGCAAACTTTTTCGAGAGGATTGGCACCTGAGATGAAGCTGCGAGGAAGCGGCACTGCGTGCCCTGGCTAGCGCAGTAATGACTATCTCGGCATCAACCCTCCAACCGCCTCAGCCGCCTTTTTTTCTGAGGAGGTGCAGCATAACTAACCTAGAAGGACTAACCTACAAGACGAACATAAGATAGTCCGAATGACCCGTGTAAGAAGGGACAACAACAAAGTTTTCACAGCCCAGTCATTGAGGGAGTGAAGACCAAAAAATGGAAATTACGTACCTACCGTAATTCTTGATCTTCTTAGACGGAGACTCACCACTCATTCACATTAATGGGACTTCGACGGGGCACTAGGACCACCAGGGAGCAAACTTTTGGGAGGGCGGCGCCAGAGATGGAGCATGAGGAGTCATGAGAAGAAAAGCCACAGCCTCACCGTGGTGGCAATGGCCATTCCTACGCCGACCTCCAACCGCCTCAGTTCCTTTTTTCCCGCCGCTGAGTGCACTATAGTGATGATGACGCTCACCCGCCGGGAGTTAAACTTCAAACTAGCAGCGCAGTTTTCAATTTATTATTTTGTAGTATTTTCCGAATAAAGTACTGCTTCCGATAATTTATTCCTATCAAAGAAAGAAGTCTCAGCCTACATTGATGGAGTTGACCATGAGCAGGTCAGGTGACGGTAGGGAGACTTTGTATGAAAGCTATTCAGTCAGCTGGGCTGAGTCCGGTCCACCGCCTTCTCTGGGGGGGGGGGGGAGTCTGACAACGGACAGTCCAATGCCCGAGGGGAAGGGCGGTCCTCCCGGAAGCATAAAAGAAAACGGTTGCATTCTCGGCACCGTTCGGCCTCCAGCTCTTCTTCAGCTCGTAGGTCTAAAAAGACAAGGCATCACTCGAGGTCGCCTTCTGATATGTCTGCACGTAGACGGTCGGTCATTGGGGTCAGTTGCCGGTCTCCTCCTTCGGAGTCGCCAGTTTCTTTTTCTGGTCTCTGACCTCTTCGACATCAGAGCCCTTCCCCGCCTTCTGGCAGGGCTTCCGATGAGCAGTTTCATCACTGGGCTGCTCTTATGGAGCAATGGGCTCGGAGGTTGGTCCAGCTGCCTGGCCTGGTCACTCCAGAGCCCTCAGGCTCTTCGGGAAATAGGGCAGGGCGATTGGGCCTCCCTGGTTGTGCAGCACCCTCTTCGGTGCCGTCGACTCTGCGCTTAGGTGTTTTCCCCCCCTCACATGGCTGTGGCGCAGTGGGCCACACCAATGCCTCTATCTCCTGGTATTCTTCCTTCTTTCCCTCAAATCCAATTTTCAGGGCCTTGGGTTGGTGTCCTTTCCATGCCACGCCAGTAGTTCACACGGCCTTGGTCTTGTATGCCTAGAGTCCCTCTTGTCTGGAGGGACTTGCTAGGAGCCAGTCAGTCCAGATATGAGAACACTTGTATTCCAATTTTCCTGAGATATGCTGCGAGAACTGCACAGCACTTTGTAAAAACTCAAGGCGCCGAGGATAGTCCAAAGAGCAGGACTCTGAACTGAGAGTGTTGACCCAACGCCACAAACCTTAGGTATTTGTGGTGCTTTGGGTGTATAGGGATGTGTTGGTAAGCATCCTGCATTTCCAGGGAGGCTAGCCAATTGTGTTTATGAAGCAAAGGTAGCAGGGTACCTAGTGATATCATCTTGAACTTCTTGTGAATGAACTTGTTTGACTTTCTGAGATACAGAATGGGGCACATGCCACCGGTTTTCTTTGGGACCAGGAAGTAAGGGAGTAGAAACCTGTGTTTCGTTGATCCAGTGGAACTACTTCTACTGCCCTGTTGTTCAGAAGGCCTTGTACCTCAGAAGCAAGAACATCTGACTGTACTGCCGACAGCCTGGGCTGTTGCTTGGGGGGATGATCCAGAGGGGATTCTGAAAGACTGAGCGAGTACCCCTTGCGGATTATCTGGAGGACCCATTTGTCTGATGTTATAGACTTCCGCTGGTTGTAGAACTGAGTCAGACGTCCTCCCACTGCTGAGGAGGAGTCCTCCTCGGACAGCTGAGGTGGGACCTGGGTCAGAAACTCAGAAGGTGGCACTGGACACTTTGGGCCCTTGTGTCTTCTGCTGCACTTTCTTTTGTGGCTGAGGGTTGTGGTTTTTGTTAAAACCTCCTCTGCCTCTGCCGCAAAAGGACTGAGGGCTGTGAAACTGACGCTTTTTCGCAGCCCCCTCGGGAGGGGGCAGGTGCAGGTCTAGCCGACTGGCCTCCAGAGCTTACTCCACCTGGGGGCCGAAGAGATACATACTGTCAAAAGGCAAAACCATGACCTGTTGCTGGGTGTCATTCGTGAAGCCCGAAGTACGTAGCCAAGAGTGGCGACAGGTGCCAATGCCAGCCACCGCTCGGGAAGCGGTATCAAAAGTGTCCATTGCAGCTTTAACCTGTTGGTTATTGGACTCGATACCCCTGGTAATGGTCTGAAGTAGCTCTGAATTAACTTCCGATTCGGGCAGAGCTTCTACCATTTGTTTGAGCAAATGCCAAATGACTTACTCATATTGAGTAAATGTAGCTGGCAACACGCATACCCAGGGTGAAGGCAGCAAAGACTCTCTTACCTAAAGTGTCTATCTTGTGAGATTCTTTATTTATAGGCTGGGCTGTAGATGCCTGAGGAAGGATGGCCTTATCATTCTCTGCCAAGACTACAATGGGATCAGCAAAGGCTTGTAAGGCCAATATGGGGCGATCCTTGGGAGGGGCATACTTCCTATCTATGGACTTGGCCACAGAAGGAATGAGAGCCGGATTCTTCCACACCATCTGAGAGAGGGTCTTGAAAGAGGGCTGTACCAGAGGTGTTAAATCCAGAGGGATCTCCAGAACATAGAGGTATTGGAGTCTTAAAAGCTTCCCAGGATCGATTTCTGTAGTCTGGATAGAAAGAGTAGAATTTACATTTTTAAGTAGAGACTTAAAGGAAAGGTCTTCGACCACAGGCTCTACAGAGGGATTGATCCCTGCTCCCAAGGCAGTGTCATCAACATCATCACCCAGTCGAAAATCTGGGTCAGGCTCAAAATCATCTCCTGATAGTCAAGGAGGGACTGTATGGACAGGAAAGGAGTGAAAATCAGCAGGAAGAACAGAAGAGGACAGAATCAGAGTCGAGAACCCCTGAAGGCCGGATGATGCCACACCAAGCCTTGGTGCTGATGAAGAAAAGGGTGCAGAGCACAAGGAGGGCAGCACCATCGAAAACAGCCCAGCACTTGGCACTGACAGAGGCCACAGTACCATAGACAGTGCCAACAGAGCCCGCGGCACCGCGGACAGTGCCAACAGTGTCCCTGGTGCCACAGATGGCACAGAGAGAGTTCTAAGGGTCTGAAAACAGTGATTTGATGAAAAAGTAGGAAAACTGGCAGGAGACAGAGGCATCGTAGTGGACCCCTGTGCTGCACCCATGTGAGGAGGATAAACACCCGAGCGTGGAGTCGATGGCACTGAAAAATGCGCCGCATTACTAGGAAGGCCCAACCACCCTATCTGTTCCTTTGAATGGGCCGAAGGCCTCGGAGTGACTGGTTCAGGCAACTGGACCAACCTCCGAGCCCACTGCTCCATAAGAGCAGCCCACTGGTGAAACTGCTCATCAGAAGCTCCTCCAATACACGGGGAGGGGCTTCGGTGTCGAAGAGGTCGGTCACCAGAGATAGAAACAGGTGACTCCGACAGAGGTGAAGAGCGCTTGGCCCTAATAACCAACCGCCTACACGCAGACGTACCAGAGGGCGACCTCAAGTGATGCAATTTCTTCTTAGAACTGTGTGCTGAAGAAGAACTCGAGGCCAAACGGTGCCGTGAGTGGGACAGTTTCCTTTTATGCTTTCGGGGGGACTGCCCATCTCCCTGAGCATCGGACCGTCTGTTGTCAGACCTCCCCTCCGGAGAGGGCAGCGGACCGGACTCAGCCCGGCTGACTGAACAGCTTTCAAACAAAGTCTCCCTACCATCACCTGACTCGCTCATGGTCGACTCCGTCAATGGAGAGCTGAAGACTTCTTTCTTGTTATAAGTAGAATTAAATATAATCGGTACTTATTCGAAGATAAACTACAAAACAAAAAACTGAAAACTAAGCTGCTAGTTTGAAGTTTGACTCCCGGAGGGTGAGTGATGTTGTCACTGAAGCATACTCGACGGTGGGGAAAAAAGGAACTGAGGCAGTTGGAGGGTCAATGCCAAGATAGTCATTACCGCATGAGCCAGGGCTCGTGGTGCCGCTGCGTCATGGCTCCATCTCAAGCACCGACCCTCTCAAAAAATGTTTGCTCCCGCTGGGTCCTAGCGCCTCCAGCAGACTCCCATTAGTGTGAATGAGTGGCGGAGACTTTATGTCCAGGAAGAGCTTTAGCCACAGGTTCTGGACCCTCAGGTGAGAAGAGTGGAGCCACACAAGTCCCATGGAGCAGCTACAGTCCTCACTGGTGACAACTTTAGCTACAGGTTCTGGGAAGAAACATACCTCCTAGCCACCACCAGAATCCAGGCTAGTGCCACCTCTGATGACAGTCTTACGGTCAGCAGCAGGCTCAATGGCAAGTGCAGGCACTATCCTTAGAATCAGACACAACACCATGATCGACGCTACCTCTGGACCCGTGCCTGACACTATGAGCCACACTGAGAACTGACCCAGTACCGCAAACATCACTGGGCCCTGACCCAGCTGCATGGGCAGCAACAGGACCTAAACCAGAACCACAGCTCACAGCAGAGTGGGTCCCAGCACCACCCCCAGAACCACACCTAGGGACAGCTCCAGGGACAACACTGTCACTTGCATTATGCTCAGAAATGGGTCCAGAGTCAGCACCATCATCACCATCCCCATGTCCATCACCAAAGGTGGTGTCATTCTCCTCCACAAAGGCCCTCAGAGGAGGAAACAGCAACAACCTCAACCACTGGGCTTGGGTAGGTTCTGGGGCCGGCACCTCATCTGACAGTGCAAACAGTGTCAGAAGGGGACTCAGCCTCATGACAAGCACTGCCCTGCTCACAAATACTGCTGGTGGTACCAGACTCCAGAGCGGCACCAAGCCTCGAAACCAAGGTGTCCACTGGTGTAGACTGAGCATATAGCTTCAGTCTCACTACTGGGGATGTCCACTGCCTAGGGCAGATGGACTGGGGGGTGCTCAGCCAGTTGCCAAAAGGAGCCAGCTGTCCACCAGACCCCCCCCCAGGGTCTCTGATGCCTTGGCAAGGCAAGGTTGGGGAGAACCCTCTGTCACAAATGCACTCCGCAGGTCAGGCCCTCTGCTCCCACAGTACCAACCTGAGAGTGCAACAGTGTGAACAGGTAACAGACAGGGAAACCCTCCTGTCTGCTCTGGATCCGAATCACCTTTAGCCTTGAGTTCTGGAGGGATTCAGACTGTGAACCTTGTGCTAGCATACCCAATTACAGGCTCAGGTATGTACCCTCTTTGGGACTGCAGTACAATCTTTCACAGGTGGAACCCAGCTAGGTCTCCAAAATGAACCCTTAAAACTCTATAAGAGACCTAGGTATTTTCTTACCTTTTAGCTTAGTAACACAATCAAGCTTTTAACAGTTGTCAGACTTAAAACCAGGGTTTCAGCATCACATGCAAAAGGAAGACTGAGAAGACACACAAGCAGTATTTCAAAGAAAAGGTTGTTTACTAAAATGGTAAAAACAGGAAAAATCAAACGCAGAACAATTATATCACAAATCTTACAGCCATGTATAAAAACAAGCATTTGTCAATGCCGAATGTTGATTGCGTTGGTCTGTTGAGCTCGCTCAGTGGCTCTCTGTCACTGGCTCAGTCTGTTTGTCCCGGTGCTGCAGGCTGCTCTTTTGTACTGGGTTGCTGCCTGCGTTGGCACCTTGTTCTGCCCAGGAAGAAATCCGCAGCTGTCCCGACAGAGCTCCGTTGAGGTGGCTCACTCCTCCTCTCTCACTCGCTCATTCTGTTTCTCCTGGCACTGCAGGCTGCCCTTTATTACTGGGTTCCTGCCTGTGTTGGTGGCTTTTTCTGCCCACAAAGAAATCCACAGCTGTCCTGACATAGCTCCGTTGAGGTCGCTCACTCCCTCTGTCTCACTCACTCATTCTGGTTCTCCAGGTGCTGCAGGCTGCCCTTTTGTACTGGGCTCCTGCCTCTGTTGGCGCCTTTTTCTGCCCACAAAGAAATCTGCAGCAGTCCAGACAAAGCTCTGTTGAGCTCGCTCACTCCCCTTCTCTCACTCACTCATTCCGTTTCTGCTGGTGCTGTAGGCTGCCCTTTTCTACAGGGCTCCTGCCTGCATTGCTGCCTTCTTATGCCCACAAAGAAATTTGCAGCAGTTACAATACAGCTCTGTTGAGCTCACTCACTTGCTCATTCAGGTTTTCCTGCCACTGCAGGCTGCCCTTTTGTACTGGGCCCCTGCGTGGATTGCTGCCTTTTTCTGCCCACAAACAAATCTGCAGCAGTCCCAACAGAGCTCAGCTGAGCTCACTGACTCCCTCTCCCTCACTCGCTCGTTCTGTGTCTCCTGGTGCTGCAGGCTGCCCTTTTGTAGTGGGCTCCTGCCTGCATTGGCAGCTTTTTCTGGCCAGAAAGAAATCTGAAGCAGTCCAGACACAGCTCCATTGAGCTCGCTCACTCCCCTTCTGTCACTCATGCATTCCGTTTCTGCCGGCGCTGCAAGCTGGCCTTTTGTACTGGGCTCCTGCCTGCGTTGCCGCATTTTATGCCCACAAAGAAATCTGCAGCAGTCACAGTAGAGCTCCGTTGAGCTTGCTCACTACCGCTCTGTCACTCGCTCGTTCTGTTTCTTTTGGCGCTGCAGACTGCACTTTTGTATGGGGCTCCTGGCTGCGTTGGGACCTTTGTCTGTCCACAAAGACATCAGCAGCTGTCCTGACAGAGCTTCGTTGAGGTTGCTCAGTCTCCCTCTCTCATGCGCTCATTCTGTTTGTCTTGGCGCTGCAAGCTGCCCTTTTGTACGGGGCTCCTACCTGCATTGGCGCCTTTTTCTGCCCACAAACAAATCCGCAGCAGTCCTGATAGAGCTCTGTTGAGCTCACTACGTCCCCCTGTCTCACTTGCTCATACTGTTTCTCCCACCGCTGCAGGCTGGCCTTTTGTACTGGGCCCCTGCCTGCATTGACGCCTTTTTCTGCCCACAAATAAATCCGCAGCAGCCCTGACAGCGCTTCGGTGAGTTCGTTCACTCCCCCTCCCTCACTCACTCTCTAGTTCTGTTTTTCCCAGTGCTGCAGGCTGCCCTTTTGTACTGGGCTCTTGTGTTGGGGCCTTTGTCTGCCCACAAAAAAATCCGCAGCAGTCCCGACAGAGCTCAGTTGAGCTCGGTCACTCCCCCCTCTCACTCGGTCGATCTTAATCTGTCCCAAACACTGATTTTTCAGAGTGACCGTGCTTATTCTCCAGCAGGAGTGCAAAAACATATTTTAGCCAGGATGTACAACATGACAGCTGTAGTGTTCATAAGGAGGTGTGAAAAAATGCCACTGTTGAGAATGTGGCGTGACAATATTACAAATTTGCGAAGTTACAAGGGTATGTGGAAACAGTTCGATGCACGCTTGTAACACAGTCATGTTATGGAGTTTCATCACCAAATTTTCAACATAGGGATTTTACGACCTCTGCTCATGAACAGTGCCACTGTCATTTTCTTAATCTGTCCCAAACACTGATTTCCCACAGCGACCACGTTATTCTGCACCATAACTGTGAAAACACATTTCAGTCAGGATGTGAAAAATGCCAGCTGTACTGCTTATAAGGAGGTGTGAAAAAATGCCACTGTAGTAAATCTGGCGTGACAATATTACAAATCTGCGAAGTTACAAGGGTGCGTGGAAAGTGCACAACGCACACTTGTAACACAGTCAATTGATGGGCTATCATCACCAGATTTTCAACATAGGCATTTTAGGACCTCTGCTCATGAACAGTATCATTGTCATTTTCTTACTCTGTCCTGAACAGTGATTTCCCACAGCGACCGCTCTATTCTGAGCCGGAAGTGCGAAAACACATTTCGGCCAGGATGGGAAAAATGACAGCTGTACTGTTCATAAGTAGGTGTGGGAAAATGGCAATGTTGAAAATCTGGAATGAAAATATTACAAATTCGTGAAGTTACGGTGTGCGTGCAAACTATGCAACCTACGCTCAGTAACACAGATCATTAATGGAGTACCATTACCGAATTTTCAACATAGGCATTTTAGGACCGCTGCTCATGAACAGTGTCACTATCATTTTCTTAATCTGTCCTGAACACTGATTTCCCACAGTGACCGCGCTATTCTGCGCTGGAAGTGCGAAAACACATTTCAGCCAGGATGTGAACAATGACAGCTGTACTGTTCACAAGGAGGTGTGATAAAATGCCAGTGTTGAAAATCTGGCATGAAAATATTGCAAATTCGTGAAGTTACGAGCATGCGTAGCAACTGCGCAATGCACGCTCGTAAAACAGTCATTTTTTGGATTTTTTCCACCAAATTTGCAACATAGGCTTTTTGAGAGCCCACCTCATAAACACTGGCACTGTCATTTCATTAATTGGCCCGAAGGTGATTCTCATGCGTGACCGCAAAATCACCTTTCGGAACCAGTAACACCATGACAGTTCAAATTCATGAAGAGGGGTCCCAAAAACCCCATGTTGAAAATTTGGTGCCAAAATTCCAAAAAACGCCTGAGATATTCATCAAAGTTGAAAAAACCCTATTCATTCCATCATACAGCTCACCGGCATTTCCTCAGTTCGCGGTCAGCTTTGAAGAGTGCAGAGGTGTTCCCGGTCCACCGAAGATCATCGCGCCAGACTCCGGAGTTAAGTATGGGGTGAGGGGGGGGTATGGGGAGGTAGGATCGCAGTGGGTGGAGTGCGGTTGCGGTGGGGGCACGGAGAGACCTCCGAGGACAGTTTCCTTTTTACAGGGTAAAAAAAAAGACATTGCGGGACTGTTTTTTTATTTATAGTGGCATGTGGCATGCTGGGGTGGCTCCCAGTGTGCCACCGAGTCTTGCTTTGGGGGCAGCTGTAGCTGGCGGGGATTAGGCACCCCATCGGCAAACAACAAAGGGCATGTGGCATGCTGGGGTGGGCTCCAGCGTGCCACCGAAGTCTTGCTTTTGGGCAGCTATAGCCGATGGGGATTGGGCACCCGACGGCAAACAACAAAAGGGGAATTCTTTCTGCTAACGGGGATTGGGCACCCCGTCAGCAAACAACAAAAGGGAAGTTCTTTTCTGCTGACGGGGATTGGGCACCCTGTCGGCAGACAATAAAACCACGGGAGGTTACATTATGCCAACCGGGAGTGGGCTCCCCCATCGGCAAATAAACAAGGTAGGTGGGGGGGATAATATTGTTTGTAAATACAGTGGCAAGCCACCGCCATGTTCACAAACAATATCAGGGTTCCTACATCCCGCCCTGCAATGACGGGTCACTCCCTCATTGCAGCAGATGGCTGACGCTGCAATGATGAGGCAGCCCCTGATTGCAGCAGCTGATTTTTTAGAAGGTTGTGGCACGCTGGCTGAACTAGTGTCAGCAGCAGCGTGCCATGGCATTGGGGGACATGGGACAAGCCATTGCAGGCTGTGGGGGCATTGGCCACAACAGTGCCATGCCTCCACAACCTGCTTGTGGAGAAAGCTGCCGCAACATGTTTCTTGAGCATGCATGCAATCAACATAAAAATGGGAAGTTACAGAAGAAAAAATTACTCACCTTAGTAATTGTATTTCTTCTAATGAAGTCTTGCTGTATTCTGACAATTTGCAGTTAGCTCCAGCTCTTGAACTGCCCCGGAGAGTGAAGGGTTAATTTCTATGCCAGGCATAGAACATTGGGCTCGAGCTCAGTTGAAAACTTTGTCTGTGTCCTTTCAAACCCAAACCGTCAGATTCTTATGAGCTAAAACTCACTGACTAAATGTGGAAATTGTAAAATCTCCTAGTAGCCAACTGGCAACAAAAACTTTGGATTCCCCAAAAGACTCAAGTCAGGAAACCCAAAGAACCAAAAACCAGATAATAAGAACAAAAAACTCTTAATTAAACAATTACAACACACCCCACACAACATGAGTGGGGAAAAGACACCCCTGGGGTGCAACACTGCACCTGCCCACCCACTTCCCAAAAACAGGTTCTGAGAGGGGAGGCAGGGAGGGAGGTCAGAATACAGCAAGACTCCATTAGAAGAAACACAATTACTAAGGTGAGTAATTTTTTCTTCAAACAACATGAAGTCCTGCTGTATTCTGACAATTTGCACACTACCAAGCAGTACCTCCAAGGAGAAGGGACAGAATCTACTTTGGGAATAAGCTCTGAAGCACTGCTGTGCCAAACCTAGCATCACTCCTAGCCTGGATATCCAGAGAGTAATGCTTGGTGAAGGTATGTACTGTTTTCCAGGTGGCTGCTTGACAGACTTCTAACAAAGTGATATCCCTAGCTGCAGCCAGAGATGCAGCTGTACCTCTAGTGGAATGAGCCCTCAGGCCTGAGGGTGCAGTGTTTCCTAGCTTTTCATAGCAGAATTGAATACAGGACAAAATCCACCTGGCAATGGTTCTCTTGGTGGCAGGTTTTCGCTTACCTACTTCCCCATAAGTGAGGAACAACTGAAGGGAGTCAAAACTGTGACCCTTTGTACGTTCTATGCAGTAACTAAGTACCCTTTTAACATCTAAACTATGTAGACTCCATTCCCCTGAGGAGGTGTGATCAGTGAAGAACACGGGATGAGGCACAGATTGATTTAAGTGGAAATCAGAAACCATTTTAGGTAGGAACCTTCTATTGGTTCTAAGGACCACCTTATCTCTATGGAAAGAGATGAAGTCAGGCTCCACTGACAGGGCTTGCAATTCACTGATACGTCTGGCAGAAGTAACAGCAACCAAAAACACAGTTTTCCAAGTCAAGAACTTGAGCTCTGCAGGAGCAGGATCCCTAAAAGGGGGATTGGTATGAAGCAATACTTTGAAAATTTACAGAATACAGGGTGAGGTGACAGAGAGGAAGACTTCCCCACTGACAGGAAAGCAGAAACAGCTGACAAATGAACTTTGAGAGTAGCTGGTTTGAGGCCTAGGCCATTAAGATGAACCATATAATCCAAAACTGTAGACAACTCAGCAGTGTCTGGGGATATATGCTTCTTGGCACACCAAATGCTGAATCTTTTCCATTTGGAGTTGTAAGTTTTTCTTGTGGCAGGCTTTCGAGAAGCTTTGAGAATATCCAGAACCCCTTGGGTCAGATGCAAATCTGCATACTCTAACTCTTCAAGAGCCATGCTTTGAGACTGAGTGACCGAAGATTGGAATACCAAATCCTCCCGTGAGAGGAGGTTAACAGGTTGTAATTCCTGGGAAGAAACAGGGGAAGATGGACTGCTAGGGACATCAACAGGGGGTACCAAGGTTGCCTGGCCCAATCTGGAGCAATCAGAATCACTTTGCCAGGCTGTGACCTTACCTTGACTAGAACCTTGAGCAGTAGAGGGAAGCCATAAAGAAATTTCCCTTCCCAGTTCAAAATCAGCGCATCCAGAAGGACTGAGCCCAAGACTGGGGGTCTGCAGCAAAACAGATCTATCTCTGGAGTGCCCCACCTTGAGAAATCACCTTCAATACCAAAGGATCCAGAGACCATTCGTGATGGCCCTGGGAAATCCTGCTCAATGCACGTGCTATTACATTGTCCTTTCCTGGGAGGTGGACTGCTACCAGAGAGGTCTGTAGGGAATAAGCCAGGGACCATATTTTCATGGCCTCTGTGCACAAGGCTATGGACAGAGTGCCTCCCTGCTGGCTGATGTACCACATGGTGGTAGTGTTGTCCATCCTGACCTGAACCACCTTGTTCTGTACTGACTGAGAGAAAGCTTGTAGGGCAAGGAATACTGCCCTGAACACCAGAAGGTTAATGTGAAGAAGGGATTCCTGATGGGACCACAGTCCCTGGGCAGTGAGAGCCCCCAGATGGGCTCCCCACCCCAAAAGAGAAGCATCCGTGGTAAGAACCATAGAGTGAGTCTGAGAGACAAATGGAACACCCTGCCTCAGATTGTCCAGGTCCTGCCACCACTGAAGGGCCTGAATTAAGGTCTGAGTGACAGGAACTAGCTTGGTAAGAGGATTTTTCCTTTGGGACCAAAAGGTTCTCAGATGGAACTGAATGTCCCTCATCTGAAACCTGACCCCTTGGACTACTGCTGTGGAAGCTGCCATGTGGCCCAGAAGCTGCAGAAAATGCCTTGCTGGTCGAGAAACCAGAGGGAGAAAGGAAGAGGCCAGCTGAGAGATGGCTTTTGCCCTTTCCAGAGGAAGGAAGGAAGGAAGGCTCCTGCCTTGAGGGTGTCCAACTCTGCTCCTATAAAAATGAGGAGCTGTACTGGTTCAAGAACTGACTTGGGGAGATTGAGAGGGAACCCCAAGGAAGTGAGAACTTTCTGGGTAACCTGCAGATCTGACTTGACTTGGTCTGGGGACTGGCCCAGAAGGAGCCAATCGTCCAGATACAGAAAGATTGAAATTCTTTTTCTTCTTAAAAAGGCTACCACTACTGCTAGGCACTTTGTGAAAACCCTTGGAGCTGAAGTTAGGCTAAAGGGCATTGCTCTGAACTGGTAATGGCCTGAGGGCAAATCGAACCTGAGGTACTTTCTGTGGGAGCACCTGATGGGAATGTAAAAGTAGGCATCCTTGAGGTCCAGGAAGGCTAGCCAGTCTCCTGGCCTCAGAGAAGGAAGAATTGTTCCCAGAGTCATCATCTTGAACTTTGGCTTTACTAGGTGCTTGTTTAAGTATCTTAGATCTAGGATGGGTCACCACTCCCCTGTCTTTTTCGGGGTAAGTACCTGGAATACAGACCTTTACCCCTGTGTGGAGTAGGAACTCTCTCTATGGCCTTTAAACCAGTAGAGACAAAACCTCTGCCTCTAGAGCAAGGGATTCTGATGTATTTGCACGTGGAAAGGATCTGGGTCTCAGTTTCGGAAAACTCTTGAAACTGAGAACCAGCTCCTGGCTTACAACCTCCAGGACCCACTTGTCTGAGGTAACAGACATCCAGTCCTGGACAAAGTAAGCCAGCCTGCCTCCTACTGGAATGGGGGAGTAGACCTGGGCTGACACATCAGGGTGTCTGCTTGGCAGGAGCCTTAGGCTGAGGGGTGGATGCAACCCTACTCATCCCCCCTTCTGCCTCTCCCTCTGAAGAACCCCCTCTGAGAAAAAGAAGAGGAGGCTTGTGCCTGGTAGAAAGGCCTGTGAAAAGGCCTGCCCCTGCCCCTAGACTGCTGCCTCTGAGGAGTTGCCTGCCTTTCCTTAGCCTGGGCACTCCTATAAGTGGTCCTGTATTCATCCGTTGTCTTCATGTAATTCTCTGTCTGCTCCCCAAACAGAGAATTACCCACTACAGGAAAATCCATGGCCTTAGCCTGGGTGTCCTGCAAAAGGCTAGTACATCTGAGCCAGGCCATTCTCTGAAGAGCCACAGATGTAGCCATGACTCTTGACGACACATCATTGGAGTCGACAGCAGCATGAAATTGCACCTTTGGTGCCTCAATCCCATCAGCAGCTACCCCCCTCCAGCTCCTTGGCTAGCTGGGGGGAAGCCTGTTTAGCCAGTACCAGTACAGTGTCCCACCTGGACTTCTGGTACCTAGCTGTATAGGCCATATAATTAGCCTGCCTGAGTCCCAAAGATGATGCCAAGTACGGTTTCTTTGCCATGGCATCTATCTTCCTGGAATCTTTGTCTGGGGGGGGGGTGAAGCCAAGGGGATGTTTGCCTTGTCACAGGCAGCAGCCTGCACTACCCCAACATGACTGCATTGTTGGTACAGAAATTCCGTATCCGAGCCTGACAAGGTATACCTCTTGTCCATTATTTTGTCAACAGGAGGTACAGAATTAGGAGACCTAATAATTTTTAGTGTCTGTTTCCCAAATAACTTATGAAGGGGTATAGTCAGTCTCTTAGACTCTGGGATGTCCATCATCTCTATGAAGTCAGGCTCTTCTTGATCCTCTACAGCCTCCTAAATAGGAAGCTGGAGGGTTTGAGCCAGTTTTCTGTAGAACAGACAGTGGGGAGAGGACTCAGAAAGCCTAGGAGGGGAAACACCAGAAGGTCTGTCTGAGGAGATGTCCAGTTCCACAGGCACATCCAGACTTTCACCGTCGTAATCATCCTCTTCAAACTCCACCTCCTCATCAAACTCTGGTTCGTAAAAATCTTCAGGGGAATAATCCTGAACTGGAGGAACCGACCGAACCGCATCTCTGCCAGAAGGCGCCGGATCGGTCGGAACCGGATGAAGCGATTCCACAATCCGAATCGCTTTGGCTATTCTTCGGCGGTCGGTACATGCAGCTCTGGATCCGAACTGGCCGATTTATCCTTTCGTTTTCTTTTTCTAGGAACTGATCCATCAGGATCAGCTCTCCTCTTGCCCGAAGAAGTATCGCCCTGGTCAGAAAGCACTCCTTCTGGTTCGGTAGGAACCGAACCGGGCTGGCCTTCCGGGTCAGCGGATTTCTCGGCCTCCTTATCCCTAAGTCTACCTAACCTTTTATTCAGGGTAGACTTAGGGAAATTCTTACAAATTTGGCTGTCTGAATCGAGGTGGTCAAACCCCAGACAGTAAACACAGGTGGTGTGGGGATCAGCCTTAGCAAAGACCTCCCCACCCACACTGCAGTGTTGAAAGCCAGTGGGCCCGTTTTTTTTCTTGGGTTTCTCAGACATGGCCAACCTAACCAACTTACCTTTTATATGGCAACCGCCAGGCAAGACTCCCCTATCAGTTTCACACCGTGTCACGGGTAACAGAAAAAAGCACTAAAATTACGTTGTTTTTTTAAACCGATATAGACCGGTAACCACACACTAACTTTTTCCTTACTACAAGATCGGTCCAGCCAAACCAATAGCAAAATTTTCACAATTTCCATACACAGCTACAATGCTAAGTACTTACGGTACCACAGACAGAGTCTCGAACCGAAAAAACAGAATGAAAATCGGACTACAACCGAAACTTTAACCGCGAAGAACCGAGCTGAAGGCGAAATCTCCGGAGCGACTGTTCAGTGAGGGGGAGTAAAGAATCTGATGGTTTGGGTTTGAAAGGACACAGACAGAGCTTTCAACCGAGCCCGAGCCCAGTGTTTTATGCCTGGCATAAAAATTAACCCTTCACTCTCTGGGGCAGTTCAACAGCTGGAGCTAACTGCAAATCGTCAGAATACAGCAAGACTTCATGTTGTTTTAATATAAACTTCTACCACAATCACTTAGTATCTTTTCTATTCAGATGTTACCCTTGAGTGCTTTTCAAAAGTTCAGAGAATTTAAGTCTCTCTCAGAGTCCAAAAATCATATGTCACTTTTCCCCCAGCTGGAAGGTTCATTTCAACTCTTATCTCCCCAACCCCTTTTGGTGAGTCAGTTAGCTCCTCCTTTTAGAATTAATTCTTACAAAATTATCTACAAGGAGGTATTTTAATTAATGTGAACATCAGAAAAATACATTTCCCACAATGACATCCTTTGATCAACCAGTTTCTTTGAGGTTTACAATCCCACATTCTGTTACTAAGATGTAAGAAAGCACGAGGAATCAGCCAAATGACGTCCTTTTCCTGATGTCATAAAACTCATAATTTTTTTCCAACATCAAAGGTAGCAGCAGGTGATGAGGGCCATAAACTATCCCTCTGGAAGGAAGTCTTAATTAATGGTTCTTCTGGTCAGTTTAATAACATCATGTGGTTTCAGCTACTGACATTGAAAGCTAAAGGCCAAGTCTCTCACGTACTGACATTTCATACACAGACCATTTATTTATAATATAAATATCATACAGGTAACCAGAAGCAGGGACAGAGTGTCACAATCCTCCCCACATAGACTGAATTTGGGGGCTCTATCCCCTGCATGGGATGAGCTCCCTAAGTCAGTTTATTCCTCATATAGACACGACAAGCCATCTGCGTTTTCATTGGTTGCTCTAGCCCTATGTGAGATTATCATGTCATACCCTTGCAAGGCAAGACTCCATCTTAGTAGTCAACCATTTGTTTTTCTCATTTGTGTCAGCCAAACGAGGAGGCTGTGGTCAGTTTGTACCTCAAAATGCCGCCTGTATAAGTATGGTTCTAACTTCTTTAGGGCCCACACTATGGCAAGACACTCTTTTTCCACAGTAGAGTATGCCTGCTCCCTGGGAAGTAACCTTTTTTCTCAGGTACACTATGGGGTGATCTTTCCATTGGTTGGATGTCTGACTCAGCACTGCCCCAATAACGGCATCTGAGGTGTCAGTCTGGACTATAAAGGGTCTGCTATAGTCTGCACTTGTCAATACAGGAGCACTGCACAGTGCCTCCTTCAGTCTGGTAAAGGCTTTTTCACAGGCTGGTTCCCGGGTAACTTTCTTAGGCATCCTTTTCTTTACCAGGTCAGATAGAGGAGTGGCCAGGGCACTGTAATTGAGTACAAATTTCCTATAGTACCCTGCTGTCTCCAGAAAACTCCTGACCTGCTTCTGCGTTTTTGGTCTGGGCCATGCCTGTCCCCGGCCTACAACATGCCCAAAGTATGCCACTTCTGCCATGGCCACCTGGTACTTCTCAGCTTTGGCAGTGAGCCCAACCCTCTGTAGTATGCCCAGCACTTCCCTAAGGTGGGACAGGTGTTCCTCCCAGCTGGCACTAAAGATGGCAGTGTCATCCAGGTACGCCATGGCGTACTCTTCAGCATCATTTAACACCTGATTCACCAACCTTTGGAAAGTGGCCAGGGCGTTCTTCATTCCTAAAGGCACTACTCTAAATTCAAATAACCCTATCGGAGTGATGAATGCTGACCTCTCCCTAGCACTGTCAATTAACTCTTCCTGCCAATACCCCTTTGTCAGGTCAATAGTTGTAAGGTATGTCACCCCTCTCAACTTGTCCAGGAGTTCATCCATCCGTGTCATCGGGTGGGCGTCTGACTTCGTGACTGCATTCAGTCCATGACAGTCCACACAAAAATGAGTAGAGCCATCTGGCTTGGGCAGGAGGACTACGGGTGAGGCCTAGGGACTGTGGGATTTCTGGATTACCCCTAAATCCAGTATTTCCTCCACCTCCCTCCTAATGTCCTTTTGGACAACTTCTGACACCCGATATGCTGTCTGCCGTATGGGCGTCTGTGTCCCTGTCTCCACATTGTGTGTCACTAAGGGGGTTATTCCAGGCTTGGTGCTAAACAATGAGGTAAAGTCTGCTAAAACCTCCCTTACTGCTTGGATCTGGTCTGGGGCCAGCTGGGGTGACAATTTAACTGTCTCCACAGAGGACTCCCATTTGCTTTCTTCCAGCAAGTCCAGAAGGGGGTCTCCTTCGTCTGTCCCCTTCCCAGGAGTACATACTGCAAACACCATATCAGCCCTATTAGCATATGGCTTCATCATGTTGGCATGGTACATTCTTTGTGTAAGTCTCCTGTCAGGTAGCTCTACTGTATAGTTTACATCATTTACCTTTCTGGCTACTTTGTACGGTCCTGCCCACTGAGTCTGTAGTTTGTCTTTCTGGACCGGGATTAGGACCATGACTTCCTGACCCACCATGTACGAGCGAGCTCTGGCTCTGCGGTTGTACCACACTTTTTGTTTTTGTTGGGCAGTTGCCTGGTTGCTCTGGGATGTCCCCATAAGCTCCTTCAGCCTTTCCCTAAACCTAAGGACATAATCCACTGTGGGAGTTCCCTGGGTGACATGCTTGCCTTCCCAGTCCTCCTGGATTAAGTCTAGGGGCCCATGTACCTGGTGTCCATATAAGAGCTCGAAGGAAGAAAACCCTGTCGACTCTTGGGGCACCTCCTTGTATGTAAACAACAGGTGGGGAAGGTATTTCTCCCAGTCCCTCCCATGCTGTTCAGCAAACGCTTGGAGCATTGACCTAAGGGTACCATTAAATCTTTCCACAAGCCTACTGGCTTGTGGGTGATAAGGTGTCGTGCAGCTCTGCACCATCCCACACTTCTCCCACAAACATTTCATCGGTCCATAATGAAGGAACCCCCTCGATCAGTGATAACCTCCTGCAGAAACCCAACATGGGAGAAAATCCCAAGTAAGGCATCTGCCACGTTGTCCTCAGTGAGGATAGGGTGACTGCCTCTGGATACCAGGTGGCATAATCCCTCTTCCCGGAGGAGCTGGAGGTATTTAAAGGCCCCACAATAACCATTCCCACCCTCTGGAATGGCTCCTCCACTATGGGCAATGGAATTAGGACGACTTGGGTTTTCTTACCTGCCTTCCATATTTCTTGGCACCGGAGACAAGACCTGCAATACTCCTTCACCTGCTGGGTGAAGTTGGGACAACAGAAATTCTGGGCCAATCGCTGCATAGTGTGCATGATTCCCAGATGACCACACATGGGAATAGCATGTGCAGTCTTGATCAACTGCTCACGGTACCCCTGGGGAATCACAAGCTGCCTGCCTATCACCCCTCCCTCCGTCTTAGCATCCTGCATATACATCAGTCCATTGTCGCAATAAACATTGTTTTTCCCCGTCATCTCCCTGTGCTCTGTCAGTCTGCCCAAGCCCTCAGCTTCTCTAGACTAGGGTCACTTTTCTGAGTAGCTGCAAACTCCTTACACATTCCCAAGGCATGGGACAGGTCCCCATCAGTGTCTAAACTAGGGTCCCTAGCTCTAACATCAGGGCACTCAGAATCGCTGTCATCCCTAACCCTCTGACAATGGGTCACCCCATCTTTCTCGGAGTTACCCTCCATAGCCGTGTGGTTAACTGCTACCTGGGGAATTTCTACCCCCTTTTCATTATACTCTCTATCAGGAGACACATGCTAGGGAACCAGCTTCTCAGTGGTTTTCACAGGGGCTTCTACGGGGTCCAGGGAACTACAATTTTCCGTTGCCGCTTGGTTATGGGTAACTGCACACACAATCCCCTGTTTGAGGTTGTTGCCAAGAATTACATCAACCACTAAAGTTTCAGCTACAGCAACCTGTTGCACAGTTCCCCCATTTCACCCCAGTCTAGGAGAACACTAGCGAGTGACGATGTTTTCTCCTCCCCAGTGAATCCCTATACAGTTACAAATTGGGGATAAGCTGACCAGGCTCTACCAGATCCCCTTTTACCAAAGTCAGGGTTGCCCCTGTGTCTCCTAGCCCTTGTGTCTGTACATCATTCACAGTGACTGGGTGCATGTGTTCCCTCATGATAGCATGCTTTCAGGGATACAGAAACAACCCACTTCTTTTGGAGCACCACTCTGTGTACTGCTTGTCCTTTTGGGACACTGTCCGGCAATATGACCAGTTTCTTTGCAAACCCAACATTCATGTCTTTTCTGTTAGATCTTTGCTTTGAAACCTGGGGCTACCTGGTTTTGGTGGAGGCAGGGAGGGTTTTAGCTGCTCTGAAGGTGCACTTTTCCCTTTCTTCGCTGCCACGCCAGCCCCATTCACTCTCAGAGCAGGTCTGCTCCTGCCATAGCAGTCCGAGAGTTCAGCAGCCTCTTGCACTGTTTTGGGATCTCGGTCCTACAGCCAGGTTTTCAGCTCTGCTGGGCATGCCCAAAAAAAGTGCTCTAACAATACAGCATTTTCAATTTTATCTACAGAGTTTGCTTCAATTCCTTCCCACCAACATTTTAAAAACTGACGTTGTTTCGTGGCTAGTTCCTTGCAGCTCATGTCAGGGCTTCTCCTGAGCTTACGGACCTTAGCTCTGTATGCTTCTACAGTTAAATCATACTTTTTTTAAAAGTGCAGTTTCAGTTTACTGTAATCATTACTGTTCTCATTGTCCATTTGACCCAATGCATCCCGAGCTTTCCCAGTGAGTAGCGGGGATAGCTGGAAGCTCCAGGACTCTCTAGGAATATTTGCCCGAATACAAACTTTTTCAAATGAATTTAAAAAGGCATCCATATCCTCCCCTCTTTAAATTCAGCTATCAATTTGGAATTTAATTTGTAACCCAGTCCTGTAGTTCCAGTTAAACCCAGGCCACTTACCTGCTCCGGTGCTGGTGGTTGGAGTCGTAGCTTCTCCAGTTCATGTTGCCTCTGGCGTTCACACTCTTCACGGTCAGCTTCTCACTGTTTTCGCTCCCTCATCTCCTCTGCGGATCACTGCTCTCACTCCCTCTTCTCTCTGGAACTCCAGCTCCATTCTCCGCAACTCCATTTGCAACTGTATCGCTTCTGGCTCCAGCATGCTGGTGACCTTCCCCTGCTGCTGTGGCCCTTGGCTTGCACTGGTCCTGCTGTCCTCCTCACTGGATCCGGACACTGCAATGGACCCTGGCCCCTCCACACCCAAGGTTCGGTCTTTTTCAGTCACACACTATGACTTGAGGCTCTGGGCATCAGCAGCCATCAGAGCATCCACAAGGTTCTGCTTGTTGGTTCTCCCATCATGCAGAACTCCTCTCTCCTTGCACAACTGCTTCAGGTAGTCTGCAGTGTGCTCGCTGTAGTTGGAAGCTATCTTCTTCCCTAACTACGGCTACTCTAACTTGCACTTTAATAAAAAAAAAAATTAAGCAGGTAGGAACTTTGACTGTAAGCAAAATTATATAGTTCTGTTTACCTTTTTAAAATAAATCACTGCCTTCTTTTGCAAGTGAGCTGTACAGTATTAATCTGACACACTGAACTGTTAAAGCTTGTGTTACCAAATACTTAAATCCCACCTCTGCCATCAAATCTGTCACAAACACACTCCGAAGGTCAGGCCCTCTGCTCCCACAATGCCAATCTCAGATTGCAATGGTGTGAACAGGTAACAGACAGGGTAACCCTCCTGTCTGCTTTGGGTCCGAATCACCTTTAGCCTCGAATTCTGGAGGGATTCAAACTGTGAACCTTATGCTAGCATACCCAATTACAGGCTCAGATATGTACCCTCTTCGGGACTGCAGTACAATCTTTCGCCAGGAGCACCCAGACAGGTCTCCAAAATGAACCCTTAAAACTCTATAAGAGACCTATGTATTTTCTTACCTTTTAGCTTAGTAACACAATTAAGCTTTTAACAGCTGTCAGATTTAAAACCAGGGTTTCAGCATCACATGCAAAAGGAAGACTGAGAAGAATCAAGTAGTATTTCAAAGAAAAGGCTGTTTACTAAAATGGTAAAAACAGAAAAAATCAAACACAGAACAATTATATCACAAATCTTACAGCCATATATAAAAAATGGGAAGTTACAGAATATAAACTCCTACCACAATCACGTAATATCTTTTCTATCCAGATGTTACCCTTGAGTGTTTTTCAAAAGTCCAGAGAACTTAAGTCTCTCTCAGAGTCCAAAAATTATGTTTCTTTTTCCCCATATGGAGGGTTCATTTCAACTCTATCTCCCCAACCCCTTTTGGTGAGTCAGTTAGCTCCTCCTTTTAGAATTAATTCTTACAAAATTATCAAATTGGCAAAGGCTTCCCCACAGACATCACAGTGTTGAAACCCAGTGGGCCCGGTTTTTCTTTTGGGTTTCTCAGACATAATGCCAGCCTAACCAGAAAACTTGCCCTTTAAACGGCAGTGCCAGGCAAGACACCCTTATCGGTTCCCAACTGTGTCACGGGTATTGGAAAAAACCGTAATAAAATCTGTTTTTTTTAGAACCGATAAGAACCGGGAACCGCACTCTAAAATGTTAAACTTTAAAATTAAGTTTTAAACCCAGCTGATCGGTTCAAAACCGAACCGATAAACTTACAAGTTCCACACAGACAAAACCTTTTAATTACTTACGATTACCACAGACAGAGCTTGAACCGAACGGTTTTGCGGTTAAAATAAAACTATTCTCGGTTGAATCGGACCGAGAAAACACTATTTAAACCGAGAAATGAACCGAGCAGAAGGAGAAATCTCCGGGCGACTGTTCACTGAGGCGGAGTAAAGAATCTGACAGTTCAGGTTTGAAATTACACAGATAGAGCTGCTTCTTAGAGCTCGTGCTCAAAGTTCTATTTTGGAATGGTATTAACCATTTCACCTCCGGAGCAGTTCTAGAGCTGGATCAAACTGCTACTGTCATAATATAGCAAGACTTCATGTTGTTTGAAAAAACATTTCCCACATATGACATCCTTTGATCAACCAGTTCCTTTGAGTTTTACAAACCCACAATCTGTCACTAAGGGGTGAGAAAGCCAAGAGAAATCAGCCAAATGACATCCTTTTCCTGATGTCATAAAAATGAAAATTACGTACCTACCGTAATTCTGATCTTTCTATCTTCACCATTCATCACCTTTGGGTACTGGCCGGAGGTCATGACCCCGCCGGAGCGCTTTTTTTAATTTTTGGATGGGCGGAGTCGACACACCATCGGCTGCCCCCAAGACCAATGCACTGCATGGCTGCTGGGTGGCCATTAGGTGTTGTCGACTCCGCCCTCCTGCCAGTTCTTAGTAGCCGTAGAGTGAGAAAAGGGTTGGGAGGGTGGGACAAGAGAGTCTAAGGGACAGACAAAGGAAAATATATATAAACTAAAAGGAGAAATAAATGACTGAGAGGACAGAACAAGTTTGAAAGACTAAGGGATTTGGTAGGGGCTCCAATCTCTGGAAGTAGAAAAGGAGGAGGGAGTATGGGTTAAGGATTTTGAGAAATAAGGATGAGAGTGGGGGGAAGGAAACATACCCTGGAACCTTGACCTGTCTCCAGATTGTATAGGAACTGCAAAGGAGTAGCCAAGAGGCTAACTGCCAGAATTCAAGGCACAGAATCACTGGCAATAACTCCAACAAAAGCAGAATCGGCTATTCTGGAAGAAAAGACAGGATACAGGGATATCTCCCTCTCCTCAAAAGGAAAATTTTGGTGCAAGAAACCTAGTTTCTTAAATTAATTGAGGTTATGTCCAAAGGACAATGAAATCAAAGGATTGACAGGGAGAAGGGGAGAAGGAAAGAAAGGAGGGCAACTGCCAACCCCCACCCCACAGGGGGTGGAACCAAAGCACAATAGAAGAAGTGCCCTCCCTTCTGACCACTCTTCCCCAGAGAATTATCTCCTATGTGCCAAAGTTATCCCACTCTGACTGACAGAAAGGAGGGGAAAGGGAGAGGGCACAGAGAGGGAGGAGGACTCAGAGATTGAGGCCCCAGGGGGATGGAGGGTGGGATTGTGATGAATGGTGAAGATACACAGACAGATCAGAATTACGGTAGGTATGTAATTTTCATATCTTATCTGTGTCAGTCTTCACCATTCATCGTCTTTGAGTGAGTGCCGAGCCCCACCCGAAGGGGCTTCAACCCTAAGGGACTGAGTCCCTTAGCTCTCAGTGGGTGACACACTAAGAGAGAGAACCTTCACGGGTCTGGAGAGGCCCGAGAATGGGGAGAGTGAGATGGGGACCCCCCGGAGAGGATAGGAAGTTGCCCCAACAGATGCTGTCTCACCCTATGGGAGAGAAGACAGGTTCTCTGGTGAGTGGAGTTAATCACCCTACGCCGGGCCAAGGGTGACAACCGGGAGAGACGCGGTCA
This sequence comes from Neoceratodus forsteri, assembly GCA_016271365.2. NCBI lineage: Eukaryota > Metazoa > Chordata > Ceratodontiformes > Ceratodontidae > Neoceratodus > Neoceratodus forsteri. The sequence goes on along the minus strand of CM057456.1, from coordinate 1,099,817,242 downwards.
TGCCGTCCGCCTAGTGCAGATCGCTGTCCCTATGACCCTGATAGCTACCTCATTGGTGTTATACGATGTCCTTGCTTGGTGCCTTGCTAGCTCCAGGCCACGTGCAGAGAGTGGAATGGCTTGTCTGGTTTCCTTCGTGTCAGGCATCGAGGCTAGGAGTTGACCTAGCCTGGACCACAGGAACCTATCATAGGTAGCAGAGTGTGCGTGATGAGCAGATATTGAAAGAAGCAACTGCGCCGAGTAAGAGGTCCTCCTACCCCAGAAGTCAAAATCCAAGGAATCTTGATCTGGGGGCCGGTCACAGTGCAGGGCGCGAAGCCCGTCAGGAGTATCCAATTGCGTCAATTTTGAGCTAGGATGAGGAATGGAACCTGGAGGCTCTGGGGGGCACAGTACCGCTGGCAGAGATCCCTAGGGGCTGGGTCTCTGGAAAAGGGTCTCTGCCAGGAATGCAATGAAGCCTCTTGAAAGGGATCAGGCCAGGGGGGCACCACAAGGGTGTCTGCACTGAAATCACCTAGGAAGGTGTGCATTGAGTGCTCTGGATTGTGTTGAGTGGGTGGGGTGATGTGCAGGTCCTCCAACATCCACACGAGGAATCGCTGATACTCTGCGAGATCAGCAGCTGGAGAGATGTGGACAGATGGCTCCTCTCCCCCAGAAGAGGGATATGAGAAGTTAGAGGACCTCAAGAGTTCAGAAGCTGGCTGCTCAAGGGGACGTTGAAAAACCTGTCTGTCCATAGCACTAACATAAGAGGGAAATTGAGCAGCCACCACCCTGAACTGCTCCCAGGAGAGAGGACCGCTAGGACCAAGAATACCTGGAAGCGCAGGAGAATGTGGCAGAGGAGAAGGGGCAGAGCCGACAACAGGAATCGACTGTCCTCTGCCTGGGCTTGGAAGTGTACCAGGAGCAATAAGGAAAGAAGGAGCTCTGGAAAACTCCACAGCCGACAGCTGGTCAACCAAACTGGAACTGCCTAGGCTGCACCCTGAAGAATCCCGCCCTGTGAGGTGACCATGGCCGTGAAAGTCCAGAAGGATGGCCCCCTACCTCCAAAGGAAACCGAAAGGGAAGGGCGGAGATCAGCACTACGACTTCTCCCATAGCCTGGGTGGGTTCCAGAAAAAGGCCACCACATGGACCCCATACCCTTCCACCCCTTGGAATCTGAAAGTGCCCTCCTCCTCGACAGAGAGTCAGCCTAGGCAGCTGGCAACCCTGGTCGGCCCCCGAGGGGGCTATCCAGGGAGCAGCACCCTCCCCTCCTGTGGGTGCTTCGATCAGCCCCAAAGTTAGGCAATCCAGGCACACCATCTGAGGGGTCAGAACCCCCCTGAGACCAGACTGCAGAGCAATGGTGGCCTGCACCAGTGTCTGCTGGTCAGCACCCTTGACCCTGGTCCCAGGAGCAACTGTCCTCTCCTCAGAAGGGAGCTGGTTCTGGCCTGTCGAGGACACTACCAAGGTGTCCATGTGAGCAGCCAACTCCAAAGAGTCAGACCATCTATCTGACTCAGAGTCTGATTCCCCCTCTAAAGAGGTGGAGATCAAAGTTCTGGGCCAAACAGTGAGTGGACACCCGCTGCCATCCCGACTGAAAAGGGCACCAGATCCAGAGACTGCACCAGAGTCAGTGCTGACATCCCCAACCGCACCACAAATGGTGCAGGAAGAAGACATGGCTTCAATGATGGCTGCAGCCTCAGAGTCGGAGCCTGTCATGGCACCGTCCCGACCCACGGTGCCGCAAGCAGTGCTGAGGCCAGAGACAGCGGCGACGATGACCCCGACTGCATTCTCAGCACCGCAAATGATGCCGAGGTCAGAAACCCCCACGGCACTGACCTGTCCCATGGCACCGCGAGCAGCGCTGAGGACAGAGATGGTGCCGATGATGGCCCTGACCACGCTCTTGGCGCTGAGATCCGAAACCTCCATGGTGCCGTGTCCTTGCTTGGAGCTGTGAATGGCTCCAGAGCTGGACACGACACCGTGCTCAACCACGGTGCCGTGGATGGCGCCAGGGCAAGAGACAGTCAAGGATGGCACCGTAGAGCTTCCCATGGTGCCATGAGCACCATCAGTGCTGTGAATGAAGCCAATGGCAGCAACAGCACTGAGTGACGGACTGGCGCCACCGACGGTGCCATCAGGGCCCATGGTGCTGCAAACGGTGCCGAGGCCCAAGATGGCGCCAACAGATGGCGTCAAGGATGACGCCAACCCAGGCCTTCCGAGCCGAGGGTACGACACTGGGGGAGCCTTCACCCCTGAAGAGGCGGTTGCCAAGGGTGGTGCTTCCGTCCATCTCCCGAGAGGACAGACTAGGCCTCCTGCACCCAGCGGAAGAGGCTTCTGCCATAGCTAGGCTACAAGCAAACCCCCCTCCTCGGTCTGTATAGAACAGGAGGGACCCGGAGAAGGCAGAGAAGGCGTGGCTTGGCCCCAAGTGTCGCCCATCCCGAAGGCAGCGGAGCTCGTCCGGGACTTCCTTGCGCCGTTGTTCGATGACACGACACAGTACATGGAGAAGCAGGCTCGCATGAATCCATGTTGTGTAGCAGGCCAAGACACATGAGACAGCGGTCATGTTGGTCGGTGACAGAATACTTACAGCCACATGGGCACCCGGCATGGGGGCGCACATCTTCACAGATTTCTTGCCCCCCAACCGGGACAAGAGTTATCGAAAAAATGACACCGAAGAAGACCCGACGTTGCAAAATAAAGAAAAAGGAACAGTCTTACTTTTAACCTCAGGCGACCTCGAGTGGGGCGAAACTGAACCAGCAGGTAAATATAGAATGGAGTCGATGAACTCGACACAGAGCCAAAGGGTTCACAATTTCTACAGGCCTCTCACACAGCAGAGCTTCCATGAGGTGACCTCGACGGCGGGAGACGGAGAACTGGCGGGAGGGCTGAGTTGACAACACCTAACGGCCAACCCGCAAGCACCACATAGTGCGTCGGCCTTGAGGGCAGCGCCGATGGTGCATCGATTCCGCCCATCAAAAAAAAAAAAAAGAGCTCCCGCAGGGTCATGATCTCTGGCCAGTACCCAAAGGTGATGAATACTGAAGACTGACACAGATAAGATCTCATATTTAGTTTCCAACATCAAAGGCAGCAGCTAGTGATGAGGGCCATAAACTATCCCTCTGAAAGGAAATCTTAATTAATGGTTCTTCTGGTCAGTTTAATGACATCCTGTGGTTTCAGCTACTGACCTTGAATGCTAAAGGCAAATCTCTCACATACTGACATTTCATACACAGACAATTTATTTATAATATAAATATCATACAGGTAACCAAAAGCAGGGGCACAGCGTCACACCCTGTACTTCCACAGTACCAGGGGTACTGGGAAGAGGCCCAGAAGAAAGCCCAAACTCCTGACCTTGGCATCACAGGTGAGACACCTCCCTCTGAAAGTAGTGGGCAAGCAACCCCACTTTAGCATGAGGAACTCAAGGATTTGTTTTTCCATGGAGAAGCATGCATCGCACTGGTCCATACCGTGATCTGGCAGAGTCAGGAGTGACATGCATGGTGCTAGTCTGACGCTGACATAGGGCCCCCACTGGGGCACTGACGCATAGGCGAGTTGCAGCTTACTTTTATGGTCACTTAATTTGAACATAGCATCGTACTAATAAAAAAAACAAACAATAAAATTAGAGAAAATCCTATTCAAAGTTACAGTTTCGTGTTGAAAAATGTTGTAATATGGCGAGGAAATGAAAATTACGTACTTACCGGAATTCCTGATCTTTCTGTGTATCTTCACCATTCATCACTGTTGGGTAGTGAGCAGGAACCCTTGAGCTTTTTGTGGTAGGAGGTGTCAACATCGAGATGGCGCCATGCAAGCAAGCTATACGTGGCGCTCACAGGTTGGCCAGTAATCATAATCACGCCTCCTCAGCCCCAGTTCTGCATGCTAGAGAGAGAGAGAGAGAGAGAGAATAAGGAGGGTTGGGAGGGTGGGCAAGGAAGCCCCAGAGACAGCAAAAGGAAAGGGTATAAAACTAAAAGAAGAAATAAGCCAAAAAGAGGATAGGAAAGGAGGAAGCCTAAGGGATTGAGACAGAAGGGCCCCTATCTCTGGGCGAGAAGGAAGGGGTGGAGAGGGGGGTTAAGGAGGAGAAAGAGAAAGGAAGGAGGGAGGAAGAGGAGACACCGCCCCAGAGGCATCGCCGTGGACTGCTCCAGAGTATGCCACAGGTTGAACCAGCTAGGCCAGGGATGGAAAGGGCTTGTAACAGAGGAAGGCACCCCTTAGAGGAACAGTTCAGAGCACTAAGGACGGGTCAGTGTTTCCCCTTCCTGCGAATGGATTGAGATAGAAGAATCACCTCAAGGGTCCCTGGAGAACAACCCCAGGTAACTGAAACTTAGAACTGAGGGGGGGCACCTCCAGAGGAAACTGGAGGGGTAAAATAATAATAGTCTCCTGAACAGGAGGGGGAAAACCAAAAAGGAGGCACAAGAAGTTGTAGGGAGGACAACTGAGGGAATCACCAGAGCCCCCTCTTGCTACCAGACTCCGTCAAGAGGACCTGAGGAAGGAGGATTCCAGAGCTATCTGGGCTGAGAGGGGGGCTCTGGAGACTCCCAACAGCAGAAACCCTCCCTGTCTGCTCACCCAGAAGAAAATAAACCTCGACCTCAAGAGGGGAAGGGGTAGGAGGTGCTGGAAATGGACCAAGGTCCAATGGGAGACAAACAGGGAGGAGGAGAATCATCCAGAGACTGAGGACTGAGAGGGGAAGGTGGACGGGATTCAGTGATGAATGGTGAAGATACACAGAAAGATCAGGAATTATTGTAGGTGCATAATTTTCATATCTTGTCTGTGTCAATCTTCACCATTCATCACTGTTGAGTAATTAGCGAGTCCCCCAAAGGGGCCCAGAAACTCCCTAAGGGACAAGGTACCTCAGCCTCCAGTGGGGGGACACACCAGCGGAGGGAACCCTGTCAGGCCTGGCTAGGCCCGAGGCTGGTCTGGGTGAGGTGGGGTTCTCCTAGCAGGAGAAAGAAGGCACCCCTGAAGCTCTCATCTCACCCTATGGGAAAAAAGATGGGCTCCCCGGAAAGAGACGGCAGTCACCCTACACCGGGCCGGGGTGACAACCAGGAAAGACGAAGGCACGCCGTCCACCTAATGCAGATCGTTGTCCCCACCAACCTGGAAGCCACCTCATTGGCATCGTACAATGCCCTTGCTTGGTGCCTCACTAGCTCCAGGCTCCGTATGGAGAGGGCAATGGCCTGTCTGGTTGCCTCTGAATCAGGCAAAGAGGCTAGGATTTGACCTAGCAGAGGCCACAAGTGCCTGCTGAAGGCAGCATGATGGGCCTAATGAGAAGAAATACACAAAAGGAGGCATGTTGACGAGAAAGATCTCCCCCAAAAATCAAACTTAGCTGAGTCGGATTCTGGGGGTCAATCACACCTTGGGCTTCTATGCCCAGTGGGTGTGTCCAGGAGAGTCAAGCCCAATGGGAGGTGAGGCAAGGCTCCTGGAGACACAAGGGGGCACAATACCTCTGGCGGAGGTCCCTCAGGGCTGGTGCTTGGGTTGAGGGATGTTGGCCCAGTACCACGCCTCCCAAAAAGGGATTAGGCCAGGTGGGAACCATCAGGTTGGCTGCATTGAACTCACCTAAGAAGGCACGCGCCGACCAGTCAGTATTGAGTTCACCAAGGGTGGAAATATGGAGCTCATCGAGCAACCCCGATAGGAAGCACTGATAGCTGGAAAGATCAGCCACTGGGGATAGGTGGACAGAAGAGCCCTCTCCCTCAGAGGAGGAAGATGAGGGAGCAGACGAGTCTGGAGAGCCAGGTTCCACCTGCACAGAGGAGTGGTGAAACACCTCCTGGTCCATGGATTGCTAATAGGCAGAGAACAGTACAGTACAGCCATGGACCTGAACTGTTCCCAGGTGAGTGGCCCCATAGGACCAGAGTGACCTGGGAAAGGGGGAGGGGTTGGCAGAGGCAAAGGGGCCAGGCACCTCTGAGGAAGAGCACAGCCTCTGCCGGGCTAAGGGACCCTCCAGGAGACCTCAAAGGAGATGGAGATCCAGTGGTTCCAGCAGACGAAGGCCCCTCAACCAAGCTGGAGTGGCCAGAGCTGAGTCCAACAAGAGAATTTCCCCCATGAGGCGACTGGGGCCATATGAGCCCAGAAGGGCGGCCCTAACCTCCGTAGATGAGGTCCCTCTCGAGAAGACCTCAGTGAAAAGGTCGGACCAGCGCTGCAACTCCTCCCTGAACCCCCACAGGTTCACAGAAAAGGGCGCCGCCCTGAATCCAACCCTTCAGACTCTGAGAGAGCCCTCTTCCTCGTTATCAGCTGAGGCAACTGACATCCCGCAGCTGCCTCCTGAGAAACAGCTGTAGGAGAACTGCTCCAGCCTGCCCAGAAGTAGAGCTAGCAAGAACTACCACCGGAGGGAGTACGTCTCCCAAGGTGGCAGATGGATCATCAACTCCAGGTTGTCCTGAGGCGCCACCCGGGGCACCAGAGGACTGGTTGGTGCCACTGACCCTGGAAACAGCCAAAGCCATCCGCTCCATGGGGAGGGCAGAACTGGAGCTGCTGCGCAGGGGGAAGAAGAATCGGTGGACTCCTGAGAATCCGGGAGCCAGTCTGGGTCAGCCTCAGAATCGTCCTCCTCAGAGGAGGCCCGAACCCAGACCACTCCCCAAGCCCTCTGAGCCGCGGTATCATGAGATAGCCTCACGGTGCCCACGGTACCACCCCATCCACAGCACCATGAATGGTGCCGGAGTCAGAGACGGTGCCGGAAGCCAGCCCCATGTCACCCGCAGCGCCATCCCGATCCCCGGCACTGCAAGCGGCACCAGAATCAGGAGCAGCACTGGCAGAAGATGCTGAGGACATCACTAGCCCAAGTCTGGAGGCTTCAGACCATGATGCTGGGGGAGCCCTCGCCTCCGAGGAGGTGATTGCCTGGATGGTGCCTCCCACCTGACCCCCAAGAAAAAATTACTCACCTTAGCAATGTTGTTTCTTCTAATGGAGTCTTGCTATATTATGACATATGCAGCGAGTCCCAACCTTTGAACTGCTCCGGAGGTGAAAGAGTTAACTTTCCATGCCAGGCATGGAACTTTGAGCGCGAGCTCGGTTGAAAACTCTGTCTGTTGTTAATCAAACTCAAACTGTCAGATCTTTATGAGCAAACTCACTAAGGTTCTGTGTGGAAGCCGTAAACCTACACTAGCCAACTGGCTACTAAAAATAAGAACACATTTTTCTTGGTCCCAAAACAAAGACTTAAGTCAGGGGATACAAAAAATTAAAAACATAACACCCAAACACCCCAAAAAGGAGGGGTGAAAAAATAAGGTGGGCATATACTAAGTGCCAACACTGCACTGCCCACCCACATCCCAGAAGTAGAGGTTCTGAGAGGGGCAGGCAGGGGGGGAGGTCATAATATAGCAAGACTCCATTAGAAGAAACAACATTACTAAGGTGAGTAATTTTTTTCTTCAAACAACATGAAGTCTTGCTATATTATGACATATGCAGACTACAAATCAGTACCTTCATGGAGGAGGGACAGAACCTACTTTGGAAATAGGCTCTGAAGCACAGCTGTGCCAAACCGAGCATCACTCCTAGCCTGGATGTCCAGGGAGTAATGCTTGGTAAAAGTGTGAACTGTTTTCCAGGTAGCTGCTTGACATATCTCTAGGATAGGGATGTCCCTGGCAGCAGCCAGAGACGCAGCTGTACCTCTGGTAGAGTGAGCCCTCAGGCCTGAGGAGGAACCTTACCCAGTTTTCATAGCAAAATTGGATACAGAGACAATCCACCTGGCAATGGATCTCTTAGTGGCAGATTTCCTTTACCAACCTCACCATAAGTGAGGAACAGTTGGAGGAGTCAAACCTGTGACCCTTGGTACATTCTATGTAGTAACTAAGGGCTCTTTTGACATCTAAACTGTGTAGTCTCCTCTCGCCAGAGGAGGAATGGTCAGTGAAGTATACAGGGAGAGACATAGATTGATTAAGGTGAAAGTCTGAAACCACCTTAGGCAAGAACTTTCTGTTAGTCCTGAGGACCACCTTATCTGTATGAAAAGAGATAAAATCAGGTTCCACTGACAATGCTTGTAACTCACTTATGCGCCTGGCGGAAGTGATGGCTACCAAAAACACAGTTTTCCAAGTCAAGTACTTAAGCTCTGCTGAAGACAAGGGCTCAAAAGGGGGTTGCATAAGCTGAGCAATGCAAATATTAAGATCCCAGGCAGGGCAGGGTCCCTGAATGGAGGTTGGTATGAAGCAACCTTGAAAACTTGGAGAATACAGGATGAGCCGAAAAGAAGAGGGTTTACCTGCTGATAAGAAAGCAGACACGGCTGCCAGGTGCACTTTTAGGGTAGCTGGCCTCAGCCCCAAAGAATTCAAATGCACCATATAATCCAGGACTGTGGGTAAGTCAGCAGATTCTGGGGAAATATGCTTGCCAGAGCACCAAATGGAAAATCTCTTCCATTTGGAATTATAAGTAGCCTGGTGGATGGCTTCCTAGAAGCCTTCAATATATCCAATACACCTTGGGAGAGGTGTAGGTCAGCAAACTCTAACTCTTCAAGAACCAGGCCTTGAGATTGAGAGATTTGAGATTCGGGTACCAAACCCTCCCCTGAGCACAGGTTAACAGGTTGTGATTCCTGGGAAGACACAGGGGAAGGTGGACTGCTAAGGACATAAGGAGTGGGTACCAGGGCTGTCTGGCCCAATCTGGTGCAATCAGGATCATCTTGCAGGGTTGAGATCTGATTTTGACTAGCACCTTGAACAGAAGAGGGAAGGGGAAGGCATAGAGAAACTTCCCTTCCCAACTGAGAAGGAAGGCATCCAGAGGGACTGAGCCCAACACTGGGGGCCTGCAGCAAAAAAGGGGAAGTTGGTGATTGTCTGGGGCTGCAAAAAGATCTATCTGCGGGGTGCCCCATCTGGCAAATACTACCTCCAATACTAGGGGATCCAGTGACCATTCATGATGGCCCTGGGAAATCCTGCTGAGAGCATCTGCCAGGACATTGTCCTTGCCTGGGAGGTGAACTGCTGTAAGGGAGGTGTTCAGGGAATACGCCAGAGACCACAACTTCATTGCTTCGGTGCACAAGGCCGTAGACCGACTGCCTCCTTGCTTGTTGATGTACCACATTGTAGTGGTGTTGTCTGTTCCGATCTGTACAACTTTGTTCTGAACAGAGGTGGAAAAAACTTGAAGTGCTAGAAAAACTGCTCTGAGTTCCAACAGATTGATATGGAGCAGAGATTCCTGAGGGGACCACAATCCCTGGGTAGTGAGATCGCCCATGTGAGCTCCCCACCCCAAGAGGGATGCATCTGTAGTAAGGATTAGGGAGTGAGACTGAGGGATGAAGGGGAACCCCTGTCTCAGATTGCTGTGGTCCTGCCACCACTGAAGGGCTTTGATCAGGGTTCGAGTCACTGGGATCAATTTGGTCAGAGGGTCTCTCCTTTGAGACCAAAAGGCTCTCAAATGGAACTGGATGTCCCTCATCTGAAATCTTGCTCCCTGCACCACTGCTGTAGAAGCAGCCATGTGCCCCAGGAGCTGCAGAAAATGCCTTGCTGGTCGAGAGACCTGCAGGGTGAAAGAGAAGGCCAGAGAGACCAAGGTCCTTGCTCTTTCCAGAGGAAGGAAGGCTCTTGCCTCTTTTGTGTTCAGTTCTGCACCTATGAAGGTGAGAAGCTGGACAGACTCTAGAACTGACTTCAGAAGCTTGAGAAGGAAACCTAGAGATGTGAGCAGTTGCTGAGTTACCTGAAGGTGTAGTCTGACTTGTTCTGGAAACTGGCCTACTATGAGTCAGTCGTCCAGGTAAGGAAAAATGGCAATCTTTTGCCTTCTTAAGTGGGCAACTGCTACTGCCAGGCATTTTGTGAATACCCTCGGGGCAGAGGTGAGGCTGAAGGGCATTGCTCTGAACTGGTAATGGCCTGAGGGCAGTTCGAATCTGAGGTACTTTCGATGGGAGCTTCTGATAAGAACATGGAAGTAAGCATCCTTGAGGTACAGGGATGCTAGCCAGTCCCCTGGCCTTAGAGAGGGTAAAATAACTCCCAGAGTCACCATTTTGAATTTTGGTTTTAAAAGGTGCTTGTTTAGGTATCTGAGATCCAGGATGGGTCGCCATTCTCCTGTCTTTTTTGGGGTAAGGAAGTACCTGGAGTACAACCCTTTGCCCTGGTGTAGGGGTGGAACCCTTTCCACAGCTCTGAGAGCCAGGAGGGTAGAAACTTCTGTTTCTAGGGCAAGTGTCTCTGATGGATTTGCAGGTGGAAAGGACCTGGCTCTCATCTTCGGAGATTTTTTGAAGCTGAGAACCAGTCCCTGGCTTACTACTTCCAGGACCCACTTGTCTGATGTTAGAGACTTCCAGTCCTGGACAAAGTAAGCCAGCCTGCCCCCTACAGGTAGAGGAGAATCAGCCCTGGCTACCCCATCAGGATGCCTGCTTGGCAGAGGCTTTGGGCTGAGGGGTGGAAGCAGGCTTGCTTGCACCCCGTCTGCCTCTCCCTCTAAAGAACCCCCTCTGGGCATAAGCAGAAGAGGAGGCCTGGACTTGGTAAAAAGGCCTATGAAAAGGCCTGCCCCAGGGATGCTGCCTTTGAGGAGTGGCCTGCCTTTCCTTGGCCTGTGCACTCCTATAGGTGGTCCTATATTCATCCATTTTCTTCATGTAATTCTCTGTCTGCTCCCCAAACAGAGAATTGCCCACAACAGGAAAATCCATGCCCTTAGACTGGGTATCCTGTGACAGGGTAGTACATCTGAGCCAAGCCATTCTGCAAAGTGCCAAGATGTAGCCATGACCCTTGATGACACATCATTAGAGCTACTGCAGCATGAAATTGCACCTTAGATGCCTCAATACCATCCGCAGCCACCTGTTCCAGCTCCCTGGCAAGCTGGTCAGGGACCTGTTTTGCTAGAGCCAGCACAGTATCCCATCTGGATTTCTGGTATCTAGCAGCATAAGCCATATAATTTGCCTGTCTGAGTCCCAAGGATGCTGCCATGTACTGTTTCTTTGCCATGGCCTCAACCCTCCTGGAGTCCTTTTCATGGGGGTGCGAAGCTAGAGGAATATTTGCCTTGTCACAGGCTGCAGCCTGCACTACCCCCACATGGCCACTAGCTGACTTTCTAGTCCTTTTAGTTGGAACCGGCTCCTCAGAGCTGGCTCTTCTTTTGCCCGAGGAAGTATCGCCCTGGTCAGAGGGCACTCCAACCGAACCGGGCTGGCCATCCGGGTCAGCAGACTTTTTGGCCTCCCTTTCCCTGAGCCTACCAACTCTCTTCTCAATGGTGGCAGCAGGAAAATTACTACATATCTGGCAGTCTGCATTGAGGTGGTCAAACCCCAGACAATACACACAGGTGGTGTGTGGGTCAGCCTTAGCAAAGGCTTCCCCACAAACACCACAATGCTGAAACCCAGTGGGCCTGGTTTTTCTTTTGGGTTTCTCATAGTGCCAGCCTAGCCAACTTGCCCGTTTATGACAATCCGCCAAGCAAGACTCCATTATCGGTTCCCAACCATGTCACGGGTCGTGGAAAAAACCGTAATGAAATCCGTTTTTTTTAGAACCGATAAGAACTGGGAACCACACTCTAAATAAGGACTAGTAAAGTTTTAGAACAACCTGATCGGTTCAAACCGAACCGAAAGATGTTTACAAGTTCCACACAGAAAATAAATAAATAAATAAATGTAAGCCTATCTATTACTTACAATACCACAGACAGAGCTTGAACCGACCGGTTGCGGTTTAATTTCGGTCAAAAAACCGATAAAAACACTTTAACCGACAAAATGAACCGAGCAGAAGGAGAAATCTCCGGAGCGACTGTTCAGTGAGGCGGAGTAAAGAATCTGACAGTTTGAGTTTGATTAACAACAGACAGAGTTTTCAACCGAGCTCGCGCTCAAAGTTCCATGCCTGGCATGGAAAGTTAACTCTTTCACCTCCGGAGCAGTTCGAAGGTTGGGACTCGCTGCATATGTCATAATATAGCAAGACTTCATGTTGTTTGAAGGGGGACAGACTGGGCCTCCTCCACTGTGGAAGAGGTTCCCACCATGGCAAGGCTAGAACTGGTGGAACCCCTCTCCTCTGCGGGCCGTATAGTTCTGGGAGGGGACCCAGAGGAAGGGTCAAGAACCCTGCTTTTGGTGACCCATGTATGCACCTGTCCCCCGAAAGCTGGCAGCGCATGTCCAACTTTCAATGCACGCAACTCCAATACATGACGATCCATGGAGAAACAGGTGTCACATCAGTCCATATCATGGTTTGGTCCCAAGCAGGTAAGGCAATGGTCATGCTGACCCATGACGGAGTACAGTCAGCTGCAGGAACACCAATGCATCGGAGGCCGACCTGCCCTCGAAGATTTTTTCTTGTCCCCTGAACCAGACATGACCGGACAGAAAAACAAAAACCAAAATCAGCACTCGGCATCGATGAAGAAATAAAAAGGAAAGATCTTACCAGCCGACACCGAGGAATGGAGCAGCAGAACTAGGACTATTGATTTCTACCAATGAACTAAGCCATAGAATAATGGCGCTCACACATGAGGTTGTGCTTGCTCGATGGCGGGAGAAGCAAAACTGGGGCTGAGGAGGTGTTGACGACGGTTACTGGCCAACCCACGAGCGCCACGTAATACATCAGCCTCGAGGGCGGCGCCGTCTTAACGTCAACTCCTATCGCAAAAAAAAAAGGTCCTGCGGGGCCCTAATACTCTGGCTCAGTACCCAACAGTGATGAATGGTGAAGACTGACACAGACAAGATCTGAGGATATAAGTGCTGACATAGAAGACTCTGTCGCTCCCACAGTGTGCCTTCTATGGTGGGAAAAACAGAACTGAGGAAAGGAAAGGGCCATATCAGTTACTGGCTAGCTCACGTGTACAATGTCATTATACCAGCCACATGGGTAGAGCCACCAACTGACATTGGCCCCTACCCTGCTGCAAAAGAATTTGCTCCCATGGAGTCCTAGCACTTCCAGCTTAGACCCATGAGTGAGAATGAATGGTGAAGATTGATTCTCGGAAGATCCATGCCCTCAGGCATAATGTCCTGGGGCCTGGAAATAATATCCATAGAAACATAGAATTTGTCGGCAGATAAGGACCATATGGACCACCTAGACTGCCCATTTCCCTACTCACTGCTGCAGCCCCAGATTCTATTTGATCTTCGACTCTCCTGCTCTGCACATCTTCAGGGTACCCTTATGTCTATCCCATGTACTCTTAACCCCCTGTATAGTTTTCACACCCACCACTTCTGCTGGAAGGCTGTTCCACGGCTCCACCACCCTCTCAGTGAAAAAGTACTTCCTAACATTACCCTTGAGCCTTCCACCCTTCAGCCTCATATCATGCCCCCTTGTTCTTGTGCAGAGTTTTCCCTGAAATATGCTTTCCACAAGTACCCTGTTTATTCCCCCTAATGTACTTGAAAGTCTCTATCATATCTTTCCTCTCCCCTTCTTTCCTCCAGTGAATAGATATTAAGTCTTCCCTCATAAGGCTTCTGGTGCAGTCCATGTACCATCTTTGTTGCCCTCCTCTGGACTGCCTCTGTTTTGTTAATGTCCTTCCTACCCTGAAATATGGTCAGTAGGTTGTAACTCAGTGGCAGGCTGATTGGTTTCTTGCTAGACAGGGCCAGGAGCATTGAATACCAAGCCTGCCTGGCCCAGTTTGGGCATGTTAGGATCACTTGTTATTTGCTGTCTTTCTCTTGAGCTTTAGAAGCACTCTCTGAATGAGTGAGAATGGTGGGCAGGCATACAGAAACTTCCCTGTCTAGCTGAAAGCTAGGGCATCCTTTGGGACTGTGCCCTTGGCTGGTCACCTGTAACAAGATTTTGAGAGCTGACTGTTCTCCCAGCAGACAAACAGGTCTATTTCTGGAATGCCCCATCTTCTGAAAACCATAGCCAGAATCTACTGGTTCATGCTCTATTGGTGATTTCCCTGGCTAATTCTGCTTAGGGATTCTACCACAACATTGTCTTTACCTGGATGTGTACTGCAGAGATCTTTCTTCCTAGGGAGTAAGCCAGGTCCCAGATCCTCATTGCCTCTGTGCACAGTCTTGAGGATCTTGCACATCCCTGCTTATTTATGTAATACACTGTTGTGGTGTTGTCAGTTCTGACTAGACAGACTGACCTTGTAGCTAGGAGGAAAAGGATTGCATTGCCAGAAATGCTGCCTTGAGTCCAGGAGATTGATGCATTCCTGGGTCTCCTGCAGGCTTCAGATGCCACTTACTATGAGGCCCTCCAGGTGGGCACCCCATCCTAGGACTGAAGTATCTGTTGTGAGGATACTTGCTGAGGACTGATGGAGGAAGCGAATGCCCTCTCTGAGGCTGCTTTTGTCCTTCTAACGCTCTAGTGCCTGTACCAATGCTTTTGTGACTGCACTAGCCTGGAGAGAGTCCCATCGGTGAAACCAACAATCTCTTAAATGGAACTGGATGACCCTCATCTGAAACCTGGTGCACGACATCACTGCTGTGGATGTAGCCATGTGGCCCAGTAGCTGTAGCAAATCCCTTGCAGGCCTTGGCTGGCCCACTGTAAAGGATTTGGCTTTGGCAGTCACATTTGCTAAACCCCCCTGACTGAGGAAGGCTTTCCCCTACAGGGTACGTAGTTATGTGCCTATGAAATCCAACATCTGAACAGGTTCTGTTTGAAGCACCTGCAGATTTATCAGGAACCGCAGGTTTCTAGGGTGCTTTTCATCTTCTGGATAGAGCAACTTGCCACTTGTTCTGTTTTTCCTGAGACAAGCCAGTCAGCCAGGTAGGGAATAATCACCACACCTTGCTGCCTTCTCAGATGTGCTGCAACCATTGCTAAGCACACATTGTGAAGAGCCTTGGTGCTGAAATGATGCTGAAGGGAAGGGTTACAAACTGGTACTGGCAATTTCCTAGCCTGAGCCTGATATATATTCTGTGGGTAGGTCTAACTGGATTGTGAAAATGGACATCTTTCAGATCCAGTGATTCCAGCCAGTCCCTTGACTGTAAGGATGGCATCACTTTGCCCAGCGTGACCATCCTGAACCTTTCTTTTTTTGATATGTTTGTTCAGATATCTTAGTTCTAAAATGGGTCACCATTCCCCAATTTTCTTGTGGGTCAGGAAGTACTTTGAAAAATGGAAATTACGTATTTACCGTAATTGTTGATCTTCTTGGTCACAGTCTCCATCACTCATTCACACTAGTGGGATAGCGTTGAAGGCGCTAGGATCAAACAGGAGCCAAACATTTTTTTAAGGGTCACCGCTGAGACAGGACCATGCATGCGCGGCACTGCGAGACTAGCTCGCGCCTGTGTAGGCTATCTCGGCGTCAACCCTCCAACTGCTTTGGTACCTTTTCAACCGAGGAGGTGCAGAGCAACTAATGAAAATAACTTATCCTGAATTTCTGGGCCTGAGAGGGCCTGGATGGCCCTTGCATGAAGGGTCAAAGAACAATGTCATCACAGTCTGAACCATAGAACCCTAAAGATCAGGAAAGAAAATGAGTGAGCCCAGGGGCTGGAGGACGGGTATGTGAAAGAGTGATGGAGACTGTGTCCAAGAAGATCAACAATTATGGTAAGTACATAATTTCCATATCTTCCTGGGCCCAAGTCTCCACCCCTCATTAACAGTAGTGCGAGAGTACCAAGCTAAAACCAACAACCCTGAGTAGGGTGGTAGGAGATAGGGCTCACTCAGAAAGAACGGCCAAGGACTGTCCTGCTAATAAAAAGAGCTGTCTTGGAAAGATCATCTAGAACATAGTGCTTACAAGATAAGCGCTTGAGCTCTAACTCACCACTGTGCAGAAAACTGCAATGGACACAAAATGAAACTCTGCCAGGAGGCCACAACCACTCTAGGAGAGGGGTGAGAACCCGGCCCCATAATTTGGTCTAGGACAAAAATTAATGGCATCAAAGACATGTACTAATCTAACGTAAAAGGACCTCAGGAACTGAAAGAGCTGGAGGTACAGTCTACTGGTTCAGGGCAGACCGGAAAGTGCAGATGGAAACCCCTACTACCAAGTATGGCTGACCTGTGAACAACAGGTCCAGGAGCACTTGAACCCCTTACTTGGTGAGCAAAAAGGGGGTCCAGGTGGAGTTAGCCTATCAAGGAGAATGGTTTCCACTTACTCACTGAAACCATCCTGATGGAAGGCCAAGCATGACTTAAAAGCCTCTTGTGGTAGTCTAGTAGAACCAGATCCTGCCCACTTCATACTCCAAAAGGAATCATTCTGCCCCTGTGTGCCTACAACTGTAGAAGCAGTCTCTGAACTAAGGGAAGAGAGGGAAAGTGTACAGGAGGACGTGACCACTGCGGAAAAACATTGTGACAAAAAAAAAAACAAGGTCTGGATTTCTAAGGCAAATAGAGGCAGATATGCATCGTGGGGGGACGCAGCAGGACCAAGTTCGGGCTAACCCATTCGTTGAAAGTGACTGAATAATGACAGAAGTGACTCAATGCAGTGAGGCACCACTCCCTCCGGCCTTCCTGAAAGGGAGCAGGAAGGACTCTCGCTTGCTGATGAAAAACAAACCTCCCAGTTTTGTCGCCTACTTGAAGTGGGTAACTTCGTGAGCGACTGGCACGGAACCAGTACACAGGAACTGAAGGTATAAATATCGACAAGGCATCTCTGAAAAAAGATCTACTTGACCTACGGTCAAGAAAGGAGCATGCCATCTGTTAACTTGAAGCAAGCAAGGAATTAGGAACCTAAGTTCGACTTGCTGGAGAGTCACTTCTGTTGCTCTGAGGCTCTGATCAAGAGAAGAAAGCCTGATAAAAAAAAGGAGAACCAACAGACTGGGCAGCCGCCCAGGCCTAGAGAATATCTCTGAATAAGAGAGATCTCTCTTGGAGAAAAGAGATGACCCATACCTCCGCTGAACTGGACTTCCCCTAGGGGTAGAAGAAGTTAGGTACTCTTTACTGTAGTTTAGAGACGACCGCCTCAGGGGCTGAGGTGGAACCTGGTTGGATCCAAAAGGATGGTATCGGGTAATTTTCGGCTAGGCCCGGTGCTGTGATGATTTTCTTTTCTTTTTTTTTTTTTTTTTTACCATTAGTCCAAGCCTGACAAGGCTTTCAGGCTACTATCTCGCAAGCATTGCCTGATACAAAAATGATGAAGATGTCGTCCATCTGAGGGGCAGAAGGAGCCTGAGCGTCCATAACTGGAATCGTGACCGGACCAATAATCACAGCTGAAGAGATGTTAACCACCTGTTGCCGATGGAGCCACCGAAGGGGCAGTATCACAAGGGGCCTAAATACCCCTGTCAAAGGAAGCGGAAGAGCCTGTATGGCTCTAGACCATTGAATTAGAATGTTCCACAGAGTGTAATTGTCCTGATGACTGAAAAGAGTCTAGACACAGAAGCATTTTGGTCCACAGATCTGAAATACTATAGGGGATCCCATCACTGAGGAACAACTGAAAATATCTTCCATCACAGACTCTGGTGATAGAGAAGGCTTGCCCTCCTGTCTATAAAATGAGTCATCCTCTGTATCATTGATTGACAAGTAGGACAGGGAGAGACTCATCCAGATGCACTTCTACACCAGAAGGACCCCTAAAGCAAACTAGCAAATGGGGAAAGGGGTGCAGCACCCCATACGTCGAATGGGAAGAACACCCCTCCCCCTCAGCTAGTGGTCAAACAGGGATTCAGCATGTTTGCAGTTCATTTGCATCACCAGGTAAGAAAAAAGGTCTGTCTCCCCATACGACGCACAGGGGAAATGCCAAACCTCACCCAACAACTAACACACCGAAATCTGGCCAATGGAACATCATGTACACAAATGCTCACAGCCTGGGAAATAAGATCCCAGACCTGCAGGCAATAATGTCAGAGCCTAAACTGGACATAGTAGCAATCAGTGAGACGTGGTTTATCAGTAACCACACTTGGGAGATTTCAGTACCTGGCTATGTACTGTTCAGAAGAAATCGAGGTGCAAAAGGGGGGGGGTGGAGTGGCCCTGTATGTCAATGAAAATATAAAAGCTACAGAAATTCAGAATACACATATGGAGCCAGAAGAACTGTGGGTCACCCTGGAAACAGGAAATGGGACAGCCATACGAACTGGGGTTGTCTACAGGCCCCCAGACCAGGGGGAGGACATAGACACATTACTGTTAGAAGATATACAAAATATGACAGCTAAAGGGGAGGTTCTGATAATGGGAGACTTCAACATGCTGGATACAGATTGGTCAATACCAGCAGGAACATCTGCCAGAACTAGACACATGGTGGATTCCCTGCAGGGGAGGGCCTCAAACAACTGGTACAACAACCCACAAGAGACAGGGCTATCCTAGATCTAGTACTGACTAACAGGGAAGGGATCACAGATCTCCAGGTAGAAGGTCACCTGGGGCCAGTGACCATCACATGGTATGGTTCAATTTGGCTACTACATCTAAATCATCCCATTCCAAGGCAAAAATATGGGACTTCAGAGGAGCTGACTTTGATAAGATGGCCAACAGAGTTAAGCTAGCCCTGGCAAAAAGAAACACAGGTGAGGGGGTACAGGCAAAGTGGGCAAGCATTAAGGATGCAATACTTGAAGCAACATCCCATCGTGTTAGACAGAAAAGGAAGTGCAAAAGAAGAAGGAAACCACTTTGGTTCTCAAATACAGTAGCAGAAAAGGTCAGAGCCAAAAGGCTGGCCCTCAGGAAATACAAGGGGACACAGCGGGATGAACATAGGGAGGCATACCAAATTGCCCTAAGGGAAGCAGGGAAGGCAGTAAGGTAGGCAAAGTCCCAAAGTGAGGAAACACTAGCACCAACAGTAAAAGAAGGTGACAAGACTTTCTATAGATACATTAGTGAAAGGAGAAAGTCCAGAGGGGGTATTACTAAACTCAAAGGAGAGAAGGGGGCATGTGAGGAGGAGGAGGAGGACCCTGTAAAAGCATCTATCCTAAATAGAAACTTTTGCTCAGTATTTACTGAAGAGAAGGTAGGGCAGGGCCCACAGCTCAGCACCATGGACATGGGGGGAGGGAGGTGAGCACTACTCCCTTCACAAAAGAAAGGGTCCTACAAGAGCTCGCTAAGCTCAGGGTGGACAAGGCAATGGGACCTGATGGCATACATCCCAGGGTACTTAAGGAGCTAAGGGTGGAACTAGCAGAGACATTAGCAGAACTGTTTAGTGAGTCTCTGAGCACAGGAGAGGTCCCAGAAGACTGGAGAAGGGCTCGTGATCCCGCTCCACAAGAGTGGTAGCAGGGAGGAGGCAGAGAACTACAGACCAGTTAGTCTTACCTCAGTAGTGGGCAAGATTATGGAGGCACTCCGTAAGGAAAGGATAGTGCAACACCTGGAATCCATAGGGGCACAGGATCCAAGACAGCATGGGTTTACAAAAGGAAGGTCCTGTCAAACTAATCTCATAGATTTCTTTGACTGGGTAACCAGAGTGTTGGACCAAGGGGGAGCAGTTTATGTCGCCTACCTTGACTTCAGCAAAGCTTTTGACACTGTTCCACATAGAAGATTGATAAATAAGCTGGGTAGGCTCGGGGTGGATCAGAAGTTGGTCAACTGGTGACAAACTGGTTGACGGGCAGAAAACAGAGAGTGGTGGTAAATGGTATACATTCAGAAGAGATGCAAGTCACAAGTGGGGTACCTCAGGGATCAGTCCTGGAGCCAGTCCTCTTCAATATCTTCATTAGTGACATTGCAGATGGACTAGAGGGTAAGGCTTGTCTGTTTGCAGATGACACCAAGATCTGCAACAGAGTAGATGATCCAGATGGGGTGGGCAGAATGAGAAGAGATCTGGATAAACTAGCAAAATAGTCAGAAGAGTGGCAACTGGGATTTAATGCAAAGAAGTGCAAGATCATGCACATAGGGAAGAGAAACCCTGAAGCCACCTATAGGCTGGGAGAGGAGTTGCTGGCAGTCACAAAGGAAGAAAGAGACTTGAACATCATCATCACCGATAACCTGAAATCATCCAAGCAGACCTCTAAAGCAGTAGGTAAGGCTAGGGGGATGTTAGGGTGTATTAGTAGTGGTATCACAAGTTGTAAGAGGGAGGTAATAATCCTTTTTTACAAAACACTGGTTAGGCCCCATCTGGAGTACTGCGTGCAGTACTGGAGGCCACACCTTCACAAGGACATTAACCAAATTGAGGCAGTCCAGAGAAAGGCAACCAAAATGGTGCAGGGACTGCATCAGAAGATATATAAGGACAGATTAATGGAGTTCAATATGTATACCCTTGAGCAAAGAAGGGAGAGAGGTGATATGATCGAAACATTCAAACACCTTAAGGGCATTAACAAGGTGAAAGAGTCTAACATGTTTAAATGTAAGAAAAATAGCAGGACAAGAGGACACAGCATGAGATTAGAGGGAGGCTGATTAAGCGGGAATGTGAGGAAATTCTTCTTCACAGAAAGAGTGGTGGATGCATGGAATGGCCTACCTCAGGAAGTGGTGGCTATGAATACAGTGCAGGGCTTCAAACAGGCATGGGATAGGCATAAGGGAGCAATACAGATGAGCATGACTAGATAGGCCACCGACAGAGCAAAGGCCGATGGCGCATTTATAAGGTAGAAAAAGAAATGGGCAGACTGGATGGGCCTTGCGGTCCTTATCTGCCGTCAACCTCTGTGTTTCTATGTACAGGGAGGTCTAGGTCAGAGCCAGTAGAGACTCCGCCACCAGGAAGGGTGTCGAGGAGCTCAGCATCATGTAAGGAGCCGAGAAAGTGCTGAGCAGAATGAGGGATTCTGCTGGCAGAACAGCACAGAAGAGTTCCATCAGCGGAAAACCGCTGGATGTCACAAGATCCCACGCAGACAGCCACTCACTAAAACCTGTGGAAAAATAATCTGCAGAACAGGACTTCACTCTGCCAAAAACATATCACCACACGTTCCGGGGAAGAAGAGGTCTGCCGAAGGAAAAATCTGCCACTAGTTCTGCCGGACAGCACCAACTGGCACCCTCCATGGCACAGGATGGCACCAAGCAGTGCCTATGCCATCATGGGCAACACCCAAGGTCACCTGCGGTGGTACCTGCAGGCACCCCTGGCACTCATGGCACCCATGGAACCCATGGCACCACCCACAGTGCCTGTGGGTGCCCGGCACCACCTGCGGCACCCAGGGGTGCCCAGCACCACCCGTAGTGCCACCCACAGGAGCCCGTGGCACCGTGAGACACCCGCAGCACTGCAAGTGGTGCCGGGAACCAATGGCACCAACAACAGCACCCGCGGCACCAACAGCACCTGTGGTGCTGCACAGTAGCAATGGCGCCACCCACAGCATCAATGCACGGTGCCAACACCAACACCAGCGGCACCGCCTATGGCACTGATGCCAATTCCAGATGCGTCGGACCTGCGGCATCACCCATGGCATCAGCTGCAGTGCCAGGACCAACACCACAGTGGAGAATGTCAATGGAGAAATCCTGAGGAGAAGGGGAGAAGGAAAAAGTGGTGCCTGTGCCAGCCCCTGCATCGAAAGAGGGAGGGGGTAGGCATGAGGGGTCGATGCAATGGCAAAGGCACCAAGAGGGCATTGCACATATCCTGAGCCAATCGACCTGGACCCGGTCCAGTGGCTCCGAGGCCCAGAGGCCCCAAAATCAGGAACACTGGCCAGGAAAACTGGACAGAAGTTGAACCCCCTGCTCCACAGGAGCGGCCCAGAGGTGAGACTGCTCACATCATCAAGGACAGAGATGGAGGTTGGAGTCAAAGAACGTGGCCGTTAAGAGCGGGGCCAAGGGGAACCCATCAAAGTCGGTTCAGGCCTATCGCCCCTCTCTCCCAACAATCCCCATGCAGACGTACCAGTGGGCAACCTCAAGCGTCACCAATTCTTCTTCTTCCCCAAACGAGGAAGAAGAGCTTGAGGTTAAGTGGAGCCGGATCCCCAGAACTGCCAGATTTGTGCTTCGGTGGACTGTCCTCCCTCCTTCCCGAGCACAGGACTGTCTGTAGTCGGACCCCACCTTTAGCAATGGGCGGCAGACCGGACACAGCTCCTCTGCCATAACAACTTTCAAATTAAGTCTTCCTACCGTCACCGCTACCGTCTAAGGACGACTCCGTTGATGGCAGGTGAGAATTACTAAACAGCTAAAAGCTGCTGTCGTATAGACTAAAACTTTGACTCCAGCAGACGAGCGACGTCGACATCCAAGCGCACTCGATGGCAGGAGAAAAGGAACTGAGGCGATTGGAGGGTCGCCATTGAGATAGCCTATACAGGCGCGAGCTAGTCTCATGGTGCGACGCATGCATGGTTCTGTCTCGGAGCCGACCCTTCAGAAAATTTTTGGCTCCCGTTTGGTCCTAGCACCTCCAGTGCTATCCTACTAGTGTGAATGAGTGGTGGAGACTTGGGTCCAGGAAGATCAGGCCCTTGCCCCACTGTGAGGCAGAGACCTTTTTCACTGCTTTTGTTTGTAGCTATTTGTTTACTTCTAGTTCCTGCAGAATTCTTTCTATGGGAGAGTGAGCTGGAAAACTTTTGTGTTTCTGAAGTTTTGTAAGTTTTTTTGAACTGCAGAGACAACCCCTGGCCAACTACTTCCAGGACCCACTTGTCTGTGGTAATGTTTACCCATTCCTTGAAGTAGTGGGACAATCTTCCCCCCACTAGCAATGGCTGGGCAACCTGGGCAGAATTGTCAGGGGTTTTGTTTTGGCTGAGGTTTGGGAGCTGGTGCAGCAGCAAACTGGAGCTCCTCCTGCCTCTGCCCCTGTAGTTACCTCTGTGGGGTTTACTAGGAAAGATAGAACAAAAAGGAGCAAAAATGCTCATTTATATTGTTCCCCGCACCATGCGGGCTTCATTAAACCATCTTACCATCAGCATAATACAATCTATCCAGGGAATGTTTGAATTCACTGAATCCATATACTTCAACTGCAGTTCTTGAAAGCCTGTTCCAGGCCTTTGAGCTCCTAACTGTGAAGTAATTGTCTCTTTTTCTGCTGTTTGCCTTGGGTATGACTAGTTTCATTCCATGGGATCGGAGGTCGTTTCTAAAATTACTGATTGCTAGACCGCATTGGTCCTTAAAGTCTGGTGAGTATAATATTTTATGCAATAATAAGAGATCTCCTCTCTGTCTTCTTTGTTCTAGGGAATATAGACCAGTTTTTTTAGCCTTGATTCATAAGGTAATCCTTTTAAGTATAGAATTAATTTGGTGACTGAACGTTGCACCCCTTCGATCATTTTAATGTCTTTTATGTGATAAGGAGACCAGAAATGGAAATTACGTAGCTACCGTAATTCTTGATCTTCTTGGACAAAGTCTCCACCACTCATTCACACTAATGGGATCTACGCTGGAGGCACTAGGACCCAGTGGGAGCAAACTTTTTTGCAGGAGGGCCGGTGCCAGAGATGGAGCTGCAAGGACCGGCGCCGCAAGCCTCTGCTCAAGCGGCAATGACTATCTCAGCGTCGACCCTCCAACCGCCTCAGTACCTTTTTTCTGAGGAGGTGCAGCGTAATTAACCTAGAAGGATAGCCTAACCAAAAACCAGACATAAAATAGTCTGGAAGGCCCGTATAAGAAGGGTCAAGAAAGAAGTCTTCACATCCTAAAGATTGAGGGAGCGAAGACCAACAACAGAGGTGAGCTCGGGGGATGGTGGGTGGGCGTGTGAATGAGTGGTGGAGACTTTGTCCAAGAAGATCAAGAATTACGGTAGGTACGTAATTTCCATATCTTCCTGGATATAAAATCTTCACCACTCATTCACACTAATGGGAGAGTACCGAGCTAATAACTCCCCGAGAGGGCAGCAGGAGAGACAAGAGCTCACAGATTTAGGACAGAAGTCCATTAAGGATGGTTCTGCCAAATGAAACATGCCATCTGGCATGGACATTCAGGGCATAGTGCTTGATGAAAGTATGCACTGAGCTCCAGGTGGCCACATTGCAAATATCTGCAATGGGCACGTTGAGGATTTCCACAAGGGATGCCGCGACCGCTCTAGTAGAGTGAGCGTACACTCTACCTTCCAGCTTAACCTGCACCATGGAATAACAGTGGCGAAGGCATGCCACCAGCCATGCTGAAATACATCTGATAGCGACAGATTGACCTAGCCGGGTCTCGCTGAAGGAAACAAACAGTTGTTGAGCTTTGTGAAAATCTTTTGTTCTATCTAAAGAGAAATGCAAAGCTCTTTTGACGTCCAAGGAATGAAGAGAATGCTCCCCTTCATTTTGGAAGTTCACAAAATAAGTCGGAAGGACCAAAGGTTGGTTTAGATGGAATTTTGAAATAACCTTAGAGAGGAACTTAGGATGGGTCCTAAGAACTACTTTGTCTTTATGAAACACAGTATATGGAGGGTCTGTGACCAAGGCATGTATCTCAGAGACCCTCCGGGCCGAGATAATGGCCACCAGGAAGGCTGTTTTCCAAGTGAGAAATTTCAACTCACAGGTAGCTAGAGGCTCAAAAGTTTTCCGAGTGAGCATGTCTAGCACAAGATTAATGTCCCAGGCTGCGACTGGACATCTGACAGGAGGTCTGGTATGCAGAATACCCTTAAGAAACCTCTTAACCACAGGTAACTGAGCCAGTGACAATGAAAGTACTGGCTCATGATAACCTGAAACGGCACAAAGGTGAACCTTGACTGTAGAGT
The DNA here is from genome assembly GCA_016271365.2 of Neoceratodus forsteri. Lineage (NCBI taxonomy): Eukaryota > Metazoa > Chordata > Ceratodontiformes > Ceratodontidae > Neoceratodus > Neoceratodus forsteri. The sequence goes on along the minus strand of CM057456.1, from coordinate 1,099,792,366 downwards.
ATTGCAGACCTGAATTTGAGAGGTCTAAAAGGTACTCTAGAACTTTATTTGGTGGGCAGGAAAAAGGATTCAAAGAGGATTTTGCACACCAGAGTGAAAAATGCTTCCATTTGGCTGTGTAAGTTTTCCTAGTGGCTGGCTTGCATGCAGCCAGGAGAATATCTGAAACTCTGTGAGAGACATTGAACCTGTTCACTTCTATCTCTTCAGAAGCCAAGCGTGAAGGTGAAGCGATCTCAGATTGGGATGGACCACAGGCCCCTGAGTCAGGAGGTTCATTTGAAGAGGAAGTACTCACGGAGGGGTTACCGACATACTGTTGAGTAACAGAAACCATATTTGTCAAGGCCAGAAGGGAGCAATGAGGATCATTTTGTCCCCCAGGGACTCGAACTTGAGAAGTACCCTCTGAATTAGAGGAAGAGGTGGAAAGGTGTATAGAAAGCGTTTTGTCCACTGCAGCCTGAACGCATCCTGACAGAAAATGTCAGGCCCTGTCTTTCTGGAGCAGAAGAGAAGCAGTTTTGTGTTGAGTGGGGATGCAAAAAGGTCCAGGTCTGGAGTTCCCCACTCTGTGAATAGCGACTGAACTACAATTGAGTCGAGAGACCATTCGTGAGGATCTGTCTCTGTTCTGCTGAGAAGGTCTGCCAATTCGTTTTGCACTCCTGGCAGGTAGACCTCCTGAATTAGAGCTTTGTGCTCCAAGCACCATTCCCATACTCTCATCGCTTCCCTGCATAAGGAGTAAGAGTGAGCACCGCCCTGCTTGTTGATGTAATACATCACTGCTTTGTTGTCCGTTTGAAGGAGAATGTTCTTGTGACAGAGAATGTCCTTCAAAGCCTGGACTGCATAAAGGACGGCCCTCATTTCTAGGACATTTATGTGAAGCTGGGACTCTTCCTGAGTCCATGTACCTTGAGTGTGGAGAATCTAACAGTGAGCTCCCCACCCCATCAGGGACGCGGGGAGCAAAGGGATACCCTTTCAGAAGGTTGTCCTCTTGCGACCACCAGGTGCGTGACTTCTTCAGAGGTTCTGTCACCTTGATGAGAAAGGACTGAGGGTGAGTGGTAGGAGACCACTGAGTACTGAGCATCCATTGAGAGGTTCTCATGTGTAGGCGTGCTAGGGGTACAGTGAACACCGAGGATGCCATGAGACCTAGCATCCGCTGCATCGAGATAGCTCTTACTGAGCTGTTCTCTCTGATGTATTGGGCAATCTGCAGAATATCGGTCCTTTGTCCTCTGGTAGAAAAGTTTTCGTACAGGAGGTGTCCAGAAGAGTTCCTATGAAAAGGAGCCTCTGGGAGGGCTGCAGCTGTAATTTCTTGAGGTTTAGCATGACTCCCATGGACGTGAGAAAGTCTGAGGCTGTGGCAATGGCATAGAGGGTTCTCTGCCTGGAAGGGCTTGCTAGAAGCCAGTCATCCAGGTATGGGAACACTTGTATTCCGATTTTTCTGAGATGCACTGCAAATATTGCACAACTCTTTGTAAAAACTCGCAGCGCCGAGGACAGCCCAAAAGGCAGGACTCTGAACTGGTAATGCTGGGCCAAAGCCAGAAACCTCAGGTATTTGTGATGCCTTGGGTGAATAGGGATATGCTGGTAAGCATCCTGCATGTCCAGAGAGGCTGACCAGTCGTGTTGATGAAGCAAAGGTAACAGGGTTCCTAGTGATATCATTTTGAATTTCTCTTTGGGAAGACATTTGTTTAATTTTCTGAGGTCCAAAATGGGGTGCATGCCTCCGGTTTTCTTTGGAACCAGAAAGTAATGGGAGTAGAACCCTGTGTTCTGTTGATCCAGTGGGACTACTTCCACTGCCCTGTTGTTCAGAAGGCTTTGTATCTCGGAGGCGAGAAGTTCTGACTGAAGTACTGACAGCCTGGGCTGTCGTTTGGGAGGATGATCCGGAGGGGGTCTCTAAAAGATTGAGGGAATACCCCTCTCGGATTATCCGGAGGACCCATTTGTCTGATGTTATGGACTTCCAGCAATTGTAGAATTGAGTCAGACGACCTCCCACCATTGAGGAAGAGTCCCCCTCAGGCAGCTGAGGTGGGACTTGGGCCAACAACTCAGAAGGCGGCACTGGGTGCTTTGGGTCCTTGCGCCTTCTGTTGCATTTTCTTTTGAGGCTGAGGGGCTTGGTTTTTATTGAAATCCCCCCTCCCTTTGCCTCAAAAGGACTGACGGTTATGAAACTGGCTTTTGTTAACTCCCCCCTCGAGAGGGGCGGAAGGAGGTTGAGCCAATGTAATGGCTGACCTAGTCTTTTGTGTGGCCTCTAGAGCCTGTTCTACTTGAGGGCCGAAGAGATACACATCATTGAAGGGCAACGCTATGACCTGTTGCTGGGCATCATTCGTTAAACCTGCAGTGCGCAGCCAGGAATGGTGGCCGGTACAAATGCCCGCCGCTCGTGAGACTGTATCGAAGGCGTCCATAGCTGCTTTAACCTGCTGGTTGTTGGACTCAATACCCCTGGTTATGGCTTGAAGAAGCTCTGAATTAGCATCCGACTCCGGTAGAGCTTCAACCATTTGTTTGAGTGAATGTACTCATACTGAGAGAAATAGCCCTGGTAGATGGCAATACGCATACCCAGGGTGGATGCAGCAAAGACTCTCTTACCTAAAGTATCTGTCTTACGAGATTCTTTGTTTATAGGTCGAGTTGTGGTAGTCTGAGGAAGGACAACCTTATCATTCTCTGCCAAGACTACAATAGGATCCGCAAAGGCTTTGGAGGACAAAATAGGTCAATCCTTGGGAGCAGCATACTTCCTATCTATGGACTTAGCCACAGAAGGAATGAGAGCAGGATTATGCCATACCATTTGAGACAGTGTCTCAAAGGAGGGTTGTACCGAGGGAGTTAAATCCATAGGGATGTCCGGAACATGAAGGTACTGGAGTCTTAAAAGCTTCCCAGGATCGATGTCCATAGTCTGGAGAGAAAGAGTGGAATTCAAATTTCTCAACAGAGACTTAAAAGACAGGTCCTCGACCCCAGGCTCTGTAACAGGATTAGGTCCTGCTCCTTCCACATCGTCACCCAGTCTAAGATCTGGGTCAGGCTCAGTATCATCTCCTGACAGTCCAGGAGGGACTGTATGGACAGGAAAGGAATGAAAATCAGCAGGAAAAGAGACAGGAAAAGAATCCAGAGAGGAGAAGTCCTGAAGATTGGCTGATGAAAAGCCCGGCCTCAGCGCCGAAGAACACGGCGTTGAAGGGCGGCACGATGCCAACAAAGCAGACGGCACCAAAGAAGAACACGATGCCAAAAAGCCACACGGTGCTGAAGACGGCGCCAAAAGGGCACACGGCGCTGAGAAACTCAACGGCGCCGAAGAAAACCACATGGTGCAGAGGACAGCGCCAAGGACAGCGCAGAGAGGTGCATCGGCGCCGAGCGGCCCACCGACGGCGCTGACACCAACCCAGAGCCCCGAAAATTCAGATTTATAGGGAAAGAAGAAAGAATACCAGGAGATAGAGGCATCGGTGTGGCCCCCTGCACCGCAGCCATGTGAGAAGGGAGAGCACCTGAGCGCAGGGTTGATGGCACTGAAAAGGGTGCTGCACAACCAGGAAGGCCCAATCACCCTGCCCGATCTCCTGAAGATCCCGAAGGCCCCAGAGTGACCGGGCCAGGCAGCTGGACCAACCTCCGAGCCCATTGCTCCATAAGAGCGGCCCACTGATGAAACTGCTCATCGGAAGCCCTACCGGAAGGCAGGGAAGGGCTCTGATGTCGAAGAGGTCGGTGACCTGAAACAGAAACCAGCAACTCTGAATGAGGAGACTGGCAACTGACCCCAATGACCAACCGTTGATGCGCAGACATATCAGAAAGCAACCTCGAGTGATGCCTTCTCTTTCTTGACCTACGGGTCGAAGAAGAGCTCAAGGCCAAATGGTGCCGAGAATGCGACCATTTTCTTTTATGCTTCCGGGGGAACCACCCTTCCCCTAGGGCACTGGACTGTCCGTTGTCAGACCCCCCTTCCGGAGAAGGCAGTGGACCGGACCCAGCCCAGCTGACTGAACAGCTTTCATCCGAAGTCTCCCTACCGTCACCTGACCCACTCATGGTCGACTCCCTCAATGTAGGCTGAGACTTCTTTCTTTAATAAGAATAATTATCGTAAGCGGTACTTTATTCAAAAAATACTACAAAATAAAAAACTGAAAACTATGCTGCTAGTTTGAAGTTTGACTCCCGGCGGGTGAGCGACGTCATCACTGAAGTGCACTCAACGGCGGGGAAAAAAGGAACTGAGGCAGTTGGAGGGTTGATGCCGAGATAGTCATTGCCGCACGAGCAGAGGCTCGCGGCGCCGCTCCTCGTGGCTCCATCTCTGGCGCCGGCCCTCCTGCAAAAAAATTGCTCCTGCTGGGTCCTGGAACCTCCGGCGTAGATCCCATTAGTGTGAATGAGTGGTGGAGACTTTATGTCCAGGAAGATTAAACCTTATCTTGGAAGGGAGCCAATACATCTACTGAATTAGCCTCAAAATCATCCTCACAAATACCGTTTCTGCAAATATGCAGGAACTGACTGGTTGGAATATTGTTGATGGTGTGGCAGGGATGGCAAGAGTTAGCAAGAAGAAGTGTATTGTGATCAGTCTGCTCTGAAAAAGGTTGGTATCCATTCTCCCAGCTGATTCTTTGAAATGGTAGTATCCAGAAATCAAATGCTGACCTCACTGCTAGTTACTGTAAACCTAAGGTTCAAATTACTGGCCTCTAGGAAGTCGACAAATTTTACAAGCTCACCAGCCTTCCCCACCACACCATCAAAATATCATCTATATATCTTCACCATAGGGACCTCTTCATTGTAGATAACATGTTCCTCCCACAACCCCATGCAGAGATTGGCAACATTAGGCACAAAGGTAGCCCCCATTGCCATGTCACTGATTTGAAGGACGAAGTCATCCATTAAACAGAAGCTACTGAGTTCAAGTTCAAATCTAGAGAGCTTGACCAGAAATTCAGTTGGTGAGAGGTTACCCTGTTGTCTACAGTCCAAGTAAGTGTGCAGAGCATGTATACCCTCATCATGAGGTATGTTGGTATAGAGGGCCTACACAACCAGGGTGACCAAAAGTTCCCTACCCTCAATATGGATCTCCTCCAGAAGGGTCAACACCACCATGGTATCACTTAGGTAAGATCTAAGGATACTCACACTCATTCATCACTCACTATGGTATGTGCCCATTCATCACTCAGTCAGCGGCTGGCCACAGAGGTGAGCGGTGGGTTCAGCCAGTCGCTGACTCAGTTCGGGGATAGTTGGGGGGTGGGGAGGCCACTTGACTGCAAGGGAAATTTATTAAGCATTACAGAACAGGAGTCAGGGATCGTGATGGTGGGGTGGGGGCCACCTAGACTACTTGGGAAATTTACTGTTCTTTACAGAATGGAATTCAGGGATCATGATGGACGCGTGGGGGGCCAGTAGACTACCAGGGAAATTTACTATTCTTACAGAACGGGAGTCAAGGATCATGACGGGGGTCACTAGACTACCAGGAAAATGTACTATTCTTTACAGAACGGGAGTCGGGGATCATGATGGGGGGGGACTGCTAGACTACCAGGGGTAGACTTCAGGTTACTTATGAGTCTGACTTCGCATTTCTTCACTTTCCACTGCCGCATTACCGCAGCATGCTTTTTGCAGGAAGTATTTAGCACCGCACTACAGGTGGTGCAACAACCTGTAGTGTGGCACTATTCTTTTAAATATGCCAGTGCGCCGGCTTTCATGGCCACTGCCCTCACTCCCTCCCCTGCATACATTACCTTTTACTGTTGGCACTATTACACAGCACTGGTGCCAAAAGGGTTTCTGAATATTGCAGCCTGGTGCAAATTCGGCACTATTACAGCACAATGGATTTGCACCAGGCACAAAGCTTTGAATATCTGGCCCCTTGTGTTTTAAGTCTTTACTGATGACAGTTTAAATCTGGGGCCCCATATTCAAAAGTGACAGGCTGCATCGAGCAAGTGCATGTTCCACACAATTCAACTGCGCCAGCACAAAAAAAACTGTATATTCAGAAGGCGTGCCATAAAATGCGATCATGCATGTGCAACTGAATATCCTGAACATGCACGATCATGCAGTGGGAGATGCACAGCAGGTGCCCAGAGCCAAGTGCTGAGCGTATGGAAGTGCGTGATGTAAAGCCACGTGCACGGCATTCAGATTTGCAATATTCAGCCAGCATATGCAAATGGCCTCACTGCACAGTCAGAGCCCAAACTACACATTTGCATCTCATTACTGGAATGTATGCAGGCCATTCACATACCACTGGCATGTGCAGACCCAGCATTTCAGGGCAGCAGTACCACTCCACAAAGGTGATCAGGAGGTCCTGCAGCCTAGCAGGCAGGTAGAATGCATGGTTGTGTGTGTTGGTGGACTGCATTGGCGTGAGTACAGTGCTACATACCACCCAACCTTTAAGTACCCAAATGCGTGCGAAGGTGTTTGACAAATAGTCAGAATTGTGACACAGCATCACACATGACATTGCAAGCTCAGAAGACTGGAAATAAGTGCATTAATGTTGCTAATGTGTGCTGAGAACCCAGCATCTTATAGTATCACACAATGCTGCAGAACAGTCTCAGTGGTCAGTGTGTAATGTCACCCATTCTATGTGGGTCAGAGGGTGTCTAAGAGAACATGAGTGCCATACCCCATACTGTGTAACAGCTGAGAGGTTTGCAATGCCACCACCCAAGGCCATGTTCATGCCCTAGGTGGCTGCATGCACAACACTGGCAGGGTCCAGTGCCCTTGGGGCATGCCCCTGCCACTTCCAGGCAGTAAGTGGTGCCACCCCTCCCCCGCACTGCTCACAGTTGTATACTGTCCACCACCAGTATACCACAGTGACCAAACCCAGGGCCCCTGTGGCATTGTCGCACTGCAGGGATGGCACCAGTAACAAGTATGAGGTTCCTGGTGGCATGGGTCTAGCATGGGTATGCTGTGTGCACCTATGGTATTCCACCATGGGTGTGTGCTGGTGGGCTGTCCCTGACCCATGTTATGCTGCCACCATTACCACCATGCATCCTGATCACCACTGTCCCAGACATCACCATGGGTGCATGCCTCCATCAGGTGGCACTCTGCAGCCACATGGGTGCAGGCCATGGCAGCTGGTACATGTGCCACATTGTAGCTGTCTGCTCTGCTGGTGTGCTGGGGGGCTCCTGGGTAGCATGTGGCGGCTGGGTGTCCCCGACCTGGGTGTGGTGAGGGGGGTGGCTGACTGGGTGGTGCCGGTGGTGTCACTCACCGGCACCTGGCAGTTGCCCAGCGGGCAGGCACAGTGTGACTGTAGCTTTGGGTACTACCATCCTGGGAAGACTGCTACGTGTGGGTACCTGGAGCACATCCTGGTGCACCTCCGAGGGGCTGTCTCAGGGTCGCCTGTCTGCAGTTCTGCAGCCTGCCTGTGGATGGCTGGCCAATTTAAGCCATCCCCTTTCATACCTAACTTTGTGCGGCACATTTCTGTAATGCATGACACATGTGCTGCACATTTTGGTTGAATATACAGTTGCGCGGTACATTCTGGTGCCCACCCCCTTTTTCTGCACCGCATATATTATTTCTGCATGATCACGCAATCAGAACTACGCAGCGCATCTCTCCATTTCGAATATCGTGCTTCTGCACAATTTCTGAGATGCATCGCACATCTCCATTTTGGGCCATGCATCTCCTTTGAATATGTGGGGGGACCTGGGCACTAACAGCTGTTTCTGCACAAACTGCAAGACAAAGATCTGACATTCAGGCATGCTCACTTATATTGCATTGCAGAGACTTCCTTAAAATATAAAAATGATGTTTCAACACATGTGCTTTAGGCCAGGGTGTGAAAGAAATGTATTCTCGTATTCTACGGAATCTGTAGTTGATACAGTCATGAAAGGACTTACCTGTACAACTTGGTGAGCATTCGTATCATTAAGCACCAACTCCGTCAGAGCAGCACAGCAGGCTAAAGTAAAGAGATAAACATCAGAAAAGCAGGCATATTATTAGAATTGAATGTTATTTACTGCTAACTCTTGATTTGCTAGAGTATCACATCTATACAGCCACACTCTTTGATCATAGAAATGCAGACACTAACAGCTTATGGAAACGAAGTCCATTCATGTCCACATTTAATGGATTATAAATCACTTATGTGGTTTCAGCCAATCAGCATGCAGAGCAACTGTACCTCTTATTCTTTGTACAGTGTCAACATGTGCGGGAGTCAGGAGGGAGCACTCCACTACTGTGCAAGGGGGGAGGATGGCAAAATAAAATAAAAAAAAAGACTATAAGCTTACAACAAATCACTCAAGCTAAACTTGGGTGATTTATAGTAAGATAAAAGGGCCTCTAAGGGGCATATCTTATGGTATAAGAGGCACCTCTCTTGAAGTTTGGGCAAACTTCATGCTCGGAGTCTCTTACACCATAGGAGACATCCCTTGGAGGCCCTATTAATAATAATAATAATAAATTTATTTCATATATCGCCTTTCAAAAAATCAAGGCGCTTCACAATAAAATCAGACCACAATAATAAAATCAACACAAAATTAATAATAAATAAATACAAACTGATAGGTTCCACTATACTATGCCAGGGAAAGCCTGACACCGCAGAAAGGTCTTCAATGCCTGTTTAACCCCCCCTTCCCCACAGTTGTACACTCCCGAAGTGGGACACTGCTGAGGATTGAGGCGCTGGATGCCACACTTCGCGCCACGCTGGCGACCCGGGTTCAGGAATGGACTTGGGTCATCTGGAGTTGGCAGGGGAAGGAAGGGATCGATTGTCTGGAGGACAGCTCTCCCTTCCCGGGGGTGGGTACTGGGCATGCCTCACTCCTCAGCGGCCCCTGATGGAGACTGGGGACTCTGCAGGGAGGCAAGGCCAGATTTCGGGGGCGGAGCGGCGGTAGACGTCTGCACATAGGTGCACTGATGTCATTGCATGTCCTCGCTTCAAGGGGGAAATAATATCGAAAACCTCGGCAGACCAAGGGAGGTGACGGATATCCAAGGAACCAAAGGCCCACATCCCATCACCAGACCGACCCTCCACTGGCTCTCTCGAGCTCCTTGACCTGGCCCAGGATCGTTCCTCTAATTGCAGATAGGCCACCAGGTAGGTGAGGTGGGCCCTCTGGGCCCTCCCCTGTGGGGGTGATCCCGGGGGGTGAATGAGTCCATGGGTCCGAGGCAGGGAGGCTTGGTAACGTGTCTCCCAGGGACCGTGGTTTCAGGCTGGGAGTAGAGGCCAAGGTTGAGTGGGTATTCCCGAGAGATGCCCTGGCACACCAGAGAAGAAAATAGAAGCTACAAAAAAAAAATGAATAAATAAAGGGACACCGACAGCTTTTTGATAGTTTCTAAGATGTCTGTTGTTTTGGTGCCTGAAGCCTCCATACTTTTCCAGAATGTTATATTGAGCCTCTGATTTTCATATAGTGCCTTTTTTTCTTTGTTTGTTTTTTGAAAAATTAGAAAAAGTAGTAACCTGAGGGGACCAACCTTTCTCCCTGCTCCTGACTGAGGCGTACGTTCTTGTGATCAACATGGCGCAGAGGTGCCAGCAAACTCGTGCATGCATGAGTACTTAATTTTGTAGGCAAATGCAGATAAAGGTACCCTTTGATAGAATCCTGGCCCTTGAATGTGGGAAAGTCTTATAACTGTAAAACCAGTGTTCTAATTTGTTAAAAATGGCTAGAAAACTAAAGCCATGACTCCGAGCATGTGCATCACCATCCACCTGGAAAAAGGCAATACATGAAAATTGGGGGCCCAGTATAACATTATGAAAAAGTATGAAGGCTACACGTACCATAATAAGGAAAATCTTAGAAACAGTCAAAAAGCTGACAGTCTCCCTTTAGTTTATATTATACACAAGGCAGCATCCTATATCCAGCATGCTTTATTTTGAGCCCACTCAATCCCACTGTCTTTTGCTAGAGCAAAAAAAACCAAAAACAAGGCTCTAAAAATTATTTAAAAAACATGGCTACACTGCGCAGAGCTAGTTCTGATTGTGAAAGCATCAAGTTTACACTCAAATTTACTCTCTCCTTACAGCATACTCTACTTCTGTAAGGGAGAACGTTAAGCATATGCAGCATGCAGAAATATCACCAGCATGAGTCAAGGACTGCAACATACATTATGGTTTGTTACTGTCTGTTGCACTGTATTTTGCTTGATGTTTCTGTAATTGCATCTTTATTGCATTTTATTAACCCTGATATGGAACTTTTGTAAATGAGCACTTGTGCTCAAAGGTACTTCCCAAATAAAGGAAAAAAAAAACCTCTACTAGTGAGCTATTAACACTCAGGCACCATGACTCAAAGGACTGCAGAAATGGCATCTTTGCACTTATTTATTTATTTACTTACTTATTTCTTGGAATTACAACCTTTGAGCTTGGAGCTTATTTACAAAGGTTCCATGTCAGGAAACAAGTACAATACAGGAACATATACATGAGCGATAAACATAGAGTACATAAAAATGGAAATTACGTACCTACCGTAGTTCTTGATCTTCTTGGATAAAGTCTCCATCACTCATTCACACTAATGGGAGTACACCGGAGGCACTGGGACCCAGCGGGAGCCAAAAATCATCAGGACAGTCAGCGCCTAGGTAGGGCTGCTAGGAAGCGGCACTGCAAGCTCGGCTCACGCTGTATAGGCTGCCTGGCGTCGACCGTCCAATCGCCTTAGTACCTCTGTTACCGAGGAGGTGCAGCGTAAACTAACCTAGTGAAACTATGTCAGACATAAGATAGTCTAAATGACCCATGTAAGAAGGGTCAATTCAACAGAGTCTTTGCAGCCCAACAACTAGGGAGTTGAAGATCAAAAACAGGATGAGTGAGCTCGGGGGGTGGAGGGTGGGTGTGTGAGTGAGTGGTGGAGACTTCATCCAAGAAGATCAAGAATTATGGTAGGTACATAATTTCCATATCTTCCTGGACATAAATTATTCACCATTCATTCACACTAATGGGAGAGTACCGAGCTAAAATAATCCCCCAAGACGGGCGGCAAGAGAGAGGAGCTCACTTAGGACAGAAGTCCATTAAGGATTGTTCTGCCAAAGGACTGATGCTACCTGGCATGGACATACAAAGCGTAGTGCTTTACGAAAGTGTGTACAGAGCTCCAAGTGGCCGCACTGAAAATGTCTGTAATGGGCACGTTCCAAATTTCTGCCAGAGATGCTGCAACTGCTCTGGTAGAATGAGCGTATACTCTGCCTTCCAGCTTAACCTGTGTCATGGAATAGCATTGGCGAAGGCATGCCACTAGACACACTGAAATGCATCTGATAGCAACAGACTGACCAAGCCAGTCCATGCTAAAAGAGACAAACAGTTGTTTTGAGATGTGGATTTCTTTAGTTCTGTCTAAATAGAACCACAAAGCTCTCTTCACATCCAGAGAATGCAGGGTACGCGCTCCCCTTTCTGGAAGTTCGCGAAGTAGGTTGGAAGGACCAAGGGCTGATTCAGATAAAATTCTGAGACAACCTTGAGGAGAAACTTAGGGTGAGTCCTAAGATCCACCTTGTCTTTGAAATACAGTATACGGAGGGTCTGCAGGCGAAAATGATGGCTACAAGGAAGGCGGTCTTCCAAGTCAGAAACTTCAGCTCACAAGTAGCTAGAGTCTCGAAAGGTTTATGGGTGAGCATGTCTAGCACAAGGTTAATCTCCAAGGCTGCTACCGGTTGTCTGACTGGTGGCCTAGTATGCAGAATGCCCTTAAGAAACCGCTTGACCACAGGAAGCTGAACCAGAGACATGGAGTTCACGGGCTCATGGTACACTGAGACACACAAAGGTGAACCTTAACAATCGAGTATCGCAACCCTGTGTTTGAGAAATCCAGAAGATATTGTAGGACCTTGTTAGGTGGACGGGAAAAAGAATTCCAAGAGGAATTTGCACACCAGATGGAGAACCGCTTCCACTTAGCAGTGTAAGTTTTTCAAGTAGCTGGTTTGCATGCAGCTAACAGAATATCTGAGACCCTTCATAAAACATTAAAGCTGTTCACCTCTATCTCTTCAGGAGCCGGGCGTGGAGGTGAAGGGACTTTAGGTTGAGATGGACCACACAGCCCTGGGTCAGCAGCTTCGTATGAAGTGGAAGCTGTCTTGGAGAAGTTTCCGACAATCTGTTGATTAATGGAAACCAGATCTGATGAGGCCAGAATGGGGCGATGAGGATCATTCTGCCCCCCCTCTGTGCCTCCAGTTTGAGCAGCACCCTCTGAACTAAGGGAAGAGGAGGAAATACATATAGAAAGCGTCTTGTCCACCGCAGTCTGAATGCATCCTGACAAAAAATGCCAGGTCCTGGATTTCTGGAGTAGAAGAGAGGCAGTTTTGCATTGAGTGGAGACACAAAAAGGTCAAGATCTGGAGTTCCCCACTCCTCTAAGAGCGACTGCACAACATTTGTATCGAGAAACCACTCGTAAGGGTCTGTCTTCATTCTGCTGAGATGATCCGTGAGATCGTTCTGTACTCCAAGCAGGCAGACTGCCTGGATCAGAGCTTTGTGCTCCAGGCACCATTCCCACACTCTCATCGCTTTCCTGCATAAGGACTAAGAGTGTGCTGCGCCCTGCTTGTTGATGTAATACATCACTGCTTTGTTGTCCGTTTGAAAGAGAATGATCTTGTGACAGAGTATGTCCTTCAAGGCTCGGACTGCGTACAGGACAGCTGTCATTTCCAGAACATTTATGTGAAGCTGAGACTCATCCTGACTCCAGCAACCCCCAGTGTGGAGATCCTGACAATGAGCTTCCCATCCCAGTAGGGACGCATCCATGGTGATGGAGATCTGGGGATCTAGAGGGACGAAGGGATAACCTTCCTGAAGGTTGTCCTCCTGAGTCCACCAGCTGAGCGACTGTTTCAGCGGTTCCGTCACCTTGATGTGCAAGGACCGTGGGTGCGTGGTCAGCGACCAATGAGTGCTGAGCATCCACTGAGTAGTCCTCATGTGATGGTGAGCCAGAGGCACAGTGAACACTGAAGATGCCATGAGACCCAGCATCCGCTTCGAGAGAGCTTGGACCGAGTCATTCTCGCTAATGATGTGGGCCATCTGGAGGATGTCGCTCCTTCTGTCCTCCAGAAGAAAGGCGTTTATGGTGGGGATATATATAGCTGGGCTCCTATGAAAAGGAGCCATTGGGAGGGCTGTAGCTGTGCCTTTCCCATGTTTAGCAGGGCTCCCATGGACATGAGGAATTTGGAAGCTGTAGCTATGGCTTTCTGAGTTTCTTGTCTGGAGGGACTTACTAGAAGCCCATCGTCCAGATATGGGAACACCTGAATTCTGAGCTTGCTCAGATGCACTATGAGAACTGCAAAGCACTTTGTAAAAACTTGAGACGCCAAGGATAGCCCAAAGGAAAAAAATTACTCACCTTAGTAATTGTGTTTCTTCTAATGGAGTCTTGCTGTATTCTGACAATCTGCAGTTAGCCCCAGCCTTTAAACTGCCCCGGAGAGTAGAGGGTTAATTTTCTATGCAAAGCATAGAACGTTGAGCTCAAGCTCAGTTGAGGTCTCTGTCTGCAGCACTTTGAAACCCAACCGTCAGATTCTTACGAGCAAACACTCACTTACTAACTATGTGGAAATTGTAAAAATTTTTAACTAGCCAACTGGCAACAAAAAGTTTTGGATTCCCAAAGGAAGACTCAAGTTAGGAAACTCAAAACCAAAAACCTATCCAAAATAAAGATTATAATATAAGCACCCAAGTAAAAAGGAGGGTGTGCTGAAGACACCCCTGGGGTGCAACACTGCACCTGCCCACCCACTTCCCAAAAACAGGTTCTGAGAGGGGAGGCAGGGAGGGAGGTCAGAATACAGCAAGACTCCATTAGAAGAAACACAGTTACTAAGGTGAGTAATTTTTTCTTCAAACAACATGAAGTCTTGCTGTATTCTGACAATCTGCAGACTACCAAGCAGTACCTCCATGGAGGAGGGACAGAACCTACTTTGGGCATAGGCTCTGAAGTACTGCTGTGCCAAACCGAGCATCACTCCTAGCCTGGATATCCAGAGAGTAATACTTGGTAAAGGTATGGACTGTTTCCAAGTGGTTGTTTGACAAATTTTTAACAGAGGGATATACCTGGCAGCAGCCAGGGAAGCAGCTGTACCTCTTGTGGAATGAGCCCTCAGGCCTGAGGGTGGAATTTTTCCCAGTTTCTCATAGCAGAATTGTATACAAGAAACAATCCACCTGGCAATGGATCTCTTGGTGGCAGGTTTGCCCTTTCCCACTTCCCCATAAGTGAGGAACAACTGGAAGGAATCAAACCTGTGACCCTTGGTACGCTCTGTGTTGTAGCTAAGGGCTCTTTTATCATCTAAACTGTGTAGCCTCCTCTCCCCTGAGGAAGAATGATCAGTGAAGAAAACAGGGAGAGACATGGACTGATTCAAATGGAAGTCTGAAACCGCTTTGGGCAAGAATCTCCTATTGGTTCTAAGGACCACTTTATCTCTATGAAATGAGATAAAATCAGGTTCCACTCACAGGGCTTGCAATTCACTGATACGTCTGGCAGAGGTAATGGCTACCAAAAACACAGTTTTCCAAGTCAAGTACTTAAGCTCTGCTGAAGACATAGGCTCAAATGGGGGTTGCACAAGTTGAGCAATGCAAACATTTAAGTCCCAGGCAGAGGCAGGATCTCTAAAGGGAGGATTGGTATGAAGCAATCCCTTGAAAAACTTACAGAATACAGGGTGAGATGACAGTGAGGAAAGCTTTCCCACTGACAGAAAAGCAGAAACAGCTGACAAGTGTACCTTGAGAGTAGCTGGTCTGAGGCCTAGACCATTAAGATGGACCATATAATCCAGAACTGTAGGCAATTCAGCAGTGTCTGGGGATATATGCTTCTTGGAACACCAAATGCTGAATCTTTTCCATTTGGAGTCATAAGTCTTTCTGGTGGCAGGCTTTTGACAGGCTTTGAGAAAATCCAGAACCCCTTGGGACAGATGCAAATCTGTATACTCTAGTTCTTCAAGAGCCATGCCTTGAGATTGAGGGATCGAAGACTGGGGTACCAAATCGGGAGGAGGTTAACAGGTTGTACTTCCTGGGAAGAAACAGGGGAAGATGGACTGCTAGGGACATCAACAGGGGGTACCAAGGTTGCCTGGCCCAATCTGGAGCAATCAGAATCACTTTACAGGGTTGTGACCTCACTTTGACCAGAACCTTGAACAGTAGAGGAATGGAAGGGAAGGCATAGAGAAATTTCCCTTCCCAGTTCAACATCCGAGCATCCAGAGGGACTGAGCCCAAGACCAGGGGTCTGCAACAAAACACGGGAAGTTGGTGATTGGCTGGGGCTGCAAAGAGATCTATCTCTGGAGTGCCCCACCTTGAGAAAATCACTTTTAACACCAGAGGGTCCAGGGCCCATTCGTGATGGCCCTGGGAGATCCTGCTCAGTGCATCTGCTAGCACATTGTTCTTCTCTGGAAGGTGGATTGGTATCAGAGAGGTCTGCAGAGAGTAAGACAGGGACCACAATTTTATGGCTTCCATGCACAAGGCCATGGACCGAGTGCCTCCCTGCTTGTTGATGTACCACATGGTGGTGGTGGTGTTGTCTGTTCTGATCTGAACCACCTTGTTCTGCACTGACTGAGAGTAGGCTTGCAGGGCCAGAAAAACTGCCCTGAGTTCCAGAAGATTGATATGAAGAAGGGATTCCTGAGGGGACCACAGCCCCTGGGCTGTGAGAGCCCCCAGATGGGCTCCCCACCCCAAAAGGGAAGCATCGGTGGTAAGGACCACTGAATTAGACTGAGTGACAAATGGGACCCCTTGCCTTAACTTGTCCTGATCCTGCCACCATTGAAGAGCTTGGATCAGTGTCTGAGTCACTGGAATCAGTTTGGTAAGAAGATCCTTCCTTTGGGGCCAAAAGGCCCACAGATGGAACTGAATGTTCCTCATCTGGAATCTTGCCAATTGGACCACTGCTGTAGAAGGTGCCATGTGGCCCAAGAGTTGAAGGAAATGCCTTGCTGGTCGGGACACCTGAAGGCTGAAGGAAGAAGCCAGTTTTATAAGAACTCTTGCCCTTTCCAGGGGAAGAAAGGCTCTTGCTTTGACAGTATCTAGCTCTGCCCCTATAAAGGTAAGAAGCTGCACCGGTACGAGAATTGACTTGGGGAGGTTGAGAAGAAATCCTAGGGAAGTGAACACTTGTTGGGTCACTCGCAGGTCTGACTTGACTTGGCCTGGAGACTGACCCACTATGAGCCAGTCATCCAGATATGGAAAAATGGAAATCTTTTGCCTTCTTAAAAAGACAACTTCTACTGACAGGCACTTTGTCAAAACCCTTGGAGCTGATGTTAGACTAAAGGGCATTGCTTTGAACTGATAATGGCCTGAGGGCAACGAACCTGAGGTACTTTCTGTGGGAGCATCTGATAGGGATGTGAAAGTAGGCATCTTTGAGTTCCAGGAAGGCTAGCCAGTCCCCTGGCCTTAGAGAGGGAAGAATTATTCCCAGAGTCACCATCTTGAACCTTGGTTTTAAAAGATGTTTGTTCAGGTATCTTAGATCTAGGATGGGTCGCCACTCCCCTGTCTTATTTGGGTAAGGAAGTACCTGGAGTACAGACATTTGCCCCGGTGTAGGGTAGGAACTCTCTCTATGGCTCTTAAGGCCAGAAGAGATGAAACCTCTGCCTCTAGGGCAAGGGTTTCGGAGAGACCTGCAGGTGGAAAAGATCTGGCTGTCCTCTTCGGAAATTTTTTGAAGCTGAGAACCAGTCCCTGGCTTACTACTTCCAGGACCCACTTGTCTGAAGTAACAAACATCCAGTCCTGGATGAAGAAAGCCAGCCTGCCCCCTACAAGGATAGGAGAGTCGATCCGGGCAGACCCATCAGGGTGTCTGCTTGGCAGGGGCCTTAGGCTGAGGAGTGGATGTAGCCCTGCTCAACCCTCTTCTGCCTCTCCCTCTGAAGAACCCCCTCTGTGAAAAGGGAGAAGAGGCCTGTGCTTGGTAGAAAGGCCTGCCCCTGCCCCTATATTGCTGCTTTTGAGGAGTTGCCTGCCTCTCCTTGGCCTGATCATTCCTATAAGTGGTCCTGTACTCATCAGTTTTCTTCATGTAATTCTCTGTCTGCTCCACAAACAGAGAATTACCCACCACAGGGAAATCCATGGCTTTAGCCTGGGTGTCCTGTGATAGGCTAGTACATCTGAGCCAAGCCATCCTCCGAAGAGCCACAGATGTAGCCATGACTCTTGAAGACACATCATTGGAGTCCACAGCAGCATGAAATTGTACCTTTGATGCCTCAGTCCCATCAGCAGCCACCTCCTCCAGCTCCTTGGCCAGCTGGGGGAGGCCTGTTTAGCCAGTGCCAGTACATTGTCCCACCTGGACTTCTGGTACCTGGCTGTAAAGGCCATATAGTTAGCCTGCCTGAGTCCCAAGGTGGATGCCATGTACTGTTTCTTAGCCATGGCATCCATCTTCCTGGAGTCTTTGTCTGGGGGGTGTGAAGCCAAGGGAATATTTGCCTTGTCACAGGCTGCAGCCTGCACTACCCCAACATGGCTGCATTGCTGGTATAAAAACTCTGTATCCGAGCCTGATAAGGTGTACCTCTTATCCATCCTTCTGTCAACAGGAGGTACAGAATTAGGAGACTTTAGGATTTTTTGTGTCTGCTTCCCAAAGGACTTATGAAAGGGAATAGACAGTCTCCTGGACTCTGGGATGTCCATCATTTCAACAAAATCAGGCTCCTCCTGATCCTCCACAGCCTCCTCCATAGGAAGCTGGAGGGTTTCAGCCACTTTTCTGTAAAACAGATAGTGGGGGGACTCAGAGACCCTAGGAGGGGAAACACCAGAAGGTCTGTCTGGGGAGATGTCCGGTTCCACAGGCACATCCAAACTTTCACCATCATCACCATCATCTACAAAATCCCCCTCCTCCTCAAACTCCGGTTCATAAAATTCTTCAGGGGTATAATCTTGAACCGGGGGAACCGACTGAACTGAACCCCTGTCAAAAGGCGCCAGATTGGTCGGAACCAGGCAAAGCGATTCAACAATCCGAATCACTCTGGCTATTTCCTCGGTGGTCGGAACATGAACCTCTGGATCTGAACCGGTCGATTTCTCTTTGCGTTTTCTTTTTGTAGGAACCTATCCCTCAGGATTGGCTCTCCTCTTGCCCAAAGAAGTATCACCCTGGTCAGAGGGCACTTCTTCTGGTTCGGTCAGAACCGAACCTGGCTGGCCATCATGGTCAGCGGACTTCTCGCTTCCTTTTCCCTAAGTCTACCTAATCTTTTTTCCAGGGTAGACTTAGGGAAGTTTTTACATATTTGGCAGTCTGTATCGAGGTGGTCAAACCCCAGACAATAAACACAGGTGGTGTGGGAATCGGCCTTAGCAAAGACCTCCCCATACTCACTGCAGTGTTGAAACCCAGTAGGCCCGTTTTTTTCCTTGGGTTTCTCAGACATGGCCAACCTAACCAAACTTATCCTTTTTTCGGCAACCGACAGGCAAGACTCCCTTATCGGTTTCTAACCGTGTTACGGGTATTGGAAAAAACGTTGAAACACGTATTTTTTAAACCGACAAGGACTGGTAACCACACACTAAGAAAGAACACAAAAAATTCAATATAAAGGATCGATTCAGCCGAACCGATCGAAATACCAGTTTACAATTTCCACAGTAATCAGAGAAACTATCTAAGTACTCACGGTACTGCAGACAGAGCCCGAACCGACAATGCAGAATAAAATTCGGAATAAAACCAACAACTTTAACACACTTTGAACCGAGCAGGAGAAATCTCCGGAGCGACTGTTCAGTGAGGCGGAGTAAAGAATCTGATGGTTGGGTTTCAAAGTGCTGCAGACAGAGACCTCAACCGAGCTCGAGCTCAACGTTCTATGCACTGCATAGAAAATTAACCCTCTACTCTTTGGGGCAGTTTAAAGGCTGGGGCTAACTGCAGATTGTCAGAATACAGCAAGACTTCATGTTGTTTGAAGGCAGGACTCTGAACTGGTAGTGTTGCCCCAACGCCACAAATCTGAGGTATTTGTGGTGGTTTGGGTGTATGAGAACGTGTTGATAGGCGTCCTGCATGTCCAGGGATGCTAGCCAATCGTTTTAATGAATCAGAGGTAAAAGTGTACCAAGTGATATCATCTTGAACTTTTCCTTGTAAAGGAACCTGTTTAACTTCCTGAGATCGAGAATAGGGTGCAGGCTGCCTGTTTTCTTTGGAACTAGGAAGTAATGGGAGTAGAAACCTGTGTTCCGCTGATCCAGCTGGACTACTTCTACTGCCCTGTTGTTTAGAAGGCATTGACTCTCGGAAGCAAGAAGGTCTGACTGAGAGACAGACAGCTTGGGCTATCGTTTGGGGGTGATCCGGAGGGGTTTCTGAAAGATTTAGAGAGTACCCCTTGCAGATTATCCTGAGCACCCACTTGTCTGATGTGATTGAGTTCCACTGGTCATAAAACTGAGTTAGACTCCCTCCTACTACCAAGGAAGAGTCTCCTTTGGACAGCTGAGGTGGGACTTGGGCTGGGATCTCAGAGGGTGGCACTAGGTGCTTTGGGGCCCTGTGCCTTCTGCTGCGTTTTCTTTTGTGACTGAGGGGTTTGGTTTCTGTTAAATCCCCCTCTGTCTTTACCACGAAAGGACTGACAGTTATGAAACCGATGCCAGTTCCTGCCCCTTTGGGGGGCTGTGGATGGTGGTCTGGCCGATTTGATGGCCGTTCTAGTCTTCTGTGTGGCCTCTAACACCTTCTCGACCTGAGGACCGAACAGGTACGTAACATCAAAAGGCAAGGCCATGACCTTTTGTTGGGTATCATTTGTGAACCCCGAAGTGCGCAACCAAGAGTGGTGACGGGTGCATATACCAGCTGCCGCTGCTCTGAAGGTAGTGTCAAAGGCATCCAAGGCAGCTTTAAGCTGCTGTTTATTGGATTCAATGCCTCTAGTAATGATTTGAAAAAGCTCTGTGTTAATGTCCGAATCTGGGAGAGCTTCTACCATGGCCCTAAGTGAATGCCAGAGTGTATACTTATACTGAGTGAAGTAGCCCTGGTAGCTAGCAATGCGCATGCCCAGGGTGGAAGCAGCAAAGACTCGCTTTCCTAAAGTGTCGATTTTGTGAGATTCCCTGTTTATCGGATGTGCTGTAGATTCTTGTGGAAGGATGGCCTTGTCATTCTCCACCAGAACAACTATGGTATCAGCAAAGACTTGCGAGACCAGAATAGGCCGATCCTTGGAAAAGGCATATTTCCTATCTATGGACTTAGCCACAGAGGGAATAAGTGCCAGATTGTCACACACCATTTGTGAGACAGTCTCAAAAAAGGGTTGCACGGGGGGAGTCAATTCCACAGGAATGACCGGAATGTGCAGGTACTGCAGACGCAGCAGTTTCCCAGGATCAATCTCCGAAGTCTGAAGAAAGAGAGTAGTAGTCATGTTTCTAAGCAGAGACTTAAAAAGAAAGGTCTTCAATCAGAGGCTGTGCTGTAAGAGTAGGTTTATTCCCTACCCCTAGGGAGGACTCGTCGTTAAAGTCATCCCCCAGTCGAAGATTAGGATCAGGCTCAATATCATCTTCTACTAGTCCTAAAGAGACTATGTAGATAGGAAAGGGAGGAAAAGAAGGAGGAGAAGGAGCTCCATAAATCGGAGTTGAAAACCCTGGTGTTACATGTGGCACTGCACGCGCTTCCTACACCACAACGGGTTGGCGCCGAAAACACAGGTGGCGCCAGCACAGGACACAGCGCCGCGCATGGCACCACAGGGTTTTAAATAATTGATTAGCAGTTTTTTTCTTGGGACAATGCTAACTGTACAGAAAGTATTTATATAGATTTTCTAGAAGTGTTATGTTTGTTAAACACAGTGAGGCAAGTGCTACGCATTTTCACAATGTTTTAGCACTTTTATGAGCAAAACGCTAATACATTTTTGGAGTTAAATAAAACCCTGCACCGGCACCGGAGAAGCCGGCATCAGAGTTGGCCATGCCGAACCAGAGGTCCTCAACCCCCGACTCACCGAGGAAAGAAGAAGAAATTCAGCAGGAGATAAAGGCACCAGTGTAGACCACTGCGCCACAGCCGTATGAGGGGAATAAACACCAGAGCATGGCATCGACAACATCAAGGGAGGCACAGCATGACTAGGAAACCCCAATTGACCTGCCCGCAGGTCCCAAACCGACAGGCCCAAACGTCCCAGTGACAGACTCGCCGGCTCGGGCAGATTGGACAACCACCAAACCAATTGCTCCATAAGAGCAGCCCAATGGTGAAACTGCTCATTGGAGGACCCCCAAGGGGCAGGGAGGGACTCTGGAGTCAAGGATGCCTGTCACCAGCAACAGAAGCTGGAGAAGACCCCAGAAGGGAAGGAGTCTGGCCCCTGCTGCCAGTAACTGACGATCGATGTGCAGACGTACCAGAAGGTGACCTCGAGTGGTGCTGTTTCTTTTTTGACCAGGAGGCCAAAGAACTCAAGGCCGAATGGTGCTGAGTCCCCGATGAGGATCGAGAATGGGACTGCTTCTTTTTGTGCTTTCAGGAAGACCACCCATCCCTCCAAGCACTGTACTGCCTGTAGTCAGACCCCCTGTCCGCAGAGGGCGGCGGACCAGACCCAGCCCTGCTGACAATACAGCTTTCATGCTAAGTCTCTCTACTGCCACCTGCCCTGTTCATGGTCAACTCCGTCGAAGGAGGGTTGAAGACTTCTTCTGATGAAAAATTACTTATTTATTGTTACTTTAAACTGACAAGAAATAATAAAACTAATAAAACTGAAAGACTATAGCTGCTGTCAAACAGGCATGAAGTTTTGACTCCTGGCAGGCAAGTGACGTCATTACTGAACTGCAGTCGACGGCGGGAAAAAAGGAACTGAGGTGGTTGAAGGGTCAATGCCAGGTAGCCTATACGGCATGAGCTGAGCTCGTGGTGTCACTTCCTTGCAGCCCTGCCTAGGTGCCAGCCCTCCTGAAGATTTTTGGCTCACACTGGGTTCTAGCACCTCCGGCGCAGTCCCATTAGTGTGAATGAGAGGTGGAGACTTTATATCCAGGAAGATTATATACAGTTCAGTTTACAATAGTGAGAGGATTTGTTAGCTTTCATATACAGGTGCGTGACAACTAGGCAAGAGGAAAAGAGAGGAGCACAGCCAGGAGTTAGCGTTGTCAAGAGGTGGTGGGGAGAAAGTGAAATATGATGAAAGGGAGTTGGGTATGTGGTGGTGGGTGAAGAGCAGAAAGGGGGGAAGCAGTATGGAAGCAGGTTGTCAGGAGTCAGGGGGGTATAGAGGCGGAAGGATGTGTATGGGTTTGGGCAGGTGGGGAGTGGAGGGAAACCAGAGAGGGAGTAGTATTGGGGGGGGGGGACTGGAGAAAAGGGAGGGTGCCGAGCTAGGGGAGTAGAGGGCAGCATGGCTCTGGGAGTGAAGAAGGATGTGGGTTAGCACACGCAGTTACAAACACCTAGGGTAGTCAGGTATATGAAAATTACGTACCTACCGTAATTTTTGATCTTCTTGAACAAAGTCTCCACAACATATTCACACTAGTGGGACTACGCAGGAGGTGCTAGGACCCAGCTGGAGCCAAAAATCTTCAGGATGGTCAGCTCCAAGATAGGACTGTGCATGCATGCAGCTGCGATGCTGGCTCATGCCGTATAAGCTATCTCGGCATTGACCCTCCAACCGCCTCAGTACCTTTTTTTCCGTGGAGGTGCAGTGTAAACTAATCTAGGAAACTAACCTAACCCAGACATAAGATAGTCCGTATGACCCGTATAAGAAAAGTCAACTCAACAGTGTCTTCACAGCCCAGCCAACGAGGGAGTAAAGACCAAAAACAGGATGCGTGAGTTCGGGGGATAGTTGGCGGGCATGTAATTGAATGGTGAAGACTTCATCCAAGAAAATCAAGAATTACAGTAGGTACATAATTTTCACATCTTTATGGACAAATAGTCTCCACCACTCACTCACACTAGTGGGAGAGTACCAAGCTGAAAACAATTCCTGGAGCAGGGAGGCAGGAGAAAAAGAAGCTAACTTAGGACAGAAGTCTATTGAGGATTGCCCTGCCAAAGGAGGGGTGCTGCCTGGCATGGACTTCCAGGGTGCAGTGCTTCACTAAAGTGTGCACAGAGCTCCAAGTGGCCTTGTTACAGATGTCTGTAATGGGCATGTTCTGACTCTCCACCAGGGATGCCGCTGTTGCTCTGGTAGAGTGGGTGTACACCCGGCCTTCTAGCTTGACCTGCGCCATCGAGTAGCAGTGGCGAAGACATGCTACTAACCATGTAGAAATGCATCTGATGGCCACAGACTGACCCAGCTGGGTCATGCTGAATAATATAAACAGTTGTTTGGATTTGCGAATCTCTTTCATTCTGTCGATGTAGAATCGTAAAACCCTCTTGACATCCAGTGTGTGAAGGGTGTGTTCCCTTTCATTCTGAAAATTGGCAAAATAGGTCAGAAGGACCAAGGGCTGGTTAAGGTGAAATTCCGAGAACACTTTTGGTAGGACTTTAGGGTGAGTCCTGAGAACCACGTTGTCCTTGTGAAATACATATGTAACCAGGGCAGGTATTTCAGAAACCGTGCGAGCGGAGGTAATGGCCACTAGGAAGGCTGCCTTCCAGGTCAGAATTTTCCAGTCACAGGCTGCTAGAGGCTCAAAAGGTTTGTGGGTGAGCATGTCTAGCACAAAACTGATATCCCACGTGGTCACTGATCTGACTGGCGGCCTAGTGTATAGGATACCTATAAGGAATCTCTTGACTAGAGGCAACTGAGCCACTGACACATTCTGTACTGGCTTGTGATAGGCCGAAATCACGCAGAGGTGCACCTTTCTTGTCGAGTATTGTAGTCCTGCATTTGACAGGTCAAGAAGATACTCCAACACCTTACCTGGTGGGCAAACAAAGGGGTCAAAGGCAGACTTTGTGCACCATGTGGAAAACTGCTTCCTCTTTGCCATGTAAGTCTTCCTAGTGGATGGCTTAAGCGTGGCTAAGAGTTTTTCTGAGATTCTTTGAGAAACATTAAACCTACCCACTTCTATCTCTTCAGCCAGGCATGGAGATGAAGGGATCACAGGTTGGGATGGACCACCGGACCTTGTGTCAGGAGGTCCATCTGTAGGGGAAGTTGTTACAGATGGACCTCCGACAATCTACTGATCAACGGAAATCATATCTGATGAGGCCAGTATGGAGCGATGAGAATCATGCTGCCCCTGCACCTTTAATTTAAGCAGCACCCTCTGAATTAAGGGAAGAGGAGGAAATGCGTACAGAAAGCATCTTGTCCACTGCAGTCTGAATGCATCCTGACAGAAAGCGGCAGGTTCTGGATTTCTGGAGCAGAACAGAGGCAGTTTTGCATTGAGTGGGGACGCAAAAAGGTCCACGTCTGGAGTGCCACACTGTTCAAAAAGCGACTGCACAATGTTTGAGTCGAGAGACCACTCATGAGGATCCGCCTTCGTTCTGCTGAGGCAGTCCACCAGATAGCTCTGGATTCCCAGCAGGTAGACTGCCTGGATCAGGGCATTGTGCTCAAGACACCACTCCCACACTCTCATGGCTTCTCTGCACAAAGGGTAAGAGTGCACTCCGCCCTGCTTGTCAATGTAGTACATCACTGCCTTGTTGTTCATCTGAAGGAGTATCACTTTGCAACAGAGGACATCCTTTAGGGCTTGGACAGCATACAGAACAGCTCTCATCTCCAGGATATTTATGTGTAGATGGGACCCCTCCTGGCTCCACAGACCCTGGGTGTGGAGGTCCTGGCAGTGAGCTCCTGAACGGGACAGAGATGCATCCATGGTGATGGTGATCTGCATCTCCAGTCTGGCAAAGGGAAAACCTTG
The DNA here is from genome assembly GCA_016271365.2 of Neoceratodus forsteri. NCBI lineage: Eukaryota > Metazoa > Chordata > Ceratodontiformes > Ceratodontidae > Neoceratodus > Neoceratodus forsteri. The sequence continues at coordinate 1,099,767,240 of CM057456.1, read as the reverse complement.
GAGAAGGTTGTCCTACTGGGTCCACCAGGTGTGGGACCTCATTAGAGGCTCTGTCACCTTGATGAGGAAGGACTGTGGATGTGTAATTGGAGACCACTGAGTGCTGAGCATTCATTGTGTGATTCTCATGTGTAAGCGGGCTAGGGGCACCATAAAAACGGATGATGCCATGAGACCTAATATCCGTTGCATCAAGAGAGTTCAAACCGAGTCATTCTCCTTGATGAAGCGAGCCATCTGGAGAATGTCATTCCTCCTGTTCTCTAGAAGGAAAGTCCTTTCTCTGGAGGTGTCCAGAAGAGCCTTATGAAGAGAAGCTGTTGGGAGGGCTGAAGCTACGATTTATTCAGGTTCAGAAGTATTCCCATGGATGTAAGGAACTTAGAAGCTGTAGAAATCGCTTCCTGTGTCCCCTGCCTGGAGCGGCTTGTTAGGAGTCAATCGTCCAGGTACAGGTACACCTGAATGCCAAGTTTTCTTAGATGCACTGTGAGTACGCAAAGCACTTTGTAAAAACTCATGGAACCGAGAGGACAGCCCAAAGGGCAAGACTCTGAACTGATAGTGCTGACCCAGAGCCACAAAGTGTATGTACTTGTGGTGGCTTGGGTGCACTGGAACATGCTGATAGGTGTCCTGCATGTCCAGAGATGCCAAACAGTCATTTTGATGAACGAGAGGCAGAAGTGCTCCCAGCGAAATCATCTTGAACTTTTCTTTGAACAAGTATTTGTTCAACTTTCTTAGGTCTAGAATAGGGTGCATACCGCCTGTTTTCTTTGAAACTAGGAAGTAGTGGGAGTAGAAGAAAAAATTACTCACCTTAGTAATGTTGTTTCTTCTAATGGAGTTTTGCTATATTATGACATATGCAGTATAACCCCAGGTTAGAACTGCTCCGGAGGTGAAAGAGTTAACTTCCATGCAGGGCATGGAATCTTGAGCACGAGCTCGGTTGAACACTCTGTCTGTTGAAGCTCAAACTTAAACTGTCAGATCTTTACGAGCAAAAACTCACTAAGGTTCTGTGTGGAAGCCGTAAACCTACACTAGCCACTGGCTACTAACTACAAAAACACCTTTTTGATCTTGATCCCAAAACAAAGACTCAAGTCGGGGGGATTCAAGAAGAAACTTAAGCATAACACCTAAGCACCCTAGAAGGGTGAAATGAAGTGGGCATCAAAGAAGTGCCAACATTGCACTGCCCACCCACATCCCAAAAACAGAGGTTCTGAGAGGGCAGGGGTGGAGGAGAATCATAGCAAGACTCCATTAGAAGAAACAACATTACTAAGGTGAGTAATTTTTCTTCAAACAACATGAAGTCTTGCTATATTATGACATCTGAGACTACACAGCAGTACCTCCACGGAGGAGGACAGAACCCACTTGGGAAATAGGCTCTGAAGCACGGGTTGTGTTAAATCGAGCATCACTCCTAGCCTGGATATCCAAGGAGTAATGCTTAGTAAAAGTGTGAACTGTTTTCCAGGTAGCTGCTTGACATATCTCTAGGATAGGAATGTCCCTGGCAGCAGCCAGAGATGCAGCTGTACCTCTGGTAGAGTGAGCCCTCAGGCCTGAGGGAGGAACAATACCCAGTTTTTCGTAACAGAACTGGATATAAGAGACAATCCACCTGGCAATGGATCTTTTAGTGGCAGGTTTCCCTTTACCAACCTCACCATAGGTGAGGAACAATTGGAGGGATTCGAACCTGTGACCCTTGGTACGTTCTATATAGTAACTAAGGGCTCTTCTGACATCTAAACTGTGCAATCTCCTCTCACCAGAGGAGGAATGGTCAGTGAAGTACACAGGGAGAGACATGGATTGATTAAGGTGAAAGTCTGAAACCACCTTAGGTAAAACTTCCTGTTAGTCCTGAGGACTACCTTATCTCTATGAAAGGAGATGAAATCAGGCTCCACTGACAAGGCTTGTAGCTCACTTATGCGCCTGGCAGAGGTGATGGCTACCAGAAACACAGTTTTCCAAGTCAAGTACTTCAGCTGTGCTGAAGACAATAGCTCAAAAGGGGGTTGCATAAGCTGAGCGATGCAAATATTAAGATCCCAAGCAGGGGCAGGATCCCTGAACGGGGGATTGGTGTGAAGCAACCCTTTAAAAAACTTGGAGAACACAGGGTGAGCTGATAAAGAAGAGGGCTTGCCTGCTGACAAGAAGACAGACACAGCTGCCAAGTGCACTTTTAGGGTAGCTGGTCTCAGCCTCAAGGAATTCAAATGCACCAAATAATCCAGGATCGTGGGCACACCAGCAGATTCTGGGGAAATATGTTTACCAGCACACCATATGGAAAATCTTTTCCATTTTGAATTATAGGTAGCCCTGGTGGAAGGCTTCCTAGAGGCCTTCAAGATATCCAATACACCTTGAGAAAGGTGTAGGTCAGCAAACTCTAACTCTTCAAGAGCAAGCCTTGAGATTGAGAGATTTGAGGTTCGGATACCAGACTCTCCCTGGGCACAGGTTAACAGGTTGTGATTCCTGGGAAGGCATAGGGGAGGGTGGACTGCTAAGGACATGAGGAGTGGGTACCAGGGCTGCCTGGCCCAATCTGGTGCAATCAGGTTCATCTTACAGGATTGAGATCTGATTCTGACTAGCACTTTGAAAAGAAGAGGGAAGGGGGGAAAAGCATAGAGAAACTTCCCTTCCCAACTGAGAAGGAAGGCATCCAGAGGGACTGAGCCCAACACTGGGGGCCTGCAGCAAAAAAGGGGAAGTTGGTGATTGTCTGGGGCTGCAAAGAGATCTATTTGCGGAGTGCCCCATCTGGCAAATATTACCTCCAGTACCAGGGGATCCAGTGCCCATTCGTGATGGCCCTGGGAAATCCTGCTGGGAGCATCCGTTAGGACATTGTCCTTGCCTGGGAGGTGAACTGCTGTAAGGGAGGCGTTCAGAGAGTAAGCCACAGACCACAACTTCATTGCTTCGGTGCACAAGGCCGTAGACCGAGTGCCCCCTTGCTTGTTGATGTACCACATTGTAGTGGTATTGTCTGTTCTGACCTGAACTACCTTGTTCTGGACAGATGTGGAGAAAACCTGAAGTGCTAGAAAAACCTCTGAGCTCCAGCAAATTGATGTGGAGCAGGAGGTTCCTGAGGGGACCACAGCCCTTGGGTGGAAAGGTCGCCCATGTGAGCTCCCACCCCAGGAGGGATGCATCTGTAGTAAGGGTCAAGGAATGAGACTGGGGTGAAGAACCCCTGTCTCAGATTGTTCTGATCCTGCCACCACTGAAGAGCCTGGATCAGGGTTCGAGTCACTGGAATCAATTTGGTTAGGGGATCCGTCCTTTGAGACCAAAAGGCTCTCAAATGGAACTGAATGTCCCTCATCTGAAATCTCGCTCCCTGCACTACTGCTGTAGAAGCAGCCATGTGCCCCAGGAGCTGTAGGAAATGCCTTGCTGGTCGAGAGACCTGCAGGGTGAAAGAGGAGGCCAGAGACACCAGGATCCTTGCTCTTCCAGAGAAAGGAAGGCTCTGGCTTTTTGTGTTCAGTTCTGCGCCTATGAAGGTGAGAAGCTGGACAGGCTCCAGAACTGACTTTGGAAGATTGAGAAGGAAACCTAGAGATGTAAGCAGCTGCTGGGTTACTTGCAAATGAAGTTTGACCTGTTCTGGAGACTGGCCTACAATGAGCCAGTCGTCCAGATAAGGGAAGATGGCAATCTTTTGCCTTCTTAAATGAGCAACTGCTACTGCCAGGCATTTTGTGAACACCCTTGGAGCCGAGGAGAGGCTGAAGGGCATTGCTCTGAACTGGTAATGGCCTGATGGCAGTTAGAATCTGAGGTACTTTCGATGGGAGCTTCTGTTGAGAACATGGAAGTAGGCATCCTTGAGGTCCAGGGAGGCTAGCCAGTCCCCTGACCTTAGAGAGGGTAAAATAATCCCCAGGGTCACCATTTTGAACTTTGGTTTTAAAAGGTGCTTGTTTAGATACCTGAGATCCAGAATGGGCCGCCATTCTCCTGTCTTTTTTGGGGTAAGGAAGTACCTGGAGTACAACCCTTTGCCCTGGTGTAAGGGTAGAACCCTTTCCACGGCTCTGAGAGCCAGGAGGGCAGAAACTTCTGCTTCCAGGGCAAGTGCCTCTGATGGGTTTGCAGGTGGAAAAGATCTGGCTCTCATCTTGGAGATTTTTGAAGCTGAGAACCAGTCCTGGCTTACTACCTCCAGGACCCACTTGTCTGATGTTAAAGACTTCCAGTCCTGGACAAAGTAAGCCAGCCTGCCCCTACGGTAGTGCAGAATTGGCCCTGGCTACCCCATCAGGGAGCCTGTTTTGCAGGGGCTTTGGGTTGAGGGGTAGAAGCAGGCTTACTAGAACCCCTTCTGCCCCTTCCTCTAAAGAACCCCCTCTGGGCATAAGCAGAAGAGGAGGCCTGGGCTTGGTAAAACAGCCTATGAAAAGGCCTGCCCCTGCCCCTGACATGCTGCCTTTGAGGAGTGACTTGCCTTTCTTTGGCCTGTGCACTCCTATAGGTGGTCCTATACTTATCCATTTTCTTCATATAATTCTCTGTCTGCTCCCCAAATAGAGAATTTTCCACAACAGGAAAATCCATAGCATTAGACTGGGTATCCTGTGACAGGGCAGTACATCTGAGCCAGGCCATTCTGCGAAGAGACACAGATGTAGCCATAACTCTAGATGAAACATCATTAGAGTCTCAGCAGCATAATTGCACCTGGATGCCTCAATACCAGCCGCAGCCACCTGCTCCAGCTCCCTGGCAAGCTGTTCAGGGGCCTGTTTTGCTAGGACCAGGACAGTATCCCACCTGGATTTCTGGTACCTAGCTGCGTAAGCCATATAATTTGCCTGTCTGAGTCCCAAAGATGCTGCCATGTACTGCTTTTTGCCATGGCATCCATCCTCCTGGAATCCTTTTCAGGAGGGTGAGACTAGAGGAATATTAGCCTTGTCACAGGCTGCAGCCTGCACTACCCCACATGGCTGCACTGCTGAGATAGAAACTCCATATCAGAGCCTGATAAAGCATACCTCTTGTCCATCCTTTTATCCACAGGAGGATAGAATGAGGAGTTTTCAGAATTTTACTGTCTGTTTCCTAAAAGATTTATGCAAGGAATAGACAGTCTCCTAGACTCTGGAATATCCATCATTTCCACAAAATCAGGCTCTTCTTGATCATCAACAGCTTCCTCAACAGGGAGTTGCAGAGTGTCAGCAACTTTCTTGTAAAACAAAAAATGAGAGGGGGACTCAGATAGCCTGGGAGGGGATACTCCTGAAGGTCTGTCTGGAGAGATGTCTGGTTCAATGGGCACATCCAGACTGTCAAAATCCACTCACTCTCCTCGTCCCCTCCTCCCCTTCCCTGGTTCATAAAATCTTCAAAATCATAATCTTGAACCGAGGAACCGACCGACGGCGCTTACCCAATAGTGCGGTTCGGACGGGACTGGGGAAAAGACTGGACAATCTGAATAGCTTTGGCTATTTCCTCAGCGTTGGAGAAAGAACTTTTGGCCCAAACTAGCTGACCTTCTAGCCCTTTAGTTGGAACCGGCTCCTCAGAGCTGGCTCTTCGTTTGCCGAGGAAGCATCGCCTGGTCAGAGGCACTCCCTCAGGTTCGGTTGGAACCGAACCGGGCTGGCTCATCCGGGTCAGCTGACTTTTAGCCTCCCTTTCCTGAGCCTACCAACTTTTTCCACGGTGGCAGCAGGAAAATTTTACAAATCTGGCAGTCTGCATTGAGGTGGTCAAACCCCAGACAATATACACATGGTGTGTGGGTCAGCCTTAGCAAAGGCTTCCCCACAGAAGACCACAGTGCCTGAAACCCAGTGGTCCAGTTTTCTTTTGGGTTTCTCAGACATAGTGCCAGCCTAACCAAAGCGTGCCCATTAGCGGCAATCCAGCAAGCAAGACTCTCTTATCAGTTCCCAACCGTGTCACGGGTCATGGAAAACCGTAATAAAATCTGTTTTTAGAACCGATAAGAACCGGAACCGCACTCTAAAGGGCTAAAGTAATTTTTAAACCCCTCTGATCGGTTCAAACCGAACCGAAAAAGCGTTTACAAGTTCCACACAGAAGAAAAATTAAAAGTAAGCCTATCTATTGCTTACAATACCACAGACAGAGCTTGAACCGCGATGCGGTTAAATTTCGGTAAAATAAACCGAGAATTACACTTTAAAACCGACAAACAAACTGAGCAGCAGGAGGAATCTCCGGAGCGACTGTTCAGTGAGTCGGAGTAAAGAATCTGACAGTTTAAGTTTGAGCTTCAACAGACAGAGTGTTCAACCGAGCTCGCGCTCAAGATTCCATGCCCTGCATGGAAGTTAACTCTTTCACCTCCGGAGCAGTTCTAACCTGGGGTTATACTGCATATGTCATAATATAGCAAGACTTCATGTTGTTTGAAACCTGTGTTCCGTTCTGCCTGCAGAAATGGAAATTACGTAAGTACCGTTTAATTCCTGATCATCTTGGATGAAGTCTCCACCACTCATTCAAACTAATGGGACTATGCCGGACACGCTAAAACGTAGCGGGAGCCAAAAATCTTCAGGGGGGCCAGCACCCAGGTAGGGTCGTGAAGCTATCTTGACGTTGACACTCCAACAGCTTCAGTACCTTTTTTACCGAGGAGGTGCAGTGTAACTAACCTAGTGAAACTAACCTATATCAGACATAAGATAGTCCGAATGACTCATGTAAGAAGGGTCAACTCAACATAGTCTTCGCAGCCCAACAAGGAGGTGAAGACCAGAACAGGATGAGTGAACTCGGGGGATGGTGTCTGGGCTTGTGAAGGAGTGGTGGAAACTTTGTCCATGAAGAATTATGGTAGGTACATAATTTCCATATCGTCCTGGACATAAAGTCTCCAACACTCATTCACACTAATGGGAGAGAACCGAGCTAGACTAATCCCTCAAGATGAGTGGCAGGAGAAAGGAGCTCACTTTAGGACAGAAGTCCATTAAGGATTGTTCTGCCAAAGGACTGATGCTGCCTGGCATGGACATCCAAAGCATAGTGCTTTATGAAAGTGTATATGGAGCTCCAAGTGGCCGCACTGCAGATGTCTGCAATGGACACGTTCTGGATTTCTGCCAGAGATGCTGCAACTGCTCTGGTAGAATGTACGTATACTCTGCCTTCCAGTTTGACCTGTGCCATGGAGTAGCACTGGCGAAGACATGCCACTAGCCATGTTGAAATGCAACTGATAGCAACAGGCTGACCCAGCCGGGCTGTGCTGAAGGAGACAAATAACTGGTTTGACATGCAGATTTCTTCAGTTCAGTCTAAATAGAACTGCAAAGCTCTCTTCACATCCAAAGAATAAAGGGTACGCCCCCCTCATTCTGGAAGTTCGCAAAGTATGTTGGAAGGACCAAGGGGTGATTCAGATGAAATTCTGAGACAACCTTGGGTAAAAACTTAGGGCGGGTCCCAAGAACCATCTTGTCTTTGTGAAATACAGTATACAGAGGGTCTGTGACTAAGGCATGCATATCAGATGCTCTGCAAGCGGAAGTGATGACCTTGAGGAAGGCGGTCTTCCAAGTCAGAAAGTTCAGCTCACAAGTAGCTAGAGGCTTGAAAGGTTTATGGTTGATCATGTCTAGCACAAGGTTGGTGTCCCAGGTGACTACTGGTTGTCTGACCGGTGGCCTAGTATGCAGAATGCCCTTAAGAAACCTCTTGACCACAGCTAGCCGAGCCAGAGACACGGAGTGTATAGGATCATGGTACACTGAGATTGCGCAAAGGTGAACCTTCACTGTTGAGTATTGCAAGCCTGTGTCTGAGAAATCTAGAAGATACTCTAGGACCTTGTTTGGTGGGCAGGAAAATAGGTTCCAGGAGAATTTGGCACACCAGATGGAGAACCGCTTCCACTTAGCTGTGTAAGTTTTTCGGGTAGCTGGCTTGCATGCAGCTAACAGAATATTTGAGACTCTACATGAAAGGTTAAACCTGTTCACCTCTGTCTCTTCAGGAGCCAGGCATGGAGGTGAAGGAACTTCAGGTTGGGATGGACCACAGGCCCTGGGTCAGTAGGTTCTGCCACTGAGAAGTTTCTGATAATCTGTTGAGTAATGGAAACCAGATCTGATAAGGCCAGAATGGGGCGATGGGGATCATTCTGCCCCCCCATGTCTCTAGTTTGAGCAGCACACTCTGAACTAGGGGGAAGAGGAGCAGGGTTTTAAATAATTGATTAGCAGTTTTTTTCTTGGGATTATACTAACTGTACAGAAAGTATTTATATAGATTTTCTAGAAGTGCTGGGTTTGTTAAACACAGTAAGGCAAGAGCTGTGCATTTTCACAAAGATTTAGCACTTTTATGAGCAAAACGCTAATCAATTTTTAGAGTTAAATAAATCCCTGAGGAGGAAATGTGTACAGAAAGCATCTTCTCCACCACAGTCTGAATGCATCCTGACACAAAACGCCAGGTCCTAGATTTCTGGAGCAGGAGAGAGGCAGGTTTGCATTGAGTGGGGATGCAAAAAAGTCCAGGTCTGGAGTTCCCCACTCTTCGAAGACTGACTGCACGACATTTGTGTCGAGAGACAATTCGTGAGGGTCTGTCTCCATTCTGCTGAGACGATCTGCCAGATTGTTCTGTACTCCTGGCAGATAGACTACCTGGATCAGTGCTTTGTGCTCCAGGCACCATTGCCACACTCTTATCACTTCCCTGCATAAGGAGTAAGAGTGTGCTCCGCCCTGCTTGTTGATGTAGTACATCACTGCTTTGTTGTCTGTTTGAAGGAGAATGATCTTGTGACAGTAGGTCTGTTAAGGCTTGGATTGCGTACAGGACAGCTCTCATTTCTAGAACATTTATGTGAAGCTGAGACTCGTCCTGACTCCAGCGACCCTGGTTGTGGAGATCCTGACAGCGAGCTCCTCATCCCAGTAAGGACGCATCCGTGGTGATGGAGACCTTGGATTCTAAAGGGGAGACGGAATAACCTTGCAGAAGGTTGTCCTTCTGAGTCCACCAGGTGAGTGACCATTTCAGAGGCTCTGTCACCTTGATGTAGAAGGACTGTAGGTGTGTTGTCAGTGGCCACCGAGTGCTAAACATCCACTGAGTAGTCCTCATGTGAAGATGAGACAGAGCACAGTGAAAACTGAGGATGCCATGAGACCCAGCATCCGCAACATCAAGAGAGCTCGAACCGAGTCATTCTCTCTGATGAAGTGGGGCATCTGAAGGATGTCATTCCTTCTGTCCTCTGGAAGAAAGGCTTTTGTGGTGGATGTAGTTAGAAGGGCTCCTATGAAGAGGAGCCGTTGGGATGGCTGTTGCCAAGGCCCCTAGAATTCTGCAGCTACAGAATTTTGCGCAGAACTTGCAACCTATCGCAGAACTTCTGCAGTGCCACAGAATTCCCTGTTCTTGGTGATTCTTTATTAATATTTCCGTTTATCCATAGAAACTGGCTCTCTTCCCCTCTTTTTATATCTAAAACCCCTCTATGCTCAAAGTGTTATGTTATCAATGCTATAACATCATACATTTAGCGAATGAAATGGCTGCATTCTACCACAGAAATGAATAGTCACTTATCTACCACAGCTCCCACTGCCAGAGGTGGTGGCACAGCACATCAGGCATGGTGATGTTTGCTCAACTAGCACTACAGTCTAATACAATTTTCAGTCTTACGTTATTACACTAGGGCCAACTTAAACAAAACCTTGACAAAAGCATAGACCTGTTAAGTCCATACCTTACTTAGTACAAACTCATTTTTGCCTTTAAGGTATAGAGATGCCATCTGAAATGAATAACTGGAACACTGAATTAACCTGTCATTTCTAAGAAAAAATAAAGTAATTATGCCCATAAAAGTGGAATATAATAATATGTAGACCAGCTGAAAGAATAGACCTGTTAAATAAATAATTGCGGTGTACACATTTTTGCTGGGGTTATTCATTACACCTTGTCATTGGTTGATAGAACCACCTAAAAGTTATGGAGAAATGTTGTGTGCAGGGCTAGTTGTTGGGCCAGAGTGTAGCATGTCGTTTTCCCATGCCGGCAACTCAGGTTCAGAGATTAGCTCTGGGAGCTGGCTGGGCAGCACAAGGATTGGGGGAACATATCACTGCTCTGAGCCTAGGAAGGTATAGCACAGTGTTCTGTTACACAGGGGATATTTTGTGATGGGCTGGAGAGCTTTATCTCACAATGAGTTCACATGCAGGTTATGGCCTGATGGTGTTTCGTAGTGTGTCAGAGGAAGCAGGTTGACATGAAAAATGAGTTTAGCAATATCTCTTCTATTCTGTTTATTCCATTTCCAAAGGGACCTGTATGAATGAGGATACAATTTCATGGAAATTTAAAAAAGTAAAAATTATATATATATATATATATATATATATAGTATATAAATACACATATACATATACACATACAGTATTTCTCTCTCTCTCTCTCTCTCTCTATATATATATATATATATGTATATATACATACACACACACACACATATTTGTATGTATGTTACAGACTGCATATAAATATATAAGTGATAGACAGTGGGGACCTCATGAGTGGTGTAGACAGCACATATAAATATATAAGTGATAACACAGTGGGGACCTCATGAGTGGTAGAGACAGCATGAGTATAGAAATATCACATAAGGTCCTCTCTGCATATTTCATTTGCGCAATAGGCTAGGAGCTTAAGGAATATTTTTTTTTCTGCCTTTTTAGCTTCAAAATTATTTCTATAAGTCTGTTATGTTTTGAACTAGTGTTACTGTGCTTTCCCCCATCCTGATTGCTATAATCATTGCCATGGAAGTGAAGTTAGGATGACAAGCTGACACTGTGATGTGGTAGTTCTTTAGTGCCGCAGAACTTCCACAGAAATTACAAACCACCACTGCAGAAGTTCTGTGGCAAATGATAATCTTGACGCAGAATTTGGTCCCAATGTGCCACAGAAAAGTAGGGGCCTTGGCTGTAGCTGTAACTTTCCATATTTAGCAGGACTCCCATGGACGTGAGGAATTTTGAAGCCGTAGCTACGGCTTTCTGAGTCTCTTGTCTGGAGGGACTTGCCAAAAGCCAATCATCCAGATACAGGAATACCTGAATCCTGAGCTTCCTGAGATGCACTGTGAAAACTGCAAAGCACTTTGTAAAGACTTGAGGCAGCGAGGATAGCCCAAAGGGCAGGACTCTGAACTGGTCGTGTGGACCCAATGCCACAAGTTTGAGGTGTTTGAGGTAGTTTGGGTGTATGGGAACATGCTGATAGGCGTCCTGCATGTCCAGGGAGGCTAGCCAATCGTTTTGATGAATCGGGGTAAGAGTGTACCAAATGATATAATCTTGAACTTTACCTTGTAAAGGAATCTGTTTAACTTAATGAGATCAAGAATTGGGTGCATACTACCTGTTTTCTTTGAAACTAGGAAGTAATGGGAGTAGAACATGGAAATTACGTACCTACCGTAATTTTTGATACTCTTGGACGAGTCTCCACCACTCATTCACACTAATGGGATCTGTGCCGGAGTCACTAGGACCCAGCGTGAGCAAACTTTTTTGCTAGAGGGTCAGCGCCAGAGATGGAGCCGCGAGGAGCGGCACCATGAGCCCCAGCTCGTGCGGTAATGACTTTCTCGGCGTTGACCCTCCAACCGCCTCGGTAACTTTTCTTCCAAGGAGGTGCAGCATAACTAACCTAGAAGGATAGCTTAACCAAAAACCGGACATAAGATAGTCTGGACGACCCGTATAAGAAGGGTCAACAAGAAAGTCCTCACAGCCTAAAGATTGAGGGAGTGAAGACCAACAACAGAGGTGAGCTCGGGGGATGGTGGGTGGGCATGTGAATGAGTGGTGGAGACTTCATCCAAGAAGAGCAAGAATTATGGTAGGAACTTAATTTCCATATCTTCCTAGACATAAAGTCTCCACCACTCATTCACACTAATGGGAGAGTACCAAGCTAATAATCCCCCGAGAAGGCGGCAGGAGAGACCAGGAGCTCACAGTTTTAGGACAGGAGTCCATTAAGGATGGTTCGGCCAAAAGAAAGATGTCGTCTGGCATGGACATCCAGGGCATAGTGTTTGACGAAAGTATGCACTGAGCTCCAGCTGGCTGCATTGCAAATATCTGCAATGGCCACATTGCAGATTTCCACCAGGGATGCCGCGACCGCTCTAGTAGAGTGAGCGTACACTCTGCCTTCCAGCTTAACCTACGCCATGGAATAACAGTGGCGAAGGCATGCCACCAGCCATGTTGAAATGCATCTGATAGCGACAGCTTGACCCAGCCAGGTCTCGCTGAAGGAAACAAACAGTTGTTGAGCTTTGCGAAAATCTTTTATTCTATCTAAATAGAAACGCAAAGCTCTTTTGATGTCCAAAGAATGAAGAGAACGCTCCCCTTCATTTTTGAAGTTCGCAAAGTAAGGAAGGATCAAAGGTTGGTTTATACAGAATTCTGAAATAACCTTAGGGAGAAACTTAGGAAGGGTTCTAAGAACTACTTTGTCTTTATGAAACACAGTATACGGAGGGTCTGTGACCAAGGCATGTATCTCAGAGACCCTGCAGGCTGAGGTAATGGCCACCAGGAAGGCTGTCTTCCAAGTGAGAAATTTCAACTCACAGGTAGCTAGAGGCTCGAAAGGTTTTCGAGTGAGCATGTTTAGCACCAGATTAATGTCCCAGGCTATGACTGGACGTCTTATAGGAGGTCTGGTATGCAGAATTCCCTGAAGAAACCTCTTAACCATCGGTAACTGAGCCAGTGACAAGGAAAGTACTGGCTCGTGATAAGCTGAAATGGCACAAAGGTGAACCTTAACTGTAGAGTATTGCAGACCTGAATTTGAGAGGTCTAAAAGGTACTCTAGAACTTTATCTGGTGGGCAGGAAAAAGGATTCAAAGAGGATTTTGCACACCAGAGTGAGAAACGCTTTCATTTGGCTGTGTACGTTTGCCTAGTGACTGGCTTGCATGCAGCCAGAAGAATATCTGAAACCCTGCGAGAGACATTGAATCTGTTCACTTCTATCTCTTCAGGAGCCAAGCATGAAGGTGAAGCAATCTCAGATTGGGATGGACCACAGGTCCCTGAGTCAGAAAGTTCATCTGAAGGGGAAGCGGTTTCGGAGGGGTTTCTGACATACTGTTGAGTAACGGAAACCATATTTGAGGGAATATCCCTCGCGGATTATTCGAAGGACCCATTTGTCCGAGGTTATGGACTTCCACTGGTTGTAGAATTGGGTCAGATGACCTTCCACCACTAAAGAGTCCCCCTTGGGCAGCTGAGGTGGGACTTGGTCCAGAAACTCAGAAGGTGGCGCTAGGCGCTTTGGGTCCTTGCACCTTCTGTTGCATTTTCTTTTGAGGCTGAGGGGCTTGATTTTTATTAAAACCTCCCCTGCCTTTGCCTCGAAAGGACTGTCGGTTATGAAACTGGCGTTTGTTAACACCCTCTCGAGAGGGTGCGGGAGGAGGTTGAGCCAATTTAATGGCTGACCTAGTCTTTTGTGTGGCCTCTAGAGCCTGTTCTACTTGAGGGCTGAAGAGATACACACCATCGAAGGGTAACACCATGACCTGTTGCTGGGCATCATTTGTGAAACCTGATGTGCGCGCAGCCAGGAATGGCGGCGGGTACAAATGCCCACCGCCACCACTCAGGAGGCAGTATCGAAGGCATCCATAGCTGCTTTAACCTGCTGGTTGTTGGACTCAATGCCCCTGGTTATGGTTTGAAGAAGCTCTGAATTAGTGTCTGACTCCGGAAGAGCTTCAACCATTTGTTTGAGCGAATGCCAAAGAAAATACTCATATTGAGAGAAATAACCCTGGTAGCTGGTGATTCGCATACCCCAGGGTGGATGCAGCAAAGACTCTCTTACCTAAAGTATCTATCTTACGAGATTCTTTGTTTATAGGTCGAGCTGTAGTAGTCTGAGGAAGGATGACCTTTTCATTCTCTGCCAAGACTACAATAGGATCCACAAAGGCTTGGGAGGCCAAAAATAGGTCGATCCTTGGGAGCAGCATACTTCCTATTTATGGACTTAGCCACAGAAGAAATGAGAGCAGGATTATTCCATACCATTTGAGAAAGCGTCTCAAAGGAGGGTTGTACTGGGGGAGTTAAATCCATAGGGATGTCCGGAACATGAAGGTATTGGAGTCTTGAAAGCTTCCCAGGATCGATGTCCGTAGTCTGGAGAGAAAGAGTGGAATTCAAATTTTGCAGCAGAGACTTAAATGACAGGTCCTTGACCACAGGCTCTGTAACAGGATTAGATCCTGCTCCTTCCACATCATCACTCAGTCTAAGATCTGGGTCAGGCTCAATATCATCTCCTGACAGTCCAGGAGGGACTGCATGGACAGGAAAGGATTGAAAATCAACAGAAAAAGAGGAAGGAAAAGAAATTGGAGAGGAGACGCCCTGAAGATTGGTAGAAGAAAACCCAAGGCTTGGCGCCGAAGAAGAGCACTGCGCCGAAAGGCCGCACGATGCCAACAAAGCAGATGGTGCCGAAGAAGAACACTGTGCCGAAAAGCCTCACAGCACCGAAGATGGCGCCAAAAGGCCACACGGCGCTGAGAAACTCAACAGCACCGAAAAGCCGCATGGTGCCAAGAGCGGCACCGACAGGCGAAACAGAAAGATCGAGTCACCGTGTCGGAACGGTGTCGAGCGACTCCACCGATGCTGACGGTGCCGAAACCAACCCAGGGCCCCAAAAATTAGAATTTGAGGGAAAAGAAGGAAGAATACCAGGAGATAGAGGCATCGGTGTGACCCCTGTGCTGCAGCCATGTGAGGGGTGAAAACACCTTAGCGCAGAGTCAACGGCACCAAAGAGGGTGCTGCATGACTAGTGAGGCCCAATTGCCCTGCCCGATCTCCTGAAGAGCCCGACGGCCCCTGTGTCACCGGGCCAGGCAGCTGGACCAGCCTCTGAGCCCACTGCTCCATAAGAGCGGCCCATTGATGAAACTGCTCATTGGAAGCCCGACCAGAAGGCGGGGAAGGGCTCCGATGTCGAAGAGGTCAGAGACCAGAACCAGAAACCGGCGATTCCGAACGAGGAGACCGGCAACTGACCCCAATGACTGATCGTCGAAGCGCAGACATATCAGAGGGCGACCTCAAGTGATGCCTTCTCTTTTTTGACCTATGGGTCGAAGAAGAGCTCAAGGCCAAACGGTGCCGAGAATGGGACCATTTTCTTTTATGCTTCCGGGGGACCACCCATCCCCTCAGGTATTGGACTGTCCGTTGTCAGACCCCCCCCTTCTGGAAAAGGCGGCGGACCGGACCCAGCCTGGCTGACTGAACAGCTTTCATATGAAGTCTCCCTACCGTCACCTGACCCGCTCATGGTCGATTCCATCAATGTAGGCTGAGACTTCTTTCTTTGATAAGAATAAATTATCGTAAACGGTACTTTATTTGAAAAATACTACAAAATAATAAACTGAAAACTATGCTGCTAGTCTGAAGTTTGACTCCCGGCAGGCGAGCGACGTCGTCACTGAAGTGCACTTGACGGCAGGAAAAAAGGAACTGAGGTGGTTGGAGGGTCGACGCCAAGATAGTCATTGCCACACGAGCAGAGGCTCATGGTGCCGCTCCTTGTGGCTCCATCTCTGGTGCCGACCCTCCTGCAAAAAAGTTTGCTCCCGCTGGGTCCTAGCGCCTCCGGCGTAGATCCCATTAGTGTGAATGAGTGGTGGAGACTTTATGTCCAGGAAGATCGGTGATCCAAAGTCAAGTAGGGGCCTAATATAACTCTTATACAAAGGTATAATACACTGTTCTGATCTACAAACAAATGATCGTTTAATCCTTTAATAAGACCTCTTGTTTTAAAGGAGACCTGTCGGCAGTGCTCTGTAGAGGAAAATGTATTATTTATTGTAACCCCAAGGTCCCGTTCTGGTTACCGTGCATAAAATCCGATTTCCCAAAATATAGTTATAGTTATGATTTTTGGAGCCAAAATGTAGGACCACACATTTATCAGTATTGAACTGCATCCCATTAGCTCTTGCCCATTCCATAATTTGATTTAGGTCATTGACCATGGTTAAATGCTTGTTGAAGGTATCTACTTCACCACCTAATTTCAGATCATCAGCAAATTTAACCAATGTATTTTTAACATTCTGTTGAATGTCACAGATATAAATACTAAAAAGAGCTGGGCCCAAGACTGATCCCTGCGGGACCCCACTCGTAACTTCTTTCTTATCTGATGTAATACCATTTATTCTGACTTGCAGCCATCGTATCAATGAATTGCTAAAACCCAGTTTTAGTAGTTTGGTTACCAAATTATTATGTGGTATCCTGTCAAATGCCTTTGAGAAGTCCATCAGTATCACATCTGATGGACATCTTCTATGCAGGCTTTCACTTATATTTTCATAAAATGCTACCAGGTTAGTTGTGCAAGACCTTCCCTTTTGGAACCCATGCTGCACACCATCGGTAATGTTTAATGTAATTTTCTCCCAATCCAATCTGTTCTTAATTAGTCTTTCCATTATTTTACGTGGGATAGAAGTTAGTCTGATAGGTCTATAGTTGTCCAGTATATTCTTTGCTCCTTTCTTAAATGTTGGGGTCACAATAGATAGTCTCCAATCTGATGGTACAATCCCACTCTCTAAAGATTTATTAAAAATGATAGTCAGTGGGACAGCTAATATATGGGATCCAGCTTTAAGCAACTTGGGATGTATATTGTCAGGGCCAAAAGCGGTTGATGTTTTAACATTTTGAAGTTCTTGTCGCACCTCATCATCTGAAAAAAGATAATTGTTTTTAGTGACATCAATAGATACATTACTGTGACCTATTCTGGGAATAAAGACTGATGCAAAGTAATTGTTAAAGCTATCCTCTATTTTAACAGGATCATTAATTGTATTTCATTTACATTAATTAATTCTTTAAGGTTTGATGAGGATTTGTTTGTGTTGAAGTAAGAATATAACAGTTTAACATCTTTGCTATGTGCAGTTCTAAATTCCATTTTATATCTTGCACTCCTTATCATTCTTTTTAATTCTTTCTCTTTTTTAATGTAATTAACCTTATTTGAATGTGATGGATGCTTTTTTATATTTTCTATATGCATAAAGTTTGTGTTTAAGTGTTTTTCTAATTTTCTTGGACATCCAGTTTGGTATCTTACCCTCTCTGTTACGTTTATTTCTTAGTGGAACAAACTTATCCACAACTAAAGCTATAATGTCCTTGAAACACTTCCAGATGTCTTCTATCCCTAAATTATGAAATAAATGGGTTGTACTTATAGGGGGTTGTGACAGGATTGAATAGGACCCTGTCCCAGTTGTTATGGAGAGTTTGAATGCAGGGATCTGTTCTGTTCTTTCCCTTCCTGTCTCTTGTCTATCTGGTTGCGCAACCAAATTTTGCTGCGAGACCTAGGATTTGATCACCCCAACAGTCTTGCAATTCTTTGCCTCTCACTGTCTCTCATTTTTCCCTTGCTGTTTCTGTCTTTTTCTCCCTCGCATATCTGCTGGTATAAAAATATATGCAGATCAATATGTGGAAATGTAACAGATATTGGGATAGCTTTGTTTAGAAATTATATATTTATACTGTTAAAATGTATATAATTATAGTTTGAGATGATTGCAAAAAGCTATTGGGAACTCAAGGGGTTAACCTGAGAGCAGTTTGTAAGCCCTTTTTCAGAAGCTGTGGAGAAGGGGCCTCAGTTCTAGGGCATTGTGTTCTGGCTGCACCTGCCTGAAATTTACAAGAACATTTTAGAAAAAAAAAAACAGGATGATTGTTAAGGAGGGGAGTTGCAAGAACTTATAAAAACAGAGCTGCAATTTCTCGCAAGAGACATACAAAGATTGAAGGAAAACTCAGCTGGATCTTCTCTGTTTATTCTGCCTTTGTAAATAGTTATTCTGACCAATTTTATTTTTTTTGTTACTGCTAGTACTAATAAACACTTTTTGCGAATTCTACAACTGCTCCTGTTTTTTCCTATGCTTCCTGACCTGTGCCTCAATGACAGTGGTGTAGGGGGCATTGGCCCTAGCAAAGTAGCTCCTACCCCGGCCTCCCCAACAATAAGGCCTATGGGAAGTGGAGGCCTTTTCTTTATCAGTGTTGTTTTTGTAAGTTGTTTTGTACTCATTACATTTTTTCATGTATGCCTCTGTTTTATCACCAAAAAGTTAATTTCCTTCAAACTAGAAATCCACGGCCTTAGTTTGAGTGTTCTGGGAAAGAATGGTTGCCTTTCATTTTCATTTTATTAAGGGTTAGACCACTGAGCAAAACTCATTTATAATGGTGACCCAGGATCTCAGTACAAAAACAATTATATTACACATAAGTTTCATGTATACACAGATAACATAAGTAAAATACAATACAATACAATAAATTATGTTAGTGCATTCAATATACAATAATATTATCTGAATCAGTCACAACATCCTTTAACTAGACTTGCTGTCTTGTCTAAGAACCATTGCTTTACAACATGTAAAGATGAGAATTCAGCATCCAGCCCTTAGCCAGAAGAATCTCCTCAACTGCATTACATGGGCTAAGATCCTTGAAGCAGAGTCCTTAGTGTCCACAGCCATGTGGAACAGGTATTTGGTGGCATCCAGGGCTGACTCTCCTGTGGTAGTCAGATCCTGTGATAACTCACCATCAGCCTTATCAGCTAGTGCCAACACTGCATTGCTGAGTGCTTTCTGGTACTGGGCTGCATGAGCTGAGTGAGCTGTCTGTCTGATGAACAGGGAAGCTGTTGTATAAACCTTTTTGGCCAGTGTGTCCAATTTTCTGGAGTCCTTCCCAAGAGGTTTTGCAGAGAAGGGAACCCTAGCCCTCTCATAGGCAGCCACTTGGACTACACTATGATAAGTGGGGTGGGCATAAAAAAATTACTCACCATAGTAATGTTATTTCTTACCAGTGACACGCAGGTATTCAGAACTCTATGCAGTGACCCTTTAAGACAGAACTGCCCGGAGAGAATTTAGAACATATGCAAATGATGGAATCTTTGCATGTGCTATTTTTCAAATACTGTCTTCAGCCTGGCCCAGTGGCGCTGAAGGTTAAGGCGCTGGATGCCATGCCTCGCGCTATGCTGGTGACCTGGGGTCGGGAACAAGCAAGGGTCGTCGGGGGTCGGCAGGGAAGGAGAAGAGCGAGCATCAGTGGGACTGCTCTCCTTCTGCAGGAGGAGGGCGGGATGCCTCGGTGACCTGGCAGCTTCTAGCGGTGGCTGGGGGCTATGGCAGGTCATGGGCAGAACTGGAGGGACGCGCTGTGGCAGACGCTGGGATGGGGTCCATGCAGTAGCGTGTGCGCTCTGGTCCCTTGGCGTCATTGCACGCCACAGACCACTGATGTACAGGGGGGAAAAGAAAAAAACCTTGGCGTGCTACCTGATGGCCAGACAAGCAGCACAACTGGCTTCTACCTTGGATGCTCCCCCTGATCTGACCCCCCGGGTCCCATGGCGGTGGTTGAGTACCCACCATGGCAGATCGTTGTGCAGGACAGCATAGCAAATGCTGCCTTCAACTAACTGCCTTCGTTCTAAACCTCTCAGATTTCCTAGAAGCCTGGAAAGACAGGCCTCAAAGGACTAAACATATATACTGTAGATTAATAATAATAATAATAGAAAGATAGTAATGGTAATAACACCCTAAATGCCCCAAAAAGGGGACCTCCAAGTGGAGGTCATAGCATGTAACCTTACCCCTGAATGTCAGAATCACCTGAAAGGGGAAAAACAACAACTGTAAACACAGATAGCAAACCATATTGCCTGATTGTGGCACCTTTACCACAGGACACATGATGTTTTCATGACTGCAGAGGCAACTGGTTCTAGAAGGGGAGATAGAGTGGAGAGTTCTGAATACCTGAGTATCATTGAGAAGAAATAACATTACTATGTTGAGTATTTTTTTCTTCTACCCCAGTAATGCTCAGGTATTCATAACTCTATGCAGACTAAGAAGCAGTATCTTTGGAGGTGGGCACAGAACCTACTTTGGAAACAGACTCTGCAGGACTGCTGTCCCAAATCTGGCATCACCTCTGGACTGTATATCCAGGCTGTAATGCTTTGTAAAGGTGTATACAGTTTTCCAGGTAGCTGCTTTACAGATGTCCACTAATGGAATATCCCTGGCAGCTGCTTGGTAGCAGCTATGCCCCTTGTGGAATGGGCCCTCAATCCTGTTGGGGGTTCCTTTCCCACCTTAGTGTAATAAAACTGGATACACTGTACTATCCAGTAAGAAATGGACCTTTTAGATGCAAGGTTATCCTCTCCCACATCCCCATAAGTCAGGAACAGTTGTTTTCCATGATGCCTATGGTCCTTAGTGGCTGTCAGGTAGTAGCTAAGCGCTCTCTTGACATCAAGACTGTGGCATCTCCTTTCACCAGAAGCAGAGTGCTCAGTGAAAAAGACAGGTAGGGAAATGGTTTGGTTCAAGTGTAAATCAGAAACCACTTTAGGGAGAAATGTCCTGTTCATTTTCAGGACCACTTTATCCTTGTGGAAGGAAATGTAGTCTTGTTCAATGCAGAGAGCCTGGAGCTTGCTGATCCTTCTGGCAGAAGTCATTGCCACTAGGAAAACTGTTTTCCATGTGACATACTTTAGAGGAGTGAGGACATGAGCTCAAAAGGGGCCCCACGAGCATGGCTCTACATACATTGAGATCCCATGCTGGAACTGGTTCCCTGTGAGGGGGATGCAAATGGGCAAGGCCCTTAAAGAACCTCTTGAAGATAGGGTCTGAGGCAACAGAAACCCTTAGCCCGGCTGAAATGTAAGCAGATGCTGCAGCCAGGTGGACCTTCAATTTTACTGGGCTGTAGACCCAATGAATGCAAATAGGTAAGATAATCCAACATAGCTGGGACCCCACCCTGCGTTGGCACCAATTCTTGGGTGGAACACCAAACAGAAAACCTTTTCCATTTCGCAGCATAGGTTTTCTTGGTAGAGGGCTTCCTGTAACCCCTCAAAATGTCCAGGACACTTTCAGAAAGATTTAGGCCTGCATATTCTAGGTCCTCAAGAGCCAGGTCTTGAGCCTGAGGCACCTGAGGTTTGGATACTGGAGCCTCCTCTGATTGGAGGTTAGCAAGTTGTGCCTCCTGGGAAGGTGTATTGGCTCAGCCACAGACATGGAGAGCAACAAAGAGTACCATGTGTCTCTGGGCCAGTCTTGCACTATCAAGATCATGGATGCGGAGTGGGATCTGAGCTTGAGTAGTACTCTCTATACCAGTGTTATCCATGGACCAGCACCCCTGATTGTACCCCTAGCTCGCGGACAGCAACATATATGTACGTATATATATTAACCTTACGGCATAGACACTTACTGTATAAGCATAAGTGTCAGGATCTGAATTCTAGTGTATCTTTGCTAATGCATATTATGCTCCACGATATTTTTATGATATATCTTGCCACTGGGAGATGTTATCCATTATATTTTTGCTGTATAACTATAAGTCAGGCAATAGTGCCATCTTTAGGGCTTGTGCACAACTATAATCGCAAGTGACCTTGGAAGCATCACAGACCTTACTGTTCAGTTATCTTCTGCAAGCTAAGCAACTTCTCATGTTAGGATAATTACTCAGGCCACTTGTTTTTGGCCAATTATATACATTTTATGTATCTTCTGTAATAGTTGCTATAGCAATTACTGGGGCATAAGACCCCTTATAGCACATAGCTTTACTGAGACTAGAGACTGTGCCTACCTAGGTAAGGAAGCTGGATACTCTCCCAGTAATTATACTGTCAGTTGTAAGCCTGTACTATTATTATTTACCAGTAATAAATTACATTTATTATCTGGAAACCACTTGTCTGTTGTCTTTTCCTTTTGTGCAGTTCCAACAAGAACCTGAGAAAGATAATTTTATTACCAAGTTACATTTGGTGACCGTGTGCAGGTTGGAATGTACAAAGTGAAGATTCCATTCAATTAATTTTGACTGTCGAGTAGTGTAGTGCATTTTTCGCCTACTTGTACTTACAGTGGTTGTTGGTCTTGGGCATGGCATCCCCACACTCCCTCTGCGAGTGACGGCATACCGCCTTGGCACCACCGTTTGCCCACGGGGGACCGGAAAGCCATTGGGTGACGGCACCAAGGATCTTATCCAGTCTTCCAACTGCTCCTTTGTTTGTTTGTTTACCCCTTCTTTGTCATTCCTGAACTTTGCACTGAACTGAGACTGGACGTCTCAAACTACCTCACATCCCACGGTGGATGGACGGATTTCACGCTGGACGTGAAGACTGTAGAAAACCCTTTGCTCTTAATATCAGAGCACTACTTAGAGTCCAATACAACAACCAAGAGAAATACAACCTAAAAGGTCTTTTGGTTGCGGCTCTATATACCACTGTTGAGTGTCTCATGGCGAAGTGTGCCTCCCTTGAACTGCAAAATGCATCTCTAAAGAGAGAGAGATGGGCTTGCAGGCATAGGAGTTACGGAAAAAAGAACAGAAACTAGCAGAGGAGACACAGTCACACTGCAATGCCCATAACAGACTGTTGCACTGTACTGCTTAAGACTCTGAGCGAGAAATTTGCATGTTGAGAGATGATTGTCAATGGATGAAATGTGATAAGAAACAGTTAACATATTTGAATGATATCCTGAGTGATACAAATGAAGGTTTAAGAGAAGAGAATGCTGAGCTGAAAAAGTAGAACGAGAGAGTGAATCATGAGTTAGACAAAGAGTTTAGGGAAAATGTCGAATTGGGCACCGTGAATGGAATATTGCAGCATGAGGTTAAGAAGGGTATTGAGCAGGGTACTGAAAGGGTTTGTCACAAGAAATGTAGAACAAAGATGGCGAAACTACACCATCAGTGAGAGGTTCTCACTGGCCATGTTAAGGCTATGAATGGGTTCCAGTATATGCCCACTGACATTACGTCATCTGGCGATGATGACCCTGACTTTGATGACAAGGCATGCCACGTCACACAAAAGTCCAGCCCCCACAGGGCTGTCATCTTCTCCAGCCATATCCAAGATGGTGCCCATGTCGACATACCCTCTACGTTGCCACGTCTCCACAAACATGGCGGAAGCCATGTACCACACCAAGATGGCGGCCCCCATGACACAGGCAGACGGCCTATCTTCCATGGTGCACCTCCACTTGCTCCCCTCTCCAGGGATGACACAGCGGAGGTCAGCGGCCTAATTCAAGAGGCCATTACCAATATTGCTGTACCACAGGGCTGAAGGAATGCCTTCTGGGATCAAATTGACAGAATGTTTGAGGATACTGTCAACCAGGATCATGCAATCAAGGCAGTCGCGGATGTGGCGATGGAAACTGCCCTTCGCAGCGCCATGGAACGGTTTGACTTGAACACGATTCCTCGTGCTTCCAACCCCTTGCAGGTTGCTCATTCTGTCCAGCAAATTGCCCAAAGTATTGGACAGATGGGCCCGTCTGACAATCTCAGTTGCCATTTGGAGAAGGTGTGCTCCCTTTGCGAGACGCTTTCTCTCCAACCCGAGTACCAAGTCTTGTGACAGACAATTGAACCTACCCTTTGGGCCAAGCTCCCAGAGACGGCACACAACTGCAAGATGCTCACATACAATGATATCACTTCGGCCCTTATCGCTGCCAACCCCCCAGGTGTCAGAGATTGTTTGGCCTACAAGGTTAAGCAGAATGCAAAGGAAAGCCCTGCAGCCTACCACCAAAGGTTATGGCTCACCTATCAAGCTGGGAAAGCCCTTGCAAATGAAGTCATGGACCGCAACCAGATTGAGTACAAGGATTTGTACAACTGGAACATGACTGTAGGCCTACGGGAAAAGGTTGAGTTCAATGTCTACCTGAGTACCGACACCTTTGCCAATATCCTCACCAAAATGGGGCATGCCTATCAGGTATACCTCTGTAACCTCACTTCCGGTAAGACCAACAAAGCTGCCACCATTCAAACTCTGGCAGCACAGGTAGCCACAGTGCAGGCCACCTCCGATACACCTACCCACTACACTGCGGAAGGTAAATGGAAATGACGTACCTACCGTAATTCTTGATCTTCTTGGACAGAGTCTCCACCACTCATTCACACTAATTGGAATTCACCAGAGGCACTAGGACCAAGTGGGAGCAAACTTTTTCAGGAGGGCCAGTTCCGAGATGGAGCCACAAGGAACAGCACTGCGAGCCCCAGCATGTGCAGTGATGACTATCTCGGCGTCGACCCTCCAACCGCCTCAGTACCTTTTTTCCGAGGAGGTGCATCGTAATTAACCTAGAAGAACTAGCCTAAAAATCAGACATAAGATAGTCCGAATGACCCGTGTAAGATGGGTCAACAAGAAAGTCTTCACAGCCCAGCCATTGAGGGAGTGAAGACCAAAAACAGAGAAGTGAGCTCGGGAGATGGTGGATGGGCGTGTGAATGAGTGGTGGAGACTTCGTCCAAGAAGATCAAGAATTACGGTAGGTACATAATTTTCATATCTTCCTGGACATAAAGTCTCCACCACTCATTCACACTAAAGGGAGAGTACTGAGCTAAATAATCCCCTGAGATGGGCAGCAGGAGATAAAGAGCTCACGTGTTTAGGACAGAAGTCCATTAAGAATGGTCCTGCCAAATGACAGATGTCGTCTGGCATGGACATTCAAGGCGTAGTGCTTAACGAAAGTATTCATGGAGCTCCAGGTAGCCACATTGCAAATATCTGCAATGGGTATGTTACGGATTAATGCCAGAGATGCAGCGACTGCTGTGGTAGAGTGAGCATACACTCTGCCTTCCAGCTTGACCTGTGCCATTGAATAGCAGTGGCGAAGGCATGCCACCAGCCAAGCCGAAATGCATCTGATAGCGACAGGTTGACCAAGCCGGGTCTCTCTGAAGGAAGCAAACAGTTGTTGAGCCTTGCAAATTTTTTTTGCTCTATCTAGATAGAACTGCAGCGCTCTCTCAACATCTAGTGAATGAAATGTATGCTCTCCTTCATTCTGGAAGTTCGCAAGGTAGGTAGGAAGGACTAAAGGTTGGTTTAGATGGAATTCTGAGACAGCCTTAGGGAGAAACTTAGGATGAGTCCTAAGAACTACTTTGTCCTTGTGAAATTCAGTGTATGGGGGGGTCTGTGACCAGTGCATGTGTTTTAGAAACTCTATGGGCCAAAGTAATGGCCACCAGGAAGGCCTTTTTCCAAGTGAGTAACTTCAAGTCTCAAGTAGCTAGAGGCTCGAAAGTTTTACGAGTGAGCATGTCTAGCACAAGGTTAATGTTCCAGGCTGCGACTGGACGTCTGATAGGAGGTCTTGTATGCAGAATACCCTTAAGAAACCTCTTAACTACTGGCAACTGAGCCAGTGACATGGAAAGTACTGGCTCGCGATATGCCAAAATGGCACAAAGATGAACTTTGACTGTGGAGTACTGCAGACCTGTATTTGAGAAGTCTAAAAGATACTCTAAGACTTTATTCGGTGGGCAGGAAAAAGGATTCCAAGAGGATTTTGCACACCAGACTGAGAAACGCTTCCATTTGACTGTGTAGGTTTTTCTACTGGCTGGCTTACACGCAGCCAAAAGAATATCTCAAACTCTATGAGAAACACTGAACCTATTCACCTCTATCTCTTCAGCAGCCAAGCATGAAGGGGAAGCGACCTCAGGTTGGGATGGACCACAGGACCCTGGGTCAGAAGGTTCGTCCCGAGGGGAAGCATCTTTGGGGGGGGGGGTTCCGATAGACTGTTGAGTAGCGGAAACCATATCTGCCGAGGCCAGAAGGTAGCAATGAGAATCATTCTGCCCCCTAGAGACTTCAATTTGAGAAGTACCCTCTGAATTAGGGGAAGATGAGGAAAGGCGTATAGAAAGCGTCTTGTCCACCACAGCCTGAACACATCCTGACAGAAAACGCCAGGTTCTGGATTTCTGGAGCAGAAGAGATGCAGTTTTACGTTGAGTGGGGATGCAAAAAGGTCCAGGCCTGGAGTTTCCCACTCTTTGAAGAGTGACTGAACGATGGTTAAGTCGAGAGACCACTCGTGAGGATCCGTTTCTATTCTGCTGAGACGGTCTTCCAGCTCGTTTTGTACTCCTGGCAGGTAAACCACCTGAATCAGAGCCTCGTGTTCCAGGCACCACTCCCACACTCTCACTGGTTCCCGGCATAATGGGTAAGAGTATGCACCGCCCTGTTTGTTGATGTAGTACATCACTGCTTTGTTGTCCGTTTGAAGGAGAATGTTCTTGTGACAGAGTATGTCCTTCAAGGCTCGGACTGCATAGAGGACGGCTCTCATTTCCAGGATGTTTATGTGAAGTTGGGTCTCGTCCTGAGTACATGTACCCTAGGTGTTGAGATCCTGGCAGTGGGCTCCCCAACCCATCAGGAATGTGTCCATGGTAATGGAGATCTGATGATCCAGAGGGGCCAAGGGATATCCTTCCAGAAGATTGTCCTCCTGCGACCACCAGGTGAGTGACCTTTTCAGAGATTCCATCACCTTGACGAGAAAGGACTGAGGGTGAGTGGTTGGGGACCACTGAGTACTGAGCATGCACTGAGAGGTTCTCATGTGGAGATGAGCTAAGGGTACAGTGAACACTGAGGAGGCCATGAGGCCCAGCATCCATTGCATTGAGATAGCTCGAGCCGAGCTGTGTTCTGTATTGGGTCATCTGTAAGATATCGCTTCTTCTGTCCTCTGGAAGAAAAGCCTTCGTACAGGAGGTGTTCAGAAGAGTTTCTATGAAGAGAAGCTTCTGGGAGGGCTGCAGCTGTGACTTGTTGAGATTCATCAGGACTCTCATGGAGGTGAGGAAGTCCGAGGCCGTGGCCATGGCCTCCAGAGTCTCTTGCCTGGAGGGCTTGCTAGGAGCCAGTCATCCAGATATGAGAACACTTGTATTCCGATTTTCCTGAGGTACGCTGTGAGAGTTGTACAACACTTTGTAAAAACTTGAGGCGCCGAGGATAGCCAAAAGGGCAGGACTCCGAACTGATAGTGTTGACCCAATGCCACGAACCTTAGGTATTTGTGGTGCTTTGGGTGTATGATAATGTGTTGGTAGGCATCACGCATGTCCAGGGAGGCTAGCCAATCGTGGTGATGAAGCAAAGGTAGCAAGGTACCTTGTGATATCATCTTGAACTTCTTGTGAAGGAACTTGCTTAATTTTCTGAGATCCAGAATGGGGCGCATGCCACCGGTTTTCTTCAGGACCAGAAAGTAATGGGAGTAGAAACCTGTGCTTCATTGATCCAGTGGAACTGTTTCTACTGCCCTGTTGTTCAGAAGGCCTTGTACCTCAGAAGCAAGAAGGTCTGACTGTACTGCCAACAGCCTGGGCTGTCGTTTGGGAGGATGATCCAGAGGGGTTTCTGAAAGATTGAGAGAGCACCCCTTGCGAATTATCCGGAGGACCCATTTGTCTGATGTTATAGATTTCCACGGATTGTAGAACTGAGTCAGACGTCCTCCCACCACTGAGGAGGAGTCCCCCTCGGACAGCTGAGGTGGGACCTGGACCAGAAACTCAGAAGGTGGCACTGGACGCTTTGGGCCCTTGTGCCTTCTGCTGCGCTTTCGTTTGTGGCTGAGGGTTGTGGTTTTTGTTAAAACTTCCTCTGCCTCTGCCCCAAAAGGACTGATGGTTGTGAAACTGACGCTTGTTTGCATCCCCTCAGGAGGGGGCGGGTGCAGGTCTAGCCATCTTAATGGCAGACCTAGTCTTCTGTGTGGCCTCCAGAGCTTGCTGCATCTGAGGCCCAAACAAATACATACCATCAAAAGTTAAAGCCATGACCTGCTGCTGGGCATCATTCGTGAAGCCCGAAGTATGTAGCCAAGAATGGCGGTGGGTACAGATGCCAGCCGTCACCACCCAGGAGGCAGTATCGTAGGCATCCATTGCAGCCTTAACCTGTTGGTTATTGGATTCGATACCCCTAGTTATAGTCTGGAGTAGCTCTGAGCTAACTTCTGATTCGGGCAGAGCTTCTACCATTTCTTTGAGGGAATTCCAAAGTACATACTCATATTGAGAAAAATAGCCCTGGTAACTGGCAGTGCACATACCCAGGGTTGAGGCAGCAAAGACTCTTTACCTAAGGTGTCTATCTGCTGAGATTCTTTATTCATTGGTCAGGCTATAGATCCTTGAGGAAGGACAGCCTTATCGTTCTCTGCCAAGACTACAATGGCATCAGCAAAGGCTTGTGAGGCTAAAATGGGACGATCCTTTGGAGGGGCATACTTCCTATCTATGGACTTGGCCATGGAAGGAATGGGAGCCAGATTCTTCCACACCACCTGAGAGAGGGTCTCGAAAGAGGGCTGTACTGGACGGGTTAAATCCAAAGGGATCTCTGGGACATGAAGATTTTGGAGTCGCAAAAGCCTCCCAGGATCGATTTCTGTAGTCTGGAGAGAAAGAGTAGAATTTAAATTTTTGAGCAGAGATTTAAAAGAAATGTCTTCAACCACAGGCTCTGCAGAAGGATTGATCCCTGCTCCCAGGGCTGTGTCATCAACATCATCATCCAGGCAAAGATTTGAGTCAGGCTCAAAATCATCTCCTGACAGTCCCAGGGGGGACTGCATAGACAGGAAAGGAGTGAAAATCAGGAGGAAGAACAGAAGAAGAAAGAATCAGAGTCGAGAAGCCCTGAAGACCGGCCGGTGCCGCACCAGACTCCAGTGCCAACAGTGACCCCGGCACCACACACGGTGCTGACAGAGTCCCAGCACCATGCACGGTGCTGACAGAGCCCCCGCCGCTGCGCACGACACTGACAGAGCCCGCAGGACCGCGAATGGTGCCGAGAAAGTCCCAGGGGTCTGAAAACTGCAATTTGAGGTAAAAGAGGGAAAAATGGCAGGAGATAGAGGCATTGGTGTGGACCCCTGTGCCGCAGCCATGTGAGGGGGATAAACGCACGAGCGCAGAGTCAAAGGCACCGAAGAAGGTGCCGCGTGACTTAGGAAGGCCCAACCACCCTACCCGTCCCTCCAAAACCAACTGGCCCAAAGGCCCTCCGTTGGACTGACCAGCCTGGGCAACTGGACCAACCTTCGAGCCCACTGCTCCATAAGAGCAGCCCACTGGTGAAACTGCTCATCGGAAGCTCCTCCAATAGGTGGGGAGGGGCTCCGGTGTCGAGGAGGTCGGCTACCAGAGACAGAAACCGGTGACTCTGACAGAGGTGGAGACCAGTGGCTGGCCCTAATAACTGACCGTCTATGCGCAGACATACCACAGGGTGACATCGAGTGATGCCATTTCTTCTTCGACCTATGTATCAAAGAAGAACTCGAGGCTGAACAGCACAGAGAATGGGACCATTTCCTTTTATGCTTTCGAGGGGAACCGCCCATCCCCCTGAGCATTGGACTGTCTGTTGTCAGATCCCCCTCCCCCGGGGATAGCAGCTAACCTGACCCGGCCCGGCTGACTCAACAGCTTTCATACGAAGTCTCCCTACCGTCACCTGACCCGTTCATGGTCGACTTCGTCAATGGAGGGCTGAAGACATCTGTTGTACAATTAAAATATATAATCAGTACTGATTCGAAATAATTCTACAAAACAATAAACTGACTATTGCTGCTAGTGAAGTTTAACTCCAGGCGGGCGGCGATGTCGTCACTGAAGCGCTTTCGGCGGCAGGAAAAAAGAACTGAGGTGGTTGGAAGATCGGCGAGATAGTCATTACCCGATGAGCCGATAGCTCGCGGGTGTCGCTCGCTGCTCCATCTCAGGCGCCGCCCTCTCGAAAAGTTTGCTCCCGCTGGGTCCTAGCGCCGGCAAACTCCCATTAGTGTGAATGAGTGGTGGAGACTTTATGTCCAGGAAGATCAGCTTTCACGCGAAGTCTACCTACCATCACCAGCACCGTTAATAGTAAACTCTGTCGATGGCGGGCTGAAGAAGACTTCTTCTCTTGTTACTTCACGTCACCTTTTTTTAAAAATAAATACTACTAAAAACAGTAAAACTAAATCAAATACTGAACGACTAAAGCTGCTTTGTATAGACGTGAAGATTTGACTCCCGGTAGGCGAGCAATGTCATCACTAAAGCGCACTCAACGGCAGGAAAAAAGGAACTGAGGCGGTTGGAGGGTTGATGCTGACATAGCCTATACAGCATGAGCCAATCTTGCGGCGCCGTGTATGTGCGGTCCTATCTCGGAGCCGACCCTCCTGAAGATGTTTGACTCCCGCTGGGTCCTAGCGCCTCCAGTGTAGTCCCACTAGTGTGAATGAGTGGTGGAGACTTTTAGTCCAGGAAGATCATAGCAATTCTTTTTTAAATGCTTCAAGCTTTGCCGCATTTACTATTGCAGAGGGAAGTTCATTGAGCAAAAGGGGGGGGTTGTATGTGAAGGATCGTTGGGCTAGTACTGTGTGTCAAAAGGGAATGTGTAGGGCATTTCTTACCTTTCCTCTTGTCTGGTGTGGGAGTACCGCAGGTTTGAGGAACTTGTGAGTGGCCAGCGGGGTTAGGCCTAGCAGGGTTTTTTTCCAAAAAGACAGACCTGATATTTTATCTTCCCCTGGAGGTTAACTCATTTAGTCTGAGCATACATGTTACATGTATGTATTAGTTTGATGCCTAGGACTAGCCTGCAGGTCTTGTTTAGTGCTGCTCTGACCCTTTTCAGGGCAGCGTCAGTGTCTGCTATACACATTTAGACCATAATCAGTGACAGAGAGGACTGAGCTCTTTGCTGCCAGAGATAGCGCTTTAGCTGTCATACAGTACCTGTGCCTATAAAGCAGGCCAATTCTCGTATTTACTGTTTTAACCAGATGATCTATGTGGTAAGCGTATGAGAGGGATCTGTCACGGATAATACCTAGGCATCTGAATGTGCTTACCTAGTCTAGTGGGTCTTGCTCACTGTTAAGGATTGTTAATTGATGGGATTTGTTTTTACAATGGGGTTGGAGAACAGCATTGTTTCTGTTTTTTCGCAGTTAAGCAGGAGTTTGTTAAGTTGAAACCATTCCTCAATGATGGTGAAGCTTTCCTGAAGATTATTTGTTAGCAGGCTAGCTGGGGGCTACAAGAGAAAATGGCTGCATCATCTGCATATACACTTACATTGTAAATTACAAGTAAAACATTTCTGGAACATAACAAAAGGAATCTAAGGTTACAGTGCTGCGATGATCCATCCTTACACTGACTACAAAGAGGCATATTCTATACTACAAATGTCACCAGATCTAATTTTACTTTTTATGTCATGTATAATACTGAAAACATTTAAGCTCGGAGCTATATTTTGCCTAAAAAGATAACTTCTCAAATATTTCCAAGAGGCATACGTTGCACCTCAAGTTGGCTTCAGAGACAACGTTCTACTGTAAAACACGGATGCAGTGTGACAACAATGTAAAAAAACGGTAGTTACATACTTATTGTAACTGTCAGTCTTCCTGAATATCTTCTCCATAGATCACCACTAATGAGTCTGAGGTGGTAGGACCCCACGAGTAGATACCATGTGCATGTCACCCCCCCCCCCGCAGGTATATAGTGCTGCCAGTCCCCAATCACCTCAATATCTTTTTTACTGAGGAGGTGCACCATAACCCAACAAGTACCTATGCACTTGGAGTCACATGATGCGTTCAGTGTGAGCAGCGTCTTCCCTCACAGCTCCATGACCTGAGTTTTTAAACTGCAGCTTTTACCCATCTTGTATTACTATTCCTCACCTTTCTAACACGTATTCATTTGGAAAACTTTTTCTCTAACAAATGTTTGTGCCAGCAGCAAAAATGGACTTAGCAGAGTACCAGAAAATGGATGTTTCTTCGGTGCCCCCCTTTAATGCCATGCAGCCGGGTGACTAAGTGCCAGAATCAAGGATCTCTGCTCGATTCACAACCAGACTCTACATCATTGAAATCCCTACCAGAGAAACTGGACAGATTTTATTTTCAGAGCTAGCCTCTGTGAAAATTACCCTTTGCGAGTTGGTTTCAGACTTCAACACCACCTAGACTACTAGGGTTGCCAACACAGAAGCCCGCATTAGTTCTGAGGAGGACCGATAAGCTTGAGAAGAAAAGGAACTCATAGAATTAAGAAAAAAAGTGGCCAAACTTGAGCGCAGCAGATGAAACAATCTCATCCTAGTTGGAATACCGGAGCAGGTATACTAAGAGATGGTGTGGGGGGGGGGAGGGTTTTTTCAGTATCTCCCTCTCTCGTCGATTTCTACCAAATGGGTAATAGTTATCCAGGCTATCTGGACTGAAGGTCATGGGTAGAGGGGTCCTCACAGGCAGGCCCTGAACAGACTGGAAATTGTGGGTGCTCACCCTTGCCTATCGCTACCCTGTTACCTTATTGGTTGGGGGATTGACTCTAGCAAGCCCCACACTTGTTCTTTCTCAGTATTTTTACTGTTGATGGTTATATGTTTTTCGGCTCTGAATAACAGAGTTGTTGTTAGTTACTGGTTCAGTTGTTTCTGTGTTTTAAATATTATCAAGTTTCAGTTTCAGCCACCACTTTATAAGCTGGTACAGCTTTCTGAACAGAAATGTCTAATTCTAAGCAGAAGGCGTTCCCTCTCACAGTATCCTTCTTTTTATACCCGCAATTTAGACCCACAATAGCCCCATTGAAGGGACACCTTAAGTCCTCATCTTCCTCCTATACTCCAGCTTACTATTTATCTCCTAAATATCTCTTATAATGGCTAGATAAGATAAGACCACTGACTAGGTAGAGTTATCTGGCACAAATACAGGTAGGATAAACGGGCAGACTAGATGGGCCTGGAAGTCCTTATCTGCCATCAACATCAACTTCTATGTAACTCAGGAGTTAATATTATCTCCTGCAACATTAAGGAGGCCCAAACACAAGTAAAAAGATACCAGATATTTACGGCATCTTAAACAACTTGGCACATATATAGCCTTTTTACAAGAGACCCATACATTACCAGTACAAGCTAATCTGTGGCGTAGAGAGTGGGTAGGCCAGGTACTGTATATGTGGCTGGTATCAATAACGAGAAAGCAGGCACTGCTATCTTGATTCACCCCAACACTTCCTTTCAACTGCAAGACCAATTTACATACCCAAACATGCGCTTCATTATTCTTAAAGGCATCCTTGACAGGACTGAACTCATTTTAGTCTTAGTTTATGGGCCTAATAAAGAGGAATCCCAGGTTTCCACCTCCCTATTATCTGAATCATCTAAATACCATTCTTTACCAATAATGTGGGGTGGGAGGCTGGAACACAGTCCCAGATGCAGTCCTGGACAGGTCATCTTCCTGCAAAAAGGGACTCTCACCAAACCAACGCACTTTACTAGAACTCCAAGATTCCCTAGGTCTGCTTGAACCTTGACATGTCATACATCCCGGGGATAGGAGCTACACCTTTCTATCACCTGTCCACAAGTCGGCCTCATTCCTTGACTGTTTTCTCACCAGTCCCAGCATATTCACTAATACAATCAAATACAAAATTCTTACATAGGTAATCTCGGACCATGCCCCAGTTCTCTTTTCCTTTTCCCCCACGGTCCACAATAATAAACACAAACTGTGGAGAATAAACAATAAACTTCTAAAAGATCCCAAAATATTAGAGAAGCTCAAAACCTGTACCAAAAACTTCTTCAAAGACAATATAAACACTGTGGAAAATGTTGCTAATATTTGGGGGGCTTTCAAATGCATTATCCAAGGGGAATTAATTCACCTGGCTACCACAAGGAAAAGGAGGAGAGAACAGGAGGCCTTATCTTTACTCCACGAAATTAGAGCTAAGGAAAACAAATTATTTGAATCCCCAATAAGGAATAGTTGTAGCTTAACTCCCTCAAGACCAAATATTAGGAACTGCAAAGGGAACAGGCTGAGTTTATGATCTTCCAAGCAAAATCCCACTATGTTGGCCAAGGTGAAAAAGCAGGCAAATTATTTGCCCTTAGACTAAAACAAGAATCCATTAAAACTATAAAAGGCATTCAACTCTCACCCAACTTCCCCTTAATAACTAACCCCAGGGACATTGCAATTGCCTTTGCTAACTACTATCAAATTCTCTACTCAGCAGATCCTGCAGTACTAAGAACCAGTATCCTGCAACTTCTCAATGCTGCAAATCTGCCCAAACTATCCCTAGAAACTCAAGACAGACTGGAAGCCAACATCTCCCAGGGAGAAGTGCAACAGGCCATCTTTGACCTTCCCATTGACAAAGCCACAGAGCCAGATGGCCTATCCAATAACTTTTACAAAGCACTGGCACAGCTTCTTACTGAGCCACTGACTACTCTGTTCAACTCAGCCCGAAAAACACAAGCCCTAGACCCGTCTTTACAACATGCCATCATTACTCTGCTCCCCAAATCGGGCAAAGAACCGGAATACATATCGAATTATTGCTCAATATCCCTTCTAAACACAGACATAGAGAATACTGGATGGGCAACTATGCACAACCAGTGTGTTCTACCACAGAGAAGTTCTGATTCCCTCTGACCTCAAGAACGAAGCACTAGAGGTCTGTGGGAATCAGAACCCTGAGATGGAAGAACACATTGGTTGTGCATAAAGTTGCTCATCCTGTATTTTTTACAGTGTATAATAATATTTGAAATGTGTGCATGCAAGTTCTTTCTCTTTCAGAACGAAAGTGATTTGTGCAGTCTCTAGAGGTTTCAGAATGCTATTGTACCACAGAAGAATGCAGTCACATTCAGTGACCTTTGAACTATGGTACAACAGCATTTTGAAAGGGATGGACTTCTATACAGAACATAGCAAATACTGGATGGGTAACTATGCACAACCTGTGTGTTCTGCCACAGAGGGATTTTAATTCCCGCTGACCTTAAGAGTGAAGCTCAAGAGGTCTGTGGGAATCAGAACCCCGAAGTGGTAGAACACAGTGGTTATGCATAAAGTTGCTCATCTTGTATTTTATAGTGTATAATATTACGTAAAATGTGTGCATTGGCCAAGATATTCAAAGGGTTTGCGCCATGCGCAACAGAATCTTTGTCGCCAAGTCTAAAATCGCCATTCTGGCGATATTCAGCGGAGGCAGCTGCGCCTCCAAACTGCAATGCACAAGAGCGCAATGGTAATGAATGCATGCGCAACTGAAGGGGGAGAAGCCATGAATAAATGGCACAGTGCGATATTCAGCAGCATGTGCCATGCGCAATAGGGGAGCAAGCGGAAGTTGCGTGATAGTGGAAATGATCCAAAATAAAAAGGAACAAGAGAGAGGTGCAAGAATGCTATAGGGAAGCCAGAGGTGGTAGCAAGGTGACAGCCACAGAAGAGAGGGAAGCAGTGAGCGGGACTGGAAAGGAGCAGGACAGGGCACACCTGGGAACATAGGGCAACAGGACAGGAGTGGGGAGCCTGTGCCACAGTGGACTTAGGGCAGTGGCAGTGGGCAGGACAGCCAAAGCTCGGAGGTGTTCCGGTGCAGGAGTAGCACAAAGGACAGCGGGAACAGGATTACAGCTGCCGGGGGTGGGAAATACAAGCCAGGGACATGGCCAGTGCCACCATTCAGATGGAGGCAGTAATGAGGGGTGTGTGAGGCAGGCAGCAGAGGGGGCGTGAGCCGTGGAAGGAGCCTGTCGTGGTATGCCCCAACAGGCGGTACCGGTGCCAGCTTTGAGCACTACAGTGACATCGAGATTGTGGGGATCGTACCGCCTGAATCGGGCGATCCTGAGGCGACTCTGTGAGCTGTGCAGTGATGAGATGCAGACACCCACACAACGGAGCCATGCTCTGTCAGTGGAGACAAAGGTAACAGCTGTCATGTGCCTGCTCACCACGGGCACCTTCCAGATACCAACAGGCATAACCCAGTCGGCTGCGTCATGCCTACTCACACAATTCCTCAGTGCACTGCTGCCACATGCTGCGGAGTACATCCATTTCCCCAGCACACCGGCAGAACGCACAGCACAAATAAAAGAATTCCACAGGGCAGCACATATGCCTGGCATGCTCAGGGCCATTGACTGCACCCATGTGGCCATCCGCATACCACCTGGCCTGGAAGGTGCTGCGTACATCAACTGGAAGGGCTATGCCAGCATCAACTGCCAGGTGGTGTGCGATGCTAGGGGGTGCATAACCAATGTCTGTGCCATGCACCCTGGGGGAGCACATGATGCCTTCCTCTAGCACCATTCTGCACTGTACCACAGGTTCGAGAGTGGGGACATACCCAATGGCCACCTAGTGGCTGAGTATGCAAATCACGTAGGATGACATGGATCTTGGGAGGGGCATAGTCAGAGGTGCCATGGGTACTGGCCTAGATGGCCCATGGCAGGGCGACGCTGATCACCAAACTAATGTCCACCCTCTACACACAGGTGACAGTGGCTATCCACTCCGTTCCTGGCTGCTCACACCATACCGGCAGCCCGTGAACCCATCGCAGCAACGGTACAATGAAGCGCATGCCACCACACGCAATGTCATAGAGCGGGTGTTCGGGATGCTGAAGGCACGTTTCCATTGCCTGGACATGTCTGACGGTGCCCTACAGTACAACCCCTCGAAGGCCTGTGGGCTATTCCTGGCCTGTTGCATCCTGCACAACATGGCCAATGACTGTGGGATAGCTATAGAGGTCGAAGAGGGGGGCAGCGATGGGGACAATGAGGACGCCGGTGCAGATGGTGATGGGCAGCCCCCCCTTGGTCAAAGGGACCCCTGACTGATCCAGATGTCGCAGCTGCACTGGGACACCATCACAGAGGAGCACTTCAACCAACCCAGGTAAGTCATGGAGCCATGTGCAACCACCAATGGCAAGGGCACAACCCACAAACTCGCATGGACAAACCCCAGGGGCGCATGGCAGAAAGGGAATTGGCTAAGCGTGGAACCGCACATGCCGTCAGGGATGGACAATGCCTAACACAGCACGCGGCCATGCACACACACACACATATACACACCACAAGACATGCACAAAGGGTAGGAGGCATGCCAACCCTGACCGCCACCCCTAGCCACACACACGTCCACAGACCACCATGCCCAGTGCCCGTTATTGTGCGTGTCTCAGACACTAGGCACCATTGCACAGTGGTGGACAGCACTACGCAGGCATCATCATGCACACGCCACAGTGGCCAGCAGCCGGGAGGGTGTGCACATGGACCGCGTATGTGTGCAGGGCCAGGTACCCCACCCGTGCATTGCACATTGAACAACACACTGTACACAGGGCAGCATCAGACAGTAGCCATGGTGGGAGACAGGTCAGTCACGCTGCACAGTGCCATGGCCCCCACGGATGCATGGGTGGCCCCGCCAAGACCTGCCAGCCGTGACAGGCTGACCATTGGCCTCATGGGGTGGCACCGAAGGTCCCCCAAGGGTGCCGCTGCGGGTACGCGACCGTGCTCGAGCAGGGGTCTGCAGCTCATCTAAAATGCCTACATCAGGCATGCTTGGGATGCCCACAGCTGAACCCGGTGTTGACATGGAGGGTGTCACACGATGCCGGGAATGGGGGTGGACATGTCACTGCGCTGTGTCTGCGGCGCATGGGCAAACAACTGTGTGCCCATTGTGGCCATGACAGCTGTGAATGCCTGTGTCTGCCTGTCAATGGTGGTGGTCACATCCTCCTGCAGCCGGTCCATCCCTGCCAGGAGCAGACTGGTGTCCCTGCTGCGCTGCTCCTCTGCCTGGCACAGGACCGCACTGAGTGCATCCTCCGCCATCACAAGCCGCAACTGCTGATCCACTGATGCATGGAGTATGTGGGTGTGATCACCTGATCGGCATGCTGTCCCTCATGGTGTTCATGGCCGTGCTGGGCAGCACCCCTTGAGGTTGGGCGCTGCACACCAGGGCCATGCCTGGGCATGTCCACAGGCGGTGCACTGATGCCGCCCCCCGACACTGTCCCCACGTCGCCATTGGCCAACTGCTGACACTGCCCCTGTGGCCGCCGCTCACCAGGGCTCAATGGTGCCACCGCAGCGGCCGCAATAGCCCCACTGTCCTGGACGCACACCAGTGCTGCCCCACTGGTGCAGACAGGCACAGGCTGGGACTGTGATGTCACACAGGCCTCCACGGCGGCACCACCCACAGCTATGCCCATGCTGTTACCTGCTGTGGGGCCATCCTGCAGCCCACACGTATCACTGTCCATGATGTGAGCTCCATCATCATCGGTGATGGATCCGGCACCAGTCAGAGTCTCAGCATGCTGGCATCCATGGACGCTGTCACGCTGGGACATGGGCAGGGCCTCCTCCGCACCAGCTCCACCAACTTCAGTCAGGACAGCCAGGCAGGCACACTGTCGTCCTAACCCTTGGACACCTCTGGAGTTGGATGGGCGCTCCTCTGTGTCCAGGGTATTGCCCTCAGTGGACGAGCCCACCACTGCTGACCCATGTAGATGCTCAGGAGCTGTAAGGGAACACAATAGCATTATTGTCTCTGCCCTACTCTGTGGCATTCCCCCCACCCCCCACACAGTGACAGATCAGGACCTACCATGCAGTGACGGGCTACCATCCATCTGGAAGCCACCACCTGGAACACCCTCTAGGGCACAGCGCCGCATGCTGCCAGCAACCCGCTCTTCCTGTGGCATCAGGCGTGGCACAGCCGGCTGTCCACCACGAGTCGCAGCCCGTGCTGCCCTGATGGCAGCCACCTTATCTTTTATCCTCCTCCTGTCTGTGCCCACCTTCTTCTTGCACTCCTGCATGGACCGCTGGTGGCTGCCGTGCTGGTTGATGACACGCGCCACCTCACCCCATGCCACAGCATGGGCCTGTGGTGTTCCCCGCTGTCTGCTGAGCAGCGGTTCCTGGTCAAGGTAGGCCTCAGACAAGGCATCTGATTCTGCCTGGGTGAAGTTGGGCCTTCTCCGTCTCCCATGTCTCTGTTCCTCCTCCTCCTCCACCTCACATTCAGTCATCATTGATCCTGTGGGAATGACTGGTGTTACCTCTGAATGTGCAGTCCCATGCATCTCCCACACACCACAGTCCACACTGGCAAACAGCATGCAACTCACCACAATAGACTGCAATACCAGACTATGGCCTCTGCAGCCCCATGTCACATTTATATAGTGCAACGCATGCAAATGAGGCGAGGCGCAATTTTAAGTGGATGCTAATGCAGTAGTGGCGCCATTGAATTGCTGATGAGCTGATGTGCATATGCCGGCTGAATATCATGCTGTTGCACCTAGCGCAATTGTGTTGAACGTGCTCAGGCAGGGGCACAGCTCTGTGACGTGTGCAGTAGACACCGAATGGCGCATGCCCTGGGTGCTGACACCGACGTCTGCTGCGCTGCTGACGTGGCTAGTGCGCTGTTCACATGTATAGCGCTCTTACCCTGTGGCGCTGTAGACGCCGTGGTGCCACAGCGCAGTAGGCCACTACAGGAAGTGCCACACAGGTGCCCTACCACGCTACATGCAGTGAGTACCAGTCGCGCTGTGGCGGTCCATGCACGAGGGACCCCTGACCCTGTGCCGACCTTTGTCCCCTAGGAGCCATGCATCCGCATGGGTGCAGCTCTATCGTGCTGTTCGGTGACAGCGCGAAGGGGAATGGCAGGGCAGTACTGCGCAGCATCTGCACATGGCGGACGTGCGCTAGGGAGTGCCATTTTGATTCTCAATCGTGGAAAGATGGCACGGAGACGGGCACCTATCTGGAGCCAGGTTGAACTGGCTAACCTCGTGTCCCTAGTTGAGCCCCATGCTGGAGCTCTCTTTGGGGAGGCACCCCTGGACAGGGCCAGGAGTGCCATGTGGGAGGGGGTGGCGGTGGCCCTGGAGGAGACAACAGGGCTGCAGCACACAGCGAAGCAGTGCAGGCACCAGTATGGGGACCTCCAGTGGAGGGACCCAGACAGGCTTGCCCGCCTGCGGGCACGCGCCAGGAGGGGTGTGGTTCCATGGCCAGGTAGGTGCCCCATCCATACATTGGTTACGTCCATACGGGTATCATGGTGTGCATGTGTCCACCACACAGGGGGGTGGTCCATCCAGTGTGGGCAGTGGTGGTGGTGGGGGAGGTATAGGGGTGGGGGGCCAGAAGGGTTTGGCTGTGTGGGATCGCACACACCTTGGGGTGGAGGGCCTTTACTACCAGATTGTACTGATGTTCCTCTCTCCACATTTGCACCCTAGGCCCTGAGGAGTGCCGGCATGCAAGGGAGGAGAGGCAGCGGCGTGAGGCACATCCAGATGCCAGAGGACCCATACCGGCCCAGCGCCGGGACCAGCCTGATGATGGTGAGTGCCTTACATCCAGGATTTTCTGTGCATGCTGTGTAGTAGGGCGGGTGGTGGGGCATGGCCGCCATCCATTGACACCACTGCCATACACGCAACATAGTACAGTCAGCACTGTCCAGTGGCACTGCATGTCTGGGAGTGCATCACTGGTAGTCCATGCGTGCACCGGGTACATGGCTGTGCCACTGCCTTAGCACCGCAAAGCCATGTCACTGTACAGCCATGGTGGTGCTGTTCGGGACTTGGGCGGCGGGTGTGTGCAGCAGTCCGCATGGCTGTGTGCACCTGGGTGGGCAGGTCTTGTGGACATGATCACTGTGGGTGGTCGCACACCATCACAGGGGCATGTCCCATGGCTGTATGCCATGCACAATGGGTGGGCTGCAGGGGGCTGTGCATTCACGCCTATTGACTCTGCTCCCTTGTCCTAGGTGGACGGAGGATGTTCCATGTGGAGCGGGCACTGCAGGAGCTGCTACAGGTGGCCAGGGCCTCTCTGGCCATCCTAGAGAGGATGGATCATCATGGTGTGCGGCGTCGACATGGCAGGAGGTGCCACAGAAGTGGGGAGCGGGGCTCCTGCTGAAGATGGACCGCACGTGGACCTCGAGAAACCCCCTGGACCCACCCTCACATCCCTCTTCCCTCTCCCATTTGTTCACCCCTGCCCCTTACCCACCTCCACCCAGTTTGTGGCCCTCACCCCTTTCAACTGTATATATTTGTACATAGTTTTGTTACTACTTTTCTAATATATTTGTTTAGTTATGCCTACTGTTGTGGTCTCTGATTTGCAGCGGGCTACTGGTGCTCAGCTGCAGTGGTGTGCATGGTGTCGGGGGTGGTGCTATCATGGGCGTGGGTGTGGCTGTAGGGGAGGCAAGTGTGGTGTGGAAATAGCTCTCAGTCACTGTCTGTGGTTTGTGTGTTGTTCCCTGTGCAATAGATGACTGTGTGCAGTGGTACACGGTGCATGCCCTGTGTCCAATGCACACCTCTCAGACCATCCATGGCCTGTGCAGCTGCCACCCTTGCATGTCTGTGACCTGCACAACCCGCTGGCATGTCAGTGGTGGCTGCCCATGCTGGACTGCCAATGTACCCAGCGTGATGCCGGGTTGCCTCCTGTCACTGGTGTGGTGCACGTCTGCCTCGGGTGGCACTGTTGCCTCCGCTGTTGTTGTCCCACCTCAATGCTGTCACCTGTGCCTGTTGCAGGGGATATGCTCCACTGTCTGTCACTTGTGCTCCAGCCGCATGCTGGTGGCGTACAACATCGTGGTGCCTGCACAGTGTTGCAGGCACACCTGTGCCATGGAGGGGTTCTGGCCGTGTGTACATGGCTGCCGTGGTCACATGCCAGGGGCTTGGTTGACCCGCTATTGCATCCCTGTGTTGGTGTGCCCTTGAGTATGGCTGGTTGTTTGTCTGTGCACTGTGTTGCATCCTGTATGGCGCATGCTTCCATGCAACACTGCAGGTGTCTGCGCTGGCTGTTGTGGCCAGTGCTGGGACGGGGTGTGTCCTTGGGAGGGTGTGCAGGGTGCTGTGACACTGGTGGTGGGGTCCGGGGCATGACCTGTCATGTGTGTGGTACCTCATGTGCCGACGCATGGTCGGCCTCACAGCTGTGCCTGGGGGAGGGGACGTGCATGGCGGCACTGTGTCTGCAGCCGTTGCTTCGCTGTCTGCTGCTGCCTACTGTTGGGTGCTCATGGTGGGGCTGCCTTGCATGGTTTTGTGGTGCACAGGGTTGTATTGTCACAGTGGGGGTGGTGGCATGCTTGGGGTGTCCTGCACTGTTGCGCGCTACTCCTGGGGAGGGTGTATGGGGATCATGGTGCAGGGTGTGCTCTGCATTGGTGGGTTGGTGTGGCATGGGGTGGACGGGCATCCATGTGTGACGGTCCCAGCTTGCAAGGGGGTGTGCTGGGGCACCATGCCCCGGCGTTGGGTTTGTTGCTGGTGTCCCTGGGACAGTGGTTCTTCCTGCTCTCCTCTGGTTGTGTGGTGCATGGGGTGTGGGGGGCGATGTCTGTTCTGCTGTGTGTTCCTCTGCCCATCCCTACCCTGGGTGGTGGGCCCCTGCATCCTGTCCCTGTGCATCCCTGGTTGTGCTGTTGCGCTGCTGCCCTGCTCCACTAGGTGTCCCTGGTTTTACTATTGCGCATCTGACCTGCGCCACTGCACATCACTGGTTGCGCTATGGCGCAGTTGGTGCAATATTCAGT
The DNA here is from genome assembly GCA_016271365.2 of Neoceratodus forsteri. Classification (NCBI taxonomy): domain Eukaryota; kingdom Metazoa; phylum Chordata; order Ceratodontiformes; family Ceratodontidae; genus Neoceratodus; species Neoceratodus forsteri. The sequence continues at coordinate 1,099,724,539 of CM057456.1, read as the reverse complement.
CATGTGCCGCAGGCGCATCTTGACCTGCGCAGTGTTTGAATATCGCGCGTGTTGCGCATGGGCGCAGTGGACTTGCGTTTGCTCCTGCTGTTGCGCACTTTTGTGGCGCAGTTTGAATATCTGGGCCCTTGTATTTTTTTACTCTTTCACAATGAAACTAACTTGTACAGTCTCTAGAGGTTCTAGAATGCTGCTCTACCACAGAAGAGTACAATCATATTCCGTGACCTTTGAACTGTGATACAACAGCATTTTGAAAAGGATGGATTTCTATACAGAGCAATGCTCTACTGTACACTATATCAAGTAATTAGCCAAGATAATAGCAATGAGAATAAGCATGGTCTGGAATTCCCTAATCAGGCCGAACAAGCAGGGTTCATGCATGGTCGGCTCTCTCTCTTCTGTCTATGTACACAAGTTTTTTCCCTTTGACAGAGTGTTCTGGCTCTTTCTATACCTAATGCTTCAGCAATTTGGGTTTCCCATCGCCTTCACAGAACGGGTTAAATTACTTTACGTCCACCCTTCAGCCTCCATTAGATGTAATGGAGTTAACTCCCAGCCCTTTTGCCTGTTCAGAGGAGCACACCAAGGATGCCCTCTCTCACCTTATTTGTTTAACCTTTACCTAGAACCACTAACTTGAAAGCTTCTCCTGTGTGATAAGATCAAATGAATCCAAGCAGCCATCAAAGATACAAAATTTCCACATGTGCAGATGACATTCAGCTACATCTAGAGGACTCTCCTCAGTCAATACCTGCACTTAATCTGGACAAAACCTGTATTTTTTTTTTAAAGTCTATTTACCCTTTGGTCACCGGCCACGCTGGCACTTCACTCGGACATGATCCCCAGGGAGTCGGTTGGTTCTCCCGCCCACCCAACATCCTCCATACACCAGGCCCCCCTCAAGAGCTCCTGCCCATCTCTAGCCAGCTGATCCTCCCCGCTTGCATTCCCCCCAAGGTGGGGCCACCGCTCCTCTTCGGCACCCTTTCTCACAATCTAGTTGGTGGTCAGAGTGGAGGAGGAATTGGAGACTCTGGTGCTGGCAGAGTCCAGCAGTGGGCACTGGGGACCAGCTATAGGGTCCATCATCATCCTCACGGTGACTGTGCTTTTTCCTTTGTTCTGTGGTCCCTCCCTGAAGGCTTGGGCATGCAATGATGTCAGCGGGCAACAGGCATGCTCCCACCCACAAATATCCACCGCACCTTCACCCCAGCATGTATCCCCATGGAGTGTAGTGCTCTCAGTCTCCGCTGGGAGCTGCTACATGACAGGGATTCCAGGCCCACCCTCCCCAGGATAGGAGAGCAGTCCTCCAGGCGCTCAGTCCTCTCCTCCCCTGCCAACACCTGACTCCCCAGGATCTCTCCTGAACCTGGTTCGCTGGCATGGCATGAGGTAAGGCAGATGCCTCAGCCCTCAGCACCATCAGGTCAGTGAGAAAACTTGTAGTATGCCTTTAAAATCATTGGGCTACTAAACTCCAATCTCTATACTTGAGTGGCACATGGTCCCCAACTACCCTCAAGTATTTGGGCATCCATGTAGCCACAAGTACCAAAAAAATATTTTCCCTTAAACCAGACACACTTTTAACAACAATAAAACATGCCCTCAATAGATGGACTACTCTACCCTTGACATTGTGGGTCCAAATTAACATTATTAAAATGAATATCTTACCCTGATTACTATATCTCCTTGGCATGACCAATACATTTATACTTTTACACAGGTTCACCAAATTAAAAGCCATATTAACATCCTTTTTGTAGTACAAGACCTCACACAAAGCTTACCATAAAATAACACCCTCTAAACTGCAAGGCGGTCTCTGTGGCGAGTTGGCCACTGCAGTAATACTGCAGACTTATTGCTGTTATATTTTTCTGTGATTTTGGTTATGTTTTGTTATTATTTCTGTTAGGCGCCCCCCAGAGCCTCCAGGATTGGACGCCCTACAAATAAAATGGCTTTGCCTTTAAATTCCCAAACAGGCCAGGAGATGAGGTTTAACAGAATGATGCACAGTTTTACTAAAAAGGTCACAGGAAAGATAGACTGTATTGCAAATGTCTGACATTCCTTTTTGCCTAAGAAAGACTTATTTAAAGGGGAACTGTCATCAACAGTGTTTCTTAATGTCTCAAAGCCCATAAAAAGCTCATTTGAGTAAGCCATTGTATTTATGTGTGAGACTTTGAAGTCCAGAGTTATTCATATGTAAATCAGCCTGTAATCAAGGGCTGGAGGCAGCCATGTGTTTTAGGCTCCTGACAGGAAATGACGTTGCTGAGAAACTTAGCCCTCCATTTACTGAGGTTAAAAAGGAAATCATCTGTTTTATTAACTGTGTTTTAAGGAGTTATTACAACACTTTCTACATTTATATGTAACCCCCATGTTACCAGGGGTTACAAGAATTCCAGTTAGACCTAGTGGCTGGCAGGGACAGGCAGCTAGTGAGACACCAATTAGATGGGTTTCACTCTGTCTTGCTCTGTGCTCAGTCTCTGCTGAGCTGGAGAAATGACATCATTTAGAATTCTCACAGTAGCATGAGCTACATTGGAATGCTGCAGTTGGGAGTTAGGATAGACTGTTGAGAGGTTTTGAGTTCAGTCTTGTGTGAGTCTTGAAGTGGGATCACTAGAGAAAGGAGGTGTTCTGCTGTAGGCAGGCCCTCAGAGCCCTCAGCTCTGATACAGAGCTAGTTGCAGAGTGGTGTGTATTCTCACCATAAGAAGAACACGAAGTACTTCAGCTGAAGTGGTAGAGACTGCTCCCCAGTTGGTTCAGTGCCCCCTTCCCGCGGGGAAGGGGGAGCCAACAGCCAGCTTCCAGGGGCAATCCCCTGGCCCGGCTAGAGAGAGAAGAAAGCTGCCTGATGTTGTGCTGAGGCACCATGAAGATTTGTGATGGTTTTCCTATGAGAGAAGCCTGTGGGGCACCTGCAATCAGGGGTGAGTCTGCTCTTAAAAAGGGCCTATGTTTCACCAGAGACTTTGTGTATTAAGTATTTGTTACTGTGGATCAGGGAAGGACAGCCAAGTACAGTGCTTAAAGAGTGTGGGATTTGGACATCTTTAATCAGTGGGGGTCTACAGGGATGGACATAGCCACTTAACAAGTATACTTCAAGTCAGTGCACTGGAGTTTCAGAGACTGTAGATTGAATGTGAAAGACCTTTACAGTGATAATCTACAACAGTAGAGTTTTTCAGAGAAGAGGTGTTAGAGTCCAAAGGAATGGCTGGGTATGAATTATGGGAGCAAGAGGTGGGAGACCCCCATCAGGAGTAACCAGATTCACCTCTACGGGTTTGCTTTGGGACACCTGTTGCTTTCTCTCAGGTACTTGGCCAATGCTCGAAGAAAGTACCCAGACGTGGGATTAGATGGAAGAATTTCCCTTATGGAGCCTGTATGTGCTCATGGGTGGTTTAGGGAGCCACCAAAAATGTTCCATGCCATATGGAAAGTGGTACAGTTGCTGGCCAGATGTGCCATGCAGGGAAGTAGTCCAAGGCTGGTCGGATGTGCCAGGCCAGGGAAATTCAGAGAAGAGTACAAGTTCGGGCTGAGTGCCCGGTGTGTTTCTAAACCTGATGGTTACAGTGTGCAGAAGATGTGTTCTGATCTCCATAAATCCGCATTGCCATAAGTGTAGCCCTGTGGGGGTCCATGTATGCTTTGTTATTCTGTTTGATTGTGAATAAAAGCCACACTCTAGAATCCCACTCCTGGTTTGGACATTGCAGTTATTGCTTCGTGTGTCCGGAGTTACTTGGGTGCCCCTGACTAGAAGTCAAACCTAGCCAAAATACCGAGCAACAGTTTTCTTCCCGAACCCAGGTCCCAGGTAGGGGGTTACATATGGAGGTACAACACAGTGCTAATAACACAAAAAATACCATCAACCCGACCCCTGGGGCTACATATAGTAATTGTTTTGTATGTGAATTGAAACTAGTAAGTTATCACCTTTACATTTCAAACTGTTAGTAGTAATGATTCATCTTTAGGGTTGCTTTAACCTGTAGGCTATACTGCCAGCTGATCATTAAAAATTACACATCTCAAGGCTGGCTCTGTGGTGTCAACAGGTACTGTATTGGGACCCCATATCAGGATTTCTAAACCCTGGCTGTGTTCATGTCAGCACATATTTCTGGGGCTGCCACAGCATTGACTTAATTATTATAAATGTAGAAAATGTTGTAATAACACCCTAAACACAGTTAATAACACAGATGATTTCCTATTTAACCTACAGTAAATGGAGGGCCAAGTTCCTCAGCAATGTCATTTCCTGTCAGGAGCCTAAAAGAAAAAATGACTCACCTTAGTAATTGTGTTTCTTCTAATGGAGTCTTGCTGTATTCTGACAATATGCAGTTAGCCCCAGCACTTGAACTGCTCCGGAGAGGAAAGAGTTAACTCTATGCCAGAGCATAGAATGTTGAGCTCGAGCTCGGTTCAAACCTCTGTCTGCTGCACTTTGAAGTGTAACCGTCAGATTCTTAGAAGCTAATACTAACTATCCCCACTATGTGGAAATTGTAACATTTTTACTAGCCGAAAAGGCAACCAATATTTTGGATCCCCAAAAGACTCAAGTTAAGAAATCCAAAACAAAAACTAGGTAGTGAACACAATAATTAACAAACCATAACAATAACCCACTCCCCCTGTCTAAAAAGGAGGAATGCCAAGTACACCCCTGAGGTGCAATACTGCGCCTACCATCCCACATTCCCAAAACAACAGGTTCTAAGAGGGGAGGCAGGGAGGGAGGTCAGAATGCAGAGTCTCCATTAGAAGAAACACAATTACAAAGGTGAGTAATTTTTTCTTCAAACAACATGAAGTCTTGCTGTATTCTGACAATATACAGACTACCAAGCAGTACCTCCATGGAGGAGGGAATCTAACCTATTTTGGGAATAGGCTCTGCAGTACTGCTGTACCAAACCAAGCATCACTCCTAGCCTGGCTATCCAGAGAGTAATGCTTGGTGAATGTATGGACTGTTTTCCAGGTGACTGCTTTGCATATCTCTAATAAAGGTATATTTCTGGCAGCAGCCAGAGAAGCAGCTGTACCTCTAGTCAAATGAGCCCTCAGGCCTGAGGGGGGTATTTTGCCTAGCTTTTCATAGCAGAATTGTATACAAGAGACAATCCACCTGGCAATAGTTCTCTTAGTAGCAGGTTTGTCCTTTCCCACTTCCCCATAAGTGAGGAAAAACTGGAGGGAGTCAAACCTGAGTGCCTTAGTACGCTCAATGTAGTAGCTAAGAGCCCTTTTAACATCCAAACTGTGTAATCTTCTCTCTCCAAAAGAAGAAGAATGATCAGTGAAGAACACAGGAAAAAACATGGATTGGTTCAGATGAAAATCTGAAACCACTTAGGGTAAGAACTTCCTGTTGATTCTAAGGACCACTTTATCTCCATGGAATGAGATAAAATCAGGCTCCACTGACAGAGCTTGCAATTCACTGATACGCTTGGCAGAGGTAATAGCTACCAGGAACACAGTTTTCCAAGTCAAGTACTTAAGCTCTGCTGAAGACAAAGGCTCAAAAGGGGTCTGCATAAGCTGAGCAATGCAAACATTAAAGTCCCAAGCAGGAGTAGGATCCCTAAAAGGGGGACTGGTATGAAGCAATCCCTTGAAAAATTTATAGAAAACAGGATGAGATGCAGGTGAAGAGGGCTTTCCCACTGACAGAAAAGCAGAAACAGCTGGCAAATGTACTTTGAGGGTAGCTGGTCTGAGGCCTAGGCCATTAAGATGAACCATGTATTCCAGAACTGTAGACAAGTCAGCAGTATCTGGGGAATTATGCTTCTTGGAACACCAAATGCTGAATCTTTTCCATTTGGAGTTATAAGTTTTCCTGGTGGCAGGTTTTCGAGAAGCTTTGAGAATGTCCAGAACCCTTGAGACAGATGCAAATTTGCATACTCTAACTCTTCAAGAGCCATGCCTTGAGATTGAGAGACAGAAGGTTGGGATACCAGATCCTCCCCTGAGAGGAGGTTAACAGGTTGTGATTCCTGAGAAGAAATAGGGAAAATGGACCCTTAGGGACAGCAACAGGGGATACCAAGGCTGCCTGGCCCAATCTGGAGTGATCAGGATCACCTTGCAAGATTGTGGTCTTATCTTGACCAGGACCTTGAACTGTAGAGGAAAAGGAAGGAAGGCATACAGAAATTTCCCTTCCCAATCCAGAATCAGAGCATCCAGAGCGACTGAACCCAAAACTGGGGTCTGCAACAGAAGAGAGGAAGTTGGTAATTGTCTGGGGCTGCAAAGAGATCTATCTCTGTAGTGCCCCACCTTGAAAATATTGTCACAACCCCACTCAGCAGATCAGGCTGTCTGCTCCCACAGTGCCGAGCGCAGTATTGTGAACAGTTAACAGAACAGGGTAACCCTCCTGTCTGTTTTGTGGGTTGGAATCAAACTTTGGTCTCAAGTTCTGGAGGGATTCAAACTTTGAACCTCTTGCTAGCGTACCCAAAGTACAGGCTCAGATAATTCTGCCCTTCGGGGGGCCAGATATCTTTCGCCTATGAGCACCTAACCAGGTGTACAAAATGAACCCTTAAAAACTCTATGAAGGACCTCAGAATAAACTCTTACCTTTTCCCAGTTTGGTAAAACCAGTAAGCATTGCACAGTGTCAGCTTTAACCATATATGCTTCCCTTGGCAAAGAAAGAATTTCAGATGCACACCAGGTAATCTCTAAAAATAGAGGTTTACTTAAAATAGATAAAAATGTAAAATGTAAAACACAGAACCATATATCGCAAAACATGCAATCTTTTAAAGCAATAAGGTTTAAAAAGTGCAAATTCCTACCAATAATACACTTAGACCTGTCTACCTAATGTATTCTTATTTTCTTATAGTGCTATAGATGTTTCTTTTTCAGAGTCCAAACATGTGTCTGTAAAGGTCTGTTACAGCATAATTAAAACACTGTCTTGACCCTGCCTTCTCCATGATGTCACCCAGCTCCTCCCCTGTTTATAAAAAATTATACAATCAGGATGTCTTGTGTCAGGAGGTAAATTAATAGGTGACATCAGCAGAAAAAACGTGTTTCCTCATATGACTTCCCAATTAAGTCTGTAATTTTCCAAGTCCTTTCTTTCATCCATGAGCAGCATCCGCTCTCAAGGACATCAAAGGACTTTTTATGACTTTGCACCCCCGTGACATAACCTGTATCCTTCCTCTAAATGCCATAAAAGTTTATGATTTCTAGCCTAGCAGCTGGCAGCTACAATTAAACTGTGTGTTCTCTGATCACCCTTTAAATCTTGGGTGGTGGGGTGATCGAGATTGGTGGAGAACCCTTGATTAAGCTCAAATCTTTGTCGCTTGGCCACTCTGGCAGGTGTCCTTTTTGGGATTTGTTACCCCACGAGGGGCTTGGAGTATTTTTCCAGCCAGGGAGCCGGCTGGGGTACTACGCTCCCTTGGACCCATGGAAATGGCTGCAATAGTGGCCTTTCTTATGGTCCTTTGGTGTGGGTTGCATTATTTCCCTTGGAGCGCACCTAGCAGGGAGTAAAGGGGTCTAAGTGTGGCTGAGACTCTTCAAGTAAAGAATTCTTGTGGACTTATTCCCAGGATTGTTCTTTCCTCTTTGGATTAATCTGGTTACATGACTTTTTCCTGGATCTGGATTCGTTGAACTTTCGTTGAATGTTGGGCTTGTATTGAGAGACTGCTGACTCCCTTCCTTGGATTAAAACTTTTTTTGTCGTTTGGGCAATCAGGTGGTGAGAGGACCCTGTGTCTATACACTTGGTTTATTTATGTATTTATTTATTTATTTATATTTGTTTTATTATATTTTATAGCTCATGACTTCTTCTGGCAATGAGAAAGGCTAACATTATCTTTCTCCCCAGTTGTAAGAGGACTGGGGGGAGTTCATAATTCTTTTTTGTTGACTGAAAAAATGCATGTTTTTATTGTGTTTTTGTCATAATGGTTTGGCAGTGAGAGTGCCATTTTGTCCTCTTTCCCCAGTGGTGAGATGACTGGGGGGGTGGAATCATACATGAGGAGATTTGTTATTTATTTGTTTGTTTAAAGTTTATATTTTATTTTGTTTTTGTTTTTATTTATTTTATCTTATTTGTGGGTCCTCAGTCCAGTCCAGATTCAAATTTTCCTGTGAGGTTGGGTTTTTTGTTTATTTGATTTTGTTTGTTTATATTAGATACGTTTAGGGATTATTTGTTTAATATTATATTGTTAAGATTGATTATTTTGTGTTTGGTGTATATTGTTTTGTTTAAGTAGCGACGTGTGCTGGCCTTTAGTCTCCATGGTGGTGCGCTATTCATCCTCCTGTCTTCATGCCCTCTGCCCTTTTTATACTCCTCCCCTACAATTCGATACCTACCAGTGCTGTAGAGCATTAGGGATTATTCATAGGAGAGTGAAGAGGGCGGGGGTATGAGAACAGGAGAGAATGAACGAGCGGGGCCGTTGTATCAGGGTTATTAAGTCCAGAAGGCGCCCTGGGGCGAAATGGAATCCAGACCGGGGTTTACCATGTCTGGTGCCCATACCCAAGGGCACTACTGAATTTAGTAGGCAGATAGGCCTGATAACCTCCGAGGTTTGTCCAACTCAGGCGGTGTTATGCAATGCCAGGTCTGTCAGGAATAAGACCACCTTTATTGCTGATCTTGTTGGCTCGGCTGACCCGGCTTGCATCACCGAGACCTGGCTGGATGAAAATTCAGGCCCCATAGTGGAGGCCATGACTCCGGCTGGGTACCTGGTGATACACTGCCCGAAATTGGACCGCAGGGGAAGGGGGGTTGCAGTCTGTTTCAAGATTGAATTGGGCCTCATGAATGTAGTAGTAGGTGAGGCTGAGTCCTTCAAGTGCACAGTTGTAGCAGGTGTAGGTGTTCGAATCGCTCTCATCTACCGTCCACCCGGAGATGGGAAACGCTTCTTACAGGAAGTAGCAGACTTCCTCATCGACATGTCATTTGAGTCACCCAGATTGCTGGTTCTGGATGACTTCAATGCCTGGGTCGATGATGAACTCTCATAATTTGGTAATCACTTCCTCCAATTAATGTCTTCTTTGGGCCTTACACAGGTAATTTCCACTGCTACGCATAAATCTGGACACTCTCTGGACTTAGTCTTCTTTCTAGGGATTGATGCATCCGACGTGTGGGTGGAACCAGTCGCCTGGTCTGACCACTACACCGTGAGGTTCAATTTTTGCACCTCCTTAGAAGCCCTTCCCCTGTGGATGGTCAGGTACTGCCCATTACGGAATATTACTTCACAAGGCCTAGCGGCGGTCCTTGACCTATCATCCCCCGTGCTGGTGAGCAGTAATCCATAGACGCTGGTGTCGGCCTATAATGAGGCCGTTACAGCTGCCCTGGATCTCATTGCTCCTGTTTGTGAGTGCCCCTTATCCCTTCACCCCGGGTCCCCTTGGTTTGATGGGACACTGAGGGAGATGCGGAGACAGAGGCGAAGGTTAGAACGTTGTTGGCGCAAGTCTGCCTTTGAAACCGACTGCCTTAGATTGATGGAACATTATTCTATCTATCAATCTGCAATCACCCATAAGAAGGCAGAATTCCTGTCCAGGGAGATTGCAGTTGCTCAGAATCGACCGGCTCAGCTGTTTCGAACTGTAGACAGACTGTGCAACCCAGCCTGTCTGCAAGTTCGAAAAGCCTTTTTGCAATTAGAGTGCGAGGAGCTCGCTCGTTACTTTGCAACTAAAGTGGCCGACATCAGGGCGGACTTGTGTCCGGCAACCTCTAAGGGTGATGTTGTAGAACAGTGTGAGTTCACAGTGCCTCAGTTCTCTTGGAGTTCCTTTTGTTGACCTGAGTTTGTGGATATTATGAGGATCATCCATAGTGTGCACCTCACAAGCTGTGGCTTGGACCCTGGACCAACTTCCCTAATTTTGGGTTGTTTTGATATTATCGGTCCAGTCCTGGTGCAAATAGTCTGGTGCTCCTTGGAGTCAGGTGAGTTTCCTAGCTCCCTGAAAGAAGCGGTGGTGACACCTCTCTTGAAGAAAGCTACCTTGGACCCAGACTGTTTCTCAAACTACAGACCTATCTCTAACCTTCCCTTTATTGGGAAGGTTATTGAGAAGGTAGTAGCAGCCCAATTGGAGGACCATTTAACCATCCATGATATCTACGAATCCTTCCAATCTGGTTTCCGTAAAAGACACAGCACCGAGACTGCACTGGTTCGGGTGCTTAGTGATCTTCTGAGGGCGAGGGATCAGAAGAGATGTTCCATTCTGGTTCTCCTTGATCTCTTGTCAGCTTTTGACACTGTGGATCACATGGTGTTGATAGCATGCCTGAGGCAAATTTGTGGAATGTCAGGAACTGTTTTACAATGGTTGACCTCATTCCTCACTGGGAGATCGCAAAGAGTTGTGTTGGGGATTTTTTCCTCTGGCCCAACCTCTTTGTTGTGTGGAGTGCCTCAGGGTTCCGTGCTGTCACCCATGTTATCTGCAGTGTATATGCTGCCCCTCAGAGACATTATAAGATGGTATGGGTTGAGGTTTCATTGCTATTCGGATGATACCCAGCTATACCTGTCTTTTGCACCCGACCAGGATGGAGCTCTCACGGTGTTTAATAACTGTCTGGATGAAATCCAAGGTTGGATGGATTCTAGTTGGTTAAAGTTGAACTCAGAGAAGGCAGAGGTTTTGGTTGTGGACCCGGGTGGTCAGATAGAGAGGTCGCATGATGGCACGCCTTCTGGAATTTTTCTTGGCGGCGTGTCACTTCCTACCTCTGAACAGGTGCATAGCCTTGGGATTGTCCTAGACGACAGGCTGACCCTACAATCTCAAGTGTCGGCCGTTGTCAGGACTTCCTTTTACCATCTTAGGAATATTGCCTGGGTTAGGCACCTTGTTCCGTCTGACTGTTTGCCAACGTTGGTCCACGCCTTTGTGTTCTCGTGCTTGGACTACTGCAATGCCCTCTACTTTGGGCTTTCTGGGGTTGAAATCCGTTGCTAACAGCTGGTGCACAACGCTGCAGCCCGGGTTTTGATTGGGATAAGTAGGTCCTGTCATATTACCCTGGTGCTGTGCAAACTGCACTGGCTCACTATACGGTGGTGGATCACCTTTAAAGTCATTTTATTGACTTTTAAAGCCCTTCACAATCAGGGTCTGACCTATCTGAAAGAACTTCTGGTGCTTTATTGCCCTGGCCGATTGCTCCGCTTGGCCGACGAGGGGTTGTTAGAGATTCCAAGAGTGAGTTTAAAATCTTCAGGCAGCAGAGCATTTTCTCATGCTGCACCCACTCTTTGGAAGTCTCTACCATGCCGGTTATGGGAGTGCATCTCCGTGGAGGTATTTAAGAAGGACCTGAAAACTTACTTATGGCAGATGGCCTTCCTCGATAATTAAGTTAATTTTATTGTGCCTGTATTTTATATTATAACTTATTATTTGATTTTAATATCTGATGTTATTATGGCATAATTTTATTTATATGTATTGTAGATTTGTATTTGAAATTAAAATGTTCAGCGCCTTGATATATTGAAAGGCGCTTTATAAATAAAATTATTATTATTATTATAAACAGGAGATCCTTACTTTAAGTCTCTTCTATCCTGTAATTATCTCCTGGCTTTTACCTTTTAGTTGAAATAGCATGTCTCATGAGAGACACTCAATAACACATTTTTATATTGCAAAAAGCATAGATTAATCAGAACCAGCTGTACAAGCGTCACAAATATCACTTCTAACACTAGGGGATCCAGGTACCCTTCGTGATGGCCTTGGAAAATCCTACTCAATGTATCTGCTAACACATTGTCCTTCCCTAGGAGGTGGACTGCTACCAAAGAGGTCTATAGAGAATAAGCCAGAGACCATAATTTCATGGCTTCCGTGCACAAGGTCATAGACCGAGTGCCTCCCTGCTTGTTGATGTACCACATGGTGGTGGTGTTGTCTGTCCTGACCTGAACCACCTTGTTCTGTACTGATTCTGAGAAGGTTTGCAGAGCTAGGTACACTGCCCTGATATCCAGAAGATTGATGTGGAGAAGAGACTCCTGAGTGGACCATACTCCCTGAGCTGTGAGAGCGCCCAGATGAGCTCCCCACCCCAGGAGAGAAGCATCTGTGGTTAGAATCACAGAATGAGATTAATTGATGAATGGAACTCCTTGCCTGAGGTTGTCCTGATCCTGACACCATTGTAGAGCCTGGATCAGGGTCTGAGTCACTGGAACAAGCTTGGTTAGAGGATCTTTTTTCTGATACCAAAAAGCCCTCAAATGAAACTGGATGTCCCTCATCTAAAATCTGGCCCTCTGAACCACTGCAGTGGAAGCTGCCATGTGACCCAGAAGTTGAAGGAAATGCCTTGCTTGCGGAGACACCAGAAGTTGGAAAGAGGAAGCCAGCTCTATAATGGCCCTTACCCTTGTCAAAGGGAGAAATACTCTTGCTTTGACAGTATCCAATTCTACCCTTATGAAGGTCAAGAGTTGTACTGGCTTGAGAACTGACTTGGGAAGATTGCAGAGGAATCCTAGAGAAGTGAGCACTTGTTGGGTCACTTGTAAATCTAACTTGACTTGGTCTGAAGACTGACCCACTATGAGCCAGCCATCCAGGTATGGGAATATGGAGATGTTTTGTCTCCTTAGAAAGGCCACTACTACTGCTATGCACTTTGTAAATACCCTTGGAGCTGATGTTAGGCCGAAGGGCATTGCTTTGAACTGGTAATGACCTGAAGGAAGTTTGAACCTGAGGTACTTTCTGTGGGAGCACCTGATGGGAATGTTAAAGTAGGCATCCTTTAGGTCCAGGGAGGCTAGCCAGTCCCCTGGTCTTAGAGAGGGAAGAATTATTCCCAGAGTCACCATTTTGAACTTTGGCTTTAATAGATGTTTGTTTAGGTATCTTAAGTCTAGGATGGGCCACCACTCCCCTGTTTTTTTCGAGGTAAGAAAGTATCTGGAATACAGACCTTTGCTCCTGTGAACTGTAGGAACTTTCTCTATGGCTCTGAGAGCCAGCAGAGATGAAACCTCTGCCTCTAGTGCAATGGTTTTGGAGATGTTTGCAGGTGGAAAGGACCTGACCCTCAGCTTTGGAAATTCTTTTAAGCTGAGGGCCAGTCCCTGGCCTACTACCTCCAGAAGCCACTTGTCTGAGGTAACAGACTTCCAGTCCTGGAAGTAGTAAGCCAACCTACCTCCTACAGGGATTGGGGAGTCGACCCGAGCTGACACATCAGGGTGTCGGCTTGGCAGGAGCCTTAGGCTGAGAGGAGGATGCAGCCATGCTCATCCCCCTTCTGCCTCTCCCTCTGAAGAACCCCCTCTGGGAAAAAGGAGAGGAGGCCTGTGCTTGGTAGAAAGACCCATGAAAAGGCCTGCCTGTAGGTGGTCCTGTACTCATCCATCTTTTTCATATAATTCTCTGTCTGCTCCCCAAACAGAGAATTATTGACAACAGGGAACTCCATAGCCTGAGCCTGGGTATCCTGCAATAGGCTAGTACATCTGACCCAAGCTAGTCTCCGAAGAGCCACAGATGTAGCCATGACTCTTGATGACACATCATTGGAGTCCACAGCAGCATGAAACTGGATTTTTGATGCCTCAATCCCATCAGCAGCCACCTCCTCCAGCTCCTTGGCAAGCTGGGGGGAGGCCTGCTTAGCCAGCTCCAGTACAGTGTCCCATCTGGACTTCTGGTACCTGGTTGTGTAGGCCATGTAATTAGCCTGCCTGAGTCCCAAGGAAGATGCCATGTATTGTTTCTTTGCCATGGCATCCAACTTCCTGCAGTCTTTATCCGGGGGGGGGGTAAAGTCAAGGGTATGTTAGCCTTATCACAGGCTGCAGCCTGCACAGCCCCAACATGGCTGCATTGCTGGTACAAGTACTCCGTACCTGAACCTGACAACATGTACTTCTTGTCCATTCTTCTGTCTACAGGAGGTAAAGAATTTGGAGTTTTAAGCAACTTTTGTGTCTCTTTCCCAAAGGATTTGTGCAGGGGAATAGACAACCTCTTGGACTCCGGGATGTCCATCACCTCCACATAGTCAGGCTCCTCTTGCTCCTCGACAGCTTCTTCCAAAGTGAGCTGGAGGGTTTCTGACACTTTCCTGTAAAACATAAAGTGGGAAAGGGACTCAAAAAGCCTAGGAGGGGAAACACCATAGTCTGGGGAGATGTCCAGTTCTGTAGGCTCATTCAGGCCTTCCACTCCATCATCATCATCATCATCATCATCATCATCATCATCCCCCTCCAAATCCGGTTCATAAAAGTCTTCAGGGGAATAATCTTGAACTGGAGGAACTGACCGAACTAAACGCCTGCCCAAAGAGGTTGGATCAGTCAGAACAGGACAGAGAGATTCAACTATGCTAATAGCCCAGGCAATTTCTTCGGCGGTCGGATGATGCGGTTCTGGATCTGAACCAGCCGATTTATCCTTTCTTTTTCTTTTCACTGGAAATGACCCCTCAGGATCAGCTCTCCATTTGCCTGAGGGACTATCACCCTGGTCAGTGGGCACTCCCTCAGGTTCGGCCGAAACCGAACCAGACTTGCCATCCAGGTCAGCGGACTTTTCGGCCTCCTTCTCCCTAAGCCTGTCCAATCTTTTGTCCAGGGTGGCTTTAGGGAAATTTTTACAGATCCAGCAGTCTGACTCTAGGTGGTTAAAACCCAGACAGCAAACACAGGTGGTGTGGGGATCGGCCTTAGCGAAGGCCTCCCCACACTCACTGCAGTGTTGAAACCCAGTGGGCCTGTTTTTTCTCTTGGGTTTCTCAGACAAAGTCATAACTAACATTTCCCCTTTTTTTGGCAACCGCCAGGCAGGACCCCCTTATCGGTTTCTAACCGTGTTACAGGTATTTGAAAAAAATGATGAAAACACGTTTTTTTTAAACCGATAAGGACCAGTACCTCACACTAAATTCCTGAAAGAAAAGACAAATACACACACTAAACAGGAAACCAGTTCAGCCAAACTGGTTGAAAGCTTATTTTTACAATTTTCACAAAAGTTTTCTAAGCAAGTCCACTACCTATGCACTTACTGTACCACAGCTAGGGAACTGAACCGAAAAACAAAGAAAAGTATTGGTAAAACCGACGATTTTTAAACCGACCTAACTGTGAGCGAAGGAGAAATCTCTTGAGCAACTGTTCAGTTAGGCGGAGTAAAGAATCTAACGGTTACACTATAAAGTGCAGAAGACAGAGGTTTGAACCGAGCTCGAGCTCAACGTTCTATGCTCTGGCATAGAGTTAACTCTTTCCTCTCTGGAGCAGTTCAAGTGCTGGGGCTAACTGCATATTGTGAGAATACAGCAAGACTTCATGTTGTTTGAACACATGGTTGCCCTCAGCCCTTAATTACAGGCTGATTTGCACATGAATAACTCTGGACTGCAAAGTCTCACACATAAATACAATAGCTCACTCAAATTAACGTTTTATGGACTTTCAGACATTAAGAAACCCTGTTGATGACAGTTCCCCTTTAACAGGAAACTGAAATTACATTTCAAAGAGGGTTGGGGTAGCTGATGAAAGGAAGAGGGTCATAAATTGTCAGGAGATAGAAAAAGATCTCCTATGGTCATAAACTTTTCCACTTCAAAGGAAAGTACTTTGAGAAACAGGATCTGGGAAAACATGCATTCTGGAAGTCTAGTGCCAATTTCTGGAAACTATCTCTGTCTCATTACATTATAGTGTATGGTGTAACGTTGTACTCGCTAGAAATTCCACTATACCAAAATGCAGTTCAGCCACAGAGAATAAAATGAATGGAACGCTGTACTGACCATACGTGCAGAACAGCATTCCATTCATTTAGAATGAGAAAATCGAGCCAGCAGTAACAGAAAACTGCTGCGGGTCAGTATCACTTAAACAGACAGAAAATGACCACGGCAGTTTTCAGACATGCAAACAGTGAATAGTTAATTACTGGAAAAGCTGGATCAACTAGATTTTGATCCTAAAAATTGGTTAACTTACATTTCTCTGCCTCAGGACAGTTATTTTTCTCGCTAAGCAAGACGTCTGGCCACCATGTTTTTTTTCTCTAAATCCTGCCCACAGCAGAGCGGCAACCAATGGGCATGTGGAACACAGCCATGGACTCCAAGAAAGTTACTGGTGCAGTACTTCTAGATCTCAGCAAAGCGTTTGACACTGTCGACAACAATCTGTTAGTCTCAAGCCTAACAAAAGTAGGCGCCAGCCCCCTTGCTGCCCAGTGGTTTACCAGCTACCTATCTGGAAGGACCCAGAAAGTAAAAGCTGGTGGCCTCTTTTCTGCATCCCTCCCAGCTGTTAAGAGAGTACCACAAGGCTTCATATTAAGTCCCATCCTCTTCTCTCTATACATCAATAACCATGATGCACATACTGTATATCCCAGTCCCATCTACATTTCTTTGCTGATGATACTGTACTGTATACATCAGGCCCTACACTGGCTGAAGTGAGGGATGTACTCCAAGCTGACTTTGCACAACTAGAAATCAACCTAATCAATGCCAAACTACTTCTCAATGCCAATGTAACCCCTAGATGGCGTTATCCCAGGGGCTACTACCCCTGCCTGATTTGCCACTAACAGGTTGAGGGGCCTGGATCCAATGGCGGGTGCCTCCACCCAGAGGTCAGGGTTTGCAATAGTTAAACTAACTTGGTCACAGCCCTCTGGGACACTGCAACCCCCCTTTCTTCCCACTAGTGGCCCACACAATATATCAGAATTACCTTCACAGTATACACTTTCCCCAGGTCTGGTTCTGGCACTGGGACCTCCTTGAAATAAGATACAGTGCAACAATCACAGTACAGTACTTTAACATAGACAAATACCTCAGGCAGTATAACTTTGCTGAAACAAGCAGCTCTGATTTATTTAGGGGGATATAACAAGGACAGGGGAAATCAGGTTAATTAGCTTATCACTTTACTATCTACCTATGGCTCTGTGCACAGGCCTATCCCTGCCAGTTACTGTCCCTGGGTACCCAAGCCCTAGTGGCTAGTCCAAACCGTGGCAGCTGGTAGGGGCCCTTTCACACAGTGAAAAGAAAAATTAGCTTAAACAGTCAGCAGTACAGTGATTCCATTTGGATTTAATGTGGCAATTCAACAGGGAGCGACCCTGAATTAGTACACGCGACCTCCAAACAAGATAGGGTCCTTCAATGTCAGCAGGGCTACTTTTGAGCTCCACGAGACTCTTCACACATTTATATGGTAAAAAAAAGAAAGTACTATACCAGGCAGGCTGCTTCTCTATCCCGATTGCAATTACTGCACAATACCCGGGAGAACACACAGCAGATTCAGTTCCTGACAGACCGAGTGCAATTCAACAATTTCTTCAGTCTTCTACAGGGTGAGCCTGGTTTCTACTCTTCAGAGATCCTTTGATTCTTTTCACAGGATGGATTCAGTCCTAACAAGCAGTTACACAAGCTGCAGACCAGAACTCTGGGCCTTACACACGTTTTTTGACTGAAACTGTGCACTGAAGGAGCACAGGGTTTCTTTCCCCTTCACTGCCAGATCTAAACTGAAACTCCAACAGACAAAACCGGGCACTTCCTTTGAGTTCCTCCCAGTTCTTGACTGGATTGGCTGTCACTCACAATAGACTGCTGCTGTTGGTCCAAAAAGGCGCCGAAGTCTAAACTACATCTCCCAGAGTCACTGCCCATACAATCCTCTTGTGGCTGGCTCAGATTATGAGTCCAAGTTCTGATCTGTCCAAGGCACCATTTTAGAGCTAGCTTACCCACACTGATTGGTCCAGTTCAGCAGTTCAAAACCAGAATGGGAACTAGGCAGACACAGTTCTGACTGCAAAGAAAGCAGGTTAGACAAACTGTAATTTCATTATTACTAACTGATTTCTGGCAAACAGTTACATCTTTCAGATAGGTTCCCTTGTACTCCTAGTGACTGCAAAATGGAGTGAATTGGCAGTAGTTCGAGTGGTACTCAAACAGAGAAACACACAGTCCCCCCATACAAACTAATTATGTCTGCAAGCAGACAGCTCTTAAAGAGACAGTACCAGAGGCTCTAAAAACACTCACTGATAAATGGCTTAAACGCCAAACACCATTCAGGCTTGGAGCATTCAAGCAAGCTCCTGGAAGTCTTTTGGGAACCCCCATTTGCAGGGGGGTTACACCAAGAAAACTAAGGCCATGATCTTTGCCCCAAACTCCACCTCCACTTCCCTTGCAAACATGCACAAAAAATTCATTACTACCTCCCTAGGTGAACCCCTTGAAATCACCTCCAAATTCAAATATCTTGGTATGTGGCTAGACAACAAGCTTTCCTTTCATGACCACCTCGACAATCTGGCAAAGAGGCTAAAAACAGACTAGGTTTCTTCTTCTGTAACAAGTCCCTCTTTCCACTGGATACCAGAACTAGGCTGGTCCAGGCCACTTTCTTGCAGCTACTCGACTACGGAGATCTGATCTATTCCTCCGCTGCAGCCTCAGGACTTAGCAAACTAGACGTCCTCTACCAGCACACCATACAGTTCATGACAAACCTACCCTACCGAACTCACCATTGCGATTTGTACCTAGCCGCTGTCTGGACATCACTCTCATGTATACGTTCACTTCATGCTGGTATCTGAACTCCTTTTCCTTATTTCCCATAACATCTACTCTCTTAGGAAAAATGACCTCCTCCTCCTCGATGTACAAAGAACTTGCACCTCATTTGGCAAGCGGGCCATATCGAGCATACTCCCAACTATCTGGAACCAGCTCCAAGGTGTACTGAAGCTTCCTGGTACTGTCCCTGTCAGCCTATTTAAAAGGCTGGTTGTAGCAAAAGTAAAATATTCATGCAGCTGCTTCTAAATCCTAGCTCACTGCTCTAACCCTAGCCCACTGCTTTCTCTTACTTACGTAGAAATTAGCTGCCTTGTGACTACAAAACAAGCACGTAGTACCTTTTTTCTGTACTTGTATTTTTCTATGTCATTGTCATTTTTATGCAACATGTTAATGCTTGCCCATAATTCTGTACTTGAATGTGTACTGTTTTTTTGATTATGCAATCTGTAACTACCTGTCTGTGCGAAAGGACCTCCTTGTGAATGAGCTTGCTCAATGGAGTTTTCCTACAGTAAACTTGAACGTGATGTGCACCACTACGTTTGGGATGCCAAGTCCCTAGCAACCACCCCAACTCCGTCTCCTAGCGTGGGGAGACACCAATTTCTTTATCTACGATTTAAATACAGTCTATAGGCCTAAAAATGTTTTAAAAATAATTTGAGGTGCACCATACACTATAAAAAATACAGTATTTTGGTAACACCATGCAGAACCATGTGTTCTGCCACCTCAGGGTCTGATTTCCAAGGACCTCTCAAGCTTCGCTCTCGAGGTCACAAGGAATCAGACTCCTCTGTGGCAGAACACACTGGTTCTGCATGGTTACCTATCCTGTATTCTCTCTTTATTACGTGGCTGGAAGGAGAGGGATAAAAGGCCAGTCAGGATATTGGGAACTGTAAGAAATATAACTAATTAATGATATTTAGTACTCTTAAAACTTGTAAAGAGCAAGAGAGACCCCTGCTGGCCTAAAATGATAAGGCCACCAGCTACCCAGAGACTGCAGGACCAAGGCTATAAAAAGGCCCTCAGTGAGAAACTCTGAGCATTTTGCCAGAGCATTTTTCAGAAGACACTCTTCCTGACCCACAAAGCAAGATTGCCACAAACATACACTGGAGACCAGTGACTTCAAAGAGGAAAGGGACTTAGCAGACTTCAAGTATTTTCTGGACTTTGATTAACTACAGACAAGGTAGAAATAAGCCAGTTAAATTTAACAGTGTGTTATATTTTTTCCTCTTTTTTTGTTATTCTGTAACCCAGTTTCTGAATCTTTTGTTTGTAATTCTTGTATGATAATTATTTAGTCAGTAGTAAAAGCATTTGCTTTTAAAAAACTGCCTGGAAGAGATTTTATTGTGTGTGTGAATGGACTTGCAACAAGCCTGTGTATTGCTAAAGGTGCCATCGTCGCTACCAAAGACTAGGTTCCTGGAAAGGAATCTGGGTGCCTAAAGTAGGGGGAAATATATAGGTCTCAGGAGGGATCTGTAAGGGGGAACTAGGTTAGCTGAACCACCCATGGGAGAAAACACAATCGGTTATGAGAGACAGCCCCAAAGAGCTCGTAATGCCTGGGGCTCCCCCCCCCCCAGTACAGCAACCAAGGAGGGTTCTCACCTGGCTACAGACTTGAGACTGTGACTTCCGGTTCCACCTGCAACCCATGAGGACATGAAGTGACTCGGCTCTCAGCCCCTGGGGACAAAATCTTCATTTAAAATCATTATTCCAGAGGCAGAAAATATTCTAACTTACCCCAATCTGTGGTCACTACAACAGGCAATAGAATCAGAACTCACTATGGCTTCCAAACACCGAAACAAAGAACTCAGCACCAAGCCTAAGCCAGCGCCAAAGGAGAGAGGCCACAGCATCAACCATTCACAGTTGGAATGGTCAGAATCTACTAGTGGGCAGAGCGATGAAGAAACCAGTGAAGGCCCATTTACCATTACATCGAAAAACTTTTTTTACCAGCTACAGAAAATCAGTGCCACAACTGAGTGCATGGAGGCTAAACTTGCCGAGACCACCAAAAATATTCAATCTTTACAACAGCGGACTACTGACCTGGAAGAGGTCCTAATGTCTATGGTGGAGGCAGTGGATAAACACCACGAGGCACTTGGCTAGCTTCACTGGCAGCAGCAGGAGCTTACGGAGAAACTGGATGATTTAGAGCTCCGCTCCCAGCGCAACAACATTAGGATTCACGGCATACTGGAGGGCACTGAGATGGGGGAATGGAAATTTTCATGGACTCCTTCCTCCAAGAGTTGCTCCAATGGCCAAAAGAAGAAGTCATGCAAATCAAGCGGGCCCACCGGGCCCTGGCACCACGACCCACAGACCCAAAAGCGAGGCTGCGCTTGGTAGTTATGCGCCTCTTGAACTACCAAGTGAAAACTAAGACACTGTATACTGCATGGGGTAATAAAGAAATACCCTTCAGATTCACCAAATAATACTTCGAATATGACCTTACACTGTTAACGCTCCAAAAGCGCAAAGCCCTCCTGGCGATTAGAAGAAACCTTGCTGGGAAAAATGTGAAAATGTGGCTATTCGCCCCAGCGCAGTTTAAAATTCATACCTCAAGTGGCCCCAAGTTTTTCCGTACACTGGCATAAGCCAGGCCACTATTGCAACAGTTGGGAGTGCCATAGGAACTTACCTCACCTCCCGAATCCCCTTTCTCGGTGGTCCCCAGCTACGAACCATGGCAGCGAGTTGGAAGAAAGCACAACAAACCTGCTTCACCGACGAGTGGGGTGGACTTGACCCAGAGATCCCCAGAGAAATGACGAAATGCAGATGGTCCAGCTTCTCCAGTCATGAACATAGTGGAAACGAGGGATTGGAAGTGAACTACATAGAGGATTTTTCTTCCCATGTTGCAGGACATATATCCTTTTTTCTCTTTTTATAGACTGACCTTGATGTGGTTTGGGGGATATGACTGTACTTTGCGGCTGGCTGGTAGACTCGGGAGGGGTGAGTGGTGGGGACAGCTAGATCAACAACTCAGCACTTTAGGGGCTGGGATTTGCCAGACAGAGGAGTGGGGGGATCTACACTGTTAACTGATGCTATGTGACAGTAAATAACATGCTGCTCTTGGCTGTTTTCCTCCTAGGTGTCTCCATCACCTGATTCTCCATTAGGACCTTCTCCAGACTCCCGGGTCCCTCGGCTGCATTGTGGAAGCTGGAGGTCGCAGACACCAGAGGCAGATGAGTACCTCGGGGAAGGTGGGGGGATTGGAAAGGAAATAAGCAGAAGAAAGCGATGGGGACTAACAGAGCAACAGGGGGAGATACTTTAAATGTCTAGTCTTGACACTCTACCTCTAATGCTCCTTCTCACTACATTTTGTAAGAAGGCCTTTGAGCACAGCACAGTGACTTGCTAGATCACTTAAAATGGACATGAAGGCATAGAAGGAGTGGGAAATGGTTGCACATGATGAGTAGGAGATTGTTGCTGGGGAGGGAGAGTGAGCAGAGGATAGAGAAGGGCTCCTATGTCATGACATAAATGTATTCCTAACTTGAGTTTACAGGCATAGCTGGGCATATCCTGAGAGTGCAATATCTGTAATGTAACTGTTTGTGACACATCCAAGCGAAGGGCTGATAGGGGAGGGGGGATGCTTCCTGACACCTACCAACTGTGGCCACGATTAATCTGGGGTAATCCCTGTGGGACCTGCCTCGGGGGGGGGGTTGTTGGGCATATTGTCGGCTGGTCACCTGGATGTGTCACAGACAGCTGTCGGCATGGATGGGATTGAGGTGTGGTGTTGAGCCCACCACTTCACTGATGCATGGGCATGCATGCCTGGGAGGGGTGGCTGGATGCATCACTCTGAGGGGCAGGCCTTACTGCCTGTACGGGAGTGGTGTTGTGGCTGGTTCGTGGGGTTCCCCACCTTTTTTCTTCTTGCCTCGGACCCTCCCCCTTGTCTCTTGGCCCTAGAGCCTAAACACAACCCATGTTCAGGGTGGATCTATGTAATTGCACATGTACTCATTGGAATGCTATGTCTGAAGAACAAAATGCAAAGTTTTGGAAACAGATGGTTTGAAAGGGCATATGTTACTGTGTTTGCCATGGATGTATGGGATATAAGTGTATTGGCAGAGTTATTTTATAGTGTCCTGAGATAAATAGGGCCCATATGCAATTCCTAGAGGGACGTAAAGGTGACTCTGCATACCTCTTAGCCTCCCAAGGATAATACTGGTGGGCAGTAGCCTAACCATTGTTGATACCCCAAGGGTTATCCACCACCTGAGACCCACCTGAATACGGTAGATTGCTCATCCTCACATGGGGGGTTTTGAACAATTTTGCAGCTGTTCCTACCCACTGCCAAGGTGGCTCAGTGGGCTGTACTAGAGGCTTTGGCAGCACTAGAGCTGCAAGGCAGTACTAAGGCTATCTCTGGAGCACACAAGGGAAGCTCAACTCTGCTTCGGACCCATGTTGTCCTTGGAGGCGGGTTGGGGTGGGAATTTGGTTAACTGACCTACCTTTCAGACGACTGCAGAGCCAGTGGGCTCCATAAACACAATGTGTTGTGTGCTG
Source organism: Neoceratodus forsteri (assembly GCA_016271365.2). NCBI lineage: Eukaryota > Metazoa > Chordata > Ceratodontiformes > Ceratodontidae > Neoceratodus > Neoceratodus forsteri. Next base: position 1,099,701,180 of record CM057456.1, on the reverse strand, counting down.
CGGAGACCTACCTATGCAAGTGCAGCCTTGTTGTGCGAGACAACTCAAGAATGGTCAAGGCTTTACCTTTTTACCATTGAGGTCCACCAATTGGGGTTATACCTCTATTTAAAGTTCTTTGCAATTTTCACAGTTTGTTAGCATTTTTTCTTTGTTTCAACAAGTTACAACTCAATGACTGTCCTGCCACCTGTGGGTAAGAGGGGGAAAGAGGTTTACGATCATCATGGTGGGAAAGGTGATAACACATAACATTAAGAGACTCAACAGTCCAGTAAACAGAATGCAACTCCTGCAGGAGCTGAAATGGAAAGGAGTAATGGTGGCCCTCCTACAGGAGACACACCTGATGGAGTCTGAGCATGCCACGCTAAAGAGGTCCTGGGTAGACCAGGTGCATGCGGCTACATATTTAGACCACCCTCACAGGAGGGGGGGTTATCTTGATACATAAAAATTGCACCACTGAAGTGACTCAATTGAAGGCAGATCCCGAAGGGAGATATGTATGTATCAGAGGTATATTTGGCTCAGTCTCATGCACTGTTCTTAACATATACTCTCCAAGCTTAGACAGGAAAAATGTTGCCTTCCTGAAGGAAACTCTGCTCGCTTGTGCCCCAGACCCAGGATCCATCTATTTGGTGGGGGGGGAGATTTCAATGGGTTCTTAAGCCACATCTTGACAGATCGGGTGACAATAGGCAAGGACCCAATAGGGTGGGCCAATGCCTTTAAATGCTAGCCCAGGAGCTGAAGCTAGTGGGGGTATGGTGGCTGCTACACCCCTGGACCAGAGACTATACCTTCTGGTCACATCCTCATCAGTCCTACTCCCAGATCGATCTTTTCTTTATCTCAGTGGAGTGGATGCATACAGTGGAAAGCTGTGATATCGGGGTGACCACTCTCTCTGATCACACCCCAGTTAAGACGGACTTACAGATTGCCCTGCGGGCAAGGTCCAGCAGTTGGTGGTTGAACGACCCTACTCAACCAGGAGGAATTTCAACAGATGGTTAACACTGAAATAGGGAACTACGAGGCTTCCAACCCGACTGGCCAGCCCACGGGAGCAGCATGGTGGGATGGCCTCAAGGTGTTTATCAGGGGCCATATTATCAGCTGAGCCTTTCAGAAAAAAAAAGAGAGAGGTTGAGAAAACAGTTAGAACTAGAGGAACAACTGTTCGACCTAGAGGCGGAGCATAAAATTACCATATGCCCTGAGATCAAAAAGAGATTGAATGGCTGTCGAGAGAAGTTGAACAGACTCTCTCGGAGATCCAGATTGAAGGTAATCTAAGATACTCTAAGCAGAGATTCTATGAATCTGGACAACATGCTGGGTGGCTCCTGGCTTGGTAATTGAATACGGAAGTGGCAAGTAGGGCAGTCCTGTGCATCCGCCGCTCCGGTGTTGGGCATGGAGACATAGATCCCAATAAAATTGTCCAGCACTTCATGGAGTTCTATAAGGACTTATATAAACAGGAGCCAGTCCTAGACTTTAGCAACAAGGTGAATGAATATTTTCAAAAAGTCAAAATCTCCAAACTAACCGAGTTGCAGCAAGAGACCTTATCAGCACCCATCTCACAGTCTGAAATTTGGGGGGCAATAGATTGGCTGAAAATGGGTAAGGCCCCTGGCCCAGATGGGATAGGGGCTGAGTTCTACAAAAAATTCCAGGACAAACTGGCACCCAGGTTTCTAGAAATATGTCAGGGAATTCAGGAGGGGGAGGCGGCTCCACCATCCTGGCAGTATGCAATGTTCCTCTCCTCTGTATACATTCCTCCCCCGAAATCAAAAGCGTGCCTTCCACTATGTCCTTGCTCACCTCCAGACACTCCCTGACAGGGCTAAAATCATTGCCCTTGGGTATTTTAATATAAACTGGCTAGCTGACACATTGGCTCCCATTAGAGATGCTGCAGCCTCTCAAAACCTGTCCCAGCTTGTGACCACTGCCACTAGAATCAACCAGAAGACTGGTACTGCCACCCTCCTTGATCTTGGCCTCACCAGTGCACCCACAAAGCAACCCAGGTCAGGGTACTACCCAATGCCCTGAGTGACCACTCCCCAGTGCTTTATCACTGGTCGTATATTGTTAGAAAGCCTCCCCCAAAACTATCCTCCAACGCCGCCTCAAACCCGACAAACTTTGGTCTCTTAGACAGTGTCTCTTAGCTAGTGACTGGTCTCCCATCAAAACCGCATTGAACATTGACTCTGCCCTCGACCACTTCATCGACACCTTCAACTCTGCCTGCGACCGGTATGCACCCCTAAGCAAAAAGATAGTTAAAGGTGTTGACACACCTTGGATGTCACAAGTCCTGCTGGACCAGATGCACAAATGTGACAATCTATGGCACACTGCTCTGGAAACTGGTAAACCCGCTGATAGGCAGCGCTACCAAGAAGCGTGTAATAAATGTACTTTGAATATTTGTAAGGCAAAAGCTGAGTATTACCAAACCTCACTCACTGCCACATGGGGCTCGGGGCACAAGTTCTGGGACTCCCTCAAAGAGTTCAGTGGCAAACCCTCCACTGCACCTCCCTCCCAACTCTGGGCCAATGGGTCCATCACCACAGACCCTGCCCTGATTGCAAATATGTTTAAATGCCTCCTTCTTTGACCTTAGTAGTGTTCTCCCCCCAATTTCTTCTCCCCAACCCCCAGCACTACCTTGCTCCCTCTCTGCCCCCCCCATTCCGCTTTAAAGCAATATCTCAGTGCAAAGCTGCCCCCCTTCTCCTCAAGGCCCTGAGCAAATCACGTTTCAGCAGCAACACACTAGATCTTAAACTGCTTAGGCTTACCTTTAACGGAGTTCCCCTTCCCACCACCATGCTTCTAAACTGCTCCCTACCACTGGTCCAGTTTCCCTCAAAATAGAAATCTGCTCTCATCACACCCATCCTTAAAAGCGGTGACTGCACTCTGCCTGGGAACTACTGCCGCATCTCAATCCTGCCTCCCCTTTCCAAAACCTTGGAGAGGATTGTGACCACCCAGCTTACGGACTATCTTTCCAAATATAGCCATCCTGTGTCCTGAGAAGCATGGCTTCTGCCACAACCATAGTACCACCACAGCCCTTTTGGAGTTTACAAACACCCTCCACACATCTCTTGATTGACACTGGCCACATTGCTGGTGCTGTTTTTATAGACCTTTCCAAGGCATTTGATATGGTGCACCACACATTACTCCTGGATTCCCTCACACAAATAGGCCTGTCTCCAGAGACCACTGCCTGGTTTGCCAGCTATCTGTCTGAGAGAACTCAGATAGTCAAGCTTGCCCAAACCCTGTCCTCCACCCTCCAAGTCAGGTAGTGGGTCCTGCAGGGCTCTATTCTCAGCCCCTTACTTTTCTCCCTGTTCCTCACCTCCCTGCCCAAGGATTGCTCTGGGAAACTACTCCTGTATGCAGACAATGCCATGCTCTACAGTTCCCACATTGATCCCACAGCCCTCCGTTCTGCACTCCAAAACTCTTTCACGGAAGCTGAATCCTGGTTCGTTCGACAAAGGCTAGTCTTAAATTACAAAAAAACAAAATCCATGGTGTTTACCCACTCCCAAAACAAGAACATAGGACAACCCCTGCTCATATTGAACTCTCTAAATGACCCCCTTGAGCAGGTTACCTCGTTCAAATACCTAGGTATCACCTTAGACTCTGGGCTCACCTACCATGACCACATCTGAAAACTGAACACCGCTGTCAATGTGCGTATTGGCCTACTTCACCAGTACAAGCACTGTCTCTCACCAGAAGTTCTCCACCTAGCTGTCTTGGCATCAATACTATCACTCATAGACTACAGAATCATTTATGGGGCAGCCGTCAACACGCACCTAAATAAAATTAAGCTGGCCCTCAATAAGGCCTGTAGACTAGCCACTGGCTGCGCCAGACTCACACATACCTGCACCCTTTACACCTCTACCCACTGGCTAAACTTTGACGGGAGGCTCAAATATCAGACCTGCCTCTTTGCTAAAAAAAAAATCACAGCAGGGCTACTCCCACCTGCTCTCACCCCCCTACTCTAAGCACCATAGTCCACCCGCCTCACTCGGCAATCTGCGAAAACCCACTTCTGTGTACCTCGCTGCAAGACCACCTCGGGTCAAAGAACTTTTCGGTACCTGTCCCCTAGCTGGCTTAACTCCCTCCCAAACTCCCTCCTCACAGAGCCCAAACTTGGACAGTTCAAGTCCCAGCTAAGAGACCTAATCTCTCATGACTCACTCTGTGACTGTCCTTGATTTCTAGCCCTACCCACCCCCCAACGACTATGGACTTAACTCTGGTCCTGCTGCCCCAGGGCAAGCCTATATTGACAATGGACACCTCAGTCCAGCCTAGGCCTGCACTGCAGTGTATGTTTTCTGTTACCTGATACCGTCTGCACTATGTACCTATGCTTGGCAACACTCTGTATCTTTGTATCACCAGCTGCTTTACTGTGTTACCTGTAACCATTTTGCAACCATTTCTGTAACTATTGTATCCAATTGCTGCTACTGTCCCTGATGTCTCAGTTCTCAATGACGTGGAACCTTTGTAAAGGAGTCTTTGACTCAAAGGTATGTTATCCGATATCCTCAATAAATAAATAACTAAATTACAGTGCTGCACAAGACAGGTAAGGATGCAACACACTGTGGATCATACCATCCCATCTCTCTCCTGAACACAGACCTTAAACTATTCACCTCTATACTAGCGCTTAGGCCACAAAACTGTGTGACGTCCCTAGTTCACCCGTGCCAAACGCGTTTTATTAACCGTCGACTTATACATGACAACATCAGATGCCTGCTGAATGTCATGGTCAAAGTACAACAGGGAGAGGATCTCACCCTAGCAGTTTTTATGGATGCTGAGAAGGCATTTGACCGGGAGCACTGGGGATTTCTCTACAGAACTTTGGAAGAGATGGGGCTGGGAGGCAAATTCATGGTATGTGCACGAGAGCTTTATGCCTCCCCTCTGGCTACAGTTGAGGGTCAATGGGCTGACATCAGATAGATTTTACCTCACCAGAGGCACTAGGCAGGGATGCCCATTTTCCCTGCTGCTTTTTGCTCTGTGCATGGAGCCACTGCCGCTAGCTGTCCATGCTAATGGGGAGATTGAGGGGGTGAACAGTCGGGACAGAGACCATAAAATTTTGTTATATGCTGATGATACCCTGTTCTTCCGCACTCGGCCCCAGAGCTCAGGGTCAGCATTGCTAACAGAGCTGGAAGCATATGGTCTTACCTCTGGCTATAAGATTAATTTTTCAAAATCAGAGGCACTCAGGCTGAATGGAAGCATTCCTCTGCGGTTGCAGGACATATTCCAGTTTAGATGGGCTGAAAGAAAAAATTACTCACCTTAGCAATTATGTTTCTTCTAGTGGAGTCTTGCTGTATTCTGACAACTGCAGTTACAGTAGGTCCTGCCTTTAAACTGCCCCGGAGAACATAGGGTTAACTTTTCTATGCATGGCATAGAATGTTCATCTTGAGCTCGGTTGAAGCCTCTGCCTGTTGTTATTTGAACTGCAACCATCAGAACTTTACGAGCAAAACTCACTAGGTGTTCTGTGTGGAAACTGTAAAATTTTTAACTAGCCAACTGGCAGAAATATAATGTTTTTGGTTCTCAAAGGAAGGCTTAAGTCAGGAAACCCAAAAACAAAAAACAATCAAATGAAACAACATTCCACCCAAAGAAAAAGAAGGTGTAAAAGGGAGGGCACCTCTAGGGTGCCAACACTGCGCCTGCCCACCCACATCCCAAAATTCTAGGTTCTGAGAGGGGAGGCAGGGAGGGAGGTCAGAATACAGCAAGACTCCACTAGAAGAAACATAATTACTAAGGTGAGTAATTTTTTCTTCAAACAACATGAAGTCTTGCTGTATTCTGACAATTGCAGACTACCAAGCAGTACCTCCATGGAGGAGGGACAGAACCTACTTTGGAAACAGGCTCTGAAGTACTGCTGTGCCAAACTGAGCATCACTCCTAGCCTGGATATCCAGAGAGTAATGCTTGGCAAAAGTATGGACTGTTTTCCAGGTGGCTGCTTGACAAATTTCTAAGAGAGGGATATCCCTGGCAGCAGCCAGGGAAGCAGCTGTACCTCTTGTGGAATGAGCCCTCAGGCCTGAGGGTGGAGTTCTACCCAGTTTTTAATAGCAGAATTGTATACAAGAAACAATCCACCTGGCACTAGATCTCTTGGTGGCAGGTTTGCCCTTCCCAACTTCTCCATAAGTGAAGAACAACTGGAGGGATTCAAACCTGTGACCCTTGGTATGCTCTATGTAGTAGCTAAGGGCTCTTTTAACATCCAAACTGTGTAGCCTCCTCTCTCCTGAGGAAGAATGATCAGTGAAGAAAACAGGGAGAGATATAGACTGATTTAGGTGGAAATCTGAAACCACTTTAGGCAAGAACTTTCTGTTAGTTCTAAGGACCACTTTATCTCTGTGAAAAGAGTAGAAATCAGATTCCACTGACAAGGCTTGAAATTCACTGTTACATCTGGCAGAAGTAATGGCTACCAAAAACACAGTTTTCCAAGTCAAGTACTTAAGCTCTGCTGAGGACAAAGGCTCAAAAGGGGGTCACATAAGGTGAGCAATGCAAACATTAAGATCCCAAGCAGGAGCAGGATCCCTAAAGGGGGGATTGGTGTGAAGCAACCCCTTGAAAAACTTACAGAATACAGGATGGGATGACAGAGAGGAAGACTTGCCGAAAGACAGGAAAGCAGAAACAGCTGCCAAGTGTACCTTGAGAGGAGCTAGTCTGAGACCTAGGCCATTAAGATGGACCATATAATCCAGAACCATAGGCAATTCAGCAGAGTCTGGAGAAATATTCTTCTTAGAACACCGAATGCTGAATCTTTTCCATTTGGAGTTGTATGTCTTTCTGGTGGAAGGCTTTCAAGAAGCCTTAAGGATATCCAGAAACCCTTGGGAAAAATGCAGATCTGCAAACTCTAACTCTTCAAGAGCCAAGCCTTGAGATTGAGAGACTGAAGCTTAGGGTACCAAATCCTCCCCTGAGAAGATGTTAACAGGTTGTAATTCCTGGGAAGAGACAGGGGAAGATGGACTGCTAGGGACAGTAAATGAAAATTACGTACCTACCGTAATTCTTGATCTTCTTGGACGAGTCTCCACCACTCATTCACACTATTGGGATCTGCGCCGGAGGCACTAGGACCCATCGGGAGCAAATTTTTTGCTGGAGGGTCGGCGAGATGGCGCCGAGGCACGTGCACATGGCCTCAGCTCGCGCTGTAATGACTATCTCGGCGTCGACCCTCCAACCGCCTCAGCACCTTTTTTACCAAGGAGGTGCAGTGTAACTAACCTAGAAGGGTAGTTTTAACCTAAAAACCAGACATAGGATAGTCCGGACGACCCGTATAAGAAGGGTCAACAAAGAAGTCTTCACAGCCTAAAGATTTGAGGGAGTGAAGACCAACAGCAGAGGTGAGCTTGGGGACGGAGGGTGGGCATGTGAATGAGTGGTGGAGACTTGTCCAAGAAGATCAAGAATTACGGTAGGTATGTAATTTTCATATCTTCCTGGACATAAGTCTCCACCACTTATTCACACTATTGGGAGAGTACCGAGCTAATAATCCCCCGAGAGGGCAGCAGGAGAGACCAAGAGCTCACGTTTCTAAGACAGAAGTCCATTAAGGATGGCTCTGCCAAAGGAAGAATGTCATCTGGCATGGACATCTAGTGCATAATGTTTAACAAAAGTATGCACTGAGCTCCAGGTGGCCGCGTTGCAAATATCTGCAATGGGCACATTGCAAATTTCCGCTAGGGATGCCGTGACCGCTCTAGTAGAGTGAGCGTAAACCCTGCCCTCCAACTTAACCTGTACCATGGAATAGCAGTGGCGAAGGCATGCCACTAGCCATGCTGAGATGCATCTGATAGCGACAGGTTGACCCAGACGGGTTTCGCTGAAGGAAACGAACAGTTGCTGGGCTTTGTGAAAGTCCTTGGTTCTATCCAGATAGAAATGCAAGGCCCTCTTAACGTCCAAAGAATGAAGAGAACGCTCCCCTTCATTTTGGAAGTTCGCAGTAAGAGGGAAGGACCAAAGGTTGGTTTAGATGAAATTTGACACAACCTAGGAAGAAATTTAGGATGAGTACGAAGAACTACTTTGTCCCTATGGAACACAGTATACGGAGGGTCTGTGACCAGGGCATGTATCTCAGAGACCCTATGGGCTGAGGTAATGGCCACTAGGAAGGCAGTCTTCCAAGTGAGAAATTTTAGCTCACAGGTAGCCAGAGGTTCAAAAGGTTTCTGAGTGAGCATATCTAGCACAAGATTGATGTCCCAGGCTGCAACTGGATGTCTTGTAGGAGGTCTGGTATGCAGAATTCCTTTAAGAAACCTCTTAACCACAGGTAACTGAGCCAGTGACAAGGAAAGTACTGGCTCATGATAAGCTGAAATGGCACAAAGGTGAACTTTGACTGTAGAGTACTGTAGGCCTGAATTTGAGAGGTCTAAGAGGTACTCCATAACTTTATTCAGTGGGCAGGAAAAAGGATTCAAAGAGGACTTTGCACACCAGAGTGAGAAACGCTTCCATTTGGCTGTGTAAGTTTTCCTAGTGGCTGGTTTCCGTGCAGCCAGAAGAATATCTGAAACTCTTCGAGACACATTGAACCAGTTTACTTCTACCTCTTCAGGAGCCAAGCGTGAAGGTGAAGCGATCTCAGGTTGGGGTGGACCACAGGCCCCTGAGTCAAAAGGTTCATCTGTTGGGGAAGTGGTCTCGGAGGAACTGCCAACATATTGTTGAGAAGTGGAAACCACTAGCTGTCGAGGCCAGAAGGGAGCAATGAGGATCATTTTGTCCCCTGGATTCGAACTTGAGGAGTACCCTCTGAATTAGAGGAAGAGGTGGAAAGGCTGAAGAAAGCGTTTTGTCCACCGCAGCCTGAACGCATCCTGACAGAAAATGCCAGGCCCTGGATTTCTGGAGCAGAAGAGAGGCAGTTTTGCGTTGAGTGGGGATGCAAAAAGGTCCAGGTCTGGAGTTCCCCACTCTTTGAATAGTGACTGAACTATGGTTGAGTCGAGAGACCACTCATGAGGGTCTGTCTCTGTTCTGCTGAGACAGTCTGCCAGTTCGTTCTGAATACCTGGCAGGTAGACCGCTTGAATTAGAGCCTCGTGCTCCAAGCACCATTCCCATACCCTCATTGCTTCCCTGCATAAGGGGTAAGAATGAGCACCGCCCTGCTTGTTGATGTAATACATCACTGCTTTGTTGTCCGTTTGAAGGAGAATGTTCTTGTGACAGAATGTCCTTCAAAGCTCGGACCGCATAAAGGACGGCTCTCATTTCTAGGACGTTTATGTGAAGCTGGGACTCGACTTGAGTCCACGCACCTTGAGTGTGGAGAGCCTGACAGTGAGCTCCCCACCCCATTAGGGATGCGTCCGTGGTAATGGAGATCTGATGGTCCAGAGGAGCAAAGGGATACCCCTCCAGGAGATTGCTCTCTTGAGACCACCAGGTGAGTGACCTCTTTAAAGGTTCTGTCACCTTGATGAGATAGGATTGCGGGTGAGTGGTTGGGGACCACTGAGTACTGAGCATCCATTGAGTGGTTCTCATGTGCAGGCGTGCTAGGGGAACAGTGAACACTGAGGAAGCCATGAGGCCTAGCATCCGTTGCATCGAGAGAGCAGTAACTGAGGTGTTCTCCCCGATGTGACGGGCCATTTGAAGGTTATCGTTCCTTCTGTCTTCTGGAAGAAAAGCCTTCGCACAGGAGGTGTCCAGAAGAGTCCCTATAAAGAGGAGCCTCTGGAAGGGCTGCAGTTGTGATTTCTTGAGGTTCAGCAGAACTCCCATGGATGTAAGGAGGCGAGAAGCTGTCTCTACGGCGTCCAGAGTCCCTTGCCTGGAAGGGCTTGCTAGAAGCCAATTGTTCAGATAAGGGAACACCTGTATCCCGACCTGTCTGAGGTGCGCTGCGAGAACTGCACAACACTTTGTAAAAACCTGCGGCGCCGAGGATAGCCCAAAGGACAGGACTCTGAACTGATAATGCTGTCCCAGAGCCACAAACCTCAGGAATTTGTGATGCCTCGGGTGAATAGGAATGTGCTGGTAAGCATCCTGCATGTTTAGGGAGGCTAGCCAGTCATGTTGATGAAGCAAAGGTAACAGGGTTCCCAGAGAATCTTTTGAATTTCTCCTTGGGGGAAATTTGTTTAGCTTTCTGAGATCTAGAATGGGAGATACCCCCTAGACCTTCTGGAACCAGAAAGTAATGGGAGTAGAAACCGTGTTTCGTTGATGCAGCGACACCACTTCCACTGCCCTGTTGTTCAGAAGGCCCTGAATCTCGGCGGCGAGAAGGTCTGACTGAAGGGTCGACAGCCTGGGCTGCCATTTGGGAGGACGATCCGGGGGGTCTCCAGAAGATTGAGTGAATACCCCTCACGAATTATCCGAAGGACCCATTTTTCTGAGGTTATGGACTTCCACTGGTTGTAGAAGTGCATCAGATGACCTTCCACCGGAGAGGAAAAGTCCACCTCGGGCAGCTGAGATGGACTTGGGCCAGACATTCATAAGGTAGCACTGGGCGCTTTGGGCCCTTGCGCTTTCTGTTGCATCTTCTTTTGAGGTTGGGCAGGTTGTTTTTATGGAAACCACCTCTGCCTCTGCCTCTGCAGGACTGAAGATTATGAAACTGACATTTATTGACATGCCCTCGAGAGGGGGCAGGAGGGGGTCAAGCCAACTTAATGGCTGACCTAGTCTTTTGAGTAGCTTCTAGAGCTTGCTCTACCTGAGGACCAAAAAGATACGTACCATCAAAGGGCAACGCCATTACCTGCTGCTGTGCGTCATTCGTGAAACCCGAAGTGCGCAGCCAGGAAGGACGTCGGGTGCAAATACCAGCAGCCGCTGAACGGGAAGCAGTGTCAAAAGCATCCATGGCTGCTTTAACCTGCTGGTTGTTAGATTCGATACCTCTGGTAATGGTTTGAAGAAGCTCTGGCTTTGCATCCGACTCCGGAAGAGCTTCAACCATCTGCTTGATAGAGTGCTACAGGATATACTAATACTGTGAGAAATAGCCCTGGTAGCTGGCAGTACGCATACTTAGGGTAGAAGCAGCAAAGACTCTCTTACTTAAGGTGTCTATCTTACGAGATTCTTTGTTAATAGGTCTAGCTGTAGTAGTTTGGGGCAGGACAACCTTATCATTCTCTGCCAGGACTACAATAGGATCCGCAAAGGCTTGAGATGCCAAAATGGGACGATCCTTGGGGCTGAATATTTCCTATCTATGGATTTAGCCACCAAGGGGTGAGTAGGATTATTCCATACCATTTGAGACAGCATCTCGAAGGAAGGCTGAACCGGAGGAGTCAAATCCATAGGGATCTCCGGAACATGAAGGTATTGGAGTCTTAACAATTTCCCAGGATCGATGTCTGTAGTCTGGAGAGAAAGAGTGGAACTCAGATTTTTCAGCAGAGACTTAAATGACAGGTCCTCGACCACAGGCTCTGCAGCAGAGATAGATCCTGCTTCGTCCACTTCATCACCCAACCAAAGGTCTGGGTCAGGCTCAATGTCATCTCCTGACAGTCCAGGAGGGACTGTATGGACAGGAAAGGAAAGAAAATCAGAAGAGAGGGAAGAAGGAAACAAGTGAAAAGAGGAGTCCTGAAAAGCAGAGGGAGCCCAGAGAGCCCCCGGCGCCGAGGAGGCGCACGGCACCGAGAACGACGGCGAGGGACCACGCGGCACCGAAAACGATGGTGCGGGACCATGTGGCACCGAGGATGGCACTGAGAATCAGCACGGTGCCGAAGAGGGCACTGAGAAGCCGCACGGCGCCGAGAATGACGCCGAGCGCACCACCGGTGCCAAAGATGGCGCCGAGGACGCCGAAAACACACCCAGACTCTGAAAAACAGGTTTTGAAGGAAGAAGAGCAGGAGATAAAGGCATCGGTGTGGCCCCATGCACCGCAGCCATGTGAGGGGGGGAAACACCTGAGCGCAGAGTCGACGGCACCGAAGAAGGTGCCGCACGACCAGGAAAGTCCAACCGCCCTACCTGGTCTCTCAGTGAGCCCGAAAGCCCATGAGTGACCGAGCCAGGTAGCTGAACTAACCTCCAAGCCCATTGCTCCATAAGAGCGGCCCACTGATGAAACTGCTCATCTGAAGACCTACCTGCAGGCGGGGTAGGACTTCGATGTCGAAGCCGCTGGCTACCAGAAGCAGAGGTTGGCGACTCAAGGAGGAGACCAGCAACTAGCCCGACAACCTAATGTCTACACGCAGACATATCAGGAGGCGACCTCGAGTGATGCCTTTTCTTTAGACCTGTGGGCTGAAGAAGAGCTCGAGCCGAACGGTGCCGAGAATGCGACCGCTTATTTTATAAGTCATGGGACCGCCCATCCCCGGCATTGGACTGACCTTTGTCAGACCCCCCGGAGAAGGTGGCGGACGGACCCAGCCCAACTGACTGAACAGCTTTCATACGAAGTCTCCCTACCGTCACCTGACCTGCTCATGGTCGACTCCGTCAAAGTAGGCTGAGACGTCTTTAGTTTTAAAATAAGACTAAGCGATACTGTAATGAGATAATATTACAAAATAACAAACTGAAAACTATGCTGCTAGTTGAAGTTTGACTCCTGGCTGGCGAGCAACATCGTCACTGAAGCGCACTCAACGGCGGGAAAAAAGGAACTGAGGCGGTTGGAGAGTCGACGCCGAGATAGTCATTACAGCATGAGCTGAGGCTCACGGTGCCGTGCCTAGATGGCGCCGACCCTCCAGCAAAAAAGTTTGCTCCCGATGAGTCCTAGTGCCTCCGGCACAGATCCCAATAGTGTGAATGAGTGGTGGAGACTTATGTCCAGGAAGATCAAGGGGTACCATGCCTGCCTGGCCCAGTCTGGAGCAATCAGAATCACTTTGCATGGTTGTGACCTTATCTTGACAAGCGCTTTGAACAGGAGAGGGAAGGGGAGAAAAGCATACAGAAATTTCCCTTCCCAGTTCAGGATCAGAGCATCCAGGGGGACTGAGCCCAAGACTGGGGGTCTGCAACAAAAAAGAGGAAGTTGGTGATTGTCTGGGACTGCAAAAAGATCTATCTCTGGGGTGCCCCATCTTGAGAAAATCACTTTCAACACCTGAGGATCTAGGGCCCATTCGTGATGGCCCTGGGATATTCTGCTCAGTGCATCTGCTAGGACATTGTCCTTCCCTGGAATGTGAACTGCTATCAGAGAGGTTTGCAGGGAATAGGCCAGGGACCAGAACTTCATTGCTTCTGTGCACAAGGCCGTAGACCGAGTGCCTCCTTGCTTGTTGATGTACCACATGGTGGTGGTGTTGTCTGTTCTGACCTGAACCACCTTGTTCTGTACAGATATGGAAAAATCTTGCAGTGCCAGAAACACTGCTCTGAGTTCCAAGAGATTGATGTGAAGCAGAGATTCCTGAGGCGACCACAGTCCCTGGGTGGTAAGTTCCCCCAAATGGGCTCCCCAGCCCAGCAGGGAAGCATCTGTGGTGAGGACCACTGAATGAGACTGAGTGACAAATGGAACCCCTTGCCTCAAATTGTCCTGATCCTGCCACCATTGCAGGGCTTGGATCAGAGTTTGAGTTACTGGAATTAGTTTGGTAAGGGAATCCTTTCTTTGGGACCAAAAAGCTCTTAAGTGGAACTGAATGTCCCTCATTTGGAATCTTGCGCCTTGGACCACTGCTGTAGAAGCTGCCATGTGGTCCAGTAGCTGAAGGAAGTGCCTTGCTGGTCGAGACACCTGAAGGCTGAATGAAGAGGCCAGTTCCATGAGGGTCCTTGCCCTTTCCAGGGGAAGGAAGGCTCTTGCTTTTACCGTATCCAGCTCTGCCCCTATGAAGGTGAGGAGCTGCACTGGTTCGAGAACTGACTTTGGTAGGTTAAGAAGAAATCCTAAAGAAGTGAGCACTTGCTGGGTCACTTGCAGGTGTGACTTGACTTGGTCTGGAGACTTGCCCAGTATGAGCCAGTCGTCCAAGTATGGAAAAATGGAAATCTTTTGTCTTCTTACAGTAGGAAGGCAACAACTACTGCCACGCACTTTACGAAAACCCTTGGGGCTGATGTTAGGCCAAAGGGCGTTGCTCTGAACTGATAGTGGCCTGAGGGCAACTTGAACCTGAGGTACTTTCTGTGGGAGCACTTGATGGGAATGTGAAAGTAGGCATCTTTGAGGTCCAGGGAGGATAGCCAGTCCCCTGGCCTTAAAGAGGTAAGGATAATTCCCAGAGTTATCATCTTGAACTTTGGCTTTAAAAGATGTTTGTTCTGGTATCTTAGGTCCAGGATGGGTCGCCACTCTCCTGTCTTTTTGGGGGTTAGGAAGTACCTGGAGTACAATCCTTTGCCCCAGTGTAGGGTAGGTACTCTCTCTATAGCTCTGAGAGCTAGGAGAGAAGAAATCTCTGCCTCTAGCGCAAGGGTTTCTCAGAGATTTGCAGGTGGAAAAGATCTGGCTCTCAGCTTGGGAAATTTTTTGAAGCTGAGGACCAGACCCTGGCTTACTACTTCCAGGACCCACTTGTCTGATGTAAGAGACATCTAGTCCTGGACAAAGTAAGTCAGCCTGCCCCCTACTGGGACAGGAGAATTGACCCGGGCAGACCCATCAGTGTGTCTGCTTGGCAGGGGCTTTAGGCTGAGGAGAGGATGCAGGCCTGCTCATCCCCCTTCTGCCTCTCCCTCTGAAGAACCCCCTCTGAGAAAAAGAAGAAGAGGCCTGTGCTTGGTAAAAAGGCCTTTGGAAAGGCCTGCCCCTGCCCCTGGACTGTTGCCTCTGAGGAGTTGCTTGCCTTTCCTTGGCCTGAGCACTCCTGTAAGTGGTCCTGTATTCATCCATTTTCTTCATGTAATTCTCTGTCTGCTGCCCAAACAGAGAATTACCCACTACAGGAAAATCCATGGCCTTAGCCTGGGTATCCTGTGAAAGGCTAGTACATCTGAGCCAAGCCATTAACCGAAGAGCCACAGATGCAGCCATGACTCTTGATGATACATCATTGGAGTCTACAGCAGCATGAAACTGAACTTTCAATGCCTCAATCCCATCCGCAGCCACCTCCTCCAGCTCCTTGGCAAGCTGGGGGGAACCCTGTTTAGCCAGTGCCAGTACAGTGTCCCACCTGGACTTCTGGTACCTGGCTGCATACGCCATATAATTAGCCTGCCTGAGTCCTAAGGATGATGCCATGTACTGCTTCTTTGCCGTGGCATCAGTCTTCCTGGAGTCCTTGTCTGGGGGTGTGATGCCAAGCGAATGCTTGCCTTATCACAGGCAGCAGCCTGTACGACCCCAACATGGCTGCATTGCTAATAAAGGAACTCCATATCTGAGCCTGAAAGAGTATACCTCTTGTCCATTCTTCTATCCACAGGAGGTATGGAATTGGGAGACTTAAGAATTTTTTGTGTCTGTTTCCCAAAAGATTTGTGCAGGGGAATAGACAGTCTCCTGGACTCTGGGATGTTCATCATCTCTACATAGTCAGGCTGTTCCTGATCCTCCACTGCCTCCTCCACAGGAGGCTGAAGGGTATCAGCCACCTTTCTGTAAAACATGTAGTGTGAAGGGGACTCAGAAAGCCTAGGAGGAGAAACACCTGAAGGTCTGTCTGGGGAGATGTTAGGGTCAATAGACACATCCAGACTTTCACCATCACCATAATCATCTTCCAACTCTCCTTCCTCCTCAAACTCCAGTTCATAAAATTCTTCCAGGGTATAATCCGTAATCGGGGGGGAACCGACCAAACCGAGGCCTACCAAAAGGTGCGGTTCAGTCGGGCCGATGAAGCGATTCCTGTCTGGTGCTGGCTATTTCGCCGGCAATCGGAGTATGACATTCTGGATCCGAACCGGTCGACTTGTCTTTTCTTTTTCTTTTTGTCGGAGCTGATTCCTCGGAATCAGCTCTCCTTTTGCCCCAAGAAGTATCACCCTGGTCAGAGGGCACTCCTTCTGGTTCGGTCAGAATCGAGCCGGGCTGGCCATCTGGGTCAGCGGAGTTCTTGGCCTCTCTTTCCCTCAGTCTACCTAATCTCTTTTCCAGGGTAGATTTGGGAAAATGTTTGCAAATTTGGCAGTCTGAATTGAGGTGGTCAAACCCCAGATAATAAACACAGGTGGTGTGGGGATCAGCCGTAGCAAAGACCTCCCCACACACACTGCAGTGTTGAAACCCAGTGGGCCCGTTTTTTTTCTTGGGTTTCTCAGACATGGCCAACCTAACCAAACTTACCCTTTTTTCGTCAATCCGCCAGGCAAGACTCCCCTATCGGTTCCTGACCGTGTCACGCGTCTTGGAAAAAAAACGTACTAAAACCCGTTTTTTTTAGAACCTATACGGACCGGTAACCACACACTAAAGTAAAGTACAAATGTTACCTCAAAATGATCGGTTCAGTCGAACCGATCCACAGCTTTACAAGTTCCACACAGAAAACAGAACAAAACCTATCTAGTACTCACGGTACCACAGACAGAGACTTGAACTAACTATGCGGAAACAACAATTTCGGAAGAAAAAACGATCGAAAACCGACACTTCGACCGACTTTGAACCGAGCAGCAGGAGAAATCTCTGGAGCGACTGTTCAGTGAGGCGGAGTAAAGAATCTGACGGTTGCAGTTTGAATAGCAACTGGCAGAGGCTTCAACCGAGCTCGAGATGAACATTCTATGCCATGCATAGAAAAGATAACCCTATGTTCCCCGGAGCAGTTGAAAGCCAGGACCTAACTGCAATTGTCAGAATACAGCAAGACTTCACGTTGTTTGAAATGGGGTAGTTCGGTACTTAGGGGTACGAGTGTCCTCCAAGCTTACCTCATTTTTTCATCTTAACTATGGGAAGCTAGAGAGAGAGGTGCATGCTGTCACTGGGTGATGGAATCTTCTTCCATTGGGACTGGCTGGGCGCATAGCCATAGTCAAGAAGAACCTTCTCCCCCGGTACCTCCTCCTCTTTCAGGCGCTACCAGTTAAGATCCCAGGGGCATTCTGGAGAAGGCTGCAAAAAATCATCATCTCCTTTGGGCCAGCCACAAACACCAGATCTGAAGGCACTTACTTACCCTCTCCAGGGAAAAGGGTGGGCTGGCACTACCAGACATGCACCTTTACTATATAGCAATGCAACTCTCCCTGGTGGTGACTTGAGCTAAGCAAAATAGGGATTCTGGTTGGCTAGACCTGGAGGCAGGCTCTGAATCTCTGGTGCCACTTTTCGTGCTCCAGCATGCCCGTATCACACCACAGTTGTTGGCAGCAATAAATAACTTTCTCATGAAACACACCCTGCATGTTCTCTCACAGGCCAGGTGGATTTCGGGGACACCTAATGAAATTGGTCCACACACAGCCATCATAGGAGACCCAGACTTTGCCCCAGCCATCGGGGATTCGGGTTTCAGAAAGTGGAACCAAAAATCTCTTGTTCGGTTTGGGCAGTTCCTACATAATGGTATATGCCGCACATTCAATGATATGCAGCAGCATTTCAGTCGTACGCGACAGGACTTCTTTCATTTCCTGCAGGTCTGACATTACATACGATCACAAAGGAAAGATATTTTGATTGGAAGAGATCCCACTGGCCTGGAGCAGTTTCCTTACTGGGCAGTAAAGTTGGTGAGTAGGCAGGGAAATATTGCCTCTTCCTATAAAATGCTACGAGGCATAGCATACCCAGAGTCCTAGGCAGTAAGGGAAGCATGGATATGAGATGCACAGATCTCCAAAAGCACAGAGGACTGGGACCACATATGGAAGATGGGTTGGTGAACCACTTCCTCTCCCACTTGTCGAGAATTCCGATGGAAATGCCTGATCAGGTACTTCCACACACCGACAGTCACCAGGCATTTTCAACAGGGGGCTCTGAGATGTGCTGGCATGGCTGTGAATTTGTGGGCTCTCACTACCACATCTTTTGAGGATGCCCAAACATACAAGCGTACTGGTCCCGCATACACAAAGCACTAGAAGGCATCTGGGAACTAACCATTCTGAGCACCTTCGAACATCTGTTTCTGGGGGAAGAAGATTCCGCGTTTGGGGCAGATGCCGCAACAGATGCTATTTAGGGTGCTGTGCCTGGCAGCAATGAAGGGGATCACAGTCCACTTGCTAACAGGGACCATCCCAACACTTTCAAAGTGGTACACCAGGGTACGTGGGCTTCACACAATGGAACGTATCACAGCAGCCATGCGTCTCACTTTAGAGAAGTTTGAGGAACAATGGCATGTCTGGGAGGTATACGAGATATGGACATGGAATGGGATGGATGACACTGATCCTGGCAGCCAAGACTTGGCACCAGAGTGCCAGACTCTCCAGCGCTAGTGACATAGGGTGACCGGGAAGAGACACAGGGAACACGTGTTGAAGGACCCCCTTGTGAAAGAAAGTGGAATGGTGGGCAATCCGGTCTCGCTCATGCTGAGCTGGAACTTTACGTGTCTAGAAAGACCCCTATTATAGATGCATCATCAGATGATTAATCCCTAATACACACCATGGGGAGGGGGGCAGTCTTTCGAGTAAGTTTGTTTACCAGTTGGTTACTTCCCAAGTTGTTTGTTGACTAAAGTCTCAAGACCACAGTGACTCTGTAACATGGTTTAACTGCTTTACTTAGTTGCATTCATTTACAAGCTTGAAGATGGCATAGCCAGTACATCATGAATAACTTAGAATAACTTGTCATGTCAAATATTAATAAGAGGGTTTAGCCCTGTTTCAAATATGCAGCATATTCTAGAACCCAATACGTTTGACATGTAAATGAATTGAAAATGTATTATCACTGTGGATGTACTGTACTTGTATTCCTGATATCCAAATAATAAAGCTGAGTTCTGAAAAAAAAAGACTTGAGACTGTATTTTACCCTTATCCAGATTAGAGAAGAAGCCCTGGGACCTCGTGGTGAGAGTTCAGTTGTGAACTCAGCGAGCACTCTAGAAGGACCCGTGGAGGGTATTCCTGTTCCCCCTGTCATGGATTGCACTTAGGGGTGGGCACTATGAGCTCAGTGGACCCAGCCCCCAGGAGTGGATTCATGACAGATCTGGTGGCATAGCGGTGGGATCCGAAAGATATTGGTGGCACAGGCATAGAGGTCGGATTCGAGGCCAGTGTAACAGATTGATAAACTGTAAACAATCCACACACAAACAGGGTAGAGATTTGGGAAAAAAAAAACTATTTGGTTACAGTATAAAGTTCCCCACCCTATTTTCTTTTTTTTTTCTTTCTTACAGTGTAAGCTAGTGTAGCAGTAGTTAGGGAAGAAGATGGCTTCCAACTACAGTGAATGCACTGCAGACCAGTTAAGACCAAGAAAGAGGGGTCCATTACGAGGGGTGAACCAAAAAGAACGTCATGGAAGCTCTCATGGCACCGATGAGCAAGCAGATGACCAGAACCTTGAGTCATGGCCAGTGACTGAAAGGGACCAGACCTTGGGCATGGGGGTGCCAAGGGCCATTGCAGCGTCCAGTCCCAGGGAGGAGAACAGTGAGACCAGAGGGAACCCACAGACACAGCACCAACAGAAGGCCACCATGGAGCTGGAGCTGGAAGGGATCAGGCTACAGCTGGTGTTGAGGAAACTGGAGCAGAGAAAGTTCGAAGTCCAGTAGCAGCAGGAATTTAAGCAGAGAAAGTTCAAAGGCCAGCAGCAGAGAGAATTCAAGCAGAGAAAGTTCAAAATGGAGATGCAGGAAAAACGGCACCAGAGAGAGGCCGAGGAAAAGCAGCACCAGAGAGAGAGTTTGAAATGGAGAGGCTAAGATTCCAACAACCAGCGCTAGAGGAGATAAGTGGCAAGGATGAACCTGAAACTCCAGGGTTGGGGTATAAATTAAATTCCAAATTAATAGCTGAATTTAAAGAGGGGGAGGATATGGATACATTTTTGAATTCATTTGAAAAGGTCTGTATCCAGACCAACATACCCAGGGCAGGGGTGTAGCCAGGAATTTTAAACTTGTACTCAAAACTGATGCACTGTCCCCCGTTATGTACACATAAACCAAAATATGCGCTGCCACACCACACCAACAATAGCCCCTCCCCCCATTTGCCATGTCTGAGTTCAAGTAATCAGTTTTTTCCTGTAATCCTCCTTCCTGTATTTTTCTGCCTGCCTGGTAGGTTGCTCTTGTTTGTGTATTTGGCTAGTGGCATCACTGCCCCATAGCGAACAAGAAAGGCAAAAGGGCTCAACGCCACACAGACACAATGTGACTCACAATGCCCTCGCTTTCCTGTTTTTGTTGCCCCTGCCTGAATTTTTTTTACTGTACTTTGCTGAGTACAGTGCGTATGCCTTCCGGCACCCCTGACCCAGGGAGACCTGGAGCTTTCAGCTATCCCTGCTGCTTACTGGAAAAGGACATGAGGTGCTAGGTCAAATAGACAATGAGGACAGTAAACATTATGACAAACTTAAAACTGCTTTATTTAAAAGGTATGAACTAACTCCTGAGACCTACAGAGTTAAATTCTGTAAACTCAGAAAAAGCCCTGACATGAGCTTTGAGGAACTCGCCACAAAGCAATATTAGTTTTTAAAACGTTGGTGGGAAGGGGTGGAAGAAAACTCTATGGGGAAAATTGAGAAGGTTGTGTTACTAGAGCAAAAAACCTGGCTAGAGGACCGAGACCCACAAACAGCACAGCAGGCTGCTGAGCTCTCAGATCGCTATGCCAGGAGCAGGCCTGCTCTGAAAGGAAGTGGGGGAGCAGGAGTGGCAGGGCGAAAGGGCACCTTCAGGGCAACTAAAATCCTCACCGACTCTGCAGAAAAGGGGAAGCCCCAAGTTACCAAAAAGGGATTTCTTGGATAAAATAAATAATGAATGTTGTTTTTGGTTTTGTAAACAGCCAGGGCATATTGCTAGACAGTGTCCTAAAAAGGTACAAAGTGGGCAAAGTGTCCATTGAACAGAGGTGGGTGCACTGAGTATCCCTGAAAGCATGCCTGTAAACATGAGGAAGTACATACACCCGGTTATTGTAAATGGGCTGCAGACCCATGTGTTAAGGGACATAGGGGCATCTCTTACCCTGGTAAAAGGGAATCTGGTTGGGCCTGAACAGCTTATACCTAATCAGTTAGTAACTATGAGGGGATTCACAGGGGGAGGAGAAAACCCTGCCATTAGCCAGTGTTCTCCTGGATTGGGGTAAGACAGGAGAGACAGTGCAAAAAGTGGCAGTGGCAGACAACCTCGCCCTGGATATGACTATAGGGAATAATCTGCAGCAGGAGGTGGTGTGTGCAGTTACCCACAGCAAGACGGCTAAGGCTACTTGTAGTTCTCAGAACCCCACAGAAGTCCCTGTGGAAATGAATACAAGGCTGGTTCCCCAGCCTGTGTCTCCTGACATGTAGAGTAGTGAAAGGGAGGTAGGACTTCCTCAAGTAGCTGTTCACCAAACAGCTACAGAAGGTTACTTTGAGGAGGGAAGGGTAACAAATGGTCAGAAGGTTAGGGATGGCAGTGACTTTGAAAGCCCTGACACTTGAGCTGTGGACCTCAATTTGGGAACTGAGGGGGACATGCCCCATGCATTGGGAAAATGTGAAGATTTTGCAGACGCTCAGAAGACTGATCCTAGTTTGGAGAGGCTGAGGGCTTGTGCAGAATCTGATGGGACACAGGAAGGTAATGTGAGAGGGTATTTTAGGACCAAGGACTGTTGTATACACAGGACATGAGAACAGAGGGAGGGGTGATGGGCAGGCAGCTTGTCATTGCCCAGGGGTGTTGTGAGCGGTTGCTAAAGGCCACTCATGATATCCCCATGTCTGGACATCTGGGCATCACGCGCACCACACAGTAATTGACCCAAAATTTCTATTGGACCAACTTCACCCAGCAGGTGAAGGAATATTGCAGGTCTTGTCACTGGTGCCAACAGATAGGGAAGGCAGGCAATAAAACAAAAGCTGCCCTAATTCTCTTGCCCATTGTGGAGAAGCCATTCCAGAGGGTAGGAATGAACATTGCGTGACCCTAGATTATACCCCAAGCTCCTCTGGGAAAAAGTTTATCCTGACATTGGTAAATTATGCCACCTGATACCCAGAGATGGTTGCCCTCCTCACTTAGGGCAGACAAAGTGGCAGATGCCTTGCTAGGGTTTTTCTCCCATGTTGGTTTTCCACAGGAGGTTATCTCTGATCAAGGGGGCAGCTTCATGTCAGATCTGAAGACGTGTTTGTAGGAGAAGTGTGGGGTGGAGCAGAGACGCACAACACTTTATCACCCACAAGCCTATGGGCTCATGGAAAGATTTATTGGTACCCTTAAATCGATGCTCCAAGCATTTTCTGAACAGCATGGGAGGGACTGGGAGAAATACCTTCCCTACCTGTTGTTCTCCTACAAGGATGTGTCCCAAGAGTCGACAAAGTTCTCCCCCTTCGAACACTTATACGGACGTAGGGTGTATGGGTCACTAGAATTTATCTGGGAAGACTGGGAAGGCAAGAACCCACCCAGGGAACTCCTACAGTGGAGTATGTCCTTCAGTTTAGGGAGAAGCTGAAGGAGCTTATGGGGGTTGCCCAAAGCAATCTCTCAGCTGCACAACAGAAGCAAAAAGTCTGGTACAACTGCGGAGCCAGAGCTCGCTAGTACAGCACAGGTCAGGAAGTAATGGCCCTAATTCCAGTCCAGAAGGACAAGTTGCAGGCTGAATGGGTGGGACCATATAAAGTAGTCTGACAGGTCAATGACGTAAATTATATTGTGGAACTGCCTGTCAGGAGACATACCCATAGGATGTACCATGTCAATATAATGAAGCCATATGCAAATAGGGTCGACATGGTATTTGCAGTGTGTAGTACTGTGGAGGGAACGGATAAGGAAGACTTCCTCCTGGACATGCTGGAGGAAAGCAAGCAGGAGTCATATATGGAGGGAATCAAGCTGTCTCCCCAGTTGACTCTGGAACAGTCCCAGGAAGAGAGGGAGGTTTTAGAGGACTTTGCCCGTTTGTTTATGGCCTAGCCTGGACAAACCCCCATAGCGACACATGATGCAGACACGGGGACGCAAGCGCCCATATGGCAGACAGCCTACTGGGTGTCTGAGGCCACCCTAAAGGACATAAGGAGGGAGGTGGAGGAAATGCAGGATTTAGGAGTAATCCAGAAATCCCACAGTCCCTGAGCCTCACCCGTAGTCCTTGTTCCCAAGCCGGATGGATCTACTCACTTTTGTGTAGACTGTTGTGGACTCAATGCAGTCATGAAGTCTGACGCCCACTCAATGCCACGGATGGATGAACTACTAGACAGACTTGGAAGGGCAACATACCTTTCCACAACAGACTTGACAAAAGGGTACTGGTAGGTGGAGTTAAGTGCCAGAGCTAAGGAATGGTCAGCCTTCATCACTATAATAGGATTATTCGATTTCTGGGTAATGCCTTTTGGAATGAAGAACACCCCTGCCACCTTCCAAAGGTTGATCAACCAGGTGTTGCAGGCTACTGAAGAGTATGCAGTAGCTTATCTGGATGATATTGCCATCTTCAGTACCAGCTGGAAGGAACACCTGTCCCATCTGAAGGAAGTGCAGGGCAGAATACAGAAGTCAGGGCTCACTGTAAAGGCTAAAAAGTGCCAGGTGGCTATGGCGGAGGTGGCATACCTAGACCATGTAGTGGGGCGGGGGCAGTGTCTCCCTAATCTAGCAAAGATTGAGGCAATAGTGGTGTGACCCATACCTGAAACCCAGAGGTAGGTTAGGAGCTTCCTAGGGACCACAGGGTACTACCGAAAGTACATGCCCAATTACAGTACCCTGGTGGCTCCTCTATCTGGCTTGCAAAAGAAAAGACAGCCCAAAAAGGTAAACTGGGAGCCAGCCTGTGAACGAGCCTTTGCATGGCTAAAAGAGGCACTGTAGTACAGACTGATGCCTCAGATGTAGGGATTGGTGCAGTCCTCAGTCAGACATCTAATTGGGGAAAAGATCACCTGATAGTGTACCTGAGCCAGAAGTTGCTTCCCCAGGAGAAGACATACTCCACGGTAGAAAAGGAATGCCTTGTGCTGGTATGGGCCCTGAAGAAATTAGAGCTGTACCCCTATGGGAGATGCTTTGATTATAGCCCGATCACAACCCCCTGGTGTGGTTAAATCAGATGGGCAAAACAAATGGACTGCTCCTCAGATGGAGTATTGCCCTGCAGGCCTATGACATGACAATTACGCACAGGGTCTGGTTGGCCAACACAAACGCAGCTGGCCTATCTCAGCAATTAAAACAGTAACAGAATTATGGAAACTCTGCCATATAATAGGGGCATGTTCCCATAAATTCAGTCTAAGGATGGAGGGATGCTGAGAGTTGGCCACTGCTGAAATATTTCAGACATGTTGTTATATTTTCCTGTGATTTCTGGTTATGTTTAAATTCCCAAACAGGCCAGGGGATAAGGTTTGACAGAAAGATGCACAGTTTTACTGAAAAGATCACAGGAAAGAGAGACTGTATTACAAATGCCTGACATTCCTCTTTGCCTGAGAAAGGCTTACTTAAAAGGAACCTGAAATTACATTTCAAAGAGGGTTGGGGAAGCTGATCAAAGGAAGAGGGTCATAAATTGTCAGGAAACAGAAAAACATCTCCTATGGTCATAAACGTTTCCACGTCAAAGCAAATTACTTTGGGAAACAGGATCTGGGAACACATGCATTCTGGAAGTCTAGTGCCAATTTTTGGGAACTGCCTCTGTCTCTTTACATTTTATTACATGGCTGGAAGGAGAGGGATAAAAGGCCAGCCAGGATATTGGAATTATAAGAAATCGAACTAATTAATGATATTGATTACCCTTAAAACTTGGAAAGAGCAAGAGAGACCCCTTCTGGCCTAAAATGATAAGGCCACTAGCTAACCAGAGACTGCAGGACCAGGGCTATAAAAAGCCCCTCAAAGAGAAACTCTGAGCGTTTTGCCACAGCATTTTGCAGAAGACACTCTTCCTGACCCACAAAGCAAGAGTGCCACAAACATATACTGGAGACCAGTGACTACAAAGAAGAAAGGGACTTTACAGACTTCAAGTATTTTCTGGACTTTGATTCACTGCAGACAGGGTAGAAATAAGCCAGTTAAATTTAACAGTGTGTCTGGTATGTTTTTTCCACTTTTTTTTGTTATTCTGTAACCCAGTTTCTGAATCGTTTGTTTATAAATCTTGTATGACAATTATTTAGTCATTAGTAAAAGCACTTGCTTTAAAAAAAAAACTGCCTGGAAGAGATTTTATTGTGTGTATGAATGGATTTGTGACAAGCCTGTTTATTGCTAAAGGTGCCATCATCGTTACCAAAGCTAGGATCCTGGAAGTGAATCTGGGTGCCTAAAGTAGGGGAAATATATACATCTCGGGGGGGCCTGTAAGGGGGAACTAGGACGCTGCACCACCTGTGGTAGAAGACACAATCAGGGTTATGAGAGACAGCCCCAAAGAGCTCGTAACAGCTGGGTCTCCCCCCAGTACAACAACCAAGGAGGGTTCTCACCTGGCTACAGGCTTGAGACTGTGTTTTCACCCTTACCCAGATTAGAGAGGAAGCCCTGGGACCTCATGGCAAGTGTTCAGTTGTGAACTCAGTAAGCGCTCAAGAAGGATGTGTGGAGGGTATTCTGCTCCCCCCTGTCATGGACTGTACTTAGGGGTAGGCACTGTGATCTCAGTGAACCCAGACCCCAGGAGTGGGTTCTTGACAGTCTCCAGTTCCCAGACATCTATCTACTGTATATTACTTGGTCCTGCATGCTGGGAAATTTCCATGGTGGAAACAGGCTGAATCCACAAACCCATTGGACAACTATACTCCCCAATGGCATCAAACTGAACTTGATCTATGCAAGCAAGCTAAAATCAACATCAGAACCCTGACACATATTCCCCACTCCAAACCCCCCATGCCTCTAAAACAAACCCCAATTGGATCTGCACTCCTGGTAAGCAAACAACTTCATAGACTTCTGAAAACAAAACCCTTATTCTCTCTTGACCAAATCATTTCTGGTAATCCAAATTTCTAGGGGTAGGTAGGGTAAATTGATTCCAAGGAAATTGGATGGAATCAATTTATTTTGGATTTAGAAACATAGAAACATAGAATTTGATGGCAGATAAGGACCGCTTGGCCCACCCAGTCTGCCCATTTCCCTACCTGATGGATAAGCTGCAGATCCTAGTTAACCAGCAGCCTACTTCTTCCTACCCCCAACCCCTAGAATTGCCTTATGACCCAAGCAGTCATAAGGCAATTCACAAAGATGAAATAGAAAGAAACAAACTACTAATTAACAAATCTGCAACTTATCCATCAGGTAGGAAATGGGCAGACTGGGTGGGCCAAGCTGTCCTTATCTGCCGTCAAATTCTATGTTTCTATGTTTCTAAATCCAAAATAAATTGATTCCATCCAATTTCCTTGGTGCCTTGCCTCTCTCTCTCATTTGGGGCAATTTATCCAGAACAATTCCCTAGTTTCCTTTGATTCTCTTACATTAATTAACCCCAATGGAAAAATGTCCCCTTTTATTTTCCTGCAACTTCACCATGCAATGATGTACCAATGCAAGAGCGAACACTGACTGCAAAATCCCTCACAGCGACAATCTTGACAGGTTTGAGATTGTCGCTGTGTAACTTGTTTCGAACAGAATTTCGCCCGCTGCTGACTTTCATCCCCCCTTCTAGACGACTCCGATTCAGAGTTAGTTATTTTAAAAGGGGGTGCGGGCATGCATGGGAGTTCGTGGCCACAGCCCTCGATAGACCATATTGATGTCTGACAAGCGAAACCGCTTGTCAACATCAGGGATCTCGCTATGCCAAACATCAACAACAGTGTTGTCGATTCGGCATAGGTAAACCCCATATAATTACAACAACCCTGGGTCCTAGACCCTGATCCTTTTCCAACCTCTCTTTATGGGAAGAACTCACACAGCTTGCCATTCAGCGTCATTCTACCTCATTACTTTACAAAACATATTAACAAAATCCACTCCTGAAAACCAGGATTCCTGCTCCTTCTGGCAAACTAAATTTCTAGAACTTGCAGACTCTATTACGAGATCAACCATGTGGTCTAATATACACAAACACATTAAATTTGATGGTCTCAGACATATACAGTATAAAATAGCCCACAATCTGTATTATACCGCTGCCAAGCTTCATAAAATGGGTCATCTACAATCTCCTATTTGCACCAAATGCAAGCAAGAACTACGCAACTTAAAACCCATCTTATGGGATTGTCCTAAAGTGAAACCATTCAGACACGCACCTTACAGAATCAACTTGATCCGCTTTTAGGACTGGATTCTGCTTTTACCCCTCAAACCTGTCTATTAAGCCTCAATACGGACTCAGTTTTCGGTATCCAAAAGTTTCATAGCTCCCTCATTTCTGCCATAGCTAAAAAGATCATATTAAGGCACTGGCTGGATGACTCCATCCCCACCTACCAAGATTACGCGTTCTACTACATGTTTAGTTGACTGTATTATCCTACATGGTGTTTTATATACCATAGTTAATGCCTACTTATAATAATGTATGACTGTACTAGTGCCTGTTCCCTTCCTGTTATGACCTGTTCCATGATATGTTTAGTTGATTGTAGTATATTTGCTATTGTTGCATGTAATACTGGCTAATGTTTTGTTAGCCAATCTACTGTTATCTGTGTCTACATGGCTAAAAATAAGCTACACTGTTTTGCTGTCAGGCACTTTACTGTTTACTATTTACTGTCTTCTGTCATCTTTGTCTACATGGCTAAGAACAAGCTATATTGACTGCTGTCATGGATTTCTGAAATGCTTTTCTGTATGTATTGCCGTGTACTCTCCCGGGTCATGCCTGAAAATAGTCATTTGTTGGCTAGTGCACTTACCTGATAAACAAAAACTAAATAAAATGGCACAATGCCATATTAGAGGCTCTCAGGATGGAGAAGATGATCTGCTCATGCAATAACAAACTAAAACAATTTCACCAAAGGTGGGATACCCTCGAGACCCTTCTGCTCATAAACTAATTCTCATTTCAGTTGGTCTTTAATTACTACTCTATGCTAAACAGTAGTGCTTTGTAATTGTACAAGAGTTTTCTCTTTCATAGTCATGGTAATACTTTTCACTGAACTGTATCATCAATTTATTGCTCAACCTCCTCACATGTTACAGGGAGGAGGCATAACTCTTACTGGCTGATTCGTTTCTGTCTTGTTTCTGTTTTCGTGTGTTCTTTTTCAAAAAAGTTCAATAAAGTTTACTATTTAAAAAAAAGTACCTATGCACTTAAGCTAAGGGCATGAGATAGCCCTGGTGGCCTGTGTAAAAAGGGCCACCAAATCCAGCAAAAGTGTCTTCACAGTCCAAACTAAGTATAAAGGGGTGAAGCCCAACACAACCATACTGGAGTCAAGTGAGTCCGAGGAATGGGGGGCGGACATGTGAAGATATTCTGGAAGATAAGGAATTATAGGAAGTATATCATTATGTTTGCTTGCACGTATGTGCAAGAAACATAGTGCCATCATCCGAGTTTTCAGAGGTGTGGCACCCGTCTTCCAATTCAGGCAGTGTGTTTGCAGGCGCAGCCGCAGTTCTCCAATGAATGCTGCAGCTGTCTATGACAGCAGTTGAAAATGTAGTGCCATACAGTTGAAAGGGAGAGCTCCGCTTCAGTGAGCAGCGCCCTCCACATGCACGCACGCACGCATATTGCATGCTCATGCGCCTCCACACGCACAGCACTGTGGCGGCCGACGGGGTGCCCAATCCCCATCGGCTCCACGCCCGCCCAAAAGTTTCCAGAGCCACGCTGGGAGTCCACCAGCGCAGCAAAAACTGTTCTGGCCGATGGGGTGCCCAATCCCCCATCGGCTCCCAGGGCCCTCCGAACAGTCTTTCCAACTGCCACACTGGGAGCCCACCCCAGTGTGGCAAGCGTCCCGCATCGTCTTCCTAAAAAAGCATAACAAAAATCCCTTCGGCGGTCTCCCTGCCCACCTGTGCCCACCCTTGGTGCACCCTACCTCCCCACACCCCCCACCCTATACTTACCTCCGAGCTCGCGGCGATCTCGGTGGACTGGGAACAAGTCTGCACTCTTCAAAGCCAACTGCGAACTGAGGAAATGTCAGTAAGCTGTATAATGCAATAAATAGGGTTTTTTCAACTTTTAATGCATATCTCAGGCATTTTTTGGAATTTTGGCACCAAATTGTCAACATGGGGTTTTTGGGACCCCTCCTCATGAATTCTGGAACTGTCATGGCATTAATTGGGCCCGAATATTCTATGCTATGCCACTTTTCCCTGACCTCCTCCTCCTTACTAAATTTATCATATCATGCTGCTTTCCTTACCCTTTTCTACCCACGACCTCCCCAAAGGTGCCCTCAGCTCACTTCCCTAGCAGTCACCATAGAGCGACTGTCCTATACCTCCCACCCTTGGCAGTGTTTTGCTCCATACACACACCTTCTAAAACCTGACTTGCATCCATAAAAGTTCTGATAATACACCTGGCCTACTTCTGTTGCTTCCGCTACCTGCTTCCCTTCCTCTCACCTTTTCTATTTTTCTTACAGCCAAGATATCCCCTGATCTTATTTACCTTAGCACTGTATGTATTTTCCCGTTCAGTGTTATGTATGATAATGCCTATTTATTGCATGTACATAATTGTATTGTATTGTTCGTTGACCTTGTGTGATGCAGGTCCACCTTGTAAATGAGCTTGCTCAATGGTGTTTGCCTGGATAAATAAAGACTTGATTGATTGATTGATTGATTGAAGGGTGATTTCGCAGTCACTGCACAAAATCACTTTTCTGGACCAATTAACAAAACAACAGAGCCAGTGTTCATAAGGTGGGCTCTCAAAAAGCCTATGTTGCAAATTTGGGTGAAAAAATTCCTAAAAATGACTGCTTTACGAGCGTGCGTTGCGCAGTTCCTACGCACATTCGTAAGTTTGTGAATTTTTAATATTTGCATGCCAGATTTTCAACACTGCCATTTCATTACACTTCCTTATGAGCAGTACAGCTGCCATTTTTCACATCTCGCCCAAAATGTGTTTCCACACATGTAGCGCACAATGGTGCAGTCAGTGTACGAAAGCAATGTTTGGGACAGATTAAGAAAATCACAGTGACACTGTTCATGAGCAGAGGTCTTAAAATGGCTATGTTGAAAATTTGGTGAAAAAAGTCCATAAAATGATTGTGTTATGAGTGAGCATTGCGCAGTTTCGACGCACCCTCGTAAGTTCATGAATTTGTAATATTTTCAGTCCAGATTTTCACCAGTGTCATTTTTTGACACTTCCTTATGAACAGTACAGCTGTCATTTTTCACAACATGGCTGAAATGTGTTTTCACACTTCCAGCGCAGAAATGAGTGGTCGCTGTGGGAAATCATTGTTCGGGACAGATAAAGAAAATCACAGTGACACTGTTCATGATCGGAAGTCCCAAAATGCCTGTGTTGTCAATCTGCTATAAAAAATCCCCAAACTAATTACATTATGGGTGTGCGTTGCACAGTCTCTACGCACGCTCGTGGCTTCACTAGTTTTTTTTAATATTTTCACTGCAGATTTTCAGCATTGCCATTTTTTACACCTCCCCATGAACAGTACAGCTGTCATTTTTCACATCCTGTTCGGAATGTGTTTTTGCACCTGTGATGCTAAATGCCATAGTTGCTGTGCAAAAGCAGCCTTCAGCTAACAAACTGATATTGCCACTGTTCATGAGGTGGGGGTCACAAAAAAAACATGTTGAAAATTTGGAGTGAAAATACCAACGAATGCCTGAGGTGTTAGGGTTTCCGACCATAATGCCCCACCCTGTAGAGAATGACAGGCATCAGGGGTGTGACTTGGGATTCTCGCCTGTAATGCTCATAGCATTCCACACCCTGCAGCCAGTGAGAGGAATCGAGGTGTGCCTTGGACTCTTCGGCCCCAAAGTTCACCCCATTCTCCTATACCACACCCATCTCACCATATTTCCTGATGGAATGGGGTGCGTATAAGGGCCAAAGACCCCAAGGCACATAGTGACACTTGTCGTTGTCTGCAGGGTAGGGTGTGGTGAAATGGCGTCGCCGTTATGCTTGATGACCCAAAGGCACATCCCAATGCCTGTCAGTCTCTGCAGGGTGTTGATGGGGTTGGCGTCAGTTCAATACTTCACTGCCATTCCTATTATGCAGCTCTGTAACTCCTACACTACCAATGCCAATGCCAGCAAGCAAACCTTCGGCATTGACAAATGCTTGTTTTAATATAGCATATAGTTAGGGCTTATTGTGCACCCAAACCAAGCACCTCAAAAACCTTATAATGTATGGTAGAATGTTGTTATGGATAGAAATCCAAAACTAGAATGGAGTTGTTATGCTGCAGTAGCTATTGCATCACAGCTGTTATGCTGCACTAGCTATGTCACTACTGCAGCATAACAACTTGGAATGCTGCCACATAGTTGCTTTCCTCAATCCAGTTAAGCTGGAAGTTGCATTTTTTTTAACTTGAACTTGCAGAAACATCTGCAGCACACTGTGTCAATTAAAAAAGAGAAAATGTTAAAATTTCTATTTTCTGTTGTCTTCTCCAGCTGGTTTTATGTGATTTTCTATGCTGTGACTGCCCATACACTATAAAAGATTATGTATGAGCAGTCATACACAAACAAGGACATTCTTGTATCTTGAGGTTCCCTTAGTAACAGAGTACCTCTCGAGCTGTGCTCTCGAGGTCATCCGTTACCAAGGAAACCTCTCGATACAAGAATATCCTTGTTTATGTATGACTGCTCATACATAATCCTCTATATAGTGTATGGTAGAATGTTGTTATGGATAGAAATCCATAACTAGAATGGAGTTGTTATGCTGCACTAGCTATGTCACTACTGCAGCATAACAACTTGGAATGTTGCCACGTAGTTGCTTTCCTCAATCCAGTTAAGCTGGAAGTTGCAGGGTTTTTTTAACTTGAACTTGCAGAAACATCTACAGCACACTGTGTCAGTTAAAAAAAAAGAAAATGTTAAAATTTCTTTTCTCCGTTATCTTCTCCAGTTGGTTTTGTGTGATTTTCTGTGCTGTAACTGCCCATACGCTATAAAAGATTGTGTATGAGCAGTCATACACACAAACAAGGAAATTCTTGTATCTTGAGGTTCCCTTGGTAACAGAATGCCTCTCGAGCTGCGCCCTCGAGGTCATCTGTTATCAAGGAAACCTCTCGATAAAAGAATATTCTTGTTATGTATGACTGCTCATACATAATCCTCTATGTTGTGCACATTCTTAAGTTATTGTGCACATTCTAAAGTTGTTATGCATGTTCTACGATCACAGCCCCTGTGCCCCTTTGAAGATATCACCCATCCACTTTCATTTTCTTTTCAGCGTTCAGTCACTAAAATGATAGCAGTTTGCCAGGTTTTTTCTCTCACCTCATTTATTTATTAGTATGTGATCCTATTAGATGAATCACAACCTTTTTGGGTAAAAATAATGTTCAAAGTTTTAACATTCGATTCCTTCACAAACCTGGAAGTAACATTTCGCCACTGGCCTCCAGCACCACTCAGTGTAACCATGACAGCGCACAGCACTCCTATTTGCAAGCAGTTGCTACCTCTCTCTCTCTCTCTTTCTGTCTCTCTCCGTTTCCTCTCACTGATTCTGTTAGCACGGTCAGTAACAACACCAACTTTACAGCGAAGCACAAGCAGAAATAAAATAAGGTACTAAAGCCATACTTATGCCCAACTGATTATTTTTTTAAAAAGAATACGACCTGCATTAGCACAGTGTCACACACAGGCAAAAAAACTACAGTACTATTTTTACCAAAGCATATATTATAAAACATAAAATATAGCTGACCATACACAACTTACTTTGTGTTTCCATGTCAAGGTTTAGATAACAGCATGGACCTCTGGAGCTTCACTCTCGAGGTCCATATGCTGTTATCTCACCCCTCAATGGAAACACATGCTCGTTATGTATGGTCACTCATACATTAGTCCTTATATCTTTCAGGAATCACTCTTCACCATTGATTCCCACTTGTGGGTCAGAGTACTAAGTGCAGAAAAAGTCCCCCAAACTGACGTGGCTGGAACTGAGGGCTCACTCATGTTAGTAATCCATTCAAGATTGTGGTTGTCTTACCAAAGGTGGCATGCTGTCTGCCATGGACATCCACAGCACAGTGCTTAGTAGACGTGTGCACTGTGCTCCAAGTTGCAGCTCTACAAATTTCTGCAGTAGGCTCAAAATGTATTTCTGCCAGGGATGTTGCAAAGGTTCTGGTGGAGTGGGCGCATATACTGCCCTCTAATTTGACCTGCACCATGGCATAGCAGTGGCAAAGACAATTCACAATCTAGGCAGAAATACACTTGACTGTAACAGGGTGTCCCTTCAGATTAAGCTCAAAGGAGACAAAGAGCTGTTTGGATTGTCTGAAGTAATTGGTTCTGTCTGGATAAAATCTAATGACTCTCTTAACATCCGGTGAGTGGGGAGTTCTTTCTCAACCATTGTGGAAGCTGGCAAAAATGGTAGGCAGGACTAAGGCCTGGTTACGATGGAGCTGTGACACCACTTTCAGTAGAAACTTCGGGTGTGTACAGAGAACTACCTTGTTTTTATGGAAAACAGTACATGGAGGATCTGTGAACAAAGCATGGATTTCAGATACTCTGCATTTAGAGACAATAGCCAACAGAAATGCTGCTTTCAAAGTTAAAAACTTTAAGTCACATATCACAATAAGCTCAAAGGGCCAGACAGACACCAAGCCCTGCAACCCCTCCACCTGGAGGAGGAGAGCAGTCCTCCTGATGCTTGATCGTCCCCCCGCCAGTCCTCTGTCACCCCGAGCTTGCTATCAAACTCGGCTCATCAGTGTCATGAGCAGTAGCTCTGCTGCTGCGCCAATAAGCCAGTTCACCAATGACATTTCTTCCCCTTCTTATGATAAAAAGAAGAGGCCAAGGTCGAGTGGTGCCTGAACCCCTGCACCAAGCATGTGTGAGATGGGTACTGCTTCTCTTTGTGCTTACAGAAAGACTGTCTTTCCTCTTGAGTAACGGACCACCCATTGTTTAAACCTCTTTCAGAGCAGAGAGCAGACTGGACACGGCAAGCTGCCAGAGTGGCCAGACCCTTCTGGCTCTCTATCTTCCAATGCTGTCAACTATTAATATGCAGCAGGGCTGAGAGAGAAACTGTAGAATTTGGTATAGACGGGGAAGTTCTGACTCCCAGCAGGCCAGTGATATCACTGACGTGCACTCAGTGATGGGGGAAAAAGGAACTGAGGTGGCTGTGGGTTGGTGCCACTGTATACCAGCAGGCATGTGCATCATAGCGCGAGGGCACGCATGTGCTGCTTACCATTTCACTAGCTTTCTAAAAAGTTCTGGCTCCTGCTAGGTCCTAGCACCTCCATCTAAGACCTACTAGTGGAAATCAATGGTGAAGATTGATTCTCAGAAGATTATCAACTGGGTGGTGAACCAAGGTCATGGTCCAGGGTTGTCTCTGGTTCTGCCGGCTTCCCTTCATTGTCCTTCTCCTCCAGCTCTGGTTCAAAATATTTCTGAGGCTGGGGGTTAGCAAAAATACTGACAAGATTTCACATGGCTTGGAAGATCTGGAAAAACTGCCTCATTTTTGAGATGTCCACTGCTGAGGGCATAGCTGCCTGTTCCACTGCTAGCTCCTGGTCCGTTTTAGTTGGGGGGGGTGCAATCAGATGTTTTTATTTTGGTGTTTTCTTAGCTGATGTTGTGAGTGCTATTTTCTTTTTGTCATCTTGGCATCAGGGTTCCCCATATCACACACCCTCTGCTCTTTCTTTGAGCTGGTTGGTGGTCTGGCAGCTTTTTCGGTCTCTTTGATCAGAAACTGCTGCTTTTCAGTCACCTTAGATTTTGTTTGAGGAGGGTGCTTATAGATGTGTGCTTTCCACCATTTGAGGTACTTCACCTCCATTTTATTTTAAGGAGAGCTGCTAGGTGACTTGGTGGCAGACTGAGACTCTCTGAGTTTTGCCCTTTTCTTTTGTGTTTTAGGGCAGAAATCTTTTCACAAATCACAGTTTAAACAGTCAAGGTCAGGGCCCAAACAAACAAAACACAGATCGTGGTGTTCTGCCTTCACCAAGATCTTGTGACAGGATTCACAATTTTTAAATCCTATAGACCCTGTCATTTTCTTAGGCCTTTTAGTCATATCAGTCGACTGAAATAAGCCAAAATGTATTGCCAGTTCCTTAGACAATAAAATTCATAAATCACTAAATAAAAACTTCAAAGTAGTTAGTTGTTTAAATATTTTTAACCAAAAAACAGTTGCCGCGTTTAAGCGAGAAATGCAAAATTTACTTATTCTTCAGTTCCAGAGAACTGACTGTGAACCAGAAAATGCAGCTAAAATAATAACATTAGACAAAAATAACCAAACTAATGCAAATATTGAGAACTAAATAGTAATAAATATAAGAGTTTTTAAAAAAATAAATAAATGACTAAGCTGATGGACTTGCAGAGGCCTTTGAAGCAACTGTTCTTTTCAGTGGAGAAAACAAATCTGCCATTTAGAACACTAGAGGAAGCACCAGCACATAACAACATTTGAATGGAGTTCTGATTCCACAGCACCATTCTAAGCTCTGAGGTAACATCTCAGAGTATAGAGGATGCATTTTTTGTATGGCATCACTATTGGACTCATGTTGTTAGAATCACATAGACTCCAGGAAAAAACAAATCCCATGCTTCCTGATAACAGACTGACTGAACAGCTACTTAAAATATATCCCATTTTCCCAGGGCCACAGCTAAGAATTTTGGGGCTCAGGACAAGTCCTTTGAGAAGGGCCCCTCACCCAACCCAGCTAAGGCCACTAGGCCCCCAAAAGCTCTGGGGTTTAGATGTTCTGTTGTGAGTTTTGGGGCTTTTATTGAAGATAAAACACACTTTTGATAGATCTTTCCTACCCCTGACTCCAGGGAAAACATTATTCTTTCCCCTGGAGTCAGGGGTGTGGTAGGCTCTGGCTGGCCTTAGAGTCTGCAGCTGTAACTGGGGTGGACAACTGACTGACCAACAATGCCATCAATCACCCACCCCATAGGCATTACTGTAATGTGCTGTGAAAGAGTTTTACATAAAGGAGACACTTAGGGTTTTAGATGCTCTGTGGTGAGTTTTTTACCTTTCTATAGAAGATAAAACACACTTGTAAACATATGTAAATTTCCTTCTATGGGGATTAGAAGCCTATGTAAAATAGGCAAAAACAGCAATTCTTGTTTTTTTTCCTGCAGATATACAGCAGTACCCCCATCTACCGCCAACCTGGAAACCAGTAACTTAGTCTAAACTCCCCCTCTTCTGCTGGAGACACTTACAGTTATTACAAGATAAGGAGAACATAGCAGCAGCATAACAAGGAGAAATGGAAATTACATATCTACCATAATTCTTGATCTTCTTGGACGAGTCTCCACCACTCATTCACACTAATGGGATCTGCACTGGAGGCACTAAGACCCAGCGGGAGCAAACTTTTTTGCTAGAGGGTTGGCGCTGGAGATGGAGCCACGAGGAGGAGATTACACTGAGCCTCCGCTGCATGCGGTAATGACTCTCTCAGTGTCGACCTCCAACCGCCTCAGTACTCTTTTTTCCGAGGAGGTGCATGAATTAGCCTAGAAGGGATAGCCTAACAAAAAACTGGACATAAGATAGTCCGACTAATTCGTATAAGAAGGGTCAACAAAGAAGTTTTCACAGCCTAAAGATTGAGGGAGTGAAGACCAACAACAGAGGTGAGCTCAGGGGATGGTGGGTGGGCGTGTAAATGAGTGGTGGAGACTCATCCAAGAAGATCAAGAATTACGGTAGGTAGGTATGTAATTTCCATATCTTCCTGGACATAAAGTCTCCACCACTCATTCACACTAATGGGAGAGTACCAAGCTAATAATCCCCCCTGAGAGGGCAGCAGGAGAGACCAAGAGCTCACAATTTTAGGATAGAAGTCCATTAAGGATGGTCCTGCCAAATGAATGATGTCGTCTAGCATGGACATCCAGGGCATAGTGTTTGACGAAAGTATGCACTGAGCTCCAGGTGGCTGCATTGCAAATATCTGCAATGGGCACGTTGTGGATTTCTGCTAGGGATGCCACAACCACTCTGGTAGAGTGAGCGTACACTCTGCCCTCCAGCTTAACCTGCGCCATGGAATAACAGTGGCGAAGGCATGCCACCAGCCATGCTGAAATACATTTGATAGCAACTGGTTGACCCAGCCGGGTCTCATTGAAGGAAACAAACAGTTGTTGAGCTTTTCAAAAATATTTTGTTCTATCTAGATAGAAACGCAAAGCTCTTTTGACGTCCAAGGAATGAAGAGAATGCTCTGCTTCATTTTGGAAGTTCGCAAAGTAAGTAGGAAGGACCAAAGGTTGGTTTAGATGGAATTCTGAAACAACCTTAGGGAGAAACTTAGGATGGGTCCTAAGAACTACTTTGTCTTTATGAAACACAGTATACAGAGGGTCTGTGACCAAGGCATGTATCTCAGAGACCCTGCAGGCCGAGGTAATGGCCACCAGGAAGGCCGTGTTCCAAGTGAGAAATTTCAGCTCACAGGTAGCTAGAGGCTTGAAAATTTTTCGAGTGAGCATGTCTAGCACAAGATTAATGTCCCAGGCTGTGACTGGACGTCTGATAGGAGGTCTGGTATGTAGAATTCCCTTAAGAAACCTCTTAACTACAGATAACTGAGCCAGTGACAAGGAAAGTACTGGCTCATGATAAGCTGAAATGGCACAAAGGTGAACTTTGACAGTAGAGTATTGCAGACCTGAATTTGAGAGGTCCAATAGGTACTCTAGAACTTTATCTGGCAGGCAGGAAAAGGTTTTCAAAGAGGATTTTGCACACCAAAGTGAAAAACGCCTCTATTTGGCTGTGTAAGTTTTCCTAGTGGCTGGCTTGTGCACAGCCAGAAGAATATTTGAAACTCTGCGAGAGACATTGAACCTGTTCACTTCTATCTCTTCAGGAGCCAAGCGTGAAGGTGAAGCAATCTCAGACTGGGATGGACCGCAGGCCCCTGAGTCAGAAGGTTCGTCTGAAGGGGAAGCGGTTTCGGAGGGGTTTCCGACATACTGTTGCGTACTGGAAACCATATCTGTCAAGGCCAGAAGGGAGCAATGAGGATCATTTTGTCCCCCTGGGACTCGAACTTGAGAAGTACTCTCTGAATTAGAGGAAGAGGTGGAAAGGCATATAGAAAGCGTTTTGTCCACTGCAATCTGAATGCATCCTGACAGAAAATGCCAGGCCCTGGATCTCTGGAGCAGAAGAGAGGCAGTTTTGTGTTAAGTGGGGATGCAAAAAGGTCCAGGTCTGGAGTTCCCCACTCTGCGAATAGTGACTGAACTATGGCTGAGTCGAGAGAGACCATTCGGGAGGATCTGTCTCTGTTCTGCTGAGATGGTCTGCCAGTTCATTCTGCACTCCAGCAGGCAGACCGCATGAATTAGAGCCTTGTGTTCCAAGCACCACTCCCACACCCTCATCGTTTCCCTACATAAGGGGTAAGCGTGAGCACTGCCCTGCTTGTTGATGTAATACATCACTGCTTTGTTGTCCGTTTGAAGGAGAATGTTCTTGTGACAGAGAATGTCCTTCAAAGCCCGGACTGCATAAAGGACGGCTCTCATTTCTAAGACATTTATGTGAAGCTGGGACTCGTTCTGAGTCCATGTACCTTGAGTGTGGAGAGTCTGACAGTGAGCTCCCCACCCCATCAGGGAAGCGTCCGTGGTAATGGAAATCTGATGATCCAGAGGAGCAATAGGGTACCCTTCCAGAAGATTGTCCTCTTGCAACCACCAGGTGAGTGATCTCTTCAGAGGTTCTGCCACCTTGATGAGAAAGGACTGAGGGTGAGTGGTTGAGGACCACTGAGTACTGAGCATCCATTGAGAGGTTCTCATGTGAAGGCATGCTAGGGGTACAGTGAATTCACCGAGGATGCCATGGGACCTAGCATCTGTTGCATCGAGATAGCTGAAACCGAGCTGTTCTCTGCAATGTATCAGGTCATCTGAAGGATACTGCTCCTCCTGTCCTCTGAAAGAAATGCTTTCGCACAGGAGGTGTCCAGAAGAGTTCCTATGAAAAGGAGCCTCTGGGAGGGCTGCAGCTGAGATTTTTTTGAGGTTTAGCAGGACTCCCATGGACGTGGGAAAGTGTGAGACCGCGGCTACGGCGTCTAGAGTTCCCTGCCTGGAAGAACTTGCTAGAAGCCAGTTGTCCAGATATGGGAACACTTGTATTCCGATTTTTCTGAGATGCGCTGCGAGAATTGCACAACACTTTGTAAAAACTCGCAGCGCCGCGGATAGCCCAAAGGGCAGGACTCTGAACTGACAATGCTGTTCCAAAGTCACGAACCTTAGGTATTTGTGATGCTTTGGGTGAATAGGAATATGCTGGTAAGCATCCTGCATGTTCAGGGAGGCTAACCAGTTGTGTTGATGAAGCAAAGGTAACAGGGTTCCTAGCGATATCATTTTGAATTTCTCTTTGGGAAGAAATTTGTTTAATTTTCTGAGGTCCAAAATGGGGCGCATGCCCCCCGGTTTTCTTTGGAACCAGAAAATAATGGGAGTAGAACCCTGTGTTCCATTGATCCAGCGGAACTACTTCCACTGCCCTGTTGTTCAGAAGGCCTTGTATCTCGGAAGCGAGAAGTTCTGACTGAAGTACTGACAGCCCGGCTGTCATTTGGGGGGACAATCCGGAGGGGTCTCTAAAAGATTGAGGAATACCTCACGGATTATCCGGAGGACCCATTTGTCCAATGTTATGGACTTCCACCGATTGTAGAATTGAGTCAGACGACCTCCCACCGCTGAGGAAGAGTCCCCCTCAGGCAGCTGAGGTGGGACTTGGGCCAACAACTCAGAAGGCGGCACTGGGCGCTTTGGGTCCTTGCGCCTTCTGTTGCATTTTCTTTTGAGGCTGAGGGGCTTGGTTTTTATTAAAACCTCCCCTGCCTTTGCCTCGAAAGGACTGTCGGTTATGAAACTGGCGTTTGTTAACACCCCCTCAAGAGGGAGCGGGAGGAGGTCGAGCCAATTTAATGGCTGACCTAGTCTTTTATGTGGCCTCTAGAGCCTGTTCTACTTGAGGGCCGAAGAGATACACACCATCGAAGGGCAACACCATGACCTGTTGCTGGGCATCATTCGTAAAACCTGAAGTGCGCAGCCAGGAGTGATGGCAGGTATAAATGCCCACCGCCGCCGCTCGCGAGGCAGTATTGAAGGCATCCATATCTGCTTTAACCTGCTGGTTGTTGGATCTGACACCCCTGGTTATGGTTTGAAGAAGCTCTGAATTAGTGTCCAACTCCGGAAGAGCTTCAACCATCTGTTTGAGCGAATGCCAAGGAATATACTCATATTGAGAGAAATAACCCTGGTAGCTGGCAATACGCATACCGAGGGTGGAAGCAGCAAAGACTCTCTTACCTAAAGTATCTATCTTACGAGATTCTTTGTTTATAGGTCGAGCTGTAGTGGTCTGAGGAAGGACGACCTTATCATTCTCTGCCAAGATTACAATAGGATCCGCAAAGGCTTGGGATGCCAAAATGGGTCGAACCTTGGGAGCAGCATATTTTCTATCGATGGACTTAGCCACAGAAGGAATGAGAGCAGGAGTACTCCATACCATTTGAGAAAGCGTCTCAAAGGAGGGTTGTACCAGGGGAGTTAAATCCATAGTGATGTCCGGAACATGAAGGTACTGGAGTCTCAAAAGCTTCCTAGGATCGATGTCCATAGTCTGGAGAGAAAGAGTGGAATTCAAATTTTTCAGCAGAGACTTAAATGACAGGTCTTCAACCACAGGCTCTGCAGTAGGATCAGAACCTTCTCATTCCACAACATCACCCAGTCTAAGATCTGGGTCAGGCTCAACATCATCTCCTGACAGTGTAGGAGGGACTGTATGGACAGGAAAGGAATGAAAATCAGCAGGAAAAGAGGAAGGAAAAGAATTCGGAGAGGAGAGGCCCTGAGGATTGGCAGGCAAAGAGCCAGGCCTCGGCGCTGAGGAACACGGCACTGAA
Organism: Neoceratodus forsteri; assembly: GCA_016271365.2. NCBI lineage: Eukaryota > Metazoa > Chordata > Ceratodontiformes > Ceratodontidae > Neoceratodus > Neoceratodus forsteri. The sequence goes on along the minus strand of CM057456.1, from coordinate 1,099,659,755 downwards.
AAGCCGCACAGCGCCGAGGATGGCGCCGAAAGGCTACATGGCGCCAAGAAAGCCAATGGTGCTGAAAACCCACATGGTGCCGTGGACGGCGCCGAAAACCCACATGGCACCATGGACGGCACCAATAGGTTACACGGTGCCGAGCGACTCACCGGCACCGAAATCAACCCAGGACCCCGAAAACCAGGATTTGAGGGAAAAAGAGGAAGGATATCAGGAGATTGAGGCATTGGTGTGGCCCCCTGCACCGCAGCCATGTGAGGGGGGGAAACACCTAAGCATGGAGTCAACAGCACCGAAGATGGCGCCGCGCAACTAGAGACACCCAATCGCCCTGCTCGATCACCCAAAGAGCCGGAGAGCCCCGGGGCGACCGGGCCAGGCACTGGACTAACCTCCGAGCAGCCCACTGATGGAACTGCTCATCGGAAGCCCTACCAGAAGGCGGGGAAGGACTCTGATGTCGAAGAGATCAGCGACCAGAACCAGAAACCAGCGACTGAGAAAGAGGAGACCGACAACTGGTCCCAATGACCGACCGTCGACGTGCAGAGATATCAGAGGGCGGCCCCGAGTGATGCCTTCGCGAAAATGTTATAAAATAATAAACTGAAAACTAAGCTGCTAGTCTGAAGTTTGACTCCTGGTGGGTGAGCGATGACGTCACTGAAGTGCACTCGACGGCGGGAAAAAAGGAACTGAGGTGGTTGGAGGGTCGACACCGAGATAGTCATTACCGCACGAGCGGAGGCTTGCGGTGCCGCTCCTTGCGGCTCCATCTCCGGCGCTGACCCTCTAGCAAAAAAGTTTGCTCCCGCTGGGTCCTAGTGCCTCCGGCGCAGATCCCATTAGTGTGAATGAGTGGTGGAGACTTTACATCCAGGAAGATCATAACAGCAGCATCCCTTGGCACGAAATGTGCTACCGTGCTCCCCCAGGATAGTCACCTGTCCATCCCATGTTAGCACATAAATCCCAGTGCTCCACATTGTTAGCCAAGCCTCAAGTCACTTGTCAGGCTATAGTCCCAGAGGGTTTAGTCTGGGGGGCAATTAACGGTCACATGCTGCTCCAGGCAATGTTGTGCCATTCTATTACAGATCTTGTCAATCTAGAGACCTGAACCATGACCATCTAATATTTATTCAGACCCCTCATTGTCGAGTTTGTCTTTTGGGCAAGTTTGTCAATAAAACCACCTCTGACTCCCAGCCTCCCCCCCCAAGCAGGCACTGCACCCCAAAAAGATGTTTTTAAAGCCAGTCCATCAGCAGCTGTTGTCGGTCTCCTGGTGGAGAGCGAGTCCAGTCTCTGTTCAATATCGACAATAAGGGCATGAAGGAATGAATGGTGACATTGACATATTTGCCAATTGTGAAACTCGATTGGCTGAGGCTCATTACTACAGACAAATACACGTCACCACCATTCATTCATTCTCTTACTGATATCGAACACTGAACAGACCAGATGCGCACTTCTGAAATTCTTTGCCACATAGATTCCAACTAAAGGGCAAAAAGACACCATCACAGGCCACTATAAAGATATGATTTATGACTACTGTAATATTGTGTGAAAGATGTAAACATGCTGTAGAAGGGGTCACATAGGATGAAATGTGCAATACACTCATAAATGTTTTATGTAATTTTGTGTTGTGAAATTTGTATGTATTAATAGTTGATGTATTATGTATTTTTGATATTTTGTATTTTATATGGAACTTTTTAATTTTTATAACGGGACATCATTGCAAATAAGCTTGTCCAATGAAATCATCCCAAATAAACAAAACTAAAACTAAACTAGCTCTGCACCGGGGGACCAATGGCCACTGGCTGGCTTTGAACAAATCTTTTTGGGGTGCGGGGGAGAAGAGGGTGGTGCGGCCATATTGGGTTGGTGGATGGGGAGGATGTGTCCACTGAGGGCTACACTACATCTTGTGGTGGTGTGGTTGGGGGGGATGGGCTACTATTTCTGGACCTGAACTTCAGGGCTGGTGGTGGCCCCCCTAGAGCTCGGGCCTAGGACAACAGTCCCTGTTGCCCCCCCGATAGCGTGACTGCCTTTTCCCCTTATAGAAAAAAGGAAGAAATCTCATCTTCATGTGGAGCTGTAAGGCCGAAGAGCCAAAAGGAGTCGAGATGTGTACTTCTCTTCAGGCACTCTTTAAGGTAGTGCGATAACAGTCCAGCTAGCATAAGAGAAGGGGATGGGCATACTAACCAAGGGGCAGTCTGGCATAGACAGAAAAAAATATTAGAGAAAAGGACGTGTTTCTCCTGCAACAAATGAAAGTTATGTACTCACCGTAACTGTTAATCTTCCAGAATATTTTAACCAGTGATTACCACTTGTGGGTCTGAGCAGAGGTGCTAGGATCCCACATGAGCCAGAAAATTTCTGGTGGCTGGTGACAGAAGTAGGCCTTGCACATGCATCACTACTTGTACCTGCTGGTATGCAGTGGTACCAGATAATGGCTGCTTCATTCAGTACCTTTTTTACCGAGAGAGTAAGCAGCATGCACCTAAAGAGTAACCTATGCACTTAACCTAAGGCTGTAAGATAGCCATGCTGCCTGAGTAAAAGGGCAACCAAACCCAGTAACACAGTATCGTCACAGCTCAGACCAAGTACAAAGGGGTGAAGACCAACACTAGAGTGAGTCCAGGGTATGGTGGGTGGATGAGGTAATTAATGGTGAAGATATTCTGGAAGATCCACAGTTACAGTAAGTACACAACTTTCACATCTTCCAAGAATCAGTCTTCATCACTGAGTCCCACTTGTGAGTCAGAACACCAAGCTCAGAGAGGCTGGAGATCAGGGCTCACTCAGGATAATAATCCCTTCAGAACAGTCTGCCAAAAGTGGCATGCTTCCTGGCATGTACATCAAGGGCATAGTGCTTGGTAAAAGTATGCACTGTACCCCAGATTGCAGCTCTGCAAATTTCTCCAATAGGCACAGAGTGTACCTCTGCCAGGGAAGTGCAACCACTCTGATAGAGCGGGGTCTGGATCTTGCCCTCTAGTTTAACGTGAGCCACAGCAAAACAATGACAAAGGCAATTTACAATCCAGGCAGAAATGTACTTAAGTGTGACAGGCTATCCCTATCTATTAGAGTCAAAAAAGACAAACACCTGTTTAGACTGTATAAAGTGCTTAGTCCCATCCAGCTGAAACCTAAGGTCCCTCTTAACATCCAATGAGTGGAGAGTTCTGTAGGCACAATACGGCTGTGAACCGCAAGATTCTGCCAAAGTGTAAAAAAGATATACAAACATAGAAACATAGACTCTGATGGCAGATAAGGACCGCTTGACCCACCTAGTCTGCCCAGTTCCCTACCTAATGGATAAGCTGCAGATCCTAGTTAACCAACAGCCTACTTCCTCCTACCCACCACAAGAATTGTCTTATGTCTGTCCCATGCATTCTTGAATTACCCCACTATTTTTGACTCTACAACCTCCTCAGGAAGGCTGTTCCATACTTCTACAACTCTCTCTGTGAAGAAATACTTCCTCACATTACCTCTGAGCTGTCCCCCCTCTATCTTCAAATTGTGCCCCCTTGTTCTTGCACATCTCTTTTTCTGAAAGATGCTACCCTCTTGGACTTTGTTGATTCCCTTGAGATATTTGAAAGTTTCTATCATGCTCCGCCTCTCCCTCCTTTCCTCGAGGCTATACATCTTAAGCTCCTTTAGTCTTTCTTCATATGTCTTCTGGTGCAGACTCTGCACCATTTTGGTTGCCCTCCTCTGGACAGGCTCCACTCTGTCTATGTCTTTGAGGAGATGGGGTCTCCAGAACTGTACAGAGTACTCCAGATGTGGTCTTACCAACTGTCCGTACAGAGGGCCAAACAACTTCCTGTTTTCAACTGGTGATGCCTCTCCCTATGCATCCCAGAATCCCCCAAGCCCTCCTTACTGCCTTCTCACATTGCTGGCCCACCTTTAGGTCATCTGATATGACTACCCCCAGGTTTCTTTCCATTTTTGTTATTGTCAGTAGCCCACCCCCCATTGTGTACTCTTCCCCTGGGTTTTTCTTTGATTCCCTTGAGATATTTGAAAGTTTCTATCATGCCCCGCCTCTCCCTCCTTTCCTTGAGGCTATACATCTTAAGCTCCTTTAGTTTTTCTTGGGGGCGGTGGTGGATGGGGAGGAGGGGAGGGTGGCCCTACAGGGGGACCTGGAGGCTCTGGAAAGATGGTCTAGAAAGTGGAAGCTGAGGTTCAATGCAGGGAAATGCAAGGTACTCCACCTGGGGGCCAGAAACCCAGGTCAAGTGTACACCCTGGGGGGAATGCTACAAGTCTCGATGGCTGAGAGGGACCTGGGGGTGGTAGTGGATGTCAAGATGAACAACTCTGAGACTTGTAGGAGGGCAGCAGCCAAGGCCAACAGGATGCTGGGATGCATCGCTAGGGGGATCACCTCCAGAAGGAGGGAAGTGATACTCCCTCTGTATAACTGCTTGGTGAGGCCGCACCTTGAGTACTGCGTGCAGTTTTGGAGGCCACACTTAAAGCGGGACATTAACCTCCTGGAGAGGGTCCAGAGGAGGCAACCAAAATGATTTGGGGCTTGGGGACAGGACCTGAGGAGAGGCTCGAAGAGGTAAATATGTACACATTGGAAGAGAGAAGGGACTGGGGGGACATGATAGAGGTCTTTAGGTACATGAAGAGGGTAAATAAGGGAGGAACAGTTGGGGTGTTTCGAAGGAAGGAGGAAGGGGCCACTAGAGGGCATGGCTGGAAGCTGGAGGGGGGAAGATTCAGGGGAGAAAGGAGGAGGTGCTACTTCACTGAGAGGGTGGTGGAGCCATGGAATGCACTGCCTAGGGGGCTGGTGTAGGCAGAGACAGTGGAGGGGTTCAAGAGGGGGTTGGACAGGTCCAGGGGAAGGGTTCTGGAAGCAAAATCCAATGCAGCAAGAATATCCAGAACTGGGAAGGGAGAAGCCAGAGAAGGCGAGGGGGACAGCAAGGTCAGCACCCAGGTTGGGGACTGACCAAACGAGCAGACACGAAAGACCGTTAGGCCTATTCTGCTGGCATTTTAGTATGTTAGTATGTTAGATGCATTGCTTTGTACTACTTTGCTTGCGTATCAACCCTGTTGCAGATCTTTGTGTCATCTGCAAAGAGACATACTTTTCCTTCCAGTCCCTCTGCAATGTCACATATAAAGATATTAAAAAGGACCGGCCCCAGTACTGAACCCTGCGGTACCCCACTAGTAACACCCCTTTCTTCACTGTGGACTCCATTTACTATTACCCTCTGTGTCCTGTTGTCCAGCCAGTGTTTTACCCAGGCTACCACCCTGGGACCCACTCCCAGGCGGGCTAATTTGTTTATTAATATTTTGCATGGGACTGTGTCAAATGCCTTGCTAAAGTCTAGGTAGGCCATGTCCACAGCCCCTCCCTGGTCTACTATTTTGGTCACCCAGCCAAAGAAATCAATTAGATTTGTCTAACATGACCTTCCCACTGTGAATCCATGCTGCCTTGGGTCCTGTGCCCCACTGGCCTCCAGGTACTCAACAATTCTTTCCTTCAGAAGTGATTCCGTCATTTTCCCTACCACTGAAGTCAAACTGACAGGTCTGTAGTTTCCTGCCTCTGTCTTGCTCCCACTTTTGTGAAGGGGAATCACATCCACCCTCCTCCAGTCCTCAGGCACCGCACCGTCCTTAAATTTCAGCTGTCATAAAATATGCATTAAAGAGCTTGTCATAAAACATTTCTTTCTAAGCTCCTATAGCCAGCACTCCTGCAAGTACTCAACCCAGGTATATGGACCCACCTCAGTAAAAGAAACCATTGAACCACCTACATCAGACAATGTTTTCCAAGTTTTTCAGTCTCAAGAAATGAAAATTACATACCTACCATAATTCTTGATCTTCTTGGACGAAGTCTCCACCACTCATTCGCACTAATGGGACTGCGCCAGAGGCGCTAGGACTGAGCAGGAGCCAAAAATCTTCAGGACGGCCGGCACCGAGGTAGGGCTGCGAGGTAGCGGCATCGCAAGCCCAACTCACGCCGTATAGGCTACTCGCGTTGAACCTCCAAACCACCTCAGTACCTTTTTTACTGAGGAGATGCAGCATAAACTAACCTAGTGAAACTAACCTATGTCGGACATAAGATAGTCTGAATGACCCATGTAACAAGGGTCAGCACAACAGAGTCTTCACAGCCCAGCCATCGAGGGAGTGAAGAACAAAAACAAGATAAATGAGCTCGGGGGATGGAGGGTGGGCATGTGAATGAGTGGTAGAGACCTCATCCAAGAAGATCAAGAATTACGGTAGGTACGTAATTTTCATATCTTCCTGGACATAAAGTCTCTACCACTCATTCACACTGATGGAAGAGTACCGAGCTAAAATAATCCCCCAAAAAGGGCGGCAGGAGAAAGAGAAGCTCACTTAGGACAGAAGTCCATTCAGGATTGTCCTGCCAAAAGCTGGATGCTACCTGGCATGGACATCCAAAGCGTAGTGCTTCACAAAGGTGTGCACTGAGCTCCTAGTAGCTGCATTGCAGATGTCTGCAATGGGCACATTTTGAATTTCTGCCAAAGACGCCGTGACTGCCCTGGTAGAATGAGCATATACTCAGCCTTCCAGTTTAACCTGTGCCGTGGAGTAGCATTGGCGAAGACATGCCACTAGCCATGCCGAAATACATCTGATAACAACAGGCTGACCCTGCAGGGACATGCTGAAAGAGACAAATAGTTGTTTAGATTTGCGAATCTCTTTAGTTCTGTCTGTGTAGAACTGCAAAACCCTTTTAACATCCAGAGAATGTAGGGTATGTTTGCCCTCATTCTGGAAGTTTGCAAAGTAGGTCGGAAGAACTAAGGGCTGGTTCAGATGGAATTCCGAGACTACTTTCGGGAGAAACTTGGGTGAGTTCTAAGAACCACCTTGTCTTTGCGAAATACAGTATATGGCAGGTTTGTGATCAGTGCATGTATTTCAGACACTCTGCGAGCAGAGGTAATGGCCACAAGGAAGGCGGTCTTCCAGGTCAGGAACTTCAGCTCACAAGTTGCCAGGGGCTCGAAAGGTTTATGGGTTAGCATGTCTAGCACAAGGTTAATGTCCCAGGTGGCTACTGGTCTTCTGATTGGTGGCCTAGTGTGAAGTATACCTTTAAGGAACCGCTTAACCAAAGGTAACTGAGCCAGAGACATGGAGTGTACAAGCTCGTGGTACGCTGAGATCGCGCAGAGGTGAACCTTCACGGTTGAGTATTGTAGTCCGGTATTTGACAGGTCCAGAAGATACTCCAGGACTTTGTTAGGTGGGCAGGAGAAGGGGTCCAGGGAGGACTTTGCACACCAGATGGAGAACCATTTCCACTTTGCCGTGTAAGTTTTCCTAATAGCCAGCTTGCGTGCTGCTAAGAGAATGTCTCAGACCCTATGTGAAACTTCAAACTTACTCACTTCTACCTCCTCAGCAGCCATGCGTGGAGGTGAAGGGATGTCAGGCTGGGATGGACCATTGGGCCCTGGGTCAGCAGGTCCATTTGAAGTGGAAGCTGTCTTGGTGCAGTTTCCGATAATCCGTTGATTAATAGAAACCAAATCTGATGAGGCGAGAATGGGGCGATGAGGATCATTCTGCCCCATGTGCCTCCAGCTTGAGCATTACCCTCTGAACTAAGGGAAGAGGAGGAAATGTATACTGAAAGCCTCTTGTCCACTGCAGTCTGAATGCATCCTCACAGAAGCACCAGATTCTAGATTTCTGGAGCAGAAAAGAGGCAGTTTTGCGTTGAGTGGGGATGCAAAAAGGTCCAGGTCCGGTATTCCCCACTCTTCGAAGTGCGACTGCATGACGTTTGTGTTGAGAGACCACTCATAAGGATTTGTTTCTGTTCTACTGAGATGATCCACTAGATTGTTCTGCACTCCCAGAAGGTAAACCACTTGGATCAGGGCTTTGTGCTCCAGGGAGTATTGTGAATCTGAATACTCTAAGTCCTCAAGAGCCAAGCTTTGAGTCTGAGAGACCTGAGATTGGGATACACCACTCTGCCTTGAAAAGAAGTCAGTGGATTGTACCTCTGAGGGAGGTAGATCGGTTTACTCACTGACATTGAGAGCAACAGTGAGTACCATGGCTGTCTTGGCCAGTCTGGGGCTATCAGAATCATCGAGGCTGGCTGTGACCTGAGCTTGATGAGTACTCTGAGAATCAGAGGAAAAGGAGGGAAGGCATAAAGGTATTTGCCTGTCCAATCGAGAATCAGGGAGTCCACAGGAACAGTCCCTTTCACTGGAGCCCTGCAGCAATAAAGGGGTAAATGGTGATCCTGGTGGGAAGCAAAAAGATCAATTTCTGGGGTTCCCCATTGTCTGAATAGGACCTGCACTACTTGGCTGTTCAGTGCCCATTCGTGATGGGCCTGATTTATCCTGCTCAAAGCATCTGCCAGGGTATTGTCCTTTCCTGGCAAATGAATTGCTTGTATGGACACATTCAGGGAGTAAATCAGGCTCCATATTTTCATTGCTTCTGTGCAGAGTGGAGTGGGTCTTGTCCCTCCTTGTTTGTTGATATAGTACATTGTGGTGGTATTGTCTGTTCAAATCTGAACCACTTTTCCCTTCATAAGATGAGTGAAGGCCTGAAGGGCTAGGTAAACTGCTCTTAACTCCAAGAGATTTATGTGCAGGAGGGACTCTGCACTGTTCCAGGAGCTGTGACATGTATGGTCCTCCAGGTGGGCACCCCATCCTAGAAGGGCGGCATCTGTTGCTGGAAAGGCACCCCTTCCCTTAGGTTGTCTGGATTCCTTCACCACTGGAGGGCCTGTAGAAGAGTTCTTGTTACACGAACTAGTTTTGAAAGTGGATCTTGCCTCTGGGATCAATGGGCCCTCAGGTGAAACTGAATGTCCCTCATTTGGAATCTGGCACCCATGACTGTGCTTATTGCTGAAGCCATGTGGCCTAACAGCTGTAGAAACTGAGTTGCTGGTTTTGGCCTGCCCAGGAAAATTGAGCTTGCTAGAAGCTGGATAGCCTGTACCCTTCCCAAGGGTAGGAAAGCCTTTCCCAGAACTGTACTGAGTTCTGCCCCTATGAACTCCAATACTTGGACTGGGGTGAGAACTGACTTCCTGGCATTTAAAAGACACCCCAGGGAGTAGAGAACACATTGAGCTAGCAGTAAATGTTCTGACACTTGTTGGGATTTTCCTACAATCAGCCAGTCATCCAGATATGGGAAAACTGTGACACCCAGCTTTCTGAGATGTGCCACTACTACTGCTATGCATCTGGTGAACACCCTTGGTGCAGAGGTAAGGCCAAAAGGAAGTGTTGAGAACTGGTAGTGGTCTGAGGGGAAAGTGAACCTGAGATATCTTCTGTGTGATTCTCTGACAGCGATGTGAAAATATGCATCTTTTAAATCCAAAGAGGCTAGCCAGTCCCCTTTTTGTAGTGTTGGCAGGATTATTGCCATTGTAACCATTTTGAACTTGGGTTTCACCAAGTACTTGTTTAGATGTCTGAGTTCTAGTATAGGCCACCACTCTCCAATCTTTTTTGTTGTTAGGAAATACCTGGAGTAGAACCCTTGCCCTCTTTGATTGTGTGGGACAGGCTTGACTGCTTTTGCCAGTAATACATTTTTTACTTCCTGCTCCAGCAGTTTTCTTTGTGAGGGAGGAACTGATGCAAAACGTTTTACCCTTGGAAGGGGAAGGGGAAGGGACTTGAAACAAAGGGAAAGACCCTGACCCACTATTTCCAGGACCCACCTGTCTGATGTGATTTTTGACCAGTTCTGGAAATAGTGGGAAAGTCTGCCCCCTACTGGATGTGGAGAGGCAGCCTGAAGGGAAGAGTCAGGGGTTCTGCTTTTGTTGTTGTTGAGGCTGGGTAGAATGAGACCCTTTGCGGGAGCCTCTTCTGCCCCAGGCCCTATAAAAACCCATCTGCTGGGGTTGGTACTGTATCTGAGGAGCAGCCGGCACCTGAAAGAAAGGTCTCCTAAAAGTAGACCTGCCCCTGCCTTCCCTAGAATAGGAAGTGGAAGGAGAAGGTTTGTCCCTGGTGGCATTACTTCTGGAAGTAGCCTTGTATTTGTCTACTTTCTTCATGTAGGCTTCAGTTTGTGCACCAAAAAGGGAATGGCCCTCAACTGGGAAATCATTTGCTTTGTTTTGAGTGTCCTGGGTGAGGTTGGTAGCCCTCAGCCAGGCGAACCTCCTCATAACTATTACATCAGCCATCCATCTAGCAGCAGTGTCATTTGTGTCTGCTGCCATCTGGAATTGGTATTTGGAAGCCTCCAAACCCAATTTGGCTGTCTCTAGTAAATCCGAAACAGTCAGGGAGGGATTTGCCTCTGCATTATCCACCACAGACTGCCATAAAGCCTATTAGTAAAGGGCAGCATACGCCTGGTAAGTGGCTTGCCTGACAGCAAGGGATGCTGAGAGGTACCCCCTCTTAGCCATACTGTCCACCCTTCTGGAGTCTTTTTCAGGTGGATGAGAAGACAAGGGGGTCTTGGCCTTCTCACAGGCTGCCTGCTGTACAATGTCCTGATTATCTGGGTGACTGAATAAAAACTCAGCACCAGCTCTTTCCAGTTGGTACTTTTAGCCACAATTTTTGTCAATAGGTGTGACCATTTGAGGAGCTTTTAAAATTTCCAGAATGTCTTTTCTGAAAAATGTATAAAGAGGAAGGAGAAGTCATTTTGAGAGTGTTGGCCCCATTAGTTCCATATTTTGAACCTCTTCTTCATTCTGCACTTCCTCAATTGTCTGGAGGTCCAGTGTTTCCAACATTTTCTTAATGAAAAAAAAATGGGAGGAAAAATCCTCTGAGGGCCTAGGGGGAGAACCAAAGTCTTGCTCCGGTGACAATTCAGGCTCTATTCCTTCCTCCTCTTCCTCCTCCTCATCATCATCACCACCACCACCACCACCACCCATTGTGGGAACAGGCACAAGAGGAGTAGCAGCTGCTGTTTTATCAGCTGGAACAGTTACAGGTTGCTGGGGGCAGGCCCTGCAGCACTTGTAACAAAGCAAGAGCTTGTGAAACATCAGCAGGAGAGGGAGTATGTATGGGCACCTGAGGGACTCCTTGAGGTGTTTCAGCTGGGGTGTCAGTGTGCTTACTTTTTCTTAGTTTTTTGTTAGGCACCAGAGAGTCAGCCAGTTGATTGCCTCTCTTACTAGAGCCCTCACCTGTATCAGGGGTGGATTTGGAGGCTCTAGAAGGAATTGCCACATTTTGTAGAGGGGGTGGACTGGTCAGAGCCCAGAGACCCCTCTTCTAGTCTTCTCTTAAGCCTCTCCAGGCGCTTCTCCACAGTTTTTTCAGGGAAAGACTTGCAAATCTCACAATCCTCACTGAAATGTTTAACACCAAGGCAGAGCAGACAAAGGTCATGTTTGTTAGCCCCTGCAAAATATCTCAGCACATTTAGTACAATTCTTAAAACCTGTTGGTCCTGTGTTCTTTTTAGGTTTATCCACCATTATAGAAAATAGGACTCAAAAACCGCTAAATAGAACAAGATTTAAAAATATGCGGTCCGTTTTAATAATAAAGCGATCGGTTCAGAAACTGATAAATTTAAACAGAACCACGGTTTCAAACAGTTCCGGAACCAAGAAATCGCTAGGAGAACCGAAACCACCTCTGGTGTTGACCCCTGTGCTACAGCCTTATGAGGGGGAAAAACACCAGTGTGGTATCGACGGCACCAGAGAAGGCGCTGCGTGACAAGGAAGCCCCAACCACCCTGCCCGCAGGTCTGAAACTAAGAGGCCCCAAAGCCCAGGTGATGGACTTGCCGGCTCAGGCAGATGAGACAACTGCCGAACCCATTGCTCCATAAGAGCGTCCAAATGGTGAAACTGCTCACCGGAGGACCCCCCAGGGGGCCGGGAGGGACTCCAGAGTCAAGGATGCCGGTCACCAGGAACAGAGGCTGGAGGAGACCCCGGAGGAGATGGAGTTGGGCCCCTGCCGCCGGTGACCGACGATCGATGCGCAGACATACCAGAAGGTGACCTCAAGCGGTACCATTTCTTTTTCTACAGGGAGGCTGAGGAAGAACTCGAGATCGAACAGTACTGAGTCCTCAACGAGGATAGACAATGGGACTGCTTCTTTTTGTGCTTTCCGGAGGACTGCCCATCCCCCAGAGCACTGGACTGCCTGTAGTCAGACCCCCCCTCCGTAGAGGGTGGCGGACCAGATCCAGCCCTGCTGACAAAACAGCTTTCATGTGAAGTCTCCCTACCGTCACCTGCCCAGTTCATCATGGACTCCGTCAAAGGAGGGCTGAAGACTTGCTGATGAAAAATTTTTCTCTATTTTTTTTTTTACTGATAATAAAATAATAAATCTAATCAAATACTAAAATGACTGTAGCTGCTGTCATATAGACATGAAGATTTGACTCGGCAGGCGAAACAACGTCATCACTGAAGCGCACTCAACGGCGGGAAAAAAGTAACTGAGACAGTTGGAGGGTCGACACCGAGGTAGCCTATATGGCACGAGCCAGTCTCGCAGCACCGCGCATTCGCGGTCCTACCTCATTGCCAGCCCTCCTGAAGATTTTGGCTCTCACTGGTCCTAGCGCCTCTGGCGTAGTCCTATTAGTGTGAATGAGTGGTGGAGACTTTATGTCCGGGAAGATATGGAAATTACGTACCTACCGTAATTCTGATCTTTCTGTGTATCTTCACCATTTATCACCTTTGGGTTATTGGCCGGAGGTCATGACCCCATGGGAGCATTTTTTTTTTTGGATGGGCAGAGTCGATGCACCATCGGCATCACCATCGAGGCCTACGCATTGCGTGGCGCTCGCAGGTTGGCCGTTAGGTGTTGTCCACTCTGCCCTCCCGCCAGTTCTGAGTTGCCATAGAGGTTAGAAAAAGGGTTGGGACGGTGGGACAAAGAAGTCCAAGGGACAGACAAAGGAAAAGATACAAACTAAAAGGCAAAATAAATGACTGAGAGGACAGAAGAAGTTCAAAGACTAAGGGGGATTGGGTAGGGGGCCCCGATCTCTGGAAGTAGAAAGGAGGAAAAGGTTTTTAGAGGTAAGGAAAAATTTAGAGGGGGGAGACAGGAGAAACATACCCTGTAACCTTGACCAGTCTCCAGTTTATGTAAGAACTGTGAAGGAGTAGCCAAGAGGCTAATAGCCAGAATTGCAGGCACAGAATTACTGGCAAGACTCCTATAAGCAGAATCGTCTATTCTGGAAGAAAGACAGGAAAAACAGGGATATCTCCCCCAAGGAGATTTTGGTGCAAGAAATGAAAATTACGTACCTACCGTAATTCTTGATCTTCTCTTGTATCTTCACCATTCATTACTGCTTGGGTGTAGCCGGAGGCACGCACCTGCCATGGGAGTTTGTTTTTTTTTTTTGTTAGAGGAGTCGGCGCCGACGGCACTGCCCCCAAGAGAGACGCACTACGCGGTGCGTGAGGGGCGGCCGTTAGACACCGCAGACTCCTCCTACATCCCAGTTCTGTTAGCCGGAAAGCGAAATAAAGGCAAGAATAAAAAGACCGAGGCAAGAGAGCCGAGGGATAGAAAAAGGAAAGGATATAAACTGAAAAAGGCATAAGCCGGTACAGGACAGAAAACAAGAGAGGGGATTTACTTAAAGAGGCTGCAGGGCCTCACTGCTGGAGTGGCTCCAAGGGAGGAACATGGAAAGAAGAGGTGAAAGAAGAAGAAAAAAAGGAAAAAGAAGACAGAGGGATGTTGGGAGGGAGAACTCTGCCAAATCAGAGGTTGGTTTGAGGCTTATAAGCTCGGAACAAAGAACAAGGGAGCAAGGATCCCACTGGCTGGAATTTTAGAGAAGGTTCAACCAAGCCGTTTGAACAGTTTGGATATAAAGGGGGATTTTCTACACCTTCCGTCATCCCCCACCCTTTAAACTGTAGCTGAGAGCTCACAGACTGCCAAAGCAGAAAGTCTGTTCCGAAAGGAGCGCGCCCAACTTAGCAAGGGAAAAAGCATATCTAACACTTTGTTAAGTGTTGACACCAAGTGTGTGTGTGTGTGGGGGGTAATGCCCTAAGAAGGCACCCCTTTAGATAAAGAAAGAATGGGAACTCAATCAGGCTCCCTGAAGACAAAGCGAAGATCGCCAACTCCAGAAGAGTAATGTCAGGACAGAGAAGTATCAGACACTGACATAGATCATCAGGGTTCGCCATAAGGGACCTTTAAAGGAGACAGAGCCAGAAACAGGCTGGTCTCCTAAACTGTGAATAGAACAGCATGGCCAAGAGAAAGACCAATAAGTCACCCCTAGAGGTAGTCAGAAAGAGTTCTCTGAGAATAGCATAAGTCCCACTCGTTCCCCTTCTCCCTCAGAAAAGATATCTATTCAGACGAACAGACACGCAAATTTTTTGGGTTTTTTTTTGGCGTAAAGGCCAACAAAGAAGAGGGGAGGAACAAGCAGGGAGGGGGAGATGCTGAAGAAAGGAGGCCCTAGAAGGGAAGGTAGGCGGGTATTAGTAATGAAAGGTGAAGATACAAGAGAAGATCAAGAATTATGGTAGATACGTAATTTTCATATCTTCCCTTGTCAGTCTTCACCATTCATTACTGCTTGGATGAGTACCAAGCCCCCCCCACAGGGGGACAAGAAAAACCCTGAGGGAACAAGACCCACAGCCTCCTGTTGGTGGAAACAGAAGGGAGAGACCCTGGGCTAATCAAACAAAAAGCCTAAGGCTGAGGAGAGCTAGGAGGTGTCCCTCGAAGATGAGGAGATGGAGGAAGCCCCTGCAGAAGTCTCCTAGCTCTGGTGGAAAACAGATGGGTCCCTCGGAAGGCAGAGAGAATCACCCTACACCGGGCCAGGGGCGACAACCTTGATAGACAAAGCCATGCCGTCTGCCTAATGCAGATCGCTGTCCCTGCAAGCCTGGAAGCCACTTCATTGGTGTCATAAGATGCCCTTGCCTGGTGCCTTGCCAGCTCCAGGCCTATAGCAGAGAGGGCAATGGCCTGTCTAGATTGCTCCGAGTCAGGCATTGATGCTAGGAGCTGAGATAGCATTGAACATAGATGCCTGCTGTAGGCAGCATGGTGTGCCTGATGAGATGTGATGCAAAGCATCGCATGAGAGGAAGAGAACACTCTTCTCCCCAACCGGTCAAATTGTAGAGAATCTGAGTCCGGCGGTCGGTTGTGTGCCAGGCGGCGGTGCCCGGAAGGAGTCTCTATGTATGCCAATCCCAAAGGAGAGTTAGGGAGAGAACCTAGGGACTCAGAAGGGTCACAGTGCCTCTTCCTGCAGTCTGCCAGGGCTGGGGATAGGGTCGGCTAGAGACTGCCAGGAATGGAAAAACAGCTCCTGGAAAGGAATAGGCCAGGATGGCACCACCAAATATTGGGCACTGAATTCACTGAAGAATTCACGCATCTCCCACTCGGTATTGTCTCACCTAATAAAGGAAGTGTGAAGGTCCCTCACCATCCTCGACAGGAAGTGCTGATATTCGGTGAAATCAGCGTTGGAAGAGAGGTGAGCAGAGGGTTCCTCTCCCTCCGAGGAGGAAGACGAGAATGATGGGGAACTCGAATGTCCAGAGGACTCCTGTGGTGGTGGGGATAGGCGAAACACCCGCTCATGCATGCATCTAACGTATGAGGGGAGGGCCGCCGCAGTGCCTCTGCACGTCTCCCAGGACAATGGGCCTGAAGGACCGACATGGCCTGGGAGAGAGAGGGGGTGACTGTAGAGGAATGGGATAGGGGCACCTATGGAGAGGCAACTGTCCTCTGCTAGGGCTCTGAAATCTGGAAAATGGAGCCCGAGCTGGCGGGGTTCCGGATAACAAACCAGGTCGCAGAATGGAACCCTGGGGATGCGAATCTTGGCAGAGCCTGGAAGGGGGTCCTCCCCTGTGACGTGCCTGGAGCTGTATGGATCCAGAAGGATGGCCCACAGCAACACCACCGGAGGGATCCACCAAACCCGTGAGGGAGAGGCGGGGCTCGGGCACTACGGCTCCTACCCACACCCCGAAGGGTGGCAGGCGGAAGCCGGCTCGCCTCACCAAGCCCCCCTCAACCCCTTGGACTCAGAGGACGCCCTCCTCCTTGATGTCAGCAACACAGCCCGTTGATCCAGGAGTCTCCCCGGGGAGCTCCCCCGAAGACAGGGCCCGGAGTCCACCCCGAGAGGGCGCGGCGGCACCGGAGACGGCAGCTGCCACAGCCCCCTGTGGGAGAACAGCCCTCTCCCCAATCTCCATGCCTTCTCCTCCCAAAGGCTCCCGGCCACCTCCAACCTGGGAGTCCTCAGAAGAAGACCGATGTGGAGACTGAGGAATGGGCACGCTGGGCCACCTGACACCATGTCCCACAGAAGACTCCGATCCCGAAGAATCGGGGAGCCAGGATGGATCCACATCTGAATCGTCCACTTCTGAGGAAGAGGCAATCAGCAGGACCTCTATACTGGCCACCCCAGGAGTCTCCTGGGAAACTGCACCGCGAGCGGTGCCACACACAGTGCCGGTCGACACTCCAGCACCCGAGACAACACCCGAACCCAGTCCTGACCCACCCACAGCCCCAGCTGGGTCCCTGGCACTGCCCTCAGCACCAGGACCCGACACGCCACCAGCAGAGTCGACTGGGCCCATGGCGCCACCAGCGGCGCTGAGAGCCAACACAGCGCCGCAAGCGGCACCGCCCCGATCACCGGCACCGCAAGCAGTGCCAGGATCTGAGACGATGCCGGAAAGTGGCATCGAGGGTCTACCCATGCCGGGCCTGGCAACTGCGGGCCGCAACACTGGGGGAGCCTGCACCTCCGAAGAGGTGATTGCCAAGGCAGTGTCTCCACCGCGGCCCCGGGAGGGACCACAGTGTTCCTCTGACACCACAAAAGAGGCCTCCTCCTTGGCAAAACTTGAAGACGTGGATGCCTCCTCCTCTCCAGACCATATAGACCTGGGAGGGGACCCAGATGAAGGGTCTAAAGTTCTTACCTGGGAGGCCCGAGAGCGACACCGTCCTCCAAAAGTCGGTGGTGCCTTGCCGATCTTGAACACGCGTACTTCAAGAACACGGTGGTCCATCGAAAACAGGCGTTGCATCTGTCCATATTATGGTTAGGTCCCAGGCAATGAAGACAAACATCATGTCGGTCTGTGACAGAAAAATGCCGGCCACAGGAGCACCGATGCATGGGGGCATGGCCCGCTTTCGACTTACGTTTAACTCCCAAACCAGACATGATGTGAAATTAAAACTCTAAACAGAAAAGCTCCTGGCGTCATCAGTAAAACAGTAAGGGACCATCTTACCGGGAGATGACGTCGAGAAAAATGAACCAGGATGCAGGACACGGCGTCAAAGAACGACGAAACACAGGCCTAGTGGCGCAGTAACTTTTTCTCGCTCCGCATAGCAGTTGCAGCCTCAATGGTGGGAGAAACAGAAGGCTGCACCGCATAGTGCTTCTTCTCGGGGCAAGGCCAAGCCGACTCCTTAACAAAAAAAAAATCTCCCATGGTGGGTGCGCACTCTAGCTACACCCAAGCAGTAATGAATGGTGAAGATTGACAAGGGAAGATACCTAGTTTCTTAAATTAATTGAGGTTATGTCCACAGGATAAGGAAATCAAAGGAAATCAAGGATTGATGGGGAGAAGGAAAGAAAAAAGGGGCAACTGCCAACCCCCATCCCACAGGGGTGGAGCCAAAGCACTGGGGAAGGAGTGCCCCCCCTCCTGACCACTCTACCCTTAAAGAAAACTATCCCCATGTGCCCCAGTTTACCCCACTCCTGACTCACAGAAAGGAGGGGGACAAGAGAGGGGGCACATAGAGGGAGGGGGCCCAGAGACTGAGGCCCCAGGGGGATGGAGGGTGGGATTGTGATGAAAGGTGAAGATACACAGAAAGATCAGAATTACGGTAGGTACGTAATTTCCATATCTTATCTGTGTCAATCTTCACCATTCATCACCTTTGGGTGAGTGCCGAGCCCCCCCCGAAGGGGGTTTTAAACCCTAAGGGACTGAGTCCCTAAGCTCTCAGTGGGTGACACACCAAGAGGGAGAACCTTCAGGGCCTGGAGAGGCCTGAGCGTGGGGAGAGTGAGACGGGTACCCCTCGGAGGGAGTAGGAAGTTGCCCTGACAGACGCCGCCTCACTCTATGGGAGAAGTGATAGGTTCTCTGGTGGGCGGAGTTAATCACCCTACGCTGGGCCAAGGCTGACAACCGGGAAAGACGCAGCCATGCCGTCTGCCTAGCGCAGATCGCTGTCCCTTATGACCCTGATAGCTACCTCATTGGCATCATATGATGCCCTTGCTTGGTGCCTTAGCTCCAGGCCACGTGCAGAGAGTGCAATGGCTTGTCTGGTTTGCTCCGTGTCAGGCATGGAGGCTAGGAGCTGACCCAGCCTGGACCACAAGAACCTGTCATAGGTTGCATAGTGGGCCTGATGTGCTGCAATAGAGAGCAGCAACCATGCCAAGTAAAAGGTCTTCTTGCCCCAAAAGTCAAAATCCAAGGAATCTTGCTCTGGGGGCCGGTCACAGTGCAGGGCGCAAAGCCCATCAGGAGTATCCAGTTGCGTCAATCCTGACTGAGGATGAGGCATGGAACCTGGAGACTCTGGAGGGGCACAATACCGCTGACAGAGATCCCTAGGGGCAGGAACTCCGGAAAAAGGTCTCTGCCAGGAAGCAACGATGCCTCCCGAAAGGGAGCAAGCCATGGGGGCACCACAAGGGTGTCCTCACTGAAATCGCCTAGAAAGGTGTGCGCCGAGTGCTCTAGATTGTGTTGAGTGGGAGGGGCAATGTGCAGGTCTTCTAACATTCTCACAAGGAATCGCTGATACTCAGCGAGATCAGCAGCTGGAGAGATGTGGACGGATGGCTCCTCTCCCCCAGAAGAGGGGGATGAAGAGACAGAGGACCTCAAAGGTTCAGAAGCTGTCTGCTCAGAGGAAGGTTGAAAAACCTGTCTGTCCATTGCCCTAATGTAAGAGGGAAACTGAGCAGCCTGGGCTCTGAACTGCTCCCAGGAGAGAGGTCCGCTAGGACCATGAATGCCTGAGAGAGCAGGAGAAGGTGACAGAGGAATAGGGGCAGAACCGACAAGGGGGATCGGTTGACCTCCACCTGGGCTAGGGAGCGCACCAGGAGCCCTAGGGGAAGAAGGCACTCCGGAAGACTCCACAGCCGACAGCTGAACAACCAAACTGGTACTGCCTAGGCCGCACCCTGAAGAATCCCCCCTGTGAGGTGACCAGGGCTGCGTGGGTCCAGAAGGACGGTCCCCTACCTCCAAAGAATGGGACTCTCTCAAGGAAACTGAGGGGGAAGAGTGGAGATCCGTGCTACGGCTTCTCCCAGAGCCCAGGTGGGTTCCAGAAAAAGGCCGCCGCACAGACCCCATGCCCCTCGACCTCTCGGAATCTGAGAGTGCCCTCCTCCTCGAGAGAGCCAGCCTAGGCAACTGACAGCCCTGGTCGACCCCCAAAGGGGCTATGCTGGGAGCAGCACCCTCCCCTCCCGTGGGTGCTCTGATCAGCCCCAAAGTTGGGCGATCCAGGCACAACACATGAGGGGGTACCACCGCTGAGGGGTCAGAGAACCCTCCGAGGCCAGGCTGTAGGGCAATGGTGGCCTGCTCCACTGCCTGCTGGTCAGAACCCCTGACCCTGGCCCCGGCAGTCACTGTCTGCTCCTCAGAGGGGGGATGACTCTGGCCTGTCAAGGACACTACCAGGGTTTCCACACCAGCAGCCAACTCCAGGAAGCCAGACTGCCCATCTGACTCAGAGTCTGACTCCTCCTCTGAAGAGGTGGAGATTGACATCCTGTGCCACCAGTGCGCGGGCACCCGCTGCCATCCCTAGTGAACAGGGCACCAGGACCAGAGACTGCACCAGAGTCGACGCCGGTGCCCCCCTCCACACCGCAAATGGTGCCAGAAAAGGACATGGCCCCAACAAGGGCAGCAGCCTCGGAGACGGAGCCTGTTATGATGCCATCCCGACCCATGGTGCCGCAAGCGGTGCCGAGACCAGCAACGGCGCCGATGACGGCTCCGACCATGCTCTCAGTGCCGCGAGCAGTGCCAAGGACAGAGACGGTGCCGATGATGGCCCCAACAGTGCTCTCGGTGCCGAGGTCTGAAACCTCCATGGTGCCATGTCCATGTTCGGAGCCGCAAACGGCTCCAGAACTGGACACAGCACATTGCTCAACCATGGCGCCGCGGATGGCACCAGGGTGAGACAGATAGGGACAATGCTGTAGAGCCTCCCATGGCGCCGTGAATGGTGCCAACATCAACCACGGTGCTGAGCAATGGACCAGTGCTGACGACGACACCATCAGGGCCCACGGTGCTGCGAACAGCACCGAGGCCCAAGAGGGTGCCGACAGACGGCGTCGTGGATGACGCCGACCCAGGCCTTCTGAGCCACGGGTGCGACACTGGGGGAGCCTTCACCCCTGAAGGGGCGATTGCCAAAGCGGTGCCTCCCATCTTCCCCCCGAGGGGACAGACTGGGCCTCCTGCACTGTGGGAGGGGCCTCTGCCACGGCTAGGCTAGAAGAGGCAGAAGCCCCCTCCTCCTCGGTCCGTATAGAACCAGGAGGGTACCCGGAGGAAAGGCGAGACTGCAGCTTGACCCGGCGGTGCACCCGACCCCAGTGGCGGAGCTCGCCCCACTTTCCAGCGCCATGCTTTCGATGACCGGCGGTCCATGGAGAAACAGGCATCACACAAATTCATGTCATGAAGCAGGCCAAGACACACGAGGCAACGGTCGGTTGGTTGTTGATGGAGTACTTACGCCACAAGGGCACTGTCAAGATTGAAGTAGCCCCTGGTCCCAGCAAGTCTTCTACCCTCCCACCTAGACATGACCAATGAAAAAGAAACACCAAACTAGACTCAACGTCACAAAGACAAAATAAAATAATGGAACAATCTTACCGGGTGACGCTGAGTAGGCAAACAGAACCAGCAGGAGATAGGGAGCCGACA
Source organism: Neoceratodus forsteri (assembly GCA_016271365.2). Lineage (NCBI taxonomy): Eukaryota > Metazoa > Chordata > Ceratodontiformes > Ceratodontidae > Neoceratodus > Neoceratodus forsteri. The sequence goes on along the minus strand of CM057456.1, from coordinate 1,099,638,652 downwards.
GACTGCAGCATGGAGTCAATAAATAATCGAGATGGAGTCAAGAAATCAGCTGCGCACAAGGTAGGCCTTATAACTTCTTCGCTGTAAGTGTCCCACGAGGGGACCTCGATGGCAGCAGTTGAAAAACTGGTGGGAAGGCGGAGTCGACAACACCTAAAGGCCAACCCGCAAGCGCCACGCAGTGCATCGGCCTTGAGGGTGGCGCCAACGATGCATCGACTCCACCCATCCAAAAAAGGTCCTGCAGGGTCATGACCTCCGGCCAATAACCCAAAGGTGATGAATGGTGAAGACTGACACAGATGAGATCAACAGATTTAGCCAATGGGCCAGGAGTTACAAATATCTCATTTGGCAGTTCTGCCATTTTATGCAGCTGCATGGTCTGTGGGGTTTAGGGTTCAACAGTTCTGCTTGTTCTAAAGTGCACCACCACAAGCCAAACAGCTGCAATATCTCCAGGCCTGCAATGTTTCTATAGCTGGGTACCCAGTGAAGCACAAGAAGTTCCCTTTGAGGTTTAAGGGTAAAAACTGGTACCAGTGGGTAGTGCCCCTGTACACGTGGGTTGGTAATACAAAAGGGATAGTCTTATCTGCCACTGCATTATCTTGCCTGGTGAGGGGTGGGCTCTATTAGTGTTCTAAAGTGTGACTGAGCGTATCTAAGCACTTAATTTCGGTCCTGCCACAAGAGTTCATGAGATTAGTTTAAAAACCTGCTTTGCTTTAGGGCCACAACAGTTCAAAAGATTTGTTTAATAACAGTTTTGCTTTGCATTCCTCCATCCCTTGTGAATATCTCCCAATACAAACTCTGATATTTCACATTTGGTCTTGTGAGCATATTGTTAGTGTAAGTCACTAATTGCATTGTTGTTGAATTTAAGGTTGTACTGTGATCTTGCATGTGTAGGGGGACACTCTGGGAAGGTACTGCATCCCAGCGGGTTGTACCACTCTGACACTAGGCCCACTTAAATTTTACCCTGGGTAGAGGCACCATGCTAAACTTAAAAAATATGGATTTGAGCCTCGCAATCAGGAAAATCAGAACCCAGGCCCCTCAACTTTGTTTGAGACCACAGGGCAGGAGTAGTAACTGCAACATCCAGGGTGACCCCTTACAATGGTAGCAATAGATCTTACTTCGACAGGGCTCTTGCAGTAGGTAATTACATATAGGACTGATGCCGTCAGGTGGCAGGACCCCACGGAAAAATTTCTAGCTAGCAGTCCCTGGCGAGGACCCCCGCGTCAGGTGACGGCGTCAGGAAGGCGTCGGTATAAAGGGCAGTCCCAGGCAGCCGCGCTTCCAGTTTTTTTCCTGCGTTAGCTAGTACAGCGCCTAGAAAAGTTCGTGCATATCCGCTACCTTCGCCGTTTACCAAAAATCTTATTTTTCGACAATGTCAGTACTAACGTCGGTGTATGTCGTCCCCTACACCCTCCGAGCACAAGAACAAGTGCGATTCGTGCGGCTCCCAACTACCACACAAGGACGGCCACTCCCTGTGCCTGTTCTGCCTAGGCCCGGATCATCAAGTCGAGAAGTGCCAGCATTGCCTTAGCTTTAACGCGGCCACCCGAAAAAGATGGCAGCAATCCCTGGAGGCCCATATTCTTAAAAAGAAAATGAGCTATATGGAGAAGGAGCTTAAAAAGCTAAGGCAGGCGTCCACTTCCCCCGAAGGCCATCGAAAGGAGAAGGACAAGGAGAGGCACCAGGACAAAGGCTCTTCCACCGCGTCTCCCTCGGGAGTTGCGGGCACACAGGTAACATCCCCTCTGGGGGATCGCTCCTCGATGGCCACCTCGGAGATTTCTGAGGTGGCATCTGACTGTATCTCATTTCAGCGCTTGGGCCTTGCAGCCTCCGGGCAGTTGGAGGCCTCTGCCCTGGTTCAGCCACAGGCTGCGGCCTACCATCGCGGGCAACTCCGGTAAGCCGGGCGTCGGCTCCTCTGACGTCCGCCCGGAGAGGGCTGGTAAGACGTCCGACCCTTCGGGGCGACGCACGGCTTCTTCCCCACCGGACCAGGCTGACCCTTCCTCTCGACCTGCCTCCAGTGAAGGCTCTCGTAAGTCGGACGTCAGCTCCTTCGGCACCTGCCGAGAGCTTGCCTCTACGCCTCACGTCGGCTTGTCCGACGTCCGGCCGGTGAGGGAACTGACGACGGACCCCCCAATGTCCATCGTTCCCAGTTCACCGCAGCTTTCACCGCCTCCTCCTCCTCCTCCACCGCCCTCGCGGCCGCTGGTGGACCTGCAGGAGACTCTGGCCTCCTGGTGGGCTGTAGCCAAGGCTCAACTCACCAAAGAGGTTGAGAGCTGCCTTCCGGCGACAGTGCCGTCCCAGGTTCCTGTATGCCCCAGGCGGCACACTCCCTCACCACCTCCGGACTCCAGGGTTCTTCCGTCTGGATCCAGAGAGGGGCAGGACACGCGTTCCCGGAGACTACTCAAGGGACCCGTTCCTCCCCCAGGTCGGAAAAGGGAGTCTTACTCTTCTTCATCCTCCTCTTCACTCTCGGACTCCTCAAACTCTTCCAATGGCTGCTCTGAGAGAGACGACGAGCCCCGCTCTCCATCAAAGCCCCTGCCGAGGACTCCTCCGAAGTCTCCTCCGGAGGATCCTTCTTTTATGGAGTTGCTTAGAAAAATCCAGGAGGTCCATCAGTGGCGCTCTTTGGAACCAGATCCTCAGCATCTGAAACTCGCTGAACATCTGGATCTGCCAGTGACAACTCCTACACTACTGCCACCCTGGATAGAGCCTCACGCCGACCTTGTCACCACAATATGGAAACAGCCGTCGGCCTTAGCCCCACTTCCCAGGAAGTCGAACAGGCTATATCAGGCTCCAGAGGGTGTTGATTTCCTAGATTCTCACCCTCATGCTGACTCAGTTGTGATTAGCACCACTCATGGCTGGTCGGCGAACCCAAAGCATCTTAGCTCGTCACCTCCTGATAAGGAATCTCGCCTTCCGGACCAGTACGGGAGAAAGATTTACGCTTCCTCCACACTGGGGATTTGGGCCCTGAACTACGTCGGCCACATGGGGGACTATCAGAAGGCCATCCTTACTCAGGTGGAAGCCAAGCTGGACTCCTTGCCTGACTCCTAAGTCAAACAGGAGTTGGCTGATCTCGTCCGCTCTGCTCATTCGGCCAGTCGCCACATGCTACGTGTGACATACGATGCAGTGGACACTGCTGGGCAGAGCTCTGCTTTCGCCGTAGGCCTACTGCATCATGCTTGGCTCCGCGTGTCAGGTCTGGTTCCGGAGGTGCAATCTGCTATCCAGGAAGCACCTTTCCGGGGGTCGGTGCTTTTCGGGGGTGATGTCAAGGACATCATTACCGATTTGCAAGAGAAGGGGACGGCTCTGAAATCAGTTGATTCCATGTACCGTCCTCATCAGCAGCAGCGCTGTCCCTTTTGCAGACGGAATCGGCCAAAGGTGAAACCCCAGGAAAGGCGGGCCACAAAATGTTGGGCCCCCGCGACTGCTAAGCCCCTTCCACCCAAAAAAGCAGCGGGTGCTTCAGCTGCGGCACTGCCCCACACCACCTGACTCCTTTCCTCTCCCACTGCCTCCAGACTCCCCGGAGGAACCGGTCGGAGGGAGGTTTTCCCTCCACCTTCCGGGATGGGAGAGGGTAACCACAGATTCTTGGGTGCTCCAGCTCATAGCAGAAGGACACTCCATAGAGTTTCTTCAGAAACCACCCCGCCACCCCCCTCTGAAGTCGTCGTATTCACGGGAACATCTTCTCTTGGTCCAGGAGGAAATTTCGTCTCTTCTGCTGAAGCAAGCAATAGAGCCTGTCCCCCTTCATCTGCGAGGGATGGGTTACTATTCCCATTTCTTCCTGATCCCAAAGAAGACAGGAAATCTCAGACCAATTTTGGATCTCAGTTCCCTGAATCTACGTAGACTACAAAAGGTTCAGGATGGTCTCTTTGCAGAGCCTTCTGCCCCTCCTCCGGCCGGGTCAATGGCTTTGTGCTCTGGATATGCAGGATGGTTATCTGCACATTCCCATTCACCCATCTCATCGCAAATACCTTCGTTTTGCGTTCCAGGGGGACCTCTACCAGTTCAAGGCGCTCCCGTTTGGTCTATCCTCGGCCCCCCGAGTATTTACCAAATGCCTGGCAGTTGTGGCAGTCCACCTGCATACCAAGGGAGTACAGGTGTTCCCTTACCTGGACGACTGTCTCCTGGTGGCCTCGTCCAGGGAGGAACTCCTGTGTTTCCTCTCCCTCACCCAGCAGGTTTTTGCTTGCCTGGGTATTACCATCAACCATTCCAAGTCTCATCTGGACCCTTCCCAGAGGCTACAGTTCATCAGGGCGATCCTCGATATGACCATGGGCAAGGCCTTCCTGCCTCCCTTCAGACCCAAATATGTCTGTTATCTGACCGCAGGATGGTCTCGGCGAGGTCGGTCCTTCGCCTTCTCGGGCACATGGCGGCCGCTATACCGATGGTCCCCCGTGCTCGACTCCACATGAGGATCTCTCAGTGGACTCTATGCTCTCAGTGGGATCAACTAGTGGATGACCTAGATCACTCACTTCTGATCTCATCGCCGATGATGCGAGACTTGCAATGGTGGATGGTTCCAGAGAACCTGTTTCGGGGGGTCCCTTTCTTTCATCCTCCCCCCTCCCAGACACTAACCACAGACACCTCAGGCGAAGGTTGGGGAGCCCATCTAGGCCCTCATCGGACCCAGGGCTCTTGGTCCAGGCTAGAACAAGCTCTTCACATCAATGTGCTCGAGCTTCGGGCAGTGTTGTACGCTCTCCAAGCCCTTCACCAATACATCCTTCCCGGTCACCTAGCCGTCCAGATGGACAACATGTGCGTAGTGTGGTACATCAACAAACAGGGAGGAACTTGTTCCTACCCTCTATGCAGGGAGGCAATGAGGATTTGGGATTGGGCAACACAAACGACCTTCACCTCACGGCGATTCACGTTCCAGGAGTCAACAACACCCTGGCAGACAGGCTAAGTTGCTCTTCTGCTCTGACTCACAAGTGGGAACTGGACCAAGGGGTCCTAGATGATATCTTCCAACTTTGGGGAACACCACAGGTCGACCTGTTCGCATCCCCCCAAAACGCAAAACTTCCCACCTTCTGCTCGCTCGTTCCAGAGCGAGGCGCTTTCTGGAATGACGCTCTGTCTCTAGACTGGAAGGACAGATTCGTCTGTGCCTTTCCCCCCAATTCCTCTTATCCCATGAGTCTTGCAGAAACTAGCTTCAGAAGGAGCGAGAATGATTCTGATCGCTCCTTTCTGGCCCGGGCAAATCTGGTTCTCTCTTCTACAGCAATATTCAGAGGATCCTCCTCTTCCTCTTCCTCTATCTCGAGGTTTGTTGACCCAGGATCAGGGGACCCTGGTCCATCCAGGCCTCAAATCCCTTCAACTGCATGCATGGCTCCTGCAGACCTAGCCCAATCCCGTTTTAGTGTGTCTCCCAAAGTGGCGGAGATTTTAGTGGAGGCCAGAAAACCCTCCACCAGGTCCATTTATGCCATGAAGTGGAAGAGATTCTCTATTTGGGCCATCTCCAAGAACGTGGAGCCTTTCTCCTGTTCAGCGGGGCTTCTGCTGGAGTATTTACTTCATCTGTTTGACCTGGGTCTCAGCCATTCCTCTTTGAAGGTACACATGGCGGCTATCTCGGCCTATCATGTTCCCTTCGCAGACAAAGCTTTCGCTCAACTGGAGGTCTCTAAGACCTTTCTCAGAGGGGTCCTCTATCTGAGGCCCCCCATCTGTACTCCTGCCCCCCCTTGGGACTTGAATTTTGTTCTCGAGAAACTTACCCTTCCTCCTTGAACCTGCAGCTTCTGCAGATTTGAAGTTTCTTTCATGGAAGACACTCTTCTTGGTGGCCATTACTTCGGCTCGAAGAATCTCCGAGCTCCAGGCCCTGATGTGTAAAATCCCCTACTTGATTTTTCACAAGGAACGAGTTGCTCTTCACATGAATCCTAAGTTTCTACCTAAAGTAGTAGCAGAGTCTTCCTTAAATCAGTCCACAGAGCTACCTGCCTTTTTTACGCAGTACTCTAACCAAGGGGAATATTTACTCCATACTATGGATGTTCACCAGATTCTGAGATACTACACCAACAGGACGAAGGATCTCAGAAAGACTGATCAGTTGTTCATCTCTTTTGCTCACAAAAGGGAAGGCAATGCTGTTTCCAAGCAATGCCTGTCTAAGTGGTTGGCTCATTGCATCACTTTCTGTTATGACAAGTACCACAAGACCCTCCCGGGTCAAGTCAGAGGCCACTCCACAAGAGGAGTAGCTGCCTCTGCAGCTTGTTTCCAGAATGTGTCTGAGGCAGACATATGCGCTGCCGCCACCTGGACTTCCATCCATACCTTTACGAAACACTACAGTTTGGATATTGCCTCTCGCCGTACAGCAGGCTTCGGGCTAGCTGTTTTGCAAGGCCTCCTGTCTTGAGGCTTGCACAGCTAGAGCTATTTCTTGGAGTAGTTTCCTCCTCCCAGTACCTTTCTTTGTTCCAGACTGCTTGGGATTCAGTCCTATATGTAATTACCTACTGCAAGAGCCCTCTCGAAGTAAGATAGTACAGTTACGTAAGAACTTACCGTAACAGTAGATCTTCGAGAGAGGCTCTTGCAGTAGGTACCTACTCCCCCTCCATCCCCCTAGGCTTTTTCAGCTCCTTTTCCATATAGAGAAATATCCGCTCCTCTCTCGTCCGGCCTCTTTCGGCCTGTGGCGGGAAAGAACTGGAAGGCGGGTGTCCAGGACCGCCCCTTTATACCGACGTCTCCTGATGCGGTCACCTGGCAATGGGGGCGGTCCTACTTCAAGAGACTGCTAGCTAGAAATTTTTCCGTGGGGTCCTGCCGCCTGCTGGCGTCAGTCCTATATGTAATTACCTACTGCAAGAGCCTCTCTTGAAGATCTACTGTTACGGTAAGTTCTTACGCAACTGTACTTTTTGTGGAATTATAACAGGAATTCTCCCTTCTACATATGAACATACAAAAAGAGCCAGCAGACCACTACCTGGTCTATCGCATCTGCTCGTAATGATGCAGGGTCTGGTCTTACACTTACACCACTGACCCTGAACCCCCCAACCACCCCTCCCTCTCCCCCTTCCCCACATTTCCTTCGTCGCAATGGTTCCTTTTTGTTTGTCCCAGGCCCTCTTGAATGTTCCCACCATCTTTGCTGATACCACCTCCTCTGGCAGCTCATTCCAGGTGGTCTCCCTTCACATAGAAATGTTTCATTACATCCCTTCTGAATCTTCCCCTCCCATCAATTTTAGGATGTGCTCCCTAGTGGTGTTGTTTTCCCTCATATTAAAGAGACCCTCCTAGCTGTACCAGTGGCGCTGAAGGCTAAGGTGCCAAATGCCACACCTCGCGCCACATCGGCAACCTGAGTTCAGAAATGAGCTCGGGTGCCGGGGGGTCGGCAGGGGAGGGAGTGGCTTGAGCATCTGATGGACTGCTCTCCTCTCCCTGGGGAGGGTTCCAGGGTGTCTCTGGCACAGTAGAGATCCCCAGTGGAGACCTGGGGTACAACTAGCGTGGAGCGATGCAGGAGAAGCACGACAGACATCTACAGCCCGACCATGTAGACATCATTGCACGTTTGCGCTTCTGGGGGAAACACCAAGAAATACCCCATTACCCCATGCCTGGATAGGCGACGGCTTCCCTCAGGACCGCCCCCACCACACGCCCAATACCACGCCTTGTCTCCACCCTCTCTGTCCTTCCATCACCTCGGCCGGCAAATTGGATTTTAGATAGAGCACCAGAGTGCAGGCAGCCCTACCTCAGGGGGCTCAGAGCTGGGGGGGTCTGCCAGCTAGAGGATGGTGGAGGGCCGCTACCATCTGAGGAGACAGGGGACCAAGTGGGCGGTGGAGCGGTAACGGCGAGCAGGGGCAGCCTGAGAGAGTTCCAGGAAGCAAAGCATAAATAAAGTCAAAAAAGAAAGAGACCCTCCTTTTACACTCTGTTAATTCCCTTCATGTACTTGAAGGTCTCTATCATATCCCCCTGCCTCCTCTCCTCCAGGGAGTACATCCCCAGGGTCCCCAACCTCTCCTCATAGGACATGTCCTGTAGCTCCTCTATCATTTTGGTTGCTCTCCTCTGGACCCCTTCCAGCATGCTGATGTCCTTCTTATAGTATGGATGCCAGTACCTCACCCCATATTCTAAATGTGGTCTCACCAGTGACCTGTACAGTGGTAAAATGACCTCACTCTGCCTACTACTGAATCCCCTTGCAGTACACCCCAGCATCTTGTTAGCCTTCACCACTGCCTTCTTACACTGGGAGGTGTGTTTCAGGTTACTTGTAATCACCACTCCTATATCCTTTTCCTCTTCAGAAGCATTTACCTGAACCTCCCCTATGTAATACTCTGCCCAAGGGTTCTTGGCCCCTATGTGCACCACTTTGTACATTTTGACATTGAAACCAAGTTGCCAGGTTCCTGACCATCTCTCTAGTCTAGCAAGGTTCTCCCTCAGGTCCTTTATCTCCTCCTTGGTGTCCACCCTCTGACAGAGTTTGGTGTCATCCGCAAACAGGTATATTTTGCCTTTAATGCCTTCCTCAAAGTCACTTATGAAGACACTGAACAACACTGGCCCCAATACTGATCCTGTGGGACCCTGCTGGTGACCTCCCTGGTGCTGGAGAACTCGTCCCCAACCACTACACTCTGGATTCTGCCCCTCAACCAATTTTCAGTCCATCTTACCATATTCTTCCCCCACCCCTTGGCCCCTCAGTTTCATTATCAACCTTTTGTGTGGCACTGAACTGAAGGCCTTACTAATGTCCAGGTATGTGATGTCCACCACCTGTCCTTTGTCCACTGCCCTAGTGACCCAATTGAAAAACTTGATCAAGTTTGTTTGACACAGTCTGCCTGCTACAAACTCATGCTGTCTATCGACCTGCAGACCATTCTTCTCCATGTATTTCATCAGCCCCTCCTTTAGTATGGTCTCCATGAGTTTACATACTAGTCATGTCAGGTGGACTGACCTATAGCTACTGTGTCATCCTTGGTACCGCTCTGTGGAGTGGCACATGTGCCGTTCTCCACTCCTGTGGCACCACACCCAACTCCAGAGACCTACTGAAGAGAACAGCCAGTGACACAGCCAGATCATCTGCCAACTCTTTCAGCACCCTGGGGTGTATTTCGTCTGGTCCCAGGGATTTGTCCACCCTCAGAGCCATCTGCCCCTCTCTCACGCTTTCAATCCCAATTACACCTACTGTTCTCCCCCCTGGTACCCTCCCTCCATCCTTTTCCCTATACTTTGCACTGGTCCATCCTTTTCCTTTGTAAAGATGGTGCATAAGTATTTGTTTAATATCTCTGTCTTGCTCCCATCTTCCTCTACCCAACCACCCCCCTTCTTCGGCCTAACAATGCCGTCCTTCTTGTTACTCCTTTCACTTATGTAATGAAAGAAGGCCTTTTCTCTATTCTTTATTCCCTTGGCTATTTGGAGCTCTTTCTGTGCCTTTGCCTGCTGTACCCCCCTTCTTGTCACCTTAGCCAGCCTCCGGTATTCTTCCTCATCATCTTCCTTTGCTGTTCTTTTGAATTTTATATAGGCTGCTCTCTTCTCCCTTACCACTCTGGCCACCTTCCCATTGAACCAACTTGGTGGTCTGGATTTCGATTTCTTCCCCCTCAATTTGATACAGCTGCTCATGGCCATCTGAATGGCGCCCTAATGATGGCCCATAACTGGTCCACCCCCATGCCTTCTTCTATGCTCTCCAGGTTTTCCCTTAACACCTCTCTTGTCTTTTAAAAATGTGCCCTCTTGAAGTCCAGTGCTCTGGTTTTAGTGGGGATGTCATCCTTGCCCATGTCCAAACTGAACCACACTGTACTTTGGTCGCTTACACCCAGTGGTTCCCTAACTTCTATCTCCTGTACATGCCCCCCATTGGTAAGCACTAGGTCCAGGATTGCCCCTTCCCTGGTAGCATAAGTCACACACTGAGTCATGAAGCTGTCATGGATTGCATTTAGAATTTCCTGACTTCTGGCACAGGATGTGGTGGGAGTAGCCCAGTCCACTTTGAGCAGGTTAAAATCCCCTATCACTACCATCTCCCCCTTTCCTGCTGCATTCCTCAACTGGGAACACAGCTCCCTGTCCTTGTCCTCAATCTGGTTGGGCGGTCTGTACACCACCCCATCTTGATCTTTCTTCCTCTGCCAGTTTGTAACTGGAGCCACAGTGTTTCTAGGTTCCCCTTTTCATTTTCCACTTCCCTCATGCAAATTATTCCATCCCTGATGTATGCTGCCACCCCCCCCCGCCTACATCTCTGACCCTTCTGTATAGCTTGTAACCTGGGATTGAGAGACCCCAGTCGTGGTGTGCTATAGTCCATGTCTCAGTGACTACCGCTATATCCACCTTACTCTCCGCATTTCTGCCATCTTGTTCCAGAGACTGCAGGCATTCAGTGACACCACCCTCCACTTTGTCCTTGTGATACATTGTCTCTTCCGTTTAATAACCTTGTTCTAGGTTGCCCTCCTACCCTCCTCCTCACCCCTCTCCTTAGCTGCCCTTCTCTCCCTCCACCCCTTTTGTTGTTACTGTCTTTATGGGGGGGGGAGTTACACCAACCTCCCCTTTTTGATTTGTGTTGGCCCTCTGAGCCCCTCCCCCCTTTAGCAGTTTAAATCAAGTTCTTTCCCATATACTCCACCAGCCTGTCTTTCAGTATTGTACTTTCCTTCCCTCCCAACTAAGTTGCAGTCTGTTTGGGCAATAAAGTCCCTTATATGACCACATATCCCCCCCCCCTTTAAGACTGTACCCCTCCTCTTTGCACCAAGCACCCAGCCACTCATTAAAATCTGCTATTCTCCTTTTCCTAACTATGCTGGCCCTGGGGACTGGAATTACTTCCAAAAAGGCCAGTGAGTTCACAGATTCCCTGCATGATCCTGCTAATTCCTTGAATCTGTTCTGTACCACCCCCTTCTCCTCACCTGCTAGATCACTGGTTTCAAAGTGTACAAAATCAGGCTTCCCTCCTATCTCTCTTACCACCTTCATGATCTTAAGTGTTGCTATCCCCACCTCCATTTCTGGCATGCAAGCCACTAGCATACTGTTCCTTGGGTCCCCCTTTCTCCCTCACTGTATACCTTTTATTATTGAATCCCCAACGACCACTATCTTTCTGCTGTTTGTGTGTATGCACCCGACCCCCCTCATCTCTACTTGAGCTACTGCCCCCCCACCCCGTCCTTCCTTGTCCCTTGCTGGAATCTTCCTGTGCATACCAGCAACTCCCCCTCCTCTTGCCCCTTCACTCCCATTTGATCCCCTCTCTCCTTGTTCTTCATACTTGCTCTAATATGCCTTCCCTTTTCCTTCTCTCTAACTCTAACTCCTCCTTGTTCTCCCTCCTTTTGCCCCCGCTGCCCTCTTGAGCTACTCCCGCCTCTTCCCCTTGGCTTCAATTCCTTGTTTAATCTTCTGAGATGCTCCCTTCTCTGCACCACCCACCTCCAACCTCTGTCCTTGTGGTTCCCTGGCCCTTTCCCCTTCTGTAGTTCCTTGGTTTCCTACCTCTGCCAGTACTGTATATCTATTGGATTTAGTTATTTCATCCAGAGACCTATCCCCTGTTCCCTTTATCCTTCTTAAAGTAGAACCTCTCACTTCCCTGTTCCTTACCACCTGCCATTCCTCCCCCTTGGTTCTGCCAGTACCATACGTAAATGGAAATTACGTACTTACCATAATTATTGATCTTCTTGGACAGTCTCCATCACTCATTCACACTAGTGGGATAGCGCCGGAGGCGCTAGGACCAAGCAAGAGACCTAAAATTTTCAGAAGATTAGAGCGAGACAGGACCCTTGCCGCCACGACTACCTCTCGCCTGTGTAGGCTGTCTCGGCGCGACCCTCCAACCGCCTCAGTACCTTTTCGACCGAGGAGGTGCAATGTAACTAATGAGAATAACTCATCCTGAGTTTCTGGGCCTGAGAGGGCCCAGATGGCCTTTGCAAGAAAGGTCAAAGAACAATGTCTTCACAGTCTGAACCACAGGACCATGAATACCAGGAAAGAAAACGAGTGAACCCAGGGGATGGTGGGTGGGCGTGTGAATGAGTGATGGAGCCTGTCCAAGAAGATCAATAATTACGTTAAGTACGTAATTTCCATACCTTCCTGGACTAAGGCTCCGTCACTCATTCACACTAATGGAAGTGTACCGAGCTAAAATCAACAACCCTGAGTAGGGTGGTAGGAGATAGGGTTCACTCAGAAAGGAAGGACGGCCAAGGACTGTACTGCTAATAAAAAAAGCTGTCTTGTAAAGAGCATCTAGAACATAGTGCTTACAAGATAAGCGCTCGAGTTGTGACTCACCACTTTGCAGATGACTGCAATAGGCACAAAATGAAAGTCTGCCAGGAAGCCGCAACCATTGTAGGAGAGCGGTAAGAACCTGGTCTCACAATTTGGCCTAGGACCAAAATTAATAGTATCAAAGACATGTGCTAATGTAATGTAAAGGGACCTCAGGAACAGAAAGAGTCGGAGGTAAAGTCTACTAGTTCAGGGTAGACCGGAAAGTGCAGATGGAAACCCCCACTATCAAGTACAAGTGACCTGTGAACAACAGGTCCAGGAGCACTTGAACCCCTTACTTGGTGAACAAAGGGGGTCCAGGTAGGGTTAGCCCATCAAGGAGAATGGTCTCCACTTAGTCACTGCGACCTCCCTGATGGAAGGCCAAGCATGACTTACAAGCTTGTTGTGGTGGTCTAGTAGAACCAGATCCTACCCACTGCATTTTCCAAAAGGAATCATCCTGCCTGTGTACAACTGTAGTAGCAGTCTCTGAACTCAGGGAAGAAAGGAAAAATGTACAGGAGGACATGTCCACTGCAGAAAAAAACTTTCTGACAGAAAAAAACAGGGGCTGGATTTCTAAGGCAAATAGAGGCAGATGTGCGTTGAGGAGGGACACAGCAGGACCAAGTTAGGGCTAACCCATTCGTTGAAAGTGACTGAAAGTGGCAGTGACTCAATGCAGTGAGGCACTACTCACTCTGGCCTCCATGAAGGGAGTAGGAAAGGATTCTAGTTTGTTTGCTGAAAAACAAACATCACAACTCCGTCACACACTTGGAGAGGATAACTTTGTGAGTAACTGGCATGGAACCAGTGCGCAGAAACCGAAGGTGTGAATATTTGAGAAGCTACCTCCGAAAAAAGACGTACTTGACTTTTGGTCAAGAAGGAGTATATCACCTGTTAAGTTAAAGCAAGCAAGGAAGTAGGAACCTAAGTTCTGACCCGGTGGAGAGTTGCTTCTGTTGCTGTGAGGCTCTGCTCAAGAGAAGAAAGTCTGATAAAAAGAAAGGGAAATTAACAGACTGGGCAGTCGCCTAAGTCTAGGAAATATCTCTGAATGAGAGAAATCTCTCTTGGAGAAAGAGATAACCCATGCTGCCACTGGATCGGACTCCCCCTAGGGGAAGAAGAAGTCAGGTATTCTTTACCGTACTCTGGAGACGAGCGCCTCAGGGGCTGAGGTGGAACCTGACCAGATCCAAAAATGGTGGGGGTATTGGGTAATTTCGGCTAGGCCCTGTGCTGTGATAGAAATTTTATTTTAATTTTTTAGTCTGAGCCTAACAAGGCTTTCAGGCTGCTATTTCGCAAGGACTGTCTTGATACAAAATGACGAAGATGTTCTCCATCTGAGAGCAGAAGGAGCCTGAGCATCCATACTGAAATCATGACCAGACTAATAATCACAGCTGGAGAGATGTTAGCCACCTGTGCAGAAGAAGCCACCGAAGGGGCACTATCACAAGGGGGCTATATACCTCTATCAAAGGAGCGGAAGAGCCTGAGCGGCTTACGATCATTAAATTAGAATGTTCCACAGAGTATAATTATCTTGACGACTGAAAAAGTCTAGACGCAAAAGTGTATGGTCCACGGACGTAGTCTGAAATACTATAGTGGACCCCATTACTGAGGAACTACTGAAAAGATCTTCCATCACGGACTCTGATGATAGAGAGGACATGCTCTTCAGTATATAAAATTAGTCATCCGCTGTATTACTGACCAGAAGGACAGAGAAAGACCCATCTAGATGCACTTCTACCCCAGAAGGACCTCTAAGGGAGGTCTAGGTCAGAGCCACTAGAGACTCCGCCACCAGGAAGCATGTCGAGGAGCTTGATACCAGGTAGGGAGCTAAGAAAGTGCTGAGCAGAAAGAGATTCCGCAGGCAGAACAGTACAGCAGAGTTCCATCAGCAGAAAACCGCTGGATGACACAAGATCCCACATGGACCACCACTCACTAAGATGTGCGGAAAAATAATTCGCAGAACAGGACTTCATTCTGCGGAAAACATCCCGTCACAAGTTCTGCGGAGAAGAAGTCCGAAAAGGAAAAATGTGTCACTAATTCTGCCAGACAGCACCCACTAGCACCCCTTCGGCACCAGCATCACTCGTGGCACAGGAGGGCACCAAGCAGTGCCTATGCCAACCTGGGCGATTCCTGAGGGCACCCACGACAGTACCCACAGGCACCCCCACCACCCATGCAGCAATGGCACCCGAGGGCACCCCCGACACCCATGGTACCATGGCGCCAATGGCACCATGGTACCCATGACACCCATGGCAAGAATGGCACCCATGGCACACATGGATGCCACCTGTGGCACCCACAGGCACCACCCATGGCACCCGTGGGTGCCTGCAGCGGCACCCGCAGGTGCACAGTGCCACCTGTGGGTGCTCAGCACTGCCTGCGGGTGCATGGCGCCACCTGCGGGTGCTCGGTGCTGCCCGTGGGTGCTCAGCACCACCCGCAGGTGTCTACAACCAACGGCAGCAACAACAGCACCCACGGCACCACACAGAGAGATGGCGCCTACCCACGGCACCGACGATGGTGCCGACCTACAGCACAGACTAAGGCATGGCACCGACCAAGGCACCGAGGCACGGCGCCGACCAAGGCACCAAGGCTCGGTGCTGACCAAGGCACCAAGCCACAGCTCTGAGGCACGTCGCCGACCAAGGTACTGAGCCATGGCGCCGAAGGAAAATGCCAAAGGAAATCCTGAGAAGAAGGGGAGAAGGGAACAAGGTGGTGACTGTGCCAGCCCCTCCATGTAAAAGGGAGAGGGGGTAGGCATGAGGGGTCGACACAATGGCAAAGGCACCAAGAGGGCACCTCGCCCATCATGATCCAATCGACCCAGCTCCGGTCCAACAGCTCCGAGTCCTGGAGGCCCCGAAATCAGGAACAGATCCAGGAAAACTGGAAAAGTCAAACCCCCTGCTCCACAGGAGCGGCCCAGAGGTGAAACTGCCCACCGGAGCTCCAATGAAGACAGAGATGAAGTTCGGAGTCAAGAATGCAGCCGTTAGGAGTGGGGCCAAGGGGAACCCACAAAAGTCGGTTCAGGCCCATCGCTCCTCCCGACGAACAATCCTCGTGTAGATGTACCAACAGGCAACCACGAGCAGCACCAATTCTTCTTCCCCAACAAGGAAGAAGAGCTCGAGGTTAAATGGAGCGGAACCCCGAACCACAAGATTTGTGCTTAGTGGACTGTCCCCCAAGCACAGGACTGTCCGTAGTCAGACACCTCCCCTGTTAATTAAGGGCAGCAGACCGGACATAGCCCCGTGCCATAAAACTTAAAATCAGAAGTCCTCCTACCGTCACTGCTACCATTTAAGGGTGACTCTGTTGATGGCAGGAAAGAATTTCTTTTTATTCTTCTTCATAATCTTCTTTTCTTGTTCGTAAAATAAGAAATTACCACTTAAAATATTAAATTAAACGCTAAAAGTTGCTATCGTATAGATGAAAACTTAGACTCCGGCAGACGAGCGACATCGACATCCAAGTACACTCGGTGGCAGGAGAAAAGGAACTGAGGTGGTTGGAGGATCAACACCAAGATAGCCTTCACAGGCGCGAGCTAGTCTCGCGGTGCCGCGCGTGCATGGTCCTGTCTCGCGCCGACCCTTCTGAAAATTTTAGTCTCCCGCTTGGTCCTAGTGCCTCTGGCGCTATCCCACTAGTGTGAATGACTGATGGAGACTTAGTCCAGGAAGATCATGATAACCCCTCTAATAATTATGTTGTATAATATATGTGTTATAAAAATATGTTATGTGAATGTCTGCTTAGAGGAAGGGCAGCACTAGCAGTTGTAAAGGTCTGACCTCTTGACCCCAAAGGCCCCCGTGTGCTGAAACAGCTGGCTGTCGTAAAACTGGCCCAGTGGAAACTCTAATTAAAAACTTCCTTCCAAGGAACAGGTTGTGATAGCTTGTCAAATATTTCTACTTTGAAGTCAGGGAGCCATAGAAGGTTGCATCTTTTACGACATCCTGGGAAGTGAGAAATTCTAACAGCTATCTGTTATAGCTCTTCCCACTAAAAGAGTAGTGTTTGTCAGGATGTGATTTCTGAACATCAAAGGAAAGGCTTTAATCAAACAGACTGTCATATTTTAAAAATTGCTAACTGCTGATTTCCAGCTAGCAGTAAAATAACATCTTTTTGGATATTCCTACTCAGGTTATAGATTTATCACAGGGCTAACAGTGACCTCATGTGTGCTGTGACATCACAAGGAGGTGGAGAGATTGACTTTCAATTTGCCAAGCATCTGAGGGGAAAGACACTTTTATCTTTGGACTCTAAGAGGAGTGAGACACAATTGATCTCTGGACTCCAAACAAAGCACTTCTGTTTAACATAGTGCACCCTCATCTTAAATTTTAGCTAGACTAGACCATTTTAAAACATCATGCATTTTGTTCTGTAAAATTCCAAATTATTTTTGGACTGTAAGTACAGGTTATATGCTCTATATGTGCTTTGTATTTTATCTATTTTTTTTTAATCTTAGTACGCCTTTTTGGTTCTTCTTAAACCTGTTTGAGTCTTTCTTTTGCATGTGGAGGCTGACACTGTATTGGGAAATTCTGAAAACTGTTACGTGCTCGAAAAGGGTGTGTTGCTATCTTGCTAAAGGTAAGAATATACCTAGGTCTCATACTGAGTCGTAAGGGTACACTTGGGAACCTGGCTGGGTGCCACTGGGTGAAGGATTATACTGCATTCCCTGAAGAGGGTACATAGCTGAGTCCATTAATTGGGTGTGCTAGTGAAAAAGTTCACATTTTACACCCAGGACTCAAGGCTAGTAGGTGATTCGGACCCAAAACAGACAGGAGGGGTTACCCTGTTTGTCTCCTGTTCATATTGCACTTGATTTTACTGTAGAAGACGGGGCCTGACCTCTTGAAGCGCATTGCGACAGATTTGGTTGGCAGCGGTGCGATTTAAAACTATTTGGTAACACAAGCATGTGTCAGATTGATACTGTAACAGCTCACATGTGATTTAAAAAAGAAAAAGAACTATATCATTGTGCTTACAGTCTAAGTTCTCTACCTGTTTTATTTTTTTTTTGGGGTGTAAGTTAGTGTAGCCATAGATAGGGAAGAAGACTTCCAACTACAGCAAATACACTGCAGACAACCTGAGGCAGCTATGCCAAGAGAGAGAAATCCAGCATGAGGATCAAGCCAAAAAGCAGCACCTCGTGGAGGCTCTTGTGGCAGCCGATGCGCAAGACCGCAAGTCAGTCTATGACTGGAAAGGACCAAACCTTGGGCATGGAGGGGCCAGGGTCCAGTGCAGTGTCCAGATCCGGTGAGGAGGACAACAGGACCAGTGCAAGCCAATGGCCACAGCAGCAGGGGAAGGTCACCACCATTCTGGAGCCAGCAGGGATCAGGCTGCAGATGGAGTTGTGGAGGATGGAGCTGAAACAGAAAAAGGTTCGAAGCCCAGCAGTGAAGGGAGCTTGAACAGAGGAAGCTGGAGATGGAGCGAGAGGAAAGAGAGCAACAGCTTCAGAGAGAGGCTGAGGAAAAAGAGTGGCAGCTTCAGGGAGAGGCCAAGCGAGAAGAGCAACAGCTGAAGTTAGTTTTTGACAGAGGAGAATTTTGCTTTCAGAGCAAGTAACAGCAGTCTAGAACTACAGCCTTCTTACTGATAATTCACTTCTATCTCAGCAGGAGTCAGTGCCTGTTTGGATTAAGCAAACAGATACTTTATTAGAAGCAGGGGGTCTCATTTAAGTAAAAAAAAAAGAAGAAAGTCACTGTGTATTTCTCTGTTTGAGGAAGGGATCTGTATCTGCTTAATTTGCTGAGTCAGGAGCAGAGGGTGAAGCTAATTGGGTGTGTGGCTTAGGAGCTTAGGAGTACAAAAGCAGGTGTCCCCAGTTACAGCTTCCTGCTGTTAGTTTTTCACAGAGGAGAATTTTGCTTTCAGAGCAAATAACAACAGTCTGGAACTATAGCTTTCTTACTAATTGCACTCCTTCCTACCCCTCCACCCTCCCACCCTCCTAAGCCAGTTCTACTTTTATAGCCACTGGATTTGACTGACAACAGGAGCTTCCTGTTTGGTAGTAGAAAAGGAAGGATCACTGAGACACATTAGTTCCATCAACCTTGAAGGAACCTAAAAAATAGCTCTTTCTCCCCCCCCAGGCTGCTGGAGGTCTGAATCCAAGCACAGAAGAAGGAGACTACTGAAGACCACAGGAAGTTCCTGTCCCAGAACAGGAAGGGTGAGAGTTGTAAGGGCACATAGGCAGTAGGAAAGCAGGTGTAAAAATACACAGAGGGAGGAGACAGTAAACATACAAAGTAACAGGAGAGGGGACACAAAATAAGTCAAGATGGGAGTGGTGCAGTGCAATGGCTGTGGGGCAGCAGTGTTCCGGAAGACATTCTGGAGGCTGTGATGCCACCCTGTTTGCAGGCACCTCTCTGGTCTGAGGGAGGAGGTTGCCCGTCTCCAGGCTGACCTGGCTAGGATTTGTGAAACCTCTTCCCCCACCCAGGGACCACCAGGGCCACCACCACTACATCAGAGGTTGTCAAGAAAGAGGAGTGGTTGGACCAAGGTGGGCTCAGGGAGGGAGAGGGTGGTGGAACAGAGGTGCATCCCTCCAGCTGTACCTCTCCACAATTCATATGCTGTTCTGGCAAAGAGTGGTTCCTCTATGGAGGCACCTGCAGTGGAGACTAAGGAGGATGCTGGGAACCTTGACAAAGGAGACCCACAGGGGAAGGAAACAACTCCTGGTGGGGGACTCAATCATTAGGAGGGTAGAAGTGGGGGAGGAAGGGGATAGGGAAGTAAGGTGCCCACCTGGCACCACGGCTCAGAGGGACAGGAAGCGAATCCTCAGGATCGCGGGAGCAGCTGTACAAGGGAGGGAGCTGGATGTCATTGTCCACCTAGGGACAAATGACCTGACTGTGAATGGGATCAGAGCAGTTGAAGAGGAGTTTGTAGAGTTGGGGAGTGGCCTTAGACAAGTAGCATATACGGTAACCTTTTCGGAGGTGCTGCCTCTCTATGGCAAGGATGATGCTAGGGTATTCCGCACCATGGTATTCAATGAATGGTTGAAAAACTGTTTTTTGAAGCTCAGGGTTTTGGCTTCATTGGGGACTGGGGAGCCACCTGGAGGGATGCAGGCCTATACTGGTGCGATGGTCTGCATCTGTCTGGGGGGAGAACCAGGATCCTAGGTGATAGGTTTAAATGCTTCATTGGCAAGCATTTAAACTAGCCAAGGGGGGAGGCACTGAAAAGGAGCAGGGAAATCCCAGCCTCCCCCCCACAAAACACAGTAGTTAGAGAGGTAAACACCAAGGTAGAGAAGTCAGCAGGGAGCAGGACAGGGGTAAATGCAGAGAAAGGCAGTAAGGACAGGGATGGGGCTAAAAGGGATAAGGCCATCAAAAAAATGGAAGGTGATAAGTACCAGTGCCCGCAGTCTGTGGAACAAGCTCCCTGAACTAGTGGCCTTGATGCAAGAGGGATGCCTGGATATTGTGGCAGTCACTGAAACATGGTACACAGTGAACCATAACTGGGATGGCAACATACCAGGATACACAATCTACAGGAGGGACAGGGTGGGTAAAAGAGGAGGAGTAGTAGCTCTCTAAGGAAAGGGAAATGGCACCACAATCCGCATGGGGGTTGTGTACAGATCCCCATCTCAGGGGGAGGAAATGAACAAGGAAATGATAGAAGGCATCCTTAAAATGGCAGAAAAAGGGGAGATATTGTTGATGGGGGAACGGAATATGCCAGATGTTAACTGGAGTACCTTTGCTGCAGGCACATCCAAGAGCAGGGTCATTCTTGATGCCCTACAGGGGGGCATGCCTCAGACAGCTAGTGTTGAAACCCACTCGGGAGGGAGCAATCTTACACCTGGTACTCTCAAATTGGGAAGGAGAAAGGATCGCAGATTTAGAAGTGGGTAGCCATCTGGGAACAAGTGACCACCAAACAGTGTGGTTCACAATAAACAAAGCCATAGAGTCAAACAATACAAAAACAACAGTATTGGATTTTAGGAGGGCTGACTTTGGGAAAATGAGAGAGTGCCTCAGAAAAGCACTAACAAACAGGCAAAAAGGAGGGGTGGAGGAACAATGGGGAATAATCAAAACAGCCATCACAGAGGCAACAGGCCTTTGTGTGAAGCAAATCAACAAAACAAAATGAAGGAAAAAAAACACTATGGTTCTCAAAAGAGGTGACAGGGAAGGTTAAGGAGAAAAGGATAGCATTCAAGAAATATAAGGAAACAGAAGGAGCAGGACAGAGAACTTTATCAGTTAAAGCAGAAGGAGGCAGGGGAAGGCAGTCAGAATAGCAAAGGCACAAACTGAGGAAAAGATAGCCAACTCTGTTAAGAAGGGGGATAAAACCTTTTATAGGTACATTAGGGAGTGAAGAAAGACCAGGGGAAGGATACAGAGACTTAATAAAGGGGAAGGAATGTGGGCAGAGGGTGACAGTGAAAAAGCAGGGATACCGAACAAAAAATTCTGCTCAGTATTCACAGCGGAAAAGGAGGGGGAGGTACCTAAACCAAACAAGAGAAACACTCTGAATAGGAGGGTCGATACCAGTCCATTCACAGAAGAAAGGGTTTTGAAAGAACTCTCGAAACTGAGGGTGGACAAAGCAATGGGGCCTGATGGGATTCACCCAAGAATTCTAAAAGAACTAAGGGTAGAACTAGTAACGCCACTGACTACTCTCTTTAACTAATCATGGGAGGCTGGGGTGGCACCTGAGGACTGGAGGAGGGCAGATGTGATTCCACTTCACAAAAGTGGGTGCAGAGCAGAGGCAGAAAACTACAGACCAGTTAGTTTGACCTCAGTGGTAGGGAAAATGATGGGATCACTTCAGAAGGAAAGAATTGTTGAGTACCTAGAGGCCAGTGGGGCACAGGACCCAAGGCAGCATGGTTTCATAGCAGAAAGGTCACGTCAGACAAACCTAATAGATTTCTTTGACTGGGTGACCAAAGTAGTAGACCAGGGAGGGGCTATGGATATGGCCTACCTAGATTTTAGCAAGGCATCTGACACAGTCTCACACAAAAGATTAATATACAAGTTAGCCAGCCTTGGAGTGCATCCCAAGGTGGTAGCCTGGATAACAAGCATTTGTCAATGCCGAATGTTTGCTTGCTGGCATTGGCATTGGTAGTGTAGGAGTTAGAGAGCTGCATAATAGAAATGGCAGTCAAGTATTGAACTGAAGCCAACCCCACCACCACCCTGCAGAGACTGACAGGCATTGGGGTGTGCCTTTGGGTCATCAGGCATAACGGCCACGCCATTTCACCACACCCTATCCTGCAGACACCGACAAGTGTCACGGTGTGCCTTGGGGTCTTTGGCCCTCATGCTCACCCCACTCCATCAGGAAATACAGTAAGATGGGTGCTGTATAGGAGAATGGGGTGAACTTTGGGGCCGAAGAGTCCAAGGCACACCTCGATGCTTCTCACTGGCTGCAGGGTATGGAATGGTATGAGCATTACAGGCGAGAATCCCAAGTCACACCCCTGATGCCTGTCAATCTCTACAGGGTGGTGCGTTATGGTCAGAAACCCATATGCCTGTCAATACCAGCACAAGGAGGAGCACACCAGCAGAAATCTTAATCAAACAATAAATGTAATCACATATACAAAAAATGAAAATAAACTTGCTTGAGGTTAAAACTGCAAGGTGAGAACAAACTGAGCTGGACCTCATTATTTGGTTCAAACTTTCCACTGGTGTGCTTCTCCCTTGTGCTTGCTGTGAACTCTTTCAGGTCTCACCTGGATTTACCTGCGGTGCTCACTGCCCTTTTGCACCCCACCCCTGATATGCCTCTCAACCGGGGGGGGGGTATGGCACAACAGACTCTCTGTACAAATTTACCTACGGTGTTTGAGTACAGTACTTTTCCCAAGTCACAAAGGGAGGCAGTATAGCTTGGAGATTAGAATACTGAGCTATGAACCTAAAGATCCAGCAGACTTGGGTTCAAAACCCACAACTGCTCTAGCATACTGTGTTACACTGAGCTTGTCTGTCTGCTCCTGGGACACACCTGGAAATAAGCCTAGCCCCAGTGTGCTTTTCCAGGCCAAAATTTTTGAAAAAAAAAAAGTGCCTTTTTTAAGAACTTAGAGTGCTTGGAATAGCAAGAATGGGATAGTGACCGGAGTTGGCAAAGTAATATTTGGACCAGGGTGAATAAAGAAAGAGGTTATAAGCCAAGATGTTTATTGACACCCCAGTAAGGTCATTACCAGTAAAAATCTTACCACTCAACATTATAGCTATTATACTCAGAAAAAAAGATAAATGTTTTTAGATTGCTGAAACTGCATTCTCTATAGAACTACAGCAAAACTAGCTGCTTCCATCGTGGCCAATCCACTTTCTTACATTATTAATCTATCTCTTTCCATGGCCACAGTACCAACGCTGTGGAAAAAGGCTAGGATAGTTCCAATCTTTAAATCAGGAGATGCTTGCCAGCCTGAGAACTATAGGCCAGTGTCCATACTATCTCATATGAGCAAGATTATGGAGAAGGTTGTCTTCCAACAAATATCCGAATACCTTGAGAAGCAAAACCTTCTATCTAAAGGGCAGCATGACTTTAGAAAAGGATACAGTACGACCACGGCATTATCTCTTTTTACAGACCATGTACTTAGACAGGATGATTCAGGTCATCTCACAGGAGCAATATTCGTGGATCTAGCCAAAGCGTTTGATATGGTGGATCATCCGATACTCCTTCAAGTGCTGTATGCTCGCAGTTTCTCAGCCAACACAGCCAGGTGATTTCAAAGCTATCTGTCTGAACACAAATGGTCAGAATTGGGGATACTTTGTCCAAAACCCTAGACGTTCTCACAGGAGTACCCCAAGGGTCCATCCTGGGACTTCCGCTATACTATCTATCTGTTAATCCTTTGCTTAATGCACCCTCGACCAGTCAAAGGATCATGTATGCAGATGACCTAGTGCTGTTTTATAGTGATAGAAACTTAACAAATATCTCCTTAGTCCTACACAGTGACTTCCATACTGCTGCCCACTGATTTGAGAGTCACAGACTAGTGGTGAATGCAAAAAAAAAAAATATTTGCTGCTTGGCTCAAGGCAAAGAGTCAAGAGGGCATCATCTGCCAATCTGGCCTCTCTCAACATTGTGTCCTCAGACGGGGCTACCCTGGAGCAGGTGGAGGTTTTTAAGTACCTAGGGGTGTCTCTTGATACCTCACTCACCTTCTCCAAACACACTGAGCAGTTCATTAAGAAGATAAACCAGAAACTTGGAATCTGCCGTAGGCTCAAACACCTCTTCACACCCAAGGCAAAGTCCAAAATGGGGGGGGTGCCCTGCTACCCATCCTTACATACTGCTGCCCTATCATCTCCCTGCCCCCCCCACACACACTTCCTAGTCATTAGAAACATCATTCAATAACATCTGCCACTTTATCACACAGGCCCCACTTAGGACACATCACTGTTTACTGTACCAGACTTTGGGTTGGCTCCCTTAGCAGGCTCTCAGAAACCTTATGGCTGAGACCTCATCTGTAAGGCTCTCCCATGAAGGAACAAAAATCACCCCTATTGAACCCTTTAATCATTAAACAGAACTCTAGGATCTTGAGGTCCTCATCTAATAGGTGCTTGGAATGCAGCAGGACAGCCACTGACATGGGAAATAGAGCCTTCTCGTGGGCTGCAGCCAATTTTTGGAATGCTCTCCCGGATGAGATCCAAAATCTCCAGTCCCCCAACATCATCAAGAACCGCCTGAGAGAGACTAATGGCTGCTTAGTTCTTGAGCTCTGACTCCCCTCTGTCAACAATCCCTTTGCATCACCCACAAAGAAGATGTTGTCGCCAATGAAAGGCAAGAGAAATAAACCAGGGAAGCCTCCGGTCACACCGGCCCAAAAACTGAGGAGACTGATTGATATAGAAAGAGCAGGAAGCACGGATGACAACGAGATGCCTGAAGCTCTGACGCTGACAAGGCCTTACTCAGAAGCCCCTCATCTGGATCTAATTGAAACGATTCTCCAAATAGCCATAACGGTCTCTAAAATTGATCAAACCCTCACTGAATTTAGAGCTGACCTCAATAGGGTTGACCACAAAATGGAGCAATTAGCGCTGTGTATGACACAGGTCGTGGAACAGGGAGACAGGCATGATAGACTGCTATTGTACCTTCTGGCCCGGGATCGCGAATTAATGCACCGCCTCAATGGTTTGGAGGGTAGAAGCAGAAGGCAGAATGTGAGGGTCTATGGGGTCCCTGAGGGAGCAGAAGATAAGCATCCTAATGTCATCTCCTTTTTACAAGAACTGTTGCGGTCTGCCCTTGCACTTCCCCAGGACTTTAACTTAGCAATGGATCACGTCCATAGGTCCCCGGGGCCTAGACCCCCGTAGCGCTGAGGCGCGACCACACTCAATTATTGCATGACTCACTTCCTATCAGTCAAAAGAGGAGCTTCTATGCAAGGCCTGGCAGCAGGGGAACATACTATTCGATGGTCATAGAATTAATATTGACAACGATCACACGACTGCTGTACAGGAAGCCAGGAGGACACTGTGGCTGATACTTAAACAACTAAGGGCTCAAAACATAAAAGCTCAGCTCTATCCAGCCAGACTGAAGATCATCTCGGACCAAGGCACAAAATTATTCCAGGACCTGTTGTCAGCCACCCCTTACCTCCAGACTATGGGGATTACTGTCCATCTCTCACCAAAGAAAAACTAGAAAAGGACCTGCTCTCTTCAGCATGGACCGTCACCCAAAAGGGTATTTCTAAACTGGACACTACCCAAAAGCTTCCACACATCAACCTGCGTGCAGATCTCTTGGCCTTGATCCGAAGATACAAGGCATCATCGCAGATAGATAAAGGAGCAGCACACCTTCAGGAAGAGGCTGAGAGCTCATCTGCGATCAGTGACCCCACAGTAGAACAGGAAACCTGAGGCAGCCTGACTGGAATCACTCCATCTCCCCCCTTAAACAAGGTGACCCATCTTCGAGATGCTCCACGGTGCCCCCTTAGCCTCATTTTAACCCGATTCCTTCTCGGACTATAAGCTTGTGCCCCTTGGTCACTTGCAATTGTTTGCCTATTGACTGGAGGGCAGAGGAAAATCGTGTACGACTCAACCCATCCAGTCTTCCATGAGTACAACCTCGTGTGCGATCTAACTAAGGCCAAACTTATTTAGGTCTGCAGGACCGAGTGGGGGGCCAGGTGGGTGAGTACATGGGGGGGAAATGCTCGTGCTGGGACTCAGTCCACCATATTGAAGGCCCTGAGATCCTCTGCGCTGCTCTCCTTGGGGTCTTGTGAGACACTGGTGCAACATTTCATCCAGCGGCAATTACACCTGTAGCAGCAGCATTATTGCAATCTACTGTGACTGCACCTGCTCTTATGTGCCCCCTTATGTATTCTAAACTAAACCAGGACTCAGGGCTTACAGGGGGGGTGGGGTAGATTGCATAAAGAGGGTCATTGGTAATAGACGCAGTAATTCCTCTCTCCTAAGGGGCTGCTATCAATCTAAATGTTGGTGATTTAGAGAGGACTTTACCTGAAGGGGGGACTCAAATCATAGGTCTTGTTCATACTGTTCTTGCCAGGTAATGAAGGGATTGAACACTGGATAATATATATATATACATATAAATATATATATATATATATATATACACCAAGCAGGCTTAAAATGTCCTAGTGTTGATTACTTAATGTTAATGCCTTTCCTGTCATAAGAGGCTGTCCAAAATGTACGCAGGTTCTTTCACACAGAGTTTTATAAGGCTTATGCCTTCTTCAGTTCTATTAAGATGTTAGACATCCAACAGTTAATGTAGTTAATCACATTTAGCTTAGGTGATTGCAGCAAATATATGGAAATAGGATGAGGGAGGGTTTTGGGGAGCATGCCTCTATGACAGCCATACCTTCTGCTGATAAAAGGGCTAGCCTAACAAGGGGTAAAACCCAAAGGCTCAAGGGACAACTCACAACTTTTGAGTGCGCCGTCTTTCTGCTCACATATGCGAACGCCCTCTGGCTGGAAAAGATGCACCAGCCCCACCTTGGAAGAAAAGAGATTCCTACCTTGAACGGGAGGCCTCGGGGTATAAGACCTCTGATGCACAATGCATTCTGTAATTTTTTGGCCTTAACTCCTTGGCCTAAATGTATGGTTTTTATTTATTCTAGGGTGTTTGCCCTATTACAGCAAATGTATATAGGTTCTTAGATGATGTTTGTGTATTTGAAGTTTAATGGGTACTGGTACTTGAAGAAAACTTGGGGTTTTCAGATAGAGCAAGGTGATCTCCTCCCTCAACATCTGACAGAAGGTTTGATCCTAATGTACTCAAATGGCAAACCAATAGGCTAAAATCCATTCCTTTAATATTAATGGTTGCTCCAACCCCATAAAAAGGAAACAAGTTTTGAAATGTATTTCTACACAAAAATGTGAGGTGAGTTTCCTACAGGAGACTCACCTTTCCCCCACTAAGTGTTAAAGCTAAAGTCGAAGTCCCATCCCCATTTGTTCAACTCTTGATTAGAGTCAGGTAGGAAGAGAGGTGTAGCAATACTACTGGCTGCCTCCCTTTCTTTTGTGCAGGAAAAGGTGATCATTGATCCGGGGGCAAGGTACATTCTGGTGGTGGGCAGGGTACAGGATGAATGGGGGACCCTGGTTAATGTTTATGCCCCACCTGGCTCTCCCATCTCATTTTACTCATCTCTCTTCCAACTTGTGGTGGAAAAGACGAGTGGGGGTCCTAATAATGGGGGGGATTGGAACCTGGTCCTGGACAGAATGTTAGACACCACTTCCCATGTCCAGAACCCGGACTTTCGAAAGGCTCATGCCCTTAAAAAGGTCTTAGGTCAGATGGGACTAGTGGACATTTGGAGGGAGAGATACCCTAAGACAAAAGAGTATACTTGCTACTCCCCCAGATTTAAAATCTTCTCCCGACTGGATACATATTTTACTTTTTCTGCGAGTCTCTCCAGCTTTCCTTCTATGTGGATAGGCACTTCCACTATCTCTGACCATAGCCCGATTTTTCTCGAGGTCGCCCTTTCCCCTACCTAAAAAAACCACACACTGGAGATTAAACACATCCTTACTGAGAGATATGGAGGTTATAGAGAAACTCAAAAAACAAATTAAGGATACTATAGCCGAAAATACACCAGGGGTCACGCCCCAAATTTTATGGGATACCCTTAAAGCCACCATCAGAGGGAGACTGATTGCACTAGCCTCTCAAAAGAAAAAAGCCTGCATGCTTCAGCAACAGACTCTGATAACTCAAATAAGAGAGCTGGAGGCCTCACAGAAAATCAAGTGGGAGGGACATAGAGACTCCTAGATAAAAGAGCTTAGGGGGGACTTGCAGGACCTTCAAAAAGAGGAGATGGAGGGATCCTTGTTTTATCTGAAACAAAAATATTATGAGGGTGGCCCAAGGGCCACTAGGCTCTTAGCGTTTCACCTTCGACAATAGGCGGCCAGGGCTACTATTATGAAAGTAATCTTCCCACTTACAGGC
The DNA here is from genome assembly GCA_016271365.2 of Neoceratodus forsteri. NCBI lineage: Eukaryota > Metazoa > Chordata > Ceratodontiformes > Ceratodontidae > Neoceratodus > Neoceratodus forsteri. The sequence goes on along the minus strand of CM057456.1, from coordinate 1,099,610,488 downwards.
CATCTGGTAAATCAATCTGAACAAATCACAGAGGCCTTTGTCCATTACTATTCCAGGCTCTATGGCCCCCACAACTACTCAACTGATGAAGATAAATTTAAATATTTGGGTGCCCTTTCCCTCCCCACCCTCTCTCCTGAGAAGGGTCTGGCGCTGGCCAGACCAATCTCACAAAGGGAGATCCTAGACACCATTAGAGATCCCAAAACAGAGAAATGCCCAGGACCAGATGGCTTTAGTGCCGAATTTTATAAAGCCTTCAAGACTGAAGTGGTACCCCTGCTTTCAGATGTGTTCTCCGAAGTTTGGAGGGAGGGGAATGCACCCCCCCAAACGTGGCAGTATGCCACTATAACCTTAATAGATAGGGAGAATAAAGACCCTGCCCGATATGAATCCTACCGACCTATATCTCTCTCTCTCCTGAACTCAGACTATAAGATATTCACTTCTATTATAGCCTCCAGACTGAACTTGCTGCTTCCAGAACTGGTCAGACAAGATCAGACTGGTTTTGTCTCTGCCAGACAGGCCTCGGACAGTGTCCAATCTGCAGTAAATATTATTGATACCATCCATCGTACCCACCTTCCATCATGCCTCATGAGTCTAAACACCGAAAAGGCCTTTGACCTGGTCTCTTGGGCCTTCCTATTTTTGGTGCTTGAGCGGATGGGCTTCCCCCAAGCCTTTATAAACAGTATTAAGAGACTTTACAGTGGTCCACAGGCTTATGTAAGGGTGAATGGGGAGGCTCTCATCTAGATTCTGCCTACACAGAGGTACCCGGCAAGGATGCCCCCTCTCTTGCTGCTCTTCGCCCTATACATTGAGCCCCTAGCGGAGGCCATTCGCGCTTTGGATGCCATCAGTGGATTTGAGATGGGAGGCCAACAGAGAAAGGTGTCTCTGTATGCAGACGACATTCTGCTCTCTCTCTCTCCCACCTGGAGCAGACAATACCCCGTGTGTGGTCGACACTGGAGTTTGGGAAACATTCTGGGTACCTTCTTAACGAGACCAAAATGGAGCTACTCAGCTTTTACTACTCTCCCTCACAATTTATTTTAGATTTCCTTCCTCTAAATTGGAAAGCAGAAAAGATGAGATATTTGGGTATCTGGCTTGCCAAAAACAATTCTCAACTTTTTAAAGCAAATTATACTCTACTCATGAACCAAATTAAAAGGGACTTTGATAAGTGGGGCCTGATAAACTTGCCTAGATACTCGAGGATCCAGACAATTACCATGAATGTTCTTCCTAGATTCCTTTATCTTTTTCAGTGCCTCACAGTCTTTATCCATAAATCATATTTTCAAACCTGGCAGAGATTAATCTCTAAATTTGTTTGGAACAATAAAAGACCCAGGGTAAACATGAGGATTCTGCAGGCAAACAAATCCAAAGGGGGCAGATCCCTCCCAGATCTGGAGGATTATTATTTAGCTACTCAGCTGAAAAATGAAAATTACGTACCTACCGTAATTCTTGATCTTCTCTTGTATCTTCACCATTCATTACTGCTTGGGTTAAGCCGGAGGCGCGCACCCTTCTGGGAGTTTTTTTTGGAGTCGGCTCCGTGGCGCTGCCCTCGAGGGACTGACGTGCTGCGTCATGCGCGGAGGCCGCTTAGGTGCCGCAGACCTCCTCCATCTCAGTTTGCAGCCGGAGAGGCTAAAATAAAGGGTAAGAAAAAGAAAGCGAGGCAAGAGAGCTGAGGGATAGAAAAAGGAAAGGAAATAAACGAAAAAGGAATAAGCCGATGGAGAATAGACAGAGGAGAGAGAATTCCTACCCTAAGGGACTGCAGGGCCTTCTTTCCGGGGCGGCTCTAGGGGAGGAACAGAAAGAAGGAAAGGGAAGTAGAAGAAGAAGAAGAAGAGAGAAAGAGGCATGTTGAGAGGGAGAACAGTACCCATCGAGCATTGGTTGAGAAGCTTATAGGCTCGAAACTAACAAGGGAGCAAGAATCCCAGTTGCTAGGACTGAGGGGAGGTTCAACCGAACCACCTGAACAGATCCGAATGAGGGCAGACTCTCTGAACTCTCAACATGCCAAGTCCCTTCATCCTAGTTGAGGGCTCCTAGACTGCCCGGCAGAACCTGTTCGGGTAGAGCCCATCCAGGAAGGGACTAAGTCCCTTAGCACCTTGTTAAGTGCTAAACACAGTAGTGTATGGGAAAGACATACCTTCTCGAAGGCAGTTTTGTATGAAAGATAGAGTGGAACTCAATCAGACTCCCTAAGGCAAGGCAAACAGATGCTCAGAGCTGACAAGTTCAGTCAGTATCTAGAAGAGCTCGAAATAATACCTGCCAGGAGGATTCTAGACTTTGCCGAGTCCAAGTCAAAGCATGGCCATTTGGGCTGTGAAACTGCATAACCTGAAGAAGGTATTTAGGAATCGCACCCTAAGGGCGGTCAGAAAGAGTTCCCTCAGAAGTAGAGAAATACAACCATGCTCGTTCCTCTTTACCTTGAGGATAAAAGGGGATCCATTCACTAAGAACAGAAAACAGAAAGTTTTTGGGGTTTTTTTGGCATAAAGGCCAAGGGAAGGAAGAGGAACGAGACAGGAGGGGGAGACGCCACAGAAGGAGGCCACTGAGGGGAAGGTGGGTGGGTATCAGTAATAAATGGTGAAGATACAAGAGAAGATCAAGAATTACGGTAGGTACATAATTTTCATATCTTCCCTCGTCAGTCTTCACCATTCATTACTGCTTGTGTGAGTACCAAGCCCCCTCCCCCCTTAAAAAAAGGGGGGGAGTAGAACCCTGAGGGAACAAGACCCCCAGTTTCCTGTTGGTGAGAAAATGAAGGGGAAGACCCTGGGCTAATGCAGAGAGAAGCCTATGTGGGAGAAGAGCTAGGAGGTGCCCCCCCGAGGATGGGGAGTCGGAGGAAGCCCCTGCAGAAGTCTCCTAGCTCTGGAAGAAAAGAGACGGGTCCCCCGGAAGGCGAAGCGAATCACCCTACGCCGGCCCAGGGGTGACAACCTTGATAGATGAAGCCATGCCGTCCGCCTAATGCAGATCGCTGTCACCGCAAGCCTGGAAGCCACCTCACTGGCGTCATAAGATGCCCTTGCTTGGTGTCTTGCCAGCTCCAGGCCTATAGCGGAGAGGGCAATAGCCTGTCTGGTTTGCTCCATATCAGGCATTGATGCTAGGAGCTGGAGAGCATTGACCACAGATGCCTATTGTAGGCAGTGTGGTGAGCCTGATGTGACACAATGCAAGCCAATGCACGAGGAAGAGAACACTGCACCGCCCATCTGTGGGAATCCGAATCCGGTGGACGGTCGTGCACCAGGCGGCGCCCAGAAGGAGTCTCTAGGTATACCAAACCCGAGGACGGGTTGGGAAGGGTACCCAGGGATTCCGAAGGGGCACAATAACTTCATCGACAGTCTGCCGGGGCTGGAGAAGGGGCGGCTGGCGACTGCCAGGAACGGATAGACGCCTCCTGGAAGGGGATAGGCCAGGAAGATACCACCAGGTACTGGGCTGAATTCTCCAAGGAATTCCCGTGTCTCCCATTCAGTATTGTCTCGCCTAACATAGGAGATTCGAAGATCCCTCACCATCCTCGAAAGGAATCGCTGATATTCAGTGAAATCAGCGTCGGAGGAAATATGAGCCAGGGGTTCCTCTCCCTCAGAGGAGGGCGACGAGGATGATGGAGAGCTCGAATGTCCAGAGGATTCCTGCAGCGGTGGGGAGAGTCGAAAGACCCGCTCATGCATATACCTAACATATGAGGGGAAGGCCGCCGCAGAACCTCTGAACTGCTCCCAGGATAACGGACCCGTAGGACCAACATGGCCTGGAAGAGCAGGGGGTGGTTGCAGAGGTACTGGAAAAGGGCACCTGCGAAGAGGCAACTGACCTCTGCTAGGGCTCTGAAACCGGAGAATGGAGCCCGAGCTGGTGGGATTCGACAACAGACCAGGTCGCAAAATGGAACCGTGGGGATGCGAACCCTGGAAGAGCCCAGGAGGGGAACCTCCCCTGTGACGAACCTGGGACTGCATGGATCCAGAAGGGCAGTCCGCAGCAACGCCACCGGAGGGGACTCCGGGGCCCAAGAGGGGAAGGGGGGGCTCAGCGCTACGGCTCCTAGCCACCCTACGAGGGGTGGCCGGCAGAGACTGTGACGACCGACCCCCGCCCCTCGACCCCTCAGACTCCAAGAGAGCTCTCCTCCTTGACTCCAGCATTCTCCCACCCCAAGAGGTGGCAACAGCACCCGGAAGGGCAGCTGTCACGGACCCTCTAGGAGGGAGAGCCCCCCCAGCCCCCACCACATCGCCCCTCTGGGACCCGGGACCACCTCTAGCCCGAGGGTCCTATGAGGAGGACGAGAGTGGAGACAGCGGGAGGGACCCGCTGTGCCGCCTCACACCACGTGTTACCGGGGAACCGACCCCCGAGAGTCAGGGTGCCAGGATGGGTCCACATCCGAGTCATCGACCTCCGAAGAGGATGAGACCAGCAGAACCTCAATGCTGGCAACCCCGGGGGTCCCCGGAGGAATGGCGCCGCGAATGGCGCCGGTGCCAGGGACAGCGCCGGACGACCCTAGCCCACTCGCAACTGCCAGGCCCAGTCTTGACTCCCCGCTGCGCCAGTTAGGCCCACGCGCCCCCGGCGTCGGAACCAACCCGTGCCACCGGGAGTGTAAAACCGAGCCTGCGGCGCCATGAGCTGCCGCGGTCAGAGGCGGCGCTGCCTGACACGAGCCGCAAGCGGCACCGGGATCCCAAACGCTCGGAGGGCAGCGCCGAGGGTCCACCGTGCCAGGCCCAGCAGGCGCGGCCTCAACACTGGGGAGCCTGCACCTCAGAGGAGGTGACTCGCAGGTAGTGTCCCCGTCGCAGCCCCGGGAGGGACCACGACGTTCCCCCGACACCGCGTGAGAAGCTTCCTCTTCGGCAAGAGAAGAGGAGGAAGTCTCCTCCTCCGCAGACCGTATAGGCCCGGGAGGGGACCCGGAGGAAGGGCCTAGAGACCTTACCTGGGAATCCCTGGAGCGACGCCGTCCCCCGAAGGTCGGCGGGGCCTTGCCGAGCTTGAACGTGTGGACTTCGAGGACACGACGGTCCATGGAGAAACAGGCGTCGCAGCGTCCATGTCGTGGTTGGGTCCCAGGCAATGGAGACAGACATCATGCCGGTCCGAGACGGAGAAATGCCAGCCACAGGAGCACCGACGCATACGGGCACGGCCCGCCTTCAACTTACACTTTGCTCCCGAACCTGACATGATGCAAACTAAATAAGGCTAAAAAAAGGCAATAAAGCACTCGGCGCCGTAGATAGAAAAACAAGAACGGTCTTACCGGTACACGGCGTCGAGCGAGTCGCTGAGGAGAAAACGAGGAGTCTTGAGAATCAGAAAACCCGAAAATACTATTTCGCTACCACGCAGCAGGTGCAGCCTCGATGGCGGGAGAAACAGAACTGAGATAGAGGAGGAGTCTGCGGCACCTAACGGCCGCCCCTCGAGCATGATGCAGTACGTCGTCCTCGAGGGCGGCGCCATTGGAGCCGACTTCAAAAAAAAAAAAAAACTCCCGTAGCGGGTGCGTGCCTCCGGCTTAACCCAGGCAGTAATGAATGGTGAAGATTGACAAGGGAAGATTGGCCTTACACTGGGCCACCCCGACATTCACTTTCAATTGGAAGGAAATGGAGGAGGAGGAAATCAGGGTTTACTTTTAGAGACTACACATTTGAATTCCACTAACACAGCTATAACTCACCCACCCAAATTATTTATGGTAGTAAACACAATAAAAGCTATTCAGAGGGTCTGGCAAAAATGGAAGATGAGAGCATCCCTTTGGCCATTGTACCAACCAGCTAGAGACCCCACCTTCGCCCCTTCCTTACTTGATCATACCTTCAGGACTTGGGAGAAACTGGGCCTAGGTTACATAAAACAGTTCTTCAGGGGGAGATGCTTCAGAGCTTTGAGGACCTCAAAAATAAATCTGGCTTGCGTGACTCTGATCATTTTGGATACTTACAGATAAGAACTTGTATTAATAGATGTCAAAAGGCAGACCTGAGTTCACCTAGGCTCATACTGTTTATTGACTGTTTATGGTCGATTCTCTCCTCTCAGGCAACCAAGAGCCTAGTCTCAACAATCTACAAATCCTTAGCGGGATTAAAGAAGGATCCCCTAGAAAAAATTAGAGTGTTGGCAGAGAGAAGGTGGTATGGCCCAGAGGGAAATTAACTGGACCGCAGTGTTTCGTGTTGTCACAAGGATCACATGCTCCCCCCTCTGGCAAGAATTCAGCTGGAAGGTTAGGGCCCGCTACTTTCTTGCTCCCCAAATATTAAATAAAAGAGACCCAGTAGACATTCAACCTGCTGGAGGCAATGCGGGGAAGCTGTGGCGAGCCACCTGCATGTCTTCTGGCTATGCCCCGAGGTGGAGACCTTCTGGAAGAGTGTTATTACGGCCTTGGAGGCTCTCTTTGCCTTTGGTGCCCCCTTAGACTGGCCTAATGTGATTCTTGGAGACCCCCCGGAGGGCTTAAATAATGTTGATTCAATTTACCTATGGGCCGTCCTCCTTACAGCTGCACATAAGGCCATCACCCGTCTGTGGCTAAAAACTGAGTCCCCGACCGTACACACTTGGATACAGGTGGTGCAGAACATAGCGGAACTTGAGGAGTTATCATTTAAGATTAACCAAAAAATACAAACTTATGTCCAAAGATGGACAAGATGGCACCTGTGGCTGGACTCCGGCTATCAGCCGACCTCTTAGATCCCTTAACTGAGGAGTCACCCTTGCCTTGTCCCCCCCCCCCTTTTTTTTTAGTGTGGAGAGATCCTATCTGGTTTGCAGAGCTCCAGATGAGGTATGTGCTGAGTTATTCATAATTGGAGCTAGAGTTAGCCAGAACAAAATGTACCGAATAATTCTATATAAGTAATAATATGAAGGATGTGAAAGAAGAGAGTGGTAGACTTGTAATGTATGTAAATCTGTAACCCAATTGATGTTAATAAACTTCAATTAAAAAAAAAACACCTGAGAGAATCATTAATAATGGACTGAATATGCAAATGCTAACAATGAATCAATATCTCATTGTACCAATCATGCACTTATTTAGAATGTTAGGTACTTTGTGTTCACTGACTACTGCATTTATTGTAACTGTTCTAATTGTCTTGTATTGTTTTTCTTCCTAGGTTGGAAAATAATGTATACTATGTACCTCCATAAATACTTAAGATGTTCCGCGTTAACTGTACCGCTTTTCTCTGTTGAAAGACATAGCTCTGTGAATTATTGTTACTGTCTGTACGTGCCCTGTAAATGGCCCATGTCATGCCTGTTAATGGTCCCTCAGAGCAGTGCATTTACCCGGTTAACAAATACATAAATAAATAAATGTCTGAGAGAAAAAAAGGAAATGTTAGGCTGTTTCTCCCAGATACACTGTAGCTCTTGTCCTAGCCAATCAGTACACTGGGATTAGCATACAGTTGCATTACTGAATCAGCTGTATGGCTATTGCAGAATAACAGGACAGTAGTTTTGTGTTCCGATTGGTTGAGTGAGAGCTCCTTCTCAGTAAAGTTAAGTGATAGCATTCAGTTAGCTGGAGTATATGAAGGCATAACCAGCTGATGTAGGTGATTAAATGCCAAGGCTGAAGGCAGAGGTGGTGGGGCAAAAACAGTGGTGAGCTTCAAGCATGCTTGGGATTGGCACAAAGCAATCTTGGCAGAAAGCGGTGGGGGGGGGAGTTGTGGGACATTAGGTATGGCATTCAGTGCCTGCATAGGCATGGACAAAAATGGTTGGCGTTCAGAGCGAAGGTCCTGAACTTCAGGAGGTCAGATTTCAAACAAAATGGGTGAATGCCTCACAGATGACCTAGTGGGCCAAATTAAGAGATGGCATAATGAAGACAACAAAGTTTTGCACAAAAGAAGTGTACAAAAACAGGAAGAAAAGACAACTATGGTTCTCGAGGGAAGTGACTGAGAAGGTAAAAGTTAAAAAGGTGGCATTCAGGAGGTACAAGGAAATGCAGAAGGAAGAGGATAGGAAGGTGTACCAGGAAAAGCAGATAGAAGCCGGGAAAGTGGTGAGGAGCGCAAAGGTGCAAACAGCAGAAAGGCTAACCAAAGGGGTCAAAACCTTTTTTAGATACATAAACGAAAAGAAGACAAGGAAAGGGATTGTGAGGAGGAAGGGCAAGGGAAGATGGTGCAGAGGAGGATCAGGAAAAAGTAGATATCCTGAACAATACATCTGCTCAGTCTTCACAGTGGAGGGAGAGGAAGATGGACCATACAGCAGTGATCAGCAGGACAGTTAGGGTATAGTTGAGTGGAGGGCGGTGGCATCAGCTCTCTGATAGGGACATTGCACAGCTGCTGCCGTGCCTCTGCGGTCTTGGGGGGGGGTACCACATGCCTGGCACCATGGGGGGGGCAGGGACCCAGCAGGCACCACACTACTGATGTCTCCAGGTGTTGCGAGGGGCATGTGATACCATGGGTAGGCGGCAACACCATGGGGCACAGGTGGAGACACCCAGGGGGCATAGATTCCCTCCCACCCAGTGATGACTCTGGGGGTGGTACACATGCCATTAGATCAGCCCCAGGCTGGTCCGTCACAGAATATGCGCCCTGTGGAGGGGGGGGGGCCTGAATCACAACATAGAGGTTACTGCAGCTTGCATCTGCTGCAAGCCCCCTAGCACCATGCTGCACCCTCCAGCCATGTGCATGGCTAGTGTAGGACCTGCTCACCGCAAGTGGTCCCAAGGTTGCCACAGCCTGTGTACCTGAATCGTAGACGGTGCAGTTTTTCTCCCAAGGTGCCCCTTGCGTGAATTCCATTTGCTGCAGGCACCGTGCATCACTGCTTCAGCTTTGTGAATTAGGCCCCCTGTTTCCAACCATTACATGCATACTCATACCACTGAACAGCATGTCCCTCATTATGAGGGATGCCCCTCATTTTAACCCTTAAAATTGCTCTGTCCCACATGGAAAAGGTGCTGCCTTCATAGTGAAAACCATGTAAACTCATACATCAACACAGAAATTCATAATATTTTAAGATGCTAAATCAAAATTAAACTCTGCATAATTCTTGAGGGCAGTGGTTTCCACAGTACAACAATCAGCAGTGTCAACTGGGGTAGCCAGAAGCTGCAATCAAGGCCCCTACAGTTTCTTTGCAACCCTTTTGATGTCCACTGCAACCCCTAGGACCCCCAAGACCAAGATTTCCCTAGCATTTATTTATGTAAGATGTTATGGGTGTACAAGCCTTGCAACTCCTATGATTCTGCTGAATGGGACTTTGCAGACCCTACGATTCTGGTGAAATTATACTATTGGAAACACTGTATCCCATTTTGAGTGTCCCTGTCCCTCATTTCAGTGGCAAAACTGCCTACTATTTACTTATTTATTTGAAATGTGTTATAACAAGGTAAGCAAACAAGAGTCCAAAATGTGCTCCTTTCCAGTTGCGACCATGGGCAGGGGATCAGGAATCCAATACAACCAATCCAATGTATATGCGAAGTCATCAAATGCACAGGAACGACAATACATACAAAGTCACCAAATTTACACAATGCATTTGACTTAGAAAGAGGCAGGGACTGCTCACTTGCACCTCAGTTTCATAGTTTTTTTTTTTAACTTTTGGGGTTGGTGTATGACAGTGGAAGGGTGCTGTGTTGTGAGAGTGAGTGTCCCACTTTTGGGGTTGGCACAAGAAGGAGGGAGGGTGTAGTGAAGTGAGAGTGACTGGTGGCGCGAGGACCTGGAGGAGAGGCCATGCCACGCTATCACACACTGCCCGGCAGGGACCGCTCGCCCGCGCCACTGCTGCTGAGCTCACATATCCTGAGATGGACCCTGGCAGGCAGCAGCTCCGAAGTCTATTTACCACCAGCCAGTTCAAGGAGTAAGTACCGATATATGTTGATGCAATTGCCTTGCAGATTTTGTTTTCTGCGCTCTTTTTATTGGACACTGAGATTCCCTGATGAAGATACAAAGGCAGCTTGGGGGGTTGGTGCAAAAGTTATGTTAAGGAGTCTGTGCAAAAATGCCATTAGTTGGAGACACCTGTGTACAAACTAAAGGACACAGAGAGTGACATTCTAACAGATGGTCACTGATGGGAGGGGGGCAACCTTTGTGTCAGGGATGAATTTTGACTGCTTTAAACGCCGGTATAGCAAGTTTACAAAAACTTGTCAGCTGGACATCCTGGACAGACTGCTCAGTTTCTCACCTAAGTCTCAAATTTCCTTCTGTACACCTAGCACCTAGCACCTTGGGAGGGAGGTGAGCACTACTCCCTTCACAAAAGAAAGGGTCCTACAAGAGCTTGCTAAGCTCAGGGTGGATAAGGCAATGGGACCTGATGGCATACATCCCAGGGTACTTAAGGAGCTAAAGGTGGAATTAGAGCCATTAGCAGAACTGTTTAGTGAGTCTCTGAGCACAGGAGAGGTCCCAGAAGACTGGAGAAGGGCTCATGTGATCCCACTCCACAACAGTGGTAGCAGGGAGAGGCAGGGAACTACAGACCAGTCAGTCTTACCTCAGTAGTGGGTAGGATTATGGAGGCATTCCTGAAGGAAAGGATAGTGCAACACCTGGAATCCATAGGGGCACAGGATCCAAGACAGCATGGGTTTATAAAGGAAGGTCCCACAACCAATCTCATAGATTTCTTTTGACTGGGTAACCAGAGTGGTGGACCAAGGGAGCAGTTGATGTAGCCTACCTTGACTTCAGCAAAGCTTTTGACACTGTTCCACATAGAAGATTGATAAATAAGCTGGGTAGGCTCGGGTGGGTCAGAAGTTGGTCAACTGGGTGGCAAACTGGTTGACAGGCAGAAAACAGAGAGTGGTGGTAAATGGTATAAAGTCAGAAGAGATGCAAGTCATAAGTGAGTGACCTAGGGATCAGTCCTGGGGCCAGTCCTCTTCAACATCTTCATTAGTGACCTTGCAGATGGACTAGAGGGTAAGGCTTGTCTGTTTGCAGATGACACCAAGATCTGCAACAGAGTAGATGATCAGATGGGGTGGGCAGAATGAGAAGAGATCTGGATAAACTAGCAAAATGGTCAGAAGAGTGGCAACTGGAGTTTAATGCAAAGAAGCGCAAGATCATGCACATAGGGAAGAGAAACCCTGAAGCCACCTATAGGCTGGGAGGGGAGTTGCTAGCAGTCACAAAGGAGGAGAGAGACTTGGGCATCATCATCATCACTGATGACCTGAAATCATCCAAGCTGACCTCTAAAGCAGTAGGTAAGGCTAGGTGGGTGTTAGGGTGTATTAGTAGGGGTATCACAAGTCGTAAGAGGGAGGTAATAATCCCTCTTTACAAGACACTGGTTAGGGCCCATCTGGAGTACTGCGTGCAGTATTGGAGGCCACACTTCACAAGGATATTAACCAAATTGAGGCAGTCCAGAGAAAGGCAACAAAATGGTGCAGGGACTGCACTAGAAGACATATGAGGACAGATTAACAGAGCTCAATATGTATACCCTTGAGCAAAGGAGGAGAGAGGTGATATGATCGAGGCATTCAAACACCTTAAGGGCATTAACAAGGTGAAAGAGTCTAACATGTTTAAATATAAGAAAAATAGCAGGACAAGAGGACACAGCATGAGATTAGAGGGGGGCCGATTAAGGGGGAATGTGAGGAAATTATTTTTCACAGAAAGGGTGGTCGATGCATGGAATGGCCTACCTCAAGAAGTGGTGGCTATGAATACAGTGCAGAGCTTCAAACAGGCATGGGATAGGCATAAGGGAGCAATACAAATGAGTATGAATAGATAGGCCACTGACAGAGCAAAGGCCGATGGCACATTTATAAGGTAGAAAAAGAAATGGGCAGACTGGATGGGCCTTGCGGTCCTTATCTGCCATCAACTTTTATGTATGTTTCTATGTTATGTAGCAGCTCAGAAGTGTTTTAACTTAATGAAAGTGATTATGAATGTATGAACTAATTCTGCAGTGCTGTTTAAATTTAAACCGAGGACCTCAGTTGCTGCCGCACAGCGGGGTGCCAAAGGTGCAGTCACAAAACGGTGGAGCGCATGAGCACGCGTCTTATTGCTGCTCACTGAAGCGGAGTGCTCCCTTTCAACTGTACGGCACTGCATTTTCAACTGCTGTCATAGACAGCTGCAGCATTCATTGGTGAACTGTGGCCGTGCCTGCAAACACACTGACTGAATTGGAAGACAAGGTGCCACACCTACGAAGACTCGGACGATGGCACTACGTTTCTTGCACATGCGTGTAAGCAAACATAAAAACTGGCTCGACAACTGGACACAAAGGGTAATAGTAAACGGAGTCCACAGTGAAGAAAGGAGGGTAACTAGCTGGGTACAGCAGGGTTCGGTACTAGGACCGGTCCTATTTAATGTCTTTATAAGTGACATTGGAGAACACTTGGAAGGAAAAGTATGTCTCTTTGCAGATGACACAAAGATCTGCAACAGGGTTGATACACAAGGTGGGGTGGAAAGGATGAAAAGGGACTTGGCAAGGTTGGAGGAATGGTCAAATATATGGGAGGTCAGATTCAGTGCAAATAAGTGCAAGGTAATGCTTCTGGGAAACAAAAACCCAGGGGAAGAGTACACAATGGGGGGTGAGATAATAACAAAAATCGAAAGAGACCTAGGAGTAATTATATCAGATGACCTTAAGGTTGGCAAGCAATGTGAGAAGGCAGTAAGGAGGGCTGGGGGGATACTGGGATGCATAGGGAGAGGCATCAACAATAGAAAACAGGAAGTTGTTATCCCTCTGTACAGACAGTTGGTGAGACCCCATCTGAAGTACTGCATGCAATTCAGGAGACCCCATCTCTGCATAGACAGAGTGGAGGCTGTTTAGAGGAGGGCAACCAAAATGGTGCAGAATCTGCACCAGAAGACATATGAGGAGAGACTAAAGCAGCTTAATATGTATACCCTTGAGGAAAGGAGGGAGAGGGGGAACATGATAGAAACTTAAGTATCTCATGAGAATTAACAAAGTACAAGAGGGTAGCATCTTTCAGAAAAAGAGATGTGCAAGAAGAAAAAAATTATTCACCATAGTAATGTTGTTTCTTCTAATGAAGTCTTGCTGTATTCAGACATAATGCAGTTAGCCCCAGCACTTGAACTGCCCCGGAGAGGAAAGAGTTAACTCTATGCAGAAGCATAGAACATTGAGTTCAAGCTCGGTTTTCAAACCTGTGCCTGTGGTACTTCCCAGTGTAACCGTCAGATTTTTATGAGCTAACTAACTAGTAACTAAAGTATGGAAATTGTTCAAATATAGCCAAAGGGCAAAATATATCTTCTTGGGCCCCAAAAGACTCAAGTCGAGAACCCAAGAAGGAAAGGTAGTGACAATATTTAGTAAAACACCAGAAAAAATAAAAATAACTTCTACACCACCCAAGAGGGCGGGTACAAGGTACACCCCTGAGGTGCAACACTGTACCTGCCAGCCCAATTCCCAAAACCAGGTTCTGAGAGGGGAGGTGGAGGGGGAAGTCTGAATACAGCAAGACTCCATTAGAAGAAAAAACATTACTATGGTGAGTAATTTTTTCTTCAAACATCATGAAGTCTTGCTGTATTCAGACATAATGCGGACTACCAAGCAGTTCCCTATGGAGGAGGGAATGCAGAACCTACTTTGGGAAGAGGCTCTGCAGTACTGCTGTACCAAACCTAGCATCACTCCTAGCCTGGATGTCCAGGGAGTAATGCTTGGTGAAAGTATGTACAGTACTGTTTTCCAGGTGGCTGCTTTACAGATCTCTAACAAAGGTACATCTCTGGCTGCAGCTAGAGAAGCAGCTGTACCCCTGGTCGAGTGAGCTCTCAGGCCTGAAGGGGGTGTCCTACCCAACTTGTCATAACAAAATTGTATACAAGAAACAATCCACCTGGCAATAGTTCTCTTAGTGGCAGACTTACCCTTTCCCACTTCACCATAAGTGAGAAACAATTGAAGACAGTCATTTCTATGTGCCTTAGTATGCTCGATGTAGTAGCTAAGGGCCCTCTTAACATCCATACTGTGTAACCTTCTTTCACCTGAAGAAGAATGGTCAGTGAAAAACACAGGGAGAGATATAGACTGGTTCAGATGAAAATCTGAAACCACTTTGGGCAAGAACCTCCTGTTGGTTCTGAGGACTACTTTGTCCCTATGGAAGGAGATGAAGTCAGGTTCCACTGACAGAGCCCATAACTCACTAATCCGCCTGGCAGAAGTAATAGCTACCAGGAACACAGTTTTTCAGGTCAAGTACTTCAATTCGGCCGAAGTCAGAGGTTCAAAGGGTGGCTGAATTAGCTGAGCTATGCAGACACTAAGATCCCAAGGCGGAGTGGGCTCCCTAAAGGGAGGATTAATGTGAACTAGACCTTTGAAAAACTTTCTGAAAACAGGATGAGATGCCAGGGAAGAGCCCTTCCCTGCTGAGAGGAATGCAGAGACAGCTGCTAGATGAACCTTCAGAGTGGCAGGCCTAAGGCCTAAACCATTGAGATGAACTAGATACAAGAAGGTTGTGGAAATGTCTGCAGAATCAGGCAGGATGCCTTTTTGAGAGCACCAAATACTGAACCTTTTCCATTTGGAGTTGTAAGTTTTTCTAGTGGAAGGTTTCCTAAAGACCTTCAGAATATCCAGAACTCCCTGAGAAAGATGTAGAGCTGCATATTCTAACTCTTCAAGAGCCAGGCCTTGAGATGGAGAGACTGGTGATTGGGGTACCAGATCCGCCCCTGGGAGGAGGACAGGAGATTGTATGTCCTGGGCAGAGACAGGAGACGTGACACTGACAAGGACAGCAGTAGAGGATACCAAGGCTGTCTGGCCCAATCTGGAGCCACTAGTATAACTATGCAGGGTTGAGTCCTGTTCTTGATCAGAACTCTGAACAGCAGAGGGAAGGGAGGGATGGCACAGAGAAACCTGCCCTTCCAGTCCAAAAATAGAGCATCCTGGGGAACTCTCCCCAGGACTGGAGGTCTGCAACAAAACAGAGGAAGTTGATGATTGTCCGGTGCTGCAAAGAGATCTATCTCTGGAGTGCCCCACCTGGAGAAGATGACCTTCAGTATGTGAGGATCCAGGGACCATTTGTGGTGTCCCTGTGAAATTCTGCTCAGAGCATCTGTTAGTATGTTGTCCTTCCTTGGAAGGTGAACTGCTACCAGAGAAGTCTGAAGAGACTAGGCCAGAGACCACAGCTTCATGGCTTCTGTGCACAAGGCCGAGGACTGAGTGCCTCCCTGCTTGCTGATGTACCACATTGCAGTGGTGGTGTCCGTTCTGACTTGGACCGCCTTGCCCTTGGCTGAATCCGAGAAGCTCTGCAGGGCTAGGAAAACTGCCCTGAGTTCCAGGAGATTGATATGAAGGAGAGACTCCTGTGGAGATCAGATCCCTTGAGCTGTCAGGGTTCCCAGGTGGGCTCCCCAACCTAGGAGAGAAGCATCCATAGTTAAAACTACTGATGGGACTTGAGGGAGAAATGGAACCCCTTGTCTGAGGTTGTCCTGGTCCAGCCACCACTGGAGAGCTTGGACCAGATTCTGAGTTGCTGGAAATCAGTTTGGTAAGTGAATCCTTCTTTTGAGACCAAAAAGACCTCAGATGAAACTGAATGTCACTCATCTGGAACTTTGCTCCCTGCACCACTGCCGTGGAAGCTGCCATATGGCCCAGGAGCTGGAGGAACTGTCTTGCTGGGCGGGAGACCTGAGGTCGAAAGGAGTAAGCGAGATCCACTACGGCCTTTACCCATGCCAGGGGAAGGAACGTTTTTGCTTGTACAGTGTCCAACTCTATGCCTATAAAGGTGAAAAGTTGAACTGGTTCAAGTACAGACTTTGGAAGATTGAGAAAAAAACCCAAGGAGCTGAGTAGGTCCTGGGTAGTTTGAAGAGCTGACTTGATCTGTAAATGAGACAGACCCACTAACAGCTAGTCATCCAGATACGGAAAGATGGTGATACCCTGTCTTCTGAGGTAAGCCACCACTACGGCAAGGCACTACGAACTTGAGGTATTTTCTGTGGGAGCACCTGATAGGAATATGGAAGTAGGCATCCTTGAGGTCCAGAGATATTAGCCAATCCCCTGGCCTTAGAGAGAGAAGGATTATTCCCAGAGTTACCATTTTGAATTTGGGCTTTGAAATGTGTTTGTTCAGATACCTTAGGTCTAGGATGGGTCGCCACTCCCCTGTTTTCTTTGGGGTAAGGAAGTACCTGGAATACAATCCTTTTCCCTTGTGCTGAGTAGGAACCTTCTCTATAGCTCTGAAAAGCTAGAGAGAAACCTCTGCCTCTAGGGCAAGGGTTTCTGAGACTGATGCAGGTGGAAAGACTTAGCCCTTCTTTTTGGAAATTTTTTTTGAAGTAGAGAGCCAGTCCCTGGCTTACTACTTCCAGGACCCACTTGTCTGAAGTCACAGACTTCCAGGCCTGGAAGTAGTAAGCCAGCCTGCCTCCTACTGGAAATGGGGAGTTGGCCCGGACTGATACATCAGGTTGTCTGCTTGGCAGGAGCCTTAGACTGAGAGGAGGAGGAAGCAGCCCTGCTCATCCCCCTCCTACCCCTCCCTCTGAAGAACCCCCTCTGTGGGAAGGGAGAGAAGGCCTGGGCTTGGTAAAAAGGCCTTAGACTGCTGCTTGTGTGGAGTGGCCTGCCTTTCCTTGGCCTATGCACTCCTGTACATGGTCCTATATTCATCCATTTTCTTCATGTAAGCCTTTGTCTGCTCCCCAAACAGAGTTACCTACTACAGGAAAACCCATGGCCTTAGTCTGGGTATCCTGTGAAAGGCTAGTACATCTGAGCCAAACATGTCTTCTGAGAGACACAGATGTAGCCATGACTCTAGATGCCACATCATTGGAGTCCACAGCAGCATGAAATTGCATTTTGGATGCCTCAGTTCCATCAGCAGCCACCACCTCCAGCTCCTTGGCTAGCTGGGGAGAAGCCTGTTTAGCCAGTTCCAGAACAGTGTCCCATCTGGATTTCTGGTACCTGGCTGTGTAGAGCCATATAAGTAGCCTGCCTGAGTCCCAAAGAGGATGCCAAATACTGTTTTTGGCCATGGCATCCACTTTCCTGGAGTCCTTATCCGGGGGTGAGCCAAAGGAATGTTAGCCCTGTCACAGGCTGCAGCCTGCACTACCCCAACATAGCTGCAATGACTATAAAGGAACTCTGCAGCTGAGCCTGATAACAAATACCTCCTGTCCGTTCTCTTATCCACTGGAGGTACTGAATTAGGGGTTTGCAAAATGTTGTGTCTGTTTCCCCAAAGAATTATGAATATGAAAAGGAATAGACAGTTTTTTGGACTCTGGGATGTCCATAATTTCCACAAAATCAGGCTCTTCATCCTCCTCTGCTGCTTCAACCAAGGGAAGCTTCAGGGTTTGTGCCACCTTTTTGTAGAACAAAAAGTGTGAAGGGGACTCAGAGCCTGGGAGGAGAGACACCTGAGGGCCTGTCTGGGGAGATGTCCTGTTCAATGGGCACATTCAGCCCCCCTTCATCATCATCATCATCACTGGGATAGTCTTCATCTCCCTCCCACTCCTCATGATAAGCATCTGGGTCATAATCCGGAGGAGATGGATCAGACCAAACTGAGCTCCAAACCGGCAGTATCGGTTCAGATGGAACCGGTCTAAGTGCTTGGACAATACTAATCACTTTGGCTATTTCATCCACGGTTGGAGAGTGGGATACAGGATCCGAACCGACAGATTTGCGCTTTTTCTTTGACGGAACCAACCCCTCGGGGTCGGCTCTCCTTTTGCCCGAAGAGGTATTGCTAGGTCAGTAGGCACCTCGTCAGGTTCGGCCGCAACCGAACTGGGCTGGCCATCCGGATCTACGGACTTCTGGCCTCCCTTTCCTTCAGCTGACTCAGTCTTTTATCTAGAGTTGTTTTAGGAAAGTTCTTACATATTTGACAGTCTGACTTGAGGTGGTCAAACCCCAGACAATAAACACAGATGAGGTCGGGGTCGGCCTTAGCAAAGGCCTCCCCACACTCAGTACAGAGTTGAAACCCAGTAGGACCAGTTTTCTTCTTGGGTTTCTCAGACATGGCCAACCTAACAAATTACCCTATAGGAGCTTTCAAGCCAGGTAATAAATCAACCGATCGGTTACAAACTATGTTATGGGCTTTTTAAAAGAACCAACAAAAGTCCGGTTCTTTTTAAACCGATCGGTACCGGAACACCACACTAATCCCAGAAAAAGGAATTTTACGAAGTCGGTTCCAAACCGGACCGACCGGAAAGAAACCGAAGAAAGACAATTTCCACTCTTTTTAGCAAAATAAAACACAGTCACTACCTATCTACATACTACCTGTACCGTAGACAGAAGCTGGAAATCCGAAAATAACAAAAATATGCAGTTTAAACCGAACGTTTTATTTTTCTTTTACTGAACCGAACAGAGGAAATCTCCAGAGCAACTTCACTGTTAGGCGGTGTAAAGAATCTGACAGTTACACTGGGAAGTACCACAGACAGGTTTGAAAACCGAGCTCGAGCTCAACGTTCTATGCTTCTGCATAGAGTTAACTCTTTCTTGTCTGGGGCAGTTCAAGTGCTGGGGCTAACTGCATTATGTCTGAATACAGCAAGACTTCATGTTGTTTGAACAAGGGGGCACAATTTGGAGATAGAGGGGGAATAGCTCAGAGGTAATGTTAGAAAGTATATTTTCACAGAGAGGGTTGTGGATGCATGGAACAGCCTTCCTGAGGAAGCTGTGGTGTCAGGCATAGTGGGAGAATTCAAGAATGCATGGGACAGAAATAAGACAATTCTAGTCGGGGGTAGAAGGAAGTAAGCTGTTTAACTAGAATCTGCAGCTTATCCATCAGGTAGGGAAATGGGCAGACTAGGTGGGCCAAGCGGTCCTTATCTGCCATCAAATTCCATGTTTCTATGTTTATGTTAGAGAGAGGCTGAGCGAGAGCAGTGAGAGGTCGAATGAGAACAGCAAGAAGCCGAATGAGAGGAGAGAGAGCTCCAGAGGAAACATGAACTGGAGAAGCTACAACTCCCAAGACCAGCGCCAGAGCAGGTAAGTAGCCTAGGGTTAACTGGGACTCCAGGACTGGGTTACATATTAAGTTCTAAACTGATAGCTGAATTTAAAGAGGGGGAAAATATGGATGTCTTTTTAAATTCTTTTGAAAAGTATGTATTCAGGCAAATATTCCTAGTGTCCTGGAGCTTCCAGCTATCCTCGTTACCCACCAGGAAAGCTCGGGATGCATTGGGTCAAATGGACAATGAGGACAGTAATGATTATAGTAAACTTAAAGCTGCCCTGCTAAAAAACTATAATTTAACAGCAGAGGCATACAGAGTTAAATTCCATAAGCTCAGAAGAAGCCCTGACATGAGCTATGAGGAGCTAGCCACTAAACAACATCAGTTTTTAAAACATTGGTGGGAAGGGATTGCAGCAAACTCTGTAGAGAAAATTGAAAATGTTGTACTCTTAGATCAGTTTTTTTAGGCATGCCCAGCAGAGTTGAAAACTTGGTAAAAGGACTGAAACCCAAAAACAGTGCAAGAGGTTGCTGAACTCTCGGACCACTATGCCAGGAGCAGATCTGCTCTGAGAGGGAATGGGGCGGGCATGGCAGTGCAGAAAGGGAAAAGCACGCCTTCAGGACAGCTAAAACCTTCCCTGCCTCCATGGAAACCAGGTGACCCCAGGTTACAAAGAAAAGATTTGCCTGAAAAAAGAAATGAATATTGGGTTTGCAAAGAACCTGGACTTATTGCCAGGCAGTGTCCAAAAAGGGCACAGTGCACAAAGTCGTGCTAGGAAAGAAGTGGGTTGTTTGTGTCCCTGAAAGCATGCCAGTAAACATGAGGGAACACATACACCCAGTCACTGTGAATGGGGTACAGACCCATGGGTTAAAGGACACGGGGGCATCCCTGATGTTGGTAAAAGGGGATTTGGTAGAGCCTGATCAGCTTATACCCAATCAATTTGTTACTGTACGGGGATTCGCTGGGGAGAAGAAAACGCTGCCCCTTGATAGTGTTCTCCTGGACTGGGGTGAGACAGGGGAGACCGTGCAAAAAGTTGTAGTTTCAGAAAATCTTGCTTTAGATGTAATTATCGGCAGCAATCTCCAGTAGGGGATGGTGTGTGCAGTTACCAGCAGCCAAGTAGCAAAGGTACATTGTAGTTCCCTGGACCCCATAGAAGCCTCTGTGGAAAACACTGGGAGGCTGGCTCCCCAGCCTGTGTCTCCTGATATGGAGAATAGTAAAAGGGGGGTAGAAGTTCCCCAGGTAGCAGTTAACAGGACAGCTACAGAGGGTTACTCAAAGGAAGGAGGTGTAAACCATAGTTAGAGGGTTAGGGATGACAGTGACCCTGAATGCCCTGATGCTAGAGCTAGGGACCCTAGTTTAGAAACTGGAGGGGACCTCTCCCATGCCTTGGGAATGTGTAAGGATTTTGTAGCTGCTCAGAAAAAATCACCCTAGTTTAGAGAAGCTGAGGGCTTGGGCAGACTCTGATACAGCACAGGGAGGTGACGGGAAACATAGTTTATTGGGACAATGGACTGCTGTATAAGCAGGATGTAAGGACAGAGGGAGGGGTGATGGGCAGGCAGCTTGTCATTCTCCTGGGGTACCATAAGCAGTTGCTCAAGACTGCACATGATATTCCCATGTCTGGTCATCTGGGAATCGCGAGCACTACGGAGCGACTGGCCCAGAATTCTATTGGTCCAACTTCACCCAGCAGGTGAAGGATTATTGCAGGTCTTGTCACCGATGCCAAGAAATAGGGAAGAAGGGTAAGAAGACCCAAGCCACCTTAATTCCTTTACCCATAGTGGAGGAGCCATTCCAGAGGGTTGGAAGGCATATCATGGGGCCTCTAAATACCCCCAGATCCTCCGGGAAGAAGTGTATCCTGACTGTGGTGAATTATACCATCCGGTACCCAGAGGCAGTCGCCCTATCCTCACTGAGGACAGACAAAGTGGCAGATGCCTTGGTAAGGATTTTTTCCTGTGTTGGGTTTCTGCAGGAGGTTATCTCCGACCGAGAGGGTTTCTTCATGTTGGACCTGATGAAATATCTGTGAGAGAAGTGTGGGGTGGTGCAGAGATGCATGACACCTTATCACCCTCAAGCCAATGGGCTTGTTGAAAGGTTCAATGGTACCCTTAAAATGATGCTACAAGCGTTTGCTGAACGGCATGGGAGGGACTGGGAGAAATACCTTCCCCACCTGATGTTCGCATACAGGGAGGTGTCCCAAGAGTCGACAGGGTTTTCCCACTTCGAGCTCTTATATGGATGCAGGGTACATGGGCCCCTGGACTTGATCTGGGAGGACTGGGAAGGCAAGCACGCCACCCAGGGAACTCCCATAATGGGTCATGTCCTTAGGTTTAAGGAAAAGCTGAAGGAGCTTATGGGAACAGCCCAGAGCAACCTGGCAGCTGCCCAACAAAAACAAAAAGTGTGGTATGACCGCAGAGCCAGAGCTCGCTGGTACACTGTGAGTCATGAAGTCATGGTCCTAATTTTGGTCCGGAAAGACAAGCTACACGCTGAGTGGGCAGGACCGTACAAGGTAGTCAAATAGGTAAATGATGTGAACTACATTATAGAACTACCTAACAGGAGACATACACAAAGAATGTACCATGTCAACATGATGAAGCCATATGCTAATAGGGCTAACATGGTGTTTGCAGTGTGTAGTCCTGGGGATGGGCCGGACGAAGGAGACCCCCTTCTGGACTTGCTGGAAGAAAACAAGTGGGAGTCCTCTGTGGAGGCAATTAAAATGTCGACCCAGTTGACCCCGGAACATATACAGGAAGTAAGGGAGGTTTTAGCAGACTTTGCCCCATTGTTCAGTGCCAAGCCTAGACTAACCCCCTTAGCAATGCACAACGTGGAGACAGCGATGCAAGTGTCCATACGGCGGATGGCATATCGGTTGTCAGAAGCTGTCCAAATGGACATTAGGAGAGAGGTGGAGGAAATGCTGGATTTAGAAGTAATCCAGAAATCCCACAGCCCATGGACCTCACCTGTAATCCTTGTTCCCAAACCAGATGGCTCTAATCGTATTTGTGTGGACTATCATGGACTCAATGCAGTCACAAAGTTAGACGCCCACCCAATGCCATGGACAGACAAACTCATGGACAAGTTGGGAGGGCTGACATACCTTACCACTGTTGACCTGACAAAAGGGTATTGGCAGGCAGAGTTAACTGCCAAAGCTAGGGAGAGGTTGGCCTTCATCACTCTGATTGGGTTATTTGAATTTAAAGTAATGCCTTTCGGAATGAAGAATGCCCCTGCCACTTTCTAAAGGTTGGTGAACCTGGTGTTGAATGGCGCTGAGGAGTACGCCATGGTGTACCTGGGTGACACTGCCATTTTTAGTGCCAGCTGGGAGGAACACCTGTCCCATCTTAGGGAAGTGCTGGGCAGGATACAGAGGGCCAGACTCACTGTAAAAGCTGAGAAGTGCCAGGTGGCCATTAAGCTGAGGTGGCATACCTCGGGCACGTTGTAGGCTGGGAACAGCTCCATCCTAACCAAGCAAAAATAGAGGCAATCAAGGCATGGCCCAGACTGGAAACACAGAAGCAGATCCAGAGTTTTCTAGGCACAGCAGGGTACGATAGGAAATTTGTACCAAACTACAGTGCCCTGGCCACTCCCCTATCTGGCCTGTTGAGGAAAAGGATGCCTAAGAAAGTTACCTGGGAACCAGCCTGTGAACAAGCCTTTACGCAAATAAAGGAGGCACTGTGCAGTGCTCCTGCACTGGCAAGTCCAGACTATAGTAAAACCTTTGTAGTCCAGACTGACACATCAGATGTGGGTATTAGGGCAGTGCTTAGTCAAACAACCAACCAAGGGAAAGATCACCCAATAGTATATCTCAATAAGAAGTTACTTCCCAGGAAGCAGGCTTACTCTACAGTGGAAAAAGAATGTCTTGCCATGGTGTGGGCACTAACGAAGTTAGAGCCATACCTATACGGGCAGCATTTTGAGGTACAAACTGATCACAACCCCCTGGTTTGACTGGTACAAATGGGTAAAACAAACGGTCGGCTGTTAAGATGGAGCCTTGCCTTGCAAAGTTATGACATGACTGTCTCCCACAAGGCAGGGGTAGCAAACAAACGCTGATGGTTTATCATGTCGGTTTGAGATGTGAACTGAATTCGGAACTCATCCCATGCAGGAATAGATCCCCCAAGCTCAGTCTAAGGAGGGAGGAGTGTAATGTGATAAACCCCTCTAATAATTATGTTGTATAATATTTGTGTTGTAAAAATATGTTATGTGAATGTCTGCTTAGAGGAAGGTCAGCAGTAGCAGTTGTAAAGGTCTGACCTCTTGACCCCAAAGGCCCCCGTGTGCTGAAAGAAAAAATTACTCACCTTAGTAATGTTGTTTCTTCTAATGGAGTCTTGCTATATTATGACATATGCAGTATAACCCCAGGTTAGAACTGCTCCGGAGGTGAAAGAGCTAACTTTCCATGCAGGGCATGGAACCTTGAGCGTGAGCTCGGTTGAACACTCTGTCTGTTGTAGCTCAAACTTAAACTGTCAGATCTTTATGAGCAAAACTCACTAAGGTTCTGTGTGGAAGCCGTAAACCTACACTAGCCCACTGGCTACTAACTACAAAAATACATTTTTGTTCTTGATCCCAAAATAAAGACTCAAGTCAGGGGATTCAAGAAAGAAAAATAAAACATAACACCTAAGCACCCTAAGAAAGGGTGAAAATAAAGTGGGCATCTATTAAGTGCCAACATTGCACTGCCCACCCACATCCCAAAAGTAGAGGTTCTGAGAGGGGCAGGCTGGGGAGGTCATAATATAGCAAGACTCCATTAGAAGAAACAACATTACTAAGGTGAGTAATTTTTCTTCAAACAACATGAAGTCTTGCTATATTATGACATATGCAGATTACAGCAGTACCTCCATGGAGGAGGGACAGAACCTACTTAGGAAATAGGCTCTGAAGCACAGCTGTGCCAAATCGAGCATCACTCCTAGCCTGGATATCCAGGGAGTAATGCTTAGTAAAAGTGTGAACTGTTTTCCAGGTAGCTGCTTGACATATCTCTAGGATAGGGATGTCCCTGGCAGCAGCCAGGGACGGCTGTACCTCTGGTAGAGTGAGCCCTCAGGCCTGAGGAGGAATCTTACCCAGTTTTCATAGCAAAATTGGATACAAGAGACAATCCACCTGGCAATGGATCTTTTAGTGGCAGGTTTGCCTTTACCAACCTCACCATAAGTGAGGAACAATTGGAAGGATTCAAACCTATGACCCTTGGTACGTTCTATATAGTAACTAAGGGCTCTTTTGACATCTAAACTGTGTAATCTCCTCTCGCCAGAGGAGGAATGTTCAGTGAAGTACACAGGAAGAGACATGGATTGATTAAGGTGGAAGTCTGAAACCACCTTAGGCAAAAACTTTCTGTTAGTCCTGAGGACCACCTTATCTCTGTGAAAGGAGATAAAATCAGGCTCCACTGATAAATGCTTGTAGCTCACTTATGCGCCTGGCAGAGGTGATGGCTACCAGAAACACAGTTTTCCAAGTCAAGTACTTAAGCTCTGCTGAAGACAATGGCTCAAAAGGGGGTTGCATAAGCTGGGCAATACAAATATTAAGATCCCAAGCAGGGGCAGGGTCCCTGAACGGAGGGTTGGTGTGAAGCAACCCTTTAAAAAACTTGGAGAACACAGGGTGAGCTGAAAAAGAAGAGGGCTTACCTGCTGATAAAAGACAGACACAGCTGCCAAGTGCACTTTTAGGGTAGCTGGTCTTAGCCCAAAGAATTCAAATGCATAAATAATCCAGAATCGTAGGCACATCAGCCGATTCTGGGAAATATGTTTACCAGCACACCATATGGAAAATCTTTTCCATTTTGAATTATAAGTAGCCCTGGTGGAAGGCTTTCTAGAGCCTTCAAGATTTCCAATACGCCTTGGGAAAGGTGTAGGTCAAAACTCTAACTCTTCAAGAGCCATGCCTTGAGATTGAGAGATTTGAGGTTCGGATACCAAACTCTCCCTGGGCACAGGTTAACAGGTTGTGATTCCTGGGAAGACACAGGGAAGGTGGACTGCTAAGGACATGAGGAGTGGTACCAGGCTGCCTGGCCCAATCTGGAGCAATCAGGATCATCCTGCAGGGTTGAGACCTGTTTACTACCACCTTGAAAGAGAGGGAAGGGGGAAAGCATAGAAATTTCCTTCCCAACTGAGTAGGAAGGCATCCAGAGGGACTGAGCCCAACATTGGGGCCTGCAGCAAAAAGGGAAGTTGGTGATTGTCTGGGGCTGCAAAGAGATCTATCTGAGGGTGCCCCATCTGGCAAATATTACCTCAGTACTAGGGGATCCAGTGCCCATTCGTGATGGCCTAGGAAATCCTGCTAGAGAGCATCCGCTGGGACATTGTCCTTGCCTGGGAGGTGAACACCGCTGTAAGGAAGGCGTTTAGAGAATAAGCCAGAGACCACAACTTCATTGCTTGCTTGCACAAGGCCATAGACAGAGTGCCCCTTGTTGTTGATGTACCACATTGTGTGGTATTGTCTGTTCTGACCTGAACAACCTTGTTCTGAACAGATGTGAAAAAACCTGGAGTGCTAGAAAAACTGCTCTGAGTTCCAACAAATTGATGTGGAGCAGAGATTCTGAGGAACCACAACCCCTGGGTAGTAAGGTGCCCATGTGAGCTCCCCACCCCAAGAGGGATGCATCTGTAGTAAGGGTCAAGGAATGAGACTGGGAATGAAGGAATCCCTGTCTCAAATTGCTCTGGTCCTGCCACCACTGGAGGGCCTGGATCAGGGTTCGAGTCACTGGGATCAGTTTGGTTAGAGGATCTGTCCTTTGAGACCAAAAGGCTCTCAAATGGAACTGAATGTCCCTCATCTGAAACCTTGCTCCCTGCACTACTGCTGTAGAAGCAGCCATGTGCCCCAGGAGCTGTAGAAAATGCCTTGCTGATCGAGAGACCTGCAGGGTGAAAGAAGAGGCCAGAGAGACCAGAGTCCTTGCTCTTTCCAGAGGGAGGAAGGCTCTGGCTTCTCTTGTGTTCAGTTCTGCGCCTATGAAGGTAAGAAGCTGGACAGGCTCTAGAACTGACTTTGGAAGATTGAGAAGGAAACCTAAAGATGTAAGAAGTTGCTGAGTTACTTGTAGGTGTAGTTTGACCTGGTCTGGAGACTGGCCTACAATGAGCCAGTCGTCCAGATAAGGAAAGATGGCAATCTTTTGCCTTAAGTGGGCAACTACTACTGCCAGGCATTTTGTGAACACCCTCGGGGCTGAGGTGAGGCCGAAGGGCATTGCTCTGAACTAGTAATGGCCTGAGGGCAGTTCAAATCTGAGGTACTTTCGATGGGAGCTTCTGATGAGAACATGAAGTAGGCATCCTTGAGGTCCAGGGAGGCTAACCAGTCCCTGGCCTTAGAGAGGGTAAAATAATTCCCAGAGTCACCATTTTGAACTTTGGTTTTAAAAGGTGCTTGTTTAGATACCTGAGATCCAGGATGGGCCACCATTCTCCTGTCTTTTTTGGGGTAAGGAAGTACCTGGAGTACAATCCTTTGCCCTGGTGTAGGGGTGGAACCCTTTCCACAGCTCTGAGAGCCAGGAGGGAAGAAACTTCTGTTTCTAGGGCAAGTGCCTCTGATGGATTTGCAGGTGGAAAGGACCTGTTTCTCATCTTCGGAAATTTTTTGAAGCTGAGAACCAGTCCCTGGCTTACTACTTCCAGGACCCACTTGTCTGATGTTACAGACTTTCAGTCCTGGACAAAGTAAGCCAGCCTGCCCCCTACCGGTAGTGGAGAATCGGCCCTGGCCACCCCATCAGGGAGCCTGTTTTGCAGGGGCTTTGGGATGAGGGGTAGAAGCAGGCTTACTAGACCCCCTTCTGCCTCTTCCTCTAAAGAACCCCCTCTGGGCATAAGCAGAAGAGGAGGCCTGGGCTTGGTAAAAAGGCCTATGAAAAGGCCTGACCCTGCCCCTGACATGCTGCCTTTGAGGAGTGGCTTACCTTTCTTTGGCCTGTGCACTCCTATAGGTGGTCCTATACTCATCCATTTTCTTCATATAATTCTCTGTCTGCTCCCCAAACAGAGAATTTCCCACAACAGGAAAATCCATAGCCTTAGACTGGGTATCCTGTGACAGGGCAGTACATCTGAGCCAGGCCATTCTGCGAAGAAACACAGATGTAGCCATGACTCTTGATGAAACATCATTAGAGTCTACTGCAGCATGAAATTGCACCTTGGATGCCTCAATACCATCCGCAGCCACCTGCTCCAGCTCCCTGGCAAGCTGGTCAGGGGCCTGTTTTGCTAGTGCCAGCACAGTATCCCATCTGGATTTCTGGTACCTAGCTGCATAAGCCATATAATTCGCCTGTCTGAGTCCTAAAGATGCTGCCATGTACTGTTTCTTTGTCATGGCATCCATCCTCCTGGAATCCTTTTCAGGAGGGTGAGAAGCTAGAGGAATATTAGCCTTGTCACAGGTTGCAGCCTGCACTACCCCACATGGCTGCATTGCTGAGAGAGGAACTCCGTGATCGGAGCCTGATAATGTATACCTTTGTCCATCCTTTTATCAACAGGAAGGATAGAGTGAGGAGTTTTAGAATTTTTACTGTCTGTTTCCTAAAGGATTTGTGCAAGGGAATAGACAGCCTCCTAGACTCTGGAATAGCCATCATTTCTACATAATCAGGCTCTTCTTGGTCATCAACAGCTTCCTCAACAGGGAGTTGGAGAGTTTCAACAACTTTCTTACTGAACATAAAATGAGAAGGGGACTCAGATAGCCTCGGAGGGGGCCCTGAAGGTCTGTCTGGAGAGATGTCAGTTCAATGGGCACATCCAGACTTTCAAAATCACATCCACTCTCCTCATACCCCTCTTCCCTTCCTCCGGTTCATAAAATCCTCAAAATCATAATCTTGAACCGTGGAACCGTCCAAACCAGCGCTTCCCTGATGGTGTCGGTTCGACGGAACGAGAAAGAGACTAGACAATTTGAATAGCTTAGCTATTTCCTCAATGAGTTGGAGAAAAACTTTTGGCTCCACACTAGCTGACTTTCTAGCCTTTTAGTTGGAACCGGCTCCTCAGAGCTGGCTCTTCGTTGCCGAGTATAGCGCCCTGGTCAGAGGCACTCCCTCAGGTTGGGTTGGAACCGAACCGGGCTGGCCATCGGGTCAGCGGACTTTTGGCCTCCTTTCCTGAGCCTACCAATTCTCTTTTCCACGGTGGCAGCAGGAAAATTCTTACAAATCTGGCAGTCTGCATTGAGGTGGTCAAACCCCAGACAATATACACGGTGGTGTGTGGATCAGCCTTAGCAAAGGCTTCCCCACAGAGGCCACAGTGCTGAAACCCAGTGGGTCCGGTTTTCTTTTGGGTTTCTCAGACATAGTGCCAGCCCTAACCAAAACTTGCCGTTAGTGGCAATCCGTAACAAGACTCTCTTATCGGTTCCCAACCGTGTCACAGGTCGTGGAAAAAACGTAATAAAATCTGTTTTTAGAACCGATAAGAACCGAGAACCGACTCTAAAGGGCTAGAAAGTTAATTTAAAACCATCTGATCGGTTCAAACCGAACCGAAAAGACGTTACAAGTTCCACACAGAAGAAAATAAAATAAGCCTATCTATTACTTACAATACCACAGACAGAGCTTGAACCGACCAATTGCGGTTAATTTCGGTAAAATAAACCGAGAATTACACTTTTTAACCGACAAACGAACCGAGCAGCAGGAGAAATCTCCGGAGCGACTGTTCAGTGAGGCGGAGTAAAGAATCTGACAGTTTAAGTTTGAGCTACAACAGACAGTGTTCAACCGAGCTCGCGCTCAAGGTTTCATGCCCTGCATGGAAAGTTAACTCTTTCACCTCCGGAGCAGTTCTAACCTTCTAACCTGGGGTTATACTGCATATGTCATAATATAGCAAGACTTCATGTTGTTTGAACAGCTGGCTGTCGTAAAACTGGCCCAGTGGAAACTTTAATTAAAAACTTCCTTCCAAGGAACAGGTTGTGACACCTTGTCAAATATTTCTACTTTGAAGTCAGGGAGCCATAGAAGGTTACATCTTTTACAACATCCTGGGAAGTGAAAAATTCTAACAGCTATCTATTATAGCTCTTCCCACTAGCAGAGAAGTGTTTGTCAGGATGTGATTTTTGAACATCAAAGGAAAGGCTTTGATCAAAGAGACTATCATATTTTTAAAATTGCTAACTGCTGATTTCCAGTCAGCAGTAAAACAACATCCTTTTTGATATTCCTACTCAGATTACAGATTTATCACAGGGCTAACAGTGACCTCATGTGTGCTGTGACATCACAAGGAAGTGAAGAGATTGACTTTCAATTTGCCAAGTATCTGAGGGGAAAGACACTTATCTCTGGACTCTAAGAGGAGTGAGACCCAATTGATCTCTGGACTCCAAACAAAGCACTTCTGTTCAACATAGTCCACCCTCATCTGGAACTTTAACTAGACCTGACCATTTTAAAACATCATGTGTTTTGTTCTGTAAAATTCCAAATTATTTTTGGACTGTGTGTACAGGTTATATGCTCTATATGTGTTTTGTATTTTATCTATTGTTTTAAACCTTAGTAAGCCTTTTTTGTTCTCCTTAATTCTGTTTGAGTCTTTCTTTTGCATGTGGAAGCTGAAACTGTACTGGGAAATTCTGAAAACTGTTACGTGCTCGAAAAGGGTGTGTTACTATCTTGTTAAAGGTAAGAATATACCTAGGTCTCATATTGAGTCATAAGGGTACACTTGGGAACCTGGCTGGGTGCCACTGAGTGAAGGATTGTCCTGCATTCCCCGAAGAGGGTACATATCTGAGCCTGTTCACTGGGTGTGCTAGTGAAAAGGTTCACATTTGATCCCCAGGACTCGAGGCTAGTAGGTGATTCGGATCCAAAACAGACAGGAGAGTTACCCTGTTTGTCTCCTGTTCACATATTGCACTTTGAGGTTTGGCACTGTGGGAGCAGAGGGCCTTAATTGCGGAGCGTGTTGGTGACACCATACATTCCCTGATGATGATATGCTCTCGGCCCCTGTGTAATTCCATTAGTTCCTGTCTCATGCCTGTTACCGATGTGCTTAGAAGCAGCTACTACTGGTCCTATCAGCTCTTGTTGATCCTCTCTGCTTCCCCATCTCCTGCATTCCAGCTCCCATCTGAGCCAATGTATCACTGCACTTAATTGCTCCAGGCTCCTGCACACCGGGCATCCCCCTTCCTTCCATAATATCTCCATACAGACTGTGGCCCCACATCCATTACAGCTCACAATCCTTCCTCTGCTGTCCTGTCTAGTTTGCTGTTCTGTTTCCCTCCACCTCTCCCCTTCCCATCTATTCTGCTGTCTGCAACCATTTCTAGCCCCCCACATTTTCTCTATGTTGCCTATCCCAGCCTAGCTATATGGTGATGCTTTTCCACCCGAATTGTCTAACCTAGGGTAACCCTAGATAGGGTTTAGCAGATTACCCTTGCTTTTTCCTTTGAGGGTACCTTGCTTAAGTCCCTACTTCTTGATTACATTAGGTGGGGTCCCCCCCCCCCAGCTAGGCTCTGACTCCTTCACCTTGCTGCATAGTGATTGCCTCTGTTACTATATCTTACTTGGTGCTACCCCCCCCGTGATGGTCTCACCCCAGCTGCTCTGCACAGCATTGCCTACATCCTACAGTCCTCCCTGTGGATGCTCTGCTGACACCCCAGATGCAACTTAGTCAGACACCACACTCCTGCTTTGTGGCACTGATGCTTCATGGTCACTCACTCAAGGAGGACCCCAGCAGCCCAATAAGCTAGTCTGGGTCACGTGGCCCTGGCATCTGGCCCCTAAGCAGTCCCTCCCTCATCCTCCCACTGTCAGGATCCTCCCACCTGAGTCCTGAGAAATCCTTTCTTTGTTTTTAGAAAATTTTTCAAACATTCCTCCAAATCAATCCAGCACAGAAATCAGTATAGCCACCAAAGTAGAAGAAAAAAAAAAGTTAAATACACTTTCCCCCAGCAGGCCCACACCTTCCCTACTCTCTGCTTCAGAACACCATCTGAAATTACTGAAATGGCACCTGTTAAGGACATGGTCCCCAGCCACCCTATAGGCTGATCTGGTCACATGGTCCGCATCCGGCCCCTAAGCAGTCCCTCCATCACCCTCCCCTGTTGGCGTCCTCCCACCTCCCTGAGTCCCAAGAAATCCTTTCTTTGTTTTTAAAACATTAATACATGTGGCTCTGTAAAGCTATTTGCAAGTCCACCACTATCTGATGTTGCGGACTCAATTGAACTGACTACTGACATGCTACCCATTTCAGACTATGTGGCAGCAGCCCTGAAACACCCTCATTATGAAACAATATGTGTCTAAATTCTATCACTGTATCAATATTAAAGCTGTAACTGCATCAGTGACTATCACGTTGAGTTGGAACTAAGAACTGAATAAGGCAGTATTGCAGGATGAATGGACATTATTCAAAAATATTGCAAGTATCACCAGACACCGACCTTTCAAGAATATTGTATAAGTGGAAAGTGATAAGTTGATATTTCCACACCAGTATCATCACTCAGCATTATGACCCATTGTATTTAGAAGCATTTTGGTGTACTTGTGGAGATCAAGGTGCCCATATACATATTTTTGGACTTTGCACAAACTGGATAGCTACTGGTCACAATTCTAGAAGATTTGTTCCATACCCCTCTACCATGCACATATTGAAGTGGTTGCGAGTATCCTCCCTCCCCCATCTATTGAGACCAATGCAGAAGAGAAAAAATGACATTGTTCCAAGGAATCCCTCACTGCTTACTAGTTAAATCAGCCTGACGGGTTGAGTTGTGCCGGAAGAGTGAAATGTTTGTAAATTATGGAACTCACAATGCGATTTCAAATCTCTGCCATGTGGTGGCATTCTACCCCACTCTTCAACGTCATTTATTTTGAGAGCCAGTAGGGCAGTGGCCACTAATCCAATAACTTAACCCTAATAAAACCTAAGCAAAAATTGCAAAAAAGTTAAAAAAAACAACAAAAAAACTAAGATTAATCCCACAAGACAAGCTATGGCAAACTAAGAGTAAGTTGCCACACACTCAGCTGATTGTAGACAGTGCAATAAGCAATGCTCAAGCAAATAAATATCAAACAACTGATTCTTGGAGAACCTTTTACAGGTTCTGAATGGGACGTCAGGGTGGGAAAGTTAAGAGCAGCGAGGGATCCCTTGGAAGAAACAATATTACTATGGTAAGTAATTTTTTCTGTCAAACCCCAGGAATCCCTCACCATGCTTACTAGTGCAGATTACAAAGCAGTATTTTGGAAGGATGGGTACAGAACCTATTTAGGGAAAAGGTTCTGCAAGACAGCAGTGCCAAACCTGGCATCTTTTCTGAACTGCATATCCGGGCAATAGTGTGTATAGTTTTCCAGGTAGCGGATTCACACATTTCTAGTAAGGGAACATCCCTTGCAGCTGCCACAGAGGCAGAAGTGTCACATGTGGAGTGAACCCTGGGGCTTTGTGGTGGTAGCTTGCTAGCTGTACTGTAGAAAATCTGTTTGCAGGAGACTATCCAGTAAGCAATGGTTCTCTTAGAGGCTCACCTGCCCTTGCCCATGCACCATATATGAGGAACAGCTGGGAGTGGGAAGATCTGAGGTCCTTAGTGCGCTTTAGATAGTAGCTAAGTGCCCTCTTAACAGCCAGACTGTGGAGCCTCTGCTCATCAGAACTGGACTTTGCTGTAAAAAATAATGGAAGGGTGATAGACTGGTTCAAATGAAACTCAGACACCACCTTGGGAGGAATTTCCTGTTAGTCCTTAGGACTACCTTGTCTCTGAGGATGATAATGAAGTTTGGGTCTGTGTAGAGGGCCTGATCTTGCACACCATCCTGGCAGAAGTTATGCCCACCAAGAAAATAGACTTCCAGGTGACATATTTCAAGTCTGCAGTAGCCACATGCTCAAAACGAGATTCCATGAACTTAGCTACATACAGGTTCAAATCCCAGGGAGGGACTGGTTCCCTAACCAAGGGATATAGGTGCAGGAGTCCTTTAAAGAATGTCCAGAAAATGGGGTGTGAAGTCACTGTTTTCTCACTGTCTGCTGGGACATAGGCAGAAATAGCAGCCAGGTGCACCTGAAGGGTGGAAGGCCTGAGGCCCAATGTCTGAAGGTGAACCAAGTAATCCAAAAGTATGGGCAGGTCTGACTGTAAAGTACTGAGCTGCTTAAAAGCACACCACAGAGAAAATCTTTTCCATTTGGAAGCATATGTTTTCCTGGCAGCAGGTTTTCTAGAGACCATGAGGACTTTGAGGACCCCCTATGAAAAGTGAAAATCAGAGTACTCTTAACTCCTTAAGAACCAGGCCCTGGAGTGCAGGGACTTGAGATTTGGAAAGGTTATTCTGCCCTGAGACATGGTCAGTAGGTTGCGTCTCTGTGGGAGCAAATGGTCTGTCTGATGGAATAGGCCAGGAGAAGGAAGTACCAGGCCTGCCTGGCCCAGTCTGGAGCCACTAGTAGCATGGTGGCAGGCTGGCTCCTTAGCTTCAACAGTACTCTTAGCAGTAGAGGGAATGGAGGGAAGGCATACAGGAACCTTCCCAAAGAGTCCAGAGTCAGGGCATCCACAGGAATCGAGCCCACTGCTAGAAGCCTGCAACAAAAGAGAGGGAGCTGGTAATTCTCTTTCAAGGCAAACAGATCTATTTCTGGTGTGCTCCACCTCCTGAATATTATGGCCAGCACCTGCTTGTTTGGAGACCATTCGTGATGTTCCTGGTTGATCCTGTTGAGGAATCCGCCAAGACATTGTCCTTCCCTGGAAGATGGACTGCTGACAACTGCATCTCCATGGAGTAATCAAGACTCCAAATCTTCATGGCTTCTGTGCTCAGCTTTGAGAATCTTGTGCCCCCGGTTTGCTGATGTAATACATGGTGGTGGTGGTCTCTTTCCTGATCTCGAATGACTGGTCCTTTACCTGGGAAGCAAATGACCGAAGGGCTAGGAAGACTGCCCTTTGCTCCAGGAGGTTTATATGCTTCCCAGATTCTCGAAAGGATCACTCTCTGCTTACTGTTTGGTCACCCACATGTGCTCCCCAGCCTAGGAGGGAGGCATCTGTTGTCAAGATGACTGTGGGGAACCGCTGCTGAAAAAGCATTCCCTCCCAGAGGCTGCCTTCTTCCTTCCATCAGTCCAAAGCTTTTAAGAAAAGCTTTGTCACCAGCACTAGCCTTGAGAGGGGATCTCGCTTTTAGGACCAGTGGGCCCTTAAATGTGCACTGGATGTCTCTCATTTAAAATCTGGCCCCAGCCACCAGAGCTGTGGTGGAGGGCATATGACCCAAAAGCTGAAGGAAGTGCCTTGCTGGTCTGGGCTGGCCCAGGACAAAGGACTTTGCCAGGCTTACAAGGCTTTCCATCCTGTCCGGAGGCAGGAATGCCCCCCGGAGGGCATCCAGTTGTGTTCCTATGAACTCCAGGATTTGGACTGATCCTGTCTGGGATGTCTGAGCACATATAAGAAACCCCAGACCTTCCAATGTGCTCTGGGTCAGGAGAGAGGCATTGGCCTGCTGGTGTGACTTTCATTTGACCAGCCAGTCGTCCAGGTAGGGAAAAAACAGCACCTCCTGCCTTCTGAGGTGTGCAGCCACCATGGCTAAGTATTTTGTGAATATCCTGAAAGCTGAGGACAGATAAAACAGCTGTGAACTGATGGTAACCAGAAGCCAGTAAAACTTTAAGTATTTCTTGTGGCTGGGCCTGATTGGAATGTGAAAATAAGCATCCTTCAGGTCCAAGGAACCCATCCAGTCCCCCCTGCTGCAGAGATGGTATAACTGTAGCTAAGGTTATCATTTTGAATGTGTCCGTTTTTAGATGCTTGTTCAGAAACCTGAAATCCAAAATGGGTTGTCACTCCCTATTTTTCTTGTGGGTGAGAAAATACCTTGTGCAAAGGCTCTTTCCCCACTGGGAGGGGGGAACTTTCTCTGCTGCTTTGACCTGCAGCAACTTGTTGACCTCCAACTCCAGCAGAATACTTTCTGTTGGAATGAGTTTGAAGTTTCTGCAAACCTGCAGCCTAGGTAATCTTCTGAACTGCAGTGTGACCCCCCTGGCTCACCACTTCCAGGACCCACTTGTCTGTGGTGATGTTTTTCAACTCCTGGAAGAAGTGAGCCAGTCTTTCTCCCATTGGCAATGGATGGGCAGCCTGGACTACTAGTCAGGGGTTCTGCTTGGGCTGAGCCTTTGATGCTGGGTTTGGGTCAGCCCATCTGGAGTCTCTTTTGCCCCTGCCCCTGAAGAAACCTCTCATCTGAGAGAAGTCATAGGGCAGAAAGGCATGGGGAAAATAACCTCTACCCCTACCTCCCCTTCCATGAGGCCTATAGGAAGTGGAGGCCTTTTCCTTTTCAGTGTTGCTTTTTTAGGTGGCTTTGTACTCTTCTACCTTTTTCATGTATGTCTCTGTCTAGTCGCCAAATAAGGAGTTATTCTGACAAGGGAAATCCATGACCTTTGCCTGAGTGTCTTGGGACAGGTTAGTGGTCCTGAGCCAGGCAAATCTCCTTAAAGATATGGCAAGGGCCATGACCCTGGAATCAGTGTCACTGGTATCCATTGCTATATGGAATTGGTATTTGGTTGTATTGAGGGCAGATTTAGCAGTATCTGCTAAATCTTGTGCCAGATCCCCTGAAGCCTTATCACTCGTGGCCAGTACAGAGTTCCAGAGAGATTTCTGGTACTGGGCAGTATAGGCCATATAGGAAGCCTGCCTTAGCAGCAGTGAGGCAGAGGTATAGACCTTCTTCCCCATATTGTACAGTTTCCTGGAATCTTTGTTTGGAGGCTGAGTGGAGAGGGAACCTTGGCCTTATCACAGGCTGCAGCCTGGACTCCTCTCATGGTCGGAGTATGAGTAGAGGTACTCACCATCATGTCTGTCTAGCTGGTACTTCTTCCCAATCTTTTTGTTGATGCCCATAGTGGAAGGAGGGGTTTGTAATTACCTGCAGGTTGCTTTCTTGAGGAGTTTGTGTACTGGTAGGAGCAATCTCTTGGTTGGGGTTAACCCTGTCGTATCCAAAATCTCCACCTCGTCCTCATCCTCCAGTTTCCTGGGTGTAGAGGTCGAGGGTATTCACCATTTGCCTGTTGAAGGCATACTGAGAGGAAAAATCCTCCGGACCTCAGGGAGGTGAACCGAAGTCCTGTTTAGGGGAACCATCAGGTTCAATGGGTTCCCCTTCATCTTCCTCCTCATCCTAGTAAAACTCGGTACCCTGGTCCTCTAGAACCGGGGGTGGTGTTGGAATTGGAGGAAGAACTTTCATGCCCATTAATGATCCCATGGCTTGGAAAGCCTGGAAAAATTGCCAAGCCTTAGTCATGTCCTCCATAGAGGGCATTTTTGTTTTTCCACTGACGGCTCCTTTCCTTCTTCAGAAGAAGGGGCAGTGACATGTTTCTGTTTTCTTTTTACAGGAACTGACTCTGGAACCTACTCAGAGGGTCTTTTATGTTTGGCTACCCCTGAGTTCCCTTTTTCAGGAACACTAGTGACAGAGACATCCTTAGCAGACCTTTCCTTCTGCTTACCATGGGAAGAAAGACCCTCATCAGTGTGCTTGGGTGATGTAGAGGCAGACTGAGAAACCGTAATAATTTTCAACTTTTTTCCCCTTTTTTGACAGTTTTAGGGCAAACCCTACTGCAAAGTTCACAATCAGGGAATGCTCAGGACCTAGGCACCAATACAACTCGTGGCAGTCTGCCTTCACCAAGAGATTGTAGCACTTAGCAAAATTTTGAAACCTGTAGGTTCTGTTTTCTTTTTGGGTCTGTTAGACATGCCAATTTTGACAAGACTCGGGGTGGGGGGGAGAACAAAAGAAAAGTACAATTTGCTGTCCGGTTCCCTAAAAAACAGGGTATTAAATCGCTGCTATAGCATAGCAAAATGCTATGCAAAACAGGGGGTAATGCTAACCACTGTCAGAACTTGAGTAGCAGCAGACTGCTAACCATTTTTTGAGTGAGTCCATGGCACAGTAGACAAAATTAATAAAACTAAATGTATATTTTAAAATTTACTAACCACTCTGTGCCTAGCGCTATGCATTTTCACAACTGATGAGCAGTTTAGCATGCAAAACTGCTAATCAATTTTTTAGGCTTATTTAATACCCTGAAAAGGGTGAACTACTAATAAGAAAACTTTCCCTCAGATAACAGGAAAAATACAAGAATGCAAAACACTTTAAAAAGAAAAGAAAACGAAAAGAAAAAGAAGAGGGATAAAACTGAGTAAAAACAAATACGGTTTAAAAAAAAACCCACAATAAAAAGGCTTTTTTCTCTGGTTCCTGGGAACCACTGAAGAACCGGAGGAAGCCGCTACAAACTAAAAACAAAGGGCTGGATATTCAAACTGCGCTATTCTGTGGTGCAAGCCCTTGCACTGCACAAAATAGTTGCGCAGGGGTGTGGCCGAAGCGATATTCATGAGTTGCGGCTATTGAAGCAACTCCTTTGAATATCACCCGAACCATAACCCTTATGCATAGTGCAGTGGAACTTGCACCACATGAAGTGGTCAGAGTGGAGCATTCAGGATGCAGTAGGCGCAAGTACCATTGCGCCATGCGAAATTCGATATTCAAAGGTGACATGCAAATGGAGCCATAATTCATGCAAAGTGCAGGGGGCCATTTGCATCTATTTATGGCCCCATTGCATGCCGTACATGCAGATGCGCGATCCCGAGGACTTGCGCTGGCACCTGCCAGGCAGCCGTTGAGGACCGGCAGCGCCCTGCAGCCGATCATGGAGCATATAGTAACCCCACCCCCCGACTGGCCCGATTGCAGGCAGAATTCAAACATCCCCCACCCCTGACTGGTCCGATCGCGGGCAGAAGTGCAAAATAACCCACCCCACTAGCCCGATCTCGGGCAGAATAAATTCAGCCCCCAGAACATATCCCTGGTGGTCCAGTGGACCTCGAAGCCTGATCGCGGGTGGAAAATGTTCAAACCCCGCCCCAGAACATATCCCTGGTGGTCCAGTGGACCTCGAAGCCCGATCGCTGGCGGAAAAGTTCAACCCCCAGAACATATCCCTGGTGGTCCAGTGGACCTCGAAGTCCGATCGCGGCAGAAAGGTTCAAACACCACCCCAGGACCCCTCACCTGTGATCTGGTGGCCCCCACCCCACCACTCAGGAGTTTACTCGCCTTCAACAGTTGGCGGGCGGCATCCACCTCGCTAGCATTCAGCCGATGTCGATTGCCTTTCCGCCAGTCTGTGAGCAAGAGCCACGGCGCAGCCCATATTGTAATAAGGCAGCCAGATATGAATGAATTCATTCACATATCTGACTGCCTTGACGGTATAGCCGCATGCCCATTGGCTCTTGCTCTGAACCACGGGCGCAGTAGCCTCACCGGCAGTCAGTCGGGGGTGGCAGGGTGGGATGCCGCCCGCCGCTGACGGGGAGCGGGGTGCCACCAGATCGCCAGGGTAGGTGGTCCTGGGGTGGTGTTTGAACCTTTGCCCGTGATCGGGCTTCGAGGTCCACTGGACCACCAGGGATATGTTCTGGGGGTTTGAACATTTTCTGCCCGCGATCGGGCTTCGAGGTCCACTGGACCACCAGGATATGTTCTGGGGGCTTGAACTTATTCTGCCCGCGATTGGGCTAGTGGGGGTAGGTTCTTTTTCACTTCTGCCCACGATCGGGCCGGTGGTGGGTGGGGAGATGTTTGAACTTCTGCCCTTGATCGGGCCAGTCAGGGGAGGAGGTTACTATATGCCTGCGATTGGGCTGCAGGGAGCACAGGAGAAGAGGGCCACCCACAGGTGGCAGCTGCTGTGTTGCGCCCTGAATGCGGCAGCTCACCTGTGGGTGGCCCTTTGACTTTACCTTTTTTTTTGGCTCAGAGTTGTGCAGGCGCAGGTTGGGGGTTGCGCCTTGCAACAACTCTGCACAGCCCGCTGAATATCGGGCTGTGCAGTTTATGCATGGTTCCTCCCTCCGGTTCAGCATGCCTTCATTAGCATTACGCTGTTGCTCAGCTTGACTTGGGGGCACAACTGCCTCCTGCTGAACATGGCAGTATGGCGCTATCTGACTTGGCAAGAGAAGCAGGCGCAACCCTATTGCACATGGCGCAACCCTTTTGAATATCCAGCCCAAAGACTAAACTACACTAAACTAACTAAAATAGCAGAGATTAGAAAAACACTAAATGAAATACTTAAAAAACTATATAATAAAACTGTAAAACTCGATTCAAATAAAGAGAGCTCTTCGGGGTGACTTGCTTCCTCAGGCAGAGAAATACACCTGATGTTGGACCACCATGCAGCATAAATTTGAAACTGCACTCTGAGTTCCCTAATTTGCATACATTCCACTCCCTCCAGGGCAGGCATTATTCCCCTAAATGTGCTCAGTGATTTACACCCCTTTCACTGTCCCCCATTATCGGACGAAGTTTATAGAAGATGTCGGTCATTGTGGATTTTGAGGAGGCGAGTGAAGGGTATATGGACTGGGTACAGTGGGGGAATGGAGAAGGGTGGGTAGATAGAGATAGTGGGGATTAGGAGATGCCCTGGGAAGAAATGGGGTCAGAAAAGGGGTGTTTCCTGCCTGATTCCCATATCCAAGGGCTCCACAAATTGTGGGCAGGTCCTGGGATCCTCTTTGAAAACCCATCCAACCCGGGCGGTGCTGTGTAATGCCAGGTCGATTAGGAACAAGACCGCTATTATAGCTGATCTTGTTGCAACATCTGATCTGGCATGTATCACCGAGACCTGGCTGGATGAGAATGCAGGCCCTATTCTGGCATCTGCTGCTCCAGCTGGGTTCTCGGTGATACACTGCCCGAGGTTGGATCGTCGGGGGGGGGGGGGAGAGGGTGTGGCCATCTTTTTTTTAAACGGAGCTGGGTCTTCTGGATGTGCCAGTGGGTTGCACTCGATCTTTTGAGTGCATCCTGGGAGCAGGTGTAGGGTTCACAATTCTCCTCATCTACCATCTGCCCAGGGATGGTGGAGAATTCCTGAAGGAGTTTGCAGACTTCATTATCGACGTGGCATTGGAGTCACCCAGATGGCTAATACTGGGTGACTTCAATGCCTGGATCGATGATGAAATCTCGCAGTTTGGAAATAATCTCCTCCATTTATGACTATGTTGGGCCTTACAGAGGTGGTTACCTTTGCTACCTATATAGGGGGTCACTCTCTAGATCTTGTGTTTCTCCTGAGGATGGAGATCACGGGATTGGGGGTGGAACCAAATGGTTGGTCAGACCATCACACCATAAGATTCAGGGCACCCCCAAGTAGGTCTGCCCCTACGGAGATGGTCCAGTATCGCGCTTTGAGGGGGATCACCCCAGAGGGCCTATCGGTGGTGCTGGACCTTTCGGGTGCATCAAGTGAGTGCATGAGTCCAGGGGATCTTGTACTTGCCTATAATAAGGCGGTGGGTGATGCCCTGGACTTAATTGCTCCTACTCATGTTTGCCCACTCACTTTGCACCTGAGGATCCCTCGGTTTGATGGGTCCTTGAAGGAGCTGAAGAGAGTGGGGCAAAGGCTAGAGAGGGCTTGGCGGAAATCCAGTCTTGATGTTGACAGGCTTAGGTTGATGGATCATTATTTGACCTATCAATCAGCAAGCACCCGTAAGA
This sequence comes from Neoceratodus forsteri, assembly GCA_016271365.2. Lineage (NCBI taxonomy): Eukaryota > Metazoa > Chordata > Ceratodontiformes > Ceratodontidae > Neoceratodus > Neoceratodus forsteri. The sequence goes on along the minus strand of CM057456.1, from coordinate 1,099,569,472 downwards.
AGGCAGAGTTCCTGTCCGGGGAGATTGCTGCTGCGTGAAATCGACCAGCTCAGCTCTTCCAGACTGTCGACAGACTGTGCAATCCAGTCTGTCTGCAGCCTGGAAGAGATTTTTCACAAATAAAGTGTGATGAGCTTGCTTGATTCTTCGCAGATACGATTGCCAACATTAGATCGGGTATCGGCCCAGCTCTCTCTTTAAGGGATTGTGGAGATCGACTGGAGGCAGCGAGCGCCTGTGTTGCCTGGTTTCACTTCAGCAGGCCGGAGTTCATGGACATTGTGAGGATTGTCCAGACTGTATGACCAGCCAGCTGTAGTTTGGATCTGGGCCCTACACTACTATTAGTAGGTTGTGTAGGTGTTATCTGCTCGATCCTTGCTGAAATTTTCTGGAAGTCCTTGGAGCAGGAGGTCTTTCCTGATCCCCTTAAGGAGGTGGTCGTTCAACCACTCCTTAAAAAATCCTCCTTGGACCCAGACAGCTTATCTAACTATAGACTTGTCTCTAACCTGCCGTTTTTGGGTAAGGTTATTGAAAAGGTGGTTGCACTACAGCTGGATGACCATCTTACAAATCACAATGTCTATGATGTTCTCCAATCTGGGTTTAGGAAAGACTTAGCACTGATACCGCCCTGGTCCGGGTTTTAAATATCTCCTAATTGCGACAGATCAAAAGGCCTGTACTATTCTAGTCCTTGATCTCTCTCTGTGGCATCTGACACTGTGGACCATGGTGTGCTATTGGAGTGCTGGCAGCTTCTTTGTGGACTGTCTGGAACAGTTCTACGTTGGTTTCGATCTTTCCTTACAGGCAGGACACAGAGGGTTGTCACTGGAATTTATTCCTCTGACACCTTCTCCCTGTCCTGTGGGGTGCCGCAGGGCTCCATCCTGGCGCCCGTGTTGTTCGCAGTGTATATGCTGCCATTAGAAGAGATCATTAGGTGATACAGTTTGGGTTTTCACTGCTATGCAGATGATACCCAATTGTATCTGTCCTTTATTCCCGGACAGGATGATGTGATCTCCATGCTTAACAGCTGTCTAGCCGAGATCAGAGATTGGATGAGCACTAGCTGGCTGAGGTTAAACCCAGATAAGACTAAAGTGTTGGTTGTGGACCCTGGTCACCGTGAGGCAGGTCCTAGGGCTGGGCTTCCATCTGGCTTATGGCTTGATGGTGTCCAGCTCCTGACCTCAGACCGGGTGCATAACCTGTGTGTTATTTTTGATGACGGTTTGACCCTGAAATCACAGGTGTCTGCCGTTATCAAATCTTCCTTTTATCATCTTTGGAATATCGCCCGGGCGAAACACCTGGTTCCTCCGGCTGACCTTCCCATATTGGTCCACGCCTTCATGACCTCCCGCCTTGATTACTGCAATGCCCTTTACCTAGGGCTGCTGGGGGTTGATATCCACTGCTTGAAGCTAGTACAGAATGCGGCAGCCAGGCTTTTGACTAGTATATCTAGGTCTAGTCATATTACACCTGTGCTGCGCGGACTGCACTGGCTGCTGGTTCAGTGGCGGATAACCTTTAAGGTAGGGTTACTGACCTATAAAGCCCTACATGAACAGGGACCCTGGTACTTGCAAGATCTTCTTACTCCCTACTGCTCCTCCCGCTCACTCCGATCCGCCACTGATGGATTGCTAGAGATTCCCAGGGTTCGGTTAAAGACATCTAGGGCACGTGCGTTCTCCTATGCTTCCCCTTCCCTGTGGAATTCTTTACCTCATTGGATAAGAGAGTGCCTGACTGTCTCGAGTTTTAAATCTGAGCTCAAAACATATCTGTTCTCTAAAGCTTACTCTGAAGGATTTTAAATATGACTGTTTAATTTGATTTAATTGTATGGTTTTAATGTGTTTGTACAGCACTTTGGTTCTGAAGAAAAAATTACTCACCTTAGTAATGTTGTTTCTTCTAATGGAGTCTTGCTATATTATGACATATGCAGTATAACCCCAGGTTAGAACTGCTCCGGAGGTGAAAGAGTTAACTTCCCATGCAGGGCATGGAATCTTGAGTGCGAGCTCGGTTGAACACTGTCTGTTGAAGCTCAAACTTAAACTGTCAGATCTTTATGAGCAAAAACTCATTAAGGTTCTGTGTGGAAGCCGTAAACCTACACTAGCCACTGGCTACTAACTACAAAAACACCTTTTTGTTCTTGATCCCAAAACAAAGACTCAAGTCGGGGGGATTCAAGAAGGAAAATTTAAGCATAACACCTAAGCACCCTAGAAGGGTGAACCTCCCTCTCCTTCCATGAACACATCGCTGCCCTAGCCACTGCCACTAATATCCGATTGGGCATCTTACATCGGTATAAACACTGCCTCCCCCCAGAGGCTCTTCGACTCGCAGTCACCTCCTCTATCCTGTCCCTAGTGGACTATGGACTGCCGGTGTATGGTGCTGCTGATCAGACCGCACTCCATAAAATTCGCACTACTCTGAATAAGGCCTGCAGGTTAATTACTGGAGCACCTAGGATGACACACACCTGTCTACTGTATGCTAAAGCGCTGGTACTTGATCTCGACAAGCGCCTCAAATATCTTACCTGTACCCTTACAAAAAAGACCCTCCTTGGGCTTTCCCCACCTGGATTGACCACCACCATCCACTGCTCTGTCCCACTAGTTCATACTCGGACCTCTGGGAAAACCTCTCTTGTTATCCCTAGAGCTAGGACCTCTCACGGCCAAAGAGCCTTCAGCTTTAGGGCCCCCTCCTGGTTCAACACACTGCCCCCCTCCATCTCCGAACCTCCAACTATATCGTGCTTCTAAACTTCCTTGCGTAACCACCTTATTAACACCCGATGCTGTAACTGCCACTAGTCAAAGCCGTACTCAATACTTATGACAAAGCTTATTACTAAGCTGCTAAGGACTACATAACTCTGGCATTGTTTGCATCCATCCTACCTGTACCAGCTTGTTTGTATCTATGTCTTAATTTTACTGTTATACTTATGTGTTGTACTGCTATACTGTGTATTTTGGTTTGTCTTACTGTGACAAGGTACTTTTGTAAATGAGCCTATGGCTCAAAGGTTTTCCAAACTGCTGTTTAAATAAAATAAAATAAAAATAAAATAAAGTGGCATCAAAGAAGTGCCACATTGCACCACCCACATCCCAAAAACAAAGGTTCTGAGAGGGGCAGGCTGGGGGGGAAGTCATAATATAGCAAGACTCCATTAGAAGAAACAACATTACTAAGGTGAGTAATTTTTCTTCAAACAACATGAAGTCTTGCTACATTATGACATATGCAGACTACACAGCAGTACCTCCATGGAGGAGGGACACAACCTACTTGGGAAATAGGCTCTGAAGCACAGCTGTGCCAAATCAAGCATCACTCCTAGCCTGGCTATCCAAGGAGTAATGCTTAGGAAAAGCGTGAACTGTTTTCCAGGTAGCTGCTTGACATATCTCTAGGATAGGAATGTCCCTGGCAGCAGCCAGAGACACAGCTGTACCTCTGGTAGAGTGAGCCCTCAGGCCTGAGGGAGGAACCTTACCCAGTTTTTCGTAACAGAATTGGATACAAGGGACAATCCACCTGGCAATGGATCTTTTAGTGGCAGGTTTCCCCTTACCAACCTCACCATAAGTGAGGAACAATTGGAGGGATTCGAACCTGTGACCCTTGGTACGTTCTATATAGTAACTAAGGGCTCTTTTGACATCTAAACTGTGCAAATCTCCTCTCACCAGAGGAGGAATGGTCAGTGAAGTACACAGGAAGAGACATGGATTGATTAAGGTGAAAGTCTGAAACCACCTTAGGCAAAAACTTCCTGTTAGTCCTGAGGACTACCTTATCTCTATGAAAGGAGATAAAATCAGGCTCCACTGACAAGGCTTGTAGCTCACTTATGCGCCTGGCAGAGGTGATGGCTACCAGAAACACAGTTTTCAAGTCAAGTACTTCAGCCTCTGCTGAAGACAATGGCTCAAAAGGGGTTGCATAAGCTGAGCGATGCAAATATTAAGATCCCAAGCAGGGGCAGGGTCCCTGAACGGGGGGTTGGTGTGAAGCAACCCTTTAAAAAACTTGGAGAACACAGGGTGAGCTGATAAAGAGGAGGTCTTACCTGCTGACAAGAAGACAGACACAGCTGCCAAGTGCACTTTTAGGGTAGCTGGTCTCAGCCCCAAGGAATTCAAATGCACCAAATAATCCAGGATCGTGGGCACACCAGCAAATTCTGGGGAAATATGTTTACCAGCACACCATATGGAAAATCTCTTCCATTTCAAATTATAGGTAGCCCTGGTGGAAGGCTTCCTAGAGGCCTTCAAGATATCCAATACACCTTGAGAAAGGTGTAGGTCAGCAAACTCTAACTCTTCAAGAGCCAAGCCTTGAGATTGAGAGATTTGAGGTTCGGATACCAAACTCTCCCCTGGGCACAGGTTAACAGGTTGTGATTCTTGGGAAGACATAGGGGAGGGTGGACTGCTAAGGACATGAGGAGTGGGTACCAGGGCTGCCTGGCCCAATCTGGAGCAATCAGGATCATCTTGCAGGATTGAGATCTGATTCTGACTAGCACTTTGAAAAGAAGGGGGAAGGGGGGAAAAGCATAGAGAAACTTCCTTCCCAACTGAGAAGGAAGGCATCCAGAGGGACTGAGCCCAACACTGGGGGCCTGCAGCAAAAAAGGGGAAGTTGGTGATTGTCTGGGGCTGCACAGAGATCTATTTGCGGAGTGCCCCATCTGGCAAATATTACCTCCAGTACTAGGGGATCCAGTGCCCATTCGTGATGGCCCTGGGAAATCCTGCTGAGAGCATCCGCTAGGACATTGTCCTTGCCTGGGAGGTGAACTGCCGTAAGGGAGGCGTTCAGAGAATAATCCAGAGACCACAACTTCATTGCTTCGGTGCACAAGGCCGTAGACCGAGTGCCCCCTTGCTTGTTGATGTACCACATTGTAGTGGTATTGTCTGTTCTGACCTGAACCACCTTGTTCTGGACAGATGTGGAAAAACTCTGGAGTGCTAGAAAAACTGCTCTGAGCTCCAGCAAATTGATGTGGAGCAGAGATTCCTGAGGGGACCACAGCCCTTGGGTGGAAAGGTCGCCCATGTGAGCTCCCCACCCCAAGAGGGATGCATCTGTAGTAAGGGTCAAGGAATGAGTCTGGGGAGTGAAGGGAACCCCCTGTCTCAGATTTGTTCTGATCCTGCCACCACTGAAGGGCCTGGATCAGGGTTCGAGTCACTGGAATCAATTTGGTTAGGGGATCCGTCCTTTGAGACCAAAAGGCTCTCAAATGGAACTGAATGTCCCTCATCTGAAATCTCGCTCCCTGCACCACTGCTGTAGAAGTAGCCATGTGCCCCAGGAGCTGTAGAAAATGCCTTGCTGGTCGAGAGACCTGCAGGGTGAAAGAGAAGGCCAGAGACACCAGGGTCCTTGCTCTTTCTAGAGGAAGGAAGGCTCTGGCTTCTTTTGTGTTCAGTTCTGCGCCTATAAAGGTGAGAAGCTGGACAGGCTCCAGAACTGACTTTGGAAGATTGAGAAGGCAACCTAGAGATGTAAGCAGCTGCTGGGTTACTTGTAAATGCAGTTTGACCTGTTCTGGAGATTGGCCTACAATGAGCCAGGCTTCCAGATAAGGAAAGATGGCAATATTTTGCCTTCTTAAATGAGCAACTGCTACTGCCAGGCATTTTGTGAACACCCTTGGAGCCGAGGAGAGGCCGAAGGGCATTGCTCTGAACTGGTAATGGCCTGAGGGCAGTTCGAATCTGAGGTACTTTCGATGAGAGCTTCTGATGAGAACATGGAAGTAGGCATCCTTGAGGTCCAGGGAGGCTAGCCAGTCCCCTGGCCTTAGAGAGGGTAAAATAATCCCCAGGGTCACCATTTTGAACTTTGGTTTTAAAAGGTGCTTGTTTAGATACCTGAGATCCAGAATGGGCCGCCATTCTCCTGTCTTTTTTGGGGTAAGGAAGTACCTGGAGTACAACCCTTTGCCCTGGTGTATGGGTAGAACCCTTCCACGGCTCTGAGAGCCAGAAGGGAAGAAACTTCTGCTTCCAGGGCAAGTGCCTCTGATGGGTTTGCAGGTGGAAAAGACCTGGCTCTCATCTTCGGAAATTTTTTGAAGCTGAGAACCAGTCCCTGGCTTACTACTTCCAGGACCCACTTGTCTGATGTTAAAGACTTCCAGTCCTGGACAAAGTAAGCCAGCCTGCCTTCACTGTAGTGGAGAATCGCCCTGGCTACCCCATCAGGAGCCTGTTTTGCAGGGGTTTGGGTTGAGGGGTGAAGCAGGCTTACTAGGAGCCCCTTCTGCCCCTTTCCTCTAAAGAACCCCTCTGGGCATAAGCAGAAGAGGAGGCCTGGGCTTGGTAAAACGGCCTATGACAAGGCCTGCCCCTGCCCCTGACATGTTGCCTTTGAGGAGTGGCTTGCCTTTCTTTGGCCTGTGCACTCCTATAGGTGGTCCTATACTCGTCCATTTTCTTCATATAATTCTCTGTCTGCTCCCCAAACAGAGAATTTCCCACAACAGGAAAATCCATAGCCTTAGACTGGGTATCCTCTGACAGGGCAGTACATCTGAGTCAGGCCATTCTACGAAGAGACACAGATGTACCCATAACTCTAGATGAAACATCATTAGAGTCCACAGCAGCATGAAAGTGCACCTTGGATGCCTCAATACCATCCGCAGCCACCTGCTCCAGCTCCTGGCAAGCTGTTCAGGGCCTGTTTTGCTAGGGCCAGGACAGTATCCCACCTGGATTTCTGGTACCTAGCTGCATAAGCCATATAATTTGCCTGTCTGAGTCCCAAAGATGCTGCCATGTACTGCTTTTTGCCATGGCATCCATCCTCCTGGAATCCTTTTCAGGAGGGTGAGAGGCTAGAGGAATATTAGCCTTGTCACAGGCTGCAGCCTGCACTACCCCCACATGGCTGCACTGCTGGGATAGGAACTCCATATCAGAGCCTCATAAAGCATACCTCTTGTCCATCCTTTTATCCACAGGGAGGATAGAATGAGGAGTTTTCAGGATTTTTATTGTCTGTTTCCTAAAAGATTTATGCAAGGGAATAGACAGTCTCCTAGACTCTGGAATATCCATCATTTCCACAAAATCAGGCTCTTCTTGATCATCAACAGCTTCCTCAACAGGGAGTTGCAGAGTGTCAGCAACTTTCTTGTAAAACAAAAAATGAGAAGGGGACTCAGATAGCCTGGGAGGGGATACTCCTGAGGGTCTGTCTGGAGAGATGTCCGGTTCAATGGGCACATCCAGACTTTCAAAATCACACTCACTCTCCTCGTACCCCTCCTCTCCTTCCCCTGGTTCATAAAAATCTTCAAAATCATAATCTTGAACCGAGGGAACCGACCGAACTGGGCGCTTGCCCAATGGTGCCGGTTTGGACGGAACTGGGGAAAGAGACTGGACAATTTGAATAGCTTTGGCTATTTCCTCAGCGGTTGGAGAAAGAACTTTTGGCCCCAAACTAGCTGTCCTTCTAGCCCTTTTAGTTGGAACCAGCTCCTCAGAGCTGGCTCTTCGTTTGCCCGAGGAAGCATCGCCCTGGTCAGAGGGCACTCCCTCAGGTTCAGTTGGAACCGAACCGGGCTGGCCATCCGGGTCAGCGGACTTTTTGGCCTCCCTTTCCCTGAGCCTACCAACTCTTTTTTCCACGGTGGCAGCAGGAAAATTCTTACAAATCTGGCAGTCTGCATTGAGGTGGTCAAACCCCAGACAATATACACAAATGGTGTGTGTGGTCAGCCTTGGCAAAGGCTTCCCCACAGAGGCCACAGTGCTGAAACCCAGTGGGTCCAGTTTTTCTTTTGGGTTTCTCAGACATAGTGCCAGCCTAACCAAAACTTGCCCGTTAATGGCAATCCACCAAAGCAAGACTCTCTTATCGGTTCCCCAGCACGTGTCACGGTCGTGGGAAAAAACATAATAAAATCCGTTTTTAGAACCGAAAAAGAACGGAAACCGCACTCTAAAGGGTATAGAAAGTAATTTTAAAACCTCTGATCGGTTCAAACCGAACCGAAAAAAGCGTTTACAAGTTCCACACAGAAGAAAAAATAATAAATAAGCCTATCTATTACTTACAATACCACAGACAGAGCTTGAACCGACGAATGTTAAATTTCGTAAAATAAACCGAGAATTACACTTTAAAACCAACAAACAAACCGAGCAGCAGGAGAATCTCCGGAGCGACTGTTCAGTGAGGCGGAGTAAAGAATCTGACAGTTTAAGTTTGAGCTTCAACAGACAGAGTGTTCAACCGAGCTCGCGATCAAGATTCCATGCCCTGCATGGAAGTTAACTCTTTCACCTCCAGAGCAGTTCTAACCTGGGGTTACACTGCATATGTCATAATATAGCAAGACTTAATGTTGTTTGAAAAGCACTTTAAAAATAAAGTTTTACTTTACTGTACTTTACTTTACTTCAGACTGATCGCACTAGTAAGCATAGTGAGAGATTCCTGGGGTTTAAAATACTTAGATAACATATTGATGGTGGGCGGTGGCAGCCTTGAAAGCCATTAAATGCAAATGGTCAGAGTCTGTTCCCTCTATCTAAACAGGAATGGTGGAACATTTGTAAAAAGATTCAAGTAGTGGAACAAATCACAACCCCTGTTTGACTTTGGAAAGAGAAATGTAAGTCTCATTGGTTACCTTTCTTCCATGTCAAAGCCCAACAATAATGTACAAATGTACTAGATTTTCTATAACAGGAAATGCAAGTCTACACATCTTCATTACATGCAGAAGAGTGCTGACCTAGCTTACCCCACTTCTCTTTAGCCCACTTTTTCCTTCCACACACTTCTTTTGTGCACCCAGTTGTGAGTTGTAGTGGGTTTGGCACCAACCAGCAGTAAATGCCGTTCTGGTCAACAGTTTGCAGTACTTATTTGGACCACATATAACTATACCACTATTGAAACATAGCATTTGTTGGCAGATAAGGACTGTTTGACCCACCTGGCCAGACCCTCTTTTAACTGCATAGTCTGCCACCGCAGACCATACCTAGTCTCTAGCCACCTCTCCCCCCTTGATACCAGTTTTCCTTTATACCTCTTCCATGCATGCTTGAAAGTCACCACTGTTTTTGCCCCCCCCCCACCCCCGCTGGAAGATTATTCTAGGCATCCACCACCCGCTCAGTGAAGAAATACTTCCTCACATCCCTCCTAAATTTCCCCTAACAACTTCATTGTATGCCCTCTACTTCTTGTACACCTTTTCTGAAAATGCTCCTTTTTTGTACCTTATTCACCCCATGAGGTATTTAAAGGTCTATATCATGTCCCCCTCTCCCTTCTCTCTTCCAGGGCGTACATGTTTAGATCCCTCAATTTCTCCTCATATGACATTTGGTGCAACCACAACATCATTTTTGTTATGTGGAAACATAGAACATGACTGCAGAAAAAGACAATTCTTCCTATAAAACACAAACTCAGGACCTACTGACCATACAGGATTCTAGCCCACACTATCCACCCCCATGCTCGCCCCTCCCCACAGCTACCACCACGAGCAACCACTAAGCCCTTCATTCTGTCCCAGCCACATTTGAAACCATTGACAGTTTTGGTACTTACACCACATCAGTTGGCAGATTGTTTCACAACTCCACCACCCTTTCTGTAAAATAAAAATGTATCACTTCCCTCTTGAACCCCCCCCCACCAGTTTCCACTTGTGCCCCCATATTCTCGATCCACTACTTATGCTGAACAGTTCCTCACAATTTACCTTGTTCGTTCTTCCATCAAGAAGGTAAGTCAAAAACGTCAAGTGGAAAACAACCCAAAAACAGCACTGGGCATTTCAGCGAGGTGGTAATTACAGCGCAAGTATAATTTAGCGCTGTTGGGGGTATTGCTGTCCTGCTGTAGTGTTTTGTAGCTCAGAGATAGTTAAGTTAAGGGGGTTTGGGAGCATAGCCCCCACAGCTAACATAGAATGGAGGTTTCGTTCTCATTGTTCGTTGCTGTATTGCAAAACGTCATTGTGGATCTCGCTGTTTTCCATTCACTGTTTTTGCCCACCGCTGTTTTGCAAGCACAGTTTTCACATGGAACCCATTCCTTTCAGGAACCTGAAGGTCTTTATCATATCTTCCCTCTCTTGTCTGGTCCCCAGCAAAGTACAGTTACGTAAGAACTTACCGTAACAGTAGATCTTCGAGAACAGCTCTTGCAGCAGGTTACACCATTAGGACCGCAGCCGCCAGGCGCCAGGACCCCACGGAAAAATTCCAGCTAGCTAACTACAGCGGGACCGCTCTCGACGCTTGGTCCCGCTTTCCGGTCAGGGCGGGTGGCCAAAGGGGGGCGTCCCGCCAGATTCCCCAGTTCTCCCGCCAGAGACTTCTTGCCGCAGGCTGACATCAAAATGGGAGACCTAGGATTCGCCGTCAGAAGACAGAAAGATAACAATTCCTGCTCAGAAAGACTGAGCCATGCTTCCTCCAAGGGGAAGGTGGGCGGGAAGGTACCTGCTGCAAGAGCTGTTCTCGAAGATCTACTGTTACGGTAAGTTCTTACGTAACTGTACTATCTTACTTCGAGACACAGCTCTTGCAGCAGGTTACACCATTAGGACTGATTCCCAAGCAGTAACGCTGTCAGAAAATCCGGAGGAGGAAAATAAAGGATAAAAACCAGGTCCTGAACCTAGGACAGGAGACCCTGAAGTACGGCCAAACCAAAACCAGCCCTTCGACGAGGCGTGTCCAGGCTATAATGCCTGATAAAGGTATGCACAGAACTCCAAGTGGTGCAGCGATAGCAGAAGTGGAAACATTTTTGAGCGCTGCAAAGGAAGTAGCCACCCTCTAGTGGAATGACCCCGACTGTACCCGGAGGGCTTTTATTTGATACCATAACAGTGAGAAATACACTGGACAAGCCAGCAGAAAGGGACTGTTTGGATACTGATTGGCCCATCATTCTCTCAGAGAAGGAAATGAAAGCTGCTCAGAACTACGAAAGGACTGAGTTCTGTTGAGGTAAAACCTCAGGCTGCGGTGAACATCCAGGGTATGGAGCAGAGCCTCTCCTCTATTAGAGTAGTTCGGGAAGTAGACTGGAAGGTCGATATCCTGGTTCAGAGTGAGTGAAGAAACCACCTTAGGCAAGAATTTAGGGTTCGTCCTCAGGGATACTCTGTCCCGGTGGAAAACTAAATAAGGCTCTTTGCACATGAGAGCGTGAAGTTCAGAAATTCTTCTTGCCGAGGAAACAGCAACTAAAAACAACGTTTTCCACGACAGAAAACGTAGCTCGCAATCCGCAGCAGGTTCAAAGGGGGGAAGCGTGAGCTGTTCAAGGACAAAAAGCAAATCCCATGGAGGCACAGGGTCTCTAATAGGAGGCCTAAGGTGCAACACTCCCCTAAGAAATTCCCGAGAGGCGTCCACCTGAGCCACTGTACGATTTCCCAACGGGAGGTGGTAAGCCGAAATGGCACAGAGGTGCACTTTAATAGAGGAGTAGGCTAGACCCGAATGAAAGAGGAGAGCAATATTCTAATATTACTCCCACAGGACAACCTAAAGGGAAAGGTCGCGTGCTCACGACCATACACAAAAACAGCACCATTTCATGGCGTCGTCGCATCGTTGGCGGCTTTCTGGCTGCAGAAAGGACTTCTGCAACCTCTTGCGGAGACCCCGTGACGCCAAAATGGCTATGTCTCTAGGAGCCAAGCATGCAGGTTCAAGGAGCGTGAGTCCGGGTGGACAAGTGAACCCTTCTCCTGAGACAGTAAGTGGGAGCTGGCTGACAGCGGAGGCGGGGTTCCGAGATAGTTGAATCAACAAAGGAACCAAATCTGTCTGGGCCAAAATGGGGCCACTAGGATCATTATTGCGTGCTCCCTGCGCAGTTTGAGAAGAACTCTCTGGATCAACGGGAAAGGAGGGAAAGCGTTGAGGAATCTGTTGGCCCAGGAGAGGGATAATGCGTCTCGCCAGAAAACACCAGGCCCTGGATCTAGCGAGCAAAAATTGGGCAGTTTTGCATTGGATGGGGAGGCGAACAAGTCTAGATCTGGAGTTCCCCATCGAAGAAACAGATCCTCTGCTACCTTTTGAAGGAGTTCCCATTCGTGGACTCTGGCCTGAGAACGACTCAGGCCGTCTGCAACCGTGTTGTCCACTCCGGGAACGTGCACAGTGATCAGATTCGCGCCGTGTCTGATTACCCAATCCCACACTCTCATGGCTTCCTGCAAAGGGGGTAAGAGTGTGCGCCTCCTTGTTTGTTGAGGTAATACATCACCGCCGTGTTGTCTGTCTGAAGTAGAAGAGTACACGGTGGGATAACTGACTGAAAAGCCTGCAGGGCATAGAGGACCGCTCTCATTTCCAGCGCGTTGATGTGAAGGTGAGCTTCCATCTGGGTCCACGTACCCTGGGACTTTACCCGTCCGTGTGCCCCACCCAAGACCGGAAGCGTCTGTGGTGAGGTGACCTCGAGGGCGAGCGCAATGAACGGGACGCCTGATGAGAGCGACCCTGGGGCTAGCCACCACTGCCAGTCTTGAATCACTGAATTTGTGAGTCTGACCGGATGCTGCAAGTGGTCTTGCCTTTGGTCCCATTGCACTTTGAGCATCCACTGAGTAATGCGCATGTGGAGTCTTGCGAAAGGGACAGTAGGAATGGCCGCAGCCATGTGTCCGAGCAAGCAAAGGACTGACCTGGCAGGTACAACCTTGCTTAGTGATAGGTCCCTTATGAGGGATCTGATGCGCTCCGCTCTGTCGGCCGGAAGAAAGGCTCTTCCCCGAACAGTGTCCAGAACTGCTCCTATGAACTGCAGTTTCTGCGACGGTACCAGGAGAGACTTCTCGTAATTTATGAGGATGCCCAGGATCGAACAGATCCTGGGTGCTCTTGATTGCAAGAAGCAACGTCTCTCTCTGGAGGCGGCCATGAGAAGCCAGTCGTCCAGGTACGGGAACACGTAGTGGCCCTGTCTCCTCAGAGGCGCTGCCACGACTGCCATGCACTTGGTAAAGACCCTCGGTGCGGAAGACAGTCCAAAAGGAAGGGCTCGGAACTGAAGGTGGTGGTCGAGAAACTCGAAGCGCAGGAACCTCCTGTGTGCCTGAGCCATAGGGATGTGCAGGTAGGCATCTTGCATGTCTAGAGACGCTAAAAAGGCGTCCTGTTTGAGCATGGGGATAAGACCCGGAAGGGTCACCATGCGGAATCTCTTGTAAGTGACAGACACATTGAGGTCGCTGAGGTCCAAGATTGGACGGAGGTCCCCTGTTTTCTTGGGAACCAGGAAGAAGTGGGAATAGTATCCTAGTCCTCTCTGGTTCTCTGGGACGTACTCTATCGCTCCCTTTCGTAGTAGCACGAGTACTTCTTGCCAGATCAAGGCTTTGTGCTGACCCTGATACCGGGAGAGCAAAGGAGGCCTCGAGGGTGGCTTTCCTGCGAATTCTATAAAGTGGCCTAGACTGACCAACTGAAGAACCCCACCTGTCGGTGGTGTGGCCTGCCATCCCGGCAGGAAGTTGTGTCTGTGACCCCCGACTATAAACTCCCGTTGATCCTGAGGGCGGGGGCGGAAAGGAGTCAGGCTGTGGCGGCAGATGGACCCGCTGGCTGGGCCTGCCTAGGAGAACGCTGGCCTCGGCTGGCGGGGTGTTTGCCCTGGGCTCTACGAAAACCAGAGCCCCTCTGAGGTGCAGCGGAGTGGGTCTGTTGCCTTCATGTCTGCCAAGACGAACGGCTTTGGTTCCCACGAAGGAACCAAGCTTAGGTCGGTACATGGCCTGAACCGACCTTACCGCCTTCCCGCCTCTTGGAGTTTGGTAAGGATCTTTTCTATAGGATTACCAAACAATACTTCTCCCTCAAAGGCGTCAAGATGTTCTTTTGAGTCGGGGTAAAACGAGGCAGCAAGCAAGAGTGTCTCCGGAGGCAAGCACGCCCAGAAGCTGCTGCTCGGGCGATGAGTCCGCGGAGTCATACGCTGCTCTTAGCAGGTCCCACGTCTGAACCTCGTATGGAGGAGCTGAAGCATCTCCTCCTTCTGCTCACCTTCGGCATCTTTTCAGCCGCTTCCAGACCCTGTTCCCACAAAGCGTTCTGGAACTGAACCATGTGGGTTAAATAGTTCAGGGATCTGATGGCGCGAGTAGCAGAAGCATCGTGCGCCTGCAATCACGTCCAGTTGTTTGGACTCTGGGTCCGGTGGCAGGGTGCTCAAATGTTGTGGCCTCTGTGACGGTCATGTGAGGACTGTGATGACCAGAGAATCGGCCTGAGGGATGCTGCGTCAAGTACTGAGTGGAGTCATAGGGCCTTGGCAACCAAGCGATCAGCTTTCTTCGGTCTCGTGAGGTAGGTGTGTGTGGCTTCCCACTAGCCTTGGTGCGCTCACAGTGCACAACCAAGGTGGTACCACCACAGGCTTGGGGTCCTTTGCCGAAGATATTTGGCGAGTCGCACTTTCGGGTCTAAGTCTTCAGCATCCCATCCCATGTTCTCTTGTATATGTCTCATAATATCAAGGAGCGAGGATCATCGGAGGAGATCTAGGCATCTCACGTGGGTCCGGAGAAGGGATGGAGAGTGGAGATGGGGATCTAGAGGTGGAGTAGTCTGATCCCGTGTCCTCCGTTGAAGAGCGAGCGTCGCTCTCCTGGATCTCTTGGGCTGGGTGATCCAGAGAGGATTTCGGAGGAGGTCTCCGTTTATCAGGTCTCCCCTGGGAGGTTCAGGCTCCGGGGGAGGGGGAACACGACCTGCCGACCCGATGGCGAGGGGGGGGCAGGAACCGGAGTAGGAGGGAGGAGGAGGAGGAGTAGGAGGAGGAGGGGGAACCATGTCTTTTTTAATGGTATCCCACCAGTAGGTGAACAGATCTTTCACCTCCACTAGAGAGAGGCCCGACGACGGCCCGGGTGCCGGTGGGCGGTCGTCGGGTCCCGGGCTCGGCTCCACAGGGGGCTCTGGTAATGGCGAGGGATCCCTGGGAGTACCTACGGGACCGGGGTCGCCCGTCTGGTCCTCGGGCTGCTCTAGGTCCTCCTCCGATAGAGGCTCCTGACCGATGTCGGTCGGAGGCAACAGGGCCTTCTTCTTTTCAGGAGGGGCGGGCGTCGGTCCCCCTACCGGCGTCCGCTGGGATGTAATGGCGGCGGTCGTCGGGGCGGCGGCTCCAGGGAAGAAGGGCGCACGGCTGACGGCTGTCGAGCCGGCGTCTGGGCTACAGGCCTTTTTAAAGGCGTGAGCTCCAACGTCTTGCGTGGAGGCACCGACGAAGACCTGACGTCGGGTACCGAGGAGCGGGAACCCGACTTGCGGTGGTGATGGTGTCGTTCCCCGGACTTCGCCAAGGCCCTGGAAGGGGAGGAAGGCCTGGCGGATTTCTCCTGAGATGAAGGTTTCTTGATTGCAGCCGGGGGAGATTTCGAACCGGAGCTACGGGACTCCGAACCCCTAGAAGGGGACCTGGAAGGGGCCTTCTCCCTTCTCTTCTCCAGCGTGCTTGTGGACCCTGGAGCTTTCCCCTTGGAGGACATGGTCTTCAGTTGTTCCTCCAGAAGAAACGCCTGCAAAGCCCTCTGACGCCGGATCCGGGTACGGCTATTGAACCCTTGGCAAGAAGGACAGGCCCGGGTATCGTGGTCTGGGCCTAGGCACCGGACGCAGGCCGTGTGGGGGTCCTTGAACGGGATCTGCTTTCCACAAGCGCACTTCGAAGGATGGCCCGAAGTTGGTGATGACATCAAGATCTTGCTTGAAGAGGATTCTGAAGATTTTCGAAAAAAGAACTATTCACGCGTCGCGCGCTAGACTGGTAACCGAAGGGGTCAGGTAGCTAAGTCGACGGCGGGAAAAGAACTAGGGAATCTGGCGGGAACGCCCCCTTTTGTACCACGCCTGACGTCGGAGGCGGGACCGACGTCGGGGGCGGTCCCCACTGTAGTTAGCTAGCTAGAATTTTTCCGTGGGGTCCTGGCGCCTGGCGGCTTCGGTCCTAATGGTGTAACCTGCTGCAAGAGCTGTGTCTCGAAGTAAGATCTACTTGTTCGGTGCCTTGAGGCTATCCTAATGAGACCTGCCCTGCTGGCCCTGAATCATTTTGGTCACCCTACATTGCACTATCTCCAGATTGTCCTTATCTATCTTAAGGTGAGGACCCCAGATCTGGGCACAGTACTCCAGATGGGGCCTCACCAGTGATCTGTAGAGTGATAGTAATAGCTCCTTCCTTCTGCTGCCAATACCCCTTCCTATACATCCCAGCATCCTGTTTGCCTTACTGTAGGCCTTCTTACACTGGCTTGATTGTTTTAGGGAGTCACTGATGATGACCCCAGGTCTCTTTCCCCAGAGGTCTTGCCCAGCTTTACCCCTATGCAGTACTCTGTTCTGAGGTTCTTGTTCCCTATATGCATCATCTTGCACTTTTTGGCATTGAATTTCAACTGGCAAACCTCTGACCACCCTCTCTAGCCTTTGCAAGTCTCTGTGCATATCCTTAACCCCCTCCTCACTGTCTGCTCTGACACAGCTTAGTGTCATCTGCGAAGAAGCACATCTTGCTATGAATTCCTTTTCTCACGTGGCTGACAAACATATTGAAAAGGACTACACCAGGACCGATCCTTGTGGCACCCCACTGGTGACCTTCCTTTCTTCTGATTTGACTCCATTAACCACAACCCTCTGCTGTCTCCATTCCAACCAGTTTCTCGCCCATATTCAATATGTCCATTGCTGCATCCAGATCCTCTAGCTTCTTCAGCAACCTTCTGTGAGGCACCAAGTTGAAAGCCTCACTGAAATCAAAGTAGGGTAAATCCACAGTGTGGCCCTTATCCACTATCGTTGTTACCTAGTCAAAGAATGCTATCAGGTTAGTTTGACAAAGACCTCCCTGCCACAAACCCATGCTGTTTACTATCCTAGAGTCCACTGCTTTCCAGGTAGTCCACGGTGTCCTCTTTGACTAGTGCCTCCATCAGTTTACCCACAATACAGGTAAGATTGACAGATCTGTAGTTACCCAGTTGCTCCCTGTCCCCTTCTTATGGAGAGAATTACATCCGCTACCCTCCAGTCTTCTGGAACTACCCCTGTCTCAACTGAGCTACTGAATAGCCATACCAGTGGTTCAGTTAGTTCTGCTGGCAGTTCCTTGAGTACCCTCAGATGCATCCCATCTGGCCATGGGGCCTTATCTATCTTTAGGGCTGCTAGCCCTTTCTGAACTTTTCACTGGTAAATACTTGTTACTGTGATATAAATACAGTACATGCCACTGTAATATCTTCAATGGGGTTATAGGATGCAAAAGGAAGGAAGCAGGTGTGGCAAACTCTGAGGGGAAGGTTAATTCAAAATAATTTATAGTAGGGCAACAGGGCAAACTAAATGGGCTTTTAGTCTTTTTGACCCTTATTCTTCTCTGTTTCTATACATGCAGCTATTTAGTGAAAGCATTGTGTAGTTGCCTACACATAAAACGTCTCTGAGGTAACCGAAGGTCCTTTGTGTAATACAAGCTATAGCATGGACCTTGCCAAGGATGATAAGGTCAGCTGAGGGCCAGAGGAGGTGGTAACTCTTCACTCTGGTTCAGCAAGGAGATGGGGGAGGGGGGGCTCATTTGCTCCATACCCTAAAGAAGTTGCTGTGGAAGTACCCCAAAAGCCTTATCAATGTTTTAAAAGTTATTAATGGGGCATCAGTCAGTACTGGACAAGTTGCCAGTAGAGGACTGGCGGTCAACATAGAAACATAGAATCTGTCAGCAGATAAAGACTGCTTGGCCCACCTTATTTGTCCCTTTTTTCCTACCTGTACTGTCACTGTAGACCCTAACTGATCTTCAGCTACCATCCGCCTCACCTCGTGTTCCTACCAAGATTCCCCTTGTGCCTATCCCATGCATGCTTGAAGCCCACCAGAAGACTGTTCCAAGTATCCACCACCTTTTCAGTGAAGTATTTCCTCCATCCCTCCTAAATTCCCCCCCCCTTCCATTCATTGCATGCCCCCTAGTTCTTGTGTACCTCCTCCTCTGAAAAATACTCCCCTCCTATATCTTATTCACTGCCCATTAAATAGGTCTCAATCATGTCCTCACTCTTCCTCCTCTCTTCCAGGGTGTACATACTGAGATCCCTCAGTCTCTCCTCATCGGATTTCTGAGGCAGCCCCTGCACCATTTTAGTTGCCCTCTTCTGGACAGCCTCCACCCTATCTATGTCCTCCTTGAGATATGGAATCTAGAACTGGATGCAGTACTCCAGGTGGGATCTCACCAATTATCTATACAGTGGTACCACCACCTCCCTCCTTCTGCTGGTGATACCCACAAAATGCACCCCAGCATCATGCTGATCCTACTTACTGCCTTGACGCAGCACCTTGCCACCTTAAGATCATCCAGTATGATTACTCCAAGATCCCTTTCCTGTTTTGTGATCATCAAAACCTCTTCTCCCACTTTGTACTCCACCTCTGGGTTTCTGTGCCCTAGGTGCATGATTTGGTACTTTTTTAGCACTGAAACCCAGCTGCTATACCTTTGACCAGTTCTTGAGTTTTTTCAGGTCTCTGCTCATTCTCTCTACCCCCTCTGGACTGTCTACCCCTATTGCAGATTTTAGTGCCATCTGCAAAGAGGCATACCTTCCCTTCCAGGTCTTTTGCAATGTCACTTATAAAGACAGACACTGAAGAGGACTGGCCTCAGTACTGAGCCTTGAGGTACCCCACCGGTCACTGTCCCTCTCCCAAGTGAATGTAGATAGCTTACCACTACCTTCTGTCTATTTTCCTTCAACCACTTTATTACCCAGTTTACCACTTTCAAACCCACCCCTGGGCTGCCTAGTTTACTTACAAGCCTCCTATGTGGTACAATGTTGAAGGCCCTGCTGAAGTCTAAGTAGGCCATGTCCACCACTCCCCCGTGATGTATTACCCTGGTCACCAAGTTGAAGAAATCGATCAGGCTCATCTGACATCCACCCATCCACCCCATGAAGTCATGATGCCCCAGGATTTGTAGCCCATTAGATTCAAGACACTCCACAAGACCTTCCTTTAAATGCATCTCCATTAAGTTCCTCATCACTGATGGCCTATAGTTGCCAGCTATAGTTGCCAGCCTCTTTCCTGCTGCTGCTTTTGTGAAACAGGACTACATCTACCCTCCTCCGGTCCTCTGGAACCACTCCTGTTTCCATTGAGTTGGTGAATACTTCTGTCAGAGGTGCTGCCAGTACCTCCCTCAGCTCACTCATCATCCTTGGGTGTGCCCCTTCTGGCCTCGTAGCTTTGTCCACGTTCAGACTCGCAAGTCCTTTCAGGACTCTCTCTCTCTCCACTGTAAATGGACTTTCATCTGTTTCCCTCTCTCCCCCCAGTGGTCCTGCTACTTTATGTTGTCCACCCTACTCCCCTTCCACTGTGAAGACTAAGCAGAAGTATCTGTTCAGGATATCTGCCTCTAACTGGCCCTTCTCTACACAGCACCCCTTCCCCACTCTTCTTAACTTCACAATACCGCCCTTGTTTTCCTATCTTCCCTTATGTGCCTAAAAAAGGTTTTGACCCCGTAATTACTCCTTTTGCTATCCTTTCCTCAGTTTGTACCTTTGTACCTCTCACCACTTTCCCTGCTTCCCTCTGCTTCTCCTGTTATACCTCCCTATCCTCTTCCCTCTGCATCTCTTTGTACGTCCTGAATGCTACCCTTTTAGCCTTGACTTTTGCAGCAACTTTCATTGCGAACCAAAGTGGTCTGTTTTTTTCTCCAGTTTTTACACACTTCTTTTGCACAGAGGTTTCTTGCCTTCACTGTGATAGCCCTTAATTTGGCCCACTGTTCTTCTACACCACCCAGGCCATCCCCCCCCCCCACCACCACCACACCAGGTCATCTCTGAGGCTTAATCCAATTTTTACATCTGCCCTCCTGAAGTACGGGACCCTCATCCTTGTGTGGTTTGCTTCTGCTGCCATGCTTACACTGAACCACACTGTATGATGATCGCTGGTCCTCAGGTGGCTTCTACCTTGATGTCTGCAATACTGTCTCTGTTTGTGAGCACCAGGTCTAGTATTGCCCCATCGCGAGTGGGCTTCCTGACTAGATGCCTGAGAAATACCGCCTGCAGGAGGTCAAGGATGTCCCTACTTCTAGCTGAGGCCACGGCTAGGAGGCTCCAATCTACATTCAGCAGACTGAAATCTCCCACCAGCAGCACCTCCCCTTTTCTGCAATTGTGCTTATGGCTTCCCCAGTGCCTTATCCAGTTCCTCCTCTTGTGTTGGAGGGCTGTATATCACCCTAGTACAAATAGTGGCTCCAGCTCCTGTCTCCAGGGTGATCAACAGTACCTCCATCTCCTCTTTCTCCCCTGTCTTCCTTGCATTTCTGTTGCTTTGATACCCCCTTACAAACAACACAACCCCTCCTCCCTTCCCCTCTACCCTATCCTTCCTGAACTGAGTGTAGCCTGGTGTGGCCATGTCCCAGCTGTGGTTGCCTGTGCATCAATATGTAGTCACAATAGTGGCCATAAGCCCCCAGACTCTGCCAAAGTGTAAAAAGGATATCCACCTTAATATCAGCTGCCATTAATGTACATTAAAAGAGCTTGTCATAAAAAACATTTCCTTTTAAGTCTCTAGTCAAGCAGACCTGCAAGTGCTTAACCCAAGTATGTTGACTCACCTCAGCACCAAGAAATCATTGAACAAGCTGCAGCAGATCATATTCTCCAAGTTTTCCAGCCTTAAGAATATTTAGAAAGTTAAAAGGAACATATTCTTTAAAATTCAGACATTGCGCAAAAAGCTGACAGTCCCAAAAGTATTTTAAAATCAAAACTCAGCATTCTATTAGATCATCGGATCAGGCGACCAAAAGCTTGCAACATATCTGAAAATCCTGACAGCTAACTCAGGGACACGTTACTCAAAAGGAAGACCATTTGCTACCATCGACAGCAGCACCATAACCACAAATGACATAATCTCCATCACCTCATTTTGAATATGCGCAGTGTAAGGTCTTGTGGTTATAAGTCTATTAATTGTCACCTCATGGACAAGTTAAAGAGGACAATAGACAAGTTGCTGACAGAGTG
Organism: Neoceratodus forsteri; assembly: GCA_016271365.2. Classification (NCBI taxonomy): domain Eukaryota; kingdom Metazoa; phylum Chordata; order Ceratodontiformes; family Ceratodontidae; genus Neoceratodus; species Neoceratodus forsteri. The sequence continues at coordinate 1,099,548,282 of CM057456.1, read as the reverse complement.
TCTAACAGAATAAAAATACTTCAGCACGTACGCTCTAGACTTCCGACCAAGATAAGCCATTGTCCAAATATGGCTATATCATTTCACAATCTCAAGTCATCTGTAAGGAAGTATTTGCCTATATAATATGTCTCCAAAGATCAACAAGTCGCAATTGCCATCTTGCTGCCTATGAATCTGAGTTTCATCGCTGGAAGAGATCTCACATCTACGCTACCTCTACTGAGCTTTAAAAACTATCATTCTGCTAAACTTTAAAGACTTTTGGCCTTAGCCAAAGCAAGAAACATTGAAATGATAATAATATTGTCATTTATTTAAGCCTTGAGGAAAAGAAACAGAATTCACAGGAACCAGGAAAAAACCTTCTTCAATCCAACCTCTCCAAGGACACTTCACATTTCCAGACGAAAGGGAGACGAGATACCATGAGAGACATTGGCTGAGTATACTCTAGAGACTTTAAGGTGCTTTCTTAAATATGTGTCTTTTAAGAATCCTGGTTCCAAATGAAATGCATAAAGATAAACTGCAATGTAATGTTGTTTAAATGCTAGCAAAGATTATCAGTACCAAAGAATTGTGTACTTGTGTTAGTTAAGGTTATTCTTGAGAGAATACTACTTTAAATTGCCTCCTGATAGGAATTACAGGGCCTCATACGTACGTAGTGAAGATTGTGTAAAGAGATAAAGTGCACGAACAGACAAACGTCTGAATGAAATTTTCTAGAAATGTCTTGTACTGTTTAAATATCAAATGTTTTCAATGTTAGCTGTGCATTGAAATAAACAGTTTCTGATTGCACTGCATGTCCAAGTTTAAATCTATCATCTCAGAAAGTAACCACGACAGAAACAAGTAAACACAATTTACTGCACACCTTTCCTTAAACAACCAACAGAGATAAATTAATTACTGGTAATTGTGTTTGCAATGACTCAGTAATGGTCACAATATCTAAGTCTGCCTCTGCCATGATGGCAAATTGCAGAAGGAGTAGGAGAATGTTACCGGGGGCGGGGGGGGGGTGACATTTTTTCACACAAAAGGTGAGCATTTTCTTACACAAAGGTGGGCTTGTGGTCACTGAAGATATCCAGGAGGGTATCTGCTGTGACCAGTCAATAAAGCTGAGAGGGAAAAGATACAGCCCATAAGGAAGTGATTTGGAGGTTTAGGATGTAGGAGGGTGGGCTCATCTATAAGTTGTGTGAGGTGTAGAGCTTGTAAATCCTGGATGAATTTCTTGGAGAGGGGGTATAATCAGTTCATGCTGAGGTCACCCATGAGAAGAAGCTCACTTATGGCAGCCAGGGAAATAGTAGTTATAACCTCCAATAAAGTATCAGTGGCAATATCAGAGCACCAGTAGATGGTGCTGATGATGAGTGGGAGAGAGTGAAGGAAGGAAATCTTGCCAAATATAAACTCAAGGGATTTTGGGATGGAGGAGGAATGGACCATCTTGAAATCGAGACTGTGCAGAATATGCACCACAACATGTCCCACACATTTACCCTGGTCTTACGTAGGGACAGTGAAGCCAGGAAGATGTACAGCACCATCCCGGATATTTTTGGAGAGTAATTTCTCTGAGATGGTGACCACAACTAGCCTAATTTGTAGGATCCAAAGTCTGAGCTAATCCATCTCAGGTAGCGGGCTCTGAGCATGTAAGTGGACTACCCTATGACATTTGGGTAGAACGGGTGAGCCACTGGAGAGAGCGGAAATGCCAGGGAGGAGGGGGTGAGGGAGGGGGAACCATGGGAGTGAGCACCAAAGGGTCTCAGGTGAAGCCAGTGGCTAGAGAGGAGGCTGCAGCTGATGTTCCAATGGGTGTGGTTTGACTTAGGGGCTGGGAAGTAGAAATGGATGAGCGGAGGGGGAAGGAAGGCATGGTTAGGGGAGAGGGAGGCTGGTCCAACCAAAGAAACATGGAGATCCGGCAAAAGCAGCAGGATGTATAGAATAATTCAGGTGGAGAAATAAACACCAGAAAAAGATAAATAAAAGAGAAGGGAGAGAGCCAGAGAAACAGAGTGATGATGGGGAGACAATGGACTACTTTTTCAAAGAGGGTAGGGTTTGTTTTATTTTTAACATTTTGATTTATTTTGTGATACTTATTAATATTTTTACAAATCTGACACTTTAGACAACAAAGCAACACTACGCTTCTTAAGACTGTCACCTCTTGTGTCAGGGTGTCATCTCATTCAAAGGACATATAAGGAAACACTCTTGAGGAGTGTTGAAATGCCCCAGCGTCTGTACTTGCATTAAGAAAACTGCCACCTTGGAGAGACTTGCGTTCAATAAAGAAATGCGTCAAGCCAAATGCACTTACCTGCTTGCACAGATAGTGTGTTTTCCTGTATCTCTTGTGGGCTCAGATCTTCTGATAAATGGAGTTGTCGTATTCTTCCAGCAGCATTAGCACTGGACAAGCTCCCAATAGAAGATCGGTCAGAGACAAAGTTCCTGTCTCTGAAATTCAAACACACATTTAAGTTATCTTATATTACAAAATGGCAGGTGTGTTTACAATAGCACAGAGCACATAAGCACAAAAGGGAATCGTATGAATACTTAATAAGTTAAATGAAGTCTAGCAGTGCAACAAGCATTGGGTGGGATTTTCTAAACTTCTGTACTGGCTTGAGGAGAAGATATCAAGACCTTTCTTACCATCAACCTAGGCTGCATGGGGAGGGCTTTCATCTCAATCTGTGATATTACAAATTACAACATAGTATACTTTAATGCTGATGATCTTATATTTTATGATACATGTACAACAGTTTAATTTATTTTCATATTTTCTGCTGCTGTTTTCCTTGCTGATTAAAGGAGAGTTACTTATAACTCCAGCAGAGAACAGCCCTTCAATAATGATTTTGGCACCAACCTTCACTACAACAAGGGCTGTATTACTGGGAATTTTTTCAACATCACTAATGGGCCATGGTCTCCTTTTTTGACCCATCCTTGCCTTAATGACAGGGCTTCATATAGCATGCATGCTCTCATCACTACCCTCTTTGATCCCATCATCCTCCTCATTTTGAGCAAGAAAAGGAAAAGGAGCCTTTGCACCAGAAGGACTGTTAAACTTTCATCAAAGCTGCTAAGAGAACACCTCCTTAGGATCACCCTCTTGTTGCTTTAGGCAACATCCACACTAATCCAGGACCGGTTGGCCAAACTCCAAATGGTGTTTGTCACAAGCAGGGTACTATTAATTTGGCTACAATCAACATTTATAGTCTTTTGTGCAAAACTGACAACCTCAAAGTCTGGGTCTCACAGCACGACCCTGACATATTGTCTGTTGTTGAAACTTGACTGTGCCCCCAAAATACCAGACACAGCGGTAGCCCTACCTGGATATACCATTTTCAGACTGGATAGGTCATCCAAGCATGATGGTGGCTGCGCTATCTATCTAAAAAACTCACTAAAGGGGCTGGCCTTGCTTGTGACCAACCTAGAATGCCCCACCCAGGTACTGGCAATTAAAGTACTTCTGGGGTACCATTACAAAACACTCACAGTCTTATCAGTCTACATTCCCGCTAAAGACCCAACCTCAGGTCTCCACAGCGTTCTGGACAATCTCTGTGCCAAAATCACCCTGCTGAGACAATAATTATGGGTGATTTCAATACAAACTGGTTGTCACCAGCCATTGGTCCTATAAAGGATGCATTATCGGCTCTACACCTCACTCAACTTGTCAGTTCCCCAACCAGAATAAACTATAAGACCTGGATAAGCACCACCCTGGACTGGATAATCTCCAAGCACCCTGATCATATCTCTAATATAACTATACACCCTGACTCCATTAGTGACCACTCCCCCATTACCTGCAGCTGGTTCAACAAATATTGTAGCCCCCCCACCCCAAACTATCTACAACAGAGTGCTAAAACATGGTCACCTTGATATCTTAAAAGAACAACTATGTTACCAGGACTGGGCTCTGCTGGACTTCACTGACGACATCAGTGCAGCACTTGAGCACTTCATTAAGGTGATGCCTGTGATATACATACCCCATTTAAAAAGATAACGTTTCATGGCACAGTGCATTCCTGGATTACTCCTGACAGCTAGCTTGAAACAATGGGACCATCTCTGGCACCACATCAAGGCCTCAGGTAAGCAACAGGACCTGCAAGCGTATAAAGCCGCAAGAAATGGCTGCACATGGGCTATTCGTCAGGTGAAAAGTAAATACCATAGGGAGATGTTGACCAACGCATGGGGGGACAGCAGAAAATTTTAGTTGAACATCAAAGATATCACTGGTAAAGACCCAAGGTGTCACCCACAATGCTAAACCTTGATGGTACCCCCACCCTTGAACCGCTTATAACTGCAAATACTTTTAATGATTCCTTCACTAACCTGAGCAGTGCCCTTCTACAGGACTTCTTTGAGGATACCTCTGCAAAGACAAATGAAAATTACGGACCTACCGTAATTCTTGATCTTTCGGTGTATCTTCACCATTCATCACTAGTATGGGTATCTGGCCTGAGGCTAGGACCCCGTGGGAGCTTTTTATTTTGGAGGCGGAGTTGACACAGGGACGGCACCACCCTCAAGGCCGACGTGTTATGTGGTGCTTGCGGGGTTGGCCGTTATCTGCTGTTGACTCCGCCTTGGCCCCAGTTCTGAATGCCAGTGAGAGAGATAGGAAGGGATGGAGGGGTGGGGCAAGGAAGCTCAAGGGGTAGAGAAAAGGAAAGGATATAAAAATTTAAAGGAGGAATAAGCGACTAAGAGGACAGCAAAAAAGAGAGAGAGAGAGAGAGCAGCCTAAGGGATTGGGATAGGGAGAGGCCCCAATCTCTGGGTGAAAGAAAGAAAGGGTGTTGAAGGGAGGGTAGAAAGAGGAGAATGAAGGGAGAAGGAAGGGAGGGAGGACAACGCCCCTACCCAACCCGGAACAACATGGACCTCAAGGGGGTAGCTCAGATTTTAGAACCCCCATATTGCAGACTGAAGAGGAAGAAGACACAGGAAGTGCCCCCTGTGCAGCAAGGGTAGCCTCAAGAAGGGACCAGAGTTAGGGGAAAAAATGACTTGTGGTCGAACCAGGCCAACAGGTCAGGCAGCATCCACCCCTCCTGCTAGATTAAAATAGAAATGTCCCCAAGAGGAGAGAGAAAATAAGGCATAGGGGAAAAAACAGAGGAGCCTACCCCTGTCGTCAACTTAGAAGAAATAAAGGTGTGGTAAGTGACAACACCTTAGGGATAAGGAGGAGACTCCCAAAAGAAGCAATAATAATAATAGGGTCCTCCATCTTTCTCCCCATCTTGGAAACACTGGGTGGGGGCAGAGTGACGAACTTTGAGAGGCAGGGGAAGGGGAGAGAGAGAGAGAAGACACCCCAAGACCCCAAGCAAAAATCCTCACCATCTGTCTCCAAGAGTCCTCCTTCTCCTAACCACAAAGGAGAGAAGGAAGAGGAGAGGTGCTGGAGTGCAACAAAAGAGACACACAGGAGGAGGATCGCCCAGAGACAGAGGCCCCAGGAGGGAGGAGGGCGGGATTTAGTGACGAATGGTGAAGATACACAGAAAGATCAAGAATTACGATAGGTACGTAATTTTCATATCTTCTCTGTGTCAGTTTTCACCATTTATCACTAGTATGGGTGAGTACCGAGCCCCCCGAAGAGGGCCCAGCACCTCCCTAAGGGACAGAGTCCCTTAGCCTCCAGTGTGGGGAGCACTAGAAGGGAGAACCCTTGCAGGCCTGGCTAGGCCTGGGACTGGTCTGGGTGAGGCGGGGATCTCCTTGGAGGACAGGAAGGGCACCCCTGCAAATCCAGTCTCACCCAATGGGAGAAAAGGTGGGTTCTCCAGAAGGTGGAGGAGGTCACCCTGCGCCGGGCCAGGGGTGACAACTGGGATAGACGAAGCCATGCTGACTGCCTAATGCAGATCACTGTCCCCACTAGCCTGGAGGCCACCTTACTGGCCTCGTAAAATGCCCCTGCTTGGTGCCTTGCTAGCTCCAGGTCTTGCACGGGGAGGGCCATGGCCTGTCTGATTATCTCCAAATCAGGCAAGGAAACTAGGACCTGACCTAGCCTCGAGCACAAGTATCTGTTAAAGGTAGCATGGTGGGCCTGATGAGTTGCAACACAGCAGAAGCCGTGCTGATTAGAACGTCCTCCTGCCCCCAAAATCACACTCTGAAGAGTCATAATCCAGGGGCTGGTCATGGCTTGGGCGTCTATGCCCAGAGGGGGTATACAGAAGTGTCATGCCCAAAGGGGGGGTGAGGCAGAGTTCCTGGAGACCCTGGGATATGCAATACCTGAGGTGAAGGTCCCTTGGGGCTGGAGCTGGGGAATAGGGATGTTGCCAGACCCGGAGTGACACTTCCTGAAAAGGAACAGGCCAGACAGGGACCAAAAGGTAATCTGCACTGTACTTGCTTAAAACGCGCACACCACCTGGTCCGGATTGCGCTCTCCAGGGGTGCAAATGTTGAGCTCGTCGAGCAACCACGACAGGAAGAGCTGATAGGCAGACAGATCAGCTTCTGGGGAAAGGTGGACCAATGACTCCTCTCCCTCAGAGGAGGAAGATGAGGAAGCCAACAAGCTTGGAGATACAGGGGCAGGCTGAGCAGGTGGTTGGTGAAACACCTGTTGGTCCGCAGCCCTAAAATAGGTAGGGAAAAACTCAGTCATGGCCCTGAACTGTGCCCAGGTGAGAGGCCCCATAGGGCCAGAGAACCCCAGGAGAGATACCCTGGCTGTTGAGTTCCTGGCAGTGAGCTCCCCAACCATATTTGCCGAGGCCAGAACGGGGCAATGAGAATCATTCTGTCCCCCTGAGACTCCAATTTGAGAAGTTCCCTCTGAATTAGGGGAAGGGGTGGAAAGGCGTATAGAAAGCTTCTTGTCCACCGCAGCCTGAACACATCCTGACAAAAAATGCCAGGTTCTGGATTTCTGGAGCAGAAGAGAGGCAGTTTTGTGTTGAGTGGGGATGCAAAAAAGGTCCAGGTCTGGAGTTCCCCATTCTTTGAAGAGTGACTGAACGATGTTTGCATCGAGAGACCACTTGTGAGGATCCATCTCTGTTCTGCTGAGACGGTCTGTCAGCTCATTTTGCCCACCTGGCAGGTAAACCACCTGAATCAAGACCTTGTGTTCCAGGCACTACTCCCACACTCTCATTGCTTCCCTGCATAAAGGATAAGAGTGTGCGCCACCCTGTTTGTTGATGTTGTATATCACTGCTTTGTTGTCCGTTTGAAGGAGAATGTTCTTGTGACAGAGTATGACCTTCAAGGCTTGGACTGCATAGAGGATGGCTCTCTTTTCCAGGACATTTATGTGGAGTTGGGACTCATCCTGAGTCCACGTACCCTGAGTGTGGAGATATTGGCAGTGGGCTCCCCAATCCATCAGGGATGCATCCATAGTAATTGAGATCTGATGGTCCAGAGGGGCAAAGGGATATCCTTTCAGAAGATTGTCCTCCTGGGACCACCAGATGAGCGACCTCTTCAGAGGTTCCGTCACCTTGAAGAGAAAGGACTGAGGGTGAGTGGTTGGGGACCACTGAGTACTGAGCATCCACTGGGAGGCTCTCATGTGGAGATGAGCTAAGGGTACAGTGAACACCGAGGATGCCATGAGGCCCAGCATCCGTTGCAAGATAGCTCGAACCAAGCTGTGTTCTCTGATGTATCAGGCCATCTGTAAGATGTCGCTCCTTCTGTCCTCTGGAAGAAAAGCTTTCGCACAGGAGGTGTCCAGAAGAGTTCCTATGAAAAGGAGCTTCTGGGAGGGCTGCAACTAGACTTGTTGAGATTCAGCAGGACTCCCATGGACGTGAGGAAATCTGAGGCCATGGCCACGGCCTCCAGAGTCTCTTGCCTGGAGGGACTTGCTAGGAGCCAGTCATACAGATATGGAAACACTTGTATTCCATTTGTTCTGAGATGCGCCGAGAGAATTGCACAACACTTTGTAAAAACTCGAGGTGCAGAGGATAGCCCAAAGGGCAGGACTCTGAACTGATAGTATTGACCCAGTGCCATGAACCCATAGGTATTTGTGGTACTTTGGGTGTATGAGAATATGTTGGTAGGCATCATGCATGTCCAGGGAGGCTAGCCAATCACGTTGATGAAGCAAAGGTAGCAGGGTACCTAGTGATATCATCTTGAACTTTTCCTTGTGAAGGAACTTGTTTAGTTTTCTGAGATCCAGAATGGGACGCATGCTGCCAGTTTTCTTTGGAACCAGAAAGATCCAGCGGAACTATTTCTACTGCCCTGTTTTTCAGAAGACCTTGCACCTCGGAAGCAAGAAGGTCTGACTGTACTGCCGATAGCCTGGGGTGTCGTTTGGGAGGATGATCCAGAGGGGTTTCTGAAAGATTGAGAGAGTACCCCTTACGAATTATTCTGAGGACCCATTTTTTTGATGTTATAGATTTCCACTGATTGTAGAACTGAGTCAGATGTCCTCCCACTGCTGAGGAGGAGTTCCTCTTGGACAGCTGAGGTGGGACTTGGGCCAGAAACTCAGAAGGTGGCACTGGGCACTTTGGAGCCTTGTGTCTTCTGCTGTGCTTTCTTTTGTGCCTGAGGGTTGTGGTTTTTGTTACAACTTCCTCTGCTTCGAAAGGACTGACGGCTGTGAAACTGACGCTTGTTCACACCTCCTCTGGAGGGAGTGGGTGCAGGTCTAGCTGTCTTAATGGCAGACCTAGTCTTCTGCGTGGCCTCCAGAACTTGCTCCACCTGAGGCCTGCACAGATCCATACTGTCAAAGGGTAAGGCCATAACTTGCCGCTGGGTGTCGTTCGTGAAGCCCGAAGTACGTAGCCAAGAGTGGCAGTGGGAGCAGATTCCAGCCACCGCCCAGGAGGTGGTATCGAAGGCATCTATTGCAACTTTAACCTGTTGGTTATTGGATTCGATACCCCTAGTTATGGTGTGAAGCAACTCTGAGCTAGCTTCTGATTCGGGCAGAGCTTCCATCATTTCTTTGGGGGAATGCCAAAGTACATACTCATATTGAGAAAAATAGCCACGGTAGCTGGCAATGCGCATCCCCAAGGTTGAGGCAGCAAAGACTCTCTTACCTAAAATGTCTATCTTATGAGATTCTTTGTTTATTGGTCAGGCCGTAGATCCCTGAGGAAGGACAGCATTATCATTCTCTGCCAAGATCACAATGGCATCAGCAAAGGCTTGTGAGGCCAAAATAGGACGATCCTTGGGAGGAGCATACTTCCTATCGATGGACTTAGCCACGGAAGGAATGAGAGCCGGATTATTCCACACCATCTGAAACAGGGTCTTGAAAGAGGGCTGTACCTGAGGGGTTAAATGCATAGGGATCTCCGGGACATGAAGATATTGGAGTCGCAAAAGCTTCCCAGGATCAATCTCTGAAGCTTGGAGAGAAAGGGTAGAGTTTAAATTTTTGAGCAGAGACTTAAAGGAGAGGTCTTCCACCACAGGCTCTGCAGAAGAATTGATCCCTGCTCCAAGGGTAGTATCATCAACATCATCACCAAGACAAAAATCTGGGTCAGGCTCAAAATCATCCCCTGACAGTCCAGGGGGGACTGCATAGACAGGAAAGGAGTGAAAATCAGGAGGAAGAACAGAAGAAGAAAGGATCGGAGTCAAAGACCCCCTAAGGCCGGCTGGCACTGCACCAGCCCCCAGTGCCGAGAACAAGGAGGAAGGTGCCTGCCAAAGTGGCGCCAGCAGCCACATGGTGCTGACAGCCCACACTGTGCCGTGGATGGCACTGACAGTGCGCACGGCACTGACAAAGCCCCCGGCATCACAGTTGGCACTGACAGGGCCAACGGCCCCACTCATGGTGCTGAATAAGTCCACGGCACCACCAACGGTGCTGAAAGTGTCCCAGAGGTCAAAAAACCTCGATTTGAGGAAAAAGAGGGAAAAATGGCAGGAGATAGAGGCATCAGTGTGGACGCCTGCACTGCAGCCAAGTGAGGGGGATAAACACCGGAGCGTGGAGTTGACGGCACTGAAGAAGGCGCCACGTGACTAGAAAGGCCCAACCACCCTACCTGTCCCCCTCTGGAGCCAAATGGCCTGAAGGTCCCAGCGTCAGAGTGACCGACTTGGGCAACTGGACCAACCTCTAAGCCCACTGCTCCATCAGAGCAGCCCACTGGTAAAACTGCTCATCAGAAGCTCCTTGGAAAGGCGGAGAGGAGCTCCGATGTTGAAGAGGTCGGCCATCAGAGACAGAGACCGGTGACTCCGACAGAGGTGGAGATCGGTGCCTTGCCCCAACAACTGACCGTCTACATGCAGACATACCAGTGGGTGACCTCGAGTGATGCCTTTTTCTCTTTGACCTATGCGTCAAAGAGGAACTTGAGGCCGAGCGGCGCTGAGAATGGGACCGTTTCCTTTTATGCTTTGGGGGGGAACGCGCATCCCCCTGAGCACTGGACCATCCGTTGTTGGACACCCCCCCCCCTCTGGGAAGGGCAGCGGATTGGACCCGGCCCAGCTGACTGAACAGCTTTCATACGAAGTCTCCCTACCGTCACCTGTCCCGCTTATGGTCGAATCCATCAATGGAGGGCTGAAGACTTCTTGATGTAGAATTTAAATATATAGAATACAATTGGTACTTTGAAATAAAACTACAAAACAATAAACTGAACTATTGCTGCTAGTGAAGTTTAACTCCCAGTGGGTGAGTGACTTTGTCACTGAAGCACACTTGACGGTGGGAAAAAAAAGAACTAAGGTGGTTGGAGGGTCGACGCCGAGATAGTCTTTACTTCATGAGCCGAGGCTCGCGGTGCTGCTTCCTCACGGCCCCATCTCTGGCGCCGGCCCTCTTGGAAAAAGTTTGCTCCTGCTGGGTCCTAGTGCCACCGGTGAACTTCCATTAGTGTGAATGAGTGGTGGAGACTTTATGTCCAGTAAGATATCGCTCCTTCTGTCCTCTGGAAGAAAAGCTTTCACACAGGAGGTGTCCAGAAGAGTTCCTATGAAGAAGAGCTTCTGGGAGGGCTGCAACTGCGACTTGTTGAGGTTCAGCAGAACTCCCTGTGGAAGTGAGGAAGTATGAGGCCGTGGCCATGGCCTCCAGAGTCTCTTGCCTGGAGGGACTTGCTAGAAGCCAGTCATCCAGATATGGGAACACTTGTATTCCGATTTTCCTGAGGTGCGCCGTGAGAGTTGCACAACACTTTGTAAAAACTCAAGGAGCCAAGGATAGCCCAAAAGGCAGGACTCTGAACTGATAGTGCTGGCCCAATGCCACAAACCTTAGGTATTTGTGGTGTTTTGGGTGTATGAGAATGTGTTGGTAGGCACCCCGCATGTCCAGGGAGGCTAGCCAATCGTGTCGATGAATCAAAGGTAGCAGGGTACCAAGTGATATCATCTTGAACTTCTCCTTGTGAAGGAACGTGTTTAACGTTCTGAGATCTAGAATGGGGCACATGCCACCGGTTTTCTTTGGGATCAGAAAGGAATGGGAGTAGAAACCTGTAGAAACTTCTTCTACTGCCCTGTTGTTCAGAAGGCCTTGTACCTCAGAAGCAAGAAGGTCTGACTGTACCGCCGACAGCCTGGGCTGTTGTCTGGGAGGATGATCTGGAGGAGTTTCCGAAAGATTGAGATGGTACCCCTCGCTTGATTATCCAGATTTTCACTGGTTGTAGAATTGAGTCAGATGCCCTCCCACTGCTGAGGAGGAGTCCTCCTCAGGCAGCTGAGGTGGGACCTGGGCCAGAAACTCAGAAGGTGGCACTGGGCGCTTTTGACCTTGTGCCTTCTGCTGTGCTTTCTTTTGCGGCTGACGGTTCTGGTTTCTGTTAAAACTTCCTCTGCCTTTGCCCCAAAAGGACTGACGGTTTTGAAACTGGTGCTTGTTCCCACCCCCTCAGGAGGGGGCGGGCGTAGACCTGGCAGTCCTAATGGCAGACCTAGTCTTCTGTGTGGCCTCTAGTGCTTGCTCCACCTGAGGTCCGAAGACATATATTCCGTTGAAAGGTAAGGCCATGACTTGCTGCTGGGCATCATTCGTGAAGCCCCGAAGTACGTAGCCAAAAGTGGTGATGGGTGCAGATGCCAGCCGCTGCCACCTAGGAAGCGGTATCAAAGGCGGCCATTGCAGCTTTAACCTTTTGGTTACTGGACTCGATACCCCTAGTTATGGTTTGAAGCAGCTCTGAGCTAACCTCCGATTTGGGCAGAGCTTCTACCATTGCTTTGAGCGAATGCCAAAGAACATACTCATATTAAGAAAAATAGCCTTGGTAGCTGGCAATACCCATGCCCAGGGTTGAGGCAGCAAAGACTCTCTTACCCAAGGTGTCTATCTTGTGAGATTCTTTGTTTATAGGATGGGCTGTAGATTCCTGAGGGAGGACAGCCTTACCATTCTCTGCCAGGACCAATATGGAATCAGAAGAGGCTTGTGAGGCCAAGATGGGGCGATCCTTGGGAGGGGCATATTTCCTATCTATGGACTTGGCCACAGAAGGAATAAGAGCTGGATTCTTCCACACCATCTGTGAAAGGGTCTCAAAAGAGGGCTGTACCGGAGGGGTTAAATCCATAGGGATTTCCGGGAGATGGAGATATTGGAGACGCAAAAGCTTTCCAGGATCGATTTCTGTGGTCTGGAGAGAAAGGGTAGAATTTAAATTTTTAAGCAGAGACTTAAAGGAAAGGTTCTCAATAACAGGTTCTGCAGGAGGATTGATCCCTGCCCCCAGGACAGTGTCAGCATCAACATCATTACCCAGTCTGAGATCTGGATCAGGCTCAAAATCATCTCCTGACAGTGCAGTGGGGACTGTATAGACAGGAATGTAGTGAAAACCAGGAGAGAGTAGAGAAGGAGAAAGAATCAGAGTCAAAAACCTCTGGAAACTAGATGGCACCACACCCATCCCCAGCGAAGAAAACGGCGCCAAGAACAAAGAAGGAACCGTTACAGAAAACAGTGTCTCACACGGCACCGACAAAGAGTGCGACACCGCACCCAACGCTGGTGCAACCCCTGATGCCGGAGGTACCGAAGGGTAGTGTGGCGCCACTGCCAGCCCTGATGCCGAGGACGGTGCCGACAGAGCCCGCGGTGCCGCAGACTGCACCGACATCACTCGCAGCACTGCAAAGGACCTTGGCACCGGAGAAGTAGGCACCACAGATGACGGCAACTTCACAGAAGTCTGAGAACTGTGATTTGAAGTTACAGGATGAAAAATGGCAGGAGATAATGGCATCGGTGTAGACCCCTGCACTGCAGCCATATTGGGGGAGATAGACACCAGAGTGCAGAGTCGATGGCACCAAAGAAGGCGCCGTGCAACTTGGAAGACCTAACTGCCCCCCTGCCATCCCGGAACCGAATGGCCCGAAGGCCGTGGTGTGGAACTGACTGGTTTGGGCAGTCGGGCCAACCTCCGAGCCCACTGCTCAATAAGAGCAGCCCACTGGTGAAACTGTTCATCAGAAGCTCCTCTAATAGGCAGAGAGGGGCTCTGGTGTCAAAGAGGTCGACCATCAGAGACAGAAACTGGCAACTCTGACAGGCGAGGGATACCGGCGCCTGGCCCTTACAACCAGCCGTCTACGCGCAGACCTATCAAAGGGGGATCTCGAGTGATGCTGTTTCTTCTTCGACCTGTGTGCCGAAGAAAAACTCGAGGCCGAACGGTGCCAAGAATTGGACCGTTTCTTTTTATGGTTTTGGGGAGACCACCCATTTCCTTGAGCATTGGACCATCCATTGTCAGACCCCCCCTCTGGGGAGGGCGGCGGACTAGACTCAGCCCCGCTGGCTGAACAGCTTTCATACGAAGTCTCCCTACTATCACCTGCTCCATTCATGGTCGACTCCATCAATGGAAGGCTGAAGATTTCTCTCCTTATAAATAAAACTTATTAATATAATCGGTACATATCAAAGATAAAATACAAAACAATAAACTGAAAACTAAGCTGCTAGTTTGAAGTTTGACTCCCGGCAGGCGAGCGGCATAATCACTGAAGTGCAGTCAACAGCGGGAAAAAAAGGAACTGAGGCTTTTGAAGGGTCAACGCTGAGATGGTCATTAATGCATGCACTGGGCTTGCAGTGCTGCTTCCTCATGGCTCCATCTCAGGCGCTGGCCCTCCTGAAAAAGTTTGCTCCTGCTGGGTCCTAGCTGGGTCCTAGTGCCTCCAGCATACCCCCATTAGTGTGAATGAGTGGTGGAGACTTTATGTCCAGGAAGATCAAGTACTCGGCGTCGCTAAAAATAAAGGACAGATCTTACCAGAAGTTTACTGAAGCGGCGCCAAGTAGGGGCAAGCAGAACTGTGAGCCAAACACGACCGACAGACTGGGCTGCAGACTAGGCCATAACACACAGACGGAATTCTTTGAAGTCTTCCCACGAGATCCTTTCTCAACGGCAGGAGAAGAAGAACTGGGGCCAAGGCAGAGTTGTCAGCAGATAATGGCCAATCCGCGAGCACCATGTAACACGTCAGCCTTGAGGGCAGCACTGCCCCTGTGTTGACTCTGCCTAAAGAAAGCTCCCGCGGGGTCCAAGCCTCCTGCCAGATATCCATACTAGTGATGAATGGTGAAGATTGACACAGAGAAGATCTAGTCACTATGAGGACAAGATCCTTGGTCATCCTTTCTACTTTAGGAAAGTCTCAGTGACCCAGGTTAGAAAACTCTTGAATAAAATACTGGGAAAATCTAGGCGCAGTGGTGACTCTGTAGATCTCAAACTTGTCGTGCTCACCTTAGAGGAAGTACTTTTACCCATAACAAAGATCCTTAACCTCTCATTAGTCCTGTCACAATTCCCGCAGGTATGGAAAACAGCCCTAAATCTGGTGATCATGCCATACATAACAACTATAGGCCAATATGAATCCTCCTGTAACCCCCCCTACAAATGAGGGTTCCTGAAAAGTCTTCCTTGAGCTTGCCTAAATGCTCACTGACAGGCTGGTGTCCTGTGTTTTAGAAGTTTAAATGTGATTGCCAGAGAGTGCCTGTATAGCCTCTGTGTACTGTCTCTTTAAGAGCTGCCTGGATTGCAGTCATAAGTATTCTGAGAGGGAGCTCTGTTGAAAGATGTAACTATTTGCTGAAAATCATTTAGAGTGATAATGATAATGTAGTATGTCTAACCTGCCTTCTTTGCAGCAAGGACTGTTTTGTTTATCTCCACTATCTTGGTCCTGGACTGCTGAATTGGATTAATCAGTACTGGTGGGACCTAAAATGGAGTGGATTACAGGAGCTGTCTGGAGTCAAAATCTGTAAGAATTGTAGTTTTGGGCTTTTGGCGCCTTTTTGCACCTGAAGGGGGAGCTCCTGTTGTGACTGACAGATGAATCAGCCAACCGAACCTTTTGGATCTTGGGGAAATTCCCAGGCTTGCTGCAGTCTGAGTCAGATCTAAGTTGGGAGCTGAAGAAGCAACAGCTCAATACAGTCTCTGTGGAAAAGCCTGAGTTTTGGCCTGCATGCCTGCCAGCTGCCCCTGAGAGGAAGAAGAGAATCAGTTCGGACTGAATCCGAGTTTGTGAGAACGAAGTAAGTCACTGAGTTGTGACCAGGATCAACCTGAAGAAGACCAAAGATTTTGCTGAATGTGATTGGCCTGTCAGGATTTCCAGCTGCTTGTGAATCCCCGGTTTGTGCAGAGACTTTGTGATCATGACCAGAGAGTGGTTTGCCTGGTACTGTAGAATTTCCTTACATATAAATGTGCTGTGAGTTGTTAGTGGGTCTTGATTTGGTTCCCCACTGTGTGAACTGTGTTCTGCTTGCTGGAAGCTGTATCCAGCCCAAAGCGGACTGTATCTGAATTTGTCTCCATTTGGCCTGGCCCTTGCCACACTGGCCCAGCCAGACTACCTGCTGCACAGAGAAAGCCATCAACGAGAGACCTGTCTGGGGATCAGCCCCCTGCTCCACGCTTGAACAGGAATGATGCCTCAGCGAATCGTGTGGGCCCTGCTTCTCCTGGCACTCCAGATCAACCACCTGCAGTCTCAATTTTCATCCAGCCTGTGTCCAGTCTTGGGTATCGTGAGTAATCATCAGGGTAGCTCCCTGCAGCAACAGCCTAATCTAAAAGTGTGTCATCTGATTGTCTTGTTTTCTTTTCATGAACTGAGCCCCCTGGCTCTGGATTACAATTAGTGTGTGTTGTGCATGTTGTTTTCTTCCATCACAGGGCTCCAACCAGCTGCAACGTTCCTGGCTAGCCCACCATTCTCCATCTGGGTACCCAGAGTGTGTGACTGCTTATGGACCCTGAAGTACATGCATAACTGTTTGATTGATACAGCCCTTAAGCAAATTACCTGATTATGCCTCTCCCTTGTTCAAGTCCCTTAATTAAATCAGATCTAACTCTTTTTTGCATTTACCCTGACTGTGGTTCCAGTTTGTGCAAGAGTACTGTACTGGTGTTATTTGCTGTGTATAACCTTGTTTTACAGTGGGTCCCCGGGGCCAGGCCAGAGAAAAGTCCTGGTGGTAAGTGCAAACAGTGTGTGTACTTGTGTGGTGTATCAGGGGTATTATGAAAGTGTTTACTGTGTATTGTTCCGGCTACTAGTAAGGAAAGAGGGGGTTATAGTGTCCCGGAGGGCTGTGCCCAGGTTAGCTTAATCACTACCAACCCTGACCTTTGGGTGGAGGCACCCGTTTCAGAACTCAGGCCCCTTAACCTGCTACTAGCCAAGCAAGCAGGGGTAGTAGCCCTTGGGATAGCGCCACCTAGGGGTTACACTCCCTCCTCTATCCAAAGTGCTGGAATGTACTGTTACCAATCAGCTTGTGGACTACCTCAATAAATACTCCATCCAATGTCCACAACAGCATGGATTTAGAAAAGGGCATAGCACCACCACAGCACTACCTGAATTTACGAGCTTCATTCAGCAATCATTTGACCAAGGCACTCTCGTAGGAGTGGCCTTTACAGATTTAACAAAGGCATTTGACACTGTTAATCACCCACTTCTCCTCGGTCAACTAACTAAAATTGGTCTTTTACTCAATATGCTGCAATGGTTCAGAAGCTATCTTGGAGATAGATCTTAGTGAGTGAAAATATCTAATGTCACTTCGGAACAGTGGGTCATCTGATCTGGAGTACCACAAGGATCAATCCTGGGTCCACTCCTTTTCAGTATCTTTCTGAACAACTTGCCATCTGCATGTCACCAACGGACTCTCCTTAACGCGGCTGACGCTGTCATTTTTACAAGCCACACAGATCCTAACCTGCTTGAAAGCAATCTACAACTCGGCTTCAAGGAAGTTGAGCAATGGTTTGGTGCACACAAACTGGTACTAAACTATAAGAAAACAAATGTTATGTTGTTTTTGTCCTCTCGCAGCAAGTACAAGACACATGCTCTTACCATTAGAAATAACCTGGGATCCCCACTCGAACAAATCCAGCACTTTAAGTACCTAGGTGTAACCTTGGGTAGTCATCTCACCTATGTGCCTCACATCGAGAATGTTGCCAGGGCCATTAATATTAGGACTGGGTTCCTCTATAGATACAGACAGAGTCTAACTCCAGAAGCTCTCAAGCTCGCAATTTACAGTTCAGTGCTGTCAATCATCAATTACGGCTTGGTCATATATGGAGTTGCTACCACTACCTCACTCAAAAGACTGTCACTCTGAGCAAGGTGTGTAGACTAATCACGGGTGCTGCTCATTTCACTCACGCTTGTGAGCTTTATGCTCAAACTGGATGGTTTCAGCTAAGTGGTAGGATCAAATACCTAATGTGCCTACTAACTAAAAAGGGGCTCCTTGGGCTCTTGCCACTGGGAGTGGGATGCCTGCTGAACAAATCTCTCAAGACCCAACACACTCACGGCTCAACATCCGAACTCCTTCTTGTCCCTAGGTGCTGGACTGCTCAATGCCAGTGATCCTTTTTATACAGAGACCCATTTTGGCTCAATGGATTGCACAGTGAACTAACTAACCTACCCAAACCTGGCCAGTTTAAGCATATGCTCCGGCAGTATCTCATAACTCAAAGCTCCTGTGATTGTACCACCTAATCCCAGGTATACCTGTCCACATCCCCATCACCAGCTAAGTGCTCCCTTCTCACCCGGATTTCACCACGTGTTAACCTGACAAGGCCTATGGTTGCTTCCCCTTTTCTCTGCCCTTTACTCCCTCTCCCCTTATTTCTCCCTCCCTACATCCTGCCTACCCCAATTAGCACTTTGACAAAGCCTCTGGCTGCTGCCTTACTCCCTGGGTCTTAAAATCCTACTACCATCTCTTCTCTTTTAATTTTTACTTAAACTCCTTTCTCTGTTTTTGAATAATGCTGTTTATCTATGATGTATTACGAACTGTCACTGTATATTAGAAACATAAATTGTTAGTTCCTCCTATGTCTGTTTGTAACCCTCCTCACTGACGTGGGCCCTTTGTAAATGAGCTGTGTTGCATTCAAAGCTACTTTGTAATCCGAGATTGCATAAATAAAAAAAAATGCCATAAACCTGCAATGGTGCAATACAAAATGCTATAAACATGCAATTGTGCAATACAAAATGCCATAAACCTGCAATGGTGCAATACAATATGCCATAAACCTGCAATGGTGCAATACAAAATGCCATAAACATGCAATTGAGCAATGCAAAATGCCATAAACCTGCAATGGTACAATACAAAGTGCCATAATCCTGCAATGGTGCATTTTAATGCCATAAACATGCAACTGTGCAATGCAATGGAGGAATACAAAATGCCATAAACATGCAATAGTGCAATACACATAACTGCCATAGTTTTGTTATAGTACTAGAGTGTTCCCTCTTTATAAAGAATACCTCTGGAGCCGACAGGCTTTGTTCACTACAGCGATGTGTTAATATGCCTACTTAGGAAATAATGGGAGCCATCATATGTGTTCACTGTAAGAGGGATGTTGTTACAGAGGGGTTCATTACAGAGATGGAGCACTGTATTTATGCAATTCCTAGATAAGGCCATAAGAATAGGTTACTTATTATACCACTAAATATGGTTTTACTGCTAGCATTCAGTGCATATCCACATTGAGCAGTTCCTCTGTGCATACTCAAGAGCCTGAGAAAGGTTTCTAGGTTGACTGCCCCCTCTACCCAATCATATGTCTTTCAGTCTCCACCCGCTTATTCTCCTGATCTGAATGCTGAAACCAGAAGCCAGAGAAAATATAAGCCATGTGAATTTGGTGGCCAATGTAGATGTGAACTAAATACCATCAGTAAAACTGTGGTTACAGGTAAGTACAAGTAGCCTATTCTTTTCACTGCCTGGAGTTGCTTCATTATCCACATTTAGACACACTGTGGTGGGAACAACAGAAATTAGGTGCATGAGGGAGCCAGCAAAGGTTATTGTTCAGCATGCAAGGCACCCCATGAGGTTCATAGGTGACGTCTGCAGGAAATGTTGGCTCCCTCCCTGCAGAACAATTTGCTCCCAGGTGGGCCTTGTGCCTCTGCCTCCAAAGCCATAAGGGAATCATTTGTGAAGACTGACTCTTGAAAGATCTGTAGCACTGAATCCGGCAGCATCTCCACCTCCTTTGCTTCCTCCTCCTCCAGGGTCCTCCACCTTGCTTGGGTAGCAAGATGGACAGAGGTCCCCTACTGACAGAGTAGGGGAATGTCCCCAGCGTCTGGGCAAAATTTCCCTCTTTCACTAATATACTGTACCACCAACACCTTAATCTGGTCCAATTTCAGTTGACTTGCATCTGAGACTGTACCCGAGAGAAGACTGAAAATAGGCAACGTTGTCTAGTCCTCCTTTCCTGGATAACAAAAACTACATAAATAAATACATTTATTAATGAATGTACAGCAGTGAACATGTTGAACTGTTCTGGGCTTGGTAGTTGACATTAGATGTATTTAGCAGTAATAGCAACGTCGACTATAGTTTCCCTTTCATACGCCTCTTCATCCTCCTCAGGATTTCCATACAGAGGTTGAGGTTCCTGAGGTGCAGGCACTTGCATAGGAACCAGTGTAACTGGTGTGGGAACTGGGACCACAGCCTGTAAGGCTTGCAAAATCTGTAAAGCCTTTGCAGTGTCTTTAACTGAGGTCATATTTTGCTTGTCTGCTGGGAGTTCCTTTGTTGTCTCGGCTGGAGGCGCGGCGACATGTTTTTCTTTATATCTTTTCTTAAGTGGGACAGCTTCAGACACTGTCTCAGCAGCTGTTTGTGATTTACCTTGCTCAGTCTTATCTGCTTTGTCAGCATCCTTGGGCTTATTCTTGTCCTTATTATGGAGAGGGGTTTTCCTCTGCAGCACTAGCAGAAGTAGAAGCAATTTCCTCTAATTTTTTAGATCTCTTTTTCAAAGTCTTGGGACAGAAAGTTTTACAAATTTCACGATTTGAAAAATATGTGACTAGTTCCCAAACAAAACACACAGAGTGAATGTCTGTCTGCTTTTGCTATAACCTGACCACAAGAATCACAATATTTAAAACCAGTGGGTCCTATGCGTTTTTTAGGCTTATCACCAGGAACCTCTGACATTGAGCAAAGTACAAAAATGCAAACGCTAGCGAAAAAATAATTGCTTCCCTGGAACTGGCAAATTCAAAATTAAACAACCACTGTCGGTTCCTGGAACCGAGCTCTAATAGGTTCCTTGACCAAAATTAAACTAAATTTAAGTAAAAATATAAATGGTCGATGGATCCTAAGGGGAACTGTTGAGTAAGTGAGAATTAATGCTTAATTTGAGGTAAAAACCTCACAGAGAACCGCAAATCCCTCAATTCCACGGAACTGTGAGGGAAAAGCAAAAAACGATAAAAAACTATAAACCACTAATAATCTATACCAACCTAACTTACAAAGCTGCACTCTAAAATTTAATAACTTAAAATGGTACTTATCGACCAAATTAAAGGATTTGAAGTAAGTTGAAGGAGAGCTCTCCGGGATGTCTTCACTGGCAGGTGGAGTAAAGAACCCGAAGCACTCAGGCCCAGATATTCAAAAGAGTTGAGCCATGCGCAATAGGGTTGCGCCTGCGCAAGTACGAAAATGTGCCATTCTGCGATATTCTGCAGGAGGCAGTTGCACCCCCGAAATCATGCTGAGCAACAGCGCAATGATAATGAAGGCATGCGCAACCGAAGGGGGAGGAACCATGCATAAATGGCGCAGTGCGATATTCAACGACTTGAACCATGCGCAGTAGGGGAGCAAGCGGAAGTTGCGCCATAGCGGAAATGAGCCAAAATAAAAAGGAGCAAGGAGAGGCACAAGAACGCTACAGGGAAGCCGCATGAGGCAGAAACTCTAGCCAGACAGACAGGGCAGGAGGCACAAACAAGGCAGGCCAGGGAAAGGGCACTCTGAACAGCCAGGCACAGGGAAGGTGTGGGGAGCCACACAGCACAGAGGCCAGCACAGACAGGTGTACCGGTGCAGGGAAGTAGCAGCCAGGACAGCAGGGGAATACAGCAACAGCTGCGGGGGTGAACACAAGCCAGGGGCATGGCCAGTGCCACCTTCCAAATGGAGGCCGTTATGGGGGGGGGTGAGAAGATGGGTGGCAGGGGGGCGTGACCGTGGAAGGGCCCGTCAGCAGTATGCCCCCGACAGGCAGTACCGAGCCCGCACCAGCTTTGAGCTGTACACTGATACTGAGATTGTGGGCCGGTACTGCCTGAATAGGACAATTTCTGAGGTGGCTCTGTGAGCTGTGTAGTGATGTGATGCAGGCACCCACACGACGGAGCCATGCCGTCAGTGGAGACTAAAGTAACAGCCTGCATGTGCTTGCTCTCCACGGGTACCTTCCAGAGACCAACTGGGGACACCACAGGCATAACCCAGTCGGCCACGTCACGCCACCTCACCCAATTCCTCAGCGCACTGCTGCTACATGCTGCGGAGTACATCCATTTCCCCAGCACAGCAGCGGAGTGCACAGCAAACATACAGGAGTTCCACAGGGTAGCAAGTATGCCTGGCATGCTAGGGGCAATAGACTGCACCCATGTGGCCATACGCACACCACCTGGCCCCAAGGGGGCCGCATACATCAATCGCAAGGGCTATGCCAGCATCAACTGCCAGGTGGTGTGCGATGCCAGGGGGCGCATAATCAATGTCTGTGCCATGCACCCTGGGGGAGCACACGATTCTTTCATCTGGCACCAGTCAGCACTGTGCCACAGATTCAGGAGTGGGGACATCCCCACTGGACACCTAGTGGGTGAGTATGCAAACCACATGAACAATCACAGGGCCTGGGGGAGCATGGCCAGAGGTGGCATGGGTAGTGGCCTACATGGCCTGGGACAGGGCGATGCTGATCACAAAACTAACCTCCGCCCTCTACACACAGGTGACAGTGGATACCCACTCCGTCCCTGGCTGCTCACACCTTACCGGTGGCACGCGACGCCATCGCAGCAATGCTACAATGAGGCATACGCCACCACACGTAATGTCATCGAGTGGGTGTTCAGAATGCTGAAGGCATGTTTCCATTGCCTGGACACCTCTGGCAGTGCCCCACAGTACAGCCCCTTAAAGGCCTGCGGGGTATTCTTGGCCTGTTGCACCCTGCACAACATGGTCAACGAATGTGGGATAGCTGTACAGGTCGAAGAGGGGGATAGCGATGGGGACGCCGGTGATGATGGTGATGGGCAGCCCACCCTTGGGCGACGGGACCCCAGACTGCTCCAGCTGGCACAGCTGCACCGGGAAACCATCACGGAGGAGCACTTCAGCCAACCCAGGTAAGTCATGGGGCCATGTGCAACCACCAGTGGCTAAGGCACAACCCACAAACACACATGGACACCAGGGGTGCATTCTGTCAAGGGAAGTGGCAGGGCACAGAAGCACACACACAACCAGGGATGGGTGAGGATTAACATGCCACGTGGACGGACACACACACATGCAAACACACAACGCAACAAACCTGCACAGAGGGCAGGAGGCACACCGACCCAGAACGCCAACCCCAGCAACACACATGTCCACAGGCCACCACGCCCACTGCCTGTCCATGTGCGTGTGTCAGATGCTGAGCACCATTGCACATTGGTGTACAGCGCAATGCAGGCATCATCATGCATACGCAACTGCGGACAGCAGCTGGAAGGGTGTGCAGGTGGACTGTGTGTCCGCGTGCAGGGCCGGGTACCCACCCCTGCACTGCCCACTGAAACACACAATGCACACGGCAGCACCAGACAGTAGCTGTGCTGGGAGACAGGTCAGTCATGCGACACAGTGCCCCAGCTGCCACGGATGCATGGGTGGCCCTGCTGAGACCCGCCAGCACTGACAGGCTGACCACTGGCCTCATGGGGTGGCACCGATGGTCCCCCAGGGGTTCCACTGCATGAACGCAACTGTGCTCGCGCAGGGGTCTGTAGCACACCAAACATGCCTGCGCCAGGAGTGCTCGGGATTCCCACAGCTGAACCCGGCGTTGACAGGGTGGGAGTCGCATGACACTGGGAATGGGGGGTGGATAGTGCACTGCGTGGTGTCTGCGATGCATGGGCACCTGACTGTGTGCCCATTGTTGCCATGACAGCAGTGAATGCCTGTGCATGCCTGTCAATGGCAGCGGTCACATCCTCCCGCAAATGGTCCATCCCTGCCAGGATCAGTGCGGTGTCTCCGCTGCGACCCTCCTCTGCCCGCTTCAGAGCCACACGCAGTGCATCCACGGACGTTGCAAGCCGCATCTGCTGCTGGACCGATGCTTGCAGTAGGCGGGTGTGCTCGTCCAAGAGGTCATCAGCCTCCTAGACATCCTGTCCCTCAGGGTGTGCACGGCCCCAATGATCAGCACCCCTTGAGGGTGGGTGCTGTGCACCAGGACCAGGTCTGGGCATGTCCACAGGTGGTGCACAGACGCCACCGCTGAACCCTGTACCCCCAAGCCCGTTGGGCAACTGCTGATGCTGCCCCTCTGGCTGCTGCTCCCCAGGGCTCAGTGGTGCCACCGCAGTGGCTGCAACAGTCCCACTGTCCTGAACAGACGCCAGTGCTGCCCCACTGGTGCTGACAGGCACAGGCTGGGACTGTGCTGACATGCAGGCCTCCACGACAGCACCACCCACAGTCATGGGCGCGAATTGCCCTGCTGTGTAGCCATCCCGTGGCACACACATGTCAGTGCCCATGACGGTAGTGTCATCATCACCACTGACGGACTCTGCACCGGCCACAGTCACAGCATGCTGGCATCCGTGGACGCCAGCACGCTGGGACACAGGCAGAGCTTCTTCCACACCTGTTACAACGACGTCAGTGTGGACAGCCAGGCGGCCCCACTGTCGCAATGCTCCACATATACCTGTGGAGGTGGATGGTCACTCCTCCAACTCCAGCTGACTGTCCACAGTGGACAGGCCCACCACTGCTGACCCATGCAGACACTCAGGATCTGTAAAGGAAAGCAAAGTCGCATTACTGCGTGTGACCTACCCTGCCCCCCAATAGACAGACCATGACTTACCATGCAGTGATGGGCCACCACCCGGAACACCCTCAATGGCACTGCGCTGCATGCTTCCAGCAAGCCTCTCCTCCTGTGGGGTCAGCTGTACCACCTCCTGCTGTCCCCCACCTGTTGCAGCATGTGCTGCCCTGATGGCAGCCACCTTCTCCTTTATCCTCCTCCTCCTGTCTGTGCCCATCTTTTTCTTACACTCCTGCACAAAGCGCTGGTGGCTGCCATGCAGGTTCACAGCACGTGCCACCTCCTCCCATGCAGCAGCATGGGCTTGAGGTGTTCCCCATCATCCACTGAGAAGTGGCTCCTGATCCAGGTAGGCCTCGAACAGGGCCTTGGTTTCGGCCTTTGTAAAGTTAGGCCTCCTCCTCCTCTCCAACAACCTGCTCGGTCATTATGTAGCCTGTAAGAATGGCAGTTGTTACCTGTGTGACTGTGCAGTCCCATGCATGTCCCTGAATCCACAGTCCACACTCCCAAGCAGCATGCAACTCACCAATAGACTGCAGTAACCGACTATGGCCACTGCAGCACAATGTTGCACTTTTATAGCACAACCCATGCAAATGAGGCGAGGAGCAACTTTAAGTAGATGCAAATTGCAGTGCTGCGCCATTGAATGGCTGATTAGATGATTTGCATATGACAGCTGAATATCGCGCTGTTGCGCTTTGCGCAATTGTGTTAAACGTGCTGAGCCAATGGCGCAGTTCTGTGACATGCGTAGTACACAACTCACTGCGCATGCCCGGGTTGCTGACGCAGGCGTCTGCCGCGCTGATGACGTGCTGTGCGGAGTAGGCAATGCAGGGCACGGCCACCATTGTGCCAGTGGCGCTATAGCGATGGTCACTACATGGCGCTGTGGCACTGGGCCATCATAGGCACAATGGGCCAACTGCACGGGAGGCCGCTATGGCACTGGCACACAGGCAGCCAATTGCGCTACATGCATTGTGTTCCAGTGGCGCTGTGCGTGGCCATGCGCCAGAGACCCTTGACCCGTGCCCGACCTTTGCCCCCTAGGCGCCATGCATCAGGCATGGATGCACCTCTATCGGCGCTGTTCGGTAACAGCCGCGATAGGGAATAACAGCGCTGGCCCGCGCAGCATCTGCACGTGGGGAGCCGTGCTGCAGAGCGCCATATTGCCAACTAGTAGTGAGAGAATGGCATGCGGACGGGCAGCGCAGTGGTCTGCAATAGAACTTGTGAATCTAGTGGCAGTTGTGGAGCCACAGCATGGGCCTCTCTTCGGGGAGGTGCCCCTGGACAGGGCCAGGACCCAGGTGTGGCAGGAGGTGGCCACTGCCCTGGAGGAGGCCACTGGATGGGGGAGGAGTGCAGAGCAGTGCAGGCACCGATACGGGGACCTGCGGAGGAGGAAGCCAGAGCTACTGGCACGACTGCGAGCACATGCCAGGAGGGGCACGGTGCCACGGCCAGGTAGGGGTTCCGCCAACACACTTTTATCATCCATATGGGTAACAGTGTTGTATGTGTCCAGCACATAGGGGAGAGGCTGTCTGGGGTTGGCTGTGGTGGGGTTCACAGGGTGTGGGGTGGTGGGTCTGGCTGGGTGGAGGCACACACCTGGGGGCAGGAGGCTTTGCTTCGGGATTGTACTGATGTTCCTCTCTCCCCTTGTTTGCCCCACTGGCCTGGAAGAACGCTGCCATGCGAGGGTGGAGGGAGGAAGATGGTGCAGCCAGGTGGGGCGAGGGCCATCATCGCCCACCTGACCGGCCCGATGAGGGTGAGTGCCATACATCCATGATTACTATTGCATGCTGTGTGACAGGGTGGGCAGCGGGGCATGGCCACCATACATTGACACCACTACCATGCATGCAACTTGTTACAGTCAACACTGTCCAGTGGCAATGCATGTCTGGGAGTGCGTCAATGGTGGTCCACGCGTGCACCAGGTACATGGTTGTGCCACTGCCTTTGCACTGCATAGCCATGTCACTAAACGGCCACGGTGGTGCTGTGCGTGACTTGGCCAGTGGGGTGTGTGCAGTGTTCCGCATGGCTGTATGCACCTGGGTGGGCAGGTCCTGTGGACGTGATCACTGCGAGTGGTCACACACCATCACAGTGGTATGTCCCACGGCCGTATGCCATGCACAGTGGGCGGGCTGTATGGGGTTGTGCATTCACACCTATTGACTGTGCTCCCTTGTCCTAGGTACTCGCCATCTTCGACAGATACGGGTGGCACTGCGGGGAGATCCTGGTGGTTGCATGGGCGTCGCTGGACATCCTGCGACAGTTGGATGAGACCGGAGTTGTGAGGAGGCACAAGGCCTGGAGGAGCCAGAGCAGGGAGAGGTGCTCCCGCTACTGCTGGATGGCTCACAGTATTCCCCTACCCCACCGGACCCACTCTCACACCTTTCCTTCCCCGTCCCATTTGTCCACCCCTGCCCTCTACCCACTCCCACCTTGTTTGTGGCCCCCCCAAACCTTGTATATAGTTCCAATGTTTTATTGTATATAGTTTGTATTATTGTAAATAGTTGATCGTTATGTATTTTTTCAATAGATTTAATTTTGATATGAATACTGTTGTGGTCTCTGATTTGAAGTGGGCTACAGGTGCTCAGCTGCAGTGGTGTGCATGGCGTCGGGGTGATGCGGTCATGGGTGTGTGTGTCAGTGTGGAGGTGACTGTGGTGTGGGGGTAGCTATCAGTCAGTGTCTGTGATGTGTGTGTTGTTCCCTGTGCGCTGGCTGACTGTGTGCAGTGGGCCATGGTGCATGCTCTGTGTCCATGACGCACCCATCGGCCCGTCCATGGCCTGTGCAGCTGACACACATGCATGTCTGTGACCTGCACGGTCCGCTGGCATGTCAGTGGTGGCAGTCCCTGCAGGGAAGCCACTGTACCCGTCACTTTGCTGGGTTACCTCCTGTCACTGGTGTGGTGCATGCCTGGCTCGGGTGGCACTGTGGGCACCACAGTCGTTGTCCCACCTCCATGCTGTGCCTTGTGTGTGTTGCAGGGGATGTGCCCCACTGTCTGTAACTTGTGCTCCGGGCGACTGATGGTGGTGTACGGGTCCATAGCGCCTGCGCAGGGTCGCTGGTACTCCAGTGCCATGGAGGACTGCGGGTTGTATGTACACAGTTTACATGGGCCCACAATGGGGGCTTGGTTGCCCCACCACTGCATCCCTGTGTTGTTGTGCCCTTGGGTGTGGGTGGGTGTCTGTCCATACACTGTGTGGCATCCGGTGTGGTGCATGCTTCCACGCACCAGTGTGGGTGGCTGTGCTGGCTGTTGTGCCCAGTGGTGGGTCAGGGTGTGTCACTGGACTACTGTGCAGGGTGCTGTACCACTGGTGGTGGTGTCAAGGGCACGCCCTGTCCCGTGTGGAGTACCTCTTGTGCCGACATGTGGTTGGTCTCTCAGCAGTACCTCGGGGGGACTGTGCATGGTGGCACTGTGTCTGCCATTGTTGCATTACTGTGTGCTGCCACCCGCTGATGGGTGCTAGTGGTGGGGCTGGCTTGCATGGTTCTGTGGTGCACAGGGTTACAGTGTCACAGTGGGGGTGGTGGCATGCATGGGGTTTCCTGCAGTGGTGGTCACTGCTCATGGGCGGGGTGTCTGGGGTCACGGTGCAGGTGCTCTGCATTGGGGATGGTGGTGGCACAGGGTGGTCAGCCCTCCTTGTAGTGCCAGTCACAGCTTGCCAGTAGGTGTGATGGGGCACCGTGTCTGGCTGTGGGTTGTTTGCTTGTCTCCATGGGCCAGTGGTTATTCCAGCCCTTCCCCAGTTGTGCAGTGCATGGGGTGTGGGGGGACGATGTCTGTTCTGCTGTGTGTTCCTGTGCCCATCTGTGGCATGGGTGGTGGGCCACTACCTCCCTGGTTATGCAGTTACAGTGCTCTGCTGCTGGGGGGCATCCCTGGTTGCGCTATGGCACCTCTGGACCGCTCAGCTGCACATCTCTTGTTGCGCTATGGCGCATCAGATCTGCTCATCTTCCCCTCCCTAGTTGCGCTATGGTGCAGGTGGTGCGATATTCAGTCCTCGGCTGTAGGCGCAGTTTGGCCTGCTCCATTTTTGAATATCGCGTCTGTTGCACATGGGCGTAATAGACTTGCGCTTGCTCCTGCTATTGCGCACTTTTTGGGCATAGTTTGAATATCTGGGCCTCAGAGTGCAGCAGTTTAAAATGGACATGAGCGAATGAGAGTTCTGTCATTTGCATAGCATTCTATCTCTCCGGGCAGTTCAACACAGGAGGCTAACTGCATCAGTTTAATCATAATGAGTGATCCTGGGGTTAGAATCATTAATGATGTCCAGGACATCAGGCACAGAGAGCTTAGTGCCATTAAAATGGGCATTAAGCACCTTCTGCTGAACATCAGCAGCAAAGTCAGACACCCTCAGCCAGGAGTGCCCACGCAGGCAGATGCTGGTGGCAGCAGCCCTGGCAATAGTATCCAAGATGTCACAGAGGGCCATAAGGAGGTGCTTGCCAACATCCTCTGTAGTCTGCAAGCACTTGAGAACTTCTTGTTTCTGTGTACCATCTGGGAGGGCCTGAGTGGCAGCCTTACCCTTCTTCCAGTTGGAGTTCTGATATTTTACCATATGGGACAGGTAACTGGCAATCCTCAGCCCAAGGGTGGAGGAGGTATAAACTCTCTTGCCTCAAAGGTCAATTCTATGTGACTCTTTGTCAAGAGGAGGGAGCCAAGGTGCTTAGGTGCCTGAGACCTGTAATGGGCTGCTTTAATTAGCACTGAATCTGTTTCAGGCTGGGCAGCATAGTAGGGAAATCCCTGGGGGGGGTATGGTAAAGCTTGTCTGCCCTGCGGGGCATAGCTAACACCATGTCTGGCCTGTGCCAGACTGTAGTAGCAGCATTCCTCAAGGCAGGCATAATAGGAGGAATTATCTTGGGAAGAGTTTCTAGGATCTCCAGAAAGTCCACCAGATCTTTTCTGGTGACATCTTCCTCCTCAGTATGGAAACTCATGGCTGAGGACAATCATTTCATCGCATTGGAAAATGTGGGGTCTTCAGAAGGAGACCTAAGGGTGTGCTTGACAGAATCTTCACCGACAGATGAAGCTGTGGACCTGTCTGAGGTAAGGACCTCTTCCTCCTTCTCCTCCTCCTCCTCATCAGGAAGAATGAGGTTAGAATGGTACTTTTTCTCAACATCGACCTCTTCTAAATCCAGGTCCTACATCAAAGGCACCAACAATGGCTTGCAGCGAGCAACTCACAGCCTATGAGGAGGAGTTGACAACGAAGATGCTGTCTGCGGCACCGGTGATGCGGGCCTGTATGCGCCCAGCTGGTGAACAATCACCTAAGTAAATTTTGTTAAAATTTCATTCAGAACGACTTCTGATTCCGCCATGGACCTGAAAGCAGGGTAAACACAAAACTCCCACTCGCCCCCAACTTCTAAAATCCTTGAATAGCCCATCTGAAGAGCTACAATAATGAGGAAAATATGCAAGATGTCAGGCGACGGCCCAAAATCTAGAAGGGGATCAAAATTCTCCCAAAAGAATGTTACTGGAAGAGAGGATGGGGGTCAATTGAGTCACGGCCTACCACAGAGTGAGAGGAGACGATCCCCGTCCAGCACCAGAGGCAGATACCGACAGAGAGCTCTCGTGGAGCAGATTTGAAGTACTGCTCAAGGACATTCAGAGCTCCAGAAATGAAAATGAGAGGGAGTTTAAGAATCTATCAGACAAACTTACTAGACTGGAGACAAGGATAGACCAAGTGGAGGAGTGAGTTGCGGCCACAGAAGATCAGATACAGCAACTATTATTTTTATTATTTATTAGAAAAATCGGATTTATAACCTTTGAGTCATGAACTCATTTACAAAGGCACCTCGTCGCAGGGAAGGTAGACAGAGTTACAGTACACAGTATGGTTACAACAGTGAGAACAGTACAGGTGCAGAACATTAAACATAGAGTACACATAGGTTGCATAGTGGAAAAAATTACTCACCTTAGTAATTCTGTTTCTTCCCAGTGATACTCAGGTATTCATAACTTTCTGCAGTAAGCCTGAAGGGTTGGACTGCCCGGAGAGAATGTAACGTATGCAAATGATGTAATCATCAGCACATGAAAACTTTTCATATGCTGCTCTATACTAACTGCCAATGTTCTAAACCTCCTCAGATTTTCTAGGAGCCTGAAAAGACAAGCAACCCAGTAAAAAACCAAAAGTATTTGAAAAGGGGAAATAATTCAAAATGACCCTAATTTGGTCATAAGAGAAAAAACTCCAACTGGAGAAAACACAGAAACATTACTGAAAAGTCAGCATGCCAGCAAAACATGCAAAGAATAAGACCACAAGCCTTGTTTACCAACTTGTACCACTATGTGGCAACATATATACACATTGTGGTGCACCCTTTTGTGTAGCGCAGCATGCGGGATTGCAGAGGCTTGAGTTCTGGAAGGGGAGGTAGGGTAGGAAGTCATGAATACCTGAGTATCACTGGGAAGAAACAGAATTACTAACGTGAGTAATTTTTTCTTCTAACCCCAGTAATACTTAGGTATTCATAACTTTCTGCAGACTACAAAGCAGTACCACTGGAGGTGGGCACAGAACAATTACTTGGGAAATAGACTCTGCAAGACTGCTGTGCCAAACCTAGCATCACTTCTGGACTGTCTAGACTGTAATGCTTTGTAAAGGTTGTACTGTTTTCCAGGTAGCTGCTTTACAGATATCCACCAGAGGAACATGCCTTGCAGCTGCGAGCGTAGCAGCTGTCCCCCTGGTGGAATGTGCCCTCAACCCTGTTGGGGGCTCCCTACCAGCTTTTGTGTAGCAGAATTGAATACACTGGACTATCCAACAAGAAACAGATCTTTTAGAAACTGGATTACCTTTTCGCACATCCCCAAAGGTCAGAAACAGCTGTTTTCTGTCCTGCCTATGGTCCTTAGTAGCTGTAATATAGTAACTAAGAGCTCTCTTCACATCCAAACTATGAATGCTTGTTTCACCAGAAGTAGAATGCTCAGTGAAAAAGACAGCTAGGGTAATGGACTGGTTGATGTGAAAATCAGAAACTACCTTTGGTAGGAATTTTCTATTTGTTCTCAAAACTACCTTATCTCTGTGAAAGGAGATATAATCCTGCTCCCCAGAGAGAGCTTGTAGTTCACTTATTCTTCTTGCAGAAGTAATTGCCACTAGGAAAACTGTTTTCCAAGTGAAATATTTAAGTTGAGCTGTAGCCATAGGCTCAAAGGGGTGCCCCATGAGCTTGGCTATACAAACATTAAGGTCTCATGCTGGCAATGGTACCCTGTGGGGAAGGTGCAAATGAGCCAAGCCCTTATAGAATCTTTTAAAAATGGGGTCTGAAGCTAGTGATATCCTAGCACCAGCAGAAATGTTAGCCGACAATGCTGCAAGGTGTACCTTGAGTGAATTTGGTTGTAGACCCAGAGAATGTAAATGAGAGAGGTAATCCAAAACAGCTGGGACCCCAGCTTGTAATGGAATCAAATCCTTAGTCGAACACCAGATGGAAAACCTTTTCCACTTAGAGGAATACATTTTCTTAGTAGAGGGATTTCCTACAGCCCCTCGAAATGTGAAGTACTGATTCAGAGAGTGCAAGTTAGCATACTCTTAACTCCTCAAGAACCAAGCTTTGAGATTGAGGGACTTGAGGTTCGGGTATAACAGGGTCCCCTGGTTGGAGGTCAATAGATTGTGCCTCAGAGGGGAGTCTTATCAGTTTGGCCGCAGACATTAAGAGCATCAGAGAGTACCATGGCTGCCTGGGCCAGTCCGGAGCTATTAGGATAAGGGATGCTGAATGGGACCTGAGCTTGAGCAACACTCTGAAGACCAGGAGAAAAGGAGGGAAAGTGTAGAGGAACCTCCCTGATCAATCTAGAGTCAGGGCATCCAGTGGCAAAGTGCCCTGATCTGGTGGCCTGCAGCAATACTGAGGCAAGTGGTGGTTCTGGTGGGATGCGAACAAGTCCACCTCTGGGGTGCCCCACCTTCGGAAAATTATGTCCACCGCCTGTTTGTTCAGAGTCCATTCGTGATGGGCCTGGTTGATTCGACTTAAGGCATCTGCCAGGGTATTGTCCTTTCCTGGTAAATGTATTACCTGCAAGGAGACTCCCAGAGAATATGCCAGGGTCCAACTTTTCATGGCCTCTGTGCAAAGGGGCCCGGACCTGGTGCCTCCCTGTTTGTTGATGTAGTACATTGTGGTGGTATTGTCTGTTCTGACCTGTACCACCTTTGACTGTACCAGTCCTGAAAATGTTTTTAGAGCCAGAAAAACAGTCCTGAGTTCCAACAGGTTTATGTGCTGGAGGGACTCTGAGGCTGACCAGGTACCCTGCACTATATGATCTCCCAAGTGGGAGCCACAGCCCAAAAGGGATGCATCTGTTGTGAGAACAACTGTGGGGTTGTCTTTCTGAAAGGGAACACCTTCCCTTAGATTGGGAACTGCTTTCCACCACTGCAAAGCCTGCAGCAGGGTTCTTGTGACTGGAATGGGTTTTGACAAAGAATCATTCCTTTGACTCCAGTGAGCCCTGAGGTGGAACTGGATGTCCCTCATTTGAAACCTTGCACCCAGCACTGTGGCTGTGGATGCAGCCATATGACCCAGAAGTTGCAAGAACTGTCTTGCAGGCTTGCTCCTGTTCAAGGTGAAGGAATTTGCCACTAGCTGAAGATTTCTGATCCTGTCCAGAGGAAGGTAGGCCCTGCCCTGCAGGGTGTCTATCTCTGCCCCTATGAACTGGAACCTTTGTGCAGGAGTGAGGACTGACTTTACGAGATTGATAATGAATCCTAAGGATTCCAAGAAGCCTTGAGTAAGGTTTAAGTACTGAATGACCTGTTGAGGTGATTTGCTCACCAACAGCCAGTCGTCCAAATATGGAAAAACTGTCACACCTTGCCTTTGAAGGTGTGCTACCACTGGTGCTAAGCACTTTGTAAACACCCTTGGGGCCGAAGAAAGATCAAAAGGTAGGGTTGAAAATTGGTAATGACCTGAAGGGAGTTTGAATCTGAGGAATTTCCTGTGAGACTCCTTTATAGGAATGTAGAAATAGGCGTCTTTCAAATCCAGTGATGTTAACCAGTCCCCCCTTTGGATTGTTGGCAGAATCAATGCTAAAGTTACCATTTTGAACTTTGGCTTTCTTAGATGCCTGTTTAGGGCTCTGAGATCCATTATAGGCCACCACTCCCCACTTTTCTTCGTGGTGAGGAAGATTCTGGAGTAAAAGCCCCTTCCCTCAATGGACTTGGGACAGGTTCCACTGCTTTTAGAAGTAGCAGTTTCTGGACCTCTGCCTCCAGCAGAATCTTCTCTGCCAGGGAGGGTGCACTGAAACCCTTGGCTGTTAAAGTAGGAAGGGATTTGAAACCCAGAGACAGACCCTAACCGACTACCACCAGGACCCACTTGTCTGTGGAGATGGTCAGCCAAGCCTGGAGGAACTGGAAAAGTCTGCCTCCGACAGGGAGTGAGGAGGTGGCCTGTACTTCAGGGAGTCTGCTTGGTTTGGGGTGGAGGTTGTGCTTGAGCTCCATGCCTAGACCCCCTTCAACCCCTGACCCTAAAGTACCCCTGCTGTGGGTACTGCTGGTACTGGGTAAGGCCACTGGCTGGAAAAAGGGCCTGGTGTGAAAGGACCTGCCCTGTCCTCCCCTTCCATAAGGCCTGGTGGATGGAGAAGCTCTCTCTCTACTAGAGTTGCTCCTATAGGTGGCCTTGTACTCATCCACCTTCTTCATGTATACCACAGCGGATTCTCCGAAAAGAGCATTTCCCTCTAAAGGAAAATCTAGGGCCTTAGACTATGTGTCAGCAGTGAGATTTGTGGCCCTCAGCCAAGCAAATCTCCTCTGGGCTACCGTATTTGCCATCCATCTGGCTGTAGTATCGTTGGTATCAGCAGCCGTCTGGAATTGGTATTTAGCTGCCTCTAGCACAAACCTAGCTGTTTCTGCTAGGTCATCAGACAGGGGTGAGGGAGCTTTCTATGAAACGGCCAATACTGACTGCCACAGGGACTTTTGGTACCGGGCAGCATAGGCCTGAAAGTTAGCCTGCCGCATGGCTAGGGAGGCTGACAGGTATCCTGTCCTTGCCATGCTATCTATCTTCCTAGAGTCCTTATCTGGTGGATGGGATGCCAGAGGGACTCTAGCCTTATCGCAGGCTGCCTGTTGCATAACCCCTTGATGATACGGATGGGAAAAAAGGAACTCTTCCCCTTCCCTCTCCAACTGACATTTCTTGTCCAGCCACTTATCCAGAGGGGGGACAGAATTTGGGGTCTGCAACAGCTTTAGAGCATCTTTCTTAAAAAATGTACTGACTGAGAGGAGGAGGGCTTTGGTAGGAGTTAAACCCATCATCTCCAGATATTCTATTTCCTCCTTATCCTCCACTTCTTCCCTTGTGGAGATGTGAAGGGCATCTGCCATCTTTCTCTCAAAGGTAAAGTGAGAAGAAAAATCTTCAGATGTCCTGGGGGGCCCAAAGTCCTGCTCAGGGAAGACCTTGGGCAAGATGGGTTCCCCTTCATCCTCCTCATAATCACTGCATTCCTCCTCTTCGGTAGGAGAAATAATGCCAGGCTGACCTGCTGTGACAGGTGGCTGCTGTGCAGGGGGCACCAAACCCTGCAAAGCCTGAATAACTTTAAAAGCCTGTGCAATTTCCAGAGGAGTTGGCATGACACCAGCAGATACAGCAGTCCCCTGGTTAACATTTGGGGGTTCAGTATGCTTCAACTTGCATGCTTTTTTAGAGGGAACCGGGAGCTAGCCCGTTCAGAAGACCTTTTAGTAATTTTATCACCCGTGTCAGGGGTGGAAGTAACAACAGGTGTGGGTTCAGCCACAGTAACAGAGGGTATCAGCTGGTCAGAGCCAGAGGGACCCTTGGGGAGCTTTTTTTTAGCTGTTTCAGGCGTTTTCAATTGTTTGTTCAGGGAAAGTCAGGCAGATTTGACAATCCTCTTTAAGATGCTCATAACCCAGACAAGCGACACACATAGTGTGTGTAACCCCTAGATGGCGCTATCCCAGGGGCTACTACCCCTGCCTGATTTGCCACTAACAGGTTGAGGGGCCTGGATCCAATGGCGGGTGCCTCCACCCAGAGGTCAGGGTTTGCAATAGTTAAACTAACTTGGTCACAGCCCTCTGGGACACTGCAACCCCCCTTTCTTCCCACTAGTGGCCCACACAATATATCAGAATTACCTTCACAGTATACACTTACCCCAGGTCTGGTTCCGCACTGGGACCTCCGTGAAATGAGATACAGTGCAACAATCACAGTACAGTACTTTAACATAGACAAATACCTCAGGCAGTATAACTTTGCTGAAACAAGTGTAACCCCCCTGCAAATGGGGGTTCCCAAAAGACTTCCAGGAGCTTGCTTGAATGCTCCAAGCCTGAATGGTGTTTGGCGTTTAAGCCAATTATCAGTGAGTGTTTTTAGAACCTCTGGTACTGTCTCTTTAAGAGCTGTCTGCTTGCAGACATAATTAGTTTGTATGGGGACTGTGTGTTTTTTGATTGAGTACCACTCAAGCTGCTGCCAATTCACTTCATTTTTACAGTCACTAGGAGTGCAAAGGAACCTATCTGAAAGATGTAACTGTTTGCCAGAAATTATTTAGAGTAATAATGAAATTACAGTTTGTCTAACCTGCTTTCTTCTCAGTCAGAACTGTGTCTGCTAGTTCCCATTCTAGTTTTGAACTGCTGAACTGGACCAATCAGTGTGGGGTAAGCTTGCTCTAAAATGGTGCCTTGGACGAATCAGAACTTGACTCATAATCTGAGCCAGCCACAAGAGGATTGTATGGGCAGTGACTCTGGAGATGTAGTTTAGACTTCAGTGCCTTTTTGGACCAACAGCAGCAGTCTATTGTGAGGACAGCCAATCCAGTCAAGAACTGGGAGGAACTCAAAGGAAGTGCCGGTTTTGTCGGTTGGAGTTTCAGTTTGAGCTTTGGCAGTAAAGAAGGAAGGAGCCCTGTGCTTTTCAGTGTGCAGCTTTATTCAAAAACGGTGTAAGGCCCAGAGTTCGGCTGCAGCTTGTGTAACAGCTTGTTAGGACTGAACTGGCCCTGTGAAAAGAATCAAAGGATCTCTGAAGAGTAGAAACCAGGCTCACCCTGTAGAAGACTGGAGGAATTGCTGAAAATTGCACTCGGTCTGTCAGGAACTGAATCTGCTGTGTGTTCTCCGGTATTGTGCAGTAATTGCGATGGGATACAGATGCAGCCTGCCTGGTATAGTGCTTTCTTTTATATGGATGTGTGAAGAGGTTTGTGTACAATGTGAGCCCTGCTGACATTGAAGGACCCTATCTTATTTGGAGGTCGTGAGTACTAATTCAGGGTCGCTCCCTGTTGAATTGCCACATTAAATCCAAATGGAATTACTGTACTGCTGACTGTTTAATTCTCCTTTTCTGGTGAAAGGGCCCTACCAGCTGCCACGGTTTGGACTAGCCACTAGGGCTTGGGTACCCAGGGACAGTAACTGATAGGGATAGGCCTGTGCACAGAGCCATAGGTAGATTATTAGAGTGATAAGCTAATTAACCTGATTTCCCTGTCCTTGTTATATCCCCTAAATAAATCAGAGCTGTTTGTTTCAGCAAAGTTATACTGCCTGAGGTATTTGTCTATGTTAAAGTACTGTACTGTGATTGTTGCACTGTATCTCATTTCACAGGAGGTCCCAGTGCCGGAACCAGACCTGGGGGTAAGTGTATACTGTGAAGGTAATTCTGATATATTGTGTGGGCCACTAGTGGGAAGAAAGGGGGGTTGCAGTGTCCCAGAGGGCTGTGACCAAGTTAGTTTAACTATTGCAACCCTGACCTCTGGGTGGAGGCACCCGCCATTGGATCCAGGCCTCAACCTGTTAGTGGCAAATCAGGCAGGGGTAGTAGCCCCTGGGATAGCGCCATCTAGGGGTTACATCTTGGAGGCTCACCGCTGGGATTGTGTGTCCTCTAGTGGCCATATTTACGAACCACTGTTAAGAAAAAAATAGGTACCCCGACAGAAGTGGCTGTGCACCGGCTGGTGGAGTGGTGTACTGGGGAGGAGATCGACCTCCAAAATGCTATGCTTATCCTGGACATCCCCCTGGGTATCAATATGGACACTGTGCAGGGAGTACTTTCAAGGTGGAAGGTTTACAAACCCTGTGGTGGTGGGTCGGCATGCTAATCTGCTCACCCACACTTTCCTGGCCCTAGTAGAGTTAGGATCCCATAGATAGCTCCAAAGTGCCACAGACCATTACCCCAGAGGGAGCCCTCACTGCTTGTAGAGTGATAACTAAGGACAGTAAAGACCCGGGGGAATCAGCCCCACCACTATCTGAAACTTTTGAGGAGAATTTGCTGAATGGTTGCTGGGAGAGGGAAAACTGTGGAGGACTTGAAGAAACTATTCTGCCACCTGGGGTGTTCCTCCCCAACACCCTCTCCTGCTCCAGTGCCCGTAATGGTGGCTGAACCAATAGCAGACTCCTATTTCTGCACCTGCCATTAGTCACGACTCTTACCAAGGTTGAGGATCTCCTCTGGCACCTCCCCACCCCCAAGGGAGGATGACTGGGAGACCTGGATAGACTATGTTGCCCCAAGTGCTAGAATGGCAATGCTCGGCAGGCAGCGAAAGAGGGTTAGTGAGAGCCTCCCGAGGTCCTGCCCTGGCTACCATCCGTGCTAAACGGGCCAGTAACCCTGAAGCGACTGCACAGGCCTATCTTGAGGCCTTGGAGAATGTGTATGGGAGCCCAGATTCTGATGAGGACCTATGGTGGAGAGTAAGAAATGCACAACAGTACCAAGGGAGCTGTTGTCTGTGTATGTCTCGGCTGGAAAAATTGTTGCAAGAATGCCTCAGAAAGGGTGAGTTTGCCAGCGATTGAACTGGACCGAACCAGACTGGACAGAACTTAAGTCTGCCCCTTTCAGAACTGCTGTTGCTCACTTGGCAAATCGACTGAATCCCACCCTCCTATGATGAGTTAATGAGAGAAATTGAGGAGTTGAGAAAGGCGACTCGGAGGTACCTGCACCAACAGCTGTGGCTACGACCTCGAGTGACTGAGGGTGACCCATCAAGTGAAGTTCAGGGCAGAGGTTGACAGTCAATGAGTGCTCTGACAAGGAAAAAGATATGCCACAATGGAGCGAACTGTTGAGAGAGATCCGGAATTCAAAAACAGTCTCTTTATGAAGGCCACGCCTGCAAGTGCAGGCCCCTGACCTATATCCGACTGCATCTGCTATGGGGGTGGGGTACCCACCATGTATCTCCTGCTGATAACAGCTCCAAACTCAATTCCTTGACCATGGAAGTGGAGAAACTGACGAGATGTCTCCAAATGCTTATCACGCCGCAGACAGAGATGGCACCCAGATTTCCAGTTAGTAATACCCCCGCCCTGGCTCCCAGTGTGGCGCCTCGGCCAGCTCAAACTCCAGAAAGTATGTTTTGCTATAATTGTGGGAAAGATGGGCACATGAAAAGGGAATGCCAGTCCCCAAAAGACACTGACAAAGTTGCATATAGGCTACAAAGAGAGCTTCGAGAAGAAATCAGTGGTTAAGAGGTGCGACATGATCCCAGTGAGGGCACCAAAATGCTAATTCACGTCCTTTTGTGGCAAGGTCAGTTCCCAGGCCCCACTACCGCCTCTCCAGACTGGTCCAGAATAGTAGGTCCCTCCATGGAGACCACTGTAAAGGTGAATGGAGTGTCTACAAGAGCTGTATTAGACAGTGGCTCCCAAGTGACAATTATGTTCCAGGATTGGTATCAGAAGCATTTGTCAGACGCACTTACAACCATTAGAAGGACTGCATGTATGGGGTTAAGTGAGAAGGCCTACCCTATTCGGGTATATCCGAATTTGGCTGT
Source organism: Neoceratodus forsteri (assembly GCA_016271365.2). NCBI lineage: Eukaryota > Metazoa > Chordata > Ceratodontiformes > Ceratodontidae > Neoceratodus > Neoceratodus forsteri. The sequence goes on along the minus strand of CM057456.1, from coordinate 1,099,508,715 downwards.
CTTTTCCCACCTCCGTGGCTGGAGTGGCCGAACAAGTAGAGACCCTAGCCTAGTGTGTCCCCACTGGACTGTATGATGGTGTCCCTTTGTTGATTGGAACAAATGCTCATATGTTCGGAAGGCTGGCACAGTTGTGTTATGAAAAACAGGGTCAAAGACTAGTAGAGCTTTAAGAGTTCGGCTTTAATTAAGAAGGCCTATGAGGCACAGAGAGATGCTGAAAAACAGAACCAGAGGAACCGGTCGGAATTGTATGGAAGAAGGATCCTGAGTCTCTGATCCTGGCGCCAAATGCCCAGTGTACCTTACAGGGAGAGGTCCTATCAGAAAGGATGTTAAGAATAAAATATTAATGTTGGATGCACCAGGCGATGGAAAATTGCCAGAGGGACTGCTGGTCAAGCCTAGTATTGCCCGCTAGAGCCCATGCTTATGCCAGAAGGGTAATGGTCCAAGTTCATAATGTGTCTGAAAGAGACATTCGAGTAAACAGAGGTTGCATCCTGGCTAATGTGCATTGTGCAGACACTGCAGTGCTACCCAGCAGCAAGAGTTCAAGGAAGAATGACAGAGTAACGCCTGACTTGTTTGATTTCGGCGACTCCCCGCTGCCAGCTGAATGGAAAGTGAGGATCAGTGAGAAGCTCGCCCAGAGACCAGGTGTTTTTAAAGGAATGGATGTAGGATGCATGCAAGGAGCTGAGCACAATATCCGGCTGCATGACGAAAGACCATTTCGTGAGAGGTCTCGACGCCTGGCACCTGCTGACATAGATGATGTGAGACGGCATCTGCAAGAGATGTTAGCTGCTGGTGTAATACAAGAATCCAGAAGCCCTTATGCTTCCCCCATTGTGGTAGTGAGGAAAAAGAATGGAACAGTAAGGATGTGTGTGGATTATCGCACTTAAACCGGCGGACTATCCTGATCAGTACACAATGCCCCGCATTCAGGATGCTTTGGACTGCCTAAACGGGAGCAAGTGGTTCTCTGTGCTGATCTCCGCAGTGGGTACTACCAGATCCCGATGGCCCCAGAGGACCGTGAGAAGACGGCCTTATCTGTCCCGCTTGGCTTTATGAATTCATGAGGATGCCTCAAGGGATTTCAGGTGCCCCAGCCACTTTTCAGCGATTGATGGAGCGTGCAGTGGGGACATGAACTTACTAGAGTGCCTGGTATACCTAGATGATGTTATTGTGTTTGGCAGCTCACTGGAGGAACATGAGAGCAGATTATTTAAGGTATTGGACCGACTGGAGGACTTTGGCCTTAAACTGTCCATTGATAAGTGTCAATTCTTTTCAAACATCAGTAAAGTATGTGGGACACATAGTATCCACCGAGGAATAGAGACCGACCCAAGTAAAGTTGAGGCCTTGACCACCTGGCCACAGCCCAAAAATCTAAAAGAACTGCAAAGATTCCTGGGATTCTGTGGTTATTATCGGCGCTTCATCAAGGACTATTCAAGAGTGATCCGCCCTTTACTTAACCTTACTCAAGGGTATCCCCCAACCCACAAAATACCAAAAGTCAGCGTCTCTCAAGACTGAAGAGTGTATTTTCATCCGAGTGAAGTATTTGGGGCCCGCTGGACTCCTGATTAGTGAGACTGCTTTTCATGAGATCATATATCAACTTACCCATGCTCCAGTGCTGGCCATGCCGATCCAAGAAAACCTTACGTCCTGCACACTGATGCTAGCTTGCAAGGTTGGGGGCTGTGTTGTACCAGAGCACGAGAATGGCCTGAGACCAGTGGCCTTTGCCAGTGAGACCCCTGACCCCATCCGAAAAGAGCTATCCTGTACATGTTAGAGTTCTAGCTTTGAAGTGGGCTATTGTTGACCAATTCCATGAGTACTTGTATGGGGCTAAAATACTAGTAAAACTGACAATAATCCTTGACCTATGTGCAGACCTCAGCTATGTTGGATGCCACTGGCCATAGGTGGCTTTCTCGCATTATCTCATATGACATGTTTCGAATACTGAGCAGGTCTGAACCACATAGATGCTGATGTCTCTCCGGAGGCCTGTTCCCTAGAATGATTGGGTCCGATTGGCAGAACCTGACATTCGGGCACTCTGCCGGAAGTTTGACGAGGGAGGAACAAATGTCCACGGACGCAGTGGACTGCATGGTGGATTGTTGCAGGGCCTCTGAGAATTGCATACCTGCTGCTTATTGCCACTTTCTGCAATAGACATTGGTGCACTGCCTCAGCTGGACAATGACAGTATTCGGCGGGCTCAATCCCACGATCCCATGATCAAGCAGCTTTAGAAGCCCTCTATGCAGGAAAAGATGTGTCCAAATTACACTCCACTGATTTGAGAACTGCACTGTTATACAAAGAAGGTCCTAAGTTGAAACTGATCAACAAACTGTTATACAGAAACAGTAGACAGAGGGGACAAGTAGACAAACAACAACTAGTGCTGCCACTGCCTTCGAGACTCAGTATTGAGCTCCTTGCACAACCACATGGGGCACCTTGGTATAGACAGAACACTTGACTTGGTGAGATCCAGATTCTATTGGCCTAAGATGGGGCTGATGTGGAGCAACACATTTGAACTTGTAGTCGCTGCTTACAGAGGAAAGCTTTGCTCCAGAGGGCTGCCCCTTGTTAACATCACCACCATGCACCCATGGAGCTGGTCTGTATTGATTTTCTGAGTTTGGAGTCAGATCAAAGAAATATCAGTAATGTGTTGGTGGTCACTGACCATTTCACGAGATATGCCCAGCTTTCCCACCAAAGACCAGAAAGCATCCACTGTGGCCAAAGTACTTGTAGAAAACTTTTTTGTTCACTATGGGTCCACAAAGAATCCATTCTGATCAAGGGAGACTTTGAGAGTCGTCTGATCAAAAGATGCTTCTCTGTGGGGAGTCGAAAGTCCAGAACCACTCCTTACCACCCCAGGGGGACCACAGCCTGAACGTTTCAACCGCACTTTGCTAGATATGCTAGGCACCCTGCACCCAAAGGACAAGCCTAGATGGAGCCAACAAATTAGCACCCTGGTACATGCTTATAACTGCACCAAAAGTGATGCCACTGGATTCTCCCCTACCGCCTGATGTTTGGAAGAGAAGCTCACTACCAGTGATGATGTGTTTTGGGGTCTCTCCTGATGGGGTTCAAGCTGACAACTATTTACAGTATGTGCAAAAGTTAAAGGCCAGCTAACCATACGTACCAACTGGTTCAAACCATGGCTGCCAAAAGAAATCTGGCCAACAAAGAAAGGTATGAATAAAGGTGAAAGCACAGGAACTCCAGGAGGAGATCGGGTATTGCTAAGAAATCTGGGACTGCATGGCAAGCACAAGATTGCTGACAGATGCACCATCTCCTCACATTGTAGTGGGCAAACTAGATGATCTACCAGTGTACAAAGTAAGGCCTGAGAATAATTCAAAAGATGTAAAAACAATGCATAGAAATCATTTCTGCCCATTGGACAAATCTTAATTGAGTCTGAGCCCCTGAAGATGCCCCCTGGACCAGTGACTAGAGCTGCTGCTAAGAAAAGATCAAGAAAGTCTGCAACTACAGAAGCAAAGTTAAAGTGTCTCCACAAGTCCCAGTTGAGCATGATTGTCAGTCCATATCGGAAGAAAGTGAGAGTGACTTTGAATACTATCCTTCTTACGAACTGAGTCAATTGTTTCGGGCAATCCCTAGTCAATACTGGAGATGAAGCTGGGCCTCTGGACTGTCTAAGTCCCCAGCTTCATCCCTGGAGCCAATGCTCCCAGAAAGTGAAGTGCAAAGCATCAGATCAGATGAAATGGAATCATTGTGCATGGTTGAACTGTTTGAGCTTTCAGGGAGGAAAATGATAGATTGGGGCAGACTGGTGATACACCCGAACAAGAAGAGTATTTTGAGTGCCCTGACAGTCCCTGCCAGTGTCCGAAAGCTCTCCATGCAGCCAAATGTTGTGGACTCAGAAACTGTAACTCCTGGAGCTGAAAGTGCCCCAAGTTCTAGCCTCTACCCCCATGGAGACTCCTGACGAGTGAGGACAATGCTGAAATGAGGCTCAGAGTGCAGAGACTATAACAGGTCCCCCTAGAAAGACTGGTCGAGCTGTAAAGCCTGGGCGCACCTCAGTTATGATTCACTTGGGAGGCCTGTGGACTGCCTCTCAATGTTGTCCATAAAAGGTGTATGTGTCCCTGAGCTCATTGCCCAAACTGAGCATCAGTGCTAACTCAAGTTACTTGTGTCTGTTCTTTCATATGGTGCCCTTGCCCCATCCAGCCCCAAGGTAACTGATAGGAAGGGCCTCTCTTCAGGTTTCATGTACAAGAGGTAATAACTGAGTTATGGTACAATGTGTGTATAATACTGTGTAAGAGTGACGTACTGCAATGTTTCAGAAATGTGTTCTTGGTAAATGATATATTGACTGATGATTACATGTGCGAGCTAATGCAAATGTATATGGTTGCAGTTGAAACATGGGGGTACTTGCTTGACGCGGACGTCAAGCTTTCCCAGGCCAGGAAGGGTGTAACCCCCCTGCAAATGGGGGTTCCCAAAAGACTTCCAGGAGCTTGCTTGAATGCTCCAAGCCTGAATGGTGTTTGGCGTTTAAGCCATTTATCAGTGAGTGTTTTTAGAACCTCTGGTACTGTCTCTTTAAGAGCTGTCTGCTTGCAGACATAATTAGTTTGTATGGGGACTGTGTGTTTTGATTGAGTACCACTAGCTGCTGCCAATTCACCCCATTTTTGCAGTCACTAGGAGTGCAAAGGAACCTGTCTGAAAGATGTAACTGATTGCCAGAAATCATTTACAGTAATAATAAAATTACAGTTTGTCTAACCTGCTTTCTTTGCAGTCAGAACTGTCTGCCTAGTTCCCATTCTGGTTTTGAACTGCTGAACTGGACCAATCAGTTGGGTGAACTAGCTCTAAAATGATGCCTTGACAATCAGAACTTGGACTCATAATCTGAGCCAGCCACAAGAGGATTGTATGGGCAGTGACTCTGGGAGATGTAGTTTAGACTTCGTGCCTTTTGGACCAACAGCAGCAGTCTATTGTGAGTGACAGCCAATCCAGTCAAGAACTGGGAGGAACTCAAAGGAAGTGCTCGGTTTTGTCGGTTGGAGTTTCAGTTGAGCTTTGACAGTAAAGAAGGAAGAAGCCTGTGCTTCTTCAGTGCACAGTTTCAGTCAAAAACGTGTGCAAGGCCCAGAGTTCCGTCTCACAACTTGTGTAACTGCTTGTTAGGACTGAATCTGTCCCTGTGAAAAGAATCAAAGGATCTCTGAAGAGTAGAAACCAGGCTCACCCTGTAGAAGACTGAAGAAATTGTTGAATTACACTCGGTCTGTCAGGAACTGAATCTGCTGTGTGTTCTCCTGGTTATTGTGCAGTAATTGCGTATTGGGATACAGATGCAGCCTGCCTGGTATAGTGCTTTTTTTTTTACCATATAAATGTGTGAGGAGTCTCTTGGAGATCAAAAGTAGCCCTGCTGACATTGAAGGACCATATCTTCTTTGAGGTCGTGAGTACTAATTCGGGGTCGCTCCTGTTGAATTGCCACATTAAATCCAAATGGAATTACTGTACTGCTGACTGTTTAATTTTCCTTTTCTCTGTGTGAAAGGGCCCCTACCAGCTGCCACAGTTTGGACTAGCCACTAGGGCTTGGGTACCCAGGGACAGTAACTGATAGGGATAGGCCTGTGCACAGAGCCATAGGTAGATTAGTAGAGTGATAAGCTAATTAACCTGATTTCCCTGTCCTTGTTATATCCCCTAAATAAATCAGAGCTGTTTGTTTCAACAGTTATACTGCCTGAGGTATTTGTCTATGTTAAAGTACTGTACTGTGATTGTTGCACTGTATCTCATTTCACAGGAGGTCCCAGTGCGGAACCAGACCTGGGGGTAAGTGTATACTGTGAAGGTAATTCTGATATATTGTGGGCCACTAGTGGGAAGAAGGGGTTGCAGTGTCCCAGAGGGCTGTGACCAAGTTAGTTTAACTATTGCAAACCCTGACCTCTGGGTGGAGGCACCCGCCATTGGATCCAGGCCCCTCGGCCTGTTAGTGGCAAATCAGGCAGGGGTAGTAGCCCCTGGGATAGCGCCATCTAGGGGTTACACAAGCAGCTCTGATTTATTTAGGGGGATATAACAAGGACAGGGGGAAATCAGGTTAATTAGCTTATCACTCTAATAATCTACCTATGGCTCTGTGCACAGGCCTATCCCTATCAGTTACTGTCCCTGGGTACCCAAGCCCTAGTGGCTAGTCCAAACCGTGGCAGCTGGTAGGGCCCTTCACACAGAGAAAGGAGAATTAAACAGTCAGCAGTACAGTAATTCCATTTGGATTTAATGTGGCAATTCAACAGGGGCGACCCTGAATTAGTACTCACGACCTCCAAATAAGATAGGGTCCTTCAATGTCAGCAGGGCTCACTTGAGGTACACAAACCTCTTCACACATCCATATAAAAGAAAGCACTATACCAGGCAGGCTGCATCTGTATCCCGATCGCAATTACTGCACAATACCCGGGAGAACACACAGCAGATTCAGTTCCTGACAGACCGAATGCAATTTTCAGCAATTCCTCCAGTCTTCTACAGGGTGAGCCTGGTTTCTACTCTTCAGAGATCCTTTGATTCTTTTCACAGGACGGATTCAGCCCTAACAAGCTGTTACACAAGCTGCAGACCGAACTCTGGGCCTTACACACGCTTTTGACTAAAACTGCACACTGAAAGCACAGGGCTCCTTCCTTCTTTCACTGCCAAAGCTCAACTGAAACTCCAACCGACAAAACCGGCACTTCCTTTGAGTTCCTCCCAGTTCTTGACTGGATTGGCTGTCACTCACAATAGACTGCTGCTGTTGGTCCAAAAAGGCACTGAAGTCTAAACTACATCTCCCAGAGTCACTGCCCATACAATCCTCTTGTGGCTGGCTCAGATTATGAGTCCAAGTTCTGATTCGTCCAAGGCACCATTTTAGAGCTAGCTTACTCCCACACTGATTGGTCCAGTTCAGCAGTTCAAAACTAGAATGGGGAACTAGCAGACACAGTTCTGACTGCAAAGAAAGCAGGTTAGACAAACTGTAATTTCATTATTACTCTAAATAATTTCTGGCAAACAGTTACATCTTTCAGATAGGTTCCCTTTGCACTCTAGTGACTGCAAAATGAAGTGAATTGGCAGCAGCTCGAGTGGTACTCAGAGAAGCACACAGTCCCCCATACAAACTAATTATGTCTGCAAGCAGACAGCTCTTAAAGAGACAGTACCAGAGGCTCTAAAACACTCACTGATAAATGGCTTAAATGCCAAACACCATTCAGGCTTGGAGCATTCAAGCAAGCTCCTGGAAGTCTTTTGGGAACCCCCATTTGCAGGGGGGTTACATGTGCTTATCTGCCTTTGCAAAAACATCCCCACATTGTGTACAATTCTTAAAACCGGGCTCGCCTGTCTTTTTCTTTGGTTTTTCTGCCATTTAAACCGACAAAAAGAGAACCGCAAAAAGCAAAACATTTAAACAACAATAATGCGGTTATGTTCGGTTCTGGAACTGAAAGGGAACTGGAGGAACCGAACCAATAAAAATGCTGGAACCAGTACTAGCAGTTCAGTAACCGATAACTTCGGTTACAAAAAAATGCTTTTAAACAATATTTTAAAACAAAAATAAAGCGGGTTTTCCGCTAGAAAACCCCTAGGCTACAAAACTAGCCCAGTTCCCTCCCGGTTATCCCGAACCGAGAGGAACCAGCAAAACTAATTAAATTACTACGAAAACGAGTTTAGCTAAATAAAACAATCAATATAAGGCAGCAATTGAATAAATAAAGGAATACTTACAGTGGCGTGAAAAAGTATTTGCCCCCTTCCTGATTTTCTCTATTATTGCATATTTGTCACACTGGATGTTTTCAGGTCTTTAGAGAAAAAGTAATATTAGATAAAGGGAACCTGAGTGAACAAATAACACTTGTTTTTTTTTTAATTTCACTTATTTAATGAAAAAAAGTTAACCAACACCAACTGGCACTGTGTGAAAAAGTAATTGCCCCCTTACACTTAATAACTGGTTATGCCACATTTAGCTGCAATGACTACAACCAAACACTTCCTATAATTCAATATCAGTCTTTCACATCGCTGTGGAGGAATTTTAACCCACTCTTCCTCGCAGAACTGCTTTAATTCAGTAACATTTGGTAGGTTTCGAGCATGAACTGCTCGTTCAGGTCCTGCCACAGCATCTCTATTGGGTTTAAGTCTGGACTTTGACTAGGCCACTCCAAAACTTTAATTTTACTTCTTTTTAGCCATTCTGATGTGGACTTGCTTTTGTGTTTTGGATCATTGTCTTGCTGCATGACCCAACTACGCTTCAGCTTCAGCTGACGGAAGGATGACCAGACATTCTCCTTAAGAATTTTCTGGTACAGAGCAGAATTCATGGTTCCTTTAATTATGGCAAGTCATCCAGGTCCTTAGGCAGCAAAGCATCCCCACACCATCACACTACCACCACCATGTTTGACTGTTGGTATGGTGTTCTTACTGTGGAATGCTGTGTTTGCTTTACGCGAGACATTATGGGATCCATGTCGTCCAAAAAGTTCCACTTTGGACTCATCTGTCCATAGAACATTTTCCCAAAAGGCTTGTGGATCATCCAGGTGCTTTGGCAAATGAGAGACGGCGCTTATGTTCTTCTTGGTTAGCAGTGGTTTCCGCCTTGCTACTCTCACATGAAGCCCATTTTTGCCCAAGTCTCTTCTGATTGTGAGTCATGAACACTGACGTTAGCTGAGGCAAGAGAAGCCTGCAGTTCTTGGATGTTGTTTTAGGATCCTTTGAGACTTTCTGGATGATTTTACGCTGCTCCCTTGGAGTAATTTTGGCAGGCCGCCCACTCCTGGGAAGATTCACTACTGTTCCAAGTGTTCTCCATTTGGAGATTATGGCTCTCACTGTGGTTCGATGGAGTCCCAGAGCCTCAGAAATAGCTTTGTAATCCTTTCCAGACTGATAGAGGGCAACAAATTTTTTTCTGATCTTTTCAGGAACTTCCTTTGATCATGGCATAATGTACTTGTTGAATCTTTGTGCTGGCAACGTGACTCTGATGGTAAGGGTCAAAATAAGTGAGGTTTATATTGAGCAGGGCTGGCTGTAATCAAGCCTGGCTGTGTTCAATCAGCTGACTCTAATTATCCCTTTAATTGGGTTGATTTAACTAGGGGGCAATTACTTTTTCACACAGTGCCAGTTGGTGTTGGTTAACTTTTTTCATTAAATAAATGAAATAAGTAAAAAAAAAAAGTGTTATTTGTTCACTCAGGTTCCCTTTATCTAATATTATATTTTGTCTAAAGACCTGAAAACATCCAGTGTGACAAATATGCAATAATAGAGAAAATCAGGAAGGGGGCAAATACTTTTTCACGCCACTGTATATGTTTTTTATAAGTTTCTTCACTCCTGACAGATGATGAAGAGCAACACTCCGAGCGACCAGACTGTTCAGGCGGAGAGTAAAACCTGAGGAGGTTTAGAACATTGGCAGTTAGTATGGGGCAGCATTTGAAAAGTTATCACATGCTGATGATTCCATCATTTGCATACGTTCCATTCTTTCTGGGCAGTCCAACCCTTCAGGCTTACTGCAGAAAGTTATGAATACCTGAGTATTACTGGGGTTAGAATTACATATTATAGGTCACAGTCATTGGGGGTTCAACCCTGGACATACCTAGATAATACCTAGAGAGGGTAGCGGTTGGGATGGGGAGTGGGGGGAGGGAGGGGGAGAGGGATAGGCTGTCCGGAGGACATTGTCAAGTCAGGGGGGCTTGACAGGAGGATCCCACAGTGGGATTAATTAGGTGCATCTACAGCAATGAGTGACGAAGAGATGGTTCCGGAGGGTGATTTTGAAAGGAACCATTTTGGCAACGTCTGTGATGCAGGTTGGGAGGAAGTTGAACCAAGCAGGGGCTCGGTAATAGAAGAACCTCTGGGCTAGAGAGGTCTTGGATCTGGCCACCAGAAAGGTGGCCTTGACAGAGCTATGAGTGGCAACAGATGAGGATGCACGTTGCAGGGAAGCAGAGACCCCCCCGGGGGAGAGCCCTAGAAGAGATTTTTTAGCGAGTAGGCAGGTCTGGTAGCGCAGACTCCTCAAAGGAGAGCAGGTTGGTGGTGGAGTAGAGCAGGCAAGTGTGCGTGCGGCTAGGGGCGCCAGTCAGGAGTCTGCAGGCCTTATTGATTGAGAGCTGGATTTTAGTTAGGACGGCATTGTCTGCCGCAGCGTAAATGGGCAAGCCATAGTCCACTAGTGACATGATGGAGGAGGTGATGGCCAGCCGGAGGGCAATTTGGGGGAGACAGTCTCTATGATGATATAGTAGGCCTATCTGAGAATTTATGGCAGAGGATAGGGCATTGATGTGGGTGTGGAAGGTGAGGGCAGAGTCGAAAGTGATGCCTAGATATTTGTAAGTGATCACTTGCTTAGCAGGTACAGAGTGCTGTGGAGAATCAAGAGGGGGTATTTTTGGCCTTGTTTTGGTGATGGAAGAAGAGCATTGACTTGGTCTTCTTATGTTGATGACAAGTCAGTGAGACGAGGGATCGGGGTGAGAGGCAAACAGAAATGGAAATTATGTATTTACTGTAATTATTGATCTTCTTGGACAGTCTCCATCACTCATTCACACTAGTGGGATAGCGCCAGAGGTGCTAGGACCAAGCGGGAGCCAAAAATGTTCAGAAGGGTCGGCGCCGAGACAGGACCACACATGCGTGGTGCCGCGAGACTAGCTCACGCCTGCAAACAACAGGTCCAGGAGCACTTGAGCCCCTTACTTGGTGAGCAAAAGAAGGTCCAGGTGGGGTTAGCCCATCAAGGAGAATGGTTCCCACTTAGTCACTGAAACCTCCCTGATGGAAGGCCAAGCACAGCTTAGAAGTCTCTTGTAGTGGTCTAGTAGAACCAGATCCTAGTCACTGCATATTCCAAAAAGGAATCATCCTGCCCCTGTGTGTACAACTGTAGTAGCAGTCTCTGAACTCAGGGAAGAAAGGAAAAAGTGTACAGGAGGATGTGTCCACTGCGGAAAAAAACATTCCGGCAGAAAAACACAGGGGCTGGATTTGTAAGGCAAATAGAGGCAGATGTGCATCGAGGAGGGACACCGCAGGACCAAGTTAGGGCTAACCCATTCATTGAAGTGACTGAATAGTGGCAGAAATGACTCAATGCAGTGAGGTACTACTCACTCCAGCCTCCCTGAAGGGAGTAGGAAGGACTCTAGTTTACTTTGTTGAAAAAAAAACATCACAGCTCCGTCACGCACTTGGAGAGGATAGCTTCGGGTGCGACTGGCACAGAACCAGTGCGCAGGAACTGAAGGTCAATATTTGAGAAGCTATCTCAGAAAAAGACCTACTTGACCTATGGTCAAGAAAAGAGCATGTCGTCTGTTAAGCTGAAGCAAGCAAGGAAGTAGGAATCTAAGTTCCGACTCACTGAAGAGTCACTTCTGTTGCTGCGAGGCTCTGATCAAGAGAAGAAAGCCTGATAAAAAAAGGAGGACTAACAGACTGGTCAGACACCTAGGTTTTGGAAATTTCTCAGAATAAGAGAAATCTCTCTAGAGAAAAGAGATGACCCATACCACCGCTGGATCAGACTGCCCCTAGGGGTAGATGAAATCAGGTACCCCTTACCGTAGTTTTAGAGACGACCGCCTCAGGGGCTGAGGAGGAACCTGACCAGATCCAAAAGTGTGGTATTGGGTAATCCCGACTACGCCCTATGCTGTGATAATACTAACCCTTTTTTTTTTACCATTAGTCTGAGCCTGACAAGGTTGCAGGCTGCTATTTCGCAAGGATTGCCTGATACAAAATGACGAAGATGTCATCTCTCTGAGAGGAAGGAGGAGCCTGAGGATCCATAACTGAACTCTTGACTGGACTAATAATAACAGCTGAACAGATGTTAACCACCTGTGCTGTAGCAGCCACCAAAGGGGCAGTATCAGAAGGGGGCTGTATACCCCTATCAAGGAGCAGAAGAGTCTGTGCGGCTCCCGACCATTGAATCAGAACGTTCCACAGAGTGTAATTGTCTTGACGACTGAAAGAGTCTAGACACAGAGGTATATGGTCCACAGATGCAGTCTGAATACTATGGCGGACCCCATTACTGAGGAACTACTGAAAAGAGCTTCCATTACAGACTCTGATGATAGAGAGAGCATGCCCTTCAGTATATGAAACAAGCATTTGTCAATGCCGAATGTTTGCTTGCTGGCATTGGCATTGGTAGTGTAGAAGTTACAGAGCTGCATAATAGGAATGGCAGTGAAGTATTGAACTGAAGCCAACCCCACCACCACCCTGCAGAGAGTGACAGGCATTGGGGTGTGCCTTTGGGTCGTCAGGCATAACAGCCACACTATTTCACCACACCCTACCCTGCAGACACTGACAAGTGTCACGGTGTGCCTTGGGGTCTTTGGCCCTTATGCGCACCTCATTCCATCAGGAAATACGATGAGATGGGTGCGGTATAGGAGAATGGGGTAAACTTTGAGGCCGAAGAGTCCAAGGCATACCTGATGCCTCTCACTGGCTGTAGGGTGTGGAATGGTATGAGCATTATAGGCAAGAATCCCAAGTCACACACCTGATGCCTGTTATTCTCTACAGGGTGGGGCGTTATGGTTGGAAACCCTAACACCTCAGGCATTCGTTGGTATTTTCACTCCAGATTTTCAACATGTTTTTTTTGTGACCCCCACCTCATGAACAGTGGCAATATCAGTTTGTTAGGCAGCAGTGGCATCCAAAGGCACCCCCGACACCCATGGTACCCATGGCACCCATGAAACCCACAGCAGCAATGGCACCCGAGGGCACCCATGGCACCATGGTACCCATGACACCCATGGACCCATGGCACCCAAGATACTCATAGCAGCCATGGCACCCACAGGTGCCAAGCACTTCCCATGGCACCCACGGGTGCACAGCACCACCCGCGGGTACCTGCGCCACCCATGAGCACCCGCGGGCATCCGCGGCACCCCGAGACACCCATGGCACCACCTGTGGCGCCGGCAACCAAGGCAACAAACAGCACCCACAGCACCACACAGAGCCCATGGTGCTGACCATGGCGCTGACTCCTGGCGCCGGCTCAAACACCAGCAGCGCCGCCTACGGCACCGATGCCAACCAGCGGCTGTGGCACTGGACCTGCGATGCCACCATGGCATCAGGCACAGCACCAGGAAAAACACCATGGAAAATGCCAATGGAGAAGATGGGGAGAAGGAAAAAGGTGGTGCCCATGCCAGCCCCAGCATGGAAAAGGAGAGGGGGTAGGCACGAGGGGTCGACACGATGGTGAAGGCACCAAGAGGGCACCGCGCTCATCCTTATCCAATCGACCCAGCTCTGGTCCAGCGGCTCCGAGGCCCGGAGGCCCTGAAATCAGGAACACGGCCAGGAAAAAAAGGAGAAGTCAAACTCCCTGCTCCACATGAGTGGCCCAGAGGTGAAACTGCTCACCGGAGCTCCAACGAGGACAGAGATGGAGTCCAGAGTTGAGAATGCGGCCATTAGGAGTGGGGCTAAGGGGAACCCACCAAAGTCAGTTCAGGCCTATCGCCCCTCCCGTCGAACAATCCTCGTGCAGATGTACAAAAGTGCAACCTTGAGTGGCACCGATTCTTCTTCCACAAACGAGGAAGAAGAGCTCGAGGCTAAGCAGAGCCAAATCCCCAGAACCGCTAAATTCGTGCTTCGGTGGACTGTCCTCCCCCCAGCACAGGACTGTCTGTAGTCAGACCCTCCTCTGTTACTTATGGGTGGCAGGCCGGGCACAGCCCCTCTGTAATAACAACTTTCAAACAAAGTCTTCCTACTGTCACCGCTACTGTCTAAGGATGACTCCGTTGGTGGCAGGAAAGAATTTCTTTTTCTTTTTCTTCATAATCTTCTTTTCTTGTTCGTAAAATAAGAAATTACTACTAAAAAGTTAAATTAAATACTAAAAGCTGCTGTCATATAGACGAAAACTTTGACTCCAGCAGACGAGTGACATCGACATCTAAGCGCACTCGACAGCGGGAGAAAAGGAACTGAGGCAGTTGGAGGGTTGACGCCAAGATAGCCTACACAGGTGCAAGCTAGTCTCATGGCACCGCGCATGCGGCGCTGACCCTTCTGAACATTTTTGGCTCCCGCTTGATCCTAGCGCCTCCGGCGCTATCCCACTAGTGTGAATGAGTGATGGAGACTTAGTCCAGGAAGATCTGCATCGTCGGCAAAGAGGAGCATTTTTCCAGTGCAGGAGCTGGGGAGAGTGTTGAGGTAGAGGCTGAAAAGTATGGGACCCAGAATGGAGCCCTGGGTACCCCGGAATGGATGGGCTGGGTATTGGACAGGGAGCCAGCGATCTTTACACGCTGGGATCTAGCAGAGAGGTAGCTAGAGAACCAGGCAAGGGGACCAATGGAAAAGCCGAGTTGGTAGAGGGAGTGGAGCAGGAGGGGGTGGCAAACAGTATCAAAAGCCTTGGAAGGTTCATGAACACTGCACCGGCAAGGTTGCCGGAGTCAAGAGCAGAGTGCAGGTGTTGAGAGAACTCCAGGACAGCAGTAGTGGTACTGTGTCCTGGGCGGAAACCATGTTTTTCTGGGTACATTATGTCATATTTGGCCAGGTACTCAGAGAGTTGAATAGATACTACTTTTACTAGGGCTTTAGAGAGCAGGGGGAGGATGGAGATTGGCCGGTAGTTGTTAGGTGTGGACCGATCTCCACTCTTATGTATAGGGGTGATTTTGGCTTATTTCCAAGCACTGGGAAACTGACTGAGGAATAGAGACTGATTTAGTAGGTCTGTAAGGGGGACTAAGACAACATCCAGGACCAGACAGAGGATCCTAGATTCTAGAGGGTCACAGATGGGGTTGTTGCTACCAAGGGCTTTTAGCAGGTGCGGCCTGGCTTCATGGGGGGATATAGTGTGCAGGTAGAAAGGAGGGAAATCCAAGGCAGAGGGGAAAGAGGCAGGGATTGGGTCAAAAAAACTGTTGGGGAGGACAGAGCTTAGGTCAGAGAAGGTAGTATTGAGGCAATCAGCTATGCGAAGTGGGTCTGTAGTGACGGTACCATCGATGGGGAGCTGGGACGGTGGGGGGAGCAGGTCTTCCCATTAAGCTCTTTCATGCTATCCCAGAAAGTCCGGGCAGAACCCCAGGTGGATGCGAGGGTGATCTGACAGTGCTCTGCCTTGGCCCTTCTAATGGACCAGGTGCACTTATTACGCACCGCGTTGTAGGCTTATTTATCAGCCAGTTTGCCTGATTCAATAGCAATGTGCCAGAGATTATCCCTATGCTTAATGTTCTGGATAAGGGATGGGGAGAACCATGGGGCATTTTGTTTTTTAGTATGGATTCTGGTTGGGGGGGTGAAAAGGTCACAGGCCTTGCTGAAGGCATTAGTGAAGAGGCCAAGGGCAGAGTCAATATCAGGGGCATGTCGGATGGGGGACCAGTCCAGCTGTGCTAGATGCAATTTTAGCTTTCTAAGACCCTCAGGGTGCAGGCACTGGCATAAGGCGGCCTGGGACACAGGTTTTGGGGTGGATGATGACCAGAGACAGAGGACAGGTGAGTGATCACTAAGTGAGTCGGGGAGGATATTGATGTTCCGGATTTTATGAGGGCGGTTCGATAGTATCACATCTAGGAGGGTGCTGGAGCCACTTTTCCGGTTGAATCTAGTGGGCTGGGTGACTAACTGGGACATGTCCAGAGCAGTGAAGGAGTCCCTGGTATGGAAGGCAGGGGTAGCAAGCCAATTAACGTTAAGGTCACCTAGGATGAGTTGCTCGGCTTTGTGTGGGGGAGTCCTGCACCTGGTATTACAGCAGACGGCCAAACTACATGCCAAAACACTCGACCTTGCGAGCCACTCAAGAAGAGACAACATTCATACAGTATATACAAACTGGCAGAGGGAGCAGAGACATACCCAATAGCAGATTTCATAGAGAATTTACTGCATGACATACTTAACCTTCCCCCGGGATACACGTTAAATGCAGAAAGGGCTAATCACTCACTTACCAAAAAGCCTTCCGACCTAACGGCGCATCTGAGATCCATAGGGATTAAATGTGCAAGTTATAAAGTAGAAGAGGTCCTATTGCATCATGCATGGTCACAGAAAAACCTGAAATATCTGGACTCTAAAATTACGATGGATCATGATTACCCGCCGTAAATACAGACTGCAAGACAACAATGTGCCCCACTGCTTAAAGCACTGAGGCAACAGGGGGTTAAATTCCATACTCCCTTTCCAGCACGTCTATGAGTTTTCTGGGAAAGTGGTACCATGATCTATAATTCAGCACAAGAAGCCAAACAGGATTTTACCAAGAGGGGGCTGCAAGTCACAGGATTGCCAGCGTAATGTAACTACAACAACAAATGTTTCCACCCGGACTGGCAGACAGTACTAAATAAGCAAACGTCAAGAAGTTCCAAGATGTCAGCGCAAGAAGCGACAAGGTGTGTGGCGATGCTTCTGAAGCAACTGCAGAAAAACGAAAATTACGTACCTACCGTAATTCTTGATCTTTCTTTGTATCTTCACCATTCATCACAGTTAGGTATGTGGCCGGAGGTCATGACCCCGCTGGAGCTCTTTTTTTTTTTTTTTGCATGGGAGGAGCAGACGCAGCGACGGCACTGCCCTCGAGGCCGATGCATTGCGTGGCGCTTGTGAGTTGGCTGTTAGCTGTCATTGGCGCGCCCCTTGCCAGTTCTGGAGTCGCCAGAGAGTAAGAAAAGCACAGGTTGGGAGGGTGGGACAAGAGAGTCCAAGGGACAGATAAACAAAAGGAGGAATAAACAACTGAGGACAGGCGAAGGAGAGAACAGAAGCTAAGGGGATTGAGAGGGGCCCCAATCTCTGGAAAGGAGAAAATGGAGAGAGGAAAGGAAAGAGAAAGAGAAAGATAAATTGGGAAGGGAGAGGACAACCGGGGCTTGCGGCCTGGACTTCTCCACTTAGGCTAGGTGGAGAAAGCAAGGGAGCCAGATGGTGAGCTTGGCAAGGCTGGCAAGACTCACTTCAGAGAAAGCTGAAGGAGAACTCTGCTAGGAGATGACTTTTAGACAAAGTCAAGCTAAGGAAGAGGGAGTCCAGGAGCCCAAGGGTATGTCCTCTCCCTCAACCAATAAATAAAAACAAAAGGGGGAAGGGAACTCTGTCCCCCTGCTAAGACAATATAAAAAGAGGGTTGGTTCCGAAGGACAGGAAGGAAAGGAAAGAGAGAGGGACATGACCAACACCCTGCCCCAAAGAAGGGGCGGAGTCAAGGGCGATGAGGGAGCAGCCCCTCCCCTCTCCTCCCCTCCCCTTCCCTCCAGCTTAAAGCTGGGAGACACCCCCCTGCGGACCCAGAGGTCCCCTCACTCTTGGCCAATGGGAAGGAGGGAGGGGAGAAAAGGTACACAGAGGGTGGGGACCCCAGAGACTGAGGCCCCAGGGTGATGGAGGGTGGGATTTGTGATGAGTGGTGAAGATACACAGAAAGATCAAGAATTACGGTAGGTATGTAATTTCATATCTTATCTGTCAGTCTTCCACCATTCATCTGATTGAGTGATACTGAGCCCCAAGGGGTCCTGAGACCCAAGGGACTAAGCCTTAGCCCCCAGTGGGGGAGACACTGGGAGGGAGAACCTCTATGGGTCTGGTGGGGCTCAAGACTGGGGAGAGAGTGGGATGGGACCTCTGAGGGGAAGGAAGGTTCCCGACAATTGCCACCTCACTCTGCGGGAGAAAAAGATGCGCTCTCCGTTGGCGGAGGAAATCACCCCTGCCATGGCTGACAACCAGCAAAGACAAAGCCACGCCATCCATCTGATGCAGATTGCTGTACCTACGACTCTGGAAGCTACCTCGATGGCATCATAGGATGCCTTCGCTTGGTGCCTTGCTAGCTCCAGGCCCTGAGCAGAGAGTGCGATAGCTTGTCTGGTTACCTCTGAATCAGGCAAAGAGGCTAGAAGTTGACCTAGCCTGGATAACAAGAACCTGTTATAGGATGCATAGTGGGCCTGATGAGCAGCAATGGAAACAAGATCTGCGCTGAGTAGACAGTCCTCCTACCTCAGAAGTCAAAATCCGAAGAGTCGTGATCTGGGGACCTTTCGCGGTGGAGGGCGTAAAGCCCATCAGGAGTGTCCCATTGCGTCAACCCCAACTGGGGGTGAGGCATACATAGAAACATAGACTTTGACAGCAGATAAGGACCACTTGGCCCACCCAGTCTGCCCATTTCCCTTCCTGTTGGATAAGCTGCAGAATCTAGTTAACCAACAGCCTACTTCCTGCAACCCCCCACTACAATTGCCTTATGTCTGTCCCATGCATGTTTGAATTCCCCCACTGTTTTAGACTCAACAACCTCCCCAGGAAGGCCGTTCCATGCATCCACCACTGTCTCCGTGAAAAAAATTTCCTCATTACCCTGAGCTGCACTTCTATCTTTAAATTGTGCTCCTTGTTCTTACACATCTCTTTTCTGAAAGATGCTACCCTCCTGGACTTTGTTGATTCCCTTGAGGTCCTTAAAAGTTTCTATCATGTCCCCCCTGCCCCTCCTTTCATCAAGGGTATACATATTAAGCTCTCTCAGTCTCTCTTCATATGGTTTCTGATGCAGACCCTGCACCATTTTAGTTGCCCTACTCTGGACTGCTTCCATCCTGTCTATGTCCTTGCGTAGACAGGGTCTCCAAAACTGCACACAATATTCCAGATGGGGTCTCACCAACTGTTTGTAGAGAGGGATAACCACTTCCCCTTTTTTTACTTGTGATGCCCCATCCTATGCATCCCATTATCCCCCGGGCTCTCCTTACTGACTTCTCACATTGCTTACCCACCTTTAGGTCATCTGATATGACTACCCCCAAGTCCCTTTCCATTTTTGTTGTTGTTAGTACCTCCCCTGCTATTGTGTACTCTTCTCCTGGGTTTTTGTTTCCCAAGTGCATTACTTTGCACTTCTTTGCACTGAATCTAAGTTGCCATATATCTGACCATTACTCCAACCTTGCCAAGTCCCTTCTCATCCTTTCTACCCCCCCTTGTGTATCAACTCTGTTACAGATCTTTGTGTCATCTGCAAAGAGGCATACCTTTCCCTCCAGACCCTCTGCAATGTCACCTATAAAGATGTTAAAGAGGACTGGACCCAGTACTGAGCCCTGAGGTACTCCACTAGTAACCCCCCTTTCTTCTGAATGTGTTCCATTCACTATTACCTTCTGTGTCCTGTTGTCCAGCCAGTTTGCTACCCATGCTACCACCCTGGAACCCACTCCCAGGCTGGCTAACTTGATTATTAGTCTTTTGAGCGGGACTGTGTCAAATGCCTTGTTAAAGTCTAGGTAGGCCATATCCACAGCCCCTCCCTGGTCTATTACTTTGGTCACCCAGTCAAGGAAATCAATTAGATTTGTCTGACATGACCTTCCTGCTGTAAATCCATGCTGCATTGGGTCCTGTGCCCCGCTGGCCTCTAGGTACTCAACAATTCTTTCTTTCAGAAGTGATTCCATCATTTTCCCTACCACTGAGGTCAAACTTACAGGTCTGTAGTTTCCTGCTTCTGCCTTGCTCCTACTTTTGTGAAGGGGAATCACATCTGCCCTCCTCCAGTCCTCAGGTACCACCCCATCCTCCTATGATTTGTTAAAAAGTGTGGTCAGTGGTGTCACTAGGTCCTCCCTTAGATCTTTTAGGATTCTGGGGTGAATCCCATCAGGCCCTATTGCTTTGTCCATCTTGAGTTTTAGGAGTTCTTTCAGGACTCTTTCTTCTGTAAATGGACTGGTGTCAACTCCCCTACACAGAGTGCTTCTACTGTCTGGTTTAGGTAACTCCTCCTCATCTTCTTTTGTGAATACTGAGCAAAAGTATTCACTCAGTATTTCTGCCTTTTCAGTGTCTCCCTCTGCCCACCTCCCCTCTCCTTTATTAATCTTCACTATTCCTCCCTTAACCTTTCTATGCTCCCTAATGTACCTATAGAAGGTTTTATCCCCCTTCTTAACTGAGTTGGCTATTTTTTCCTCGGTTTGGGCCTTTGCTATTCTGACTGCCTTCCCCACCTCTTTCTGCTTTAATTGATACAGTTCTCTGTCGTACGACCTGGAGACTCTGGGGGAGCACAATACCTCTGGCTCAGATCCCTAGGGGCCAGAACACTGGAGAAGGGATGTCGCCAGGACTGCAGTGACGCCTACCGAAAGGGAGCAGGCCAGAGGGGGACCACCAGGTTCGCTGCACTGAATTCACCCAAAAAGACATATACCACATGCTCAGGATTGTCTTGAGAACCAGGGGAAATGTGGAGACCTTCCATCATCCTCGTGAGGAAGCGCTGATATGCAGCCAGATCAGCAGCTGGGGAGCAATGGATGGAAGGCTCCTCTCCCTCAGATGAGGTGGATGAGGAGACGGAAGATGTCAGAGATTCAAAGGGCGACTGCTCAGGGGGAGGGTGGAACACCCGCTCATCCATAGCCCTGATATAAGTTGGGAAGTGAGCAGCTGCACCCCTGAACTGCTCCCAGGTCAGAGGTCCCCTGGGACCGGTGATACCAGGGAGAGCAGGCAAAGGAGACAGAGGAATGGGGGCCAAATCCAAGGAAGATGGATGTCCTCTGTACAGGCAAGAGGGCCTTCCGGATGCTCCCAAAGGAGGTGGAGCCCTGGGGAGCCCAACAGCCGATGGCTGGTCAACCAAACTGGAGCTGCCTAGACCATGCCCTGAAGAGTCCCCCCTGTGAGGCATCCGGGACCATGAGAGCCCAAAAGGACAGTCCCTGACCTCCAAAGAGGAGGGCTCCCTAGAAGAGACAGAAGGGAAGGACGAGGATCCGCGTTGCGACTCCTCCCCGAACCCGGCTGGGTCCCAGGGAGAGGTCGCCACACCGAGCCCAGGCCCCTTGACCCCTCAGACTCCAAAAGGGCCCTCTGCCTCGAACACACCAACCTACGCAGCTGGCATCTCCGAGTAGCCTTAGAGGAGACCACCCAGAGTGCAGCACCCTTCCCTTCTGCGAGTGCTCTGGTCAGCCCTAAAGTTGGGTAATCCTGGCACACCACAGGAGGGAGTACCCAAGCTGGGGGGGGAAGAAGATCCCCTGACTCCAGGCTGCACAGCAACAGCTGCCTGGACCATTGTGTGCTGGTCAGCGCCACTGACCCCAAAGTTGGGAACCACTACCTGCTCCTCAGAGGAAGGCTGAGTGCAGACCGTCGAATAAACTACAGAAGGATCAGCAGACTCCGAGGAGTCCAGAAGCCAGTCCAGATCAGACCTGGAATCCTTCTCCAAAGAGGTGGAGACCGAGGTCCAATGCCAGACCACCCGAGGACCCCTGCCCCTTTCTGGACTGAGAGATGTGCCTACCTGAGGCCTGGCACCACGGTTGGCGCCGATGCCCTCCTCGATGCCGCAAACAGCGCCCAAGGCAGAGACAGCTCCAACCATGGTGCCGAGGCCAGAATTAGCACCAGACATAGTACCGTCCCCTCCCACAGCATCGTGAATGGCAACAGAGCCAGAGACGGCACCAATGATGGCACCAAAACCCCTCGGTGCCACTATTGACGCCGAGAGCAAGAATGACTCCATCACTTGCCATGGTGCCAGAGCTAGAAACAGCACCATCTCCAATCTCGGCACCGTTCAGAAACAGTCACAGAAGCAGCTATAGAACTTCCCACAGCACCACTCCCACTATCGGTGCTGTGAACAGTGCCGACAATAGAAACAGCACTGAGTCAACCACAACCACGGCGCCATCTGGGATCTCAGCACCACAAGTGACACAGACACCTGAAACGGCACTGGCGGGTGGCGTTGAGGATGGTGCCGGTCTGGGCCTGCAGGCTGCAGGATGCGACACTGGGGTTGCCTTCGCCCCTGAAGGGGCGACTGCCAGAGTGGTGCCTCTTGCCTGCCCGCCCGCAGAAGGGACAGACTAGGCCTCCTGCACCACGGAAGGGGCCACTGCCATGGCAAGGTTAAAAGAGGTGGAAGCCCCCTTCTCCACAGCCCATATAGAGCCAGGAGGGGACCTGGAGATAGAGTCAAGTGACCGTGTCTTGGCCTTACAAGTGCGGGCCCGTCCCCCGAAAGTCAGCGGCGCTCGCCCCACTTTCCATGCACGCCACTCGACAACTCAGCGTTCCATGGAGAAGCAGGCATTACATGAATCCATGTTGTGAAAAGGGCCAAGACACGAGAGGCACCGATCATGCTGGTCAGTAACAGAATAACGGCGGCTGCAGGGGCACTGACGCATTGGAGACCACCCTGATTTCGACAACTTCTTGTCCCCCGAACCAGACATGATCTACTGGTAAATAAGCAAAAAACAGACTCGACATTGCAGAAAATAAAGTAAAAAGAACAGTCTTACCAGTCAGCAGCGCTAAGTAGAGGCGAAACAGAACCAACGGTACTTTTTTTCAACGAAGGAAGCCGAACGGAACTAGGCCAAGCCTGTGACGCAGTTTTTTTCTTCTTAAGCTCCACATGAGGTCTGCTGTCGATGGCGGGAGACGAAGAACTGGTGGGGGGGCAGCGCCGGCAACAGCCAACGGCCAACATGCGAGCGCCACGCAATGAGTCGGCCTCGAGGGTGGTGCCGTCGCTCCGTCGGCTCCATCCCTGCAAAAAAAAAAAAGCTCCCACAGGTTCATGACCTCTGGCCACATACCCAACTGTGATAAATGGTGAAGACTGACACAGATAAGATCTCCAGGAAGTCAGGCTGAAGACTCTACCACCTGAATGTGAGTACAGAAAGGAAAAAGGAAAAGACACACTCAAAAACTGAGTCACAAGTTATGGGGGGGGGGGGGCCTTGTCGGGTGTCTGTATCTTACCGCAACTCAACAGAAATGAGGGGATTAATGCACTTGTGATCGTCAACTCGCTAATTAACAAACAGAAACTTGTATGAATTTAAAGGGGGACAGAAACAGTCTGTCACCTGCAGATTGAAATAAACAGAGAGGGGACTAGTAAAGGGAAGAACACCAAAAGACAGACAGACTTGTATTTCCCCTGACACCGCAGGGAGACTGTTAATTTGAAGAGACGAGATCCCTGTTTGAGCAAATGTGACGTTCACTACAAGACTAAGACTTTATCCCCCTTATGGCCTTTGTCCCTGTAGGCTGGGAAATAACTGTAAGATTGGAAAAGAACAGTTGTTTACTGCTTGGGTAGCGTGGATAGGGGAGAAAAAAAAAATACATTTAATGATACATGTTGGGGGGTGGAGGGAAGTAACGCTATCTGAAGGAGGTTAGTGGTGTATGTACTTAAAGAGAGCTGAACCCATTAAACCAGACGGCTTGGGGGAGGGTCCCTCTTTAGAGGGAGAAACCACTCATACCCCTTCTCAGCACGCTCCCAAAAAGGGAAAGCTGCAGAGATTAGAAACCCAACTAAATGGGTTTCCTACCTTGGAAGAATAAGGTTAAAACATGTTTAACAGCCCAATTGGCTGAGTTAATGTTTGTTACTTTATATTTCACTGAGTTGATGTATGTTAGACTGTGTGATGCTACCACGATTCCCATTAGAACACGAAGCTACCCTAATGGAAAAGAATGGAGACTTTGTATAAGGTGTACAGAACCTCCATTTCCCCCTGACATAAATGACTAGTAATGATACACTAATATGCTCCTATAATGTACATGGACTTACCAATCCAATTAAAAGGAGTAAAATACTGTCCTACCTCAGAAAAATGAAAACGGACTATGTTTTTACAAGAAACACATCTTTCTAGGGCAGAACATGAAAAGTTAGCTAAAATGGGTTTTGAGAGGGCTGTCACCTCCATGTATGAAAACGGCAGAAGAAGAGGGACAGCAATCCTCATCTCTAAGGCGACACAGTTTCAAATAGAAGACAAAATGACAGATAAGGAGGGCAGATACACCCTGCTGAAGGGTTTGTATGGGGGTCAACGGGTCACTTTGGCATCAGTATACTTCCCACCAGGCTCAGCATACTTAGATTACAGGGCATTTTTAAATAAATTACAGAATTGGGTGGAGGGAATTTTGATCTGTGGAGGAGGTTTTAACCTGACGTTTAGCCCTAATTTAGATACTACGTCCCTTGTCCAGAGAGGAACCCACAAGATAGCTAAGCAAGTAGTCAAACTGCTTTCAGAGCTAGGAATGATGGATCTATGGCACCAACTGAATGGGAATAGAAGAGATTATACTTATGTAACCCCTAGATGGCGCTATCCCAGGGGCTACTACCCCTGCCTGATTTGCCACTAACAGGTTGAGGGGCCTGGATCCAATGGCGGGTGCCTCCACCCAGAGGTCAGGGTTTGCAATAGTTAAACTTACTTGGTCACAGCCCTCTGGGACACTGCAACCCCTTCTTCCCACTAGTGGCCCACACAATATATCAGAATTACCTTCACAGTATACACTTACCCCAGGACTAGTTCCGCACTGGGACCTCCTAGAAATAAGATACAGTGCAACAATCACAGTACAGTACTTTAACATAGACAAATACCTCAGGCAGTATAACTTTGCTGAAACAAGCAGCTCTGATTTATTTAGGGGATATAACAAGGACAGGGGAAATCAGGTTAATTAGCTTATCACTTTACTATCTACCTTGGCTCTGTGCTGACCTATCCCTACCAGTTACTGTCCTGGGTACCCAAGCCCTAGTGGCTGGTCCAAACGTGGCAGCTGGTAGGGGCCTTTACACAGGAAAAGAAAATTAGTTTAAACAGTCAGCAGTACAGTGATTCCATTGGATTTAATGTGGCAATTCAACAGGAGCGACCCTGAATTAGTACTCACGACCTCCAAACAAGATAGGGTCCTTCAACGTCAGCAGGGCTACTCTTGAGCTCCACGAGACTCTTCACACATTTATATGGTAAAAAAGAAAGTACTATACCAGGCAGGCTGCTTCTCTATCCCGATCGCAATTACTGTACAATACCCGGAAGAACACACAGCAGATTCAGTTCCTGACAGACCGAGTGCAATTCAACAATTTCTCCAGTCTTCTACAGGGTGAGCCTGGTTTCTACTCTTCAGAGATCCTGCTCGCAGGTTGGCCGTTAACTGCTGTTGGCACTGCCCCCTCACCAGTTCTGAGTCGAGGGCGAAGATTAAGAAATAGGGGGGGAGGGTAGGACAAAAGAGTCCAAGGGACAGATAAAAGGAAAAGATATAAGAAACAAAAGGAGGAATAAGCAGCTGAGAGGATAGAAGAAGGAAAGAGCAGAATCTAAGGGGATTGGGAGGGGTCCCAATCTCTGGGAAGAAGGAAAGAGAAAAAAGAAGGGAAGGAGAAACATTTTTACTGGGAAGGGAGAGGATAGTACCAACCAACTCGCGACCTGGATCCCAAGGATTTAGCTTGATGGAGGACTTCTGCCCAAGGGGAGTCAGCCAGTCAGAGAGCTTGGCAAGACAGGAAAGGTCTCAGATCAAGGAGAATGGACTGAACAGGTTAAAACTCCCGGCAGAGGACGACATCCCAGGAAACAGTCATAAATTGAATGACAGGAGGAAGTCCAGGAGCCGAGGTATGTCCTCTCCCCTAACCAACCAAAAAGAGGAGAGGGAGACTTCAAAGGAAGAACTCCCTCCTAAAAGAAATGTAGTAGGGATTAGTCATGAAGGACAAGGAGAAGGGGAGGAGAGAGGGGGCTACAATCCAACATGCCACCCCTTAGAAGGGGTGGAAGACAAAGGCGATGAGGAAAAAGCCGCCCCCCACCTCCCCTTAGCATCTAAACTGCAGAAGAGTACCCAGGGTCCCCACTCCTAGCCATAGGAAAGGAGGGGGAGGCACAGAGGGAGGGGACCAAGAGACTGAGGCCCCAGGGGAATGGTGGGCAGGATTTTGAGATGAATGGTGAAGATATACAGAAAGATCAAGAATTACGGTAGGTATGTAATTTTCATATCTTATCTGTGTCAATCTTCACCATTCATCACAGTTGGGTGAGTACTGAGCCCCCCCGAAGGGGGCCCAATACGACCCTAAGGGACTAAGCCCCTTAGCCCCCATTGGGGGAGGCACTGGAGGAGAAAACCCTTACAGGCCTGGCGAGGCCCAAGACTGGGGAGAGTGAGATGTGGACCCCCTGGAGGGGGAAGGAAGGCGCCCCGACAGATGTTGTCTCACCCTTTGGGAGAAAAGGTGAGTTCTCTGGTATGCGGAGGAAATCACCCTATGCCGGGCTCCAGGTGACAACCTGGAAAGACGAAGCCACGCCGATCTCCTAATGCAGATCGCTGTCCCTACAACTCTGGAAGCTACCTCGCTGGCATCGTAGGATGCCCTCGCTTGGTGCCTTGCTAGCTCCAGGCCCTGAGCAGAGAGAGCGATGGCCTGTCTGGTTACCTCCGTATCAGGCAAGGAGGCTAGGAGCTGACCCAGCCTGGACCACAAGAACATGTCATAGGTTGCATAGTGGGCCTGATGTGTTGCAATAGATAACAAGATCCATGCTGAGTAAAAGAACCTCCTACCCCAGAAATCAAAGTCCGCAGAGTCTGAATCTAGGGGCTGGTCATGGACTGGGGTGAAAAGCCCATCAGGAGTGCCCAGCTGCGTCAAACCTGACTGGGGGTGAGGCATATGACCTGGAGACTTCGGGGGAGCGCAGTATCTCTGGCGTAGTGCCCTAGGGGCTGGAACATGGGATAAGGGACGATGCTAGAAGCGCAGTGACGCTTCCCAAAAGGGGACAGGCCAGGCAGGAACCACCAGGCTAGCCCCGCTGTACTCGCCTAGGAAGGTGTGTGTCACATGCTCTGTATTGCTTTCTGATCCTGGGGTTATCCAGAGAGCGTCCATCATCCTCATAAGGAAGTGCTGATACGAGGCAAGATCAGCAGCAGGGGAAATATGGACAGAGGCTTCGTCTCCCTGTGAGGAGGGGAATGAGGAAGTGGACGAGCCCGGAGATTCAGGGGGTGGCTGCTCAGGGGCAGGGTGGAACACCCGCTCATCCATAACCCTAACATAAGAGGGAAAGTGAGCAGCCGACCCCCTGAATTGTTCCCAGGTCAAAGATCCCTTAGGACTGGTAATACCAGGGAGAGGAGGGGGAGGAGGCAGAGGAATGGTGGCCAGGTCCTTCAGAGAAGAGGAAGGATGTCCTCTGCCTGGGCAATAGGGCTGAGCAGAGGCTCCTGACAGGGAGGAAGACCCCGACAGCCCAACACCGATCAATCTCTCTGGAACTGCTTCGACCGTGCCCTGTGGGAGAATTCCCCTTGTGAGGCAACCGGGACCGTGAAAGTCCAGAAGGACGGTTCCTAGCCTCTAAAGAAGAGGACCCTCTCGAGGAGAGAGAAGGGGAAGGACGAGGATCCACACTATGGCTCCTTCCTGAACCTGGGAGGGTCCAAAGGGGCCACCGTCCAGAAGTCACACCCCTAGACCTCTCGTACTCAGAGCCCTCTGCCTCTTGACCACCAGCCTAGGCAGCTGGCATCTCCGAGCAGTCCCTGAGGAGACCACCCAGGGTGCAGCACCCTCCCGTTGCACGGGTGCTCCGGGCTGCCCTAAAGTTGGGTTGTCCAGGCACACCACAGCACAGGGTGCCCCAACTGAGGGGGCGGAGGATCCGCCAACTCCAGGCTGCACAGCAATGACCACCTGGACCGCTGCCTGCTGGTCAGTGCCACTGACCCCAGAATCGGGGGAAAACTGCCCACTCCCCAGAGAGAGGCTGAGTGGGGGCCGTTGAGGTGACCATTGAAGGGTCAGAAGACCCCAAGGAGTCTGTAAGCCAGTCCAGATCAGACCCGGAATCCTCCTCCGAAGAGGTGGAGACAGGTCCAATGCCAACCCACCCATCGTCCCCTGCCTGTTCCTGGGCCGCAAGAAGGGCCAATCTCAGCCCCTGCACCGTGGCCAACACCGATCCCCCCTCAGCGCCGCAAATGGCACCCGAGTCAGGGACAGTATGGAAGCTGGAAACAGCGCCAGTCACGGCGCTGTCCCCTTCCCCAGTGCTACAAATGGCACCGGAGATGGAGACAGCACTGACGACGGTACCAAGCTCATCCCCAGTGCCATGAATGGTGCCAGAGATGGTGCCACCCACAGCGCCATCAACCGCCACAGTGCCGTGAATGGCACTGGAGCTGGAAATGGCACCATCCCCAGTCTCGGCGCCAAGAACAGCGGTAAGACCAGAAACACTCGCAGAAGAAGCAGTCACACCTCCCACAGTGTCGCTCCCACTATCAGCAATGTGAACGGTGCCAACTGCAGAAACGGCACTGAGAGACGGCCCAGCACCGACCACGGTGCCATCCAGGCCTCAGGCACTGCAAGTGACGCCGACGCCTGAAATGGCACCAGCAGATGGCGTTGAGGCTGGTGCCGGCCCGGGCCTGCGGGCCCCAGGATGTGACACGGGGGTGCCCTCACCTCCGAAGAGGTGACTGCCATGGCAGTGCCTCCCGCTCGCCCCCCGAAAGGAACGGATTGGGCCTCCTGCACTGCAGAAGGGGCCCCTGCCATGGCAAGGCTAGCACAGGCGGAGGCCCCCTCCTCCGTGGTCCATATAGAACCAGGTGAGGACCCGGAGGAAGGGTCAAGCGACTGCATCTTGGCCTTACAAGTGCGAGCCCATCCCCCGAAAGTCAGCGGTGCTCGTCCCACTTTCCACACGCGCAATTCGACAACTCGGCGGTCTGTGGAGAAGCAGGCATCACACGAATCCATGTCGAGAGAAGGGCCAAGACAGGTGAGACACCAAACATGCTGATCGGGGACGGAGTAACGGTGGCTGCAGGGGCACCGACGCATAGGAGGCCGCCCTGCCTTCGACGATTTCTTGCCCCCGTACCAGACATGATCTACCGATAAAACAACACAAAAACAGTACCCAACGTCGCTGAAATAAAATAAAAGGAACAGTCTTACCAGTCAGCACCGTTGAGTAGTAGTGAAACAGAACCGACGGGACTTTCGACGCTGTAAGCCAAGAGAAAACTAGGCCACAGCTTGTGTCACAGTTTTCTCAGCAAGCTCCACATAAGGTCCAACCTCTACGGCGGGAGATGAAGAACTGGCGAGGGGGGTGGTGCCGATGGCAGTTAACCGCCAACCCATGAACGTCATGTTGTATGTCAGCCTCGAGGGGCGGCGCCATCACTGTGTCAGCTCCACCCATGCAAAAAAAAAAAAACTTCCGTGGGGTCATGACCTCCAGTCACAACCCAACTGTGAAGTATGGTGAAGATTGACACAGATGAGATCAACAATATAACCGAAACGGGGCCAGGGAACTTGCAAGACTCAATGGGCAGTTGGGGGAAATATTGGATTTTCAAGTGGAACAAAAATTTACATTTCTTAGGCAGAGGTTTTAGAAGGGAGGACTTCATTCATTAAAGTTTCTAGTTAGCCATCTAAGAGCTTAGAAAGCAAAAGTAACGATTACTACCTTAATACATCTAAAAACAGGAGAAACAGTGAGCCAAGTAAGGGAGATGGCAGAGACATCTGAAGAATACCACGCAGATCTTTATACTGCAGAGCCCTTACCCTCAGATCAGGTAGTGAGGGAATACATGCAAAAATTAGTTACCAAAACTGTCAGAAAAACAACGAGATGATTTACTATTGCCTATTACTTCTCAAAAATTAAAAATAGAAATAGGGAGAATGAAAACTGGAAAGTGCCCAGGACACGACGGTTTGGCGACAGAATTCTATAAAACATTTGTTGATATGCTGCAACCTCTCTTGCTTGGAACATTTCAAGATGTGTTTAAGGGGAAGGGGAAGCCACACCCCTCTTGGGCACAAGCTGTAGTCTCTGTGGTGCCCAAGCCTGGAAAGAACCCTACCAAATGCCCATCATACCACCCTATCTCTCTATTAAACAATGACTATAAATTATATACCTCCATTACAGCCCGTCGACTTCAGGGGATTTTACCAGATTTAATACAATTAGACCAAACAGGATTTATACCTGGAAGACAAACCCAGGATAACATAAGAAGAACCATTTATATTCTAGACCATATAAATCACACAAAGACCCCCTTCCTCTTTATGAGTTTAGATGCCGAAAAGGCATTTGATAAAGTGTCATAGCCTTTCCTGGTGCGGGTCCTTTCCGGATTTGGGTTCCCGGAAGAGTTAATCTCAAACTTGTTTAAACTATATGAAGGATCAAAAGGTTATGTAAGGGCCAATGGCCATATTTCTACGGGATTCTCTTTGGGGAGGGGCACCAGACAGGGGTGCCCTCTGTCGCCACTCCTCTTTGCCATGTACATTAAGCCCCTGTTGGAAACTATTAGACAGAATCCACATATACAAAAGGTTACATTGGGGAATAGAGAAAATAAACTGGCCTTGTATGCGGATGACATTCTGGTATACATGACATCTCGAGAGGATTCCCTGCCACCACTGTTTGAACAATTAGACAGTTTTTCTATTATCTCAGGGTACACCTTGAACAAAAGTAAAATTGAAGTGCTATGCCTCCATTACACCCCCACCCCAACTATTAGAAGACAATTTTCAATGAGGTGGGAACTTCCCAAAATGCGATACTTGGGGATTAAAATAAGTAGACCATCTGATAAACTACATCCCCTTAATTATCCACTGTTGACCGAACAACTGAAAAGAGATTTTCAGAGATGGTCCCTGATCCCCTTAACGCTGGGAGCCAAAATACAAGCAATAAAAATGAACACATTACCACGGTTGCTGTACCTGTTTCAGTGTGTTCCCAGTGTGGTCCCACAGGATGCTTTAGTTAATTGGCAACAGCTCTTTTTGGCATTTGCCTGGGGAAAGACTTGCCACAGAGTTAAAAAACAACTTTTATATTTACCAAAGAGGAAAGGAGGGATGGCCTTCCCAGAACTTGTAGAGTTCTGGGCTACAACACAGATGCGAATAGCCATTACATGGGGCAACAAATATTATGATGCATTATGGAAAAGAACAGATACACTAGAGTCTAGTGTATCTATTCTTTTCCATAGTGCATCATAATATCTAGTCTAGACCAAACAGACCCCCCCCCCGCCTTGGCAGCCCTAATCTTCCAATTGCAGGCAAAATTAACTTGCCAAACATATCTGTCTGGAATTCTGGCAGTGCTGGAGGGCTGGAGGAG
Source organism: Neoceratodus forsteri (assembly GCA_016271365.2). NCBI lineage: Eukaryota > Metazoa > Chordata > Ceratodontiformes > Ceratodontidae > Neoceratodus > Neoceratodus forsteri. The sequence goes on along the minus strand of CM057456.1, from coordinate 1,099,477,378 downwards.
AGGGACTAAGGGAGGTAATATGCAAAAGGCAATGTGGCTGTTTAGATGGTGGAAGATTCAAAATTTGGACCAGCAAAATATGACAGGTGGTTCAGGGAACAAGCACAGAGAGGTATAACCTCCCCCTATCAACGGATGCAAAACTGCTACTGATCTCATTTATTTATTTATTTTATTTATTTCTAAGAATCAGTTTACAACCTTTGAGCCAGAGGCTCGTTTCCAAAGGTACTTCGTCACATAAAGACATACATTGTGTTTTTGGTTACATAGCATAGATTTGAAAAACAATAGGTGTTCAACAGAGGTGCCACGTCACACTGTGGTCAGACAAATACAATTAGGTTACAGGGTACATGTAATTGATAACAGATGTTACAAGTTGGTATCAAGTGAGCAATCCAGTTGGTAAACACTGAAACAGCTGGCACTGGCCAGGTTAAACATAAACACGGTGTATAGGGAAGTGGTGGTGGGATGGCTAGGTGGAAGCTGCCGGGCGTTGTCAAGAAGCAGAGGTGGAGACTATGTTCAGAGACAGGAGCAGTTACGAGTGCTGAAGATGTGATTCCGAAGGGTGGTTTTGAACTTGGAGATGGTGGTGGCATTGGTGATGGGGGCAGGGAGAGAGTTAAACCAGGTTGGGGCTCTATAGCAGAAGGACCTCTGGCAATGGCTGGTTCTTGATCTGGGGACTATTAGAGTGGTCTTGTAGGAAGACCGTGTTGCAATAGTGGGAGGGCTCTGGTGGATGGATGCGTTACCCAGGGGAGAGCCCGAGTAGGGTTTTTTTTGAGGAGACAGGTTTGGTATCGGAGCCGTTCATCCAGGGTAAGCAGGTTAGCCTCGACATACAGCTGACAGGTGTGTGTGAGCCTGGGGCACCAGTAATCAATCTGCAGGCTTTATTCAGGGTTAAGTGAATTTTGTTGAGTGCAGTGGTGTCGGCAGCACTATATACTGGTGACCATAGTCTACAAGGGACAGAACGGATGATGTAACAGCCAGCCGGAGAGCATTGGGGGAAGGCAGGTTCTATGGCGGAAGAGGATGCCGTCGCGTTAGTGGCGGATGTTAGGGCGTCAATGTGGTTGGAAATGTGAGGACTGAGTCAAGGTAACCCAAGGTATTTGTAGGAGCAGACTTGTTCCAGTGGCTGATTGGTACTTGAAGGATATAGAGTGGGTGGTTGCTAGCTTTGTTTTGGGGTGGGAAAACAGCATAGCTTTGTTTTATTAAGATTGATGACGAGTCTGCGCCCTTAAACCAAGCCTCGCACTGTTGAAAGACTGCTGTAGGGAGTCCTGAAGGGAGATGGGATCATGTGGGTGGCAAAAGGACAGCGTCATCTGCATAGAGTAGAATTTTGCCAGGCATGCACTGGGCAGGGTGTTCAGATAGAGCGAGAAGAAGGGGGCCCAGGATGGAGCCTTGGGGAAACCCGAGAGAGAATGGGACGGGTATCGGAGAGTATGCTATTAATTTTACACACGCGATCGAGTGTCAAGATAGCTAGCGACTATGCTAGGGGCCAGCTGAGAAACCAGTGTGTGGCAGAGTGCATTCAGCAGAAGTGGATGGAGACGTGTCGAAAGCCTTTGAGAGGTCGATGAACACTGCACCAGCTAGGGAGCTGGTATCCAAGGAGGAGTGTAGAAAGTTGGAGAATTCAATAAGGGCAGTGCTGGTACTGTGACCAGCATGGAAGCCATGTTGCTCTGGGCATAAAATGTTATGCTTAGCCAGATAATCAGTGATTTGAATGGCCACCACTTTCTCCAGGGCTTTAAGAGGGGGAGGATGGAGATTGGCCGGTAGTTGTTGGCCAATGACCTGTCGCCCCCTTTATGAATAGGTGTGATAATGGCTGTTTTCCAAGCTGTGGGAAATTGTCCCAGGCAGAGTGACTGGTTAATTAGGCTGGTGAGTGGGGCAAGGACTGCATCTAGCACCAGCCTGAGGATGCTGGGGTCCAGTGAGTCACTGCCGGGATTGTTGCCATTGAGAGCTTTGATTAGGATGGGTCTGGCTTCCCGGGTGGAAATCTTGCGCAGGTGGAAGCTGGGGTGCTGGAGGACAGGGGAGGTTGGTTGGGGAGGGTCAAAGAAAATTACTAGGGAGGACTGAGCTAAGGTCAGTGAAAGTGGTGTTGAACCAGTTAGCTATGGTGGCAGGCTCGGTGGAGGTAGTGCCATTTAGTGAGCTGGGATGGGGCAGGGGAGCAAGCTTTACCGTTAAGTTGCTTAATATTATCCCAGAAAGTCCGGGCTGAGCCCCCAGGAGGAGGTAAGGAGGCCTGGTAATGGTCTGCCTTGGCTTTCCTGATGGCCCATGAGCACTTATTCCGGCTGCATTGTAGGCTTGCCTATCAGACAGACGACCTGTCTCAGTGGCCAAGGTGCCAGAGGTTATCCGGTTTCTAAGTAATTGTAGGAGGGCCGGGCTAACCCAGGGTGCGCTCTTGTTTTTGGACCGGATTTGGTGAAGGGTGCAAAGAGATCACAGGCCATGTTGAAGGTGTGAGTGAAGAAGGCGAGGCAGTGTCAATGTTGGTTGCATGCTGAATGGGGACCAGTTTATCTGGGTGAGGAGTACTTTGTTTTTCAGCCCACCAGGGTGGAGGCGCCAAGGGAGGGTGGTCTGGGCTTTGGGTTTGGGATTGGGGACTACCCAATGAAATAGGATAGGGGAGTGGTCACTTAGGGAGTCTGGGAGGACCTGGATGTTTTGGATTTTATGGGTGGGTTAGTTATAATAACATCCAGAAGGGTGCTGGTACCTCTCTTAGGGTTATGTCTCGTGGGCTGGGTGACGAGTTGCGTCAGATCTTGGACGGCAAATGAGTCCCTGATCGCGGATGAGGAGGTGCTGAGCCAATTTACATTAAGGTCCCCCACTAGGATTTGTTCTGCCTTATGGTGGAGAGTGGCCAGGTAGTCCGTTAAAGATACCAGGGCTGGGTGCTGGTTCTTTGGGGGAACGTAGGCTGTGGTGAGATAGAGAGGGCTCCTAGAGGGGTCTGGGGTGAGTTTGAGGGTAAGAGCCTGGGCCCCATTTATAAGGGCAGGGGTGGGGAGTGCGTGTCCAGGTATTGTGTCCCTGGTGTAGATTGCACAGCCTCCCCCTTGTTTGCCTACCCGGTCCTCCCGGTATAAGGTATAGCCTGGGAGGGAGACAAATGAGTCAGGGGTGGATTTGGACAGCCAGGTTTCAACCAGGGCTATGATGTCTGGTTGATGAGCCAAGGCCCAGCACTGTAGGGCGCCAAATTTCTTCTGCAGGCTGCATATGTTCATGGAGGCTACTTGAAGACCAGTGGGCTGGGTGGTGGGTGGGAGGGCAGGGCCTGGGTTGGGATGCATGTTCCCTGTTAGGAGTAGAAGGAGGAGAGTGCTCTGGTCAGAGGAGGCAGATGGAGAGTTTACGTGGAGCGATAGAATGAGTGAGGGGGTTTAGTTGCACAAGGGGTGGTAGGGCAGCACAGGCAGAGAAGGCCTGAGTGATCAGAAGCCAAGGGAGCTGGGGGTGGAGGAAAGGTAATGTCTGGAAGGGGGTGAGGTGGAGAGAGAGCATATGGGATGTGGAGGAGGAGGGAGGGGAGAAGCAGTGGTAAAGGAGGAGGGAGGACAGGAGGGTGGTAGGAACACTGGAGTAGTGAGGCTGAGGGTTAATAGGGACAATAGGGTTGGTGGAAGGCAAAAGAAGGAGGGGGAGAAGAGAGGTCGGAGCAGGGATGCATATGCATAGTTGGAAAGGGTGGGGAGCTGAAGTGAGGAAAGAATGGGGTACTAGGGCTGATAGAGGGAGATAGTAGTGAGAGGTCACCCCTGAGCCTAGTTGCTGCTATGGTGTAGTGGCAGCATGTGCCTGAGGTGCACAGAGTACCAGGTTCAAGTCTTGACCAGGGTAGCAGGAAAGAGCCTGACCAGTGGCTGTAGCAGCAGGAGTTGGGTTCAAGGTCTGTGAAGCACTTAGATAACCCTTTTAGTTGTGTCAGAGGGTTAGTGCGTTTTAGAGTTTGAAATCCTACAGTAAAAATAGGCAGGTGTGCTAGCTGAGTGGTGGACTGTGGACTTTGGAAGTAAGGGTGTGGGTTCAAATCCTGCAAGGCAGCAAGAGAGAAGTGGTAAACTTATATTTTGGCAGGTGGGGGGGGGAAGAGACTAAAAGGCTTAGAAAGTAGGAATTAAATAGGTAGGCAATGTGGTCCAGAGGTAGAGCTGCTGACTCTGACTGCAAGGGTACTGGGTTTGATCACAGCTCAGGAACAGAGTGTAGAAAGGTTTAATTTTTAATTCAGAAAAGGAGGGAGTGAGGGAGGGTTAAGAGTATGAAAGTAGAGGAAGTTGTTGGCCTGGTTCATTGGCTTAGCAGATAGTCAGTAGAATTTGGACAGAAAGGTACCAGGTTTGATGCTAGCAGGTGCTTAGAGATAGGCTGGTGGAGGAGTGAGGAAAGTAGTAGAACAGGCTCAGAGAAACTTTGGTTGGACAAAAAAAGATGTCCTAAGATTCCATCAGATAAGAAATTATGTGAAGGACCTACAGAAACAGGGGGCATGGGTTAGAAAGGGTTGGCAAGACAAGATACCTTTTCTGAGGATCTGGAGATCTCCCTCTGGGGAGAGGGCCATTTCCCTCTTATATAGTGCCTACATTAAAGACAGAGCTATATCTTCCCTATACATAAAGAGGAAATGGGAAGAAGATCTAGACATAGTAGTCGCTGTCCCGGAATGGCGAAGAATATGGAAATATACATGGGGCACTTGCTCCTCTCCTACTTGGAGACAGTATTGCTGGAAGGTGAGAACCCGTTTCTTTTTGACACCGGTGCAGGCTGCACACTGGAACCCACAGATGTCAGCCTCGTGTTGGAGGGCATGTGGTGCACACAAGGCTACACAAGCACATATCTTGTGGAAGTGCCCCGGAGTTGCATCATTCTGGGAGTAGGTGATAGCTAGATTATAGAAGGTATTTATGATACACACACACAGGCCCAGAACACATAATTCTGGGCCTAGTCCAAGGAGACTTGAAGAGGAAGGAGGAGAAGTATTTCTGGAACATATTGGTGGCTGCTGCCTTAAAAATCATTACTAGAAAGTGGCTGCAGAACGCACCCCCAGATATAAAAGAATGGATAACCATAATATAACAAATTCAAAGATTAGAAAGGATAACATATAATGTTAACCAGAGAAAAGAACAGTACAGTAATGGTTGGATCAGGTGGATTTTATCTTGTCCAGAGCAGGAACAGCTAACTTATAGCTAAAAGATGATAGGAAAGAAGGTATAAAATAAGCTATCTGAGTAATGGAGGACCTTGTGGTTAATGCATGTATGTCTGTAAGTCTTTGGTAACCAGGTAAGATTCACTAGGCACAAGTGCCTGTTTTCAGGGGTGACCTGGGAGCACTGGGCGGTTAAGTAACTTGCTCAGAGTCACACAGTATGCAAGTGGAGGTTGTGAGAATCAAAACAAGGTCTGGTCTGCTGGATGTACCAAGCTCGTTACTCTAACTTCTATGCTATACTGCCAGCCCAGCTGATGAATTTATGAACAATGTTAAGAGCAGACAATGTGAAGGAACTAAATGGTACCTTGTTTTACTCTTAAAAAGGTTTTATTCTTGAGACAGAGTTATATTTGTTTTTTAATTTTCATTATAATTGAAGACTGTATAAAGAAAAGTTGATTGCATTAATTATCTGGTAAACCAGATATGTGTCATTTGAACATGAAGCTCCAATGAAGAAGTCTAAAAAAAATGTAATTTAGGTTGACAACCGTCGAAGACTACGTCGAGGGGGTCAACGTGCTGGGAGCGATGACCTACTCAATGGACTTTGTGAACCTGAAGTGCCTGTAGCCCAAGTGGATGGAGAAGGGTCAAGCCTTGACAGGAGGGCAGTCGACGACGGGTGAGAAGGGGATAACAACCCGGAGGTCAATGACCGGCTGCCCTGAGAATCAGGAGGGTGCACTGTCGGTATGGGTATGGATGGCACAGAGACCTGGACAGCAACTTTGTGCATCAGTGCAGCCGCAGCTGATGAGGAACCCTCAGATGAAGGAGGACAGGCCATAGGGGAACGAGACCGCCGCCAGGGGAGTGGTCCCAATCTCCATCTTTTTTGTGACTTTTCCCTGAGACTTGTCTTGGGCCTTAGAGGCCTGGGAGCTCGATGATCCTGTCGGCGACTGAGAGGCTGGGACCCCGGAAGATCCCTGCCCAGAACTGGCTACTTGTTGCTCCATCAGGAAATTTTTAACTCCTTTTTGCATCGCCTGAGGGTTGTTTGATTAAACTTCTGGCAGAGCTCTCAGTCAGAGACTTCTTGATCAGCCCAAGACAGCAGACACACAGAGAGTGTTTGTGGAAGCAATCTTCTTTCCGCAGAAAAAGCGATGGAAGAAAGAGGCTGAAGGATTAACTCTCGACATAAACAAAAAAAATTAATCTCTTTTAGAAAAGAGATTCTAAAAGTAACAGGTAGGAAAAAGCCATATGGCACAAAACTGCACTGGAGCTTCTGCGGAGACCCAGGCGAACAAAGCGACAGTGGGAAAGAGCTGAGGAGGGAGCAGGGCAACTCACACCTTTATAGGGTTGGTAATGTCAGTGGATGTCAATGATATGGGCAGCTCCAGCTTTAACTATTTTGAGCTAGGGGACCGATGTTGGGGATGGCACTGCCCACGAGATGGAGGAATGACGCTGCACTCATGGGCTGGCCAGTAACCGACTCCAGCCCCCTGCTGTCCTCAGTTCTGTTCTCCAGGAGAAGAAATAAAGGATAAGAAACAATAAAGGATGTGGCAAGGTTGCCCATAGGATAGATAAAGAATATAGGATATAAAAAGAACAAATCAATAAAACCAGGCTACTAGGGAAGAGAAAGAAGAGGTTGGGAAGGAGGGCATAGGTAGTGGGTTAAAAGATGACCAGGACAACTGGACAGAAAAGGGAGAGAGAGGGAAGGGAGAGAGAAAGTGTAGCAGGGACCCCGTGCTCCCAGTAGGGGAGCAGTGCTTTCAGAAGAGTTAGCTTGCTCGCAACTGCAGGGAAATATACCTATGCTCCCTTGCTGATTATATAACTTCCAAGTGAAGTCAAAGGTCCCAGAAATCCCATATGGCCAAGCAGAAGTATGGGATGAATTCCTGAGGAAGGTGCCAGTTCCTTGAAAGATTCAGGAATGGTAGTAGAGCTATGAGCCCTGAAACTGTGTTACCAACAAGGGTTCTCCACTTGCAGATACGCGAATTGCAGAGGGGTCAGAGGCTCAGAGATCCCATATAACCAGTGCAAAAATACAGGATGCAATTTACTGAAAGAGTCCCATTTCTCTGAAGCATGGTAATCAGAAGAGCCAGGGCCCATGAAATGTGCTACTAACCAAGGTTCTTGAACAGAGGAGAAGAATCTAGGATTTGAAAACAGAAACATAGAAAGTGTCGGCAGATAAGGACCACTAGACCCATCTAGTCTGCCCATAGGCCCTATATATTGTATGTGGCCATAGACCCTATGTGATCAATGGCTTTTCATCACTCTCTCCCCTCTCAGGCTTCCCTTGAGCCTGTCCCAGGCATGCTTAAACCTCTCCACTGTGCTTGCCCCCACTACCTCCTGTAGCAGACTATTCCAAGCGTCGACTACCCTTTCTGTGTAGAAAAACTTCCTCAGATTACCTCTTAATCTACCCCCTTCCGATTTCATATTGTGCCCCTTGTTCTAGTACTTTTCTACATTGGAAAAGGTCTCCTACCTGCACCTTGTTTATGCCCTTGAGGTACTTGAAGGTTTCGATCATGTCCCCCTGCTGTCTCCTCTCCTCCAGTAAGTACATATTAAGGTCCCTTAGTCTCTCCTCATATGTTTTGTGGTGCAAGACCTGCACCATCTTTGTTGCCCTTCTCTGGATAGTCTCCACCTTATCTATGTCCTTGTGCAGGTGTGGCTTCCAGAACTGCACGTAGTACTCCAGGTGAGGCCTTACCAATGTTTTATACAATGGCATCACCACCTCCCGCCTTCTGCTAGTGATACCCCTGCCTGTGCACCCCAGCGTGCCACTGGCCTTCCCTGCTGCTTTTGTACACTGTTTTGATACCTTAAGGTCATCAGAGATGATAACCCCTAGGTTCCATTCCTCTTCGGTGACAGTCAGTTCCTCCTCCCCTCCAACCTGTATCTCTCCTCAAGGTTCCCTCTACCCAGGTGCATTATTTTGCACTTCTTTGCATTGAACCTCAGTTGCCACATCTCCGACCATCTTTCAAGCTTCTCCAGGTCCCTCTTCATTTTCTGCACCCCTTCTGGAGTATCCACCCTGTTGCAAATGTTGGTGTCATCTGCAAACAGGCAGACCTTTTCTTCCAGCCCCTCTGCAATGTCACTAATGAAGACTTTGAACAGGACTGGTCATAGTACTGATCCCTGTGGTACCCCACTGGTCACCCCCTCTCCCCAGATTGTACCCCATTTACCACCACCCACTGTCTCCTGTCTGTTAATCAGTTCCTAACCCAGTTCACCATCTTGTCTCCCATGCCCAGACTACCCATCTTGTTACTCAGCCTTCTATGTGGGACGGTGTTGAAGGCTTTGCTGAAATTTAGGTAGGCAACGTCTACCGCCCCTCCCTGATGTAGTTCCCTAGTCACCCAATCAAAAAAATATGGAAATTATGTACTTACCGTAATTCTTGATCTTCTTGAATGAAGTCTCCACCACTCATTCACACTAATGGGACTACGCTGGAGACGCTAGGACCCCGCGGGAGCCAAAAATCTTCAGGAGGGCCGTGCCAGAACAGGACTGTGCATGCACGGCACTGTGAGACTAGCTCACGCCAGTACAAGCTATCTCGGCATTGACTCTCCAACTGCCTCAGTACCTTTTTCAACAGAGGAGATGTAGTGTAAACTAATGAAAGAAAACATAACCCTAACTTCTGGGCATGTGAAGGCCTGGATGATCCACGTAAGAAGGGTCAATTCAACAATGCCTTCACAGCCTGAACAACAAGGGAGTGAAGTTCAAAACAGAACGAGTGTGCTTGGGGGATGGTGGGTGGGCGTGTGAATGAGTGGTGGAAACTTCATCCAAGAAGATCAAGAATTACGGTAAGTACATAATTTCCATATCTTCCTGGACTAAAAGTCTCCACCACTCATTCAAACTAATGGGAGAGTACCATGCTAAAAATCAACCCCCTGAGTAGAGTGGTAGGAGACAGAGCTCACTCAGGACAGAAGTTCAAAAGGACTGTCCTGCTGAAGAAAGTTAACTGTCAGGCAAGGACATCTAGAACATAGTGCTCTACCAAGGTATGCACCAAGCTCCATATCGCCGCCTTGCACATGTCTGCAAAAAGTACATTGCAAAACTTCACCAGGAAATCCACAACCACTCCAGTAGAGTGGTGAGAAGAAAAAATTACTCACCTTAGTAATTGCTTTTCTTCTCATGGAGTCTTGCTATATTAGGACTTATTGCAGTTAGCCCTGGCTCTGAACTGCCCCGGAGAGGAAACAGTTAACTCCAGAGAGATCTGGAGTTCCACAGCGCGAGGGCGCTGTTCAAAGCTCTATCTGGCCAGTTTCAAATGAAACTGCCAGGTTCTTTACGAGCTAAACAACATAGCAAGTCTGTGTGGAAAAGCTCTACACTAGCCATTGGCTACCTACCAGTAGTAAAACAACAAAACACAACAACAATCACAGAATAAAAACAATATTACCATTGTTGTTAGGATCACCCCTGACAAGCACTAAAGGCCCCTCTCCCAAAAGACTCAAGTCCAGAGAGGGGACCATCTACCACTTAACAAAAAACAGAATTACCTAGTTCCCTAACCCAAATGAAACAAGGCGGGGGAACTAGAGAGACTAAAATGGCATGACACAGTGCTTGCACTAATTTGCCAACCCCGTACCCAAGTAGGAATTCTGAGAGGGGTAGGAGGGGGGGTTGTCCTAATATAGCAAGACTCCATGAGAAGAAAAGCAATTACTAAGGTGAGTAATTTTTTCTTCAAACACCATGAAGTCTTGCTATAATTAGGACTTATTGCAGATTATACAGCAGTACCTCCATGGAGGAGGGCCAGAACCTACTTAGGGAATAGGCTCTGAAGCACAGCTGTGCCAAAACGAGCATCTCTCCTGGACTGGACGTCCAGGGAATAATGCTTGGTGAAGGTGTGGACTGTCTTCCAGGTAGCAGCTTGGCAAATTTCCAAAATGGGAATATCTCTAGCAGCCGCTAGAGATGCAGCTGTACCCCTGGTGGAATGAGCCCTCAGTCCTGAGGGAGGTTCTCACCTAGTTTTGGTAACAGAATCTGATACAAGAGACAATCCACCTTGTTATTGTCCTCTTAGTGGCAGGTCTCCCTTTGCCCACTTCTCCATAGGTAAGGAAGAGTTGGAGGATTCAACCTATGACCCTTGGTGCGCTCCAAATAGTAGCTTAGAGCTCTTTTGACGTCCAAATCTGTGCAGTCTCCTCTCCTGAGGAAGAGTGCTCAGTGAAAATGCTGGAAGAGAGATGGATTGGTTGAGATGAAAATCTGAAACCACTTTAGGTAAAAACTTTCTGTTAGTCCTGAGGACTACTTTATCTCTGTGAAAAGAAATAACATCCTTTTCCACTGACAAGGCTTGTAATTCACTTATACACCTAGCAGAAGTGATAGCCACTAGAAAGACAGTCTTCCAAGTTAAAAACTTGAGATCTGCCGAAGACAGAGGCTCAAAGGGGGATTGCATTAGCTGAGCAATGCAAACATTCAGATCCCAGGCCGGAGCTGGTTCCTAAAGGAGGGTTAGTGTGAAGTAACCCTTAAAAACTTGGAAAACACAGGGTGAGAGGAGAGGGAAACAGGTTTCCTGCAGAAACAAAACAGAAACAGCTGCTAGATGAACCTTCAAAGTAGCTGGTTTGAGGCCTAGGGAATTTAGATGGACCAAATAGTCCAATAAAATGGCCAAGTCAGCAGATTCTGGTACAATTTGCTTCTCAGAACACCAAAAGGAAAACCTCTTCCACTTGGAGTTGTAAGTGGTTCTAGTGGAAGGCTTCCTAGAAGCCTTCAAAATATCCAGGACACCTTGAGAAAGGTGTAAATCAGCACTTCTAGCTCCTCAAGAACCAGGCCTTGAGGTGGAGGGAATTGAGGTCTGTACCACACTCTCCCTGTGCACAGGTCAGCAGGTCGTGGGTCCTGGGCAAGGTCAGGGGAGGGTGGAATGTCAGGGACAGGAGAAGAGGGTACCAGGGCTGCCTGGCCCAGTCTGGAGCAATCAGAATCACTTTGCAGGGCTGAGTTCTGATTTTTACTAGTATCCTGAAGAGGAGAGGAAGGGAGGAAAGGCATACAGGAACTTCCTTTCCAATCCAACTGAAAGGCGTCCAGGGGACTGATCCCAGCACTGGAGGCCTGCAACAAAACAGAGGAAGTTGGTGGTTGTCTGGGGCTTGAAAGATCTATCTGAGGGGTGCCCCATCTGGCAAAGACTGTCCCCAGCACCAGAGGATTCAGGGCCCATTCGTGATGGCCCTGAGAAATCCTGCTGAGGGCATCCGCCAGACATTGTCCTTCCCTGGGAGGTGAACCACATCAGGGAGGTGTTCAGGAATAGCCAGAGACCACAACTTCATTGCTTCGGTGCACAAGGCTGAAGACCGAGTGCCCTTGTTTGATGATGTACCACATTGTTGTGGTGTTGTCTGTCCTGACTTGAACTACCTTGTTCTGGACAGTAGCTGAAAAGCCTGGAGAGCTAAGAGAACAGCTCTGAGTTCCAAAAGATTGATCTGGAGCAGAGATTCCTGAGGGACCACACTCCCTGAGTGGAAAGGTCGCCTAAGTGAGCCCCCACCCAACAGGGAGGAACTGTGGTGAGGGTGAGGGAATGAAGAACGGGTAAGAAGGGGACCCCCTGAGTTAGATTGCTTTGATCCTGCCACCACTGAAGGGCTAGGATCAGGGTTTTGGTCACTGGGACTAATTTGGTAAGGGGGTCCTTCCTTTGAGACCAGTAGGACCTCAAGTGGAACTGGATGTCCCTCATCTGAAATCTTGCTCCCTGCACGACAGCTGTGGAAGCAGCCATGTGCCCTAGGAGTTGCAGAAAGTGCCTTGCTGGTCGAGAGACCCGCAGGGTAAAGGAGGATGCCAGGGCAAAGATTCTGTCCACTCTTTCCGAGGGAAGAAATGCCCTGGCTGACTTTGTGTTCAACTCTGCACCTATGAAAGTTAGTACCTGAACTGGTTCCAGAACTGACTTTGGAAAATTCAGCAGGAATGCCAGAGAAGTGAGAAGCTGCTGGGTGACTTGCAAGATGGATTTTACCTGATCTGGAGACTGATCCACTATGAGCCAGTCGTCCAGGTAGGGAAACACAGCAACCCCTTGCCTTCTTAAATGAGCCACTACCACAGCTAGACATTTTGTGAAAACCTTGGAGCAGAAGTGAGGTCAAGGGCATTGCTCTGAACTGGTAGTGGCCAGAGGGCAGTTCGAACCTGAGGTACTTTTGGTGAGAAGGCCTGATCAAGATATGAAAATAGGCATCCTGAGGTCCAGGGAAGCTAGCCAGTCCCCTGGTCTTAGGGAAGGCAAAATCATTGCCAGAGTTAACATTTTGAACTTTGGTTTCAAAAGATGCTTGTTCAGGAACCTTAAATCTAGGATGGGCCGCCATTCTCCTGTCTTTTGGGGTAAGGAAGTATCTCGAGTACAGCCCCTGCCCTGATGGCAAGGAGGAACTTTCCACTGCTTTGCAGTCTAGAAGAGAAGAAACCTCTGCTTTCAGCAAGGGCTTTGAAGGATTTGCAGGAGGAAAATGTCTGGCTCTCATCTTTGGGAACTGCTTGAAGCTGAGAACCAGACCTTGGCTTACCACCTCCAGAACCCATTTGTCCGAAGTTAGGGACAACCAGTTCTGGCTGAAATAAGCCAACCTGCCCCCCACCGGTACAGGAGAATCGGCCCTGGACACCCCGTCAGGGTGCCTGCTTGGCAGCAGCTTTAGGCTGAGGAGAGGGAGAGGGTCTGCCTGTGCCCCGTCTACCTCTGCCTCTGAAAAAAACCCTCTGTGCAAAGGCTGAAGAGGCCTGAACTTGATAAAAAGGCCTGTGGTAAGGCCTGCCCCTACCCCTGGGGGCATGCCTTTGTGGAGTGGCATGCCTCCTTAGCTTGGGCACTTTTGTAGGTAGTTCTGTATTCATCCATCTTTTCATGTAATTTTCTGTTTGATCCCCAAACAGAGAATTACCTACCACCGAAAATCTATAGCCTTTGACTGAGTATCTTGGGACAGATTAGTGCATCTGAGCCATGCCAACCTACGGAGAGCTACAGAAGTGGCCATGACCCTAGAGGAAACATCATTAACATCAACAGCAGTATGAAATTGAACTTTAGAGGCTTCAATGCCATCAGCAGCCACTTGTTCCAACTCACTAGCCAGCTGGCCCTGGGCCTGCTTGGCCAACTGCAATATAGTGTCCCATCTAGATTTCTGATATCTAACCACATAAGCCATATAATTAGCCTGTCTGAGTCCCAACGAAGCTGCCATATATTGTTTTTTCGCCATGGCATCAATCTTCCTGGAATCCTTATCAGGAGGATGTGAGGCCAGCGGAATATTAGCCTTGTCACAGGCTGCAGCTTGAACAACACCTACATGACTACACTGGTCAGTGAGGAAGTCTGTATCAGGGCCTGATAAAGTATACCTTCTGTCCATTTTTTTATCTACAGGAGGGACAGAATGAGGATTTTTTAAAATCTTCGTTGTTTGCTTCCCTAAATGACTTATGCAAAGGAATAGACAACCTCTAGACTCTGGAATATCCATCATTTCTACATAATCAGGCTCCTCTTGCTCATCCACAGCCTCCTCTAAAGGGAGCTGGAGGTTTCTGCCACCATTTATAAAACCTAAATGAGAAGGGGACTCAGACAGCAAAGGGGAGATTCAAAGGGTCTGTCTGGAGAAATGTCCGCTCAATGGGCACGCCCAGACCTTCCCAGTCACAAATGCACTGATCAAATTCCTCCTCCCTCCTGTGGTTCATAAAAATCCTCAACATCATAATCCTGAACCACTGGACCTGAACGAGCCACCCTTTTCCCAACTAAAGGGGGTTTGACAAGTCCCTGAGACAAAGACTGAACAATCTGTATGGCTTTTGCTATCTCTGCAGCAGTTGGAGAGGCAATTTTGGACTCCAGACCTGCTGATTTCTTTGACTTTTTTACTGGGACTGGTTCCTCTGAACCAGCCTTTCTTTTGCCCGAGGAAGTCTCGCCCTGGTCAGAGGTCACTCCCTCTGGTCCAGTGGATGCTGGACCAGGCTGGCCATCCGGGTCAGTGGACTTTTTGGCCTCTCGTTCCCTGAGCCGGCCCAATCTCTTTTCCAGGGTGGCTGCAGGGAAATTTTTACACACCTGGCAGTCTGACAGGAGGTGGTCAGCCCTCAGACAATAGACACAAGTGGTGTGGTCAGACTTGGCAAAGGCTTCCCACAGACATCACAGTGTTGAAACCCAGTGGGCCGGTTTTCTTTGGTTTTCAGACATAATGCCAGCCTAACAAAAACTTGCCCCTTTAAACGGCTGTGCCAGGCAAGACACCCTTATCGGTTCCTAACCTGTCACGGGTATTTGAAAAACCCAGATAATGCTAGGTTTTTTAGAACCGATAAGAACCGGAACCCGCACTTCTAAAAGCCCATTCAATGAATAAATTCGTTATTTTAAGCAAACCGATCGGTTCAGACTGAACCGATAATGAATTCCCACAGACTTAAACACTAGTACTTACGGTTTACCAGATAGAGCTTTTGACCGAAAATGCGGTAAAATAAACACTTTTGCCGGTTCAAATGAACCGAATAAACTCACTTGAACCGCGAAATGAACCGAGCTGAAGGAGCTGATCTCCGGAGCGACTGTTCAGTGAAAGCGGAGTAAAGAATCTGGCAGTTTCATTTGAAACTGGCCAGATAGAGCTTTGAACAGCGCCCTCGCGCTGTGGAACTCCAGATCTCTCTGGAGTTAACTGTTTCCTCTCCGGGGCAGTTCAGAGCCAGGGGCTAACTGCAATAAGTCCTAATTATAGCAAGACTTCATGGTGTTTGAACCTGGCCTTCCAACTTGAGCTGTATCATGGATTAGCAGCGACAAAGAGATGGTACTAACCAGGCAGAAATGCATCTCTGATGGCAACTGGCTGACCCAGCCAAGGCATGTGGAAAGATACAATAGTTGCTCAGATGCATATCTCTTTGTTCTGTCGATGTAGAATCACAGAACCCTCTTAACATTCAGAGGGATAAAGGGAGCACTCTCCTTGATTCTGGAGTTAACAAAGTAAGCAGGGAGAAGCAAAACTTAACTAACGGAAACTGAGCCAGTGATAAGTTGTCTTCTGGCTCAAGATAGTCCGAAAAAGCACAGAGGTGAACATTCTCTGCTGAGAAATGCAGACCTGCGTTAGACAGGTCCACAAGGTACTCCAAAATTTTACCTGGTGGGCAACCAAAGGGGCTAGATGGAAGTCTGCACACCAGATGGTGAAGTGTAACTACTTAGCCGTGTAAGTCCTCCTGGAAGATCTATGCGCTGCTAAGAAGATTTCTATGATTGTCTGGTAAACCTAAAACTTGACCACTTTCATCTCCTCAGGAACCTGGTAAGGAGATGGAAGTGAAGGAAGGATGGACCAAAGTCCCTGAGTCAGAGGGTCCACTCATAGAGGG
This sequence comes from Neoceratodus forsteri, assembly GCA_016271365.2. Taxonomy (NCBI): domain Eukaryota; kingdom Metazoa; phylum Chordata; order Ceratodontiformes; family Ceratodontidae; genus Neoceratodus; species Neoceratodus forsteri. The sequence continues at coordinate 1,099,461,585 of CM057456.1, read as the reverse complement.
AATCATCTCGTGGGAACTTCTGACCGACTGTTAATCTACGCAAATTATATCTGCTGAGGCCAGTCTGGGATGATGAGAATCATCCTGCCCCTGTTTGCCTACAACCTGAGCAGCATCCTCTGAACTAAGGGAAGAGGAGGAAAGCATACAGGAGAATCTTGTCTACTGCGGAAAATGCATCCTGACAGAAAACACCAGGGTTTGGATTTCTGAAGCACGATAAGAGGCAGATTTGCGTTAAGAGGAGATGCAGAAGGACCAGGTCCGGCCTGCCCTACTCATTGGAAGTGACTGCACAATGACTGAACTGACACAACTTGCTCAAGGCACCACTCACCTCCCCATGGCCTTCCTGCACAGAGGGTAGAAGAGTGCTTCACCCTGCTTGTTGATGAAAACATCACAATTTTGTCATCCCTCCAAAGTGGGATCACTTCATGGCAGAGGTCCTCCTTCGGGACTTGGAAAGCGTATTAAGACAGCTCTCATCTTTAAGCAAGTTATGAGAAGATCATGCTCCTTTTCCTGGCTCCACACCTGAGTTTGGAGGTCTTGACAGTGAGCTCCCCAGCTGATCACGAGTGCAACCGTGGTGATGGTGATCTGGGATTTAGAAGGTAAGGGTAGACCTAGCGGAAACTAAGCCAACTGCATCTACTATGTAAGTAATTTTGTCTGAGGTTCTGTCATTTATGCGGAGGATTGTGGATGCGTGGTTGGAGACCACTATTTGTTGTGGACGAAGGCACAAGTCCCAGCAGCCACTGCATCGAAAAAGGGGCCAGACAGAGTCGCTTTTCGAGAAGTAGTGAGACATCTGAAGATGTTGATTCTTCCGTTCTCTGGAAGGAAGAACCCTCACCCTGGAGATATCCAGGAGGGCTCCTATGAAAAGGAGCTGCCAGGAAGGTGAATCTGACACCTCCTCTGAATCAGAAAACCCCTCCTGGAAGAAAACAACTGAGAAACTGTGGCAACTGCTTCCTGAGACTCTAGCCCGGAATGGCTGGCTCAGAGCCAAACGTCCAGGAAGTGAAGGCTTGAATACCATGAATTTTTCCGTTGAACAGGTACTTGTTTAACCTTTGAAGGTTGAGAAATGGACGCATGCCGCCTGTTATCCTGGAACCAAGCAAAGGAAGTAGGAACCTGTGTTCCGACTTGCTGTGCAACAGCTTCCACTGCTCTGAGGCCCCATGTGTCCGAGGAAATAGAGTCTGACAGGGTTGGTTCCTGACAAGGCTTCCAGGCCTCTACATTGACAGAAATCAAGCGAACTCAGCCTGCTCTTCTAGTAAAGTTGCAAAACAGACTACAACCTTCTTTTCCTTTCCACAATACTGTGAACTTTATTATATGATGTCTGGATTCACAACAACACTTTCTGCTCCATGAGGAAGACACACACGTGGTCGAAGCGCTGGGATTCAGTGTTTGTGTTGGATGCACTTATATTGCTGTAACTGGAATTCACGGAGCAGAAAGTGTTATTTGTGAATCCAGACATCATATAATAAAAGTTCACAGTATTGTGGAAAGGAAAAGAAGGTTGGTGTCTGTTTGCAACTTTACTGGCATGCGAGTGCAGAGTTCGTTTGGATTTTTGTTCATTGTTGGTAGGGGCTAGCAACCCCACACTCTGCACCAAGGTATACTTGTGCACACGTCTGAGGAGTGTTTTGCTCTACATTGACAGAACTGCCTCTTACAAGAATGACAACCGGCACGTCCCTCTGAGGGGCCACAGGAGTCGGAGCGCCCTCCAGAGCTCAATCTGAGGGCCGAACCAATAATTACTGCCAAGGAGATGTTAATCACTTGTCACCAATGGTAGCCACCCTAGAGACAGTGTCATAGGGTTCTATAAAAGCCTTTAGTTGATTATTGGGCTAAATGACCCTATCAATGGAGCAGTAGAGACCGGAAGGCTCTCAACCATTGAATTTAGTGTGTTCCACAGGGTGCACTTGTACTGAGGATTGAAGGAACTCCAGACACAGAAGCCTGCTTTGGTCCACAGATGAAGCCTGAAAAGTTATGCTGGACCCCATACCCCTGAGGAAAAACTGAAAAGAAGATCTTTCATCACAGACTCTGCTGATACAGAAGGCTTGCATTCCAGCCTCTAAAATTAGTCATCCGCTGCATCACCGACAAAGTAGGACAGGGAGAAACTCATCCAGATCCACTTCTACCCCAGAAGAACCTCCAAAAGGTAGGTCCAGGCCAGAATCACTAGAGACTCCGCCACCAGGAACGGCGTCGAGGAGTTTGGCACCATTCATGGAACCGGCACTAGTGCTGTGCGAAATATGGAACTCCACCAGCAGAATCAGCATAGATTAAAAATTCAAATTTCACTTGTTCTTCTGTAGAATTCCACCTACTAAAATCCGTGGAACAGCATTTTATTCCACAGAAAAGTATTCGGCAACAACGTCCATGGAAGTTTGAGATCCGCAAAAAAAGAAAATTACACGGAACTTCGTTTCACCAGACGTTGAAAGTTCTGCACAGCACCAGCCAGCACCATCTGCAGCACCTGCACCACCCGCGGCACCGACACCACCCACGGCACCGACACCACACAGGGCACCGAAATCAGGCATACTGGACCTAGACCTGAAGAAAAAAAGAGGGAGAAGGAAAGCAGTACCCATGCCAGCCCCTGCAGAGGAAAAGGTGAGGGGGATAGGCACGCGGGGTCAGCATTGATGGCGCTGGCACCAAAGGCACCTGTCCTGCCCACCCGACTCGGCCATGGCCCAGGGGCTCCGAGACCCAAAGGCCCTGGAACCAGGTCCACTGGCCAACTCAACTGGGCAGACGTTGTACTTCCTGCTCTAACAGAGTGGCCCAGAGGTGAAACTGCTCACTGGAGCCCCATCGAGGACAGAGATGGGGCCCGGTGTTGAAGATCGCTGCCATTAAGAACAGAGCCACAGAGGACCCCACCGAAGTTGGGTCAGGCCTACTGCTCACCACCACCGACGATCCCTGTGCAGACATACCAGAGGGCAATCTCGAGTGGTACAGTTTCTTCTTCCACCGACAGGAGGAAGAAGAGCTCGAGGTCAAGCGGAGCCGGGTCCCCGATCGAGGTCGGGCCCACTGATTTTGTGCTCCAGGCGGACTGTCCTCCCCCTCAAGCACCGGACTGCCCATGGTCGGACCCTCCCCCTCCGCAAAGGGTGGCGGACCGGACACAGCCCCACTGCTATCACAGCTTTCAAATGAAGTCTCCCTACCATCACCGCTACCGTCTAAGGTCGACTCCATTGATGGCAAGCTGAGAATTTCTTTTTCTTCTTCTTCTTGTTCATCTTCTTCTTTTCTTTTTTTTTTTTAATAAGAAAAGAACACTAATAGAAGTAAATTAATCGAATACTGAACGGCTATAGCTGCTGTCATATAGATAAAGACTTGATTCCTGGCAGGCGAACGACGTTGACATTGAAGCGCACTCGACAGCGGAAGAAAAGGAACTGAGGCGATTGGAGGGTCAATGCCGAGATAGCCTATCCTGGCACAAGCTAGTCTCGTGGTGCCACACATGCGTGGTTCTATCCCGGTGCCAGCCCTCCTGAAGATTTTTGGCTCCCACAGGGTCCTAGTGCCTCCAGCGAAGTCCCATTAGTGTGAATGAGTGGTGGAGACTTTTAGTCCAGGAAGATCTATTAGATTAATTTGACATGACCTTCCTGCTGTGAATCTGTGCTGCCTCAGATCCTGAGCACCGCTGGATTCCATATGTGCCATTATCCTTTCTTTCAGCAGTGTCTCCATGATCTTTCCCACCACTGAGGTGAGGTTGACTGGCCTGTAGTTCCCCACCTCCTCCCTACTGCTGCTTTTGTGCAGTGGGACTACATGTGCCCTCCTTCAGTCCTCTGGAACGACACCCGTGTTGAATAACTCTGTGAACAGGGCCACCAGAGGCACTGCTAGTTCCCTTCGCAGCTCCATTAATATCCTTCGGTGGATGCCGTCAGGCCCCATGGCCTTATCCACATTCAGCTTTGTGAGTTCTTCCAGAACTCTCTCCACTGTGACTGGACTGGTGTCTGCCCCCCCCCCCCCATTGCCTCTGCATCCCAGCTGAGGTCCTTGACCCTCCCCCTCCTTAGTGAATACTGAGCAGAAGTATTTGTTCAGTATTTCTGCCTTGTCCAGGTCACCTCCATACACTCCCTTCTCCCTTGAGCCTCACAACCCCCCTTTTCTTCTTTTTACTGATGTACCTATAAAATGTCTTATCCCTTTGTTTACAGACTGTGCTAAGCCCTCTTCTGTCTGTGCCTTTGCCCTCCTAACAGCCTTCCCTGCTTCTCTTAGACATACACGGTACACCTCCCTGTTCTCCTCCTCCCTTTGGCTCCCCTTATATTTCCTGAAACTCAGCCTTTTAGCCCTGACTTTGTCCCCCACCTCTTTGGAGAACCATGGTGGTTTCCTTCTTCTTTTCCGTTTGGCCACTATCCTAACGCATTGGTTTGTTATCTCCACTATGTTTTCTTTCAGTTTCTCCCATTGTTCTTCCACCCCCTCTATTACCTCTCCATTCCCCAGGACTGCTTGTATACATCTACCCATTTCAGTGAAATCCACCCTCCTGAAATCTAATACTCTTGCCCTTGTGTGGCTTAACAGAGTCCATGTCTCCACGCCAAACCACACCATGTGGTGGTCCCTGGACTCCAGCTGCCCTCCACCTGCATTTCTTCAACTCTGTTCCCACTGGTCCATACCAGGTCCTGAACCGTCTTGTCCCTGGTTGGCTCATGCACCAGCTGCATCCGGCATATTGAAATCCGCCAGTATCAGGATTTCGCCTTTAGCTGCCATGTTGTGTATGTTCTCCACTAGTTCCCTGTCTACTTCCTCCCTCTGTGCCAGAGGTCTGTAGATCACCCCTGTGCATATTGCTGTTCCATTCTCTGACTCCAGGGTGAGCCACATTACCTCGGCCTCCCCATCTTCCCTGAACTTCTGTAGCCTTTATACCATCTCTGATGTACAGGGCCACTCCCCCACCCTTTTTACCCTTCCTGTCCCTCCTGAACAGTGATTAGCCTGGTACATTGACTTCCCAGCCATGATTAGCAGTGTACCATGTCTCTGTTATTGCTGCTATGTCAAGGTCTGCATCTGCCAACAAGGCCTCCAGATCCGGAATCTTATTTCCTAGGCTACGGGCATTTGTTAGCATGACCTTCCATGTTTTACAGTCTGCCCTAGCTCTGCTCTTGTTCTCCCTCTCCAGCATCTTCCCCCCACCCCGGTTTCCTTTCCTATGTGCTCTCCCCCCCCCATCACTCGTTATACATTCTTCACCTGCCTGTCCCTCCCTGCCTGCTATAGCTGTTCCTGTAGTCCACTTATGTTCCTGCATGTTCCCATGGGGGGGTGTTCCTAAGCCTCCTGACCCTCCTGGCTCTCCCCCTTGGCCAGTTTAAATGCTCACAGCTGAAGCATTTAAACTTCTCACAAAGGATCAAGGTCCCCTTCTCGGACAGATGCAGGCCATCCTCCTTATATAAGCTCGCATCTGCCCAGGTCAGGCCCCAGTCCCCTATGAAGCCTAAACCCCTCCCTTCCACACCAATCTTCAACCAGGAGATGAAGGTACGGATGAGAAATGCCCTAGCTTCCCCTGTGCCCTGGACAGATAGAACCTCTAAGAATGAGACGGAGTGTGCTATCTGTTTCAGGTTTCCCCCCAGCTTCCTGAAATCTTCCTGGACTCTGGCTAACTCCACCTTTCTCCTGGCCAGGTCATGTGTCCCCAGGTGGAAAATGACATCCAGCTGCTCCCTGCCGTAGTGATCCTATGGATCCGCTTCCCATCCCTCCATGCAGCACTTCCTGGGAGGCACCTGACCTCCCTCTCTCCCCTGCTAGGTGACCCTAACTCCACTCCCCGGACAATACAGTCCCCCACTAGGAGAAGCTTCCCCTTCCTCCGGGGTTCCCTGCCTCCCTTCCCTGGGGTTCCATCCCATCCTCCCTGGTCCCAGCCTCTGGTTCCTGAGTGGGGCTTTCCCGTTCCTCCAAAACAGTGTAGGAGTTACTAAGCGGGACTGGTTGGGGGATGTGCTTTCGACCCCCCTCCCTCACCCTCCCTGAGCCCATCGTAGTCCAATCACTCCTATTCCCTGGCATCCTTTGAGGTACAGGTTGTGGACCTGGTGGTCTCTGGGTGGAAGCCGCCTTCAGCTTGGCCAACTCTGCTCAGAGACAGGCAACCTCCTCTCTCACCCCAGAGAGGTGCCTGCAGATAGGGCAGCATCGCAGCCTCCAGAATGTCCCTGAAGACAGCTGCTCCACAACCACTGCACTGCACCAATCCCATCATGTCAGTTTCCCTCCACAATCAACTGCCTGCTTAAGATGGCTATTTGTTATCTCCCAAATATTTGTATTATTTCTGTTGAGTTTTGTTATGCTTCCTCTCTTCACTACTTCCTATATGGATGCAGGATGTTGCACGGCCCTATGGGACATACTCAATAAATGTAGGGTGAGCCGTGCGTGTGGGTAGTGGGTGGGAGGGTGGGACTGCACCACAGGCTGTGTCCAAAACAATCAGCCAAGGAGTCCTCTAATCCTGTAATATGATGCCTCACTTAAAGTTCAGACACAAATACAATTACACACACAGTCATAAACTCACCAGCTGGAGTCCTTCCCTCCTGCTCTAACTAAATGAAGAATCAAACTGAAATGGCAGTTAAAACCTCACATTCAAAAGCTAATGAAGTAATCCTGAGAAGAGAAGAGAAGAGAAGAGAAGAGAAGAGAAGAGAAGAGAAGAGAAGAGAAGAGAAGAGAAGAGAAGAGAAGAGAAGAGAAGAGAACAACAAATAGGGAGAAGGGCGTCCCCACTAAACAGGACAGATACAAACTGAGAGAATCGAAAATATCCTTAGGTTCTCTGACCACAACTTTGCCTTTTCATATGAAAAGATTCTCCAGACAGAGGGAAGTAAGAGAAAGAAACAAGCATTTGTCAATGCCGAATGTTGATTGCGTTGGTCTGTTGAGCTCGCCCAGTCGCCCTGTCAATGGCTCAGTTTGTTTGTCCCGGTGCTGCAGGCTGCTCTTTTGTACTGGGCTGCTGCCTGCATTGTCACCTTGTTCTGCTGAGGAAGAAATCCGCAGCTGTCCCGACAGAGCTCCACTGAGGTGGCTCACTCCCCCTCTCTCACTCGTTCATTCTGTTTCTCCTGGCGCTGCAGGCTGCCCTTTTGTACTGGGCTCCTGCCTGTGTTGGTGGCTTTTTCCTACCCACAAAGAAATCCACAGCTGTCTCGACAGAGCTCCGTTGAGGTCGCTCACCCCCTGTCTCACTCAGTCAGTCTGGTTCTCCCGCGCTGCAGGCTGCCCTTTGTACTGGGCTCCTGCCTCTGTTGGCGCCTTTTCTGCCTACAGAGAAATCTGCAGCAGTCCGACAAAGCTGCGTTGAGCTCAGCTCTCCCCTTCTCTCACTCGCTCATTTTGTTCTGCTTGATGCAGGCTGCCCTTTTTCTGGGCTCCTGCCCGTGCTTGCCTCTCTTATGCCCATAAAGAAATCTGCAGCAGTTACAATACAGCTCTGTTGAGCTCACTCACTCGCTCATTCTGGTTTTCCTGCCACTACAGGCTGCCCTTTTGTACTGGGCCCCTGCATGCATTGCTGCCTTTTTCTGCCCCAAAACAAATCTGCAGCAGTCCCAACAGAGCCCTGTTGAGCTCACTGACTCCCCCTCCATCACTCGCTCGGTCTGTGTCTCCTGGCGCTGCAGGCTGCCCTTTTGTACTGGGCTCCTGCCTGCACTGGTGGCTTTTTCTGGCCAGAAATAAATCTGAAGCAGTCCCGGCACAGCTCCACTGAGCTCGCTCATTCCCCCTCTGTCACTCTCGCATTCCGTTTCTGCCGGCGCTGCAAGCTGGCCTTTTGTATTGGGCTCCTGCCTGCGTTGCTGCATTTTCTGCCCACAAAGAAATCTGCAGCAGTCATCCTAGAGCTCCGTCGAGCTCGCTCAGTACCGCTCTGTCACTCGCTCGTTCTGTTTCTCTTGGCGCCGCAGACTGCGCTTTTGTATGGGGCTCTTGGCTGCGTTGGCACCTTTGTCTGTCCACAAAGAAATCCGCAGCTAACCTAACAGAGCTCCGTTGAGGTCGCTCAGTCTCCCTCTCTCATCGCTCATTCTGTTTGTCCAAGCGCTGCAAGCTGCCCTTTTGTACGGGGCTCCTGCCTGCATTGGTGCCTTTTTCTGCTCACAAAGAAATCCCTGCAGTCTTGATAGAGCTCCGTTGAGCTCACTAAGTCCCCTTGTCTCACTCGCTTGTACTGTTTCTCCCACCACTGCAGGCTGGCCTTTTGTACTGGGCCCCTGCCTGTATTGATGCCTTTTTCTGCCTGCAAAGAAATCCGCAGCAGTCCTGACAGCGCTTTGGTGAGTTCGTTCACTCCCCCTCCCTCACTCGTTCTGTTTCTCCCAGTGCTGCAGGCTGCCCTTTTGTAGTGGGCTCTTGTGTTGGGGCCTTTGTCTGCCCACAAACAAATCCACAGCAGTCCCGACAGAGCTCAGTTGAGCTCGGTCACTCCTCCCTCTCACTCGGTCGATCTTAATCTGTCCCAAACATTGATTTCCCAGAGTGACCGTGCTATTGTCCGGCAGGAGTGCAAAAACATATTTTAGCCAGGATGTGAAAAATGACAGCTGTAGTGTTCATAAGGAGTTGTGAAAAAATGACACTGTTGAAAATGCGGCGTGACAGTATTACAATTGTGAAGTTACAAGGGTGCATGGAAACAGTTCAATGCACGCTTGTAACACAGTCATGTTATGGAGTTTCGTCACCAAATTTTCAACATAGGGATTTTAGGACCTTTGCTCATGAACAGTGCCACTGTCATTTTTTTAATCTGTTCTGAACACTGACTTCCCACAGTGACCACGTTATTCTGCGCTGGAACTGTGAAAACACATTTCGGTCAGGATGTGAAAAATGACAGCTGTACTGCTTATAAGAAGGTGTGAAAAAATGGCACTGTTGAAAATCTGGTGTGACAATATTACAAATCTGCAAAGTTACAAGAGTGCGTGGAAAGTGAGCAACGCACACATGTAACACAGTCAATTGATGGGGTATCATCACCAAATTTTCAACATAGGCATTTTAGGACCTCTGCTCATGAACAGTATCATTGTCATTTTCTTAATCTGTCCCGGACAGTGATTTCCCACAGCGACCGTTCTATTCTGTGCCGGAAGTGCGAAAACACATTTCGGCCAGGATGAGAAAAATGACAGATTCACTGTTCATAAGTAGGTCTGGGAAAATGGCAATGTTGAAAATCTGGAGTGAAAATATTATAAATTTGCGAAGTTACGAGCATGTGTGCCAACTGCGCAACACACGATCGTAACACAGTCATTTGATGGAGTATCATTATCAAATTTTCAACATAGGCATTTTAGGACCTCTACTCATGAACAGTGTCACTGTCATTTTCTTAATCTGTCCTGAACACTGATTTCCCACAGCAACTGCGCTATTCTGCGCCGGAACTGAGCAAACGCATTTTGGCCAGGATGTGAACAATGACAGCTATACTGCTCACAAGGAGGTGTGAGAAAATGGCAATGTTGAAATCTGGCATGAAAATATTGTAAATTCACAAAGTTACAGCGTCACATAGCAACTGCGCAATGCACGCTAGAAAACAGTCATTTTGATTCTTCCACCAAATTTGCAACATAGGCTTTTTGAGAGCCCACCCTTGAACACTGGCACTGTTAGTATAATCGCCTCAAGGGTGATTCCGCAGTGACCGTGAAACCACCTTTCGGGCCGATTAACACCATGACAGTTCAAGAATTGATGAGGAGGGGTCCCAAAACCCCATGTTGAAAATTTGGTGAAAAAGTCCCAAAATACCTGAGATATGCACTCACAGTTGAAAAAACCTATTTAATACATTATACAGCTTACCGCATTTCCTCAGTTCGTGGTCGGCTTTGAAGAGTGCAGACGTGTTCCTGTCCACCTAAGACTGCTGCACTGACTCAGAGGTAAGCATGAGGTGAGGGGGTGTGGGAGGCAGGGTGCAGTGGTGGGTGCGGTTGTGGAGGGGGGCCTGGGAGAGCTTCGAGGACCGCTTTTTCTTCACAGGTGAAAAACAAGACATCGGGGACCGCTTTCTTCTTTAACAGGTGCTTTGGCATGCTGGGGTGGCCCCAGCATGCCACCTGTGTGGGTGGGAGGTATGACGGGATTGGGCATCCCTGCCGGCAAACAAGGAAAGGGGAGGGGAGCTGCAGGAACCAAGGGGATTGGGCACCTCGCTATAGAAACAGAAGGGGGGTATCATTATGCCGATCGGGATTGGGCACCTATTGCAGGAACAACGGGGTTGACATTAAGCCGACGGGATTGGGCACCCCATCAGCAGCAACAAAACAGGGGGTATCATTATGCTAACGGGATTGGGCACCCCATTGGCAGGAACAACACGGGTGGTATTATTATGCCGACGGGATTGGGCACCATCGACAGGAACAACACGGGTTAAGAAAGCTGACAGGGAGTGGCCTCTGGCCGGCAAGTAAATACGGTGGAGAGAGTTTGAACACGGCGGCAACCCGCCGTCGTGTTCACAAACAATATCAGGGGTTTCACATCCCGCCCTGCAATGACGGGTCGCTCCCTCATTGCAGCGGATGGCTGACGCTGCAATGACGAGGTGGCCCCTGATTGCAGCGGCTGATTTTTTAGAAAGTTGTGGCACGCTGGCTGAACTACTGTCAGCAGCAGCATGCTACGGCATTGGGGGACAGGGGACAAGCCTTTGCAGGCTGCGGGGGCATTGGGCACAACAGTGCCACGCCTCCACAACCTGCTTGTGGAGAAAGTTGACACAACATGTTTCTTGCGCATGTGCGCAATCAACATAAAAAGTAGCAGGTTGGCTGGAAAGGAAGCATAGGAAGCGTACTGCAAGGGAAAATGAAGAGCTGCACCAGGTGAAGTAGTCTGGCCTGGAACTCCAGGATATGTCTCCTCATCCTCTTCTATGCCTGCTCTCCTGCAGTCCTTTTCCATTTAAAAGTGGAATGGAAAAGGGAGTTTCTCTGACAGCAAAAAGCAGGTCCAAAAACTGTGTGTGTGTGTGTGTGTGTGTGTGTGTGCGCGCGCATGTGTTTTAAATACAGTGAAGAGAAGGGACTGGAGCAAATAGGGGAGTCAGAAAAAAATTCAAAGCAAACAGGCAGCTGCACCAAGATAGGTCTGGTGCTAAAACAAAACAGGTAAAACGCAGGAAAAAGTCAGCACCCAGACCAAGGACCAGTCTAAAAGAGGCTTTATTCCAAAGTGCAAGTGCTAGTACAAAAACTTAGCTGGCTAACATGCCATTATGGTAGTAGGCTTGCAGTACAAAAACGTCTTATGTCTCACTCAGAAAACACCAAGCTTCATCACAAAAGAAGAGCTGAGTCAGACAAAAAACAAGTGTTTTTTTCTGAAGGCCACAAACGGGGCCCCAAAAGAGGAAAAACAGTCCTCTGCTGTGTTTTTCCACATTACGTGCCTCCATCTTTTTTTTATTAAACTGGAGCACCTAGCAAGGGAGGCAAAAAGTGAGTGAGAGAGAGAGAGAGAAAGAGAGAGAGAGAGAGAGAGAGAGAGAGAGAAGAAGGAGATGAAGATAAACTGCCCAGAAGCCTGGCCATTGAGGTGGAAGATGGGTGGGTTGCAGTAATGAATGGTGAAGATATTCTGGAAGATCAAGAGTTACGGTGAGTATGTAATTTTTTCAACTTCCAAGAATCAATCTTCACCATTCATTACTGGTGGGTCACAGTGCCCAGCTTACCACCAAGGTTGTGTTGGCCAACTCTGAGGGAAATGGTTGTTCCCTCAGCCTCCTGTGAGGGAAAAACACAGAGAGGAGGGCGTCCCTTATGGGCCTCATTAGGCCTGAGGATGGTCAGGGGCAGGCAGAAGCTCCCATGGCCTGGGAGGAGGAATGCGCTCCACAAGCTCATTCCTGGCCCTGCAGGAGAAGAAGTGGACCTCTGGAACCATGAGGCAATCATCCTACGCTGGGCCAAGGGTGACAACCTGGCAAGACAAAGTCATGCTGTCCGCCAAATGCAGACTGCAGTTCCCACCAGCCTGGAGGATATCTCACTGGCAACCTGGAGGCTACATCACTGGCATCATAGGACACCCTTGCCTGGTGTCTCGCAAGCTCCAGGTCCTGTGCAGAAAGGCATATAGCTTGTCTGCTTTGCTCACAGTCTGGCATAGACCCCAGGAGCTGTCCCACCATTGCTCACAGGTGCCTGCATAGGATGCCTGGTGCATTTGGTGTGCTGAGATGCACAACATGGTGTCTGCAACAGAGAAAACTCTTCAACCCCAGGCATCAAACTCGGCAGAGTCACACTCTGGGGGATGGTTATGCACTGGGCACCTATGCCCAGAGGGGGTTCCAGGAGCTGGACCCCAGACGTGGGGTATGGCATGACTCCTGGAGACTCCATGGATGCACATTACCTGTGCTGTGTGTCCCTCAGGGTTGGAGAGGAGGCAGAGGGATGGAGCCAGACATCTGTAGATGCCTCTGCAAATGGCCTAGGCCATAGAGGTATGATTGTATAGTCATGACTGTACTCCCCAGCAGGACAGCAAGTTTGTGGCCTGAAAAGTGGGGTAGTCACAGCTCCCTCATCATCTCCTCAAGGAACTGCTGGTAATGAGGGTACTCAATGTCAGAGGATAGATGTAGGGAACAGTCCTCTTGCTCAGAAGAGGAAGACGAACATGAAGAGAAGCTGGACATATGGGGCAGTGGTGCTGGGGTCTAAAGCTGGAAAATAGCCTGATATAGTGCCATAAGGTAAGTGGGGAAGGCACTCGCCAATGCCCTTAATTGGCCTCAGGTCAATACGCTGTAGGTCCCGAAATGCCCAGGAGAGCAGGAGGGGTAGGCAGAGGAGGAGGAGGAGGAGAGTCTTGGTTGGCTAGGCCACATCCTCTGCCAGGGATATAAGAATGTACAAGGGACCTCGCCCATGAGGATGGTCTGACCAACTCGTCCACCTGGGAATACCCAACTGCAGAGGGGTGGTCTAGGTGGTACCCTTAGGTGGCACCCCAGGCAGTGAGATTGGAGCTGTAGAGGTCCCTCACGGTGGCCCATATCCCCACCTATGACAGGCTCAGATGGTTCCTGGGAGGCCAGAGGACCTGAGTCAGCACTGCGACTCCTGCCAGAGTCACCAGCAGCCCTGGGCATGGAGTGAGCTGCTGACCGGGACCTACCAGCCCCCACCTCACCAGTATGGGCTGTGCTAGACCTAAAGACAGAATGAACATCGGGAAACTGAGCTGAGGAGGAGCCAGCACCACAAGCAGCAATAGAACCCCCCCTCAGCAGCATAGAGGGCACCAAAGTCAGACCCAGTGCCTGGGACAGCACTGGAACCTGACCCAGCACCAAGGGTGGTTGCTGAACCCAACCTGGCACTGTGTCCAGCACTAGCCCCTCTTCTGGTGCTGGAATTGGCACCGGGGCCATCACCATAATTGCAAGCGGCACTGCAAGACAGAAGGGGCAGTGCCGAGGCTGGCATTGGGCTGGGAAGAAAAAATTACTCACCTTAGTAATTGTGTTTCTTCTAATGGAGACTTGCTGTATTCTGACATATGCAGTTAGCCCCAGCACTTGAACTGCTCCGGAGAGGAAAGAGTTAACTCTATGTCTGAGCATAGAATGTTGGGCTTGAGCTTGGTTCAAACCCCTGTCTGCTGCACTTCAAAGTGTAACCGTCAGATTCTTATGAGCTAATACTAACTAACTACACCTCCTAGGTGGAAACTGTAAATAAACTAGCCAACAGGCAACCAATTTTTGTGGGTCCCAAAAGACTCAAGTCGAGAACTCCAAAACAATAACCAGGTAGTGAACAAACATAACTACAAAAAACAACATAAACAAAACCCACCCCCCTTTCTAAAAAGGGGGGGAGTGCAAAGTACACCTCTGAGGTACAACACTGTACCTGCCTGCCCACTTCCCAAAAACCAGGTTCTGAGAGGGGAGGCAGGGAGGGAGGTCAGAATACAGCAAGACTTCATTAGAAGAAACACAATTACTAAGGTGAGTAATTTTTCTTCAAACAACATGAAGTCTTGCTGTATTCTGACATATGCAGACTAACAAGCAGTACCGCCAAGGAGGAGGGTACCGAACCTATTTTGGGAATAGGCTCTGCAGTACTGCTGTGCCAAACCTAGCATCACTCCTAGCCTGGATATCCAGAGAGTAATGCTTGGTGAATATATGGACTGTTTTCCAGGTGGCTGCTTTGCATATTTCTAGTAAGGGTATATCTCTGGCAGCAGCCAGAGAAGCAGCTGTACCTCTAGTCGAATGAGCCCTCAGGCCTGAGGGGGGTATTTTGCCTAGTTTTTCATAGCAGAATTGTATATGTGAACCCCTAGATGGCGCTATCCCAGGGGCTACTACCCCTGCCTGATTTGCCACTAACAGGTTGAGGGGCCTGGATCCAATGGCGGGTGCCCACCCAGAGGTCAGGGTTTGCAATAGTTAAACTTACTTGGTCACAGCCCTCTGGGACACTGCAACTCTTTCTTCCCACTAGTGGCCCACACAATATATCAGAATTACCTTCACAGTATACACTTACCCCAGGACTAGTTCCGGCACTGGGACCTCCTGTGAAATAAGATACAGTGCAACAATCACAGTACAGTACTTTAACATAGACAAATACCTCAGGCAGTATAACTTTGCTGAAACAAGCAGCTCTGATTTATTTAGGGGATATAACAAGGACAGGGGAAATCAGGTTAATTAGCTTATCACTTTACTATCTACCTATGGCTCTGTGCAGGCCTGTCCCTACCAAGTTACTGTCCCTGGGTACCCAAGCCCTAGTGGCTAGTCCAAACCAGTGGCAGCTGGTAGGGGCCCTTTCACACAGTGAAAAGAAAAATTAGTTTAAACAGTCAGCAGTACAGTGATTCCATTTGGATTTAATGTGGCAATTCAACAGGGAGAGACCTGAATTAGTACTCACGACCTCCAAACAAGATAGGGTCCTTCAACGTCAGCAGGGCTACTCTTGAGCTCCACGAGACTCTTCACACATTTATATGGTAAAAAGAAAGTACTATACCAGGCAGGCTGCTTCTCATCCCGATCGCAATTACTGCACAATACCCGGAAGAACACACAGCAGATTCAGTTCCTGACAGACCGAGTGCAATTCAACAATTTCTCCAGTCTTCTACAGGGTGAGCCTGGTTTCTACTCTTCAGAGATCCTTTGATTCTTTTCACAGGACGGATTCAGTCCTAACAAGCAGTTACACAAGCTGCAGACCGGAACTCTGGGCCTTACACACGTTTTTTGACTGAAACTGTGCACTGAAGGAGCACAGGGTTTCTTTTCCCTTCACTGCCAGATCTAAACTGAAACTCCAACAGACAAAACCGGGCACTTCCTTTGATTTCCTCCCAGTTCTTGACTGGATTGGCTGTCACTCACAATAGACTGCTGCTGTTGGTCCAAAAAGGCGCCGAAGTCTAAACTACATCTCCCAGAGTCACTGCCCATACAATCCTCTTGTGGCTGGCTCAGATTATGAGTCCAAGTTCTGATTCGTCCAAGGCACCATTTTAGAGCTAGCTTACCCACACTGATTGGTCCAGTTCAGCAGTTCAAAACCAGAATGGGGAACTAGGCAAACACAGTTCTGACTGTAAGAAAGCAGGTTAGACAAACTGTATTTTCATTATTACTCTAAATTATTTCTGGCAAACAGTTACATCTTTCAGATAGGTTCCCTTTGTACTCTAGTGACTGCAAAATGGGTGAATTGGCAGCAGCTCAGTGGTACTCAAACAGAGAAGCACACAGTCCCCCCATACAAACTAATTATGTCTGCAAGCAGACAGCTCTTAAAGAGACAGTACCAGAGGCTCTAAAAACACTCACTGATAAATGGCTTAAACGCCAAACACCATTCAGGCTTGGAGCATTCAAGCAAGCTCCTGGAAGTCTTTTGGAAACCCCCATTTGCAGGGGGGTTACATATACAAGAGACAATCCTCCTGGCAATAGTTTTCTTAGTAACAGGTTTACCCTTTTCCACTTCACCATAAGTGAGAAACAACTGAGGACAGTCAAACCTAAGTGCCCTCTTAACATCCAAACTGTGTAATCTTCTCTCTCCTGAAGAAGAAGAATGATCAATGAAGAACACAGGAAGAGACATGGACTGGTTCAGATGAAAATCTGATACCACCTTGGGTAAGAACCTCCTGTTGGTTCTAAAGACCATCTTATCTCTATGGAATGAGATAAAATCAGGCTCCACTAACAGAGCTTGTAATTCACTGATACGCCTGGCAGAAGTGATAGCTACCAGGAACACGGTTTTCCAAATCAAGTACTTAAGTTCTGCTGAAGCCAAAGGCTCAAAAGGGGGTTGCATAAGCTGAGCAATGCAAACATTAAGATCCCAGGCAGGGGTAGGGTCCTTAAAGGAAGGGTTAGTATGGAGCAAACCTTTAAAGAACTTACAGAACACAGGGTGAGATGCCAGGAAGGAAGCCTTCCCCACTGACAGGAATGCAGAGACAGCTGCTAAGTGTACTTTCAGAGTGGCTGGTCTGAGGCCTAAGCCCTAAGCCATTAAGATGAATCATATAATCAAGAACTCTAGCCAAATCAGTAGTATTTGGTAAAATATCCCTATTGGAACACCAAATGCTAAATCTTTTCTGTTTGGAATTATAAGTTTTTCTAGTGGCAGATTTTCGAGAGGCTTTAAGAATATCCAGAACCCCCTGAGACAGATGCAGACTTGCATATTCTAACTCTTCAAGAGCCACACCTTGAGGTTAAGAGACCAAAGATTGGGGTACCATATCCTCCCCTGAGAGGAGGTTAACAGATTGTGTTTCTTGGGAAGAGACAGGGGAAGATGGACTGCTAGGGATGTCCATAGAGGATACCAAGGCTGCCTGGCCCAGTCTGGTGCAATCAGGATCACTTTGCGTAATTGTGACCTTATCTTGACCAGAACCTTGAACAACAGAGGAAAGAGAGGAAAGGCACACAGGAATTTCCCCTCCCAATCCAGAACCAGAGCATCCAGGGGGACTGAGCCCATGACTGGGGGTCAGCAACAGAAGAGAGTTGATGATTGTCTGGGGCTGCAAAGAGATCTATCTCTGGAGTGCCCCATCTTGAGAAAATTACATTCACCACCAAGGGATCCAGGGATATTTTGTGATGGCCCTGAGATATCCTGATCAGAGCATCTGCTAGCACATTGTCCTTCCTTGGAAGGTGGACTGCTATCAGATGTTTGCAAGGAATAAGCCAGAGACCATAATTCCATGGCTTCCGTGCACAAGGCCGTAGACAGAGTGCATCCCTGCTTGTTGATGTACCACATGGTGGTGGTGTTGTCTGTCCTGACCTAAGCGACCTTGTTCTGTACTGAGTCTGAGAAAGCTTGAAGAGCCAGGTATGCTGCCCTGAGCTCCAGAAGACTGATATGAAGTAGAGACTCCTGAGGGGACCACACTCCTTGTGCTGTTAGGGCTCCCAAGTGGACTGCCCATCCTAGGAGAGAAACATCTGTGGTTAACACCACAGAATGAGTCTGGGTGATGAATGGGACTCCTTGTCTGAGATTGTCCTGATCCAACCACCATTGGAGAGCCTGGATCAGAGTCTGAGTCACTGGAATCAGTTTGGTTAGAGGATCTTTTTTCTGAGACCTCAGATGGAACTGAATGTCCCTCATATGAAATCTGACTCCCTGCACCACTGCAGTGAAAGCTGCCATGTGACCCAGGAGCTGAAGAAAATGTCTTGCTGGTCGAGAATCCAGAAGGCGGAAAGAAGAAGCCAGGTCTGTAAGGGCCTTTACCCTTGCCAGAAGAAGAAAAGCTTTTGCTTGGACAGTGTCCAACTCTATCCATATGAAGGTCAGGAGTTGCACTGGCTTGAGAACTGACTTTGGAAGATTGAGGAGGAATCCCAGAGAAGTGAGCAATTGTTGTCACTTGCAGGTTTGACTTGACTTGGTCTGGAGACTGCCCCACAATGAGCCAGTTGCCCAGGTATGGAAAAATAGAGATGTTTTGTCTCCTTAGAAAGGCCACTACTACTGCTAGGCATTTTGTGAACACCCTTGGAGCTGATGTTAGTCCAAAGGGCATTGCTCTGAACTGATAATGGTCTGAAGGCAATTCGAACCTGAGGTACTTTCTGTGGGAGCACCTGATGGGAATGTGAAAGTAGGCATCCTTGAGGTCCAGGGAGGCAAACCAATCCTCTGGCCTCAGAGAGGGAAGAATTACTCCCAGAGTCAACATTTTGGATCTTGGCTAGACTAGGTGCTTGTATAAGTATCTTAGGTTGCCACTCCCTTGTCTTTTTTGGGGTAAGGAAGTATCTGGAGTACAGACCCTTGTCTCTGTGTGGAGTAGGAACTCTCTCTATGACTCTGAGAGCCAGC
This sequence comes from Neoceratodus forsteri, assembly GCA_016271365.2. Classification (NCBI taxonomy): domain Eukaryota; kingdom Metazoa; phylum Chordata; order Ceratodontiformes; family Ceratodontidae; genus Neoceratodus; species Neoceratodus forsteri. The sequence continues at coordinate 1,099,443,028 of CM057456.1, read as the reverse complement.
AGAGAGGAAACCTCTGCCTCTAGGGCAATGATTTTGGAGATGTCTGCAGGTGGAAAAGACCTGACCCTCATCTTTGGAAATTTCTTGAAGCTCAGGGCCAGTCCCTGGCTTACTACCTCCAGGACCCACTTGTCTGAAGTAACAGACTTCCAGGCCTGGCAGTAGTAAGCCAGCCTGCCTCCTACTGGAATAGGGGAGTCAACCCAGGCTGCCTCTCCCTCTGAAGAACCCCCTCTGAGGAAAAGGAGAGGAGGCCTGTGCCTGGTAGAAAGGCCTGTGAAAAGGCCTGCCCTTGCCCCAAGACTGCTGCTTCTGAGGAGTTGCCTGCCTTTCTTTGGCCTGTGCACTCCTGTAGGTGGTCCTGTATTCATCCATCTTTGTCATGTAATTCTCTGTCTGCTCCCCAAACAAAGAATTACCCACCACAGGGAAATCCATGGCCTTAGCCTGGGTGTCCTGTGAGAGGCTAGTACATCTGAGCCAAGCAAATCTCCGAAGAGACACAGATGTAGCCATGACTTGTGATTAAACATCATTTGAGTCCACAGCAGCGTGAAATTGGATCTTAGATGCCTCAATCCCATCAGCAGCCACCTCCTCCAGTTCCTTGGCTAGCTGGGGGGAAGCCTGTTTAGCCAGTTCCAGAACATTATCCCATCTGGACTTCTGGTATCTGGCTGTGTAGACCATACAGTTTGCCTGCCTGAGTCCCAAGGAGGATGCAAGTACTGTTTTTTGGCCATAGCATCCACCTTTCTAGAGTCTTTATCTGGGGGGGTGTGAAGCCAAAGGTATATTAGCCTTGTCACAGGCTGCAGCCTGCACAAACCCAACATGGCTGCATTGTTGGAACAAGTACACCGTACCTGAGCCTGACAGCAGATACCTCCTGTCCATTCTTTTGTCCACAGGACGTAAAGAATTTGGTGTTTGGAGAATTTTTTGTGTCTGTTTCCCAAAAGATTTATGGAGGGGAATAGACAGTCTTTTGGACTCTGAGATGTCCATCGTTTCTACATAGTCAGGCTCCTCTTGTTCCTCAACAGCTTCAACCAGAGGGAGCAGAACAGTCTCTGCCACTTTTTTGTAGAACAAATAGTGGGATGGGGACTCAGAAAGCCTTGGAGGGGAAACATTAGAAGGTCTGTTTGGGGAGATGTCCGGTTCAATGGGCTCATCCAGACCTTCTACACCACCATCATCACCATCATCGTCGTGACCTTCTCCCCCTCCAAATCCAGTTCATAATATTCATACGGACAATATTCCGGAACCGGAGGAACCGACCGAGCCGAGTGCCTACCAAGAGGTTCTGGATCGGACGGAATTGGAAGGAGCGATTCCACAATACTTATTGAAATGGCTATCTCCTTGGCGGTTGGACTTTGCGGTTCTGGGTCCGAGTCAACCGATTTTCTCTTTTTCTTTGACGGAACTGACCCCCCAGGCTCAGCTCTCCTTTTGCCCGAGGAAGTATCGCCCAGGTCAGTGGGCACTCCCTCAGGTTTGGTCGGAACCGAACCGGGCTGGCCATCCGGATCAGCGGACATCTCAGCCTCCTTTTCCCTAAGCCTACCCAATCTCTTACCCAAGGTGGCCCTCAAGAAATTCTTACAAATTTGGCAGTCTGAATTGAGGTGGTCAAACCCCAGACAATTAACACAGGTGATGTGAGGGTCTGCCTTAGTAAAGGCATCCCCACACTCACTACAGTGTTGAAACCCAGTGGGCACAGTTTTTCTCTTGGGTTTCTCAGACATAATCATCCTAACACGTACCCTTTAGAAGCTTTAAAGCCAGGCAAGACCCCCCTATCGGTTACCAACCGTGTTACGGGCTGTGGAAAAAAACTTCTAAAATTACGTTTTTTTGAAACCGACAGGGACTGGTACCTCACACTACGAGATTAAAGAAATAAAATCAACCAACACAATCGGTTTCGAACCAGACCGATTGACAGACTTTACAATTTCCACACAGAATAACAGAAAATAAACAGTAACTAAACTAAAGTCCACTACCTACAACACTTACTGTACCGCAGACAGGGATTTGAACCAAAAAAAGAAAGACAAAATATGGTATAAAACCGACGTCTTACTAAGACCAAACCAACAAGCGAAGGCGCAATCTCCGGAGCGACTGTTCAGTTAGGCGGAGTAAAGAATCTGACGGTCGCACTTTGAAATGCAGCAGACAGAGATTTGAACCGAGCTCGAGACCAACGTTCTATGCTCTGGCATAGAGTTAACTCCTTCCTCTCTGGAGCAGTTCAAGTGCTGGGGCTAACTGCATATGTCAGAATACAGCAAGACTTCACGTTGTTTGAAGCAGCCAGCTGTGACACCAAGGACATCAGAGGCCTAGTACTAGGTCCAGAAAGGCTTCCTTCACTGCCAAAGCCCAGAAGCCAGTCGGGATCATCCTGGTCTCCATCCTCTGGGTCGTTCAACTGTTCAGGTAATGAGATCCAGAAGATCTACATTGGGCCACTGGCTATAGAAACCATTTCTCTACTAATGCCGCAAGCGGCATCAGGAGGGGAACCAGCCACATGGATGGCGCCGCTCCACTCACTGGCATCAGCCTCAGTGCTAGGAGTCAAAATGGTGCCGGGCTGCAACCCCAAGGAGCCCACCAGTGTAGGTCCCGTGTATAGCTCCAACCTCAGCACCGGGGGTGTCCGGACCCTGAGGGGTCCCAGACTGGGAGGGGTGTGCAACTGGCCACTTGGAGGGTGCTGGCTGCCCCACAGACCCCTCCCCAGGTTCTCTGTCTTGGTGAGACAAGGATCAGAAGATACCAGGTCTCCCTCAGTACATATAGTACTGGGGAGGAGCTCAGGGAAAGAGCCCAGAGACATTACCTTGGAGTCCCTTGTGCAATACCTGCCTCTGAAACTAAAGGGGGGGGTGACTGACCCCACATCATTGCATGGATCTCTAGGGTGTGGAAATTCATTGAGAAGCAGGCGTTGCAGTGGTCCACATTGTGTTGTACCCCAAGGCTGGTTCAGCAGTGGTCATGTCGATCCCAGATGGACATATTTCTCCCACAGGGGCACTGATGCATGGGAGAGACTCTGTCTTCTTTTTCTTGACTTCTTAGGCCCCTGAGACCCAGACATGACTGACTATGGAAATAACCAAAAAAAAAAAAAAAAACAGCAAAAAGAGATAGCTCGTCACCATAAAAGGACAGGAAAGAGGAGAGGCAATGGAAAAGGGTTGAGAGAAGAGTTATGGCATCGAGCAAGCGGTGACAAACAGAATTGTGCAATTTGAAAAAATGTCAATGCTTCCATGGAGTGCAACCTCCACAGCAGGAAGAACAGAGCTGAGAAGAGCAGGAGGCCAGCGCTGGTTACTGGCCAGCCCGCGAGCGCCACATCATGCATCTGCCTCGTGGGCGGTGCCGTCCCTGAAGTCTGTCCCCTAGCTCAAAAATTGTAATGCCGTATGCTCCAGTGAGGTCCTAATGCCTCTGACACAGACCCACCAGTAATGAATGGTGAAGATTGATTCTTGAAAGATCTGAAATATTGTGCCCCAAAGTTCTAAGATCCTCGTCGGGTTCAATTGTCTGCAGACCCAAGGTTAAAAATGTGGTTCTTTGAAGCAAAATATTCTCAAAAGGGATGTAATGGATGTCAATAATGCATTTGCATTTTAGCCAGAGTTGACTGAATATTCGAATCTTTGGAAAGCTGCAATCGTTATTTTATAATAGCAGTGCTTCCCTCCATGACAGACTGCATCACTGAAAGAAGCTTGACTTGAATTAAGCTTCCTTTAAGCACCTTCAATTTGAACTTGTGACACTTAGCTACTGCATGATCATGGTCATTTACTGGGCAATACATCCCGCCATACTGGAAAGTACTGCAGCATTTAAATGTCTTCCAAGAATTCTACTTACATGTGGGAAGCAAAAAAGTAATACAAGGCACTATAATTGTTTAGCTTTTTAAATCGTTGCTATCCTATCTTTTATTTATTTTCCCACAATACCAGCTTCAGAGAAATTCTTAAGTTTTCTGGCTGAATACTGATGAAGCATCAGGTCCTAAGGGAAGGATCTATTATATATAATATGTTCTTAGGTAGCTACCACAGACCTTTTATACCCTCACAAATCTCCAGTCTTACTGTAAGTTCTATCTACTGCTACATGAAAGACATTGGGCCCGGTTCATAAAGCCCCTTGGAGACTGACGCAAGCTGTAGCAAACCGCAGCTTGCATTGATCCCTGATGCACCAGGGACCCTGCACCCGATTCACTATTGGGAGGGGGTCCCAGCACCAAACTCCCATAGCTTGCAGCAAATGTTGCCATGTGCCAAAGACAAGGTACATGGGAGAGGTTTGCCGCAAGCTGCGGAGTGGCTGGGTGGCATTGGCGCACATTGCTGGAGAACCATCTGGAGGCTGGCAGAGTCATGTGGGCAGGGACAGGTGACAAGGAGGGCAGGCAGGGGACAGATGAGTGGTGGGGGGGTGGCAACAGCTCCCCAACGGGGAGGCTGCATGGCTGCTGCTACACCTGTGCTTTCCATGGGGAGGGCTGCCGCATGCCGGGCACTATGGAGGGGCCCTGTGGGCGGTGCACCACAAACATCTCCAGGTGCTGAGAGGGCACAGAGTACTATGGGAAGGCAGTGGCACAGGTTCCGGTCTGTCATGGACTGTGCGCCCTGTGGGGGGATTCCTGAATTCCTCCATGGGAGATACTGCAGCTTGCATCTGCAGCACATCCCCTAGCACCATGGTATACCCCCCAGTTGGGCACAGGGCTAGTTCAGTCCCTGTTCGCCTCAAGGGGAACTAAGGGTGCCACAGCCTGAGTTCTTGAATTGCAGGCAGTGGAGTTTTTGACTCAAGGTGCCCATTGTATCAAGTCAAATTGATGCAGGCACCTTGCATCCCTTTTCGGGCTTTGTGAATCAGGCCCGTTTTCTCTGCTTAGAGATACTTCTTCTTTCTGCTACCCTCTAGCTTGGAAAGGCATGTTATCATCCTCTTTCCAATGGCCAAAGCCAACGTATTCCACAAACTAGACAGCAGGAGATCTGCCAATCCTTTCCAACATAACTGCGACTCAAACTGAAACTCCAAGCTCACTGCTTCGAAAATGAAATGACATACCTCAGGAGGTTTTTAGAGGGTGAAATACTAAAGCAATTGTCCTTTTCTCATTTGCATTTCCTTTTATTTTAATGTATGATCTTATTACTGATTGTATATGGCATTGTGGGTATACCGAGACACTCCTAAAGCTATGTTGTAGCATGAATTCTTACTCTCACTTTCATTAGACCACACTGTCTCCAGTAAGTAAACTGTTTTTTTACTGCTGCAAGTCAGAGGTTTAAAAGAATATTTAGCTGAACCCTTAAATTGAAATATCCTTTAGATTGTGAAGACCTACCCCTGTAGAATATGAAGGAGTTGCTTGATTCCACCCCAGACTTGTATTTCAGCACTGCTCTCGGGATCCTCACAGAGCTGCACAAGGATCCAGATGACGTGCCACAGTAACTTGAGGTGATCTGAGTGCAGCAGGCTCAGCAGGATGGGAACACCTTCATAAACCTTCAGTTGTTCTCTCACCTGGGCAGCTGCACAGAGAAGACGCAACAGCTCTGCTGCCAGCCTGTAGACAATCAGAGAAAGTTGAAGAGATGCTTAGATGCGTGCAACTTACTGTACCTTATAAGAGGCTACAACAGTACAACCATAGGATTTAAGCACTGATCTTAACTCATTTATTTTCCAGATGGGTATATCTTAAAATATGGCAAGAATCTAGTTTAACATATTTACAATTTTATTTAGCTGAACTGTACAAACTCAGGCTAGTTTTATTGCCAAATGTTTATATCACAACAGGTCAACATATTTCTGTGGCATACTGGCACTATTAGTCAGAAATAATTGCCATACCTTTTAGAAAGTAGGTCATATTCCTGTAGCACCAGTAACAGGTTTTCAACAATGGTAAGATCTGCAATCTTATCCCGGCATTCTGGGCTGCAAAGCAAAATAGGTATACATACTTTTACTTTCAGTTACCTGTATGGTACCACAAAGGTACATTTGAGATAAGAATCAGATTTTCATGTGTGTCCTGGTTTTGGTGTCTTGCTATGAGGAAACGCAAGAGTTAGAGTGATTTTCCAGTTTTGTGAAAAACAATTACAGCTTATGATTGGTAGGACTCATATTGCTAACATTCATAAAAAATTGAATTTCAGAGTATTCCATTCTTTATTTCTAAATACATTTGTCAGAAGCAGCCTGTTAGTCTCTTACACTTCATCTGCTTCCACTGCTTTTCCTGCCCTGAAGTCATAATCCGTTGCTTGTGATACTGGAATAATTTCTGTGGAAATCAGTTGTGATGCCATATGCACAGGATTATGACTTCAAGGCAGGAATAAGAAATGGGAACATAGAACATCTGTGTGTGAGACACTCCTCACAGAATAAGAGTGTCTCACACACAGGGGAATGGAGCACTCCGATTGTTGGAAGTGCTCCCTCGATCCATAATAATGAAAAATGCTTCAGTTCTAAAAACGAAATGGAAGGCCCTGAAATTCAAATTTTGCTGGAATTTTGTGTAACTGAGTTTTGCTGATGACAAATGTGAATTTTTTGCCTGAAAACAGAAACTCTTCTTAAAATAATCATTCTGTTACTACTTGTAGATCTTTGCCAAGGGCTTATTGTAACTGATTGGCTAACTCTCTGTGTCTGTGGAGGAAGACTGCTGTGTGCCCCAAATGATCTCGAAAATGAGGTTGTCTGTCAGAATATACAGTACAGCAGCTCTGAAATCAGAATCTTATCCAGAATGTTTTTACAAAGTTGTATAGTTCTCATCCTTTATTCAAACTCACACCAAACAGACGTATGGGGAAAAGAGAAGGTGAGACACAAGGAAAACTTAGAGAAGATTTGCCATGAGTACTGTACAGAGGGAGAGCAATGGAGTAAGACTTGACTCGGGAATTTTGAGGCAAGGTGTGTCAGTGCTTCTTAGTTAGACACTGCATAATCTGTCACAGCTGCAAACAGATACACAGTATCAGGTCGGTGTACGGTTGCTACGCCTCGGTTTTCTTGAGATCACTTCGACTGGCCGGCAGTCTCTGATGTTGTGCGGATTATCCAAGGTGTGCGGCCTACTTGCTGAAGTCTCGACCCGGGCCCTACATGCCTCATTTTGGGGTGTGTAGATATCATCAGCCCTGTCCTGGCAGAGACAGTTTAGTGCTCTTTAGAGTTAAGTGAGTTTCTGAACTCCCCGAAGGAGGCGGTGGTTACACCTCTCCTTAAAAAATCTTCTCTGGACCCAAACTGCCCTGCCAACTACAGGCCAATCTCCAACCTTCCTTTTATTGGGAAGTTGATAGAGAGAGTAGTTGCCCTTCAGTTGGATAACCATTTGACCATCCATGACCTCTATCATTCCCTCCAGTCCGGTTTTCGGAAGAGGCATAGTATGGAGACCGCTCTGGTTTGGGTGCTCAATGATCTCCTGATTGCTAGACATCGGAAGTGCCGTTCAATCTTGGTTCTTCTCGATCTCTCTTCAGCCTTCGACACCATGGACCATGGGGGGGGGCTGCTTGAGTGCCTGAGGGACATCTGTGGCCTGTCAGGTACGGTCCTCAGTTGGTTTGGATCTTTCCTCACTGGCAGAACTCAGAGATTGGTGTTGAGGATTTATTCCTCAGATTCATTCTCACTGCCATGTAGAGTTCCTCAGGGCTCTGTGCTGTCCACTATGTTGTTCGCGGTGTATTTGCTGCCATTGGGAGACACTGTAAGATGGTATGGGCTGCGGTTTCACTGTTACGCAGATGACACCCAGCTCTAACTGTCTTTTGCCCCAACCCGGATAGTGCGGTCTCTGTTTTTAATAGCTGCTTCGGAGAGCTCCAGGATTGGATGCGGGCCAGTTGGTTAAGGTTGAATCCTGAAAAGACTGAGGTGTTGGTGGTGGATCTGGGTCACGGGATAGAGAGGACGGGAGCATGGCCTGCCTCTGGGCTTTGGCTCGGGGGTAGCCAGCTCATGCCCTCTGTTCAGGTGCGGAATCTGTGCGTGATATTTGATGAAGGGCTGACACTTCGTATGCAGGTGTCGGCTGTGGTCAAGTCCTCTTTCTACCACCTGAGGAACATTGCCCGGATTAAGCACCTTGTTCCATCTTGCGACCTTCCAAAGTTGATCCATGCCTTCGTAACCTCTCGCCTTGATTACTACAACTCCCTATACCTAGGGCTTCTAGGGGTTGATATCCACCGCTTGCAGCTGGTGCAGAATGCTGCAGCCAGGTTATTTGCAGGGATTTCCCGGGCTAGTCATATCACCCCTGTGCTGCATGAACTGTACTGGCTGCCTGTTCAGTGGCAGATCACCTTCAAGGTCAATTTACTGACCTATAAGGCCCTACACGGACTGGGTCCTGGCTGCCTGCAAGAGCTCCTGGTTCCTTACTGCCCCCTCTGACCTCTCCGCTCAGCCGATGAGGGATTGCTAGAGGTTCCCAGGGTTTGATTGAAAATGTCTGGTGCTAGAGCATTTATGTATGCAGCCCTGACCCTGTGGAATTCTCTACCTCGTCGGATTAGAGAGTGCCTGACCTTGGAGAGCTGTAAGACGGCTTTAAAAACCCATTTGTTTAACCGTGCTTTTGGGGACCATAGTTGAATACTATGATATTTTATCTTATTGACGTATTTTTCTGATATTTTATTGTTTTATTTATGTTTTTGTCTTTTTATGCTGTGCTTTGATATATTCTGAATTGCACTATATAAATCCATTTTATTATTATTATTATAAGCAGCATGAAAGATTGACTAGATTGTCCATCCCAACCATGTATTCTTCTTCCCTATTTCTCCCCCCTTGTATGGGCCAGCCTTCTATTATTTTCTTTTTTTGAATGTATGCTAAACATTAAAATTCCCTGTCTCCTGACTGATTGACATTTCAAAAGGTTGCTTACTTGAAACTACAGTATATTGCCCCTAATCGTATTCATCCATAGCCACACACTTGCAGATTTCCAGTTCCTTGAGCCAGTAGCCGGAGCCTTCCAACTGGATTTAAACTGGACCAGTTTTATAACCTCCACATCTTATGCATGACTTCCTCCAGCCATGAGATTTCGCCTGCAGAAGGGGAGAAGCATCTTGCAGATAGTAAAAGCAAATACCATCTCAAAATTCCACAGACTAGGGAATATGAGTACGTGGTGTGTGGCTACAGATGTGTAGCACTAGAAAAAAAATAAGTGTGCTCAACTTCTAATAAATTCAATCAAAAAGGTATTCGTTACTGTTCATTACTATAACTAATACTGTGACTACCTTTTCACCAGTACACTCTGATGCTAACATTTCCTGACTCATGTCACTTTTTCAAAGCTATACACTGTGGTAGTACCTTTATCTAGTGCTTCTTATGCATGATTCTCACTGTCTTTGCCCCTACCACCTGTACAGAGGTAGTAGGGGCAAAGACAGCGAGGAACTTCAAACATGCGTGGGATAGGCACATGGGTATAATAATTAGAGCGTTTAAGAGTGATCTCAGGTCTGCTACCCACCCCGCCCTGGAGGTTCCCAGGTCCAGATCCCGTGCTGGTGACAGGTCCTTCGCCATCTCTGCCCGGCTCTCTGGAATAGCCTACCTACAGTGGTGATGAACTGCTCTACCTTGAACTCATTCAAAAATGCTCTAAAATCCCACTTGCTTGTGGTAAATCAGTGCACTTGTACTTGAAGTGGTGGGGTCTTATTTTCTATGTATCCGCCTGAACACTTGGGCCTACCCTCTAGTCCAAGCTGCCCACTGATGAGCTCTTAACCCAAGTACTCCTCCTGCCGAGTTGGTGTCCAGCTCTTGCTGACAGAATCGCAATTATTTTTTTCCCCCGTTTCTGCATGGGATATGTCTTGCTGCTGAAATTGATTTGTGGTTGCTAGCCTTGTTTACTAACTTTGTATAACTGAGTACCTTTACTGTTGCCTGTTCTGCCTTCGTTTCCTGTATGTTTTTGATGCCTTTATTCAATGTAATTAATGCTCCGCCTTTGTCTCCTGTATGCTTTTGATGTCCTTATTAAATGTAATTAATTCTGAGTCGCCCCTGAAAAAGGGACCCTGTTGTCTCAGCGGGCCTACCTAGTCAACAAATTTCAACTAATAAATAAATAGAGAAACACCTGTGACCAAATAGAGTCCAGAGTGTAGTGATAAGCAGGGAAAATAGGGCAGACCAGATAGGCCTACCGGTCCTTTTCTGCCAACACATACTATATGTCAATGAAAGCATTCAACTGTTCATTCTTAAAATGTCACACCTGACATGTGCCCACAGCCAGTTCTCTACTTGTACCTATGTCTTTGGATTCAGCAATAGGATTTGAATGATAGTGAAAACAATTCTCATCAGGAAGCTACGCCTCCTGTGCTGCAGCTCCGGCTCCCTAAGGGGTACAAGGAGGGGCATCAGAGACAGGTTTTTCAAAGCTCTGCATTGTCTTGAAAAATTGCCACACCTGTTTAATGTCCTCCAGAGAGGGTATACTCTTTTTTTACACCAGTTTCTCTATATGCTTTTCAAGCAGAAGAACCACGCACAGTTTCTCTCTCTTTTCTTTTTCTTTTTTTTTTTTTAATAGGAGAGCACTCCAGTGATGCCATTGTGGAAAATGGTAGAGACAATGACTCTCATTTAGCTGCCTTTTTTCCCTTTGTTTCAGGGCAGAAAACTCTGCAGAATTCACAATTTCAAAATCATGATCATGGCTCAAACAATCAAAGCAAAGGCCATGGGCATCTGCTTTGCAAATCAGTGCTTACAGGATCTAAACTGTTTAAATCTTGTAGGGCCTACTTTCTTTGCAGGACTTGCTGCCATGCCAGTCTAACAGGAAGTTGCACAAAAACTGTTTTTGGAGGTTGCATTTGACAAAAACTTACAACCATTTTAAAAATAGAGTCAAATTAGTGTAGTTTTGTTTAATTTGTAACCAGAGGCATAAACCAGAAACTGGTAAAAAAAAAAAACAGTTTTCCCAGTTCTGACAACTGCACCAGAATGAGTTAAAAAAAAAAACACTAAAATATAATGAACTAAGATAAATTTCTGCAGAGTAGCTCCCAGTAGTAAATAAATGTAAAACCTTTACAAAATATCAAAACTGTTGTCAAAACTAAGAAAAAATAGCCACTTGGAATGGGACTGGACTCTGGGGTGACTGATCTCTTTAGTGGAGAAATAAATCTGCCATCAGAACACTATGGCGAGTGTGACCCCACTGCTGAGTCTGAACTTTAACATTCTAAAGTTGTATGGGTCAACACCTCAGGGCTAAAATGATTCAGTTTATAAGACATTACTAATACACTCATTGCTAGAAATGTGTGAAAAGATGCAGAGTTGTGAAGAGTGTGATAAAGCATCAGAGCACAAAACATCGGGAGAGTAGTCACGCTGTGAGCTGTTGGGTGCGAGAAATCCATGGATGTTGTTTACGTGAGGCATTGGCACTCCATTAATTAAATGACTTTGCAAGTATTCATATAAGTCCCTGGCTTTTTTCAGATATGAGTGAGTACTGTGGTTCTCCCTCTCATTGTACCTAATGAGAACAGTCAAAGAAGCTGAGCTTAGGACATAAGTCCCTGTAGAATGGTAAGGCCAAAATCTTTTATTAGAAGTTTTGCCCAGATTATAGTTCCTGCTGTAGTGAAAGTTTGGACTTTGCTCCATGTTGTCACACTGCAGATCTCTAAAGCTGAACCTGGACAAAAAAATCTCAGTTACAGTCTGGATCTCCTCAGACTAACAGAACTGTGTGTGAAGGGAGAAGGGACTCCCTATTTTCTTCCAGCCGAGGAAATTTTTCCAGCACCTATTTGTATGCTGTGATTAAAGTCTGATTGAAAAAGCAGTGGGAGGGCTTTCCTCCCACTGAAATTTCTTGGGTAACTTGGAAGAGGAAGGGGCATAAGGTGTCCTAGGGGGCGGATCAACAGCAGCTGCACTGGAGGACAGGGGAGCCATACTACATCCCTTATGACTGCCACAGCTGGTAAGACAGTATCTTAATCAAGAGTGAAGAATCATGAACAGTGTCTCCATAGTCTGAGAGCGCAAGAAAAGTTCTTTTAAGCTAGGTATTGCACACATCTGTGGCTAGTGACAGTCTGGAGATGATCTCAAAGTCTTCACAATATTCATACAACATTGCTACCACTATTTTTTTTCCTTTAGCGTTTTTTTTTCCTCAGCCCACCTCTGTGCTGCTGAGATAAGCCCTGATACCAGGATTGCATCCCATCAGGTCCGGAACCTCTGGTTTCCTGGATCCCAGTAACCCATCAGTTATCTCCATGGTTTACCCTTCGTGGTAGAGGTTATAGGACAAGGGCAGTCCAGATCCAGTGCTGGCAGGCAGTAGGACCCAGGGGAGTCCCCAAGGCCCAGTCTGTCATTTAGATGAAAGTGGGGATTTTCTTGCTTTACGTTGGTCCTCTCCCACCACTCCCAATGTGAGCATAGCTCTTAGGCCTTGGTCACACATAGCTAACCCTGTGATGGCAGCAAACTGCCTGGCCCTGCTGCAGGGGTCACCATGGCATCGGCAATCGCCATCAACCCTCCCCAGCTGAGATGCACTGCCATGTGGCAGCTGCCTCGACCCAACTTGCATCACAACGCGGTGACCCAAGCTTGTTCCCAAACCCAAGTCTTCTGCACATTAGTGCAATGTGCTACCAGTGGGCCATTTGCGACCATTATTAGAATCCTGTGATGTCACATATGGTGAAGCTGTGTCAAACTACAAAGTACTGCACTGTAGTTGGATACAAATTCTCCCTGTATGACAGCACAATAATAATGTAATTTTTCCTGCCCCTCCCTTGTTGCACTGGATTTGTAAATGTGCTCTGAGTTCTATAAAAGTGCATTAAAAAATTACATCTAATTTAACAACTCCCTCCCCTATGGTAGGTGATGAGGCTGTTACTGAAATATCTAGCGGAGAATGGAGTGTCTTGGCATCACCATCCAGTGTGTTTAGCTAAGGAAAAAAGCTTAGGAGATAGTGTATATAAGGTACTGTTAGGCGGGAAGTGGAGCAGCTGGGGCCCTGTAGTAAGATTTTGAGAGTCAGTGGGGCCTCAGAGCAGTAAGTGGAGTGAGGTGTCATTCCCCTTAGGGGTGTATGGGCATTTTGTTTCCCATGTGCTTTTTGCTGGGTGCCCACAGTCACAGCAAGTCAGTATCCTTGCTGGGTATAGGCCAAGTGAGAGCCTGCAGGCACTGCCATAGTGGTCTTGGGTACCATGGTTTCGCATAGTATTATGACAGCAGCACAGAAGGGTGCTTGCCAGAAGGCTGGTTCAGGACACAGGTGAAAGCATTGGTTCTTGTTGCAGACCCCTGCCTGGGGACATGAGCACAGTGCTGCCCAATGCCAGTGAGTGGCATGAAATCAGACACCTGGCTTATGAGGAGGTCTCAGTGAGCATTGCCTGACATTGGCAGGCAGGATGTGCCCTCACCCTGGAGGTGAGAGCTGAGCCTGTGCAGTCCAAGTCAGGGCACTTGAGGGGTTTCACTGGGTGGGAGAAGAAGTATTGGAGGATACTCGTTCATGGAGTGTGTATTAATCGCCCTTGGGCCTGAGGTGGCCTTCCCAAAGGATGATAGTTTTTGTGCCTATGAGTGAGGGGCATGTCAAAGAGGACCCTTGTCCGTGGAATGGAGCAAGAAGATGACAGAGGAGATCCACAGATATGGGCTGGTAAGGTAGGAGGTCTCCAAGAAAGTACTAAGTAAGCAGTGTCCTGTGAGGACTTTTGAGCACCAGTAGCCATCTGCTTGGAGAGGTTGGGGGTTGGGGATGGCAGGCTATATAGTGCTGTGTTCAATGCAGAGCTCTGTCCAGTGCTTACCCAGCCTTGTGAGGGTGCATCAAGAGTTTCTGTGCACAGATGTATGGAGTCAGGGATAACCTGTTTCAGTGGAACCAAAAATAGTATCTGGCCACCCCGAATGTAGTGCACTTTGCCAGCATGCTATACCGTGCATAACATGCATGTCTTGGGAAATAGGATCATTGAGGATGTTATAGAGGAATCTGATCTGGGGTTAGTGAACAAGCCCACTGTGAAAAGGGAGAGACAGAGATGCTTATGGAGCAGGATACCGGTTGCTCCCCAGTAGCATTGGTAGCTAGGGACCCTGTGGAATGTTAATGGGATAAGTAATTCATGTATGTCCCTGAGAAAAAGATTTATTAACTGAGTCTGTGGGACCAATGTATTATTGACTACGTAACACATATATTTTGATCCATCCCTTGCTAAGTAAAGAGTGTCAGGTGTACTAAATCCTGTAGCTTGAGTCAGTTGTTGTCCACTGAAGTGAGGTGTCCTGTTCCAGTGTTTTGATAGAGAAGTTAGGTTGCTGCAGCATCTGCAGTTCTTCTAAGGGGCTTCTGGAGGGCATAACAACCTATACTTCTAGACACATTAGCACCCTGGGGCAAAGGGGGCGGGTTGTACCACTACTACCACTATTAAAGTGGCAGCCAGTGAAGGGTTGCGGTGCTATATACTGTATCTAGATATAAATGGAAATTACATACCTGCTGTAGTTCTTGATCTTCTTGCACAAGTATTCACCATTCATTCATACTGCTGGGACTATGCAGGAGGCACTAGGACCCAGCGGGAGCCAAAAATCTTCAGGAGGGTCGGTGCCAAGGTAGGACCATGCATGCATGGCACTGTGAGACTGGCTCACACCTGTGTAGGCTATCTCGGCATCGATACTCCAACCGCCTCAATACCTTTTTCACCAAGGAGGTGCAGCGTAAACTAAATTTATAAACACCTAACATAATCCGGGCATAAGATAGCCCAGTTGACCAATATAAGAAGGGTCAAGTAGCAAAGTCTTCACAGCCCAAATACATGAGGGAGTAAAGACTAAAAACAGGATGAGTGAGCTCAGGGGATGGTTGGTGGGTGTATGAATGAATGATGAAGACTTGTCAAAGAAGATCAAGAATTATGGTAGGTACATAATTTCCATATCTTTCTGGACTTAAAGACTTCACCATTCATTTATATTGCTGGGAGAGTATCCAGCTAAAAACCAATCCCCCCAGCAGTGCGGCAGGAGACAGTGCTCACTCAGGACAGAAGTCCATTAACGATTGTCCTGCCAAAGGAAGTGTGGTGTCTGGCATGGACATCCAGAGTGTAGTGCTTCACAAAAGTATGCATCAAGCTCCAAGTAGCTGCTTAACAAATATCTGCATTGGGCATGTTGAGAATCTCTGCCAGGGATGCTGTGACTGTTCTGGTAGAATGGGTGTAGAGGCCTTCCAACTTGACTTGCGCCACTGAGTAGCAATGGCGAAAGCATGCCACTAACCAAGCAGAAATGCATCTAATGGCAACAGGATGCTGAACAATACAAAGAATTCCTTGGTTTTATGAATCTCCCCTGTTCTATCGGTGTAAAATCGTAGAGCCCTCTTGACATCCAGCGAGTGAAGGGTGCATTCCCCTTCATTCTGGAGGTTAGCAAAATAAATGGGGAGAACCAAGGGCTGACTGAGGTGAAATTCTGAAACCTCTTTGGGCAGGAACTTAGGGTGAGTATGAAGTACCACCTTGTCCTTGTGAAAGACAGTATACAGAGGGTCTGTGAACAAGGTATGTATTTCTGAGACCCTGCAAGCGGAAATGATGGCCACCAGGTCAGAAACTTCAAATCACATGTAGCTAGAGGCTCAAAAAATTTACGAGTGAGCATTTCATGACACTGATACAGGTAAAAGGCCTAAGCGGGTTCATACCCCGTAACAACTACTTTATGATAAAAGGAGTATTTTAAAAAGGGTAACTACTACGAAGTATGAATGGACAGATACAGTCATGAATTCTTGCTACCATAAGAGACATTTGTACAGATCTATTGCTGTTTTAATGAGAGTTTTAACTCTGTTACTCTTCTTCTTTTAATGTACAGTATATTAACTTTTTTCATATTGTAATAACTTTGGGGTTAACGCACCTTTGGTTGATCAATAAAATCTGAATTAACTGCTTACTTTGAGGGGTTGAACCCTCATCTGAGCCTTGCTGTGATGAGGAGTCACAATGTGAGGCTATAATTTCTTTGCTTGTCAACCCTCTTTTTGATAGCTTTTGGGCAAAACTCAATGCACAAATACAACTGGTGAAATCATGGGCAGGTCCCAGGCACCTAAACTCAAACTGTGGAGATCTGCCCTCTCCAGAAAATTAAAACAATTTTTTTTCACTTCTGGATCCTGTTCTTTCCTTAGGTCTCATGCTTAAGAAATTGTCCCAAAAAGAAAAAAACGTAATTGTAGTTTGGTTCCGAAAAAAATGGGAACCGATCAAAGTTTAGATAATAAAAACATAAACTCAATTAGAATTTTGCCCCGGTTTCCGAACCAAAACAGAACTAGGACTAAAAGCAAGGACTACAAAAATGGCAAAAAACCAAAAGAAACACTTGCTAAAGTTTGTTTTTTTTTTTAAATAATTTTAAAGTGGATCTCAAATAGGGGAACTGCATTTCAACAGGCTGTCTCCGGTTCCCTAGAACCGAAAAAGAAGGAAATAAAAATTACGTACTGTACCTACCGTAATTTTTGATCTTCTAGGACAAAGTCACCACCACTCATTCACACTAATGGGAGTACGCTGGAGGCGCTAGGACCCTGCGGGAGCCAAAAATCTTCAGGAGGGCTGATGCCAGGATAGGACCATGCATGCGCAGTGCTGTGACACTAGCTTGTGCTATATAGGCTATCTTGGCATCAACCCTCCAACCACCTAAGTACCTTTTTGACCAAGGAGGTGCAGCGTAAACTAACCTCACAACACCTAACCCTAACTTCTGGGTGTAAGATGGTGTGGATGACCCATGTAAGAAGGGTCACTTCAACAACATCTTCACAGCCCGGACCACAAGAAAGTGAAGACCAAAACAGAATGAGTGAGCTTGGGGGATGGTGGGTGTGTGTGTGTGAATGAGTAGTGGAGGCTTCGTTCAAGAAGATCAAGAATTACGGTAGGTACATAATTTCCACATCTTCCTGGACTAAAAGTCTCCACCACTCATTCACACTAATGGGAGAGTACCGAG
This sequence comes from Neoceratodus forsteri, assembly GCA_016271365.2. Classification (NCBI taxonomy): domain Eukaryota; kingdom Metazoa; phylum Chordata; order Ceratodontiformes; family Ceratodontidae; genus Neoceratodus; species Neoceratodus forsteri. The sequence continues at coordinate 1,099,425,802 of CM057456.1, read as the reverse complement.
CTAAAAATCAAACCCCAGAGTAGGGCGGTAGGAGACAGAGTTCACTCAGGACAGCACTCCATAGGACTGTCCTGCCAAGAAAGTGAACTGTCTGGCATGGATATCCAGAACGTAGTGCTTCACAAAGGTATGCAGTGAGCTCCAAGTTGCTGCCTTGCAGATGTCTGCAATGGGTACATTATGAATCTCTGCCAGGGAAGCTGCAACTGCTCTGCTACAGTGGGCGTGAACCCGGCCTTCCAACTTGACCTGTGCCATGGAGTAGCAGTGTCAAAGACATGCTACTAACCATGCAGAAATATATCTAATGGCAACAGGCTGACCCAGCCGAGGCATGCTGAAAGATACAAGAGTTGTTTGTATTGCATATCTCTTTCACTCTGTCGATCTAGAATCACAGAACTCTCTTAACATCTAGATAATGAAGGGAGTGCTCTCCTTCATTCTGGAAGTTAGCGAAGTAAGTAGGGAGAAGCAAGGGCTGGTTGGAGTGAAAGTCTGAAACCACTTTGGGTAGGAATTTAGGTTGAGTACAGAGTACCATTTGTCCTAGTGAAACATGGTATAAGGGGGTCTGTGAACAAAGTGTGGATTTCTGAAAAAACGCGAGCAAAAGTGACAGCCACTAAGAAGGCTGTCTTACAGGTCAGAAATTTAATTTACAGGTAGCTAGCAGCTCAAAGTGTTTACGGGTGAGCAATCTAGCACCAGGTTAATATCCCATGTGGCCACCGGTCCACTGACCCGGGATTTAGTGTGTAGGTTACCTTTAGGAATATTTTAACTAATGGTAAGTGAGCCAGTGACATGTTCTGTACCGGCTCAAGATAGGCCAAAATGGCACAGAGGTGTACCTTCACTGCCACATATTGCAGACCTGCAAGCAATAGGTCTAAGCAGCATCCCAGCACTTTACTTGGTGGGCAACAGAAAGGGTCCAGACGGGACTTTGCACTCCAGATGGAGAAGTGTTTCCATTTAGCCACGTAGGCCTTCCTGGTGGAAAGCCTATGCACCATTAAGAGGATTTCTACGAATGTCTGGGGAACCTTAAACCTGCCCACTTCTATCCCCTCAGGAGCCCAGCATGGAGATGAAGGGAGCGCAGGATGTGAGGGATCAAAGGTCCCTGTGTCAGAAGGTCCGCTCTTTGAGGGAGTTGCCTCAGGGGAACTTCTGACAGTCTGTTGATCAATGGAAATCATATCTGTTGAGGCCAGTACAGGATGATGAGAATCATCCTTCCCCCAACTGTGCCTCCAACTTGAGCAGCACCCTCTGAGCTATGGGAAGAGGAGGAAAAGCATACAGGAAGCGTCTTGTCCACTGTAGTCTGAATTTAGCCTGACAGAAAATTCCAGGTTCTGGATTTCTGAAACAGGGTACATAGAAACATAGAAACATAGAATTTGATGGCAGATAAGGACCACTTGGCCCACCCAGTCTGCCCATTTCCCTACCTAATGGATATGCTGCAGATCCTAGTTAACCAGCAGCATACTTCTTTCTACCCCCACGCCCTAGAACTGCCTTATGACTGTCCCATGCATGCTTGAATTCTACCACTGTTTTTGACTCCACAACCTCCTCCGGAAGGCCGTTACATGCATCCACAACCCTCTCTGTGAAAAAATACTTCCTTACATTACCTTTGAGCTGCCTCCTCTATCTTCAAATTGTGCTCCCTTGTTCTTGCACACCTCTTTTTTTGAAAGATGCTACCCTCTTGGACTTTGTTGATTCTCTTGAGGTACTTGAAAGTTTCTATCATGTACTCCCTCTCCCTCCTTTCCTCGAGGCTATACATATTAAGCTCCTTTAGTCTCTCTTCATATGTCTTCTGGTGCAGACCCTGCACCATTTTAGTTGCCCTCCTCTGGACAGCTTCCATCTTGTCTATGTCCTTGCGGAGACTGGGTCTCCAGAACTGCATGCAGTACTCCAGATGGGGTCTCACCAGCTGTCTGTACAGAGGGATAACAACTTCCTATATTCTACTGGTGATGCCTCTCCCTATGCATCCCAGTATCCCCCCAGCCCTCCTTACTGCCCTCTCACATTGCTTGCACACCTTTCGGTCTTCTGATATGACTACCCCCAGGTCCCTTTCCATTTTTGTTGTTGTTAGTATCTCACCCCCCACTGTGTACTCTTCTCCTGGGTTTTTGTTTTCCAGGTGCATTACCTTGCACTTCTTAGCATTGAATCTAAGCTGCCATACATTTGACCATTACTCCAACCTTGCCATGTCCCTTCTCATCCTTTCCACCCCACCTTGTGCATCAACTCTGTTGCAGATCTTTGTAGAAGCAGTTTAGTGTTGAGTGGGGATGCAAAAAAGTCCAGGTCTGGACTGCCCCACTCATCGAATAGTGACTGCACGACGTCTGAACTGATGACTCCTGTTCGAGGCACCACATCCTCATGGCCTCCCTACACAGAGGGTAGGGAAGTACTACACCCTGTTTGTTGATGTAATACATCACAGCTTTGTTGTCCATCTGAAGCAGGATCACTTTGTGGCAGAGGACATCCTTCAGGACTTGGATAGCGTATAATACAGCTCTCATCGCTAAGATATTTATGAGAAGATGAGACTTCTCCTGGCTTGACAGTGAGCTCCCCAACCAATCAGTAATGCATCCATGGTGATGGTGATCTGAGATTCCAGTGGGGTAATGGGTAAACCTTGCAGAATCTTGTCCAACTGCATCTACCGTGCAAGTGATTTTGTCCGAGGCTCTGTCACTTTGTGTGGAGTGATTGCGGGTGCGTGGTCAGTGACCACTGCTTGCTGCAGATGATGCCATGAGTCCCAGCATCCGCTGCATCGAAAGGGACCTGAACAGAGTTGTTTTCCGTGAGGTAATGAGCCATCTGAATATGTCATTTCTCCTGTCCTACAGAAGAAAATCCCTCACCCTGGAGATATCCAGGAGGACTCCTATGAAAAGGAGCTGCTAGGAAGGTGAATCTGGCACCTTCCCCAAATCAGAACCTCCCCCCCCCCTGAAAGTGAGCAACTGAGAAGCTGTGGCGACTGCTTCCTGTGTCTCCTGCCCAGATGGGCTGGCTAGAAGTCAGTTGTCCAGGTAGTGAAGACTTGAACGCCAAGGTTTTGGTGAACTCCTCCCTGAACAGGTACTTGTTAAAGCTTCCAGGGTCAAGAATTGGGTACATGCCACCTATTATCTTGGAACCAGAAAGCAATGGAAATAGGAACCTGTGTTCTATTCTGCCATGAAACAACTTCTACTGCCCTGTTCCTGCAGAGGCCCTATATCTCGGAAGTAAGAAGGTTTGACTGAGAGGTGGACAGACTGAGCTGCCGTCTGGGTGGAAAGTCTGGGGAAATCTCTGCAAAACTAGAAGAGTATCCCCCTCTGACAATCCTGATGACCCATTCATCTGCTGTAATGGATTTCCACTGGTTGTAAAACCGAGTCAGATGCCCCCCCTTCCGCCAAGAGGTGTCCACCTCAGACATTGAGATGGCACTTGGGCTGGATCCTCAGTGGTTTGTACAGGGTGCTTTCGGGCCCTGTACCCTCTGCTGCATTTTCTTCATGGCTGAAGAACTGGTTTCTGATAAAGGCTCCTCGGCCTCTACCTAGAAAGGACTGCCACCCTGTACCAAAAATATTGACAGTTCCTGGCCCTCTGAGGGGCAGCAGGAGCCAGTCTGGCTGTTTAAATGGCAACCCTGATGTTCTAAGCAGCCTCCAGAGCTCAACCTGAGGACCAAACAGATAAGCATTGTCAAGGATGTTAATCACCTGCTGAACATCAGGTGAGAAACCTGATGTTCTGGGCCAGGAGTGTCACCTTCCACGAATGCCAGTGGCAGCTACCCTAAAGGCAGTGTCGTAGGCATCTATAGAAGCTTTTAGCTGATTATTGGACTATATGTCCCTGGTGATGGAACGTTAGATTCTGGGAGCCTCTGGACCATTGATATGAGTGTGTTCCACAGGGTGCACTCGTACTGAGGAATGTAGGAACTCAAAACGTAGACATCTGGTTTGGGCCACAGACATAGTCTGAAATGCTATGGTGAACCCCATATCCCTGAGGAAAGACTGGAAAGAAATATCTTCCATCACAGGCTCCTCTGATACAGAAGGCTTGCGTTCCAGTCCATAAAATAAGTCATCCACTGTGTCTTAGACAAAAGCAGGAGAGGATGAGACTTATCGAGATCAACTCCTACTCCAGAAGAAACTCCAAAAGGCAGATCTAGTCCAGGAATCACAGGAGATGCTTTCACCTGGAGCAGCATCGAGGAAATCGCGCCATCCATGGCGTGGGCATCACCCCTGGTACTGGCACAACATGTGGCGCCAGCACCACTGCTGGCTTTGCCAGACCTGAAAGAAATGGGGGGAGGAAAGCAGTACCAGTGCTGGCCCCTGGAGGCAAAAAGGTGAGGGGGTAGGCACGTGCAGTAGGCGTTGATGGTGCTGGCACCCTAGAGGGCACAGCACGCACATCTTGGCCTGACTGATCCAGCCACAGTCCAGTGGCTCCGATGCCTGGAGGCCCCAGAACTGGGTCCACTGGCCAGGTCAACTGGGCAGATGTTGTATCCACTACTCTAAAAGAGTGGTCCAGTGAGGAAACTACTCACTGGAGCCCCATCGAGGACAGAGAAGGGATCCGGTGTAGAAGATCACGGCCATTAAGAACGGAGCCACAGTGGACCTCTCCAGAGTCGGATCAGGCCTGCTGCTCTCCACCACTGATGATCCCTGTACAGATGTACCAGAGGGCAACCTCAAGCAGTACTGTTTCTTCTTCGACCAACAGGAAGAAGACAAACTCGAGGTCAAGCGGAGCTGGGTCCCTGATCAAGGTCGGGAATGGGCCTGCTACTTTTTGTGCTTTGGGCGGACTGTCCTCCCCCCGAGCACTGGCCTGCCCGTGATCAGACCCCTCATAAAAGGGCAGCGGACTGATACAGTCCCACTGCCAAAACAGCTTTCAAACAAAGTCTCCCTACCGTCACCGCTACTGTTTAAGGTCGACTCTGTTGATGGCAGGCTGAAAATTTCTTTAAACAGACTTTTCTTCCTCTTCTTTTTTTGGACTGTTTACAGGGATGACCTGGGCCAGCAAAATGACAGCAACATGGAAGACAAAACAATAGCACATACAGTGCATTAGTACACACCTGTGAACATAGGGTTGTAAGGAAAAGCAAAATGAACAGCAGACAAGTCATTTTATACAATAACAGTAGGGTTGGGTTCCAGTGTGACAAGCAGTGCAAATTTTATATACATACAGTGCAGGTTTTATATACAATGGCAAGGCTAACATAAGAATCAAAACGCTAAAACACTAGAGTGAGGGGTACAGTCACAAGGAGGGTGATAGAGGAGTGAACTGGAGATGCAGAGGAAGTGAGTGATAAAGCCCATTTAGGAGAAAAGTAGTCTACAAGACCCTAGGTTATTTGTGGGTACAATGGCAGCTTGCAGTAGTCAGGAGCCAGGTTTTGAGGTTCCGTTTGAAAGACAGGTGGGAGGAGGACAAGTGGACTGATGGTGGGAGCTTGTTCCATAGGGAAGGAGCTGAGATGGAGAAGGCTCTAATACCCATGGTAGTGGAGGCACGGGGCACTTCTAGCGGGGGGCAGAGGATGCACTAAGAGACCTCAAAACCACCCTTTCCATCAGAAGTTGTGCATAGGGGGACAGGTCTAGGTTCCTGAGTGAGCTGTCCACTAGGCAATCTGTAGCATAGTTGAAACATCCTTGTAGGGGGAGCCACCTTAGGGACTGGTAGAGGGAGCAGTGGTGGGTATAGTGAAGGGCTTGAAGGATGAATCAACAGATGGAGTTGTAGGTTGAGGTGAGCCGTGAGTGCAAGATAGAGGATACGAGGGAGTAAACAGGGGAGCAGTAGTCCAGGACGGGCAGTACATTACCACGTGCAATGGCATGGCGCGCTTCGGCAGACAGGAGATTATTTAGATGGAAAGCAGTGCCTAATTTTTGGTGGATTCTCTGCATGGTATTGTTGACGTGTAACAATAAAATGCCCAAGCCCTCTCAGTGGCATGGAGGGTCGAGGCATCTATACCTCCCCTGCTGCCACACTGGTGACCCGGGTTCGGGAATGGACTTGGGTCACTTGGAGGCTCGACTGAGAAAGGGAAGACTGAGCTCCAGGAATCCCTCACTTATGCTTAACAACTGCAGACTCCATAGCAGTACTTGGAAGGCTTGGTGTGGAAGTGGGTACTTTTTTCCACGTAGCTGTTTTATACATCTCCTGCAGATAAACACTTCCTGAAACTGCCACAGTGGCAGAGGTGCCCCAGGGGAGTGAACCCGAAGGCCTTCAGGTGGCAGCTTGCCAGTATTGCCACAACAGAACTGTATGCAGGAAACTATCAATGATTTACTTTTCCCCCACTTCTCCATAGGTGATGAATAATTGAGTATTAGTGGACCTTACATCCTTTGTGTGGACAAGTACTAGCTCAGAGCTCTCTTAACATCCAGACTATGGAGCTTTTGTTCTCCTGAGCTGGATTTTGCTGTAAAGAAAACTAGAAGTGTAGGACTGATTCAGATGAAATTCAGACACCACTTTAGGGAGGAATTTTCTGTTAGTTCTTAGGACTATCTTGTCCCTCTGAAATATGACATAGTTAGGATCTGTGCAGAGGGCCTGCATCTCGGTCACCCTTCTGGCAGATGTCACTGTCACCAGGAAAACTGCTTTCCAGATTACATACTTCAAAGGAGCAGTTGTCATCAGCTCGAAAGGAGTCTCCATCAACTTGGCAATGTCCAGATTCAGGTTTCATGGAGGACAAAATCCCTTACTGGAGGGTAGAGGTGATTAAGGCCTTTAAAGAACCTTTTGAAAATGGGCTGTAAGGCCACTGACCAGTCCCAGCCAGCTGAAGCATAAGTTGACACTGCAGCCAAATAAACCTTCAAGATTGAGGGCCTAAGGCCCAAGGACTGGAGATGGACTAAGTAGCCCAGGATTGTAGCCAGACTTGCTCACACTGGGTTGAGCTGTCTAGGAGGACACCGACAGGAAAATATTTTCCACTTTGAAGTGTAATTTTTCCTTGTTGCTGGTTTCCTGGAAACCTTAAGCACTTCCATAACTTTCTCAGAGAGATTTAGTCCAGAGAACTCTAGGTCTTCAAGAACCATGCATTGGTACAATGAGTTATTTGAGAAAATGTCAGCAGATTGTATCTCAGGGGCAGGGTGACAGGATGTCTGCTGGAGAGGGACAGGAGCAGAGAGTATCAAATCTGCCTGGCCCAATCTGGAGCTATGAGAATCATTGTTGCTGACTCCCTTCTTAGTTTGATTTGTACTCTTGGCAAATATGAAAAAGGTGGGAAAGCATAAAGAAACTTACCTGACCAGTTGAGGACTAGAGTATCATCTGGGACTATACCCACCAATGGGGGTCTGCAACAAAAGAGTGGGAGCTGGTGGTTCTCCCAGGATGCAAGCAGGACTGTACCTGGTGTACCCCACACTCTGAACACTGCTGCCAGCACCTACTGGTACAGGGTCCATTCATGATTTCCTTGGCTCATTCTGTTTAGGGAATCTGCCAGCACACTATCTTTCCCTGGCAGGTGTACTGCTGAAAGCAGAATTTCCAGGGAGTACGCTAGGTTCCAGGTCTTCATTGCTTCTGTGTACAACTCTGAATATCTTATTCCTCCCCATTTGTTTATGTTATACATTGTTGTGGTGTCTGTTCTGATCTGGACAGACTGACCTCTGATGTGGGAGGAAAATGTCTGCATTGCTGGGTGCACTGCCCTGAGCTCTAGCAGATATATGTGCCCCTGAGTCTCTTGTGTAAACCAAGTACCACTTACAGTAAAGTCCTCCAGGTGTGTGCCTTAGCCCAGGAGGGAGGCATCTGTTGTGAGTATTGCCATAGGTGATTACTGAAGGAAGGAGACACCCTCTCTGAGTTTGCATTCTTCCTTCCACCATTCCAGCACCCTCAGCACAGACTTTGGACAAGCAATAATTTGGAAAGTGGATCCCACCTCTGAGACCAATGGTCCTCTAGTTGATACTGGACATCTCTCATTTAGAACGTGACACTTGCTACCACTACTGTGGAAATGCCATGTGCCTCAACAAATGCAGAAAACCCCTTGCAGGTCTGGGCTGACCTGCTTTGAAGGATTATGAAATTGCAATCACATTTGCTGTCCTTGCCTGGGAAAGGAATGTCTTCCTTTGCATGGCATCCAGCTCTGCACCTATAAAGTCCACAACTTGTACTGGTTTGTTTGTGATTGTTGTACATTTATGAGGAAGCCCAGGTCCTCCTATGTGCCTTGTGTCAGAAGGAGGGAGGACTTGGCCTCCCGGTGTGATTTTCCTGAAACTAGTCAGTCATCCAGATAGGAAAAGACCACCACCCCCCGACTCTTCAAATGTGCTGCCACTATGGCTAGGCACTTTACATAGAAACACAGACTTTGATGGCAGATAAGGACTGCTTGACCCACTTAGTCTGCCCATTTCCCTACCCATTGGATAAGCTGCAGATCCTAGTCAACCAGCAGCCTACTTCCTCCTTACCCCCTTCTACCCCCCACTATAATTGCAATATGTTGGTCCTATGCATTCTTGAATTCTCCCACTGTTTTTGACCCCACAACCTCTTCAGGAAGGCTGTTCCATGCATTCACAACCCTCTCCGTGAAAAAAATACTTCCTCACGATACCCCTGAGCCATCCCCCTCTATCTTAAAATTGTGCCCCCTTGTTCTTGCACATCTTTTTTTCTGAAATATGCTATCCTCTTGGACTTTGTTGATTCCCTTGAGGTATTTGAAGGTTTCTATCATGTCCCCCCTCTCCCTCCTTTCCTCAAGGGTATACATATTAAGCTCTTTTAGTCTCTCTTCATATGGCTTCTGACGCAGACCCTGCACCATTTTGGTTACCCTCCTCTGGACAGCCTCCATCCTGTCTATGTCCTTGCAGAGATGGGGGTCTCCAGAACTGCATGCAGTACTCTAGATGGGGTCTCACCAACTGTCTGTATAGAGGGACAACAACTTCCTGCTTTCTACTGGGAAGCCTCTCCCTATGCATCCCAGAATCCCCCCAGCCCTCCTTACTGCCTTCTCACATTGCTTGCCTACCTTAAGGTCATCTGATATGAGTACCCCCAGGTCCCTTTCCATTTTTGTTCTTGTTAGTACTTCCATTGTGTACTCTTCCCCTGGGTTTTTGTTTCCCAGGTGCATTACTTTGCACTTCATTGCATTGAAACTAAGCCGCCATACTCTTGACCATTGCTCCAACTTTGTCAAGTCCCTTTTCATCCTTTTCACCCCTCCTTGTGTATCAACCCTTTTGAAGATCTTTGTGCTGTCTGCAAAGAGGCATACTTTTCCTTCTAGCCCTTCTGCAATGGATTCTGCCTCCAGGAACTCCTCCAAATTTTGGAATACCATTAAGGACATGTCAATTGATGGTTCCAGCTGCAACAACTCGGAAACCATTGCCAACACCTCTCTGATCTGTCTGATTTCACCTCGACATTCCCCAATGGTGGTGGTGTCAACGGCGATCAGCCCACAGCACCATCGCCACCCCGTCCGCCCTTTCATTTCAGGGCGGTGGCAGTGCAAGAGGTGCGGACACTGCTCTCGGGACTCTCCCCCTTCTCAAATGCTGGCCAAGATGGATTGGAACCAAAGCTACTCAGCCTTGGTGCCCCCTGGCTTGCCCCTCTGGTGGCACACATCTTCAATGTGTCCCTGTCAACTGGTGTTATCCCAGACATATGGAAGATCATCAGGGTGGTCCCAATCCTTAAACAGGGGAACCCAAAACTGATAGAGAACTATTGCCCCATATCCATCCTATCCGCGGCTAGCAAACTCCTGGAGAAAGTTGTGGCAGGGCAACTCACAGAGTACTTACATTCACATGATATACTGTCTTCTGTACAGCATGAATTCAGGAAGGGGCATGGCACATCTTCAGCCCTTGTCACTGTCTCATCTTGGATTAGGGAGGCCATGGACCAAGGCAAACTCTCGGGGGCTATCTTTATAGACCTCTCTAAGGCCTTCGACTTGGTTGATCATGCCATGCTATCAACTCAGCTAAGATCAATTGGCCTATCCCCTGCTGCTCTCAGTTGGTTCTCCAACTATCTACAAGGTAGAATGCAGCGGGTTAAATATGGCAAAGAGCTCTCGGACTCCATCCCAGTAACAATGGGGGTCCCTCAAGGCTCCGTCCTTGGACCCCTGCTCTTCTCCACTTTTGTTAATAATCTCCCCGCAGCCGCTGCTCACTGCAAACCAATCCTCTATGCAGATGATCTGGTCATCCTGTCTCACTCCTCAGAGATGGGGGTCATTAACAGCCACCTGAGTGATGACCTAAGTAATATTCAGACATGGATCTTGACCCATAAGCTGGTCCTTAATCTAAAAAAAAACCAGGCCATGCTCTTTGGGTCCCTGGCTAAGATTAAGGCCTCCCCTGTGCCGTTCTGTGTTTCTGGTAATGGTGGCATCCCGATCCCAATCACGGACAACTTCAAGTACCTTGGGGTAACGTTGGACCCGCAGCTTGACCTTGGCCGCCATATCCAGAATACATGCAAAACTGCCAACTGTAAACTGGGTCTGGCCTATAGAGTAAAAAATAACCTCACTTCGGCTGCACGTATTGCTCTTGCCAGAGGTGTGCTTCTCCCCTCGCTATGTTATGGGCTCCTTCTGTTTGCCCGCACCACCAAAGCCCATCTCTCTAGGTGGTTGACTGCTTACAACAATGTCTGCCACTTCACTCTGGTGGCCCCCTGGCTCACTCACCATTGTGATCTCTATAGCAAGCTAAACTGGCTCTCTCCCTCAAAGCACATTGACTTTGTCCTTGAGTGCTTCACAGGAAAGGTCCTTAGCACTGGCACCCCCCCCCCCCAGGGGTGGCGAGTTTGCTTGCCCTGACTGTTCCCTCTTCCTACCACCTTGGGTCTCAGGGGTCTGCCACACTCAAGGTACCTGTGACTCAGACTCAAATGGGTGGAAGGGATTTTGCAGCGTGTGCCCCCAAACTACGGAACACCTTCCCCGGCCAGGTCCGTGTTGCCCCGTCACAGGGCTGCCTGCGTTCCTCCCTATGGAACCATATCAAACTCTCATCAGCCTGTGGTTGCCTAAAACCCCTGTGGCATAATTATGCACTCAGCCCTTATGCATAACAGTGGCCCTTATGTTGATAGTTAATGTACCTGCTGGCTCTCAATCCGTGCCTTTGTACTGCTCCTAATTGGCACATACCTTACTCTGTTGTGTTTATGCTAACAAAAATATGCCTCACAAGACCTGTACTTTGTGTACTCTGCATTATGTTGTTCTCACGTGACTTGTAAGCTTTTCCTAATTATGTACCATGTTGTCCTGTGGACTTGTAAGCTTTTCCTAATTATGTACCATGTTGTCCTAAGTATGTAAGTATGTAATTTCCTGTAATCTCCCGGGTCGTACCTGAAAATAGGCAATTGTCTTGTCTAGTGTACTTACCTGGTTAACAAAAGCTAAATAAATAAATGTCTGGTCACACCCCAGTCAACTCCTTGCTGACTAAGATCATTGCTGGCAATGTCACTATCTGTGACAAAATGGAAATCCTAGACGCTTTCAACAATCACTTTGCCACTGCGGGCCTTGCTTTTGACAACTCACCCACAAATTCCTTACACTCCCAACTGGCTCCTCACAGCTCAGAACCCCCTTCTTCCAACAGTTTTCTCCTTCCAGCATACTTCCGTGAAGGAGGCTGAAGAACTTCTATTAAAGCTGGATGATAGGAAAAGTGCAGGCGCCAAATCTCTGGACCTTACTTTTTAAAAGTTGCCTTCCACGTCCTGTCTGCAACTATTACCCACTTTTTCAATCTTTCTGTTTCCCACAGTACACTCCCATCATTATGGAAAACAGCCCATGTCATTCCTTTGTTCAAATCTGGGGACTCTTGTGACGTAAACAATTACAGACCAATTTCGTTACTACCTACGCTGTCCAGATTACTGGAAAACATTGTAAACAAGCAATTGAAAACATATGTAGACTCCATGAACCTTCTACATCCTATGCAATCAGGCTTTACAGCACAGCACCATCACGGCCCTAGCTAAAGTCACCAATGACTGGCTCCGTGACCTGGAAAATAAGAACTTTGTCTGTGCCATGTTTCTAGACCTGAGCAAAGCTTTCCACACTGTCGACCATGACCTGCTCCTCTCCTCCCTCAAAGCCCTAGGACTGGACTCACTGTCCCTTCACTGGTTTGCTGATTACCTCTCTGACCGGTGGCAGCAAGTTAAATCAGATGGTGACCTATCCCCCCCTTAAACCTTTGCTAAGAGGGGTCCCCCAGGGTTCGATCCTGGGTCCATTACTGTTTGTGATTTACATGAACAACATTGACATGAACATAACCAAGGCCAGGATTCATCTCTTTGCAGATGATACTGTCCTCTACCTTAGTCGCTCTTCACCCGAAACAGCCTGCAAAGACTTACAATCGGAGTTCAACATTCTCTAGAGCCAACTCCTTAAGAAAAAACTGTTATTAAACGCTGAGAAGACTAAGGTTATGCTGTTCTCTCCCTTTCTACTGGATATAAACCCAGCCACTGCCGGCACTGTCCCACAGATCAACACAATTCTGGGTGAAAACCTAGAATTCGTTAGCCAGTTCAAGTACCTAAGGGTCTGGCTCGATAACAAACTCTCCTTTACGGTCCACATCAAAGACCTCCTAAAGAAATTAAGACAAAGGCTTGGTCTTTTTTATAGGATTAACAACTACCTCACCAACAATGCCAAACAACGGCTGGTTCAAACCGTTTTTCTCTCCCTGGTCGACTATACTGACTTCCTTTATAGCAACTGCCCAGCATCACACCTTGCTAAACTGGATACATGGTACCACAGGGCATTGAGATTTATCACTGGCCTTCCTCATGCCACTCATCATTGTGATCTCCATACAGCCATGGGGTGGTCCTACCTCCACTTCAGGAGAAAAATAAATGCCTTAATCTGGACAGTCAAAGCCATCATCAAGAAACTTCCCCCTTACATCTCCGATTGTCTCCCGCTCTGCGAACCCGGAACCTATGCACTAAGAAGCTCATCTTTTATTTACATGAAGGTACCCAGGTTGAAAACACGGCTGGGGAGAATGGCCATAAGTTTTGAGCTACCATCCCTATGGAATACAGTACAAAAAACTCTGAAGCTTAGCTACCCGATCAGCTTATCCTCGTTCAAGACCCTTTACGGCTCTTTAGTTAAAGAATTCTGCAAATGTTTTCACCTCCACTAAATAACCTACATGTTGGTTGACCATGGTATTCGCCACCATCTATGCTATGCTCTATGCTCCCTGTATTCCCGGCCCTGAGCCTCCCCCCCACGCTTGTCCTTTCTTGTTGGAATCTCTACCACCCACCTTGCGGCCTTGCCACCTCTTCTCCCCATACCTCCTGCCCGCCGGCCCTCCAGTGGGCAGGCTTGACAGCCATATATGTCTCCCCTCAGTCCTCGGTATGGACTTATCCTCCCTGTATCTGGGGTGGTACCTCAGCCAATCCAGCCTGAATACACTTATTTACTTATGTCCCATTCATTAATCGTAGTTTTGTGCCTATGTGTCACTTATATCGTCTTTAGTTATATTTATTTTCTATATTGTTAGAGTGTACTGATTTTAATTGTACGACTGTATCAGGTCCATCTTGCAAATGAGCTTGCTCAACGGTGTTCACCTGAATAAATAAAGATTTGATTGACTGATTGATTGATTGATTGAATGTCACCCATAAAGACATTAAAGAGTACTGGTCCCAGTACTGAATCCTGTGATACCCCACCGGTAACTCCTCTTTCTCCAGAGTGTGCTCCGTCTACTATTACTCTCTGCGTCCTGTTGTCCAGCCAATTTTTTACCCAGGCAACCACCCTGGGACCCACTCTCAGGCTGGCTAACTTGTTTATTAATCCTTTGTGTGGTACTGTGTCAAATGTCTTGCTAAAGTCTAAGTAGGCCATATCTACAGCCCCTCCCTGGTCTACTACTTTGGTCACCCAGTCAAAGAAATAAATTAGATTCGTCTGACATTACCTTCCTGCTGTGAATCCATGCTGCCTCGTGTCCTGTGCCCTGCTGGCCTCTAGGTACTCAACAATTCTTTCTTTCAGAAGTGATTCCATCATTTTCCCTACCACTGAGGTCAGACTAACAGGTTTGTAGTTTTCTGCCTCTGCCTTGCTCCCACTCTTGTGAAGGAGGATCAAATCTGCCTTCCTCCAGTCCTCAGGTACTTTGTGAACACTCTGAGTGCTGAGGATAGGCCAAAGGGAATGGCTGTGAACTGGTACTGAATCTGAGGAATTTTCTGTTGCTAGGCTTGACTGGTATGTGAAAATAAGTGTAACCCCCCCTACAAATATGGGTCCCTGTAAATGTCTGCCTGGGCTTACCTGCCTCTCCATGGCCCTGTATCCACCTGCTCTTCTCGGGCATCTCCCAATTGACCCAGCAATTTTTTTTTGTGTCCCCAGGTCTTGTCCTGCCCCTCTGTGCCCTGCCATGCAATCCAAGTCCCTAATCCAGCCCTGCGGGGCTCAAAAACCGAACTGCTATCCATGCTATGTTATCTGCCTGCAGGGATTATGAGGCATGACCGGTGTTTTCATCTTTAACTGCTCAATTTGCAGTTGTTCAGGGGAGTGTTCCATTGGTCCTGGGATCCCCATCACCTAAGTGGGACCCAGTGACCACGGACAGGCTGCTGAGAGGCCACTCCCGTAAAAATTAGAGGAGTTGTGCAAGGTGTTAGATCAGGGCTCATTTGCATATGCATGAGCTGGAGCCCCGATTCTTTTAAATATTCATCAGTGCCTAGCTGCCTTCAGGGCAGCTGTTCACAGCTGAGGCTGAGAAAAGAAAAAGAAATGTTTTAAAAAATGTTGTAACTGCTGCATGTATGTGGGGGGATTGTTTAAAAAGGGGGAAGTGTTAAATTAAATAAATGCTTTTCTTGCTTTGCTCCTGGCTTCACCAGACCATTTTGGGACTCAAAGTGTCAGCCTGTCTGCTGCTGCAAATTCAGGGCTCACTTAACATGGGCAGCAGCGATAGGAAAATGGACTGAGAAAAATCCTTCCTCTGTGCAGCGACAGCAAATATTCAACCTGGGCTACAGAACTGTGGGGCATTGCTGCAAATATCTTTCTATCTCTGGCTGCACCAGAACTTTATTCAGGACTGTACTAACTCTGCTAAGGGACTGTAACATTAAGCAGCCATTGCAAGCAGCCACAGCCAATTGGAAGCCAGCAAAACCAAAGCCAGGACTTGTGGGACTTTCACAAAAGCTCATGGGTTAATGTCAAGTGCTCATGGGGACTTACAGGGACCTAATTCTAGACGCCAAAACACCAGACCAACAGTGCATTGAGTAAGGTTCATGCATTATTCATTTCCGTGATTGACAGGTCCTTCAGTCAATCGGAGGCCAATCACCCCATCTCTACAGCCAATCAGGAGCATTGGGAAAGCCCTAGAAGAGACAGTGTTTGCCAGCATCTTGCCAGATTCCAGCCTGCAGAGTCAAGCAGGACCCGGGGACCAAGGCACCTGTCATGCTGCCAAGCCTGGAGTTCCAGTTGATCCTCACCAGATTGGAGAGGGTTTGCATCTTTATTAAGTAATGTTAAAGTAATTTAGTTTTGTTTCACCTGCTAGCCTGGAGGTTGCCATATTTGTCTTCCAGGTGCAAGCCCTCCCTCCCACATCTGGGAAAGATGTGGACAGAAGACCAGATGTCACCAAGCAGCGGTGAGAGCGTTGACCAGAACCTCAGTCATGAGGGGACTGAAGATGCCAGGATGCCTTCTATAGCAGATGACCACCCGTGGAGGACCTGCCTGAGTACCCTTGTACCCCCCGGTAGAAGGAAAAATATCTTGCAATTTAACTTATGGGTCTGTCAGCCCTTGCAGTTGTTTATAGAAACATAGAAGTTGATGGCAGATAAAGACCGCAAGGCCCATCTAGTCTGCCCATTTTTTTTCTACCTTTGAATGTGCCACAGGCCTTTACTCTGTCAATGGACTATCTATTAATATTCATCTGTATTGCTCCCTTATGCCTATCCCATGCCTGTTTGAAGCCCTGCACTGTATTCATATCCACCACTTCCTGAGGTAGGCCGTTCCATGCATCCACCACCCTTTCTGTGAAAAAGAACTTCCTCACATTACCCCTTAATTGGCCTCCCTATAATCTCATGCTGTGTCCTCTTGCCCTGCTATTTTTCTTATATTGAAACATGTTAGACTCTTTCAGCTTGTTAATGCCCTTAAGGTGTTTGAATGTTTCGATCATATCACCTCACTCCCTCCTTTGCTCTAGGGTATATATATTGAGCTCCATTAATCTGTCCTCATATGTTTTCTGATGCAGTCCCTGCACCATTTTGGTTGCCCTTCTCTGGACTGCCTCCATTTTGTTAATGTCCTTGTGAAGGTGCGGCCTCCAGTACTGCACGCAGCACTCTAGATGTGGCCTAACCAGTGTCTTGTAAAGAGGGATTATTACCTCCCTTTACGACTTGTGATGCCCCTACTAATACACCCCAACATCCTCCTAGCCTTACCTACTGCTTTAGTGGTCTGCTTGGATGATTTCAGGTCATCTGTGATGATGATGCCCAAGTCTCTTTTTTCCCTTGTGATTGCCAGCAACTCACCTCCCAACTTATAGGTGGCTTCAGGGTTTCTCTTCCCTATATGCATGATCTTGCACTTCATTGCGTTAAACCCCAGTTGCCACTCTTCCGACCATTTGCCAGTTTATCCAGAACTCTTCTCATTCTGCCCACCCCATCTGGATCATCTACTGTGTTGCAGATCTTGGTGTCATCTGCAAACAGACAAATCTTACCCTCCAGTCCATCTGCAATGTCACTGATGAAGATATTGAAGAGGACTGGCCCCAGGACTGATCCCTGAGGTACCCCACTTGTGACTTGCATCTCTTCTGACTGTATACCGTTTACCACCACTCTCTGTTTTCTGCATGCCATGCCAACCAGTTTGCCACCCAGTTGACTAACTTCTGACCCACTCCAAGCCTACCCATCTTATTACTCAATCTTCTATGTGGAACAGTAGCAAAAGCTTTGCTGAATTCAAGGTAGGCGACATCAACTGCACCCCCTTGGTCCACCACTCTGGTTACCCAGTCAAAGAAATCTATGAGATTAGTTTGACAGGACCTTCCTGTTGTAAACCCATGCTGTCTTGGATCCTGTGCTCCTATGGATTCCAGGTGTTGCACTGTCCTTTCCTTAAGGAGTGCCTCCATAATCTTGCCTACTACTGAGGTAAGACTGACTGGTCTGTAGTTCCCAGCCTCCACCCTGCTACCACTCTTGTGGAGCGGGATCACATGAGCCCTTCTCCAGTTTTCTGGGACCTCTCCTGTGCTGTTCTGTGCCAAGGAAGAGAAAAATAAGTAACCTTGGGGCGACATGCCCTCTATCTTCTGGAGTGAGAGAGACTGTAAAAGTAATTAGTCTGTGCCGCTTTGCCCGCCTAAGACTGTTTCGTCTAGAAGTTGTTCTGTTGTACCTTGCCTGCTGCCCAGCTGGCCCAGTGCAGGTGTATTAGAGACTGTATTGTGCAAATTGCAGCTGTTGCTGGGCATACCCAAGAGAGCCCAGGACAGTTTACAACTCTGAATCATATAAATGTGCTGATATCTATCTGTACCCTCTATTGGTCAAGACTGCCCTGTTGGAGCTGCCAGCCATGGTTGCGTTGCCACTTCAAAGGACATGAGGCCTAGAGTTTGTTGTGACTGATGTTTAACACTAGGAAATGACATATTTCCACCTTGCCAAATTATGTCTAAGGGTAAAGATGCTTGAGAAAAGTATTGGTATATGAATGTACTGGATGTGATTACAATTTACATTGTGCTGAATGTTCAGGATGGGCGAAT
Organism: Neoceratodus forsteri; assembly: GCA_016271365.2. NCBI lineage: Eukaryota > Metazoa > Chordata > Ceratodontiformes > Ceratodontidae > Neoceratodus > Neoceratodus forsteri. The sequence continues at coordinate 1,099,407,746 of CM057456.1, read as the reverse complement.
CTAAGATCTAGCCAAGGTAACCTGAATCAGTTGCTTTTTTTGAAATGTTCAGCTCTGTGACAAGTAGGGCAATCCCTGCTACTCTGCCAAACACAGGACAATCCCTGCACCCTCAAGAAATTCAGCAGTCATTGTTGTGTGTTGTTTCCAAGTTTGACCCTTCCTTCTAATCAAAGCTGGCCAACTCGATGAGCTGCAACATCCACCAGGACTACAACATCCAGGACTTTGGCATCTGGGTACCCAGTGTATAGTGTGAGATTGCGGGGTTTCATCTGTATCTGGGACTGGTACCAGTAGTGGGGAAAATGGTATGTGTAACAACTGATTTTAGTCAGCAGCTTAGATAGCCAGGGCTCTGGGTATCATGTTTGGTTGGTTGCACTGTAATTGCCTTTTCTGTAATCTAGTAGCCACCCAGATGGAGGGTTCACCAGCACAAGCCAAAATCTTGTACATTTGTAAATAGCAATCATCATAACCTATATTCCTCCTGTTTCCCTACCCTAACTCCTATGTCCCCCAAAATAAATCTTGTTATTACTGTTTTTGAAAATCATTGTGGTGAGCATATTATTAGAGAGAGTCTTTAATTGAAAAATGTCTGAAATAGGTGAAATGTCTATTGGGTCATGTTTAGGGGTGACAAATGGTATTAGTGGGTGGTATAACATCTCAGGGGGTTATACCAGGTAACAGCTAGCCCACGTAACGTATACCCTGAGTGGAGGCACTGTGCAAATGTTTAGACTTGATATAAGTTAGCGAACCCAAACCCCTCAGCCTAGCTCGTAGGTAGTAAGAAGGGGTGTAACACTAGGAGTAGTACCACCTAGGGGTTACATAAGCATCTTTCCGATCCAGTGCCCCAGTCTCCTTCTTGCAGTGATGGAATCACTGAGCCCAGTGTTGCCATCTTGAACTTTTCTTTCTTTAAGTGTTTGTTCAGATACCTCAGCTATAAAATGGGTCGCCACTCCCCATTTTTCTTGTGGGTCAGGAAGTATCTTGAGTAAAGTCCCTATACCCACTGTGAGGGAGGTATTTTCTCCACTGCATTTGCTCGGAGCAATTATTTCACCTCCATTTCCAACAGGATGTTGGGGTGTGAGGAGGGAACCCTTTGTGGTTCTGCAGTCTTGACATTTTTTGAATTGCAGGGAAAAACCTCGACTCACTATTTCCAGGACTCACTTGTCTGTGTTTTTTTTTTGTCCATTCCTGAAAATAGTGAGTCAGCATTCCCCCCCAGTAATTGATGTGCGACCTGTGCAGACTTTACAGGGCTTTTGCTTAGCCTTTGCTTTGGGGGCTGGTTGTGCAACTGCATGCTTGCTGCCCCTTCTACCCCTACCTCTAAAGTAACCCCTCTGTGGAGGAAAGTCATCTGAGATGTAGGCACGGGGAAAGTATCCCCTACATCTACCTCCCCTTCCATAAGGCCTATAGGAAGTGGAGGCCTTTCCCTTCTCTGTGTTGGTCTCGTAGGTGGTCTTGTATTTGTCCACCGTCTTTATGTAAGCCTCTGTCCTGTCACCAAACAGTGAATTTCCCTCATAGGGAAAATCTATTGCCTTTGTTTGGATGTCCTTTGACAGGTTGGTAGTTCTAATCCAGGCAATTCTTCTGTAGGACACTGCGTGGGCCATGACCCTGGACACAGTGTTGTTTGTGTCCACCACCATGTGGAACTGGTACTTTGTGGCATCTATGGCTGACCTTGCTGTGTCAGTCATAGCTTGTGCCAAGTCACCAGTAGCCTTCTCGCTCAGTGTCAATATGGAGTTCCAAAGGGCTTTCTGGTACTGAGCTGTGTAGGCCAAGTATGCTGCCTGCTTGTGGAGCAGAGAAGCTGAAGTATAAGCTTTCTTGCTCATACTGCCCAATTTCCTGGAATCTTTCTCAGGATGCTGGATGGAAAAGGGCACCTTGGCCATGTCACAGGCAGCCGTCTGGCCTGCTCCCTCATGATCAGGGTGAGAATACAGGTATTCAGATCCCTGTTTATCCACCTGATAATTTTCGACAATTTTCTTATCTATGCCAGCAGCTGAGGTGGGTGCTGACATGATTTTACAGGTGGCCTTCTGAAGGAATTTATGGACAGGCAGCAGCAACATCTTTGTAGGAGTTAAGCCCATTATATCCATCAATCCCATCTCATCCTCATCTTCCTCAGTTTCCTCTGAGGTGACGCTGACGATTTTTACCATATGCCTCACAAATGTATAGTGCAAGATATAGGCATCGGAGGGTCTAGGAGGGGAGCCAAATTCTTGTTCTGAAGAACCATCTGGTTCTGAGGGTTCTCCTTCCTCCTTCTTCTCATAGTATATTTCAACCTTCTCTTCCACAGGCATGAGGAATGGAACCATAGCCTGGGGAGAAGTGATAGGCATAAGCATGAAATTCCCCATAGCCAAAAAATGCCTAGAGGAATTGCTGTGTTCTAGTCTTGTCCTCTAGTGAGGGCATTTGTTTTGTGTCCACTGGTGGCTTCTTTCCTTTTTCAGGAGGAGGGACAGCAGCAACATGTTTTTCTTTTTCTTTTTTCTTGACAGGCACCATCTCTAGTATCTGCTTTAAGGCTGTTTTATTTTTGTTGTATTCAGGGTTCCCTCTACCAGACACCATGATTTCTGAACCATCTCTTGTAGCTTTTTCTTTCTTTTCTGTCCTGTTTGCAAGGGACTGCTGCTTGCTTAGAGGGGCTTGACCACATTTGAGCCTTCAGATTCCCTGTAGTCAAACTGAGAGAATCCATAAGGTCTTCTAACATTGTAGCCCATTTATTTTGCATTTTAGGACAAAACTTAAAGGATATCTAAACCATCCTTTTAGCATGTGCACTGTTTTGCAAACCCTCCCATCTGGGAGCCAAAGTAAAAGGCAGCGACCAACTCAGAAGCATTATTTGCACACCCCTATAGTCTTTATATAGAGATCATGCTACTGCCTCTCTTCATTGATGTCATTGTGTTGCACATCCACAGCCATCTTATGGTCCCAGCAGAGCGCAAGTTTTAAAAGATTTCAGTTCTGTCGAACATTTAAAGATGACAAAACCAGGGAAAATATCAACAATTAAGGTAATTAGGATTATCAATTGGCAGATTAGCATGTGCACTACAAACACACAAGAGGGTTTGCAAAACAATGCACATGCGAAAAAGATGGTTTATATATCCTTTAATACAGAGCTCACAACTGACAAAATCATGATCTGGACCCAGGCACCTTAAAGAGGACAGGAAACTATTTCTAATTGGCAGATGTTCATGATGTTCACATTTACACAAACAATATTCATATCCCTTGATGGTTCAAATGTAACTGTACCTGATTAAAAAGTGATGCGAAAAGCTGTATTTTGCATTGTTTTGCTTTAGTGGACAGGATTCTATTACAGTTCTCTTCATGGAACCAGTAATCTGGAGTCTTAACTATGTTACCAGTTGTGTACAGAACTCTAAGCATGGTTCTGATAGGTCAACAGCTCATTCACAGAATTCTGTACACAAATCGTGATATAGTAAAAATTCTGAATTACTGGTTCTGTGAAGGGAACTGTGAGGAATCTTGTCAATGAAATGAAAAATGTAAATTACGTACCTACCGTAATTCTTGATCTTCTTGGACGAAGTCTCCACCACTCATTCACACTGATGAGACATACGCCGGAGGTGCTAGCACCCAGCAGAAGCCAAAATTTTTCAGAAGAGCCGGTGCCGAGGTAGGAGCCACGAGGAAGCGGCACCGCGAGCTAGGCTCGTGCTGTATAGACTACCTTAGCGTCAACCCCCCAACCGCCTCAGTACATTTTTTTCCAAGGAGGTGCAACGTAAACTAAATCAGTAAAAACTAACCTATGTTGGACATAAGATAGTCTGAATGACCCATGTAAGAAGAGTCAACACAACAGTCTTCACAGCCCAGGCATTGAGGGAGTGAAGACCAAGACACAGATAAGTGAGCTCGGGGGATGGTGGGTGGGCGTGTGAATGAGTGGTGGAGACTTCGTCCAAGAAGATCAAGAATTACGGTAGGTACATAATTTACATATCTTCCTGGACATAAAGTCTCCACCACTCATTCACACCGAAGGGAGAGTATCGAGCTAAATAATCCCCTGAGACAAGAGGCAGGAGAGAAGGAGGAGCTCACTTTAGGACAGAAGTCCATTAAGGATTGTCCTGCCAAAAGACTGATGCTGTCTGGCATGGACATCCAAGGTGTAGTGCTTGATGAAAGTGTGCATGGAGCTCCAGGTGGCCACACTGCAAATGTCTATAATGGGGACGTTACAGAGTTCTGTCAGAGAGGCCACGACTGCGCTGGTAGAATGAGCGTATACTTTGCCTTCTAGCTTGATCTGTAAAATGGAGTAGCAGTGGCGAAGGCAAGCTACTATCCATGCAGAAATACACTGGATGGCTACAGGCTGGCCCAGTCGGGCCATGCTAAAGGAGACAAACAGTTGCTTAGACTTGTGGATTTCCTTTGTCCTGTCTAAGTAGAACCGTAAGGCTCTCTTCACATCCAAAGAATGCAGGATATGCTCTCCCTTATTCTGAAAGTTCGCAAAATAAGTAGGAAGGACCAATGGCTGGTTCAGATGAAATTCTGAGACAACCTTGAGGAGAAATTTAGGGTGGGTTCTGAGAACCACCTTGTTTTTGCGAAATGCCGAATACGGAGGGTCCGTGACCAAAGCATGTATTTCCGACACTCTGCAGGCGGAAGTGATGGCCACAAGAAAGGCCATCTTCCAAGTCAGAAATTTAAGGTCACACATAGCCAAGGGCTTGAAAGGTTTATGGGTGAGCATGTCTAATACAAGGTTAATGTCCCAGGCTGCTACAGGTTGTCTGACCGGTGGCCTGGTATGTAGAATGCCCTTAAGAAATCTCTTGACTACAGGAAGTTAAGCCAGGGACATGGCGTGTACAGGCTCATGGTAAGCTGAAATCACGCAAAGGTGAATCTTGATGGTGGAATACTGGAGACTTGTGTTCGACAGGTCTAGAAGATACTCCAGCACCTTGCTAGGTGGGCAGGAAAAGGTGTTCCAAGAGGATTTTGCACTCCAGATGGAGAAACGTTTCCATTTAGCCATGTAGGTCTGCCGAGTAGCCGGCTTGTGTGCCGTGAAGAGGATATCAGAAACCCTGTGGGATATGTTAAACCTGTTCACCTCTATCTCCTCAGGAGCCAGGCATGGAGGTGAAGAGATTTCAGTTTGGGATGGACTACTGGACCCTGGGTCAGCAGGTTCGTCTGAAGTGGAAGTGGTTTCGGTGATGTTTCTGACAATCTGTTGATCAGTGGAAACCAGATCTGATGAGGCCAGAACGGGGTGATGAGAATTATTCATCCCCCCGTGCCTCTAGTTTGAGCAGCACCCTCTGAACTAAGGGAAGAGGTGGAACTGTGTACAGAAAGTGTTTTGTCCACTGCAATCTGAATGCATCCTGACAAAAAATGCCAGGTCCTGGATTTCTGGAGCAGAAGAGAGGCAGTTTTGTGTTGAATGGGGATGCAAAAAGGTCCAGGTCTGGAATACCCCACTCGTCGAAGAGTAATTGTATGAAGATTGTGTCCAGGGACCACTCGTGAGGATCTGCCTCTGTTCTGCTCAGACGGTCTGCCAAGTCATTTTGAACTCCTGGCAGGTAAATCACTTGGATCAGGGCGTTGTGCTCCAGGCACCATTCCCAAACTCTCATCGCTTTCCTGCACAACGGGTAAGAGTGTGTTCCACCCTGCTTGTTGATGTAGTACATCACAGCTTTGTTGTCCATTTGAAGGAGAATGATCTTGTGAGCAAGTATGTCTTTCAGAGTCCGAACAGCATGAAGGACGGCTCTCATTTCCAGAACATTTATGTGAAGCTGAGATTCATCCTGACTCCAATGACCTTGCGTGTAAAGACCCTCGCAATGAGCTCCCCATCCCAACAAGGATGCATCCGTGGTGATGGAGATTTGGGGATCTGGAGGGGTGAAGTGATAGCCTACCCAAAGGTTGTTCTCTTGAGACCACCAGGTGAGTGACCGTCTCAACAGTTCCATCACCCGTATGTGAAAGGACTGAAGGTGTGTGGTTGGTAACCACTGAGCGCTGAGCATCCACTGGGTAGGTCTCATGTGAAGCTGAGCCAGAGGAACAGTAAACACTGAGGCTGCTATGAGACCCAGCATCTGCTGCATAGAGAGAGCCCGAACTGAGCTGTGTTCTCTGATTGAGTGGGTCATCAGAAGGATGTCGCTCCTTCTGTCTTCCAGAAGGCAGGCTTTCGCACTGGAAGTATCCAGAAGGACTCCTATGAAAAGGAGCTTCTGGGGGGGGCTGTAGCTGTGACTTCCCCAAGTTTAGCAAAACTCCCATGGATGTGAGGAAACTTGAAGTCGTGGATTCAGCTTTCAGAGTCTGTTGTCTGGAGGGGCTGGCAAGAAGTCCAGATACAGAAATACTTGAATCCCAAGTTTTCTTCAGGTGCACCACGAGAACTGCAAAGCACTTTGTAAAAACTTGAGGTGCCGAGCATAGCCCAAAGGGCAAGACTCGGAATTGGTAGTGTTGACCCAATGCCACAAATCTGAGGTATTTGTTGTAATTTGGGTGCACAAGAATGTGTTGATAGGCGTCCTGCATGTCCAGGGAGGCTAGCCAATCATGCTGATGAATCAGAGGTAGCAGAGTGCCAAATAAAATCATCTTGAACTTTTCCTTGTAAAGGAACTTGATCAACTTTATGAGGTTGAGAATAGGGCACATACCGCCTGTTTTCTTTGGAACCAGAAAGTAATGGGAGTAGAAACCTGTTTTTCTGTTCCAGTGGAACTACCTCTACTGCCCTGTTGTTCATAAGGCCTTGGATTTCAGAAGCAAGAAGGTCTGACTGAGAGACAGACAGCTTCGGCTGTTGTTAGGGCGGATGATTCAGAGGGGTTTCTGACAGGTTTAGAGAGTACCCCTCGTGGATAATCCTGAGCACCCATTTGTCTGAAGTGATCGATTTCCACTGGTCAAAGAACAGTGTCAGACATCCTCCTATTGCCAAGGAAGGGTCCCCCTCAGACAGCTGAGGTGGGACCTGGGCCGGAATCTCAGAGGGTGGCACTGGAGGCTTTAGGGCCCTGTGCCTTCTGCTGCATTTTCTTTTGCAGCTGAGGAATTTGTTTTCTGTTAAAGCCTCCTCTGCCCTTACCACAAAAGGACTGATGGTTTGGAAACTGACTCCTTCTCCCACCCCTTTGAGGAGCTGTGGGAAGGGGTCTAGCCGTTTTAATGGCCGACCTAGTTTTCTGAGTGGCCTCTAATGCTTGCTCAGCCTGGGGGCCAAACAGATACACACCATCAAAAGGTAAGGCCATAACTCTTTGTTGGGCATCATCGGTGAAACCCGAGGTGCATAACCAAGAGTGGCGACGGGTACAGATACCAGCCGCTGCTGCCTGGAGGCAGTGTCAAAAGCATCCATAGCAGCCTTAATCTGCTGATTATTGGATTCAATGCCTCTAGTGATGGTTTGGAAGAGCTCTGAATTAACCTCTGAGTCAGGAAGAGCTTCTACCATAGTCTTGAGCGAATGCCAGAGTGTATACTCATACTGAGAGAAATAGCCCTGGTAACTAGCAATGCACATGCATAAGGTGGAAGCAGCAAAGTCTCGCTTACCCAAGGTGTCGATCTTACGAGATTCTTTGTTAATGGGACATGCTGTTGATTCTTGTGGAATAACAGCCTTGTCATTCTCTGCAGGACCACGAGGGCATCAGCAAAGGCTTGACAGGCCAGAATAAGTTGATCCTTAGGAGGGGCATATTTCCTATTTGTGAACTTGGCCACAGAAGGAATAAGCACCGGATTATCCCACATCATCTGTGAGACAGTCTCGAAAGAGGGCTGCACCGGAGGGGTTAGTTCCACAGGAATATCCGGAACGTGCAGATACTAAAGATGCAGCAATTTCCCAGGATCGATCTCCGAAGTCTGGAGAGAGAGAGAGTGGAATTTAAATTTCTGAGTAGAGACTTAAAGGAAAGGTCCTCGACCAAAGGCTCTGTAGAAAGGGGTTTATTCCCTGCCCCAAGGGTGGAGTCATCACCTCCGTCATCCCCCAATCGAAGATCAGGATCAGGTTCAACATCATCCCCTGCCAGGCTACAAGGGACTGAATAGACAGGAAAGTGATGAAAAGAATAGGGAGGAGGACCAGAGAGAATCGGCATCAAAAACCTCTGACCCCCAAGCGTCACTGCAAAAGCTCCTGGGGCCGCTCCGAGAGGCGGTGCCAAGAACACAGGCGGTGTTGGCATGGGAAATGGCACCGAGCATGGTGCTGATATAGGATGTGGCACTGAGCATGGCATTGCATGCAGCACCAGGGAAGCTGGCACCGAGCACGGCACCAATGCTGGGCAGCTGGCACCGAGCGCGATGCCGGGAAGGCTGGCACCACAGGCAGCAGTGCTGCAGTAGAAGTTTCCAACCTCCAAGAAGAAAGCAGAAGAAGTTCAGCAGGAGATAAAGGCACTAGTGTGGACCCCTGCACCGCAGCCATGTGAAGGGGATAGACATCAGGATGTGGTGTCAATGGCACCGAAGAAGGTGCCACGCAACTAGGGAGTCTCCACCACCCGGCCTGCCAGTCTGAGAGGTCTAAAGGCCCCGGCGACAGTCTAGCTGGTTCAGGAAGCCGGGACAACCTTTGCACCCACTGCTCCATTAGAGAGGCCCAATGGTGAAACTGCTCTCTGAAAGACTCTCCATCAGGTGGGGAGGGGCTCCAGAGTCAAGGATGCTGGGCATCAAGAACAGAAGCTGGAGAGTGGTCCCTATCCCCGATAACCAATGATTGACGTGCAGACGTACCAGAAGGCGACCTCGAGCGGTGCTGTTTCTTTTTCGACCAGCAGACTGAAGAAGAGCTCAAGATGGAGCGGTGCCGAGAATGAGACCACTTCTTTTTGTGTTTTTCAGCAGACCGCCCACCCCATGAGCACCGGACTGCCTGTAGTCAGACCCCCCTCTGTAGAGGGTGGCAGACCAGACTCGGCTTTTATGCTAAGTCTCCTTACCGTCACCTGCCTGACTCATAGTCAACTCCATCGATGGAGGGCTGAAGACTTCTACTGTGAATGTATTTAAATAAAATTAATTGTTTACTTTATTTCTTTCTAGAAAACAATAAACTATTATAAACTAAAACAAAACTGAAAACTAAGCTGCTGTCATATAGATGAAAAGTTTTGACCCCCAGTGGATGAGCGACGTCGTCACTGAAGCACACTCGATGGCAGGAAAAAAGGAACTGAGGCGGTCGGAGGGTCGTCGCCAAGGTAGTCTATACAGCACGAGCCTAGCTCATGGTGCCACTTCCTCGTGGTTCCTACCTTGGCGACAGCCCTTTTGAAAAATTTTGGCTCCTGCTGGGTTCTAGTACCTTTGGTGTAGATTCCATCAGTGTGAATGAGTGATGGAGACTTTATGTCCAGGAAGATCAATTGAAAAAACAGTTTTTCACATCAGTGTTTTCAGCTGCAGTAGACTATGGATAATTAGGCGGTATGATTTCATTTCTGCAAATAGGAACATTACTAACTGCTGCCAGTTAGCACACATTTCCTGTCCCCTTTAAACACAACCCATTGCAGTCTGCCTTAGCCAGGACTTGAGAACAAACTTTACATTTCTAAAGCCTGTAGGTCCAGTCTTCTTTTTGGGTCTGTGAATCATGCCAAACACTGACGACCCTGGGAAGATGTTAGCAGTCTGAACTAGAAAAAAACCCTATGCAGGTTAAAAAGGGCTTAGATTAGTAAAAAAAAAAACAGTGTGGTTCCCTTAATATTAAAACCACAACTGAAAAAACACCTAAACAGTGTATAAATAGTTTATATAACACAAATATCATCTCAGTTCCAAAGAAAGAGGAACCAAAAATAATTCAAGAGGCATCGCAATGTGGTTTCATTTAAAATAGCTGAAAGAGTCAAATTTAGAAAAATAAAGTGGTTCCCTAAGAGCAGGAACTGCTTTGTCAAACAGCCTTCTCCGGTTCCTGGGAACTGATGTGGAACCGGAGAAAAGTATAAAATTCTCAATATTATCACAGAAATACCCTAACTAATGCAGAGTTACTGAGAAAATAACTAAACACATTAAATATCTATAAACCAATCTGAAGTTAAAAAGATGACTTCGGGGCAACTGCTTTCATCAGGCAGAGGAGGCAGAGACATAAATCTGATGCTAGAGTGCAGGGGTGAGCATGACAACACGGCAAAGTTTGAATTTCATTATATGTTCCATAATTAGGATAACATTCTAAAAGCTCTGGGGCAGCTCCTTCCAGGGGAATGACTGCAGTTATTAAGCCTGAGGGATTCCTGTAGTCTGAATTCCTCCACTGTTTGGATGGAATCTTTAAACAGCTCTCCATCACTCCAAAATGGGCCACTGTTTCCCTTTAAGTTTGTTTGGGTCCTAGTGAGGGGGTGTAGTTGTCCACAAAATGAATGCCTGCCTCTTCCTGCCTGAAAAGGTGTTTTTTAGAACCTGCAATGTCCATAAGGGATCTTAAGATGACCTTGCCCCTTAGCCTTCTTAAGAAGGATACCACAGGAGATCTAAAGCATCCTCAGTGAGTTTCCATGAAAGGTTTCTTGGAAGAGCACATTGGTATCTGACTGAATGACCAAGATAGGCAGCCTGTCTAAAATCTAATGGTAGTTGCATCAGTCTTGCTATACCAGGGATTCATTATGTGAAACTCCCTATATGGGAGTCACAGATGGAGGAAAAAATTTTCTTTAACAGCAGCTGGGGCCAGACTTTCCAAGCTATAGCAGAAGATGTTTATCGCCTTCTCTGGTGGTTGCATATTTCTTTTCCATCCTATTATCCAGAACTTGGACTTGCCAAATCTCTCTCCATAACCTGTCGACAAACAGGAGCAAGGCAAAGTTCAGAGGAAGGTAAACTTTGCCTGTGAGGTCTTCCCCAGGATATCTAGAAACTGGATCTCCCCTCCTTGAATCCTGAGTAAAGACATCCATTAGACATCCTCTATGAAAAATCATAAAAGAAGGAATATTATTGGAAGGAGATATTTTGGGAGAACCTATAATATGATCTGCACCTGAAATATCAGTTGTTGTAGCCAGGATATCCTCTGAATCACAGAAGGCAAGTAACTTCTGTGTAAAGGAAGTAAGCAAAAATAGGAGAAAAAAAGAGACGCTAATGATTCTCAAACGGATGTGGCTGAAAGGTCAAGGACAAAAGAGCAGCATTCGGGAGGTATAAAGAGATGCAGAGGGGGGAGGACAGGGAAGTGTATCAGGAGAAGCAGAGGGAAGCAAGGAATACATTAAATGAGAACTGCACTGAATTCATAAGCCATTTTTCCCAACAGAAGCTGTTTTTTTTTTTTTATATATCGGTTCAAATTCTGTTATTGCTCTAGCTATCCATGGTTTTTAGTTATCCTAGTGGGTATTTCTGATTTATATGCTGCTGGCCAGAACCATTTCAGAATTATATGATGTAGTTTATGTCCCTGTTCTACTCTTCTGTTGTTGGCACAATGCATTCATGTTCTATTACAGAACTTGGAGGTTGTTTGGGACATAAACTACATCATACATTTCTAAAATGGTACAACAAGACTGTAAAACAGAAGCACCATACATGGAACAATGACGGAATTTTAACCAGTACTTAAAAATGGCTTCCATTGGGGAAAAATGACTTTCAGGTTCAGCACAGTTCTCCTTTAAGGAGTGCAAAGGCACAAACAGAGGAAAGAATAGCCCAAGGGGTAATTAAAGGGGACAAGACCTTTTTGTTAGGTACATAAATGAAAAGAAGAATATGGGGGAGGGGTTGTGAGGTTAAGAAGGGCAGGGGGACTGTGTAGATGGGGATCGGGAAAAAGCAGATATCTTGAACATATAGGACTGTGTATGAGAGCCCATACACAACAGTGTCATTCTTATACAGAGTGGTTTCCATAACAACGAGGACCTCGAGAGTGAAGCTTGAAAGGTCCCTGTGTCATCATGGAAACCACAAGGTATAAGAATAGCGATGTTGTGTATTTGGGCTCTCATATATTATTCTATATAATGTACGGTCCATAAAAGACACAATTGCTTGCTTTGAGATGTTAAAACAGTCAGTTTCTGCTGTCTGCCATGCAGCCTTCTGAGCCATCCACCCGCCAGTCAACACATGCGCGCAACGCTTCAATGGAAAACTGTCCAATGAACGGCGCTGCTGGGGACAGACAGACCCTATTAGATGGTGGTTGCAAGAGTTGGAAATTAATGGGGAAGAGTGGGACTGGTCCAAGATTTGGAATTTTGCAGGTAAGGCATTTTAGACCTCTAATCTCAGATTGATGCATTTTAAAACTCTGCATCACTTATACTTCACGCCTATACATATGAATAAAATGGGACTAAGAAAAGAGGATATATGTCATAAATGCAAAGAAGGGAAGGGATCTCTCTCCCACATGTTTTGGTTCTGTCCTAAAATACAGGGTTTATGGGGAGAGATGATAGATTAATAAAATTCCTATTATGCAAGGTAAAATGACTTTAAAATATTGTATTCAAGGACATTTTAACACACAAGAAGCTTGGTCACAAGAACAAAAATATTCTCTTATATTGATAGGAGGATCAGTTAGGAATGCAATATTTAAATATTGGATTGAGGAGTCAGTTCCTTCTTTCAGAGAATGTATATCTCAGTTTACTGAAAATCTTAGAACAGAGAAATTAGCGCTATCCCTAAATGGTCTCTCTCACAAGTTCATGGGGAGGTATGGGACAGTTGAACGATATATTAAAAATGCCTTTGTAACATAGTAAGAGTGTGACAGCCAATTTTATTTTTTTTAAGGATATAGGTATGTTGTAGTATTTATGAGGAGGCATAAAATGGATTGCTTGATTCTGTTGGTATATGAGTCTTTTCTAGTTAATATTTTCTTCCTTTTTTCATTATCTTTTCTTACTCTGTTTTTCTGTTCTGTTATTTTTATCCAGGACATTAGTTTGAATGTTTGTTCAGTTAAGGAAATTAAAAATGTTATTATCTGTTAAATTCATATTTATCACATTATGCTAATAGAATTTAGGAAATTCTGTACATATAATCTACATTGTATTGGACTCTGAATTTGTAGTATTCATTATTATAATGCAAATTTTTATTGGGAAAAAAAAAAGAACGGCTTTTTCAAGTGTATGAATCTCCATACATAACAACACTAGACCATACACTATAAATCCTTTTCTTCAGTCTTCACAGAGGAAGAGGAAGAGGAAATGGATGGGCCATGCAAAAGCAGCAGGAACACTGGGGGGAGGGAGGTAGGCACAAGTCCACTGACAGAGGGGAGACAGAGAGACCTGAAAGAACTCACAAATCTGAAAGTGGACAAAGCTATGGGGCTAGATGGGGTACACCCAAGGGTATTCGGGGAGCTCAGGGAGGTACTGGCTGTACCTCTGACAGCCCTATTAAACAACTCACTGGAAACAGGAGGAGTTCTGGAGGACTGGGGGAGGGCAAAAAAAAAATTACTCACCTTAGTAATTGCGTTTCTTCTAATGGAGTCTTGCTGTATTCTGACATTATGCAGTTAGCCCCAGCACTTGAACTTCTCCAGAGAAGAAAGCGTTAACTCTGTGCCAGAGTACAGAATGTTGAGCTCGAGCTCGGTTCAAACCTCTGTCTGCAGCACTTTGAAGTGTAACCGTCAGATTCTTACGAGCTAACACTAACTACCCCCACTATGTGGAAATTGTAAAATTTTTACTAGCCAAAAAGGGAACCAAATATTTGGATCCCCAAAAGACTCAAGTCGAGAAATCCAAAAACAAAAACTAGGTAGTGAACAAAATAATTACCAAAACATATAAATAACCCACTCCCCCTGTCTAAAGAGGGGAGAGTGCCAAGTACACCCCTGAGGTGCAACACTGCGCCTACCAGCCCACTCCCCAAAAACCAAGTTCTGAGAGGGGAGGCAGGTTAGAATACAGCAAAACTCCATTAGAAAAAACATAATTACTAAGGTGAGTAATTATTTTCTTTAAATAACATGAAGTCTTGCTGTATTCTGACATTATGCAGACTAACAAGCAGTACCTCCAAGGAGGAGGGTATCGAACCTATTTTGGGAATAGGCTGTGCAGTACTGCTGTACCAAACCTAGCATCACTCCTGGCCTGGATATCCAGAGAGTAATGCTTGGTGAAAATATGGACTGTTTTCCAGGTGGCTGCTTTGCATATCTCTAATAAGGGTATATCTCTGGTAGCAGCCAGAGAAGCAGCTGTGTCTCTAGTCGAATGAGCCCTCAGGCCTGAGGGGAGTACTTTGCCTAGCTTTTCATAGCAGAATTGTATACTAGAGACAATCCACCTGGCAACAGTTCTCTTAGTAGCAGGTTTGCCCTTCCCCACTTCACCATAAGTGAGGAACAACTGGAGGGAGTCAAACCTAAGAGCCTTAGTGAGCTCAATGTAGTAGCTAAGAGCCCTTTTAACATCCAAACTGTGTAATCTTCTCTCTCTCCTGAAGAAGAATGATCAGTGAAGAATACAGGAAGAGACATGGATTGGTTCAGATGAAAATCTGAAACCACTTTGGGTAAGAACCTCCTGTTGGTTCTAAGGACCACATTATATCTATGGAATGAGATAAAATCAGGCTCCACTGACAGAGCTTGCAATTCACTAATACGCCTGGCAGAGGTAATAGCTGCCAGGAACACAGTTTTCCAAGTCAAGTACTTAAGCTCTGCTGAGGACAAAGGCTCAAAAGGAGGTTGCATAAGCTGAGCAATGCAAACATTAAGATCCCAAGCAGGAGTAGGATCCTTAAAGTGGGGATTCGTATGAAGCAGTCCTTTGAAGAATTACAGAAAACAGGGTGAGATGCCAGTGAAGAGGGCTTTCCTACTGACAGAAAAGCAGAAACAGCTGACAAGTGTACTTTGAGGGTAGCTGGTCTGAGGCCTAGGCCATTAAGATGAACCATGTAATCCAGAACTGTAGACAAGTCAGCAGTATCTGGGGATATATAGTATGCTTCTTGGAACACCAAATGCTGAATCTTTTTCATTTGGAGTTATAAGTCTTTCTGGTGGCAGGTTTTTGAGAGGCTTTGAGAATGCCCAGAACCCCTTGAGACAGATGCAAATTTGCATATTCTAGCTCTTCAAGAGCCATGCCTTGAGATACAAAGACCGAAGGTTGGGGTACCAGATCCTCCCCTGAGAGGAGGTTAACAGGTAGACTGTTGAGTACCGGAAACCATATCTGCCGAGGCCAGAAAGGGGCAATGAGAATCATTCTGCCCCCCTGAGACTCCAATTTGAGAAGTACCCTCTGAATTAGGTGAAGAGGAGGAAAGGCGTAGAGAAAGCGTCTTGTCCACCGCAGCCTGAATGCATCCTGACAGAAAATGCCAGGTCCTGCATTTCTGGAGCAGAAGAGAGGCAGTTTTGCAATGAGTGGGGACACAAAAAGGTCCATATCTGGAGTTCCCCACTCTTTGAAGAGTGACTGTATGACGGTTAAGTCGAGAGACCACTCTTGAGGAACTGTCTCCATTCTGCTGAGACGGTCTGCCAGTTCGTTTTGTACTCCTGACAGGTAAACCACCTGAATCAGAGCCTTGTGTTCCAGGCACCACTCCCACACTCTCATTGCTTCCCTGCATAATGGCTTGGACTCTATAGAGGACAGCTCTCATTTCCAGGACGTTTATGTGAAGTTGGGACTCATCCTGAATCCACATACCCTGGGTGTGGAGATCTTGGCAGTGG
The DNA here is from genome assembly GCA_016271365.2 of Neoceratodus forsteri. NCBI lineage: Eukaryota > Metazoa > Chordata > Ceratodontiformes > Ceratodontidae > Neoceratodus > Neoceratodus forsteri. Next base: position 1,099,391,890 of record CM057456.1, on the reverse strand, counting down.
GCTTCCCAGCACATCAGGGATGCGTCTGTGGTAATGGAGATCTGATGATCTAGAGGGGCAAAGGGATATCCTTCCAGAAGATGGTCCTCCTGCGAACACCAGGCAAGTGACTTCTTCAGAGGTTCCGACACCTTGATGAGAAAGGACTGAGGGTGAGTGGTTGGGGACCACTCAGTACCGAGCATCCACTGAGAGGTTCTTATGTGGAGATGAGCTGAGGGTACAGTGAACACCGAGGATGCCATGAGGCCCAGCATCCGTTGCATCAAGATAGCTCGAACTGAGATGTGTTCTCTGATGTATCGGGCCATCTGTAAGATATCGCTCCTTCTGTCCTCTGGAAGAAAAGCTTTCGCACAGGAGGTGTCCAGAAGAGTTCCTATAAAGAGGAGCTTCTGGAAGGGCTGCAACTGCAACTTGTTGAGATTCAGCAGGACTCCCACGGACGTGAGGAAGCCTGAAGCTGTGGCTATGGCCTCCAGAGCCTCTTGCCTGGAGGGACTTGCTAGGAGCCAGTCATCCAGATATGGGAACACTTGTATTCTGATTTTCCTGAGGTGCACCGCGAGAATTGCACAACACTTTGTAAAAACTCGAGGCGCTGAGGGCAGGACTGATAGTATTGACACAATGCCACAAACCTTAGGTATTTGTGGTGTTTTGGGTGTATGAGAATGTGTTGGTAGGCATCCTGCATGTCCAGAGATACTAGCCAATCTTGTCGATGGAGCAAAGGTAGCAGGGTACCTAGTGATATAATCTTGAACTTCTCCTTGTGAAGGAACTTGTTTAACTTTCTGAGATCCAGAATGGGGCGCACGCCGCTGGTTTTCTTTGGGACCAGAAAGTAATGAGAGTAGAAACCTGTGTTTTGTTGATCGAGCAGAACTATTTCTACTGCTCTGTTGTTCAGAAGGCCTTGTACCTCGGAAGCAAGAAGGTCTGACTGTACTGCCGACAGCCTGGGCTGTTGTTTGGGAGGATGATTGGAAGGGTTTCCGAAAGATTGAGAGAGTACCCCTCGTGGATTATCCAGAGGACCCATTTGTCTGATGTTATAGCTTTCCACTGATTGTAGAATTGAGTCAGATGTCCTCCCACTGCTGAAGAGGAGTCCCCCACGGACAGCAGAAGTGGGATCTGGGCCAGAAGCTCAGAAGGTGGCACTGGGCGTTTTGGGCCCTTGTGTCTTCTGCTGCACTTTCTTTTGTGGCTGAGGGTTGTGGGTTTTGTTAACACCTCCTCTGCCTCTGCCCTGAAAGGACTGACGGTTGTGAAACTGATGCTTGTTCACACCCCCTCAGGAGGGGGCCGGTGCAGGTGTAGCCATCCTAATGGCAGACCTAGTCTTCTGCGTGGCCTCCAGAGCTTGCTCCACCTGAGGCCCAAACAGATACAGACCATCAAAAGGTAAAGCCATAACCTGCTGCTGGGCGTAATTCATGAAGCCTGAAGTACGTAGCCAAGAGTGGCGGCGGGTGCAGATGCCAGCTGCTGCCGCCCAGGAGGCGGTATCATGATCCATTGCAGCTTAACCTGTTGATTATTGGATTCGATACCCTAGTTATGGTCTGGAGTAGCTCTGAGCTAACTTCCGATTTGGGCAGAGCTTCTACCATTTCTTTGAGGGAATGCCGAAGTACATACTCATATTGAGAAAAATAGCCTTGGTAACTGGCAATGTGCATACCCAGGGTTGAGGCAGCAAAGACTTTCTTACCTAAGGTGTCTATCTTGTGAGATTCTTTGTTCATTGGTCGGGCTGTAGATCCTTGAGGAAGGACAGCCTTATTGTTCTCTGCCAGGACAACTATGGCATCAGCTAAGGCTTGTGAGGCCAAAATGGGGCGATCCTTGGGCAGGGCATACTTCCTGTCTATGGACTTGGCCACAGAAGGAATGAGAGACGGATTCTTCCACACCACCTGAGAGAGGGTCTCAAAAAAGGGCTGTACCGGAGGGGTTAAATCCAAAGGGATCTCCGGGACATGAAGCTATTGGAATTTCAAAAGTCCCAGAATCGATTTCTGTAGTCTGGAGAGAAAGAGTAGAATTTAAATTTTTGAGCAGAGACTTAAAGGAAAGGTCTTCAACCACAGGCTCTGCAGGAGGATTGATCACTGCTCCCAGGGCAGTGTCATCAACATCATCACCCAGGTGAAGATCTGGGTCAGGCTCAAAATCATCTCCTGACAATCCAGAGGGGACTGTATAGACAGGAAAGGAGTGAAAATCAGGAAGAAGAACAGAAGAGGAAAGAATCAGAGTCGAGAAGCCCTGAAGACCAGCCAGCGCCACACCAGTCCCTGGTGCCATAGAGGAAAATGGTGCCGAGAACAAGGAGGAAGGTGCTAGCTGAAGCGGCACTGCACACAACACTGACAGAGCCCGTGGCACTGTGGACGGCACCGACAGAGCCCCCGGCATCTCACACAGCACTGACAAAGCCCCTGACACTGTGCACGGCACTGACAGAGCCCGTGGCACCGCACACAGTGCCGAGAGAACCTGCAGCACCACGGACAATGCTGAGAGAGCCCACAGCACTGCGGATGGTGCCAAGAGAGACCCAGGGGTCTGAAAACTGCAATTTGAGGTGAAAGAGGGAAAAATGGCAGGAGATAGAGGAATTGGTGTGGACCCCTGTGTCTCAGCCACGTGAGGGGGATAAACACCTGAGCATGGAGTCGACAGCAGCGAAGAAGGTGCTACATGACTAGGAAGGCCCAACTGCCCTACCCATCCCTCCAAAATTGAATGGCCCGAAGGCCCCGGCATCGGACTGACTGGCCCGCGCAACTGGACCAACCTCTGAGCCCACTGCTCCATAAGAGCAGCCCACTGGTGAAACTGCTTATCAGAAACTCCTCCAGTAGGCTGAGAGGGGCTCCGGTGTCGAGGAGGTCAACTACCAGAGACAGAAACCGGCGACTCCGACAGAGGTGGAGACCAGCGGCCGGCCCAAATAACCGACCGTCTATGCGCAGACATACCAGACGGTGACCTTGAGTGATGCCGTTTCTTCTTCGACCTATGTATTGAAGAAGAACTCGAGGCTGAATGGCGCCAGGAATAGGACCGTTTCCTTTTATGCTTTCGAGGGGACCGCCCATCCCCCTGAGCACTGGACCGTCTGTTGCCAGACCTCTCCTCCGGGGAGGGCGGCGAACCAGACCCGGCCCGGCTGACTGAACAGCTTTTATACAAAGTCTCTCTACCGCCACCTGACCCGCTCATGGTCGACTCTGTCAATGGAGGGCTGAAGACTTCTGTTGTACAATTAAAATATATAATCGGTACTGATTCGAAATAATGCTACAAAACAATAAACTGAACTATTGCTGCTAGCGAAGCTTAACTCCGGCGAGCAATGGCGTCACTGAAGTGCACTCGATGGCAGGAAAAAAAGAACTGAGGTGGTTGGAGGGTCGACACCGAGATAGTCAAAACCACACGAGCTTGGGCTCGCGATGCCGCTTCCTCATGGCTCCATCTCAGGCACCGGCCCTCTTGAAAATGTTTGCTCCCGCTGGGTCCTAGTGCCTCTGGTGAACTCCCATTAGTGTGAATGAGTGGTGGAGACTTTATGTCCAGGAAGATCCAGATTTGATGAGGCCAGAATGGGGTGATTGGAATCAGTTTGCCCTTCCCCATGCCTCCAGTTTGAGCAGTACCCTCTGAATTAGGGACAGAGGAGGAAATGCATATAGAAAGCATTTTGTCCACTGCAATCTGAATGCATCCTGACAAAAAACGCCAGGTCCTGGATTTCTGGAGCAGAAGAGAGGCAGTTTTGCGTTGAGTGGGGATGCAAAAAGGTCCAGGTCCGGAGTTCCCCATTCTTTGAAGAGTGACTGCATGATGGTTGAGTCAAGAGACCACTTGTGAGGATCTGCATCCATTCTGCTGAGATGGTCTGCCAGATTGTTCTGTACTCCTGGCAGGTAAACTGCCTGGATTAGAGCTTTGTGCTCCAGACACCATTCCCACATTCTCATCACTTCCCTGCATAATGGGCAAGAGTGTGCTTTGCCCTGCTTGTTGATGTAGTACATCACTGCCTTGTTGTCCGTTTGAAGGAGAATGGTCTTGTGACAGAGTATGTCCTTCAAGGTCCGGACCACATTAAAGGACAGCTCTCATTTCCAGGACATTTATGTGAAGTTGGGATTTGTCCTGACTCCATCGGCTCTGGGTGTGGAGATCCTGGCATTTAGCTCCCCATTCCAGCAGGGACACATCCATGGTGATGGAGATCTGGGGATCTAGAGGAGTGAAGGGATAACCCTCCTGAAAAGTGTCCTCCTGAGACCACCAGGTGAGTGACCTTTTCAGTGGTTCTGCCACCTTGATGTGAAAGGACTGAGGGTGTGTGGTTAACAACCACAGAGTGCTGAGCATCCACTGAGTAGTTCTCATGTGAAGACGAGCCAGAGACACAGTGAAAACTGAGGATGCCATGAGACCCTGCATCCACTGCATCGAGAGAGCTCGGACTGAGCTGTTTTCTCTGATGAAGCAGGCAATCTGGAGGATATCACTCCTTCTGTCCTCCGGAAGGAAGGCTTTCGCGCAGGAGGTGTCCAGAAGGGCTACTATGAAGGGGAGCTTCTGGGAGGGCTGTAGTTGCGACTTTTTCAAGTTCAGTAGAACTCCCATGGATGTGAGGAAGTTTGAGGCTATGGCCACAGCTTCTAGAGTCTCTTGTCTGGAGCAGCTTGCAAGAAGCCAATCATCCAGATATGGGAACACTTGAATTCCGATTTTCCTCAGATGCGCTGCGAGAACTGCACAGCACTTTGTAAAAACTTGAGGCGCCGAGGATAGCCCAAAGGACAGAACTCTGAATTGGTAGTGCTGACCCAATGTCATGAATCTTAGGTATTTGTGGTGGTTTGGGTGTATGAGAATGTGTTGATAGGCGTCCTGCATGTCCAGGGAGGCTAGCCAATTGTGTTGATGAATCAGGGGGTTAAAGAGTACCGAGTGATATCATCTTGAATTTTTCCTTGTAAAGGAACTTGTTTAACTTTCTGAGGTCGAGAACAGGGCACATACCGCCTGTCTTCTTTGGAACTAGAAAGTAATGGGAGTAGAAACCTGTGTTCAGCTGCTCCAGTGGAACTATATCTACTGCCTTGTTGTTCAGAAGTCCTTGGATCTCGGAAGCAAGAAGGTCTGACTGAGAGACAGACAGCTTGGGCTGTCATTTGGGCGGATGATCCAGAGGGGTTTCTGACAGATTGAGAGAGTACCCCTCACGTATTATCCTGAGTACCCATTTGTCTGATGTTATCGACTTCCACCGGTCATAAAACTGAGTCAGATGCCCTCCTACTGCCGAGGAAGAGTCCTCCTTGGACAGCTGAGGTGGGACCTGGGCCGGAAACTCAGAGGGTGGCACTGGATGCTTTGGGGCCTTGTGTCTTCTGCTGCACTTTCTTTTGCAGCTAAGGAGTTTGGTTTCTGTTAAAGCCTCCTCTGCCTTGACCATGAAAGGACTGATGGTTATGAAACTGATGCTTGGTCTCGCCCCTTTGAGGGGCTGCGGAAGGGGGTCTAGCCATCTTGATGGCTGACCTAGTTTTCTGAGTGGCTTCCAGCATCTGCTCTACCTGAGGTCCAAACAGATATACACCATCGAAAGGTAAGACCATAACCCTTTGCTGGGCATCATTCGTGAAGCCCGAGGTATGCAACCTAGAGTGGCGATGTGTGCAAATGCCAGCCGCCACCGCTTTGGAGGCAGTTTCGAAAGCATCCATGGCAGCTTTAAACTGTTGATTATTGGACTCAATACCCCTAATAATGGTCTGTAGGAGCTCTGAGTTAACCTCCAAATTGGGAAGAGCTTCGACCGTAGCTTTGAACGAATGCCAGAGTGTATACTTGTACTGAGAAAAGTAACCCTGGTAGCTAGCAATGCGCATGCCCAAGGTTGAAGCAGCAAAGACTTGCTTACCCAAGGTGTCGATCTTGTGAGTTTCTTTGTCTATTGGACGTGCTGTAGATCCTTGTGGAAGAACAGCTTTGTCATTCTGTGCCAGAACCATGATGGCATCAGCAAAGGCTTGAGAGGACAGAATGGGACGATCCTTGGGAGGGGCATATTTTCTATCTATGGACTTGGCCACAGAGGGAATAAGAGCCGGTTTACACCACACCATTTGAGAAAGAGTCTCGAAAGAGGGCTGCACCAGAGTGGTTAAATCTGTAGGGATATCTGAAACGTGCAGATACTGCAGACGCAGCAGCTTCCCAGGATCAATATCCGAGGTCTGGAGAGAGAGAGAGAGACAGAGAGAGAGAGAGAGAGACTGGAATTTAAATTTCTGAGCAGACACTTAAAGGAAAGGTCCCCAACCAAAGGCTCTGTAGAAGGTCTGTTCTCCGCCCCATGGCGAATCATTATCGAAGTAATCTCCCAATCAAAGATCAGGATCAGGTTCAATGTCATCCCCTGCCAGTCCAGGAGGGACTGTATAGACAGGAAGAAAAAATTACTCACCTTAGTTATGTTGTTTCTTCAATGGAGTCTTGCTATATTATGACATATGCAGTATAACCCCAGGTTAGAACTGCTCCAGAGGTGAAAGAGTTAACTTTCCATGCAGGGCATGGAATCTTGAGCGCGAGCTCGGTTGAACACTCTGTCTGTTGAAGCTCAAACTTAAACTGTCACATCTTTATGAGCAAAACTCACTAAGGTTCTGTGTGGAAGGCGTAAACCTACACTAGCCACTGGCTACTAACTACAAAAACATATTTTTGATCTTGATCCCAAACAAAGACTCAAGTCAGGGGATTCAAGAAAGAAAAAATAAGCATAACACCTAAGCACCCAAAAGAAAGGGTGAAAAATAAAGTGGGCATCTATGAAGTGCCAAATTGCACTGCCCACCCACATCCCAAAAAGAGGTTCTGAGAGGGGCAGGTTGGGAGTGTTAATATATAAGACTCCATTAGAAGAAACAACATTACTAAGGTGAGTAATTTTCTTCAAACAACATGAAGTCTTGCTATATTATGACATATGCAGACTATATAGCAGTACCTCCATGGAGGAGGGACAGAACCTACTTGGGAAATAGGCTCTGAGCTACAGCTGTGCCAAATCGAGCATCACTCCTAGGCTGGATATCCAGGGAGTAATGCTTAGTAAAAGTGTGAACTGTTTTCCAGGTAGCTGCTTGACATATCTCTAGGATAGGGATGTCTCTGGCAGCAGCCAGAGACGCAGCTGTACCTCTGGTAGAGTGAGCCCTCAGGCTGAGGGAGGAACCTTACCCAGTTTTTCATAGCAGAATTGAATACAGGAGACAATCCTCCTGGCAATGGATCTTTAGTGGCAGGTTTCTTACCAACCTCACCATAAGTGAGGAACAATTGGAGGGATTCGAACCTGTGACCCTTGGTAATGCTCTATATAGTAACTAAGGGCTCTTTGACATCTAAACTGTGCAATCTCCTCTCACCAGAGGAGGAATGGTCAGTGAAGTACACAGGAGAGACATGGATTGATTAAGGTGAAGTCTGAAACCACCTTAGGCAAAAACTTCCTGTTAGTCCTGAGGACCACCTTATCTCTATGAAAGGAGATAAAATCAGGCTCCACTGACAATGCTTGTAGCTCACTTATGTGCCTGGCAGAGGTGATGGCTACCAGAAACACAGTTTTCCAAGTCAAGTACTTAAGCTCTGCTGAAGACAATGGCTCAAAAGGGGGTTGCATAAGCTGAGCAATGCAAATATTAAGATCCCAAGCAGGGGCAGGGTCCCTGAATGGAGGGTTGGTGAAGCAAACCTTTAAAAAACTTGGAGAACACAGGGTGAGCTGAAAAAGAAGAGGGCTTACCTGCTGATAAGAAGACAGACACAGCTGCCAAGTGCACTTTTAGATAGCTGGTCTCAGGCCCAAGGAATTTAAATGTATCAAATAATCCAGAATCGTAGGCACACCAGCAGATTCTGGGGAAATATGCTTACTAGCACACCATATGGAAAATCTTTTCCATTTGAATTATAAGTAGCCCTGGTGGAAGGCTTCCTAGAGGCCTTCAATATGTCCAATACACCTTGGGAAAGGTGTAGGTCAGCAAACTCTAACTCTTCAAGAGCCATGCCTGAGATTGGAGAGTTTGAGGTTCGGATACCAACCTCCCTGGGCACAGGTTAACAGGTTGTGATTCCTGGAAGACATAGGGAAGGTGGACTGCTAAGAACATGAGGAGTGGGTACCAGGGCTGCCTGGCCCAATCTGGAGCAATCAGGATCATCTTGCAGGGTCGAGATCTGATTCTGACTAGCACCTTGAAAAGGAGGGGGAAGGGGGGAAAGCATAGAGAAACTACCCTTCACAACTGAGTAGGAAGGCATCCAGGGGGACTGAGCCCAACACTGGGGGCCTGCAGCAAAAAAGGGGGAGTTGGTGATTGTCTGGGGCTGCAAAGAGATCTATCTGCGGGGTGCCCCACCTGGTAAATACTACCTCCAGTACTAGGGGATCCAGTGCCCATTCGTGATGACCCTGGGAAATCCTGCTGAAGGCATCCACTAGGACATTGTCCTTGCCTGGGAGGTGAACAGCCATGAGGGAGGCGTTCAGAGAATAAGCCAGAGACCACAACTTCATTGCTTCGTGCACAAGGTGAGACCCAGTGTGCCCCTTTGTTTGTTGGATGTACCACATTGTAGTGGTATTGTCTGTTCTGATCTGAACAACCTTGTTCTGAACAGATGTGGAAAACCTGGAGTGCTAGAAAAACTGCTCTGAGTTCCAGCAAATTGATGTGGAGCAGAGATTCCTGAGGGGACACAGTCCTTGGGTGGAAAGGTCACCCATGTGAGCCTCCCACCCCAAGAGGGATGCATCTGTAGTAAGGGTCAAGGAATGAGACTGGGGAGTGAAGGGAACCCCTTGTCTCAGATTGCTCTGAGCCTGCCACCACTGAAGGGCCTGGATCAGGGTTCGAGTCACTGGTATTAACTTGGTTAGAGGATCTGTCCTTTGAAACCAAAAGGCTCTCAAATGGAACTGGATGTCCCTCATCTGAAATCTTGCTCCCTGCACTACTGCTGTAGAAGCAGCCATGTGCTCCAGGAGCTGTAGAAAATGCCTTGCTGGTCGAGAGACCTGCAGAGTGAAAGAAGAGGCCAGAGAGACCAAAGTCCTTGCTCTTTCCAGAGGAAGGAAGGCTCTGGCTTCTTTTGTGTTCAGTTCTGCGCCTATGAAGGTGAGAAGCTGGACAGGCTCCAGAACTGACTTTGAAGATTGAGAAGGAACAGGGATGTCAGCAGTTGCTGGTTACTTGTAAGTGTAGTTTGACCTGTTCTGGAGATTGCCACAATGAGCCAGTCATCCAGATAAGGAAAGATGGCACCTTTTCCTTCTTAAATGAGCAACTGCTACTGCCAGGCATTTTGTGAACACCCTGGGCCGAGGTGAGGCCGGAAGGCATTGCTCTGAATTGGTAATGGCCTGAGGGCAGTTGAATCTGAGGTACTTTCTATGGGAGCTTTGATGAGAACATGGAAGTAGGCATCCTTGAGGTCCAGGGAGGCTAGCCAGTCCCCTGGCCTTAGAGAGGGTAAATGATTCCAGAGTCACCATTTTGAACTTTGGTTTTAAAAGGTGCTTGTTTAGATACCTGAGATCCAGGATGGGTCGTCATTCTCCTGTCTTTTGGGGTAAGGAAGTACCTGGAGTACAACCCTTGCCCTGGTGTATGGGAGGCACCCTTTCCACAGCTCTGAGAGCCAGGAGGAAGAAACTTGCTTCCAGGGCAAGTGCCTCTGATGGGTTTGCAGGTGGAAAGACCTGGCTCTCATCTTCGGAAATTTTTGAAGTTGAGAACCAGTCCCTGGCTTACTACTCCAGGACCCACTTGTCTGATGTTAAAGACCCCAGTCCTGGACAAAGTAAGCCAGCCTGCCCCTCACCGGTAGTGGAGAATCGTCCTGGCCACCCCATCAGGGAGTCTGTTTTGCAGGGCTTTGGGTTGAGGGGTAGAAGCAGGCTTACTAGAACCCCTTCTGCCCCTTCCTATAAAGAACCCTCTGGGCATAAGCAGAAGAGGAAGCTTGGCAGGTAAAAGGCCCATGAAAAGGCCTGCCCCTGCCCCTGCCATGCTGCCTTGAGGAGTGGCTTGCCTTCTTTGGCCTGTGCACTCCTATAGGTGGTCCTATACTCATCCATTTTCTTCATATAATTCTCTGTCTGCTCCCCAAACAGAGAATTGCCCACAACAGGAAAATCCATAGCCTTAGACTGAGTATCCCAGACAGGGCAGTACATCTGAGCCAGGCCATTCTGCGAAGAGACACAGATGTAGCCATGACTCTTGATGAAACATCATTAGAGTCTACTGCAGCATGAAATTGCACCTTGATGCCTCATCACTTCATCCGCAGCCACCTGCTCCAGCTCCCTGGCAAGCTGGTCAGGGGCCTGTTTTGCTAGGGGCAGGACAGTATCCGATCTGGATTTCTGGTACCTAGCCGCGTGGTTTACATAATTTGCCTGTCTGAGTCCCAAAGATGCTGCCATGTACTGTTTCTTTTCGCTGGCATCCATCCTCCTGGAATCCTTTTCAGGAGGGTGAGAGGCTAGAGGAATATTAGCCTTGTCACAGGCTGCAGCCGCACTACCCCCACATGGCTGCACTGCTGGGAGAGGAACTCTGTATCAGAGCCTGATAAAGCATACCTTCTTGTCCATCCTTTTATCCACAGGGAGGATAGAATGAGGAGTTTTCAATTTTTACTGTCTGTTTCCAAAAGATTTGTGCAAGGAATAGACAGTCTCCTAGACTCTGAATATCCATCATTTCCAGAAAATCAGGCTCTTCTTGATCATCAACAGCTTCTCAACAGGGAGTTGCAGAGTCTCAGCAACCTTCCTGTAAAACAAAAATGAGAAGGGGACTCAGATAGCCTGGGAGGGGACACCCTGAGGGTCTGTCTGAGAGATGTCCGGTCAATGGGCACATCCAGACTTTCAAAATCACACTCACTCCTCATACCTCCTCCCTTCCTCCGGTTCATAAAAATCCTCAAAATCATAATCTGAACGGGGAACAGTCCGAACCGAGCTCTTCCCTAATGTTGTCGGTTCGGACGGAACTGGGAAAGAGACTGGACAATTTACGAATAGCTTTGGCTATTTCCTCAGTGGTTGGAGAAAGAACTTGGCCCCAAACTACCTGACTTTCTAGTCCTTTTAGTTGGAAACTGGCCTCAGAGCTGGCCTTTCTGTCGTCTGGAGGAAGCACCGCCTGGTCAGGAGGGTATTCCCTCAGGTTCGGGTGGAACCGAACCGGCTGGCCATCCGGTCAGCGGACTTTTGGCCTCCTTTCCCGAGCCTACCAACTCTCTTTTCCACGGTGGCAGCAGGAAAATTTTTCAAATCTGGCAGTCTGCATTGAGGTGGTCAAACCCAGACAATATACATAGTGTGTGTGGGTCAGCCTTAGCAAAGGCTTCCCCACAGAGGCCCAGAGCTGAAACCAGTGGGTCCGGTTTTTCTTTGGGTTTCTCAGACATAAGTAAGCCTAACCAAAACTTGCCTGTTAATGGCAATCCGCCAAGCAAGACTCTCTTATTGGTTCCCAACCGTGTCACGGGGTCGTGGAAAAACGAATAAAATCCGCTTTTTAGAACCGATAAGAACCGGAACCGCAATCTAAAGGACTAGAAAGTAATTTTAAACTCAATCTGATCAGTTCAAACCGAACCGAAAAGACGGCTTACAAGTTCCACACAGAAGAAATAAATAAAAGCCTATCTATTACTTACAATAACACAGACAGAGCTTGAACCGACGATTGTAGTTAAATTTCGTAAAATAAACCGAGAAATACACTTTTAAACTGACAAATTAAAACCGAGCAGCAGGAGGAATCTCTGGAGCGACTGTTCAGTGATGGGAGTAAAGAATCTGGACAGTTTGCTTGAGCTTCAACAGATAGAGGTCATCCAGTCACACAGATTCCATGCCCTGCATGGAAAGTTAACTTTCAATTCTCCGGAGCAGTTCTAACTCGGGGTTATACTGCATATGTCATAATATAGCAAGACGTTGTTTGAAGAAAAAATTACTCACCTTAGTAATTATGTTTCTTCTAATGGTGTTTGCTGTATTCTGACAATCTGCAGTTAGCTCCAGCCTTTGAACTGCCCGGAGTGTATTGGGTTAATTTTATGCAGTGCATGAACGTTGAGCTCGAGCTCGGTGAGGTCTCTGTCTGCAGCACTGAAACCCAACCATCAGATTCTTATGAGCAAACACTCACTGACTAACTATGAGAAATTGTAAAAATTTTAACTAGCCTAACTGGCAACAGAAAGTTTTGGATTCCCAAAGGAAGATCCAAGTCAGAAACCCAAAACCAAACCTATCCAAAAATAAAAGATTATAATACAAAGCACCCAGATAAAGTGGAGGGTAGCTTAGCACCCTGGGTGTACACTGCACCTGCCCACCCACTTCCCAAAAAACAGGTTCTGAGAGGGAGGTAGGAGGTGGGAATAATACAGCAAGACTCCATTAGAAGAAACATAATTACTAAGGTGGGTAATTTGTTCTTCAAACAACATGAAGTCTTGCTGTATTCTGACAATCTGCAGACTACCAAGCAGTACCTCCATGGAGGAGGGACAGAACCTACTTTGGGAATAGGCTCTGAAGTACTGCTGTGCCAAACCGAGCATCACTCCTAGACTGGATGTGTAATGTTTGGTAAAGGTATGGACTGTTTTCCAGGTGGCTGCTTGACAAATTTCTAACAGAGGGATATCCCTGGCAGCAGCCAGGAAAGCAGCTGTACCTCTTGTGGAATGAGCCCTCAGGCCTGAGGGTGGAATTTTTCCCAGTTTCTCATAGCAGAATTGTATACAAGAAACAATCCACCTGGCAATAGTTCTCTTGGTGGCAGGTTTGCCCTTTCCCACATCCCCATAAGTGAGGAACAACTGAGGGAACCAAACCTGTGACCCTTGGTATGCTCTATGTAGTAGCTAAGGGCTCTTTTAACATCTAAACTGTGTTGCCTCCTCTCCCCTGAGGAAGAATGATCAGTGAAGAAAACAGGGAGAGACACAGACTGATTCAAATGGAAGTCTGAAACCACTTTGGGCAAGAACCTCCTATTGGTTCTAAGGACCACTTTATCTCTATGAAAAGAGATAAAATCAGGTTCCACTGACAGGGCTTGCAATTCACTGATATGTCTGGCAGAGGTAATGGCTACCAGGAACACAGTTTTCCAAGTCAAGTACTTAAGCTCTACTGAGGACATAGGCTCAAAAGGGGGTTGCATAAGTTGAGCACTGCAAACATTTAAGTCCCAGGCAGGGGCAGAATCCCTAAAGGGAGGATTGGTATGAAGCAATCCCTTGAAAAATTTACAGAATACAGGGTGAAATGATAGTGAGCAAGGTTTTCCCACTGACAGAAAAGCAGAAACAGCTGACAAGTGTGCTTTGAGAGTAGCTGGTCTGAGGCCTAGGCCATTAAGATGGACCATATAATCCAGAACTGTAGGCAATTCAGCAGTGTCTGGAGTTATATGCTTCTTGGAACACCAAATGCTGAATCTTTTCCATTTGGAGTCATAAGTCTTTCTGGTGGCAGGCTTTCGACAGGCTTTAAGAATATCCAGAACCCCTTGGGACAGATGCAAATCTGCATACTCTAACTCTTCAAGAGCCTTGCCTTGAGATTGAGAGACCGAAGACTGGGGTACCAAATTCTCTCCAAGAGGTGGTTAACAGGTTGTAATTCCTGGGAAGAGACAGGGGAAGATGGACTGCTAGGGACAGTGAGAGGGGGTACCAGGGCAGCCTGGCCCAATCTGGAACAATCAGAATCACTTTGCAGGGTTGTGACCTTACCTTGACCAGAACCTTGAACAGCAGAGGAAAGGGAGGGAAGGCATAGAGAAATTTCCCTTCCCAGTTCAACATCAGAGCATCCAGAGGGACTGAGCCCAAGACTGAGGGTCTGCAACAAAACAGAGGAAGTTGGTGATTGTCTGGGGCTGCAAAGAGATCTATCTCTGGAGTGCCCCACCTTGAAAAATCACTTCAACACTAGAGGGTCCAGGGACCATTCTGTGATGGCCCTGGGAGATCCTGCTCAGTGCATCTGCTAGCACATTGTCCTTCCCTGGAAGGTGGACTGCTGTCAGAGAGGTCTGTAGAGAATAAGCCAGGGACCACAATTTCATGGCTTCCATGCACAAGGCCGTGGACTGAGTGCCTCCCTGCTTATTGATGTACCACATGGTGGTGGTGTTGTCTGTTCTGACCTGAACCACCCTGTTCTGCATGGACTGAGAGAAAGCTTGCAGGGCCAGAAAAACTGCCCTGAGTTGAGTTCCAGGAGATTGATATGAAGAAGGGATTCCTGAGGGGACCACAGTCCCTGGGCTGTGAGAGCCCCCAGATGGGCTCCCCACCCCAAAAGGGAAGCATCTGTGGTAAGGACCACCAAATGAGACTGAGTGACAAATGGGACCCCTTGCCTTAAATTGACCTGATCCTGCCACCATTGAAGAGCTTAGATCAGTGTCCGAGTCACTGGAATAAATTTGGTAAGTGGATCCCTCTTTTGGGACCAAAAGGCCCTCAGATGGAACTGAATGTCCCTCATCTGGAATCTTGCCCTTTGGACCACCGCTGTAGAAGCTGATGTGGCCCAAGAGCTGAAGGAAGTGCCTTGCTGGTCGGGACACCTGAAGGTTGAAGGAAGAAGCCAATTCTATAACAACTCTTGCCCTTTCCAGGGGAAGAAAGGCTCTTGCTTTGACAGTATCTAGCTCTGCCCCTATAAAGGTAAGAAGCTGCACCGGTTCAAGAACTGACTTGGGGAAGTTGAGAAGAAATCCTAGGGAAGTGAGTACTTGCTGAGCGACTTGCAGGTCTGACTTGACTTGGTCTGGAGACTGACTTACTATGAGCCAGTCATCCAGATATGGGAAAATGGAAATCTTTTGCTTTCTTAGAAAGGCAACTACTACTGCCAGGCACTTTGTGAAAAACCTTGGAGCTGATGTTAGACCAAAGAGCATTGCTTTGAACTGATAATGGCCTGAGGGCAACTTGAACCTAAGGTACTTTTTGTGGGAGCACCTGATGGGGATGTGAAAGTAGGCATCTTTGAGGTCCAGGGAAGCTAGCCAGTCCCCTGGCCTTAGGGAGGGAAGAATTATTCCCAGAGTCACCATCTTGAACCTTGGTTTTAAAAGAGGTTTGTTCAGGTATCTTAGATCTAGGATGGGTTGCCACTCCCCTGTCTTTTTTGGGGTAAGAAAGTACCTGGAGTACAGACCTTTGTCCCGGTATAGGGTAGGAATCCTCTCTATGGCTCTTAAGGCCAGAAGAGATGAAACCTCTGCCTCTAGGGCAAGGGTTTCAGAGCGACTTGCAGGTGGAAAAGATCTGGCTCTCATCTTTGGAAATTTTTTGGAGCTGTGAACCAGTCCCTGGCTTACTACTTCCAGGACCCACTTGTCTGAAGTAACAGATATCCAGTCCTGGACAAAGTAAGCCAGCCTGCCCCCTACAGGGATAGGAGAGTCAACCCGGGCATTCCCATCAGGGTGTCTGCTTGGCAGGGGCCTTAGGCTGAGGAGTGGATGCAGCCCTGCTCATCCCCCTTCTGTCTCTCCCTCTGAAGAACCCCCTCTGTGAAAAGGGAGAAGAGGCCTGTGCTTGGTAGAAAGGCTTATGAAAAGGCCTGCCCCTGCCCTTAGATTGCTGCCTTTGAGGAGTTGCCTGCCTCTCCTTGGCCTGTGCACTCCTATAAGTGGTCCTATATTCCTCAATCTTTTTCATGTAATTCTCTGTCTGCTCCTCAAACAGAGAATTACCTTCCACAGGGAAATCCATGGCCTTAGTCTGGGTGTCCTGTGAGAGGCTAGTACATCTGAGCCAAGCCATTCTCCGAAGAGCCACAGATGTAGCCATGACTCTTGATGACACATCATTGGAGTCCACAGCAGCATGAAATTGTACCTTAGATGCTTCAATTCCATCAGCAGCCACCATCTCCAGCTCCTTGGCCAGCTGGGGAGAGGCCTGTTTAACCAGTGCCAGTACAGAGTCCCACCTGGACTTCTGGTACCTGGCTGCATAGGCCATATAATTAGCCTGCCTGAGTGCCAAAGAGGATGCCATGTACTATTTCTTTGCCAAGGCATCCATCCTCTTGGAGTCTTTATCTGGGGGGTGTGAAACCAAGGGAACATTAGCTATGTCACAGGCTGCAGCCTGCACGATCCCAACATGGCTGCACTGCTGATAGAAAAACTCCATGTCTGAGCCTGATTAGGTATACCTCTTGTCCATTCTTCTATCAACAGGAGGTACAGAATTTGGAGACTTTAACATTTTTTGTGTCTGTTTCCCAAACGATTTGTGTAGGGGAATAGACAGCTTCCTGGACTCTGGGATGTCCATCATTTCAACAAAATCAGGCTCCTCTTGATCCTCTGTAGCCTCCTCCATAGGGAGTTGTAGAGTTTCAGCCACTTTTCTGTGGAACAGAGGGGACTCAGAAAGCCTAGGAAGGGAAACACCAGAAGGTCTGTCTGGGGAGATGTCCGGTTCAATGGGCACATCCAGACTTTCTGCTCCATCATACTCATCATCTTGCTCATAATCCCCCTCCTCCTCAAATTCCGGTTCATAAAAATCTTCAAGGGCAAAATCCTGAACCGGAGGAACCGACCGAACCGAACCCTTAGCTAACGGAGCCGGATCGGAAGAAATCAGGCAAAGCGATTCAACAATCCGAATCGCTCAGGCAATCTCATCAGCGGTCAGAACATGAACCTCTGGATCCGAATCGGTTGATTTTTCTTTATGTTTCCTTTTTGTAGGAACCGATCCCTCAGAATCGGCTCTCCTCTTGCCCGAAGAAGTATCACCCTGGTCAGAGGGCACTCCTTCTGGTTCGGTTGGAACCCAACCAGGCTGGCCATCCGTGTCAGCGGACTTCTCGGCCTCCTTTTCCCTAAGTCTACCTAATCTTTTTTCCAGGGTAGACTTAGGAAAGTTTTTACATATTTGGCAGTCTGTATCGAAGTGGTCAAACCCCAGACAATAAACACAGGTGGTGTGGGGATCGGCCTTAGCAAAGACCTCCCCACACTCACTGCAGTGTTGAAACCCAGTGGGCCCGGTTTTTTTTCTTGGGTTTCTCAGACATGGCCAACCTAACCAAACTTAACCTTTTTTCGGCAACTGCCAGGCAAGACTCCCTTATCGGTTTTCAATTGTGTTACGGGTATTGGAAAAAAACATTAAAACACGTTCTTTTTTAAAACCGATAAGGACCGGTAACCACCCACTAAAGGAAAACACACAGATTTCAAATATGTTGGATTGGTTCAGCTGAACCAATCGAGAAAAGTTTTTACAATTTCCACAATAACCCAGAACTACTACCTAAAGTATTTACTGTACCGCAGACAGAGACCTGAACCATAATACTACGGAAGCTGAGCGGAAAAACCGACACTTTATCCGACTTTGAACCAAGCAGAAGGAGAAATCTCCGGAGCAACTGTTCAGTGAGGCGGAGTAAAGAATCCGACGGTTGGGTTTCAAAGTGCTGCAGACAGAGACCTCAACTGAGCTCGAGCTCAACGCTCTATGCACTGCATAGAAAATTAACCCTATTCACTCCGGGGCAGTTCAAAGGCTGACGCTAACTGCAGATTGTCAGAATACAGCAAGACATCATGTTGTTTAAAAGGGATGAAAAGAAGAGGAAGGAGGAGGAGCAGAGAGAATTGGCATTGAAAATCTCTGAAACCCATGCAGTGCCACCAGTGCTCCTGGCACCGCCACAGGAAACGGCGCCGAGAACATAGGCAGTACCAGCATAGGAAGCAGCACCGAGCATGGCGCCGGCAAGGATTACAGCACCGAGTGTGGTGCCGACACAGCATATGGTGCCGCACGCAGCGCTGGCGCCGGAGAAGCCAGCACCGGGTAGGCTGGCGTTGCAAACTGATGTGCCACAACAGAAGTTTGCAAACCCCAATTTGAAGAAGTGAAATGAAGAAATTCAGCAGGAGATAAAGGCACCAGTGTGGATCCCTGCGCCACAGCCATGTGAGGGGGATAGACACCAGGGCGCAGAGTCAATGGCACTGGAGAGGGTGCCACGTGACTCAGAAGTCCCAACCACCTTGCCTGTAGGTCCGAAACTGATAGGCCCGAAGGCACCAGCAATGGAATAGCTGGTTCAGGCAGTCGAGACAACCTCCACACCCACTGCTCCATAACAGCAGCCCAGTAGTGAAACTGCTCACTGGAGGACCCCCTAAAGTGTAGGGAGGAACTCCGGAGTCGAGGATGTCGGTCACCAGGGACAGAAACCGGAGGGGACTCCGGAGGTGGAGACTGGCCCCTGCCACCAGCAACTGATGATCTATGCACAGACATACCAGAAGGCAACCTCGAATGGTGCCGTTTCTTTTTCGACCAGGAGGCCGAAGAAGAGCTTGAGGTCTAGCGGTGTCTGGAATGAGACTGCTTCTTTTTGTGCTTTCGGGGAGACCGCCCATTCCCCTGAGCACTAGACCGTCTGTAGTCAGACCCCCCTCTGTGGAGGGCGGCGGACCAGACCCAGCCCGGCTGACTGAACAGCTTTCATGCAAAGTCTCTCTACTGTCATCTGCCCCACTTATGGTCGACTCCGTCAATAGTGGGTTGAAGACTTCTTTATGATGAAATATTATAATAAAATTGAATCCTTTACTTTATTTTCTCTAGAAAACAATAAAACTACTAAAAACTAAATAAAACTGAAGCTGCTGTCATATAGACAAGAAGTTTTAACTCCTGGCGGGTGAGCGACGTCGTCACTAAAGAGCACTCGACGGGGAAAAAAGGAACTGAGTCGGTTGGAGGATAGATGCTGAGGTAGTCTATATGGCATGAGCCTGGCTCATAGTGCTGCTTCTTCATGGCCCTACCTCAGCGCTGGCCCTCCTGAAAAATTTTGGCTCCCGCTGGGTCCTTGCGCCTCTGGCATAGTCCCATCAGTGTGAATGAGTAGTGAAGACTTTATGTCCATGAAGATCAATAACTAACACCCCAAGGTAAATACACACAACAATAGGGCATAAAGAAGACTCAAGTTACTGATGTCCAGAAAAAACACTACCCACTGGTGGGTAAAGGAATTAACAACTGGAGTGCAGAGACCCCGCTTCCCTAGGTTCCAGAGGGGAGGCAGGTTGATGGGGGCCAGAATACAGCAAGACTCCATGAAAAGAAACATTACTATGGTAAGTAATTTTTTCCTCAAACAACATGAAGTCTTGCTGTATTCTGAAAATATGCAGACCACCAAGCAGTGCCCCATGAAGGTGGGCACAGAACCTACTTAGGGAATAGGCTCTGCAGTACTGCTGTGCCAAACCTGGCATCACTTCTGGCCTGGGTGTCCAGGCAGTAGTGCTTGGTGAATGTGTGAACAGTTTTCCAGGTAGCTGCTTTACAAATGGTCAAGCAGGGGATATCTCTGGCAGCTGCTTGGAGGTGGCTGTCTCCCTAGTAGAGTGAGCACTCAGGCCCACTGGTGGCTCCTTACCTAGTTTGCCATAGCAGAACTGGATGCAAGCCACAATCCATCTGGAAATGGTTCTCTTTGTGGCTGGCCTGCCTTTACCCACCCCACCACTGGTAAGGAACAACTGAGTACAGTCCTTTCTATGGTCTTTTGTTCTGTCCATATAATAGCTGTTGGACCTTTTTACATCCAGGCTATGCAGTCTGCGTTCACCTAACCTGGAATGATCAGTGAAGAAGACAGGCAATGTTATGGATTGATTCAAGTGGAAGTCCATGACTACTTTGGGGAGGAACTTTCTGTTAGTTTGTAGAACAATCTTGTCCCTGTGAAGGGCAATGTAGTTGGGTTCCACTGACAGGGCCGGAAGCTCACTGATCCTCCTGGCTGAGGTTATGGCCACCAAAAACACAGTCTTCCATGTCCAGAATTTGAGCTCTGCTGAGGACATGGGCTCAAAAGGGGGGCTGCATAAGCTGAGTTATGCAGATGCTAAGGTTCTAGGAAGGGGTAAGCTCCTTGTGAGGGGGGTGAAGAAGGAGCAATCCCTTGAAGAACTTCTTAAAGATAGGATGGGCAGCCAGGGAAGGGCCCTTCCTGGCTGACAGATAGGTAGAGACAGTTGCCAAGTGCACCTTCAGGGTGGAGGGCTGTAGGCCCAGGGATTGAAGGTGGATCAAGTAATCCAGCAGGTTTGCCAGGCTGGCCTCCTGTGGATCCATGTCCTTCTGGGAACACCAGATGGAGAATCTCTCATTTGGAAGAGTAAGTTTTCCTGGTGGAAGGTTTCCTGAAAACTCTAAGGATGTCCAGGACTCTTTCTGAGAGATGCAGGCCTGCATACTCTAAGTCTTCAAGAACCAAGCCTTGAGCTGGTGGGACTCGAGGTTGGGGTACAGAATCCTCCCTTGGAAGGATATCAGCAGGTTGTGCCTCCTGGGGAAGAAAACTGGACTGGCCATTGACAGGGACAACAGCATCGAAGAAAAAATTACTTACCATAGTAATGTTGTTTCTTCTAATGGAGTTTTGCTGTATGCTGACTATATTCAGTTAGCCCCAGCACTTGAACTGCTCCAGAGACGAAAGGGTTAACTCTATGCAGGAGCATAGGTCGTTGAGCTCGAGCTCGGTTTTCAAACCTCTGTCTCTGGTAAATATCAGTGTAACCGTCAGATTCTTACAAGCACTATACTAAATAACTAATAGCTATAGAAATTGTTTTAAATTTTAGGCCATAGGCAACAAATGCTTGGGTCCAAAAAGACTCAAGTCAAGAACCCAAGAAGAACCATATGTAGATAGAAAAAAATGCAATAACAATAACATAAAACAAAAAGACCCCACCTGGCCAGGAAGGGTACAAAGGTACACCTCTGGGTGCAACACTGTACCTACAACCCACATCCCAAAAGACTAGGTTCTGAGGAGGTGAGAAACAGAATACAGCAAGACTCCATATAGAAGAAACAACATTATTATGGTAAGTAATTTTTTCTTCAAACAACATGAAGTCTTGCTGTATTCTGACTATCTGCAGACTACCAAGCAATTCCCCCCTGGAGGAGGGGATAACAGAACCTTACTTTGGGAACAGGCTCTGCAGTTCTGCTGTTCCAAACCTAGCATCACTCCTAGTCTGGGTGTCCAGAGAGTAATGCCTGGTGAATGTATGAACTGTTTTCCAGGTGGCTGCTTTGCAAATTTCCACCAAGGGAATATCCCTAGCTACTGCTAGGGAGGCAGCTGTACCCCTGGTAGAGTGAGCCCTCAGGCCTGAGGGGGGGGCTCTTTCCCCAATTTTGAATAGCAGAATTGAATACAGGAGACAATCCACCTGACAATAGATCTTTTAGTGGCAGGTCTACCTTTTCCTACTTCTCCATAAGTAAGAAATAACTGGGTACAATTATTCCCATAGGCCTTAGTATGCTCTATATAATAGCTAAGTGCCCTCTTCACATCCAGACTGTGCAACCTTCTCTCCCCTGAGGAAGAATGGTCAGTGAAAAACACAGGCAGAGACACAGATTGATTCAGATAAAAATCCGAAACCCTGAGCTTGATTAAGACTCTGGGTATCAGAGGGAATGGAGGAGAGGCATACGGAAATCTGCCCGACCAATCCAGTAGCAGAGCATCTAGAGGCACTGAGCCCGGTGCTGGGGGCCTGCAACAGAAATGGAAATTACGTACCTACCGTAATTCTTGATCTTCTTGGACGAAGTCTCCATCACTCATTCACACTAATGGGAGTACACTGGAGGTGCTAAGACCCAGCAGGAGCCAAACATTTTCAGGAGGGCCGGCTCTGAGATGGAGCCACGAGGAAGCGGCACCTTGAGCCAGGCTTGTGCATTATAGACTATCTCGGCGTCGACCCTCCAACCGCTTCAGTACCTTTTTTCTGAGGAGGTGCAGCGTAACTAACCTAGAGAGGACTAACCTAAAAATCAGACATCAGATAGTCCGAATGACCCATATAAGAAGGGTCAAAAACAAAATCTTCACAGTCCAAGCACTGAGGGAGTGAAGACCAGAAGCAGAGAAGTGAGCTCGGGGGATGGTGGGTGGGCATGTGAATGAGTGGTGGAGACTTCATCCAAGAAGATCAAGAATTACGGTAAGTATGTCATTTCCATATCTTCCTGGACATAAAGTCTCCTCCACTCATTCACACTAATGGGAGAGTACCGAGCTAAATAATCCACCGAGACAGGCGGCAGGAGACAGAGGAGCTCACTTTTTAGGACAGAAGTCCGTTAAGAATTGTCCTGCCAAATGACTGATGTCATCTGGCATGGATATCCAAGACATAGTGCTTAAATGAAATTACGTACCTACCGTAATTCTTGATCTTTCTGCTGTGGCTCTTCACCATTCATCACTAGTGGGTATAGCGCACCGGAGCTAGGACCCCGCAGGAGACTTTTTTTTTTTCATCATGGGTGGGTCGACCAGGGTCGGTGCCACCCTCGAGGCCAACATTCCATGTGGCGCTCGAGGGTTGGCCGTTAGCTGCTGTCGACTCCGCCCCAGCCCCAGTTCTGACACGCTGGACAGTGTACGGTGTACGGAAGGGAGGGTGGGTTGAGGCAAGAGAGCCTAAGGGATAGATAAGGAAAGGAATAATAAACTAAAAGGAGAAATAAATGACAGAGGAGACAGAAGAAGAGATTAAAATAGGAAATTGTGGAGAAGGGGCCCCAATCTCTGGAAGGAGAAGAAGGAGAAGGAGAGATGGGGGGGGGGAGAGAGTAGCACACCCCCAGAAGCAGAACTGCACACTGATATGTTTAGAAGATTATAGTCCAGCCCTGGACTATAGAGTTCAGCTGCAGGAGGCAAGTGAGAACTTGAAAGCAGCCTAGGTCTAGAAGACCAATCAACAAGAGAGTGCAGGCTGAGGGTGTGTCTCAAACTCTCCCCCCGGCCTCCCAAAAAGGGGGGAATTTTAAACAGCCAATAAGGCATAGGGGGAGTAAATGTGAGCTCAAATTCTGAGTCCATAAATAAAATATATACTGAAAGAAGGGAGGGATAGAGAAGGGAAGGGGTCCCCAACACTCCCCAACTCCCTAGAGTAAGGGAGAAGAGAAAAAGGGGGCCCCCAACATCTCCATAAACCCCCCCAGAGATTCACCCTTGCGTGTCTCTCCACAGTCCCCTCCCACCTAATTGCAAGGGAGAGGAGAGAGAAGGAAGAGAAGACACACAGGGGGAGGAGGGAGTCCAGAGACTGAGGCCCGCCGAGGGAAGGAGGGTGGGATTTAGTGATGAATGGTGAAGATACAGAGAAAGATCAAGAATTACAGTAGGTATGTAATTTTCATATCTTATCTGTGTCAATCTTCACCATTCATCATTAGTGGGTGAGTACCGAGCCGCCCACCGAAGGGGGCCCTGAACTACCCCAAGAGACTAGGTCCCTTAGCCTCCAGTGGGTGAGACACTGAAGGGCAAAACCCTTACAGGCCTGGGGAGGCCTGGGACTGGTCTGGGTGAGATGGGGATCCCCCAGTGGGGTAAGGAGGGTGCCCCGAAAGCCATCTTACCCTTCGGGAGAAAAGATGGGTTCTCCAGTATGCAGAGTAGATCACCCTACGCCAGGCCAGGGATAATAACCAGGATAGGCGAAGCCATGCCATCTGCCGAAGGCAGATCGCTGTCCCTACCACTCTGGATGCCACCTCATTGGCATCACAAGATGCCCTTGCTTGGTGCCTTGCTAGCTCCAGGCCCTGTGCAGAGAGGGCAATGGCTTGCCTGGTTTCCTCCGAATCAGGCATTGAGGCTAGGAGCTGCCCTAGCCTGGACCACAAGAATCTGTTGTAGGCTGCAAAGTGGGCCTGATGTGCTGCGATTGACAGAGAGATCCATGCCGAGTAGAACACTCATCTCCCCCAGAAATCAAAATCCACAGAGTCCAAGTCTGGGGGGCGGTCACGGTAAGGAGCGCGAGGCCCAGAGGGGATGTCCAGGGAGGTCAAACCCGAAGAGGGATGAGGCAGAGAACCTGGAGACCCAGGGGGAGCACAAGACCGCTGGCGTAGGTCCCTTGGGGCTGGAACGGTGGAAAAGGGACGTAGCCAGAATTGATGTGATGCCTCCTGAAAAGGAAAAGGCCAGGTGGGAGCCACCAGGTGGGCCGCACTGTACTCGCCTAAAAAGGTGCGTGTCACATGCTTGGGATTGCTAACCGGGACTGGGGTAAGTTGAAGCTAGTCTAACATCCTCACAAGGAAGCGCTGATAGGAGGACAGATCAGATGCTGGGGAGATGTGGACTGAAGGTTCTTCTCCTCCTTCCATAGAGGGAGAAGAGGATGAAGATGAGCTCCCAGGTTTAGGGACCAGCTGCACGGGAGCATGGTGAAACACCTGTTGGTCCAGGGCATGGAGGTAGGTGGGGAAATGTGCAGCAGAACCTCTGAACTGCTCCCAGGTGAGAGGTCCCCGAGGACCGGAAATACCTGGGACAACCAGGATGGAGACAGAGGCTCAGGAGACAGGCTCCTGGCAACAGGAGAACGGTCTCTGTCAGGGCAGGGGGGCCAACAGGAAACCCTTCGGAGGGAGGGGGATCCGAAGGCCGCCACAGCTAGCAGCCGTTCAACCAGGTCGGAACAGTCAGAGCTGTGCCCAAGGGAAGAAATCCCCCCTTGAGGTAACTGGGACCATGCGAGTCCAGAAGGACGGCCCCTGACCTCAGAAGTAAAAGTCCCTCCTCAGGGACTCGTCCAAAGGCGAGGGTCTGCGCCTGTGACCCTCCCAAACCCTACTGCGATCTGGGAGAGGTGCGCACATACCGCACTCTCAGTTCTCAACCCTTTAGAATCAGAGAGGATTCATCCTCAGCCACCAGCCCAGGTAGCTGCAACTCCGGGCAGCCTCCGAGGAGTCCACCCAAGGAACCGTACCCTTCCCCTGCTGGTGTTCCCCGGGCTGCCCCAAACTTGGGCTGTCCAAACACACCAAGGAGGGGGGTTCCCGAACTGGAGGAACAGAAGCGCCAATGACCCAAGGTTGCACAGCAGTAGTCACAGGAACTACCGCTGGCTGGTCAGACCCCCTGACCCTAAGGTCCACCGGCGATGACAGACCTCCAGAGGGAGGCTGAGTGGGGGCCGAGATGCTGGAAACAGAGGGGTCTGATGATTCCGAAGAACCTGGGAGCCAGTCTGGATCAGACCCAGAGTCTGCCTCCGAAGAGGCAGGCTATGAAGTCCAATGCCAGACAACTCCCCAAGCCCCTCCAGTTCCTGGACTACGAAACGGAGCACTCTGAGATTCAGCGCTGGCAACACTGTCAGAGGGAAGCACAGCCCCACACCTGGTGCCGACACCCACCCCGGTGCCCCGAGCGCAGCTCAATGCTCCCCCCGTGTCGCTGACCACCAAAGCCAACATGGCACCGAGCCTGACACCCACCCTGGCGCTGCAAGCACCCCCGAAGTCTGGTGTGGCTCCGAACGTGGCGTCGCATAACACCCCGGCGCCATGAACGGCGCCGGAGGCAGGGGCGGCCCTGACTGTGGTGCCGACCCCATCCCCAGCACCGAGGCCAGAGACGGCGCCGACTCCTGCCTCAGCACCACGCATGGTGCTGGGACCAGAACCAGGCCCAGAAACACCCAAACCACCACCCCTGACGCCGCTGAGAACTCTGATGCTGTGAAGAGCATCAGAGGCAGCGGCAGCGTCGAGAGAAGGCCGGACACCGACACTCAAAGCCCACAGCACTGCGTATGGTGCCAGGACCAAGAGCAGTGCCACCAGATGGTGCCGAGGATAGTGCCAGTCTGACCCCGGAGGGCCCAGAACACAACACCGAGGGAGCCTTCACCACCAGAGAGGCGACTGCTGATGCGGTGCCTCCCGACTGACCCCCAAGGGGCCCGGCCTAGGTCTCCTGCACTAAGGAAGAAACCCCCACCACGGCAAGGCTTAAAGAGGCAGGGGTTCCCTCCTCCATGGGCCATATAGGACCAGGAGGGGACCTGGAGGAAGGGCAGAGAGTCCTCGCCTTGGCACGGCGACTGCGCATTCATCTTCCAAAAGTCAGCAGTGTACGTCCGACCTTCAATGCGTGGTTCTCAACTACACGGTGGTCCATCGAGAAGCAAATGTCACAGTTACCCATATCATGGTAGGGGCCGAGGCAGGAAAGGAAACGGTCATGCTGGCCTGTCACAGAATAGAGGCGGCCACAGGGGCACCGATGCATAGGCAGCCACCCCACTTTCAATGTCTTCTTTCCCCTGGACAAGACACGACCAAATGGAAAATAAAACAGAAACAGTACTCAATACCGCTTAAATAAAAGGAAAGGTCTTACTGGTAAGAAGCGACATTGAGCAGGTGAGCAGAACCGAGGCAGCTATCAACTTTAAGTAAGACTTTTTTTGGTGGGCAGGAAAAAGGATTCCAAAATGATTTTGCACACCAGATTGAGAAGCACTTCCATTTAGCTGTGCAGGTTTTTCTGGTGGCTGGCTTGCGTGCAGTCAAAAGAATATCCGAAACCCTATGAGAAACATTAAACCTATTCACCTCTATCTCTTCAGGAGCCAAGCATGAAGGTGAAGAGACCTCAGGCTGGGATGGACTACAGGGCCCTGGGTCAGAAGGTTCATCTGAAGGGGAAGTGGTTTTGGAGAGGTTTCCGATAGTTTGTTGATTAGGGGAAACCAGATCTGACTAGGCCAGAACAGGGCAATGAGAATCATTCTGCTCCCCTCTGCCTCCAGTTTGAGCAGTACCCTCTTAATTAGGGGAAGAGGAGGAAATGCGTAGAGAAAGCGTTTTGTCCGCTGCAGCCTGAATGCACCCTGACAAAAAATGCCAGGTCCTGGATTTCTGGAGCAGAAGAGAGGCAGTTTTGCGTTGAGTGGGGATGCAAAAAGGTACAGGTCCGGAGTTCCCCACTCTTCGAAGAGTGACCGAACGACGGTTAAGTCGAGAGACCACTCGTGAGGATCTGTCTCCGTTCTGCTGAGACGGTCTGCCAGCTCGTTTTATATTCCTGGCAGGTAAACTACCTGAATCAGAGCCATGTGCTCCAGGCACCATTCCCACACTCTCATTGCTTCCCTGCATAATGTGTAAGAGTGTGCACCACCCTGTTTGTTGATGTAATACATCACTGCCTTGTTGTCCATTTGAAGGAGAATGTTCTTGTGACAGAGTATGTCCTTCAAAGCTCAGACTGCATAGAGGATGACTCTCATTTCCAGGACATTTATGTGAAGTTGAGACTTGTTTTGAGTCCATGTACCCTGGGTGTGGAGATCCTGGCAGTGAGCTCCCCAATCCATAAGGGATGCATCCATGGTAATGGAGATCTGATGATCCAGAGGGGTGAAAGGATATCCTTCCAGAAGGTTGTCCTCCTGAGACCACCAGGTAAGTGACATCTTCAGAGGTTCCGTCACCTTGATGAAAAAGGACTGAGGGTGAGTGGTTGGTGACCACTGAGTACTGAGCATCCACTGAGAGGTTCTCATGTGGAGTCAAGCCAAAGGTACAGTGAACACCGAGGATGCCATGAGACCCAGCATCCATTGCATTGAGAGAGCTCACACTGAGCTGTGTTCTCTGATGAAGTGGGCCATCTGTAGGATATCGATCCTTCTGCCCTCCGGAAGAAAAGCTTTCACACAGAAAGTGTCCAGAAGGGTCCCTATGAAAAGAAGCTTCTGCGAGGGCTGCAACTGTGACTTTTTGAGGTTCAGCAGGACTCCCACAGACATGAGGAAGTCTGAGGCCGTGGCCATGGCCTCCAGAGTCTCTTGCCTAGAGGGGCTTGCTGGAAGCCAGTCATCCAGATATGGGAACACTTGGATTCTGATTCTCCTTAGACGTGCCACAAGAACTGCACAGCACTTTGTAAAAACCCGAGGCACCGTGGATAGCCCAAAGGGCAGGACTCTGAATTGATAGTGTTGACCCAACGCCATGAACCTTAGGCATTTGTGGTGATTTGGGTGTATGAGAATGTGCTGGTAGGTGTCCTGCATGTACAGGGAGGCTAGCCAATTGTGTTGATGAATCAAAGGTAGCAGGGTACCAAGTGATATCATCTTGAACTTTTCCTTGTGAAGGAATTTGTTTAACTTTCTGAGATCTAGAACAGGGCATATGCCGCCAGTTTTCTTTGGAACCAGAAATTAATGGGAGTAGAAACCTGTGTTTCGTTGATCCAGCAGAACTACTTCTACTGCCATGTTGTTCAGAAGGCATTGTACCTCAGAAGCAAGAAGGTCTGACTGTGCCACAGACAGCCTGGGCTGTCACTTGGGAGGATGATCCAGAGGGGTTTCCAACAGATTGAGAAAGCACCCCTTGCGGATTATCCTGAGGACCCATTTGTCTGATGTTATAGATTTCCACTGGTCATAGAACTGAGTCAGATGTCCTCCCACTGTCGAGGAAGAGTCCCCTTTGGGCAGTTGATGTGGGATCTGGGCCAGAAACTCAGAAGGTGGCACTGGGCACTTTGGGCACTTGTGCCTTCTGCTTCGCTTTCTTTTGTGGCTGAGGGTTGTGGTTTTTGTTAAAACCTCCTCTGCCTCTGCCCCGGAAGGACTGACGGTTGTGAAACTGACACTTCTTCGCACCCCCTCGGGAGGGGGTGGGTGCAGGTCTAGCTGTCTTAATGGCAGTCCTAGTCTTCTGCGTGGCCTCCAGAGATTGCTCCACCTGAGGCCTGAACAGATACATACCATTAAAAAGTAAAGCCATGACCTGCTGCTGGGCATCATTCGTGAAGCCCGAAGTACGTAGCCAAGAGTGGCGGTGGGTGCAGATGCCAGCTGCCACCGCTTGGGAGGTGATATTGAAGGCATCTATTGCAGCTTTAACCTGTTGGTTATTGGATTCAATACCCCTAGTTATGGTCTGGAGTAGCTCTGAGCTAACTTCCGATTCGGGCAGAGCTTCTACCATTTCTTTGAGGGAATGCCAAAGTACATACTCATATTGAGTAAAATAGCCCTGGTAACTGGCAATGCACATACCCAGGCTTGAGGTAGCAAAGACTTTCTTACGTAAGGTGCCTGTCTTGCAAGATTCTTTGTTTACTGGTCGGGCTGTAGATCCTTGAGGAAGGACAGCCTTGTCATTCTCTGCCAAGACCACCATGGCATCAGCAAAGGCTTGTGAGGCTCTGTCAGTCAAACCTAAGTTTATCTCATTCCATAGAGATAAGGGGGTCCTCAGAACCAATAGGAGGTTCTTACCAAAAGTGGTTTCAGATTTTCATCTTAACCAGTCCATGTCCCTTCCTGTGTTTTTCACTGATCATTCTTCTCCAGGAGAGAGAAGATTGCACAGTTTGGATGTTAAAAGGGCACTTGGCTACTACATAGAGCATACTAAGGCACATAGGAATGATTGTCTTCAATTGTTTCTCACTTATGGTGAAGTGGGAAAAGGTAGGCCAGTTACTAAGAGAACTATTGCCTGGTGGATTGTAGCCTGTATACAATTATGTTATACCAAACTAGGTAAAACACCTCCCTCAGGCCTGAGGGACCACTCAATTAGAAGTACAGCCGCTTCTTTGGCTGCTGCCAGAGATATACCCTTACTAGAGATATGCAAAGCAGCCACCTGGAAAACAGTCCATACATTCACCAAGCATTACTCTCTGGATATCCAGACTAGGAGTGATGCTCGGTTTGGCACAGCAGTACTTCAGAGCCTATTCCCAAAGAAGGTTCTGTCCGTCCTCCATGGAGGTACTGCTTGGTAGTCTGCATATGTCAGAATACAGCAACTTCATGTTGTTTGAAGGAAAAATTACTCACCTTAGTAATTGTGTTTCTTCTAATGGAGTCTTGCTGTATTCTGACCTCCCCCCTGCCTCCCCTCTCAGAACCTAGTTTTTTGGATGTGGGCTGGCAGGTACAGTGTTGCACCTCAGGGGTGTACCTTGCACCTCTGCCCTTTGGGTGGGTTTGTTGTGTTGCTTTGTTTAATATACCATATATTGTTCGCTACCTGTGTTTTCTTCTTTGGGTTCCCGACTTGAATTTTTTAGGACCCAAAGAAAATTTTTAATTATTAGTTTTATTGTTTACAATTTCTACACCAGGGGTGTAGTTAGTTAGTTAGTAGCTCGTAAGAATCTGACGGTTACACTCTGAAGCACCACAGACAGAGGTTTGAAATCCGAGCTCAAGCTCAACGTTCTATGTTCTGGCATAGAGTTAACTCTTTCATCTCTGGGGCAGTTCAAGTGCTGGGGCTAACTGCATATATCAGCATACAGCAAGACTTCATGTTGTTTGAACCAGCGACTCCGACAGAGGTGGGGACCAGTGGCTGGCCCTAATAACCAACCATCTACATGCAGACATACCAGAAGGTGAACTTGAGTGATGGCGTTTCTTCTTCGACCTATGTATGAAAGAAGAACTCGAGGCCGAACGACGCCGAGAATGGGACCGTTTCCTTTTATGCTTTCCGGAGGCCCACCCATCCCCCTGAGCACTAGACTGCCCATTGTCAGACCCCCCTCCTGGGAAGGCGATGGACTGGACCCAGCCCGGCTGACTGAACAGCTTTCATACAGTCTCCCTACTGTCACCTGACCTGCTCATGGTTGACTCCATCAATGGAGGACTGAAGACTTCTGTTGTACAATTAAAATACATAATCCATACTGATTCGAAATAATTCTACAAAACAATAAACTGAACTATTGCTGCTAGTGAAGTTTGACTCCTGGAGGGTGAGCGACGTTGTCACTGAAGCGCACTTGATGGTGGGAAAAAAGGAACTGAGGTGGTTGGAGGGTCGATGCCGGGATAGTCATTATCGCATGAGCCAGGGCTTGTGGTGCTGCTGCCTCGCGGCTCCATCTCAAGCGCCGGCCCTCTTGAAAAAGTTTGCTCCCTCTGGGTCCTAGTGCCTCCGGCGAACTCCCATTAGTGTGAATGAGTGGTGGAGAATTTATGTCCAGGAAGATCCGGCAACTGCGAAAGAAGCGGAGACCGGCCCCTGACCTAACAACTGACTGTCTATGTGCAGACGTACCACAGTGCAACCTCGAGTGATGCCATTTCTTCTTTGACCGGTGGGGTCAAGAAGAGCTCAAGGTCGAATGGTGCCGTGAATGGGACCGTTCTTTTATGCTTTCAGAGGACCACCCATCCCCGAGCACTGGACCATCCATTGTCAGACCCCCGGAGAGGGTGGCGACCAGATCCGACTGGCTGATTGAACAGCTTCATACTAAGTCTCCCTACCGTCACCTGCCCCACTTCATGGTTGACGCCATCAATGGAAGGCTGAAGACTTTTTCTTGTACAAGTAAGAAATTTATTAAAATATAATCAGTACTTTTCGAGCTAAAATACAAAATAGTAAAACTGAAAACTAAGCTGCTAGTTTGAGGTTTGACTCTTAGCGGGCGAGCGACTTCGTCACTGAAGCACACTTGACGGCAGGAAAAAAGGAACTAAGGTGGTTGGAGGGGCGACACTGAGATAGTCTATACTGCACGAGCCTGGCTCACAGTGTCACCTACTCACAGCTCCATCTCGGCGCCAGCCCTCCTGAAAAAGTTTGGCTCCCGCTGGGTCCTAGCTCCTCCGGCTTACTCCCATTAGTGTGAATGAGTGGTGGAGACTTTATGTCCAGGAAGATCTGGGGAAGCTGATGATTGTCTGGGGCTGCAAAGAAATCTATCTCTGGAGTGCCCCATCTTCTGAAGACTGTCAACCAAATTTGTCTGTTCAGGGTCCATTCGTGATGACTC
This sequence comes from Neoceratodus forsteri, assembly GCA_016271365.2. Taxonomy (NCBI): domain Eukaryota; kingdom Metazoa; phylum Chordata; order Ceratodontiformes; family Ceratodontidae; genus Neoceratodus; species Neoceratodus forsteri. Next base: position 1,099,360,041 of record CM057456.1, on the reverse strand, counting down.
TGGATGATCCTGCTGAGAGCATCTGCCATGACATTGTCCTTCCCTGGCAGGTGGACTGCTGATAGGGAAATGTTTAAGGAGTAAGCCAGACTCCAGATCTTCATGGCCTCTGTGCACAGAACTGAAGATCTTGTTCCCCCGTGTTTGTTGATGTAATACATGGTGGTGGTGTTTACTGTCCTGACCTGCACCACCTTGCCCTGTAGCAACTTGGCGAATGACTGAAGAGCTAGAAACACTGCTCTGAGCTCCAGCAGATTTATGTGCAGGAGAGATTCCTGCTTGAGCCATGTTCCATGAGTAGTGTGATCCCCTAGGTGAGCTCCCCACCCTAGTAGTGAGGCATCCATGGTCAGTACTACCGAGGGAGCTTGTTGCAGAAAGGGGACTCCTGCCCTGAGGTTGTCCCCGTCCTGCCCCCACTGTAGTGCTTGCCTCAGAGTGGGAGTTACTGGTATCAGTTTGGACAGATAATCCCTTTTCTGGGACCAAAAGAAAAAATTATTCACCTTAGTAATGTTGTTTCTTCTAATGGAGTCTTGCTATATTATGACATATGCAGTGAGTCCCAACCTTCGAACTGCTCCGGAGGTGAGAGTTAACTTTCCATGCCAGGCATGGAACGCTGAGCTCGAGCTAGGTTGAAAACTCTGTCTGTTGTTCTTCAAACTCAAACTGTCAGATCATTACGAGCTAAAATCACTAAGGTCCTGTGTGGAAGCTGTAAACCTACACTAGCCAACTGGCTACTAAATATAACAACACATTTTTTGGTCCCAAAACAAAGACTCAAGTCAGGAGACCCAAAAAATGAAAAACACAACACCCAGTCACCCCAAAAAAGGGAGGGGTGAAAAAACAAAGTGGGCATCTATGAAGTGCCAACACTGCACTGCCCACCCACATCCCAAAAACAGAGGTTCTGAGAGGGGCAGGGGAGGTCATAATATAGCAAGACTCCATTAGAAGAAACAACATTACTAAGGTGAGTAATTTTTTCTTCACAAAACATGAAGTCTTGCTATATTATGACATATGCAGACTACACAGCAGTACCTCCATGGAGGAGGGACAGAACCTACTTAGGAAATAGGCTCTGAAGCACAGCTGTGCCTAACCGAGCATCGCTCCTAGCCTGGGTGTCCAGAGAGTAATGCTTGGTAAAAGTGTGAACTGTTTTCCAGGTAACTGCTTGACAAATCTCTAGAATGGGGATGTCCCTGGCAGCAGCCAGGGAAGCAGCTGTACCTCTGGTAGAGTGAGCCCTCAGGCCTGAGAGAGGAACCTTACCCAGCTTTTCATAACAGAATTGGATACAAGAGACAATCCACCTGAAATGGATCTTTAGTGGCAGGTTTCTTTACCAACCTCACCATAAGTGAGGAACAGTTGAGGGAGTCAAACCTGTGACCCTTGGTACGCCTCAATGTAGTAACTAAGGGCTCTTCACATCGAAATGTGCAGCCTCTCGCCAGAGGAGGAATGGTCAGTGAAGTACACTGGAAGAGAAATAGATTGATTAAGGTGGAAATCTGAAACCACCTTAGGCAAGAACTCCCTGTTAGTCCTGAGGACCACCTTTATCTCTATGAAAGGAGATAAAATCAGGCTCCACTGACAAAGCTTGCATCCACTTAAGGCCTGGCAGAAGTGATGGCTACCAGAAACACAGTCTTCCAAGTCAAATACTTGAGCTCTGCTGGAAGACAAGGGCTCAAAGGGAGTTGCATAAGCTGAGCAATGCAAACATTAAGATCCCAGGCAGGGGCAGGGTCCCTGAATGGAGGGTTGGTGAAGCAATCCCTTAAAAAACTTAGAGAATACAGGATGAGCTGAAAGAGAAGAGGGTTTACCTGCTGAAATGAAAGCAGACACAGCTGCCAGATGCACCTTTAGGGTAGCTGGTCTGAGCCCCCAAGTGTTCAAATGGACCATATAATCCAGGACAGTGGGTAAATCAGCAGATTCTGGGGAAATATGCTTCCCAGAGCACCATATGGAAAACCTCTTCCATTTGGAATTGTAGGTAGCTCTGGTGGAAGGCTTCCTAGAAGCCTTCAATATATCCAGTACACCTTGGGAGAGGTGTAGATCAGCAAATTCTAACTCTTCAAGAGCCAGGCCTTGAGATTGAGAGATTTGAGGTTCGGGTACCAAACCCTTCCCTGAGCACAGGTTAACAGATTGTGATTCCTGGGAAGACACAGGGAAGATGGACTGCTAAGGACAGTAGGAGGATACCAGGGTTGTCTGGCCCAATCTGGAGCAATCAGAATCACTTTGCAGGATTGAGATCTGATTTTGACTAACACTTTGAACAGGAGAGGGAAGGGGGGGAAGCATGGAGAAACTTCCCTTCCCAATTGAGAACTAAGGCATCCAGAGGGACTGAGCCCAACACTGGGGGCCTGCAGCAAAAAAGGGGAAGTTGGTGATTGTCTGGGACTGCAAAAAGATCTATCTGCGGGGTGCCCCACCTGGCAAATATTACTCCAGGACCAGGGGATCCAGTGACCATTTGTGATGGCCCTGGGAAATCCTGCTGAGAGCATCTTCCAGGACATTGTCCTTGCCTGGGAGGTGAACTGCCATAAGGGAAGTGTTCAGGGAATAAGCCAGAGACCACAACTTCATTGCTTCAGTGCACAAGGCCTTAGACCGAGTGCCTCCTTGCTTGTTGATGTACCACATTGTAGTGGTGTTGTCTGTTCTGACCTGTACAACTTTGTTCTGAAAAGATATGGAAAAAGTTTGAAGTGCTAGAAAAACTGCTCTGAGCTCCAACAGGTTGATGTGGAGCAGGGATTCCTGAGGGGACCAAAGTCCCTGGGTAGTGAGGTCGTCCACGTGAGCTCCCCACCCCAAGAGGGATGCATCTGTAGTAAGGATTAAAGAGTGAGACTGAGTGACAAAGGGAACCCCCTGTCTCAGATTGCTCTGATCCTGCCACCATTGTAGGGCTTGGATCAGGGTTCGAGTCACTGGGATCAATTTGGTTAGAGGGTCCTTTCTTTGAGACCAAAAGGTTCTCAAATCGAACTGGATGTCCCTCATCTGAAATCTGGCTCCTTGCACTACTGCTGTAGAAGCAGCCATGTGCCCTAGGAGCTGTAGAAATGCCTTGCTGGTCGAGAGACCTGCAGGGTGAATGAGGAGGCCAGAGAGACCAGGGTCCTGCCCTGTCCAAAGGAAGGAAGGCTCTGGCTTCCTCTGTGTTCAGTTCTGCCTATGAAGGTGAGGAGCTGGACAGGCTCTAGAACTGACTTTGGAAGATTCAGAAGCAAACCTAGAGAGTTAAGCAGTTGCTGAGTTATCTGAAGATGTAACTTGACTTGGTCTGGAGACTGGCCTACTATGAGCCAGTCGTCCAGGTAAGGGAAGATGGCAATTTTTTGCCTTTTTAGGTGGGCAACTGCTACTGCCAGGCATTTTGTGAATACCCTTGGAGCAGAGGTGAGGCCAAAGGGTATTGCTCTGAACTGGTAATGGCCTGAGGGCAGCTCGAACCTGAGGTACTTTCGATGGGAGCTTGATGAGAATATGGAAGTAGGCATCCTTGAGGTCCAGGGACGCTAGCCAGTCCCCTGGCCTTAGAGAGGGTAGAATAATTCCAGAGTCACCATTTTGAATTTTGGTTTTAAAAGGTGCTTGTTTAAGTATCTGAGATCCAGGATGGGCCGCCATTCTCCTGTCTTTTGGGGTAAGGAAGTACCTGGACTACAACTCTTGCCCTGGTGTAGGGGTGGAACCCTTTTCACAGCTCTGAGAGCCAGGAGGGAAGAGACCCCTGCCTCTAGGGCAAGTGCCTCTGATGGATTTGCAGGTGGAAAGGATCTGGTTCTCATCTTTGGAAACTTTTTGAAGCTGAGAACCAGTCCCTGGCTTACTACTTCCAGGACCCACTTGTCTGATTTCAGAGACTTCCAGTCCTGGACAAAGTAAGCCAGCCTGCCCCCTGCAGGTAGTTGAGAATCGGCCCTGGCCACCCCATCAGGGTGCCTGCTTGGCAGGGGCTTTAGGCTGAGGGGTGGAAGCAGGCCTGCTTGTACCCCGTCTGCCTCTCCCTCTAAAGAACCCCCTCTGGGCGTAAGCTGAAGAGGAGGCCTGGGCTTGGTAAAAAGGCCTATGAAAAGGCCTGCCCCTGCCCCTGGGAAGCGTTGTCTTGAGGAGTGGCCTGCCTTCCTGGCCTGTGCACCTATAGGTGGTCCTATACTCATCCATTTTCTTAATGTAATTCTCTGTCTGCTCCCCAAACAGAGAATTACCCACAACAGGAAAATCCATGGCCTTAGTCTGGGTATGCTGTAACAGGCTAGTACATGTGAGCCAAGCCATTCTGCGAAGTGCCACAGATGTAGCCATGACTCTTGATGACACATCATTAGAGTCCACTGCAGCATGGAATTGCACCTTAGATGTCTCAGTACCATCAGCAGCCACCTGCTCCAGCTCCTTGGCAAGCTGGCCAGGGACCTGTTTTGCTAGAGCCATAACAGTATCCCATCTGGATTTCTGGTATCTAGCAACATAAGCCATATAATTTGCCTGTCTGAGTCCCAAGGATGCTGCCATGTACTGTTTCTTTGCCATGGCATCACTCCTCCTGGAGTCCTTGTCAGGTGGGTGCGAGGCCAAGGGAATATTTGCCTTGTCACAGGCTGCAGCCTGCACTACCCCAACATGGCTGCATTGTTGTGTAAGGAACTCCATATCAGAGCCTGACAATGTGCACCTCTTGTCCATTCTCTTATCAACAGGAGGTATATTTGAGGAGTTTTTAGAATTTTTACTGTCTGTTTCCCAAAAGATTTATGCAAAGGAATAGACAGTCTCCTGGACTCTGGGATATCCATCATTTCCACATAGTCAGGTTCCTCTTGATCATCCACAGCTTCCTCCATAGGGAGCTGGAGGGTTTCAGCCACTTTTTTATAAAACACAAAATGAGAAGGGGACTCAGAAAGCCTAGAAGAGACACTCCTGAAGGTCTGTCTGGGGAGATGTCCGTTCAATGGGCACATCCAGACTTTCAAATCCACATTCACTCTCCTACTCCTCTTCCCTTCCGGTTCATATAAATCCTCTAAATCATACTCTTGAACTGTGGAACTGGCCGAACCGACGCTTACTCTGATGGTGGCGGTTCGGTCGAACCAGGGAAAGCGACTGACAATTTTAATCTTTGGCTATTTCTTCAGCGGTTGAGAGGAACGCTTTTGGCTCCACACCAGCTGATTTCCTTGTCCTTTTGCTGGAACTGATTCCTCTGAGTCGGCTCTCCTTTGCCCGAGGAAGTCTCGCCTGGTCAGAGGGAGACTCCTCCGTTCGTTGGAACCGAACCGGCTGGCCATCCGGGTCAGCGGACTTCTTGGCCTCCTTTCCTGAGCCTACCAACTCTCTCTCCAGGGTAGCTGCAGGAAAATTTTTGCAAATCTGGCAGTCTGCATTGAGATGGTCAAACCCTCAGACAATAAACACAGGTGGTGGGGTCAGCCTTGGCAAAGGCTTCCCACAGACACTGCAGTGTTGAAACCCAGTGGGCCCGGTTTTTCTTTTGGGTTTCTCAGACATAGTGCCAGTCCTAACCAAACTTGCCGCTTATGGCAATCCGCCAGCAAGACCTCTTATCAGTTCCCAACCGTGTCACGGGTCGTGGAAAAAACCGTAATAAAATCTGTTTTTTTTAGAACCGGTAAGAACCGGTAACCACACTCTAAAAGACAGATTAATACATTTCAAAACAACCTGATCGGTTCAAACCGAACCAATAACTGTTTACAAGTTCCACACAGAAGAATTAAATGTAAAAGCTATCTAGTACTTACAATACCACAGACAGAGCTTGAACGACCGGTTGCAGTTTAAATTCGGTCAAAAAACTGAGAAAATAATACTTTAACCGACAAAATGAACCGAGCAGAAGGAGAAAATATCCGGAACGACTGTTCAGTGAGGCGGAGTAAAGAATCTGACAGTTTGAGTTTGAAGAACAGCAGACAGAGTTTTCAACCGAGCTCGAGCTCAGCGTTCCATGCCTGGCATGGAAAGTTAACTCTTTCACCTCCGGAGCAGTTCGAAGGTTGGGACTCACTGCATATGTCATAATATAGCAAGACTTCATGTTGTTTGAAGGACCTCAGATGGAACTGAATGTCCCTCATCTGAAATCTAGCCCCTGGGACTATTGCTGTGGTGGCAGCCATGTGGCCCAGGAGCCATAGGAAGTACCTTGCTGGGCAAAGAACCTGAAGATGGAAGGAGTCTGCCAACTGGATCAGGACATCTGTCCTTCCTGCAGGCAGAAAGGCCTTTGCTTGGATTGTGTCCAACTCTGCTCCTATGAAATCTAGGATCTGGATTGGTTTCAGAACTGATTTCTTGAGGTTCACCAGGAACCACAGTGATTGGAGGATATCCTGTGTGAGGGCTAAAGTTTCCTCTACCTGTTGGGGGGAGTGACACACTACCAACCAGTCATCCAGGTAGGGGTAAACTGTGAGTCCTTGCTTTCTCAGATGTGCCATGACCACTGCTAAGCACTTTGTGAAGGCCCTTGGAGCAGATGTCAGTCTGAAGAGCATGACCCTGAACTGATAATGGCCTGAAGGCAGTCTGAATCTGAAGTATTTTCTGTGAGATTGCCATATGGGAATGTGAAAATAAGTATCCTTTAGATCTAGGGATGCTAGCCAATCCCCTTGTCTGAAGGTAGGTAAAATGATAGCCAGAGTGACCATCTTGAACTTTGGCTTTGTAAGGTGCTTGTTTATGTATCTCAGGTCTAGTATGGGCCGGCACTCCCTATTTTTCTTCAGGGTTAGGAAGTACCTTGAATACAACACTTTTCCTCTGTGCTGAGAGGGAACAGGCTCCATTGCCCTGACTTGAAGTAGGTTGGAAACCTCTGCTTCCAGTAGAGCTGTTTCTGAGAGGGTGGCAGGTTTGAATGATCTTCCTCCTGTTTTTGAAAATAGTTTGAAACTGAGAGCAAGACCCTGGCCTACTACCTCCAGGATCCATCAGTCTGAAGTGATAGACTGCCAGGCCTGAAGGTAGTAGGCCAGCCTGTCCCCTACTGGTAGTGGGGAGGCAGCCCGGACAGACACCTCAGGGTATCTGTTTAGAGGGTGTAGTGGACTGAGAAGTGGAACCAGCATGGCCAGTGCCTCTTCTGCCTCTACCTCTAAAGTAACCCCTAGTCTGTTGATAGGAGAGGAAGGCTTGAGCCTGATGGAAAGACCTGGGATAAGGCCTACCTCTGCTTCCCCTAGTCTGCTGTCTTTGAGGGGTGGCAGCCTTTTCTTTGGCAGCCACATTCTTGTAGGCTACCCTGTACTCATTCATCTTTTTCATATATGCCTCTGTTTGTTCCCCAAACAAAGAATTTTGTGTAGGGGGAAATCAATGGCATTGTTCTGCATGTCTTGGGAGAGATTTGTATATCTCAGCCATGAAAACCTCCTGAGGGAAATGGCAAAAGCCATAGAATTGGAAGCTGCATCATTGGCATCCACTGTCATATGAAACTGGCATTTTGATGACTGAACCCCTTTACTTACAAGCTCCTGTAAGTCTGCTGCCAGTTCAGGAGGAGCCTTCTTGGTTAATTGTCCCACAGACTCCCAAAGGGACTTCTGGTATCTGGACACATAGGCCATATAGGATGCCTGCCTGATACCCAGGGAGGCAGCTAGATACCTTTTTTTGCTAAGGAGTCAATTTTCCTTGAGTCCTTATCAGGAGGATGAGAAGCAAGAGGGGTGCCAGCTTTCTTGCAAGCTGCAGCTTGTACTACCCCCACATGATTGCAGTGGCTACATAAAAATTCAGTGCCATTGCCAGCCAACACATATTTCCTGTCCATTTTCTTGTCCACTGGTGGGACAGAACTTGGGGTCTGTAGAATTTTAGAGGTCTGTTTTTTGAGAGACTTATGAACAGGAATCATAAGTCCCTAGAAGACAGGGAGATCCATCATCTCCTTATAGTCATCCTCCTCCTCCTCCTGTCTAGTCCCTTGGACAGACAGTTGTAAAGTCTCTGCTACCTGCCACATGAAAGCAAAATGGGAGGCAGATTTCCTAGTAGGATGAGGAGGAGACTCATACTGAGGATGTTCAGGGGAAACCTCAGGCTCGACAGGTTCACCCAGATCATCCTCTTCATCATAATTCCCATACTCTGACTCATAAAATTCCTCTGGATCCAGAGAGCCTGAAGGAACTGCCGTCTGAACTGAGGTATGGGTTACCAGACATTGAGCCAGTTCACCCCAACTGGGCTGTAACAACTGGACAATATGTATGGCTTTTGCGATCTCCTCAGCCGTTGGAAGTGCAACCGCTTGTTTACATGGTTCCGAACCGCTTTTCCTCATCTTTTTCAAAGGGCCCATATCAGGGGCTGAGTCTGCTTGTCTTTTCCCCGACGAGGTTTTACCCTGGTCCAAGGGTTCAGTCCTCGGTTCAACCGGTTTGTCTTTTGAACCGGACCGGACCTCATTGGAAAGGTTTCTCTGCCATTCTATCTCTCGGTTTACCCAAACATCTATCTAGGGTAGCTTGAGGAAAATTTTTACAGATTTTGCAGTCTGATTGCAGCTGGTCAAACCAAAGGCAATACAGACACACAAAATGCAAATCAGCCTTAGCGAATTGCTCCCCGCACTTGGTGCAGCGTTGAAACCCAGTGGGACCGTTTTTTCTCTTGGGTTTCAGTGACATAACCCTCACTAAATTTAGAGCTTAACCCAGAGGCTTAGTTAGTCTGGTTAAGCAAATCCAAGTAACAACCTTTTATCCGAAGTGGCTTAGTCAGGCTCGGATAAGGAAAATCAAATAATGTATTTACCCCTTGTGGCTTTAGTTAGGCCGAGTAAAAAGAGAGGCAAAGTTTTAGGCAGCAAGCGGTTCAGCGTCTGCGTTAAAAACTGAGAAAAAGTCTCGGTTTTAAGTCCAAAACTTTGAACTGGATCCCCAAATACAATAAAGATAAACTTTAAATTACACTTTAGCACAAGAAAAGAAAGAAGGTATTCGGTTTCCTCTTGGTTAAGAACTGTTCAGAAACCGAAAACTTACCAAAAACCTAGACTAGTCTAACATGTAACCGCAAGACAGAGGTCTGAAAAACAAAAGAAATAAACAGCAGTTTGAAAAACCATCGAAATTCGAAATTCAACTGAAGAAGTTGAGGAGCAGTCTCCGAGACGTATTCACAGGCAAGCGGAGTAAAGAATCTGGTCAGTTGCATAGAATGTACCGAGGACAGTGGTTTGAAAACTGAGCTCAAGCTCAACGTTCTATGCATTTGCATAGGGTTTAACTCCTAACTCTCCGAAGCACTTGAGCCGGTCGGTCATACTGCATATTGTCAGAATACAGCAAGACTTCATGTTGTTTGAAACTAACAACAACAAATCAGGAAAGGGACCTGGAGGTAAACATAACAGATAACCTGAAGGTGTCCAAGTAATGTGAAAAGGCGATGGGGAGGGCCAGAGGGATGCTGGGGTGCACAGGGAGGGGCATCACCAGTAGGAAACAGGAGGTGGTGATGCCACTGTACAGACAATTGGGTAGGCCACATCTGGTATACTGTGTTCAGTTCTGGAGACCGCATCTCTGAAAGGACACTGACAGAATAGAGGCGGTCCAGAGAAAGGCAACAAAAATGGTGAAAGGATTGCACCAGAAAACATAGAAGGAAAGACTGAAAGACCTCGATATGTATATCATGGAGGAAAGGAGGGAGAAGGGGATACAATAGAGATATTCCGAGTACCCTAGGGGAATCAACAAGGTCCAGGAGGGCAGCATCTTTCAAAACAAAGAGAGGTGCAAGAAGAACAAGGGGTCACAATATGAAGCCGGGGACCTAGGGAAATGTGAGGAAGTATTTTTTTTTTACAAAAAGGGTGGTGGATGAATGGAGGTCATACATGCTAAAATGATCAGTGAGATCAAGAATGCATGGGATAGACAGAAGGCACCCTACTGGTAGGAAAGATAGGATAAGCTGATGATCATTTAGGATCAGGAGTTAATTAGGCAGGGAAATGGGCAGACTAGGTGGGCCAGGCAGTCCTTATCTGCCATCAGAATCTATGTTTCTATGTTTCTCTGTTAATAGTTAGAACCTGCAGTGAGCTATCATTTTGAAGTCCAATATAGTTAGAGCAAATCTTCAATAAGTGGAGGACGGTAGAAAGAGCAGGGGCATTTGCATGAATCCTCCCTATTTCACAGTCCATCACCTTTCCAGAATAATAAAAGTCTTAGAAATGGTGTCCAATCAAGAGCATAGTTGGACTCTGATGCCCTGAAAGTGCTATGTTGGGACAAAGATACTATGCAGTTACTAATAAAATAGGGACAGTACACAATACCAAGTCCTACCATTCCTCTCATTGTAGTCTATAATGAGTCATTCCACAAAAATAAGTACTGAGCAAGGCACAGAAAATGAAAATTATGTACCTACCATAATTGTTGATCTTCTTGGATGGAGTCTCTGTGACGCTTGGCCAGCTGGTTATGATTGTTGTACGATATTTGTAATATAACAATATAGTATGTGATTGTCTCACATAAGACAGACTTTGGTTCCATGGGTGCCCCCCCCCCAGGTTTCAGTGAAGCTACAGGATATATTGCACTGACCAGGCGATCTCTGTAATGTGATTAACTTCCTTGAGAAATTGCATTTTATTGCCTTTTTATGACCTCATGCTTTTGAAGTTGGGAAACTAAATATACATTTTATTACAGGACAGGACATAATTTAGCTGATTCCTGTTGGCTATATCGCACCTAGGTGATGGACTGCATGGTTGTAAACCTCAAAGGCACCGGTTGATGAAAGACTCATAAGTTGGGAAATTAGTTTTTGCTGATGTCACCTCATTTAATATACCTCCTGCTAGAACATCATGTTTGCATTTTTTTATTCTAAAAGGAGGAGCTAGATGACCCACAGAGGGGGTGTGGAGACACAGTTTAAACTGATACTTGTGTCTGAAATGAGGGATATATTATTTTGGGACTCTAGAGAGACAGCTCTCTGATCTAACGTAAGCACTTCCAGAAGTAATACCTTAGACAGCAAAGGTCTAAATGTATTGTGGTAAGAGTTTTGTTTTGCACTCTTCCCTTGTTCTTTTATGGGATTGTGAGCTCTTTGATATATTGTTCTATGTTTACATTTTTTATATTTTTATCATCTTTTAGTAAAGTACCTTTTCTGGGAAAGACTGCCTGGGTGTCTGCAAGTTCTTTTTTGCATGTGACATATAGATGGTTAAGTCTGATGAAACTGTTCAACAACTTGATGGTGTTACTGAACTTGAGTAAAAAGGTAAGAATATACCTAAGGTCTCTTGTAGAGTTAAAAGGGTTCATTTTGGATACCTGGTTAGGTGCCCTTAGGCGAAAGATATATTACATACCCCTGAAGAGAATATTATCTGAGCCTGTACATTTGGGTATGCTAGCATAAGGTTCACAGTTTGAACCTCCCCAGAACTTGAGACTAAATGTGATTCGGACCCAAAAGCAGACAGGAGGGTTACCCTGTCTGTTACCTGTTCACACTATTGAGCTCTGAGGTTGGCACTGTGGGAGCAGAGGGCCTGACCTGCTGAGTGCATTTGTGACAGTCTCCACCATTCATTCACACTAATGGGACTATGCCAGAGGTGCTATGACTGAACGGGAGCCAAAAATGTTCAGGAGGGCCGGCACTAAAGTAGGGCTGCACAGAAGCGGCACAGTGAGACCTGCTCGCACCATATAAGCTACCTCAGCGTCAACCCTCCATCCGCCTCAGTACCTTTTTTACAGAGGAGGTGCAGCGTAAACTAACCTAGTGAAACTAACCTATGTTGGACATAAGATAGTCCAAAAGACCCATTTAAGAAGGGTCAACACAACAGAATCTTCACAGCCCAGCCATTGTGGGAGTGAAGACCAAAATGGATAAGTGAGCTTGGGGGATGGAGGGTGGGCGTGTGAATGAGTGGTGGAGACTTCATTCAAGAAGATCAAGAATTATGGTAGGTACGTAATTTTCATATCTTCCTGGACAAAAAGTCTCCACCACTCATTCACACTAATAGGAAAGTATTGAGCTAAAATAATTCCCTGAGAAGGGTGGCAGGAGAGAGGAGCTCACTTAGGACAGGGGTCCATTAAGGATTGTCCTGCCAAAGGATTGATGCTGTCTGGCATGGACATCCAAAGCACAGTGCTTCACAAAAGTGTGCACGAAGCTCCAAGTAGCTGCATTGCAGATGTCTGCAATCAGCACATTCTGTATTTCTGCCAGAGATGTCACAACTGCTCTGGTAGAATGGGCGTATACTCTGCCTTCCAGCTTAACCTGTGCCACGGAATACACCTGATGGTAACATGCTGACCCAGCCGGGCCATGCTGAACGAAACAAAGAGTTGCTTTGACTTGCAGATCTCTTTAGTTCTGTCTATGTAGAACCACAAAACCCTTTTAACATCCAGAGAATGTAGGGTATGCTCGCCCTCATTCTGGAAGTTCGTGAAGTAGGTCGGAAGCACCAAGGGCTGCTTCAGATGGAATTCTGAGACTACTTTGGGGAGAAACTTAGGGTGAGTTCTGAGAACTACCTTGTCTTTGTGAAATACTGTATAAGGAGGGTCTGTGACCAGGACATGTATTTCAGACGCTCAGTGAGCGGAGGAAATGGCTACAAGGAAGGCGGCCTTCCAGCTCAGGAACTTCAGCTCACATGTTGCTAGAGGCTCAAAAGGTTTACAGGTGAGCATGTCTATAGCACAAGGTTAATATCCCAAGCGGCTACCGGTCTCCTGACCGGTGGCCTAGTGTGGAGTATATCTTTAAGGAACCTCTTCACCAAGGGTGAGTTATTTTATTTTTACCAGGTAGACACGATGAGCCAAGGGCCCGTTTTCATGCATTACCTGGGACCATACAAATAAAGTCAAGATGTTACGTATAAGTAAACATAATAAACATTGAACACCACTCATTCACATTAACTGAGCCAAGACATAGAGTGTATAGGCTCGTGATAAGCTGAGATCGTGCAGAGATGGACCTTCATGGTTGCGTATTGTAGCCCTGTATTTGACAGTCTAGTAGATACTCCAGGACTTTGTTTGGTGGACAAGAAAAGGGATCCAGAAAGGATTTTTCACACCAGATGGAGAAACGCTTTCACTTCGTCGTGTAAGTTTTCCTAGTAGCTGGCTTGCGTACCACTGGGAAAATGTCTGAGACTCTACGTGAGACATCAAATCTACTCACTTTATCTCCTCAGGAGCCATGCGTGGAGATGAAGGGATCTCAGGTTGGGATGGACCACTGGGCCCTGGGTCAGAAGGTTTGTTTGAAGTGGAAGTTGTCTCGGTGGGAATTCTGATAATCTGTTGATCAATGGAAACCAAATCTGATGAGGCCAGAAAGGGGCAATGAGAATCATTCTGCCCACCTGTGCCTCCAGCTTGAGCAGCACCTTCTGTCTCCAGTGGGGCAAAGGGAAAGCCTTGCAGAAGGTTGTTCTTGAGTTCACCAGGTGAGTGATCATTTTAGAGGTTCCATAACCTTGATGTAAAAGGACTGGGGATGTATAGTTGGTGACCACTGAGTACTGAGCATCCACTGAGTGTTCCTCATTTGAAGACGAGCCAAAGGCATCATGAACACTGATGACGCCATGAGACCCAGGATCTGCTGCATCAAGAGAACTCAGACTAAGTCGTTCTCGATGATGAAGCGAGCCATCTAGAGGATATTATTCCTCCTGTCCTCCGGGAGGAAGGCCCTTGCATTGGAGGTATCCAGGAGGGCTCCTATGAAGAGGAGTTGCTTGGAGGGCTGTAGCTGCAATTTTTCCAGACTCAACATAACTCCCATAGATATGCAGACCCTGGAAGCTGTGGTCACTGCTTCTTGTGTCCCTTGTCTGGAGGAACTTGCTAGGAGCCAGTTGTCCAGGTACAGGAAAACTTGAATTCCAAGTTTGCTTAGGTGCACTGCGAGAAATGAAAACTACGTACCTACCGTAATTGTTGATCTTTCTGTGTATCTTCACCATCCATCACTAGTGGATACAGCGCCGGAGCTAGGACCCCGCGGGAGATTTTTGCTTTTCTATGGGTGGAGTCGACGCAGGGCCAGCACCGCCCTTGAGGCTGACGTTCTACGTGGCGGTTGCGGGTTGGCCATTATCTGTCGTCGACTCTGCCTCAGCCCCAGTTCTGAATCGCCAGGGAGTGTAAGGAAAGGGAGGTGGGGTGGGGCAAGACAGCCGAAGGGATAGATAAAAGAAAAAATTACTCACCTTAGTAATGTTGTTTCTTCTAATGGAGTCTTGCTATATTCTGACATATGCAGTGAGTCCCAACCTTCGAACTGCTCCGGAGATGAAAGAGTTAACTTTCCAGGCCAGGCATGGAACGCTGAGCTCGAGCTCGGTTGAGACTCTGTCTGCTGTTCTTCAAACTCAAACCGTCAGATCTTTACGAGCTAAACTCACTAAGGTCCTGTGTGGAAGCTGAAAACCTAAAGTAGCCAACTGGCTACTAAACATAAAAACAAATTTTTTAGTCCCAACACAAAGACTCAAGTCAGGAGACCCAAAAATGAAAACACAACACCCACTCACCCCCAAAAAAGAAGGGGTGAAACAAAAAGGGTGGGCACCTACTAAGTGCAAACACTGCACTGCCCACCCACATCCCAAAAACAGAGGTTCTGAGAGGGGCAGGCAGGGGGGGAGGTCAGAATATAGTAAGACTCCATTAGAAGAAACAACATTACTAAGGTGAGTCATTTTGTCTTCAAACAACATGAAGTCTTGCTATATTCTGACATATGCAGACTACCAAGCAGTACCTCCATGGAGGGGGGACAGAACCTACTTAGGAAATAGGCTCTGAAGCACAGCTGTGCCTAACCGAGCATCACTCCTAGCCTGGATGTCCAGGGAGTAATGCTTGGTAAAAGAGTGAACTGTTTTCCAGGTAGCTGCTTGACATATCTCTAGAATAGGATGTCCCTGCAGCAGCCAGGGAAGTAGCTGTACCTCTGGTAGAGTGAGCCCTCAAGTTCTGAGGGAGGAACCTACCCAGTTTTTCATAGCAAAATTGGATACAGGAGACAATCCACCTGGCAATGGATCTTTAGTGGCAGGTTTCTTACCAACCTCACCATAAGTGAGGAACAGTTGGAAGGAGTCAAACCTGTGACCCTTGGTACACTCTATGTAGTAACTAAGGGCTCTTTTGACATCTAAACTGTGCAGTCTCCTCTCGCCAGAGGAGGAATGGTCAGTGAAGTACATAGGAAGAGACATAGACTGATTAAGGTGGAAATCTGAAACCACCTTAGGCAAGAACTTCCTGTTAGTCCTGAGGACCACCTTATCTCTATGAAAGGAGATAAAATCAGGCTCCACTGACAAAGCTTGTAATTCACTTATGCGTCTGGCAGAAGTGATGGCTACCAGAAACACAGTCTTTCAAGTCAAGTACTTAAGCTCTGCTGAAGATAAAGGCTCAAAAGGGGGTTGCATAAGCTGAGCAATGCAAACATTCAGGTCCCAAGCAGGGGCAGGGTCCCTGAATGGAGGTTTGGTGTGAAGCAATCCCTTGAAAAACTTGGAGAAAACAGGGTGAGCTGAGAGAGAACAGGGCTTACCTGCTGAAATAAAAGCAGACACAGCTGCCAGATGCACTTTCAGTGTAGCTGGTCTGAGCCCCAAGCTATTTAAGTTAACCATATAATCAAGAACTGTGGGCAGATCAGCAGATTCTGGGGAAATATGCTTCCCAGAGCACCATATTGAAAATCTTTTCCATTTGGAATTATAAGTAGCCCTGGTGGAAGGTTTTCTAGAAGCCTTCAGGATATCCATTACACCCTGGGAGAATTGTAAGTCAGCAAACTCTAACTCTTCAAGAACCAGGCCTTGAGATTGAGAGATTTGAGATTCGGATACCAAACCCTTCCCTGAGCACAGGTTAACAGGTTGTGATTCCTGGGAAGACACAGGGGAAGATGGACTGCTAAGGACAGTAGGAGTGGATACCAGGGCTGTCTGGCCCAGTCTGGAGCAATCAGGATCATCTTGCAGGGTTGAGATCTGAGTTTGACTAGCACTTTGAACAGGAGAGGGAAGGGGGGAAAGCATAGAGAAACTTCCCTTCCCAATTGAGAACTAAGGCATCCAGGGGGACTGAGCACAACACTGGGGGTCTGCAGCAAAAAAGGGGGAGTTGGTGATTGTCTGGGGCTGCAAAAAGATCTATCTGCGGTGTGCCCCATCTGGAAAAAATCACTTCCGAGACCAGGGTATCCAGTGACCATTCGTGATGGCCCTGGGAAATCCTGCTAAGAGCATCTGCCAGGACATTGTCTTTTCCTGGTAGGTGAACTGCCATGAGGGAGGTGTTCAGGGAGTAAGCCAGAGACCACAACTTCATTGCTTCGGTGCACAAGGCCATAGACCGAGTGCCTCCTTGCTTGTTGATGTACCACATTGTGGTGGTGTTGTCTGTTCTGACCTGTACAACTTTGTTCTGAACAGATTTGGAAAAGGCTTGAAGTGCTAGAAATACTGCTCTGAGTTCCAACAGATTGATATGGAGCAGAGATTCCTGAGGGGACCACAACCCTGGATGGTGAGGTCGCCATGTGAGCCCCCCACCCCAAGAGGGAGGCATCTGTAGTAAGGATTAAAGAGTGAGACTGGGTGACAAAGGAACCCTTCTTCAAATTGTTCTGATCCTGCCACCACTGTAGGGCCTGGATCAGGGTTTGAATTACTGATCAGTTTGGTCAGAGGGTCCTTCCTTTGAGACCAAAGGCTCAAATGGAACTGAATGTCCCTCATCTGAAATCTTGCTCCTGCACTACTGCTGTAGAAGCAGCCATGGCCCCAGGAGCTGTAGAAAATGCCTTGCTGGTCGAGACACCTGCAGGGGTGAATGAGGAGGCCAGAGAGACCAGGGTCCTTGCCCTGTCCAGGGAAGGAAGGTTTGGCCTCTCTGTGTCTAGCTCTGCGCCTATGAAGGTGAGGAGCTGGACAGGCTCTAGAACTGACTTTGAAAGATTTAGGAGGAAACCCAAAGAAGTGAGCAGTTGCTGAGTTATCTTTAAGTGTAACTTGACTTGGTCTGGGGACTGGCCTACTATGAGCCAGTCATCCAGGTAAGGGAAAATGGCAATTTTCTGCCTTCTTAGAGAAGCAACTACTACTGCCAGGCATTTTGTGAATACCCTTTGAGCAGAGGTGAGGCCAAAAGGCATTGCTCTGAACTGGTAATGGCCTGAGGGCAGCTCAAACCTGAGGTACTTTCGATGGGAGCTTCTGATGAGAATATGGAAGTAGGCATCCTTGAGGTCCAGGGACACTAGCCAGTCCCCTGGCCTTAGAGAGGGTAGAATAATTCCCAGAGTCACCATTTTGAATTTTGGTTTTAAAAGGTGCTTGTTTAAGTATCTGAGATCCAGGATGGGCCGCCATTCCATTCTCCTGTCTTTTTTGGGGTAAGGAAGTACCTGGAATACAATCCTTTGCCCTGGTGTAGGCGTGGAACCCTTTCCACAGCTCTGAGAGCTAGGAGGGAAGAGACCTCTGCCTCTAAGGCAAGTGCCTCTGGTGGATTTGCAGGTGGAAAGGATCTGGTTCTCATCTTTGGAACTTTTGAAGCTGAGAACCAGTCCCTGGTTACTACTTCCAGGACCCATTTGTCTGATGTCAGAGACTCCCAGTCCTGGACAAAGTAAGCCAGCCTGCCCCCTACAAGTAGCTGAGAATCGGCCCTGGCAACCCCATCAGGGTGCCTGCTTGGCAGGGGCTTTGGGCTGAGGGGTGGAAGCAGGCCTGCTTGTACCCCGTCTGCCTCTCCCTCTAAAGAACCCCCTCTGGGCATAAGCAGAAGAGGAGGCCTGGGCTTGGTAAAAAGGCCTATGAAAAAGCCTGCCCCTGCCCCTGGGAAGCTGTCTTTGAGGAGTGGCCTGCCTTTTCTTGGCCTGTGCACTCCTATAGGTGGTCCTATACTCATCCATTTTCTTCATGTAATTCTCTGTCTGCACCCCAAACAGGGAATTACCCACAACAGGAAAATCCATGGCCTTAGTCTGGGTATCCTGTGACAGGCTAGTACATGTGAGCCAAGCCATTCTTTGAAGTGCCACAGATGTAGCCATGACTCTTGATGACATATCATTTGAGTCCACTGCAGCATGGAATTGCACCTTGGATGCTTCAATACCATCAGCAGCCACCTGCTCCAGCTCCTTGGCAAGCTGGCCAGGGACCTGTTTTGCTAGAGCCATGACAGTGTCCCATCTGGATTTCTGATATCTAGCAACATAAGCCATATAATTTGCCTGTCTGAGTCCCAAGGATGCTGCCATGTGCTGTTTCTTTGCCATGGCATCAATCCTCCTGGGGTCCTTGTCTGGGGGGTGTGAAGCCAAGGGAATATTTGCCTTGTCACAGGTTGCAGCCTGCACTACCCCAACATGGCTGCATTGTTGTGTAAGGAACTCTGTATCAGAGCCTGACAATGTGCACCTCTTGTCCATTCTCTTATCCACAGGAGGTATAGTGTGAGGAGTTTTAGAATTTAAATGTCTGTTTCCCAAAAGATTTATGCAAGGAACAGACAGTCTCCTAGACTCTGGGATATCCATCATTTCCACATAGTCAGGCTCCTCTGATCATCCACAGCTTCCTCCATAGGAGCTGGAGGTTTCAGCCACTTTTATAAAACATAAAATGAGAAGGGACTCAGAAAGCCTAGGAAGAGACACTCCTGAAGGTCTGTCTGGGAGATGTCCGGGTCAATGGGTACATCCAGACTTTCAAATCCACATTCACTCTCCTCATACTCCTCTTCCCCTCCTCCGGTTCCATAATATTCTCTAAATCATACTCTTGAATCCGTGGAACCGCCGAACCGAGCGCATTTCCGATTTGTACGGTTCGTCGGAACCGGGAAAGCGATTGGACAATTTTTGATCGCTTTGGCTATTTCTTCAGCGGTTGTAAAGGAAAGTTTTGGCTCCACACCAGCTGATTTTCTAGTCCTTTTTGCTGGAACCAACTCCTCAGAGTCGGATCTCCTTTTGCCCGAAGAAGTCTCGCCCTGGTCAGAGGGCACTCCTTCTGGTTCGGTTTGAACTGAACCGGGCTGGCCATCCGGTTCAGCGGACTGTTTGGCCTCCCTTTCCCTGAGCCTACCAACTCTCTTCTCCAGGGTAGCTGCAGGAAAATTTTTTTACAAATCTGTCAGTCTGCATTGAGGTGGTCAAACCCCAGACAGTAAACACAGGTGGTGTGGGGATCAGCCTTGGCAAAGACTTCCCCACACATACTACAGTGTTGAAACCCAGTGGGCTGGTTTTCTTTTGGTTTCTCAGACATAGTGCCAGTCCTATCCAAACTTACCCGCTTATGGCAATCTGTCAGAAGACCCTCTTATCGGTTCCCAACCTGTCACGGGTTGTGGAAAAACGAATAAAATCTGTTTTTAGAACCGATAAGAACCGGTAACCACACTCTAAATCACAGATTAAGATTTTTTAAACAACTTGATCGGTTCAAACCGAACCGATAAACCGTTTACAAGTTCCACACAGAATAGAATAAATGTAAAACCTATCTAGTACTCACAAATACCACAGACAGAGACTGAACCGACAGGTTGCGGTTTAAATTTGGTCGAAAACCGAGAAAAACGGTACTTTAACCGACAAAATGAACCGAGCAGAAGGAGATACCTAGCTACATAAGCCATATAATTTGCTTGCCTGAGTCCCAGAGAGGCTGCCATATACTGTTTTTTTTTTTTTTTTGCCATGGCATCAATCTTCCTGGAATCCTTGTCAGGAGGATGTGAGGCCAAGGGAATATTAGCTTTATCACAGGCAGCAGCATTAACTACCCCAACATGACTGCATTGCTGAGAAAGGAATTCTGTATCAGGGCCTGACAATGTATATCTTCTGTCCATCTTTTTATCTACAGGAGGCACAGAATTAGGAGCTTTTAAAATTTTAATTGTTTGTTTCCTAAAAGACTTATGTAAAGGAATAGACAATCTCCTAGACTCTGAATATCCATCATTTCTACAAAATCAGGCTCCTCTTGCTCATCCACAGCCTCTTCTAAAGGAAGCTGAGGTTTTCAGCAACTTTTTATAAAACATAAAATGAGATGGGGACTCAGACAGCATAGGGGAGATTCTAAAGGTCTGTCTGGGGAGATGTCCGGTTCAATGGGCACACCCAGACCTTTCCCAGCCACATTCATACTGTTCATAACTTCTTCCTCCTCTGGTTCATAAAATTCTCAATATCAAAATCCGAACCACTGGGACCGGACGAACCGACCTTTACCAGATAGTGGTGGTTCGATGGACCCTGAGACAGTGACTGGACAATTTGTATGGCTTTTGCTATCTCTGCAGCAGTTGGAGAAGGAATTTTGACTCCAGACCTGCTGATTTTCTTGTTTTCTTTACTGGAATTGGTTTCTCAGAACCAGCTTTTTTTTGCCGAGGAAGTCTGGCCCTGGTCAGAGGGCACTTCCTCTGGTTCGGTTGGCACCCAACCGGGCTGGGCCATCCGGTCAGCGGACTTTGCCTCTCGCCCCTGAGCCTGCCCAATCTTTTTTCCAGGGTGGCTGCAGGGAAATTTCATGCC
Source organism: Neoceratodus forsteri (assembly GCA_016271365.2). Taxonomy (NCBI): domain Eukaryota; kingdom Metazoa; phylum Chordata; order Ceratodontiformes; family Ceratodontidae; genus Neoceratodus; species Neoceratodus forsteri. Next base: position 1,099,339,332 of record CM057456.1, on the reverse strand, counting down.
TGGCAGTCTGACTGGAGGTGGTCAAACCCCTGACAATAAACACATAGGTGTGGGTCAGCCTTGGCAAAGACTCCCACAAACATCACAGTGTTGAAACCCAGTGGGCTTTTTCTTTTGGGTTTCGTGACATAATGCCAGCCTAACCAAAAAACTTGCCCTTTAACGGCAGTGCCAGGCAAGACACCCTTATCGGTTCCTAACTGTGTCACGGGTATTGGAAAAACGTAATAAATCCGTTTTAGAACCGATAAGAACCGGGAACCGCACTCTAAAATAGTAACTTTTAGTTTTAAATGAGTTTTAAACCCACTGATCGGTTCAAAACCGAACCGATAACTTACAAGTTCCACACAGACAAAACCTTCATTTACTTCACAGGTTACCACAGATAGAGCTTGAACCGAATGGTTTTCTGGTTAAATAAAACTATTCTCGTTAAATCCAACCGAGAAAACACTTTTAAACCGAGAAATGAACCGAGCAGAAGAAGAAATTCGACCGACTGTTCACTGAGGCGGAGTAAAGAATCTGACAGTTCAAGTTTGAAATGACACAGATAGAGCTGCTCGTGCAAAATTCTATTTTGGAATGGTTTTAACCATTTCACTCCGGGGCAGTTCTAGAGCTGGAACAAACTGCTAATGTCTATAATATAGCAAGACTTCATGTTGTTTGAATGAACCGAGCAGAAGGAGAAATCTCCGGAGCGACTGTTCAGTGAGGCGGAGTAAAGAATCTGACGGTTTGAGTTTGAAGAACAACAGACAGAGCCTCAACCAAGCTCGAGCTCAGCGTTCCATGCCTGGCATGGAAAGTTAACTCTTTCATCTCCGGGGCAGTTCGAAGGTTGGGACTCACTGCATATGTCAGAATACAGCAAGACTTCATGTTGTTTGAAGGAAAGGATATAATAAACTAAAAGGAGAAATAAACGACAGAGAAGACAGGAGAGAGAAACCAGATATGGGAAATTGGGGAAAGGGAAGGGGCCCCAATCTCTGGAAGGAGGACAAAGAAATGGAGGGATAAGGGAGGGATGGGGGGGGGAATGACCACACCCCCGGAGAGGATCCTGCATCCTAGGGTTTTGACAATAATGATAGACCATAGTCTGGACTACCAAGGTTAAAAAGCTGCCGGGAGGCAAAGCCTGAGCTATTAAGCAGCATTCACCCAAAGGGTTAACCTTAAGAGGGGGGTCAGGATGAGGGTGTGTCTCGTATTCCTCCCCCTCCCACCCAAAAATTTAAACTGCCAGGAGGGCATTAGGGAAATGAACTCAAAAGCTTTGAGATCATAAAGAGAAATAGAGGTGGGGGCCCCCAAACTCTCAGCTCACTCCTGAAGAAATGAGGGAGAAGAACAGAGACAGGGGAGAGAACCCACCCTCCCAAACACCCCAATAATACTCCCTAAGGAGAATATTCCTCCCTGTGTGTCTCCAGGGTACTCTTCCTCCTAACAATGAGGGAGAGGAGAGCAAGGAGAAAAATGAAAGAGAGACACACTGGGGAAGGAGGGAGCCCAGAGACTGAAGCCCCAAGGGGAAGGAGGGCGTGATTTAGTGATGAATGGTGAAGATACACAGAAAGATCGGCAATTATGGTAGGTACATAATTTTCATATCTTAACTGCGTCAATCTTTAACATTCATCACTAGTGGGTGAGTACTGAGCCCCCCGAGGGGGGCCCTAGACTACCCCAAGAGACTAAGTCCCTTAGCTTCCAGTGGGTGAGACACTAGAGGAGAGAACCCTTACAGGCTGGGGAGGCCTGAGACTGGCCCGGGTGAGATGAGAGCCTCCTGCAGGAGAACAGGCGGGTTCTCAGATATGCAGAGAAGATCACCCTATGCCGGGCCAGGGGTGACAACAGAGCTAAGTGAAGCCATGCCGTCCACCTAATGCAGATCACCGTCCCTATCGCTCTGGATGCCACCTCATTGGCATCATAAGATGCCCTTCTTGGTGCCTTGCTAGCTCCAGGCCCTGAGCAGAGAGGGAAATGGCTTGCCTGGTTTCCTCCGAATCAGGCATTGAGGCTAGGAGCTGTCCTAGACTGGACCACAAGAACCTATCGTAGGATGCAAAGTGGGCCTGATGTGAAGCAATAGAAAGAAGAATCCATGCCGAATAGAAAACTCTCCTCCCCCCGAAATCGAAGTCCGCAGAATCTGAGTCCGGGGGTCGGTCACGGTGGGGGGCACAAGGCCTAGAGGGGGTGTCCAGGGAGGTCAAGCCTGAAGAGGGATGAGGCAGAGAATCTGGAGACCTGGGAGGGGTGCAATACCATTGGCGTAGGTCCCTTGGGGTTGGAACAGTGGAGAAGAGACATAGCCAAAGTCGATGTGATGCTTTCTGTAAAGAAACAGACCAGGTGAGGACCACCAGGTTGGCCGCACTGTACCCACCTAGGAAGGCACACGTCACATACTCGGGATTGCTGGCAGGGACTGGGGTAAGATGGAGCTCGTCCAACATCCTTGCAAGGAAGCGCTGATAGGAAGAGAGATCGGATGCTGGGGAGATGTGGACAGATGATTCCTCTCCCTCCAAGGAGGAGGAAGAAGATGCAGGTGAGCTCCGAGGTTCAGGGTCCAGCTGCACGGGAGTATGTTGGAACACCTGCTGGTCCATGGCATGGAGATAGGTAGGGAAATGTGCAGCGGAACCTCTGAACTGTTCTCAAGTAAGAGGTCCCCCTAGGACCGGGAATACCTGGGATAGCCAGGGATGGAGACAGAGGCTCAGGGTACAAGCTCCTAGCAACACGAGAACAGTCTCTGTCAGGGGGGGGGCAAGAGGAAACTCCCCGCAAGGAGAGAGGTCAGAAGGTCCCAGCATCTAACAGCCATTCAACCAGATCAGAACGGTCAGTGCTGTGCCCATGGGAAGAAATCCCCCTGTGAGGTGACCAGGACCATGTGAGTCCAGAAGGACATCCCCTGACCTCAAAAGCTGAAGCCCCTCTTGAGGACCTATCCAGGGAAGAGCGAGGGTCTGCACTGTGGCTCCTCCCAGAACCCGGACGGGCTCCGGCAGGGCGCACTGCGCCACACCCTTACTCCTCAACCCTTCAGAATTGGAGAGGGACCTCATCCTCATAGCCACCAGCCTAGGCAGCTGACAACTCCGGGCAGCCTCTGAGGTGTCCACCCAGGGAACATTATCCTCCCCTTCCTGGCATGCCCCAGGCTGTCCCAAACTTGGACTGTTCAAACACACCAAGGAAGGGGGTGCCCCAACTGGAGGAGCAGAATTGCCAGTGGCACCAGGTTGCACAGCGGTAGCCATGGGGACCACCACTGGCTGGTCAGTACCACTGACCCTAGGGCCTACCAGTGATGACTGACCCCCAGAGGGAGGCTGAGTGGGGGCCAAGGTGCTGGAAACAGAGGGATCTGAAGATTCTGAAGAATCTGGGAGCCAATCTGGATCAGACCCAGAGTCCTCCTCCAAGGAAGTAGATTCCGAGGTTCGATGCCAGATGACTCCTCGATCCCCCCCATTTCCTGGACTACAACTCGGACCACCTTCCACTCCGGCACTGCAAACAGCACCGGAGTCAAGCATGACACCGTGCCCGAGGCCGCCACCCTCCCTGGTGCCGCAAATGGCACCGGAGTTGGGCGTGACACTGAGCACGGCGCTGCACTCCCCCCCGGTGCCACAATCGGCGCCGGAACCAAGGTTGTCGCCAACCACAGTGCCACCCCATCCCCGGTGCCAAGTCAGGGGTGGCACTGGCTTCAGTCCTGGCACCGCACACGGTGCCAGAAACAGGCCCAGAAACCACCAAAGCACTACCTCTGGTGCCGCTGACATCCCCGATGCCGCGAATGATGCCAGGAGCAACAGCGGCACCGAGAGATGGCCCAGTGCTGACCACAGCACCGTCTTCCAAGCCCCTGGTGCCACTAACAGCACCAGGACCAAGAGCGGTACCGCCAGATGACACCGAGGACGGTGTCGGTCCAGACCTGGAGGGCCCAGAATACGACACTGAGGGAGCCTTCACCTCCAATGAGGTGACTGCCAAAGCGGTGCCTCCCGACTGTCTCCCGAGAGGGACAGACTGGGCCTCCTGCACCGCGGAAGGAGCCCCGCCGTGGCAAGGCTACGAGAGGCGGGGGCCTCCTCCTCCACAGGCCATATGGGACTAGGAGGTGGCCTGGAGGAAGGGCTGAGAATCCTTGCCTTGGCCTGTCGACTGTGAACCCATCCTCTGAAAGTCGGCGGCGCAAGTCCGACTTTAAACGTGCGGATTTCGACAACTCGGCGGGCCATGAAAAAGCAGGCGTTGCAGTTGTCCATACTGTGGCTCAGGCCGAGGCAGGAGAGACAGCGGTCATGCTGGTCCATCATGGAATAGAGCCGGCCATAGGGGCACCGACGTATAGGAGGCTGCCCCACTTTCGACGGTTTCTTGCACCCCAGACGAGACATGACCGTACGAGAAATAAAGACAAAAACAGTACTTGACGCTGCTTAAAAGTAAAGGCACGATCTTACCAGCCAGAAGCGATGTCGAGCAGGGTGAACAGAACTGAGGCAACACAGACACAAGGCCGATGAACTAGGCCACAAATCTTGATAGTAGAACAGAGTCTCCACACGAGGTCTTCACTCGATGGCGGGAGAAGAAGAACTGGGTCTGGGGCGGAGTCGACAACAGATAACGGCCAACCCGCGAGCTTAATGCAAAAACATCGCCTCAAGGGCGTGCCAGCCCCAGTCGTAATTTCCGCTCATAGAAAAATAAATAAATAAAAAGTCTCCGCCTTGTCCTAGTTCCGTGCTGTACCCACCAGTGACGAATGGAGAAGATTGCCACAGATAAGATCTGCAAAGCACTTTGTAAAAACTCGTGGCGCTGAGGACAGCCCAAAGGGCAGTACTCTGAATTGATAATGCTGACCCAGGGCCACAAACCAAAGATACTTGTGGTAGCTTGGGTGCATGGGAATGTGTTGGTAGGCATCCTGCATGTCTAGGGAGGCCAGCCAATCATTTTGATGAATCAGAGGTAGAAGCATACCGAGTGATATCATCTTGAATTTTTCTTTGAAGAGAAACTTGTTTAACTTCCTTAGGTCTAGAACAGGGAGCATACCGCCTGTTTTCTTTGGAACTAGGAAGTAATGGGAGTAGAAACCTGTGTTCTGCTGCTCCTGCAGAACTAAGTCTACTGCCCTGTTGTTCAGAAGGCCTTGAATCAAGGAGGTCTGACTGAGTATCTGACAGCCTGGGCTGTCATTTGGGTGGATGATTCGGAGGGGTATCTGAAAAATTCAGAGAATAACCCTCGCAAATTATCCTGCAAACCCATTTGTCTGAAGTGACTGACTTCCACTGATTGTAAAACTGAGTCAGATGCCCCCCTACTGCTGAAGAAGAGTCCTCCTCAGACAGCTGAGGAGGGACCTGGGCCAGAATTTCAGTGGGTGGCACTACACGGTTGCGCTTTCTTTTGTGGCTGAGGGGCTTGGTTTCTGTTGAAACCCCTCTGCCTTTGCCATGAAAGGACTGATGATTAGGAAACTGCCAGTGGTTTCTGCCCCATTGAGGGGCAGCAGGGGCCGGTCTGGCTGTTTTGATAGCCATCCTAGTTTTCTGTGTGGCCTCGAGTGCCTGCTCCACCTGTGGGCTAAACAGATAAGCACAATCAAATGGTAAATTCATGACTCTTTGCTGGGCATCATTGTGAACCCCGAGGTTCATAACCACGAGTGGCATCGGGTGCATATCCCAGCTGCTGCTGCTCTAGAAGCAGTGTCAAAGGTGTCCATAGCAGCCTTAAGTTGCTGATTATTTGGACTCAATATCTCTAGTGATAGTTTGGAGGAGCTCGGAGGTAACGTCCGACTCTGGGAGAGTCTCCACAGTATCTTTCAGCAAAAGCCAGAGGGTATACTCATATTGTGAGAAACAGCCCTGGTAGCTAGCAATATGCATACCTAGGGTAGTGGCGGCAAAGACTCGCTTCCACAATGTATCAGTCTTATGAGATTCCTTATTCACTGGACGGGCCGTAGACTCCTAAGGGAGAATGGCTTTGTCATTTTCTGCCAAGACCACTATGGCATCAGCAAAAGCTTGAGAGGCTAGGATTGGTTGATCCTTAGGGGGAGAGTAGTTCCTGTCTATGGACTTAGCCAAAGAAGGAATAAGCGCCGGATTGTCCCACACCATTTGTGAGAGAGTCTTGAAAGAGGCCTGTACCGGAGGAGTCAGTTTCACAGGGATCTCTGGGACATGCAAATATCGAAGGCTCAACAACTTCCCCGGATCAACCTCTGAAGTCTGGAGAGAGAGTGTGGAATTCATATCCTTCAGTAGAGACTTAAAGGACAAGTCCTCGACCAGAAGCTACGCTGAAGTTGAAGGCTTACTTCCCACTCTGAGAGATGACTCTTCATCAAAGTTGTCTCCTAATCGCAGATCAGGATCAGGTTCAATATCATCTACTAGCCCAGGAGGGATAGTATATGGAGGAAAGAGAGCAGGAGGAGGTGCTCCTTGAATCGGAGTTGAGAATCCTGGCATCCAAGGCGGCGCCGGCTGTGGTGCCGCCAAGACCTGAGTCGTACCCGGCACCACAATCGGCATTGTGCCAGTGCACAGAGACCCCAAACCGACTCATGGAGCCCCCAAGGATGAAGATCTGAAAACAAGAGTAGGAGAAAATGGTACCTGTGCTTACCCCTGCACCGCAGTCATGAGAGTGTGAAACACACCAGGGCGTGATGTCGATGGCACCGAAGAAGGTGCTGCACGACTAGGAAGAACCAACCATCCTGCCCACAGGTTCGAAGCCCCTAGGCCCGAAGGCCCTGGGGCTGACTTTGCAGGCTCGGAAAGTTGGGACAACTGCCAAACCCACTGCTTCATAAGTGCAGCCCAGTGACGAAACTGCTCACCAGAGGACCCCACAGGGGGCGGGGAGGGACTACAGAGTCGAGGATGCCGGCCACGAGGAACAGAGGCTGCAGGTGACCCCAGCGGAGTTGGAGTCGGCCTTTTGTCCCCTGTTACCAACGATCGATGTGCAGACATACCAGAGGGTGACCTCGAGCAGTACTGTTTCTTCTTCAACCAGTGGGACGAAGAAGAGCTTGAGGCCGAGCAGTGTTGGGTTCTTGACAAAGATTGAGAATGGGCCCACTTCTTCTTGTGCTTTCGGGAGGACTACCCTTCCTCCCGAGCACCGAACTGCCCATAGTCAGACCCTCCCTTCTGTATGCTTTCTCATACAGAATACTGGATGGGCAACTATGCAGAACCAGTGTGTTCTGCCACAGAGGGGTTCTGATTCCCTCTGACCTCGAGAGCGAAGCTCGAGAACTTCATGAGAATCAGAACCCCGAGGTGGCAAAACATACTGGTTGTGCATAGAGTTGCTCATCTTGTATTTTTTTATAGTGTATAGTATTGTGTGAAATATGTGTTTTGTGAGTTCTTTTGCTTTCAAAATGAAACTGACTCATACAGTCCCTAGAGGTTCTAGAATGCTGTTCTACCACAGTAGGGAAGAATCACATTCCATGACCTTGGAACTGTGGTAGAACAGCATTTTGAAAGGGACGAATTCTGTACAGAACAACACTACTACACTTTAATAATACACTAGGTATTAAGACGAGTAGATAAACGATTCCCAGGGGCGAGTTAGGCATGGAGTCGAGCGCTGCTGCCGGTCGTCCCCTAGGAGTGTGGTTATCTACACCGTAATGCACAACCCCAGAGTGTCTTATTGTACTTATAAAATGGCCCTTTATTTTTAGAAGCAGTTTTTTTACTTTGAAACATGTTTTTAAATAAGTAAAACTGCAAGTGAATCTGTGCTTTTAACATAAAATAGTCCTTCTGCCTATTGGTGCTAGATTAAAGTAGTGTTATACAGTGTGTGCCTCCCTGCCCACTTAAAATGAAAATTACGTACCTACTGTAATTCTTGATCTTCTTGGACGAGTCTCCACCACTCATTCACACTAGTGGGAGAGTACCAAGCTGATAATCCCCCAAAAGGGCGGCAGGGGAGCCAGAGCTCACACATCTAGGACAGAAGTCCATTGAGGATAGTTCTGCCATAGGCGGAATGACACCTGGCATGAACATCCAGTGCATAATGCTTAACGAAGGTATGCACTGAGCTCCAGGTGGCGGCATTGCAGATATCTGGTAATAGAACATTGCGTGAATTTCCGCTAGATGCCGTGAACCGCTCTAGTTGAGTGAGAGCGTGAACTCCACCTTCTAATTTAACTCTGTGCCATGGAATAGCAATGTCAAAGACATGCCATAACCATGATGAGATGCATCTGATAGCGACAGGCTGACCCAGCCGGGTCTCGCTGAAGGAAACAAACAAACAATTGCTGAGTCTTTATGAAAATTCTTGTTCTATCTAAGTAGAACTCAAGAGGCTCTCTTAACATCCAAGGAATAAGAGACGCTCTTCCTTCATTTTGGAAGTTCGCGAAGTAAGAGGGAAGCACCAGAGGTTGGTTTAGATGGAATTCTGACACAACCTTGGGAAGAAATTTAGGATGAGTACGAAGAACTACTTTGTCCTTATGGAACACAGTATACGGAGGGTCCGTAATCAGGGCATGTATCTCAGAGACCCCAAGGGCTGAGGTAATAGCCACTAGGAAGGCTGTCTTCCAGGTAAGGAATTTTAGCTCACAGGTAGCTAGGGTCAAGGCTTCCGGAAAGTGAGCATGTCTAGCCACAAGGTTAATGTCCCAGGCTGCGACTGACGTCTAACAGGGGTCTGTATGCAGAATCCTCTAAGAAATCTCTTCACCATAGGTAACTGAGCTAGAGACAAGGAAGAAACCGGCTCATGGTACGCTGAGATGGCACTAAGGTGAACTTTAACCGTGGAGTACTGGAGACCTGAGTTTGATAGGTCCAAAAGGTACTCCAGAACCTTGTCTGGAGGACAGGAAAAGGGATTCCAAGAGGACTTTGCACACCAGAGAGAAAAACGTTTCCACTTAGAAGCGTAAGTTTTTCGGGTAGCTGGCTTCCGAGCAGCCAGAAGGATGTCTGAGACTCTACGAGAGACGTTGACCCGGTTCACTTCTACCTCGAATTTGAGGAGAACTCTCTGAATTAGAGGAAGCGGTGGAAAGGCATAAAGAAAGCGTTTTGTCCACCGCAGCCTGAACGCATCCTGACAGAAAATGCCAGGCCCTGGATTTCTGGAGCAGAAGAGAGGCAGTTTTATGCTGAGTGGGGATGCAAAAGGTCCAGGTCTGGAGTCCCCACTCTTCAACAGTGACCGAGCCACGGCTGGATCGAGAGACCACTCGTGAGGGTCTGCCTCCTTCTGCTGAGGTGATCTGCTAAGTCGCTTTGTACACCTGGCAGATATACCGCTTGAATTAGAGACTTGTGCTCCAAGCACCACTCCCACACCTCATTGCTTCCCTGCAAAGGGGATAAGAATGAGCACCACCTTGCTTGTTGATGTAATACATCACAGCTTTGTTGTCCATTTGAAGGAGAAATGTTCTTGTGACAAAGAACATCCTTCAACGCCGGATCGATAGAGGACCGCCTCTCATCTCCAGGACATTTATGTGGAGCTGGGCTCAGCTGAGTCCATACACCTTGAGTGTGGAGAGAGCGACAGTGAGCTCCCCATCCCAATAGCGATGCATCTGTGGTGATGGAGATCTGATGATCCAGAGGAGCAAAGGGGAATCCTTCCAGGAGATTGCTCTCTTGAGACCACCAGGTGAGAGACCTTCGAAAGGGCTCTGTCACCTTGATGGGATAAGACTGGGGGTGAGAGGTCGGTGACCACTGAGCGGAGAGCATCCATTGGGTGGTCCTCATGTGTAACCGAGCTAGGGGTACAGTGAACACTGAGGACGCCATGAGACCCAACATACGTTGCATCGAGAGAGCTGTGACCGATCGGTTCTCCCCGATGTAACGGGCTATCTGAAGGATGTCGAGTCTTCTGTCCTCTGGAAGGAAAGCCTTCGCGGAAGAGGTGTCCAGAAGAGTCCCTATGAAAAGGAGCCTCTGGGACTTCTTTAGATTCAGCAGAACTCCCATGGACGTAAGAAGGCGAGAGGCCGTTTGAACGGCTTCCAGAGTCCCTTGGCTGGAAGGGCTTGCTAGGAGCCAATCGTCCAGGTAGGGAAACACTTGGAGTCCGAGCTTCCTGAGATGCGCTGCGAGAACTGCACAACACTTTGTAAAAACTTGTGGCGCCGAGGATAGCCCAAAAGGCAGGACTCTGAACTGATAATGCTGACCCAGAGCCACAAACCTCAGGAATTTGCGATGGGTCGGGTGGATGGGGATATGCTGGTAAGCGTCCTGCATATCCAGGGAGGCCAGCCAGTCGTGCTGATGCAGCAAAGGTAACAGGGTACCTAGGGAAATCATTTTGAATTTCTCCTGGGAGGAATTTGTTTAACTTTCTGAGGTCTAGAATGGGGCGCATCCCCCCAGATTTCTTTGGAACCAGAAAGTAATGGGAGTAGAACCCTGTGTTTCGCTGATGCGGGGGCACCAGTTCTATTGCCCTGTTGCTTAGAAGGCCCTGGATCTCGGTGGTGAGGAGGTCTGACGAGAGGTCGACAATCTGGGTTGTCGCTTGGGAGGACAATTGGGGTTTCCAAAAATTGAGAGAATAACCTCGCGAATTATCCAAGGACCCATTTGTCTGAGGTTATGGACTTCCACTGGTTGTAGAAGTACATCAGACGATCCTCCCACGAGGAGAAAGTTCCACCTCGGCAGTGTGGGATGGAACTTGATCGGGTCATATAGTAGCGCTGGGGGCTTTAGGCCCCTGCGCTTGCTGCGCCTTCTTTTTGAGGTTTGGCAGGTTGGTTTTATGGAAGCTTCCTCTGCTCTCTGCCTCGAAAGGACTGACGACTATGAAACTGACGCCATTTACATGCCCCCTTTAGAGGGGGTAGGCGGAGGTCTAGCCAATTTAATGGGCGACCTAGTTTCTCTGAGTGGCCTCTAGGGCTTGCTCTACCTGAGGACCGAAAAGATACGAGCCATCAAAGGGCAACGCCATTACCTGCTGCTGAGCATCATTCGAAGCCGGAAGTACGTAGCCGGGAATGGCGTCGAGTACAAATACCTCCGCGACTGCTGAACGAGAAGCAGTGTCAAAGCGGCCCATGGCGGCTTTGACCTGTTGGTTATTGGACTCAATACTCTGGTAACGTTAGAAGAAGCTCTGACTTGGAGTCGGAATCTGGAAGAGCTTCAACCATTCGCTTTACTAGAGTGCCACAGGATATACTCATACTGAGAAAAATAGCCTTGATAGCTGGAATACATATACTTAAAGTGGAGGCAGCAAAGACTCTCTTACCTAATGTATCAATTTTACGAGACTCTTGTTAATAGGTCGAGCTGTAGTAGCTTGTGAGGAAGAACGCACTCTTGTCATTCTCTGTCAGGACTACAATAGGATCCGCAAAGGCTTGGGATGCCAAAATGGGACGATACTTGGGAGCTGAATATTTCTTATCAATGGATTTAGCCACTGAGGGAATAAGAGCAGGATTATTCCATACCATTTAAGACAGCGTCTCGAAGGAAGGTTGAATCGGAGGAATCAAATCTGTAGGGATCTCCGAAGCATGAAGATACTGGAGTCTTAATATTTTCCCAGGATCGATGTCTGTAGTCTGGAGAGAAAGAGTGGATCTCAGGTTCTTCAACAGAGACTTAAAGGATAGGTCCTCGACCACAGGCTCTGTAGCAGTGAAAGATCCTGTTTCCTCCACTTCATCACCCAACCGAAGGTCTGGGTCAGGCTCAACATCATCTCCTGATAGTCCAGGAAGGACTGTTTGGACAGGAAAGGAGTGAAAAATAGGAGAGGAGGAAAGAGCAGATAGAAAGGGAGAGTCCCCGAGGGCCCCCGGCGCTGAGGAGGCGAAAGGAGTCTAAAACGGTGCCGCGGAGGCGCACGGCAATCAAGAAGCACGCGGCACTGCACACGCCTGGCGGTGCCGGTGGCGCTTGCTGAAGACACATCGGTGCTGGCGGCGGCGCCACAGACCTACCGGGCGCTCGCGAGACAGCACCATTAAGACTCACCGGCACCGCTGGATGACAAGAAGATCCAGCGGAGCGAAACGGCGCCGACAAGCGCAGCGACCCCGCGGAAGGTGCCGAGGACACCCCTGGAACCTGGAAAGCAAGAGAAGGGAAAAACACAGGAGATAAGGGCATCTGTGTGGCCCCCTGCGCCGCAGCCATGTGAGGGGGGGAAACACCTAAGCACGGAGTCGCTGGCACCGAAGGAGGCGCTGCGTGACTAGGAAGGTCCAACCGCCCTACCTGATCGCCCGACGAGCCCGAAGGCTCCGAGGCAACCGAGCCAGGCAGAAGAACCAACCTCCGAGCCCATCGCTCCATAAGAGCGGCCCACTGATGAAACTGCTCATCTGGAGCCCTACCTATAGGCGGGTGGGCTCGATGTCGTAGACGGCGGAACTGAAGTTGGCGACTCGAAGGAGAGACCGGCAACTAGCTACGATAACCGACCGTCCGACGCCAGACGATATCAGAGGGCACCTCGAGCGATGCCTTCTTTGGACCTGTGGACGTAAGAAGAGCTCGAGGCCGAACGTGCCGGGAATGCACTGCTTATTTTTATGTCGGTGGGGGACCGCCCATCCCCCCCGGGCATCGGACTGACCGTTGTTGGAACCCCGCTGAGGAGAAGGGGGCTGACCGGACCCAGCCCGACTGACTGAACAGCTTTCATACGAAGTCTCCATACCGTCACCTGACCTGCTCATGGTCGACTCCGTCCAGTAGGCCGAGACTTCTTTACTATAAGTTAAATTTTAAAATATAACAGAAATAGAATAAAATAGAATAAAATTAAGCGATAATACTATCGAAATAATATTACAAAAAAATAAACTGAAAACTATGCACTAGTTTGAAGTTTGACTCGACATCTGACGTTGTCACTGAAGCACACCACGGCAGCGGGAAAAGGAACTGAGGCAGTTGGAGGGTCGTCGCTTGAGACAGTCATTATCACAAGAAGCCACCGGCCGCAGCACCATGCTCCTCGTGCCATCTCTCATGCTACCGACCCTCCAGCAAAAGTTTGCTCCCGATGGGTCCTAGTGCCTCCGGCGCAGATCCCACTAGTGTGAATGAGTGGTGGAGACTTATGTCCAGGAAGATCTTCATATTCCCCTGCCAGTCACAACAATTCACAAATGCTGTTTTCCTCATTCTAAGTATGACACATAGCCCCCTTACTTTATTTCATTCTCCTCACTCTGTAGACAAAACTAAAAGAAGCCATAACAGAGGCTTCTCATTTCCTCGATGCTGCAAGTATGAGCGTGGTTCAGAACTGCCACACTCACTGACAGCATCATGAACTGCTCGCTGTGTCCCAAAAGCTAAACAGCAGGGTGAGTCATTTACCTCCTTTTCTCTTTGTTTATATAGTATTATTGCTTACTTTCTTCATTCTGTATTTTTCTCTGTCTTGCTCCACATTCAAGAAATGGAATGTTTCTCGTGGATGTTTACCATGGAATACTCGGATTCAAAATTCTGCTCAATTCTACTAGCAGAGTGTTACTCTACTAACATACTATGCACCCACAACAAAGGCCTGTTTTAGAGCCAGAGGCTCAATTTTCTAACTGTCAGGGCAAGCAGAAGAGATTTCCCTGATAAGCAGGTAAAGATTGAAGGGGGATTTTTCACTGTTAGTAAAGAAATAGCATACCTCTCAACTGCTATGAATTTCGCATGGTGTTATGATTTTAACACTCAAATTTACCCTTATTCCGCTTAGGTTTAGTGATGTTCCTCATAATGTTAGAGCTATTTCTGGACACACAAACTATCAAATCACTGAACTAAGTTGATAGAAACATTCCTTATCACCAGCTATATGGGGCCCACTATCTGTAGACATATTACTGATTAAAATAAGAAAGTGCTATACATTCTGACCCTTTGCTGTGATTTTTGAAGGCCAGTGCTATGATTTTTAATGCTGAGAGGTTGAGAGGTATGAGAAATAGTTGTAATGAAAACTATAAACAATACTTAATGTTTCTAATTTGTTGGTATTTATAAGGAGAGTGTGATGATCTGGTAAACAATATTTAATTAATTTGTTTTATTTTATATTTAAGGTAGTTTTATTTTTAGGGCCAGTTGAAGGTTTCTGTAGTATAAAGGTAGCAGCCATGTTTGTGGTGGAAGATCAGTTCTGGTTGTAGGGAGACTGATGGAAGATAGTTTTGGTTGTAGGAGGATTGATTTGCTCATTGTGTGATGTGGTTTAGGACCAGGATGACTGTGCGTATATAGAGACTTAATGTACGGTCAGCTGGTCTCTTTTGACCAATGAGATGTCTAGATTTTTTTCTTGCCATTTTATAAAATTATTTTTGGGAGTGTTCAAGATGAGGGCACGAGGCCTGTTTCCCCTTAACCAGGCCAGTTGAAACTGTAAGCACCTTATCCACAGTGCCCATCGCTTCTGCAACCTCTGAGCCAAGGCTTCCATCTGCTGCTCAAATGTCTGCAATCTTGGGGTAAAAGAGTCAAATGTAGCATTCTGGAATTCCAGGAACTAATGCATTCTCTCCATAGTAGTAGTATTTAAAGAAAGTAGCATGATTTCCGATCCTGCAGCTGATGAGGCTTCTGGGGCTGTACCCGACTCTTTCTGTGGCTCTTTGGGTTTAAAAAATCCTTAGCGATCACGGAGGTATTTTTCGACTGTTGCTTTTTTCAAACTATCACAATCTGTGCAGAATTGGATTGCCTTCCACATCACCCACTTTTAGCATAACTGGGCAAGAAAAACAAGTTTAAAATATTTGTTCATTATTTTATGCAGGAGCTGTTAGATTTGCATCTGGTTGCCTGGGCTGCAGTCCCTGCCCACTGTTCCATTGGTCTTCTGTACCCTGAGTTTTTGGGTACTGGAGACTGAAAGAACTAGCCCTTGAAGGCACTGTACAGCTCATTGTTGCATGACCAAGAGATATAATTGCCACCGCCCATGAGTCTGTTGTAATCTGGGTCCATCTTTTTACAAATTTCTGGCCCCCCCTGCCCCCAAGGGGCAATATGTGCCCACAGATCCTCATGCATAGAATCTGCTTTTTCTGCCTGTTCTTACCAAATATTGGTTGGAGAAGAAGCCTCTGTTCTGAATGAACTAAAAATCTGAAAAGGAGCATTTGAACATATGAACATGCCAGCAGAAACACGCCTCACGATCTATTGAGTCTGCTCTCACTGTACGCCTAGCCCCTCAACTTGCAGCTGCCCCACCCTTCCCTCCCTCCTCACAGTCACCCCCCACTCTGTCCCATCCCCTCTTGAAACAGCCCACCTTCCTACAGGAAATCACCTCCTCAGGTAGAGTGTTCCACTTGACTACCACCTGTTCAGTGAAAAAATGTTTCCTGACTTCCCTACTGAATTTTTCCCCCATACTAACATACTATTTGCCAGCAGATTAGGCCTTACGGTCTATCGAGTCTGCTCGAACCTCAGATCCCTAGTTGGGTGCTGAGGCTCCCACCCCCCCGTGTTCCAGAAACCCCTATCATCCCCATCCCCCGGGACAGGCCATCATCTGATACATCCACTTTCTGTGTCTGTCCCACCCTCTCTTGAAGCCCTCTACTGTGGATCTCTGAACCAGCTCGCCAGGCAGTGCATTCCAAGGGTCCACCACCCTCTCAGTGAAAAACCTCCTCCTCTTTTCCCCCCTCACCCTTCCACCTTCCAACTTCAAACCATGCCCTCTGGTGATACTTCCCTGCTTTAGTCTAAAGATGCCCTCCATGTTTACCCTATTTATTCCCTTGAGGTACTTGAAGACCTCAATCATGTCCCCTCCGTCTCTCCTCTCCTCCAATGAAAACAGGCAGAGCTCCTCAAGTCTGTCCTCATACGTCAAATCCCCTA
This sequence comes from Neoceratodus forsteri, assembly GCA_016271365.2. Classification (NCBI taxonomy): domain Eukaryota; kingdom Metazoa; phylum Chordata; order Ceratodontiformes; family Ceratodontidae; genus Neoceratodus; species Neoceratodus forsteri. The sequence goes on along the minus strand of CM057456.1, from coordinate 1,099,323,364 downwards.
GCCCTCATATCATCTTAGTTGCCCTCCTCTGTACCCTCTCCAGGAGCTGTATGTCCCTCTTCAAGTGTGGTCTACAGTACTGTACACAGTACTCAAGGTGTGGTCTAACCAGTCCATTGTACAGCGGCAGTATCACTTCCTTGCTCCCTGAGGATATCCCTTCACGATGCATCCCAACATCCTGTTTGCCTTGCTAGCCGCTCTCCTGCACTGCTCAGAGTTATTCATACATGCATCCACCATGACCCCTAGGTTTTTTTCCCCTACTGAGGCCTCCAGTGCCTCCCCTCCCAGGGTGTACCTGTGTTTAGGGTTTCCGCCCAAGATGTAACACCTTGCACTTGGTGATATTGAAATTTAATTTCCATGTGAGCCCAGCTTTCCAGGGTGTCCAGGTCCCCTTGCAGGGCCAACCTCCTCTTCTCCCTCAACTACTGCTCCCATCTTGGAGTCATCAGCGAAGAGACTCATTTCACACCTTATACCCTCCCTGATGTCCGATATGTATGCATTAAACAGGATTGGACCCAGGACCGAGCCCTGCGGTACCCCACTACTGACCTCTCTAGGGTTCAAGAGCTCCCCACTGACCACTACTCTCTGGGGGCATCCAGCTAGCCAGTTTTCAATCCATCTGACCATCAAAGGGCACACTCCCAACCCCATTAGTTTCTCCACCAGACCATTGTGGGGGACAGAGTCAAATGCCTTGCTGAAGTCCAAGAATAATACATCCACAGGCTTTCCCCTGTCCAGTTCTGATGTTACCCATTCGTAGAGCTCCACAAGATTGGTTTGACATGATCTACCTGGCACAAACCCATATTGCCGACTATCCAGACCTCCCACCTCCTCCAAGTACACCCTCAGTCATTCCTTTAGTATACTCTCCATTAATTTTCCCACCACTGAGGTCAAACTGATGGGTTTATAGTTACCTGGTACTTCCCTCGACCCCCCTTTATGGATTGGCACCACATGTGCCTCTCGCCAATCCCTAGGTACCCTCCCTGTCTCAAGTGACCTGTTGAAGAGCTCCGCCAGGGGTGCAGCCAGTATGTCCACCAAATCCCATAGTACTCTCGGATGAATGCCATCCTGCCTAGGAGATTTGTCTTTCTTTAGGGCCTTGAGGCTAACCCACCCTTTGGCAGAGATAGCATCATCCGTCCCCTCCACCTTACTGGCCTTTTTATCCTTATCCTGATGTGACACCCCTGGGGTACCTCTCCCTCCCTCTTGCTCCATTTCTATTGCTCCCCTGATCCCACTCACTGCCGCTTCTATCCCCATCGTGCCTTGCTTTGTAGATATCCCATCCCCCTCCCTAGTGAACACAGAGGCAAAGTCCAACCTCAGTTGATGCCCTCTTGTATCCCTCCCTCTTCTGATCTGGAATATCTCTCCTGTATTAGTCTTGTTTATCCCCTTCAGGTAATTAAAGGTCTCAATCATATCCCCCATCCCTCCTTTCTTCCTGGGAATACATGTTAAGCATGTTCAACCTTTCCTCATAGGATTTCCCCTCCAAACCCTGGATCATTCTAGTCACTCTGTGCTGCACCCCCTCCAACAATCTGATGTCCTTCTTCAGGAATGGGTGCCAGTATTGCACGCAGTACTCCAGGTGAGGCCTGACCAGTGACCTGTACAGGGGGAAGGATCACTTCACTACTTCTAGAGGAGATCCCCCTCACTATACAGCCCAGCATCTTGTTGGCATTTGCTGCTGCCTTCCTACACTGAGCCAAGTTGTTCATATTCCCCGTTATAATCACCCCCAGATCCTTCTCCTCCTCTGTGCTCCGCAACTGTACCCCTCACAGCTGATAGCTCCTCCTCTGGTTCTTAGCTCCAAAATGCAGCACTTTGCACTTCTTGGCACTGAACCCCAACTGCCATGTTTCCGACCACTCCTGTAATTTAGTCAGGTCTTCCTGCAGTCCCTTCGATGTCATCTACCACAGCTCCCATCTTGGTATCATCTGCGAACAGACTGATCTTTTCTGAGTTCCGTGTGAGATATCTGTTATGAATATCCCAAACAACACTGGTCCCAGTACTGATCACTGTGGCACCCCGCTTATCACTGCTGTTGGTGATGAGAGTTTCCCCTCCACCACCACCCTTTGCTGTCTGCCCTTAGCCAGTTAGTGATCCGTTTGACCATCTTAGTACCCACCCCTACATGTTCCAGCTTCCCCCCTAGCTTCCCATGTGGCATGGAATCGAAGGCCTTGCTGAAGTCCAAGTACAGGACACCCACTGCATGGCCCTTGTCCAGTTCCCCGGTCACCCAATTATAGTACTTAATCAGGTTTGTCTGGCAGGATCTGCCTGGACAAACCCGTGTTGTTGGCCATCCTGGAGACCATTTTCCTCCAAAAATGTCACCAGCCTCTCTTCAAGGATTGTCTCCATGAGCTTTCCCCCAATTGATGTGAGGCTCACTGGTCTGTAGTTACCTGGATCATCCTTTTGGTCACCTTTGTGAATGAGCACCACATGGGCCCACCTCCAATCCTGTGGTACACATCCTGTGTCCAGAGAGGTATTGAACAAGTCAGCCAGTGTTTCTGCCAGGCCCCCTGCCAGCCGTTTGAGTACCCAAGGGTGAATGCCATCTGGTCCTGGTGCCTTGTCTACCCGCAGTGCCCTTAGTCCTTCCAGTACCCTGTCTTCTGTAATTACTCCATCTGTCATTCCCTTCCCTCCCCTTCCCTGCCACTCCCACCACCCCCACAGGGTATCAGTCCCCCCTCTCTTTTTATACAGAGCCAAAAGTACTCATTAAGTCGTCTGCCTGCTCCTCCCTTTCTCTACCCACCCTCTCCTTCTTAATTCTCATTATCGGTCCCTGTTCCTCCTTCTCTCAGTAACGTATCTGAAGAAGTAATTTCTCCACCCTTAATGCCCTCCCACCCGAGCATCTACCTCAGCAATTTCTATAGCCTCAAAAGGAACAACATCTAGCATGGCTAAAACCTCTCATGAGAGTGTTAGAGGAATTCTTTTGTCCCCCAACTTTCATAAGAATTTTCCCATTAACAATGTGGAATGACACAGAAACTGCAGAGTCTGAACTTTAATATTCTTAAGTCCTATCTTGGGGGCAACAACTCGGAGCTGAAATGATGCAATCTGCATGATATGACTAATATACTCTCATTGCTAGAACCAAGGCTACAAGCTTTTCTTGACACTAAAAGTTGACTGAATCCAGAGAGTGGCTGTTAATTTAGAAACTGTCTCTACCGTGGATTACGGGCATGCTGTCAATCAGATCAAAACAGTTCACCAGTCCATTACTTCATTAGTCATAGAAAAAAAAAGGACAATCCATTCAAAACCAGGGTTATATTTGATTCACAGTGGTTCACAAACCTTCATCCCAGAATGAAAGACAATTTATGTACAATTTAAAATAAAAAAAGAAATTGCACTCAATAACATTCAACTTACCTTTCTGCTAAGCTGGTAAGAGCAAGCAACGCACCTAGCAGCACATTACTGTCTCTGGCCACCAGACATTTTACTAAAGTCTGAAAAAATAAGAAATGTTAAAAATAACAGTTCTGCCTCTGTGTTGCTGCTTATGTTTAAGTAAGAAACATAGAAACATAGAATTTGATGGCAGAAAACTACTACTTGGCCCACCTAGTCTGTCCATTTCCCCTACCTAATGGATAAGCTGCAGATCCTAGTTAACCAACAGCCTACTTCCTCCTACCCCCACTAGAACTGCCTTATGTCTGTCCCATGCATTCTTGAATTCACCCACTGTTTTTGACTCCACGACCTCCTCAGGAAGGCTGTTCCATGCATCCACAACCCTCACCATGAAAAAATACTTCCTCACATTACCTCTGAGACGACCCCCCTCATTCTTCAAATTGTTCCCCCTTGTTCTTGCACATCTCTTTTTCTGAAAGATTCTACCCTCTTGGACTTTGTTGATTTCCTTGAGGTACTTGAAAGTTTCTATCATGTCCCCCCTCTCCCTCCTTTCCGTGAGGATATACATACTAAGCTCCTTTAGTCTCTCTTCATATGTTTTCTGGTGCAGACCTGACACCATTTTGGTTGCCCTCCTCTGGACAGCCTTCTCCCTGTCTATGTCTTTGCGGAGATGGGGTCTCCAGAACTGCATGCAGTACTCCAGATGGGGTCTCATCAACTGTCTGTACAGAGGGATAACAACTTCCTGTTTTCTACTGGTGATGCCTCTCCCTATGCATCCCAGTATCCCCCCAGCCCTCTTTACTGCCTTCTCACATTGCTTGCCCACCTTTAGGTCACCTGATATAACTACCCCCAGGTCCCTTTCCATTTTTGTTGTTGTCAGTATCTCACTCCCCACTGTGTACTCTTCCCCCGGTTTTTTGTTTCCCAGGTGCCTTACTTTGCACTTCTTTGTGTTGAATCTAAGCTACCATACATTTGACCATTCCTCCAACATTACTAAGTCCCTTCTCATCCTTTCCACCCCAACTTGTGCATCAACCCTATTGCAGATCTTTGTGTCATCTGCAAAAAGACATACTTTTCCTTCCAGTCCCTCTGCAATGTCACTTATAAAGACATTAAAAAGGACCAGTCCCAGTACCGAACCCTGCGGTACCCCACTAGTAACACCCCTTTCTTCAGAGTGGACTCCATTTACTATTACCCTATTATTTACTATTATCTGCATCCTGTTGTCCAGTCAATGTTTTACCCAGGCTACCACCCTGGACCCACTCCCAGGCTGGCTAATTTGTTTATTAATCTTTTGTGTGGGACTGTATCAAATGCCTTGCTAAAGTCTAGGTAGGCCATGTCCACAGCCCCTCCCTGGTCTACTACTTTGGTCACCTAGTCAAAGAAATCGATTGGATTAATCTGACATGAACTTCCTGCTGTGAATCCATGCTGCCTTGGGTCCTGTGCCCCACTAGCCTCTAGGTACTCAACAATTCTTTCCTTCAGAAGTGATTCCATCATTTTCCTTACCACTGAGGTCAAACTGACAGGTCTGTAATTTCCTGTCTCTGTCTTGCTCCCACTTTTGTGAAGGGGAATCACATCCACCCTCTTCCAGTCCTCAGGTACCACACCATCATCCCATGATTTGTTAAAAAGGGTAGTCAGTGGTGTTACTGGTTCTCCCTTTAGTTCTTTTAGAATTCTGGGGTGAATCCCATCAGGTCCCAATTCTTTGTCCACCTTCAGTTTTAGGAGTTCTTTCAGAACCCTTTCTTCTGTGAAAGGACTGATATTGACCCCCCTATCCAGAGTGCTTCTATTGATTGGATTGGGTACCTCTCTCTTCTCTTCCTTTGTGAATACTGAGCAGAAATATTTGTTCAGTATCCCTGCTTCTTCACTGTCCCTCTCTGCCCACCCACCTCCTCTTTATTCAGCCTCAGTAGGATTTTTTTATGTTCTGGAATAAATTGTTTAAATCATAAAATTAGTCAGTGCTTTTGTAGTCTTAGTCATGTTAGGTTTTTATGACAGTGATCCCCTTTAATAAGCTGGTATTTGCTAAGGACAAAATTCTTCTTAACAGGGTATTCACTACATCATGGGTGAGTAGCTGACTGATATATTTGATAGTTAAATGCGAGAAAGAATGACAGATGTCAGTGCATTGATGAACAGGTTACTGTTAGTCCTCCCTGACTGAGTTAATACTTGAGTACTGCAAACCTATACCTTATAGGTCACAGGAGCATCCTGACCAATCACAGCCCTCCCTTCAGTTGCATGTGAGGTACTCTTATTACTGTAAGAGTACCTCATACACTGAGCACTGTAACAGGCTTCCTGATGACTGCTTATGCTGCTAACCTTATGAAATAGAAAGTTTTTTTTTATTTCACAAACTTAGTGATCTAAACTAATTTTAGAGGTCCAGTTGGAGGGCCTTTTATGGCTGTAAGAGTGTCTCTTCTTGTGTCCTTCAGACCACATAACTGCTTACCTTCGGTTCACAGTTCTCTGGTCCTAGGATTGCATGAGGTGACACTCTTACAGCTATAAGAGGTTGAGGCCCTCTAACTGGACCCATAAAATTATAAATAAATTCCATTTTATTATTGAAATTAGGTGACCAAAGCCCCTTTAAAGAAATTGGCAAAACTGTAATGTACATCTGTGCTACCAAAATGACAAATATAATTCATTATATACAGGAACATTTTCCATTAGAATACATTAAAAGAAATTGGAACATTATCCAGAAAGTCACTGTATCATGAATTTATTTTAATACAGTTCATCTTTAGAGGGTGACTACTGTAACATTTCCAGAATTTCTCTATTGAAGTGGTATGTGAATGCTAAGTTATTAAAAGGCATGCAGTAACTCATCTGTCATAATAAAAAAATAATATAAAAAGTTCTATTTAAATGTAAAGCTTTTCTCTAGCATTCATTTAGAATCAGAGTTATTTTTCAATCTGAAATAGAATACAGCTGAGGACAGATGGTGCAAAAAATATCACACACTGGTCATGCCTGAAGTAAATTGATCAAAATACTTCGTATGATATTCTGTTTCATTCTTTTATTCTGATAAGGAATAGCTTCACTTGCAATGAATTACTTTTAAAGTACTGGACCTTCAAATACAAGATATGCCTTAGAATCTTATACTGTACATACAGCACTGATACAAAGGAAGGAATAAAGAGAAAGCCTGGGACCATGGAACACTGAACAAAGTTGTACAGAGTGTAATCAAACAGCCAAGTAAGAATTGGACTTTTACTCTGGTGCTTTTCGCAACATTATGACACCATAAGGGACTCCCTCACTGCAGTGTATCACAGAAACTTCCAGAAGATATTATAAAACAATTTAATAGCATTGGCTGTATACAGGCTCTCAAAGTCATTTAAAATGTCTGAAATGCAAAGAAAAATTGTATCTAATGGCTTTCAGAGGGATACTATATTTATTCTACTCATCATTTCAAGGGCCTTTGGTGCCATGGAATCAAAATACATTAACGGTTTAGTTTTGTAACAGACATAAAACATTGCATTTTTTTTCTTACTACTGTAGTTATGTTGCCTGTAAAATATTTTAGTTGTGGGATGTATGGGGAGAATTGAAAATTGCCTCCTAATGCAGTCCCAAGGTTTTTTATTAACATCCCTGGGTATGCATGCAGGTTGGGTGGGGACAGCAACAGTTCTGATCCTGTAAAGGCTCTTTTGTTTTACTTAAAAATGAAAGGGTTGGGCCCCTTTTTATCTAAAACGGCTATGTTTTGTCTATAAACAAACAGTTGATACACCAGGCAGCACCCTGCTAGGCCAAGAGCTGGAGGAACAATGCAAGCTGAAGACAATGCACAAAACCAGTCTGGACCCATTCTGAAAAAGGGTGGTCCCCAGAGATCAAAGGAATTGTCCAGGATGTGATGTGAGAGAGGCATGTATGAAAAGAAAAAAATTACTTACCACAGTAATATTGTTTCTTCCAAGGGATCCTTCACTATGCTTAGTAGTGCAATCAGCATGAAGGGTTGAGCTGCCCTGGAGAGAGAGCATTGTATGTAAATTATGGAACTCAGAATCAAATTTCAAATCTCTGGTGCATGGCGGCATTCTACCCTGCTCTCCAGTGGCAGATTTATTTTCAGAGCCAGTAGGTCAGTGGCCACTAATGTTACTAACCTAACCCTAATAAAACCTAAGTGAAAATCACAAAAAACAGGCAAGGTATCACAGGACAAGATATGGCAGACTAAGAGTAAGTTGCCACAAAATCAGCTGATTGCAGACAGTGCAATAAGCAATGCTCAAACAAATAAATACCAAACAACAACTGATTCTTGGAGAACCTTTTCCAGGTTCTGAATGGGGTGCCAGGGTGGGAAAGTTAAGTATAGTGAGGGATCCCTTGGAAGAAACAATATTACTACGGTAAGTAATTTTTTCTCCAAACACCAGGAATCCCTCACTATGCTTACTAGTGCAGACTACAAAGTAGTACCTTAGGAGGCTGGTTACAGAATCTATGTAGGGAAAAGGTTCTGCAAGACGGCACTGCTAAACTTGGCATCGCTTCTGGACTGCACATCCAGGCAATAGTGCTTTGTAAAGGTGTGTACAGTTTTCCAGCTATCTGCTTTACAACTTTTTAGCAGGGGGACATCCCTTTCAGCTACCACAGAGACAGAAGTGTCCCATGTGGAATGTGCCCTGAGACCTCGTGATGGTAGCTTGTCAGCTTTACTGTAGCAAAACTGGGTGCAGGATACTATCCAGCAAGCAATGGTTTTCTTAGAGGCTGAACTACCCTTGCCCACTTCACCGTATGTGAGGAACAGCTATGAGTGGGAAAATCTGAGGTCCTTAGTGCGGTCCATGTAGTAGCTAAGTGCCCTCTTAACATCCAGATTGTGGAACCTCTGCTTACCAGAACTGGACTTTGCCATGGAAAATACTGGAAGGGTGTTGGACTGGTTCGGATGAAACTCAGACACCACCTTGGGAAGGAACTCCTGTTAGTCCTTAGGACTACTTTGTGTCTATGGAAGATAATGTAGTTTAGGTCTGCACAGAGGACCTGCAGTTCACACACCCTCCTAGCAGAAGTTATGGCCACCAAGAAATGGAAATTACGTACCTACCGTAATTCTTGATCTTCTTGGACAAAGCCTCCACCACTCATTCACACTAATGGGAACTATGCTGGAGGTGCTAGGACCCAGCGGGAGCCAAAAATCTTCAGGCGGGCCAGCACCTAGGTAGGGCCATGAGGAAGTGGCACCGTGAGCCTGGCTCACGCCATATAGACTACCTCAGTGTCAATCCTCCAACCGCCTCAATACCTTTTTTACCGAGGAGGTGCAGCATAAAGTAACCTAGTGAAAATAATCTATGTCAGACATAAGATAGTCCGTATGACTATTGTAAGAAAGGTCAGCTCAAAAGAGTCTTCACCGTCCAACAACGATGGGGTGAAGACCAAAAATGGGATGAGTGATCTCAGGGGATGGAGGGTGGGCGTGTGAATGAGTGGTGGCGACTTCGTCCAAGAAGATCAAGAATTACAGTAGGTACGTAATTTCCATATCATCCTGGACATAAAGTCTCCACCACTCATTCACACTAATGGGAGAGTACCGAACCAAAATAATCCCTTGAGACGGGCGGCAGGAGAGAGGAGCTCACTTAGGACAGAAGTCCATTACGAATTGTCCTGTCAAGGGACTGATGCTGTCTGGCATGGACATCTAAAGTATAGTGCTTTACAAAAGTGTGCACTAAGCTCCAAGTGGCCACACTGCTGATGTCCGCAATGGACAAGTTTCAGATTTCTGCCAGAGATGCTACAACTGCTCAGGTAGAATGCACGTACACTTTGCCTTCAAACTTAACCTGTGCCATGGAGTAGCATTGGCAAAGGCATGCCACTAGCCATGCTGAAATGCATCTGATAGCAACAGGCTGACCCAGCCAGGCCATGCTGAAGGAGACAAATAATTGTTTTAATGTGCAGATTTCTTTAGCTCTGTCTAAACAAAACAGCAAAGCTCTCTTTACAGCCAGAGAATGCAGGGTGCACTCCCCTTCATTTTGGAAGTTCGCAAAGTAGGTTGGAAGGACCAAGTGCTGATTCAGATGGAATTCTGAGACAACCTTGGGGAGAAACTTAGGGTGGGTCTTAAGAACCACCTTGTCTTTGTGAAGTACAGTATATGGAGGGTCTGTGACCAAAGCATGTATTTCAGACACTCTGTGAGCGGAGGTAATGGCTACAAGGAAGGCGGTCTTCCAAGTAAGAAACTTCAGTTCACAAGTAACTAGGGGCTTGAAAGGTTTATGGGTGAGCATGTCTAACATAAGGTTAATGTCCCAGGCAGCTACCGGTCATCTGACTGGTGGCCTGGTATGCAGCATGCCCTTAAGAAACCTCTTGACCACAGGTGGCTGTGCCAGAGACGCGGAGTGTACGGGCTCATGCTACACTGAGATCGTGCAAAGGTGAACCTTCACGGCTGAATATTGCAGACCTGTGATCAAGAAATCTAGAAGATACTCTAGGACTTTGTTTGGTGGGCAGATAAAAGAATTCCAGAAGGATTTTGCACACCAGATGGAAAATCGCTTCCACTTAGCCATGTAAGTTTTTCAGGTAGCTGGCTTGCACGCCACTAATAGAATGTCTGAGATCCTACATGAAACGTTAAACCTGTTCACCTTTATCTCTTCAGGAGCCAGGCATGGAGGTGAAAGGACTTCAAGAGCAGGTATTCACTTTGTTTGTGTGTTTTTTATTTACAGGTTTCAAGCAGTCTTGTTAAATAAAGATATCTGCCTACCTGTAGTGCTTTGTTTCTTTATTTGAGTCTGTTCTTACTTCTTTCAGCTCCCTGAGTTGTATGTTTCCTACAAGTAAGAAAAACAGACCCGTTTTGAAAAAATCATTGCCGCCTGGAATGCAGAATCAGCAGTGAAAGTGACGTTAATTAAAGACAGAGCACTGCTGATTCTGCTTGTCGTCTCTATACACATGTCTTATTAGTGTGGCGCTCCCTACGCGTGCGTCCATGTGAGTCTGAATGACAGCTTTCAAGTCTGACAGTCTCTGGTGGATAACATGAGCTTAGTACTCTGTGTGCTGTAAAACAGTTCATAATAAACCATAATACAGTCGTTTCATTTCATTTAAAAATCTCACAGTTGTCACAGGCAGCGCCATTTTATATTGTAGCTAGTTAATATTATACTCTGAAGTGATTGTATAAAGTCTGAAGTCTGCACTGAAACTTGCTGAAAGAAATAGTGCACTGTATTTAAGTTTTTTATTTGATTACATTTTATTGAGATTGCTGGTAGTGGAAGTGGTTTCACTGGGGGGGAAGGGGTGCTGTTTGCCCGATGTATTTGAATTTTTGCCTGAATGACTGCACACGATGCTTTTGTGAGCCACTGGGTTTGGGTTTTTAAGCTTCTGTTCCCATTGGCATATTTGCACAAATCAAGGCTATGTTGTCACCTCCCCACCACCCCTCATTGCTTTCTCCTGAGCCCTGCACACTGAAGTTTGTCTTTTTTTTGTATTATTTCTTTTCTCCCCTACTTGTATCCATGCCAGCCTCTCCTTCTGGTGAGCCAAGATTTTCTACCGACCTGTCCTGTCCCCAGAGCCTCCGCTCTCAAATGACAGCCATCTCCCCGGGTAACCTAGTGTATCCCTTCACTGGACGGGTCCCCCTCCTGCGCGGGGGAAAGCACCAGCCAGGGGGGCGCAGACCAGCACATCATCTTGGCCCAGGAAGACACTGCTGAGGCAGAAGGCTATGGAGGCATTGATGGGCTCGGAGAGCCAGGCAGCCATCATTCGGCGGGACATGGAGTGCTTTTCATGCTTTTCTATGTACGTCCCTCCTTCGCCGTCGTGCAGTGTTCCTGGTCCCCACCACAGGCCACTGCCAAACGACGACTCCCCAAACCACCCCCGGGAGAAAAAAGCAGTCCCTATGGATGCTCAATCCTCTCCCACCCCTGCCAGCCCCCAGCGACCTGAGTCCATTTCCGAACCTGGGTTGCCAGCATGGGTCCAGGTAAGGTGCCCACGCCTCAACTCTCTATGCCACCAGGCCGGCCCCTGAAGTTTTTCAATAGAAAGCAGAACACCCGATGATCCTACAGGACGATCTGCCACAGTCATCTTGACTGCAGTCACTCACTGACGGCTTTGTGCATGGAGTGGGGCTGTGTATTGAGTCCTCTCCAAAATCTATAAAGTACCTGATATATCCACCAAAAAAAACAAACATCGTGATCATGGAGCAAAGGATCCTTCTTTTTAATGTTTCAGGATTGGAGGAAAAATAACCTCTCCCGATAGAGAATCTAACCCAGAACCCCCAGCGGCAGGAATCTAACCCAGTAAACCATAAACACTGTTTACAGAAAGCTGACAAGCTGTAATTTTGAACACTTTGCCAATGACATGTTCTCATTCACAACTACCATTAATCTATGTGTTCACTATTACTGTCTACTATTGACAAGTTAAAAGAAAAATGTTTTCCTACAAGTAGTGTTTGTGGCTCAGTGGGCTAAGTCTTTACTTTTAGAGCCAAGGGTACTGGGGTTTGATCCCCATGGGGGAGGGAGAAATTTTTTTTTCTCCTTTCCTAGAACATCTAAAAAAAAAAATTTACTCCATGATCGTGAAGTTTATTTTTTGGGTGGATATATTGGGTACTCTATAGATTTTAGAAAGGACTCTCAATATACAGCCCTGCTCCACACACAAAGCCGTCAGTGAGTGGCTGCAGTCAAGATGACCGTGTGGCAGATCATCAGGCGATCTACTTTCTATTGAAAGACTTCAGGGTGCAGGGCTCAGGAGAAAGCAATGAAAGGCAGAGAGGTGACAACATAGCCTTGATTTGTGTGAAAGAGCCAGTAGGAACAGAAGTTTAAAAAACCCAAATCCAGTGGCTCACAAAAAGCATCTATTGCAATCATTCGGGCAAAAATTCAAATACAGTGCACTATTTCTTTCAGCAAATTTCAATGCAAATATCAGACTTTGTACACTCATTTCAGAGTGTAATATTAACTAGCTACAATATAAAACGGCACTGCCACTAACCTGTGACAACTGTGGAATTTTTAAATGAAATGAAACAACTGTATTATGGTTTAGTATGAACTGTTTTACAGCAAACAGAGTACTAATAGGCTCATGCTATCCACCAGAGACTGTCAGACTTGAAAACTGTCATTCAGACTCACGTGGATGCGCATGGGGGCGCCACACTAATAAGACATGCGCATAGAGATGACAAGCAGAATCAGCAGTGTTCTGTCTTTAATTAACGTCACTTTCACTGCTGATTCTGCATTCCAGGCGGCAGCCGCGGCAATGATTTTTTCCAAACTGGTCTGTTTTTCTTATTTGTAGGAAACGCACAACTTGGGGAGCTGAAAGAAATAAGAACAGACTCAAATAAAGAAACAAAGCACTACAGGTAGGCAGATATCTTTATTTAACAGGACTGCTTGAAACCTGTAAAAAAAAAACACACAAAGTGAATACCTGCTCTTTCAGGTTGGGATGGACCACAGGGCCCTGGGTCAGCAGGTTCATATGAAGTGGAAGCTGTCTCGGTGAAGTTTCCGACAATCTGTTGATTAATGGAAACCAGATCTGATAAGGCCAGAATGGGGCAATGAGGATCATTCTGCCCCCCTGCACCTCCAATTTGAGCAGCACCCTCTGAACTAGAGGAAGAGGATGAAATGCCTACAGAAAGTGTCTTGTCCACCGCAGTCTGAATGCATCCTGACAAAAAACGCCAGGTTCTGGATTTCTGGAGCAAAACAGAGGCAGTTTTACGTTGAGTGGGGATGCAAAAAGGACCAGGTCTGGGGTTCCCTATTCTTTGAAGAGTGATTGCACGACGTTTGTGTCAAGAGACCACTCATTAGGGTCTGTCTATCGTTCTGCGCTCCTGGCAGGAAGACTGCCTGGATCAGAGCTTTGTGCTCCAGGCACCACTCCCACACTTTCATTGCTTCCCTGCATAAGGGGTGAAAGTATGCTCCGCCCTGCCTGTTGATGTAGTACATCACTGCTTTGTTGTCCGTTTGAAGGAGAATGATCTTGTGACAGCATGTCCTTCAAGGCTTGGACTGCATACAGAACGGCTCTCATTTCTAGAACATTTATGTGAAGCTGAGACTCATCCTGACTCCATCGGTCCTGGGTGTGGAGATCCTGGCAGTGAGCTCCCCATCCCAGTAGGGACGCATCCATGGTGATGGAGATCTGGGATTCTAGAGGGCAAAGGGATAACCTTCCAGAAGTTTGTCTTTCTGAGTCCACCAGGTGAGTGACCAACTTAAAGGTTTCATCACCTTGATGTGAAAGAACTGTGGGTGTGTGGTCAGCGAACATTGAGTGCTGAGCATCCACTGAGTAGTCCTCATGTGAAGATGAGCCAGAGGCACAGTGAACATTGAGGATGCCATGAGACCCAGCATCCGTTGCATCGAGAGAGATTGAACCGAGTCGTTCTCTTTGCTGCAGTGAGTCATCCAAAGAATGTCATTCCTTCTGTCCTCAGGAAGAAAGACTTTTGCACTGGTGGTATCCAGAAGGGCTCCTATGAGGAGGAGCTGTTAGGAGGGCTGTAGCTGTGATTTTCCCAAATTTAGCAGGACTCCCATGGACGTGAAGAATTTGGAAGCCATAGCCACGGCTTCCTGAGTCTCTTCTCTGGAGGGACTTGCTAGAAGCCAATCGTCCAGGCACGGGAAATGAAAATTACATACCTACCATAATTCTTGCTCTTCTCTTTTATCTTCACTATTCATTACTGTTGGGTGTAAGATGAATGCACACACCCACCATGTGAGCTTTTTTTTTTTTTTGGAGGGAGGAGCTGGCACCGATGGTGCCGCCCAATTGAGTGACACACTGCGTGGTGTGCGCAGGGTGGCTGTTAGGCACTGCAGACCCCCCCTCCATCCCAGTTCTGTGCAGCCAGAGAGGCAGAAACAAAGGTTATGAAAAAGGGAGCAAAGCAAGGGAGCTAAGGGGTAGACAAAGGGAAAGATATAAACTGAAAAAAGTGTAAGTTGAATAGGAGACAGAAGAAAGAACCCTACCCTAAGTGGTCACAGGGCCTCAATCTTTGGGTGGTGAAGGGGAAGAAAGGAATAAGAGAAAGAAAAGGAAAGAAGGAGAGAAGAGAGGGATAAAGGGGAAGGAAGGAAGGAGGGATACCTGCCAAGAAAATGTGGAAGACCACTGGCTTGGAAGTTTCAAATTTTCACGGAATTTGAAGACAAGGATCCCACTAGTTAGGGGTAAATTCAGAATTGAATTACCAGTCTTGGAAGGTTTGAAAAGGCATGCTTCCCTTCCAATCTCTTTATCCATAAAACAACAATCTAGGGCCTAGGGCTCAACAATTGCTCCCTTTGAAGGTAGGCGATTCCACTCAGCAGAGGAGTAAGTCCTGACTTAGGTGTAGGGGAGAAAATAAATCAGAGAGCACACTGGGTACAGGTGTAGTCTCCACTTCAGAAGAAGAGAACCACAAGACAACCAGGAAAGGGAGGAGAGGGAGAAAACCCCCTAGGACTCTCTTAGAGCTGCATTGAATAATAACAGCAAAGGGTGACAAGCCAGAAGGTTATGTAAACCCCCATGGGGGACACCCAAACTTAAGAGAATCAGAGGAAGTTCCCTCAGAGGGTTCAGGGTGAAGACCCTACTCGCCATCCTCCAGGGTGAATGCTCTGTGACTTTAGAGAAGGAACAGAGAGCTCTGAGTTACCAGGGGCACTCAGCTCCCAGTTGGCCTCAAGGAGGGGGAGGGCGAGCAGGGTGGAGGAGATGCCCAAGTATTGAGGCTCATGAGGGGAAGGTGGGCGGGATTCAGTAATGAATGGTGAAAATACAAGAGAAGATCAAGAATTACGGTAGGTGCGTAATTTTCATATCTTCCCTGGTCAGTCTTCACCATTCATTACTGTTGGGTGAGTACCAAGTCCCCCGAAGGGGACCCAGCACAGCCCTGAGGGAACAGATCCCTCAACCTCCTGCTTTTGAGAAGCAGGAAGGGAGACCCTAGCCATACTAGACTAAGCAAGTCTAAGGCTGTGGAGAGTTAAGAGGTGTCCCCCGTAGATGGGAGGATGGAGGGCACCACTGAAGAACCCTCCTTGCTCTACAGGAAAACAGATGGATCCCCCGGAAGGCAGAGGAAGTCACCCTATGCCAGGCAATGGGTGACAATCTGGACAGATGAAGCCACGCTGTCGGCCTAATGTAGATCGCTGTCCCCGCTAGTCTGAAAGCCACCTCGTTGGCGTCATAAGATGCCCTTGCTTGGTGCCTTGCCAGTTCCAGACCTAGAGCAGAGAGGGCAATGGCCTGTCTAGACTGCTCTGTATCAGGCAGCGATGCTAAGACCTGGGCTAGCATCAACCACAGATGCCTGTTATAGGCAGCGTGGTGTGCCTGATGCGAACTTATGCACATTAATGCACAAGCCGAAGAAAAAACTCTTTGTCCCCACTGGTTGAATTGTATAGAATCTGGATCTGGGGGGCCAGTCATGCGCCAGGCACCGAGGCCCAGAGGGAGTGTCTAGGAACGTCAAGTCCGAGGGAGGATGAGGTAGGGAACCTAGAGACTCCTGGGAGGCAAAATTCCATCCCCTGCAGTCTGCCGGGGCTGGAGAAGGGGCAGCTGGAGACTGCCAGGTGCAGATAGATGCTTCCTGGAAAGGGATGGACCAGGAGGGCACCACGAGATGGCGAGCACTGAATTCGCTGAGGAAAGCACGCATCTGCCGCTTGGTATTGTCCCTACGAATGTAAGAAATATGGAACTCCTGAACCAGCCTCGAAAGGAACCACTGATATTCAGTGAAATCAGCATCAGAGGACAGGTGGACAGAAAGTTCCTCTCCCTCAGAAGAGGGAGACGAGGAGGAAGAGCAGCTTGAATGTTCAGAGAACTCCTGCGGTGGGGGGGGGGACAGGTGGAAGACCTGTTCATCCATGGCCCTAACATAGGAAGGAAAAGTCACCGCAGTAGCCCTGAACGTCTCCCAGGTTAAGGGCCCCACAGGACCCACATGGCCCACGAGAGGGGGGGTGTCTGCAGAGGGATGGGCAATGGGCACATCACTGAAAGTGTCTGATCTCTGCCAGGGCTCTGAGATCCAGGGGTCGATGCCACCATGACCAGGGGGACCTGAGATTGTGCCAGGTTGCAAGGAAGTAGTCTGAGAAAGTAAACTCTGGGAGAGCCCAGTAGGGGAGTCTCCCCAGTGATGCATCTGGGGTTGCATGTGTCCAGAAGGGCAACCCTCTGTGCTGCCAACCAAGGGTGCCCTCGAACCCTCAAGGGAAAGGTGGGGCTCAGCGCTGTGACTCCTCCCACCCCCCACAGGGTGGTAGAAGGGTGCTGCCGCCCCTCACCTTGGCCTCTCAACCCTTCGGACTCAGAGGCAGCCCTCTTCCTCATGGCCAGCATAGGGGTCCCTGGGCCCACAGGCCCCCTGAGGGAGGCCACAGAAGCAGAGATCCCTGCCTCCTCCCCAGGGGCTGTAGCAGCATCAAAAATGGCAGCTGCCCGGGCCTCCGCAGAAGGGGACACCCCGTCCCCAGTCCCCGAGCCATCACCCTCGAGGGATTCAAGGCCACCCCCAGCTGAAGGATCCTTGCCTGGCAACACGCTCTGGGGACTCAGGGATAGGGATGCTGGGCTACCTGATGCCACATCCCACCAAGTCCTCTGACTCCGAAGAATCAAGCCGCCAGTCTGGGTCCAACTCCGAGTCATCCTCCTCCTCCGAAGAGGTGACGAGAAGAACCTTCAGGCTAGCGACTCCAGGAGAGCTCTTGGCAGCAGCGCCGCGAATGGCGCCGCTTCAGAACATGGCACCGCCGATGCCACCGCCTGGGTCACTGGTGCTGCGGATGGTGCCGGGACCTAGGGTGGCACCACCAGCGGCACCGCCCAGAACATCAACACCAAGAATGGTGCCGAGACCTAGGGCGGCATTGCCTGCGGCACTGCCCCGATCACCGGCACCACGAACGGCACCATAATCTGGAACAGCACTGCTTGGCGGCACCGAGGGTCTGCCAGTGCCAGGCCCAGCAACCATGGGTTGCGACATTGGAGGAGCCGGTGGCACCAGCAGCGCGACTCTTGGAGGAATCACACCACTCCTCCAGCACCACAGAAGAAGGCTCCTCCTCAGCAAGGCTGGAACTGGAGGAGGGCCTCCTCCTCGCTGGGCTGTATAGACCCTGGAGGGGAACCGGAGGAAGGGTCTAAAGTTCTGGCCTGGGAGGCCTATGGGCGACATCATCCTCTGAAAGTTGGCAGAGCCCTGCTGACTTTAAAAGCATGGATTTCCAAGAAGCGGTGGTACATAGAGAAATAGGTGTCACAGTGGTCCATATCATGGTTGGGTCCCAGGCACCGAAGACAAACATCATTCCGTTCCGTAACGGAAAAATGCCGGCCACAGGGGCACTGACGCATGGGGGCATGGCCTGCTTTAGATTTATGTTTAGCCCCTGAACTGGACATGATGCAAAATTAAAACAGCAACAAGCAAAAGATCCCAGTGCCGTTGAGAAATAAAAAAGAACGGTCTTACTGGTTTCAATGGTGTCGGGATGGAAAACCGGGAAGAAAGAGCAGCATCGAAAACGCGATTAGGCCTAATGGCGTATGTAAAAACTGTTCACTCGCACAGCAGGTGTGGCCTTGATGGTGGGAGAAACAGAAATGGGATGGAGGAGGAGTCTGCGGTGCCTAATGGCCGCCCTGCACACACCACACAGTGCGCCACTCACGTGGGTGGCACCACTGATGCCGACTCCTCCCTCCCAAAAAAAAAAAGCTCCCGTGGCGGGTGCATGCATCCGGCTTACACCCAACAGTAATGAATGGTGAAAACTGACAAGGGAAGATCACCTGAATTCCAAGCTGCCTCACATGCACTGCGAGAACTTCAAAGCACTTCGTAAAAACTTGAGGTGCCAAGGATAGCCCAAAGGGTAGGACTCTGAATTGGTAGTGTTTACCCAATGCCATGAATCTGTGGTATTTGTGGTGGTTTGGGTGTATGAGAATGTGTTGATAGGCGCCCTGCATGTCCAGGGAGGCTAGCCAATCGTTACGATGAATTAGAGGTGAAAGTGTACCGGGTGATATCATCTTGAACTTTTCCTTGTAAAGGAACCTGTTTAACTTCCTGAGATCGAGAATAGGGTGAATGCCGCCTGTTTTCTTTGGAACTAGGAAGTAATGGGAGTAGAAACCTGTGTTCCGTTGATCCAGCGGAACTACCTCTACTGCCCTGTTGTTTAGAAGGCCTTGAATCTCGGAAGCAAGAAGGTCTGACTGAAAGACAGACAGCTCGGGCTGTCATTTGGAGGGGGTGATCTGGAGGGGTTTCTGAAAGATTAAGAGAGTACCCCTTACGGATTATTCTGAGCACCCACTTGTCTGATGTGATTGACTTCCACTGGTCATAAAACTGAGTCAGATGCCCCCCTACTGCCAAGGAAGAATCCCCCTCGGACAGCTGAGGTGGCACTAGGCACTTTGGGGCCCTGTGCCTTCTGCTGCATTTTCTTTTGTGGCTGAGGGTTTTGGTTTCTGTTAAAGCCCCCTCTGCCTTTACCATGAAAGAACTGACAGTTATGAAACTGATGCCGGTTCCCACCCCTTTGAGGGGCTACGGATGGTGGTCTGGCTGTTTTGTTGACCGTCCTAGTCTTCTGTGTGGCCTCTAGCACCTGCTCGACCTGAGGACCAAACAGGTATGTACCATCAAAAGGCAAATCCATAACCCTATGTTGGGCATCATTTGTGAACCCCGAAGTGCGCAATCAAGAGTGGCGATGGGTGCATATACCAGCTGCGGCGGCTCCGGAGGCAGTGTCAAAGGCATCCATGGCAGCTTTAAACTGCTGATTATGGGATTCAATGCAGCTACTACCACTGCACTAAAGCGCATCTCAACAGCACTAAACAAAACCTGTCGACTCCTCACTGGAGCACAGAGATGGACCCACACTTGTGACCCCTACATGGAAACCGGTTGGTTGCATCTTTCCAATCGCCTCATGTATCTTACCTGCGTGATGGCAAAAAAATCAATCTTGGGACTCACTCCTCCATGTATCCAGGACCTGCTCTGCCTGAACAATGGCACTCGTACCACCAGAAGATCTGACCACCAACCTTTCCTTGTCCCTAGATGCCAGACTGCTCAGGGACAAAGATCTTTTACATACCGTGCCCCTACCTGGTACAATGCCCTTAACCTGCCCTCCCTATCCTCCACGACACTGAGAGTTTTCAAATCCATACTTTACGCTCACCTCACAGCCTCCAGCTCCTGTGACTGCTTTGACTAAAGTCTCATCCCATTGAGTGCACTTACATTTGTTTCACTCAACCACCATGGTCTCCTCTTTGAAAAAGACAACCTGAGTACCACTAACCTGGTTCTATCTGCTCCTAAACTTATTTCTCCCTCTCTTCCCTCTCAAGCTCTCCAATCCTTATTCCTTGCCCTTGACACTGCCTCTGAGTTCCTTTTTCTTTTCTGTACATAAATGTTACTGTTTAAGTTGTGGCCTTGTTAAATGGCTTACTGATTGTTTGTAACACTGTCTACTATGTTTTTGTACTTAATGACGTGGAACCTTTGTAAAAGAGCCTTGGCTCAAAGGTATTAATTCCTAGAACAACAAACAAACAAACAAACAATGCCTCTAGTAATGGTTTGAAGAAGCTCTGTGTTAATGTCCGAATCTGGGACAGCTTCTACCGTGGCCTTAAGCAAATGGCAGAGTGTATACTCATATTGAGAGAAGTAGCCCTGGTAGCTAGCAATGCACATACCCAGGGTGGAAGCAGCAAAGACTCGCTTTCCCAAAGTGTCGATTTTGTGAGATTCCTTGTTTATCAGACGTGCCATAGATTCTTGCAGAAGAACGGCCTTGTCATTCTCTGCCAGGACAACTATGGCATCAGTAAAGGCTTGTGAGGCCAGAATGGGCCGATCCTTTGGAGGAAAATATTTCCTATCTATGGACTTAGCCACAGAGGGAATAAGCGCCAAAAGAGGGTTACATGGGGGGGGGTCAATTCCACAGGAATGTCTGGAACATGCAGGTACTGCAGATGCAGCAATTTCCCAGGATCAATCTCCGAAGTCTGAAAAGAGAGAGTGGTATTCACGTTTCTAAGCAGAGACTTAAAAGAAAGGTCCTCAACCAGAGGCTCTGCTGTAAGAATAGGTTTATTCACTACCCCAGGGAGGAATTGTCATCAAAGTCGACCCCTAATTGAAGATCGCGATCAGGTTCAATATCATCTCTTGCTAGTCCCAAAGGGACTGTATGGATAGGAAAGGGAGGAAAATGAGGAGGAGGAGCTCCAAGAATTGGAGTCGAAAACCTCGGTGTCGCATGTGGCATTGCAGGCGCTCCCAGTGCCATAAAATGAGGCTGCGCTAATAACACAGGTGGTGCCGGCACAGGATGCAGCGCTGACCGCAGCACTGGCACTGGAGGAGCCAGCAACAGAGCCGGTGGCACCGGGCCAGAGGTTCTCAACCCCCAACTCGCTGCAGAAAGATGAAGAAATTCAGCAGGAGATAAAGGCTCCAGTGTAGACCCCTGTGCCACAGCTGTATGAGGGGGTAAACACCAGAGTGCAGCAGCGATGGCACCGAAGGAGGCACCGTGCAACTAGGAAGCCTCAACCACCCTGCCCGCAGATCCAAAACTTAAAGGCCCAAAGGCCCCGGTGACAGACTCACTGGCTAGGGCAGACAGGACAACCGCTGAACCCACTGCTCCATAAGAGCGACCCAATAGCGAAACTGCTCACCGGAGGATCCTCCAGGGGGCCGGGAGGGACTCCAGAGTCAAGGATGCCTGTCACCAGAAATGGAAGCTGGAGAAGACCGTGGAAGGGATGGAGTCGGGTCCCTGCCGCCGGTAACTGACGATTGATGCGCAGACATACCAGAAGGCGACCTAGAGTGGTGACATTTCTTTTTCGACCAGAAGGCCGAAGAACTCGAGAGCGAGCGGTGCTGGAGAGTCCTCGACGAGGATCGAGAATGGGACCGCTTCTTTTGTGCTTTGGGAAGACCGCCCATCCCCCTGAGCACTGGACTGCCTGTAGTCATACCCTCCCCCTCCGCAGAGGGTGGCGGACCAGACCCAGCCCTGCTGACAATACAGCTTTCATGCGACGTCTCCCTACCATCACCTGCCTCGTTCATGGTCGACTCCATCAAAGGAGGGCTGAAGACTTCTTCTGATGAAAAAATACTTAATAAAAATTACTTATTATTGTTATTTTAAACTGACAAGAAATAATAAAACTAATAAAACTGAAAGACTATAGCTGCTGTCTTGTAGACGTGAAGTTTTGACTCGTGGCGGGCGAGCGACATCGTCACTGAAGCGCACTCAGCGGGAAAAAAGGAACTGAGGCAGTTGGACGGTTGATACCGAGGTAGTCTATACGGCACGAGCCAGGCTCATGGTGCTGCTTCCTCGTGGCCCTAATCAGGCGCCGGCCCGCCTGAAGATTTTTGGCTCCCGCTGGGTCCTAGAACCTCCAGTGTAGTTCCCATTAGTGTGAATGAGTGGTGGAGACTTTATGTCTAGGAAGATGACAGACTTCCAGGTGACATATTTCAAGTCTGCAGTAGCCATAGGCTCAAAAGGAGATTCCGTGAGCTTGGCTATACACAGGTTCAAATCCCAGGGAGGGGCTAGTTCCCTAACCGGGGGACACAGATGCAGGAGTCCCCTAAAGAATTCCCTGAAAATGGGTTGCAAAGTCACCGTTTTCTCATTGCCTGCTGAGGCATAGGCAGAAATAGCAGCAAGGTACACCTTAAGGGTTGAAGACCTGAGGCCCAAAGTCTCAAAGTTTTTATTTATTTATTTAAAATTTGGTAACTGGGAAAGGCACTCTGAGTCATGGTTTGTTTCTAGGTGCAACCCTGGGGAAGGGAGCAACAAACATTATAGAAAAGATTGCAATTGTAGGTTCAGTGACTGCTTCCCCGAGCAAAGAAATACGTAATGTCTAACCAAGTAATCAAAAAGTATGGGCATGTCTGCCTGCAAGGGATTAAGCTGCTTAGGAGCACACCACAGAGAAAATATTTTCCATTTGGAAGCATACATGTATGTTTTCCTGGTAGCAGGCTTTCTGGAGACCCTGAGGACTTTGAGGACCTCCTATGAAAAGTGAAAATCAGAGTACTCTAGCTCCTCAAGAACCAGGCCTTGAGGCATAGCAACTTGAGTTTCGTAAAGGTTATTTTGGTGTGCCCCACCTCCTGAATATTGTGGCCAGCACCTGCTTGTTCAAAGAACATTTGTGATGTTGCTGGCTGATCCTGCTGAGGGAATCTGCCAAGACATTGTCCTTCCCTGGAAGGTGGACTGCTGACAACTGCACCTTCATGGAGTAAGCCAGACTCCAGATCTTCATAGCTTCTGTTCATGGTTTTGAGGATCTTACGCCTCCCTGTTTGTTTATGTAATACATGGTGGTAGTGTTGTCTGTCCTAATCTGGACTGACTGGCACTTTTGTTTTTGAAAATAGTAAGCTTTATTGATGAAAAATATTACAAACAACAGGACAAAAGATATTAAAGAAACTAATTTGCACTGTGGTACAGTTTGTCGCCTGCCCCGTCAACATATGGGGGCAAAACTGAGGTAGATGTTGCTGATACAAGGGTAGGTTCATAATCATAAACTTGAGCCAAGTCTCGGGGGATTTGACTTGACTGGGTCTCCCAGACCCTGTCCATGTATTGAGTCTCTAAGATCCATTAACAAGCTAAGCATTAAGTAGCAGGGCCTCTAGCATCTCCCATCTGCTATGATAGCTCAGGGGAATGACGCAGGTGACATATCATCTTCTCCATGCATAGGGCCTCCAGCATCAGGTTGTGCCATTCCACATAAGACGGGACTAGTTCATCCATCCAGTGTTTGAGAATTAGCTTCTTAATCATGGCTGAGATGAGTGAGATATTGTACTTTCTCAGACCCAAGACTGTGTCAAGGTCAAGTTCTATTAGGCAGATTTTGGGGGCTGAAATCATACCCTAGTCCCAGGAAGGGGTTCATGTGGGATTCAACTTCTTCCCATAGGGATTTGGCCTTGGGACAGTCCCAAAGGATATTCTTAAGAGAGCTCCTGTCTCATTTACATCTGGAGCAGAGGTCACTGGTGAGTTTGCCAATTCTGAGGAGTTTGGCCGGGGTATAGCAGAGGTTATGGTTGATTTTGAACTGCATGAGTTTAAGGCCATCTAATTTAAAGTATTTATGGGCTCTCTCCAAATGGCGGTGGTGGTGGTGCTGGGGGGGGGGGTGGTGTCCAGGTCAGTGAATTCTGTAAGACAGTATGTGCATGTGGCATTGGTGGCAGGTACACTGAGAGAGATCAGTTTTTTGTAGAGGAGGGAGATGGCATGCCGTTGGGATACTAGCCTGTGCAAGTCATCCCAGTGCATGAATCTATTTGTTTCCCAGGGTTTCAGTCCTAGGGTTGCTGCCAACATGTGTTGCAGCTGGAGGAGGGGGTATATTGGAACCTTGGA
This sequence comes from Neoceratodus forsteri, assembly GCA_016271365.2. NCBI lineage: Eukaryota > Metazoa > Chordata > Ceratodontiformes > Ceratodontidae > Neoceratodus > Neoceratodus forsteri. Next base: position 1,099,299,206 of record CM057456.1, on the reverse strand, counting down.
TGGAGCCACTCTCTGTTGGAGGTGTTGGAAAGAGATGAGGGAGTTGTCGTCCAAAAGAGAACTGAGGGTATCATGCCCTAGGGTGTCCAACCATTTAGTGGGAAGGCTTTTATTTTGTATTTTGAAGTTGGGGGTTCTAGAAAGCGATTGGAATGGGTCATGTTTGGGGTGAGTGCCTAGGAGATTGTGGAGTTGTTTGCTGACCATGAGGGATGTGCTTATGTGTGTGGCCTTCAAGAGTGTGAGGAGAGTGTTAAAATATATTGAGGTGAGGTGGCATGTGCTGCTAGGTAGTATAGCCTGAAGTCTGGTAGCTGTAAACCACCCTGATCTTTGTGAGTGGTAAGTTTGTGGTAGGCTCTGTGTGGGGGTTTGCCATCCAAGAGGAAGGTAGTGACATTGGAGTTGTGGGTAAGATGGTGACCCTGATATTGTGGGTAAGGTATTAGCACTGATGTGGCTAAGGTAGTGGCACTGATGTGGTTAAGGTAGTGACACTGATGTGGGTATGGTAGTGGCACTGATGTTGTTAAGGTAGTGGCACTGATGTAGTTAAGGTATTGGCACTGATGTGGTTAAGGTATTGGCACTGATGTGGTTAAGGTAGTGTCACTGATGTGGGTATGGTATTGGCACTGATGTGGGTGAGGTAGTGGCACTGAAGTGAGGAAGGTAGTGACATCGATGTGGGTAAGGCAGTGACACTGATGTGGTTAAGGTATTGGCACTGATGTGGTTAAGGTAGTGGCACTGATGTGGGTATGGTATTGGCACTGATATGAATGAGGTAGTGGCACTGATGTGAGGAAGGTAGTGACATTGATGTGGGTAAGGCAGTGGCACTGATGTGGGTAAGGTATTGGCACTGTTCAAACAACTTGAGGTCTTGCTGTGTTCTGGCGGGTGCGGTAGGCCCCGGCCTTTTGACTGCCCTGGAGAGCAGGGGGTTGGGCTTTCTGTGCAGAGCATGGGGTGCTGGGCTCGGGCTCAGTTGATGTCTCTGTCTGTTTCCCTTTGAAGGCTAACCGTCAGATTCTTTACTCCGACTTACTGAACAGTCACTCTGGAGATTTCTCCTGCAGCTCGGTTCGAAAGTTGGTTGAAGTGTCGGTTTTTCGTCGGTTTCTAACCGAAAAATTATTCTGCATAGTCAGTTCAGTCTCTGTCTGTGGTACCATGAGTACTAGATAGGTTTTGTACTGTGTTTTCTGTGAAGGATTGTAGCTTTATGAACCAGGTATTGGGGAACAGACATTCTGTCATACATCTGTCATACTGATGGTGTACAGCAACCTGGGAAGGATATTAATTTTGATGGTGTTGATGCATGCCCAGAGGGACAGGGGGAGTGAGGACCAATGGTTAAGGTCTTGTTGGATGCAGGTGCAGAGGCAGTTGAGGTTTTGTGTAAGCATATTGTTTTAGACTGGGAGACATACATGTAGATACCCAGGTATTTAATTGGATCATTGCACCCGGTGCCCCCCCCACTGAACTGTTAGCAATTTAAACATGTGCCAGTTAAGGGGCATTATACATGTTTTACTAAGACTAAGCTTGTATCCAGTGATGCGTTCGACTTCCTGCAGTATGTTGAGTGTGGGGGGTAGGGACTGGGCTTGGTTGTCCATGTGCATCAGTATGTCGTCAGTGTGTGTGGAGATTTTGTATCTGCCATTTCATACTTTGATCCAGAGGATATGTTGTTCCTCCAGGATCCTCCTTGTAAGGGGCTCTAAGTATAGGTTGAATAGGAGGGGTGAAAGCTGGCCCAGTAGCACTCTAGGTTGAAGTGTTGGTCACTACACCTTGAGCAATGCCACCGACCTGGGTTCGGGAACAAGCCTGGGCCTCCGGGGTCAGCTGGGGGAGAGAGGATTGAGTGCCCGGAGGACTGCTGTCCTCTCTTGGGGGGAAGGAGACTCGTGACCCCGCTTGTTGATTGCCCTCTGGCAGCAGCCGGAGGGCAATATGGGCAGGGATGCATGTACCGATGTCAGTACATCGTTAGGGATGGGGATGCGAGAAAACAGAAAGGGAGCCTGGCCGGGTTCCATGATGGCCCTGCATCCCCAAAGACCGACCCCAGTGTCTGGATTGGGTCTCGGGGGGAAGGGGTTAACCATTGCCATCCTCCCTGGCCCTGCCGCGGAGGGCAATCCACAGTGGAATTTCCGAGGTCAGCAAGGACGGAGTTCCTCCATGAGGAGGACCACAGCCCCCTGCCAGGGCTCACGTAGGGACAAAAATCTATGCGGAAAAAAAAAAAAGAACAGGAGTGGTGAGAGGGGGCAGCCTTGCCTGGTGCCTTTGAATAGTGGGAAGGGAGTGGAGAGGATGCTGTTGCAGAGAAGTGTGGCCAAAGGGTGGGAGTATAGCAGCATAACCCAGCCAATAAAGGCTGTGGGGAGGCAGAGTTCATTCAGCGTCTCGAATAAGAAAGGCCATGCAACCCTATCAAAGGCCTTCTCTGCATCTAGGAAAAGTAGGGCTGCCGGGGTGGGAGAGTCCTTGGCTGCTGCAGTTATACGTGCTAATTTGCACATATGATCCATTGCTAACCTTCCTTGCATGGTGTCCATTTGTTGGGGTCCAACTAGTGACCCACATGCTGCGCTCAGTCTGGATGCCAGTATTTTAGTTAGAAGTTTGACGTCTGTGTTAAGGTGGGATGTCATCCTATAGCTTTCCATTAAAGCTGTGTCTTTACTCATTTCAGGAGTAGGGTGATAAGAGCCTCCTGTAAACTAGGGTCAAGTTCTGAGTTCTCATTGGCTTTGTTGAAGAGGAGGGTTAGAGGACCTGCCAGATTTTGTGCTATGGCTTTGTAGAAGTTAGTGGGGAAACCATCTGAACTGGGAGCTTTGTCAGTGGCTAAGGTAGTAATGGCCATCCTAACCTCCTCTTCAGTTATGGGCATGCTCAAGCTGTTGAGGAGTGATTGATCGACCCTTGGGAGTCATGCTTCGTGGAGGAATTGTTTGATGTGCTTGTGGGGTGTTAGTTTCTCCTTTGAGTAAAGGTTAACAAAACATTCTTGAAATGCCGCTACTATAACATTGGGGTGAGACAGTGTTTGCCCTGTTTTGATTAGCAGGAATTACCTGCACATTTCCGGTAGTTTAAGTCTGAGGGCCAGCAATCTCCCTGCCTTTTCCCCCTGGTTCACATACAGGTATATGGTTCATGCCCTAAAGATGACAAATTCTGCCTGTTCCCTTAGAAGTTCCCCATATTTGGCTCTGGCAGAGTTTAGGTGAAGGGGCGGAAGGCTTTCCCAGAGGTCCACCCTCCTAGGGCATTGATGGTGTGCAGTACATCTGCACATGCTACTTCCCTTTTCCTTTTTCTAGTGGAAGCCAAATGGATCAGCTCCCCTCATATGGTGCATTTGAAAGCGTCCAAGAGGTGCTTATGGGAGGTGACTGAGTTGGTGTTTAAGTCGAAGAAGGATTGGACACTATCTTGAATCTTTGTGAAGCACCCGGGATCTTTGATTAGATTCTTGTTAATTCTCCAGAGTCTGTCCCGTTGGGCCAACTCTGGGGGAAGGAAGTCTAGTATTACAGGGGAGTGGTCTGAGATGACTTTGGAGGTAATTACACAATTTGAGGTGAACTTATTCTGCTTAAAGTTGGACCAACATAACATTCTGTGGTGATTTGCATATGCAGCCCATGATGCTTTGCATTGTGGGGGCATGTGTGATTTTGTATTTTCTTGAAACTTGGCTTCCCAGCCAAATGCCCTTTGGGGTAACCCTTGCCTCAGTGTTTACGCACAGAGGTTCTTTGTCTTCTTCAGTATGTGTTGGTTTATTAAAAAGAAGTCTAGTCTGGAGTATGTGTTATGGGGTGCTGACCAAAACGTGTAGTCCCAGGTGGACAGGTGTAGTACCCTCTATACGTCCACTATTGATTTATTTGAAAAGGTTTCACTAGGAGAGACAACATCAGCTGAGAACAGCTAATTTCCAGAAGCGTCCTGGGGGGTGTTACATATTGGGGGTGGATTAAGCAAAGACATTATAAACACACAGTACATTCAAAGCATTTCAATTACATAAAGAGAGGCACTAATACAATGCATAACAATCCTAGATACAGACAATGATGTGTAAAGAAGGTGTCAGATGACAAAGTAATAATCCTGAGCAAAGATGAGACATACCTGGGTAAACAGAACTGAGCACAGATAGACATAAAATGTAGCAATCTGGGGGGGTAGTCCTCTTGGTAAAGCCCAGGTGGAGAGCTCAGATGGCGGGCTGAGCACTGGGGCTGATAAGTGCTAATTAGCTCAAAAAGGTTACTAAGTGCTATATGGAGTAAGAGGAAGGAGGAATGAACAGAGGTGGAGCACTAAACCTAGGGAATCCTGCAGTTTCTTGAATAATCTCCGAGTGGGTGAAAGGCCTACTCTTCTAGGTTTGGATTTATCTAGGGCATTGTCCGAAACTAGGTTCCAGTTGCCAGCCAGTAGGGTGGGGAGGTTTGGTTTGGCAGATAGTATGGATAGGAGGGATGTAAAGAACTGGGGATCCTCTGTGTTTGGGCTGTATATTGATGCTAAGACTAGTTCCATTGGTCCAACCTTACCTCTCACTATGAGGTATCTTCCGGCTGGGTCAACTTGTTGTTCAATGGCCTGGAAGAAAAAATTACTCACCTTAGTAATGTTGTTTCTTCTAATGGAGTCTTGCTATATTATGACAATTAGCAGTTTGGTCCTCCTCTAGAACTGCCCCGGAGATGAAAGAGTTAACTCCATACAGGATGGAGTTCTGAGCGCGAGCTCGGTTTCAAAAGCTCTATCTGGGCAGTTTAAACTGAAACTGTCAGATCTTTACGAAGCAAGAACTCACTAAGGGTCTGTGTGGAAGCTGTAACTTACACTAGCCTACTGGCTACCTAATAACAACAACAACAACAACAATAGCAACAGTAACAACAACACTGCTGGACCCTACCCAAAGACTCAAGTCAGGGGCCAGCAAAAATACCATTTAACAATAGAAACAACACTCCCCAAAAACCCAAAAGGGGAAGAAAATCCTGCAATGGCATAAACAGTGCCTGCACTAGGGTTGCCCACGCCCCTACCCAAGTAGAAGTTCTGAGAGGGCAGGCTGGGGTGTAGGAATGTAATATAGCAAGACTCCATTAGAAGAAACAACATTACTAAGGTGAGTAATTTTTCTTCAAACAACATGAAATCTTGCTATATTATAACAATTAACAGACTACACAGCAGTACCTCCATGGAGGAGGGACAGAACCCACTTAGGGAATAGGCTGCACACAGCTGTGCCAAATCGAGCATCTCTCCTGGCCTGGATATCCAGGGAGTAATGCTTGGTGAAGGTGTGTACCGTTTTCCAGGTTGCAGCCTGACAAATTTCCAAAATAGGAATGTCTCTAGCAGCAGCTAGAGACGCGGCTGTACCTCTGGTAGAATGAGCCCTCAATCCAGAGGGGGGGTCTCTACCCAGTTTCTGGTAACAAAATTGGATACAAGAGACAATCCATCTGGCAATTGTCCTCTTAGTGGCAGGTTTCCCTTTGCCAACCTCACCATAGGTGAGAAACAGTTGATGGGATTCGAACCTGTGACCCTTGGTACGTTCTAAATAGTAACTCAATGCCCTCTTAACATCCAAACTGTGCAATCTCCTCTCACCAGAGGAAGAATGCTCAGTGAAAAATACTGGAAGGAGATGGATTGGTTAAGATGGAATCCGACACCACTTTAGGTAAAAATCTTCTGTTAGTCCTGAGGACTACCTTATCCCTGTGAAAAGAAATAAAATCATTTTCTACTGAAAGGGCTTGTAACTCACTTTATGTGTCTAGCAGAAGTGATGGCCACTAGAAATACAGTTTTCCAAGTTAAAACTTAAGCTCTACGGAAGACAGGGGTTCAAAGGAGGTTGCATTAACTGGGCAATGCAAACATTAAGAAGGGCCCAGGCAGGGCTGGGTCACGAAGGGTGGATTGGTATGGAGTAACCTTAAAACTTGGAAAATACAGGGTGAGCGAAAGGGAGGAAGGCTTTCCTTGCTGAAATAAAAGCAGAGACAGCTGCCAAATGAACTCTTAAAGTAGCTGGCCTGAGGCCCAAAGAATTAAGATGGACCATGTAGTCCAACAAATGGGCAATCAGCAGATTCTGGGCAATATGCTTCCCAGAACACCAGATGGAGAACCTTTTCCACTTGGAATTATAAGTGGCTCTAGTGGAAGGCTTCCAGAGGCCTTTAGGATGTCAAGGACACCTTGAGAAAGGTGCAAACCAGCTTAGTCTAACTCCTCAAGAGCCAAGCTTTGAGGTTGAGGATTTGAGGTTCGGATACCAGACTCTCCCTGGGCACAGGTCAGCAGGTTGTGAATCCTGGGAAGACATAGGGAAGGTGGACTGCCAGTGATAGAAGGAGTGGGTACCAGGGTTGCCTGACCCAGTCTGGTGCAATCAGAATCACCTTGCAAGGCTGGGATCTGATTTTTACTAACACCTGAAATAGGAGAGGGAAGGGGGGGAAAGCATAAAGAAACTTCCCTTCCCAATCCAAGAGAAGGGCGTCCAGGGGGACTGAGCCCACCACTGGGGGCCTGCAACAGAACAGTGGAAGTTGGTGGTTGTCTGGGGCTGTAAGAAGTCTATCTGAGGGGTGCCCCATCTGGCAAAAACTATCCCCAGCACTCAAGGATTCAGGGACCATTCGTGATGGCCCTGAGAAATCCTGCTAAGGGCATCCGCTAGGACATTGTCTTTCCCTGGCAGGTGAACTGCTATCAGAGAGGTGTTCAGGGAGTAGGCCAGAGACCACAACTTCATTGCCTCGGTGCACAAGGCCGACGACCGAGTGCCCCCTTGCTTGTTGATGTACCACATTGTTGTAGTATTGTCTGTTCTGACCTGGACTACTTTGTTCTGGACAGATGAGAAAATGCTTGAAGAGCTAAAAGACAGCTCTGAGTTCCAGCAAATTGATGTGGAGCAGAGATCTCTGGGGACCACACTCCCTAGGTGGAGAGGTCACCCAAGTGTGCTCCCCACCCCAGGAGGAGGCATCCGTGAGTGAGGGTGAGGGAGTGGGAGAGGAGGAATGAAGGGACCCCCAGTCTTGAATTGCTCTGATCCTGCCACCACTGAAGGGCTAGGATCAGGGTCTGGGTCACTGGAATCAATTTGGTAAGGGTCCTCCTTTGAGACCAATAGGCTCTCAAGTGAAACTGAATGTCTCATCTGGAATCTTGCTCCTGCACCATGGCTGTGGAGGCAGCCATGTGCCCCAGGAGCTGCAAAAGTGTCTTGCTGGTCGAGACCTGGCAGAGTGAAAGAGGAGGCCAGGGCAATCAACTTCTCTACCCTTCCAAGGGGAGGAAGGCCCTGGCCAGCTTTGTGTCCAATTCCGCACCTATGAAAGTGAGTACCTGAACTGGTTCTAGAACTGACTTTGGTAGATTTAGCAGGAATCCCAGGGAGGTGAGAAGCTGCTGGGTGACTTGTAAGTGGGATTTCACCTGTTCTGGAGACTGTCCTACAATGAGCCAGTCGTCCAGGTAAGGGAAAACAGCAATCCCTTGCCTCCTTAAATGAGCCACTGCCACGGCCAGACATTTTGTGAATACCCTTGGGGCAGAGGTAAGGCCGAAGGGCATTGCCCTGAACTGGTAGTGGCCTGAGGGCAGTTTGAACCTGAGGTACTTTCGGTGAGAAGGCCTGATGAGGACATGAAAATAAGCGTCCTTGAGGTCCAGGGAGGCTAACCAGTCCCCTGGCCTCAGGGAGGGTAAAATCATTGCCAGAGTTAGCATTTTGAACTTTGGTTTCAAAAGGTGCTTGTTCAGATATCTTAGATCTAAGATGGGCCACCATTCTCCTGTCTTTTTTGGGGGTAAGGAAGTATCTGGAATACAGACCTTTGCCCTGGTGTAAGGGAGGAACCCTTTCTACTACTCTGAAGGTTAACAGGGTAGAGACCTCTGCTTCCACAGCAAGGGTCTCGAGGGGGCTTGCAGGTGGAAAATGCCTGGCTCTCATCTTTGGGAATTTTCTGAAGCTGAGAACCAGGCCCTGGCTTACTACTTCCAGAACCCATTTGTCCGAAGTTAGGGACACCCAGTTCTGACTGAAGTAAGCCAACCTGCCCCCTACTGGTACAGGAGATGGACCTGGGCACCCCATCAGGGTGCCTGCTTGGCAGTTGCCTAGGCTGAGGGTGGGGACCGGGTTTACCTGCGCCCTGTCTGCCTCTGCTTCTGAAAAAGCCCCTCTGAGCAAAAGCAGAGGAGGTCTTGAATTGATAAAAGGCCTGTGGAAGGGCCTGCCTGCACTCTGGGTGTGTGCTCTGGGGAGTGGGCTTGCCGCTCCTTGGCTTGGGCACTTTTGTAGGTAGTTCTGTATTCATCCATCTTTTTCATATAGTTCTCTGTCTGCTCCCCAAACAGAGAATTCCCACCACAGGAAAATCCATAGCCTTAGTCTGAGTGTCCTGTGACAGATTAGAACACCTGAGCCATGCCAACCACGAAAAGCTACAGAAGTGGCCATGACCCTGAGGAAACATCATTAACATCCACAGCAGCATGAAATTGAACTTTAGAGGCTTCAATGCCATCAGCAGCCACCTGTTCTAATTCACTAGCCAGCTGGCCATGGGCCTGCTTGGCTAACTGCATAACTGTATCCCATCTAGATTTCTGATATCTAGCCACATAAGCCATATAATTTGCCTGCCTGAGTCCCAGAGAGGCTGCCATATACTGCTTTTTGCCATGGCATCAATCTTCCTGGAATCCTTGTCAGGAGGATGTAGCCAGGGAATGTTAGCTTTTGTCACAGGCTGCAGCCTGCACTACTCCTACATGACTACACTGCTCAGAAAGGAAGTCTGTATCAGGACCTGATAGAGTATACCTCCTGTCCATCTTCTTATCAACAGGAGGCACAGAATTAGGATTTTTCAAAATTTGTATTGTTTGCTTCCTAAATGACTTATGCAAAGGAATAGACAATCTCCTAGACTCTGAATATCCATCATTTCAACATAATCAGGCTCCTCCTGCTCATCCACCGCTTCTTCTAAGGGAAGCTGGAGGTTTCAGCAACTTTCTTATAAAACATAAAATGAGATGGGGACTCAGACAGCATAGGGGAGATTCTAAGGTCTGTCTGAGAGATGTCCGTTCAATGGGCACATCCAGACCCTCCCAGCCATATACATACTGTTCATAATCCTCCTCCCCTCCTGTGGTTCATAAAATTCCTCAACATCATACTCCTGAACCACTGGGGCCGGATGAACCAACCTTTGCCAACTAGTGGTGGTTCGGACGGCCCTGAGACAGTGACTGGACAATTTGTATGGCTTTGCTATTTCTGCAGCAGTTGAGAGGAAATTTTGGACTCCAGACCGCGTTGATTTTCTAGATTTTTACTGGGGCTGGTTCCTCAGAACCAGCTTTTTTGCCTAAGGAAGTATCGCCTGGTCAGAGGGCACTCCCTCTGGTTCAGTTGGCACTGAACCGGCTGGCCATCCGGTCAGCGGACTTTTGACTCTCGCTCCCTGAGCCTGCCAAATCTTTTTTCCAGGGTGGCTGCAGGGAAATTTTTACATACCTGGCAGTCTGACTGGAGGTGGTCAAACCCCAGACAATAAACACATGTGGTGTGTGGGTCAGCCTTGGCAAAGGCTTCCCTACAAGCATCACAGTGTGGAAACCCAGTGGGCCCGGTTTTTCTTTTGGGTTTCTCAGACATAATGCCAGCCTAACCAAAAACTTGCCCTTTTAATGACAGTGCCAGGCAAGACACCCTTATCGGTTCCTAACCGTGTCACGGGTATTTGAAAAAACCGTAATGAAATCCGGTTTTTTTAGAACCGATAAGAACCGGGAACCGCACTCTAAATATATTTTAAAATGTTTAAAATGAGTTTTAAAGCAAACAGATCGGTTCAAAACCGAACCGATAATGACAATTTCCACACAGACTAAAACCTTGTACTTACGGTTACCAGATAGAGCTTGAACCGAAATGTGGTAAAATAAAACACTGTTCTCGGTTAAATTTAACCGAGAATACTTAAAATGAACCGAGAAATGAACCGAGCTGAAGGAGAAATCTCCGGAGCGACTGTTCAGTGAGGCGGAGTAAAGAATCTGACAGTTTCAGTTTGAAACTGCCCAGATAGAGCTTTGAAAACCGAGCTCACGCTCAGAACTCCATCCTGTATGGAGTTAACTCTTTCATCTCCGGGGCAGTTCTAGAGGAGGACCAAACTGCTAATTGTCATAATATAGCAAGACTTCATGTTGTTTGAATGGGAATTGCCTGTGGATCAGGATAGCTACTCTGGCTCTTTTATTGCTTGCCCCAGCTGCGAACACTTGTCCCATGCATTACCTCCTCCAAAGATGTGCTTGGGAGAGGGTTGTGTGGGTTTCCCTGTGGGAAGGCTATACGTGGTCCTTGGGCTTTGAGATGCCTCAGGACTTGGCATCGTTTTTGTTTAGTTTGTGCCCCCTTGATATTCCAGGATGTACACCTATAAGTGTTAGCCATCAACTACAGTATTGGCTGGTTGGGAATGCATCTGATGGCTGGGTGGTTTCGGTGACTGATTGTACACACAAGGGGTAATTACTAAATGGTTGTGGTGGTACATTTACGTCTAGCTTCTTGGGCCCATAAAAGATGCCTCATCCAGTGGTAGGCCCTGTTGTTCGAGAGCAGATCAGCATTGTTAGGATCCAGAGCAATGGCATATATATTAAAACAGGTAAAATAAAACATTCAATAAAGCCTAGAACTACAACAACTAGTACTACTAAAAAATATACAGTTAGTCTGGAGTAAAGACAGTAGGGAATGAGAGGGATACTGCCTGAGCTTGCAGCCCGGATCTGAGAGACTCGGGGTACATGCGGGGGGGGGGGGGCACATCATAACAGGTCCACAAGGGGTTAGCAAGAACTGGTCTCTGCTGTCCATGGTTCCTTGTATCCACATACAGTAGTATTATTAAACAGCTAAAAAAGGGAAGGAGAAAAAGAGAAAAATGGAAAGTACGTACTACTGTAATTCTTGATCTTCTTGGAAGTCTCCACCACTCATTCACACTGATGGGAGTAAGCCAGAGGTGCTAGGACCCAGTGGGAGCAAACTTTTTCAGAAGGGCTGGCACTGAGATTCAGCAGTGAGGAAGTGGCACCATGAGCCAGGTGCATGCAGTATAGGCTATCTCGGCATCGACCCTCCACCGCCTCAGTACCTTTTTTTCTGAAGAGGTGCAGCGTAACTAACCTAAAAAACAGACATAAGATAGTCCGAATGACCCGAGTAAGAAGGGTCAACAACAAAGTCTTCACAGCCCAGCCATTTAGGGAGTGATGACTAGAAACAGAGAAATGAGCTCGGGGGATGGTGGTTTGGGCATGTGAATGAGTGATGGAGACTTCATCCTAGAAGATCAAGATTTATGGTAGGTACGTAATTTCCATATCTTCCTGGACATAAAGTCTCCATCACTCAGTCACACTGATGGGAGTGTACCGAGCTAAATAATCCCCCCAGAGACGGGTGGCCGGAGAGAAAGGAGCTCACTTACTTAGGACAGAAGTCCGAAAAGAATTGTCCTGCCAAATGACTGATGTCATCTGGCATGGACATCCAAGGCATAGTGCTTAACAAACGTATGCACAGAGCTCCAGGTAGCCACACTGCAAATATCTGCAATGGGGACATTATGGGTTTCTGCCAGAGATGCCACGACTGCTCTGGTAGAGTGAGCGCACACTCTGCCTTCCAGCTTGACCTGTGCCATAGAATAGCAGTGGCGAAGGCATGCCACCAGCCACGCTGAAATGCATCGGATGTCAACAGGTTGACCCAGAAGGGTCGTGCTGAAGGAAACAAACAGTTGTTCAGCCTTGCGAATTTCCTTTATTGTATTGAGATAGAACCGCAATGCTCTTTTTATGTCCAGGGAATGAAGGGTATGCTCCTCTTCATTCTGGAAGTTTGCAAAGTAGGTAGGAAGGACTAAAGGTTGATTCAGATGGAATTCTGAGACAACCTTAGGCAGGAACTTAGGATAAGTCCTAAGAACTACTTTGTCCTTGTGAAATACAGTATACGGGGGGTCTGTGACCAAGGTGTGTGTTTCAGAAACCCTATGGAGCAGAAGTAATGGCCATCAGGAAGGCCGTTTTCCAAGTGAGGAATTTCAACTCGCAAGTAGTTAGAGGCTCGAAAGGCTTACAGGTGAGCGTGTCTAGCACAAGATTAATGTCCCAGGCTACAACTGGATGTCTAATAGGAGGTCTAGTATGCAGAATCCCTTTAGGAAATCTTTTAACTACGGGCAGCTGAGCCAGCGAAAAGGAGAGTACTGGCTCATGGTATGCCGAAATGGCACATAGATGAACTTTGACTGTGGAGTATTGCAGACCTGTGTTTGAGAGGTCTAAGAGATACTCCAAGACCTTATTCGGGTGGGCAGGAAAAAGGATTCCAAGAGGATTTTGCACACCAGATAGAGAAACGCTTCCATTTAGCTGTGTAGGTTTTTCTGGTGGCCAGCTTGCACACAGCCAAAAGAATATATGAAACTCTATGAGAAACATTAAACCTATTCACCTCTACCTTTTCAGGAGCCAAGCGTGAAGGTGAAGTGACCTCAGGTTAGGATGGACCACAGGGCCCTGTGTCAGAAGGTTCATCTGAAGGGGAAGCGGTTTCGGGGGACGTTTCCAATGGTCTGTTGATTAGAGGAAACCAGATCTGACGAGACCAGAACAGGGCAATGAGATTCATTCTGCCCCCCTGAGTCTCCAGTTGGAGAGGTACCCTCTGAATTAGGGGAAGAGGAGGAAATGCGTAGAGAAAGCATTTTGTCCACTGCAGCCTGAATGCATCCTGACAAAAAACGCCAGGTCCTGGATTTCTGGAGCAGAAGAGATGCAGTTTTGTGTTGAGTGGGGATGCAAAAAGGTCCAGGTCTGGAGTTCCCCACTCTTTGAAGAGTGACTGATTGATGGTTAAGTCGAGAGACCACTCATGAGGATCTGTCTCTGTTCTGTTGAGATGGTCTGCCAGATTGTTTTGTACTCATGGCAGGTAAACTACCTGACTCAGAGCCTTGTGCTCCAGGCACCATTCCCACACTCTCATTGCTTCCCTGCATAATGGGTAAGAGTGTGCACTGCCCTGTTTGTTGATGTAGTACATCACTGCCTTATTATCCGTTTGAATGAGAATGGTCTTGTGACAGACTATGTCCTTCAAGGCTCAGACTGCATAGAGGATGACTCTCATTTCCAGGAAGTTTATGTGAAGTTGAGACTCGTCCTGAGTCCACGTACCCTGGGTGTGGAGATCCCGGCAGTGAGCTCCCCAACCCATCAGGGACACATCCGTGGTAATGGAGATCTGATGATCCAGAGGGGCGAAGGGATATCCTTCTAAAAGGTTGTCCTCCTGAGACCACCAGGGGAGCGACCTCTTCAGAGGTTCTGTCACCTTGATGAGAAATTACTGAGGGTGAGTTGTTGGGGACCACTGAGTGCTGAGCATCCACTGAGAGGTTCTCATGTGAAGACAAGCCAAAGGTACAGTGAACACTGAGGATGCAATGAGGCCCAGCATCCATTGCATCGAGAGAGCTCGTACCGAGCTGTGTTCTCTGATGAATCGGGCCATCTGTAAGGTATCTCTCTTTCTGTCTTCCGGAAGAAAAGCTTTCACACAGGAAGTGTCCAGAAGTGTTCCTATGAAGAGGAGCTTCTGGGAGGGCTGCAACTGTAACTTTTTGAGGTTTAGTAGGACTCCCATGGATGTGAGGAAGTCTGAGGCCATGGCCATGGCCTCCAGAGTCTCTTGCCTGGAGGGACTTGCTAGAAGCCAATCGTCCAGATACGGGAATACTTGGATTCCGATTTTCCTTAGATGCGCCGGATGAACTGCACAACACTTTGTAAAAACTCAAGGCGCCGAGGATAGCCAAAAGGGCAGGACTCTGAATTGAAACTGTTGACCCAATGCCACGAGCCTTAGGTATCTGTGGTGATTCATTGTATGAGAATGTGCTGGTAGGCGTCCTGCATGTCCAGGGAAGCTAGCCAATCATATTGATGAATCAAGGGCAGCAGGGTACAAAGTGATATCTTGAACTTTTCCTTGTGCAGGAATTTGTTTAACTTTCTGAGATCCAGAATAGGGTTAGCTTCTTGAATGTGTTAACCAACCACATGCTATATCCAAGCTGGTGTCATTGATATATGGGATACTCAATCCGGAGGTATCAGGTCAGTCTAGTTATTGGGCCCGTCATTTCCCACATGATAATTTTTCATGGGATAAAATCTGGCAGGGAGTCCGCCTATATATTGCCAACAATCACTTAAGGCTAACGCAGTTTTATATATTGCATAATATTTATTATACCCCAACTAAGCTGTATGGAATGGGTAAGACACAGAGTCAAATGTGCTTCAGGTGCGAGAAACAGCCTGGGACGCTACTTCATATATTATGGGATTGCCCCAAAGTAGCCTCCCTTTGGAGCACTATTCGGGAAAGGGCAGACCCACTGTTGGGGTTGCAGGATTATTTCTCACCACAGGTTTGTATAGTGGGAGATTATACTACTGTCCCTGTTAAGGAGAAAAGTTACCATATGGCCATTATCTCTTTGTCGGTTAAAAGGCTTGTCCTTCGTTACTGGAAAGACCAGCATGCGATCTCATACCTTGAATGGGTCAAAGAATTATTACATAACTTAAGAGTTGAGAAAGCAATTGCGAGCCTACGGGGCAAGCTCCCCCTGTATAACTCCAGATGGGAGAAGCTTTCCACGCTTTGGTCCCTCCCCCCACCTTCCTAAAAAACCCAACTGGAAAAGCAGAGTAGGCTAGGGAGTAGTAATATCTTAGTAGGCCACTCCATAAGAACCCTAAGATACCTCATCTTAAAAGTGCTTACATAGATGTGTCTTTAACTTCATGCGATATAGACAAAACGGTTGTGGTGTCACCTAGGAGCTGAAAAAGGCACCACTAGAGATGGTAACTGTGACTCTGGGGGACAAGAGTAGGGGAGGATGTGGGAGGGGGGAGAATAGGGAGGGGGAGTAGATAAGAAAAAATTACTCACCTTAGTAATGTTGTTTCTTCTAATGGAGTCTTGCTATATTCTGACATATGCAGTGAGTCCAAACCTTCGAACTGCTCCGGAGGTGAAAGAGTTAACTTTCCATGCCAGGCATGGAATGCTGAGCTCGAGCTCGGTTGAAACTCTGTCTGTTGTTCTTCAAACTCAAACCGTCAGATCTTTATGAGCTAAACTCACTGAGGTCCTGTGTGGAAGCTGTAAACCTACACTAGCCAACTGGCTACTAAACATAAGAATACATTTTTTGGTCCCAAAACAAAGACTCAAGTCAGGAGACCCAAAAAATGAAAAACACAACACCAAGTCATCCCAAGAAAGGAGGGGTGAAAAACAACAAGGTGGGCAACTACTAAGTACCAACACTGCACTGCCCACCCACATCCCAAAAACAGAGGTTCTGAGAAGGGCAGGCAGTGGGGAGGTCAGAATATAGCAAGACTCCAGTAGAAGAAACAACATTACTAAGGTGAGTAATTTTTTCTTCAAACAACATGAAGTCTTGCTATATTCTGACATATGCAGACTACAAAGCAGTACCTCCATGGAGGAGGGACAGAACCTAATTAGGAAATAGGCTCTGAAGCACAGCTGTAAAGACCGAGCATCACTCCTAGCCTGGATGTCCAGGGAGTAATGCTTGGTAAAAGTGTGAACTGTTTTCCAGGTAGCTGCTTGACATATCTCTAGAATAGGGATGTCCCTGGCAGCAGCCAGGGAAGCAGCTGTACCTCTGGTAGAGTGAGCCCTCATGCCTGAGGGAGGAACCTTACCCAGTTTTTCATAGCAAAATTGGATACAAGAGAAAATCCACCTGGCAATGGATCTTTTAGTGGCAGGTTTCCCTTTACCAGCCTCACCATAAATGAGGAACAGTTGGAGGGAGTCAAACCTGTGACCCTCGGTATGCTCTATGTAGTAACTAAGGGCTCTCTTCACATCTAAGTTGTGCAGCCTCCTCTCGCCAGAGGAGGAATGGTCAGTGAAGTACACTGGAGGAGATATAGATTGATTAAGGTGGAAATCTGAAACCACCTTAGGCAAGAACTTCCTGTTACTCCTGAGGACCACCTTATCTCTATGAAAGGAGATAAAATCAGGCTCCACTGAAAGAGCTTGTAATTCACTTATGCGTCTGGCAGAAGTGATGGCTACCAGAAACACAGTCTTCCAAGTCAAGTACTTAAACTCTGCTGAAGACAAAGGCTCAAAGGGAGGTTGCATAAGCTGAGCAATGCAAACATTAAGGTCCCAAGCAGGGGCAGGGTCCCTGAATGGCGGATTGGTATGAAGCAATCCCTTGAAAAACTTGGAGAATACAGGGTGAGCTGAAAGAGAAGAGGGCTTACCTGCTGAAATAAAAGCAGACACAGCTGCCAGATGCACTTTTAGGGTAGCTGGTCTCAGCCCCAAGGTATTTAAGTGGACCATATAATCAAGGACTGTGGGTAAAACAGCAGATTCTGGGGAAATATGTTTTCCAGAGCACCATATGGAAAACCTCTTCCATTTGGAATTATAAGTAGCCCTGGTGGAAGGTTTTCTAGAAGCCTTCAGGATATCCATTACACCTTGGGAGAGCTGTAAATCAGCAAACTCTAACTCTTCAAGAGCCAGGCCTTGAGATTGAGAGATTTGAGGTTCGGGTACCAAACCCTGCCCTGAGCACAGGTTAACAGGTTGTGATTCCTGGGAAGACACAGGGGAAGATGGACTGCTAAGGACAGTAGGAGTGGATACCAGGGTTGTCTGGGCCAATCTGGAGCAATCAGGATCATCTTACAGGGTTGAGATCTGATTTTGACTAGCACTTTGAACAGAAGAGGGAAGGGGGGAAAAGCATAGAGAAACTTCCCTTCCCAATTGAGAACCAAGGCATCCAGAGGGACTGAGCCCAACACTGGGGGCCTGCAGCAAAAAAGGGGAAGTTGGTGATTGTCTGGGGCTGCAAAAAGATCTATCTGCGGGGTGCCCCATCTGGCAAATACCACCCCCAAGACCAGGGGGTCCAGTGACCATTCGTGATGGCCCTGGGAGTTCCTGCTGAGAGTATCTGCCAGGACATTGTCCTTGCCTGGGAGGTGAACTGCCATAAGGGAGGTGTTCAGGGAATAAGCCAGAGACCACAACTTCATTGCTTCGGTGCACAAGGCCGTAGACCGAGTGCCCCCTTGCTTGTTGATGTACCACATTGTGGTGGTGTTGTCTGTTCTGACCTGTACAACTTTGTTCTGAACAGATTTGGAAAAAGCTTGAAGTGCTAGAAAAACTGCTCTGAGTTCCAACAGATTAATGTGGTGAAGAGATTCCTGAGGGGACCACAACCCCTGGGTGGTGAGGTCACCCATGTGAGCTCCCCACCCCAAGAGGGATGCATCTGTAGTAAGGATTAAGGAGTGAGACTGAGTGACAAAAGGAACCCTTGTCTGAGATTGCTCTGATCCTGCCACCACTGTAGGGCCTGGATCAGGGTTCGAGTCACTGGGATCAATTTGGTTAGAGGGCCTTTCCTTTGAGACCAAAAGGCTCTCAAATGGAACTGAATGTCCCTCATCTGAAATCTTGCTCCCTGCACTACTGCTGTAGAAGCAGCCATGTGCCCTAGGAGCTGTAGAAAATGCCTTGCTGGTCAAGACACCTGCAGGGTGAATGAGGAGGCCAGAGAGACCAGGGTCCTTGCCCTGTCCAAAGGAAGGAAGGCTCTGGCTTTCTCTGTGTTTAGTTCTGCGCCTATAAAGGTGAGGAGCTGGACAGGCTCTAGAACTGACTTTGAAAGATTCAGAAGGAAACCTAGAGAGGTGAGCAGTTGCTGAGTTATCTGTAGGTGTAACTTGACTTGGTCTGGAGACTGGCCTACTATGAGCCAGTCGTCCAGGTAAGGGAAGATGGCAATTTTTTGCCTTCTTGGAGAAGCAACTGCTACTGCCAGGCATTTTGTGAATACCCTTGGAGCAGAGGTGAGGCCAAAGGGCATTGCTCTGAACTGGTAATGGCCTAGGGGCAGCTTGAACCTGAGGTACTTTCGATGGGAGCTTCTGATGAGAATATGGAAGTAGGCATCCTTGAGGTCCAGGGACGCTAGCCAGTCCCCTGGCCTTAGAGAGGGTAGAATAATTCCCAGAGTCACCATTTTGAATTTTGGTTTTAAAAGGTGCTTGTTTAAGTATCTGAGATCAAGGATGGGCCGCCATTCTCCTGTCTTTTTTGGGGTAAGGAAGTACCTGGAGTACAACCCTTTGCCCTGGTGTAGGGATGGAACCCTTTCCACAGCTCTGAGAGCCAGGAGGGAAGAGACCTCTGCCTCTAGGGCAAGTGCCTCTGGTGGATTTGCAGGTGGAAAGGATCTGGTTCTCATCTTTGGAAACTTTTTGAAGCTGAGAACCAGTCCCTGGCTTACTACTTCCAGGACCCACTTGTCTGATGTCAGAGACTCCCAGTCCTGGACAAAGTAAACCAGCCTGCCCCCTACAGGTAGTTGAGAATCGGCCCTGGCAACCCCATCAGGGTGCCTGCTTGGCAGGGGCTTTGGGCTGAGGGGTGGAAGCAGGCCTGCTTGCACCCCGTCTGCCTCTCCCTCTAAAGAACCCCCTCTGGGCATAAGCAGAAGAAGGGCCTGGGCTTGCAAAAGGCCTATGAAAAGGCCCCTGCCCTGGGAAGCTGCCTCTTGAGGAGTGGCCTGCCTTTCCTTGGCCTGTGCACTCCTATAGGTGGTCCTATACTCATCCATTTTCTTCATGTAATTCTCTGTCTGCTCCCCAAACAGGAATTACCCACAACAGGAAAATCCATGGCCTTAGTCTGGGTATCCTGTGACAGGCCTAGTACATCTGAGCCAAGCCATTCTGCGAAGTGCCACAGATGTGTATGACTCTTTTTTTTTTTTTTTTTTTTTTTTTTAATTTTCTCTTTATCCTCCTCCCTACTTGCAGCCCCCTCCTCTTCGGGAGACACCTATGGGCTTATCAGCCTTCGCTCACCTACCTGGAGCCGGTGCAGTCCATGCCCCATGGAGCCGTGGCTATACCCCCCAGGCGGGTACGAGGCGGGACACCCTTCCACCCCGACGTTCCGCTAATCTTTGTCGGCATGCTGTCTCCGGGCAGGTAGGGGCATTGAAGGTCGGGCCCCTGGTGCTCCGTCTACCAGGAGGCTGCAAGGGTTTTTTCCTGGTGTTTCTCGACGTGCCAGGTCCGATGACGTCAAGGCGCCGGAGCGCCGACGTCTGGCGTCTTCCCCTCTGTTGGAGCATCGGGCTTGCTGTACCTCAGGTCTCCACCTGGGGTCAGACAAGCACCGAGCTCAGGTACCCTCCCCCGGAGAGGACGAGCAGTCCTTGGGACGCTCAAGTCCTCCCCTCCCGGCCGGCCCTCCAGCTCCCGGGCTCGTTCCCGAACCCGGGTCGCTGGCGTCGCAAGCGGAAATCCAACCGCTGCGCCGGGGGGCCGGCCCCTAGCCATGACTCTTGATGACACATCATTTGAGTCCACTGCAGCATGGAATTGCACCTTGGATGCCTCAATACCATCAGCAGCCACCTGCTCCAGCTCCTTGGCAAGCTGGTCAAGGACCTGTTTTGCTAGAGCCATAACAGTATCCCATCTGGATTTCTGATATCTAGCAACATAAACCATATAATTTGCCTGTCTGAGTCCCAAGGATGCTGCCATGTACTGTTTCTTTGCTATGGCATCAATCCTCCTGGAGTCTTTGTCCGGGGGGTGTGAAGCCAAGGTAATATTTGCCTTGTCACAGGCTGCAGCCTGCACTACCCCAACATGGCTGCATTCTTGTGAAAGGAACTCCGTATCAGAGCCTGACAATGTGTACCTCTTGTCCATTCTCTTATCCACAGGAGGTATAGTGTGAGGAGTTTTAGAATTTTAAATGTCTGTTTCCCAAAAGATTTATGCAAGGAATAGACAGTCTCCTAGACTCTGGGATATCCATCATTTCCACATAGTCAGGCTCCTCTTGATCATCCACAGCTTCCTCCATAGGGAGCTGGAGGTTTCAACCACTTTTTATAAAACATAAAATGAGAAGGGGACTCAGAAAGCCTAGGAGGAGACACTCCTGAAGGTCTGTCTGGGGAGATGTCCGGGTCAATGGGCACATCAGACTTTCAAATCCACATTCACTCTCCTCATACTCCTCTTCCCCTCCTCCGGTTCATAATATTCCTCTAAATCATACTCTTGAACCCGGTGGAACCCCGTAGGCAGGCGCTTACCTGATGGTGCCGGTTTGGTCGGAACCGGGGAAAGCGACTGGACAATTTTAATCGCTTTGGCTATTTCTTCAGCGGTTGGAAAGGAAAGTTTTGGCTCCACACCAGCTGATTTCCTAGTCCTTTTTGCTAGAACCGACTCCTCAGAGTTGGGTCTCTTTTTGCCTGAGTAAGTCTCGCCCTGGTCAGAGGGCACACCCTCTGGTTCGGTTGGAACTGAACCGGGCTGGCCATCCGGTTCAGCGGACTTTTTGGCCTCCCTTTCCCTGAGCCTACCAACTCTCTTTTCCAGGGTAGCTGCAGGAAAATTTTTACAAATCTGGCAGTCTGCATTGAGGTGGTCAAACCCCAGACAATAAACACAGGTGGTGTGGGGGTCAGCCTTGGCAAAGACTTCCCCACACACTGCAGTGTTGAAACCCAGTGGGCCCGGTTTTTCTTTTGGGTTTCTCAGACATAGTGCCAGTCCTAACCAAACTTACCCGTTTATGGCAATCCACCAGGCAAGACCCTCTTATCGGTTCCCAACCGTGTCACGGGTCGTGGAAAAAAACGTAATAAAATCCGTTTTTTTTAGAACCGATAAGAACCGGTAACCACACTCTAAATCACAGATTAAGATATTTTAAACAACCTGATCGGTTCAAACCGAACCGATAAACAGTTTACAAGTTCCACACAGAAGAGAATTAATGCAAACCTATCTAGTACTCACAAATACCACAGACAGAGCCTGAACCGACCGGTTGCGGTTTAAATTCAGTCGAAAACCGAGAAAAACAATACTTTAACCGACAAAATGAACCGAGCAGAAGGAGAAAACTCCGGAGCGACTATTCAGTGAGGCGGAGTAAAGAATCTGACGGTTTGAGTTTGAAGAACAACAGACAGAGTTTCAATCGAGCTCGAGCTCAGCGTTCCATGCCTGGCATGGAAAGTTAACTCTTTCACCTCCGGAGCAGTTCGAAGGTTGGGACTCACTGCATATGTCAGAATATAGCAAGACTTCATGTTGTTTGAACCACTGACTGGAAGGCACGAGGAGGTTATCTCCCTATTTCTATGTTTAATGAATGAAGAAAAGGTCAATAAATTATAAATGTTTGTTACTTGCTTTGTTGAGACCTCATGCCATTGTACCAATGCATGTACTACTGGGAAATTGTATGCCTACTAACAAAGTGCTGTATTGATGGAAAATGAATAAAGTTTATTTAATCCAGAATAGGGTGCATGCCGCCAGTTTTTTTGGGGACCAGAAAGTACTGATAATAGAAACCTGTGTTTCGTTGATCCAGCGGAAATGAAAATTATGTACCTACCATAATTATGATCTTTCTGTGTATCTTCACCATTCATCACTGTTGGGTACTTGGCCGGAGGTCAGGATCCCGCGAGAGCGTTTTTTAGGAAGGTGGAGCTGACACACCATCAGCACTGCCCTCGAGGCCGATGCACTGCGTGGCACTTGCGGGTTGGCCGTTAGCCTGCATCGACTCCGCCTGCCTGCCAGTTCTGAGTCGCCGGAGAGGTAAGAGGAAGGGAGTGGAGGGTGGGACAAGGAAGTCCAAGGGAAAGAAAAAGGAAAAGATATATGAACCAAAAGGAGAACTAATAACTGAGAGGACAGAAAGGGAGAAATGTCGGAAACTAAAGGGATTGGGAGGGGCCCCAACCTCTGGAAAAGGAAGAGGGAGGTAGGGTAGGTAAAGAATTTAGGAGGAGGGGTTAAACATCCCAGACTCTGGTCCGTCTCCAGATTACATAGGAACTGCAAGGAGTAGCCAAAGGCTTTCTGCCAGAATTCAAGGCACAGAATGACTGGCAAACACTCCAGATCAGCAGAGTCTGCTATTCAGGAAGAAGGACAGGGTACAGAGAATTAACACCCTCTCAAGGAAAGATTATTGGTGAAAAAAATGAACATTTTTTATTATTATTATATATAAACAAGGAGAAATGGTTGGATGGGAACAGGGAGGAGGAGAGAAAGGAGGGCAACTGTCAACTCCCACCCCACAGGGGTGGAGCCAAAGCACTGGAGAAGGAGTGCCCCCCTTGCTGTCCACTCTCCCCGGAACATTATTCCCCTGTGTGCCCCTGTTTTACCCCACTCCTAAGAAAGGAGAGAAGGAAGAATGGGCACAGAGGGAGGGGACCGAGACTGAGGCCTCAGGGGATGGAGGGTGGGATCATGATGAATGGTGAAGATACAGAAAGATCATAATTCACGGTGAGTGTATTTTCATATCTTATCTGTGTCAATCTTCACCATTCATCACTGTTGGGTGAGTACTGAGCCCCCCGAAGGGGGTTTCTTTTGCACCCTAAGGGACAAAGTCCCTTAGCTCTCAGTGGGTGGCACACTAAGAGGGAGAACCTTCAGGGCTTGGAGAGGCCCGAGAGTGGGGACAGTGAGACGGGGTCCCCCCGGAGGGGGAAGGAAGTTGACCTGACAAGCGCCATCTCACTCTACGGGAGAAGAGATAGGTTCTCTGGTGAGCGGAGTTAATCACCCTATGCCGGGTCAAGGGTGACAACCGGGAAAGACGCAGCCATGCCGTCCGCCTAGTGCAGATCGCTGTCCCTACGACCCTGGTAGCTACCTCGTTGGCATCATAGGATGCCCTCGCTTTGTGCCTTGCTCGCTCCAGGCCACGCTCAGAGAGTGCAATGGCTTGTCTGGTTTGCTCCGTATCAGGCAATGAGGCTAGGAGCTGACCTAGCCTGGACCACAAGAACCTGTCAGAACCTGTCATAGGCTGCATAGTGGGCCTGATGTGCAGAAATGGAAAGCAATAACCGTGCCGAGTAGAAAGTCCTCCTACTCCGGAAGTCAAAATCTGAGGAGTCTTGATCTGGGGGCCGGTCACAGTGAAGGGCGTGAAGCCCATCAGGAGTATCCAACTGCATCAATCCAGACTGCGGATGAGGCATGGAACCTGGAGACTCCAAGGGTGTGCAATACCTCTGGCTGAGATCCCTTGGGGCAGGAACTCCGGAGAAGGGCCAGGAACGCAACGACGCCTCCCGAAAGGGAGCAGGCCAGGGTGGCACCACAAGGGTGGCCTCGCCAAAATCGCCTAGAAAGGCGTGCGCTGAGTGCTCAGGATTGCTAATAGTGGCAGGTGTGAGGTGCAAGTCCTCCGACATCCTCACGAGGAAGCGCTAATACTCAGTGAGATCAGCAGCTGGAGAGATGTGGACAGAAGGTTCCTCTCCCCCGGAAGAGGGGGATGAGGAGCTGGAGGGCACTAGCTGTTCAGGGGGTGGCTGCCCGGGGGGAGGTTGAAAAACCTGACTGTCCATTGCCCTAACATAAGCTGGGAGCCAAGCAGCCACCGCTCTGAACTGCTCCCAGGAGAGAGGCCTGCTAGGACCAAGGATGCCTGGGAGCGCAGGAGAATGTGGCAGAGGAATGGGGACAGAGCTGAGAAGAGATGTCGGCTGACCTCCGCCTGGACTAAGGAGTGGACCGGGAGCACCCAGGGAAGAAGGTGCCCCTGAAAGACCCCACAGCCAACAGCTGAACAGCCATTTAAGTACTGCCTTGGCTGCGCCCCGAAGAATACCCCCGTGAGGTGACTGGGGCCATAAAGGTCCAGAAGAATGGTCCCCTACCTCAAAAGAATGGGGCTCTCTCAAAGAGTCCGAGGAGGAAGAGCGGAGATCTGCACTACGGCTTCTTCCAGAGCCCGGGTGGACCCCGAAAAAGGCCACCGTGCTGACCCCACGCCCCTCGACCCCTTGGAGTCCTAAAGAGCCCTCCTCCTCGAGAGGGCCAGCCTAGGTAGCTGACAGCTCTGGGCAAGCACCCGAAGGAGCTATCCAGGGCACAGCACCCTCCCCTCCCGTAGGTGCTCTGATCGGCCCCAAAGTTGGGCGAACTAGGCACACCACAGGTGGGGGTACCATTGCTGAGGGGTCGGTGTACCCACCAAGACCAGGCTGCAGAGCAATGGTGGCCTGCACCACTGCCCACTGGTCAGCACCCCTGACCCCAGTCTCAGTAGCCATCGACCCCACCTCAGAAGGGGGCTGACTCCGGCTTGTCAAGGAGACTACTGGGCTGCCCACCTCAACAGCCAACTCCAAAGGGTCAGACTGTCCATCTGACTCAGAGCTCGACTCTGCCTCTGAGGAGGTAGAGGCCGAGGCCCTGTGCCAAACCATAGGAGGGCGCCCACTGCCATCTTTGCCAAAGGGGCCAGAACCCAAAGCCGTGCCCGATCCGGTACCGGTACCCCCTATAGCACCATGAGTGGAATCCACAGGGGGCACGGCTCCAGCCCGAACAGGAACTCCAGAGTCAGGACCAGCCACAGCGCCATCCAGCTGCACAGCGCCGCGAGCGGTGCCGAGGATGAAGACGGCACCAACGACGGCCCCGATGGCACCATCAGCGCTGAGGACGGTGCCACGAATGGGGCTGAGGGCACAGGTGGCGCCGACAACAGCGAAGATGGCAGAATCTGACAGCCCCACGGCACTGAGCCCCAAGGACACAGTGCCATGCTCAATCTAGGTGCTGAGGATGGTGCCGAGGTGAGACATGAACAAAGACGGCGCCGTAGCAGCTCCCACAGCACTGCTAGCAATGTCGTCGCTTCGAACAGCTCTGACAGAAGCCACGGCACTGCTCGACAAGTTGGCGCCGATGACGGCTCTGTCAGGGCCCACGGCACTGCGAATGGTGCCGACCGACGGCGTGGAGGATGGCGCCGACCCGGTCCTTGTGATCCGTGGGTCCGACACCAGGGGAGCCTTCACCCCCGAAGGGGCGATTGCCGTGGCGGCACCTCCCACCCGCCCCTGAAAGGAGCAGGACAGGCTTCCTGCTCTGCAGAAGGAGCCTTGGCAATGGCTAGGCTACTAGTAGGCTCCCCCCTCCTCGGTCCATGTAGAACCAGAAGGGGACCCAGAGGAAAGGCCGAGAGACCATGGCTTGGCCCGATGAGTGCGCTCCCGACCCCCGAAAGTCGGCGGAGCTCACCCCACTTTCCACGCGTGTTGTTTGATGACCCGGCGGTCCATGGAGAAACAGGCACCGCACGAATCCATGTCATGAAGTGGGCCAAGACACGAAGGACACCAGTCGTGCTGGTTGGTGACGGAATACTTTCGGCCTCATGGGCACCGTCGCAAGGGGGGGCTAACCCGTCCTAGAAGTTTTCTTGCCCTCCGACGGAGACATGACCTACTGGGAAAAAACACCAAAAACAGACTCGACATCACAGAAATATAAAGAAATGGAAAGATCTTACCATGCGACGTCAAGTATGGCAAAGCAGAACCGGCAGGAACCAACGGACTTCGGCACCAAAGGAAATATAGAGACGGCGTTGAAGGTTTTTCAAAGTCAAACTAGGCCTCTAGCGCAGCAACTCCACAGAATAGAGCCTGCTATAGCGAGAGGCGAAAAATTGGCGAACGGTGGTCGGCGCAGCTACAGCCAACCTGCGAGCGCAACAAGCAGTGCGCCAGCTCCACCTACCTAAAAAAAAGCTCCTTGCTGGGTTCTGACCCGCCAAGTACCCAACAGTGATGAATGGTGAAGATTGACACAGATAAGATCTACTTCTACTGCCCTGTTGTTCAGAAGGCCTTGTACCATGGAAGCAAGAAGGTCTGACTGTGCCGCAGACAGTCCGGGCTGTCACTTGGGAGGATGATCCACAGGGGTTTCCAACAGATTGAAAGAGTACCCCTCGCGGATTATCCTGAGGACCCATTTGTCTGATATTATAGATTTCCACTGGTTGTAGAACTGAGTCAGACGTCCTCCCACTGTTGAGGAAGAGTCCCCTTGGGCAGCTGAGGTGGGACCTTGGCCGGAAACTCAGAAGGTGGCACTGGGCACTTTTGGGCTTTGTGCCTTTTGCTGCATTTTCTTTTGTGGCTGAGGGGTCTGATTTCTGTTAAAACCTCCTCTGCCTTTGCCACGAAAAGACTGACGGTTGTGAAACTGATGCTTTTTCCCACCCCCTCGACAGGGAGCGGGTGGAGGTCTGGCTGTCTTACTGGCAGACCTCATCTTCCGTGTGGCCTCTAGTGCTTGTTCTACCTGAGGCCCAAACATATACATACCATCGAAAGGTATGGCCATGACTTGCTGTTGGGTGTCATTCATGAAGCCGGACGTACGCAGCCAAGAGTGGCGACGGGTGCAGAATGCCAGCCGCCGCTGCCGGGGAAGCAGTATTGAAAGCATCCATTGCAGTTTTAACTTGTTGGTTATTGGACTCGATACTCCTAGTTATGGTCTGTAGTAGCTCTGAACTAACCTCCAACTTGGGCAGAGCTTCTACCATTGCTATGAGTGAATGCCAGAGAACATACTCATATTGTGAAAAATAGCCCTGGTAGCTGGCAATGTGCATGCCCAGGACTGAGGCAGCAAAGACTCTCTTACCCAAGGTGCCCATCTTGCAAGATTCTTTGTTTATAGGACGGGCTGTAGATTCCTGAGGGAGGACAGCCTTATCATTCTCTGCCAGGACCACTATGGCATCAGCAAAGGCTTGTGAGGCCAAGACGGGGCGATCCTTGGGAGGAGCATATTTCCTGTCTATGGACTTGGCCACAGAAGGAATAAGCGCTGAACTCTTCCACACCATCTGGGAAAGAGTCTCGAAAGAGGGCTGTACCGGAGGGGTTAAATCCATAGGGATTTCCAGAACATGTAGATATTGTCGACGCAGAAGCTTTCCAGGATCCATTTCCGTGGACTGGAGAGAAAGAGTAGAATTTAAATTCTTGAGCAGAGACTTAAAGGAAAGGTCTTCAACAACAGGCTCTGCAGAAGGACTGATCCATGCCCCCAGGGCAGAATCGGCATCAACATCATCACCCAGCCGGAGATCCGGATCAGGCTCAACGTCATCTCCTGACAGTCCAGGGGGGACTGTATTGACAGGAACGGGATGAAAACCAGGAGTAAGATGAGAAGGAGAAAGAATCAGAGTTGAAAACCTCTGAAAACTAGACGGCACTGTACACATCCCCGGTGCCGCCGAGGAGAATGGCGCAGAGAACAGAGAGGGCGCTGACATAGAAAATGGCATTGCACATGGTGCCAATAGGGAGTGTGACACCGCACATGGTGCTGACACCATCTCCAGTGCCGAAGGTGCCAACGCGGTGCCGAGGACAGCGCCGACAGGGTATGCGGTACCAGAGATAGTGCCGACACCAACTGTGGCTTCGAAAAGGACCTCGGCACTGGAGAAGCCAGCACCGAAGATAATGGCACCATCGCAGAAGTCTGAGAACTGTGATTTGAAGTTAAAGAATGAAAAATGGCAGGAGATAAAGGCATAGGTGTGGACCCCTGCGCCGTAGCCATGTGAGGGGGATAGACACCGGAGCGCGGAGTCGACGGCATCGAAGAAGGTGCTGTGCAACTAGGAAGTCCTAACTGCCCTGCCTGCCATTCTGAAACCAACAGGCCCGAAGGCCCCGGTGATGGACTGGCCGGTTCGGGCAGTTGGGACAACCTCTGAGCCCACTGCTCCATAAGAGCGGCCCAATGGTGAAACTGCTCATCAGAGGCCCCTCCAATAGGCAGAGAGGAGCTCCGGTGTTGAAGAGGCTGGCTACCAGAGAAAGAAACCGGCAACTCTGAAAGAAGAAGAGACTGGCTCCTGACCCTAGCAACTGACCGTCTATGTGCAGACATACCAGAGGGCGTCCTAGAGTGATGCCGTTTCTTCTTCAACTGGTGGGCCAAAGGAAAACTTGAGATCGAACGGTGCCACGAATGGGACTGTTTCTTTTTATGCTTTCAGGGAAACTGCCCATCTCCCCGAGCACTGGCCCGACTGTTGTCAGCCCCCCTCCCCCCCCCCAGAGAGGGCAGCGGACCAGACCCGGCCCGGCTGACTGAACAGCTTTCATACGAAGTCTCCCTACCGTCAACTGCCCCACTCATGGTCAACTCCATCAGTGGAGGGATGAAGACTTCTCTTCTCTCTTGTACAAGTAAGAAATTTATTAAAATATAATCTGTACTTACCATGATAAAATACAAAATAATAAAACTGAAAACTAAGCTGCTAGTTTGACTCCCGGTGGGCGAGCAACGTCGTCACTGAAGTGCACTCGACGGCAGGAAAAATGGAAATTATTACTCACCATAATTGTTGATCTTCTTGGACATAGTCTCCATCACTCATTCACACTAGTGGGATAGCGCCGGAGGACCAAATGAGAGGCAAAAATTTTCTGAAGGGTTGGCGCTGAGACAGGACCATGCATCTGTGACCACGGGACAGCTGCAGTATAGTGGCTATCTGGTGTCGACCCTCCACCGCCTCTCAGTACCTTTTCAACCAAGGAGGTACAGCGTAACTAATGAAAACAACTTATGCTGACTTTCTGGGCCTGAGAAGGCCCAGATGGCCCTTGCAAGAAGGGTCAAAGAACAATGTCTTCACAGCCTGAATCATAGGACCGTGAAGACCAGCATAGAAAACGAGTGAGCCCAAGGGAATGGTGGGTGGGCATGTGAATGAGTGATGGAGACTGTGTCCAAGAAGATCAACAATTATGGTAAGTACATACTGTAATCTCCATATCTTCCTGAACTCAAGTCTCCATCACTCATTCACACTACTGGGAGAGTACCGAGCTAAAACCAACAACCCTGAGTAGGGTGGTAGGAGATAGGGCTCAATCAGAAAGGATGGCCAAGGACTGTCCTGCTAATAAAAAGAGCTGTCTTGGAAAGAGCATCTAGAACATAGTGCTTACAAGATAAGTGCTTGAGTTCTAACTCACCACTTTGCAGAAGCCTGCAATGGACACAAAATGAAACTCTGCCAGGAGGCCGCAACCACTGTAGGAGAGTGGTGAGAACCCGGCCTCACAATTTGGTCTAGGACAAAAATTAATAGTGTCAAAGACATGTACTAATCTAATGTAAAGGACCTCAGGAACTGAAAGAGCCGGAGGTAAAGTCTACTGGGTCAGGGTAGACCAAAAATCGAAGCTGGAAACCCCCACTACCAAGTATGGCTGACCTGTGAACAACGGGTCCAGGAGCACTTGAACCCCTTACTTGGTGAGCAAAAGGAGGTCCAGGTGGGGTTAGCCCATCAAGGAGAATGGTTTCCACTTAGTCAATGAAACCTCCCTGATGGAAGGCCAAAGCACGACTTAGAAGCCTCTTGTGGTGGTCTAGTAGAACCCGATTCTACCCACTTCACATTCCAAAAAAGGAATCATTCTGCCCCTGTGTGCCTACATCTGTAGTGGCAGTCTCTGAACTAAGGGAAGAGAGGGAAAGTGTACAGGAGGACGTGTCCACTGTGGAAAAACATCCTGACAGAAAAAACAAGGTCTGGATTTCTAAAGCAACTAGAGGCAGATCTGCATCGAGTGGGGGTTCAGCAGAACCAAGTTCAGGCTAACCCATTTGTTGAAAGTGACTGAATGACAGCAGAAGTGACTCAACGTGGTGAGGCACGACTCGCTCCGACCTTCCTGAAGGGAGTAAGAAAGGACTCTAGTTTGCTTGCTGATGAAAAACAAATATCACAGTTTCATCACCCACTCGAAGTGGGCAACTTTGTGAGCGACTGGCACGGAACCAGTGCGCAGGAACCGAAGGTGTGAATATCGAGAAGTCATCTCCAAAAAAAATAGTCACTTGACCTACGGTCAAGAAAGGAGCATGCCGTCTGTTAACTTGAAGCAAGCAAGGATTAGGAACCTGAGTTCCGACTCTCTGTGGAGTCACTTCTGTTGCTCTGAGGCTCTGATCAAGAGAAGAAAGCCTGATAAAAAAGGGGGAACCAACAGAATGGGCAGCCACCTCAGCCTAGGAAATATCTCTGAATAAGAGAAATCTCTCTTGGAGAAATGAGATGACCCATACCTCCACTGGAACAGACTTCCCCTAGGGGTAGAATAAGTCAGGTACTCTTTACCGTAGTTTAGAGACGACCGCCTCAGGGGCTGAAGCGGAACCTGACCAGATCCAAAAGTGTGGTATCGGGTAATTTCAGCTAGGTCCTGTGCTGTGATGATTTTCTCTTTTTTTTTACCGTTAGTCAGAGCCTGACAAGGCTATCAGGCTGCTATCTCGCAAGGATTGCCTGATACAAAAATGATGATGATGTCATCCATCTGAGGGGCAGGAGGAGCCTGAGTGTTCATAACTGGAATCATGACTGGACCAATAATCACAGCTGAAGAGATGTTAACCACCTGTTGCTGATGGAACCACCGAAGGGGCAGTATCACAAGGGGACTAAATACCCCATCAACTCCCGACTATTGAATTAGAATGTTCCACAGAGTGAAATTGTCCTGACAACTGAAAAGAATCTAGACGCAGAAGCATTTGGTCCACATATGCAGACTGAAATACTGTAGTGGACCCCATCACTGAGGAACAACTGAAAATATCTTCCATCACGGACTCTGGTGATAGAGAAGGCTTGTCCTCCAGTCTATACAAGGAGTCATCCGCTGTATCATCGACAAGTAGGACAGGGAGAGACTCATCCAGATGCACTTCTACCCCAGAAGGACCCCTAAAGGGAGGTCAAGGTCAGAGCCACTAGAGACTCCGCCACCAGGAAGTGTGTCGAGGAGCTTGGCACCACGCAAGGAGCCGAGAAAATGCTGAGCAGAATGAGGGATTCCGCGGGCAGAACAGCACAGAAGAGTTCCATCAGCGGAAAACCGCTGGATGTCACAAGATCCCACGCAGACCGCCATTCACTAAAATCTGTGGAAAAATAATCCGCAGAACAGGACTTCATTCTGCGGAAAACATTTTGCTACAAGTTCTTCAGTGAAAGAAGTCTGCAGAAGGAAAAATCCACCACTAGTTCTGCCAGACAGCACCAACTGGCACCTCCCGTGGCACCAGCATCACTCGTGGCACAGGAGGGCACCAAGAAATGCTTATGCCATCCTGGGCAACACCTGAGGGCACCTGCAGCAGTACCCACAGGCACCCATGGCAGCAGCGGCAGCCATGGCACCTGATTGCACCCCCAGCAGCACCCACAGGCACCCCCGGCACGCATGGTACCCATGGCACCCATGGTACTCATGGCAGCCATGGCAAACAAGGATACCTACGGCAGCCCCTGCAGGCACGCCCGGCACCCATGGTACCCTCTGGCACCCATGGCACTCATGTCACCCATGGCACCTGCGGGTGCCTGTGGTGCCACCTGTGCCGCAGGTGCCCTCAGCACTGCCTGCGGCACCCATGGGTGTTTGACACCATCCGTGGCACCCACGGGTGCCTGCCACTGCCCATGGCACCACCTATGGGTGCCTGTGGCACTGTAAGACACCCACTGGTGCCTGCAGCACCGCAAGTTACCCATGTGTGCCCACAGCACTGCAAGACACCCATGGCATGACCAGCGGTGCTGGAAACCAACGGCACCAACAACAGCACTCATGGCACCAACAGCACCTGCAGCGTCACACAGTAGCAATGGTGCCGACCCATGGTGCCGACCCATGGTGCCGACATAAACAGCAGCAGTGCTGCCTACGGCACCGACGCCAATTCCAGTGGCGCCGCTCCACGGTATCAGACCTGCGTTGTCACCCATGGCATCAGTCGCAGCACCAGGACCAACACCACTGTGGAGAATGCCACTGGAGAAATCCTGAGGAGAAGGGGAGAAGGAAAAGGTGGTGCCCATGCCGGCCCCTGCATAGTGCATAGAAAGAGGGAGGAAGGAAGGCACGAGGGGTCGACGTGATGGTGAAAGCACCAAGAGGGCACTGCGCACATCCTGATCCAATCGACCCGGCCCCGGTCCAGCAGCTCCGAGGCCCGGAGGCCCCGAAATCAGGAACACTGTCCAGGAAAACTGGACAGAAGTCGGACGAACCCCCTGCTCCACAGGAGCAGCCCAGAGGTGAAACTGTTCACTGGAACTCCATCGAGGACAGAGATGGATTCCAGAGTCGAAGAATATGGCCGTTAAGAGTGGGACCAAGGGGAACCCACCAAAGCCAGTTCAGGCCTATCGCCCCTCCCGACCGACAATCCCCATGCAGATGTACCAGACGGCAGCCTCAAGCGGCAGTGAGTCTTCTTTCCCCAATGAGGAAGAAGAGCTCGAGGTTAAGCGGAGCCAGATCCCTGGAACAGCCAGATTCATGCTTCAGTGGACTGTCCTCCCTCCTGAGCACAGGACTGTCTGTAGTCGGACCCCCCCTTTAGCAAAGGGCAGTGGACCAGACACAGCCCCTCTGCCATAACAACTTTCAAACGAAGTCTTCCTACCGTCACCGCTACTGTCTAAGGACGACTCCGTTGATGGCAGGTGAGAATTTCTTTTTCTTCTTCTTCATAATCTTTTTCTTCTTCGTAAAATAAGAAAATACTACTTAAAATGTTAAATTAAACAAATACTAAACGGCTAAAAGCTGCTGTTGTATAGACGAAAACTTTGACACCGGCAGACAAGCGACACCGACATCCAAGCGCACTCGACGGCGGGAGTAAACAAACTGAGGCGGTTGGAGGATCAACAATGAGATAGCCTACATAGGCATGAGCTAGTCTCACGGTGCCATGCATGCATGGTCCTGTCTCGGTGCCGACCCTTCAGAAAATGTTGGCTCCCGTTTGGTCCTAGCGCCTCCAGCGCTATCCCACTAATGTGAATGAGTGATGGAGACTTGAGTCCGGCAAGATAAGGAACTGAGGTGGTTGGAGGGTCGATGTCGATATAGTCTATATTGCATGTGCCTGGCTCACTGTGCCGCTTCCTCGTGGCTCCATCTCAGTGTCGGCCCTCCTGAAAAAGTTTGCTCCCACTGGGTCCTAGTGCCTCCAGTGTACTCCCATCAGTGTGAATGAGTGGTGGAGACTTTATGTCCAGGAAGATCTGCCATTTCAGTCTGTCTCTGGATTGCTGTATGGGAGAGGGAATCGGGGGGACTAGGGAGGAAGAGGTCACTTTGTTTATCCTGCCCTGCCTCTTTATCCCATCAGCCTTGGGAGGTTTTGGGTGCGACAGAGGGACAGGCTACTGTTGTGGTGTTGTGGGGTCACATGTCCTGGTCAGCTGGTTGTTACCATCCATGGGTTATCTTGCCCCCTGCTTTGGGTGTGGTGAGTCTGAGGGACCCTCCCCATCTAGAGTGAAGGAAGGGTATGCTAGAGGGAGCTTGAGTGGGGGGAGTGAGGCGATTGAGTAGAGTGGGGGGGTATGCTTCTAATTATGCAATGTTGTATTCATCCCTCCCCACACAGCCCAACAGTACCTTCCCCTCTGCTCTTACCTGCATGTCAGTCACCATCCTTGATGTTAGAAAAACAACTGTAGCATGGGCCGAGTCGAATGAGTGCTGTACTGTAATGTAAGTCCAGTGCTAATTATTGTCATTGACATGTACGATGCTGCACAGTTGAAAAATATCGATTTGCAGGTCTTCCTGCTGCTTTACTTGGTGTTGCGACTGCCTGTGCTGGGCTTGACATAGCCTGGATCTGTCTTGTTGGCTACGGCCATCTGGTAGTAATCGACAAAAAGCCCATGTATGGGAATTGAAATGTGAGAGTCAGATTCATCTATCTACTTGTTCAAGGAGGGCGTTCAGGGTTGCCAGTTGTTGAGGAGTGACTCCTGGTGTTACTCGCAACCTTGTCAGTTGTTGGGGGGGCGGGGTGCTTTCTGGACCATTTATTCCATGTACTGTAGGCAGATGCTGGGATATTCAGTTGCACTGTGTCTGGAGTGAAGCTTTACATCCCCCAAGGTATTTGGATGTGGGGGGTGTAACAGTTGTGAATTGGGACTGTCTCTGGGGTGGGGAGTTGGCATTTTCTTGACCACTGTTTGTCAGTGCTCGTGGAGTTTTCAGATGGGCTTGTTTAATAGGCAGTTCAGGGCACAGTTCAGCGGTCAGTGTAGTGTGAATCTCCTGGCTGCTAGGTTACTGGATGTTGTTTTCCCAGTCTCCCTGGAAAGTAGAAGTGTTCTGCTCTAGTGTTGCAATAAGTTGGTGTGGAATGCCTTCTTGGGGGGGGGTGTCATTGGAGGTCTTGTAGTGGGTCAAGAAAGAAGCACTGTCCTGTGAGCTCCAGTTGTTGTGGGTTGTGTCATGCAGTGGACATCAGCTTAGTTGAGCTGTTCTGGAGGGGGAGGGGGGTTTTCAGTCCTTCTGGGGAGGCTGTCAAAGTGGACCAAAATTTACTGCCATTCACCAAACAGACCTCTGCCTTGGTGGTGGGAATTAACTTAGGTTTAGTGATAGAGAAGGGCTGTAAAAAAAACAGACTAGTAAAGCTGCCATTGATTGTCCAGTGTGGAGGAGGGGGGTGCAGGTGGGTCTCTGGATCAAACGTTTTAGTCCCAAAGAGTTAAAGGAGTTAAAGGAGTTCACTGCCCTTCATACGACGACCTCAATGAGACCTCTGTTTTTTGTCTGTGTAACTGGGTCTGTCGGGGTGTAAATCAGTTTACTTTAGGGCCCTCGGACTTTCCGGAGCAGGGTTCAGGAACGAGGGAAGCTCTATTTTTAGTGCTATTGTGCATACAGGGGGATGGATAAAGAATGTTGTTTTTCAGCACTCACCCCAATCAAGAACCTTTATTTCTTGTCCATTGTTGCACTAAGGTGGCGTGGGGGTGTTGGGAAGATGTTAGGCAGATGTTTCATCAGCTCCTTGCGAGCAATGCCATCATTGGGAAATTCTTTGTTCCCCGATGCTGTCGTGACAATCAGGTAGGCAGGGTATAGCATTCTGTAGGGGATGTGTGCTTGGTACAGGTTTTTTTTAATGTCCTTATATTCCTTTTGCCTGTCCAGGACTGTTGGTGTCACACCGCTGTAGATATGGATCCGATGTCCATTCAATAGCAAAGTGCCCTTCTTTCTGGCTTGAGACTGAATGAAAGATTTGTCTTGCAGGCTTTGCCAGTGGGTAATGATCACTCTGGGTTTCTTTCCATTCTGAGTGGGTGATCAGAGCAATCTGTGGGCACAGTCTAGTAAGAAGGCTGGTCCAGATTCCGAAGCCCTTACCACTTCCAGCAGTAACTTTTGTACAAAGGACAGCTGCAAGCTGGCAGCCTCTGACCATTCTGGTACCACAACAATGACAAGGTTGTTTCACCAGAGTTTGCTTTCCTGCTTCTCCACCTAGTCCTCTAATTTGGCTAATTTCTTCTATGATTCTGCCAGCTCTTTGCTATCCTTGAATTGGTGGTCTTCCACTGAGCTGAAATAGGTCTCTACATCGGAAACCCTCCTGGAGAGCTCTTCCATGGCTGGTTTAAAAGTCCTGAAATCTGTGGCGAGATTGTTTATTGAGAGTTTCATTGCTGCCAGCTCTGCAAAGAACAGGTCTGGCTTTTCAGTAAGCAGATCTGTGGCGGGGACAGCGGGTAATGAATCAGTGTGTGAGCCCTGTTTCTGCAGTTTGGAGGGCTGTCCGCTGGACTGCATGGACAGTGTTACAGAAATATCCATTTGCTGTTGCCCTAAGGAGTCCATTCTTGGTGCTCTCTGCAGCTTTTTGTCAAACGAATTTTAGTCTTGTGATGTAGGTACTGAGGTTATAACAATTTAAAAGCCACATTTTAAAAGTCGAGATTGTGGAGCTCTGAGGTTTGCTGCCATTCAAGCACAGAACATCACATGACTCCCTGACTGGTCCTTTACCTGGGAAGCAAATGAATGAAGGGCTAGGAAGACTGCCCTTAGCTACATGAGGTTTATATGCTCTCTGGATTCTTGAGGAGACCACAATCCGCTTACTGTTTGGTCACCCAGGTATGCTCCCTAGCCTAGGAGGGAGGCATCTTCTTGTCAAGATGACTGTGGGAAACCACTGCCTAAAAGGCATTCCCTCCCTGAGGTTGCCTTCTTCTTGCCACCAAAGCTTTTAAAAAAGGCTTTGTCACCGGCACCAGCCTTCAAAGGGGATCTCACTTTTTGAACCAGTGGGCCCTTAAGTGGTACTGGATGTTTCTCATTTGAAATCTGGCCCTTGCCACCAGAGCTGAGGTGGAGGCCATATGACCCAAGAGCTGAAGGACATGCCTTGCTGGTCTGGGCTGGCCCAGGACGAAGGACTTTGCCAGGCTTACAAGGCTTTCCATCCTGTCCTGAGGTAGGAATGCCCTCCCCTGGAGGGCATCCAATTCTGCACCTTTTTTTTTATCGTATAATGTTTTATTGGGTATTTTCTTTTTTTTTTTTTTTAAATACCATGATACATTGCACAATGTTACAACTGATATAGCCATATAGCCAAGGCCAGGTCTGTATGTACCAATATTATAGTTTCTTTTACACATAATTATTATAAATGTATACTTATACACATCTGTATGTTGTAATTATTCCCTAAATTCAGTCCACACGATAGTAGTAGAGACTATCCCTAAATTACATTTCTATCATCCACCATAGCTACCACCATACCATACTATTTGTGCTTCCACCTCTCTCATCAATTTCACTCCAACTTGAACACAATAGGCCCAGAAGGGTAAGGGGGGAAGGAACCAATTCTGCTCTTTTGAACTCCAGGACTTGGACTGGTTCTGTCTGGGACTTCTGAGCATTTATGAGAAACCCCACACCTTCCAAGGTGCTCTGGGTCAGGAGGAGAGAGGCCTTAGCCTGCTGGTGTGATTTTTATGTGACCAGCCGGTCATCCAGGCAGGGAAAA
The DNA here is from genome assembly GCA_016271365.2 of Neoceratodus forsteri. Lineage (NCBI taxonomy): Eukaryota > Metazoa > Chordata > Ceratodontiformes > Ceratodontidae > Neoceratodus > Neoceratodus forsteri. The sequence continues at coordinate 1,099,262,138 of CM057456.1, read as the reverse complement.
ATGAGCACCCCCTGTCTTTTGAGGTGTGCTACCACCACGGCTAAGCACTTTGTGAATACCCTGGGGGCTAAGGAGAGACCAAAGAGGAGGGCTGCAAACTGATAATGACCAGATGTCAGCCTGAACCTTAGGTACTTCCTATGGCTGGGCCTGTTTCAAATGTGAAAATAAGCATCCTTCAGGTCCAAGGAACCCATCCAGTCCCCCTGCTGCAGAAATGGATCACTGTAGCTAAGGTTATCATTTTGAACTTGTCCTTTTTCAGATGCTTGTTCAGAAACATGAGATCCAAAATGGGTTGCCACTTCCCATTTTACTTGTGGATGAGAAAATACTTTGAGTAAAGGCCCTTTCCCCATTGGGAGGAAGAAACTCATTCTGCTGCTTTCGCCGGCAGCAACTTTTTGACCTCCAACTCCAGCAGAATCATTTCTGTTGGAGTGGAAGGTTTGAAGTTTCTGTGAACCTACAGCCTTGGGAATCTTTTGAAATGCAGTGTCAGCCCCTGGCTCACTACTTCCAGGACCCATTTGTCTGTGGTGATGTTTTTCCATTCCTGGAAGAAGTGAGCAAGCATTCCTCCCACTGGTAATAGACGGGCGAGCTGGACTGATTCGTCAGGGGTTCTGGTTGGGCTGAGCCTTAGGTGCTAGGGTTGGATCAACCTGTCTGAAGGGACTTCTGCCCCTGCCCCTGAAGAAACCTTTGATCTGAGAGAAGTCATAGGGCAGAAGGACATTGGGAAAATAACCTCTACCCCTAGCTCCCCTTCCATGAGGACTATAGGAAGTGGAGGCCTTTTCCTTCTCAGTGTTGCTTTTGTAGGTGACTTTGTACTCTTCCACCTTTTTCATGTATGCCTCTGTCTTGTCACCAAATAAAAAGTTATTCTAAGAAGGGAAATCCATGGCCTTTGACTGAGTGTCTTGGGAGAGGTTAGTAATCCTGAGCCAGGCAAATCTCCTTAACAATATGGCATGGGCCATGACCCTGGAAGCAGTGTCATTGGTATCCACTGCCACATGGAATTAGTATTTGGTTGCATCGAGGGCAGATTTGGCAGTATCTGCCAAATTTTGTGCCAGATCCGACAAAGCCTTATCACTCATGGCCAGTATAGAGTTCCAGAGAGCTTTCTGGTACTGTGCGGTACGGGCTATACAGGCAGCCTGCTACAGCAGCAGGGAGGCAGACATATAAACCTTTTTCCCCATACTGTCTAGCTTCCTGCAATCTTTGTCTGGAGGCTGAGTGGAGAGGGGAACCTTGCCTTATCGCAGGCTGCAGCCTGGACTACCCCTTCATGGTTGGCTTATGAGCAGAGGTACTCAGTATCATGTCTGTCTAGCTGTCACTTCTTCTCAATCTTTTCGTCAATGCCTGGAGTGGAAGAAGGGGTTTGCAATAACCTGCAGGTTGCTTTATTGAGGGGTTTGTGTACTGGTAGGGGAAACTCCTTGGTTGTGGTTAACCCCATCCTATCCAAAAACTCCACCTCGTCCTCATCCTCCAGTTTCCTGGGAGAAGAGGTCGTGGGTATTCACCATTTGCCTGATAAAGGCATAGTGGGAGAAAAAATCCTCCTGACCCCAGGGAGGGGAGCCGAACTCCTGCTCAGGGGTACCGTCGGGCTCAGTGGGTTCCCCTTCTTCTTCCTCCTCATCATAGTAAAACTTGGTTCCCTGGTCCTCAGTAACCACAGGTGCTGCCAAACTGGAGGAGGAACCAACATGCCCATTAATGATCCCATGGCATGGAAAGCCTGGAAAAATTGCCAAGCCTTAGATATGTCCTTATATAGAGGGCATTTTTGTTTCGTACACTGACAGCTCTTTTCTTTCTTCAGCAGGAGCAACAGGTTTCTCTTTTTGTTTTCTTTTTGCAGGAACTGACTCTGGAACCTGCTCAGAGGGTCTTTTATGCTTGGCTAACTCTGGATTCCCTTTTTCAGGAACTCTAGTATCAGAGACATCCTTAGCAGACATTTCCTTCTGCTTACCATGGGAGGAAGGACTTTCATCAGTGTGCTTAGGTGATGTACAGGCAGACTGAGAAGCCATAATAATTTTCAACTTTTTATCCCTTTTTTAACAGTTTTAGGGCAAAACCTACTGCAAAGTTTAAGTCAGTTAGGGAATGCTCAGGACCTAGGCACCTTAAACACAACTCATGGTAATCTGCCTCTGCCAAGTAACTGTAGCACTTAAAACAATTTTTGAAACCTGTAGGTCCTGTTTTCTTTTTGAGTCTGTCAGAATACCAGTTTTGACACGACCTGGAAAAAAACAGTTCCCAAAAAACAAAAGTACAATTTGCGGTCCAGTTCCCTTAAAAGGGCAAACTACTAATAAAAGAAGTTTAAAACTTTTTTTTTTTAATAAGAAAACTTTACCTCAGATAATAGTAAAAGTACAAGAAAACACCTCAGTTCCTGAATATCGGAAACCAAAGCATGAATAGTCTCAAAACACTTCAGAAAAAAAAAAGAAAAACAAGAGGGAAAAAACTGAGTGAAAACAAATGCTGTTAAAGAAAACCGCAATAAAAAAGGTTTTTTACCCCGGTTCCTGGGAACTGTTGAGAAAGCCACTAAAGACTAAAATGAAAGGCAGGCTGACTGCACTAGTAAGCATAGTGGGGGATTCCTTGGGTTTGAATACGGGTGTAGGGGGCCAACAAGGTATTTCTGTTGTGTGTTCTGAATGACAAAGGCAGTTATGTTTGGAATTTTTAACTAGTAACATCACGGTTCTGAGTCTGCCATAACCCACCAGTTCTCAGTTGGGGGGGGGGGGCTTCTTCCACTCTACTTGGAATCTAGATAGCTTTGAGTTAGGTTTTTTCTGTGTGACCACTATCTCTTCAAAAGTGTTTATTTGTATCTCTACAGTAATATTGTATTCCCCATAGTCTTTAGTGTGCATGATCTTGTAACATTTGTAAATGTTGTGGAGTATTAAATGTTAGTTTTGTATACTTCATGCTTTCTGTGACTGAATCATTTCAAGTATAGATGACCAGGGGTAAACTGGCAAGTCTGTGACTCATTTCCAAAGAGACAGGCTACACAGTTACCATATCTAAAGCAAAGAGTTCTCAGCTGTGACAATAGGGGTGGGTAGTTTGCCTTTTGGAAAGAGAATTGTACTGTGCGAGCAGTAACTCTAGTGGGATTAGGACATGTATCAATACAAAATTGGGCACTCACCACCTTCTATTAAAGATGACACAAAGACTTCAAATGCATATGCAAAAAGGTGATGTGTTGTCTCTTTATTTCATTTTAGACAATCATAGTTAAATACAAGCAGACTGCAAAAATGCACACCTGATGCATTTCAGATCAACAGATCCTTTCCCTCTTGAGAAAGGAACTTCTGATCCAAAACACATCAGGTGTGTATTTTTGGAGTTTTCTGGTATTTAACTATGACTGCCTAAACTGAAATTAAGAGACGACACAGCACCTTTTTGGATATAAACTTGAAGCCTTTGTGTCATCCTTGATAGGAGGTGGTGAGCGCCCAGTTTTGTACTAATACTGTTACGGTTTCCATTGAGAGCACAATGCTCCCAGTGTGGACTTTTTTCATTTCATAGCTGAGATTCAGACCTAGAGATATCCCAAGTGAGAGTCACGCTGAATGGTGGCAACATTCCAAGGTAACCCTTTCAGGTATCTGAAGTTTTTTTTTGGTTTTTTAAATGAAATCAACTTTAATAAAATTTTAAACAAATACAACCACATCTGAATGATGAGACAGAACATTGGAACAGGATGTCCCCAAAACCCACCTCCCCGAAAGGCATCGGCCAAGGGGGGACCACGAGTGATTCACACTGAATTCGCTAAGGAATGCTCGAGTCGCCCGCTCAGGACTGTGTCTTGCCAGATGGGAGAGTTGAAGCTTGTCCACCAGGCTCGCAAGGAAGCACTGATACCCCATCTGGTTAGTGTCAGAGGACAGATGGACTGAATATTCCCTTCCCTCAGGGGAGGAAGGCGAGGAGGCAGATGAGCCCGAGGATTCAGAGTCTGACTGCTACAGGGGAGAAAGGCGGAAGACCATCTCATCCATGGCACGCACATAATGGGGAAAGGCAGCAGCAGTGGCCCTGAACTGTTCCCAAGTTAAAGGACCCGTAGAACCAATGTGACCTGGGAGCTGAGGAAGAAGATGCAGAGGCAAGGGGGAAGGCATCTTTGCATATGGCCTCTGCCAAGGCTAGGAGACCTAACAGGTGACTTCACATCTCTTGGAGGTCCGCGGGTCTGCGCAGCCAATGGCTGCCCAACTATCTCAGGCTGAGCCCTGATGGGGACACTCCCCTGTGAGGAGACTGGGGCCACATAGATCCAGAAGGGCTGGTCCCAGCCCCACCCAATGAGGTCTCCCCCGAAGGCGACAAGGGAAAGAAACTGGGCTCAAGACTTCGGCTCCGCTCCGAGCCCCGGAGGCCCCCACAGGGGAACTGTCACCTTGCACCCCGTTCCCTCAACCCCAACTCTGAGGATGACTCTTCCTCACTCTCAGAGACAGAGGCACTACCAATCCATCAGGCCCCCCCCGAAGTGGATCGAGGGACAGAAGACCCCCACCTTTGTCCCTACCTCTAAGTCCTAGGTGGCACCAACACCAGGGTCAGTCTTCACCCCGGACTCCAAGGCCAGGACTATCACCTCTATGGTCCCTGAGTCTCCGACGGCCCCCCAGGATCCGGCACCTACCCCTGTCTTGGGCCTAGAACCAACCACAACAATCAGGGCCGCTGGGGGGAAGAACCTGGGAGAGCACGGAGGCACCAAGCATGGAAAGGCCCTCAAACTCCAAAGAGTCAGGCTGCCAGTTAGGGTCTACCATAGAATCATCCAGTTCTGGTGATCTGGAGATGAAGTAGACCTCTGCCCTGGCAACCCCAGAAGCCCTCTCACCCATGGCACCACGAGCAGGCCAGGTCTGCTCACGGTGCCACCATGATCACCGGCACCGGAAACGGTGCTGGGATCTGAGATGGCACCAGTGGGTGCTGCTGAGGAGCCACTCATGCTGGACCCAGCAGCCATGGGCCGTGACACCAGTGCAGCCTTCACCTCCGAGGAGATGACTGCTGATGCAGTGCTCTCAGCTTGACCCCGAACAGAGCCAGACTGACCCTCTGGAACCACAGAAGGAGCCCCTGCCATGGCAAAGCTAGAAAGGGCTGAGGCCCCTCCTCCTCAGCCCATATAGAGCCGGGAGGGGACCCTGCACTTGGTGTCCCTGGTGTGATGGCGTACTCCAAAAGTCGGCGGCGGAAGGACGACTTTAAATGCATGGTATTCCAGAACTCTTTGGTTCATAGAAATACACATGTCGCACCAATCCATATCATGCTGTGGACCCAGGAAGGGTCAAGTCGCTCCGTAGCGGACATCTGTCGGCCACAGGGACACTGGCGCATAGGGGCCTGACCCGCTTTGGAATGCTTCTTCTTGTCCCTGGATGGACCCAACATGACCAACGGCAATAAACCCTAAACACAGAAAAGACCCGGTGCTATTTACCAAATAAAAAGGAAAGATCTTACCATAGTCCAAACAGCACCTAGTGGCTGCAGAACTGAGATGGCAGCATCGACGATGTCGAAGTTTGTTGAAAAAACAGACCAGAATAAGTCGCAATGACACAGTTAGCACAAGTTGACTGGTGAGGCACTCTACTCTCAATGGCAGGAGAAGCAGAACTGAGGCAGGGAGGAGACGGCACCAGTTATGGCCAATCCACAAGCATGACACCGTGCGTCCACCTCGTGGGTGGCACCGTGGTGCTGACTCCCCCCCCCCAGGCGAGTGAAAAGAAAAAAAAAAAAGCTCCCGCAGGGTGCTGCGTATCTGGCTGACACCCAGCAGTGATGAATGGTGAAGATTGACACAGGGAAGATCAATATTACTATGGTAAGTGATTTTTTTTCTTCGCACCTCAGGAATCCCTCTCTGTGCTTACTGTTGCAGACTAAAGGCAGTACATTGGAAGGCTGGTTACAGAACCTATTTAAGGAAAAGGTTCTATAAGACAGCAGTGCCAAACCTGGCATCCCTTCTGGACTGCATGTCCAAACAATAGTGTGTTTTTGAAGGTGTGTACTGTTTTCCAGGTAGCTGCTTTACAAATTTCTAGCAAGGGGATATCCCCTTGCAGCTGCCACAGAGGCAGAGGTTCCACACATGGAGTGTTCCCTGAGGCCTTGTGGTGGTAGTTTGCTGCAACAAAACTGGATGCAGGAGACTATCCAATGAGCAATGGTTCCCTTGGAGGCTGGCCTACTCATGCCCACTTCACCATACCTGAGGAACAGCTGCAAATTGGAAGACCTGGGTTCTTTAGTGCAGTTCAGGTAGTATCTAAGTGCCCTCTTAACACCCAGACTTTATAGCCTCTGCTCTCCAGAGCTGGATTTCACTGTAAAGAACAATGGAAGGGTGATGGACGATATACTGACTGCACAGCGATGGAAATACCACGAAGACCATCACAGCGACATTTTCGGCAGTTCGCTGTGATGGTCTCCACATTCCCAACACTGTTGCTGGTGGGGTGTTTGCCCCCCCTCCCTGAACTAACTCCGACTGGAGTTGGTCATCTGCAGTGCGGGGGGTGTAGGGAGAAAAGCCCCCTACAGAAAACACTTGTTCCCCAAGCAATGGCACAACACCAATTGGCGGTGTTGTGCTGTCACTGTGCCGACGGTTGACAAATTTCTTGTCACCGCGGCTTAGTGGAAACATGATGGACTGGTTCAGGTGACATTTGGACACTACCTTAGAGAGAAATTTTCTATTTTTTCTTAGGACTACCTTGTCCCTGTGAAAGACAATGTAATTTGCATATGTGCAGAGGGCCTGCTGCTAAACATATCCTTCTGGCCAAAGTTATGGCCACCAGGAAGAAAAAAATTACTCACCTTAGTAATATTGCTTCTTCTAATGGAGTCTTGCTATATTATGACATATGCAGTTAGACCCAGCCTTCGAACTGCTCTGGAGGTGAAAGAGTTAACTTTCCATGCCAGGCATGGAATCTTGAGCGCGAGCTCGGTTGAGAACTCTGTCTGTTGTTCTTCAAACTCAAACTGTCAGATCTTTACGAGCAAAACTCACAAAGATTCTGTGTGGAAGCTGTAAACCTACACTAGCCAACTGGCTACTAAAATATTAACACATTTTTTGGTCCCAAAACAAAGACTCAAGTCAGGGGATCCAAAAAATAAAAACAACACCCAAACACCCCAAAAAGGAGGGGTGAAAACAAGGTGGGCATCTACTAAGTGCCAACACTGCACTGCCCACCCACATCCCAAAAGCAGAGGTTCTGAAAGGGGCAGGCAGGGAGGTCATAATATAGCAAGACTCCATTAGAAGAAACAACATTACTAAGGTGAGTAATTTTTTCTTCAAACAACATGAAGTCTTGCTATATTATGACATATGCAGACTACACAGCAGTACCTCCATGGAGGAGGGACAGAACCTACTTAGGAAATAGGCTCTGAAGCACAGCTGTGCCAAACTGAGCATCACTCCTAGCCTGGATGTCCAGGGAGTAATGCTTGGTGAAAGTATGAACTGTTTTCCAGGTAGCTGCTTGACATATCTCTATGATAGGGATGTCCCTGGCTGCAGCCAGGGATGCAGCTCACCTCTGGTAGAGTGAGCCCTCAGGCCTGAAGGGGGAACCTACCCAGTTTTGATAACAGAATTGGATACAAGAGACAATCCACCTGGCAATGGATCTTTTAGTGGCAGGTTTCCCTTTACCAACCTCACCATAAGTGAGGAACAGTTGGAGGGAGTCAAACCTGTGACCCTTGGTACGCTGTATGTAGTAACTAAGGGCTCTTTTCACATCTAAGCTGTGCAGCCTCCTCTCGCCAGAGGAGGAATGGTCAGTGAAGTACACTGGAAGAGATATAGATTGATTAAGGTGGAAATCTGAAACCACCTTAGGCAAGAACTTCCTGTTAGTCCTGAGGACCACCTTATCTCTGTGAAAGGAGATAAAATCAGGCTCCACTGACAAAGCTTGTAATTCACTTATGCGTCTGGCAGAAGTGATGGCTACTAGAAACACAGTTTTCCAAGTCAAGTACTTAAGCTCTGCTGAAGACAAAGGCTCAAAGGGGGGTTGCATAAGCTGAGCTATGCAAACATTAAGATCCCAGGCGGGAGCAGGGTCCCTGAATGGAGGGTTGGTGTGAAGCAATCCCTTGAAAAACTTGGAGAATACAGGATGAGCAGAAAGAGAAGAGGGCTTTCCTGCTGATATAAAAGCAGAAACAGCTGCCAAATGCACTTTCAGGGTAGCTGGCCTCAGCCCCAAAGTATTTAAGTGGACCATATAATCCAGGACTGTGGGCAAATCAGCAGATTCTGGGGAAATATGCTTTCCAGAGCACCATATGAAAAACCTTTTCCATTTAGAATTATAAGTAGCCCTGGTGGAAGGCTTCCTAGAAGCTTTCAAGATATCAAGTACACCTTGAGAAAGGTGTAGGTCAGCAAACTCTAACTCTTCAAGAGCCAGGCCTTGAGGTTGAGGGATTTGAGAATCAGGTACCAAACTCTCCCCTGGGCACAGGTTAACAGATTGTGATTCCTGGGAAGACACAGGGGAAGGTGGACTGCTAAGGACAGAAGGAGTGGATACCAGGGCTGTCTGGCCCAATCTGGAGCAATCAGAATCATCTTGCAAGGTTGAGATCTGATTTTGACTAGCACCTTGAACAAGAGAGGGAAGGGGGAAGGCATAGAGAAACTTCCCTTCCCAGTTGAGAAGGAAGGCATCCAGAGGAACTGAGCCCAACAATGGGGGCCTGCAGCAAAATAGCGGAAGTTGGTGATTGTCTGGGGCTGCAAAAAGATCTATCTGAGGGGTGCCCCACCTGGCAAATACTACCTCCAGTACTAGGGGATCCAGAGACCATTTGTGATGGCCCTGGGAAATCCTGCTGAGAGCATCTGCCAGAACATTGTCCTTGCCTGGGAGGTGAATTGCCAAGAGGGAGGTGTTCAGGGAATAAGCCAGAGACCACAACTTCATTGCTTCAGTGCACAAGGCCGAAGACCGAGTGCCCCCTTGCTTGTTGATGTACCACATTGTAGTGGTGTTGTCTGTTCTGACCTGTACCACTTTGTTCTGAACAGATGAAGAAAAAACCTGAAGTGCTAGAAAAACTGCTCTGAGTTCCAACAGACTGATGTGGAGCAGAGATTCCTGAGGGGACCACAATCCCTGGGTGGTGAGGTTGCCCATGTGAGCTCCCCACCCCAAGAGGGACGCATCTGTAGTAAGGGTCAAGGAGTGAGATTGAGGAATGAAAGGAACTCCCTGTCTCAGATTGCTCTGATCCTGCCACCACTGTAGGGCCTGGATCAGGGTTCGAGTTACTGGGATCAATTTGGTTAGAGGATCTCTCCTTTGAGACCAGAAGGCTCTCAAATGGAACTGAATGTCCCTAATCTGAAATCTTGCTCCCTGCACTACTGCTGTGGAGGCAGCCATGTGCCCTAGGAGCTGCAGAAAGTGCCTTGCTGGTCGAGAGACCTTCAGAGTGAAGGAGGAGGCCAGAGCCACCAGGGTCTTTGCTCTTTCTAGAGGAAGGAAAGCTCTGGACTGCTTTGTGTCCAGTTCTGCGCCTATGAAGGTGAGTAGCTGAACAGGCTCTAGAACTGACTTTGAGAGATTGAGAAGGAAACCTAGAGATGTAAGCAGCTGCTGGCTAACCTGAAGGTGTAATTTGACTTGGTCTGGAGACTGGCCCACTATAAGCCAGTCGTCCAGGTAAGTAAAGATGGCAATCTTTTGCCTTCTTAAATGAGCAACTGCTACTGCCAGGCATTTTGTGAATACCCTTGGGGCAGAGGTGAGGCCGAAGGGCATTGCTCTGAACTGATAATGGCCTGAGGGCAGTTCGAATCTGAGGTACTTCGTGGGAGCTTCTGATGAGAACATGGAAGTAGGCATCCTTGAGGTCCAGGGACGCTAGCCAGTCCCCTGGCCTTAGAGAGGGTAAAATAATTCCCAGAGTCACCATTCTGAATTTTGGTTTTAAAAGGTGCTTGTTTAGGTATCTGAGATCCAGGATGGGCCGCCATTCTCCTGTCTTTTTTGGGGTAAGGAAGTACCTGGAGTACAGTCCTTTGCCCTGGTGTATGGGAGGTACCCTTTCTACAGCTCTGAGAGCCAGGAGGGTTGAGACTTCTGTTTCAAAAGAGAGCTCTGATGGATTTGCAGGAAAGGATCTGGTTCTCATCTTTGGAAATTTTTGAAGCTGAAAACAGTCCCTGGCTTACTACTTCCAGGACCCACTTGTCTGATGTTAAAGACTCCCAGTCCTGGACGAAGTAAGCCAGCCTGCCCCCTACAGGTAATGGAGAATTGGCCCTGGCCCTCCCATCAGGGTGCCTGTTTGGTAGGGGCTTTAGGCTGAGGGGTGGGAGCAGGTCTGCTCGTACCCCGTCTGCCTCTCCCTCTGAAGAACCCCCTCTGGGCATAGACTGAAGAGGAGGACTGGGCTTGGTCAAAAGGCCCGTGAAAAGGCCTGCCCCTGCCCCTGGGGGGCTGCCTCTGAGGAGTGGCTTGCCTTTCCTTGGCCTGTGCACTCCTATAAGTGGTTCTATATTCATCCATTTCTTCATATAATTCTCTGTCTGCTCCCCAAACAGAGAATTTCACCACAGGAAAATCCATGGCCTTAGCCTGGGTATCCTGTGACAGGCTAGTACACCTGAGCCAAGCCATTCTGCGAAAAGCCACAGATGTAGCCATGACTCTTGAGGATACATCATTAGAGTCCACTGCAGCATGGAATTGCATGCTCCAGCTCCTTGGCAAGCTGGCCAGGGACCTGTTTTTCTAGAGCCATGACAGTATCCCATCTGGATTTCTGGTATCTTGCAACATAGGCCATATAATTTGCCTGTCTGAGTCCCAAGGATGCTGCCATGTACTGTTTCTTTGCCATGGCATCAATCCTCCTGGAGTCCTTGTCAGGGGGGTGTGAAGCCAAGGGAATATTTGCCTTATCACAGGCTGCAGCCTGCACTACCCCAACATGGCTGCATTGTTGTGAAAGGAACTCCGTATCACAGCCTGACAATGTGTACCTCTTGTCCATTTTTTTATCCACAGGAGGTAAGTGTGAGGAGCTTTTAAAATTTTTATTGTCTGTTTCCTAAAAGATTTATGTAAAGGAATAGACAATCTCCTAGACTCTGGGATATCCATCATTTCCACATAGTCAGGCTCCTCCTGTTCATCCACAGCTTCTTCCAAAGGGAGCTGGAGGGTTTCAGCCACTTTCTTATAAAACATAAAATGAGAAGGGGACTCAGAAAGCCTAGGGGGAGACACTCCTAAAGGTCTGTCTGGGGAGATGTCCGGTTCAATGGGCACATCCAGACTTTCAAAATCACATTCACTCTCTTCAAAATCTTCCTCCCCCTCCTCCGGTTCATAAAATTCCTCTATATCATATTCTTGAACCGGTGGCACCGACCGCTTACCTGATGTTGCCGGTTCGGTTGGAACCGGGAAAGCGACTGGACAATTTTGATCGCTTTGGCTATCTCTGCAGCGGTTGGAGAAGGGAATTTTGGCTCCATACCTGCTGATTTTCTAGTCTTTTTGCTGGGACTGACTCCTCCGAGTCAGCTCTCCGTTTGCCCGAGGAAGTCTCGCCCTGGTCAGAGGGCACTCCCTCCAGTTCAGTTGGCACCGAACCGGGCTGGCCATCCGGGTCAGCGGACTTCTTGGCCTCTCGTTCCCTGAGCCTACCAACTCTCTTCTCCAGGGTAGCTGCAGGGAAATTCTTGCAAATCTGGCAGTCTGCATTGAGGTGGTCAAACCCCAGACAATAAACACATGTGGTGTGTGGGTCAGCCTTGGCAAAGGCTTCACCACAGACACTACAGTGCTGAAACCCAGTGGGCCCGGTTTTTCTTTTGGGTTTCTCAGACATAGTGCCAGCCTAACCAAAAACTTGCCCGTTTACGGCAATCCGCCAAGCAAGACACCCTTATCGGTTCCCAACAGTGTTACGGTCGTGAAAAACCGTAATGAAATCCGTTTTTAGAACTGATAAGAACCGGAACTGCACTCTAAATGCAATTTAATAAAGTTTAACAACAACCTGATCGGTTCAAACCGAACCGATAATATCGCTTTGCAAGTTCCACACAGAAATAATGTAAAACCTATCTATTACTTACGATACCACAGACAGAGCTTGAACTGACCGTGTGTTAAAATACAGATAAAATGCGTTTAAAACCGAGAAATTATACTTTTAACCGAAAAAATGAACCGAGCAGCAGGAGAAATCTGAGCGACTGTTCAGTGAGGCGGAGTAAAGAATCTGACAGTTTGAGTTTGAAGAACAACAGACAGAGTTCTCAACTGAGTCCATCAAGATTCCATGCCTGGCATGGAAAGTTAACTCTTTCACCTCCGGAGCGGTTCGAAGGCTGGGTCTAACTGCATATGTCATAATATAGCAAGACTTCATGTTGTTTGAACACTGTTTTCCAGGTGACATACTTCAAATCAGAAGTAGTCATGGGCTCAAAAAAGTGGAGTCTATCAGCTTCACTAGGCACTGGTTCAAATCCCATGAGAGGATTGGGTCCCTAACCAGGGATGCAGGTGCAGGAGCCCTTTAAAGAACCTCCTGAAAATGAGGTGTGAAGCCGCTGCTTTCTCCTTACCTGCCGAACCACCAGCGGACACTACAGCCTGGTGCACCTTAAGGGTTGAAGGCCTGAGGCCCAGGGACTGAAGGTGGACTAGGTAGTCTAGGATTGTGGGCAGATCTGCTTACAAAATGCTGATCTGGTTAGGGGTACACCACCGAGAGAACCTTTTCCACTTGAAAGCATATGTTTTCCTGGTTGCTGGTTTTCTGGAGACCCTGAGGACTTTCAAGACTTCCTCAGAGTGGTGAAAGTCAGAGTACTGTAGCTCTTCAAGAACCATGTCTTGAAGGTGGACAGACATGAAGTTCGGGAAGTTAATCCTGCCCTGAGACATGGACAGCAGGTTGTGCCTCAGTGGGAGGTGGATGGGCTGCTTGATGGAGAGGGCCAAGAGGAAGGAATACCAGACCTGCCTGGTTCAATATAGGGCTATTAGCATCACAGACTTGCTCATCAGTTTCAAGACAACTGTCAGTAAGAGAGGAAAGGCATATAGCAACATCCCTGACCAGTCGAGAGTCAGGGCATCCAATGGGACCAAGCCCATTGCTGGAGGCCTGCAACAAAACTGGGGAGCTGATGATGGTTCTCTCAGGATGCAAAAAGAACTATCTCTGGTGTACCCCACCTTCTGAACACTGAGGCCAAGACCTGCTTGTTCAGAGTCCATTTGTGATGTTCCTGGCTGATCTTGCTGAGGGAATCTGCCAAGATATTGTCCTTTCCAGGCAGGTGAACTGCTGAAATCTACACCTCCAAGGAGTAAGCCAGATTCCAAATCTTCACTGCTTCTGTACATAGCTTTGAAGATCTTGTGACCCTCTTGTTTGTTGATGTACTACATGGTAGTGGTGTTGTCTGTCCTGACGTGGACTGACTGCCCCTTAACGTGAGGAGCAAAAGACTGTAGAGCCAGAAAAACTGTCTTGAGTTCCAGCAGGTTTATATACTCCTGGGATTCCTAGGGGACAACAACCCACTTACTGTCAGGTCGTCCATGTGCGCTCCCCCAACCTAGGAGGAAGGCATCTGTTGTCAGAACTACTGTGGGTGACTGCTGAAGGAAGGGCACACTCTCCCTGAGGTTGTCCTCTTCTTTCCAGCAGTCCAGTGCTCTTAGGAAGGACTTTGTCACAGACACCAGCCTTGAAAAAATATTCAATTTTTGGAACCAAAGGGCCCTTAGATGGTACAGGACATCTCTCATTTGGAACCTAGCCTCTGCCACAATTGCTGTGGAGGAGGCCATAGTGCCTAATAACTGAAGGAAGTCTCTTGCTGACCTGGGCTGACCCGTAATTAAGGACTTTGCCAGACTGATGAGATTCCTCACTCTCCCTTTTGGAAGGAAGGCCCTCTCTCAGAAGGCATTCAATTCTGCTCCTATTAATTCCAGTACTTGTACTGGTCCTGTCTGAGATTTTTGGGTGTTTAAGAGAAAGAATTCCAGCAAAAGAGGCAGCTCAAGTACAGACATGCCCATGCCAAAATGTATCGAAGAAGCAAATGAAAGTATGGCACTGTCCACCAGATAAATAGAGGAAACATGTATTTATTTACTCACAGTAGCAGTTTAATTCAGTTCACTTCATTGTGGCAAAATCCAAGGTGTCACTCAGGTGAGACAAACAAGCACAATTCACACAATGGCTCAGGACCCGGGAACCAGAGGTAATAACAGCTGCAATTTGACTAAAAAGAGTTACTTATCTAAATATTTGTTAAACAAGATATTGGCACTTAGAGTGGTTAACAATGAGAAAACTGTGAGGAAAAATTATTTTAGTCTGGTTCCTGGGAACTGGAGAAAAGCACTGAAAAACAAAACTAAACCTAAACTAAAGCAGAGATTCGAATGGAAAATAAAAGTACTGTGAAAAAACCCCCAAAGAAAATTGGCAAAAAACATGCTAAAAGTGATGTTAGACGAAGCAAGCACTTTGGAGCGACTACTTCCTCAGGCAGAGAAATAAATCTTATGTTAGAGGGCAGAGTGGAGAACGAACATGCAGCAGAGATTTGAATTTTATTCCACCGTTCTCTAATTTGCTTTATATTCCACTCTCCAGGGCAGTTCAGACCTGCAGGCTGATTGCAACAGTAAGCACAATGAGAAAATTCCTGGTGTGTGAAGAACTCATTCTTGTCTGAAACCTTTGCCAGGTTCTGGAAGGGAAGGCAAGGGTTACGGATTGTTAAACTTAGTGATGGATATCTTTGGAAGAAACAACATTACTGCAGTGAGTAATTGTTACTTGAAACCCCAGGAATCCCTCACTTAAGTTTAACAAGAGCAGATTCCATAGCAGTATCTTTGGAGGCTGGGTACAGGACCTATTTAGGGGAAAATGTTCTACAAGCCAGCAGTGCTAAAGCTGGCATCTCTTCTGGACTGTATTTCCAGACAGTTGTGATCTGTAAGTATGAATTGTTTTCAGGTAGCTGCTTTACAGATTTCCTGCAGGGGCACACCCCTTGATGCTGCCGCAGAGGCAGAAGTACCTCTTGCAGAGTGTGCCGTGAGGCCTCTAGGTGGCAATTTACAAGCTTTGTCATAACATAACCATATACAGGAGACTATCCAGTGAGAAATGGTTCTTTTGGATGCTAGTTTACCATTCCCCACTTCACCAGAAGTGACAACAAATGAGTGTTATTGGACCTGACATCCTTTCTGTGGTCCAAGTAGTAACAGAGTGCCCTTTTCATATCCAGACTGCAGAGCTTTTGCTCCCCTGAGCTGGATTTTCCTGTGAAGAAAACTGGAAGGGTAAGTGACTGATTCAGATGGAATTCAGATACCATTTTGGGAAGGAATTTCCTGTTAGTCCCTAGGACTACCTTGCCCTTGCGGAAGATTACGTAGTTAGGATCTGTGTAGAGGGCTTACCCTTCTAGCAAATATTACTGCCACCAGGAAAACTGCTTTTCATTTCACATGCTTCAGTGCAGCTGTTGCCATGGGCTTGAAGGGAGCCACCATCAGAAAGGAAATGCACACTGAAATCCCAGGGAAGTAGATGCTGTCTCACTGGAAGGCACATGTGATTAAGGCCCTTGAAAAAATTTGCAAAAATGAATTATCAAGCCACTGACCTGTCTACCTGCTGATGTGTAGGCTGACACTGCTGCCAAGTGTACCATCAGTTCTAAAGGTCTTAGGCCCAGAGACTGAAGGTGGACCAAGTAGTCCAGGATTGTAGACAGACCTACTGTACCTTAATAGGGTTACTCTGTCCTGGAGTGCACCAGAAAGAAAATCTTTTCCATCAAGAAACAAAAGTTCTTCTTGTTGCTGGTTTCCTAGAAACTTTCAGCACCTCTATTACTTTTTTCAGAAAGAAACAGCCGAAAGAAGTCTAGCTCTTCAAGAATCATGCTCTGATAGGCAGAATTCTCAGATCTGTGAATGTTATCCTGTCCTGAGACAGTGTCAGCAGGTTGAACATTAGGGCCAGATTGATAGGAGGCCGGCAGAGAGGGACAGAAGCATGGTGTACCAGGTCTGTCTGGCCTAGTCTGGAGCTATGAGAATCACTGTTGCTGATTCACACTTCAGTTTTATTTATTTGTATTTGATAACTGGGTAGTAGGTACACTGGTCCCAAGGACCATTTTCAGGTTTTATCAGCACTCTCAGCAGAAGTGGGAATGGGGGGAAGCACACAGAAACTTCCCTGACCAGTTCAGGACTATAGCATCCTCTGGGACTGAACCCACTACTGGGAGTCTGCAACAAAATGGTGGGAGCTGGTTGTTTTCCAAGGAAATGAACAGACCAATCTCTGGTGTACTTCACTGTCTGAACACTGATGCCAACACCTGCTGGTTCAGGGTCCGTTTATGATTTCCTGGCTAATCCTACTGAGAGAGTCTGCCAGTACATTATCTTTTCCTGGCAAGGGTACTGTGGATAACTGGACTTCCAGAGAGTGGGCTAGGCTTCAGGTCTTCATGGCTACTGAGCACAACTTTGAAGATCTTGTCCTTTCCTGTTTGTTTATGTCATATACTGTATATTGTGTACTGTAGTTGTGTTGTATGTTCTGATCTGGACATAGAAACATAGAATCTGATGGCAGATAAGGACCGCTTAGCCCACCTAGTCTGCCCATTTCCCTACCTAATGGATAAGCTGCAGATCCTAGTTAACCAACAGCCTACTTCCTCCTACCCCCACTAGAACTGCCTTATGTCTGTCCCATGCATTCTTGAATTCACCCACTGTTTTTGATTCCACAACCTCCTCAGGAAGGATGTTCCATGCATCTACAGCCCTCTCTGTGAAAAAATACTTCCTCATGTTACCTCTGAACCTTCCCCCTCTATCTTCAAATTGTGCCCCCTTGTTCTTGCACATCTCTTTTTCTGAAAGATGCTACCCTCTTGGACTATGTTGATTCCCTTGAGGTACTTGAAAGTTTCTATCATGTTCCCCCTCTCTCTCCTTTCCTCGAGGGTATACATATTAAGTGCCTTTAGTCTCTCTCTTCGTATGTCTTCTGTTGCAGACCCTGCACCATTTTGGTTGCCCTCCTTTGGACAGCTTCCACCCTGTCTAGTTCTTTGTGGAGATGGAGTCTCCAGAACTGCACACAGTACTCCAGATGGGGTCTCACCAACTGTCTGTACCGAGGGATAACAACTTCTTGTTTTCTACTGGTGATGCCTCTCCCTATGCATCCCAGTATCCCCCCAGCCCTCCTTACTACCTTCTCACATTGCTTGCCCACATTTAGGTCATCTGATATAACTACCCCAGGTCTCTTTGCATTTTTTGTTGTTGTCAGTATCTCACCCCTATTGTGTACTCTTCCCTGAGTTTTTGTTTCCCAGGTGCATTACTTTGCACTTCTTTGTGTTGAATCTAAGCTGCCATACATTTGACCATTCCTCCAACCTTGCCAAGTCCCTTCTCATCCTTTCCACCCCACCTTGTGTATCACCCCTGTTGCAGATCTTTGTGTCGTCTGCAGACATACTTTTCCTTCCAGTCCCTCTGCAATGTCACTTATAAAGACATTAAAAAGGACCGGACCCAGTACTGAACCCTGTGGTACCCCACTAGTAACCTCCCTTTCTTCACTGTGGACTCCGTTGACTATAACCCTCTGCATCCTGTTGTCCAGCCAATGTTTTACCCAGGCTACCACCCTGGGACCCACTCCCAGGCTGGCTAAATTTGTTTATTAATCTTTTGTGTGGGACTGTGTCAAATGCCTTGCTAAAGTCTAGGTAGGCCATGTCCACAGCCCCTCCCTGGTCTACTACTTTGGTCACCCAGTTAAAGAAATCGATTAGATTCATCTGACATGACCTTCCTGCTGTGAATCCATGCTGCCTTGGGTCCTGTGCCCCTCTGGCCTCTAGGTACTCAACAATTCTTTCCTTCAGAAGTGATTCTATCATGTTCCCTACCACTGAGGTCAAACTGACAGGTCTGTAGTTTCTTGCCTCTATCTTGCTCCCACTTTTGTGAAGGGGAATCACATCCACCCAGGGCTTCAGATAATTTTTTTGGATGGAAGTCAAATACTTCCATGGGTTGAAATTCGGAAGTAATTTCAGTTTTTCTGGAGTCAAAATACTCCAGCTGTCAATTTTTTGGAAGTCAAAATAATTCCAGTCGCCAAATTATGGCAGTCAAAATGCTTCAAATTCACAAACAACTATTAAATTTTGACTAAACGGTCAGAGGAATTCCTGTTACATTGTCTAAGCACCTGGCAGCATCTTCAGTCATTATCATCATCAGCAGCAGCAGCATTGATGAGCTCTTTTCAATATAGTTGGATATGGGGTTTACTTACTGAAGGGGAGAAACTGCATTTTCAAATCATTTTAACATGAGAATCTGCCAGCAGAAATAGGTCAAACCAACCATCTATCAAGTTTGCTTGAGTGCACAGCTAGCAGCCTAGCACCCTTACATTGCAGTTTGAAACAGCCAACCCCCCCTCGCTCCCTGTCACATGCCCTTTTATTTGTGACAAGTCATGCAAAATCACCCTGATCAAACTACTGGAAGGGGTAATAAGGGAGGTGGACAAGGGCAAACCCATACTCGTACCTGACACTGTGGTACGTGATGAGCTTCTGGGGAAAGTACGCCAGTGTGATATACAGATTACACACACACTGGATTGCTGACTGGCTTGGGAGTAGAATACAGGAGGTTGTGCTTGAAGGGCACTTTTTTATTTGTTTTAAAAATTGATCCCTCTGTGCTAGTTAGTAAAGGACTCCACAGGCTGAATCTAGTTTACAGACTTGCTCAGGGTCACACAGTATGCAAGTGGGGCTGTGGGATTCAAACCCAGGTTTCCAGAATTGCAGCTCAGAGCCTTTAACTGCTGTGCTATAATGCCTCCCTTCTCTGAGTGGGGATCAATACTGGGGCCACTGCTTTTGTTTCTTTTTTGTATTGTAAATCCAAGTGCATTGAAAGTCAATCACAAAATACATTTCAGCAAGAGTAGTAAAAATGCACGTACAGTTCGACTCTGCAGTCTGCACAGTATAAAAATACATTCAATACAGCAGTGATGTAGCAAATCAGCTGTAAAGTAGGCTTGCCTCTGACAACGAATAATAAAAACGGATCTGAGAACAGTCATACAATACATATATATACATAGTAGTATAGACGTACTTCAAAATGTATCCTACCTTATTAGGTATGGCCACAACACGGTCTGTGTTATCTCTTCCCTCCCAACTGAGAGAGGAGAAGGAATTATTAGTTTTAATTCCCCCCAAATCAGGAGAGCACTGAGGAGTCTGACAGCCTGGAGTCCTGCTGGGAGTACACCAAGTTCAGGAGGCTGAGGCTCTCTCTCTCTCTCTCTCTCTCTCTCTCTCTCTCTGGCTGCTTTGGGTTGCTGTTGCTGCCTGGCTCTCTGACTCAGAGACTCCCCACTCCTGACTGACTTTTCTGGTCCTGTTGTGGCTGGCTGGAGGGTCTTGATGCTGAGGCCTGGCACTGATGACAACAGTACTGTCCATCTCCCAGATGGCCGCAGACCTTCCTAACTCCACAGTCTGTCTGCTACTGTGTGATCGGGCCTTGGGGATTACTATCTGGTGATGCCGCAACATCGAGGAGTAGGACCCGACTATGGACTACTGGAGGATACAGCAAATCCTCATACTTCTGGAGGATGACGCCCGGCTGGTGGTGCAGTGGACAATGTCTGACTGAGCAGTCGGACTTGGACCTGCGGAAAGACCCAAACAGTCAACGACGAGCAGCTCTTCAGTGGCCATCGAGCAAAGAGTGTGGCATGCAAATGGTGCTTTCAGCAGGTGAAGACTGTGGCTGCAGTGCTCTGGTATTGGCTGGAAAATACACATGCAGCATTGCAGCCAATCAGAACTGAGTAAATTGGGGTCGGGACAATATTCAATTTAAAAATACACAGCAAAAGTGAATCCTCCCAGAAACCCCCGATCGCTCACTAAAACTCTTCTTCTCTGTTCCCAGGTCAACAATAAGAGAAAAAAAACGGAACCGAACCACAATGATAAAATTGTCCTGGTCTCTTGCGTCGGGGCATCATCTACGCCACTGCAGCTGTGCTATATAGCCTAATATGCTCACTCGTCATCTTGGCTTAATCAACGTCCCCATCCGACTCCAGTCCTCACCATGACTAATGATGGTGCCAAGATGGCCGTGCATGCAGATGCATGCATGATGAGATGGTAGTTTGTGGGCGGGGGGAGGGGGTGCGATCAGTTCAGGAAGTAAAAAAAAAATTAAAAACATTACCATGGAAACTGGTGGACTGGAGACTGTTAAAAATAAAAGACATAATTGACATTCACACCATGAAAAATGGACGTCAGCTTTAAACAAGGGAAATGTTACTGGACGTCAATGGCTCCAGAGGCTACATTTTTGGACGTTTTGAGCTGATTTGTGGATGTAAAATACATCCAAAAATGAGTTATCTGAAGCACTGCATCCACCCTCCTCCAGTCCTCAGGTACCAGACCATCCCCCCCATGATTTGTTAAAAAGGGTAGTCAATGGTGTTACTGGTTCTCCCCTTAGTTCTTTTAGAATTCTGGGGTGAATCCCATCAGGCCCCATTGCTTTGTCCACCTTCAGTTTTAGGGGTTCTTTCAGAACCCTTTCTTCTGTGAAAGGACTGATATCGACCCCCCTATCCAGAGTACTTCTATTGACTGGATTAGGTACCTTCCGCTCCTCTTCCTTTGTGAATACTGAGCAGAAGTATTCATTCAGTATCCCTGCTTTTTCACTATCCCTCTCTGCCCACCCACCCTCCTCTTTATTCAGCCTCAGTATCCCTCCCTTTGTCTTTCTTCGCTCCCTAATGTACCCATAAAAGGTTTTATCCCCCTTCTTAACCGAGTTGGCTATCTTTTCCTCGGTATCGGCCTTTGCTATTCTGACTGTCTTCCCCGCTGCCTTCTGCTTTAACTGGTACAGTTCTCTGTCCTGCTCCTTCTGTTTTTCCTTATACTTCCTGAATGTTATCTTTTTCTCCCTAACCTTCTCCACCACCTCTTTTGAGAGCCATAGTGGTTTTTTCTTTCATTTTGATTTATTTGCTTCCCACAAAGGCTTGTTTCCTCTGTGATGGCAGTTTTGATGTTTCCCCATTGTTGCTCCACCCCTCCTTCTTGCCTGTTTGCAATGAATGGGCAACCTGGACAGACTTGTCAGGGGTTTTTCTCTGACGGGATCTGGGACTAGTGTTGCAGCTGCAAGCCAAGTGTGTCTCTCTTACCCCCTTCCTTATAGTAGCCTTGCCCGTGGGGGTACTCATAGGTTTACCAACATAAAATTCTATCCCTTCCCTACCTCCCTTTCCATAAGGCCTGTAGGAAATGGAACCCTTTTCTTTCTCAGGATTACTCTTGTGGAGGCCTCTCCTTTCTCAGTATTACTCTCGTAGGTGGTTTTGTACTCATCCCTCTTCTTCATGCAAGCCCTTTGATTTGTCACCAAACAGTGAGTTTCCCTCACAGGGGAAATCCACTGCTTTTGTTTGAGTGTCATGTGATAGATTTGTAATTTTAAGCCAGGCAAATCTTCTTAATGAGCACACCATATAGGCCATGACCCTAGATGCAGTGTCATTTGTGTCCACTGCCACATGGAACTGGTATTTTGTGGTATCTAAGGCTGATCTTGCTAGGTCAGTCATTTCCTGTGCCAAGTTTCTGGTAGCTTTATTGATAAGTGCCAATATGGAATTCCATAAGGTCCTCTGGTACTGGGCTGTGTAAGCTAAATAAGCTGCCTGTCTCCAAAGCAGGAGAGGAGATATGTAAACCTTCTTACCCACACTATCCAGTCTCCTGGAATCCTTCTCAGGTGGATGGGAAGAAAGAGGAACTTTTGCCTTATCACAGGTGGCAGTATGGACCACTCCCTCATGACTAGGATGGGAGTAGAGGTACTCAGCACCCTGTATGTCTACCTGATATATTTTTTTCTCAGTGATCCTATCTATACCAGTAGCTGAGGTGAGTGCTGATATGACTTTGAAATTGGCTTTCTTGAGGGATTTGTGAATGGGCCGCATTAATCTCTTTGTGGGTGCTAAGGCCATCATATCCATAAAATATACCTCATCATCATCATCATTCTCAGTCTCAAGGTAGGAGATGTTAAGGGTATTCACCATATGCCTCACAGAGGTATAATGTGAGGTATAGTCTTCTGAAAATCTAGGAGAGGAGCCAAATTCTTGCTCTGGGGAACCATCTGGTTCAATGGATTCACCCTTCTCCTCTACATAGTACATTTCAACCTCCTCCTCCACGGGTATTAGAAATGGAACTGGAGCCTGGGGAGGGGGAGGAAGGCATCACTGTAAAGTTTCCCTTTGCTTGGAGTGCCTGGAGAAATTGCCATGTCTCAGTCATGTCCTCTACTTCGGGCATTTGTTTTGTATCCACTGGTGGCTCATTTCCTTCTTCAGGAGGAAGAAAAGCAGCAACATGTTTTTCTTTTTGTTTTGTTTTTTTCTTAGCAGACACCATCTCCAGTGTCTGTTCAGAGGCTCTTTTAATTTTTGCAGATTCAGGGTTTCCTTTTTTGGACACCCTGAGTTCCGAACCATCTTTAGCAGATTTTCTTTCTTTTGTGTACCTTTTGAGAGAGACTGCTGCTACTGTGAGGGGCTGGACTCTCAGCTAAATCGTGTAGTGATATTCAGGCAGACTGAGAAACCATAAGTACTTTTAATTTTCTAGCCCTTTTGTTTTGTGTTGTAGGGCAAAACTTTTCACATACATCACAACTGGCAAAATTGTGGTCTGGACCCAGGCACTTTAAACACAGCTTGTGGCAGTCTGCATTTGTAAGAGGTGAAAACAAACTGTACCATTTTTTTTAATTTGCAGGGTTTTATTTAACTCCAAAAACTGATTAGCGTTTTGCTCATAAAAGTGCTAAAACATTGTGAAAATGCATAGCACTTGCCTCACTGTGTTTAACAAATATAAGACTGCTAGAAAACCTATATAAATACTTTCTGTACAGTTAGCATTGTCCCAAGAAAAAACTGCTAATCAATTATTTAAAACCCTGATTTGTATTTTATCTCCCACTCAACAGGGGACGAGGCCTCAGCCCCGTATCACCTGCCTGCACCCCTGCCTACCGCCAACCATCCCCAAGATCCCCAACGGTTTGCCTCCATGGTGGGCCAGGAAGGAGCATCCCCTCCCGGAGCATGATCCAAATCCGGGGAGGCAGTGCATGTGGGATAGGAAGGTTTCATAGAGGCCTCAGCCCAGCATTTTCCTGTTTCTGGATTCCCTCCTCCAGCGCATGGCGCACACATATGGGGGGCATGCGCACGCTGTGATCACTGGCTGCTGTGCGCTGCCTTGCCTCTGCTACCCCCCAGCCCCCACCAGAGGGCAGCAAGCAGGTGGGACAACAATCCCGCCCTCCCTGAGAGAGGAGAGCAGTCCTCCAGATGCTCGATCTTCTCCCCCGCTGACCACAGGCGGTCCAGGCTCATTCTCGAACCTGGGTCGCCGGCGTGGCATGAGAAACTGTACAGTTTTTAAAGCCTGTGGGTCCTGTGTTCTTTTTGGATCTGTCAGTCAAGATAAACACCAAAGACCCCAGAAAAAAGCATTTCCAGTTCCCACAAAAACGGAACCGAAAAAGCAATAAGCCCAAAGAAACTTAAAAGTTTTTTTTTAATTAGTAAATGTGGTTCAGTTCCTTGCAGAAAAAAAACATGATAAAATATTACCTCAAAAGAGGTTCAAACAATGAAAATCAGAAAATATTGTCTCAGTTCCAAAAAGACGTGGAACCAAAACTAATACAATGTAAAGCCACTAAGCGGTTATAAAAAAACAAACATTTATAAAACTTTAAATGTTAAATTTCATTGTCTAATAAAATATATAATTTCTTGTGGTGTAAAAGTGACAAAATTGATTAATTTTACAAGTTAAAATTCATTAATCAAAATTAGCATTATATCACCTCTCAACTGAAATGGTTGCAGGGGAAAAAGCATCCTCTGAAAATTATCCTTAAGCCAAACAACAAAATGGAGATGGATACAAAACTTAAAATATAGCAACAGCGGCAGTCATTAGTAATCCAGATAAAATGGCCTCAAAATGAGTGCTGATTAAAGCATGCATCTCCAAGGAGGTAATTTTGTTCATCTGGAGTAATGGTGAGTACAGTACCATGGCTATCTGGACCATTCTGGTGCTACCAGAATCATGGTTACTGTACCACGTTCACTTTCAGAAGCATTTTCTGTATTAAGGGAAAAGGTGGCAAAAGGATAAAGAAACCTGTTTTCCCAGTGCGAAGTGAGAGCATTTTCTGGGATTGTTCCCAGTCTTAGGGTTCTACAGCATAAGAGTGGTAGCATGTTGTTCTCCCATGAGACAAAAAGTTCGACCTATGGAACACTCATGTGTAACATGACCCATCCTGCAAAGTGAGTCTGCCAGGACATTGTCCTTCCCTGCAGCATGGATCACAGAGATATGTACTCTGAGGGCTCGATTCTCAAAGGGCCCTTAGATTGACGCAAGGTGTGGCAAAAGGCAGCTTGCGTCAAAGCCCCGTACACCAGGGACCCTGCTCCTGATTCTCTATTCAAAGTCCCTTGGCTTGTAGCAGCCATGGCCATGCACCAAACAGATGGCACATCCAGAGGGTTTGCCACAAGCTTTTAACTTTCAGACAGATCGGGCTGGGGGTGTCCACTAGATCACCAGGGAATACTTTGTTTAACTTTTAATTTTGGGGCAGATCAGGACAGGGAGGTCTGCTAGATCACCAGAGAATGCTTTTTTTAACATTTTTATTTTTGGGCAGATTGGGGCTGGGGGTACATGGTGAAGGGGGCTCCAACAGTTGGCCAAGTAGTCAAACCCTCCCAGAGGGTGATATTCTAAGTACCTTTAGATCAGCCCTGGCTGATCTAAGGGTACTCAGAATTTTGCCGTCTGAGGTTTTGAGAATCCTGACTTAGGGGATATGGCAGCTTGCGTGTGCCACATGCCCACTAGTGCCATGCCACAGCCCATTTTGAGGTGCATGGATGGTGCAAGCACCCTTTGGTGCATGCAGCCAGTTGACACACACTGCCTTTGTGAATTGCTCCCGGTGCATCTTTTGAAGCAAGAGGCACTTTACGCCATTCTTTGTGGCACAAGCCACTTGCGCCAAGCTGGGAGCTTTGAGAATCAGACACTGGCAGTACAAGCTAGAACCCAGATTTTTTCATGCCTCGTTGCATAGTTTTGAGGACCTTACCCCACCTTGCTTTTTGAAGTAATCCATTTTTGTGGCATTGTCTGTCCTTATCTGTAGAACTGGGTCCCTGACTAATACTGAGAAGATCTATAGGCCCTGTACACACTAGGGAAAGATTTTAAAACATTTTTAAAAATGTATTATAATCCTGTTCCTTAGCATGGTTGTCAGAGTGTCCATACTGTGCTCCAATACCATGCTTGCCCAAGCAAGTTCTCAGACAGGATTGCAGCACCAGCACAAAGCACTGTAGGTACTGCAATGCATGATGGGATACCCGTGATCGGGCACAGAAATGGATCTCTGCAAAAAGTATATTTTCAGTATGGGAGCTCATTGGTAGCACAGAAATATCTAATAAGAATTTTTTTAAACTCTGCAGGCTAAAAAAATACTTTTCTTTTACAACAGGTTGCTTTAACCCATGTTACAACACTGATTGCATCCACACTGCTGTCAACAGGAGCTAAGGCAACTGTGTTTGTCTGAAAGCATGCTAAAGCCTTGTTCTGAGCAGGGTTTTAGCACAGTTTTAAAACACAGCTGTAGCATGGTTTTAACTGTTCTATACTGTGGACACTAACCATGGTAGGAGGGCTTAAAATGGTTTAAGGCAGTTAAACCATTTCAAAGTTCCATAGTATATACAGGGCCTTAGAGAGAGAGAAAAACTGCTCTGAACTCCAGCAGTTTGATATGTTTTTGTCTTTCTGCTAAACATGCTTTCTTGCCTGTTTGGTGTGAAATATGACCTTCCGATCCTAGGAGGGAGGCACGTGTGGTCAGGGTTAAGTTGCACAGTGCTGGTAAAAAAGGAACCCCTTTCTTAGGTGCTGCACCTGCTGCCACCACAGGAGTGACCTTAGGAGCCCTTTTTGTACTGCTGTCAGGGCAGTCTGGGAATCCTAGAGTTGAGACCAGTATTCTTTCACGCACCAGCAAACTCCTTTCATGTGCTACCTTGCCCACAGCACAACAGAGGGTGTGACTGATATGCGACCTAACAGTCTGAGAAAATCCTGTGCACTCCACCTTCTCTCCAGGTATATTAATAGCCCCGTTTACACCACTGTCTTTGTAGCGCATCAACTCGTGTGCTCCAGTTGATGCGCTGCAGAGACGGTGGTATGGATACTCACCACACTGCCATAAGTGTGCTCCAGCTCCGGGTTTTAATCCATTGGAAAAGAGGACATGTATTCGATTGAGCGCAACACCCCGCAGTGTGAGCGACCAATGCGCTCGATCCACTGCGATCCCCTAGTTCTCTGCCATGAGTCACTGCAAATATAAAACCCCCAGACACTCCTCTTGGTGTGATCAGCAGCACATCAAGCTCAGGAGTGTAAACTGAAAATTGTGAAGCAAGTCACAGAGCAGCGGGAAGGCATCGGATCAGTAAGTGAAGCGCTGCTGCTGTGTAAACAGGGCAAATGTCTGGACCCTTTCCTGTGGGAGAAGGGCCATTTCTTCTATAAAGTTTTGTGTGGGTTTCAGATTTAACTTTTCTAACTTCAGAATAAACTTGTTTTCCATCATGAGGATTATCTGCTTCATTAGTATCAGGGCATCTTCCCTGGTTCTTCCACACGTTTGCTAGTTGTCTATGTATGGATAGACTGTCACTTCATTGCTTCCAATTGTTGCTGCTACAATAGCTAAATGTCAGAATTGCAGCTCAATGTCCAGGAAAACAACTTAATCCAATGTTAGGAAACTATAACAATGCATTTATTTCTTCAAAATGCGTAAGACACACTGCTTGCTCAGGTACATTACAAACAGGTAACAGCCCCCATGTGCAGATAATGTCAATGTTTCACGTCACTCTGACGCTTTTTCAAGACCTTGACAGAGTGGCGTGAAATGCTGATGTTATCTGCACATGGAGGTGCGTATACTGTTGTAATACCTGGCTGCATCATTTTTCATGCATTTCTAAGAAAGAAATGCATTTTTATAGTTTCTTAACATTGGCTGGAGTCAGTTTCCTGGACATCGAGCCAAAATTGCTCCTTGCCTCTCCTGTCAGTGTGTTTGTTTGGCTCCGTCCCTTGAGTCCTGAGCTGCCCCTTTCTATGTGGGTCACAAATGTCAGAATGAAAGGCATTGCCTTGTATTGGTGCTGATCCGTACCCCCTGTGAAATGTAAATATTTCCTGTGGCCTGCTCTAACTGCAGTGTAGAAATAAGCATCCTTCAGATCCAGTGAGCAAAGACAGTCTCCTTGCTGTAAAGACAGTATTACTATTTGCAAGGTGACTATTTGAACTTTTCCTTTTTTTGTGTGTCAGTTCAGACACCTTAGGTCGCATATTGGTTGCCATGGTCCTAATTTTTTTTTCGTTATAAGAGAACACCTTAAGAAAAAATCTTTTCCCATTTCTTTTGCTTGTACCTTTTCCATAGCATTCAGACCTTGCGGCTTTTGAATTTCCACTTTTAACTGCTGCATCTCTGATGATGAATTTGGCGTGAAAATTGTGATTTTCTTTTGTTTTGGACTTGTAACAAAAGATAGACCAAGGCTTTCTATTACAGTCTCCAGAACGTATTTATTGTAAAAGAGTGCAGTGCTGGAAATGCTGAGAAATATATAACCCTACAAGGGGCTGAGATTTGGTGACCTGTGACTCGTTGTGGGGTTAGTTTTTGCTTGTAGTAGATGACCTGGGACTGATGCTTGCATCTTGTCTCCTCTACCTCTACCTCTGTTTGTACGTCTGGCTGCACTATATGCTTGATGGTAGGAGTAGGCAGATACCTTATTTTGAATTTTAACCCAAATATTCATATTCAGGGCCCAAAATATCCAGAAATGTGGTATTATTTATTTGTGTGCCTGTGGAAAAAAAGAAAGTAAACAAAAAAGCTCCCCATCCTTCTTTCCAGCCCAGTTCTTTAAAATACAACTCCCATTCCCCTGCCCTCTGCTACAATCCCAATCCCACCCTCATCCCCCCAGCACCCACAGTTTCATGTTTTAAACAAACAAACAACAATTCCTTTGATGGGCGATCAGCACAACCCGTCCACCTCAACGGCAAGACGTTGTCTCGTCTTTGGCACTTTTCTCTTATACAAATCGGTATCACTCCCCCTCCGGCAGCAGCACCCAACTCCCACCCTCCTGCCCCCAGCACCCAAATTTTATTTTAGCTGAATGCCCCCAGGCAATGAAGGTGCTGACACAACCCACCCTTCTCCATAGCCAGCCACCTTCTAGTGAATGAAAGTGTTGCCGAGCTTGCTTGCATAGTAAAACAGCTGATCACATGATTTTTAATGCGGCTTTTTTAAGGGACTTCTGGATGAGGACAAATAGTCTGCTTGTAGGGGCTAGTCCCATCGTGTTCATCATGTCCATGAACTCAGCTTCCTCCTCATCCTCCTCTGTTTTATGAGAGGGGATGTTGAGGATGTTCACTATTTGTCTGACGAATGAGGAATAAGAGGTGTAATCCTCAGTGGCACTAGGAGGGGAACCAAACTCCTTGGTTTAATTGGTTTTTGAAGACAAAAGGAGGCATAAGCCCATCGAGACTGTCTCCCACACTGTGTGGCAAATATTGTGCCCCACATGAACTAATTAGTATATTAAATACATTGCAAATAATTGACCAACAGTCTTCAACCAATTAGTTTTTTAGGATCTCATTCCATTCAATTGAGTTAAATATTTTCTGAATCTCTTGGTAGTTGGCCTTGTTATAATATGTTTCATGATTTCCAGTCCTACTCTCCGTAGCATAAATAAAAGTAATCATGTAGTGGTCACTACCACCTAGAGCTGTGTGAAATTTAAATTCTGCCGGTGAAGTCTTGTGAAATGTGAAATTCACTTCTGTGAAATTCTATGAAAAACAGAGGGAAATTTTGTGAAATTCCACCTTAAACTGTGGAATTTTGGCATGTATTGTGGAATAATGTGGTGAACTGCAGAAAATATTTCCACAGAACTGATTGCCTTTTCTTTCATTTAGTAAGTTAAAAAACTGGTGTAACTGGGACTCTGAGACCAAAACAGGGAAGTGGAGATGTTGGTGTAACTGGGAGGAGAAACTGAACAACTGGGAGGTGACACCATTACTGCAACTGATACTGGTGGAACTGGGAGTAGAAACTGGTGTAACTTGGATGAGACACAGATATAATAACCTATGGTGAAATATGCGTACTGCTGAATACCGTGGGATGCACTAAAGAGAAACAGTTCAGCTGGCAGGAGACACTGCCAGGGTACAAAATTCCCATACTTTAGGAGCCCCAAGGCAAGCACTTTTGTCTAAAGACATCTACATCCCCTCAGTGCCTGCCTACTGGGGCAACTGAGGCATTAGTGCTACTGTATCTTCATTTTTTATGTTTGCTTGCACGCATGTGCAAGAAACATAGTGCCATCATCTGAGTTTTTGTAAGTGTGGCACCCTGTCTTCCAATTCAGTCAGTGTGTTTGCAGGCGCAGCCACAGTTCACCAATGAATGCTGCAGCTGTCTATGACAGCAGTTGAAAATGCAGTGCCGTACAGTTGAGAGGGAGAGCTCTGCTTCAGTGAGCAGCGATAAGATAGTGTTGATTAGCATATTGCTGGCAATCCTGCTTGTATACGTCTCTGCTTTCTCTTCCTGGAACATAAATTCAGTTTGAAGTGAACTTTTCCTAAGACTATCTTTCCGGGATGAGGCAACGGAGGAGCCCAATACCCCGTTGGCTCCATTAAACCCCCCCAAAAGAAACAGACTTCCAGTTGCCATGCTGGAAGCCCACCCCAGCGTGGCACACATCTGTAAGGCTGATGGGGGTGCCCAATCCCCCATCGGCTCCACTGTCCCCCCCCAAAAAAATCTTCCAGTTGCCATGCTGGGAGCCCACCCCAGCATGGCACAAGTCTCGCGTCATCGTCCTCGACTCCACTGCTCCCCCCCAAAAAAAATATTCCAGCTGCCACACTGGGAGCCCACCCCAGCATGGCACAAGTCCTGTGTCGTCCTCCTGAAAAGAAAACAAACAACTGAAAAGAAAAAAACAGTCCCTCGTTGATTGTCTTGCCCCCCCCAACCCGCGTCCACCCTCTGCGCATCCACCTCCCCACACCCCCACCTCACCCCATACTTACCTCCGGAGGCTGTCAAGATGATCTTCGGTGGACCGGGAACACATCTGCACTCTTCAAAGCTGACCGCAAACTGAAGAAATGGCGGTAAGCTGTATAATGGAATAAATAGGGTTTTTTCAACTTTGATGCATATCTCAGGCATTTTTTGGAATTTTAGCACCACATTTTCAACATGGGGTTTTTGGGACCCCTCTTCATGAGTTCTGGCACTGTCATGGCGTTAATCGGCCCTGAAAGGTGATTTCGTGGTCACTGCACAGAACCACCTTTTGGGACCGATTAACGAAACAACAGTGTCACAGTTCATGAGGTAGGCCCCCAGAAGCCCTATGTTGAAAATTTGGTGAAAAATTTCCCAAAAATGACTGATTTACAAGCGTGCATTGCGCAGTTCCTACACACGCTCGTAAGTTCGTGAATTTTTAATATTTTCACTCCAGATTTTAAACATTGCCATTTTACCACACCTCCTTATGAGCAGTACAGCTGCCATTTTTCACATCTCACCCACAATGGTGCAGTCAGTGTGTGAAATCAATGTTCAGGACAGATTAAAAAAATCACAGTGACACTGTTCGTGAGCAGAGGTCTTAAAATGGCTATTTTAAACATTTGGTGACAAAAGTCCATAAAATGACTGTGTCATGACATTGCACAGTTTCCATGCACCCTCGTAAGTTCATGAATTTGTAATATTTTCAGTCCAGATTTTCACCACTGGCATTTTTCCACACTTCCTTATGAACAGTACAGCAGTCATTTTTCACACCATGGCCAAAATGTATTTTCGCACTTCCAGCGCAGAAATATGTGGTCGCTGTGGGAAATCACTGTTCGGGACAGATTAAGAAAATCACCGTGACACTGTTCATGAGCGGAGGTCCCAAAATGCCTGTGTTGACAATCTGCTGTAAAATATCCCCAAACTAATTACATTACGGGTGTGCATTGCACAGTTTCTATGCACGCTCGTGACTTCACCAGTTTTTTTAATATTTTCACTGCAGATTTTCAACATAGCCAATTTTTACACCTCCCCATGAACAGTACTGCTGTCATTTTTGACATCCTGTTCGAAATGTGTTTTCGCACCTGTGGTGCCAAATGCCGTAGTCACTGTGCAAAATCAGCTTTCAGCTAACAAACTCATATTGCCTCTGTTCATAAGGTGGGGGTCACAAAAAACCCATGTTGAAAATTTGGAGTGAAAATACCAACGAATGCCTAAGGCGTTAGGGTTTCCGACCATAACGCCCCACCCTGTAGAGGATGACAGGCATCAAGGGTGTGACTTGGGATTGTTGCCTGTAATGCTCATACTATTCCACCTCCACCCACACCCTGCAGCCAGCGAGAGGCATCGAGGTGTGCCTTGGACTCTTCAGCCCCAAAGTTCACCCCATTCTCCTATACAGCACCCATCTCACCGTATTTCCTGATGGAATGTGGTGAACATAAGGGCAAAGACCACAAGGCACACCGTGACACTTGTAGATATCTGCAGGATAGGGTGTGGTGAAATGGCGTGTCTGTTATGCCTGACGACCCAAAGGCACACCCCAATGCCTGTCAGTATCTGCAGAATGGTGGTGGGGCTGGCTTCAGTTCAATACTTCACTGTCATTCCTATTATGCAGCTCTGTAACACCAACACTACCAATGCCAATGCCAGCAAGCAAACATTCGGCATTGACAAATGCTTGTTTCTCCTGTACTCCTACTGTTTTTTTTTTTTTTATCTCCCCAGCTCACCTCCTCCCCAAGTGCCTTTGCCATCTGCGATGGAGCAGCGTTAGCATTGCATAACTAAGTTCATCAGAGTGATTACCCTTAGGTGTAGTGGAGAAATCAGGACCAGGAAGGTGCAGTGCAGTGGAGAGCTTGTCATGTGACCACAAAGTCTGCACACCGAGAGTCGTGCTGACTCAGTCTTGCAACTGGTTTCATATGACAGGTGCTTTCATTAGGCATCAGATCACAGTCTGGAGTGGAGGCATTAATTGGCTACTGCTGGCAACTGATCCTTCCCCCAATAAGTGTTGCTGGTGAATGCTATTCAGCCCATCAGAATATGTTGTGGTGGGAAGTTGAATTGGTTGTCAGAGCAGCAGGCAGCATACAGAAAAACATCTCTTTAAGGGCTTTAAATCAGTACTCGCAAACCATCCTTTTAAGGGCTACTGATATGGAGTTTTAGGGACCCTCACCAGTGCAGCATTATATATAGTTAAAAGCTCTTTTAAGGACTTGGAGATAAATAATTATAAGGACCTACTGTATCAGGGCAAGCAAGCATCAAATTCATTTTAAAAAGCCCTTTGCAGGGCTTGGGAACTAATGAGAGTCCTTTTAAGGACTAGAGTCATGCAGGCAGGAGAAAACCATAAAAGAAAATGTCTCAGGGATTAGGGAATGTAGGCTGCTATTACATCCATTTTCAGGGCTCAAGGGCTAGTGAGTCCTTTAAAGAACTGAGTG
This sequence comes from Neoceratodus forsteri, assembly GCA_016271365.2. Classification (NCBI taxonomy): domain Eukaryota; kingdom Metazoa; phylum Chordata; order Ceratodontiformes; family Ceratodontidae; genus Neoceratodus; species Neoceratodus forsteri. The sequence continues at coordinate 1,099,229,029 of CM057456.1, read as the reverse complement.
AATGCAGGCAGGAAGGAGAAAAATCAATACGAAAAAAAAAAATGTTCCTGGGCTTGGGAGTTAAGGTCCCACAGTATTAAGAAATGCAGGCTGGCATTAAAGTCCTCACCAGGGCCTAGTGGCTATCAAGCCCTTTTAAGGTCTAAGGACACACAGACTGGCCAGATTTGCCACTTTGTCCTTTGGCCCCTCTCTCCGTACACCACTGCTGTCTCTACCAGTCCCTTCTTTGGCTTCCCCTCTCCTATTTACTGGACCAAACCACTGGGGACACCATCCACTGCCCCCATACTCCCCTCTATCTTGTCTAGTCTGCTCCAAGACTCATAACCACAATCTCTGCCACTCGTCCTACCAAACAGTTTTTCAGGTAGAAACACATGCTCATGGCAACCTGCCCATGCCAAGAGAGCAAATGATCTTCGAAGGTTAAAAGTGAGCAGGTCTCATTTTCTTCTTGGGTTTGTCTCACATGCCAATAGTTAGACAGACCCTGGAGAAAATGGTTTACTGAGAATAACAACAATGAGGTCCAATTTGGAAATAAAAAGGCTGCTAACAGGGGCTGTGAGATGTCTATGACTCAAACTCTCTCTTTGCCAAAGCGCTGATGAAACAAGACTGCAGCACGACATAAAAGAAGCAGTCAGAGAGATAGGTTAAAAGTCTCTTCAATGAAAACATGATCAAATGAAGCTATACATCAGAATTTCTCTGACTCCTGCTGCAGGGGAACTGGCAAAAAATGGAAAAAAAAACTTATCCAAAACCCCGGAAAAAATAGAAATTACATACCTACTGTAATTTTTGATCTTCTTGGACGAAGTCTCCACCACTCATTCACACTGATAGAACTACGCTGGAGGCACTAGGACCCAGCAGGAGCCAAAATGTTTCAGAAGGGCCGGTGCCGAGGTAGGGCCACGAGGAGGTGGCACTGCAGGCCAGGCTTGTGCCGTATAGACAACCTCGGCGTTGACCCTCCAACCACTTCAGTACCTTTTTTTTTTTTCCCTGAGGAGGTGCAGCATAACTAACCTAGTGAAAATTAACCTAATGTCAGACATAAGATAGTCTGAATGACCCGTGTAAGAAGGGTCAACAGAACAGAGTATTCATGGCCCAGCCATTGAAGGAGTGAAGACCACAAACAGATAAGTGAGCTTGGGGGATGGCGGGTGGGTGTGTGAATGAGCGGTGGAGACTTCGTCCAAGAAGATCAAGAATTACGGTAGGTACATAATTTCCATATCTTCCTGGACAAAAAGTCTCCACCACTCATTCATACTGATGGGAGAATACCGAGCTAAAATAATCCCCCCGAGACAAGTGGCAGGAGAGAGAGAGATGAGCTCACCTAGGACAGATGTCCATTGAGGATTGTCCTGCCAAAGGACTGATGTTGTCTGGCATGGACATCCAAGGCGTAGTGCTTTACGAAAGTGTGCACTGAGCTTCAAGTGGCTGCATTGCAGATGTCCACAATGGACACAGTGGATTTTAGCCAGAGATGCCACGACTGCTCTGGTAGAATGAGCGTACACTCTGCCTTCTAACTTAACCTGTGCCATGGAGTAGCAGTGGTGAAGGCTGGCCACTAGCCACACTGAAATACACCTGATAGCAACAGGCTGTCCCAGCAAGGCCAAGCTGAAGGAGATAAACAGTTGTTTAGACATGCGGATTTCCTTAGTCCTGTCTAAGTAGAACTGCAAGGCTCTTGTCACATCCAGGGAATGTAGGGTATGCTCTCCCTCATTCTGGACATTCGCGAAGTAGGTAGGAAGGACCAAAGGCTGATTCAGATGGAATTCTGAGACAACCTTAGGAAGAAACTTGGGGTGAGTCCTAAGAACTACCTTGTCTTTGTGAAATACAGTATATGGCAGGGTCTGTGACCAAAGCATGTATTTCCAATACTCTGAGGGCGGAAGTGATGGCCATCAGGAAGGCTGCCTTCCAAGTCAGAAATTTCAAGTCACAAGTAGCTAGAGACTCGAAGGGTTTACAGGTGAGCATGTCTAGCACAAGGTTAATGTCCCAGGTTGCTACTGGTCATCTGACTGGCGGTCAGGTAGGCAGAATGCCCTCGAGAAACCTCTTAACTACAGGTAGCTAAGCAAAAGACATGGAGAGTATAGGCTCATGGTATGCAGAGATTGAGCAAAGATGAACCTTAACGGTGTAGTATTGTAGATCTGTGTTTGAGAGGTCTAGAAGATACTCTAAGACTTTGCTTGGTGGGCAAGAAAAGGGGTTCCAGGAGGATTTCACACACCAAATAGAGAAACACTTCCGCTTAGCCATGTAAGTCTTCAAGCAGCTGGCTTACGTGCAGCTAATAGAATATCTGAGACTCTACATGAAACGTTGAACCTGTTCATCTCTATCTCCTCAGGAGCCAGGCATGGAGGTGAAGGGACCTCAGGCTGGAATGGACTACAGGGCTCTGGGTCAGTAGGTTTGTCTGAAGTGGAAGCGGTTTTGAGGAGATTTTCGATAGTCTGTTGATTAAAGGAAATCAGATATGATGAAGCCAGAATGGGGTGATGAGAATCAGTCTGCCCCCCATGCCTCCAATTTGAGCAGTACCCTCTGAATTAAGGGGACAGAAGGAAAAGTGTATAGAAAGCATTTTGTCCTCCACAGTCTGAATGCATCCTGGCAAAAAATGCCAGGTCCTGGATTTCTGGAGCAGAAGAGAGGCAGTTTGCGTTGAATGGGGACACGAAAAGGTCCAGGTCCGGAGTTTCCCATTCTTTGAAGAGTGACTGCATGACGGTTGCATCGAGAGACCACTCATGAAGATCTGTCTCCGTTCTGCTGAAACGATCTGCCAGATCATTCTGAACTCCAGGCAGGTAGACTGCCTGGATCAGGGCTTTGTGCTCTAGTCACCATTCCCACACTCTCATTGGCTCCCTACGTAAGGGGTAAGAGTGTGCCCTGCCCTGTTTGTTGATGTAGTACATCGCCACCTCGTTGTCCGTTTGAAAGAGAATGGTCTTGTGACAGAGTATGTCCTTCAAGGTCTGGACCATGTAACGGATGGTTCTTATTTCCAGAACATTTATGTGAAGCTGAGACTCATCCTGACTCCATCGACCCTGGGTGTGGAGATCCTGGCAGTGAGCTCCCCATCCCAGCAGGGATGCATCCATGGTGATGGAGATCTGAGGATCCAGAGGGGTGAAGGGATAACCCTCCTGAAGTTTGTCCTCCTGAGACCACCAGGTGAGTGACTGTTTCAGCAGTTCTGTCACCTTGATGTGAAAGAACTGAGGATGTGTGGTTGGTGACCACTGAGTGCTGAGCATCCACTGAGAAGTTCTCATGTGAAGACAAGCCAGAGGCACAGTGAACACTAAAGTTGCCATGAGACCCAGCATCCACTGCATTGAGAGAGCTTAGACTGAGCTGTTTTCTCTGATGAAGTGGGCCATCTGGAGGATATCGCTCCTTCTGTCCTCTGGAAGGAAAACTTTCGTGCAGGAGGTGTCCAGAAGGGCTCCTATGAAGAGGAGCTTCTGGGAGGGCTAAAGCTATGACTTTTTCAAGTATAGCAGAACTCCCATGGATGTGAGGAAGTTTGAGGCCTTAGCCACGGTCTCTAGAGACTCTTGTCTGGAGGGGCTCGCAAGAAGCCTATCATCCAGATATGGGAACACTTGAATTCCTATTTTCCTTAGATGCACCATGAGAACTGCACAGCGCTTTGCAAAAACTTGAGGCACCAAGGACAGCCCAAAGGGCAGGACTCTGAATTTGCAGTGCTGACCCAACGCCACGAATCTGAGGTATTTGTGGTGGTTTGGGTGTATGAGAATGTGTTGTTTTTTTTGTCAATATATATTTATTATCCTTTGAATAAACATAAATCCAAAAGTAGAACAGATTAAAATAGAACATACATTAATAAGTACATTGAAATAGGTTGTAAAAAAACTTATAGGTTACTAAATAAATCAATCGTGTTGATGAATCAGAGGTAAAAGAGTACTGAGTGATATCAGCTTGAACTTTTCCTTGTAAAGAAACTTGTTTAACTTCCTGAGGTTGAGAATAGGGTGCATACCGACTGTCTTCTTTGGAACGAGAAAGTAATGGGAGTAGAAACCTGTGTTCCATTGATCCAACAAAAATGAAAATTACTTACCTACCGTAATTCTTGATCTTCTCTTGTATCTTCACCATTCATTACTGATTGGGTTAGTGCGGAGGCGTGCACCCCACGGGAGTTTTTTTTTTGGTCGTCCAGCGGCACCTCCCTCGAGTGACGCATCGCGCATGTGCGCGAGGTGGCCGTTAGGTGCCGCAGACTCCTCCTCTATCTCAGTTCTGGTAGCCGGAGAGGCGAAAATAAAGGGTAAGAAAAAAGGAAAGCGAGGCAAGAGAGCCGAGGGACAGGGAAAGGATATAAACTGAAAAAGGAATAAGCCGGTAGAGAATAGACAGAGGAGAGAGAATTCCTACCCTAAGGGACCGCAGGGCCTCCTTTCCGGGGTGGCTCTAGGGGAGGAACAGAGAGAAGGAAAGAGAAAGTAGAAGAAGAAGAAGAAGAAGAAGAAAAAGAGGCATGTTGAGAGGGAGAACAGTGCCCATCGAGCATTGGTTGAGAGGCTTATAGGCTCGAGACTAACAAGGGAGCAAGAATCCCAGTTGCTAGGACTGAGGGGAGGTTCAACCAAATCACCTGAACAGATTCGAATGAGGGCAACATCTCTGAACTCTCAACATGCCAAGTCCCTACATCCTAGCTGAGGGCTCCTAGACTGCCCGGGCAGAACCTGTTCTGGGAAGAGCGCCCACCCAGGAAGGGGACTAAGTCCCTTAGCACCTTGCTAAGTGCTAACACAGCAGTGTATGGGAAAGACTATGCCTTCACGAAGGCAGTTTTGTATGAAAGATAGAGTGGAACTCAATCAGACTCCCTAAGGCAAGGCAAGCAGACACTCAGAGCTGACAAGTTCAATCAGCAGCTAGAAGAGCTCAAAAATAATACCTGCCAGGGGGATTCTAAATTTGCCGAGGCTGAGTCACAGCATGGCCTCTTAAGCTGGGAAACTGCATAACCTGAAGAAGGTATTTAGGAATCGCACCCTAAGGGCAGTCAGAAAGAGTTCCCTCAGAATCAGAGAAAAGTACAACCGTGCTCGTTCCTCTTTACCTTGAGGAAAAAAGGAACCATTCAAAAAGAATGGGAACAGAAAAAATTTATCTATTTTTTTTTCATAAAGGCCAAAGGAAGGAAGAGGAACGAGACGGGAGGGGGAGACGCCACAGAAGGAGGCCACTGAGGGGAAGGTGGGTGGGTATCTGTAATGAATGGTGAAGATACAAGAGAAGATCAAGAATTACGGTAGGTACGTAATTTTCATATCTTCCCTTGTCAATCTTCACCATTCATTACTGCTTGGGGTGAGTACCAAGCCCCCCCCCCCCTTAGAAAAGGGGGGGTAGAACCCTGAGGGAACAAGACCCCCAGCCTCCTGCTGGTGAGAAACAGAAGGGGAAGACCCTGGGCTAATCGAGAGAGAAGTCTATGGGGAAGAAGAGCTAGGAGGTGCCCCCGAGGATGGGGAGACGGAGGAAGCCCCTGCAGTAATCTCCTAGCTCTGGAGGAAAAGAGACGGGTCCCCCAGAAAGCGAAGCGAATCATCCTACGCCGGGCCAGGGGTGACATCCTTGACAGACGAAGCCATGCCGTCCGCCTAATGCAGATCGCTGTCCCCGCAAGCCTGGAAGCCACCTCATTGGTGTCATAAGATGCCCTTGCTTGGTGTCTTGCCAGCTCCAGGCCTATAGCAGAGAGGGCAATAGCTTGTCTGGTTTGCTCCGTATCAGGCATTGATGCTAAGATCTGAGAGAGCATCGACCACAAATGCCTACTGTAAGCAGCGTGATGAGCCTGATGAGATGCAATGCAAGCCATCGCACGAGAGGAAGAGAACACTCTTCGCCCCCACCGGTCGAATTGTAGGGAATCTGAATCCGGGTGGACAGTCGTGCACCAGGCGGCGGCACCCGGAGGGAGTCTCCAGGTATACCAAACCCGAGGGCGGGTGGAGAGAGTACCCAGGGATTCTGAAGGGGCACAACACCTTCGACGACAGTCTGCCGGGGCTGGAGAAGGGGCGGCTGGCGACTGCCAGGAACGGATAGACGCCTCCTGGAAGGGGATAGGCCAGGAAGGTACCACCAGGTGCTGGGCACTGAATTCTCCAAGGAATTCAAGCGTCTCCCGTTCGGTATTGTCTCGCCTAACGGAGATTCGAAGATCCCTCACCATCCTCGAAAGGAATCGCTGATATTCAGTGAAATCAGCATCGGAGGAGATATGAGCAGAGGGTTCCTCTCCCTCAGAGGAGGGAGATGAGGATGATGGAGAGCTTGAGTGTCCAGAAGATTCTTGCGGCGGTGGGGATAGGCGAAAGACCCGCTCATTCATACACCTGACATATGAGGGGAAGGCCGCCGCAGAACCTCTGAACTGCTCCCAGGATAACGGGCCCGTAGGACTGACATGGCCTGGAAGAGCGGGGGGTGGCTGCAGAGGAATGGGAGATGGGCACCTATGAAGAGGCAACTGTCCTCTGCTAGGGCTCTGAAATCTGGAGAACGGAGCCCGAGCTGGCGGGATTCCGGACAACAGACCAGGTCGCAAAACGGAACGCTGGGGAAGCGAAACCTGGAAGGCCCAGAAGGGGATCCTCCCCTGTGACGAACCTGGGACTGCATGGATCCAGAAGGGTAGCCCGCAGCAACGCCACCGGAGGGGACCCCGAGGTCCAAGAGGGAAAGGTGGGGCCCAGCGCTATAGCTCCTAGCCACCCCCTGAGGGGTGGCCAGCAGAGACCGCGATGACTGCACCCCGCCCCACGACCCTTCGGACTCCAAGAGCTCCTCTCGACCCCAGCGTTCTCCCACCCCGAGTGGCTGCAACAGCACCAGGGAGGGTAGCTGTCATGAGCCCCCCAGGAGGAGAGCCCTCCTCCACCCCTACTCCATCGCCCCCCAGGGACCCAGGACCACCCCTAGCCCAAGGGCCCTCAGGGGAGGACAGCAGCGGGGACAGTGGAAGAGGCCCGCTGGGCCGCCTAGCACCATGTGCCACTGGGGAACCCGACTCCGAAGAGTCAGGTTGCCAGGACGGGTCCACATCTGAGTCATCGACCTCCGAAGAGGAAGAGGCCAGCTGGACCACAATACTAGCAACCTCAGGGGTCCCTGGAGAAATGACGCTGCGAACGGCGCCGGTGCCAGAGGCGACGCCGGACGACCTTGGCCCACCCGCACCGCTAGGCCCACCCGCTCCCCATCGAGCACCGGGCAGCTCCCACGGCGCCGCCTTGGCGCCGAATCCAACCCGCACCGCCAGAGGAGCGAACCGGCCTGCGGCACCGCTGGTGGCGCCGGCCAGAGCGCACCGCTTAACGCCGCTCTCGATCACCGATGTTGCAAGTGGTGCCGAGATCCAAACGGTGCCGGAGGGTGGCGCGCCGAGGGTCCACCGTGCCGGGCCCAGCAGGCGTGGGCCTCGACATTGGGGGAGCCTGCACCTCCGAGGAGGTGACTGCCGAGGCGGTGTCTCCGCCGCAGCCCCAGGAGGGACCACAACGTTCCTCCGACACTGCAAAAGAAGCTTCCTCTTCGGCAAGAGAAGAGGAGAAAGTCTCCTCCTCCGCGGACCGTATAGGCCTGAGAGGGGACCCGGAGGAAGGGCCGAGAGACTTTACCTGGGAATCCCTGGAGTGACGCCGTCCCCTGAAGGTCGGTGGGGCCTTGCCGATCTTGAAAGCGTGGACTTCGAGGACACGACAGTCCATGGAGAAACAGGCATCGCACGTGTCCATATCGTGGTTGGGTCCCAGGCAATGGAGAGAGACATCATGCCGATCCGTGATGGAGAAATGCCGGCCACAGGAGCACCAACGTATAGGGTCATGGCCTGCCTTCGATTTACGTTTTGGCCCCGAACCTGACATGATGCAAACTAAATAAGACAAAAAAACAGCAACAAAGCACTTGGCGCCATCGATAGAAATAAAGGAACGGTCTTACCGGGAGACGGCATCGAGCGAGTACCACTGAAGAAAACGAGGAGTCTTGTGACGCAGAAAGCTTCAACTACCGCGCAGCAGGTGCAGCCTTGATGGTGGGAGAAACAGAACTGAGATAGAGGAGGAGTCTGCGGCACCTAACGGCTGCCCCTCGCGCATGACGCAGCACGCCACGCCGAGGGTGGCGCGCTGGAGCCAACCCAAAAAAACTCCCGTAGCGGGTGCGTGCCTCCGGCACTAACCCAAGCAGTAATGAATGGTGAAGATTGACAAGGGAAGATCTACTTCTACAGCTCTGTTGTTCAGAAGGCCTTGGATCTCGGAAGCAAGAACGTCTGACTGAGAGACAGACAGCTTGGGCAAGCTGTCGATTGTGGATGATCTGGAGGAGTGTCCGACAGATTCAAGGAGTACCCCTCGCGGATTATTCTGAGCACCCATTTGTCTGATGTGATCGATTTCCACTGGTTGTAAAACAGAGACAGACATCCTCCTACTGCCGAGGAAGAGTTCCCTTTGGACAGCTGAGGTGGGACCTGGGCTGGAATCTCAGAGGGTGGCACTGGGGGCTTTGGGGCCCTATGTCTTCTGCTGCACTTTCTTTTGTGGCTGAGTGGATTGGTTCCTGTTAAAGCCTCCTCTGCCTTTACCATGAAAGGACTGACGGTTATGAAACTGACGCCGTTTCCTGCCCCTTTGAGGGGCTGCAGAAGGGAGTCTAGCCATTTTGATGGCTGCCCTAGTTTTCTGAGTGGCCTCCAGTGCTGCTCAACATGAGGGCCAAACAGATACATGCTGTCAAAAGATAAGGCCATAACTCTCTGCTGGGCATCATTTGTGAAGCTTGAGGTGCTCAACTAAGAGTGGCGACGGGTGCAAATACCAGCCGCTGCTGCTCTGGAGGCAGTGTCAAAGGCATCCATGGCAGCTTTAAGCTGTTGATTATTGGATTCAATACCTCTAGTAATTGTTTGAAGGAGCTCTGAGTTGACATCCGAATCGGGAAGAGCTTCTACCATAGCTCTGAGCGAATGCCAGGATGTATACTCGTACTGAGTGAAGTAACCCTGATAGCTGGCAATGCACATGCCCAAGATTGACGCAGCAAAGACTCGCTTATCCAGGGTGTCGATCTTGCGAGATTCTTTGTTTATTGGACATGCTGTAGATTCCTGCAGAAGAACAGCATATCATTCTCTGCCAGAACAACGATGGCATCGGCAAAAGCTTGAGAGGCCAGAATGGGATGATCTTTGGGAGGGGCATATTTCCTATCTATGGATTTAGCCACAGATGGAATAAATGCCGGATTATCCCACACCATCTGAAAGAGAGTCTCGAAAGAGGGCTGCACCGGTGGGGTTAATTCCATAGGAATATCCGGAACATACAGATACTGCAGATACAGCACCTTCCCTGGATCAATATTTGAAGTCTGGAGAGAGAGAGTGGAATTTAAATTTCTGAGCAGAGACTTAAAGGAAAGGTCCTCACCCAAAGTCTCTGCAGAAGGAGGTTTATTCCCCATCCCAGGGCAGAACCACCATCGAAATCGTCTCCTAATCAAAGATCAGGATCGGGTTCAACGTCATCCCCTGCTAGTCCAGGAGGGATTGTATAGATAGGAAAGGGATGAAAAGAAGAAGAAGCAAGAGGAGCAGAGAGAATCAGTGTCGAAAACCTCTGAAACCCATGTGGCACTGCCAGCACCCCCAGCACCACCACAGAAGGCGGTGCCAAGAATACAGGTGGCGCCGGCCTGGGAAGCGGCACCGAGTGTGGCACCAGCAAAGATTGTGGCACCGAGCATGGTGCTGGCACAGAATATGGTGCCACATGCAGAACTGACAGTGCCGGGGAGGCTGGCACCGCAAACTGCAGCACCGCAGCAGAAGCTTCCAAGCTCTGATTAATAGAAGAGAAGTGAAGAAATTCAGCAGGAGATAAAGGCACTAGTGTGGATCCCTGCGCCGCAGCCATGTGAGGGGAATAGACACCAGGCTATGGAGTTGATGGCACTGGAGAGGGCACGCACGACTAGAAAGTCCCAACTGCCCTGCCTGCAGGTTCAAAACTGACAGGCCCGAAGGCCCCGGTGATGGGCTAGACAGTCCAGACAGCCAGGACAACCGCACCCACTGCTCCACAAGAGCGACCCAATGTTGAAGCTGCTCACTGGAGGACCCTCCAACAGGCGGGGAGGGACTCCGGTGTTGAGGATGTCTGTCACCAGTGACAGAAACCAGAGGGGACTCCAGAAGTGGAGACTGGCCCCTGGCCCTGGCAACTGACGATCTACGTGCAGACATACCAGAAGGCGACCTCATGCGGTGCCGCTTCTTTTTTGACCGGGAGGCCAAAGAAGAGCTCGAGGTCAAGCGGTGCCTAGAATGTACCACTTCTTTTTGTGCTTTCAGAGAGACCGCCCATCCCCTTGAGCATGGGACTGTCTGTAGTCGGACCCCTCTCTATAAAGGATGGTGGACCAGACCCAGCCCGGCTGACTGAACAGCTTTCATGCAAAGTCTCCCTACCGTTACCTGCCCCACTCATGATCGACTCCATCAATGGAGGGCTGAAAACTTCTTTTGACAAAAAAGTATTTAAAATTAATTGTTTACTTTACTTTCTCTAGAAAACAATAAAACTATAGTAAACTAAATGAAACTGAAGACTATAGCTGCTGTCTTATAGATGAGAAGTTTTGACTTCCAGAGGATGAGCGACGTTGTCACTGAAGTGCACTTGACGGTGGGAAAAAAGGAACTCAGGCGGTTGGAGGGTCAATGCCGATGTAATCTATATGGTGTGAGCCTGGCTCGCGGTGCCGCTTCCTCGTGGCCCTACCTCGGTGCCGGCATTCCTGAGAAATTTTGGCTTCCGCTGGGCCCTAGCACCTCCGGCGTAGTCCCATCAGTGTGAATGAGTGGTGGAGACTTTATGTCCAGAAAGATCAGCCTAGTCAAGGAAGATGGAAGCCAAAACAAATAACAAAATACCAGAAATGAAAGGGTAAAAAAAAAAAACCGGAGTAGTTGAGAGAGCTCTTTGGGGTGAATTGCTTACTCAGGCAGAGAAATCTGCTGTTGTACAGCAGAAGGCAGCACCACCACAAGGAGGAAGTTTAAAAAAGTTCCAAGTTCCATCATCTACATACATTCCATTATCTCAAGGCCAGCTTCACCAGGAGTCCTATGGAAGACCAACAATCACTCACCTGACTTATAATAGCCCGACATCATTTGGCCAACAGAAACTTGCCTGACATTAGAAATTTGCCTGCGCCGAAGGTATTCATATTTAAGTATGGGGGGTGCAAAGGCCCCACTGAAACATAAAATCACCTCGTAGCAGGCAAATTTTTATTGTCAGGCAAGTGATTGTCAGCCAAATGGTGTCAGTCTACTGTAAGTCAGACGAGTGACTGTCAGTATTGTGTAGTATATCCACTTCACCTACTACGCAAACCGCATTAGTTAATCATAATGAAGGATTCCTGGGGTTTTAAATACATTTATCAGCAAAACAACAAATAATATCAATGAAATGTTAGACCAGAAGACTGGAGTTGACTTAGGGGTGTCTGCTCTCTTCGAGCAGAGAAACAAATCTGACACTAAGCCGGTATGGGAAGCATGACCACAGTGCAGAGTTTAAACTGGTATTCTAAATTATAAAATCTGAATAAACTTCTATCTCTCAGGTAGCACACTCCTGCAGATTGATGCACTTCTCTGAGGCATCATTAACTGATTCCTGTTGTTTGAAAGAAAACTTACATGAGTAACAATGTTTCTTCTAATGTGTCCAATAGTGAGTATATACAAAAACTGCAATCATCTCCAGCCTGAGATGTTGCCTCAGCGAATTTAGAATGATGATGACAGAATCAGAACTTCATTCAAATGTTGCATGCTGATGCTCCTTCTAGTGTCCTAACATCAGATTTGTACTAAACAGCAGAAGGGCACACTGCTAATATGTCTAAGCTATTATGCTCAAGCTAAAAAACAATTCAACTAAATAAGCAGACTTATAGAAAAACTTTTCTAAGTACAATAGAAACAAATTCTAAATACTTATTCAAATTTGAAGCTATATTTAAAATGCTCAGGCAGAAAAATGAGCATTTGAAAAAAAAAACATATTCCATCCATAGTGCACCTTTTACTGAGTGGGTTCTAGAAGGGGAGGTAGGAATTGGATTGTGTTGACTCACTATTGGACCCATTAGAAGAAACATCATTGCTATGGTGAGTAATTTTTTCTTCTAAAAACAGGAGTCCAATAATGATGCCATACAAAAACTGCAGACTGCATAGCAGTACCTTGGGAGGCTGGGAAGTCTGGAACCTGTTTAGGGAAAAGTTCTGTAAGACTGCAGTCCCAAACTTCACATCTCTTCTGGAAAGGATGTCCCTCGAGGCTGCCACTGATATTGCAGTATGTCTTGTAGAGCATGCCCTTAGACCCAAGGGAGGCTGCTTACCTGCTTTCTCATAACACAACTGAATGCTGGAGACCAGGGGCCCAATATTCAAAAGTTTATGTGGGCGCTATTGTGTCTTTGCCCTATGCAAACTAGGGTTTGCACTGGATCCCCATATTCAAAAGGGGCTGTTGCATGGGCAAAGAGGGTTGGTGCCCACACAAAACATAATGTATACAGGTGGCCAATGGAAGGGGCATGGCCATGAATAGCCGTGCTACTCCATATTCAGTGGCTTTGTGCTGCACAAAAGGGTTTAGTGTGGTCCATTTGTACAGCACAAATACTGCATAGCAAAACATTGACTTCCTCTGGGCATCTCTAGCAGCTGCCGGAGGTAATGCAGCCACCTAGCCGGTTGGCCACTGAGGGAGCACACCCACCATCTGTGGTCCCTGGCACTCCCCCTCTGATCGCCACTCCCACTGTACAAATAAACTCCCCCTGATCGCCAGCCCATACTGTAGTATAAAAAAATCACTGGTGGAAATGGTTCCCTCCCCCCAACGAATCACCAGCCATGCTGCAGAAAAAATCCTGATGGCGGTGGTCCCCTCACCGACTGCCAGCCCGGTACTAACACTAAATACAATCCCTGGTGCTAGCAGTCCCTCTCATCCTCCCTCAGTGCCAGCCCATACTGTCATAAAAGAAAAATCCCTGGCGCTAGTGGTCTCCCCTCCCTCTGAGTGCCAGCCCGTAGTACAACAGAAAACCCTCCCTGGCATCCAGCAGTCCCCCCAGGCACCGATTCATAATACCACTACTCGCAATGCCATAATCGGTGGCATCTAGCAGCCCCCTAACCGCAGCACTGAACACCCACCTCCCTCAGTCACCTTACCACTCCCCTCAGTGCCATGGGTGATATAGCGACTGAGTGAGTCTTCATACCTCTGACGGTCACCATATGTCCAGGCAGGAGCATGGCTCTTATTTACAGGACAGGGTGAAGTGTCCTGTCCTATTAATAACAGGAGCGCTTCCTGCCTGGACATACGGCGACCAGTCAAGGAGGTGTGAGGAGGGCTGTGCCAGTCACCATATATTCCCACGGCATCAACAGGACTGATAAGGTGATTGAGGGGTGGATGTTAGGTGTGGCGTGCCGCAGTTGGGGGGGGGCACTGGATGCCAGGGAAGGTTTTCTGTTGTGCTATGGGCTGGCAATCAGGGGAGGGGTACTACCCAGAACCAGGGATTTTTCCTTTTTTATGACAGTACGGGCTGGTGATCAGAGGGATGGGGGACCACTACCACCAGGGATTTTTCTTTATGACAATACAGACTGGCGATCGGAGGGAGGGGGGAAGGAGGACCACTAGCACGGGGGGACAACTAGCACCAGAGATTTTCTTTTATTACAGCATGGGCTGATGACTGGAAGAGGGTGGACCACTACCACCAGGTATGGACTGACGATTGGGGGGGGGAGACGACTAGCACCAGCTATTTTATTTATGACAGTACGAGCTGGTGATCCGGGAGGGGGGGGCACTACCACCAGGGATACTGTATCTACACAGCTCTGGGATTGGGCAATTGAGGTGGGTGGCACTTCACTAATCTGCCTCATTATCCATGCAAATGAGCCTATAATGGGCATGCAAATGGCCCCATAGTGCCTTGCATGCCCAGGGTGCTCATTTGCATGGGTCCCTTTGAATGTTGCAGATAGCACTCCAGTGCTGTCCATTCTGACTGCATACTTTAGGATCCATGTCAGGGCACTGCTACTTGACTTAGAGCTGCACCAACATGGTCCTTATTCAGTCGAATAGTGCCAGTGCACTGTTCGACTGACTATAGCATCCATGGGCTCCTGAGCAATCTCAAGATGAAGTTTTGCACCTAATTTGTGCTATTTCAAATACCAGGCGCCAAACATCTTGAGATGGTCTTCTTGCTGCCAGTTTGCCCTAACCAACTTCACCATAGGTGGCAAACAGCTGACTGCTGTCTGCTCTGATGTCTTTTGTTCTGACAAGATAGTAGCTAAGAACTCGCTTAACATCAAAGCAGTGTAATTTCTGTTCTTCTGAACTAGAATGTGATGGGAATAGTATAAAAAAATAAATATCTGGTTAAGATGAAATTCTGACGCCACTTTTGGGAAGACATTTCTGCTGAATCCTGAGGACTATCTTATCACTGCGCATAACGATGTAGTTATGTTCTGTGCACAGGGCTTGGAGCTCACTGACTCTTCCATCAGAGGGCACTGCTATAAGGAAACGTGTTTTCCATGTTACAAGCGTGAGGTCCACAGAGGTCACTGGTTCAAATCAGGCTTGTGCCAGGCAGATATTCAAGTCCCAAGGAGGCATAGGCTCCCTGCCAGAGGGTTGCAGGAGAAGCAGGCTTTCAAAGAATCTCTTGAACACAGAATGTGATGCTCGAGATTTAGTTTTTTCTGCAGATAGGAAAACTGATACTGCTGCTAGGTGAACTTTTTGTGATGAATTTCTAAGTCCACTTGAATGCAAATGCTGCAGGTAGTCCAGAAGCAGGGGCAAATCACCCTCTAGGAGGATGTACCCTTTCCAGAGCACCGTATGGAAAACCTTTTCCATTTTGAGAAATAAGACTTTTTTTGTGGATTGTTTCCTTGAAACTTTCAGGATATTTAGCACTTCACCAGACAGATTCATACCTGAATATTCTAGGTCCTTAAAAATCATGCATTCAATCTCAGTGTCCTGAGGTTTGGGAATTTTTCCCTGCCCTGTGTCAGGAGGTCATGTCTCATGGGCAGTAAGATGGGGTTCTTTCATGGCAGAGACAGACAGAGAGAATTCCATGGCTGTCTTGTCCAATCTGGCACTACTAGAATCATTGTGGATGATCCCCTTCTCAAATTCCACAGTACTCTTCGTATCGGGGGAAAGGAGAGAATGCATAATGCAATGTTCCCTTGCACTTGAATGCAAGAGCATCCTGGGTCAGGGTCCCCACCATGTGGGATGGTCTACAGAACAATGGCAACTTGTGATTGCTCCATTAGGTGAACAAGTTACCACTGGCGTGCCCCATCTCCTGAAATAAGTATTTACCACTTGTTTGTCCAGAGACTATGCATGGTTTTCCCAGCTTATCCTGCTTAGGGAGCTGCAAGTGCATTGTCCTTCCCTGGCTGATGTACTGTTGTAGTTTATGCACTCAATGTTAAGCTAGATCACAGATTCTCATTGCCTTTGTGCAGAGCTTTGAGAATCTTGTACCACCCTGCTTGTTTATGTAGTACATTGTGGTTGTATTGTCTGTTCTTATAAGAAATGACTGGCTCTGCAACAGATCTGAGAAGGAGTACTGCCCTGAGCTCTAGAAAGTTTATGTACCCATGTTGCTCTAGCAGGGACCAGACACCACTTACTGTCTGCTCTTCTAGATGCCACCCCCCATCCCACCAGGGAAGTATCTGTTATCAGAGTGAAAGTTGTGGACAACTACTGGTAGGCAATCTTTCTCTAAGGTTGTTCACCTCTCTCCACTAGTCCAAAGCCCTGACCACACTGCTTGTGATGGGTGAGTGCTGGTTTAGTGGACTCGACTTTTGATGCCAGTGCCTTTTAAGTGGTACTGCACATCTCTACTCTGTAGATGAGCCCATGGCACCACAGCTGTTTCTTCTGACATGTGGCCTTATAAATGTGTAACCCCCCTGCAAATGGGGGTTCCCAAAAGACTTCCAGGAGCTTGCTTGAATGCTCCAAGCCTGAATGGTGTTTGGCGTTTAAGCCATTTATCAGTGAGTGTTTTTAGAACCTCTGGTACTATCTCTTTAAGAGCTGTCTGCTTGCAGACATAATTAGTTTGTATGGGGGACTGTGTGCTTCTCTCTTTGAGTACCACTTGAGTTGCTGCCAATTCACTCCATTTTTGCAGTCACTAGGAGTGCAAAGGGAACCTATCTGAAAGATGTAACTGTTTGCCAGAAATCATTTAGAGTAATAATGAAATTACAGTTTGTCTAACCTGCTTTCTTTGCAGTCAGAACTGTGTCTGCCTAGTTCCCCATTCTGGTTTTGAACTGCTGAACTGGACCAATCAGTGTGGGTAGCTAGCTCTAAATGGTGCCTTGACGTAATCAGAACTTGACTCATAATCTGAGCCAGCCACAAGAGGATTGTATGGGCAGTGACTTGAGAGATGTAGTTTAGACTTCGCGCCTTTTGGACCAACAGGAGCAGTCTATTGTGAGTGACAACCAATCCAGTCAAGAACTGGGAGGAACTCAAAGGAAGTGCCCGGTTTTGTCTGTTGGAGTTTCAGTTTTAGCTCTGGCAGTGAAGAAGGAAGGAGCCCTGTGCTTTTTCAGTGTGCAGTTTTAGTCGGGAAACGTGTGTAAGGCCCAGAGTTCCGGTCTGCAGCTTGTGTAACTGCTTGTTAGGACTGAATCCATCCTGTGAAGAGAATCAAAGGATATCTGAAGAGTAGAAACCAGGCTCACCATGTAGAAGACTGGAGAAATTGCTGAATTGCACTCGGTCTGTCAGGAACTGAATCTGCTGTGTGTTCTCCCGGGTATTGTGCAGTAATTGCGATTGGGATAGAGAAGCAGCCTGCCTGGTATAGCACTTTCTTTTGCCATATAAATGTGTGAGGAGTCTCGTGGAGCTCAAGAGTAGCCCTGCTGACATTGAAGGACCCTATCTTGTTTGGAGGTCATGAGTACTAATTCAGGGTCGCCTCCTGTTGAATTGCCACATTGAATCCAAATAGAATTACTGTACTGCTGACTGTTTAACTAATTTTTCTTTTCTGTGTGAAAGGGCCCTCACCAGCTGCCACGGTTTGGACTAGCCACTAGGGCTTGGGTACCCAGGGACAGTAACTGGTAGGATAGGCCTGTGCACAGAGCCATAGGTAGATGAGTAAAGTATAAGCTAATTAACCTGATTTCCCCTGTCCTTGTTATATTCCCCTAAATAAATCAGAGCTGCTTGTTTCAGCAAAGTTATACTGCCTGAGGTATTTGTCTATGTTAAAGTATTGTACTGTGATTGTTGCACTGTATCTTATTTTACAGGAGGTCCCAGTGCCTGAACCAGCCCTGGGGGGTAAGTGTATACTGTGAAGGTAATTCTGATATACTGTGTGGGCCACTAGTGGGAAGAAAGGGGGTTGCAGTGTCCCAGAGAGCTGTGACCAAGTAATTTTAACTATTGCAAACCCTGATCTCTGGGTGGAGGCACCCGCCATTGGATCCAGGCCCTTCAACCTGTTAGTGGCAAATCAGGCAGGGGTAGTAGCCCCTGGGATAGCGCCATCTAGGGGTTACAAATGCAAGAAGTCCCTTGCTGGTCTTGGTTTGCCTGACTTGAGGGGCATTCCACTGTTGACTATGGAAGAACTGCTTTCTCCTGTGTAGTATATAGTTCTGCCCCTAAAAACTCCAGCAACTGACTGGGTTCAAACTGGAATTTTTCTAGGTTCAAGAGAAAACCCAGATTTCCCAGGAATCCCCTACTATAGTAAGAGAGCTCAGTGGCTCCTCTTTTGATCTGCCTGTGACTAACCAGTTGTCCAGGTAGTGATATACTTCTACCCCTTTTCTTTGCAGAAAGGCTGCTACTGCTGCTGGCACTTTGTTAACACCTTGGAGCTGAAGTCAGACCAAAAGGCAGTGTTGCAAACTGGTACTGCTCTTTTCCTAGTATGAACCTGAGACACGTTCTGTAAGAAAAAATTACTCACCTTAGTAATGTTGTTTCTTCTAATGGAGTCTTGCTATATTATGACAGTAGCAGTTTGTCCCACCACTAGAACTGCTCCGGAGGTGAAATGGTTAATACCATTCCAAAATAGAACTTTGAGCACGAGCTCTAAGAAGCAGCTCTATCTGCGTAATTTCAAACCTGAACTGTCAGATCTTTTATGAGCAAAACTCACTAAGGTCTATGTGGAAGCTGTAACTCTACACTAGCCAAATGGCTACCTAAATATTAACAACCATTGCTGATCCCAACACCCAAGACTCAAGTCAGGGACCAGAACTACTAACACAATTCTAACAACATGAGAATAAAACAACAGTATAATAAAACACATCACACACACAAACTCCCAAAAGGAGAAAGCTAAAAGGGCATAAAATAGTGCCACATTAAAGTTGCCCGCACCCCACCCAAGTAGAAGTTCTGAGAGGGGCAGGTTGGGAGTGAGATTAGCAAGACTCATTAGAAGAAACAACATTACTAAGGTGAGTAATTTTTCTCTCAAACAACATGAAGTCTTGCTATATTATGACAGTAGCAGACTACACAGCAGTACCTCCATGGAGGAGGGCAGAACCTACTTATGGAATAGGCTCTGAAGAACAGCTGTGCCAAACTGAGCATCCTCCTGGCCTGGACATCCAGGGAGTAATGCTTGCAAAGTGTGTACCGCTTTTCCAAGTAGCAGCCTGGCATATCTCTAATATAGGATGTCTCTGGCAGCAGCTAGAGACGAGCTGTACCCCTGGTAGAATGAGCCCTCAAGCCAGAGGAGGGATCTCTGCCCAGTTTCTGATAACAAAATTGGATACAAGAGACAATCCACCTGGCAATTGATCTCTTAGTGGCAGGTTTGCCTTTCCCAACTTCACCATAGGTAAGGAAAAGTTGGAGGGATTCGAACCTGTGACCTTTGGTACGCTCTATATAGTAACTAAGAGCTCTCTTAACATCCAGGCTGTGCAACCTCCTCTCACCAGAAGAGGAGTGATCAGTGAAAAATACTGGAAGGGAGATATATTGGTTAAGATGGAAATCTGAAACCACCTTAGGTAAAAACTTCCTATTAGTCCTAAGGACTACCTATCCCTGTGGAAAGAAATAAAGTCAGTTTCACTGACAAGGCTTGCAACTCACTTATGCTGCCTAGCAGAAGTGATAGCCACCAGAAAACAGTTTACCAAGTTAGATACTTAAGCTCTGCAGAAAACAGAGGTTCAAAAGGGGGTTGCATTAACTGGGCAATACAAACATTAAGGTCCCAGGCAGGGGCCGGTTCCCGAAAGGGTGGATTAGTATGGAGTAATCCCTTAAAAAACTTGGAAAACACAGGGTGAGTGGAAAGAGGGGATGACTTTCCTGCTGACACAAAAGCAGATACAGCTGCCAAATGGACTCTCAGGGTAGCTGGTCTGAGACCCAAGGAATTAAGATGGACCATGTAATCTAATACAATGGGCAAATCAGCAGATTCTGGGGAAATATTTTTCCCAGCACACCAAATGGAAAACCTTTTCCATTTAGAACTATAAGTAGCCCTAATGGAAGGCTTTCTGGAAGCCTTTAGGATTTCAAGGACACCTTGAGAGAGGTGTAAATCAGCAAACTCTAACTCCTCAAGAGCCAGGCCTTGAGGTTGAGGGATTTGAGGTCTGGATACCAAACCTTACCTGGGCACAAGTTAACAGGTTGTGAATCCTGGGGAGGCAAAGGAAGATGGATTGTCAGTGACAGAAGGAGTGGGTACCAGGCTGCCTGGCTCATCCGGGCAATCAGAATCACCCTGCAAGGCTGAGATCTGATTTTGACTAATACTTTGAATAGGAGAGGGAGGGAGGAAAGCACAAAGAAACTTCCTCCCAATCCAGGAGAAGGGCATCCAGGGGACTGAGCCCAACACTGGAGGCCTGCAACAGAACAGAGGAAGTCTGTGATTGTCTGGGGCTGCAAAAGATCTATCTGAGGGGTGCCCCATCTGGCAAAGACTATCCCCAGCACTTGAAGATCCAGGGACGATTCGTGATGGCCCTGGGAAATCCTGCTGAAAGCATCCGCTAGGACATTGTCCTTCCCTGGAAGATGAACTGCTATGAGGGAAGTGTTCAGGGAATAGGACAGAGACCACAACTTCATTGCCTCGGTGCACAAGGCCGAAGACCGAGTGCCCCCCTGTTTGTTGATGTACCACATTGTTGTGGTGTTGTCTGTTCTGACTTGTGTCACCTTGTTGTGGACAGATGCAGAAAATGCTTAAAATGCTTGAAGAGCTAAAAAGACAGCTCTGAGTTCCAGCAAATTGATGTGGAGCAGAGATTCCCGTGGGGACCACACTCCCTGAGTGGAAAGGTCGCCCATGTGGGCTCCCCAACCCAGAAGGGAAGCATCTGTAGTGAGAGTCAATTGTAGTAGGGAATGAAGGGGACCTCTAATCTTAAATTGCTCTGATCCTGCCACCACTGGAGGGCCTGGATCAAGGTTCGAGTCACTGGGACCAACTTGGAAAGGGGGCTCTTCTTGAGACCAATAGGTTCTCAAGTGAAACTGAATGTCTCTCATCTGAAATCTTGCTCCCTGCACAACAGCTGTGGATGCAGCCATGTGTCCCAGGAGCTGCAGAAAGTGTCTTGCTGGTCGAGAGACCTGCAGGGTGAAGGAGGAGGCCAGAGTCACTAAATTCGTCACCCTTTCTAAGGGAAGAAAAAGCTCTGGCTAGCTTTGTGTCCAACTCTGCCCCTATAAAGGTGAGTACCTGGACTGGTTCCAGAACCGACATTGGTAGATTTAGCAGAAAGCCCAGGGAGGTGAGAAGCTGCTGGGTAACTTGCAGGTGAGATTTACCTGTTCTGGGACTGGCCTACAATGAGCCAATCGCTAGATAGGAAAACAGCAATCCTTTGCCTCCTTAGTGAGCCACTGCCACTGCTAGACACTTTGTGAATACCCTTGGGGCAGAGGTAAGGTCAAGGCATTGCTCTGAACTGGTAATGACCTGAAGGTAGTTCGAGTCTGAGGTACTTTCGATGGGAGCTCTGATTAGGACGTGAAATAGGCATCCTTGAGGTCCAGGGAGGCTAACCAGTCCCCGGCCTTAGGAGGGTAAAATCATTGCCAGAGTTACCATTTTGAACTTTGGTTTCAAAAGATGCTTGTTCAGATATCTGAGGTCTAATATGGGCCGCCATTCTCCTGTCTTTTTGGGGTAAGGAAGTATCTGAATACAGACCCTGCCCTGGTGCAGGGAGGAACCCTTCCACTGCTCTGAGAGCCAACAGGGTTGAGACCTCTGCTTCCAGAGCAAAGGTCTCTGAAGCACTTGCAGGTAGAAAAAGTCTGGTTCTTAACTTGGGAAACTTTTTGAAGCTGAGAACCAGACCCTGGCTTACTACTTCCAGAACCCACTTGTCTGAGGTTAAAGAAGCCCAGTTCTGACTGAAGTAAGCCAGCCTGCCCCTACTGGTAAAGGAGAATCGCCCTGGGCACCCCATCAGGGTGCCTGCTTAGCAGGAGCTTCAGGCTGAGGGGTGGAGCAGGCCTGCCCACCCCTCGCCTGCCTCTGCTCTGAAGAAGCCCTCTGAGCATAGGCAGAGGAGGCCTGAGTCTGGTAAAAGGCCTATGAAAAGCCTACCCCTACCCCTGGGAGTAGTGTTCTCTGAGGAGTGGCTTGCCACTCCTTAGCTTGGGCACTTTTGTAAGTAGTCCTATATTCATCCATCTTTTCATGTAATTCTCTGTCTGCTCCCAAACAGAGAATTTCCCACCACAGAAAATCCATAGCCTTAGTCTAGGTATCCTGTGACAGACTAGTACACCTGAGCCAGGCCAACCATAAAAGCTACAGATGTGGCCATGACCTAGAGGAAACATCATTAACATCCACAGCAGCATGAAACTGTACCTTAGAAGCCTCAATGCCATCAGCAGCCATCTGTTCCAGTTCGCCAGCGAGCTGGCCATGGGCTTGCTTGGCTAATTCCATAACAGTATCCCATCTAGATTTCTGATACCTAGCTACATAAGCTTATATAATTGCTTGCCTGAGTCCCAGAGAGGCTGCCATATACTGTTTTTTCGCCATGGCATCAATCTTCCTGGAATCCTTGTCAGGAGGATGTGAAGCCAGGGGAATATTAGCTTTATCACAGGCTGCAGCCTGAACTACCCCAACATGACTGCATTGCTGAGAAAGGAATTCTGTATCAGGACCTGACAATGTGTACCTTCTGTCCATCTTTTTATCTACAGGAGGCACAGAATTAGGAGCTTTTAAAATTTTTATTGTTTGCTTCCTAAAAAGACTTATGCAAAGGAATAGACAATCTCCTAGACTCTGGAATATCCATCATTTCTACAAAATCAGGCTCCTCTTGCTCATCCACAGCTTCTTCCAAAGGAAGCTGGAGGGTTTAGCAACTTTTTGTAAAACATAAAATGAGATGGGGACTCAGATAGCATAGGGGAGATTCTAGAGGTCTGTCTGGGGAAATGTCGGTTCAGTGGGCA
Organism: Neoceratodus forsteri; assembly: GCA_016271365.2. Lineage (NCBI taxonomy): Eukaryota > Metazoa > Chordata > Ceratodontiformes > Ceratodontidae > Neoceratodus > Neoceratodus forsteri. Next base: position 1,099,206,263 of record CM057456.1, on the reverse strand, counting down.
CCCAGACCTTCCCAGCCACATTCATACTGTTCATAATCATCCTCCCTCCTCTGGTTCATAAAATTCCTCAACATCATATTCCTGAACCACTGGAACCGGACGAACCGACCTTTTGCCAGATAGTGGCGGTTCGACGGAACCTGAGACAGTGACTGGACAATTTGTATGGCTTTTGCTATCTCAGCAGTTGGAGAAGGGTTTGGACTCCAAACCTGCTGACTTTCTTGTTTTCTTTACTGGAATTGGTTCCTCAGAACCAGCTTTTCTTTTGCCCGAGGAAGTCTCGCCATGGTCAGAGGGCACTCCCTCCGGTTCGGTTGGCACCGAACCGGGCTGGCCATCCAGGTCAGCGGACTTTTTGGCCTCTCGTTCCCTGAGCCTGCCCAATCTCTTTTCCAGGGTGGCTGCAGGGAAATTCTTACATATCTGGCAGTCTGACTGGAGGTGGTCAAACCCCAGACAATAGACACATGTGGTGTGTGGGTCAGCCTTGGCAAAGACTTCCCCACAGACATCACAGTGTTGAAACCCAGTGGGCGGTTTTCTTTGGGTTTCTCAGACATAATGCCAGCCTAACCAGAAAAACTTGCCCTTTAAGCGGCAGTGCCAGGCAAGACACCCTTATCGGTTCCTAACCGTGTCACGGGTATTGAAAAAACGTAATAAAATCCGGGTTTTTAGAACCGATAAGAACCGGAACCGCACTCTAAAATGTTAAACTTAAAGTAAATAAGTTTAAATCAGCTGATCGGTTCAAAACCAACCGATAAACTTACAAGTTCCACACAGACAAAACCTTTAATTTACTTACGACATTACAGACAGAGCTTGAACCAACGGTTTTATGTTAAATAAAACTATTCTCGGTTGAATCGAACCGAGAAAACACTGTTTAAAACTGAGAAATGAACCGAGCAGTAGGAGTAATCTCCGAGCGACTGTTCACTGAGGCGGAGTAAAGAATCTGACAGTTCAGGTTTGAAATTACACAGATAGAGCTGCTTCTTAGAGCTCGTGCTCAAAGTTCTATTTTGGAATGGTATTAACCATTTCACCTCCGGAGCAGTTCTAGTGGTGGGACAAACTGCTGCTGTCATAATATAGCAAGACTTCATGTTGTTTGAAGATGGTCTTACAGGGATGTGAAAATATGCATCTTTAAGATACAGGGATCCCAGTTACGCTCCTTATTGTAGTAATGGTATGACTACGCCTACCATTTCAAACATTTTGTTTTTTATGTGCCTGTTCAGGAGCCTTAAGTCCCAAATGAGCCGCCAATCTCCATATTTCTTCTTTGTGAAAAAGTATCTAGAGAATATGCATCTTCATCACTGAGAGGGAGGAACCTTTTCTATGACTTTCATCACTAACAGATTCTTTACATCAATTCTAGCAGAATTTTTTCCTGATGTAGGAGTGGAGGAACATAGAAACATAGAATTTGACGGCAGATAAGGACCGCTTGGCCCACCCAGTCTGCCCATTTCCCTACTTAATGGATAAGCTGCAGATCCTAGTTAACCAGCAGCCTACTTCTTCCTACCACCACCCCCTAGAATTGCCTTATGACTGTCCCATGCATGCTTGAATTCCACCACTGTTTTTGACTCCACAACCTCCTCCGGAAGGCTGTCCCATGCATCCACAACCTCTCTGTGAAAAATACTTCCTTAAATTACCTCTGAGCCGCCCTCCCATCTTCAAATTGTGCCCCTTTGTTCTTGTACACTTTTTTGAAAGATGCTACCTCTTGGACTTTGTTGATTCCTTGAGGTACTTGAAAGTTTCTATCATGTTCCCCCTATCCCTCCTTTCCTCAAGGCTATACATATTAAGCTCCTTAAGTCTATCTTCATATGTCTTCCGGTGCAGACCCTGCACCATTTTAGTTGCCCTCCTCTGGACACCTTCCATCTTGTCTATGTCTTTGCGGAGATTGGGTCTCCAGAACTGCATGCAGTACTCCAGATGGGGTCTCACCAGCTGTCTGTACAGAGGGATAACTTCCTGTTTTCTACTGGTGATGCCTCTCCCTATGCATCCCAGTATGTCCCCAGCCCTCCTTGCTGCCCTCTCACATTGCTTGCCCACCTTTAGGTCATCTGATATGACTACCCCCGGTCCCTTTCCATTTTTGTTGTTGTTAGTATCTCACCCCCCATTGTGTACTCTTCCCCTTGGTTTTTGTTTCCCAGGTGCATTACCTTGCACTTCTTAGCATTGAATCTAAGCTGCCATACATTTGACCATTCCTCTCATTTTGGACATTTTGGAGATCTTTAGTTTTGTGAAACTTGTAAACTGAACAGCCACTCCCTGACTCATCATTTCCAGCGCCCACTTGTCTGTGGTGATGGTTTTCCATTTCTGAAAGTAATACGTCAGGCAGCCTACTACTGGCAAAGGATCAACAATATGGTGGCTTGCACAGAGTCCAGGATTCTATTTCTCTTGTAGCTTAGAACTAGGTGCCTGCTCCTGCCTGGTGCCTCTTCTGCATCTGCTCCTTGAAGCACCTCTCTGAGGAGTGTAATCATAGTAGGAATAGGGTCTTTGATAGTAATCCCTAACCCTATCTCCTCATCCATATGGCCTGAAAGACATACAAGCTCTTTCCTTCTATGACAGGTTGTTATAAGTTGTTTTTTGTTCATCAACCTTTTTCAGATAGGCTTCTATCTTATCACCAAAGGAGATGGTCCCTCAAGTGGGAAGTCCATAACCTTTGTTTTTGTGTCCTCTGAAATGACGCTTCTCTTAGCCAAGCAAACTCTCAGAGCTACTACATGTGCTAACACTCTTGAGGATGTGTCATTTGAGTCCACAGCCATGTGAAACTGATATTTTGAGACTTCCAATGCAACCTTAGCAATCTCTGTTAAATTATTACCAATATCACTGTCTGCCTTTTCAGCAACAGCCTGGACAGTGGTTCAGAGGGCTTTCTGGTACAGTGCAGTGCATGCCATATATGCAACCTGCCTTAATTGCAGGGTTACTGATGTGTACACTTTCCTTGCCACATAATCAAATTTTCTAAGGTCTTTTTCAGATGGCATTGCTGCCAGTGACACTATTGATTTTTTCACATGCAGCTGGTTGCACAGCTCCCTCATAGCCAGAATGTGAGTATAAGAACTGAACTCCCTAGCTCACTAGACTCATTGAACTCCCTAGCATTGGCACAGTGGCAGCACTACAGCTTGCAATGCCAGCGAGCTGGGTTTGGGGACAAGCCTGGGGTACTGGAAGGCCAGCCAGGGGAGGATGGCTAAGCATTCCATGGACAATTGCCTCCTCAGTAATACTGCCACCTGAGTGACCACAGATGGGAGTACAGGCTGGAGCCAGCATCAGGAATGAGGGCGTCATCACTCTGACACCATGGTGGATGCTCAAGGGTGGGAAGCAAAAAGTAAAAATTCCCCAGTCATGCAGGATGCCATATGCCACCCTGTTGCAAGCCCTACACTGCCAACTGTGGCTCACTCTCCCTTATTAAAGCTCAACTCTGTCCATGGGTAAGAGGTGACCCCCGAGCAGCCCCTCCCACGAGGAATCATCCACAGGAGGGGAAGGTGGGTGATGGGACTGGGCAGGACAGGCAGAGAACTGAAGGTGACAAGTCAAGAGCTTAGGGGAGAAAGAATACATATATTTAAAACAAAAAATAATTCAACTCCCTACCATTCTACTTGGTATTTCTTTTCCACTTCATCAATTCCATGAGCTGATCTTGGGTGTTTCAGGATTCTGCATGTGGCTTTTTGAGGGATTCATGGATGGGTACTGTGAGTTTCTTGGATGAGGTTAGTCCCAGCATGCTCATAAGTTTGGCCTCCTCTATATCCTCCTCTGTCTCAGTATAGGGGATATCCAGGATCTCTACCATATGCCTTGCAAAATGCAAATATGAGATGAAATCCTCATTGACACTGGGTGGTGAACCAAAGACATGTTCGGGGGTTGTCTCAGATTCTATCAGTTCCCTTTCATCCTCTTCCTCCTCCAGCACATGTTAAAAGAATGCCTGACATTAGGAAGGGGGGCAGGAATGCTGGCTCAGTTCCCCATGGCTTGAAAGGCCTGGAGAAACTAACATATTTTAGTAGTGACCTCAGCTGAGGGCATAACTCTCTCTTCCACTGCTCTCTGCTGGTCCCTTTCAGAGGAAGTGCAGTCAGATGATTTTCTTTTTGTTTTTTTCTTTGCCAGTGATGATGATACCACAGCATCTGTAGCCTTTTTTTTTTCATTTGCCATCCTTATCATCAGGGTTCCCACATCAGTACACTTTGTAGTCTTTATCTGAGCTGGATGATGGTTTTGCAGCTTGTACAGCTTTTCCATCTCTTTTATCACAGACGGCTGCTTCTGTCAACTTCTTTTTATTTTGAGGAGAAGTACTTGCAGATGCATGCTTACCACCATGTGTGGTACTCCCCTCAATTGTTGTAGATCTTTTAGGAGAGCTGTTAGGTGACTTTAGCAGACTGAGACTCTCTGAGTTTGGCCCTTTTCTTTTGCGTTTAGGGCAAAACAAATTACACAATTCACAATTTATGTAACTGTGGTCAGGACCCAAGCAGGACCCAAAATAAAGGTTGTCATCTGCCTTCACTAAGATCTTTTTACAGAATTTGCCATTTTTAAATCCTGCAGGCCCTGTCCTTTTCTTAGGCTTTTCAGTTATGCCAACCCACTGAAAATGCTTAAAAATTATCATCAGTTCCTTAACTTGCGAAACAGTGCAAATCACTTTGTAAAATAGCTAACATAAATGGTAATTTAAATCTTTTTATTAAAAATATGGGTTACTGCAATAGAGTGGGAACCACAATCTGAGACTTTTTCTCTAGTGACAGGAACCAAAGAAAAATGGAAATTACGTACCTACCATAATTCTTGATCTTTTTGGACGAAGTCTCCACCACGCATTCACACTAATGAGACTACACCGGAGGCACTAGGACCAAGCGGAGGCCAAAAATCTTCAGAAGGGTCAGCACCAAGGTAGGGCCATGTGGAAGCAACACCGTGAGACTGGCTTGCGCTGAATAGGCTACCTCGGTGTTGACCCTCCAACCACCTCAGTACCTTTTTACCAAGGAGGTGCAGAATAAACTAATCTAGTGAAACTAACCTATGTCAGACAAAAGATAATCCGAATGATCCATATAAGAAGGGTCAACACAACAGAGTCTCACAGTCCAGCCATCAGGGGAGTGAAGACCAAAACAGATAAGTGAGCTTGGGGGATGGTGGGTGGGCATGTGAATGAGTGGTGGAGACTTTGTCCAAGATCAAGAATTACGATAGGTACGTAATTTCCACATCTTCCTGGACATAAAGTCTCCACCACTCATTCACACTAATGGCAGAGTACAGAGCTAAAATAATCCCCCGAGAAGGGCAGTAGGATAGAAGAGCTCACTCAGGACAGGAGTCCATTAAGGATTGTCCTGCCAAAGGATTGGTGCTGTCTGGCTTGGACATCCAAAGTGTAGTGCTTCACAAACATGTGCATGAAGCTCCAAATAGCTGCATTGCAGATGTCTGCAATGGGCACATTCCGTATCTCTGCCAGAGATGCTGTGACTGCTCTGGTAGAATGGGTGTATACCCTGCTTTCCAGTTTAACCTGCTCCATGGAATAGCAGTGACAAACACATGCCACCAGCCACACTGAAATACACCTGATGGCAACAGGCTGACCCAGCCGGACCATGCTGAACGAGACAAAGAGTTGCATTGACTTGCAGATCTCTTTAGTTCTGTCTAAAATGAACTGCAAGACCCTCTTACATCCAGAAAACCCTCCCTCATTTTGGAAGTTCATGAAGGAGGTCGGGAGAACCAAGGGCTGGTTCAGATGGAATTCTGAGACTACTCTGGGGAGAACTTTAGGGTGAGTTCTGAGAACCACCTTGTCCTTGAGAAATAATGTATAAGGAGGGTCTGTGACCAGGGCATGTATTTTAGATACTCTGAGAGTGGAAGTAATGGCTGTGAGGAAGGCGGCCTTCCAGGTCAGGAATTTCAGTTCACATGTTGCTAGAGGCTCGAAAGGTTTACGGGTGAGCATGTCTAGCACCAGGTTAATATCCCAGGCGGCTACCTGTCTCCTGACTGGTGGCCTAGTGTGGAGTATACCTTTAAGGAACCTTGTAGCCAAAGGTAACTGAGCCATAGACGTAGCGTGTATAGGCTCGTGATAAGCTGAGATCGCGCAGAGATGGACCTTCACGGTTGAGTATTGTAGCCCTGTATTTGACAGGTCTAGTAGATACTCTAGCACTTTGTTTGGTGGGCTAGAAAAGGGATCCTGGAAGGACTTTGAACACCAGATGGAGAAACGTTTCCACTTTACCACGTAAGTTTTCCTAGTAGCTGGCTTGCGTGCCACTAGGAGAATGTCTGACACTCTGCATGAGACATCAAATCAACCCACTTCTGTCTCCTCAGGAGCCATGTGTGGAGATGAAAGGATCTCAAGTTGGGATGGACCACTGGGCCCTGGAACAGAAGGTCCATTTGAAGTGTAGTTGTCTCGGTGGAATGTCTAATAATCGGTTGATCGCTCACTGGCCTGTTGGCGCAGCGGTTTGATTTCCGCCTATGATGCCGGTGACCCAGGTTTGAGAATGGACCTGGGTCACTGGAGGACTGGCCGGGGAGAAGTATGGAGTGTCCCAGGGATGGCTCACCTTCTCTGGGGGGAGGGCGGGGATGCAGCCTGGTACCTGCTGGCACCTGGCAGAGGTCAAGAGTATAGCAGGAAGTCAGAGTCTGGATGACTGGGGGAGTGGCGGATGTCAGCATATGCCTTGACGTCTATGGCACACCACTCCCTGGGGAGAAAACCAGGAAACTGCTCTCTGGCAGGCTGGATGATGGTCCTGGGCCCCCGCTGCTGCCAGGCTCCAGAAACTGACTCCACCTCAGTGGCACCTGGGCCAACTGAAGAGTGCACTGGCCACCCCCACCAGTGCCTTCCCTCTCAGAGGAGGGGGACCCATCTGGCAAAGGGATATGCTGGGTTACCCAGGGGGGTCACGATGTGAGGTAAGGGGCCAGTGTCGGGGGAGAGCAAGCAGATGGAGGACCTAGAGAGACCTGAATGAGTGGTCGGCAAAGGAGGGAGGAGGGTGTATAAAAAGAAAGAAAAAAAAAGACATCCTGGCTTTGAAGAAAATCAAATAAAAAAAAAAAATGAAAAAAATTTGTTGATCAAGGGAAACCAAATCTGATGAGGCCAGAAAGGGGTGATGAGTATCATTCTGCCTCCCTGTGCCTCCGGCTTGAGCAGTACCTTCTCTGAATTAAGGGAAGAGGAAGAAATGCGTACAGAAAGCATCTTGTCCACTGCAGTCTGAATGCATCCTGACAAAAAACATCAGGTTCTGGAGCAGAACAGAGGCAGTTTTGTGTTGAGTGGGGACGCAAAAAGGTCCGGGTCTGGTGTGCCCCACTCTTCGAAGAGCGACTGCACGATGTTTACATCGAGAGACCACTCATGAGGATCAGCTTCCATTCTGTTGAGGTGGTCCACTAGATCGTTCTGTACTGCAGGCAGGTAGACTGCCTAGGGCAGGACTTTGTGCTCTAGGCACCATTCCCACACTCTCATCGCTTCCCTGCACAGGGGATAAGAGTATGCCCTACCCTGTTTGTTGATGTAGTACATCACCGCTTTGTTGTCTGCCTGAAGGAGAATTATTTTGCGACAGAGGATGTCCTTCAGGGCTTGGACTGCATACAGGACAGCTCTCATTTCCAGGACATTTATGTGGAGATGAGACTTGTCCTGACTCCACAGACCTTGGTTGTGGAGATCTTGACAGTGAGCTCCCCAGCCAAGTAGAGAGGCATCAGTGGTGACTGTAATCTGTGTCTCCAGTGAGGCAAAGGGGAAGCCTTTCCAAAAGTTGTCCTCTTGAGTCCACCAGGTGAGGGATCACTTTAGAGATTCCGTCACCTTGATGTGAAAGGACTGGGGAGGGGGGTGGTCAGGGACCACTGAGTACTGAGCACCCACTGAGTGGTCCTCATGTGAAGATAGGCCAAGGGCACTGTGAACACTGATGACGCTGTCATTCTCTTTGATGAAGCAAGCTATCTGGAGAATAGCATTCCTCCTGTCCTCCGGAAGGAAGGCCCTTGCACTGGATGTATCCAGGAGGGCTCCTATGAAGAGGAGTTGTTGGGAGGGCTGCAGCTGCAATTTTTCCAGATTCAATAGAACTCCCATAGATGTGAGGAACTTGGAAGCTGTGGTCACCGCTTCCTGTGTCTCTTATCTGGAGGAGCTTGCTAGGAGACAGTCATCCAGATACAGGAAGACTTGCATTCTGAGTTTTCTTAGGTGTGATGCGAGAACTGCAAAGCACTTTGTAAAAACTCACGGCACCAAGGACAGCCCAAAGGGCAGTACTCTGAATAAATAGTACTGACACAGGGCCACAAATTGGAGATACTTCTGGTGACTTGGATGCATGGGAACATGTTGGTAGGCATCCTGCATGTCCAGGGGGGCCAGTCAATCGTTTTGATGAATCAGAGGTAGAAGCGTACCGAGTGATATCATCTTGAATTTTTCCTTGAAGAGAAACTTGTTTAACTTCCTTAGGTCTAGAATAGGGTGCATGCCACCTGTTTTCTTTGGGACCAGGAAGTAGTGGGAGTAGAAACCTGTGTTTCACTGATCCTGTGGAACTAATGTCTACTGCCCTGTTGATCAGAAGGCCTTGAATCTTGGAAGCAAGGAGATCTGACTGAGTAACTGACAGACTGGGCTGCCATTTGGGTGGATTATCCAGAGGGGTATCTAAAAAATTCAGTGAATAACCCTTGCGAATTCTCCTGAGAACTTATTTGTCTGAAGTGACTGATTTCCACTGATTGTAAAACTGAGTCAGACACCCCCTACAGCTGAAGAAGAGTCCCCCTCGGACAGCTGAGGAGTGACCTGGGCCAGAATTTCAGAGGGTGGTAGTAGGTGCTTTCAGACCCTGTGCCTTCTGCTACATTTTCTTTTGTGGTTGTGGGGCTTGGTTTTTATTGAAGCCCCCTCTGCCTTTGCCACAAAAGGACTGACGGTTATGAGACTGCCAGCGGTTTCCGCCCCGTTGAGGGGCAGCAGGGGCCAGTCTGGCCGTTTTGATAGCCATCCTAGTTTTCTGTGTGGCCTCGAGTGCCTGCTCCACCTGTGGACCAAACAGATAAACGCCAACAAATGGTAAAGTCATTACTTTTTGCTGGGCATCATTTGTGAACCCTGAGGTTCGTAATCATGAGTGGCATTGGGTGCATATCCCAGCTGCTGCTGCTCTAGAAGCAGTGTTAAAGGCATCCATAGCAGCCTTATGTTGCTGATTATTGGATTCAATGCCTCTAGTGATAGTTTGGAGGAGCTCTGAGGTAACGTCCAACTCCAGGAGAGTTTCCACAGTGGCTTTTAGTGAATGCCAGAGGGTATACTCATATTGTAAGAAAAGCTCTGGTAGCAAGTAATATGCATACCCAGGGTAGCAGCGGCAAAGACTCGCTTTCCTAAAGTGTCAGTCTTATGAGATTCTTCGTTTACTGGATGAGCCGTAGACTCCTAAGGGAGAACAGCTTTGTCATTTTCTGTCAGGACCATTATGGTATCAGCGAAAACTTGAGAGGCCAGGATTGGTCAACCCCTAGGGGGAGCATACTTCCTGTCTATGGACTTAGCCACGGAAGGAATAAGCGCTGGATTATCCCACACCATTTGTGACAGAGTCTTGAAAGAGGGCTGTACCGGAGAAGTCAATTCCACAGGGATCTCCGGGACATGCAGATACTGAAGGTGTAACAACTTCCCCGGATCTACTTCCGAAGTCTGGAGAGAAAGGGTGGAATTCATATTCATCAGTAGAAACTTAAAAAACAGGTCCTTGACCAGAAGCCCCGCTGAAGTAGAGGGCTTACTTCCCACTCCAAGGGATGAATCTTCATCAAAGTCATCTCCTAATCGCAAATCAGGCTCAGGCTCAATGTCATCTCCTACTAGCCCAGGAGGGATAGTATATAAAGGAAAGAGAGCAGCAGGAGGTGCTCCTCGAATCGGATTAGAAAATCCCATCATCTGTGACAATGCCGTCAACACCGGAGTTGAAGGCGGCACTGCAACCGGCGCCATGTCAGCACCCAGCGACCCCAACCCAACTCTTGGTGGAACCAAGGATGAAAATCTGAAAACATGAATAGGAGAAAATGGTACATGTGCAGGCCCCCTGTGCCACAGCCATGTAAGGGGGAAAGCACAAGAGCACAGTGTTGATGGCACTGGAGAAGGTGCCGCGTGAATAGGAAGACCCAACTGTCACAAACCCACTCAGCAGGTCAGCCCTCTACTCCCAAAGTGCCAACCTCCGAGTGCAGTCTTGTGAACAGTTAACAGAACAAGGTGACCCTCTTGTCTGTTTTTGTGGGTTCAAGTCAACCTTTGGTCTCAAGTCTTGGAGGGATTCAAACTGTGAACCTCTTGCTAGCGTACCCAATGCACAGGCTCAGATAATTCTGTCTTCTGGGGGTCAGATAGCTTTGCCTACAGGCACCTAACCAGGTGTACAGAAATGAACCCTTAAAAACTATAATAAAAGACCTCAGATTTAAAGCGCTTACCTTTTTCCAGTTTGGTATCACCATTCAAGCTTATGTATTGTATCTGTTTTAACCATATATACTCTACTTGTAAAGGAAAGAAATCAAAGACAGACCAAGAAAGCTCTAAAAATAGAGTTTTACTACAACAGATAAAAAATATGTAACACATATAATACAGAACTATTATATCACAAGACATACAAGTCTCTTAAACAAAACAGGTTTTAACAGTGCAATTCCTACTACAGTACTTAGATTTGTCTATCTAAATACCTGCTTAAAGTGCTCACAGATGTTTCTTTGTCAGAGTTTAGACAGAAGAGTCTCTGTGAAGTAAAACAGAATATTCCTTAAAGAAAACTGTATTTGCCAACCCCTTTGTGTGAGGTCACCATAGCTCCTCCTCTGTCAGAATATATAAAAAAATATATCTATACAAAAACAGGATGTCTTTTCAAAGTATTAAATTCTGTAATCTTCAGCATAACTCGTGTTCTCTTTCAAATGACATTTTCTTTGATCTATGTTAAGCTTCCTCTCTCACACAGACATCAAGGAACATTTACAACTTCACACCCATGTGTAATAATCTGGGTTTCCTTCCAAACGTCATAAAATGGATATGATCTTTCCTCTTAGCAACTACAGCTATAATTAACTCAGACAAACAGGAGATCCTTGATAAAGGCCTGGTCTGTAATTAGCTCATGGCTTTCATCTTTTAGCAGAGACGGGGGGGGGTGAGTGAGGTCATTCCAAGAGCACCAGATTTCTCAGCAGAGACAACATACATTTTTATATTTTAAAAAAAAGATACAGCACTCAGAACTGGCTGTCCACGTCACACCAACCACCCTACCCATGTGTTCGAAGCCCCTAGGCTCGAAGGTCCCGGGGCCGACTCCGCAGGTTCAGAAAGTTGGGACAACCACCAAACCCACTGCTTCATAAGAGTGGCCCAGTGAGGAAACTGCTCACTGGAGGTCCCCCCCAGAGGGTGGGGAGGAACTACAGAGTCAAGGATGTCAGCCACTAGGAACAGAGGCCACAGGTGATCCTGATGGAGTCAAAGTCAGCTTTCTGTCCCCTGTTACCGATGATCATCGTGCAGACATACCAGAGGGCAACCTCGAGCAGTACCATTTCTTCTTCGACTGGTGGGACGAAAAGGAGCTTGAGGCCAAGCAGTGCCGGGTTCTCGATGAGGATCAAGAATGGGCCAGCTTCTCTTTGTGCTTTCAGGAGGACCGCCCTTCCTCCCGAGCACCATACTGTCCGTAGTCAGACCCCTCCATAGAGGGTGGAAGACCAGACCCAGCCTTCCTGGAAACACAGCTTTCATGCAAAGTCTTCCTACCATCACCAGCTCCATTCATGGTCGATTCCATCAAAGGTGAGCTGAAGAGGTCTTCTATGTTGTTTCGATGAAAAACTTGGGTTTTTTTTGTTTGTTTTTTTACTAATAAATAAATAAATAATACTACAAATCAAACTGAACAGCTGAAGCTGCAGTCATACAGACATGAAGATGTGACTCTCGGCGGGCGAGCGACATCGTCACTGAAGCACACTCGATGGCAGGAAAAAAAGAACTGAGACGGTTGGAGGGCCAATGCCAAGGTAGCCTATTCGGCCAAGCCAGTCTTGCGGCGCCGCTTCTGCATGGCCCTACCTCGGTGCCGGCCCTCCTGAAGATTTTTGCCTCCCACTCGGTCCTAGCACCTCCGGCATAGTCCCATTAGTGTGAATGAGTGATGGAGACTTTATGTCCAGGAAGATCTACTAAAATATATACATGATAATAATCCCTAACGTAAATATTGAAAAACTAAATAAAAATTATAAGAAGTTTTTAAACTATTAAAATAATGAAGGACTTAGCCGATGGACTTGAAGATAGCTCTGAGGCAACTGTTCTGTTCAGTGGAGAAAACAAATCTGAGGTTAGAATACTACAAGGAGCTTCAGCACACAGCAACATTTGAAAGGAGTTCTGATTCTATCACCATTCCAAATTCTCTGAGGCACATCTCAAACTAGGGATGATGCAATTTTTGTATGGCATCATTTTTTGACTCGTTAGAATCACTACATTCTGATTGGTTGCAGCCATAGACTATGAGACCACTACCAACAGTTAAAGAGGGAGTCCTGCCAAAAGTGCTACAATGCAGAATTACAATAAGCATACCTCCAATAAATCGCATACCAAAATGTAGGTTTCTACGTTACTTCATTTTAAAGTTATGATCTATTTTGTAACCCTGATTTCACTACCTATTTAAAAAAGCCAGTTTCAGTTAAGAGCCACTGATGATGTCATCTCCAGAACTCACACTCTAGTCCTCCCTGTCAGCAACCTTATGGGACTTGCTTCTCCAAAGTTTAAGAAACTATAGCTACAGTAATCCTTTAAAAAAAATGACATAGGGTTGACTGCAATGCTTGCATTTCCAGAATATTCAGATGCACGGCACTGTACTTTAGAACATGTCAGAAGGTGATTTTGGAATGCAGCACTGAACCAAGGCACAGAATGTCAAGGTGGTGTAGCCGGCCTGCTGGTGCAGAGGCACGACTGCCATCTGCGGTGCCGATGACCCAGGTTTGGGAAAGGATTCAGGAGTTGGAGCGCTGGCCAGGGGGAGTAGGACTGAGCGGCCGGTGGACTGCTCTCCTACTCCAGGGGGAGGTGAGGTTGAGTGTCCAATGCACGACGGACCCCTGGTGTAAGCCGGGAGTTCCGCTGCAGTCAGCATCTGCATGTTCGGGGAGGGGGCGGACATGGGTCATCATTGCACGTCCCCACTCCCATGAGGTTTACAGCACACAAAATGTCAGCCCCTGCTAATGAGCTGGCTCCGTTGCTGTCCATTCTGGCCAACAGAATTTGCCTACCAGCAGCCCCACTTGGGAGGGGTAAGACTGAGTATGAGGGAGTGGTTGCTGGAGCCTGCCAGAGCCTGGTGAGCCCACACAGAAGCTTAGGGAGCCAGCCAAAAAAAAGAATGTCAAGGTGGTGCACAATTTTAAAATGGGAGGGGGGGACACGCAATCTCAGAAAGTGACAGGGATGTGCCATCTCAAAATGTGGTAGGACAATCAGTCTCGGAATGTGACAGGGACACACATTGAGGAATTTGGTGGGGACTGGCAATTTTGGAATACAGTGGGGATGCACGCTGTCGCAAATGTGACAGGACACCATTCATTCTGAAATTGCTTGTCCATGCCACATTCCAGAATTGTATGCACCCACCATATTTAAAAATTGTGCATCACATCCCCACCACCTTCCAACATTATGTGTCTCAGTCACAATCTAAAATTATGCATCCCTGCTACATTCCAAAATTGCACACCCCTTCCCCTTCCCAAATTGCACATCCTTGCCACATTCTGAAATTTGGCATCCACACCAAATTCCATAATTGCACATCCATGGCAAGTTGTGTTTCAATGCCACATTCCAAAATTGTCACTACCATGTTCCTAAATTGTACGCCACACTATATTCTTAAAATATGCGTCACCACCACATTCCGAAATTGAGCGTCACCACCACATTCCAAAATTGAGCATCACCGCAGTATTCTGAAATTGAACCGTTACTGCCACATTCTGAAAATATGCATCACCGCTACATTCTGAAAATATGCGTCACCGCCACATTCCAAAACTATGCGTCACTGCCACATTCTGAAACTGTGCGTTACCACTACATTCTGAAACTGTACGTCACCACAACATTCCAAAATTGTACATCACCTCCACATTCCAAAATTGTGCATCACCACAATCCAAAATTGTGCGTCACCACCACATTTCAAAATTGTGTGTCACTGACACATTCAAACATTGTGTGTCACCACAACATACCAAAACTGTGCATCACTACCACATTCTAAACCTGTGCATCACCGCCACATTCTGAAATTACATGTCACCACTGCATTTCAAAACTGTACATCACCACTGCATTCCTAAATTGCGCATCACCTCCACATTCCGAACCTGTGTGTCACCACCACATTCCAAAATTGTGCATCACCGCTGCATTCCGATACTGTGCATCACTGCTACATTCTGAAATTGTGCATCACTGCTGCATTCTGAAACTGTGCATCACCGCCACATTCCAAAATTTTGCATCAACACTGAATTCCAAAATTGTGCATCACTGCCGCATTCCAAACCTGTGCATCACCGCCACATTCTGAAATTATGCATCACACCATGTTCCGAAACTGTGTATCACCGCTATATTCCAAAACTGTGTCACCACTACACCCTAAGCTGTGCATCACTGCCACATTCCAAACCTGTGCGTCACCACTGCATTCTGAAATTGTGCGTCACTGCCACATTTCAAAATTGTGTGTCACCGCCACATTCTGAAATTATATGTCACTGCTGCATTCTGAACCCGTGCATCACCACTGCATTCCAAAAGTATGCGCCACTGACACATTCTGAAATTGTGCATCACCACTGCATTCCGAAATTGTACGTCACCACTACATTCCAAACCTGCATGTCACCACTGCATTCTGAACCTGTACTTCACTGCCGCTTTCCAAACCTGTGCGTCACCGCTGCATTCCAAAATTATGCGTCACTGCCAGATTCTGAAACTGTGTCACTGCTGCATTTCAAAATTGTGCATCACTGTTGCATTCTGAAATTGTGCGTCACCACTGCATTCCAAACCTGTACGTTACCGCTGCATTCTGACCCTGTATATCACCACTACATTCCGAACCGCTGCATCACCACCGCATTCCGAAATTGTGAGTCACCACTGCATTCCAAAATTGCTCATCACCACTGCATTCTGAAATTGTGAGTCACCACTGCTTTCTGGAATTGTGCGTCACCACCACATTACGAAACTGTGCATCACTGCCACATGCCAAAATTGTGAATCACTGCCACATTCTGAAATTATGTATTCCAGCTACTTTCTGAGACTGTGTCATTGCTGCATTCCACAGTTGCAACCTGATGACATTTCGAAATCTCATACCTGCAGTATTTTAAAAATTGCATACAACTTTGTCATTCTAAAGCCATGTTTGCCACTGCATCCCCCCCGCCATCACATTCTGAAGTACCGTACCTTGCATTTTCACATTATGGAAGTTCATGTGCTGACCATCCCCACCCCCTGTCAGTTTTCCTTTTTCAGATGTTTACTACACCTGTAGTTTTAAGTAACATAGGAGAAATAAGTCATATAAGGTAGCTTGCAAGGAGGACTAGGTTGTAAGTTCAGGACATGACAGCATCATTGTTATGTATGTGAAATGGTAATGCATTGCGTTACTCTGCCACTTGAGGGCAGCATTCTGAGATGTGTAAGCTAGAAAGAGAGCAGAGAGAGAGAGTGTCGTAGCTGAGACCAGAGAGGCACCTGAATAAAAATGAAAGCTGTTCTACTCCAGTTGTGGCATGAGTTTGTTGAACAAGACCAGAATAAATGTAAGAACATAACATAATTGGCGACCAGGTGTTTAATTACTCTCCAGTACCTTACCAGAACGAACTACAGCTGTGAGGGTTTTTCCTGAGACGTAACTTTTGGACCCACGAGTGAACCCGCGAGAGACACAAAAAGATGGCCACTACCATAGGACACATTGATGCCTTTGATGAAAATGTGGAACAATGGACAACTTATATTGAGAGATTTGGACATTTTGTCACAGCAAATGATGTAAGTGATGAAAAACAAGTGGCAGTGTTACTGAGTGTCATGGGCAGCACAACATACAGTTTGCTGAGAAGTCTAATAGCGCTAGAAAAGCCCGGGGAGAAAACTTTTGCCAGTATTGTGGAGGTCTTACAGACACATTTCTCTCCTAAGCCTCTGGTGATTGCTGAAAGGTTTCGCTTTCACAAACGAAATCAAGCAGAGGGTGAGTCTGTTGCCAGTATGTGGCTGTTCTAAAGAAATTAGCTGAGCATTGCGAGTTTGGCACCCATTTAGATGATGACCTCCGGGACAGATTTGTGTGTGGTTTGAAAAGTGAAGCGACACAGAAGCGTCTTTTAACGGAGGCGGGACTGACAAACAAGAAAGCGATAGAGATCGCTGTATCGATGGAAACAGCTACACGGGAGGCTCAGCACTTAAGTGATTCCCTGAAAGTAAATATTTTATCCTTCTCTTCTCCCAGGAAGCCTAATAAATGTGGTCGCTGTGGGAAGACTAATCACAGTGATAAGGATTGCTGGTTTAAAGAACAGACATGTCATAACTGTGGGAAGAAAGGCCACATTGGGTAGAGTGCAGAGGGAAAAGAAAGGAGGGGAAATCAATGGAAGAAGGGAAGCAATTTGCGAAATGTAGGAAGAGAGAAGTACATCGTGTGGAAACACAGGGAACGTGCAGCGATGACACTGATACTGAATTAGCATTGCATGTGCTGACTCTTAAAGGGGAAACAGCAACCATCTGTGTAACACCTGAAATTGAAGGGAAACCACTGAAAATGGAATTGGACACAGGGGTTGCAGTTTCATTGATTTCTACAGACAAGTATGAAACTATGTTGAGACATCTACCCCTGCAAACGACTGACGTTGTACTGAGGACATACACTGGCGAGGCAATTTCACCTGAAGGTGTCATCAAGGTGCAGGTGAAAATGAATGGGCAAACAGCACTACTGCCTCTGTACGTGGTTAAAGGTAACTACCCCTTCACTCTGTCGAGAATGGCTGAAGAAAATACGCTCAACTGGCATGAGATAAGGACTGTTAGTACGGGTGACCACAACACTCTAGAAGCAGTGTTGCAAAAACATGCTCCTTTATTCAAAGGGGAGCTAGGCACAATGAAGGGCATTGAGGCAAGAGTGTTTTTGAAGCCACAGCACAAACCAAAGTTTTGTCAACCTCGCCCAGTACCTTATGCACTCAGACCGAAAGTGGAGGCCGAATTAACTCGCCTAACCGAAGTGGGAGTCTTGTCACCTGTACAGTGTAGTGACTGGGCAACGCCAGTAGTGCCAGTGGTAAAGAAACATGGGTCCGTGCGAATATGTGGAGACTTTAAAGTAACCATAAATCCAGTTCTGTGTGTGGAACAGTATCCAATTCCATGCATCGAAGACTTGTTTGCATCGCTGGCACAGGGCCAACACTTCAGTAAGCTGGATCTGTCACATGCTTATCTTCAAATGAGAGTAGATGAAAACTCAAGGAAATATCTCACAATAACCACCCAAAAGGGTCTCTTCTGCTATAATCGCCTACCCTTTGACATTGCATCAGCTCCAGCCATATTTCAGCGAGCTATGGACCAGGTTTTACGAGGTCTTCCAAATGTTCACTGTTACCTGGATGATATACTGGTGACCGGAAGGAATGATGCAGAGCACCTGAAGAACCTGGATGCAGTTCTGCAGCGATTGGAAGATTTTGGCTTGTGTGTCCAGAAGGAGAAGTGTGAATTTTTCAAGACTTCATTGGAGTACTTGGGCCATACCATAGATGCAGCGGGCTTACACAAATCGCCTGAGAAAGAAAAAGTGATTGTGGACGCCCTAGCACCGGAAAATGTGAGCCAGTTACGGTCGTTCTTGGGCCTGTTAAATTATTATGGCAGGTTTATTCCCAATCTGGCTACGATTCTCAACCCACTAAATGGCTTGCTGTGCAAGGGAAAGTCCTGGTGTTGGACAAAGGACTGTGAGAGCGTGTTTAAGAAGGCAAAAAAGCAGCTTGTTTCTCAAGATGTGCTCATTCACTATAATCCACAGCTGAGCATCAGACTGGCGTGTGATGCCTCACCTTATGGGGTGGGAGCAGTTCTTTCTCATGTTCTACTGAATGGGTACGAAAAGCCAATTGCCTTTGCATCCAGAACTCTCAGCAAAGCTGAACAGAACTATGCCCAAATTGAGAGAGAAGCTTTGGCAATAGTGTTCGGAGTTCGCAAATTCCACCAATACGTCTATGGTCAGGAATTCACACTCCTCACTGATCACCGTCCCCTCACGACCATTTTCAGCCCCCACAAAGGTATTCCTTCCATGGCAGCAGCCAGAATGCAACGTTGGGCTCTCTTGTTATCAGCTCACAACTACCGCATTGAATACCAGAAGGCAGCTCTTCATGGCAATGCTGATGGGCTCTCAAGATTGCCTCTGCAGGTAGCCCACAGTGACAAAGTGGACACTGTCGATGTCTTCTACATTAGTCAGCTTGAGAAATTACCTATCACAAGTTCTGAAATTAAAAAGGAGACAAAAGTTGACCCTGTGTTGTCTCAAGTCTTGGACTTAGTAACAAAAGAGACTTTTACTGTGAACCAGGACATTCACGGTGAGTTATCACCATTCTATGCCAGACGTAATGAGCTTTCAGTATAGCAAGATTGCTTGATGTGGGGTGTCTGGGTGATTGTCTCTTCAAAACTACGTATTCGTGTTTTGGATGAGCTACATGTGGGACACCCGGGTGTAGTGAGAATGAAGGATTTAGCTAGAAGCTACATTTGGTGGCCAGGGATTGATTTGCAAATTGAGCAACAAGCAAAAACATGCACTACCTGTCAGCATGTTCAGAAAATGCTGTGTCCCTCACCTCTACATCCCTGGATGTGGCCAGGTGCACCGTGGCAGCGCATTCATGTAGATTTTGCGGGGCTGTGGGAGGGACGCATGTACTTAATTGTTGTAGATGCCCACTCAAAGTGGCCCAAAATTCAAGTTATGGACACCACTACTACCAGTAAGACTATTCAAGTGCTGCGAGGACTATTTAGCCGTTACGGGATTCCTGAACAGCTGGTCAGTGATAATGGACCCCAATTTATTTCTAGTGACTTTGCAGCATTTCTGAAGTTCAATGGTGTGAGGCATATTCATAGTGCCCCATATCACCCTCGATTAATGGTCTAGCGGAGCATTTGTGAAACCATGAAGAATGCTATGAAATCGACGGGGGTGTCTTGACCTTACAACACAAGTTGGATAACTTCCTGCTGGCATACCGAAATACGCCCCATGCTACAACAAAGGAATCTCCAGCAATGTTATTTTTTCGGCGTAAGCTTCACTCCCGTCTTGATTTGCTTAAGCCAAATGTGTCATCAGAGGTTTTGAAGAACCAAGAATCTCAAATACTGCACTGGCAAGCTCGTTCAAAGGACAGGCAGTTCATTGTTGGTCAAGAGGTGCTTGTTCGAGATTACCGGAAGGGGGAGAAGTGGACCTCTGGTGTGGTGACATCTCAGACGGGTCCAGTGTCGTATACAGTTGATGTTGAATCTGGAGGGAAATGGAAACGGCATGCTGAACAGCTCCTAGATTTTCAGCAGCGCACAGATGGGGACACCGCTAGGGAAGAAAACCCACAGGAAATGTGGATTCCATCTGCCGTAGCTTACAGAAGCCCCACTACGGAAGTCTCAACACCTTCTGAAGATGCTAAGGAGGAGGTGGAGAGGAGCAATGGTGAGGCTGTACAACCACCAACCGAGGATCGGAGGGAGGTACCAGACAGGGCAGCCATGCTAAGGGTTGCTCACGAGAAATGTTATCCATCCCGAATTTCAAAACCTCCAGATCGTTTGAACCTGTGAGACATTTAAAATAAATAAATGTTCTGTGTAGTTAGAGAGCCAGATCAGATAATTGGGGCAGAATAATCCCCTTGACTGGTTCAAGGCCTGGGGCAGTCTACCCCCTACCTCTAGCATAGAATGAACCATCTTAATAATAGCGAATAATGCTAATACTTGTTCATTTGGTAACAATATAATTTAGTGGGGAGGAAATGTTATGTATGTGAAATGGTAATGCATTGTGTTACTTTGCCACTTGAGGGCAGCATTCCGAGATGTGTAAGCTAGAAAGAGAGCAGAGAGAGAGAGTGTCGTGGCTGAGACCAGAGAGGTACCTGAATAAAAATGAAAGCTGCTGTACTCCAGTTGTGGCGTGAGTTTGTTGAACAAGACCAGAATAAATGTTAGAACATAACAATCATCAGCTCTTCACTAAAACTGGATTTTTTAAACAGGAAGTGAATGAAGGGTTACAAAATGACTTGTAACTTTTAAATGAAGTAACTTACAGATCAGATTTTTGGCATGAGGCTGATTGAGTGTATATTGATCCAAATTCTGAATTTATTGATGACAAAAATGTTGGCCTAAGTTCCTTTTAAAAAATGTTCTGGCAAACAGGACACAGCACACTATTATATCAATGGCTTTGGGGGGAAAAAAACATTCCTGACTACTATTGCAAACATGGCCACCATACTTACTCTCACTAAAAAAAGTCAGCAAGATCTAAAAATGAAACTTCCTCAAAATAAAAATAAACAATTGATTTGCTGTTTTTTCGCTTTATAATCCCCTTGTTATACACACACACTCACACACACCAATTAAAAATGAAGTACTACTCATAGCTTTACTTTTTTTAGCTTCTTTCATGACCATAAAAAGAAAAGCCTTCCTATCCTTACCTGCCTACCAGGCAAATCTTTGTTGCTTCCCCTGCCACAAATATAATCACTGTCTTTATTGAGGCCTTCTGTTGTATATGTGTGTGGAGAAGTGAATCTTCAGCCAGTGGAATGTTGAAGAGGTTTAAATTGTTGCATTCCATGATAAGCAAACATCCAATCTGCTGAATGTGTGCAAAGACAGATGACTGACAGGTGGGGAGGGGCTACTTTTTACTAATCACATATAACAAATGAAAATACCTTTTTTAATAAAACAAAAATTGTCATTTTTTTTTTTTTTTTAAGAATTCTCAGTCCCGCCTTTCTATAAGCGCAATAAGACATGTCAGGGTATGGGATCACACTTCCATGTGCTGAAGGCATGCACCATAAATACCTCATGCATCACAGTACACCTTGGTTGAACTACTAGGAGATTCCTAGGTCTTGAACTATCCACACCCTGTTGTGTTTAATTGCTTACAAAGCATCAAGTTCCCTGGTGGGTGAGCATATCTCCTGTTTACCTATGGCATCAATAACAATGTTTTACTTCATACTCCTTGAAGTAGTCATCTTCTAAGCTGGCCCGGTGGTGCTGAGAGCTGAGATGCTGGATGCCACACCTCGCGCCACGCTGGCTACCTGTGTTTGGGAGTGAGTGCGGGCTGCTGGGGGTCAGCAGGGGAGGAGAAGGATTGAGCATTCCAGGGACAGCTCTCTTTCTCTGGGGAGGGGGGTGATCAGCGGTCAGTGCATGCCTGGCCCCTAGCAGAGGCTGGGGGTGACACACCGACACTGCCAACCTGGGGTCTGAGGCAGGGCAGATGCCTGATGGGATGAACACAGGAGTGTGGGCACTACCGACGCCGGCATCATTGCACGCTCCACCTCTGAGGGGGTGCACATCGGAGGAAAAGTAGCTCCCAGCTGGATGATGGAGGGCACCTCACAGGTCCTGCCCCCAAATAGCCATGGCACCGGCTACACTGGATCTGGTCTTCGGCAGGGTTTGGGGAGCCCCACCGGCCCCACCAGGGAGGGTAAGCTCTGGGGGTATCGGTCGGTGTCGGCTGGTGGATGCCGGGGGATGGGACTGGGGCTAGCTCCTGAGCTAGGGCTGCAAGAGCAAGGAGCATAAAGTAACGACTAAAAAAAAAAGAAGTAGTAGCAGTCATCTTCCTCCTGGAATGATGGCTCTACTGGATGTTTTGTAGCCAACTCTTTCAAAGGTTGGAAAACTGACACATTTGCTGGAAGTCTTCCATAGAAGGCATTTGTTTTGCAGGGCTATGTTTTACTACTGGCTCTATATCTATGGGGTTCATACTGTGTCCCAAATATTTTTCTGTTCTTTTGCTTTTGTGGTCCGTTTTATCTGAGTGTACCTCTCTGGAAGATTGTTGCCCAATGCCAGTTGTTTTTTGAAGCCTCATACTTTTGAGATTATTTGGTGGGACTAGCATCACTGGCCATTTTGCTAAAGATGTTCTCAGCCAGTTTTTATAGCAGAACCTTCACTGGAATTTGTCACAGATGCTGAGACAGAGAACAGTAACCTTTTGTTGTTTTTTCTTTCTTGTGTTTTTGGACAAAAATCTGTATAGGAATTACAATTTTTGTAGTACAGATCTCAGCTCAGACATGTGTACAGTAACAGTGTGTATTCTTATCTACCTCAGGCATACACTTGAATCAGAACTTGCTTATAAATGCTGTGAGTCCTATTTTCTTTTTTAATTGTAATTCGACTCCAGACACTAGAACTAATGCAATTTGAGGAAAACATTTATTTTTTTTATGTAAAGTGACCCCAGACACGAGTACTGCTCATATACCATTGGTACAGCAATGGCAAGACATTGAAGACCAGTACAGTGACAGAATTGGCTGTTTGTTGTACTGGTCCGCTGTCTTACCAACGCCGCTGTCTCCAGGGAGTTCGCCCCCTTCCTGAAACAACTAAAACTTGGAGTAGGTAATCTCTAGTGCAGAGGGTGTGGGGGCAGAGCCTCCTGCAAAAAAAACACTTCTGTTCCTGGACAACAGAATGCCAACTGTCGGCATTGTGTCATTGCTATAATGGCATTCAGCAGGATTCCTGTCGATGCAGCATGGTGGAAGCAAAACCGCTATATCGTTTAGCTTGATAATTCTTAAAATATGGTAAAGAGCACTCAAAGTACATGTTTTGGCCCCAGTCTTTGGGAGACAATCACAGCCCTGTAATAGCCACTTTTCTGCCATTATGCCATAGTCATTAAAAAGCCAAAAGTAAGAAAAAATGGCAAAGTTTATGGTCCTCGATAAATGATAAAAATCAGAACATGGGTAAAAATACAGTGCAGACACTGAGGAGCAACTGTTATTAAACTTAAAGCACACTAATTGTGGTGCAATTCAGGAAAAGATACTTCTTACCTCATAAGGTGCTAAGGCAGCTCAGGGGGGCATTGGCAAGTATTTTAAAATGCAGTAAGACAGGTGCCCTTAAAATGTAAAATACACTTTATCTCAAATGAATAAAAGGGCTTAGTCAAGATTTTAGAGGAGCAACAATCCAGGGTGATCACTTTCTCTTCAGTGGAAACTAAAGCACTGACTTGGGTGGCTGGGGAGCTTATGACCCGTGCAGAACAGAGGGCATCATTTGAATATATTTAAGACTCCAGGGCATCACGCAGGAGTAGGCTTGATATAAATCAGTTTGCCATCATCCATCACTTTCATAGATTTAGAACATCTTTTTAGAATAGGGATGAATCAGAAGTCATACACAGAAGCTGTCTTAACTGGATACAGAGCTTAACCATTAATCCATGTCGAGTTCACTGCTGGTGAAACATTGAGATCCCCCAGATGTGTTTTTCTGGGGGATTTCAATGTTTGGGTGGATGATAGTGATCAAAGATGCGGCGGCGACTTTTTGCAGAGTATGTCCTCTCTTGGACTGACGCAGGTCATTGCTGCACCCACCCATCAGGATGGTCACATGCTGGACCTGGTGTTTTCACAGATCTCGGGATTGATCGGGTTTCTTGGTCCGATCACTGCACGGTGAAGTTCACAATCGGGGCTCCCGCCATAAGCCCTTCCCCTGCTGAGATGATTAGCTGTCGCCCTTTGCGGGGTCTTACCCCTGAGGTTTTTTTGGCGGCAGCTAAATTATCTAGTGTGGGTGCTGCATGCGTCGGAGGAGTTGGTGCGGGGTTGACACCTATAATAGCGTGCTCTCTGACACCATCAACTCCCACGCACCTGTCCGTGTACGACCCAGAACCTCTTACCTGAGGTCCCCATGGTTTGATGGAGACCTCAGGGAGATGAAGAAGATGGGTCGGAGATTGGAGCGCCGCTAGAGAAGATCCCGTCTGGAGGTGGACAGACTGGTCCTGCGTACGCACTATTGTGTGTATCAGGAGGCAATCAATCGTAAGAAGGCAGTGTTCCTGTCCAGGGAGATTGCTGCCGGGAAGAATTGACCAGCTTCACTCTTCCAGACTGTAGACAGACTTCTTCATCCTGTCTGTTTGCAGCCTAGGAGGGTTTTTTCCACTGAAGACTGCGAGGAGTTTGCTCGGTTCTTCTCGGACAGGGTGTCCACGATCCGGCGGGAGGCTTCTTCAGTTAGCAATACCATAGCTAACAGTGGTCGCCAGATGTGTTCTGAGTGCACTCCGCCAAGTTGGGGGGAGTTTAGACCAGTGGAGGTAAGTGAGGTTATCGAGGTGGCAACCAATTTGAGGCATACCTTTTTTGAACTGGACCCAGTGCCAACGCGTTTCTTAATGAGATGCGCTGACTCTGTTGGCCCGGTGTTTGCCATGATCGTACGGTGTTCCCTATCTGAGGGAGTCTTTCCAGATGCCTTGAAGGAGGCTCTGGTGAGACCCCTTTTAAAAAAAACATCTTTGGACCTGGAGATCATGGCAAATTACCCTCCTATCTCCAACCTCCCATTTTTGGGTAAGGTGGTGGAGAAGGTGGTAGTGCTTCAATTGGAAGAGCACCTCGTGACTCACGAGTTGTACGATCCTTTCCAGTCAGCTTTTCAGGCCAGACATAGCACAGAAACTGCGCTTGTTCAGGTGCAGAATGATCTCCTCAAGGCTAGAGATCGGGGGGACAAGACAATTCTTGTTCTTCTCGATCTCTCTTCAGCATTTGACACTGTGGACCATTGTGTGTTGCTTGTCTGCCTCAGGGAGTTGTGCGGACTCACTGGTACTGTCATCAACTGGTTTGAGTCCTTTCTTACAAACAGGAGGCAATGGGTTATGATGGATAATTTCTCATCTACACCCAATCTCCTTCCTTGCGGAGTCCCTCAGGGTTCGGTACTGGCCCCAATGTTGTTCGCAGTGTACATGCTGCCCCTGTGGGGATCATTAGGAAGTATGGTCTGAGTTTTCATTGCTATGCTGATGATACTCAGCTATATTTGTCCTTTGCCCCAGGAACATCCAACGCAGTGGATGTGCTAAACATCTGTCTGACCGAGATAGGTGACTGGATGGCCTCCAGCTGGTTGCGACTGAACCCTAACAAGACCGAGGTATTGGTAGTGGAGTCGAACAGAGTTCGTGATAGGAAGGCCTCTGACTCAGCAACTGGACTTGTTCTTGGGGCTGTGTCATTGAAGGCCTCCTCTAGGGTGCGTAGTCTTGGAGTGATTCTGGACAGGAACTTGACCATGGAGACTCAAGTATCTTCCGTGGTTCGAACCTGTTTTTTCCATCTCAGAAACATTGCCAGGATTAGGCCCCTTGTTCCGCCTCTGGACCTCCCTACCTTGATACATGCCTTAGTTACATCTAGGCTGGACTACTGTAATGCGCTCTATCTCGGGGTCACAGGAGGACTTCTCCGCAGACTGCAGCTGGTGCAAAACGCAGCTGCCCGGTTACTGACTGGGCAGAAAAAATTCTGCCATATTACACCGGTACTGCGTGCATTGCACTGGCTGCCAGTCAGGTGGAGAGTCCTCTTTAAGGTGGGTCTTCTCACCTTTAAGGCCCTACACGGACAGGGCCCTGGTTACCTGTCAGCCCTCCTGACACCTATTCCCTCTGTCCGCCCTCTTCGATCCTCCAGCAGTGGCCTCCTGACCGTTCCTAGAGCGAGGTTGAAATCAGCCGGTGACAGAGCCTTTAGCGTTGCGGCTCCCGCTCTATGGAACCTATTACCAGCTGTGGTCAGAGAGGCCCCGACTGTAGATGTCTTTAAGGCTCGCTTGAAGACATTTTTATTTTTTCAAGCATTTGATGTTTAGATTATGATTTACTTTATAATTTGTGATTCTATTTATTTGTTTATATTTATGTATTACGTTTTTTAAAAAATTTGTACGGCGCCCAGAGCCTCCGGGTTTGGGCATCTTTTAAATAAACTTGACTTGACTTGAATCCATGGAGCAACAGACTTTTGAAGCAACCTTTGCTAGAAAATGGAAAATTATCTTTTTATGTTTATCTCATTTGTAAGGCAGGCCCTTGAAACCCAACTCACACTTGCAATACCATGACGTAGAGAGCTAGTGTACTGCCTGAAATTAATATTAACTTTCAAAAGTAGTTAGCCATTGCCTCTTACATCTGAAGAAAGTTTTTCTTTTCACTTTTCTTAATTAGAAGATTTTCTGCTTGCCAATACTTAGCATGATGTGTGGAACAGTACTCTTTCTGGAGGCTGACATATTTATTTCTACTCCTCTTCATACTTCAACAGCCCTGTGACCTCACTGACTGTGACATCACAACTGAGTAAGATGTGCCAATCACTTGCTGTCTAGTCCGTCACTTGTGATGTCGTAATCTTTGAGATCACAATGCTAATGACGTATGAAGACAAACAGAACTAAATATGTAAGTCGTCAAACAACTGCTCTTCACGTTATACACAACACTATCAGGCAGAAAACCTTCTAATGAGCAAATTGAAAAGGAAAAATGGTAGCACCTGTCTACTTTTAAAAATAAATCCCATTTTCTGCTGCTATTTTTGGCACTACTAGCTCTTTAATTCCACTACTTATTTACTGTATGTATGAATGTGCTATCCTTTGACTGTATATGTGATTCTCTCAATGGTTTTCCAAAATAATTACACGTTTGCTGTATAAAGGTTTTACTGTATGTCAAGTGTTTGGTTAAAGTTATGCTTGCATATTAAGTGGTTTAATTTGTAATTGCTCTTAGGATAACTTACTTTGTGTGCTTCACTTGCTATAACCCATTGTCTTTGCTCCACAACAGCTGAGAGCTTTTGAAAAATATCTGCAAAACAAAAGAAAGAAATGAAGTTTATTTAATATTGCCCAGCATTTCATCATCACACATCCTGGAGGTTTGCAGGCACAACAGCTGTAAAAGGAGAAATTCCTTCATACTTACATAATTATGGGTGTAGAGTTTAGGTTTTCCGGGGGCCTCAGGCTCAAAACTATTGGCCTAAACAGTTAACCTATTTTTAGACTACCTTACACAAGGTTTTCACAAAACACGAAACATCTACCAAAAGAATTCAACCAGAATTAGCTAGTTAGGTTTCAGACACAGAACCAATTGTATTTTTATTTACCAAGAGTGTAAGTATACAACAATTATAACTCAAACAGAAAGGAATAATTGTATTACTGATGGAATGAAGAAAATTACTGAAGACATTTATTATAACTTGTTCACTAAAGCAAATGTATACATTCTTACTGAAGCTTTTTTAATAAAATTATCAATCAGACTCTGCATGTCAAGATTTCTGGCAATATCTGCATGGCTAGAAAGGACAGCAACAGTGTTCAGCCTTTCTTGGGTCATAGAAACATAGAAATTGTTGGCAGATAAGGACTGCCAGGCCCATCCAGTCTGCCCGAAAGCCCTACACTAGTGTGTGTCCTCTGACCCTAACTGGTTAATGGCTTTTCACCCCACCTTCCCACCTCTAAGGTACTCTTATGCCTGACCCATGCATGTTTAAAACCCTCCACTGTGCTCACCCCCACCATCTCCTGTGGAAGTCTATTCCATGCGTCCACCACCCTCTCAATGAAGAAAAACCTCCTCACATTTCCCCTGAGCCTGCCACCTCCCAATTTTATATCATGCCCCCTTGTTCTTGTACATCTCTTATATTGGAAGATGTCTCCCCCCTGCACCTTGAGGAATGTATGTAGGACATCAGCCTATGAAGGCTTGAAAAAGACCTCTCCGCAGAACAAAGTAGACACAGGCACAGTCAGAAGAAGCTTCACTAATCTCACAACCTCTGGAATTAACAGTCGCAGTCCCTCATTTTTCTCTGCCTTCAAGAAATCCAGAATGCCTTGAATGTCATTTAGAGTAGTACCAGAGACTTCGGCTGCATCTTATAGCATATCTCTGTGCAGCTGGAGCCTTGAATAATCTTTAAAATTGTCCAGGTAGAAATCCTTCACATGTGTCACATCTTCTTTTCCAACCAGAAAATCTTTCAACAAGGTTCAATGAAAGGTGGTCTCCTTTGATTCAAAGTGATCTGTGAGGCTGACCAATACTCCATCAATGGCTTCAAAGTATTGCTGCCGATGATGGTCATCTGGTGTGGCAGGGAAATGATGTTCAGCGCCTCCTTCTCGGAACTTGGTGAGAATTTTTTTGTTTTCTGGGTAGACTAGGCTCTTCAAGCCCTAGACCCTGGGCTGCATGCATGGCTGATTGCCAAATGGCATTTAAGTGTGATTCATTCTGCCCAGCAAGCAATATTTCCTTCACATTAATAATTACATCTTCACTGAGCCAAAAATTCAATTGGACTCCTTGAAGGGCAGAGCTAGCATCTTCAACAATGGTAAAAATAATTTGCAGCAACTCCAATTTGTAGAAGGTGTCAAATTTTTTTAAAGACTCAAAACACCCATAAGCTTCTGCAGCACATGCGTTGTACTCAGGATTGTTATCCAAATCTTCCAGCCATTCAAGCAATGAAGCATAACTTCTTGTCATGGCCATTAAGGAGGGTTTCCTCAAAATCCACCGAGTGGGGCAGAATGGCCTTAGGTTTATTCCTCCAGGTGTCTGGAAGTGCTTGACCCAAGATAACCTCTTCGATGATCCATAAGCAAAGGTAATACATTTCTAGATGAAGTTCATTAAATTACACATTTCTCTGTTATTCTGAATTGTGTTTTAAACTACTAAGTTCAAATTATGTGCACGGCAGTGTACAAAAATTGCATGTCCCTCTATTTCCCTAATCCTGGTCTATAGCCCAATAACATGCCCAGAAATATTGGCTGCCCCATCATAACACTGTCCCCTGCAGTTCTTAATTGACACATTGAATCCGGTTGGCACATCCATAGCGATTTTGAACAGAATGTCACTAGTGGTACTTTCACTTTCATAGAAGCCAAAGAAAAGTTCATAGATAGTGAAGTCATAAGTGACAGCACAAAAACAGACAGAACTTTGCTCCTTGGCAGATATGTCTGCAGTTTTATCTAGCATGATGCCAAAGAAGGGACACCCCAGCACTGCTTTACACAGTTCACAAAGGACTGCATGTGAAAAATCTTGAAGACTCTCATTTGAAATTTCCGATAAAGGCCACTTAAATTTTTCCAGTCGTTCAAGCCATTTTTTTAGAATAGGCACATCCACTGATCTTTCCCTCAACAGCTGCATTGAGTTTGAAGCCTCATCAAGTTTTCCCTCTAACTGCCAGTCCCTGTGCGGCTAAAAAGCAAATGGCTGAAAATAATCTGAGGAAGGCAAGCCGAACGTCCCTCATTTCCTGATTTTCTGTGTGTAAAGCTGAATGGCAACAAATTCTCCTTTCAGTGCAGAAAGGTTTGTGACAATGGCAGTCTTATGAAATTCAGACCTTTCGTGTTTGGAGAACCTTTCAAGAGCATTCTTCCACTTGGAAAATCCATTGACAACAAATGTGAAGTACAAGCTCTTTTCCCTGGATTCGGTTGAAAGGGGCATGTTTCATTCTACCGCTTTGGCACGTTCAGAACAAAAAACTTTGTCCTTTGCTGCATCATACTTAATCCAAGAACGTTTGCTTACCCATCCTGGGAAAAATGTCTGGCCAGATGTTGATGAGGCAGATGATCCTGTGCTGTCATCTGGATTTCTATTATTATCCTCAGTAGAAGATGAAATTGATGCATTTGGTTTACTTACTGTAGTCTTGGTATCCAAATCTGTATGGACCTGAACTTGTTCAGAATCAGTATGCATGTCCCTTGCTGTTTGGCGTCAGGAAGACTCACAGCTTCTTTTGGCAAACCAGTGACGAATCTGTCAGTTTTTAACAACTAACTAAAGGCTTGCTGTTTGCACAAGTCAACAATCAACCGTACATGTACACCAAGTTTTTCACAGGCTTGGTACAGGACAAGAAAGATGTTGCTAAACTTGTGTAAACAATTTGATGTAAACTGCGTGTTTCATGTTTGACAACCAAACTTGATCTGTCAAATGGTGGGGGCTTTTAAAAAGTCGCATCACACTGACTAAAGAG
Organism: Neoceratodus forsteri; assembly: GCA_016271365.2. Classification (NCBI taxonomy): domain Eukaryota; kingdom Metazoa; phylum Chordata; order Ceratodontiformes; family Ceratodontidae; genus Neoceratodus; species Neoceratodus forsteri. The sequence goes on along the minus strand of CM057456.1, from coordinate 1,099,175,654 downwards.
TGAAAGACACTTGCTGGTCGATAGTCACAAAGCTGATTCGACATGCAGTAGGCAAGACAATACTAATCAGGCCCGGACATTTAATTTATTTTTAAGATTCAACCTTAAATGTGTCTGTGCCTGTTTTATTTTCTACAAGTAGTATACTTATTCAGATTTTTGAAATGCAGTACTGTATGTATGTACACAGTTCTAAAAATAGGGCACAGCCTAGGAACACCTCGAATGGGGGGGGGTGAGTGTTTAAAACTTTTTTATTATTTTTTTTAATTAAATGAACTTTATTAATATTAATAATACAACAATACAATGTCAAGAACAATGAAACCAAAAATCCCCCATCATAACATATACCACCCCCAATTTTTTTAATTAAGTGAACTTTATTAATATTAATAATACAACAGTACAATGTCAGGAACAATAAAACCAAGAAAAATCCCTCCCTCCCCCCAACTTTTTATTATTTTTATCAGTACAACAAGAAATAGTACCTCTGTTTATTTCCGTCACACACACACATACACACACACACACACACGCACACACGCACACATGCTTGTTAATACTGACTGCCATGGCCCACTCTGTCCACTCCTCACCCTCCACAGTTTATGTCTCCTCACTCTCTCGAACGCAACATTTTTTAATATTGCTCTTGTGAGAAGTTGATTTTGTTTCTTCCCTCTCTTTATTAGAGCCTCCGCAGTCCTGCTGCTCCTGTCATCTGACGTTTGCTCCTCCCCTCACCACTTATCCTTTTTCTCAACTGTATTTTTATGTTGGCTCACGCTTGCACAGCCAACATTTTGCGCTAATAGCAGATTTGGAGGCGCAGTCACTGTTGGGCAAATGCAGGGCCCGCATCAGTAGGTGCGTCCCTCATTCCCCAATCAGCCAGCAGCAGGCGCTGACTTCATGCATCCCTAATGTGGCCACCGGAACAAAGAAAAGGTCCGCTGCAATGAGAGCAAAGCTGTCATGCAGTGGGACCACAACACGCCTCCCGACGTGCAGGCAACATGGCGGCAGTGACTGCCGCCGCCTGTCACAATGCCAATGGGGGAGCCCACTCCCTGTCAGCAGCCCCCCTCCCATTCAGCAGACCCCCCTCCCATTTAAAATGTATGCCGCGGGTGTGCCCAATCCCCTTGGCATCATGCACCCCCCAACAGTCTTTCTCTGCCGATGAGGGCCCCAATCCCGTCGGCTTTAATCGTTCATTTTGCAGATGGAGCCACTCCCTGTCAGCATACTGTCAGACCCCGCTTTTGTTGTGTGCCGATGGGGGCACTCCCGTTGGCATAATGCACCCATTTGTTATCGCGAGGGGTGCCCAATCCCCATTGGCTACAGCATCCCCCAAAAACTTATGTGGCATGCTGGGAGCCCACCCAGCGTACAAATCCCTGAAAAAGGAAAACCATCCCGCAATGTCTTTTTTATTATTTTTAACCCTGTAAAAGAAGAAACGGTTCCTCGTGGTCTCCCTGCCCTCTCCCACAATCTGCACCCACCCACTGCACACCCTGTCTCCCCACACACACCCGACACCCCATACTTACCTCCAGAGTCTGGCGCGACGATATATGGTGGACTGGGAACACGTCTGCACTCTTCAAAGCCAACCACGAATGGAGGAAATGCTGGTAAGCTGTATAATGGCATGGATAGAGTTTTTTCAACTTTGGTGCATATCTCAACCATTTTTTAGAATTTTTGCAACAAATTTTCAACATGGGGTTATTGGGACTATTCCTCATGAATTCAGTCACTGTCATGGCGTTATTCAGTCCCAAAAGGTGATTTCGTGGTCACTGTGTGAAATCACCTTTTGAAACTGAGTAATGAAACAACAGCGCCACTGGTCATGAGGGGGGCTGTCAAAAAACCTGTGTTGCAAATTTGATGAAAAAATCACAAAAATGACTGTTTTACAAGCATGCATTGCGCTGTTACCACGCATGCTCATAACTTCTTGAATTTGTAATATTTTCACTCCAGATTTTCAAAATTGGCATTTTGCTATATCTCCTTGTGAACAGTACAGCTGTCATTTTACATATCCTGGCCGAAATGTGTTTTCGCACGTCCAGTGCAGAACAGCACAGTCGCTGTGCGAAATCAGTTTTCAGGACAGTTTGAGAAAATGATGGTGACACTGTACATGAGCAGAGGTCCTAAAATGCTTATGTTGAAAATTTGGTGCTGAAAGCCCATAAAATGACTGTGTTACAAGTGTGCATTGCGCAGTTTCCACGTATCCTTGTAACTTTGCAAATTCTCAATATTTTCATGCCAGATTTTCAACACTGGCATTTTTTCACACCTCCATATCAACAGTACAGCTGTCATTTTTCACAGCCTGCCAAAAACGGGTACCCGCACCTGTGGTGCACAATGGTGTGGTTACTGTGGGAAATCAACTTTTGGGACTGATTAACAAAACCACAGTGCCACTGTTCATAAGGGGAGGTCCCAAAATACCTATGTTGAAAATGTGGCTAAAAAACTCCCAAAAATAAATGGGTTACGGACTTGTGTTGTGCAGTTTCTATACATGCTCATGACTTCACCAATTTTTCATATTTTCACTCCAGATTTTCAACATTGCCATTTTTTTACGCCTCCTGGTGAACAATACAGATGTTATTTTCCACATCCTGCCCAAAATGTATTTTTGTCCCTGTGTCGCCAAAAGGCATAGCTGCTGTGCAAAACCACCTTTCAGCTAACAAACTAATAGTGCCGCTTTTCATGAGGTGGGCTCACAAACAGCCTATGTTGAAAATATGGAGTGAAAATACCAACACACGCCTACGGTGTTAGGGTTTCCAACTGTAACATTTCACCCTGTAGAGACTGACAGGCATCAGGGGTGTGACTTGGCATCATCGGCTGTAATGCTCACGCCATTCCACCCCCACCCCCACCCTGCAGCCAGTGACAGGCTTCGTGGTGTGCCTTGCACTGTTTGGCCACAAAGTTCACCCCATTCTCCTACACTGCACCCACCTCGGCGTATTTCCTTATGGAATGGGGTAAGTATAACGCCCAAAGACCCCAAAGCACACCATGACACTTGTCAGTGTCTACAGGGTAGGGGGAGGTACAATGGCATGATAGTTATAGCTGACGACCCAAAGGCACACCCCAATGCCTGTCAGTCTCTACAGGTGGGGTGGGGTTGACATCACTTCAATACTTCACTGCTATTCCTATTATGCATCTCTAACTCCGGCACTACCAATGCCAATGCCAGCAAGACAACATTCGGCATTGACAAGAAAAAATTACTCACCTTAGTAATTGCTTTTCTTCTCATGGAGTCTTGCTATATTATGACAATAAGCAGTTAGCCACTGCAGCTGAACTGCCCCAGAGAGGAAGGAGTTAACTCCAGAGAATCTGGAGTTCTACAGCGCGAGGGCCCTATGCCAAAGCTCTATCTGGCCAGTTTCAAATGAAACTGTCAGATCTTTACGAAGCTAACACTAAGCAACAAGTCTGTGTGGAAAGCTCTACAGTAGCCAAATGGCTACCTACTAGTAGTAATAACAACAATATAAACAACAATAGAAACACCAATAACAATAATAACAATGAATAATGGTATTATTAGTTTTCCCCTGACAAGCACTATTTGGACCCCCTTCCCCAAAGACTCAAGTCCAGGAAGGGGCCAATATATTACCTAAACAAAATAACCTAGTTCCTAACCTAAATAAAAGAGGGTAAAGGGAAAAAACTACAATGGCATGACACAGTGCTTGCACTAATTTGCCACTCCTACCCAAGTAGAAGTTCTGAGAGGGGCAGGTTGGGAGGGTGGTCATAATATAGCAAGACTCCATGAGAAGAAAAGCAATTACTAAGGTGAGTAATTTTTTCTTCAAACACCATTAAGTCTTGCTATATTATGACAATAAGCAGATTACACAGCAGTACCTCCATGGAGGAGGGTCAGAACCTACTTAGGAAATAGGCTCCGAAGCATGGCTGTGCCAAAGCGAGCATCTCTCCTGGACTGAACATCCAGGGAACAATGCTTGGTAAAAGTGTGAACTGTTTTCCAAGTAGCAGCTTGACAGATTTCCAGAATGGGAATATCTCTAGCAGCCGCTAGAGATGCAGCTGTACCCTGGTGGAGTGAGCCTCAGTCCTGAGGGGGTTCTCTACCTAGTTTTTGTAACAAATTGGATACAAGAGACAATCCACCTTGCAATTGTCTTCTTAGTGGCAGGTTTCCCTGCCAACCTCGCCATAAGTAAGGAAGAGTTGGAGGGATTCGAACCTGTGACCCTTGGTGCGTTCCAAATAATAGCTTAAGGCTCTTTTGACGTCCAAGCTGTGCAGTCTCCTCTCACCTGAGGAAGAATGCTCAGTGAAAAATACTGGAAGAGAGATGGATTGGTTCAGGTGGAAATCTGAAACCACCTTAGGCAAAAACTTTCTATTAGTCCTGAGGACTACCTTATCTCTGTGGAAAGAGATAAAATCTTCTTCCACTGACAGGGCCTGTAATTCACTTATGCGTCTGGCAGAAGTGATAGCCACTAGGAAAACAGTTTTCCAAGTTAGATACTTGAGCTCTGCTGAGGACAGAGGCTCAAAGGGGGGTTGCATTAACTGAGCAATGCAAACATTCAGGTCCCAGGCAGGAGCTGGTTCCCGAAAAGGAGGGTTAGTGTGAAGTAACCCCTTTAAAAACTTGGAAAACACAGGGTGAGAAGAAAGGGAAGCAGGCTTCCCTGCTGACACAAAAACAGAGACAGCTGCCAGATGAACCTTTTAGGTAGCTGGCCTAAGGCCTAGGGAATTTAAATGGACCAAATAGTCCAGTAAAATGGGCAGATCAGCAGATTCTGGGATAATCTGCTTCTCAGAGCACCAGATGGAAAACCTCTTCCACTTAGAATTGTAAGTGGCCCTAGTGGAAGGCTTCCTTGAAGCCTTTAAAATATCCAGGACACCTTGAGAAAGGTGTAAATCAGCAAATTCTAACTCCTCAAGAGCCAGGCCTTGAGATGGAAGGATTTGAGGTCCGGATACCACACTCTCCCTTGTGCACAGGCCAGCAAGTCGTGGACTCTGGGCAAGCTCAGGGCAGGGTGGACTGTCAAGGACAGAAGCAGTGGGTACCAGGGCTGTCTGGCCCAATCTGGGGCAATCAGAATCACTTTGCAGGGTTGAGATCTGATTTTACTAGTACCCTGAAAAGAAGAGGAAAGGGGGGAAAGGCATACAGGAACTTCCCTTTCCAATCCAACAGAAAGGCGTCCAGGGGGACTGAGCCCAGCACTGGAGGCCTGCAACAAAATAGAGGAAGTTGGTGGTTGTCTGGGGCTGTGAAAAGATCTATCAGAGGGGTGCCCCATCTGGCAAAGACCGATCCCAGCACCTGAGGATTCAGAGCCCATTCGTGATGGCCCTGAGAAATCCTGCTGAGGGCATCCGCCAGGACATTGTCCTTCCCTGGAAGGTGAACTGCTATCAGGGAGGTGTTCAGGGAGTAAGCCAGAGACCACAACTTCATTGCTTCGGTGCACAAGGCTGATGACCGAGTGCCCCCTTGCTTGTTGATGTACCACATTGTTGTGGTGTTGTCTGTCCTGACTTGAACTACTTTGTTCTGGACAGAAGCTGAAAACACCTGAAGAGCTAAAAAGACAGCTCTGAGTTCCAAAAGATTGATGTGGAGCAGAGATTCCTGAGGAGACCACACTCCCTGAGTGGACAGGTCGCCCAAGTGAGCTCCCCACCCTAACAGGGAGGCATCCGTGGTGAGGGTGAGGGAGTGGGAAACGGGAATGAAGGGAACCCCTTGTTTTAGATTGCTTCGGTCCTGCCACCAGTGGAGGGCCAGGATCAGAGTTTGAGTCACTGGGACCAATTTGGAAAGGGGGTCCCTCCTTTGAGACCAATAGGCCCTCAAATGGAATTGAATGTCCCCTCATCTGGAATCTTGCTCCTTGCACTACAGCTGTGGAAGCAGCCATGTGCCCCAGGAGTTGCAGAAAATGCCTTGCTGGTCGAGAGACTGGAGGAAAGGAGGATGCCAGGGCAATGAGTCTGTCTACCCTTTCCGAGGGAAGAAATGCCCTGGCTAACTGTGTGTTCAATTCTGCACCTATGAAAGTTAGTACCTGAACTGGTTCCAGAACTGACTTTGTAAATTTAGCAGGAATCCTAGGAAGTGAGAAGCTGCTGGGTGACTTGCAAGTGATTTTACCTGATCTGGAGACTGACCCACAATGAGCCAGTCGTCCAGGTAGGGAAACACAGCAACCCCTGCCTTCTTAAGTGAGCCACTACCACAGCTAGACATTTTGTGAATACCCTTGGCGCAGAGGCAAGGCCGAAAGGCATTGCCCTGAACTGGTAGTGGCCTGAGGGCAGTTCGAACCTGAGGTACTTTCGGTGAGAAGGCCTGATCAGAACATGAAAATAGGCATCCTTGAGGTCCAGGGAAGCTAGCCAGTCCCCTGGCCTCAGGGAAGGCAAAATCATTGCCAGAGTCAACATTTTGAACTTTGGTTTCAAAAGATGCTTGTTCAGGTACCTTAAATCTAGAATGGGCCACCATTCTCCTGTCTTTTTTGGGGTAAGAAAGTATCTTGAGTATAGCCCCTTGCCCTGATGGTAAGGAGGGACCCTTTCCACTGCTTTGGAGTCCAGAAGAGAAGAAACCTCTGCTTCCAAAGCAAGGGCTTCTGAAGGATTTGCAGGTGGAAAATGTCTGGCTCTCATCTTTGGGAACTGTTTGAAGCTGAGAACCAGACCCTGGCTTATTACCTCCAGAACCCATCTGTCCGAAGTTAGGGACACCCAGTTCTGGCTGAAATAAGCCAACCTGCCCCCCACTGGTACAGGAGAATCGGCCCTGGGCACCCCATCAGGGTGCCTGCTTGGCAGCAGCCTTAGGCTGAGGGAGGGATGGTTTACTTGTGCCCCTCTACCCTGCCTCTGAAGAAACCCCTCTGTGCAAAAGCAGAGGAGGCTTGAGATTGGTAAAAGGCCTGTGGAAAGGCCTGCCCCTACCTCTGGGAGCGTGCCTTGTGGAGTGGCATGCCTCTCCTTAGCCTGGGCACTTTTGTAGGTAGTTCTGTATTCATCCATCTTTTTCATATAGTTTTCTGTTTGTTCCCCAAACAGAGAATTTCCCACTACAGGAAAATCCATAGCCTTTGACTGAGTATCTTGGGACAGATTAGTGCATCTGAGCCATGCCAACCTACGGAAAGCTACAGAAGTGGCCATGACCCTAGAGGAGACATCATTAACATCAACAGCAGTATGAAATTGAACTTTAGAGGCTTCAATGCCATCAGCAGCCACCTGTTCCAACTCACTAGCCAGCTGGCCATAGGCCTGCTTGGCTAACTGCAATACTGTGTCCCATCTAGATTTCTGATATCTAGCTACATAAGCCATATAATTTGCCTGCCTGAGTCCCAAAGAAGCTGCCATATACTGTTTTTTCGCCATGGCATCAATCTTCCTGGAATCCTTATCAGGAGGATGTGAGGCCAGGGGAATATTAGCCTTGTCACAGGCTGCAGCTTGTACCACACCTACATGACAATACACTGCTCAGTGAGGAAGTCTGTATCAGAGCCTGACAAAGTATACATTCTGTCCATTTTTTTATCTACAGGAGGGACAGAATGAGGATTTTTTAAAATCTTTGTTGTTTGCTTCCTAAATGACTTATGCAAAGGAACAGACAACCTCCTAGACTCTGGTATATCCATCATTTCTACATAATCAGGCTCTTCTCGCTGCCACAGCCTCCTCTAAAGGAAGCTGAGGGTTTCTCAACCTTTTGTAAAACATAAATGAGAAGGGACTCAGACAGAATAGGAGGAGATTCTAAAGGTCTGTCTGGAGAAATGTCCGGTTCAATGGGCACGTCCAGACCCTCCCAGCCACACATATATTGATCAAATTCCTCCTCCCCCTCCTGTGGTTCATAAAATTCCTCAACATCATACTCCTGAACCACTGGAACTGAATGAACCAACCTTTTACCAACTGTTGGTGGTTCGACAGGTCCCTGAGACAGTGACTGGACAATCTGAATGGCTTTAGCTATCTCTGCAGCAGTTGGAGAGACAATTTTGGACTCCAAACCTACTGACTTCTTTGTCTTTTTAACTGGGACTGGTTCCTCTGAACCAGCCTTCCTTTTGCCCGAGGAAGTCTCGCCCTGGTCAGAGGGCACTCCCTCTGGTCCAGTGGGTGCTGGACCGGGCTGGCCATCTGGGTCAGCGGACTTCTTGGCCTCTCGTTCCCTGAGCCGGCCCAATCTCTTTTCCAGGGTGGCTGCAGGGAAATTTTTACACACCTGGCAGTCTGACAGGAGGTGGTCAGCCCCCAGACAATAGACACAAGTGGTGTGTGGGTCAGCCTTGGCAAAGGCTTCCCCACAGACATCACAGTGTTGAAACCCAGTGGGCCCGGTTTTTCTTTTGGGTTTCTCAGACATAATGCCAGCCTATCCAAAAACTTGCCCTTTTGATGGCAGTGCCAGGCAAGACACCCTTATCGGTTCCTAACCGTGTCACGGGTATTTGAAAAAACCTAATTTTAAAGCAAGGTTTTTTTAGAACCGATAAGAACCGGGAACCGCACTCTAAAAGCCCAACACTTTAAAACGTTAATTTCAGCAAACCGATCGGTTCAAAACCGAACCGATAATTGAATTTCCACACAGATTTTAATTTTTGTACTTACAGTTTACCAGCTAGAGCTTTTAACCGAAATGCAGTAAAATAAATACTTTTTGGCGGTTCAAATGAACCGAAAATACTCGCTTGAACCGAGAAATGAACCGAGCTGAAGGAGCTGATCTCCGGAGCAACTGTTCAGTGAAGCGGAATAAAGAATCTGACAGTTTCATTTGAAACTGGCCAGATAGAGCTTTGGCATAGCGCCCTCGCGCTGTAGAACTCCAGATTCTCTGGAGTTAACTCCTTCCTCTCCGGGGCAGTTCAGCTGCAGTGGCTAACTGCTTATTGTCATAATATAGCAAGACTTCATGGTGTTTGAAATGCTTGTTTATATTGATGTGAGAAGACAGTAGCTCTTAAGATTTTTTCCCTCCCTCCTCTCATCAAAAGAACCTCAGTCCTGCTGCTCTTGCTGTCACATCTCCTCTACCACACTCGTCCTTTCTCTCACTCTCAGACCAGTATTATTTATTTTTTTCTAATATTACTGTGTGTGACAGAGCTTCTCAGCTTTTGATTTTGTTAAGTTAAAGTTTCCTCCCTCCTTATCAGAACAACTTCTGTCCTTAGCTTTTGATTTTAAGTTTCCTCCCTGGTTCCTTCCTTATCATGACCTCAGTCCAGTCCTGCTTGATCCTGCCATCTGGGCTGGCAGCTCTCCCTCCCCTCATCACTCATCCTTCAGGCAAATATTTATTTTTACGTTCCCTTGCACGCATGTGCAAGGAACGTCTTGGGAGAATGGGACACTTTGGAGGTGTGCCCCTCCTCTGCAATCCCCTGCTCCATTGAGCAGGTGTGGCAGTCCTGCACCAATTGGATGCGGTGCTGTGTATAACAGCGGTGGTCTTCTCTTCAAAGAAAACCACCGCTGTGTGCTTGCACCGCGTCACGCCATCCCCAATCTTTGCTGCCACGCTGGGAGCCCACCCAGCGTGGCAACGCCCCAAGGCTACTACGACGGGTGCCCAACCCCGCCGGCCCACGGCCCCTGCCATCCTTCTGCCATGCTGAGAGCTTCACCCCAGCGTGGCAAACATCCCACGCCATCTTTTTTTTAAACCTGTAAATTAAAACGTCCCACGGCGCTTCTCCCAGCCCCCCACAACCCGCACCCACCCACTGAGCACCCTGCCTCCCACACACCCCCACCCCATACTTACCTCCGGAGCTCGTGTTACGATCTTCGTGGACCGGGAACACGCCTGCACTTTCAAAGCCGACCGTGAACTGAGGAAATGCCGGTAAGCTGTATAATGGGCTAGATAGGGGGGTTTCAACTTTATTGCATATCTCAGGCATTTTTGGGAATTTTTGTGCCAAATTTTCAACATGGGGTTTTTAGGACCCCTTCTCATGAATGATGTCACTGTCATGGCGTTATTCGGGCCCGAAGGGTGATTTTGCAGTCACTGTGTGGAACCACCTTTGGGACTGATTTATGAAATGACAATGTCACGATTCATGGTAGGCCTCAAAAACCCAATGTAAAAATTTAATTGAAAATCCCAAAATGACTGTTTTATGAGCATGCGCTGCATTGTTCCTAGGCACGCTCGTAAGATCGCGAATTTTCAATATTTACACTCCAGATTTTCAACATTGCCATTTTACCACACCTCCTTATGAACAGTATAGCTGTCATTTTTCACATTTTGCCCAAAATGTGTTTCCGTGCATGTAGCGCACAATGGCGCAGTCAGTGTGCGAAATCAATGTTCGGGACAGATTAAGAAAATCACAGTGACACTGTTCATAAGCAGAAGTGTTAAAATGGCTATGTTAAAAATTTGGTGAAAAAATTCCCCAAAATGACTGTTTTACAAGCATGTGTTGTGATGTTCCTATGTACACTTGTAAGTTCATAAATTTTCACTATTTTCACTCCAGATTTTCAACATTGCCTTTTTAACACACATCCTTATGAGCAGTACAGCTGTCATTTTTCACGTCTCTCCCAAAACATGTTTCCACGAATGTAGCGCACAATGGCACAGACGGTGTGCAAAATCAATGTTCAGGACAGATTAAGAAAATCACCGTGACACTGTTCATGAGTAAGTGTTCCAATGGCTATGTTAAAAATTTGGTGAAAAAAAAGTCCATAAAATGACGTAATATTCTGCAGGCGACCATGCGCACCCTTATAAATATGGAAATTACGTACTTATCGTAATTATTGATCTTCTTGGACAGTCTCCATCACTCATTCACACTAGTGGGATAGCACCGGAGGCCCTAGGACCAAGCAGGAGCCAAACATTTTCTGAAGGGCCGGCGCTGAGGTAGGACCACGCATGCGTGGCACCGTGAGACTGACTCGCGCCTGTATAGGCTATCTCGCGTCAACCCTCCAACCGCCTCAGTACCTTTTCGATCAAGGAGGTGCAGCGTAACTAATGAGAATAACTCATTCTGAGTGTCTGGGCCTGAGAGGGCCCAGATGGCCTCTGTAAGAAAGGTCAAAGAACAATGTCTTCACAGTCCGAACCATAGGCCATGAAGACCAGGAAAGAAAAACGAGTGAACCCAGGGGATGGTGGGTGAGGTGTGAATGAGTGATGGAGACTGTCCAAGAAGATCAATAATTACGGTAAGTACGTAATTTCCATATCTTCCTGGACTAAGTCTCCATCACTCATTCACACTAGTGGGAGAGTACCAAGCTAAAATCAACAACCCTGAGTAGGGTGGTAGGAGATAGGGTTCACTCGGAAAGGACAGCCAAAGACTGTCCTGTTAATAAAAAGAGCTGTCTTGTAAGAGCATCTATAACATAGTGCCTACAAGATAAATGCTCGAGTTGTAACTCGTCACCTTGCCGACAACTACAATGGGCAAAAAATTAAAGTCTGCCAGGCAGCCGCAACTACTCTAGGAGAGCGGCAAGAACCTGGCCTCACGATTTGATCTAGAACCAAAATTAATAGTGTCAAAGACATGCACTAATCTAATGCAAAGGACCTCAGGAACTGCAAGAGCCGGAGGTAAAGTGTACAGGTTCAGGGTAGTATGACTGTATGTGAATATTTGCGAAGCTACCTTAGAAAGAACCTACTTGACCAATGGTCAAGAAAGAAGCATGTCATCTGTTAAGTTGAAGCAAACATGGAAGTAGGAATCTAAGTTCCAACTTGCTGAAGAGTCACTTCTGTTGCTGCAAGGCTCTGATCAGGAGAAGAAAGCCTGATTGAAAAACAAAAAGGGGACTAACAGACTGGTTAGATGCCTAGGTTTTGGAAATATCTTGGAATAAGAGAAATTCGCTAGAGAAAAGAGGTGAGCTATACCACCGCTGGATCGGACTGCCTCCTAGGGGTAGAAGAAAACAGGTACTCTTTACTGAGGTTTAGAGACAACTGCCTCAGGGTTGAGGCGGAACCTGATCAGATCCAAGTGTGGTATCAGGAAATTCCAACTAGGCCCTGTGCTGTGATAATTCTGACCCCCCCCCCTTTTTTTTTAAATATCATTAGTCCGAGCCTGACAAGGTTGCCGGCTGCTATTTTGGCAAGTATTGCCTGATACAGAAATGACAAGGATGTCATCCCTCTGAGGAGCAGGAGGAGCCTGAAGATCCATAACTGAACCCCTGACTGGACTAATAATAGCTAGACAGATGTTAACTACCTGTGGTGAAGCAGCCACCAGAGGGGCAGCATCAAAAACGGGCTGTATACCCCTATCAAAGGAGCGGGACAGTCTGTGCAGCTCCCGACCATAGAATTAAAATGTTCCAAAGAGTGTAATTGTCTTGACCACTGAAAAAGTCTAGACGCAGAGGTATATAGTCCACAGATCCAGTCTGAACACTATGGTGGACCCCATAAATGAGGAACTACTAAAAGAGCTTGCATCACAGACTCTGATGATAGAGAGGGCATGACGTTCAGTATATAAAATGAGTCATCCGCTGTATCACTGACCAGAAGGACAGGGAGAGACTCATCCAGATGCCTTTCTACCACAGAAGGACCCCAAAAAGAGGTCTCGGTTAGAGCCACTAGAGACTCCGCCACCAGGAAGGGTGTCAAGGAGCTTGGCACCACGTAGGGGCTGAGAAAGTGCTGAGCGGAATGAGAGATTCCGCTGACAGAAACAGAACAGAAGAGTCCCATCAGCAGAAAATCGCTGGATGAGAAGATCCGATGCAGACCGCCACCCACTAAAATGTGTGGAAATAATCCGCAGAATAGGAATTCATTCCATCGAAACATCCCAACACAAGTCCTCCGGAAGAGAGGTCTACAAACACAGATCTTTCCCTAGTTCTGTCAGACAGCACCAACTGGCATCCCTGCGGCAATAGCATCACTCATGGCACAGGAAGGCACCAAGCAGTAACCATGCCAACCTGAGAGACACCAGAGGGCACCCACGGCAGAACCCGCAGGTATCCTTGGTACCAACGGCAGCAATGGCACGCAAGGGCACCCCCGACATCCATGGCACCCAAGAAACCCATGGCACCCATGCCACCCGCGGGTGCCCAGTGCCACCCATGGGTGCCAGGTGCCACCCACGGGTGCTCGGCGCCATCCACGGCACCACCCGTGGGTGCCTGGTGTCGCCCACAGCACCCGCGGGTGCCCGGCACCGCCTGCAGCACCCGCGGGTGCCCGGCACCTCCTGCGGCATCCGCGTGTGCCCAGCACTGCCCGCAGCAACCGCGGGTGCCCGCGGGCATCAGTGGCACCGTGAGACACCCACAGCACCACTAGCGGCGCCGACAATGAAGCACCCATGGCGTCGAGCACAGCATAAGCCACGGAGCCGACCCACGGCACCGAGCACGGCGCCGAGCACAGCACCAAGCCACGGCAACAACTGTAGCACCCAGTATGGTGCCAAGCACGGCACCGAGCCACGGCGCTGAGTCCCGGCACCAACCCAAACACCAGCGGTGCCGCCTGTGGCACCCATGCCAAACCAGAGGCACGGGACTGGACCTGCGGCGCCACCAAGGTGTCGGGCACAACACCAGGAAAAACACCATGGAAAGCCAATGGAAAGGAGAGAAAGGTGGTGCCCGTGCCGGCCCCTGCATGGAAAAGGAAGAGGGGGGTAGGCACGAGGGGCTGACAGGATTGCGAAGGCACCAAGAGGGCACCGCGTTCATTCAGATCCAATTGATCTGGCTCCGGTCCAACGGCTCCGAGGCCCAGAGGCCCCGAAACCAGGAACACAACCAGGAAAAAAGGAGTCAAACCCCCTGCTCCACAGGAGCGGCCCAGAGGTGAAACTGCTCACCGGAACTCCAACGAGGACAGAGATGGAGTCCAGAGTCGAGAATGCAGCTGTTAGGAGTGGGGCCAAGGGGGAACCCATGAAGTCAGTTCAGACCCATCGCCCCTACCAACGAACAATCCTCGTGCAGACATACCAACGGGCAACCTCAAGCGGCACCGATTCTTCTTCCCCAAACGAAGAAGAAGAGCTCGAGGCTAAGCGGAGCCGGATCCCCGGCACCACCAGATTCGTGCTTCCGTGGACTGTCCTCCCCGCCAAGCACAGGACTGTCCGTAGTCAGACCCCCCGTTACTTAAGGGTGGCGGACCGGGCACAGCCCCTCTGCCATAACAACTTTCAAACGAAGTCTTCCTACCGACACCGCTACCGTCTAAGGACGACTCCGTGGATGGCAGGAAAGAATTTCTTCATAATCTTCTTATTCGTAAAATAAAAAATTACTACTAAATAGTTAAATTAAAATGTTTAAATTAAACACTAAAAGCTGCTGTCGTATAGACGAAAACTTTGACTCCAGCAGACGAGTGGACGCCGACATCCAAGCGCACTGACGGGCGGAGAAAAGGAACTGAGGCGTGCTGGAGGTCGATGCGCCGAGATAGCCCATACAGGTGCGAGTCAGTCTCGTGGTGCCGCACGTGCGTGGTCCTACCTCGGCGCCGGCCCTTCAGAAAATGTTTGGCTCCCGCTTGGTCCTAGTGCCTCTGGCGCTATCCCACTAGTGTGAATGAGTGATGGAGACTTAGTCCAGGAAGATTCATGGATTTCTATTATTTTCAGTCCAGATTTTCACCACTGGCATTTTTCCACACTTCCTGATGAACAGTACAGCTGTCATTTTTCACACCATGGCCGAAATGTATTTTCACACTCCCAGCACAGAAATGCATGGTCACTGTGGGAAATCACTGTTCCGGACAGATTAAGAAAATCACAGTGACACTGTTCATGAGCAGAGGTTCCAAAATGCCCGTGTTGACAATCTGCTGTAAATAATCCCCAAACGAATTGCATTATGGGTGTGCGTTGCACAGTTTCTACACATGCTCCTAACTTCACCAGTTTTTATGTTTGCTTGCACGCATGTACAAGAAACATAGTGCCATCATTTGAGTTTTTGGAGGTGTGGCAGCCCTCTTCCAATTCAGTCAGTGTGTTTGCAGGCACGGCCGCAGTTCTCCAATGGCTGCTGGAGCTGTCTATAACAGCAGTCGAAAATGCAGTGGAGTACAGTTGAAAGGGGGAGCTACGCTTCAGTGAGCAGCGATAAGATATTGCCTGCTCATGTGCGCTCCCCCTACACACACACACATACATACACGCACGCATACTGCATGCTCGCCCCCACGCACACACATGTATAGCCGACGGGGTGCTCAACCTCGCCGGCTGTGCTGCGCCCCTCAAACGGAGTTCCACATGCCACACTGGGTGCCCACCCCAGTGTGGCTACATCATTATAACCAGCAGGGTGCCCCAATCCCCCATCGGCTCCACTGTTCCCGAGTACAGGGTGCCACGCTGGGAACTCACCCCAGCGTGGCAACAGATGCCTCGCCGGCACGAGGTGCTCAATCCCCATAGGCCCCATGCCTCCAAACAGCCGTCCTTGTGCCACTCTGGGAGGCCACCCCAGCATGGCAAACGTCCCGCATCGTCATCCTTTTTAAAAAAAAAACAAAATCCTGAAACACAAAAACGGTCCCTCGCTGTCTCTGCCACCACCCACGCCCACCCACTGCGCACCCTGCCTCCCCACACCCCCCTCACCCCACATTTACCTCCGGACTCCAGCGCGCCAATCTTTGGTGGACCAGGAACACGTCTGCACTCTTCAAGGCCGACCGTGAACTGAGGAAATGCCGGTAAGCTGTATAATGGGATAGATAGGGTTTTTTCAACTTTGCTGCATACAGTATCTCAGGCATTTTTTGGAATTTTTGCACCAAATTTTCAACATGGGGTTTTTGGGACCCCTTCTCATGAATGCTCTCACTGTCATGGTGTTAATCGGGCCCGAAGGGTGATTTCGCAGTCACTGCGTGAAATCACCTTTCGGGACTGAGTAATGAAACAACACTGCCACTGTTCATAAGGTGGCCTCTCAAACAGCCTATATTGAAAATTTGGTGGAAAAATTCTTAAAAATGACTGGTTTAGGAGCGTGCGGTGTGCAGTTCCTATGCACGCTCGTAAGTTCGCGAATTTTCAATATTTTCACTCCCGATTTTCAATATTGCCATTTTACCACACCTCCTTATGAGCAGTACAGCTGTCATTTTTCACATCTTGACCAAAACGTGTTTCCGCCCATGTAGCGCACAAGAAAAAATTACTCACCTTAGTAATGTTGTTTCTTCTAATGGAGTCCTGCTGTATTCTGACAGTAGCAGTGAGTCCCAACCTTTGAACTGCCCTGGAGATGAAAGAGTTAACTTTCCATGCCAGGCATGGAACGCTGAGCTCGAGCTCGGTTGAGACTCTGTCTGTTGCTGTTTAAACTCAAACCGTCAGATTTTTACGCGCAAACTCACTAAGGCCCTGTGTGGAAGCTGTAAACCTACGCTAACCAACTGGCTACTAAACATAAAAAACACATTTTTTGGTCCCAAAACAAAGACTCAAGTCAGAAGACCCAAAAAATGAAAAACACCACCAAATCACCCAAGAAAAGGGGGTGAAACAACAAGGTGGGCATCTACTGAGTGCCAACACTGCCACTGCCCACCCACATCCCAAAACAGAGGTTCTGAGAGGGGCAGGCAGGGGGGAGGTCAGAATACAGCAAGACTCCATTAGAAGAAACAACATTACTAAGGTGAGTAATTTTTTCTTCAAACAACATGAAGTCTTGCTGTATTCTGACAGTAGCAGACTACACAAGCAGTACCTCCATGGAGGAGGGACAGAACCTACTTAGAAATAGGCTCTGAGCACAGCTGTTGAAACACGAGCATCACTCCTAGCCTGAATATCCAAGGAGTAATGCTTGGCAAAAGTGTGAACTGTTTTCCAGGTAGCTGCTTGACATATCTCTAAGATAGGAATATCCCTGGCAGCAGCCAGGGAAGCAGCTGTACCTCTGGTGGAGTGAGCCGTCAGGCCTGAGGGTGGAACCTTACCCAGTTTTCCATACCAAAATTGGATACAAGAGACAATCCACCTGGCAATGGATCGTTTAGTGGCAGGTTTCCCTTTACCAACTTCACCATAAGTGAGGAACAGTTGGAGGGAGTCAAACCTGTGACCCTTGGTACGTTCTGTGTAGTAGCTAAGGGCTCTTTTCACATCTAAACTGTGGAGCCTTCTCTCGCCAGAGGAGGAATGGTCAGTGAAGTACACAGGAAGAGACATAGATTGATTAAGGTGGAAATCTGAAACCACCTTAGGCAAAAATTTCCTGTTATTCCTGAGGACCATCTTATCTCTGTGAAAGGAGATAAAATCAGGCTCCACTGACAAAGCTTGTAACTCGCTTATGCGTCTGGCAGAGGTGATGGCTACCAGAAACACAGTTTTCCAAGTCAAGTACTTAAGCTCTGCTGAAGACAAAGGCTCAAAAGGGAGTTGCATAAGCTGAGCAATGCAAACATTAAGGTCCCAAGCAGGGACAGGGTCCCTGAAAGGAGGGTTGGTGTGAAGCAATCCCTTGAAAAACTTGGAGAATACAGGGTGAGCTGAAAGAGAAGAGGGCTTACCTGCTGAGATAAAAGCAGAGACAGCTGCCAGATGCACCTTCAGTGTAGCTGGTCTGAGCCCTAAGCTATTTAAATGGACCATATAATCAAGGACTGTGGGCAGATCAGCAGACTCTGGTGAAGTATGCTTTTCAGAGTACCATATAGAACATCTTTTCCACTTGGAATTATAAGTAGCCCTGGTGGAAGGTTTCCTAGAAGCCTTCAGGATGTCCATTACGCCTTGGGAGAGGTGTAAATCAGCAAACTCTAACTCTTCAAGAGCCAGGCCTTGAGATTGAGAGATTTGAGATTCGGGTATTAAACCCTCCCCTGAGCACAGGTTAGCAGGTTGTGATTCCTGGGAAGACACAGGGGAAGATGGACTGCTAAGGACAGAAGGAGTGGATACCAAGGCTGTCTGGCCCAGTCTGGAGCAATCAGGATCATCTTGCAGGGTTGAGATCTGATTTTGACTAGCACTTTGAACAGGAGAGGGAAGGGGGGAAAGGCATATAGGAACTTCCCTTCCCAACTGAGAACTAAGGCATCCAGGGGGACTGAGCCCAACACTGGGGGCCTGCAACAAAAAAGGGGAAATTAGTGATTGTCTGGGGCTGCAAAAAGATCTATCTGTGGGGTGCCCCATCTGGAGAATATCACCTCCGAGACCAAGGGATCCAGTGACCATTCGTGGGAGCGCGTCAATTCGCTCCCGACAATACGCGCCGCGACAACTCGCTCCCAACAATAAGCTCCTGACAACTCACTCCCGGTGACAATTCGCTCCTCGTTTTTTCGCTCCCACAAGCGATTATTAACACTAAGCACCAGCACTGATAAATGACAAGAGTAAAAACGCAAAATTGCAAAAACACCAGCACTGACCCCACCCCACCCCATTCTGGCAAAGGCAAGAAAAGTAGTGGAATTAACAATTAGTGGATGAAGCTCCAGTAGCTGTATCTGAAGTTCAAATAATCTTACAAAAGAAAAAGAAAGAAAAAAAAACGCTGTTCCTGGCATCCATGGTACATCTTACACAGCATCAAAATGAATTCCACTTATAGACTGAGTTCCTCGCTCATATGTAACTGTTTAATATTTTATGTAACTGTTTAATATTTTAGAGTGAGAGACTCTGGTCATACTGATTGCTAAGCGCATTTCAATATAAATAAACACCTGCCACAGATAATCACAGTTCTGTATTTTTTTTGTAATATATGTGTTCTTTGTTTAGTCAAGATAATTTTTTCCAACAAAAATACATTTTGGAGACTGGCTTCTTTGTGTAAAACTTCAGGTGTTCACACTTGTTCAGCGTAATCAGTGTAAATACAATTAGTTCAATCATACAATGCTGTTACACAGAATGCCACCCTGTAAACTATCTTTAATAAAATAAAGAAGAATGCCACATATAAGGTTTTTTAAATCCTGCTCATGAATGAAGTCCTAGCTATTTTTACTTGCAGTTGTTCCGGTCACAGATTACGATCTTCAAGCAGCAGCTCTGTGTGGGAGTTTTAAAAAATATCCTACTCCCACTCCCGATCACATACAGTATCAGGATCTTACACAGTGCTGAACAATCCACAAGATCAGCACTCCAACTGTTATTTTAAAACAGTTTGAAAATCGTGACTTCTGACTACGAGCATGTGCACTAGCATTGATCTGCATGTTTAGCTGACTGTGGGAGTGAAAATACGCGGAGCGGAAAGTACGGGAGCTAATTGACATGAATACCAATTGTCGGGAGCGAGTTGTCGCGGCACGTATTGTCGGGAGCGAATTGACATTGACCCACCATTCGTGATGGTCCTGAGATATCCTGCTGAGAGCATCTGCCAGGACATTGTCCTTGCCTGGGAGGTGTACTGCTGTGAGGAAGATGTTCAGGGAGTAAGCCAGGGACCACAACTTCATTGCTTCTGTGCACAAGGCCGTAGACCGAGTGCCTCCTTGCTTGTTGATGTACCACATTGTGGTAGTATTGTCTGTTCTGATCTGAATAACTTTGTTCTGAACAGACTTGGAAAAATCTTGAAGTGTTAGAAATACTGCTCTGAGCTCCAACAGATTGATGTGAAGCAGAGACTCCTGAGGGGACCACAACCCCTGGGTGGTCAGGTCGCCCAAATGAGCCCCCCAACCCCAAGAGGGAGGCATCTGTAGTAAGGATTAAGGAGTGGGACTGAGAGACAAACGGGACCCCTTGTCTCAGATTGCTCTGATCCTGCCACCACTGTAGGGCCTGGATCAGGGTTCGAGTCACTGGTATCAATTTGGTCAGAGGGTCCTTCCTTTGAGACCAGAAGGCTCTCAAATGGAACTGAATGTCTCTCATCTGAAATCTTGCTCCCTGCACCACTGCTGTGGAAGCAGCCATGTGCCCCAGGAGCTGTAGAAAATACCTTGCTGGTCGAGATACCTGCAAGGTGAATGAGGAGGTCAGAGAGATAAGGGTCCTTGCCCTGTCCAGGGGAAGGAAAGCTCTGGCCTTTTCTGTGTCTAGCTCTGCGCCTATGAAGGTGAGGAGCTGGACAGGCTCTAGAACTGACTTTGAAAGGTTCAGGAGGAAACCTAATGAGGTGAGCAGTTGCTGAGTTATTTGTAAGTGTGACTTGACTTGGTCTGGGGACTGGCCTACTATAAGCCAGTTATCCAGGTAAGGGAAAATGGCAATCCTTTGCCTTCTTAGAGAAGCAACTACTATTGCCAGGCATTTTGTGAACACCCTTGGAGCAGAGGTTAGTCCGAAGGGCATTGCTCTGAACTGGTAATGGCCAGAGGGCAGCTCGAACCTGAGGTACTTTCGATGGGAGCTTCTGATGAGAATATGGAAGTAGGCATCCTTGAGGTCCAGGGATACTAGCCAGTCCCCTGGCCTTAGAGAGGGTAAAATTATTCCCAGAGTCACCATTTTGAATTTTGGTTTTAACAGGTGCTTGTTTAAGTATTTGAGATCCAGGATGGGCCGCCATTCTCCTGTCTTTTTTGGGGTAAGGAAGTACCTGGAGTACAACCCTTTGCCCTGGTGTAGGGGTGGAACCCTTTCCACAGCTCTAAGAGCTAAGAGGGAAAAGACCTCTGCCTCTAGGGCAAGTGCCTCAGAGGGGTTTGCAGGTGGAAAGGATCTGGTTCTCAGCTTTGGAAATCTTTTGAAGCTGAGAGCCAGTCCCTGGCTTACTACTTTCAGGACCCACTTGTCTGATGTTATAGACTTCCAGTCCTGGACAAAGTAAGCCAGCCTGCCCCCTACAGGTGGTGGAGAATTGGCCCTGGCAAACCCATCAGGGTGCCTGCTTGGCAGGGGGGTTTTGGTTGAGGGGTGGAAGCAGGTCTGCTGGTACCCCTTCTGCCTCTCCCTCTAAAGAACCCCCTCTGAGCATATGCAGAAGAGGAGGCCTGGGCTTGGTAGAAAGGCCTGTGAAAAGGCCTGCCCCTGCCCCTGGGAAGCTGCCTCTGAGGAGTGGTCTGCCTTTCCTTGGCCTGGGCACTCCTGTAGGTGGTCCTATACTCGTCCATTTTCTTCATGTAATTCTCTGTTTGCTCCCCAAACAAAGAATTACCAACAACAGGAAAATTCATGGCCTTAGTCTGGGTATCCTGTGACAGGTTAGTACATCTGAGCCAAGCCATTCTGCGAAGTGCCACAGATGTAGCCATGACTCTTGATGACACATCATTTGAGTCCACTGCAGCATGGAATTGCACCTTGGATGCCTCAATACCATCAGCAGCCACCTGCTCCAGCTCCTTGGCAAGCTGGCCAGGGACCTGTTTTGCTAAAGCCATGACAGTGTCCCATCTGGATTTCTGATATCTAGCAACATAAGCCATATAATTAGCCTGTCTGAGTCCCAAGGATGCTGCCATGTACTGTTTCTTTGCCATGGCATCAATCCTCCTGGAGTCCTTGTCCGGGGTGTGAAGCCAAGGGAATATTTGCCTTGTCACAGGCTGCAGCCTGCACTACCCCAACATGGCTGCATTGTTGTGTAAGGAACTCCGTATCAGAGCCTGACAATGCATACCTCTTGTCCATTCTCTTATCCACAGGAGGTATAGTGTTAGGAGTCTTTAAAATTTTAAATGTCTGTTTCCCAAAAGATTTATGCAAGGGAATAGACAGCCTCCTAGACTCTGGGATATCCATCATTTCCACAAAGTCAGGCTCCTCTTGGGCATCCACAGCTTCTTCCATAGGAAGCTAGAGGGTTTCAGCCACTTTTTTATAAAACATGAAATGAGAAGGGGACTCAGAAAGCCTAGGAGGAGACAATCCTGAAGGTCTGTCTGGGGAGATGTCCGGGTCAATGGGCATATCCAGACTTTCAAATCCACATTCACTATCCTCATACTCCTCTTCCCCCTCCTCCGGTTCATAATACTCCTCTAAATCATAATCTTGAACCGGTGGAACCGACCGAACCGAGTGCCTCTCTGATGGTGCCGGTTCGGTCGGAACCGGGGAAAGCGACTGGACAATTTTGATCGCTTTGGCTATTTCTTCAGCGGTTGGAGAGGAAAGTTTTGACTCCACACCAGCTGATTTTCTAGTCCTCTTTGCTGGAACCGACTCCTCAGAGTCGGATCTCCTTTTGCCCGAAGAAGTCTCACCCTGGTCAGAGGGCACTCCTTCTGGTTCGGTTTGAACCGAACCGGGCTGGCCATTCGGTTCAGCGGACTTTTTGGCCTCTCTTTCCCTGAGCCTACCAACTCTCTTTTCTAGGGTAGCTGCAGGAAAATGTTTAATAATCTGGCAGTCTGCATTGAGGTGGTCAAACCCAAGACAATAAACGCAGGTGGTGTGGGGGGTCAGCCTTGGCAAAGACTTCCCCACACACACTACAGTGTTGAAACCCAGTGGGCCCGGTTTTTCTTTTGGGTTTTTCAGACATTGTGCCAGTCCTAACCAAACTTACCCTTTTAATGGCAATCTGCCAGGCAAGACCCTCTTATCGGTTCCTGACCGTGTCACGGGTCGTGGAAAAAACCATAATAAAATCCGTTTTTTTTAGAACCGATAAGAACCGGTAACCACACTCTTAAAGTACAATTTAGGATTTTTAAACAACTTGATCGGTTCAAACCGAACCGATAAACCGTTTTACAAGTTCCACACAGAATAAGATTAATATATAACCTATCTAGTACTCACGAATACCACAGACAGAGACTGAACCGACAGGTTGCGGTTTAAATTCGGTCAAAAACCAAGAAAAACGGTACTTTAACCGACAAATTGAACCGAGCAGAAGGAGAAATCTCTGGAGCGACTGTTCAGTGAGGCGGAGTAAAGAATCTGATGGTTTGAGTTTAAACAGCAATAGACAGAGTCTCAACCGAGCTCGAGCTCAGCGTTCCATGCCTGGCATGGAAAGTTAACTCTTTCATCTCCGGGGCAGTTCGAAGGTTGGGACTCACTGCTACTGTCAGAATACAGCAAGACTTCATGTTGTTTGAATGGCGCAGTCGGTGTGCGAAATCAATGTATGGGACACATTTAGAAAATCACAGTGACACTGTTAATGAGCAGAGGTCTTAAATGGCTATGTTGAAAATTTTGTGAAAAAAAATCCTAAAAATGACTGTTTTACGATGCACGCTCGTAAGTTTGCGAATTTTCAATGTTTTCATTCCAGATTTTCAACATTGCCATTTTATTATACTTCCTTATGAGCAGTACAGCTGTCATTTTCCACATCTTGCCCAAAACGTGTTTCCGCCCATGTAGCATACAATGGTGCAGTCGTTGTGCGAAAGCCATGTTTGGGACAGATTAAGAAAATCACAGTTACAGTGTTCATGAGCAGAGGTCTTAAAATGGCTATGTTGAAAATTTGGTGACAAAAGTCCATAAAATGACTGTGATACGAGTGAGCATTGCACAGTTTCCATGCACCCTCGTAAGTTCATGACTTTGTAATATTTTCAGTCCAGATTTTCACCAGTGGCATTTTTTCCACACTTCCTTATGAACGGTGCAGCTGTCATTTTTCACAACATGGCTGAAATGTGTTTTCACCCTTTCAGCGCAGAGATGCGTGGTCACTGTGGGAAATCATCGTTCGGGACAGATAAAGAAAATCACAGTGACACTGTTCATGATCGGAGGTCCCAAAATGCCTGTGTTGACAATCTGCTGTAAAAAATTCCCAAACTAATTACATTACGGGTGTGTGTTGCACAGTTTCTATGCACTCCGGACTTTACCAGTTTTTTTAATATTTTACTGCAGATTTGCAACATTGCCATTTTTTACACCTCCCCATGAACAGTACAGCTGTCATTTTTCACATTCTGTTTGGAATTAGTTTTTGCACCTGTGGTGCTAAATGCCGTAGTTGCTGTGCATAAGCAGCTTTCGGCTAACAAACTGATATTGCCACTGTTCATGAGGTGGGGGTCACAAAAAAACCATGTGGAAAATTTAGAGTGAAAATACCAACGAATGCCTGAGGTGTTAGGGTTTCCAACCATAACGCCCCACCCTATAGAGAATGACAGGCGTTAGGGGTGTGACTTGGGATTCTTGCCTGTAATGCTCATACCATCCCACACTCTGCAGCCAGTGAGAGGCACCGAGGTATGCCTTGGACTCTTCGGCCCCAAAGTTCACCCCATTCTCCTGTACCGCACCCATCTCACCATATTTCCTGATGGAATGGGGTGTGCATAAGGGCCAAAGACCCCAAGGCACACCCCATTAGTCTACAGGGTAGGGTGTGGTGAAATGGCGTGGCCGTTATGCCTGATGACCCAAAGGCACACCCCAATGCCTGTCACTCTCTGCAGGGTGGTGGTGGGGTTGGCTTCAGTTCAATACTTCACTGCCATTCCTATTACGCAGCTCTGTAACTCCTACACTACCAATGCCATTGCCAGCAAGCAAACATTCGGCATTGACAAAGGCTTGTTTTAAACAGAAATAAAGAGTCTAGATATGAAAAATTAACTATAGTTTCAAACAGATTGAACAAGGATCTGTATGTACAGTATTTTGAACAAGCTCATCAATTAGGACTGTTAGACCACCTATTATATGTTCCAACTCCATCCAAAGTTTGGATGATGCTGCATTCACCAAAGTGCAGTTTCCTACAAAAGTGATGCAGGCATCACATCTTCGGCTACAAATGAGTGAATCCTTCGAAAACATGAATGATGCGGACCAGACACAAGCGGGCAGATGCAGATTTAGGTGGATTATGCATTTGCATCTGTGACAACACCTATCTGAAAATCCAGCCCTATGTCATTTATGTACTGGTCATATTTGTTGTTTAATATACAATTTTTTATGCCTACTTTTGTATTTCCTAATTATTGTCACATCCTTGAAAGGATATATATATACTATATATATATATATATATATATATATATATATATATATACACACACACACACACATATATATATCTATATATATCTTAAATAACAATAAAAGCATTAAAAAGGTTGCATCTAGAGAGAGAGATATGAGGGTCAGGGGCAGTAGGTTTGTATTAGATTGGTAGGAGTTTGTTTCTAATCCAGCACCATAGTGCCTCTGTTGGATTTTGCATGTCTACTAGCACACTACCTCTCCTTTGTAATGTCATCACACTTGATACTAATGAATTCAGTATGCTAGTAGGAAATAGTAAAATACAGTTTCCAGGAAAATAGAAAAATATAGCTTGCAAAGTGAACTGGAACTGAGCCTGCAGGGTTACAAATTTTATCTTGCTCTCAGAATTGTTGAGTGTGAGTTTCGGGAGAGGTTAGATTTTTAGGTGGGATTTGTTCCAACCTCTTACAGGCACAGAATTCTAATACAGTAATTTTAAGACATTGAAGGTAGTGTTGAATTATTGGAACTTAATCTTCTCAGTCATGCTAATTTTAGCTGTTGCAAATGAGCTGATGTAGTTTTGAACATCAGGTGGTTGCCCTCAGGTCACAAATGGTAGAAAATAATTGGATTAGCTGCAGCATGCTTCCAGATTTTTATTTCTCCGGAAAAAGTTGTTTTATAAATATAGGATGATATTTTGGAATGAGTGGTGTTTATTTCTTTTGAAAAAGTTTTTATTCATAGTTTAACATTTTTATTTTTGCTCTATTTAACACTACAGAGCTATTGTTCACAGACAGCTGTATATACACTACGAGTGAAAGTCAGTGTTTGACTCTTGTTTTTTGACTAGCCCCTGCAACCCTTCTCATAGCCATGCTTTAAATGTTTACCATAATAATATTGTCACAATTATTACATTTTACTTGCAATTTGTATGCACCTTTTTAATCAGACATAATATGCTATTGTTGGCATTGGCTTTGAAGGTATGGTTCCGCCTGGACTGGTAGGAGCCCCTTCAGTCTCAGGCTTGCAACTGGAAGGGCCTGGGCTGCTTAGCAACTAGTGTAAGTCATCATGACACAAGCAGTGCCATGACTTCATCTATAGCATGTGGCCAGTGAACTGATATCAGCTGCTGCAAGCAGCAAAAAGGAGGGTCAGTAAGATGACAGACAGCATGACTATAAGCATGGTGTCTATACTACATCTTTATCAGATTTAATAGAGGTTTAGGATATGCATTGAAGTTCTTTATGACTAAGTACTGCATTTACTATATATTTATTTATTTTTTATTTATTGAGTCTCAGAATTAAGACCTTTGAGCCAGGGGCTCTTTTACAAAGGCTCCACATCAACAAATGGAATTATACAGAGGATAAGGGTAACAGGCACAAACACATTGGGTACAAATAATCAGGCAACTTGAGCTACAATAAGCCCAGGACAATCGAAAAGAAAACTAGTAACATACAATACAAACTAAAAACTGATACGGCACAGAATAGTGTGGGCACTGTGGGAAATCACTGTTTAGGACACACTACAAAAATCACAGTGACACTGTTCATTAGCAGAGGTCCTACAATGCCTATGTTGAACATTTGGTGATGAAAGTCCATAAAATGACTGTGTTACGAGTGTGCGTTGCGCAGTTTCCACGCACGCTTATAACTTTGCACATTTATAATATTTTCAGCATTGCCATTTTCCCACACCTCCTTATGAACAGTACAGCTGTCATTTTTCACATCCTGGTTGAAAAGTGTTTTTGCAGTTCCGGAGTAGAATACCGTGGTTGCTGTGGGAAATCAGTGTTCAGAACACAGTAACAAAATCACAGTGACACTGTTCATGACCACAGGTCATTAAATGCCTATGTTGAAAATCTGGTGATGAAACTCCATAAAATGACTGTGTTACGCACATGCTTTGCGCGGTTTCCACGTATGCTCAGAAGTGCAAGCATTTTTAATATTCCCACTACACATTTTCAACATTGCCATCTCTTCATACCTCCCTATGTATGGTACACCTGTCATTCTTCACATCCTGCTCGATCTGTGTTTTCGTATATGTGGTGCAGAATGGCACTGTCACCATTGGAAGTCAGTTTTCAGGACACATTGACAAAATCACACTGCCACTGTTCATGACAAGAAGTCCCAAATGCTTTCATGAGGTGGGGTCACAAAAAGGCCATGTTCAATATTTGTACTGTGAATACCAATAAATGCCTGAGGCATTACGGTTTCTAACCATAACGTCCTACCCTGTACAGACAGACAGGCATCGGGGTGTGCCTTTGGATTGCCAACTGTACTGCTCATGCCATCCCACCCCCAACCCCCATCCACTGACAGGCATCGATGTGTACCTTGGACCCTTTGTCCCAAGACTTCACCCCATTCTGCTATGCTGCACCCATTTCAACGTATGTCCTTATGGAATGGGGTGACTGTAAAGCCAAACACCCTAAGGCACAGCTCAACATGTGTCGGTGTCTGCAGAATAGGATGAGGTGACATGGCTTGACCGTCATGGGTGACGACCCAAAACTTTACCCCAAATCCTGTCTGTCTCTACAGGATGGAGGTGGGGTTCATGTGAAGTTCAGTACTTCACTGCCATTCCTATTCTGCATCTGTCTAACTCCTGCATGTCTAATGCTAATACCAGCAAGCAAACATTCGGCATTGACAAATGCCTGCTATTTCTAACTCCAGTAATCCCTCACTGATGCTTTACACAAGCAGACTCATTAGCAGTATCTTGGGAGGCTGGGTCCAGAACCCACTTAGGAAAAAGATTCTGCAAGACAGCAGTTCCAAAGCTGCCATCCCTTCTAGACAGTATGTCCACATAAAAGTGCTTTGTGAAGGTGTGCACTATTTTCCAGGTAGCTGTTTTTCAAATGCCCAATAGTGGGATGCCCCTTGTGGATGCCACAGAGGCAACTTTACCCCTTGTGGAATGTGTCCATAGGCCTCTGGAGCGTATTTTCTCAGCTTTTTCATAACAGAAGTATGCAAGAGACTATCCAGCAAGAGATAGTTTTCTTGGGTGCTGCTTTACCTTTGCTAATAAAAAGCTGAGTGCCCTGGGACCTGATATCCTTTGTCTGGTCCAGGTAGTGGCCAAGTGCTCTTTTCAGGTCCAGGTAGTTCCGTTGCTACTCACCTGGACTGGAATGCTCAGGGTAGAGCACAGGAAAGGCAACAGACTGGTTCAGGTGGAATTCCAATACCACCTTAGGTAGGACCCTCCTATTGGTCCTAAAGACTACCTAGTCCATGTGGAAGAATACGCAGTCTGGCTCTGAAGAGGCCTTGCAACTCACTTACCCTCCTAGCAGATGTCATGGTAAGTAGGAAAATGATCTTCCAGGTGATGTATTTTAAATCAGCAGTAGCCATGGGCTCAGTGGGGCTTCCATCAGCTGGGCAAGGCAGATGTTTAAGTCCCGTGGAGGGACTGTATCCCTGACAAGTGGGTACAGGGGGTTGAGGCCTTCAAAGAATTTTTTAAAAATACATTGAGAGGCCACTGACTTGCACTTGCCTGCTTATGTATAGGCTGTCACTGCTGCTAGATGTACCTTTAGTGTTGGCGGCCTCCGACCTAAGGGCTGCAAGTGTACCAGGTAGTCCAGGAATGTAGCCAACCCTGCCTTCATTGGGATTATCTTTCTGGGGCACACCAGTATGAGACTCTGTTCCACTTAGAGGAGTATGTGTTCCTAGTTGCTGGTTTCCTGGAAACCTTTAGCACCATCAGGATCTCCACCGATAGACTTGAAACTAGAAACTGTAGCTCTTCAAGAACCATGCCCTGAGGCGTAATGTTCTGGGGTCTGGAAATATTCTCCTGCCATGAGACAGGGTCAGTAAGTTGTATCTCAGGGACAGGCTGATTGGACTCATGATGGACAGGGCCAGGAAAATTGAGTACCAGGTCTTTCTGGTCCAGTCTGAGGCTATTAGAATCATTCTTGCTAGTTCCCTCTTCAGCTTTAGGAGTGCTCTATTTATGAGAGGCAATGGTGGGAAGGCATATAGAAATCTCCCTGTCCAGTCCAGGGCTAAGGCATCCTTTGGGACTGTGCCCATTGCTTGCGGCCTGCAACAAAACTTTGAGAGTTGCTTGTTCTCCCAAGACGAAAACAGATCTATTTCTGGAGCACCCCATCTTCTGAAAACCGTGGCCAGAATCTGCTGATTCAGGTCCCATTTGTGGTTTTCCCTGACTGATTCTGCTTACAGAGTCTGCCAGGACATTGTCCTTGCCTGGCAGGTGTACTGTCCAGATCACTGCATCTAGGAAATAAGCCAGATCCCAAATCCTCATTGCCACTGCACACAGTCTTGAAGCTCTTGTACTCCCTGCTTGTTTACGTAATACATTGTTGTGGTGTTGTCTGTTTGGATCTGGACAGACTGACCTTGAGCTGATAGGAGAAGGACTGTACTATCAGTAGTATTGCCCTGTGTTCCATGAGACTAATGTGCTCCGGGGTCTTCTGTTGGCTCCAGATTCCATTTACTGTGAGGTCCTCTAGGTGGACGCCCCACCCTAGGAGTGAAGCATCTGTTGTGAAGATACTTGCTGGGGATTGCTGGAGGAAGGGAATGCCCTTTATGAGGTTACTTTCATCATTCCACTACTCTAGCGTCCATAGCAATGCAATTGTGACTGACTAGTTTGGAGAGAGTGTCTGATCTTTGAGACCAGTGGTCTCTTAAGTGGCACTGAATGTCCCTCATCTGAAACCTGGCCCATGGCACCATTGCTGTGGATACAGTCATGTGTCCCAGTAGCTATAGAAAATCCCTTGCAGGGCTTGGCTGGCCCACTGTGAATGATTTTGGTGTGGCAAGCAAATTTGCTGCCCTTTCCTGAGGGAGGAAGGCTTTTTTTTTTTTTTGGCAGGGTATCCATTTCTGCTCTTATGAAGTCCAGTACTTGAACAGGTTCTGTGTGGGAAATTCTGAAGGTTTATCAGGAACCCAGGCAATCCAATGTGCTTTTTACCTTCTGGATAGAACACTTTGCCTCTTTTTCTGTTTTCCCTGTGACTAGGCAGTCATCCACATAGGGAAAAACTACCACAGCTGTCCTACTCATGTGTGCTGCCACTACAGCCAGGCACTTTGTAAAGACCCTTGGTACTAAGGTAAGGCCAAAGGGTAGGACCACAAACTAGTACTGACAGTTTCCCAGTCCAAACCTGAGGTATTTTCTGTGGGTGGGTCTGACTGGCATGTGAAAATAGGCATCTTTCACATCCAGTGACCCTAGCCAAGCCCCTATTTGTAAGGATGACATTACCGTACCCATTGTGATCATCTTGAACCTTTACTTTTTTCACATGCTTGTTCAGATATCATAGGTCTAAAATGGGTTGCCACTCCTCATTTTTCTTGAGGGTCAGAAGTATCTTGGAAACAGGCCCTTTCTCCACTGTGACATAGGAACATTTTCTACTGCTTTTCCTGCAGAAGTTTCTTTACTTCCAGTTCCAGCAGAATTTTTCTGTTGGGTGTATGGGCTGGGAAGCTTTTTGGTCTCTGCAGTTTTGGAAACATTGAAAACAAGCTCTTGCTCCACTCGACTGCTTTTGCTTGTAGCAATTTGTTTACTTCCAGTTCCAGCCAAATTCTTTCTGTGGGAGAATGGGCCAGTAAATGTTTGTGTTTCTGGGAATTTTTGAACTGCAGAGACAACCCCTGACCCTCTACCTCCAGGACCCACTTGTCTATGGTATTGTTTACCCATTCCAGGAAGAATTGTCAGGGGTTTTGTTTTGACTGAGGCATGAGAGTTTGTGCTGCCACAGCACCCTTAGAGCCCCCCCCCTCTGTTCTTATAGTAACCTCTTTGGGGCTGGTACTAATAGGAGGCATACTATTTGGGTAATAGCCCCTACCTCTGCCTCCCCTACCATAAGGCCAACAGGAAGTGGAGACTTTTTCTTTGTCAGTGTTGTCTTTGTAAGTGGTTTTGTACAAATCCATTTTTTTTTCATGTATGCTTCTGTTCTGGCAGCAAAAACTGAATTTACCTCAAATTGGATATCCTCAGCCTTGGTCTGAGTGTCCTGGAAAGGATGGTTGCCCTTAGCCAGAAGAATCTCCTCAATGACACTGTATGGACTAAGACCCTTGAAGCAGAGTCATTAGGGTCCACAGCCTTGTGGAACTGGTATTTGGTAGCATCCAGGGCTGACTTTGCTGTGGCAACCTGATCCTGTGCCAAGTTACCTTCAGCCTTCTCAGCTAATGCCAGCACTGCATTCCACAGTGCTTTCTGGTACTTGACTGTATCTGCCAAGTAAGCTGCTTGTCTAATGAGCAGGGAAGCTGTTGTGTAAACCTTCAAACCCCAGGAATCCTTCACTGTGCTTAACCATTGCAAATCAGCTCATTGGTTTGAGCTGCCCCAGAGAGTAAAACTTTATACTAATTGTGGAATCTTATCAGGAAATTCACACTTCTGTTGTGTGGCCACACTCTACTCTGCCCTCTAACGACAGATTTATTTCTCCGCTTGAGGAAGAAGTAGCCCCAAAGAGCTCTCCTGATTCTTCAGTGCTGTGGTTTTGTTGTGATATTTTATTTTCTGTTTTAGAGTTTACTTTGGTTATTATTAGTTTTTCGATCCTCTGTGGTAGGGTTGTTTTATTTGTGTTTTACATTATTTTACTTCACTATTCTCTGGTTCATGACTAGTTACTTGGAACTGGAGAAAAGTCATTGACTCACGGTTTCCCCACTCTGGGAACTGCTAGTTTTGAGTAAAAAAAGAAAAACAACGTATTTTCTCTCTCTTTACCACTTTGAGGTTACTGTTTTGTGCTGGTTCCCTTTTTTTGTGGAAACCAAGACGCGACTGGAGTTTTTTCTTTTAATCTAAATCTTAACCCAATTTCAGTAATGGTTCAGTCTTTTTGTGGGAACCAAACCACAAACTGAGATTTTTTCTGATACTGGAATGGAACCAATTTTGGGCTTGTCTCAATTGGCATGACTGACAGACCTAAAGAGAAACAGGACCTACAGGCTTTAAAAATTTAAGACTTGTTTCAAACTCCTGGCTAAGGCAGACTGCCATGAGTTTTATTTGAGATGCCTGGGTCCAGAGCATGATTTCTCTAATTGTGAGCTTTGCTTTAAGTTTTGCCCTAAAATTATTAAGAAAAGGGCTAAAAAACTGGCAGCTCTTATGGCTTCTCAGTCTGCCTCCATGTCACCAAAAGACTCAGATGAGGGTTTAGCCCCTCACAGTAAGCAGAAGGACATGTCTGCTAAAGATGGATCAGAAACCAGGGTGTCTGAATGGGGGAACACTGAGACCAGCAAACATAATAGAGTCTCTGAGCCAGTACCGTAGATGATGCCTGCAAAGACAAAGCAAAAAGGAAAACATGTCTCTGCCCCTCCTCTTGAAGAAGGAAAGGAAAAGTCAGTGGACAAAAATAAAATGCCCTCAGTAGAGAACATGACTAAGGCATGACAGTTTTTCCAGGCCTTCCAGGCTGTGAGATCAATCATGGGCATGCATGTCCCCCCTCCACTGGTTCTATTATCTACCCTGGTACCAGAGAAGGACGGGGATGAGTTTTTCTATGATGAAGAGGAGGAGGGAGAACCAATCAAGCCTGACAGTTCCCAGAGCAGGAATCTGGCTCATACTCAGGATGATTTCTCCTCACTTTACTCCTTTGTGAGGCTAATGGTTAATACCCTCAACCTCTCTACCTAGGAGATGACTGAGGATGAGGACGAAATGGAATTCTTGGATATGATGGGGCTAACCCCTAACAAGAGGCTGCTTCCACCCATTCACAAATGCCTTAAGAAGGCAACCTGTAAGCTCATGGAACCCCCCATCTCTACCTCTGGTATCGATAAAAAGATAGAGAAAAAATACCAGGTGGACAAGAAAGGTGATGATGAGTACATATATTCTCACCCAGACCATGATGGGGGTGGACCAGACAGCAGTCTGTGACAAGGCTAAAGTTCCCCTTCCTTTCCAGCCTCCAGACAAGGATTCCTGGAAACTGGATATCATAGGGAAGAAAGTTTATTTCTCAGCTTCCCTGCTTTTGAGGCAGGCGACTTACATGGCATACACAGCTCAATATCAGTAAACTATGTAGAGCTCCATTCTGGCTATGAGCGAGAAAGCATCTGGTGACTTGGCACAAGATCTAGCAGACACTGCTAAGACTGATATAGATTCCACCAAGTACCAATTCCACATGGCAGTGGACATAAATGACACTGTCTCAAGAGTTATGGTTGATGCAGTGTCCCTGAGGAGGTTTGCTTAGCTCAGAACCACCAACCTCTCCCAGGACACTCAGACAAAGACAATGGATTTTCCCTGTGGGGGAAATTCCCTGTTTCGTGACAAGACAGAGGCATACATGACAAATGTGGAACAATATAAGGACTCCTATAAAGGCAATACTGAGAAGAGAAAGACCTCCACTTCCAGCAGGCCCTATGGAAGGAGAGGTAGAGGCATGGGTTATTTCCCTCAAGAGCCAGCCTAAGAAGAACCCCTGACAAGTTGGCACCAGTTGCCCATCCATTGCCAATGGGAAGAAAGCTGGCTCACTACTTACAGGAATGGAAAAACATTACCACATACAAGTGGGTCTGGGAAGCAGTGAGCCAGGGACTGACCCTGCAGTTCAAAAGATTTCCAAGACTGCAGGTTCACAAAAACATTGCACGTCCCACCTCAACAGGGAAAATCCTGTTGGCCTTTAAGGTAAGAAGGTTACTGCAAGTAAATGCAACAGAAAAGGTCCCTCCCTCACAGTGGGGTAAGGGTCTCTACTCAAGGTACTTCCTGACCCACAAGGAAAATGGGAAGTGGTGACCCATTTTAAATCTGAGATACCTGAACAAACACCTAAAAAATGAAAAGTTCAGGATGGTAACCCAGGCATCAGTAATCCCAACCCTTCAGTAAGGGGACTGACTAGGGTCTCTGGACCTGAAAGATGCCTATTTCCATATTCCAGTCAGGCCCTGTCACAAAAAATATCTACGGTTTAGGGTAGGGAATGGTCACTATCTGTTTACAGCCCTCCTTTTCAGACTATCTTCAGCTCCCAGAGTGTTCACAAAGTTCTTGCCCATGGCGGCAGTACATCTAAGAAGGTAGGGTGTGGTGGTTTTCCCTTATCTCGATGACTGGATAGTCACAGGAAAGTTACACCAGGAGATCAAGGCCTCTCTTCTTCTCACTCAGCACACCCTGGAGAGACTGGGCTTCATAAAAACACTCATAAGTCCTAGACAGAGCCGGTGCAAGTACTGGACTTCACAGATGAAGAATTGGATGCTCTCCAAGGGAGGGCCTTTCTTTCTCAAGAAACAGTACAAAATTTGGTAGACCTGGCAAAGTCCTTCAGATTAGGCCACCCAGGCATGCAAGAGACTTCCTCCAGCTATTAGGCCACTTGGCCTCATCCACATCAGAGGTGGCCCATGCCAGGTTCCAAATGAGAAGCATCCAATAGCACTTAAGGGCCCATTGGTCCCAAAGGAAAGACCCTCTTTCAAGGCCGGTGCCTGTGTCAGTCTCTCTTAAGGGCACTGGACTGGTGGAAGAAGGAAGAAGGCTACCTCAGGGAGGGTGTGCCTTTTCTTCAGCAGTCACCCACAGTAGTGCTAACTTCAGATACCTCTCTCCTGAGCTGGGATGCCCCTCTCAATGACCTAGCAGTAAGCAGGGTATGGTCTTCCCAGGAGTCCCATGAGCATATAAACTTGCTGAAGCTCAGAGCAGTGTACCTGGCTCTACAGGCTTTCACCTCCTACATCAGGGGTCAGTCAGTCTGGGTCAGGATAGACAGCAGTGTTACCATGTAAAAGTGCAAAGAACATACACCTGTCCATATCCTTAAAGGCACAGCACACTGAATATGGGGTAAACACACTCATATGCTTGCACACACTTAAAAAAAAAAAAGAAAACATCTTAAACAGGAAGGGAGACAGACATGTGGGGAGTGGTGCAATGCACTGGCTATGGAATGGCAGTCTTCCAGGAGATGTTCTGGAGGCTGCGTTGTTGCCCCATTTGTAGGCACCTCTCTGGTCTGAGGGAGGAGGTTGCCCGTCTCCATGCTGACCTGGCGAGGATTCAAGAAACCTCCTCTCCCACCCAGGGACCAACCAGGCCACCACCACTACCTCAGAGGTTGCCAAGAAAAAGGAGCGGTTTGACCATGGTGGACTCGGGGCGGGTGGTGAAAATGGTGGAACAGAGGTGCAACCCTCCAGTTGTGCCTCTCCACAATTCATTCGCCATTCTGGTGGAGGGTGGTTCCTCTATGGAGGCATCCACAGTGGAGACTAGGGAGGATGCTGGGAACCTCCACAAAGGAGACCCAGAGGAGGGTGGCACAGGACCCCACGGGGAAGGAAACAACTCCTGGTGGGGACTCAACTGTTAGGGAGTAGAACTGGGGAGGGAGGGAGGAGAGGAGGTAGGGTGCCTGCCCAGCCACCATGGCTTGAGGGACAGGAAGCAAATCCTCAGGATTGTGGGAGCAGCTGCATGGGGGAAGGGGCTGGACATCATTGTCCACCTAGGGACAAATGACCTGGCTGAGAATGGGATCAGAGCAGTGCAGCAGGAGTTTGTGGAGTTGGGGAGGGGCTTTGACAAGTAGCATGCACACAGTAACTTTCTCAGAAGTGCTAACTGTCTATGGCATGGGTGAGGCTAGGGTACTCCACACCATGGGATTCAATGACTGGTTCAAAAACTGGTGCGGAGCTCAGGGATTTGGCTTCATTGGGGACTGGGGGTCTACTTGGAGGGATACAGGCTATACTGGCATGATGGTCTGCATATGTCGGGAGGGGAACCAGGATCCTAGGTGATAGGTTTAAATGCTTCATTGACAAGCATTTAAACTAGTCAAGGGGGGAAGCACTGAAGAGAAGCAGGGAAATCCCAACCCCCCCAAACAAAACAGGGTAGTTAGCGAACCAAACCCCTGTGATCTATCCTGATCCTTCACAGCACTCCTTTCTCTTGGTTGTGTTCTGGACAAGTATGGGTTGTTTGTTGGGTATATAATGTACCATAAGAAAAAATTACTCACCTTAGTAATGTTGTTTCTTCTAATGGAGTCTTGCTATATTATGACTATTGCAGTTTGTCCCACCATTAGAACTGCTCAGGAGGTGAAAGAGTTAACTTCCATGCAGGGCATGGAACTTAGAGCGCAAGCTCGGTTAGAGAAGCTCTGTCTGGGATATTTCAAACCGAAACTGTCAGATCTTTACGAGCAAAACTCACTAAGGTTCTGTGTGGAAGCTGTAACCTACACTAGCCAACTGGCTACTAAAATATTAACATATTTTCCTGGTCCCAACACCAAGACTCAAGTCAAGGGACCAGAAAAAGATAAGATAAAATAAAATAAAAACACAACACCCAAACACCCCAAAAAGAATAAGTGCCAACAGTGAACTGCGCACACCATACCCCAAGTAGAAGTTCTGAGAGGGGCAGGCTGGGGGGGAGGTCATAATATAGCAAGACTCCATTAGAAGAAACAACATTACTAAGGAGAGTAATTTTTTCTTCAAACGACATGAAGTCTTGCTATATTATGACAAAACCACATATGCAGTACCTCCATGGAGAGATGAGGATGAGAACTACTTAAGGGAATAGGCTCTGAAGCACAGCTGTGCCTAAACCGAGCATCCCTCCTGGCCTGGATATCCAGGGAGTAATGCTTGGTGAACGTTTGTACTGTTTTCCAAGTAGCTGCTTGACATACCTCTAAGATAGGGATGTCTCTGGCAGCAGCTAGAGACGCAGCTGTACCTCTGGTAGAGTGAGCCCTCAGGCCTGAAGGAGGAACCTTACCCAGTTTTTGATAGCAAAATTGGATACAAGAGACAATCCACCTGGCAATGGATCTCTTAGTGGCAGGTCTCCCTTTCGCAACCTCACCATAAGTGAGAAATAGTTGGAGGGAGTCAAACCTGTGACCCTTGGTACGCTCTATGTAGTAACTTAGGGCCCTCTTAACATCTAAGCTGCGCAACCTCTTCTCACCAGAGGAGGAATGGTCAGTGAAGAACACTGGAAGTGAAATAGATTGATTAAGGTGGAAATCTGAAACCACCTTAGGCAAAAACTTCTTGTTAGTCCTGAGGACTACCTTATCCCTGTGAAAGGAAATAAAGTCAGTCTCCACTGACAAAGCTGTAACTCACTTATGCGCCTGGGAGAAGTGATGGCTACTAGAAATACAGTTTTCCAAGTCAAGTACTTAAGCTCTGACGAAGACAGAGGTTCAAAGGGGAGTTGCATCAGCTGAGCAATGCAAACATTAAGATCCCAGGCAGGGGCAGGGTCCCTGAATGGTGGATTGGTATGAAGCAATCCCCTAAAAAACTTGGAAAATACAGGGTGAGCAGAAAGAGAAGAGGGCTTCCCTGCTGAAATAAAAGCAGAGACAGATGCCAAATGCACTTTCAGGGTAGCTGGTCTCAGTCCCAAAGAATTAAGATGGACCATATAGTCTAAATCAGTGGGCAAATCAGCAGATTCTGGGGAAATATGCTTCCCAAAACACCATATGGAAAACCTTTTCCATTTGGAATTATAAGTAGCCCTAGTGGAAGGCTTTCTAGAAGCTTTCAAGATTTCGAGAACACCTTGAGAAAGTTGTAGATCAGCAAACTCTAACTCCTCAAGAGTCAGGCCTTGAGGTTGAGGATTTGAGATTCGGATACCAGACTCTCCCTGGGCACAGGTTAACAGATTGTGGTTCCTGGGGAGACACAGGGGAAGATGGACTGCTAAGGACAGAAGGAGTGGGTACCAGGGCTGCTTGGCCAGTCTGGAGCAATCAGGATCATCTTGCAGGGCTGAGATCTGATTTTGACTAGCACCTTGAACAGGAGAGGAAGGGGAGGCATAGAAAACTTCCTTCCCAATCGAGGAGAAAGGCATCCAGGGGACTAAGCCAACACTGGGGCCTGCAACAAAAAGTGGAAGTTGATGATTGTCTGGGGCTGTAAAAGATCTATCTGAGGGTGCTCCATCTGGCAAAAACTATCCCCAGTACTCGGGGATCCAGTGACCATTCGTGATGGCCCTGGGAAATCCTGCTGAGAGCATCTGCCAGGACATTGTCCTTGCCTGGGAGGTGAACTGCTATGAGGGAAGTGTTCAGGGAATAAGCCAGAGACCACAACTTCATCGCCTCGGTGCACAAGGCCGAAGACCGAGTGCCCCCTTGTTTGTTGATGTATCACATTGTAGTGGTCTTGTCTGTTCTGACCTGTACCACTTTGTTCTGAACAGATGCAGAAAAAACCTGAAGTGCTAGAAAAACAGCTCTGAGTTCCAACAGATTGATGTGGAACAGAGATTCCTGAGGGGACCACAATCCCTGGGTGGAGAGGTCGCCCATGTGAGCTCCCCATCCCAAGAGGGACGCATTTGTAGTAAGGGTCAAGGAGTGAGATAGAGGGATGAAAGGCACCCCTTGTCTCAGATTGCTCTGATCCTGCCACCACTGAAGGGCCTGGATCAGGGTTCGAGTCACTGGGATCAACTTGGATAGGGGATCTCTTCTTTGAGACCAAAAGGCTCTCAAATGAAACTGAATGTCCCTCATCTGAAATCTTGCTCCTTGCACTACAGCTGTGGAAGCAGCCATGTGTCCTAGGGCTGTAGGAAATGCCTTGCTGGTCGAGAGCCGGCAGAGTGAAGGACGAGGCCAGGGCCACCAGGATCCTTACCCTTTCTAGGGGAAGGAAGGCTCTGGCCTGCTTTGTGTCCAGTTCTGCACCTATAAAGGCGAGTACCTGGACAGGTTCCAGAAGTGACTTTGGAAGATTGAGAAGAAATCCCAGAGAGGTAAGCAGCTGCTGGGTAACTTGCAGGTGTGATTTGACCTGGTCTGGAGACTGACCCACAATGAGCCAGTCATCTAGGCAGGGAAAGATGGCAATCTTTTGCCTTCTTAAATGAGCAACTGCTACTGCCAGGCATTTTGTGAATACCCTTGGGGCAGAGGTAAGGCCGAAGGGCATTGCTCTGAACTGATAATGGCCTGAGGGCAGTTTGAATCTGAGGTACTTTCGGTGGGAGCTTCTGATAAGTACATGGAAGTAGGCATCCTTGGGGTCCAGGGAAGCTAGCCAGTCCCCTGGCCTTAGGGAGGGTAAAATCATTCCCAGAGTCACCATTTTGAATTTTGGTTTTAAAAGGTGCTTGTTCAGATATCTTAGGTCCAGGATGGGCCGCACTCTCCTGTCTTTTTGGGGTAAGGAAGTACCTGGAGTACAGACCCTTGCCCTGGTGAGAGAGAAACCCTTTCTACATCTCTGAGAGCCAGGAGGTTGAGACTTCTGTTTCCAAAGCAAGAGTCTCTAGAGGGTTTGCAGGTGGAAAAGATCTGATTCTCATCTTTGGAAATTTTTGAAGCTGAGAACCAGACCCTGGCTTACTACTTCCAGGACCCACTTGTCTGATGTTAAGACTCCCAGTCCTGGACGAAGTAAGCCAGCCTGCCCCCTACAGGTAATGGAGAACCGGCCCTGGGCATCCCATCAGGGTGCCTGTTTGGCAGGGGCTTTAGGCTGAGGGGTAGGAGCAGGCCTGCTTCAGTGCCCGTCTGCCTCCCCTCTGAAGAAGCCCCTCTGAACATAAGCTGAAGGGGAGGCCTGGGTTTAGTAAAGGCCTGTGAAAAGGCCTGCCTCTACCCCTTGGGGGCTGCCTCTGAGGAGTGGCTTGCCGTTCCTTGGCTTGCGCACTCCTATAAGTGGTTCTATATTCATCCATTTTCTTCATATAATTCTCTGTCTGCTCCCCAAACAGAGAATTTCCCACCACAGGAAAATCCATAGCCTTAGCCTGGGTATCCTGTGACAAACTAGTACACCTGAGCCAAGCCAATCTATGAAAAGCTACAGATGTAGCCATGACTCTACAGGATACATCATTAGAATCCACTGCAGCATGGAATTGCACCTTAGATGCCTCAATACCATCAGCAGCCACCTGCTCCAGCTCCTTGGCAAGCTGGCCAGAGGCCTGTTTGGCTAAAAGCCATGACAGTATCCCATCTAGAGTTTTGGTATCTTGCAACATAAGCCATATAATTTGCTTGTCTGAGTCCCAAGGACGCTGCCATGTATTGTTTTTTAGCCATGACATCAATCTTCCTGGAGTCCTTGTCAGGAGGATGTGAAGCCAGGGGAATATTAGCCTTATCACAGGCTGAAGCCTGAACTACCCCAACATGGCTGCATTGCTGTGAAAGAAATTCTGTATCAGGACCTGACAAAGTGTACCTCCTATCCATCTTTTTATCCACAGGAGGCACAGAATTAGGAGCTTTTAAAATTTGTATTGTTTCCTAAAGGATTTATGTAAAGGAATAGACAATCTCCTGGACTCTGGGATATCCATCATCTCTACAAAGTCAGGCTCCTCTTGCTCATCCACAGCTTCCTCCAAAGGAAGCTGGAGGGTTTCAACAACTTTTTTATAAAACAGAAAATGAGAGGGACTCAGCAAGCAAGCCTGGGGATTCTCCTAAAGGTCTTTCTGGGGAGATGTCCGGTTCAATGGGCACATCCAGACTTTCAAAGTCACATTCACACTGTTCATAATCATCCTCCCCCTCCTCTGGTTCATAAAACTCCTCTATATCATATTCTTGAACCGGTGGAACCGACCGAACCGACCTCTTGCCAGATAGTGGCGGTTCGGACGGAACCGGGGAAAGTGACTGGACAATTTGGATTGCCCTGGCTATCTCTGCAGCAGTTGGAGAAGGGATTTTTGACTCCACACCTGCTGATTTTCTAGTTCTCTTTGCTGGAACTGGCTCCTCAGAGTCAGCTTTACTTTGCCCGAGTCTGGCCTGGTCAGAGGCACTCCTCAGTTGGTTGGCACCGAACCGGGCTGGCCATCCGGGTCAGCGGAATTTTTGGCCTCTCGTTCCCTGAGCCTACCAACTCTCTTATCTAGGGTAGCTGCAGGTAAATTCTTGCAAATCTGGCAGTCTGCATTGAGGTGGTCAAACCCCAGACAATAAACACATGTGGTGTGTGGGTCAGCTTTGGCAAAGGCTTCCCCACAGACACTACAGTGTTGAAACCCAGTGGGCCCGGTTTTTCTTTTAGGTTTCTCAGACATAATGCCAGCCTAACCAAAAACTTGCCCTTTTTTTCGGCAGTGCCAGGCAAGACACGTTATCGGTTCCCAGCCGTGTCACGGGTCGTGGAAAAAAATGTAATGAAATCCGTTTTTTTTTAGAACCGATAAGAACCGGGAACCGCACTCTAAAAAGCCTTTAAATGCTTCAGAATAAAGTTTCCACACAACCTGATCGGTTCAAACCGAACCGATAAACATTTACAAGTTCCACACAGAAATAAACCTATCTATTACTTACAATACCATAGACAGAGCTTGAACCGATCGGTTTGCGGTTAAAATAATGATAATCGTGGTTGAATTTAACGAGAAAAACTCTTTAAACCGAGAAAATGAACGAGCAGTAGGAGGAATCTCCGGGCGACTGTTCAGTGAGTAGATAAAGAATCTGACAGTTTCGGTTTGAAATATCCCAGACAGAGCTTCTCTAACCGAGCTCGCGCTCTAAGTTCCATGCCCTGCATGGAAGTTAACTCTTTCACCTCCGGAGCAGTTCTAATGGTGGGACGAACTGCAATAGTCATAATATAGCAAGACTTCATGTTGTTTGAAAGGGATATTGCTCTAACTGAGGCTCCACTTCCTGGTGCCTTTAAGTTGTATATAGTGTTGTATCTACTGCATCTCAACTTGTACCTATTGTACTGCTCTCAGTTTCTACATGTGTTATTCTGTTGTGTATATACTGTACAAGATATGCCTTACCTGACCTGTAATCTGTTTTAATCTGTATCATGTTGTCCTATGTACTTAAATCTGTAATTCCTGTACTCTCCCGGGTCGTACCCGAAAATAGGCAATTGTCTTGTCTAGTGTACTTACCTGGTCAACAAAAGCTAAATAAATAAATAAATAAGTAGACACAAAGGTAGAGAAGTCAATAGGGAGCAGAGCAGGGGTAAATCCAGAAAAAGGCAGTAAGGACAGGGATGGGCCTAAAAGGGATAAGGCCATCAAAAAATGGAGGGCGATGAGTACCAATGCCCATAGTCTGTGTAACAAACTCCCTGAACTAGTGGCCTTGATGGAAGAGGGATGCCTGGATATTGTGGCAGTCACAGAAACATGGTACACAGAGAACAGGGGGGGTAAATGAGGGTGAGGAGGAGGAGTAGCTCTCTACATAAGGGAAGGAATCAAAGCAACAGAACTAAAGGTTAAACAGGGAGGGGAGGAGGCACTGTGGGTCACCTTGGAGATAGGAAATGGCGCCACAATCCGCACAGGGGTTGTTTACAGACCCCCATCTCAGAGGGAGGCAATGGACAAGGAAATGATAGAGGGAATCTTTAGAATGGCAGAAAAAGGGGAGATATTGTTGATGGGGGACCTGAACATTCCAGATGTTAACTGGATCAACTTTACTGTAGCCACATCCAAGAGCAGGGTCATTCTCGATGCCCTACAAGGGGAATGCTTCAGACAGCTAGTGTTGGAACCCACTTGGGAGGGAGAAATCTTAGATCTGGTACTCTCAAACGGGGAAGGAGACAGGATCTCAGATTTAGAAGTGGGTAGCCATCTGGGAACAAGCGACCACCAAACAGTGTGGTTCACAATACACACAGCTGTAGAGTCAAGCCATACAAAAGCAAGGGTGTTGGATAAGAGGACTGACTTTGGCAAAATGGGAGAGTGCCTCAGAAAAGCACTAGCAAACAGGTCTGAAGGCGGGGTGGAAGGTGTATTTCT
This sequence comes from Neoceratodus forsteri, assembly GCA_016271365.2. Lineage (NCBI taxonomy): Eukaryota > Metazoa > Chordata > Ceratodontiformes > Ceratodontidae > Neoceratodus > Neoceratodus forsteri. The sequence continues at coordinate 1,099,132,719 of CM057456.1, read as the reverse complement.
GATTGTTGTAATAAATAAATGAATAAAAATAAATAAAGGAGGGGTGGAAGAACAATGGGAAAAAATCAAAACTGCCATCACAAAGGCAAAATGCCTTTGCGTAAAGCAAGTCAACAAAACAAAACGAAGGAAAAAGCCACTATGGTTCTCAAAAGAGGTGGCAGGGAAGGTTAAGGATAAAAGGATAACATTCAGGAAATATAAGGAAACACAGAAGATCAGGACAGAGAACTATATGGCAGTCAGAATAGCAAAGGCCCAAACTGAGGAAAAGATAGCCAACTCTGTTAAGAAGGGGAATAAAACCTTTTATAGGTACATTAGGGAGCGAAGAAAGACCAAGAAAGGGATACTGAGGCTTAATAAAGTGGAGGGAATGTGGGCAGAGGGTGACAGTGAAAAAGCAGGGATACTGAATGAATACTTCTGCTCAGTATTCACAAAACAAGAGGAGGGGGAGGTACCTAAACCAAACAATAGAAACAATCCAGATAGAGGGGTTGATACCAGTCCATTCACAGAAGAAAGGGTTCTGAAAGAACTCTTAAAACTGAAGGTGGACAAGGCAATGTAGCCTGACAGGATTCACCTCAGAATTCTAAAAGAACCAAGGGGAAAACTAGTGACACCACTGACTACCCTCTATAACAAATCATGGGAGGATGGGGTGGTACCTGAGGACTGGAGGAGGGCAGAAGTGATTCCACTTCACAAAAGTGGGAGCAAGGCAGAGGCAGGAAACTACAGACCTGTTAGTTTGACTTCAGTAGTAGGTAAAATGATGGAGTCACTTCTGAAGGAAAGAATTGTTGAGTATCTAGAGGCCAGTGGGGGCACAGGACTCAAGGCAGCATGGATTCACAGTGGGAAGGTCATGTCAGATGAATCTAATAGATTTCTTTGACTGGGTGACCAAAATAGTAGACCAGGGAGGGGCTGTGGACATGGCCTACCTAGACTTAACAAGGCATTTGACACAGTCCCACACAAAAGATTAATAAACAAGTTAGCCAGCCTTGGAGTGGGTCCCATGGTGGTAGTCTGGGTAAGAAATTGGCTGGACGAAGACGGTAATAGTAAACGGAGTCCACTGTGAAGAAAGGGGGGTTACTAGAGGGGTACTGCAGGGTTCAGCACTGGGACCGGTCCTCTTTAATGTCTTTATAAGTGACATGGCAGAGGGACTAAAAGGAAAAGTATGTCTCTTTGCAGATGACACAAAGATCTGCAACAGGGTTGACACACAAGGTGGGGTGGAAAGGATGAGAAGGGACTTGGCAAGACTGGAGGAATGGTCAAATGTATGGCAGCTTAGATTCAACACAAAGAAGTACAAAGTAATGCACCTGGGAAACAAAAACCCAGGGGAAGAGTACACAATGGAGGGTGAGATACTAACAACAACAAAAATGGAAAGGGGCCTGGGGTAGTCATATCAGATGACCCAATGGTGGGCAACAATGTGACAAGGCAGTAAGGAGGGCTGGGGGGATACTGGGATATATAGGGAGAGGCATCACCAGTAGAAAACAGGAAGTTGTTATACCTCTGTACAGACAGTTGGTGAGATCCCATCTGGAGTACGGCATGCAGTTCTGGAGACCCTGTCTCCGCAAGGACATAGACAGGATGGAGGCTATCCAGAGGAGGGCAACTAAAATGGTGCAGGGTCTGCACCAGAAGTCATATGAAGAGAGACTAAAGCAGCTTAATATGTACACCCTCGAGGAAAGGAGGGAGAGGGAGGACATGATAGAAACTTTCAAGTACCTCAAGGGAATCAACAAAGTTCAAGAGGGTAGCATCTTTCAGAAAAAGAAATGTGCAAGAAGAAAAAATTACTCACCTTAGTAATGTTGTTTCTTCTAATGGAGTCTTGCTATATTATGATAATTGCAGTTTGTCCCAGCCTTAGAACTGCTCCGGAGGTGAAAGAGTTAACTTCCATGCCAGGCATGGAACTTGAAGCGTGAGCTCTGTTAGAGAAGCTCTGTCTGTATAATTTCAAACTGAAACTGTCAGATCTTCTGAAACAAAACTCACTAAGGTTCTGTGTGGAAGCTGTAACCTACACAAGCCAACTGGCTACTTAAATATTAACACATTTTCCTGGTCCCAACTCCAAGACTCAAGTCAGGGACCAGAAAATAAGAAAAGGTAGATAAAACACAACACCAAAACACCCCAAAAGAAGGTGGAAAACACAAGATGGGCATCAATAAGTGCCAACACTGGACTGCCCACCCCATCTGAAGTAGAGGTTTCTGAGAGGGGGCAGGCTGGGGAGGTCATAATATAACCGAACTCCATTAGAAGAAACAACATTACTAAGGTGAGTAATTTTTTCTTCAAACAACATGAAGTCTTGCTATATTATGACAATTACAAACTACACAGCAGTACCTCCGTGGAGGAGGGACAGAACCTACTTAGGAAATAGGCTCTGAAGCACAGCTGTTCCAAATCGAGCATCCCTCCTGGCCTGGATGTCCAGGGAGTAATGCTTAGTGAAAGTATATACTGTTTTCAAGTAGCTGCTTGACATATCTCTAAGATAGGGATGTCCCTGGCCGCAGCTAGGGACATAGCTAGTACCTCTGGTAGAATGAGCCCTCAGGCCTGAAGGGGAACCTTACCCAGTTTTGATAGCAAGGTGGATACAAGAGACAATCCACCTGGCAATGGATCTCTTAGTGGCAGGTTCCCTTTCCAACCTCACCATAAGTGAGAAGAGTTGGAGAGTCAAACCTGTGACCCTTAGTCCGCTCTATGTAATAATTAAGGGCCCTCTTAACATCTAAACTCTGTAGCCTCCTCTCGCCAGAGGAGGAGTGGTCAGTGAAGAACACTGGAAGAGAAATAGATTGATTAAGGTGGAAATCTGAAACGACCTTAGGCAAAAACTTCCTGTTAGTCCTGAGGACTACCTTATCCCTGTGAAAGGAGATAAAGTCAGTCTCCACTGACAAAGCTTGTAACTCACTTATACCTGGCAGAAGTGATAGCTACTAGAAACACAGTTTTCCAGTCAAGTACTTAAGCTCTGCGAAGACAGAGGTTCAAAGGGGATTGCATCAGCTGAGCAATGCAAACATTAAGATCCCGGCAGGGGCAGGGTCCCTGAATGGCGGATTGGTATGAAGCAATCCTTGAAAAACTTGGAAAATACAGGGTGAGCAGAAGAGAGAGGGCTTCCCTGCTGAAATAAAAGCAGAGACAGCTGCCAAATGCACTTTCAGGGTAGCTGGTCTCAGCCCCAAACAATTTAGATGGACCATATAGTCCAAGACAGTGGGCAAATCAGCAGATTCTGGAAATATGCTTCCCAGAGCACCATATGGAAAACCTTTTCCATTTAGAGTTATAAGTAGCCCTGGTGGAAGGCTTCCTAGAAGCTTTCAAAATTTCGAGAACACCTTGAGAAGGTGTAGGTCAGCAAACTCTAACTCCTCAAGAGCCAGGCCTTGAGGTTGAGGATTGAGACTGGATACCAAACTCTTCCTGGGCACAGGTTAACAAATTGTGGTTCCTGGGGAGACACAGGGGAAGACAGACTGCTAAGGACAGAAGGAGTGGGTACCAGGGCTGTCTGGCCCAATCTGGAGCAAACAGAATCATCTTGCAGGGTTGAGATCTGATTTTGACTAGCACCTTGAACAGGAGAGGGAAGGGGAAGGCATAGAGGAACTTCCCTTCCCAATCGAGAAAGAAGGCATCCAGGGGGACTGAGCCCAACACTGGGGGCCTGCAACAAAAAAGCGGAAGTTGATGATTGTCTGGGGCTGCAAAAAGATCTATCTGAGGGGTGCCCCACCTAGCAAAAACTAACCCCAGTACTAGGGGATCCAGTGACCATTTGTGATGGCCCTGGGAAATCCTGCTGAGAGCATCTGCCAGGACATTGTCCTTGCCTGGGAGGTGAAGTGCTATGAGGGAGATGTTCAGGGAATAAGCCAGAGAGAACAACGTCATTGCCTCGGTGCACAAGGCCGAAGACCGAGTGCCCCCTTGTTTGTTGATGTACCACATTGTAGTGGTGTTGTCTGTTCTGACCTGTACCACTTTGTTCTGAACAGATGCAGAAAAAAACCTGAAGTGCTAGAAAAACAGCTCTGAGTTCCAACAGATTGATGTGGAGCAGAGATTCCTGAGGGGACCACAATCCCTGGGTGGAGAGGTCGCCCATGTGAGCTCCCATCCCAAAGGACACATCTGTAGTAAGGGTCAAGGAGTGAGATTGAGGGATGAAAGGAACCCCTTGTCTCAGGTTGCTCTGATCCTGCCACCACTGTAGGGCCTGGATCAGGGTTGAGTTACTGGATCAACTTGGATAGGGGATCTCTTCTTTGAGACCAAAAGGCTCTCAAATGGAACTGAATGTCCCTCATCTGAAATCTTGCTCTTGCACTACAGCTGTGGAAGCAGCCATGTGTCCTAGGAGCTGTGAAAATGCCTTGCTGGTCGAGAGACCTGCAGGGTGAAGGAGGAGGCCAGGGCCACGGGTCCTTACCCTTTCTAGGGGAAGGAAGGCTCTGGCCTGCTTTGTGTCCAGTTCTGCGCCTATGAAGGTGAGTAGCTGGACAGGTTCTAGAACTGACTTTGGAAGATTGAGAAGAAAACCTAGAGAGGTAAGCAGCTGCTGGGTAACCTGCAGGTGTGATTTCACCTGGTCTGGAGACTGACCCACAATGAGCCAGTCGTCTAGGTAGGGAAAGATGGCAATCTTTTGCCTTCTTAAGTGAGCAACTGCTACCGCCAGGCATTTTGTGAATGCCCTTGGGGCAGAGGTAAGGCCGAAGGGCATTGCTCTGAACTGATAATGGCCTGAGGGCAGTTCGAATCTGAGGTGCTTTCAGTGGGAGCTTCTGATAAGAACATGGAAGTAGGCATCCTTGGGTCCAGGAAGCTAGCCAGTCCCTGGCCTTAGGGAGGAAAATCATTCCCAGGGTCACCATTTTGAATTTTGGTTTTAAAGGTGCTTGTTCAGATATCTTAGATCCAGGATGGACGCCATTCTCCTGTATTTTTGGGGTAAGAAAGTACCTGGAGTACAGTCCCTTGCCTGGTGTGGGGAGAAACCTTTCTACAGCTCTGAGAGCAAGGAGGTTGAGACTTCTGTTTCAAAGCAAGAGTCTCTAGTGGATTTGCAGGTGGAAAAGATCTGATTCTCATCTTTGGAAATTTTTGAAGCTGAGAACCAGTCCTGGCTACTACTTCCAGGACCCACTTGTCTGATGTTAAAGACTCCCAGTCCTGGACGAAGTAAGCCAGCCTGCCCAAGGTAATGGAGAATCGGCCCTGGGCAGCCCATCAGGGTGCCTGTTTGGCAGGGGCTTTAGGCTGAGGGGTGGGAGCAGGCCTGCTCGTACCCGTCTGCCTCTCCTCTGAAGAACCCCTCTGAACATAAGCTGAGAGGAGGCCTGGGCTTGGTAAAAAGGCCTGTGAAAAGGCCTGCCCCTGCCCCTGGGGGGCTGCCTCTGAGGAGTGGCTTGCCTTTCCTTGGCCTGTGCACTCCTATAAGTGGTTCTATATTCATCCATTTTCTTCATATAATTCTCTGTCTGCTCCCCAAACAGAGAATTTCCCACCACAGGAAAATTCATGGCCTTAGCCTGGGTATCCTGTGTCAGACTAGTACACCTGAGCCAAGCCAATCTACGGAAAGCCACAGATGTAGCCATGACTCTTGAAGATACGTCATTAGAATCCACTGCAGCATGGAATTGCACCTTAGATGCCTCAATACCATCAGCAGCCACCTGTTCCAGCTCCTTGGCAAGCTGGCCAGGGGCCTGTTTGGCTAAAGCCATGACAGTATCCCATCTGGATTTCTGGTATCTTGCAACATAGGCCATATAATTTGCCTGTCTGAGTCCCAAGGACGCTGCCATGTATTGTTTTTAGCCATGGCATCAATCCTCCTGAGTCCTTGTCAGGAGGTGTGAAGCCAGGGAATATTACCTTATCTCAGAGCTGCAGCCTGCACTACTAACATGGCTGCATTGCTGTGAAAAGAAACTCTGTATCAGGACCTGACAAAGTGTACCTCCTGTCCAACTTTTTATCCACAGGAGGCACAGAATTAGGAGCGTTAAAATTGTTATTGTTTGTTTCCTAAAGGATTTATGTAAAGGAATAGACAATCTCCTGGACTCTGGGATATCCATCATCTCCACATAGTCAGGCTCTCTTGCTCATCCACAGCTTCCTCAAAGGGAGCTGGAGGGTTTCAGCAACTTTTTTATAAAACAGAAAATGAGAAAGGGACTTAGAAAGCCTAGGGGGAGACTCTCCTAAAGGTCTGTCTGGGGAGATGTCCGGTTCAATGGGCACATCCAGACTTTCAAAATCACATTCACACTGTTCATAATCATCCTCCCCTCCTCCGGTTCATAAAACTCCTCTATGTCATATTCTTGAACCGGCCGAACCGACCTTTTACCAGATAGTGGTGGTTCGGACGGAACCGGGGAAAGCGACTGGACAATTTGGATCGCTTTGGCTATCTCTGCAGCAGTTGGAGAAAGAATTTTTGACTCCACACCTGCTGATTTTCTAGTTCTCTTTGCTGGAACTGGCTCCTGTGAGTCAGCTTTTCGTTTGCCCGAGGAAGTCTGGCCCTGGTCAGAGGGCACTCCCTCCAGTTCGGTTGGCACCGAACCGGGCTGGCCATCCGGGTCAGCGGACTTTTAGGCCTCTCGTTCCCTGAGCCTACCAACTCTCTTATCCAGGGTTGCTGCAGGAAAATTCTTGCAAATCTGGCAGTCTGCATTGAGGTGATCAAACCCCAGACAATAAACACATGTGGTGTGTGGGTCAGCCTTGGCAAAGGCTTCCCCACAGACACTACTGTGTTGAAACCCAGTGGGCCCGGTTTTTCTTTTGGGTTTCTCAGACATAATGCCAGCCTAACCAAAAACTTGCCCTTTTCCGGCAAATGCCAGGCAAGACACCCTTATCGGTTCCCATCCGTGTCACGGGTCGTGGAAAAAACCGTAATGAAATCCGTTTTTTTTAGAACCGATAAGAACTGGGAACTGCACTCTAAATGACTTAAAATGATTTTTGAATAATGTTTTAAAACAACCTGATCGGTTCAAACCGAACCGATAACACATTTACAAGTTCCACACAGAAAGAAAAAAACTGTCTATTACTTACAATACCACAGACAGAGCTTGAACCGACCGGTTTGCGGTTAAAATAAATATAATCGCGGTTGAATTAACCGAGAAAAAACACTCTTTAACCGAGAAATGAACCGAGCAGTAGGAGGAATCTCCGGAGCGACTGTTCAGTGAGGAGGAGTAAAGAATATGACAGTTTCAGTTTGAAATTATACAGACAGAGCTTCTCTAACCAAGCTCGCGCTCCAAGTTCCATGCCTGGCATGGAAGTTAACTCTTTCACCTCCGGAGCAGTTCTAAGGCTGGGACAAACTGCAATTGTCATAATATAGCAAGACTTCATGTTGTTTGAACAAGGGGGCACAATTTGAAGATAGAGGGGGGACGGCTCAGAGGTAATGTGGGAAGTATTTTTTCACGGAGAGGGTTGTGGATGCATGGAAGGGCCTTCCTGAGGAGGTTGTGGAGTCAAAAACAGTGGGGGAATTCAAGAATGCATGGGAGACATAAGGCAATTCTAGTGGGGGGGGTAGGAGGAAGTAGGCTGTTGGTTAACTAGGATCTGCAGCTTATCCATTAGGTAGGGAAATGGGCAGACTAGATGGGGGGTCAAGCGGTCCTTATCTGTCGTCAATTTGTATGTTTCTATGAGTGGTAATTTTAATCAGAATTGAAGGGGGGGACTCAGTGGCCTTCGACAGATTTAATTGTTTGCCAAATTTTTGAGGAGTTACTCTTTGCACCTTCAAGGGCATTCACGTAGTAATTGACTTTGGCGGTCCTGTTAGGCTTCATACAGGCATTTCAAGATGTTCTGAATGCCGTCCATTCTGTAGGGGCTTTGGTGTGTCTGGCTGTGGCCCAGAGTTTCTCCTGTTGGGTTAAGGCTTTTTTCAGTTCAGCAGTGAACCAGGGGTAGGAGGCTTTTTTTACTCTGCATTTTATGAGTGGGGCATTTTTGTTTGTTAGATTTGTAATAGTTGAGCGAAAACCATCTATTGCCTTTGGAGACTAGATGACAGAGAAGTGACTTATTATTATTATTATATATTATACCATGGACATAAGTGAACAGCCAATGAAATGGTCAGACTGGCAGTTTACCACCGGTGTAAATCCTCTGATAACCACTGGCTGATGAGCAAATACTAATGGAGGTCATCTGCAGCACAGGAATAAATACAATAAAAATAAAAAAACAAAGCATCCTCATTAAAAGTTGTATTTTATTATATTAAAAAAAATGAACCTTGGTATAATCGCAATGAGCCACTCCAGCCGTGGTAAATCCCCCGATAACCCACACCTCCTTGTGGCTTATTGCTTAAATGTACTGAAGGATGAATGTCTAAGTTCTCAATGTGGGTTACAATTCTGTTCAAGCAGAAAATCTTCGTTCCCACAAGAAGAAATTTGTGGTATCCTGGGCAAATACTAATAAGAGACAACTATTTTACAGTAAGAACCATCAAAGCATGGAATAGATTGCTGCAGGAGGTAGTTGACGTGAATACTATCTCAAATTTTAAAAATGCACTAGATAAATACTTTTACTCTAAACAGATACTGGTATAAAAGTCTCACAAGTGTGAGGGGCAATCTCAATGGGCAGCAATGTTTTCTTTTGCCCGATAAAAAAACCTAGTAAGATGTCAACAGCCTTGTCCACTGAAGGGACTAAGTAAAAGTTTTGCCAGTTTATATTCCTGAGGTCAGATAGGTAGTTCTCTAATTTAAATTTATGAAAGCTTTGTTTAGTTATAAATTTGGAGCAGGAGGTACATTTTTCCAAACTTCTTATGCAGACAGTTATACTGTGGTCACTTAAATCGTTGTGAAACATGGCTGTACACGGAATTTTGTGTGGCTTATTTGTGAGGATTGGGTCTAGCACAGAGCTTTTGGTGTGGTTTTTATGTTGATTCTGGTTGGTTCAGAGATAAACTGGGAGATATCCAGTTTGTCACAAAGTTCTTTCAGGGTATTCGCTCTAGGGCTAAGCCAATCCAGGTTAAGGTCACCAAGAGTAATAGACTCATTGGAGTTAGAGTCAATAAGGTTTCAGAGGGCTGAGAGTAGCTCTACACCCCATAATGGAGGTCTATAGCAGCCAATTATATTGAGTGCTTCTGAGGAGGACAGAGAGAGTCTTAAAACCAGGTATTCAAATTCCCTAGGTTTGGTAACAGCGAGGAGTTCGGCAGCTGTGAGTTTAGCATTAACATAAATGACCACTCCCCCACTCCTTGTGGATCTGTCCAATCGAAAAGTGTTGAAGGATAGCAGCATTATCTGAGGTGGAGCCCTTTTGACATGTTTTAGTGATTACCAGAATGTCAGGATTCAAATGGGAAACCCATGTTTTCACAGTATCAAGTTTTTTCCGGAGGCTGGATATGTTAAGTAACATCATTTTTAGGCTGGATGCAGATGCAAATTTGGACAGGGAAGTTAGGGAGGAGATAAGACCTGGATTTACTTCGATATTCCCTGAGCAGAGGAGCAGTATAAAAAAAATACTCATCTTAGTAACTGTGTTTCTTCTAATGGAGTCTTACTGTATTCAGACAACTGCAGTTAGCCCCAGCACTTGAACTGCCCCGGAGATGAAAGAGTTAACTCTATGCTGAGAGCATAGAACATTGGTCTCGAGCTCGATTCAAACCACTATCTGCTGCACTTGAAGTGTAACCATCAGATTCTTACGAGCACCACTAACTAGCTACACTCTAAAGAGGAAATTGTAAAAACTCATAGCCAAAAGGCAACCAAAATTGTTTTTATTTTTTGGATCCCATAAGACTCAAGTCAAGAAACCCAAAAACAAAAACCAGGTAGTGAACTAAGTAGATTAAACAAAAATTAAACCAAGAGGCAGAAGCAGTGCACCCCTGGGGTGCAGCACTGTACCTGCCAACCCACTTCCCAAAAACCAGGTTCTGAGAGGGGAGGCAGGGAGGGAGGTCAGAATACAGCAAGACTCCATTAGAAGAAACACAATTACTAAGGTGAGTAATTTTTTCTTCAAACAACATGAAGTCTTGCTGTATTCTGACAATTGCAGACTACCAAGCAGTACCTCCATGGAGGAGGGAATCGAACCTATTTTGGGAATAGGGTCTGCAGCACTGCTGCACCAAACCTAGCATCACTCCTAGCCTGAATATCCAGGAAATAATGCTTGGTGAATGCATAAACAGTTTTCAAGGTGGCTGCTTTGCATATCTCTAACAAAGGAATATCCCTGGCAGCAGCCAGGGAAGTAGCTGTACCTCTTGTCGAATGAGTCCTCAGGCCTGAACGTGTAATCTTACCTAGCTTTTCATAGCAGAACTGTATACAAGAGACAATCCACCTGGCAATAGTTCTCTTAGTGGCAGGTTCGCCCTTCCCCACTTCTCCATAAGTGAGGAACAACTGAAGGGAGTCAAGTCTGTGGGCCTTAGTACGATCTATGTAGTAGCTAAGTACCCTCTTAACATCCAGACTGTGTAATCTTCTTTCTCCAGAAGAAGAGTGATCAGTGAAGAATACAGGGAGAGACATGGACTGGTTCAAATGAAAATCCGAAACCACTCTAGGTAAGAACCACCTATTGGTTCTAAGGACCACCTTATCTCTATGGCAAGAAATAAAATCAGGCTCCACTGACAGAGCTTGCAACTCACTGATACGTCTGGCAGAGGTAATAGCCACCAGAAACACAGTCTTCCAAGTCAAGTACTTGAGATGTGCTGAAGACAAAGGCTCAAAAGGAGGTTGCATAAGCTGGGCAATGCAAACATTAAGATCCCAAGCAGGGGGAGGGTCCCTAAAGGGGGGGATTGGTATGAAGCAATCCGGATGAGATGCCAGTGAAGAGGGTTTACCTACTATAAAGAAAGCAGAAACAGCTGACAAATGTACCTTGAGGGTAGCTGGTCTGAGGCCTAGGCCATTGAGATGAACCATATAGTCCAGAACTGTAGACAATTCAGCAGTATCAGGGAGTATATGCTTCTTGGTACACCAAATACTAAATCTCTTCCACTTAGAATTGTAAGTCTTCCTGGTGGCAGGTTTTTGAGAGGCTTTGAGAATGTCCAGAACCCCCTGAGACAGGTGCAACCCTGCATACTCTAACTCTTCAAGAGCCATGCCTTGAGGTTGAGAGACCGAAGGTTGGGATACCAAATCCTCCCCTGAGAGGAGGTTAACAGATCGTGATTCCTGGGAAGAGACAGGGTAAGATGTACTGCTAAGGACAAGAGGAGAGGGTACCAAGGCTGCTTGACCCAGTCTGGAGCAACAGAATCACTTTGCAAGATTGTGACCTTATCTTCACCAGGACCTTGAAAATCAGAGGAAAAGGAGGGAAGGCATACATAAATTTCCCTTCCCAGTTCAGAAGCAGAGCATCCAGAGGGACTGAGCCCAAGACTGGGGGTCTGCAACAAAGCAAAGGGAGTTGTTGATTGTCTGGGGCTGCAAAGAGGTCTATCTCTGGGGTGCCCCATCTTGAAAAGATCACTTTCAACACCAGGGGATCCAGGGACCATTCGTGTAGCCCTGGGAAATCCTGCTCAATGCATCTGCTAGCACATTGTCCTTGCCTAGGAGATGAACTGCTACCAGAGAAGCCTGAAGGGAGTAAGCCAGTGTCCATATTTTCATTGCTTCTGTGCACAAGGCTGTGGACCGAGTGCCTCCCTGCTTGTTGATGTACCACATGGTGGTGGTGTTGTCTGTCCTGACCTGAACCACTTTGTTTCTTACTGATTGTGAGAAAGCCTGCAGAGCCAGGTACACTGCCCTGAGCTCCAGAAGATTGATGTGGAGAAGAGACTCTTGAGGGGACCACATTCCCTGAGCTGTGAGAGCCTCTAAATGGGCCCCCCAACCCAGGAGAGAAGCATCTGTGGTTAGGACCACAGAATGGGACTGTGAAATGAATGGGACCCCTTGTCTGAGATTGTGCTGATCCTGCCTCCATTAAAGGGCCTGGATTAGAGTCCGAGTCACTGGAATCAGCTTGGTCAGAGGATCTTTTTTCTGAGACCAAAAAGCCCTCAGATGAAACTGAATGTCTCTCATCTGAAATCTGGCCCCTTGGACCACTGCGGTGGAAGCTGCCATGTGGCCCACAAGCTGAAGGAAATGCCTTGCTGGTTGAGACACCAGAAAATCAAAAAAGGAAGTCAGCTCTATAATGGCCCTTGCCCTTGCCAAGGGGAGAAATGCTCTTGCTTTGACAGTATCCAGTTCCACCCCATGTGAGTCAAGAGTTGAACTGGCTCGAGAACTGACTTGCGAAGACTGATAAGGAAACCTAGAGAAGTGAGCACCTACTGAGTCACTTTTAGATCTGATTTGACTTGGTCTGGAGATTGGCCCACTATGAGCCAGTTGTCCAGGTAAGGGAATATGGAGATATTTTTCCTCCTTAGAAAAGCCACCACTACTGCCATGCACTTGGTGAACACCCTTGGAGCTGATGACAGGCCGAAAGGCATTGCTCTGAATTGGTAATGGCCTGAAGGCAGTTCAAACCTGAGGTACTTTCTGTGGGACCACCTGATGGGAATGTGAAAGTAGGCATCCTTTAGGTCCAGGGAGGCTAGCCAGTCCCCTGGCCTTAGAGAGGGAAGAATTATTCCTAGAGTCACCATCTTGAACTTTGGTTTCAAAAGATGTTTGTTCAAGTATCTTAAGTCTAGGATGGGCCGCCACTCCCCTGATTTTTTCGGGGTAAGGAAGTACCTGGAGTACAGACCTTTGCCCCTGTGGGCTGTAGGAACTCTCTCTATGACTCTTAAGGCCAGGAGAGATGAAACCTCTGCCTCTAGGGCAAGGGTTTCGGAGATGCTTGCAGGTGGAAAAGATCTGGCTCTCAGTTTTGGAAACTTTTTGAAGCTGAGAGCCAGTCCCTGGCTTACTACCTCCAGGACCCACTTGTCTGAGGTAACAGACTTCCAGTCCTGGAACTAGTAAGCCAGCCTGCTTCCTACAGGAATGGGGAAGTCAACCTGGGCTGACACATCAGGGTGTCTGCTTGGCAGGGGCTCTGGGCTGAGAGGAGGATGCAGCTCTGCTCATCCCCCCTTCTACCCCTCCCTCTAAAGAACCCCCTCTGAGCAAAAGGAGAGGAGGCCTGAGCTTGGAAGAAAGGCCTTTGAAAAGGCCTGCCCCTGCCCCTAGACTGCTGCCTCTGAGAAGTGGTTTGCCTTTCCTTGGCTTGAGCACTCCTACAGGTGGTCCTGTATTCATCCATCTTTTTCATGTAATTCTCTGTCTGCTCCCCAAACAGAGAATTACCTACAACAGTGAAATCCATGGCCTTAGCCTGGGTATCCTGTGATAGGCTAGTACATCTGAGCCAAGCCATTCTCCGCTGAACAACACATGTAGCCATGACTCTAGATGACACATCATTGGAGTCAACAGCAGCATGAAATTGGATTTTTGATGCCTCAATCCCATCAGCAGCCACCTCCTCCAGCTCCTTGGCCAGCTGGAGGGAGGCCTGCTTAGCCAGTTCCATGACAGACTCCCACCTGGACTTCTGGAACCTGGCAGCATAGGGGCCATGTAATTAGCCTGTCTGAGTCCCAAGGAAGATGCTAAATACTGCTTCTTGGCCATGGCATCTATCTTCCTGGAGTCCGTATCCAGGGAGTGTGAAGCCAAGGGAATGTCAGCCTTAACATAGGCTGCAGCCTGTACTAATCCAACATGGCTGCAATGCTGGTATAGAAACTCCAAACTTGAGCCTGACAGCATATACCTCCTGTCCATACGCTTGTCCACTGGAGGCAGTGAATTTAGTGTTTTTAAAAGTTTATGTGTTTGTTTCCCAAAAGATTTATGCAAGGGAATAGACAGCCTCTTGGACTCTGGGATGTCCATCATCTCAACAAAATCAGGCTCTTCTTCCTCCTCAACAGCTTCATCCACAGGGAGCTGGAAGGTTTCAGCCACTTTCTTGTAGAACATAAAGTGGGAAGGGGACTCAGAAAGCCTAGGAGGGGAAACTCCAGAAGGTCTGTCTGGGGAGATGTCCGGTTCAATAGGCTCATCCAGACCCTCTCCACCATCATAGTCATCTTCTTCACCTTCCCCCTCCCATTCCAGATCATAATATTCCTCCAAAGAGTAATCTGCAACCAGAGGAACTGACCAAACCGAGCACCGACCAACAGGGACCGGTTCGATCGGAACTGGACGGAGGAATTCAACAATGCTAATCGCCCGGGCAATTTCATCAGCCGTCGGATGGAGAGATTCAGGATCCGAACCGGTCGATTTAACTTTTCTTTTCTTTTTCGAAGAAACCGACCCTTCAGAGTCGGCTTTCCTTTTGCCCAAGGAAGTTTGGCCTTGGTCAGAGGGCACTCCCTCAGGTTCGGTCAGAACCAAACCGGGCTGGCCATCCGGGTCAGCGGGCTTCTCGGCCTCCTTATCCCTAAGCCTGCCCAAACATTTTTCCAGGGTGGTCTTTGGGAAATTCTTGCAAATTTGGCAGTCTGAATTGAGGTGGTCAAACCCCAGACAATATACACAGGTGGTGTGGGGACCAGCCTTAGTAAAGGCCTCCCCACACACACTACAGTGCTGAAACCCAGTGGGCCCGTTGTTTTTTCCTGGGTTTTTCAGACATGGCCAACCACAAAATGAACTTACCCTTTACATGGCTTCAGGCCAGGTAAGACAAAACCTATCGGTTCCACACCATGTCATGAGCGCTGGAAAAAATCCGAAATGCGGTTTTTTTTAGAACTGATGAATCACCACAAGAAGTTTTTAAACAACAACTGATCGGTTCAGCCGAACCGACCGCAATTTACAATTTCCTCACAATTTAACTCTAAGTCCACTACCTAATACCACTTACTGTACCACAAACAGGGATCTGAACCAAGAGAAAATGAAAAAATTCTGCGGAATAACCGACGAAAAACTTTACCGAACCGAAAGCGAGGAACAAACTCCGGAGCGACTGTTCAGTTAGGCGGAGTAAAGAATCTGACAGTTACACTTCAAATGCAGCAGACAGTGGTTTGAACCGAGCTCAAGCCCAACGTTCTATGCTGTCAGCATAGAGTTAACTCTTTCATCTCGGGGCAGTTCAAGTGCTGGGGCTAACTGCAATTGTCAGAATACAGCAAGACTTCATGTTGTGTTTGAATGTAATAAATTTCTTTAGCCTGTGCCTCAAAAATATAGCTCTTTCTTGTAAGGAGTAGTGCTACATGTCAATAGTGAGGTGGACTGCTTCGAAGTGTGATATAAGCAGAATAGGGTGGCTGCATAGGTAAGTGAGATGGCCCGAATAACTAATTTTTGAGTTAGGATGAAGATTGATGTGAGGGGGGTAGAAGACTCATCCCAGAGGGGATGTGGGTTGAATACATAAAAGGAGTTTGGCGATGCGAGGGAGGTAAGTATGGATGATGTGGGCTCAGTGTGCAGAGCCAGGTAGGGGCATAAAATAAGCACAGCTAATAATATGGTCAGCATAATAATAATAATAAGGAGGGTTAAAACAGATGTGATTAAATAGAATGCGCTGTAGCCTACAGATGTCTTAATAAGTTTGTATGTAATCTGATAGAGACTGGGCAGCAGGAGGGTGTTATTAAGTCTGATGCCGCAAATATCACTAAAGAGACAAGGGAGTAGCTTCAAGTGAGGACTAAAATCTAGCTCTGTTTGATTCCCGGGGCTACCTTGTGGGAACTTAAGGCGAGGGCCCGGAATGTTCCAAGCTAGAGGCGAGGACTAAGACTAGCTCTGTTTGGTTTCTGGAGCTACCTGGAATGTTCCAAGAAGTGTGGAAGGTATGGGGTGCGAAACTGGATTGACTGTTATTTGCCTATAAAACTAACACCACCTTAGGGTGGGGGGGTGGTTGGGGAGGGGGAATGGCAATTACAATGCGGTGCCGTGCATACATGGCACTGCTAACCTGGGTCAGATGTTGCTGCAGGAAAGGCTTATTTGTGGGAGGGGAAAGAGCTCCTGGATCGCTGGCTGCCCTCAGAAACCTCTGAGGTGGAGAAGCGCTGTCTGGCAGTCCGGGGTCTGGAGGCTTGGAGCTGGGGTAGATGCTGCTGCAGAAAGGACTGGTTTGTGGGTGGGGGGAGAATTCCTGGATTGCTGGCTGCCCTCAAAAACCTCTGAGGTGGTGAAGCGCTGTCTGGCAGTCCGGGGGCTGGAGGCTAGGAGTTGGAATAGATGCTGCTGCAAGAATGACTGGCTTGAGGGAGGACGGAGAGCGCCTGGATCACTGGCCGCCCTCAGAAACCTCTGAGGTGGAGAAGTGCTGTCTTCTGGTCCGCCTTCTCAGGAGGCTATGTTGAGAAGGGCACCTTGGCCTTCCCACAAGCAGCTGCCTCTACCTCTCTGTCATTGAGGCGTAGGTCAGGAAGCATAGGCAAGCCAGGAGAAGTCATAAAATTTGCAAGTAGCATTTTATTATTTTCAATAACAATAAAATAAAAACAGAATTGTTCAGGATAAACAGGTTACTCACCTGTAGCAGTAGTACTAGGCATGGTATATGGTGTTCATCCACACTTCTAGCAGTGTCCTTTCCCCTTTAAGGCTTGCCAGAACATCTTCAAGCTGGCTCCTCCCACCCACCCCAGTGGTAACTCCCTCAGTACCACCCCATGATGTCATATCTTGCCTGCTGGAAGCCAGACCAGTGTGCCACTTGCCAGGGGAGGTCTGGTGTGTCAATGTGGATGAAAACCATATACCACTCCTAGAACTACTGTTACAGGTGAGTAACTGATTTTTTCTAGGGACGTGAATATGGTGTTCTAGCCACACTTCTGGCAGACTCCTAGCAGTTCTCCAGGAGGAGGGGGCCAGGTGCACACCCCCTAATTAGGGAATAAAGTTTGGAGAACTGAGGCCCCAAAACCAGCATCCCGGCATGACTCAAGGTCGATGCAGTAGTGGGAAATGAAGGTGTGTGCTGACCTCCAGGTAGCAGCCCTGCAGATTTCCTGGATAGGGACATCCCTAGAAGCAGCCACCGAGGCAGCGGTATGATGGGTGGAATGAGCTCTTAGCCCTCACGGGAGGCTCCCCACCCACCAACCTATAGCAGAGGTCAATGCAGAATACAATCCACCTACCAATCGTCCGCTTAGCTGCTCGTCTGCCAGGTGTGGCTTCAGCATAGGTGACAAATAGCTGGAGAACCTCTCCCAGAATTCCAGCCGTGCGCTCCTTGTACTAGGCTAGCGCTTACCACAGGTCCAAGGTATGGAGTCTGTGCTCGGCCTCTGAGATGTGGTTGATGAAATACACTGGGAGATTGATCCAATAGTTAAGGTGAAAATCTGACACAGCCTTCGTGTTGGGGCAAAGGACAACCTTGTCCCTGTGGAAGACCAGGTAAGGAGACTCCACCGAGAGCACCTGCAGCTCACTAATCCTTCTGGCTGGCATGATAGCCACCAGGAAGGTGATCTTTCATGACAGGTGAGACATTTCATGTCTGTGCATCTGTTCGAATGGCTTGCCCATGAGCTTTGTCAGCAACAACAAGTCCCAAGGTGGTGGTGGTGGTTCACGCACCAAAGGGGAAATGAGGTCAAGGCCTTTAAAAAAGTGCCAGACCACCTTCTCCTGCACCATCTACTGTTGACCGGCCCATGTCCAGTAGGCAGAGATGGCTGGCAGGTGCACTTTAAGAGTCCTCAACTGAAGGCCTGACTGAGAGAGGGACCAAAGGTAGTTGAGAATACTACCCACTGTGCAAGATAAGGGGTTAAGCCCCTTGCCCTGGCACCAAATGGAGAACCTCTTCCATTTGAAGGAGTATGATTTTTGGGTTGACTCCTTCCGAGATGCCTTGACCACAGTGAGGACATCTTTGGAGAAACCCAAAGCCTGGAACTCTAGCCACTCAGGAACCAGGCTGTCAGGTGCAGGGATTGAAGGTCTGGATGGAGTACCTTCCCTTGATGGATGGAGAGTAGGTCCAGGCAGAGAGGAAGACACCTTGGAGGCCTGCTGCTGAGGCTGAGGAGGTCGGGGTACCAGAACTGGTGTAGGCAGTCTGGAGCCACCAGCATCACCCATGCCTAGTCTTTCCTCACCATGAACAACACCTTGTGGATCAAGGGAAATGGAGGGAAGGCCTAGAGGAGGCCCAGGGTCCAGAGCATCGAGAAGGCATCCCCCTGCAGCATTCCCTGCTGAGGGGGTGGGCACAGAACAGCCTCAGTTTTGCATTCTCCCTTGAGGCAAATAGGTCCACCAGAGGGGTGCCCCACTGGGAGAACAGGTTGTGTGCAACCTCTGGATGGGGAGACCACTCATGAGACACCTTGCCCACATGGCTGAGAGCATCCGCCAGCTGGTTGGAGACACCGACCATGTAAATGGCCAGGAGATCGGCCTCCAAGCTGCACACGAGGGGCCACACATGGAGAGCTTCCCTACACAGAAGAAGGGAGTGGGTCTCGCCATGCTTGTTGAGGTAGTGCATGGTCGTGGTGTTGTCCGTCTGGACCTGAACCACTTGACCCCAAATGTGTGGAGCAAAAGAAAAAATTACTCACCATAGTAATGTTGTTTCTCCTAATGGAGTCTTGCTGTATTCAGACATAATGCAGTTAGCCCCAGCACTTGAAATGCCCCAGAGAGAAAAGAGTTAACTCTATGCAGAAGCATAAAACGTTGAGCTCAAGCTCGGTTTTCAAACCTCTGTCTGTGGTACTTCCCAGTGTAACTGTCAGAATCTTACAAGCACACTAACTAACATACTATAGTATGGAAATTGTCCAACATATAGCCAGAGGGCAAAAGATTCTTTTTGGGCCCAAAAGACTCAAGTTGAGAGCCCAAGAAGGAAAGGTAGTAACAATATTTAAGTATAAAACACCAGAAAAACAACAACATCACCCACCCAAGAGGAAGGGTACAAGGTACACCTGAGGTGCAACACTGTGCCTGCCAGCCACTTCCCAAAAAACAGGTTCTGAGATGGGAGGCGGGGGGGAGTCTGAATACAGCAAGACTCCGTTAGAAGAAACAACATTACTATGGTGAGTAATTTTTTCTTCAAACAACATGAAGTCTTGCTGTATTCAGACATGATGCAGACTACCAAGCAGTTTCCTATGGAGGAGGGAATGCAGAACCTACTTTGGGAAGAGGCTCTGCAGTACTGCTGTGCCAAACCTAGCATCACTCCTAGACTGGATGTCCAGGGGTAATGCTTGGTAATATAAGTACTGTTTTTCCAGGTGGCTGCTTTACAGATCTCTAACAAAGATATATCTCTGGCACAGCTAGAGAAGCAGCTGTACCCTAGTCGGAGTGAGCCCTCAAACCTGAAGGGGCATTCTACCCAACTTGTCTGACAGAATTGTATACAAGAAACAATCCACCTGGCAATAGTTCTTTTAGTGGCAGGTTACTCCCACTTCACCATAAGTGAGAAACAATTGAAGACAGTCATTTCTATGTGCCTTAGTATGCTCAATGTAGTAAGCTAAGGGCCCTCTTAACATCCAGACTGTGTAACCTTCTTTCACCTGAAAAAGAATGATCAGTGAAAAACACAGGGAGAGATACAGACTGGTTCAGATGAAAATACGATACCACTTTGGGCAAGAACCTCCTATTGGTTCTTAGGACCACTTTGTCCCTATGGAAGGAGATGAAGTCAGGTTCAACTGACAGAGCCTGTAACTCATTAATCCACCTGGCAGAAGTAATAGCTACCAGGAACACAGTTTTCCAGGTCAAGTACTTCAATTCGGCCGAAGTCAGAGGTTCAAAGCGTGGCTGTATAAGTTGAGCTATGCAGACATTAAGATCCCAAGGTGGAGTGGGCTCCCTAAAGGGAGGGTTAATGTGAACCAGGCCCTTGAAAAACTTTCTGAAAACAGAATGAGATGCCAGGGAAGAGCCCTTCCCTGCTGAGAGGAATGCAGAGACAGCTGCTAGATGAACCTTCAGAGTGGCAGACCTAAGGCCTAGACCATTCAGATGAACTAGATAGTCTAAGGTTGTGGAAATGCCTGCAGAATCAGGCAGGATGCCTTTCTGAGAGCACCAAATACTGAACCTTTTCCATTTTGAGTTGTAAGTTTTTCGAGTGGAAGGTTTCCTGGAGACCTGCAGAATATCCAGAACTCCCTGAGAAAGATGTAGTGCTGCATAGTCTAACTCTTTAAGAGCCAGGCCTTGAGATTGAGAGACTGGAGATTGGGGTACCAGATCCGCCCCTGGGAGGAGGACAGGAGATTGTATGTCCTGGGCAAAGATAGGGGACATGACACTGACAAGGACAGCAGTAGAGGATACCAAGGCTGTCTGGCCCAATCTGGAGCCACCAGTATCACTGTGTAGGGTTGAGTCCTGATCTTGATCAGAACTCTGAACAGCAGAGGGAAGGGAGGGAAGGCATAGAGAAACCTGCCCTTTCAGTCCAAAATGAGAGCATCCTGGGGAACCGTCCCCAGGACTGGAGGTCTGCAACAAAACAGAGGAAGTTGATGATTGTCCGGTGCTGCAGAGATCTATCTCTGGAGTGCCCCACCTGGAGAAGATGACCTACAGGATGTGAGGATCCAGGGACCATTCATGATGTTCCTGTGAAATTCTGCTAAGAGCATCTGCTAGTACATTGTCCTTCCCTGGAAGGTGAACTGCTACCAGAGAAGTCTGAAGAGAATAGGCCAGAGACCACAGCTTCATGGCCTCTATGCACAAGGCCGAGGACCGAGTGCCTCCCTGTTTGTTGATGTACCACATTGTGGTGGTGTTGTCTGTTCTGACTTGGACCACCTTGCCCTTGACTGAATCCCAGAAACTCTGCAGGGCTAGGAAAACTGCAATTAGTTCCAGGAGATTGATATGAAGGAGAGACTCTTGTGGAGACCAGATCCCTTGAGCTGTCAGGGTTCCCAGGTGGGCTCCCCACCCTAGGAGAGAAGCATCCGTAGTTAGAACTACTGATGGGACTTGAGGGAGAAATGGAACCCCTTGTCTGAGGTTGTCCTGGTCCAGCCACCACTGGAGAGCTTGGACCAGAGTCTGAGTCACTGGAATCAGTTTGGTAAGTGAATCCTTCTTTTGAGACCAAAAAGACCTTAGATAAAACTGAAAATCCCTCATCTGGAACCTTGCTCCCTGCACCACTGCTGTGGAAACTGCCATGTGGCCCAGGAGCTGGAGGAACTGTCTTGCTGGGTGGGAGACCCGAGGTCGAAAGGAGGAAGCGAGTTCCACCAGGGCCTTCACCCTTGCCAGGAGAAGGAAGGCCTTTGCTTGTACAGTGTCCAACTCATGCCTATAAAGGTAAAGTTGAACTGGTTCGAGGACAGACTTTGGAAGATTGAGAAGAAACCCCAGGGAGCTGAGTAGGTCCTGGGTAGTTTGAAGAGCTGACTTGACCTGTAAGGTGACTGGCCCACTAAGAGCCAGTCATCCAGCTACGGGAAGATGGTGATACCCTGTCTTCTGAGGTAAGCCACCACTACTGCAAGGCACTTTGTGAACACCCCTTGGAGCTGATGTTGGGCGAGATGGCATAGCTCTGGGTGGTAATGGCCTGAAGGCAACTCGAGACCTGGTATTTTTGTGGGAGCACCTGATGGGAATAATGAAGTAGGGATCCTTGAGGTCCAGAGATGCTAGCCAATCCCTGGCCTTGAGAGGAAGGATTATTCCCAGAGTTACCATTTTGAATTTGGGCTTTGAAATGTGTTTGTTCAAATACCTTAGGTCTAGGATGGGTCGCCACTCCCCTGTTTTCTTTGGGGTAAGGAAGTACCTGGAGTACAGTCCTTTTCCCTTGTGCTGAGTAGGAACCTTCTCTATAGCTCTGAGAGCAAGAAGAGAGGAAACCTCTGCCTGTAGGGCAATGGTTTCTGAGAGTGATGCAGGTGGGAAAGACTTGGCCCTCTTTTTTGGAAATGTTTTGAAGTTGAGGACCAGTTCCTGGCGTACTACTTCCAGGACCCACTTGTCTGAGGTCACAGACTTCCAGGCCTGGAAGTAGTAAGCCAGCCTGCCTCCTACTGGAAATGGGGAGTCAACCCAGGCTGACACATCAGGGTGTCTGCTTGGCAGGAGCCTTAGACTGAGAGGTGGAGGGAGCAGCTCTGCTCATCCCCCTTCTGCCCCTCCCTCTGAAGAACCCCCTCTGTGGGAAGGGAGAGGAGGCCTGGGCTTGGTAAAAAGGCCTTTGAAAGGGCCTGCTCCTGCCCCTAGACTGCTGCTTGTGCAGAGTGGCTTGCCTTTCTTTGGCCTGTGCACTCCTCTACATGGTCCTGTATTCATCCATTTTCTTCATGTAAGCCTCTGTCTGCTCCCCAAACAGACAGTTACCTACTACAGGAAAATCCATAGCCTTAGTCTGGGTATCCTGTGAAAGGCTAGTACATCTGAGCCAAGCATGTCTTCTGAGAGACACAGATATAGCCTTGACTCTAGATGCCACATCATTGGAGTCCACAGCAGCATGAAATTGCATTTTGGATACCTCAATTCCATCAGCAGCCACCTCCTCCAGCTCCTTGGCTTGCTGGGGAGAGGCCTGTTTAGCCAGTTCCAGAACCGTATCCCATCTGGATTTCTGGTACCTGGCTGTGTAGGCCATATAAGTAGCCTGCCTGAGTCCCAAAGAGGATGCCAAATACTGTTTTTTGGCCATGGCATCCACTTTCCTGGAGTCCTTATCCGGGGTGTGAAGCCAAAGGAATGTTAGCCCCTGTCACAGGCTGCAGCCTGCACTACTAATATGGCTGCAATGACTATAGCGGAACTCCATGGCTGACCTGATAACAAATACCTCCTGTCCATTCTCTTATCCACAGGAGGTATTGAATAGAGAGTTTGTAAAATTTTGTGTGTCTGTTTCCCAAGGATTTATGAAGAGGATAGACAGCCTTTTGGACTCTGGGATGTCCATCATTTCCACAAAATCAGGCTCTTCATCTTCCTCTGCAGCTTCAACCAAGGGAAGCTGCAGGGTTTCTGCCACCTTTTTGTAGAACAAAAAATGTGAAGGGGACTCAGAGAGCCTGGGAGGAGAGACACTTGAGGGCCTGTCTGGGGAGATGTCCGGTTCAATGGGCACATCCAGACCCCCCTGGTCTTTGTCGTCATCATCATCATCATCATCACCACCAGGTTAGTCTTCGTCTCCCTCCCACTCCTCATAATAAGCGTCTGGATCATAATCCGGAGGAGATGGATCCAACCGAACCGACCTAACCAACCAGTACAGTTCGAACGGAACAGTCTAAGCAATTGAACAATGCTAATCGCTTTGGTTATTTCGTCCACGGTTGGAGAGTGCGATACTGGATCTGTAGCGGCAGACTTACGCTTCTTTTTTGATGGAACCGACCCCTAGGGGTCGGCTCTCCTTTTGCCCGAGGAGGTATCGCCTGGGTCAGTAGGCATCTCCTCAGGTTCGTCCGCAACCGAACGGGACTGGCCATCCAGATCTACAGACTTCTTGGCCTCCCTTTCCTTCAGCCTACTCAGTCTTTTGTCTAGAGTGGATTTAGGAAAGTTTTTACAGATTTGGCAGTCTGACTTGAGGTGGTCAAACCCCAGACAATAAACACAGATGAGGTGGGGGTCAGCCTTAGCAAAGGCCTCCCCACACTCAGTACAGTGTTGAAACCCAGTGGGACCGGGTTTTTTCTTGGATTTCTCAGACATGGCCAACCTAACAAATTACCCTATTGCAGCTTTCAAGCCAGGTAATACAATAACCGATCTGTTACAAACCGTGTCATGGGCTCTTTAAAAGAACCGTCAAAAGGTCCGGTTCTTTTGAAACCAATCGGTATCGGAACACCACTCTAATCCCAGAAATAAAATTAAAAATTAAACAGAATGTGACAAGGTCAGTTCCAAACCAGACGGACCGGAAAGAAACTGAGGAAAAGAACAATTTCCACTTTTTCACAAAAATAAAACTCAGTCACTACCTATCTACACACTACCTCTACCATAGACAGAGGCTGGAAATCCGAAAATAAAAAAAAATTATGCGGTTTCAACCGAATGCTTTACTTTACTGAACCGGGCAGAAATCTCTTGGGACATTGTTAAAGTGAAGAGTAAGAATCTGATGGTTACACTGGGAAGTACCACAGACAGAGGTTTGAAAAACGAGCTCGAGCTCAATGTTCTATGTTTCTGCATAGAGTTAACTCTTTCCTCTCCGGGGCAGTTCAAGTGCTGGGGCTAACTGCATTATGTCTGAATACAGCAAAACTTCATGTTGTTTGAAGCAGTTAGCACCAGCTGAACTGCCCTGAGATCCAGCAGGTTGATGTGGCACCGGGACTCCTCAGGAGTCCAGAGCTTGTGGACCCTGGGTTACTCCAAGTGGGCACCCGAGCCCATGAGAGAGGCATCAGTCATCAGGATGACCGTCAGCTCTGAGAAGATAAATGGGACACTTTCCTGCAGATGTTCCAGGACTAATCACCACTGGAGGGTCCCACATCGGCTGGGTCACAGTGACCAGCTGGTTGAAGTGGCCCATGTGCTGAGAACATTAGTGGGCTAGCTCCCATTTCAGAGAGTGCATTCTCCAGGGGACCCAATGGACCATTCTGGTGCAGGCCACCATGTATCCCAGAAGGCACGGGAAGTCCCGAGCAGGGTACAACTGCCCAACCCGAAATGATCGGGCAAAGGAGGAGAGAGTCTCCACCCTGTCCACTGGGAGCTGAGCCCTGGCTCTGCAAGAGTCAAGCTCTGCCTTGATGAAATTTATCACCTGCAAGAGCACAAGTTCCGACTTGGCCTCACTGACCAGGAGGCCAAGGGAGACACAGGTCTGGAGGGTCAGGTCCCTGGACCGCTACACCTCTTGCCTGGAGGGACCAGCAATCAACCAGTCATCCAGGCAGGGGTAAAACTGGACTCCTTGGCACCTCAGGTAAGCTGCCACCACTGCAATGCACTTGTTGAAGACCCCGGGGGCCGAGAACAGGCCAAATGGTATAGCCTGGAACTCATAGAGGATCCCCTCCTCCCGGAAACGGAGGAACCGGAGGTGGGACGGACGGATTGGGATGTGAAAAAAACATGTCCTGAAGATCCAGGGAACAATACCACATGTTCTGCTTGAGAAATGGTATGATCTGAAACAAAATGACCATTCTGAAGGTGTGCAGCCTGATGAACTTGTTCAGGTCATGCAGATCTAAGATGGGGCACCAGTCCACCATCCATTTTGACACTAGGAAGTACCTGGAGACAAACCCTGGGTGTTCCGGAGGGTCCAAGACAGGAGCCACGACCTCCCTGCAGAGGAGCTGGACTATGTCATCCTGAAGGGTCAACAGGATTCATTCATTCATTCTTTCATTCTTTATTTATATAAGGCGCTTTTCTTATAACCAAAGCACCTGTACAAATACATAAAACAATAAATAATTAAACAGCATTAAAACTATCATAAATCATTAAAAGCTTTGTTAAAAAGATACGTTTTCAAAGCTCCTTTAAAACTTTGGACAGTCGGACAATTTCGCACCTGATGAGGTTGAGAATTCCAGAGGGTCGGGGCCATAAAACTAAACGATCTTGCCCCTGAAGTTTTTAAATGGACCCTGGGAATCTCTAGCAGTCCTTCATCAGTGGATCGGAGAGAGCGGGGAGGACAGTAGGGACGAAGGAGCTCTTTCAGGTAAGTAGGTTCCTGATCGTGTAGGACTTTATAGGTCAGCAAACCGACCTTGAAGGTGATTCGACAGAAAACTGGCAGCCAGTGCAGTCCGCGGAGCACAGGCGTTATATGACTAGACCTAGAAGATCCAGTCAACAGCCTGGCTGCCGCATTCTGCACTAGCTGCAGATGGTGAAGTTCAACCCCCAATAGCCCCAGGTAAAGGGCATTGCAATAGTCAAGGCGGGAGGTAACGAAGGCGTGGACCAACGTTGGAAGATCCTCTGGAGGAACCAGGTGCTTCAACCGGGCGATGTTCCTCAGGTGGTAAAAGGAGGTTTTGACCACCGCTGACACCTGAGATTTAAAAGTCAGACAGTCATCAAATACAACGCCCAGATTCCGCACCTGGTCTGAAGTCGTCAGCTGGACACCCCTAAGCCATAAGCCCGAGGGCGATCCGGCTAACAAGCCAGCCTCACAGCAACCCTTGTCCACAACCAACACCTCAGTTTTATCAGGTTCAACCACAGTCAACTCCCATTCATCCAGTCTTGGATCTCAGCAAGACAGTTGTTAAATACCAAAATGGCAGCATCCTGGCCGGGCACAAAAGACATATACAGCTGGGTATCATCTGCACAGCAATGAAAACCCAAACCGTATCGTCTAACAATCACTCCTAACGGCAGCATATACACTGCAAACAACATGGGTGCCAAAATGGAACCCTGCGGTACCCCACAGGATAGGGAGACTGATGCCGAAGAAAAAATTCCTGACACCACCCTCTGAATCCTACCCTCGAGGTAAGATCGAAACCACCTGAGGACTGTATCAGACAGTCTACAGATAGACCACAAACACTCCAATAGCACACCATGGTCAACAGTGTCAAATGCTGCAGAGAGATCAAGAAGTACCAAGATGGAGCAGGTCCTATGATCTCTCGCTATTAGGAGGTCATTTAGTACCCAAACAAGTGCTGTCTTGGTACTATGCCTTTTCCTAAATCCAGACTGGAGAGAATCATAGACATTGTTGTTGGTCAGATGATCATCCAGCTGCACTGCAACCACCTTCTCAATAACTTTACCCACAAAGGGTAAGTTAGAGATAGCCTGTAATTTGCTAGACAATCCGGGTCAAGGAGGCTTCTTCAGAAGAGGCTTAACTACAGCCTCCTTAAGAGGATCTGGGAAGATCCCCTCTCAAGGACCTCCAGACTATCACAGCCAGGACTGGGCCGATTTTATCCACACAGTCCACTAAAAGACGCATGGGGCCAGGGTCCAAATTACAGTTGGTCAGACGCAGTGATTGGATGATCATCACAATGTCATTGATTGTGGGGAGGCTGAAGTCAGACCATGCAAACTGGGTGTCCGACATCTCCTGCCGACCATTGCAACTCCCATTGGAGAGGGTCAAGCGGATGTCCGATCTGATTTTGGCAACCTTATCTGCAAAGAAGAGAGCAAACTCCTCACACTGTTCTTGAGATAAGGCTCTTCTGGGCTGAAGACAGGCTGGATTGCACAGTCTGTTCACGGTCCGAAAGAGCTGAGCCGGTCTATTCTGTGCAGCCGCAATCTCTCTGGACAGAAATTCTGCCTTCTTACCAGAGATTGCGGATTGATAGACCACATAGTGGTTCATCAAACTAAGTTTGTCATCATCCAGACCAGACCTCCGCCAGCACCTCTCCAACCTTCGTCCAACTCTCCTCAACTCCCTCACGGTCTCATCGAACCAAGGAGACCTGGGACGAAGAGTGAGAGGACGAACACGAACAGGAGCAATGGAATCCAGGGCCCCTGCCACTGCCTTATTAATTAACAATGGACACGATGCCCTCCCAGGGGTTGTGGGCCCAGCAGGGTGGGTACACCTCGGACTCCAGAGGCAGACCTTGACTGACCACCTTGAGGACCCACCTGTCCATGGTAACAGCAGACCAGGCAGAAAGGAAGTGGCAGAGCCGGCCTCCACGGGAGGACATAGGGGAGGCATGACAGGCATGAGGGAGGCACCCCACATCCCGTCACTGGGCAGGCTTGGAGGCAGACTTGGAGGAAAAGGAGGGCCCAGCTGAAGAGCCACCACGGGGCCTCATCCTTCAGGCTTGCTGACGGCCACGGACTTTGGTTGAGGTCACCAGGCCTGAGCCTGCTGTCCAGCTTGGGGCTGGGCTGGCTAGGCCATAGGAGCAGAGAGGGGCCAAAAGAGTTTCTTCTTTGGTTGCTTAGAGCCCTTGGAATCCCTCTGGGCTGATATCACCAAGTCCAGGGTGACACTGGACTTCTCAATGCAGGTGAGGTGCCCCTCGACCCTGGGCCCAAACAAGTCAGTACCCAGGAAGGGAACATCTGCCAGCTTGTGCTGGGTATCTGCCATGAAGGTCAAGATCCACAGCCAAGCCCTGCAGCGCATGGCCACCTTGGCCACCACAGACTGGGCATGAGTCACTGATGTCCATGGCCATGCTGAGAGAGGATGCAGCAAAGACTTTCTTGGACATATGGTCCAGTTTCTTGGACTCCTTATCGGGTGGTTTATCAGCGTCATCCACATTGCCCAAGCACCTGAACATGGAATCTGCCAAGGCCCTCAGCCGAGGGGTCCTCCGTGAACCCCAAAGGGGACCTGATAGGGACCGCATTCTTGCAGGCCATCTGGGCTGATGGCAAAGGGCAGGAGGCTGGATGCTGCCGCGGCTCCAACGCAGGGCCCAGAATAGCCTCTGCCACCAAGAATGCTTCCCCAAGGGAATCTCCCCGGTCCAGGATCGCGGTAAGCTGATAACGTGCCCACTTCTGAATGGGCTCCATCTAAAGACCCGTGGACTCTGAGATAAGATAGAGCAGGCCCATAAAAGAAGTAGGGTCTTCCTTCATCCACAGATCCCTGGTCGACTCCATGTCCACTGCACGAGAGTGCAAGGAGAAGCCCTCTGACTCCAAGGATTCATCAAAGAGGGGTCTACCACCAGAGTACCTACTAACCCTCTGAGGATGGTCAGAGGTGATGGTGACTGACAGCCAATGGAGAAGACCCAAAGCCGGGTGGGACTCCTTGGTCAGAGTGCCAGTCTTTGGCTGTTTCGGTGGCAGCTCCACCTGAATCAGTGGAGATCCTGGTGGAGGCCGAGCTGGGACCAGACGGGTCAGCTTCTGCCGAGGTGGAGAAGGCATTGACCTCTGTGGCGAGAGCCAGGTGATGGCTGGGGTCAAAGCCGGAATGGGCTTCATCCTGGTAAAAACAAGTGCTGCCACTTCAAGTCCTCGTAGCATCAGCGCAACTTGCGCCAAAGCCTCTCCTCACCCGATGAGGAATAGTGGCAGTGCCACTTCCTGAGTGTCGAGAGTGTGAGTGTTGATGCTGACATGGCTGCTCAGCTTGGGGGATGGAGAGCGGGACCATGATCTCGCCCATCGCGGGGACCAACAGTGGGCCTTGGAAGGGGCTGGCGAATGCTGAGGATTCTCTGGGTCCGGAATCTCCCAAGGAAGGGGCGGAGGATCAGCTGACGGATCAATCCCCTGAGTCCAGGTGACAATGGGTCGACTGGCTTGAGAAAGATCTCGGCCAGAATATCGACCTGCATCTCAACCAACTGGCCCGAAGGGAGACCATGGGGCCAGCGACCAGGGCCGAGGAATTGACCAAAGTTGGAACTTCCAGAGAAACATGGAAACTGGAGGCCCGACAGCACTCTCAATCCCACGATCGATGGCAAGACCATTTTTTGGTCTCTTTTTTAGACTTTGATTTGTGCTTAGTAGACGGAACCTGCCCATGAGTGGGAAGGGCCTGGTACAATTCCTTGAATGCCCCAGTAAAGGAGGCACCCAAGGAGAGCAGCAAAAAGGCTGAAGCTGAGGAGGCATGAGCTACAGTCTGAGCCGTGGCCTCCTCAAATGCCACAAGTTGCTCAGCGGACTCCCGCAGCCACAGAGACCACCCAATGGGCATCCTTAGATTTTACCATCGGGTCCCAATCATCCAGATGACCTAGCAGCAGGCGGGCTTGACAATCCTCCAAAGTGGACAGCTGACAAGTGCAGCAAATACCGCAGGCCTGGGGATCGTGCTCGTGGCCCAGGCAGAAAATGCACATGGTGTGTGGATCCATCCAGGACATCTTCTGCCACAGGCACATTTCTGGATTCCTGTAGCAGACTTCACGTTGTCCATGCTGACAGCAAGAAGAAATAGCCTGAAGATGTTTTTTATTGAAAATTTGAAGAACTAAAGCAAAGGGCCTCTTCTGCCCGAGAGCAGTAAGGACAGAACCTTCTTCTTCCAGTGGAAAGGAAGATCTGCCATCACGGGGTGGTGCTGAGGAAGTTACCACCTGGGAGGGTGGGAGGAGCCAGCGTTGCCAGCCAAAGAGTACATTAATCCTTTTAACAGGTGCCACCAATTAAGACATCCTGTCCCAGGCTGACTTCCTAACTACAATTTTGCAAACAAGGTTGTGGAGGTCAAAACATATTTCAAGGCTAAGCCCCTGAGTTCCAAATAGTTTTTTTGTAATCATTTCAACAATATCATTACATACATTTGTAAAACCAAGGGATCCCAGTTTCACAGATTCATATATCCTTTTTAACCACAGAGAAGTAAGTGGAGGAGATAGTGTTGGGGGGGCCTTCAAAGTGGCCAGTTCCATAGGTGCCACAGGGACATTTGATTAAACCATCAGATAGACAAGAGATAGACAACTAACAGAATAGGAAAAGACAGAAAAATAAATCCTTGCTTTTAATTCTCTCTGCATAACAAAGGGGACAGGGTCTTATTCAACCCTGTCACATACCCCCCCTCTTTAAGAGGGATCCTGTTTCTTTTGCTCTTCTTAAAAAAAAACACAGTAAAACACAGGTTTCCAAATCCTTCTTTTATTTCTCTTTTAACATTGCCTTATAACATTTACAATTCTTTGAATATGCAGTATCCCTTTTTTCCATAACAACTATTACAGCAATCATTTCAGTTATGCACACACTGTTTTTCTACCTTCTGAATTCTCAATTCCTGATCTATATCTTGACAGATAATCCGCACCAACATTCACTTTTCCAGATTGATGTATCACTTCGAATTTAAATTGCAATAGTGCCAGGTACCACCTTGTAATACTCTGATTTTTATCCTTCATTTGATTAGGCCAACAGAGAGGACTGTGATCTGTACAAAGTCAGCTCCTAGCAAATAAAACTTAAGGGACTCCATGGCTCATTTCACAGCAAGACATTCTTTTTCAAAAGCAGAGTGATTTTTCTCTCTGTTGTGCAATTTCCAACTGATACACAGAATGTGATGTTCCTTCCCATCTATATTCTAACTCAATACTGCACCTAGGTCTACCTCTGATGCATGTCTGTAGCAGAAATCATTTCTCAAAGTCTGGACTTCTTAAAACAGGAGCTGAACATGATGCAGCCTTGATGGCACAAAAAGCTTCATCACATGCTGGGGACCATTTCACATTATTCAGGAACTGTTTCTTACAGAGTTCAGTTAGGGGAGAAGCTAACTGGGCAAAGTTGGGAACAAATCTCCTGTAGTAACCAGCCAGCACTAAACATGACCTGACATGCTTATTTCTTTGAGGAACAGGATTGCTAACTACAGTTTCTATCTTGGAAATCTCAAGCTTTACTTCTCCATTTCCCAAAATATAGCACAAATATCTAGTTTCCTGCATGCCCAATGCACACTTGACTTGGAAAGATTAATGGTCAGACCTGAATTTTTGATGGATATGATAATTGCTCATAGGTGTTCCAGGTAACTTTTCCAGTCTGGACTGTACACCACAACATCATCTAGGTAAGAAGCACAATAACCAGCTTAAGGGGCTAGAATTACATCCTTGTACCTTTGGAATGTAGCGGGTGCTTCATGTAAACCAAATGGCATGGAGGTGAACTGATAGAATTCAAGTTGAGTGAAAAATGCAGTTTTGTCTCTGGATTCTTTAGCTAGAGGAATTTACCAGTAACTCTTGGTGAGATCAAGGGTACTCGTGTACTTGGCACTTCCCAATCTGTCACCCAAATCATCTATCCTGGATATAGGATAGCTGTCAAATATAGACACCAGATTAAGTTTCCTAAAATCAAGGCAGATTCTTGTACCCCCTTCCTTTTCATTTACAGTCACCAGTGGTGATGACCAAGCACTTCTCGATTCTTCAGTGATACCTAACTCTGTCTTTTTTTGTATTTCCTTAACAGCATCTACTGTACTCTTAACCGCTCTGGTAATCTGTATGTCTTTTGTCTGATAGGGTGAGCATTCTCTGTCACTATTATGTGCTTGACAACTTTTTCTTAGCCTGGCAGTGTGGCAAAAGTACTTTACCAAGTTACAAATTACTGCAGTTTGTTCTGTGGGTAAGAAAACATTCACCCTTACAGCATCAGAGTTTACAGATTGTTCCAGGCTGTCATAAGCTACAGTACATCAATATCTTTAGGAGTTTCTGGTAATACTAACAAAGCAAACTTTGGTGTTTTTTTCAACCCATTTCTTTAGGAGGTTAGCATGGTACATCTTGGTTTATAAAATGGAGTAGGAAAATCCTGTAATCTGATTGGTTGTCATTCATTAATCAATTATGTTTCACACATAGAGATTAACAAGTGCTGTCAAATGTGGAACTGATCACTACTAGAAACAATAAGCCAAAAGAATGTTGAAATTTCAACTGGCAGCCATTGTTTTTTTGCCCACTAACTGTAAACATCACATTTACTTGCCATGGCTAGCTCTCAAGCTATAAATTTCAACATTAGCATAACAGAGGATGAGCTAGAAGACCTCTTTAGACTAAGTGAAGATGAAGAAAATCCCTCATCAGGGCCCAAAGCATCCCAGAGCACACAAGAGGTTCAAAATGCAACAGCGAGTACAGTAAATTTAAAACAGAATGTCACAATGGGAGCCTGTTCTGGCAGACATCTGACTTTAACAACGTATTAAATGCAATTGGGGATTCAAAAAATGAGCCAAACACAAAGAAATCCACAGTTTGGGCTATGAAAGTATTTAATGACTGGCAAGCTGTAAGAGGTGCTAAAATAGACTTAAAAATGGCCAGTAAAACTGTCTTAATTGAGACGTTCAGATCCTTTTATGCTGAGGTCCGTAACACCAACAGACAAGAGTACTCTATCAGCAGCTTTTGTTGTTTATGCTCATCTCTAAACAGACACCTGAACTCCCTAGAAATTGGCAGAAAGATAAACATCATCACTGACACTGATTTTACCAGTAGCAACAACGTGTTTGTGGCAGTTACCAAGAGGTACAGAAAAGCCCAAAAGAATACATCCAAGCACCATCCTGCCATCTCACACAGTGACCTGATCAAGTTAAAGAAAAGTGCTGTCCTGAGCCCTGAGACCACACCTGGTCTACTCCGTAAAGTCTGGTTTGATGTCCAGATGTACATGGCCAGGCACGGTAGGGAGGGTCTCAGACAACTGACACCCAACAGCTTTGATTTTAAGTTTGATGACAACGGGCATGAGTATGAGACCCTGTATTTTAATGAAGTGACCAAGAATCACAAAAACCCCATCAAGCAGAACAAAGAAAATCTCCAGAGGATTTATTTACTCCAAACCTGGATCGGAGACATGTCCAGTTGCCAGTTTGAGAAAATATTTGCAAAAACTCCCTCAGGATACCCCCACTTTCTACTGTCACCTTCATAAATTTCCTCAAGCTTTTCTAGACACACAGTCTGAATGGTACACAAAAGCACCTATTGGCTTAAATTACCTCTCATCCATGATGACAAAAATAAGCAAGGAAGCTGTGCTGTCTCAAGTGTACACTAACCACAGTATCCATGTGATGGCAGTCCAGCTACTTTCTGATGCTGGTCTGGAGAGCCACAAAGTACCGGCAGTTATGGGGCATCGCTGCAAGGCAAGTCTGCGGGCTTACTGGTGGCCTGCATCGACGGACCGGAAGCGCTGG
Source organism: Neoceratodus forsteri (assembly GCA_016271365.2). Classification (NCBI taxonomy): domain Eukaryota; kingdom Metazoa; phylum Chordata; order Ceratodontiformes; family Ceratodontidae; genus Neoceratodus; species Neoceratodus forsteri. Next base: position 1,099,098,945 of record CM057456.1, on the reverse strand, counting down.
AGTTATATCCTGGGACAGGCAGAAGAAGAGGAGACCATGCAAGTGTGTACTGAAAAAAATTTGTTTCAAAGTCTTGAAAGAAACGTCAGCACAGTGCCCTCTAGCTCCAACTCTGTTAAAACGCCTGACCAAGCAAATATTATCTCTGAGCACTGATCTTCCACAGACTCGGACAGAGTGAATTCTGGTGATCAGCTGGTGACAGCGCAGCAGGGACCATTCATCTTCAATGGTGCAGTGACATTTAATGGAGCAGTAAGCTTTTATAGCCTGAGAAAGTAATTTTTTTATTTTGCAGTCATCAGTTATTGAGTGCATCTCGAGAGTGAATGCGTTTTATTTATTTGACCCCTCCAGTATATGCTTCTCCCCCTTCCACCCCATTATTAATGGGACCCTTTTTTTCTTTTGCATAGGAATATTTGGAAAAATAAAATGAATTTTATGCATTTTACATATGTTTTTGTTATTTATTTTACTATGAAACAATGGTAGTGACATTTTATAAGTGCAATAAAACACTCCAGGTGTGTGCCTGGAACAGATTTTACCACACGGCCAGAGGCTAAAGGCACTCAGCCAAGATCTTGTGCCTTATTGCGCCCCTGGCCGTGCGGTAGAATCTGTTCCATGCACACCCTGTTGTGTCTTACTGCTCATATGATCTTTCCTATCAGGGGTCTCAATCTCATAGTTAACTGTACCAGTGTGTCTAACCACTTTATAAGGCCCTGACCACTTCATTAGAATTTTGTTTTCTATAGTGGGTAACAGTAACAATACCTTTTCACCAGCTCAAAAACATTTTCTTTTACCCCATGGTCATAATATATACCTTCTGCTGTTTTGGGGCTTCCTCCTGATTACTGTGGGCAATTTCAACATATTTTGCCAGTTTCCTTCTCAATGCACACATCTAAGATGTAATAGATTATTTTTGAGTGGCGTTATCTTCTCAGGTTTCTTTTATTACATCTAGTGTCCCTCTAGGTTTTCTACTAGGCTCTAGGTGAAATAAGCTAAATCAAATTATAACAAAGTCTAGCCAGAGCCGATACGGCTGTGATGAGCTGCCAAATTATCAAAGTTACACGTGTGTGTAGAAAATTTTGAACGCCCGGGTGAAACTTGGCCATTTTTTGGTGTTGTTGCACCAAATTTTTAACATGGCATTTTGGGATCCCGCCTCATGAAGAGTGCCACTGTTATTTCGTCCACTTGTCCAGATAGGTGAGTTCGCAGAACGACCACGCCATTCTGTGCCACAGGTGCGAAAACATGTTTTGTGCAGGATTTGAAAAATGACAGCTATACTGTTAATAAGGAGGTGTGCAAAAATGGCAATGTTGAAAATCTGGAGTGAAAATATTAAAAATTGGCGAAGTTAGGGCGTGCATAGAAACTACATGATAGTATAAAGCAGTCATTTTGAATTTATTCACCAAATTTGCAACATGGGCTTTGGGACCCTACCTCATGAAGAGTGGCACTGTCATTTTGTTAATTGGTCCCAAAAGGTGATTCCGCACAACAACTGCGAAAATCACATTTCGAGACCGAGTAACAAAATGACAGTGACAGTGTTCGTGAGGTGGGGTCCTAAGAACCCCATGTTGAAAATTTGGGGCCAGAATTCCAAAAAATGGCTGATTTATCAACATAAGTTGAAAACCCTATTGACTACCATTATACCACACTTACTTTTGCTTCTTCAGTTTGCGGTTCAGCTTTGAAGAGTGCAGATGTGTCAGTCAGAGAAGATGACAGTGCCGTCCTCCAGAGGTAAGTATGGGGTAGGGGGGTAAGGGAGGTGGGTGCTCAGTGGGAGGTGGGGGATGGGGAGGGGACTGGGCGGCGAGGAGGACCATTTTCTTTACAGGTAAAAAAAACATACGGGGATGGTTTTCTTTATTTACAGGAAAAAAAGCATCGTTTGGGCACACTGGGTGGGCTCCCAGTGTGCCACATGAGCTGGGGGTTACATGATGTGAACACAGAGATTGGGCATCCCGATGTCGGAGCAGGAAAAAAAGAAACAAAACATGCATTTGGGCACACTGGGGTGGGCTCACAGTATGCCACGAGTGGGGGGGGTACATGATGCCAACACGGGGATTGGGCACCCCGATGGTGCAGGGAACATAAATTTGGGCACACTGGGGTGGGGCTCCAAGTGTGCCACATGAATTGGGGGGTTACATAATGCCGACACAAGGACTGGGCATCCCGATGTCGGCGCGGGGACGGGGAATGGAAGGAGTGGGGAGGACAGCTGCAGTGGGAGGGAGCAGGAGGGTTTTCTTTGCTGCCAGTGCTGGGAGGGAGTGGGGAGGACAGGAGCAGTGGGAGGGTGTGGAAGGAGTGCCATATGAAAGATGGAGGCAGCGACACAACTGCGTATACGTAGCACTCACACATGTGTAGTTGCGATGAATAGCATTCTGCCATTCACAAGATGGTGGTGCCAACGGAACTGCGCATGCTTGCAAGTCATGCATGTGCAGCTCTTGCCCCAGAATGCAGAAGTAACAGCCAAAATAGTTCGGCTGTTACTCCATAGCTGCCGATTGTGGTGCAGTGTTTCAAGCTCCGTTGGACTTTCCGAAGGATACTTCCAAAAGTCCAATGGAAGGTGCCACAATCGGCCTTTTTAAGGCCAGACATGCCAAAACGGCAGTAGGCTTTGCGCACAACCGTAAAAAGGACCTCAGAAATGCTGCAATCTGATTGGCTGTTAGGATTCCAACAGCCTTACAGGCTGATCACTGTGGCACATGAATTCTTCCTGTCAGCATTCCATTCTCTAGCACTGCTGAATGGCTGGAAGAGAAAATTACTCACCTGTAGTAATCTTGTTTCTTCCAATGGGATCCACTAATATTACTTCTTGCAGTGCTCCTTTAAGCCAGCACAGCCCCCCGGAGCCAAATGGAATGTCATGCTAATGATGGAATCTTTAGCTTGTGCATTCAGTTCAAAAACTGCCCGGTGTAACTGCCTACATTCTAACCTCAGATTTCTTAGGAGCCTGCAAAGAGGTCAAACTAACATCTAATTAGAATAAAAGATAGAAAAGAAAGGCCCCAACTGGGGCAACTGGTAATCATTGAATCACAGTGAAAAAGAGAAACGTTTCCCTTTTCTAAATGTCAGATTCACCTAAGAAAAAAAGACCTACTAAGCTATAAAGCATTACTAAGAAGTGCCAGGAGAGGTCATACCACTCCAAGTATTTATACAATCAGCACTGGAGAGGTCTTTACTGATTCTGGCTGGGGGGGGGGCAAGGGTGGAGAAGTAATAATATCAGTGGATCCCATTGGAAGAAACAAGATTACTACAGGTGAGTAATTTGTTCTTATAACCCCAGGAATCCACTAATATTATTACTTCTTGCAGGACTATGCAGCAGTACTTTACGGAGGTGGGTAAAGAATCTACTTAGGAAAAAGACTCTGCAGGACTGCTGTACCAAACCTGGCATCATTCCTGGACTGGGTGTCCAGGCTATAATGCTTAGTGAAGATGTGGACTGACCTCCAGGTAGCTGCTTTACAAGAGTTCCACCAATGGCACCTCTCAGGTAGCTGCAATAGTGGCAGCTGTGCCTCTTGCAGAATGGGCCCTGAGTCCAATGGGGGGTACCCTACCTGCCTTTGAGTAGCAAAACTGGATAGACTGAACTATCCATTGAGAGATAGATCTTTTTGAGGCAGGTGTCCCCTTACCTACCTCTCCATAGGTGAGGAAAAGCTGTTGGCTTTGTCTGTCCTGCCTATGGTCCTTGGTATGAGTCATGTAGTAACTTAAAGCCCTTTTTACATCAAGGCCATGGAGTCTACACTTCCCCGAGCTACAGTGCTCAGTGAAGAAAACTGGCAAGGTGATAGACTGGTTCAGGTGGAAGTCCGAGACCACTTTGGGGAGGAACTTCCTATCAGTTCTCAACACCACCTTGTCCTTGTGGAAAGAAAGATATTCCTTTTCCACACAGAGGGCCTGGAGCTCTCTTATTCTCCTGGCAGAAGTGATTGCCACCAAAAAGACTACCTTCTAAGTAACAAACCTGAGATCTGCAGAGACCATGGGCTCAAAGGTGGGGGAAGCATAAGCTGAGCAATGCAAATGTTCAAGTACCAAGCTGGCACTGGTTCCCTCTGAGAGGGAAACAGGTGAGACAGTCCCTTGAAGAACCTCCTGAATATATGATTTGATGCTAAGGAGGTGTCCTTTCCAGCCAAAATGTATGCTGACACCGAAGCCAGGTGCACTTTCAGGGTTGAATGCTGCAGACCTTGGGAATGCAGATGAGTCAAATAGTCCAGCAGAGTTGGTATGCCAGCTTGAGCTGGGGCTACACCCTTATCTCTACACCATATAGAGAACCTTTTCCATTTGGAGGCATAGGTTTTCTTAGTAGAAGGTTTCCCATACCCTCTGAGGACCTCCAGGACCCCTTCAGAGAGTTGCCAGCCTGCATATTCTAAGTCCTCAAGAGCCATGCCTTGAGTCTGAGAGACCTGAAATTGGGGTACATGACCCTCCCTTGGAAGGAGGTCAGTAAGTTGTACCTTTGTGGGAGGTGAATTGGTTTGGCCACTGACATAGAGAGCAGGAGGGAGTACCAAGGCTGTCTGGCCCAGTCTGGGGCTACCAGTATCATTGAAGCTGGCTGTGATCTGAGCTTGATGAGCACCCTGAGTATCGGGGAAAAGGAGGGAAGGCATAAAGATGCCTCCCTGTCCAATCCAGAATCAGGGCATCCATGGGAACTGTTTCCTTGGCAGGGGTCTTGCAACAATACAGAGACAGGTGGTGGTTTTGGTGGGATGCAAAAAGCTCTATCTGTGGAGTGCCCCACCTCCTGAATAGGACATTCACCACTTGTTTGTTCAGTGTCCATTCGTGATGGGCCTGGTTTATCCTGCTCAAGGCATCTGCCAGGGTGTTGTCCTTGCCAGGCAGATGGATCGACTGTAGGGAGGCATTTAGAAAGTAAGCAAGGCTTCATATATTCATTGTCTTTGTACAAAATGGGGTAGACCTTGTCCCTCCCTGCTTGCTGATGTAGTACATTGTTGCGGTATTGTCTGTTCTGACTTATACCACCTTTCCCTGGATTAGATGTAAGAAAGCCTGAAGGGTCAGGTAAACTGCTCTCAGATCTAGCAGATTTGTATGCTGGAGGGAATCTGCACTCTCTCAAGTGCCGTGAATGGTGTGCTCCCCCAAGTGAGCACCCCACTCTAACAGGAAGGCATCTGTCGTGAGAACCAATGAAGGGGGCTCCTGCAAGAAGGGAACCCCTTCTCTCAAGTTTTCCAGCTCCATCCACCATTGGAGTGCCTGTAGTAACACCCTTGTTACTGGTATGGGTTTTGACACAGAGTCCCGCCTTTGGCACCAGTGTGCCCTCAGGTGGAATTGAACATCTCTCATTTGAAACCTGGCACCCATGACTGTGCTTGTTACTGAAGCCATGTGGCCTAACAGTTGTAGAAACTGTCGTCCTGGCTTTGGCTTGCCCAGGATAAACGAGCTTGCCAAAAACTGAATGCTTTCTGCCCTCTTATGAGGGAGGAAAGCCCTTCCTAGTATGGTGTTTAGTTCTGCACCTATGAATTGCAGTATCTGCACAGGGCTCAGGACTGACTTTTTGATGTTGAGAAGGAATCCCATGGAGTGCAACAGATCCTGGGTTACCTGAAGGTGCTCAGTCACCTGCTGGTGAGACTTTCCCATGAATAGCCAGTCATCCAGGTAAGGAAAAACTGAAACACCTAGTCTTCTTAGGTGTGCCACCACTACTGCCATCCACTTAGTAAATACCCTTGGTGCAAAGGTGAGCCCAAAGGGAAGTGTTGAGAACTGATAGTGGCCCGAGGGAAGTCTGAATCTCAGATATATTCTGTGTGACTCCCTTATGGGAATATGGAAATATGTGTCCTTTAGGTCCAAGGAGGCTAGCCAGCCTCCTTTTTGCAGAGTTGGCAGAATCATGGCCAGTGTGACCATCTTGAATCTGGGTTTTACCAGGTACCTGTTTAGTAGTCTGAGGTCTAGTATAGGCTGTCAATCCCCATTCTTTTTTGTTGTTAGGAAATATCTTGAATGAAACCCCTGCTGTTTTTGGCTTGGGGGGGGCAGACTCTACTGCCCTTGCTAGAAGTAATGCCCAAACCTCCTGTTCCAGCAGTTTTCTTTCTGTGAAAGGAACTGCTGTGAACTGACTTGATCTTGGAGGAGGAAGGGATTTGAAACAAAGGGACAGGCCCTGACTCACTGTTTCCAGAACCCACCTGTCTGTGGTGATTTTCAGCCATTACTGAAAATAATGAGTCAGTCTGCCCCCTACAGGAGATAGACAGGCAGCCTGGAGGGAAAAGTCAGGGGATTTGTTTTGTTTGTTGCTGGGGTTGTGCAGATTGGGATCTTCGCCTGGAACCCTTTCTGCCTCTGGCTCTATAAAAACCATGCTGCTGTGACTGGTACTGCTGTTGTGACACAGCCTGCACTTGAAAGAAAGGCCTCCTAAAAGAGGACCTACCCCTGCCTCCCCTTCCATATGCTGAAGTGGAGGCAGAAGCTCTTTCCCTGGTAGAATTACTGTGGAAAGTAGCTTTATACTCATCTACTTTCTTCATATATACTACACTCTGGGCACCAAAGAATGAGTGGTCCTCAACTGGGAAGTCCATAGCCTTACTCTGGGTGTCCTGGGTGAGATTAGTAGCTCTCAGCCAGGCAAATCTTCTCAAGGCTATAGTACCTGCCATCCATCATGCAGCTGTGTCATTCGTATCAGCTGACATTTGGAACTGATAATTGGAAACCTCCAAGCCCAGTTTTGCAGTGTCCACTAACTCCAAAACTGTTAAGGAGGGGTTAACCTCTGCATTATCCGAGATGGACTGCCAAAGAGCCTTCTGGTAGAGGGATGCATAGGCTTGGTAGCTGGCTTGGCGAACTGCCAGGGAAGCCAAAAAGTACCCTTTTTTAGCCATGCTATCTATCTTTCTCAAGTCCTTCTCAGTGGGTGAGAGGACAAGGGAGTTTTTGCCTTTTCACAGGCAGCCTGCTGTACAATCCCCTGGTGGTCAGGGTGGGTAAATACAAACTCAGCCCCTGACCTCTCAAGTTGGTATTTTTTATCACACTTTTTATCAGTGGGTGTAACAGTATTTGGAGTCTTAAGAATTTTAAGGACATCTTTCTTGAATAACATACATAGGCAGAAGAAGCCTTCTAGTGGGTGACAGCCCCATAAGTTCCATATATTGGGCTTCTTCTTCATCCTGGATCTCTTCTGCAGTTTGTAGATCCAAGGTTTCCACCATCTTCTTGCCAAAGGAAAAAAGAGAGGAAAAATCCTCTGTGGGTCTGGGAGGAGAGCCAAAGTCCTGTTCTGGTAAGACCTTGGGTTCAATATCCTCCTCTGCCTGATCATCCTCCTCAAATTCTACTGGGTCAGCAGCTAAAGGAAGTACAAAAATAGTTTATTTTTTTTCAACCGGAGTAGCCAGAGGCTGCATTGGGGGTAGTAAGCCCTGCAGCACTTGAAGTAAAGCCAGAGCTTGGGTTAGCTCAGCAGGCATTGGAGCAGGTATAGGCAACTGAGGGGCCCTTTGAGGTATTTCAGCCAGGGTCTCAGTGTGTTTTGTCTTCTTGAGTTTTTTGGCAGGCACCGGAGAGTCAGCCGATTCATTTCCTCTCTTGCCAGAGCCCTCACCCAACTCAGGGGTGGTTTTTAAGGCTCTGGAAGAAATAGCCAAGTATTTAGAGGGGGTGGACTGGCCAGAACCCATGGATCCCTCTTCCAATTTTCTTTTCAGCCTTTCCTTATGTTTTTCTACTGTTTTTTCAGGGAAAGGCTTACATATGTCAAAATCCGAAGAAAAATACTGTTGCCCAAGGCAGCAAACATAAATCATGTTTGTCTGCCTTTGCAAACACTTCAGAGCACTTTAAACAATTTTAAAACCAGGAACTGGGAATGGACAAAAATCATTGCAAGTTAACTATTTGCGGTCGGTTCAGTAACCGAGAAAAAAAAATCTATCGGTTCTGATTGCATCCGGAACCGAAGAACAGCTTAGGGAACCCGAGAAAAATTGGTTCAGAAGAGATAAATTTTACAGAAAAATATAATCGGAACCCCTAATAAAAGGTTCTGATTCAGGAAAGAAAGGAATCGGTTGCCTCTCAGGTCACAGGAACCGCGAGGAACCGGAAAAAAATGACACTAAAATTAAACTATGAGGAAAAAACTAAAATAACAATTAAACTAGGCAGTTAATGAAAAATTAAACAAAAACACAAGTTTTTTTGTTAAATGAGCTTCAGGAATCACTCTTGATAGAGAGAAGATCTCTATGGCGTCTAGACTTTGCAGTGGAGAGAAGAAATCTGAGTTTAGAATGTAGGAAGTTACACTGGGCAGCTTTTGAACTGAATGCATGAGCTAAAGATTCCGTCATTAGCATGACATTCCATTTGGCTCCAAGAAGTAATAATATTAGTGGATTCCTATGGTTAGAATGATTCATTCTGATTCTAAACCAACGTTCTTAAACTGTTGGTGGAAGAACTATTTTATTTAAAAAATCTCCCTCTCAATGAGGAAAACATTAAAAAAGTACACTTTTATCACTTTTCTTTTGAAACAATTTTTATAATAGCAATAAGGCACTCCCAGGGGTTAGATTAACAGTCAGTTAATCATCCCTTAGGGGCAATATAGCACTCAGTTGCGCCTCATGCCAAATTACACACCTACAGTGTGATTAACAGACTGTTAATCAAAGCCCTGGTCATGCCTTAGTGCTTAAACAGTGTGAGCAAGAATAGCGCAAACAAAATGGTGCTGCAAAAAAGAGCTAATTGAAATAAGAGTTAAAATACCATACAGCGTGACAACATGTGGGCAGCCCAAATGAAAATGACACATAAGAACAGTACATAATACATGTTTGTGTTCAGAACTACAACACTCGATATGCTGTGTGTTTTGTTTCCTTGTGTACTGTTCATCTGGTTTCAGTGTGGGGGATGTTTGCGAGCAAAGACCTATCGGGTCAGCGCACGCTTGAATAGGCCTGCCCCAATAAAGGAAATCAAGGTCCCTGAGGAAGACTCGCATTTGAGTCAAAGTGCTGGGGTAGAACTGCTGGAAGGATCTTTGTGCTATCTGAAACTGCAGTAAGCATTAAAAATTTACTTTTTGAGCACTTGATCCTATGTGCTGCTTGCTTCCCTTCTTTGTTTTCGTACTATTCATCTGGGCTGCCCACATGTTGTCACACTACTGTATATGGTATTTTAGCTCTTATTTCAATGGGCTCTTTTTTGCTGCACTGTTTTGTTTGCGCTATTCTTGATCACACTATTTTGCTTTAGCTTATTTCACCTAGAACCTGTCTACCAGACATTTCAAAGGGTGAAAAACCTGTTGATGCTTGTGGCACTTCTCTGTAAGCAAAAAGCAGGTAAGGTAAGTACTGGCCCAATCTTTCACGTCCCCTTTTACAAACCTTTTTAACATGTGTTTTAGGGTTTGGTTAAAATGCTCAACAGGACCGTCTGTGTGAGGGTGATAAGGGGAGGTTCATATGGCAGTGATGCCTAGTAGTCGGTACAGCTCCTTCAGCAATGCAGCACCAAAATTACTACCCTGATCAGTAATAATCTCTTTAGGTATGCCCACCCTGCTAAAAACTTTGGCAAGCTCTGCTGCCTTTTGGGGCTGTGACAGTATGCATTGGAACTGCATCTGGGTATTGAGTAGAATAGTCACATACTACCAAAATATGAAAATGATGTATCTACTGTATTTCTTGATCTTCTTGTATATCTTCACCATTCATCACTGGTAGGTATACGCTGGAGGTGCTATGACCCCATGGGAGCTATTAGATGACACATTTTTTTGTTTGGGGGGAGTTGGCGCTGCCCTCAAGGACGTCACACAGCATGCTGCTCAAGTGTTAGCCAGTAACCGACGTAGACTCCTCCCCCATCTCAGTTCTGTCCACCAGAGAGAGAGATTGAAATTAGCAATAGAGAAAAGAAGGGAGGTCGGGGCAAGGGAGCCTGAGAGACAGTAAAAGGAAAAGATATAAACAGAAAGGAGAAAAAAAGCTGACATAGGAGGAGGGGAGGCTACCTGAGGGTGTGGCAAGGGGGGGGGCAACCACTGGGCAGTACTAGGGATTAGAGAAGTGGGAAGGGTTAGGAAGAAGAATAAGGGATAGCAAAGAGATTAGAGCACCTTCAACACCTTACCCTCTTCAGGGAAGGAAGAGTCAGGGCTGCCTCCACCCCTACCTTCACAGAAGCTCCTCAAGGGAAAAATCATCCTGTCTCAACAGAAAGAGACTGGGCTGAATTGGGCTAAGCTAGTCTGAAAAAACTGATCCCAAGGAGGAGAAGGAGGCTCCTGACCAAGTCCCTAGAGGATAGGTTGCTAGGGTCTCTGGAGATGTCGTTGGGCACTGGGGCAGGGACAGAGTCCACCCCAAGACGAAGGACCTCTTAGTAGAATTTTACATCAAGGAGATATTATTTTGAACTAATCCCTAGCAGGGCAAGGGAGAAGGAATCTTGGAAGGAGAGGCACTGCCTTAGGACAATCCAAGATTCATGGAAAAAAGGGGGGGAGAGAGTCCTCGGGTCTTCCCCTTCTTTGTTTTCTTCATGTCCACCAGATCAAGAGGCCCAGAGGGACCAAACTCTCATCTTGAGACAAGACAGAACAGATAGAGAGAGAAAAGAAAAAGACCTGAGGAGTTCCCCTCACTATAAGGCAAAGGAGACCCTACTTGACCTCCCCTTTACAAGGGGAAGAGCTCCTGAAGGAGCAGAGAAGATAAGCAGGGCTTATCCTAAAAAGGTCCCCACAGAGGAGAGAGCAAGTAGGGAGGAGGTACTGCTCAGAGGCTGAGGCACCAGAGGAGAAGGTGGGTGGGAAGCAATGATGAATGGTGAAGATATACAAGAAGATCAAGAATTACGGCAGGTACATAATTTTCATATCTTTCTGTATGTGTCTTCACCATTAATCATTGGTGGGTGAGTACCAAGCCCCCCCCAAGGGGACCCAACACATCTCTGAAGGTAGACTTTCCCTCAGCCCTCTGTGGGGGAGGACCACAGAGGGAGAAGCGCCTTACAGGCCTCGAGAGGCCTGAGACTGGTCAGGATGAGACGGGGACTCCTGAGACCTGAGAAGGAAGGTGCCCCGCCACTTCCCATCTCACCCTGCAAGAGAAAAAACAGGCTCCTTGGAAAGGGGAGGCAATCACCCTATGTCGGGCCAAGGGTGACAACCTAGAAAGGTGAAGTCATGCTGTCCGTCTCGCACAGACTGCAGATCCTGCCAAGCTAGATGCTATCTCGTTAGTGTCATAAGACGCTCTTGAGAGATGCCTCGCTAGCTCTAGGTCAGAAGCAGAAAGATAGATGGCCTGTGTGGTTGCCTCCGTATCAGGCAAAGTGGCTGGGAGCCGTCCCAGCACCATCCATAAGTGTCTAGGATAGACATCCATATGGGCCTGATGTGCCAAAATACACAAAAGGAGACACTCAGAGGAAAAAATCCTTCTCCCCCAGCGATCAAACTCAGCTGAGTCAGACTCCGGGGGCGGTCATGTCTCGGGCGATGATGCCCAGAGGGGTATCCAGAAACTCTATCCCAGAAGTGGGATGAGGCAGGGAGCCTGGAGACCCCGGGGTGCACGATACCTGTGCCAGCAGTCCCTCGGGGCAGGAAAGGGGGTAGCTGGAGACTGAGACCCTATGGGACGCTTCCTGAAAAGGAATAGACCATGGAGGGATAACAATATTCTCTGAGGAAAACTCTCCCAGGAGAGCAAGCATCACATGGGCAGAATTGCAGCCTCCGAAAGGGGAAAGAAAAAATTACTCACCATAATAATCTTGTTTCTTCAAAGGGACCACTCATTATGATTAAACTGATGCAGTCAGCCTCCTGTGTTGGACTGCCTGGAGAGATAGAATTATATGCAAATGATGGAACTCTCAGTTGGCTCATGCCAATTTCAAACTGCTGCCCTAGCAACTGTTGTACTCTGAGTGCTTCAGATTCTTACGTAGCCTAACTGGGTATAAGACCCACTAGCTAAAAATAATATTTCTATAAAATAATTTTTGTCTTCTCAGGTCAAAAACATCCCAAGAAGTAAACCTAAAAAAACTTGAGACCACAAAGGAACCAACTGGTTAACAAAAAAGTGAGTCTCTAACCTGACCTTTATGGAAAAAAACACCCTAAAACAGGGATGCAGAACAACTTTCATGGGTTCTAGAAGGGGAGGCAGGGTGGGTGCTTTAATCATAATGAGTGATCCTTTTGAAGAAACAAGATTACTGTGGTGAGTAATTTTTTCTTCTAACCCCAGGAATCACTCATTATGATTAAACTGATGCAGACTACCAAGCAGTACCTTTGGAGGTTGGGTAGAAAACCTATTTAGGAAACAGGTTTTGCAGCACTGCTGTACTAAATCTGGCATCACTTCTGGATTGTAGATCCAGGCTGTAATGCTTTGTGAAGGTGTGTACTGTTTTCCATGTAGCTGCTTTGCAGATTTCCAGTAGTGGAATTTCTCTTGAAGCTGCCACTGAAGCAGCTGTGCCCCTGGTGGAATGTGCCCTCAGGCCCAGGAGCATCTGTTTACCTACTTTACTATAACAAAACTGTATACATGCCACTATCCAGTGAGCAACTGTACGTTTTGTGGCAGCTCTGCCCTTACCTGCTTCTCCATAGGTAAGTAAGAGCTGTGTTTGACTTGACCTGTAAGATTTGGTTCTGTCAATATAGTGGCTAAGTGCTCTTTTGACATCAAAGGAGTGAAGCCTCCTTTCTGGAGAACTGGAGTTCTCTGTAGAAAAAGATAGGTAGAGTGATGGACAGATCTAAGTGGAAATCAGACACCACTTTGGGAAGGAATTTTCTATTAGTCCTGAGGACCACTTTATCTCTGTGGAATGAGATGTAGTCTACATCTGTGCACAGGGTCTGTAACTCACTGATTCTTCTGGCTGAAGTAATAGCAACCAGAAACACAGCTGTCCAAGTGATATACTTCAAATCTGCAGTTGCCATTGGTTCAAATGGAGCATCCATGAGCTTGGCAATGCAGATATTCAGATTCCAGGCTGGAACAGGTTCCCTCAGTGGAGAGTACAAGAGGTTAAGGCCTTTAAAATACTTCCTGAAGACTGGATGAGAGGCCTTGGATCTCTCTTTACCAGCTGACAGATAAGCTGAGACTGAAGCCAAATGAACCTTGAGGATCGAAGGCTTCAGGCCTAGAGAATGCAAGTATGTTAGGTAATCCAGGAGAATGGCTAAATCAGCCCTGGCTGGGTCAATGCCCTTACCTGTACACCATATGTAAAACCTCTTCCACTTAGAAGGATGTCTTCTTAGTAGAATGTTTCCTGGAACCCCTAAGTACTGTCAGCACCTGTTCTGACAGTTTAAGATTAGCATATTCTAAGTCCTCAAGAGCCAGGCCTTGAGCCTCAGTGATTTGAGGTTGGGGTACAGTATCCTTCCCTGAGAGGAGGTCAGTGGGTTGTGCCTCCTGGGCAGATGAATTGGAGAAACTACTGACAGAGTCAACAGAAGTGAATACCAGTGTTACCTCGCCCAGTCTGGTGCCACCAGTATCATTGTCGCTGGTTGGCACCTCAATTTCAGCAGGGTCCTAAATATCAGTGGAAAAGGAGGGAAGGCATACAGGAACTTCCCCGTCCAGTCCAGTGCCAACACATCCAGGGGTAGTGTTCCCCTGAGAGGAGGCCTGCAACAGTACACTGGTAATGGGTGATTTTCTACAGAGGTGAAGAGATCTATCTCTGGAGTGTCCCATCTCCCGAAAATTGAGGAGAGTATTTGGGGATTCAGACGCCACTCATGGTGGTCCTGACTTATCATGCTGAGGGAGTCTGCCAGCACATTGTCCTTTCCTGGAAGATGTATGGCTGATAGGGATACCTTCATGGAGTATGCCAGGGACCACAGCCTCATTGCTTCTGTGCACAGTGGGGCTGACCTGGTTCCTCCCTGTTTGTTGATGTAGTACACAGTAGTGGAGTTGTCTGTTCTGACCTGCACCACTTTGTTTTGGAGATGTGGAGCAAATACCTGCAGGGCTAGGTACACCGCCCTGAGCTCCAGTAGATTTATATGCAACAGGAATTATTGAGGAGACCATGTGCCACTTGCTGTGTAATCCAACATGTGTGCTCCCCCAACCCAGAAGGGATGCATCTGTTGTATGTGTAACCCCCCTGCAAATGGGGGTTCCCAAAAGTCTTCCAGGAGCTTGCCTGAATGCTTCAAGTCTGGGCGGTGTTCGCTGTCTGAGCTGTTTAAATGTGGTTCCAAGTGAGTGCTGTTTGAGCCTCCATGTACTGTCTCTTTAAGAGCTGTCTGCTTGCAGACTTAATTAGTTTGTGTGGGGGGACTGTGTATTTAATGCTCGAATCCTGCCCGAGCTGCTGCCAATTCGCTCCATTTCTGCCGTTGCTACATGTACAGAGGGAGCCTTGTCGAAAGATTTTACTGTTTGCCAGAAATCATTTAGAGTGACTGAGAAAATGTAGTTTGTCTAACCTGTCTTTATTTTAGCACGAACTGTTTCAGTGTAGCTCTTTCATTTTTTGTCCTGAACTGCTGTGCTGGGCCAATTGGGTTAAGGGAGCCCTAAAATGGAGTCTGTGGATGAATCAGAACTTGGACTCTTAATTTTGAGCCAGCCACAAGGGGATTGTATGCGCAGTGACTCTGGGAAATGTAGTTTTGACCTTGGCGCCTTTTTCCACCAACAGAGGGAGTCTTATTGTGAGTGACAGCCGAAACAACCAACAGAATGGTGTGGAGCTAAAGGAAATGCCCTGTTCTGTGGCTGGAAAGCTCAGATCAGTTGTGACAGTGAAGAGAGAAGGAGCTGTGTGCTTCTGAGGTGTATAGTTTCACGCGGGAAGCGTGTGTGAGGCCCTGAGGTTCGGCCTGCAGCCGTTGCAAGTGCCAGTTCGGACTGAATCCGATTGTGAGGAGAAAGAAGGAAGTCTGAAGAGTGGAAACCAGGGTCACCCTGTAGAAGACTGGAGAAATTGCTGAATCGCGCTCGGTCTGTCAGGAACTGAAGCTGCTGTGTGCTCGGGTATTTGCAGTAGTGCGATCGGGATCGAGGCAGCCTGCCTGGTATAGTACTTTCCTTTTACATATGAATGTGCATAGTGCTTGTGGGAATTGCTATTTCCTATCCCCGTGCTGTGTGCTGAAGCTGGAAGCAAACCCCAGCTTAGCTTGGACTAAATACGTTTGCTATCAACTGCTGTGGGGTCCAGTCACAAGGACCTTGTCTCCATGCCCTGTTGTTCTGGCAATCCAGAAGAACATCTACCATCCGGTCCTCAGCTTGGGTATTGGTGAGTACAAATCAGGGTATTCCCCTGCAGTCTGTTTTCAATCACAAGTGTGTCATCCAATTCTTGTTGTTTCCCTGCTTCATGGACTGAGCCATCCGGCTCCGGAATACAATTGGGTGTTGTGCATATATTTTCTTCTACCGGGCCCCATCCATCTGCACCTGCTGGCCAACCCCGGGCAACAGACCTGGCTAGCCCCCCCCCAACCTGGGTACCCAGAGTGTGACTTTTCAGACCTTGTATGTGTGCACAGCACTGTGATTTAATGCCACCAATTAACCTGATTTCCTCCTCCTGTGTTACTGCCCCCTAAATAAATCAGATTTGTTGTTATACTATATACTGTCTGTGGTGTTGGTACTTATGGAAACAGTATTGTGTTTTGCTGTGTATGTTGTTTAACCTTATTTTACAGGGGGTCCTCAGAGATGTGCTGCAGAATCAGTCTCGAGGGTAACTGGTAGCTATATGAGTGAACAGTGTGTATACGTGGGGTATTGGGGTTGTAACTCCCGGGTACTGTGTGAGCCACTAGAGGGAATAAAAGGGGGTCTCAGTGTCCCAGAGGGCTGTGACCAAGCTAGTCTAACCACTACAAACCCTGACCTCTGGGTGGAGGCACCCACCATAGGACCTAGGCCCCTCAACCTGTCCGTAGTCAAACAGGCAGGGGTAGTAGCCCTTGGGAATAGCGCCACCTAGGGGTTACATAAGAATTAAGGAAGGTTGTTCCTTTACGAAAGACACACTTACCCAATGGTTGTGCTCGTCTAACCACCACTGCAGTGCCTGTAGCAGGCTGTGGGTGACTGGAACCAGTTTGGACAGAGGGTCTGTCCTCTGCGACCAATACTGTCTCAGATGAAACTGGATGTCTCTCATTTGAAATCTGGAACCCAGTACCACTGTGGTGGCAGTTGCTATGTGACCTAGAAGCCTGAAGAATTCTCTGGCTGGTTTGGGTTTTCCTGGCACAAATGAGTTTGCAATCTGTAGAATGCTGTTTACCCTGTCCTGTGGCAGAAAAGCTCTGCCCAGACTGGTGTTTAGTTCTGCACCAATGAATTCTAGTACCTGAACTGGTGTTTGCTGAGACTTCTGCTCGTTTATGAGAAAACCCAGGGACTCCAGAGTAGATTTTGTTAGTGCTAAGGCCTGCTCTGTAAGCTGCAGAGATGGGCCCACTACTAGCCAGTTCTCCAGGTAGGGAAAGATTGACACCCCTTGTTTTCTCAGAAACTCCACTACCATGGCCAAACACTTTGTGAAAGCCCTTGGGGCAGAAGTTAGGCCAAAAGGAAGTGCAGTAAACTGATAATGGCCTGAGGCCAGTCTGAATCTCAAGTACTTTCTGTGAGAAGGTCTGATGGGGATGTGAAAATAAGCATCCCTTAGATCTAGGGAGGCTAGCCAGTCTCCCTTTTGTAAAGTGGGAATGATTATTGCGAGAGTGACCATTTTGAATTTTGGCTTCAGAATGTGTCTGTTTAGAAGTCTTAGATTCAGGACAGGTCGCCAATCCCCATTTTTCTTTCTTGTGAAGAAGTATCTGGAGTAGAAGCCTTTGCCACCTCTGGTTTAGGGGCACCTGCTCCACTGCTTTGATTGCCAGCAGAATGTTTTACCTCCGCTTCCAGTAAAATCCTGTCTTCAGATGTAACTGGTGCAAATGTTCTTGCTCTCAGCTTGGGAAGAGATTTGAAGCTGAGTGCCAGACCCTGGCTCACTACCTCCAGAACCCACTTGTCTGTGGTGATGGTATGCCAATCCTGGAGGTAGTGAGCCAGCCTGCTGCCCACTGGTAGATCTACGACAGGGGATGTGACCTGTACCAGCCCATCAGGGGTTCTGAATGGGCTGTGCCTGAATCAGTGGGGGGGGGGCTCTTCTCATGGCTCTCCTGCCCCTTCTTCGAAAATATCCTCTAGCCTGCTGTTGCAGCTGAGAGGCCTGAAACTGGAAAAATGGTCTGGGATAGGATCCCCTACCTCTGCCTCCCCTAGTTTGGGCCCTATAGGATGTGGAAGGCCTATCCTTAGAATTACTTCTATAGGTAGCATTGTATTCTTCTACCTTTTCCGTATAGGCCTCAGTTTTGTCGCCAAATAATGAGTTTTTCTCGAATGGGAAATCCATCGCCTTGCCCTGGGTGTCCAAGGTCAGGTTTGTGGCCTGAGCCATGCAAATCTCCTAAGGAAGACAGTGCCATTAATCTGACTGCAGAATCATTAGTGTCCACAGCCATGTGGAATTGGTATTTTGTGGCATCTAGTGCAGCTCTTGCTGTATCTTGTAGGTCAACTGCCACCTCACCTGGCACCCAGTCAGCCAGGGCTAAAACTGTACTCCAGAGTGCCTTCTGGTATTGCACTGCACAAGCCATGTAGTTGGACTGTCTAACTAACAGAGAGGCAGCCATGTACCCTTTTTTATCCATTGCATCTATCTTCCGAGAATCCTTGTCAGGAGGATGGGTAGCCAGAGGAATCCTGGCTTTGATGCAGGCAGAAGCCTGAACCACCCCCTCAGGATCAGGGTGGCTGAAAAGAAAATCAGCTGTGGTCCTATCAAGCTGATATTTCTTATCAACTCTTTTGTCCACTCCTGGAATGCAAGAAAACATTACTCACCATAGTAATGTTGTTTCTTCTAATGGAGTCTTGCTGTATTCTGTTTCTGGGGACAATATGCAGTTAGCCCCATCACTTGAACTGTCCCAGAGAGGAAAGAGTTAACTTTATGTAGAAGCATAGAATGCTGAGCTCGAGCTCGGTTTTCAAACCTCTGTCTCTGGTACTTACCAGTGTAACCATCAGATTCTTATGAGCAAACTAAGTACTAAACTATGGAAATTGTTTATTATATAGCCAAAAGGCAACAATTTGGGTCCCAAAAAGACTCAAGTCGAGAACCCAAGAAAAAACAGTAGTGACAATGTAATATATATATTAAACATAACAATAGTAATAATAAAACAACTACCTCACCCTTAAGAGGGAGGGTACAAGGTACACCCCTGAGGTGCAACACTGTACTTGCCAGCCCACTTCCCAAAAACTCGGTTCTGAGAGGGGAGGCAGGGAGGGAGGTCAGAATACAGCAAGACTCCATTAGAAGAAACAACATTACTATGGTGAGTAATGTTTTCTTCAAACAACATGAAGTCTTCCTGTATTCTAACAATATGCAGACTACCAAGCAGTTCCCCCAGGAGAAGGGAATGCAGAACGTACTTTGGGAACAGGCTCTGCAGTACTGCTGTGCCAAACTTAGCATCACTGCTAGCTTGGATGTCCAGAGAGTAATGCTTGGTGAATGTATGAACTGTTTTCCAGGTGGCTGCTTTACAGATTTCTAGCAAGGGTATATCTCTGGCCGCAGCCAGAGTAGCAGCTGTACCCCTAGTCGAGTGAGCCCTCAGGCCCAATTTGTCATAGCAGAACTGTATACAAGAGACAATCCACCTGGCAATAGTTCTCTTAGTAGCCGGCTTACCTTTCCTCACTTCACCATAAGTGAGAAACAATTGAAGACAGTCATTTCTGTGTGCCTTAGTATGCTCTATGTAGTAGCTAATATGCTCTATGTAGTAGCTAAGAGCCCTTTTAACATCCGAACTGTGTAATCTTCTTTCCCCTGAAGAAGAATGGTCAGCGAAAAACACAGGAAGAGACATAGACTGGTTCAGATGAAAATCTGATACCACTTTGGGTAAGAACCTCCTACTGGTTCTTAGGACCACCTTATCCCTATGGAAGGAGATGAAGTCGGGTTCGACTGACAGGGCCTATAAGAAAAAATTACTCACCTTAGTAATTGCTTTTCTTCTCATGGAGTCTTGCTATATTAGGACCATTGCAGTCATTCCCCACACTTGAACTGCCCCGGAGAGGAAACAGTTAACTCCAGAGTGATCTGGAGTTCCACAGCGTGAGGGCGCTGTTCAAAGCTCTATCTGGCTAGTTTCAAATGAAACTGTCAGGTTCTTTACGGAGCTAAACTAACATAGCAAGTCTGTGTGGAAAAGCTCTACACTAGCCATTGGCTACCTACCATTAGTAGAATTAGAACAATCACAGAATAATAATAATATTTATTGCTAGGATCACCCTTACAAGCACTAATAGGCCCCTCTCCCAAAAGACTCAAGTCCAGAGAGGGGACCATCTACCACTAACAAAAATAGAAATACCTAGTTCCCTAACCCAAAGGAAACAAGGTGGGGAAACTAGAGACTAAATGGCATGACACAGTGCTTGCACTAATTTGCCAACCCCATACCCAAGTAGGAGTTCTGAGAGGGGTAGGAGGAGGTTGTCCTAATATAGCAAGACTCCATGAGAAGAAAAGCAATTACTAAGGTGAGTAATTTTTCTTCAAACACCATGAAGTCTTGCTATATTAGGACCATTGCAGATTACCCAGCAGTACCTCCATGGAGGAGGTCAGAACCTACTTAGGAAATAGGCTCTGAAGTACAGCTGTGCCAAACGAGCATCTCTCCTGGACTGGACGCCCAGGAATAATGCTTGGTAAAGGTGTGAACTGTTTTCCAGGTAGCAGCTTGACAAATTTCAAATGGAATATCTCAGCAGCCGCCAGAGATGCAGCTGTACCCCTGGTGGAGTGAGCCTCAGTCCTGAGGGGGTTCCCTACCTAGTTTTTGGTAACAGAATTGGATACAAGAGACAATCCACCTTGCAATTGTCCTCTTAGTGGCAGGTCTCCCTTTGCCAACCTCTCCATAGGTAAGGAAGAGTTGGAGGGATTCGAACCTGTGACCCTTAGTACGTTCCACATAGTAGCTTAGGGCTCTTTTGACGTCAAGCTGTGTAGTCTCTTTCACCCGGGAAGAATGCTCAGTGAAAAATACTGGGAGAAATGGACTGGTTCAGATGAAAATCTGAAACCACTTTGAGTAAAAACTTTCTGTTAGTCCTGAGGACTACCTTATCCCTGTGAAAGAAATAAAATCCTTTTCCACTGAAAGGGCTTGCAATTCACTTATACGTCTGAAGTGATAGCCACTAGAAAAACAGTTTTCCATGTTAAATACTTGAGATCTGCAGAAGAAAGGGGCTCAAGGGAGTTGCATTAACTGAGCAATGCAAACATTCAGGTCCCAGGCAGGGGCTGGTTCCCTAAAGGGAGGGTTAGTGTGAAGTAACCCCTAAAAAACTTGGAAAACACAGGGTGAGAGGAAGAGAAACAGGCTTCCCCGGAAACAAAGGCAGAAACAGCTGCCAGATGAACCTTCAAGGTAGCTGGTCTAAGGCCTAGGGAATTTAGATGGGCCAAATAGTCCAGTAAAGTGGCCAAGTCAGCAGATTCTGGCACAATTTGTTTCTCCGAACACCAGAAGGAAAACCTCTTCCACTTAGAATTGTAAGTAGCCCTAGTGGAAGGCTTCCTAGAAGCCTTTAAAATATCCAGGACCCCTTGAGAAAGGTGCAAATCAGCAAATTCTAATTCCTCAAGAACCAAGCCTTGAGGTGGAGGGATTTGAGGTCCGTGGTACACACCTCCCTGTGCACAGGTCAGCAAGTCATGGGTCCTGGGCAAGGTCAGGGGAGGTGGATTGTCAAGGACGGAGGAGGAGGATACCAGGGCTGTCTGGCCCAGTCTGGAGCAATCAGAACCACTTTGCAGGGCTGAGTTCTGATTTTACCAATACCCTGAAGAGGAGAGGGAAGGGGAAAAGCATATAGAATTTCCTTTCCAATCCAGCAGAAAGGCGCCCAGGGGACTGAGCCCAGCACTGAGGCCTGCAACAAAATAGAGGAAGTTGATGGTTGTCTGGGGCTGCGAAGAGAGATCTATCTGAGGGTGCCCCATCTGGCAAAGAACGACCCCAATACTTGAGGATTCAGAGACCATTCGTGATGGCCCTGGGAAATCCTGCTGAGAGCATCCGCCAGGACATTGTCCTTTCCTGGAAGGTGAATTGCGATCAGGAGGTGTTTAAGGAGTAAGCCAGAGACCACAACTTCATTGCTTCGTGCACAAGGCTGATGACCGAGTGCCCCTTGCTTGTTTATGTACCACATTGTTGTGGTGTTGTCTGTCCTGATTTGAACTACTTTGTTCTGGACAACAGTTGCAAAAGCCTGAAGAGCTAAAGAACAGCTCTGAGTTCCAAAAGATTGATGTGGAGCAGAGATTCCTGGGGGACCACACTCCTTGGTGGAAAGGTCGCCAGTGAGCCCCACCCTAACAGGGAGGCATCCGTGGTGAGGGTGAGGGAGTGGAAACAGGTATAAAGGGAACCCTTGAGTAAGATTGCTTTGATCCTGCCACCACTGAAGGGCCAGGATCAGGGTTTTGTTACGGGACTAATTTGGTAGGGGTCCCTCCTTTGAGACCAGTAGGACCTCAAGTGGAACTGGATGTCCCTCATCTGAAATCTTGCTCCCTGCACGACAGCTGTGGAAGCAGCCATGTGCCCTAGGAGTTGCAGAAAGTGCCTTGCTGGTCGAGAGACCCGCAGGGTAAAGGAGGATGCCAGGGCAATGAGCCTGTCCACTCTTTCCGAGGGAAATGCCTGGCTAACTTTGTGTTCAATTCTGCACCTATAAGTTAGAACCTGAACAGGTTCCAGAACTGACTTTGGTAAGTTCAGCAGGAATCCCAGGGAAGTGAGAAGCTGCTGGGTGACTTGCAAGTGGGATTTTACCTGATCTGGAGACTGACCCACTATGAGCCAGTCGTCCAGGTGAGGAAACACAGCAATCCTTGCCTTCTTAAATGAGCCACTACCACAGCTAGACATTTTGTGAATACCCTTGGGGCCGAGGTTAGGCGAGGGCATTGCTCTGAACTGGTAGTGGCCAGAGAGCAGTTCGAACCTGAGGTACTTCGGTGAGAAGGCCTGATCATGACATGAAAATAGGCGTCCCTGAGGTCCAGGGAAGCAGTCCTCTGGCCTCAAGGAAGGCAAAATCATTGCCAGAGTTAACATTTTGAACTTTGGTTTCAATAGATGTTTGTTCAGGTACCTTAAGTCTAAGATGGGCCGCCATTCTCCTGTCTTTTTGGGGTAAGAAAATATCTTGAGTACAGTCCCTTGCCCTGATGGCAGGGGACCTCACTGCTTTGCAATACAGAAGGAAGAAACCTCTGCTTCCAAAGCAAGGGCTTCTGAAGAGTTTGCAGGTGAAATTGCCTGGCTCTCATCTTTGGGAACTGTTTGAAGCTGAGAACCAGGCCCTGGCTACTACTTCCAGAACCCACCTGTCCAAGTTAGGGACAGCCAGTTCTGGCTGAAATAAGCCAACCTGCCCCCACTGGTACAGGAGAATCGGCCCTGGGCACCCCATCAGGGTGCCTGCTTGGCAGCAGCTTTAGGCTGAGGGAGGCCACTGTCTACCTATGCCCCGTCTACCTCTGCCTCTGAAAAACCCTCTGTGAAAAGCAGAGGAGGCTTGAGATTGGTAAAAGGCCTGTGGAAAGGCCTACCCCTACCCCTGGGGGCATGCCTTTGTGGAGTGGCATGCCTCTCCTTAGCTTGGGCACTTTTGTAGGTAGTTCTATATTCATCCATCTTTTTCATATAATTTTCCGTTTGATCACCAAACAGAGAATTTCCCGTTACAGGAAAATCCATAGCCTTTGACTGAGTATCTTGGGACAGATTAGTGCATCTGAGCCATGCCAACCTACGGAAAGCTACAGAAGTGGCCATGACCCTAGAGGAAACATCATTAACATCAACAGCAGTATGAAATTGAACTTTAGAGGCTTCAATGCCATCAGCAGCCACTTGTTCCAACTCACTAGCCAGCTGACCCTGGGCCTGCTTGGCTAACTGCAATAAAGTGTCCCATCTAGATTTCTGATATCTAGCCACATAAGCCATATAATTAGCCTGCCTGAGTCCCAAAGAAGCTGCCATATATTGTTTTTTCGCCATGGCATCAATCTTCCTGGAATCCTTATCAGGAGGATGTGAGGCCAGGGGAATATTAGCCTTGTCACAGGCTGCAGCTTGCACCACACCTACATGACTACACTGCTCAGAGAGGAAGTCTGTATCAGGGCCTGATAAGGTATACCTTCTGTCCATTTTTTTATCTACAGGAGGGACAGAATGAGGATTTTTTAAAATCTTTGTTGTTTGCTTCCTAAATGACTTATGCAAAGGAATAGACAACCTCCTAGACTCTGGAATATCCATCATTTCAACATAATCAGGCTCCTCTTGCTCATCCACAGCCTCTTCTAAAGGAAGCTGGAGGTTTCTGCAACCTTTTGTAAAACATAAAAGAAGGGACTCAGACAGCATAGGGGGAGATTCTAAAGGTCTATCTGGAGAAATGTCCGGTTCAATGGGCACGTCCAGACCTTCCCAGTCACAAACATACTGTTCAAATTCCTCCTCCCCCTCATGTGGTTCATAAAAATCCTCAACATCATAATCCTGAACCACTGGGACTGAACGAGCCACCCTTTTCCCAGATGCAGGGGGTTCGACAGATCCCTGAGACAAAAATTGGACAATCTGAATGGCTTTAGCTATCTCTGCAGCAGTTGGAGAGACAATTTTGTACTCCAGACCTGCTGATTTCTTTGTCTTTTTTGCTGGGACTGGTTCCTCTGAACCAGCCTTCCTTTGCCGAGAAGTCTCGCCTGGTCAGAGGGCACTCCCTCTAGTCCAGTGGGTACTGGACCGGGCTGGCCATCAGGTCAGCGGACTTTTTGGCCTCTCGTTCCCTGAGCCGGCCCAATCTCTTTTCCAGGGTGGCTGCAGGGAAATTTTTACACACCTGGCAGTCTGACAGGAGGTGGTCAGCCCCCAGACAATAAACACAAGTGGTGTGTGGGTCAGCCTTGGCAAAGGCTTCCCCCACGAACATCACAGTCATTGAAACCCAGTGGACGAGACTTTTTCTTTTGGGTTTCTCAGACATAATGCCAGCCTAACCAAAAACTTGCCTTTAGATGGCAGTGCCAGAAGAGACACCCTTATCGGTTCCTAACCGTGTCACGGGTATTTGAAAACCCCAAATAAAAGTTAGGTTTTTAGAACCGATAAGAACTGGGAACCGACTCTAAAAGCCCAACCAAACAGTTTGATACATATATTTTAACAAGCGATCGGTTCAAAACCGAACCGATAATGAATTTCCACACAGACTTAATTTCTGTACTTACGGTTTACCAGATAGAGCTTTAACCAAATGCGGTAAAATAAATACTTTTGCCGGTTCCAATGAACCGAAAATACCGATTGAACCGAGAAATGAACCGAGCTGAAGGAGCTGATCTCGGGCGACTGTTCAGTGAAGCGAGTAAAGAATCTGACAGTTTCATTTGAAACTAGCCAGATAGAGCTTTGAACAGCGCCCTCGCGCTGTGGAACTCCAGATCACTCTGGAGTTAACTGTTTCCTCTCCGGGGCAGTTCAAGTGTGGGGAATGACTGCAATGGTCCTAATATAGCAAGACTTCATGGTGTTTGAATTCACTAATCCATCTGGCAGAAGTAATAGCTACAAGGAACACAGTTTTCCAGGTCAAGTATTTCAGCTTGACCAAAGCCACACGTTCAAAGGGTAGCTGTATAAGCTGGGCAATGCAGACATTAAGATCCCAAGCCAGAGTAGGCTCTTGAAAGGGAGGTTTAATATGAACCAGACCTTTGAAAAACTTACTGAAAACAGGATGAGATACCAGGAAGAGCCCTTCCCTGCTGAAAGGAATGCAGAGACAGCTGCTAGGTGAACCTTCAGCGTTGCAGGCCTAAAGCCTAGACATCAAGATGAACCAGACAATCTAAGGCTGTAGCAATGCCTGCAGAATCAGACACAATGCTCTTCTGAGAACACCAAATGCTGAATCTTTTCCATTTGGAATTACAAATTTTTCTAGTGGAAGGTTTCCTGGAAACCTTCAAAATATCCGGGACTCCCTGAGAAAGATGCAGGCCTGCATATTCTAACTCTTCAAGAGCCAGGCCTTGAGGTTGAGAGACTGGAGATTGGGGTACCAGATCCTCCCTTGAGAGGAGGTTAGGAGATTGTATCTCTTGAGAAGAGACAAGGGATGTGACACTGCCAGAGACAGCAGCAGGGGATACCAAGGCTGTCTGGCCCAATCTGGAGCCACCAGTATCACTATGCAGGATTGAGATCTGATTTTGATCAGGACTCTGAACAACAGAGGGAAGGGAAGGAAGGCACAGAGAAACCTGCCCTTCCAATCCAGAATGAGAGCATCCAGAGGAACAGTCCCCAGGACTGGAGGTCTACAACAAAACAGAGAAAGTTGGTGATTGTCCGGGGTTGCAAAGAGATCTATCTCTGGAGTGCCCCATCTGGAGAAGATGACCTGTAGTATGGGAGGGTCCAGGGACCATTCCTGATGCCCCTGGGAAATTCTGCTCAGGGAATCTGCTAGTACATTGTCTTTTCCTGGAAGGTGAACTGCTACAAGAGAGGTTTGCAGGGAATAAGCCAGGGATCACAACTTCATGTCTTCTGTGCACAAGGCCGTGGACCGAGTGCCTCCCTGCTTATTGATGTACCACATGGTGGTAGTGTTGTCTGTTCTGACTTGAACCACCTTGTTCTGTACTGACTGTGAGAACACTTTTAGAGCTAGAAAAACTGCCCTGAGCTCTAGAAGATTGATGTGTGGAAGGGATTCTTGGGGGGAACCACAGGCCCTGGGCAGTGAGGGACCCCAGGTGGGCTCCCCAGCCCAGAAAAAAAGCATCCGTGGTAAGGACCACTGAACAAGGCTGAGCAACAAAAGAAACAGTCTGCCTTAAACTGCCCTGATCCTGCCACCACTGGAGGGCTTGGATCAAGGTCAGAGACACTGGGATCAGTTTGCTAAGGAAGTCCTTTCTCTGAGACCAGAAAGCTCTCAGGTGGAACTGAATATCTCTCATCTGGAATCTTGCCCCTTGGACCACTGCTGTTGAAGCTGCCATGTGGCCCAAGAGCTGGAGGAAATGCATTGCTGGTTGAGATATCCAAAGGCCGAAGGAAGAAGCTAATTCCATAGCAGTGTCAGTGGCTCAGTAGGTAGCACACTCACCTCTGAGGCCGGGAGATCAGAGGGCTGTGGGTTCAGTTCCCACATCTGGCACTTGGGTTAATATCCCAATACTGACACTGTAATGCAGCATGAGAAGGGTGCTGCATTTCTGAGGTGCCGTCTTTCGGATGAGACGTTAAACCGAGGTCCCATCTGCCTGGACTGGTGGTAGCTCAGGTGGATGTTAAAAGATCCCATGGCACTTATCGAAAAGAGTAGGGGAATTTCCCCGGTGTCCTGGCCAAATTTCTCTCATTCACTAAAACATACCACCAACAGCTTAATCTGGTTCAAGGTCAGTGGCATTCATCTGTATCCCCCCTTCCCCGGGTCGTGCCTGAAAATAGGCAGGATTTGTCTAGTGCACTTACCCGGTCAACAAAAAGCTAAATAAAAAAAAAATAAAAAAGAACCCTTGCCCTTTCTACAGGAAGAAAGGCTCTTGCTTTGAGTGTGTTCAGTTCTGCCCCTATAAAGGTAAGAAGCTGGACTGGTTCGAGAACTGACTTGGGAGGGTTGAGAAGAAATCCTAGAGAAGTGAGCACTTGCTGGGTCACTTGCAGGTTAGACTTGACTTGGTCTGGAGACCGACCCACTATTAGCCAATCGTCTAGATATGGAAGAATGGAAATCTTTTGCCTTCTTAGAAAGGCAACAACTACTGTCAGGCACTTTGTGAAGACCCTTTGATCTGATGTTAGGCCAAAGGGCATTGCTTTGAACTGATAATGGCCTGAGGGCAACTGGAACCTGAGGTACTTTCTGTGGGAGCACCTGATGGGAATGTGAAAGCAGGCATCTTTGAGGTCCAGGGAGGCTAGCCAGTCCCCTGGCCTTAGAGAAGGAAGAAAAAATTACTCACCTTAGTAATGTTGTTTCTTCTAATGGAGTCTTGCTATATTATAGACATTAGCAGTTTGATCCAGCTCTAGAACTGCCCCGGAGTGCAATGGTTAAAACCATTCCAAAATAGAATTTTGGCACGAGAGCAGCTCTATCTGTGTCATTTCAAACTTGAACTGTCAGATCTTTACGAGCCAAAC
Organism: Neoceratodus forsteri; assembly: GCA_016271365.2. NCBI lineage: Eukaryota > Metazoa > Chordata > Ceratodontiformes > Ceratodontidae > Neoceratodus > Neoceratodus forsteri. The sequence goes on along the minus strand of CM057456.1, from coordinate 1,099,071,401 downwards.
TCACTAAGGTCTGTGTGGCAGCTGTAACCTACACTAGCCAAATGGCTACCTAAATAATAACAACCATTGATGGTCCCAACACCCAAGACTCAAGTCAGGGGACCAGAAATACTAACACCATTCTAATAATATGAAAATGGAACATAAGTATAATAAAACACACACACGCGTACACATACACACCCCCAAAGTCCCAAAGAGGACAAAATGCTAACAGGACAGCCCACACTAAGTTGCCCGCACCCCACCAAGTAGAGGTTCTGAGAGGGCAGGTTGGGGAGGTCTATAATATAGCAAGACTCCATTAGAAGAAACAACATTACTAAGGTGAGTAATTTTTCTTCAAACAACATGAAGTCTTGCTATATTATAGATTTCATGAAACACAGCAGTACCTCCATGGAGGAGGGGCAGAACCTACTTAGGGAATAGGCTCTGAAGAACAGCTGTGCCAAACCGAGCATCTCTCCTGGCCTGGACATCCAGGGAGTAATGCTTGGTAAAAGAGTGTACCGTTTTCCAAGTAGCAGCCTGGCAAATCTCTAATAAAGGGACATCTCTGGCAGCAGCTAGAGACGCAGCTGTACCCCTGGTAGAATGAGCCCTCAAACTGGGGGCTCTGCCCACTTTCTGATAACAAAATGGATACAAGAGACAATCCACCTGGCTATTGATCTCTTAGTGGCAGGTTGCCTTTCCCAACTTCACCATAGGTAAGAAAAGTTGGAGGATTCAACCTGTGACCTTTGGTACGCTCTATATAATAACTAAGAGCTCTCTTAACATCCAGGCTGTGCAATCTCCTCTCACCAAGAGGAGTGATCAGTGAAAAATACTGGAAGGAGATAGATTGATTAAGATGGAAATCTGAAACCACCTTAGGCAAAAACTCCTATTAGTCCTAAGGACTACCTTATCCCTGTGGAAAGAAATAAAGTCAGTCTCCACTGACAAGGCTTGCAATTCACTTATGCGCTCTGGCAGAAGTGATAGCCACTAGAAAACAGTTTTCCAAGTTAGGTACTAAGCTCTGCAGAACACAGAGGTTCAAAAGGGGTTGCATTAACTGGGCAATGCAAACATTAAGGTCCCAAGCAGGGGCCAGTTCCTGAAAGGGAGGATTAGTATGGAGTAATCCTTTAAAAACTTGGAAAACACAGGATGAGAGGAAAGAGGGATGACTTTCCTGCTGACACAAAAGCAGACACAGCTGCCAAATGAACTCTCAGGGTAGCTGGTCTGAGACCCAAGGAATTAGGATGTACCATGTAATCTAACAAAATGGGCAATTCAGCAGATTCTGGGGAAATATTTTCCCAGCGCACTAAATGGAAAACCTTTTCCATTTAGAACTATAAGTAGCCCTAGTGGAAGGCTTTCTGGAAGCCTTTAGGATCTCAAGAACACCCTGAGAGGTGTAAATCAGCAAACTCTAACTCCTCAAGAGCCAGGCCTTGAGGTTGAGGGATTGAGGTCGGATACCAAACCCTTCCCTGGGCACAAGTCAACAGATTGTGATTCCTGGGGAGGCACAGGGAAGATGGACTGTCAGAGACAGAAGGAGTGGGTACCAGGGCTGCCTGGCCCAATCCGGGGCAATCAGAATCACCCTGCAAGGCTGAGATCTGATTTTGACTAGTACTTGAATAGGAGAGGAAAGGGGAAGCATAGAGGAACTTCCTCCCAATCCAGAAGAAGGGCATCCAGGGAACTGAGCCCAGCACTGGAGGCCTGCAACAGAACAGAGGAAGTTTGTGATTGTCTGGGGCTGCAAAAGATCTATCTGAGGATGCCCCACCTGGCAAAAACTATCCCAGCACTTGAGGATCCAGGGACCATTCGTGAGAGCCCTGGGAAATCCTGCTGAGGGCATCCGCTAGGACATTGTCCTTCCCTGGAAGATGAACTGCTATGAGGAAGTGTTCAGGAATAGGCCAGAGACCACAACTTCATTGCCTCGGTGCACAAGGCCGAAGACCGAGTGCCCCCCTGTTTGTTGATGTACCACATTGTTGTGGTGTTGTCTGTTCTGACTTGTATCACCTTGTCGTGGACAGATGCAGAAAAAGCTTGAAGAGCTAATGTAACCCCTAGATGGCGCTATCCCAGGGGCTACTACCCCTGCCTGATTTGCCACTAACAGGTTGAGGGGCCTGGATCCAATGGCGGGTGCCTCCACCCAGAGGTCAGGGTTTGCAATAGTTAAACTTACTTGGTCACAGCCCTCTGGGACACTGCAACCCCCCTTTCTTCCCACTAGTGGCCCACACAATATATCAGAATTACCTTCACAGTATACACTTACCCCAGGGCTGGTTCAGGCACTGGGACCTCCTGTAAAATAAGATACAGTGCAACAATCACAGTACAATACTTTAACATAGACAAATACCTCAGGCAGTATAACTTTGCTGAAACAAGCAGCTCTGATTTATTTAGGGGAATATAACAAGGACAGGGGAAATCAGGTTAATTAGCTTATCACTTTACTCATCTATCTATGGCTCTGTAGGCTCTATCCTACCAGTTACTGTCCCTGGGTACCCAAGCCCTAGTGGCTAGTCCAGACCGTGGCAGCTGGTAGGGGCCCTTCCCACAGAGAAAAGAAAATTAGTTTAAACAGTCAGCAGTACAGTGATTCCATTTGGATTCAATGTGGCAATTCAACAGGGAGTGACCCTGAATTAGTACTCACGACCTCCAAACAAGATAGGGTCCTTCAATGTCAGCAGGGCTACTCTTGAGCTCCACGAGACTCCTCACACATTTATATGGCAAACTGCAACAGGCAAAAGTCCTTTAATGGCAGCAGGATTCACTTGAGCTAACCAAGCCTCCACACACATTTATATGGTGAACAGTAACAGGCAAAGGTCCTTTAATGGCAGCAGGATTCACTTGAGGTACACAAGCCTCTTCACACATTTATATGGTACAACAGAAAGTACTATACCAGGCAGGCTGCTTCTCTATCCCGATCGCAATTACTGCACAATACCCGGGAGAACACACAGCAGATACAGTTCCTGACAGACCGAGTGTAATTCAGCAATTTCTCCAGTCTTCTACAGGGTGAGCCTGGTTTCTACTCTTCAGATATCCTTTGATTCTCTTCACAGGACGGATTCAGTCCTAACAAGCAGTTACACAAGCTGCAGACCGGAACTCTGGGCCTTACACACGTTTCCCGACTAAAACTGCACACTGAAAAAGCATAGGGCTCCTTCCTTCTTCACTGCCAGAGCTCAACTGAAACTCCAACAGACAAAACCGAGCACTTCCTTTGAGTTCCTCCCAGTTCTTGACTGGATTGGCTGTCACTCACAATAGACTGCTCCTGTTGGTCCAAAAAGGGCAAGTCTAAACTACATCTCCCAGAGTCACTGCCCATACAATCCTCTCTGTGGCTGGCTCAGATTATGAGTCCAAGTTCTGATTCGTCCAAGGCACCATTTTAGAGCTAGCTTACCCCACACTGATTGGTCCAGTTCAGCAGTTCAAAACCAGAATGGGAACTAGGCAGACAAGTTCTGACTGCAAAGAAAGCAGGTTAGACAAACTGTAATTTCATTATTACTCTAAATGGTTTCTGGCAAACAGTTACATCTTTCAGATAGGTTCCTTTGCACTCCTAGTGACTGCAAAATGGAGTGAATTGGCAGCAGCTCGAGTGGTACTCAATCAAAGAAACACACAGTCCCCATACAAACTAATTATGTCTGCAAGCAGACAGCTCTTAAAGAGACAGTACCAGAGGTTCTAAAACACTCACTGATAAATGGCTTAAACGCCAAACACCATTCAGGCTTGGAGCATTCAAGCAAGCTCCTGGAAGTCTTTTGGGAACCCCCATTTGCAGGGGTTACACCTTCCTGCCTGGGAAAGCTTGCGTCCGTGTCAAGCAAGTACATAGGTTTTAACTGCAACCATATACATTTGCATTAGGCTCACACATGTAATCATCAGTCAATATATAATTTTACCAAGAACACATTTCTGAAACATTGCAGTACGTCTCTTTACACAGTATTACATACACATTGTACCATAACTCAAGTTATTACCGCTTGTACATGAAACCTGAAGAGAGGGGGCCCTTCCCTATCAGTTACCTTGGGGCTGGATGGGGCAAGGGCACCATACTTAGAGGGCAACACAAGTAACTTGGAGTTAGCACTGATGCTCAGTTTGGGCAATGAGCTCGGGGACACATACACTCCTTTATGGACAACATTGAGAGGCAGATCCACTGGCCGGCCCAGGGAATCATAACTGAGGTGCACCACAGGCTTTACAGCTCGACCAGTCTTTCTAGGGGGAACTGTTACAGTCTCTGCACTCTGAGCCTCATTTTCAGCATTGTCCTCACTTGTCAGGGGAGTCTCCATGGGGGTAGAGAGGCTAGAACTTGGGGCACTTTCAGCTCCCGGAGTTACAGTTTCTGAGTCCACAACATTTGGCTCGCATGGAGAGCTTTCGGACACTGGCAGTGGACTGTCAGGGCACTCAAAATACTCTTCTTGTTCTGGTGTATCACCAGTCTGACCCAATCCATCATTTTCCTCCCTGAAAGCTCAAACAGTTCAACCATGCACAATGATTCCATTTCATCTGATCTGATGCTTTGCACTTCACTTTCTGGGAGCACTGGCTCCAGGGACAAGCTGGGGGCTTGGACAGTCCAGAAGGCCCAGCTTCATCTCCAGTATCGACTAGGGATTGCCCCGAAACAATTGACTCAGTTCGTAAGAAGGATAGTATTCAAAGTCACTCTCACTTTCTTCGATATGGACTGACAGTCATGCTCAACTGGGACTTGTGGAGGGAACACTTTAACTTTGCTTCTGTAGGTGCAGACTTTCTTGATCTTTTCTTAGCAGCAGCTCTAGTCACTGGTCCAGAGGGCATCTTCTAGGGCTCAGACTCAATTAAGATTTGTCCAATGGGCAGTAAATGATTTCTATGCATTGTTTTTACATCTTGAATTATTCTCAGGCCTTACTTTGTACACTGGCAGATCATCTAGTTTGCCCACTACAATGTGAGGGAGATGGTGCCATCTGTCAGCAATCTTGTGCTTGCCATGCAGTCCCAGATTTCTTAGCAATACCGATCTCCCTCCTGGAGTTCCTGTGCTTTCACCTTTTATCATACCTTTCTTTGTTGGCCAGATTTCTTTTGGCAGCCATGGTTTGAGCCAGTTGGTACGCATGAGTTAGCTGGGCCTTTAACTTTGCACATACTGTAAATAGTTGTCAGCTTGAACCCCATCAGGAGAGACCCAAAACACACATCTACCGGTAGTCAAGCTTCTCTTCCAAACATCAGGCGGTAGGGGGAGAACCCAGTGGCATCACTTTTGGTGCAGTTATAAGCATGTACCAGGGTGCTAATTTGTTGGCTCCATCTAGTCTTGTCCTTTGGGTGCAGGGTGCCTAGCATATCTAGCAAAGTGCGGTTGAAACGTTCAGGCTGTGGGTCCCCCTGGGGGTGGTAAGGAGTGGTTCTAGACTTTCTCACTCCCCACAGAGACAGCATCTCTTTGATCAGACGACTCTCAAAGTCTCTCCCTTGATCAGAATGGATTCTTTGTGGAGCCCCATAGTGAACAAAAAAGTTTTCTACAAGTACTTTGGCTACAGTGGATGCTTTCTGGTCTTTGGTGGGGAAAGCTTGGGCATATCTCGTGAAATGGTCAGTGACCACCAGCACATTACTGATATTTCTTTGATCTGACTCCAAACTCAGAAAATCAATACAGACCAGCTCCATGGGTGCGCTGGTGGTTATGTTAACAAGGGGCAGCCTCTGGGGCAAAGCTTTCCTCTGTAAGCAGCGACTACAAGTTCGAATGTGTTGCTCCACATCAGCCCCCATCTTAGGCCAATAGAATCTGGATCTCACCAAGTCAAGTGTTCTGTCTATACCAAGGTGCCCCATGTGGCTGTGCAAGGACCTCAATACTGAGTCTCGAAGGCAGTGGGCAGCACCAGTTGTTGTTTGTCTACTTGTCCTCCTCTGTCTACTGTTTCTCTGTATAACAGTTTATTGATCAGTTTCAACTTAGGACCTTCTTTGTATAACAGTGCAGTTCTCAACTCAGTGGGCGTAATTTGGACACATCTTTTCCTGCATAGAGGGCTTCTAAAGCTGATTTGATTCATAGGATCGCGGGATTGAGCCCGCTGAATACTGTCATTGTCCAGCTGAGGCAGTGCACCAATGTCTATTGCAGAAAAGTGGCAATAAGCAGCAGGTATGCAATTCACAGAGGGTCCCAAGCAATCCACCATGCAGTCCACTGCGTCCGTGGACATTTGTTCCTCCTGTCAAACTTCGGCAGAGTGCCCGAATGTCAGGTTCTGCCAATCGGACCCAATCATTCTGGGAACAGGCCTCGGGAGAGCATCAGCATCTATGTGGTTCAGACCTGCTCGGTATTCGAGAGCATAGTCATATGTAGATAATGCAGAAAGCCACCTGTGGCCAGTGGCATCCAACTTAGCTGAGGTCTGCACATAGGTCAAAGGATTATTGTCAGTTTTACTAGTATTTTAGCCCCATACAAGTACTCATGGAATTGGTCAACAATAGCCCACTTCAAAGCTAGGAACTCTAACTTATATACAGGATAGTTCTTTTCGGATGGGGTCAGGCTTCTACTGGCAAAGGCCACTGGTCTCAGGCCATTCTCGTGCTCTTGGTACAACACAGCCCCCAACCCTTGCAAGCTAGCATCAGTGTGCAGGACGTAAGGTTTTCTTGGATCGGCATAGGCCAGCACTGGAGCATGGGTAAGTTGATATATGATCTCATGAAAAGCAGTCTCACAATCAGGAGTCCAGCGGCCCCAAATACTTCACTCGGATGAAAATACACTCTTTCAGTCTTGAGGGACGTGACTTTGGTATTTTTTGGGTTGGGGATACCCTTGAGTAAGGTTAAGAAAGGGCGGATCACTCTTGAATAGTCCTTGATGAAATGCCGATAATAACCACAGAATCCCAGGAATCTTTGCAGTTCTTTTAGATTTTTGGGCTGTGGCCAGGTGGTCAAGGCCTCAACTTTACTTGGTGGGTCTCTATTCCTCGGTGGATACTATGTGTCCCACATACTTTACTGATGTTTGAAAGAATTGACACTTATTAATGGACAGTTTAAGGCCAAAGTCCTCCAGTCGGTCCAATACCTTAAATAATCTGCTCTCATGTTCCTCCAGTGAGCTGCCAAACACAATAACATCATCTAGGTATACCAGGCACTCTAGTAAGTTCATGTCCCCACTGCACGCTCCATCAATCGTTGAAAAGTGGCTGGGCACCTGAAATCCTTGAGGCATCCTCATGAATTCATATAGAAGCCAAGCGGACAGATAAAGGCTGTCTTCTCACGGTCCTCTGGGGCCATCGATCTGGTAGTACCCACCGCGGAGATCCAACACAGAGAACCACTTGCTCCCGCTTGGCAGTCCAAAGCATCCTGAATGCGGGCATTGTGTACTGATCAGGATAGTCCGCGGTTTAAGGTGCGATAATCCACACACATCCTTACTGTCCCATTCTTTTCCTCACTACCACAATGGGGGAAGCATAAGGGCTTCTGGATTCTTGTATTACACCAGCAGCTAACATCTCTTGCAGATGCCATCTCACATCATCTATGTCAGCAGGTGCCAGGCATTGAGACCTCTCACGAAATGGTCTTTTGTCATGCAGCCAGATATTGTGCTCAGCTCCTTGCATGCATCCTATGTCCCATTCCTTTAAAGAAAACACCGGGTCTCTCTGGGCAAGCTTCTCACTGATCCTCACTTTCCATTCAGCTGGCAATGGGGAGTCGCCGAAATCAAACAAGTCAGGCGTTACTCTGTCATTCTTCCTTGAACTCTTGCTGCTGGGTAGCACTGCAGTGTCTGCACAATGCACATTAGCCAGGATGCAACCTCTATTTACTCGAATGTCTCTTTCAGACACATTATGAACTTGGACCATTACCCTTCTGGCATAAGCATGGGCTCTAGCGGGCAAATACTAGGCTTGACCAGCAGTCCCTCTGGCAATTTTCCATCGCCTGGTGCATCCAACATTAATATTTTATTCTTAACATCCTTTCTGACTACGGACTCTCCTGTAAGGTACACTGGGCATTTGGCGCCAGGATCAGAGACTCAGGATCCTTCTTCCATACAATTCCGACTGGTTCCTCTGGTTCTATTTTTTCAGCATCTCTCTGTGCCTCATAGGCCTTCTTAATTAAAAGCGGAACTCTTAAAGCTCTACTAGTCTTTGACCCTGTTTTTCATAACATAACTGTGCCAGCCTTCCGAACATATGAGCATTTGTTCCAATCAACAAAGGACACCATCATACAGTCCAGTGGGGACACACTAAGGCTAGGGTCTCTACTTGTTCGCCACTCCAGCCACGGAGGTGGGGAAAGACAGCCAAATTCGGATGTACCGGAATAGGGGTAGGCCTTCTCACTTAACCCCATACATGCAGTCCTTCTAATGGTTGTAAGGGCACGTCTGACAAATGCTTCTGATACCAATCTTGGAACATAATTGTCACTTGGGAGCCACTGTCTAATACAGCTCTTGTAGACACTCCATTCACCTTTACAGTGGTCTCCATGGAGGACCCAGTATTCTGGACCAGTCTGGAGAGGCGTAGTGGGGGCCTGGGCAACTGACCTTGCCACAAAAAGACGCGAGTTAGCATTTTGGTGCCCTCACTGGGATCATTTTGTGCACCTCTAACCACTGATTTGTTCTCCGAAGCTCTCCTTGTAGCCTATATGCAACTTTGTCAGTGTCTTTTGGGGACTCTTCATGTGCCCATCCTTCCCGCAATTATAGCAAAACATACTTTCTGGAGTTTGAGCTGGCGAGGCACCACACTGGGAGCCAGGCGGGGTACTACTAACTGGAAACCTTGGTGCCATCTCTGTCCGCAGGTGATAAGCATTTGGAGACATCTCATCAGTTTCTCCACTTCCATGGTCAAGGAATTGAGTTTGGAGCTGTTATCAGCAGGAGATACATGGTGGGTAGCCCCACCCCATAGCAGATGCAGTCAGATATAGATCAGGGCCTGCTTGCAGGCGGGCCTTCATAAAGGGACTGTTTTGAATTCCCGGATCTCTCAACAGTTCGCCCATTGTGGCATATCTTTTCCTTGTCAGAGCACTCATTGACTGTCAACCTCTGCCCTGAACTTCACTTGACGGGTCACCTCAGTCACTCGGGTCGTAGCCGCAGCTATTGGTGCAGGTCCCTCCCGAGGTCGCCTTTCTCAACTCCTCGATTTCTCTCTTAACTCATCATAGGAGGGTGGGATTCCAGTCGATTTGCCAGGCGTAACTGAAGCAACAGCAGTTCTGAGAAGGGGGCAGACTTAAGGATCCTGTCCAGCCTGGTTCGGTCCAGTTCAATCGCTGGCAAACTACCCTTTCTGAGGCATTCTTGCAACAATTTTTCCAGCCGAGATACATACACAGACAACTCCCCTTGGTACTGTTGTGCATTTCTTACTCTCCACCATAGATCCTCATCAGAATCTGGGCTCCCATACACATTCTCCAAGGCCTCAAGATAGGCCTGTGCAGTCACTTCAGGGTTACTGGCCGTTTAGCATGGATGGTAGCCAGGGCAGGACCTCGAGGCTCTCACTAACCCTCTTTCGCCAGCCTCGAGCATTGCCATTCTAGCACTTGGGGGCACATAGTCTATCCAGATCTCCCAGTCATCCTCCCTTGGGGGTGGAGGGTGCCAGAGAAGATCCTCAACCTTCGTAAGAGTCGTGACTAATGGCAGGTGCAGAAATAGGAGTCTGCATTGGTTCAGCCACCATTACGGTACTGGAGGGAGAGGGTGTTGGGGAGGAACACCCCTGGTGGCAAGAATAGTTTCTTCAAGTCCTCCACAGTTTTCCTTCCCCAGCAAACCATTTAGCAAATTTCTCCTCAAAAGTTTCAGACAGTGGTGGGGGCTCATTCCCCCGGGTCTTTACTGTACTTAGTTATCACTCCAGGCAGTGAGGGCTCCTCTGGGGTAATGGTCTGTGGAACTTTGAAGCTATCTATGGATCCTTAAACTCTACTAGGGCCAGGAAAGTGTGGGTGAGCAGATTAGCATGCCACCCACCACCACAGGGTTTTGTAAACCTTCCACCTTGAAAGTACTCCTGTACAGTGTCCGTATTGATACCCAGGGGATGTCCAGGATAAGCATAGCATTTTGGGGTCAATCTCTCCCCAGTACACCACTCCACCAGCCAGTGCACAGCCACTTCTGTCGGGTACCCATTTTTTTCTTAACAGTGGTTCTAAATATGCACTAGAGGACACACAATCCCAGCGTGAGCCTCCAAGATGTAACCCTAGATGGCGCCTATCCCAGGACTACTACCCCTGCCTGATTTGCCACTAACAGGTTGAGGGCCTGGATCCAATGGCGGGTGCCTCCACCCAGAGGTCAGGGTTTGCAATAGTTAAACTTACTTGGTCACAGCCCTCTGGGACACTGCAAGCCCCTTTCTTCCCACTGGTGGCCCACACAATATATCAGAATTGCCTTCACAGTATACACTTACCCCCAGGGCTGGTTCAGGCACTGGGACCTCCTGTAAAATAAGATACAGTGCAACAATCACAGTACAATACTTTAACATAGACAAATACCTCAGGCAGTATAACTTTGCTGAAACAAGCAGCTCTGATTTATTTAGGGGAATATAACAAGGACAGGGGAAATCAGGTTAATTAGCTTATCACTTTACTCATCTATTTATGGCTCTGTGTACAGGCCTATCCCTACCAGTTACTGTCCCTGGGTACCCAAGCCCAGTGGCTAGTCCAAACCGTGGCAGCTGATAGGGCCCTTTCCCACAGAGAAAAGAAAATTAGTTTAAACAGTCAGCAGTACAGTGATTCCATTTGGATTCAATGTGGCATTCAACAGGAGCGACCCTGAATTAGTACTCACGACCTCCAAACAAGATAGGGTCCTTCAATGTCAGCAGGGCTACTCTTGAGCTCACGAGACTCCTCACACATTTATATGGCAAACTGCAACAGGCAAAAGTCCTTTAATGGCAGCAGGATTCACTTGAGCTAACCAAGCCTCCTCACACATTTATATGGTGAACAGTAACAGGCAAAAGTCCTTTAATGGCAGCAGGATTCACTTGAGGTACAAAGCCTCTTACACATTTCTATGGTAAAACAGAAAGTACTATACCAGGCAGGCTGCTTCTCTATCCCGATCGCAATTACTGCACAATACCCGGGAGAACACACAGCAGATTCAGTTCCTGACAGACCGAGTGCAATTCAGCAATTTCTCCAGTCTTCTACAGGGTGAGCCTGGTTTCTACTCTTCAGATATCCTTTGCTTCTCTTCACAGGACGGATTCAGTCCTAACAAGCAGTTACACAAGCTGCAGACCGGAACTCTGGGCCTTACACACGTTTCCCGACTAAAACTGCACACTGAAAAAGCACAGGGCTCCTTCCTTCTTCACTGCCAGAGCTCAACTGAAACTCCAACAGACAAAACCGGGCACTTCCTTTGAGTTCCTCCCAGTTCTTGACTGGATTGGCTGTCACTCACAATAGACTGCTCCTGTTGGTCCAAAAAGGCGCCAAAGTCTAAACTACATCTCCCAGAGTCACTGCCCATACAATCCTCTTGTGGCTGGCTCAGATTATGAGTCCAAGTTCTGATTCGTCCAAGGCACCATTTTAGAGCTAGCTTACCCCACACTGATTGGTCCAGTTCAGCAGTTCAAAACCAGAATGGGGAACTAGGCAGACACAGTTCTGACTGCAAAGAAAGCAGGTTAGACAAACTGTAATTTCATTATTACCTAAATGGTTTCTGGCAAACAGTTACATCTTTCAGATAGGTTCCCTTTGCACTCCTAGTGACTGCAAAAATGGAGTGAATTGGCAGCAGCTCGAGTGGTACTCAATCAAAGAAACACACAGTCCCCCATACAAACTAATTATGTCTGCAAGCAGACAGCTCTTAAAGAGACAGTACCAGAGGTTCTAAAAACACTCATTGATAAATGGATTAAACGCCAAACACCATTCAGGCTTGGAGCATTCAAGCAAGCTCCTGGAAGTCTTTTGGGAACCCCCATTTGCAGGGGGGTTACACTAAAAAGACAGCTCTGAGTTCCAGCAAATTGATGTGGAGCAGAGATTCCCGGGGGGACCAAACTCCCTGAGTGGAAAGGTCGCCCATGTGGGCTCCCCAACCCAGAAGGGAAGCATCTGTAGTGAGAGTCAAGTCATGAGAAGGGGAAAGGAAGGGGGAACCCCGCTCTTAAATTGCTCTGATCCTTCCACCACTGGAGAGCTAGGATCAAGGTTCGAGTCACTGGGACCAACTTGGAAAGGGGGTCTCATCTCTGAGACCAAAAGGTTCTCAAGTGAAACTGAATTTCACTCATCTGAAATCTGGCTCCCTGCACAATAGCTGTGGATGCAGCCATGTGCTCCAGGAGCTGCAGAAAGTGTCTTGCTGGTCGAGAGACCTGCAGAGTGAAGGAAGAGGCCAGAGCCACTAAATTCCTTACCCTTTCTGGGGGAAGAAAGGCTCTGGCTAGCTTTGTTTCCAATTCTGCCCCTATAAAGGTGAGTACCTGGACTGGTTCCAGAACCGACTTTGGTAGGTTTAGCAGAAAACCCAGGGAGGTGAGAAGCTGCTGGGTGACCTGCAGGTGAGATTTTACCTGTTTTGGGGACTGGCCTACAATGAGCCAGTCGTCTAGATAGGGAAAAACAGCAATCCTCTGCCTCCTTAAGTGGGCCACTGCCACTGCTAGACACTTTGTGAATACCCTTGGAGCAGAGGTAAGGCCGAAGGGCATTGCTCTGAACTGGTAATGACCTGAGGGCAGTTCGAATCTGAGGTACTTTCGATGGGATCTTCTGATTAGGGACATGGAAATAGGCATCCTTGAGGTCCAGGGAGGCTAGCCAGTCCCTGGCCTTAGGGAAGGTAAAATCATTGCCAGAGTTACCATTTTGAACTTTGGTTTCAAAAGATGTTTGTTCAGATATCTGAGATCTAAAATGGGCGCCATTCTCCTGTCTTTTTGGGTAAGGAAGTATCTGAATACAGACCCCTGCCCTGGTGCAGGGAGGAACCTTTCTACTGCTCTGAGAGCTAACAGGATGAGACTCTGTTTCAGAGCGAGGGTCTCTGAAGCACTTGCAGGTAGAAAAGTCTGCTTCTCAACTTGGGAAACTTTTGAAGCTGAGAACCAGACCCTGGCTTACTACTTCCAGAACCCACTTGTCTGAGGTTAAAGAAGCCCAATTCTGACTGAAGTAAGCCAGCCTGCCCCCCACTGGTACAGGAGAATCAGCCCTGTTTCGCAGGAGCTTTAGGCTGGGGGGTGGGAGCAGGTCTGCCCACCCCTCGTCTGCCCCTGCCTCTGAAGAAGCCCCTCTGAGCATAGGCAGAGGAGGCCTGAGTCTGGTAGAAAGGCGTGTGAAAAGGCCTACCCCTACCCCTGGGGGCATGCCTTTGCGGAGTGGCTTGCCGCCCTTAGCCTGAGCACTCTTTTGTAAGTAGTCCTATATTCATCTATCTTCTTCATGTAATTCTCTGTCTGCTCTCCAAACAGAGAATTTCCCACCACAGGAAAATCCATAGCCTTAGTCTGGGTATCCTGTGACAAACTAGTACACCTGAGCCAGGCCAACCTGAAAGCTACAGATGTGGCCATGACCTTACAGGAAACATCATTAACATCCACAGCAGCATGAAACTGAACCTTAGAGGCTTCAATGCCATCAGCAGCCACCTGTTCTAGTTCACTAGCCAGCTGGCCAGTGGGCCTGCTTGGCCAATTGCATAACAGTATCCCATCTAGATTTCTGATACCTAGCTACATAAGCCATATAATTTGCTTGCCTGAGTCCCAGAGAGGCTGCCATATACTGTTTTTGCCATGGCATCAATCTTCCTGGAATCCTTGTCAGGAGGATGTAGCCAAGGGAATATTAGTTTATCACAGGCAGCAGCCTGAACTACTCCCAACATGACTGCATTGCTGAGAAAGGAATTCTGTATCAGGGCCTGACAATGTATACCTTCTGTCCATCTTTTTATCTACAGGAAGCACAGAATTAGGAGCTTTTAAAATTTTAATTGTTTGTTTCTAAAGACTTATGTAAAGGAATAGACAATCTCCTAGACTCTGGAATATCCATCATTTCTACAAAATCAGGCTCCTCTTGCTCATCCACAGCCTCTTCTAAAGGAAGCTGGAGGTTTCAGCAACTTTTTATAAAACATAAAATGAGATGGGGACTCAGACAGCATAGGGGAGATCCTAAAGGTCTGTCTGGGAGATGTCCGTTCAATGGGCACACCCAGACCTTCCAGCCACATTCATACTGTTCATCAATCCTCCTCCTCCTCTAGTTCATAAAATTCCTCAATATCATAATCCTGAACCACTGGGACTGATGAACCGACTTTACCAGATAGTGGTAGTTCGACGGACCCTGAGACAGTGACTGGACAATTTGTATGGCTTTTGTTATCTCTGCAGCAGTTGGAGAAGAATTTTGGACTCCAGACCTGCTGATTTTCTTGTTTCTTTACTGGAATTGGTTCCTCAGAACCAGCTTTTCTTTTGCCCGAGGAAGTCAGGCCCTGGTCAGAGGGCATTCTCTGGTTCGGGTGGCACCGAACCGGCTGGCCATCCGGTCAGCGGACTTTTTGGCCTCTCGTTCCCTGAGCCTGCCCAATCTTTTTTCCAGGGTGGCTGCAGGGAAATTCTTACATACCTGGCAGTCTGACTGGAGGTGGTCAAACCCCAGACAATAAACACATGTGGTGTGTGGGTCAGCCTTCAGTGGGCCCGGTTTTTCTTTTGGGATTCTCAGACATAATGCCAGCCTAACCAAAAACTTGCCCTTTTAACGGCAGTGCCAGGCAAGACACCCTTATCGGTTCCTAACCGTGTCACGGGTATTGGAAAAAAACGTAATAAATCCGTCTTTTTTAGAACTGATAAGAACCGGATCCGCTCTTTAAAATAGTAACTTTTAGTTTTAAATGAGTTTAAATTCCACTGATCGTTCACAAACCGAACCGATAACTTACAGTTCCATACAGACAAAACCTTCATTTACTTACGGTTACTACAGATAGAGCTTGAACCGAACGGTTTTGCTAGTTAAAATAAAACTATTCTCGGTTAAATCCAAACCGAGAAAACACTTTTTAAACCGAGAAATGAACCGAGCAGAAGGAGAAATCTCCGGAGCGACTGTTCACTGAGGCGGAGTAAAGAATCTGACAGTTCAAGTTTGAAATGACACAGATAGAGCTGCTCTCGTGCCAAAATTCTATTTTGGAATGGTTTTAACCATTGCACTCCGGGGCAGTTCTAGAGCTGGATCAAACTGCTAATGTCTATAATATAGCAAGACTTCATGTTGTTTGAAAGATTATTTCCAGGCTTATCATTTTGAACTTTGGTTTTAAAAGATGTTTGTTTAGATATCTTAGGTCTAGGATGGGTCGCCACTCCCCTGTTTTTTTGGGGGTCAGGAAGTACCTGTAGTACAGTCCTTTGCCCCAGTGTAGGCTAGGTACTCTCTCTATAGCTCTTAAAGCTAGGAGAGAAGAAACCTCTGCCTCTAGGGCAAGGGTTTCCGAGAGATCTGCAGGTGGAAAAGATTTGGCTCTCATCTTCGGAAATTTTTTGAAGCTGAGAACCAGTCCCTGGCTTACTACTTCCAGGACCCACTTGTCTGATGTCAGAGACATCCAGTCCTGGACGTAGTAAGCCAGTCTGCCCCCTACAGGAATAGGAGAGTTGACCTGGGCAGACCCATTAGGGTGTCTGCTTGGCAGGGGCCTTATGCCGAGGGGTGGATGCAGCCCTGCTCATCCCCCTTATGCCTCTCCCTCTAAAGAACCCCCTCTGTGAAAAGGGAGAAGAGGCCTGTGCTTGGTTAAAAGGCCTATGAAAAGGCCTGCCCCTGCCCCTAGATTGCTGCCTCTGAGGAGTTGCTTGCCTTTCTTTGGCCTGAGCACTCCTATAAGTGGTCCTGTACTCATCCATTTTCTTTATGTAATTCTCTGTCTGTTCCCAAACAGAGAATTACCCACCACAGGAAAATCCATGGCCTTAGCCTGGGTGTCCTGTGAGAGGCTAGTACATCTGAGCCAAGCCATCCACCGAAGAGCCACAGATGTAGCCATGACTCTTGATGACACATCATTGGAGTCCACAGCAGCATGAAATTGTACCTTTGATGCCTCAATCCCATCAGCAGCCACCTCCTCCAGCTCCTTGGCCAGCTGGGGGGAAGCCTGTTTAGCCAGTGCCAGTAGAGTGTCCCACCTGGACTTCTGGTACCTGGCTATATAGGCCATATAGTTCGCCTGTCTGAGTCCCAAGGAAGATGCCATGTGCCATTTCTTTGCCATGGCATCCATCTTCCTGGAATCTTTGTCTGGGGGGTGTGAAGCCAAGGGAATATTTGCCTTGTCACAGGCAGCAGCCTGCACTACCCCAACATGGCTGCATTGCTGGTATAAAAACCCTGCATCTGATCCTGATAGTGTATACCTCTTGTCCATCCTTCTGTCAACAGGAGGTATAGAATTGGGAGACTTTAGGATTTTTTGTGTCTGCTTCCCAAAAGATTTGTGAAGGGGGATAGACAGTCTCCTGGACTCTGGGATGTCCATCATTTCCACATAATTAGGCTCCTCTTGATCCTCCATTGCCTCCTCCATAGGAAGCTGGAGGGTTTCAGCCACCTTTCTGTAAAACAGAAAGTGGGAAGGGGACTCAGAAAGCCTAGGAGGGGATACACCCGAATGTCTGTCTGGGGAGATGTCCAGTTCCACAGGCACATCCAGACTTTCACCATCACCATCATCATCTTCAAACTCCCCCTCCTCCTCAAACTCTGGTTCATAAAAGTCTTCAGGGGTATAATTTTGAGCCGGGGGAACCCACCGAACCGAACCCCTGCCAAAAGGTGCCAGATCGGTCGGAACCGGGCGAAGCGATTCCACAATCCGAATCGCTCTGGCTATTTCCTCGGTGGTTGGAACATGAACCTCTGGATCCGAACCTGTCGATTTTTCTTTGCATTTCTTTTTGTAGGAACCGATCCCTCAGGATTGTCTCTCCTCTTGCCCGAAGAAGTATCGCCCTGATTAGAGGATACTCCTTCTGGTTCGGTCGGAACCAAACCGGGCTGGCCATCTGGGTCAGCGGACTACTCGGCCTCCTTTTCCCTCAGTCTACCTAATCTCTTTTCAAGGGTAGATTTAGGAAAATTTTTACATATTTGGCAGTCTGTATCGGGGTGTTCAAACCCCAGACAATAAACACAGGTGGTGTGGGGATCAGCCTTAGCAAAGACCTCCCCACACTCACTGCAGTGTTGAAACCCAGTGGACCCGTTTTTTTCTTGGGTTTCTCAGACATGGCCAACCTAACCAAAACTTACCTTTGTAGCAACCATCAAGACTCCGCCATGGTTCCCTAACCGTGTCACGGTATTGAAAAACGCTCAAAACACGTTTAGAACCGATAAGGACTGGTAACTACACACCAAAGTAAAACACAAGGATTCACTACAAATGATCGGTTCAGCCGAACCGATGTAACACTTTTACAATTTCCACACAAAAATCTGAACAAAACCTAACTAGTACTCATGGTACCACAGACAGAGACTGAACCGACTATGCGGAATAATTTTCGGTTTAAAACCGACACTTAACTGACACTTTAACCGACTTTCGAACCGAGCTGCAGGAGAAATCTCCGGAGCGACTGTTCAGTGAGGTGGAGTAAAGAATCTGACGGTTGAGTTTCAAAGGGAAACAGACAGAGACCTCAACCGAGCTCGAGCTCAGCATTCTATGCCATGCATAGAAAAGTTAACTCTTTGTTCTCCGGGGCAGTTTAAAGGCTGGAACTAACCGCAATTGTCAGAATACAGCAAGACTTCATGTTGTTTGAAAGGAAGTGCGTCTTGGATTGAACCCCAGGCCCAACCAGGTGAGCCTGTAACTCAGCGGTTAGAGCACAAGGGCAGTATTCCGGGGGGGTGTGTTCAGTTCTCAATAGGTCACATTTTTTCTTTCTCACTATAATTTGTGATTCAGTTGCTAAGCAGTGCCTGATACTGCATCAAAAACATCTAATTGTCATCTTGATTATTCCTAGTTGCAGGATATGCAATACCAGAGAAAGGAAGTGTGTTCTGGAATCCCAGGTCCAACCATGGGAGCCTGTAGCTCAGCAGTTAGGGTACTGGGAGAGTACTCTGGGGGCCTGGGTTCAATTCCTAGTAGGTTACATTATTTCTTTCTCACCACAATTTGTGATTTAACTGTGAAGCAGTGGTTAATACTTCACCAAAAACATCATATCATTTGGTTACCTAATAAATGGTTGGGAGCTCCCTTAAAGGTTTAAGGGTGAATTACTGGTAGAAGCGAGAAGAGGGTAGCACCTGCAGTTCAGGAGAGTGAGATCATAATACTGTAATTCACACTGCAGCACAGGTGCAGGCTGCAGTTGTGAGCTGTGCCTAAGACAGCATTTTTAGTGATGGTTCAGGGAACTATTTTATGTTGGCTGTGCCTGCTCGGACATGAGAAGAGTAGCCATATGAGTTATCAGGCTAGGTCTGCCGAGGGCACTGTAGGACCAGCCAGTCATATTTTGCTACCTACCTCATTTTGCTATTTTACTATTTACCTCATTTTGTTATTAACTTCTTTTTCCACTTTATGGGGTTGCTCCCTTAATTAAGCTGTTTACTGTTCAGAATGATATGTTTGCTGCTCATGTACTGTATTTAGGGTTTAAGTGTATACTCATTTGTTAAACTGTTACTGCACTACATTAGTTCACAGGCGGGATGATCTTGTGGGGAGGTGGAGAGGTACTCATCCCAGGAGGCTGTACCATACTGACACCAACCTGCTTAAATCTTTATTTGGATGGAGACACGGCACAATTCATTTAATGGCTAACTTCCTCTGGTAGGCTAAGACATTATCTACAGCATACTGAGGCATCCTAAATAAGGCAAAATACATTAACATTGATGCATGATAGCATTCACCTGTTCTTCAGGTAGCCACGCCACCTGAGGAAGAGGTTGTTATCTCGATGCGCTGGGTCTTGTTGTATACTCATCTAGCCATTATTTGTTACTTTTTGATGCACTATGCACTTAAGCAATAAATAAAAATTATTCTGAGTTAGCAGGAGTGCTTGCTTCCTTGTGTTGATGTGGACAAAATGCATGTCTGTGAATGGTATCTTTCAGCCACTGTGGATTGAGAGGCAAAGCACTCACCTTACAGTCCTGCATTGAGTTAAGCCACACATTATTAATTCATGGTGCTTGCACATGTTACAGATTATGGTGACCTGCTCTGTGGGGATATTTGTAATTTTATGCCAATGTTTTGCTTAGCAGAAGTAAAGCACTTACTTGTCATGTTGACTAATTGATCTACCATATATTGTTCTTCACCGTATCCAAGATAGCCATCTGCTATGGTTTCCATTATCTGTTAAAAAATAAACAAAACTTGTTTTCACGGTGACGTATAAACCATTAGGCACTGTGACACTGATCAGAACACTCTGTTGTGCCAACCACGGTTGTACATGCTTCAATAGATTTATTATATAATGTTTTATGCAGCACAATGCTACAGGCTACATCCCAGGTTAATAAGGGTAAAGACATTACATTAAACTTACCATCATTTCTTCTCTAGCAAATATATATTTTTTATACAATGAATGTAAAAATTAAATTGTGCAACTAAATGCATTTATCATCATGTGTGACAGGTCTGAAGTGGACATAAATCATTTATTTCAGCCTTAGGTGAGTCATTAGCATTTATTTCCACTTTAGGCTGGCCAGAAAGGAGCTTTTAACCAATGGGAGAACAGCTTGCACATTGCTTAATGACGTCATACTGGCATCTGCTGAAGTTAAAAACAGAGCAGTGAAATCAAACAGAAAGAGTAAACTCTTCATTGAAAGAACTAATCTTGCCAGAGAGACACTCTCAGTGTATAAATGACATATGTCATGAGCTGGCATAAAAATATTGCATTTATTTTTATCTGCAGGTTCTGACCTTTACAGACCTCACTCATGGCTCCGCCACTCATGAGGGCATAGAGGTCAAAACCTGCAGATAAAAATAAATGTGATATTTTCAGTCAGCCCATGGCATATCCTATATCTATTACCTTTATGTTGACAGAAACCATTCTGAAAGTGACAAACTGGTGAACATTGTCTAGCACCAGGACTTTTTCAATGACTCAACTGCAAGAAAAAATTACTCACCTTAGTAATTGCTTTTCTTCTCATGGAGTCTTGCTATATTATGACATATAGCAGTTAGCCACAGCACTTGAACTGCCCCGGAGAGGAAGGAGTTAACTCCAGGCTGACTGGAGTTCCAAGCGCGAGCGCCTTGCTGAAAGCTCTATCTGGCTAGTTTCAATTTGAAACTGTCAGATCTTTATGGAGCCAACACTAAGCAAAAGTCTGTGTGGAAAAAACTCTACACTAGCCAAAAGGCTACCTACTAGTAGAAATAACAATAACAGAAACAACAACAACAACAATATCACCCTGACAAGCACTATTAGGCCCCCCCTCCCCAAAAGACTCAAGTCCAGGAGGGGGGCCAAACCTACAAGTAAAACAGAAAGAAAAAATTACTCACCTTAGTAATTGCTTTTCTTCTCATGGAGTCTTGCTATATTATGACTATATGCAGTCAGCCACTGCAGCTGAACTGCCCCGGAGAGGAAAGAGTTAACTCCAGAGAGTCTGGAGTTCCACAGCGCGAGGGCGCTATACCAAAGCTTTATCTGGCCAGTTTCAAATGAAACTGTCAGATCTTTACGAAGCTAACACTAAGCAACAAGTCTGTGTGGAAAGCTCTACACTAGCCAAGTGGCTACCTACTAGTAGGAATAACAACAATATAAACAACAATAGAAACAGCAATAATAATAACAATGAATAATAGTATTGTTAGTTTCTCCCTAACAACACTATTAGACCCCCTTCCCCAAGACTCAAGTCCAGGAAGGGGGCCAACATATTACTCAAAACAGAAATTCCTAATTCCCTAACCCTAAATAAAGGGGGGTGAAGGGAAGAACTAAATGGCATGACACAGTGCTTGCACTAATTTGCCACCCCACCCAAGTAGAAGTTCTGAGAGGGGCAGGAGGAGGGTGGTCATAATATAGCAAGACTCCATGAGAAGAAAAGCAATTACTAAGGTGAGTAATTTTTCTTCAAACACCATGAAGTCTTGCTATATTATGACTATATGCAGATTACACAGCAGTACCTCCATGGAGGAGGGTCAGAACCTACTTAGGAAATAGGCTCTGAAGCATAGCTGTGCCAAAACGAGCATCTCTCCTGGACTGAATATCCAGGGAATAATGCTTGGTAAAAGTGTGAACTGTTTTCCAAGTAGCAGCTTGACAGATTTCCAGAATGGGAATATCTCTAGCAGCCGCTAGAGATGCAGCTGTACCCCTGGTGGAGTGAGCCTCAGTCCTGAGGGGTTCTCTACCTAGTTTTGATAACAAAATTGGATACAAGAGACAATCCACCTTGCAACTGTCCTCTTAGTGGCAGGTTTCCTTTGCCAACCTCGCCATAGGTAAGGAAGAGTTGGAGGATTCGAACCTGTGACCCTTGGTGCGCTCCAAATAGTAGCTTAAGGCTCTTTGACGTCAAGCTGTGCAGACTCCTCTCACCTGAGGAAGAATGCTCAGTGAAAAATACTGAAGAGAGATGGATTGGTTCAGGTGGAAATCTGAAACCACTTTAGGCAAAAACTTTCTGTTAGTCCTGAGGACTACCTTATCTCTGTGGAAAGAGATAAAATCTTCTTCCACTGACAGGGCCTGTAGTTCACTTATGCGTCTGGCAGAAGTGATAGCCACTAGGAAAACAGTTTTCCAAGTCAGAAACTTGAGCTCTGCTGAGGACAGAGGCTCAAAGGGGGGTTGCATTAACTGAGCAATGCAAACATTCAGGTCCCAAGCGGGAGCTGGTTCTTGAAAAGGAGGGTTGGTGAAGTAACCCTTTAAAAACTTGGAAGCACAGGGTGAGAAGAAAGAAGCAGGCTTCCTGCTGACAGAAAAGCAGAGACAGCTGCCAGATGAACCTTTATGTAGCTGGCCTAAGGCCTAAGGAATTTAAATGGACCAAATAGTCCAGTAAATGGGCAGATCAGCAGATTCTGGGATAATCTGCTTCTCAGAGCACCAGATGGAAAACCTTTCCACTTAGAATTGTAAGTGGTTCTAGTGGAAGGCTTCCTAGAAGCCTTTAAAATATCCAAACACCTTGAGAAAGGTGTAAGTCAGCAATTCTAACCCTCAAGAGCCATGCCTTGAGATGGAGGGATTTGAGGTCCGGATACTACACTCCTCCCCTGTGCGCAGGCCAGTAAGTCGGGACTCTGGGCAAGCTCAGGCAGGTGGACTGTCAAGGACAGAAGCAATGGGTACCAGGGCTGTCTGGCCCAATCTGGAGCAATCAGAATCACCTTTGCAGGGCTGAGATCTGATTTTACTAGTACCCTGAAAAGAAGGGTAAAGGGGGAAAGGCATACAGGAACTTCCCTTTCCAATCCAACTGAAAGGCGTCCAGGGGACTGATCCAGCACTGGAGGCCTGCAACAAAACAGAGGAAGTTGGTGGTTGTCTGGGGCTGCGAAAGATCTATCTGAGGGTGCCCCATCTGGCAAAGACTGACCCCAGCACCTGAGGATTCAGAGCCCATCTGTGATGGCCCTGAGAAATCCTGCTGAGGGCATCCGCCAGGACATTGTCCTTCCCTGGAAGGTGAACTGCTATCAGGAAGGTGTTCAGGAGTAGCCAGAGACCACAACTTCATTGCTTTGGTGCACAAGGCTGATGACCGAGTGCCCCTTGCTTGTTGATGTACCACATTGTTGTGGTGTTGTCTGTCCTGACTTGAACTACTTTGTTCTGGACAGAAGCTGAAAACGCCTGAAGAGCTAAAAGGACAGCTCTGAGTTCCAAAAGATTGATGTGGAGCAGAGATCCTGGGGAGACCACACTCCTGAGTGGACAGGTCGCCTAAGTGAGCTCCCCACCCTAACAGGGAAGCATCCGTGGTGAGGGCGAGGGAGTGGAACGGAATGAAAGGAACCCCTTGTTTTAGATTGCTTTGATCCTGCCACCAGTGTAAGGCCAGGATCAGGGTTTGGGTCACTGGAACCAATTTGGAAAGGGGTCCTCCTTTGAGACCAATAGGCCCTCAAATGGAACTGAATGTCCCTCATCTGGAATCTTGCTCCTTGCACTACAGCTGTGGAAGCAGCCATGTGCCCTAGGAGTTGCAGAAAATGCCTTGCTGGTCGAGAGACCCGCAGGGTAAAGGAGGATGCCAGGGCAATGAGTCTGTCTACCCTTTCCGAGGGGAGAAATGCCCTGGCTAACTTTGTGTTCAATTCTGCACCTATGAAAGTTAGTACCTGAACTGGTTCGAGAAATGAAAATTACTTACCTACCGTAATTCTTGATCTTCTTGGACGAGTCTCCACCACTCATTCACACTAGTGGGATTAGCGCCGGAGGCACTAGGACCCATCGGGAGCAAACTTTTTGCTGGAGGGTCAGCGCGAGAGATGGCGCCGTGAGGCACGGCGCCGCGAGCAGCGGCTCGAGCGGCAATGACTATCTCGGCGACGACCCTCCAACCGCCTCAGTACCTTTTTTACCAAGGAGGTGCAGCGCAACTAACGTAAAGAGTAAATCTAACCTTAAAAAACGGACATAAGATAGTCCGTACGACCCGTGTAAGAAGGGTCAGCATAGAAGTCTTCACGGCCTAAAGATTTGAGGGAGGAAGACCAACACAGCGTGAGCTCGGGGATGGAGAGGGATAGAATGAGTGGTGGAGACCGGCCCAAGAAGATCAAGAATTACGGTAGGTAATTTTCATATCTTCCTGACATAAGTCTCCACCACTCATTCACACTAGTGGGAGAGTACCAAGCTGATAATCCCCCAAAAGGGCGGCAGGAGAGCCAGAGCTCACGCGACTAAGATAGAAGTCCATTAAGGATAGTTCTGCCGAATGCGGAATGCCGCCTGGCATGAACATCCAGTGCATAATGCTTAACGAAGGTATGCACTGAGCTCCAGGTGGCGTTGCAGATATCTGCAATTGGAACATTGCGAATTTCCGCTAGGGATGCCGCGACCGCCCTAGTAGAGTGAGCGTACACTCTACCTTCTAATTTAACTTGAGCCATGGAATAGCAATGTCAAAGGCATGCCACTAACCATGATGAGATGCATCTGATAGCGACAGGTTGACCCAGCGGGTGTCGCTGAAAGAAACAAACAGTTGCTGAGTCTTGATAAGATTCTTGGTTCCATCTAAATAGAACCGAAGGCTCTCTAACATCCAAGGAATGAAGAGATCGCTCTTCATTTTGGAAATTAGCAAAGTAAGAGGGAAGTACCAGAGGTTGGTTTAGATGGAATTCTGACACAACCTTGGGAGAAATTTAGGATGAGTAATGGAGAACTACCTTGTCTTTATGGAATACAGTATAATGGAGGGTCCGTATCCAGGGCATGTATCTCAGAGACCCTGCAGGCTGAGGTAATGGCACCAGGAAGGCAGTCTTCCAGGTAAGAAATTTTAGCTCACAGGTAGCTAGGGTTCGAAAGGCTTCCGAAAGAGCATATCCAGCACCAGGTTAATGTCCCAGGCTGCAACTGGACGCTAACAGGGGTCTGGTATGAAGAATTCCCTTAAGAAATCTCTTCACCATTGGTAACTGAGCCAGAGTCAAGGAGAAACCGGCTCATGGAACGCTGAGATGGCACTAAGGTGAACTTTAACTGTGGAGTACTGGAGACCTGAGTTTGATAGGTCCAAAAATACTCCAGAATCTTGTCAGGAGGACAGGAAAAGGGATTCCAAGAGGACTTTGCACACCAGAGAGAAAAACGTTTCCATTTGGAAGCGTACGTTTTTCCGGTGGCTGGCTTCCGAGCAGCCAGAAGGATGTCTGAGACTCTACGAGAGACGTTGAACCGATTCACTTCTACCTCTTCAGGAGCCAAGCATGAAGGTGAAGTGATTTCAGGTTGGGATGGACCAACGAACCCTGAGTCAAAAGATTGATTTGCAAGGGAAGTGGTCTCGGAGAGGCTGCCAACATACTGTTGAGTAGAGGAAACCATAGTTGCCGAGGCCAGGAGGGAGCAATGAGAATCATTTTGGTCCCCTGAGACTCGAACTTGAGGAGTACTCTCTGGATTAGAGGAAGCGGTGGAAAGGCTGAAGAAAGCCGCTTTGTCCACCGCAGCCTGAACGCATCCTGACAGAAAATGCCAGGCCGTGATTTATGGAGCAGAAGAGAGGCAGTTTTATGCTGAGTGGGATGCAAAAGGTCCAGGTCTGGAGTCCCCACTCTTCGAACAGTGACCGAGCTACGGCTGGATCGAGAGACCACTCGTGAGGGTCTGCCTCCGTTCTGCTGAGGTGATCTGCTAGGTTGTTTTGTATACCTGGCAGATAAACCACTTGAATCAGAGACTTGTGCTCCAAGCACCACTCCCACACCCTCATTGCTTCACTGCAAAGGGGATAAGAATGAGCACCGCCTTGCTTGTTGATGTAATACATCCCAGCTTTGCTGTCCATTTGAAGGAGAATGTTCTTGTGACAAAGGACATCCTTCAGAGCTCGGATCACATAGAGGACCGCTCTCATCTCCAGGACATTTATGTGGAGATGAGTTTCGAACTGAGTCCATACACCTTGAGTGTGGAGGAGGACAGTGAGCTCCCCATCCCATTAGCGATGCGCTTGTGGTGATGGAGATCTGATGATCCGGGGAGCAAAGGGGAATCCTTCCAGGAGATTGCTCTCTTGAGACCACCAGGTGAGAGACCTTTGAAGGGGCCCCGTCACCTTGATGGGATAAGACTGGGGGTGACAGGTCGGAGACCACTGAGTGGGGAGCATCCATTGGGTGGTTCTCATGTGCAACCGGGCCAGGGGTACAGTGAACACCGAGGACGCCATGAGACCCAACATGCGTTGCATCGAGAGAGCTGTAACTGATTGGTTCTCCCCGATGTAACGGGCCATCCGAAGGATGTCGAGTCTTCTGTCCTCTGGAAGGAAAGCCTCGTGGAAGAGGTGTCTAGAAGCGTCCCTATGAGAAGGAGCTCTGGGAGGGCTGCAGTTGTGATTTTTTTAAATTCAGCAGAACTCCCATGGACGTAAGAAGACGAGAAGTCATTTGCACGGCTTCCAAAGTCCCTTGGCTGTAAGGGCTTGCTAGAAGCCAATCGTCCAGGTAGGGAAACACTCGGAGTCCGATCTTCCTGAGATGCGCCCGAGAACTGCACAACACTTTGTAAAAACTCGCGGCGCCGAGGATAGCCCAAAGGGCAGGACTCTGAACTGATAATGCTGACCCAAAGCCACAAACCTGAGGAACTTGCGGTGGGTCGGGTGGATGGGGATATGCTGGTAAGCGTCCTGCATATCCAGGGAGGCCAGCCAGTCATGTTGATGCAGCAAGGGTAACAGGGTACCTAGGGAAATCATTTTGAATTTCTCCCTGGGGAGAAATTTGTTTAACTTTCTGAGGTCTAGAATGGGGCGCATCCCCCCAGATTTCTTTGGAACTAGAAAGTAAAGGGAGTAGAACCCTGTGTTTCACAGATGCGGGGGCACCGGTTCTATTGCCCTGTTGTTTAGAAGGCCCTGGATCTCGGCGGTGAGGAGGTCTGACTGAGAGGCCAACCTGGGTTGTCATCTGGGAGGACAATTCGGGGGGGTTTCCAAGAAATTGAGAGAATAACCCTCGCGAATTATCCGAAGGACCCATTTGTCCGAAGTTATAGACTTCCACTGGTTGTAGAAGTACATCAGACGACCTCCCACCGGAGGAGAAAGTTCCACCTCGTGGCTCCACCTGAGGGCCAAAAAGATAGGAGCCATCAAAAGGCAGCGTGATTACCTGCTGCTGAGCATCATTCGTGAAGCCAGAAGTACGAGCCAGGAATGGCGCGAGTACAAATACTCCGCGCGCTGAGCGAGAAGCAGTGTCGAAAGCGTCCATGGCGGCTTTGACCTGTTGTTATTGGACCCAATACTCTAATAACGGTCAGAAGAAGCTTTGACTCGGAGTCCGAATCTGGAAGAGCTTCAACCATTCTTTTGATAGAGTGCCACAGGATATACCTATACTGAGAAAATAGCCTTGATAACTGGCAACACGACATTAGAGTGGAGGCAGCAAGACTCTCTTACCTAATGTATCAATCTTACGAGATTCTTTGTTATAGGTCGTAGCTGTAGTAGTTTGAGGAAGAACGACCTTGTCATTCTCTGCCAGGACTACAATAGGATCCGCAAGGCTTGGGATGCCAAATGGGACGATCCTTGGGAGCTGAATACTTTATCAATGGATTTAGCCACTGAGGGAATAAGAGCAGGATTATTCCATACCATTTGAGACAGCTGCCTCGAAGGAAGGCTGGATCGGAGGAGTCAAACTGTAGGGATCTCCGGCATGAAGATACTGGAGTCTTAATATCTTCCCAGGATCGATGTCTGTAGTCTGGAGAGAAAGAGTGGATCTCAGGTTCCTCAACAGAGACTTAAAGGACAGGTCCTCGACCACAGGCTCTGTAGCAAAGAAAGATCCTGTTTCTCCACTTCATCACCCAACCAAGGTCTGGGTCAGGCTCAACATCATCTCCTGATGGTCCAGGAAGGACTGTTTGGACAGGAAAGGAGTGAAAATTAGGAGAGGAGGAAATAGCAGAGAAACAAGGAGAGTCCCCGAGGGCCCCCGGCGCCGAGAAGGCAAAACGGGTTGAAAACGGCACCGTGGAGGGGCACGGCGCCGAAGAGGCATGCGGCGCCGCGAGAGCGCACGGTGCTGCCGACGGCGCCGCCCGACCAAGCGGCACCGCCAACGGCACCACCAGACCAAACGGCACTGCCAGACCAAGCGGCGCCACCGATGACGCCGCCGACGGCGCCGCTAGACCAAGCGGCGCCACCGATGGCGCCGCCAGACCCAACGGCGTGCACCGCAGTGGCGCCATGACCACACGGCACATGATGCACACCGCAAGGCCCAGCGGCACCGAAAACGGCCGACGAGCCGACAGACTCATGAGGGCGCCGGAATGCCCCAGGAACCTGAAAGCTAGAGAAGGAAAAAACAGGAGATAAGGGCATCGGTGGCCCCGCGCCGCAGCCATGTGAGGGGGGAACACTTAAGCGCCGGAGTCGCTGGCACCGAAGAAGGCGCCACCGACTAGGAAGGTCCAACCGCCTACCTGATCGCCGGAGGAGCCCGAGGGCCCGTGGCAACCGAGCCAGGCAGAAGAACCAACCTCCGAGCCCATCGCCCATAAGAGCGCCCACTGATGAAACTGCTCATCTGGAGCCCTACCTATAGGCGGGAGGGCCCGATGTCGAGGACGATGGTTACCGAACTTGGCGAATTCAAGAAGGAGACCGCAAGTAGCAACGATAACCGGATCATCACGCTCAGACATACAGAGGGCGACTTCGAGTGATGCCTTCTTTTTGACCTGTGGGCCGAAGAAGAGCTCGAGGCCGAACGGTGCCGAGAATGCGACCGTTTATTTTTATGCCGACGGGGGGACCGCCCATCCCCCCGGGCATCGGACTGACCATTGTCGGAACCCCGCTGAGGAGAAGGAGGCTGACCGGACCCAGCCCGGCTGACTGAACAGCTTTCATACGAAGTCTCCCTACCGTCACCTGACCTGCTCATGGTCGACTCCGTCCAGTAGAGACTTCTTCAAGTAAGTTAAATTTAAAATATTAGAAAAATTTAACGAAAATAGAATAAAACTAAGCGATACTACTATCGTGATAATGTTACAAAAAAATAAACTGAAAACTATGCGCTAGTTTGAAGTTTGACTCCCGACAGGCGAGCGACGTTGTCACTGAAGCGCACTCGACGGCGGGAAAAAAGGAACTGAGGCGGTTGGAGGGTCGTCGCCGAGATAGTCATTGCCGCTCGAGCCGCTGCTCGCGGCGCCATCTCTCGCGCCGACGCTCCAGCAAAAAGTTTGCTCCCGATGGGTCCTAGTGCCTCCGGCGCTAATCCCACTAGTGTGAATGAGTGGTGGAGACTTATGTCCAGGAAGATCTGACTTTGGTAAATTCAGCAGGAATCCCAGGGAAGTGAGAAGCTGCTGGGTGACTGCAAGTGGGATTTTACCTGATCTGGGGACTGACCCACTATGAGCCAGTCGTCCAGGTAGGGAAACACAGCAATCCCTTGCCTTCTTAAATGAGCCACTACCACAGCTAGACATTTCGTGAATACCCTTGGCGCAGAGGTAAGGCCGAGGGCATTGCCCTGAACTGGTAGTGGCCTGAGGGTAGTTCGAACCTGAGGTACTTTCGGTGAAGGCCTGATCAGAACATGAAAATAGGCATCCTTGAGGTCCAGGGAAGCTAACCAGTCCCTGGCCTCAGGAGAGGCAAAATCATTGTCAGAGTTAACATTTTGAACTTTGGTTTCAAAAGATGCTTGTTCAGGTACCTTAAATCTAAAATGGGACGCCATTCTCCTGTCTTTTTGGGGTAAGAAAGTATCTTGAGTACAGCCCTTGCCCTGATGGCAAGGAGGACCTTTCTACTGCTTTGCAGTCCAAAGAGAAGAAACCTCTGCTTCCAAAGCAAGGGCTTCTGAAGGATTTGCAGTGGAAAATGTCTGGCTCTCATCTTCAGAAACTGTTTGAAGCTGAGAACCAGACCCTGGCTTTACCTCCAGAACCCACCTGTCCGAGTTAGGGACACCCAGTTCTGGCTGAAATAAACCAACCTGCCCCCCACTGGTACAGGAGAATCGGCCCTGGGCACCCCATCAGGGTGCCTGCTTGGCAGTAGCCTTAGGCTGAGGGGAGGGGGACGGTTTACTTGTGCCCCGTCTACCTCTGCCTCTAAAGAAACCCCTCTGTGCAAATGCAGAGGAGGCCTGAAATTGGTAAAAAGGCCTGTGGAAAGGCCTGCCCCTACCTCTGGGAGCGTGCCTCTGTGGAGTGGCATGCCTCCTTAGCCTGGGCACTTTTGTAGGTAGTTCTGTATTCATCCATCTTTTTCATATAGTTTTCTGTTTGTTCCCAAACAGAAATTACCCACAACAGGAAAATCCATAGCCTTTGACTGAGTATCTTGGGACAGATTAGTGCATCTGAGCCATGCCAACCTACGGAAAGCTCAGAAGTGGCCATGACCCTAGAGGAAACATCATTAACATCAACAGCAGTATGAAATTGAACTTTAGAGGCTTCAATGCCATCAGCAGCCACCTTGTTCCAACTCACTAGCCAGCTGGCCATGGGCCTGCTTGGCTAACTGCAATACTGTGTCCCACCTAGATTTCTGATATCTAACCACATAAGCTATATAATTTGCCTGCCTGAGTCCCAAAGGCTGCCATATACTGTTTTTTCGCATGGCATCAATCTTCCTGGAATCCTTATCAGGAGGATGTGAGGCCAGAGGAATATTAGCCCTGTCACAGGCTGCAGCTTGTACCACACCTACATGACTACACTGCTCAGTGAGGAAGTCTGTATCAGAGCCTGACAAGGTATATCTTCTGTCCATTTTTTATCTACAGGAGGGACAGAATGAGGATTTTAAAATCTTTGTTGTTTGCTTCCTAAATGACTTATGCAAAGGAACAGACAACCTCCTAGACTCTGGTATATCCATCATTTCTACATAATCAGGCTCCTCTTGCTCATCCACAGCTTCTTCTAAAGGAAGCTGGAGGGTTTCTGCAACCTTTTTGTAAAACATAAAATGAGAAGGGGACTCAGACAGAATAGGAGGAGATTCTAAAGGTCTGTCTGGAGAAATGTCCGGTTTAATGGGCACGTCCAGACCCTCCCAGCCACACATGTAATGATCAAATTGTCCTCCTCTCCTGTGGTTCATAAAATTCCTCAACATCATACTCCTGAACCACTGGCACTGAACGAACCAACCTTTTACCAACTGTAGGTGGTTCGGCAGGACCCTGAGACAGTGACTGGACAATCTGTATGGCTTTAGCTATTTCTGCAGCAGTTGGAGAGACAATTTTGGACTCCAAACCTACTGATTTCTTTGTCTTTTCACTGAGACTGGGTCCCTGAACCAGCCTCCTTTTGCCCGAGGAAGTCTGGCCCTGGTCAGAGGCACTCCCTCTGGTCCAGTGGGTACTGGACCGGGCTGGCCATCTGGGTCAGCGGACTTCTTGGCCTCTCGTTCCTGAGCCAGCCCAATCTCTTTCCAGGGTGGCTGCAGGGAAATTTTTACACACCTGGCAGTCTGACAGGAGGTGGTCAGCCCCAGACACAACACAGTGGTGTGGGTCAGCCTTGCAAGGCTTCCCCACAGACATCACAGTGTTGAAACCCAGTGGGCCGGTTTTTCTTTTGGGTTTTCAGACATAATGCCAGCCTAACCAAAAACTTGCCCTTTTGATGGCAGTGCCAGGCAAGACACCTTATCGGTTCCCTAACCGTGTCACGGGTATTTGAAAAACCTATTTTAAAAGCAAGGTTTTTTAGAACCGATAAGAACTGGGAACCGCACTCTAAAGCCCAACCACACTTTAAAACGTTAAATTAAGCAAACCGATCGGTTCAAAACCGAACCGATAATTGAATTTCCACACAGACTTTAAATTTTCTACTTACGGTTTACCAGATAGAGCTTTTAACTGAAATGCGGTAAAATAAATACTTTTTGCCGGTTCAAATGAACCGAAAATACTCGCTTGAACCGAGAAATGAACCGATGTGAAGGAGCTGATCTCCGGAGCGACTGTTCAGTGAAGCGGAGTAAAGAATCTGACAGTTTCATTTGAAACTGGCCAGATAGAGCTTTGGTATAGCGCCCTCGCACTGTGGAACTCCAGACTCTCTGGAGTTAACTCTTTCCTCTCCGGGGCAGTTCAGCTGCAGTGGCTGACTGCATATAGTCATAATATAGCAAGACTTCATGGTGTTTGAATACCTAGTTTTCCTAATCCTAAAGAAAAGGGGAAAAAAGGAAAAAAGAGCTATAATGGCATGACACAGTGCTTGCACCAATTTGCCAACCCCTTACCCAAGTAGAAGTTCTGAGTGGGGCAGGTTGGGGGGGGGTGGTCATAATATAGCAAGACTCCATGAGAAGAAAAGCAATTACTAAGATGAGTAATTTTTTCTTCAAACACCATGAAGTCTTGCTATATTATGACATATAGCAGATTACACAGCAGTACCTCCATGGAGGAGGCCAGAACCTACTTAGGAAATAGGCTCTGAAGCACGGCTGTGCCAAACCGAGCATCTCTCCTGGACTGGACATCCAGGGAGTAATGCTTGGTAAAGGTGTGAACTGTTTTCCAGGTAGCAGCTTGACAGATTTCCAGAATGGGAATATCTCTAGCAGCCGCTAGAGATGCAGCTGTACCCTGGTGGAATGGGCCCCTCAGTCCTGAGGGGTTCTCTACCTAGTTTTTGGTAGCAAAATTGGATACAAGAGACAATCCACCTGGCAATTGTCCTCTTAGTGGCAGGTTTCCCTTGCCAACCTCGCCATAGGTAAGGAAGAGTTGGAGGGATTCAACCTGTGACCCTTGGTACGTCTCCAAATAGTAGCTTAAAGCTCTTTAATCGTCCAACTGTGCAATCTCCTCTCACCCGAGGAAGAATGCTCAGTGAAAAATACTGAAGGGAGATGGATTGGTTAAGATGGAAATCTGAAACCACTTTAGGTAAAAACTTTCTGTTAGTCCTGAGGACTACCTTATCTCTGTGAAAAGAAATAAATCCTTTTCCACTGACAGGGCTTTAACTCACTTATCGTCTGGCAGAAGTGATGGCCACTAGGAAAACAGTTTTCCAAGTTAGGAACTTAAGGTCTGCTGAAGACAGAGGTTCAAAGGGGGTTGCATTAACTGAGCAATGTAACATTAAGGTCCCAGGCAGGGGCTGGTCCGAAAAGGAGGGTTAGTGTGAAGTAACCCTCAAAAACTTGGAAACACAGGGGAGAAGAAAGGAGGCAGGCTTTCCTGCTGATATAAAAAGCAGAGACAGCTGCCAGATGAACCTTTAAGGTAGCTGGCCTGAGGCCTAAGGAATTAAGATGGACCAAGTAGTCCAGCAAAATGGGCAAATCAGCAGATTCTGGGACAATTTGCTTCCCAGAACACCAGATGGAGAACCTCTTCCATTTGGAATTATAAGTGGCCCTAGTGGAAGGCTTCCTCAGAGGCCTTTAAAATATCAAGGACACCTTGAGAAAGGTGTAATTCAGCAATTCTAACTCCTCAAGAGCCAAGCCTTGAGGTGGAGGATTTGAGGTCCGGATACCAAACTCTCCCTGGGCACAAGTCAGCAGGTTGTGGACCCTGGGAAGGCCCAGGGAGGTGGACTGACAGGGACAGAAGCAATGGGTACCAGGGTTGCCTGGCCCAGTCTGGTGCAATCAGAATCACTTTGCAGGGCTGGGATCTGATTTTACTAACACCCTGAAGAGAAGGGGGAAGGGGGGAAAGGCATGCAGGAACTTCCCTTCCCAATCCAACAAAAAGGCATCCAGGGGGACTGAGCCCATTACTGGAGGCCTGCAACAGAACAGAGGAAGTTGGTGGTTGTCTGGGGCTGCGAAAAGATCTATCTGAGGAGCGCCCCATCTGGCAAAAACTGACCCCAGCACTAGGGGATTCAAAGACTATTCGTGATGACCCTGAGAAATCCTGCTGAGGGCATCCGCTAGGACATTGTCCTTCCCTGGAAGGTGAACTGCTACTAGGGAGGTGTTCAGGGAGTAAGCCAGAGACCACAACTTCATTGCTTCGGTGCACAAGGCTGATGACCGAGTGCCTCCCTGCTTGTTGATGTACCACATTGTTGTGGTATTGTCTGTCCTGACCTGAACTACTTTGTTCTGGACAGATGCTGAGAAAACCTGAAGAGCTAAAAAAGACAGCTCTGAGTTCCAACAGGTTGATGTGGAGCAGAGATTCCTGGGGGGACCACACTCCCTGAGTGGAAAGGTCGCCCAAGTGCGCGTCCCACCCCAGCAAGGAGGCATCCGTGGTGAGGGTGAGGGAATGAGAAATGGGAATGAAGGGACCCTAGTCTTAGATTGCTCTGATCCTGCCACCACTGAAGAGCTAGAATCAGAGTTTGGGTCACTGGGACCAATTTGGTAAGGGGTCCCTCCTTTGGGACCAATAGCCTCAAATGAAACTGAATGTCTCTCATCTGGAATCTTGCTCCTTGCACTACAGCTGTGGAGGCAGCCATGTGCCCTAGAAGTTGCAGAAAGTGCCTTGCTGGTCGAGAGACCCGCGGGGTGAAAGAGGATGCCAGGGCAATCAGCTTCTCTGCCCTTTCAGGGAGAAATGCCTGGCCAACTTTGTGTCCAATTCGCACCTATGAAAGTTAGTACCTGAACTGGTTCTAGAACTGACTTTGGTAAATTCAGCAGGAATCCCAGGGATGAGAAACCGCTGGGTGACTTGCAAGTGGGATTTTACCTGATCTGGGGACTGACCCACAATGAGCCAGTCGTCCAGGTAGGGAAACACAGCAACCCCTTGCCTTCTTAAGTGAGCCACTACCACAGCTAGACATTTTGTGAATACCCTTGGAGCAGAGGTAAGACCGAAGGGCATTGCTCTGAACTGGTAGTGACCTGAGGGCAGTTCGAACCTGAGGTATTTTCGGTGAGAAGACCTGATCAGGACATGAAAATAGGCATCCTTGAGGTCCAGGGAAGCTAGCCAGTCCCCTGGCCTGAGGGAGGGCAAAATCATTGCCAGAGTTAACATTTTGAACTTTGGTTTCAAAAGATGCTTGTTCAGGTACCTTAAGTCTAGAATGGGCCACCATTCTCCTGTCTTTTTTGGGGTAAGGAAGTATATGGAGTACAGCCCCTTGCCCTGGTGACAAGGAGGAACCCTTTCCACTGCTTTGCAGTCTAGGAGGGAAGAGACCTCTGCTTCCAAAGCAAGGGCCTCTAAAGGGCTTGCAGGTGGAAAATGTCTGGTTCACATCTTTGGAAACTGTTTGAAGCTGAGAACCAGACCCTGGCTTACTACCTCCAGAACCCATTTGTCCGAAGTTAGGGACACCCAGTTCTGGCTGAAATAAGCTAACCTGCCTCCAACTGGTACAGGAGAATCGGCCCTGGGCATCCCATCAGGGTGCCTGCTTGGCAGTAGCCTTAGGCTGAGGGGTGGGGGACGGTTTACCTGCGCCCCGTCTACCTCTGCCTCTGAAAAAAACCCTCTGTGCAAAAGCAGAGGAGGCTTGGGATTGATAAAAAGGCCTGTGGAAAGGCCTGCCCCTACCTCTGGGAGTGTGCCTCTGTGGAGTGGCATGCCGCTCCTTGGCCTGGGCACTTTTGTAGGTAGTTCTGTACTCATCCATCTTTTTCATATAATTTTCCGTTTGCTCTCCAAACAGAGAATTTCCCACCACAGGAAAATCCATAGCCTTTGACTGAGTATCCTGTGACAGATTAGTGCACCTGAGCCATGCCAAGCTACAGAAGTGGCCATGACCCTAGAGGAAACATCATTAACATCTACCGCTGTATGAAATTGAACTTTAGAGGCTTCAATGCCATCAGCAGCCACCTGTTCCAATTCACTAGCCAGCTGGCCATGGGCCTGCTTGGCTAACTGCAACCTGTATCCCATCTAGATTTCTGATATCTAGCCACATAAGCCATATAATTTGCCTGCCTGAGTCCCAAAAAGCTGCCATATACTGTTTTTTCGCCATGGCATCAATCTTCCTGGAATCCTTATCAGGAGGATGTGAGGCCAGGGGATATTAGCCTTGTCACAGGCTGCAGCTTGTACCACACCTACATGACTACACTGCTCAGTGAGGAAGTCTGTATCAGGGCCTGATAAAGTATACCTTCTGTCCATTTTTTATCTACAGGAGGGACAGAATGAGGATTTTTAAATTTTGTTGTTTGCTTCCTAAATGACTTATGCAAAGGAATAGACAACCTCCTAGACTCTGGGATATCCATCATCTCAACATAATCAGGCTCCTCTTGCTCATCCACAGCCTCTTCCAAGGGAAGCTGGAGGGTTTCTGCAACCTTTTGTAAAACATAAAATGAGAAGGGACTTAGACAGCATAGGGGGAGATTCTAATGGTCTGTCTGGAGAAATGTCCGGTTCAATGGGCACGTCCAGACCCTCCCAGCCACATACATAATGATCAAAATCTTCCTCCCCTCCTGTGGTTCATAAAATTCCTCAACATCATACTCTTGAACCACTGGAACCGAACGAACCAACTTTTGCCAGCTGTTGGTGGTTCGCCGTCCCTGAGACAGTGACTGGACAATCTGTATGGCTTTAGCTATCTCTGCAGCAGTTGGAGAGGCAATCTTGCACTCCAGACCTGCTGATTTCTTAGATTTTTTTACTGGGACCGGTTTCTCAGAACCAGCCTTCCTTTTGCCCGAGGAAGTCTCGCCCTGGTCAGAGGGCACTCCCTCTGGTCCAGTGGGTGCTGGACTGGGCTGGCCATCCGGGTCAGTGGACTTTTTGGCCTCTCGTTCCCTGAGCCGGCCCAATCTTTTCTCCAGGGTGGCTGCAGGGAAATTCTAACACACCTGGCAGTCTGACAGGAGGTGGTCAGCCCCCAGACAATAAACACATGTGGTGTGTGGGTCAGCCTTGGCAAAGGCTTCCCCACAAACATCACAGTGTTGAAACCCAGTGGGCCCGGTTTTTCTTTTGGGTTTCTCAGACATAATGCCAGCCTATCCAAAAACTTGCCCTTTTTATGGCAGTGCCAGGCAAGACACCCTTATCGGTTCCTAACCGTGTCACGGGTATTTGAAAAAACCCAATTTAAAAGTTAGGTTTTTTTAGAACCGATAAGAACCGGGAACCGCACTCTAAAAGCCCAAATTATTGTTTAAAATTAGTATTTTGTGAAACCGATCGGTTCAAAACCGAACCGATAATGAATTTCCACACAGACTTTAAAATCCTGTACTTACGGTTTACCAGATAGAGCTTTGAACCGAAAATGCGGTAAAATAATTACTTTTACCAGTTAAAATGAACCGAGAAACACTCGTTTGAACGAGAAATGAACAGAGCTGAAGAGAGATCTCCAGAGCGACTGTTCAGTGAAGCGGAGTAAAGAATCTGACAGTTTCAAATTGAAACTAGCCAGATAGAGCTTTCAGCAAGGCGCTCACGCTTGGAACTCCAGTCAGCCTGGAGTTAACTCCTTCCTCTCCGGGGCAGTTCAAGTGCTGTGGCTAACTGCTATATGTCATAATATAGCAAGACTTCATGGTGTTTAAAAGGAGAGATTTCACTTCTATTTACAAAATGGTCATGTACCCCTGCAAGCATCTGCTTGGAGTAAATGGTCAATCTGGAAGTAGCAGGATGACTGCTAGGGAGTATCCTAGTCTGATTATCTCCAAAACCCATCAGTCTGAGTTGATGGCCTGCCACTGGGTTAAGAAAAGGGATGCTCTTCCCCCGACCTGGATCCTGAACTCTGGTGCAGGTGAGAGGAGTCTGCAAGTCATAAAAAGAAGGATGTGGTGGTGGGCTGTTAACCACCATGTGCCTTTTCTCTTTGGGCCATGCATGGGGTTTCCATTGGCTGGTGCTGCCCTCGTTTATTGTGATGGTTACAATGGAAAGAAAGGAAGCCTCCTCTGTTGAAAAAAACAATAGCCTCTCCGACTAAATGGATGTGTGGTGAGAGAGCTATTGGTACTTATGTTCCAGTCAGAGTTACACCAGAGTGAGCTCTACTTTGGTTCCAAACAATTTATCCCCATCAAAGAAGAGTTGAAGGGCCACCCGATGGCTCAGTGGTAGCACTACGCACTTCCACGCTGGTGATCTGAGCTAGGGAGTGAGCCCAGCTCCACACAGGGGTGGGTGGCCAGGCTGAAGAGTGCTCCCAAAGGGAGCGCAAGCCAGCCGGGGAGGGAGATGGCCTGGACCCAGCTGAGTAGAGGCCCCTCGCGGTGTGCTGGGGAGCTTGCTCTCTCATGAGGGGTGGCGCATGCCCAGTGTGCACTACTGCATCTGAGGCCACCAGAGGCCATGCCCGGATATCTGGGGTGGAGAGCAGGACCAAGGGGAAAACAGGGTGAAAAAAAAACATGTGCACAGCTGCCAAGAGTGACGACCCCCATGGTCCTCAGGTTCTGCACTGTGCGGATCCCCACCGGCTTGACAATGGGGGAGCAGCAATACAGTAGTAGCTACAGACACTGCCAGCTGTTTCCTGAAATTTCTGTGATATTTCCAGAAATATCTGATGCTTTTTGTATTTAAACAGTAGGGGCAGCAGATAGAAACTCTTCAGAAATTTTGCGAAATATCTGGAAATAGCTGGCAATGTCTGTGGCTACCACTGTAGGACTGGTGACTGCAGGGGGGTGGGCCCGATGACAGCAGTAGGTGGTGGTTGGGGCCAAAAAGCTACATAAAAAAGAAGAGTTGAAAACTGCCTGACAAGCATAATGGGCAAAACCTACTACCCTGAGGTACAAGCGTTAGCGCATGTAAATGCCCACCACTGCTGCACAAGCAGAAGGGCATGACAGATCATACCCAATCTGAAAAGCTACTTGCCGGCCTCTATATCTTGAGACAGTGCTTTAGCCTTCAGCATTCCTATAGGAAGGGTCTCCAGTGCTTCTGACCTCATCTGCCAGAGATAATCCTGAAAATGTAATAAGCAAGCCAGAACACTGGCAATGTGAATGCCTAAGAAAGCAAAGGTGAAAGCTATCATCACCATTTAGTTCAATTTCCTGGACTCCTTATCTCGGCACCTTGTACTCGTATGTTGAGACACCTTTGAATGATCGTTAAGTAGCCATGATGACTAATGAGAATTGGCAAAACTCTTAGTACAACCACGGGACTCTGCAAATGAGAAAGTACAGCAAGGCATCTGAGAATCAGTTTTAGCCTATAAAAATTTATATTTCTTATCTTTGGGTGCTATATACCTTTCACTGTATCAACTTTCCTGACGAGTGCTGGTAATGTGCTAATTAGTCACTGACACAAAAGCTGTGAATACTGATGGATAAGTAGAAGAAAGTTACTGGAATTTCTAGGAATGCCAGTCTGGATACCTTGACAACTGTGATACCTTTTACTGGAAAAACAACAAAGAAAAACCATACATTGAAGTTACAGTACACAAGTTCTTGAGGCCACACAGGTGCTTTTGTCAGATGTGTAAGAGACATGTGTGACCAGGAAGCTTGTGAAGGTAATATTTATGTGCAGTTACTTGGTTGACCCACTAAATGGTATTGCAATCTACAAGAAAGGGTTTTGCCCCATAGTAACTACAGCATGTTCTTCATTAACACTATTAGAAGGTATTTTAAGTATACTTGAGTATTTAAAGAAGTTTTTCTCCTTTACATAGGTCATATATTTTTTCTAAAAAAAATGTAATTTTTCAAACAAGTCATGAATCTCTCTGTCTGTTTGCTATAGGATCTACTATCGGAGGACTGAGGAACTTGTGACCAATACAGTGCAGGGAGTATTCTTTGGAAGGACCAGAGATTCTAGGCATCAGGCAGGCGCAGACAACTTGTAAGAAGAATGACTATCCATCATATCCCTTAAAGAAACAGAAAGGTTACAGTACTTACTGTAACTGTAGAGCCTCAAGAATATCTTCTCCCTAGAGTACCATGTTTTGGAGGCGCAAGGACCCTGTGAGAGTCTGAACTTTTGGGGCTGGTGGCACAGGTACAAGTACCCACACACGCACATTGTCCGCACACCCTCAGTATACATTGGAGCCAGCCACAATGCAATGCAGTAAAGTGCAGTAAATGATATGTCACAAAATACCGCTTGACAAAAGGCCTTAATTTCCATTGAATTATACTGTTCTCTGCAGTATACTGCAGCATTTTGCAGTAATGTTGCAAGGTACTGCGTAGCATCCTGGCTGGTGACACTGCACAGCTTCCCCAGCCCATACGGCTTCTGTACCCTTTTTACCAAAGAGGAGAACTAGTAAACTAAACTATTTAGATAAACATAACAACTAAGGGCGTAAGATAGTCCTGTGGTCCCTTTAAAAAGGGACCAACACCCAGAAGCACAACAGCATCTCCAGAGCCCATATCTGTCTGAGGAGGGAGGAAGACCAGTATCACAAACTGTAGTAAGTCTGGGAGATGGAAGGTGGGAAATTTGTAATCTATGGAGAAGATTTTTTTGAAGATCTACAGTTACTGTACTGTAAGTACTGCAACTTCTCTATCTTCCAAGAATCCGTCTTCTCTATAGAGTCCAAATTGTTGGGCTCAGTTAGCAAGCTTCATAAAGTCCCCCAAACTAGGGAGGTCGGAGATCTAGGATTCACAAGAAGAATAATCCATGCAGAACAGCCAATGCAAGGCCTGTATGCTATAGGCAAGGAATGTCTAGAGCTTAATGCCTTGTAAAGGAAAGGACAGTAGTCTAAGTAGCAGCCCTACAGATCTCTGAAATGGGCATTGTGCAAAGAGATGCTACAATGTGGCCATAGTTCTTGAAGAGTGTGCCCTGCCAGAGCCTTCCAACTGCACTCCTGCCATGGTATAGCAGTGCTGAATGCAGTTTACAATCCAATTAGACAGGCACTAAATAGATTAACCAGTCCCTTTAATCTGGATTGGAGAGAATTTAAATGCTAGTCTGTACTCCTTAGTTATGTCTAGGTAGAAAATGAGGATTCTCCAGACATCTAAGGAATGCAAAATCACTCCCCCTGGGTTCTCAGGTTTATGGAAGATGTTGGAAGAACTTTAAACTGGTTATGGTGAAATTCCAACACCACTTTGGACAGAAATTTAGAGGTTCCAGGTCTTTGTGGGAAACAGTATACCAAGGATCCATTACAAGGACCTGCTTTTCAAAAACTCTACATGCAGAAATGATGGCCACTAGAAAAATTGTTTTCCAGTTTACATACTTCAGGGTACGTCTGACTGCAGGCTCGAAGGGCTTGGTGGTTTTGGGTGAGTGCTGCTACCTGTTACCTGTTTGGTTATGTTGTTTTAAATAAACACATTAACTTACAGCCAATATGTTGGCTTTCTTTATTTAGCTTTGTGTCACTTGAGCTGGGTCTTCTCATTTTGTTACGGTACTTTAAGTTTTGGCCATTGGCTTGGTTCATATACTGGGTCACAACCTCTGTTTGTTTGTTTTTGGCTTGCAGGGTTCTTTACTGGGGGGTCTCGTATGCAAAGATGTCCCTTAGATATCTTTTGGAAAGTGGTAGCTGAGCTAAGGTGCTGGTTTCCATTAACTCATGATTAGCTGACATAGCTGCTAGATGGACCTTGATAGAGGAATACCGTAAACCAGAATTCAAAATTCAAAGATATTCCAAGTCTTTTTGTGGTGGGCTCTTAATGGGGTATACAGAGTCTTTGGAGCACCAAATGGAGACGTACTTTCACTCTGCTCCGTACACTTTCTTGGTAGACGGCGTATGAACTGCCAGCAGCACCTCAGAGACTCTCTGAGAAACAAGTAACCTATTGACCTATACCTCCTCAGGGATCAGAACCTGCAGATGAAGAGATTAAAGTTTGGGATGGACCACCTGACCCTGTAACTGAGTCATAAGATTCCTCCTCAGGGGTAGGTTACAAAGTTACTAAACTGCTAGCTGCATCAACAATGGCTAGCATATTTGCTTGGGCCAGCATTGGGCTATCAAATTGTCTTGCCCATGAGTGCCTCCAGCTTATGTAGCACTCTCTGAATAAAAAGCAATGGCAGGAAAGCATAGAGAAAACAACCTGCTGTAGCCTGAATGCATCCTGATAAAAAGGGCCATGCTCTGGATTTCTGGAGCAAAAGCATGACAATTTGGTGTTGAGGGAGCTATAAAAAGGTTCAACTCTCATATCCCCCACCCACTGAACTGGGACCAAAATACATCATCCACCAGAGACCACTTGTGAGGGTCTGTTGCTGTTCAACCAAGGTCTTTTGCCAAGGTATTTTGAATCCTAGGAAGGTAGATTGCCTGAAGCAAGGTATTGTTCTCTAGACACTACTCCCATACTGGCATCAGTTCCTTGCAGGGCAGGTAGGAGTGGATCCCTCCTTGCTTGTTGCTGTAGTACCTGAAACACCTGTTGTCCATCTGGAGATGTACTACCTTGTGACTGACCAGGTCTGATAAGGATTCAAGGCCATTAAGGACCACTCTCATCTCCAACACATTTATGTGAAGATTTGCCTCTGAATTTTCCCAGACTCCTTAGGCCTGGAGAGTGTGACAGTGAGCATCCCATCCCATTTAGGAGGCATTTGTGGTGAATGTCACTTGTAGCTCTGGAGGGGAGAAGGGACACCCTTGCAGTATGTTCTCCTTCAATGACCACAACAGGAGGGAGCTAGCTAGGGGCTTTGTAATATGTATTGGGTGGTTGGGAGGTTGGTATTCTCCTGCAACCACTGTGTGCTGAGCATCCACTGAGAAGTTTTCATGTGCTGCCCGGACAGGGTCACTGTAATCACTGTAGCTCCACGAGGCCCAGTATTCACTGCATGGAATGTGTTGTCACTTGAGAATCTTCCATGACTTAGCAAGTCATGTGGATGACTGAGTCTGTTCTGTCCTTCCGGAGGAAAGCTTGGAACTGAGTCAAATCCAGGACCGCTCCTATGATCTACACATTCAGTGGCAGAACTAACTTGTATTTCTGCAAGTTCAGTAGGACTCTTATGGATGTCAGAAACCATAAAGCAGTTACTGCTGGCATTTCTGTCTTCTGTCTGGATGGGCTTTTTATGAGTCAGTCATCCGGGTAGTAAAACACTTGTAGTTCTTGCTTTTTGAGGCTGCTGCTAGAACTGCAAAGCACTTTGAAATGACATGCAATCAAGTGCCAAAGCAAGCCCAAAATGGCAAGAGCCTGAACTGATAATGTTTGGGCCCACACAGAAGGGAAGGTACCTTTGGTGCTTTAGATTGACAGGAATATGCTAATACGCATCCTGCACATCCAGGAATGACAACCAATACAGGGACTTCAGATATGGAAGCAGAGACCCCAGGGATACCATTTTGAATTTCTTGTGCCTCATATACAGGTATAGCTGTCTGAGGTCGAGAACTGGGCACATGTCAGCAGTCTCTGAATTTAAAAATAATGCCAGTAGAAACCTTTGTTTCTTTCTGATGCCAATATTTGCTCCATTGTCCTGTTGTACAGGAGACCCACAACTACCGGGGACAGCAGTTCTGCACTTACCCTGTTAGTAGATAGTACTTCCCCGGTGGGTGATCCAGGGGTGCTCTTGCTCTATCAGCTCTAGGGTGTAACATTCCTGAATAATTTTCAAAACCTTTCTATTTATGGTTACGGACTCCCACTGCTGATAGAAATAATAGTTATTGACCGTAACAGTAGATCTTCGAGAGAATCTCTTCCATTGAGCCACATGGAACTGTAAGCCATTGTTGTCAGGAACACCTGGAAATTGTTGCTGTCTGGGGCTGGCTACAGGGACATGCCTCATCAACACCTATATAATGTGGGTGTCCCCAGCGTGCCTCAGTTCCCTGCTAGAGACAAGTTCAGAGGATCATCAGCCCGGCAGGGACTGAAGCAACTAGGATCAAACCAGGCACACAGGACTGGATATGGAAACCTATTTATAGATGCTGTATGGGGCAGCATAGAGGAGCAGATTGCAAGAGCAGGCAGTATTGTCACCCACCACCTAACAAGGGGGGAAGGCAGGAGGGAGAGCTGTGGCCCAACGGAAGAGATTCTTTCAAAGATCTACCATTATGGTAGGTAACTATTCTATCTTCTTTGAAGGGTGTATAGGTAGGGGTATCACCAGCAAAAAGAGGGAAATGGTGTTGCCACTATATAGGTCATTGGTAAGATCCCATCTGGAGTACAGTGTCCAGTTTTGGAGACCACATCTCAGGAAAGATATTGACAGAGCAGAGGTAGTCCAGAGGAGGGCTACAAAGATGGTGCAGGGTCTGCATCAAAAGCCTTATGAGGAGAGGTTAAAGGAGCTCAATATGTACACCCTTGAAGAGAGGAGGGAGAGGGGAGATATGATCGAGACCTTTGAATACCTCAAAGGGTGAATAAGGTGCAGGTGGGAGTTTTTTCCAGAGAAAAAGGTGTTCTAGAACAAGGGGTCATGATATGAAGCTAGGGGGGTAGGTTCAGAAGAGAAGCGAGGAAATAATTCTGCACAAAAAGGGTGGTGGATGCCTTGAACAGCCTTCCAGTGGAGGCAGTGGGGTGAAAACAGTGGTGGGATTCAAAAAAGCTAGGGATAGGCACAAGGGACTCATAAAGGAAAGGAAGGGGGTGGAAGAGACAGTGCCATAGACCAAGGAGGGTCAGCTGTAAAAGCAATCTAAATGAAAATGGGCAGACTGGATGGGCCAAGTGTCCCTTATCTGCCATCAGTTTCTATGTTTCTATGAGTACAGCTTGACCTTCTACATCAATTGCTACTTCCTCTTCATCCATGGCTCCTCCTCCTCCTCTTCAGTCTACTCTGGATTATATTCCAGTTACTCATCAACATCGATCGTCATCAGTGGAGGGTCAGTGGGATGAGGAGGCAAACGGATGAGGTACCACTGACAGGTGTCCTTTTGATGGAGGCCATTCAGGCCCTGGCACAATGGCAGGTACTGAGAATTGAAACGTTGATGGTAAATTCAATAGCAGCACA
Organism: Neoceratodus forsteri; assembly: GCA_016271365.2. Taxonomy (NCBI): domain Eukaryota; kingdom Metazoa; phylum Chordata; order Ceratodontiformes; family Ceratodontidae; genus Neoceratodus; species Neoceratodus forsteri. The sequence goes on along the minus strand of CM057456.1, from coordinate 1,099,026,508 downwards.
GCCGAGGATGCCAATGGAGGTGGCAGTGGTGGTGACAGCTGCAGTAGGCACTGAAAGAGCACCAACATCTTCTGATATAGCAGCTGAGCATTGACTAGCCCTGAAGGGGTTGTCTATGGCAGGATCATCAATGGAACTGTGCCCAACAGCAGTATCGGCCAGGAATCCCACAGTGGGGAGGTGAATCAGTGCTAGACCCCAACCTTGGCTTCTGAGAGACAGTCGGGGGACCCACAGCTGTAGCTTGGGACCTGCCTTTCTCAAAAAACTTATATTTTCTTAGAGGTGAACGGGAACAGTATGGAGAAGTGGTCTTTTCTTTATGCCATTTCTCAGAGTGGTGGTGTTTTTTTGCTGACTTAGAGGATCTGTCCTTTTTCTTTGATGAGTCAGCAATGGATGCGTTGACCTCGGGGAATGGTGGCTTGATGGTAAATTGGGAACAGAAGTAGTTGATGATGGTGAAGCCACCTTCACCGCAAGCTGTGTCTCCATTTCTTTAAGCTTTAGATGCACTTCTAAAGCCTTCTTGTGTTGTCTACCAGTTACCCATTAAAGCTGTGGCAAATTAACAGGCTTTAACATTGTGATCTGTGCTGAGGCAGCAGATACAGAGTGGTTGTCTTCTTTATAAATTTTAATGTCACTGTAGCGGTTATAGCAGAGCAACTTTTTTTTCTAGGGATGTGGATATGGTGTACTTATCCACATGTCTTGGCAGTATCCTTTCCCCTTTAAGGGCTGCCAGAAAGTCTTCAAGCTGGCTCTTCCCACCCACTTGGGTGGTAACTCCCCTAGCATCACCCCATGTCCCCAGTTTTTCCTTTCCACTGGAAGAAGCAGGTTCCCTCCTCATCACTCTCGTGTATACTGAGGTCCTTTGCTACTTTTGCTATTAAAAACCCTACACTGTCTTCACATTTCTTCTCACTACCACTATGAACAACGCGAAGTCTGCTTTGGGGTTCCAGAAATGCGGTTGCAGGCAACTGATGTCATGACCAGATCCACACACCTCGTGCGTCTACTGCCTGGGTCACATGCATGATGTCCAGGCCTGCATCCATTGCCATTCCTTTTTCCCGGCAACTCTGGAAGATCGACAAGCCCGCTTACTCCTTGGCCATCCAGACAACAGGGATCTGCCCATTCATTTGAAGGATGTGTGTCAGGTGATCTCCGTGGCTGAGGGGTCTGCCGAGCAACTTGCAGCTTTTGAGGAGGCAGCAGCCCAGGCTGCAGCGCAGACCTCCTCAGCTTTGGCCTTTTTGACACTCTCTTTGGGTGCTTCCTTCACAGGAGCATTCAAGGACCTGTACCAGTCTCTGCCCACCCTCAGGCAGGGTCCTAATGGCACCAAGTCCAAAAAACTAAAAAGGACAAAGAGAAAGAGACCAAGAAAGCAATCTCATCAACATTTGTGGGTTGGGGACCGCTCCTGGGCCTCTGATTCCCATGCTTCACCGGAACACTCGGCTTCAGCCATTGCTTCGGATCTGAATGCTGGCTCCATAGTCTCCCCATCGGGCCAGTTGGCCAAGACTCAGTTCAAAGTTCTGGCCAAGATTTTTCTCAACCCTGGTTGATACTTTGTCTACTGAGGAGGTTGATACCTCCTTATCCAGGACTCCGGTTCTGACCTTCTCGGGGGGGGGGGCAGGGCAGTCCACTGTTCCGCCACTCCCCACTCCAGAGCTTCAGGACCTGGAGAGGGCATGATCTTCACCGGCCGCCTCTGAGACCCACCCTCAGTCCCCCCAGTGGTCTCGGTTGAGGCCCCGTTCCAGAAGCCCTGACTTGGGCAGCCCACGTTGTTCACAAGGCTCGTGCTCCAGGCACTCAGGTAAGTGGCACCGCTGCTATTCCTCATCCTCCTCAGGCGAGGAGAGGCACCGATGTAAGGTGCATCGGTGCTACGAGGATCTCATGTGGCAACAGCTCTGGCTACCCTGCATTAAGCCAATCTTGGCTTCCCCGGCCCTTCCTTGGGTGCCACTACCAAAGCCACAGCAGACCCCACCCAAGCAGAAGCTGGTTCATTTGGTCCCAGCTGAGCCCCTGCCAGTCTCTCTGCTGATTCTGGTGGAGCCACCATCCAAACAGCTGAAGACCAGTGCCCTGACTAAGGATGCCCGGCCAGGCAAATGGTTGCCCCATCAGCTGTTAGTCACTGTTACTCCAAACCACTCTCACTGGGTGAGTGGCGACTCAGGCAGGCAACCTCTTTTCCGTGATTCCTTGGAATCTGAGTGGTCCTCCCTCCACTCTCACCCACTGGACATGGAGTCAGTGAGGGACTTATCTATGGATCAGGGTCCCACCTCCTTCATGGGCCGGCTCTGTTTGATCTCTAAGTCAATGGCTCTCAAGCTGGAGCCCATCCAAAAGCGGTAGCTGTACCCGCTTACCAGGCAGATACAGATATGGAGGCCTTCCAGGTCCAGGATGCCATTTATGGTCCTACCCTGGAGCTGTGGCTACATCCGGCATCTCGTCCTGTGCCGTTGGCCCAGATGGCCCGCAAGTATGCAATCCCTACCGGATCCCTGTCAGGATTCATGGAGCATCCCTCGGCTAAGGGACTCATAGCTGACTATGTTTTCTGGCACACGGGCAATGTCGGGGATGTGAACAAACCCCCCAAAAAAGAGGCCAAGAAGTTTGACCACATGGCGAAAAAAAGTGTATGCCGCCTGTTTGCTTGGCCTTCGGCAAGTGAGTTTGTCCCTTTTGATGGCCCATTTCTCACATGCCCTCCTGAGATATCTGGATGAGGTGCTCCCCCACTTCCCTGCTGACCAGCAAACCACCGTTAAGCAGGTACAGGATCAGGGATGCACTGTTATGAAGCAACAGTTCCAAATGACCATGGACCTCAGGGACTCTTGCGCCCGGTCCGTGGCCGTGGCAGTTGCCATGCACCGTAGGACTTGGCTGCCCATCTCCACCTTCATGGCAGATATGCAGCACAAGTTGACAGATGTGCCCATCTTGGGGACAGACCTGTTCGGGCCTGAGATGGAGTGGCATCTAATCAGGATTGAAAAGTCCAACACCACTTTGGACTCGGTGACTTCTGCCCAGAAGGACTCTGAGGGCTCCAAACCCTCTAAGAAGAAGCCCTTTCAGCCTGCATCTGCCCCTGCGGCCAAACCTGCCTAGCCCCAGGCTGGCCAGCAGGAAGCCTGGTGCCTATGGCCCAAGTCTGTGGCCTCGGTCATCAGGAAGCCCGAAGGACATAGTCCCGGTGGGTCCCTCAGTGGGGACCTCCTCCGATTTCAAGCCTGCCCAGTGACGGGATGGGGGAACCCTTCCCACTCCCATCCTGAACCCCCTGGGTCCTCCTGTGTGGGGCTGGCTCTGCCACTTCCTTTCCACCTGGTCCACTGTTACCACAGACAGGTGGGTTCTCGAGGTGGTCAGCCAGGGTCTGCCTCTAGAATTTGAGGCTTACCCACCCAGCCGAGCCTATGCCCCATGAGAGGACATGGTGTCAGTCGACATTCAGTTGACTCCTCAGGATGACATTGTCCAGCTCCTGTACAAGGAGGTAGTGACTCCTGTCCCGGACCCTCCACCTCAACCAAGGTTCATCTCCAGGTATTTCCTGGTACAGAAACAGATTGGGGATGGAGCCCTAGCTTAGATCTGCATGACCTAAACAAATTCCTTGGGTCCCGCACCTTCAGGATGGTAACTCTGTCCCAGATCATACCATCTCTTAAGCAAAACATGTGGTTCTGCTCACTGGAGCTCCAGGACTCATTCTTCCACATCCCAATCCATCTATCTCACTGGTGGTTCCTCCGCTTTTGAGCAGAAGGGACCCTCTATGACTTCCAGGCCATGCCATTCAGCCTGCACTCAGCCCACATGGTTTTCACCAAATACATATCAGTGGTGGCTGCCCACCTGAAGTGCCAGGGAGTCCGGTTATAGCCCTACCTGGATGACTGGCTCATCGTGGGTCCCTCCAGGCAGGAGGTGGAGCGGTCCAGGGACCTGGCCCTCAAGACCTGCATAGCTCTTGGCCTCCTGGTCAACAAGGCCAAATTGAAACTCATACCCTTGCAGGTGATTCACTTTATCCAGGCAGAGCTCGACTCTTACAGAGCCAGGGCTCAGCTCCCAGCAGACAGGGCGGAGGTTCTTACTTCCTTTGCCTGATCATTTCTGGTTGGGCAGTTGCACCCTGCATGGGACTTCCTGCGCCTATCGGGATACATGGTGACCTGCACCAGCATGGTCCACTGGGCTCACTGGAGAATGTGCCCCTGCAGTGGAAGCTGGCCAGCCAGTGGTCTCAGTGCAGGGGTCACTTCGACCAGCTGGTCACCATGACCCAGCAGATGTGGAATGCACTCCAGTGGTGGTTAGTCCCAGAACATCTGTAGGAAGGCATCCGGTTTGTCCGCCTGGAGCCAATGGTCATCCTGATGACTGATGTATCTCTCATGGGCTGGGGAGCCCGCCTTGGGGAACACAGAGTCCACAGGCTCTTGACCCCCAAGAAGTCCCAATGCCACATCAACCTGCTGGAGCTCAAGGCAGTTCGGCTGGTGCTGACTGCTTTTGCTCTACATCTCAGGGGTCAGGTGGTGGAGGTACAGAAGGACAACACCATGACCATGTACTACCTCAACAAGCAGGGTGGCACGCACTCCCTTCCATTGTGCAAGGAAGCTCTCCACATCTGGACCCTCATGCACAGCCTGGAGGCTGAGCTCCTGGCCATCCATGTGGCCAGTGTCTCCAACCAGCTGGCGGATGCTCTCAGCCAGGTGGGCGAGGCATCTCACAAGTGGCCTCTCCATCCCTAGGTAGTGCACAGTTTGTTCTTCGAATGGAGAACCCCTCTGGTGGACCAGTTTGCCTCCAGGGAGAATGTAAAGCCGAGGCTGCACTGTACCCACCCACCCTCAGCAGGGAACGCTAAAGGGGGATGCCTTCTTGAGGCCCTGGACTCCGGGCCTCCTCTATGCCTTTCCTCCATTTCCCTTGATCCACAAAGTGCTACTCAAGGCATGCAGGGACAAGGCACAGGTGATCCTGGTGTCTTCAGATTGGCCCCACCAGTTCTGGTATCCCAGTCTCCTCAGCCTCAGCAGCAGGCTCCTGAGGCGTCTCCCTCTTCACCGGACCTGCTCTCCATCCATCAGGGGAAGGTACTCCATCCGGATCTTCAATCCCTGCACTTGACAGCCTGGTTCCTGAGTGGCTAGAGTTCCAGGCTTTGGGTCTCTCCGAAGATGTAGTAGAGGCCTCCCAGAAGGAGTCAACCAGGAAATGTTACACCTTCAAATGGATGAGGTTCTCCATTTGGTGTCAGGGCTGGACCCTTTGTCTTGTCCAGTGTCTAGCATCCTTGACTGTCTCTGGTCCCTCTCTCAGTCGAGCCTTAGGTTGACGACCCTTAAGGTGCACCTGGCAGCCATCTCTGCCTACTGGGCGCAAGCCAATCGGCAGTCGGTAGTGCAGAAGGTGGGCTGGTGCTTTTTTAAAGGCCTTGACCACATTTTCCCTCCAGTGCGTGAACCACCATCACCTTGGGATCTGTTGCTGGTTTTGGAAAAGCTTATGGGCAAGCCATTCGAACCAATGCACAGGTGTGAGATGTCACACCTGTCATGGAGGACCACCTTCCTGGTGGCGATCATGTCAGCCAGAAGGATCAGTGAGCTCTAGGCACTCTCGGTGGAGTCTCCTTACCTGGTGTTCCACAGGGACAAGGTTGTCCTGCGCCCGAACCCAAAGTTCCTCCTGAAGGTTGTGTTGAATTTCTACCTTAATCAGGTGATTAATCTCCTGGTGTACTTCACCAACCATACCTCACAGGCCGAGCACAGGTTCCATACATTGGACCTGTGGTGAGCGCTAGCCTGTTATAAGGAGCGCACAGCTGGAGTTCGGGGAGAGGTTCTCCAGGTATTTGTCACCTATGCTGAAGCTGCACCTGGCAGACCAGCAGCTAAGCAGATGATTGGCAGGTGGATTGTATCCTGCATCGACCTTTGCTATAGGTTGGCAGGTAGGGAGCCTCCCGTAGGGCTGAGGACTCATTCCGCCCGTCATACCACTGCCTCTGTGGCTGCTTCCAGGGACATTCCCATCCAGTAAATCTGTCGGGTCGCTGCCTGGAAGTCAGCACACACCTTCATTTCCCACTACCACATCGACCTAGAGTCACCCTGGGATGCTGGTTTTGGGGCCTCAGTTCTCCAATCCTTATATCCCAAGTAGGGGGTGTTTGTCTTGCCTCCCTCCTCCCAGAGAACTGCTAGAAGTCTGTCAAGACATGTGGATAAGTACACCATATCCACGTCCCTAGAAAAACAGGTTACTCACCTGTAACAGTAGTTGTAGGAGTGGAATATGGTGTACATCCAGACAGACCCACCCGACCTCCCCTGGCAGTGGCGCACATTACTGCTTCCAGTGTGCAAGAACTGGCATCACGGGGCAGTGCTATGGGAGTTACCACCCGGGTGGGTGGGAAGAGCCAGTTTGAAGACTTTCCGGCAGCCCTTAAATGGGAAAGGACACTGCCAAGACGTGTGGATGTACACCATATACCACTCCTAGAACTACTGTCACAAGTGAGTAACCTGTTTTTTTCTCTCAGTGGCAGCATAAAAGAAACGTTTCAAATAACAAACTTAAATTAACAGCAAAAGCAAAACTTTCCAAGTTTGACAGCATTCTTCAGCAGCAGAGGACCAATAAACAGTCGATGGTGCGAGAAAGAACTGAGGCACACAGGGACCCCCACATTATATAGGTACTGATGGGACACACTGACATAGGTGGCCCAAGCCAGCAAACACTTCTAGGTGGTCCTAACACAGATGGCTTACAATTCCATGATGCAGCTCAATGGAGGATGATCAGGAATTTTACCATAAAATGGCTGCTGCTGTTTTTGATAGTAACCAAATCCCTTACCTCCCTGAGGATTAGATTGGTTAGATATCAGGCCAGTACGGGTTTTTATGTGTTGTTGTGTAACCCCTAGATGGCGCTATCCCAGGGGCTACTACCTCTGCCTGATTTGCCACTAACAGGTTGAGGGGCCTGGATCCAATGGCGGGTGCCTCCACCCAGAGGTCAGGGTTTGCAATAGTTAAACTTACTTGGTCACAGCCCTCTGGGACACTGCAACCCCCCTTTCTTCCCACTAGTGGCCCACACAATATATCAGAATTACCTTCACAGTATACACTTACCCCCAGGACTAGTTCCGCACTGGGACCTCCTGTGAAATAAGATACAGTGCAACAATCACAGTACAGTACTTTAACATAGACAAATACACTCAGGCAGTATAACTTTGCTGAAACAAGCAGCTCTGATTTATTTAGGGGATATAACAAGGACAGGGGAAATCAGGTTAATTAGCTTATCACTTTACTATCTACCTATGGCTCTGTGCACAGGCCTATCCCTACCAGTTACTGTCCTGGGTACCCAAGTCCTAGTGGCTAGTCCAAACCGTGGCAGCTGGTAGGGGCCCTTTCACACAGTGAAAAGAAAATTAGTTCAAACAGTCAGCAGTACAGTGATTCCATTTGGATTTAATGTGGCAATTCAACAGGAGCGACCCTGAATTAGTACTCACGACCTCCAAACAAGATAGGGTCCTTCAACATCAGCAGGGCTACTCTTGAGCTCCACGAGACTCTTCACACATTTATATGGTAAAAAAGAAAGTACTATACCAGGCAGGCTGCTTCTCTATCCCGATCGCAATTATTGCACAATACCCGGGAGAACACACAGCAGATTCAGTTCCTGACAGACAGAGTGCAATTCAGCAATTTCTCCAGTCTTCTACAGGGTGAGCCTGGTTTCTACTCTTCAGAGATCCTTTGATTCTTTTCACAGGACGGATTCAGTCCTAACAAGCAGTTACACAAGCTGCAGACCGGAACTCTGGGCCTTACACGTTTTTTGACTGAAACTGTGCACTGAAGGAGCACAGGGTTTCTTTTCCCTTCACTGCCAGATCTAAACTGAAACTCCAACAGACAAAACCGGGCACTTCCTTTGAGTTCCTCCCAGTTCTTGACTGGATTGGCTGTCACTCACCATAGACTGCTGCTGTTGGTCCAAAAAAGGCGGCGAAGTCTAAACTACATCTCCCAGAATCACTGCCCATACAATCCTCTTGTGGCTGGCTCAGATTATGAGTCCAAGTTCTGATTCGTCCAAGGCACCATTTTAGAGCTAGCTTCCCCACACTGATTGGTCCAGTTCAGCAGTTCAAAACTAGAATGGGGAACTAGGCAAACACAGTTCTGACTGCAAAGAAAGCAGGTTAGACAAACTGTATTTTCATTATTACTCTAAATTATTTCTGGCAAACAGTTACATCTTTCAGATAGGTTCCCTTTGCACTCCTAGTGACTGCAAAAATGGAGTGAATTGGCAGCAGCTCGAGTGGTACTCAATCAAAGAAACACACAGTCTCCCATACAAACTAATTATGTCTGCAAGCAGACAGCTCTTAAAGAGACAGTACCAGAGGTTCTAAAAACACTCACTGATAAATGGCTTAAACGCCAAACACCATTCAGGCTTGGAGCATTCAAGCAAGCTCCTGGAAGTCTTTTGGGAACCCACATTTGCAGGGGGGTTACAGTTGGAAATCAGAAGCAACTTCAGTGATTTGCAGCCAGAAATGCCTCCAGACAAAAATCTCAGCAGCAACAGCCCCCTGCTGCTGCACTGGGGGAATACACAGTATCAATTAGCTGGCAGCTACTGGACTCAGAACTCTAATTAATAGTCACTAGGAGTCCTGCTTCAAGGAGGACAGCAGCAAGTTTTTCGGCCACAGTTCTGAGTTTGTGCCACATGGAGTACTCGTACCTCGACATATGGGCCTAGTACTGTAGCTTACAATTGCAGGCCTAGTGTGGCTGAATCAAATATCCTTTTGCCCATCATTTGGGTCTTGTGCAACACCTTGAGTTATAGAAGCTGTAGAGCAGACTGGAGATGACTTTAGAGCAACTGCTCTCTTCATGCTGCGTAACAAATCTGATGTTAGAACACTACGGGGAGTGTGACCACAGTGCAGTGTTTGAACTTGTATTCTAAGTTCTAAAATTACTATAAAGTTCTATTTCTGAGGCATCACACGCTGGCAGGATAATGCTGTTTTGTAAAGCATCATTGATGGATACCTGTTTTTTAAGAAACAATTATTTACCACAGTAATGATGTTTCTACTAGAGGGTTTATAAGTGATTCATACAATCTGCATCAATCTCAGCCCAAAGATGTTACCCTGGAGACAGAACTTTTGAATTTTGAAGTTCGAACTCTGCTCTGCAGTCACACTTCCCAAAATATTCTAACGGTGGACTTATAGCTGAAGACTAGAAGAGAGTGTGTCTACCCATCTAATCTATGTTAGCATTTGTACCTAATATAAATGTAAATAAGAAAGCAAAACCACATATGAAAATTGTAAAACTGCAAAGTTCTCCAATGAAATGCTCAAGCAATAATAACAAATTACTTACCATCGTAATCTTATTTTTTTCCAGGGATACACCAATATTCATAACTTTTAAGCAGTATGCCTTTAAGCCAGATCTGCCCGGAGATGGAACGTTATGGGACACCATTGGCACGTGCCACTTTTCCAATGCTGCCACCTATCAACTGGCTACATTCTAACCCTCAGATTTCATGGATGCCTGACAAGACAGGGCCCAAGATAAAATTAACTATTTAACTCTATAATAACAATAATAATTTAACACCCAAAAACCTCCAACAGGAGGGAAAAAATCCACAAAAGCACCCCTGAATGTCAGAATCACCTGAAGAGGGTAAAACTAACGAAAACACAGTTTCAAATATAAATGCCAGAGTGTGACACACATACCCCTGGTAATACAGCATGGAGTGCAGAGGCCACTGATTCTAGCAGAGGAGGCAGGGTGGGAGAGTTATGAATATTGGAGTGTCTCCTGGAAGAAACAAGATTACTATGGTAAGTACTTTTTTCTTCTCACCACAGGAATACTCCAATATTCCTAACTCTTAAGCAGACTAAGAGGCAATACCTTTGGAGGTGGGCACAGAACCTACTTTGGAAATAGACTATGCAGGACAGCTGTGTCAAACCTGGCATCACCCCTAGCCTGTGTGTCCCAAGCTATAATGCTTAGTGAAGGTGTGCACTGTTCTTCATGTAACTACTTTACAGTTGTCCACAAGTGGAACATCGCTGGTACAGTAGCAGCTGTACCCCTTGTGGAATGGTCCCTAAGCCCTGCTGGGGGCTCCTTCCCAGCTTTTAAGTAGCAAAACTGAATACACTGAACTATCCAGTGAGAAATGGACCTCTTAGATTGTGGATTTCCTTTTCCCCACATCCCCATAAGTCAGGAACAGTTGTTTCCTGTCCTGTCTATGGGCTGTGGTAACTGTCATGTAGTAGCAAAGAGCTCTCTTGACATCAAGACTGTGCAGTCTACATTCCCCAGAGCTTGAGTGCTCAGTAAAAGAGACAGGTAAAGTAATGGACTGGTTCAAATGAAAATCCCAAACCACCTTTGGAAGAAATTTTCTGTTTGCCGCAGGATCACTTTGTCCCTGTGGTGGAATGAAATGTAGTCTTGCTCTACACAGAGAGCCAGGAGCTCACTGATCCTTCTAGCAGAAGTAATTGCTACTGGGAAAACCATTTTCCATGTGACAAATTTCAAGGGAGCTGAAGACATGGGTTCAAAATGGGAACCCATGAGCTTGGCAATACATACTTTTAGATCCCAGGCTGGCACTGGTTCCTTGTTAGGGGGGTGCAAGTGAGCTAGACCTTTAAATAACTTTTTTGAAGACAGAGTCTGATGCCATAGAGGCATTCTTTCCAGCTGAAGTGTAAGCGGACATTGAAGCTAAGTGAACCTTTAAAATAGTGGGCTGCAGGCCCAGTGAATGCAAATAATTATAAAATGGGTAGGCTAAACCAGAGAGACCAAGCTCGCCATGCATGAAATCTGTTCCATGCATGGCTAAAAAAAAGTCAGAGAAGCAGAACTGCATTTCCAAATGAAATCAGGAGCGTTAGAATGTTAGCGTTTAAAATGACGCCATCTTCTATTCCTCGCTAACACTCCGATTATTATTTCATTTTATGTTATCAACATTTGAACAGCTGTGTATGTTTTGACTTGAATGCCGTTTACAAATCCCCACTAAAGACTGTTGTTATCCTGGGGTTTCTCAAGACTGCCCATTAAACCCCGTCACAAGTCGCTTTCCTTTTTAGCTGTCCTGCAGTAACTGCGGCAATGTTCATCCCTCCACAATGCACTCAGACCCCCCCAGGCAGTAACGTGCTGGTTTTAAACAGTTCCCCTGCCAGTCGGACAAAAGCCCAGTACCTTACAAGAGTGCCTTTTAGAGCAGCCAAGGTGTTTCAGGAAGATACCTCACATCTGAATTCCTGAAGTAGCGCTTTCACATCTTCTATAGCAGTCAGCCCCTGTTGCCGTGCCATGGCCTCATGCCTTATTATGCCCGTGGCGGTGCAGTAAAATATGTTCCATGCGCACCCTGTTATGTCTTATTACTTAAATGAGGTAGTTCAGCACAGCTGGAACCCCTGCCTGAACTGGCACTACATCCCTGTTGGAACACCAGATAGAGAATCTTTTCCATTTAGAGGTGTAGGTTTTCTTGGTGGAAGGCTTCCTGTACCCCCTTAAAATAACCAGAACACTTTCAGAGAGATGCAGGCCTGCATACTCTAGCTCCTCAGAGCCATGCCTTGAGTTTGAGGGACTTGAGGTTTGGGTGCAGGAGTCTCCCCTGATTGGAGGTTAACAGGTAGTGCCTTGGAGGAAGGTGTATTGGTTCGGCTACAGACATGGAGAGCAGCAGAGAGTACCACGACTGCCTGGCCCAAACCGGAACTATCATGATCTTTGAAGCTGGCTGGCATCTGAGCTTGAGTAACACTCTGTACACCAGAGGGAATGGTGACACGCATAGAGGTACTTCCCTAACCAGTCCAGAACCAGAGCATCCATGGGTATTGTTCCCTGAGCTGGGGGTCTGCAACAATACTGTGGCAGATGGTGACTTTTGTGGGATGCAGAGATCTACTGTAAAACTGTATAATTTCACTATGAAAATATTTTTGCTATATTCACTGAATGTGACGATTGAGCTAAAATAAAATGGCACTAATTTAATAAAATTTCACATTTTCAGTAGAAGTGAATTAGGGTCTAATCTTTTCGAGCTAAATTAAATTTGTAGAACTTTGGCCAGTTAGTGCCATGCGCTAGATATGACTAACGTGAAAATAACCCATTTTACGGTATCTCTAGAGTGCCCCATCTTCTGAAAATCACCTCCACCTGTCTGTTCAGGGTCCATTCGTGATGGGCCTGGTTTATCTGACTCAGAGCACCTGCCAGGGTATTGTCCTTGCCTGGCAGATGAATGGCCTGAAGGGAAACTCCTATGGAGTAGGCCAGAGTCCAGATTCTCATAGCTTTCTTACAGAGAGGATCCGACCTTGTTCCCTCCAGCTTGTTTATGTAGTACATTGTGGTGGTATTGTCTATTCTGATCTGTACCACCCTTCCTTGAACCAGTGGTGAAGGCTTGGAGTATCAGGAACACAGCTCTGAGCTCCAGTAGGTTTATATGCTGGAGTGACTCTGCATTGGACCAAGTGCTGTGAGTAGTGTGGTCCCCTAGATGGGCATCCCACCCTAGTAGTGCTGGATCTGTTGTGAGAATCACTGATGGAGACTCTTTTTGAAAGGGAAACCCTTCCCTGAGGTTGGCTTCCTCTTTCCACCACTGAAGAGCCAGAAGTAACGTTTTTGTTACTGGAACCAGCTTTGTTAGAGAATCCTTTCTTTGACACCAATGAGCCCTTAGGTGGAATTGGATGGCTCTCATCTGGAACCTGGAGCCCAGGACTGTGCCAGTGGCAGCTGCCATGTGGCCCAGTAACTGTAGAATCTGGCTTGCACGTTTTGGTTTGTTGAGGCTGAAGGAGTCTGCCATCTGCAGAATACTTTTTACCCTGGCCAGAGGTTGGTAAGCCCTGCCCTCCTGGGTATTTAATTTTGCTCCTATGAACTTTAGCACTTGTGCAGGGAGAAGGAGTGACTTTTTGAGATTTACCAGGAATCCCAGTGACTCCAGAAGTCCTAGGGTGAGCTGCAGATGTTCCTCTACCTGTTGTGGTAATTTTCCCACCATCAACCAGTCATCTAGGTAGGGGAAAACTGTAACGCCTTGCCTTCGCTGGTGTGCCACAACCACTGCCAGGTACTTGGTGAACACTCTTGGAGCTGAAGTGAGAGCGAATGGCAGGGTTGAAAATTGGAAATTACATACTTACTGTAATTCTTGATCTACTTGGATGAAGTCTCCACCACTCATTCACACTAATTGGAGAGTACCAAGCTAGAATCCCCGAGTAGGGTGGTAGGAGATGGAGCTCACTCAGGACAAAAGTCCATAAGGACTCTTCTGCCAAAGAAAGTTAACTGTCAGGCATGGACATCCAGCACATAGTGCTTTACAAAGGTATGCACTGAGATCCAACTCTCCACCTTGTAGATGTCTGCAATGGGTACATTATGAATCTCTGCCAGGAAGGCTGCAACCACTCCGGTAGAGTGGTGAGAACCCGGCCATCCAGCCTGAGCTGTGCCATGGATTAGTAGTGTCGAAGACATGCTACCAACCAAGCAGAAATACATCTAATAGCAACAGGCTGACTCAGCCAAGGCATGCGGAAAGATACTATAGTTGCTCAGATGCGTATCTCTTCATTCTGTCAATGAAGAATCGCAGAACCCTCTTAACATTCAAAGAAATAAAGGGAGCATTCTCCTTCATTCTGGAGTTAACGAAGTAAGTAGGGAGAAGCAAAACTTGATTAACGGTAACTGAGCCAGTGACATGTTGTCTACTGGTTCAAGATAGTCCAAAAATGTGCAGAGGTGAACATTCTCTGCCAAGAAATGCAGACCTGCGTTCAACAGGTCCATGAGGCACCCCACAATTTTATTTGGCGGGCAACCAAAAGGGTCCAGACGGGACATTGCACTCCAGATGGTGAAGTGCAACCACTTAGCCGTGTAAGTCCTCCTGGTGGAAGGTCTATGCGCAGCTAAGAAGATTTCTACGATTGTCTGGAAACCTAAAACTTGCCCACTTTCATCTCCTCAGGAGCCCAGCATGGAGATGAAGGGAGCGCAGGAAGGATGGACCAAAGTCCCTGTGTCAGAGGGTCCATTCATAGAGGGAGTCGCCTCAGGAGAACTTCTGACTGACTGTTTATCTATGCAAATTATATCTGCCGAGGCCAGTCTGGGATGATGAGAATCATCCTGTCCCCATTTCTCTACAATTTGAGCAGCACCCTCTGAACTAAGGGAGGAGGAGGAAAGTGTACAGGAGCATCTTGTCTGCTGCAGTGAATACATCCTGACAGAAAATAACAGGGTCTGGATTTCAGAAGCAGGATAGAGGCAGATTTGCATTGAGAGGGGATGCAGAAAGGACCAGGTCTGGTCTGACCCACTTGTCAAATAGCAACTGCACAATGACTGAACTGACGCAACATGATCAAGGCACTACTCTCAACTCCCCATGGCCTTCCTGCACAGAGGGCAGGAGAGTGCTCCACCCTGCTTGTTGATGAACACATCACAATTTTGTCATCTGTCCAAAGTGGGATCACTTCGTGGCAGAGGTCCTCCTTCAGGACTTGTAATGCGTATAAGACAGCTCTCATCTCCAAGAAATTTATGAAAAGATGATACTTCTCCTCTTGGCTCCTCAACTGAGTGTGGAGGTCTTGACAGTGAGCTCCCCAACCGATCGAGAGTGCAACTGTGTTGATGGTGATCTGGGAGTTAGAAGATAAGGGCAGACCTAGGAGAAGCTATGCCAACTGTGTCTACCATGTAAGTAATTTTGTCTGTGGTTCTGTCATTTATGTGGAGGATTGCGGATGCGTTGTCAGAGACCACTATTTGCTGCGGATGAAGGCATAAGTCCCAGCATTCACTGTATCGAAAAGGACCCAGACAGAGCTTCTTTTCGTGAAGTAACGAGACATCTGAAAATGTTGTTTCTTCCATTTTCTGGAAGGAAGAACCCTCGCCCTGGAAGTATCCAGGGGGGCTCCTATGAAAAGGAGCTGCTGGGAAGGTGAATCTGGCACCTTTCCTGAATTAGAAAACCCCTCCTGGAAGAAAGCGACTGAGAAGCTGTGGCAACTGCTTTCTGAGACTCTAGCCCAGATGGGCTGGCTCAGAGCCAAACATCCAGGAAGTGAAGACTTGAATACCGAGGTTGTAGTGAACTCCTCCCTGAACAGGTACTCGTTTAACCTTTCAAGGTTGAGAAATGGGCACATGCCGCCTGTTATCTTGGAACCAATCAAAGGAATTAGGAACATGTGTTCCAACTCACCGTGGAACAACTTCTAATGCTCTGAGGCCCCATCTCTCAGAGGAAAGAGGGTCTGACAGAGAGGCAAACAGACTGGGTTGCCGCCTGGATCTAGGGAAAATCTTTGTGAAATTGGAAGAGTATCCCACTTGGACAATCCTGATGACCCATATGTCTGCTAGTTATAAAACCAAATCAGGTGCCCCTCACTACTGCCAAGAGGCTGAGGTGGGACCTGGGCCAGATCCAAGAGGATGGTACCAGGTGCTTTCGGGTCTTGTGCCCTCTGCTGTGATTTTTTTTTTTTTGCAGTTGAGGAGTTGGTTCCTGATAGAGGCTTCCAGGCCTCTACCTTGAAAGGACTGTCTCGTATGAGAATGACAATGGTGCTGTCCTTCTGAGGAAGGAGCTATCCAGGGAGCGGCCCCGTCCTCTCCCGTGGGTGCTCTGACTGGCCCCAAAGTTGGGCGATCTATGCACACCACATGAGAGGGTACTACCACTGAGGGGTCAGAGAACCCTCTGAGACTGGGCTGCAGTGCAATGGTGGCCTGAACCACTGCCTGCTAGTCAGAACCCCTGACCCCAGCCCCGGCAGTCACTGTCCGCTCCTCAGAAGAGGGCTGACTCTGGCCTGTCGAGGAGACTACGAGGGTGCCCATGCCAGCAGCTAACTCCAAAGAGCTAGACTGCCTGTCTGACTCAGAGTCCGACTCCTCCTCCGAAGAGGTGGAGACCGAAGCCTTGTTGTGCCAAACAGTTGGTGGGTGCCTGCTGCCATCCCAACCAAATAGGGTACCAGAAGCAGAGACCGCACCAGAGTTGGTACCAGCATCCTCCGCAGCACTGCGATCGATGGCAGAAGAGGACACGGCTCCAACAAGGGCAGCAGTCTCAGAGCCAGAATCTGACACAGTGCCGTCCTGCCCCATGGCGCCACGAGCGGCGCTGAGGACAGAGATGGCATCGACGATGGCTCTGACAACACTCTCGGCGGCACGAACGGTGCCAAGGCCAGAGACCTCCACGGCGCCATCTGGCCCCACGGTGCCAGATGGCGCCGAGGTGAGAAAAAGTCAGACATGGCACCGTAGAACCTCCCATGGTGCCGCTTAGCACCATTGGCTCCATGAACAGTGCTGACAGCAGCCACAGCGCCAAGCAGTGGACCAATGATGGTGCCATCAGGGCCCGTGGTGCCGCAAATGGTGCCAAGGCCCGAAAGGGCGCCGACAGATGGCGTCGAGCACGGCGCCGACCCGGGCCTTCTGAGCCGTGGGTCTGACACCGGGGGAGCCTTCACCCCGAAGGGGCGATTGCCAATGTGGTGCCTCCCGCCCATCCCCTGGAGGGAACAGACTGGGCCTCCTGCACCGCGGGAGGAGCCTTGGCCATGGCTAGGCTACGAGAGGTTGAGGCTCCCTCCTCCTCGGTCTGTATAGAACCGGAAGGGGACCTAGAGGAAAGGCTGAGAGGATGCGGCTTGGCCTGCAAGTGTGCGCCTGACCCCCGAAAGTCGGCGGAGCTTGCCCCACTTTCTACACGCGTTGTTCGATGACTCGGTGGTCCATGGAGAAGCAGGCATCGCATGAATCCATGTCGTGAAATGTGCCAAGACACGCGAGGCAATGGTCGTCCTGGTCGGTGACAGAGAACTTACGGCCACAAGGGCACTGTCACATGGGGGGCTGTCCCATTTTCGAAGATTTCTTGCCCTCCGACCGAGACATGACCTACGAAAAGAAACACCAAAACAAGACTCGATGTTGCAAAATTAAACAAATAAAGAAACAATCTTACCAGGCACGATCGAGTAAGCTATCAGAACTGGCAGGAGAACGGGGCTGACGAACTACGGCTCGGAGTTGAAATTTTCGGAAAACGGAGAAACGAAACTGCGTAGCAGCAGGCCTCAAAGTTGCTCTTATAAGCTTCCCACGAGGTGATGTCAGTGGTGGGAGACGAAGAACTGGCGGGATGGTGAAGTCGACAGCACCTAATGGCCAACCCACGAGTGCTATGCAGTGCGTCGGCCTCAAGGGCGGCGCTGATGGTGCGTCGACTCTGCCCATCCAAAAAAAAAAAAAGCTCCCACAGGGTCATGACCTCTGGCCATCTACCCAAAGGCGATGAATGGTGAAGATTGACACAGATAAGATCTATCAAGACTAGAGACTATGACTCCTGTCTCTCTAGTTTAAAGGAAGTAAATCGCAGGTTAATGGCTGACCTACCGGATTTGACAGTGCCTTAAATCAACACACCCCAATCAAACTACGTTGAGTAAAAGGTCACTACTCAAGGTGGTTGTCGAGTGAACTTTGGGCCACCATAAGACAGTGAGACAGAGCTTTGAAGATCTACAAAAAATCAGGTTTAATATCAGATTGGTAATCCTATCAGAGGCTACGAAACACCTGCAAAGCCAATCTGAAACATGCCAAGCATAATTATTTGTACAATCTCCAAGTGAAAAACCTCTCCAATGCCTCTTCCAATGAATTTTTTACTGACTTGGAGAGGTTTAAATCTCCCATTCAGTCAACCTCCCAGTGCCCTACTATCCCATCCACAACTGCAGTCCAACTGCACCGACCAACTTCCACTTTAGACTAGTCTCTGGAAAGGAAGTCTACATGCAGCTACAACAGATCAGTGTGGATGGCCCTTCAGGATTTGACTTGCTAGATCCCCAATTTCTAAGAATGGTGGCCCTACCATTGCCACCCCTCTTACACTCCTCATAAACAAATCATTTCTCCTGGCAGTTGTCCTGGAAAAGTGAAAAATAGCTGTGGTAATTCCCATCCATAAAGGTGGCCAACATGAACCAACTGAAAATTACAGGCCCATTTCTCTACTTTGTACCCTCGCGAAAATACAAGAAAGGCTAGTGTCCCTACAATTGACTACCTTGAGACTTACCATAATCTTGCTTGTTGCCAGCATGGATTTAAAAAACACCATAGCACTGATGCTGCCCTGGTTATATTAACAACCAACTTACTTCAGGCAACCAAACCTGGCCGGGCAACAGGGGTAATTTTCATAGATCCCACCAAGGCATTTGACCTTCTGAACCATTCCCTTCTAATAGAAAAACTCCAAACCATTGGTCTGGATGAACTGTCCCTCCTCTTGGTTCATCATTAGCTATCTAACCACAAGTTACTGGTTAGGTGGCAGGGCTGCCTCTGTGAACAAAGACACATCTCAACTACGGTGCCTCAAGGCTCCATCCTTGGTCACCTATTGTTTTCTCTGTTTATAAATGATATGCCCAACCACTGTGGTGGAGCCTCTCTCCAACTTTATGCAGTTGATGCTGTCTTGTACAGGTCCTCTACCAACATCCACCAAATTAGACTAGAGCTGGGAAACGACTTCAAACAGCTTGAAGCTTGGCTCCAGTGAAATAACCTGGTTCTTAATGTCAAAAAAACAAAAGCCATGCTCTTTGGCCCCAAAAGGCTAGTGGCTGGTAGAGTAACACAACTCAAGTTAGTTACTATGGGTGCCTCTCATCTCGAGGTAGTTAGCTCCCTAAAATATCTCGGGGTAACACTTCATCATGACTTGACTTTCGCTAACTATGCTGGGACTGCAACCAAGTCACTCCATCAAAAGTTGTGGCTAATGTACACACTATTCCCGCATCTCGCTGTATCTGCTCACCTTGCCATCGCAAACAGCATTCTGCTTCCCACACTGAAATATGGCGCTCCAGTCTTACACTCCTTGTCGGCTGCTGATTACAATAAGCTGAATGGTTTGTACAACAACATCACTCCCTTCGCTGCTAGTGCCCCCCCCCCCAGTCTGCACCACTGCGATGTATTAGATTCCCTTGGTTGACCTCTTTTGCCTCTTGGCTACAGTTATCTCTTCTCTGTCTTGCCTTTAAATAGGTAAAAGGTCCCACCCCGCCTTGAAGGGGTCCTCAAGTTCAAGGTCGTTCTAGACCCCTTTGATCTCCCTTCAACCCCCTACTCAAAATTCTCAGAGCTTGCTCTGCCTGTGGTAGGCATGCCTTCTCCTACACTGCCCCCCTCCCTCTGGAACAGAATACCAAATGCGATTATATCCTGTGACTCACTGGCTACATTCAAGAACAATATAAAAGCCTACACAATGGCTGCGGTGAACTGCAGATGTAACTGGGCAGTTATTAATAAATAAGCTCCCTAATACTCCTGCTTATTTATTCACTCTATTCAAGCTCTCTTAGCAGCAGCATTTGATGAGTAACTGCTCCTAGCTCACAGTCCTGAAATTTATGCAGTCTCAACTATGGCATTTTTATGCATGGCTTTATCCCTATAGTAAATGCCACTGTATTCAACTGTATAGTCCTTGTCCCCCATTGCATTGTTTATTAATAAGGTACGGCGCTGCGCTACCAGAGCCTGATTGGTCCGGCCTGCGCCTTGGACTTCTCCTGACTGGAGTGCCTTTTTCAACCCTCAGCACCATTGATTTTACTTGCTCTCCACTGTTACTACAGTCTCTTTTTATGAAATGTTAACTGCTGAGATTTGATGCATGTTAGATATCTACCTCGCTGCTTGCTTGTACCTGCACAGATGTAAATGCATGATTTGACCTGAACCGTAGTTATCCTAATTGCCGTCATACAACTTACTACTCTCCTTCATTAGATAAGACTGACTAGCTACGGCTTAGCATTGTTGCCTATTTTTTGCGCTTTATTTCACCTTTATCTGTCTACCCTCCCCTTGTTATTTTTTCACTGGCTAAACATATACGCTGTTCCCATTTTAAGCTGATTCACCCCATCCCTGTCTCTTGAAACTCTCCTAGCTGGCCCATATGCCCCCCCTTCGCTCTGTCTCTCTAAACTGCTCTGACCTCACCTTTTGTCTCACACTAATCCCATCCAAACCCTATTCTCACCTTGGCTACCTTTTGTTTAAACACTTGATTGCCCCCACCCCCTACTGTCTGTCTGCCGTCTGCCTCCCACCCCCCTCCTGCTGATACTTTATAATCTCCTCTTTCTTTGCTCCCCTAGGACTCCATGCCCGAGCGGCGCCTCTGAAACTCGGCAGCCCCTCGTACGGCCACCCGCAGCCACCGCCTGCCTGGACACACACTCTCTCTGGCCACCCTCCTGGAACCCAAAGCTGGATCCTGACACAAGGTACGGTTGCTGTTTTGCTTGCTTGAGCCGTGGAAAGATGGCCGTCTCCTGATTGGTGCAGTGCTGTGCTACCGGAACCTGATTGGTCCGGCCTGCACCTCGGACTTCTCCTGATTGGAGTGCCTTTTTCAACCCTCAGCACCGTTGATTTTACTTGGTCTCCGCTGCTACTACAGTCTCTTTTTTCTCCCTCTCCCCACCCCCTCCCAGGCCTCCTTTAAATAGTCTCCCAGCCCCGCCCTCCTCTCTTAGCTCTCTTTCATTGGCTCTGTCTCTCCTCCCCACATCTCTTCAAATGTACTGGCAAGCAGGGTGTTGCTGAATTAGTAGCTGTGCCCTCCGTACAAGTTTTCTCCCTGGTCGTCTGTCTTTTCCTCAAATTCACTATCCATATTATCTTGGTACTGACAAGTAGTATCTATTCACCTCGGGCCCACTTCTAATTTCCACAAACTCTACCTCGTCCCACAGGAGTATAACAGATTTTTTCAGGCATCCCACCTCCTCATTCCTGCTGACTAAAATGACCCAGTGCCTGATGATGTTTCCTTTTGTCTCCTCTATCCCATTACTCCACCTGTTGCTGTTAAACATACCTCCAGCTTCTCCAGTAATCTCTCCCCTCCTTTCCCATGATTTCTATTTCTCTAACCTCTTAGTGGTGCCCAATGCGCACTGTGACTCCACTCCTTTTCTACTCCATAAGGCATGGTTAAACATAATCTTTCAGGTCTTCAAAAATTACCACCTTCGCTTGCGGGCCCTATACCTTTTCCTGCGATTCAGACCTTGGTATTTGCTCCTTATGGCCATTCTGCTCTCTGGCGACGTACAACTAAGCCGGGCGGATTAACACGCCACTAACCCAATTACCTACACAAAGGCCTAAATTTGCTCACCTTAACATCAGGAGCCTTGTGCACAATCTCTCTGAACTAGAAGCTTGGACCCTCCTCTACAAGCCTGACATAATTTGCCTAACTGAAACCTGGCTCAAACCCTCCACCCCTGACACTGCTTGCTCCCTCCTATCCTACAATCTCCAAAGACAGGACTGACCTGCAACCAAGAGGGGTGGCAGCACAGCTATTTATTTTAAAAATCACTTTCAGCTCTCTGTTATTTACTCGCCTCCACTCCTGCACTGTGAAGGCCTTCATGCCCGTCTCACTCTCGGAACCAAACTACTTCATATTGTCTGCATTTACAACCCCCCCTAAAGGTGTCCAAAGAGGCTTGGATGAACTACTGGCTCAAACCTCACTCTTATCCGGAAGAAATGAAGTTCTCATGTTTGGAGACCTAAACATAAACTGGCTAGGAAGCTCCCAATCCCTATCCCAACCAAACTACAAAGTTCAAACATGCACCAACTGATCTCTGAACCTACAAGGACCATCCCCCACTCCAACACCAGAACATTACTGGACTGGATAATGTCTAATCACCCGGAACACATAGTCTACTCAGGCGTACTAGCTGACGCCATCACTGACCACTCCCCCACTTTCTGTGTTTGGGGTAAAGGGAGGTCAGAACCTACACAGCCCAGGTACATCTCCTTTCACAACTATGCCCATTTTGACTCTCAGGCATTCTTACTGGACGTTGCTAACATTGATTGGTCCTCTCTCTATGAGTCAAGTGATACCCAATCTGCTCTTGGTCTCTTTCTGACCCACTTCCTAGCACTGCAGGACAAGCACTGTCACATAGTAACACGTCGGGTGAAAAATAGACAAACCCGATGGCTAAAATCTGATCTACTCAGTAAACTTCGCCTAAGAGATAAAAGCTGGCTCCATTTCAGATGCACTGGCCTAGCTACTGACCTTACCACCTACAGAACTATGCACAACGCCTGCAAAAAGGAGATCAAACAGGCCAAAAGCTCTTACTGTAAAGACCTCTTAATGAACTCCTATGGTGACTCCAGGAAATTCTGGTCCCACATCAAGCTCTTCCTTGGCTCAAACTTATCCTCCACCCCGATTGAAATGCTGCTAAATGGAGTCCATTGCAACAATTTACGCACTATTGCCAACTTTTTCAATGACTATTTCTCTGATCTAACTAACTATACCTCCACCTTCCCCTCTAACCTGACCTTAGCTTACCCAGCAAATGCCTCTGGCCCAAACTTTTTCTTTAAATCTGTCTCCAGACTGGATGTACTGAAATTGCTGAATAATGTCTCTGAGCATACGGCTGCTGGTTCTGACAATCTTGAACCCAAACTCCTTAAACTAGTTGCACCATTCATAGCTGCTCCCTTAGCCAAAATATTTACCCTCTCCTTATGCCAGGGACATGTCCTAGATATCTGGAAGATGGCCAGGATTACCCCTGTTCTTAAAAAGGTGACCCAAAGGACCCCTCAAACTACAGGCCAATTGCTATCTTGTCTGTTCTCAGGAAAATTATTGAAAAGCTTGTAGCTAACCAAACTGTTGAGTTCCTCCAGAAAAATGACCTATTAAACTCTGCCCAGCATGGATTCCGTAAGGGCCATAGTACCACCACTGCTCTACTCAAATCCGCATCCGATGCCCTGATGGCCATGGACTCCACTTCTCTCACAGGGGCTATCTTCATTGATATGACCAAGGTCTTTGACCTAGTTGACCACTCTATCCTCATTGACACACTTCAATCATTAGGTTTCTCACCCAATGTTATGAGCTGGTTCAAAAGCTACCTGACTGACTGAACACAAGTTGTGAAGTACAACTCCACCCTCTCTGACAAAACCACGACTAACATCGGAGTACCCCCAGGGTCCATACTTGGCCCTCTGCTTTTTTCTATCTTTATAAACAGCATCACCTCAAACCTTATGAACACCAGCTCCCTGTTGTATGCAGATGACACAGTGCTATACTCTAGCGCCAAATGCATCAAGGATAAAAACCTGAAGCTCTCCCATGATTTCCAACTACTCCAGCAATGGCTGGTCAGACATAAACTTGTCCTAAACGAAACAAAGACCCAAGCTATGCTCTTTGGATCCTATTTTAAACTTAAACACTCTCAGCACAAGTTTAAAGTCTCCATGATCAGTGGCACCTCAGTAGAAGCTGTTAACTCTTTTAAGTACCTGGGGGTCACACTGGATCCATCACTAAACTATGATCTTCATATTCAGAGGACATGCAAATCTGTAAACTCTAAACTTGGAGCTGCCTATCGAACCAGCTATGCCCGCATCCCATCTGCCAGGCTTGCTGTAACCCATGGAATACTACTGCCATCACTTAACTATGGGGCAGCTACCGATATTTCTGCAAACAAGTCAAGTCTTCACAAATGGGATGTTACCTATAATAATATATGTCGCTATACATCCTCCTCTCATCGGTTGAAACACCACTGCCTCCTCTACTCTGACCTTGGTTGGCTTCCTCCTCAGGCATCAAGGCTTTATTCTTTTGGCTCCCTCATTGACAATATAATTAGGACCCAGATACCTAAAACTGTAGCTGTACTCTTCCAAAGTCAGGCCTCCTGCTATGACCTTCGCTCTGCTGACAGTGCCCCTGTCTGTATCCCTAAACATGCTACCACAATGGGCTCTAGTGCTTTTGCCTGTCAGGCCTCCCAGTACTGGAACTCCCTCCCTCTTACCATTCGTCAAGCCTCTTCACACTCCTGCTTTAAGAAAGCACTGCGCCACCAGCTCATATCTTCCAGTATATGCTCCTGTTTCAAACCTCCATAGATGCAAGGTTCTTTCTGACTCCCCTCGCCTCCCGTTTAATCCTGACCACATTCCTCCCTCAGCACTTTCTCTCAGTCCGACAGGGATACTCCCTCACCCGGCTGTATTTGCACTTTCTAATTTCATTCCCTTCACCTCCCCCCCCCCTATTTTTTGCCCCTCCACTCCAACCTGCTGCTTCTTACTTCCCTTACTTTCTTCTTTGTTTCAGACCTGCTCTGGGCATTGAAAGATCACTTTCTTCATTCCTTCCTCTCTAATCTACCTAATCATTGTCTCCTAAAGTGACACTGCATTTTTCCTTTTGTAATTTATTCTCCTCCTAATGTTAGTATAAGCCCTAATTTTTCGTGAAATTGTCTGTACTGCTTACACTTACCTGTGATACTATATTACCTATGTATGCTACCTGCTTGTATGCACATCACTTTGACTATTTCTAGAATGTACTGTTACTGTTGTTTTTCCAGAAGCTTGTTTTGTATTCTCCCGGGTCGTGCCTGAAAATAGTCATTGCTATGGCTAGCGCACCTACCCGGTAAACAAAAACTAAATAAAAAATAAAAAAAATATGATGATGTACAATTGTTGTCTTACTCTACCTTGTATAATGTTGTATGATTTCTGCTACATGTATTTATATCTTGCGTCTTATTCTTGTATTCCACTGTATAATTCCTACAGTATGTGTACAAATTTTTGCTGGTGCATGTCTTATTAACCGTGGGACACCCCTGAAAAAGGGACACTTTGTCTCAGTGGACTTACCCAGTTAGCAAAATTCAATATATACATAAATAAATAGTTTCCGCTGTAAGGGTGTTTACCAAAGTCCTAATAGTCATGGTGGTTCTCCTTCACCGAGAGGGACACAACTTTTACTGCTACCAGGATGATCTTTGGATCTGGGCAGAGACAGAACACTCAGCTTACTATTTAGTCTATAGGACCTTATAGATCTTAGAGAAACATGGCTGGATAGTGAACCAAGGAAGAGTTTCCTACAGCTCTCTCAGTCTCTGAAGCACTTATTGTAAAGTAGGTGCATGCTTTTGAACAGACTGGGCAAGAGCGTTTCTCTCACAGAGCAGAGTGGAGAACCTCGTCAGACTGAACTCACAAGGTCAGAGTTCACATGGTCATATGAGCCCACAGATACCTCCAGATTTTAGGTCAGCACACAGCCACCACAGAAATAATCCCTTGGGCGAAACTGGCAATTAGATCTGTCTATGTCTTCCTCCTTTCTCACTGGTCACCAGTGTCAGGACAAAACCAGGTACTGATCTGGCTGCCAAGGTCAGCATGCCAGTTGTTAGAATACGAGGAGAACCCTCAGAATCTTGTAAGGGGGTTCTCCATTGGCCCTAGCAGAATGAAAAAATTACTCACCTTAGTAACTGTGTTTCTTCTAATGGAGTCTTGCTGTATGCAGACAATCTGCAGTTAGCCCCAGCCTTTAAACTGTCACGGAGAGTACAGGGTTAATTTTCTATGCAGTGCATAGAACGTCGAGCTCGGTTGAGGTCTCTGTCTGCAGCACTTTGAAACCCAAATGCCAGATTCTTACGAGCAACCACTCACTGACTATGTGGAAATTGTAAAATTTTTTAAAAACTAGCCAACTGGCAATAGAAAGTTTTGGATTCCCAAAGGAAGACTCAAGTCAGGAAACCGAAAACCAAAACCTATCCAAAAATAAGATTATAATATGAAGTACCCAGATAAATTGGAGGGTGAGCTGAAGCCACCCCTTGGGTGCAACACTGCACCTGCCCACCCACTTCCCAAAACCAGGTTCTGAGAGGGGAGGCAGGGAAGGAGGTCAGAATACAGCAAGACTCCATTAGAAAAAACAGAATTACTAAGGTGAGTAATTTTTTCTTCAAACAACATGAAGTCTTGCTGTATTCTGACAATCTGCAGACTACCAAGCAGTACCTCCATGGAGGAGGGACAGAACCTACTCTGAGAATAGGCTGTGAAGTACTGCTGTGCCAAACCGAGCATCACTCCTAGCCTGGATATCCAGAGAGTAATGCTTGGTAAAGGTATGGACTGTTTTCCAGGTGGCTGCTTGACAAATTTCTAACAGAGGGACATCGCTGGCAGCAGCCAGGGAAGCAGCTGTACCCCTTGTGGAATGAGCCCTCAGGCCTGAGGGTGGAATTTTTCCCAGTTTCTCATAGCAGAATTGTATACAAGAAACAATCCACCTGGCAATAGTTCTTTTGGTGGCAGGTTTGCCCTTTCTCACTTCTCCATAAGTGAGGAACAACTGGAGGGAATCAAACCTGTGACCCTTGGTATGCTCTATGTAGTAGCTAAGGGCTCTTTTAACATCTAAACTGTGTAGCCTCCTCTCCCCTGAGGAAGAATGATCAGTGAAGAAAACAGGGAGAGACATGGACTAATTCAAATGGAAGTCTGAAACCAATTTGGGCAAGAACCTCCTATTGGTTCTAAGGACCACTTTATCTCTATGAAAGGAGATAAAATTAGGTTCCACTGACAGGGCCTGCAATTCACTGATACGTCTGGCAGAGGTAATGGCTACCAAAAACACAGTTTTCCAAGTCAAGTACTTAAGCTCTGCTGAGGACATAGGTTCAAATGGGAGTTGCATAAGTTGAGCAATGCAAACATTTAAGTCCCAGGCAGAGGCAGGATCCCTAAAGGGAGGATTGGTATGAAGCGATCCCTTGAAGAATTTACAGAACACAGGGTTATATGACAGTGAGGAAGGTTTTCCCACTGACAGAAAAGCAGAAACAGCTGACAAGTGTACCTTGAGAGTAGCTGGTCTGAGGCCTAGACCATTAAGATGGACCATATAATCCAGAACTGTAGGCAATTCAGCAGTGTCTGGAGATATACGCTTCTTGGAACACCAAATGATGAATCTTTTCCATTTGTAGTCATAAGTGTTTCTGGTGGCAGGCTTTTGAGAGGCTTTGAGAATATCCAGAACCCCTTGGGACAGATGCAAATCTGCATACTCTAACTCTTCAAGAGCCATGCCTTGAGATTGAGGGACCAAAGATTGGGGTACCAAATCCTCCCCTGAGAGGAGGCTAACAGGTTGTAAATCCTGAGAAGAGACAGGGGAAGATGGACTGCTAGGGACAGTAAGAAGGGGTACCAGTGCTGCCTGGCCCAATCTGGAGCAATCAGAATCACTTTGCAGGGTTGTGACCTCACCTTGACCAGAGCCTTGAACAGTAGAAGAAAGGGAAGGAAGGCATAGAGAAATTTCCCTTCCCAGTTCAACATCAGAGCATTCAGAGGGACTGAGCCCAAGACTGGGGGTCTGCAACAAAACAGAGGAAGTTGGTGATTGTCTGGGGCTGCAAAGATATCTATCTCTGGAGTGCCCCACCTTGAAAAAATCACTTTTAACACCAGAGGGTCCAGGCACCATTCGTGATGGCCCTGAGGTATTCTGCTCAGTGCATCTGCTAGCACATTGTCCTTCCCTAGAAGGTGGACTGCTATCAGAGAGGTCTGCAGAGAATAAGCCAGGGACCACACTATCATGGCTTCCGTACACAAGGGCGTGGACTGAGTGCCTCCCTGCTTGATGTACCACATGGTGGTGGTGTTGTCTGTTCTGACCTGAACCACCTTGTTCTGTACTGACTGAGAGAAAGCTTGCAGGGCCAGAAAAACTGCCCTGAGTTCCAGGAGATTGATATGAAGAAGGGATTCCTGAGGGGACCACAGTCCCTGGGCTGTGAGAGCCCCCAGATGGGCTCCCCACCTCAAAAGGGAAGCATCCGTGGTAAGGCCCACCGAATGAGACTGAGTAACAAATGGGACCCCTTGCCTTAAATTGTCCTGATCCTGCCACCATTGAAGAGCTTGGATCAGTGTCCAAGTCACTGGAATCAGTTTGGTAAGAGGATCCTTCCTTTGGGACCAAAAGGCCCTCAAATGGAACTGAATGTCCCTCATCTGGAATCTTGCCCCTTGGACCACTGCTGTAGAAGCTGCCATGTGGCCCAAGAGCTGAAGGAAATGCCTTGCTGGTCAGGACACCTGAAGGCTGTAGGAAGAAGCCAGTTCTATAAAAACTCTTGCCCTTTGCAGGGAAAGAGATGCTTTTGCTTTGACAGTAACTAGCTCTGCCCCTATAAAGGTAAGAAGCTGCACCCGGTTCGAGAACTGACTTGGGGAGGTTGAGAAGAAATCCCAGGGAAGTGAGCACTGGCTAGGTCACTTGCAGGTCTGACTTGACTTGGTCTGGAGACTGACCCACTATGAGCCAGTCGTCCAGATATGGAAAAATGGAAATCTTTTGCTTTCTTAAAAAGGCAACCACTACTGCCAGGCACTTTGTGAAAACCCTTGGAGCTGATGTTAAACCAAAGGGCATTGCTTTGAGCTGATAATTGCTTGAGGGCAACTTGAACCTGAGGTACTTTCTGTGGGAGCACCTGATGGGGATGTGAAAGTAGGCATCTTTGAGGTCCAGGGAGGCTAGCCAGTCCCTAGGTAAAGTCAGGAGAATCAAAAGGTGACCAACACCTATGTAGGACACGTTAGGCTTTATGTTTCCTTGATACAACAATATACAGCAGAAACGGGTTACATTGTGCAGCTATCTTTAGTTAGTGTACTCACAGTTAGTTTAGTTGTTTAACCAGGAGTAGCACACTAAGCTGAAAGCTTTTTTACAGGAGCGACCTGGGAGCACAGAGAAGTTAAGTTGCTTGCTCAGGGTCATGCAGTATGCAAGTGGAAGCTGTGGGATTCAAACCCTGTCTGGTCTGCTGGATATCACCAGATTTGCAGCTCAGCGCCTTAAACCACTGTGCTATACTGCCTCCCTAGTACAGTGCATAGTTTAATTCTTGCGATACAAGAAAACTGAACAAAGGAACACCGACCAAGGTGTGTTAGCAAAACCCGCCCCTCCCCAATCCAAAGTCAACCACCTGAGGTGTTTCAAGCAACAGCACTTTCTTAAAGGCTGATGGACGTAAGAAGTGCAACTTATTAAAAGGGACCGTTAAAGGTACAGTACCCCCTTATACACTCTGTGCATTAGTGCTCAATTAAATACGAAAATCTTAAACCCACATAGAAAATGTTACATCTTTTTTACAGTATAAATACCTAAAAGACAAGCCATGTCATATCATAAATAGAATTAATATAACTTACAATGTGTATTAAAAATGGGGGCCGATTCTCAAAGGTGTGGCGCAAGTCACACCAAAGGCAACTTGCACTGATTGCCAATGCGTCGGTGACTCTGTATCTGATTCTCTATTGGGCAAGGTCCCAGCAGCTAAGTCCCACAGCTTGTGGCAACCCTAGCCATGCAACAAACAGAGGGCTCACCTAGACAGGTTGCTGCAAGCCTGCAGCATTTGGAAGTAAGGACGCAAGGGCCAATCCCAACCACGATCCCCAACAGTGGTAATGAAAAGCCCTGGTGGGCTAGCGGACCCCCCCCCTCAACCCAATCACAAATAACAAATTTTATTTGGGGGGGGCTCTCACTTTCTACCCCTCCTTGGCATTGGTTGGCATTCCTTCATCCAGCCACCATTCCTGGCCTCTGCTCCCATCAGACCCTCACCCTTGCAGCCCCCACTGCTTACCCCCCATGTCACGGCAACGGAAAGCCCCCTACTTACCCGTCCTGAACAGGATGTGATTCAGGGTGTTACCTCAGGGAGCAGAGTGCCAGGGGACAGCCATCAAGCCACCACGACCAGCCACCATGGCCAGCCACCAGGGTCTTTCACATTTTTCTCCCCCAATGAGAGCTCTGGCAAGCAATGATGCCAGCGATGGGCACAAGCATGGGTCCACACACATCCCCGCCAGGCATCTGCCAGGCTCCTGCCCGCTTGGGTCAGTAGTGCTGAGCCAATGCCCAGCCTCCGCCAGGGGCCAGACGTGCACCAACCGAAGGTGCCCCCCCCTCCTGGAGATGGAGAGCAGTCACTCAGATGCTCAATCTGCCTCCTTTGTGAGGTGCAGCAACCAGCGCCTTATCCCTCAGCACCACCGGGCCAGCCCACAAATAATTAATTATGTAATAGCCCTAGTTGGCTAGTGGACCCCCCAACCCAATCACAAATAATTAATAATATAATAGTCCTAGTGGGCTAGAGGACCCCCTGGTGTTGCCAAAGTAATTATTAATTGATGGTCCAGTGGATCCACTGAGCCCAATCCCCCATAAATAGAAATTACGTACCTACCATAATTTTGATCTTTCTTTGTATCTTCACCATTCTTCACTTTTGGGTACTTGGCTGGAGGTCATGACCCTGCGGGAGCTATTTTTTTTTTTTTTTTGGATGGGCAGAGTTGACTCACCATTGGCGCTGCCCTAGAGGCTGATGCACTGCGTGGCGCTCACGGGTTGGCCATTAGGCACTGTCGACTCCTCCCTCCCGCCAGTTCTGAGTCACCGTGAGAGGTGAGAAAAGGGTTGGGAGGGTGGGACAAGGAAGTCAAGGGACAGACAAAGAAAAAGATATATAAACTAAAAGGAGAAATAAACGACTGAGAGGACAGAAGAAAAAGAAGTCGAAGACTAAGGGGATTGGGTAGGGGCCCCAATCTCTGGAAGTAGAAAAGGAGGAGGGAGAGTGGGTTAGGGATTCTAGAAATAAGGATAAGAGTGAGAGGGGGAAAGGAAAAACCATACCCTGGAACCTTGACCTGTCTCCAGATTGTATAGGAACTGCGATGGAGTAGCCAAGAGGCTAACTGCCAGAATTCAAGCCACAGAATCACTGGCAATAACTCCAATTGAAGCAGAATTGGCTATTCTGGAAGAAAGACAGGATACAGGGAATTCTCCCCCCTCTCAAAGCAAATTTTTGGTGTAAGAAATGTAGTTTCTTAAATTAATTAAGGATATGTCCAAAGGACAAGGGAACCAAGGATTGACGGGAAGAAGAGGAAGAGGAGGAGAGAAGGGAGGGCAACTGCCAACCCCCACCCCACAGGGTTGGAGCCGAAGCACTTGAGAAGGAGTGCCCTTCCTCCTGACCATTCTGCCCCTTAAGAAAATTATCCCCTATGTGCCCCAGATTACCCCACTCCTGACTAACACAAAGGAGGGGGGCGAGGACGGGCACAGAGAGGGAGGGGGACCCAGAGACTGAGGCCCTAGGGGGAAGGAGGGTGGGATTGTGATGAATGGTGAAGATACAAAGAAAGATCAGAATTATGGTAGATACATAATTTTCATATCTTATCTGTGTCAGTCTTCACCATTCATCACCTTCAGGTGAGTGCCGAGCCCCCCCGAAGGGGGGTTTTAACCCTAAGGGACTGAGTCCCTTAGCTCTCAGTGGGTGACACACTAAGAGTAAGAACCTTCAGGGCCTGGAGAAGCCCAAGTGTGGGGAGAGTGAGACGGGGAACCCTGGAGGGGGTTGGAAGTTGCCCTGACAGATGCCGCCTCACTCTACGGGAGAAGAGATAGGTTCTTTGGTGAGCGGAGTGAATAACCCTACGCCAGGCCAAGGGTGACAACCGGGAAAGACGCAGCCATTCCATCCGCCTAGTGCAGATTGCTGTCCCTACGACCCTGGAAGCTACCTCATTGGCATAATACGATGCCATTGCTTGGTGCCTTGCTAGCTCTAGGCCACGTGCAGAGAGTGCAATGGCTTGTCTGGTTTGCTCCGTGTCAGGCATGGAGGCTAGGAGTTGACCCAGCCTGGACCACAGGAACCTGTCATAGGTTGCATAGTGGGCCTGATCTGCTGCAACAGAGAGCAGCAACCATGCTGAGTAGAACATCCTCCTCCCCAGAAGTCAAAATCCAAGGAATCTTGATCTGGGGGCTGGCCACGGTGAGGGGCACGAAACCCACCAGGAGTGTCCAGTTGCATCAATCCTGACTGAGGATGAGGCATGGAACCTGGAGACTCCAAGGGGCACAGTACCGCTGGCAGAGATCCCTAGGGGAAGGAACTCTAGAAAAGGGTCTCTGCCAGGAACACAACGATGCCTCCCGAAAGGGAACAGGTCAGGGGGGGCACCACAATGGTGTCCTCACTGAAATCACTTAGAAAGGCATGCGCCGAGTGCTCTGGACTGTGTTGAGTGGGAGGGGTGATGTGCAGGTCCTCTAACATCCTCATGAGGAATCGCTGATACTCTGCGAGATCAGCAGCTGGAGAGATGTGGACAGACAGCTCCTCTCCCCCAGAAGAGGGGGATGAAGAGTCAGAGGACCTTGAAGGTTCAGAAGCTGGCTGCTCAGGGGGAGGTTGAAAAACCTGTCTGTCCATACCCTAACATAAGAGGGAAACTAAGCAGCCACTGCTCTGAACTGCTCCCAGCAGAGAGGCCCACTAGGACCAAGAATGCCTGGGACAGCAGGAGAATGTGGCAGAGGAAAGGGGGCAGAGCCAACAACAGGAATCGGCTGACCTCTGCCTGGGCTAGGAAGTGCACCAGGAGCCCTAGGGTAAGAAGGAGCTCCGGAAAACTCCACAGCTGACAGCTGATCAACCAAACTGGAACTGCCTAGGCTGCGCCCTGAAGAATCCCCCCTTGTGAGGTGACCGGGGCCATGTAGGTCCAGAAAGATGGTCCCCTACCTCCAAAGAACAAGGCCCTCTCGAGGAAACTGATGGAGATCCGCACTATGGCTTCTCCCAGAGCCCGGGTGGGTTCTGGAAAAAGGCTGCCGCACAGACCCCATGCCCCTCGATGCCTTGGAATCTGAGAGTGCCCTCCTCCTCAAGAGAGCCAGCCTAGGCAGCTGGCAGCCCTGGTCAGCCCCTGAAGGGGTTATCCAGGGAGCAGCACTCTCCCCTCCCATGGGTGCTCCGATCGGCCTCAAAGTTGGGCGATCCAGGCCCACCACCTGAGGGGGTCAGAGAACCCTCCGAGGCCAAGTTGCAGAGTAATGGTGGTCTGCACCACTGCCTGGTGGTCAGCACCCCTGACCCTGGCCCCGGCAGTCACTGTCCACTCCTCAGAGGGGGGCTGGCTTCGGTCTGTCGAGGACACTACCAGGGAGTCCACATGAGCAGCCAACTCCAGACAGCCAGACTGCCTTTCTGACTCCGAGTCCGACTCCTCCTCCGAAGAGGTAGAGACCAAAGTCCTGTGCCAAACAGTACATGGACGCCCGCTGCCATCCCTACTGAAAAGGGCACCAGAACCAGAGACTGCACCAGAGTCAATGCCGACGTCCTCCGCTGTACCGCGAATGGTGCCAGAAGAGGACTTGGCTCCAATAAGGGCAGCAGCCTCAGAGCCGGAGCCTGTCATGGTGCCATCCCGATCCATGGCACCGCAAGCGACGCCAAGACCAGAAACGGCGCAGATGATGGCTCTGACTGTGCTCTCAGCACTGAGGCTAGAGGTCCCCACAGCGCCAACCAGCCCCACAGCGCCGTGAGCAGTGCTGAGGACAGAGATGGCAATGACGATGGCCCCGACAGCACTCTCGGCGCTGAGCTCCGAAACCCTCATGGCGCTGTGCCCATGCTCAGAGCCACGAACAGCTCCAGAACTAAACACGGTGCTGTGCTCAATCATGGCGCTGCAAATGGCACCAGGGCAAGAAACAGTCAGGGACAGCACCGTAGAGCCTCCCATGGCAGCGCTAGCACCATCGGCGCCATGAACAGTGCCGACAGCAGCAACAGCGCTGAGTAATGGATCAGTGCCAACAATGGCACCATCAGGGCCCACGGTGCCATGAATGGCACCAAAGACCAAGACGGCACTGACAGACGGCGTCAAGGACGGCACCGACCCAGGCTTTCCGAGTCACAGGTACGACACAGGGGGAGCATTTACTTCTGAAGGAGTGATTGCCAAGTGGTGCCTCCTGCCTGTCCCCTGTGGGGAACAGACTGGGCCTCCTGCACCACGGAAGGGGCCTCTGCCATGCCCAGACTACAAGAGGCAGAGTCTCCCTCCTCCTCCTTGGTCCATATAGAACTGGGAGGGGACCAGGAGGAAAGGCCAAGAGAATGCGGCTAGGCCCCACAAGTGTGCACCCATCCCATGAAAGTCGGCGGAATTCACCCCACTTTCGACGCACGTAGCTTGATGACCCGGTGGTCCATGGAGAAGCAGGCATTGCAAGAATCCATGTCATGAAGCGGGCCAAGACACACGAGGCAACGGTCATGCTGGTCAGTGACGGAGTACTTACAGCCGCATGGGCACCGTCACATGGGGGGCCGTCCCTTGTTAGAAGTTTTCTTGCCCTCCAACCAAGACATGACCCACGAGAAAAAGAACACCAAAAACAAAACCCGACATCGCAAAATAAAATAAGGAACAGTCTTACCAGGCGACGTTGAGTGGAGCGAACAGAACCGGCAGGATACTCGGAGTTGATGGACTATGAAGCGACATGGGGTTGACAAAATGCATAGTTGAAGGCTTCAATGGTAGAGGTAGGCCTCTAAAATTCTTCTGAGAGCTTCCCACGAGGTGACCTCAACGGCAGGAGATGAAGAACTGTCAGGAGGGCGGAGTCAACAGTGCCTAATGGCCAACCTGCGAGCGCCACACAGTGCGTCAGCCTCAAGGGCAGCGCCGATGGTGTGTCGACTCCGCCCATCCAAAAAAAAAAAAAGAGCTCCTGTGGGGTCATGACCTCTGGCCAAGTACCCAAAGGTGATGAATGGTGAAGACAGACACAGATAAGATCATGAAACCCAATGTACCTGGTGGTCTAGTGGACCCCACCCAGCAGTGTCTTACCACCCTGCTCCCCCTGACCCATACCCAGCCGGTGACTGGCACAGCCCATCGCTCACCACTGTGGCCAGCCACTGGCCGAGCTCTGTATCAACGCGTACTGTAAATAGTACATGCTCAGCGAATGACAGCTGCTGTCATTCACTGAGCATGTACTATTTACAGTATGCGCTCATACAGAGCTCATTCAGTGGCTGGCCACAGTGGTGAGCAGTGGGCTGTGCCAGTCACTGGCTGGGTATAGGTTGAGGAGGAGCAGGGTGGTTGGGTACTGCCAGGTGAGGGGTGAGGTCCACTAGACCACCAGATATGTTGGGTTTCATGTTATGAGAATTGGGCTTAGTGGATCCACTGGACCACCAATGAATAATTACTTCAAACATGGGGGCTCAGGGCTTTGGGGGTCCACTAGCCCACTCAGGACTATTACATTATTAATTATTTGTGACCGGGTTGGGGGTGCTAGCCCACCAGGGCAATATAGTATGATGGGGGGGCTGTACGTACTATTGGGCACATTGGCGTAACACTCAGAGGACACCGAAGTACACTTACACCAACCAGGGACTGGTGTAAATGTACTTTGCTGGTTGTTCTCTGGCAGTGTTTTGAGAATACAAAAGTAGGGAATGTGGCAGCTTCCCTTTGAGAATCAGCCCCTGCATCTGCCGTAACCCCCCTTGTGCCATGTCACAACCCAGTTTTGGTGCAAGGATAGCGCAAGTCACCTTTGGAGCAAGCAGCCTGCGTGTTGCCACAGGCTGGTTTTGAGAATCCCACAGGGTGTAACTGTTGACGCAAGGAGCTACTTGCATCATTCTTGTTTGACGCAAGCACCTTGCGCCATGCGTATCTTTTTAAGAATAGCCATCAAGTGCACTACTCAGTTTCTAAGGCTCTAAAGGAACAAAGATTTGACTGTCCCAATTCTTCCTTAAAGTTCTCATATATGCAGTTTCAAGGAGCAGCTTTCTTAGAAAAATGGATCCATAAGCTCCTGTTTACTACAAAAAAGGCACCAAAGGAGAAGACATTAATCATTTTCTAAATGTATTTAAAACAATTGTTTTACCACTAAGCCCCGGAATTCAATCTACATGTGTTCAATCCAGCTTAGATGAGGAAGATCAGAAAAATAATTTCCTTCTGGTCCAAGGGTAATGAACTTGAAATGGACTCCCAGAGAGGACTAGGGCAGCCAAACATCATTTCTGCAAGAGAAGAAAATATAAACAATTCACCTTTTTTCCAACAAAGAACTAAGGCATTTTATGAGTCTAGAATGCTATACTGTCATTTATAATTCCTGTATTAAAAACACCGTAAGAGCATTCAGGCCTTCTCATAATATAAAAAAATTGAATTTTGTGAAAGTCACAACTAGAGGAAATAGTATTGAATAGTCGGGTGAAGCATTTCATTCATGGTAGCGCAAATTACAAAAATGGGGTCACCTTTAATCTATCATTCTGCCATGGAGCTGTAGCAGCTCCCTGGGAAAAAATCCAATATTGTTCCTGTTTCAGAAAGATTTTATGCTAATCCCCCTCTATTATTATGAACAGGTTTCTCTGCCCTAGTAAAAGTAAATTGATGCCCTGTGCAATGCTTGTTCTTGTTTATATTGCTAGTGAAAGCACTGTTAAGGTCTCCATTCTCTATAACTCTCATATGTTCACCAGTCCTGATTTGAAGGCTCTTTCAGTCTTTCCTACGGAAAAACTGCAACAACTGCATTTAGCTAAATACGCAAGGCTTTCTGTAGTACGAGTAACAAATCCTCTAACTTTGTTTTTGTCTTAGTTTTGGATTAATTAAAGTTTTAGTAGTTTTCACAGCCTGACAATATTTACAGTTGCCACATTTGTCGCAACCATCTTTTCTGTCTGGTAGCCACAAACACGTTCCCTCCGGTATGGGTTGTACTGAGTGTACTACCATGCCACTTATTTTTCATTTTATTTTGGCCAGGAAAGGCACATTAAACTAAGGCTTGTTTCCAGGTGCATCCTGGGAGCACAGGGAAATTAAGTGACTTGCTAATGGTCACACAAGTGGTGGCTCTGAGATTCAAACCCAGTTCTCCTGGTTTGCAACTCAGTGCTCTCAGTCAGCAAGCTATGCTGCCTCCCATGTTTTTACTTCTTCTGTGTACGATTCTTGGATTAGTGTCAGACAAATCTCTTAAACCAGGGTCCCTGCTTACAATGTGCCAGTCTCTCCTCACATTTTCCCCATTCTCTTTAAATTGTGTATTGTAGGTGGTAACAAAATTGATTTTGTGGATCACTACTAGGCACCCTGACTTTTTTCTTTCAGGAGAGAATGAGGGGAGATTTATTACTACTTTTCCAAATTTTAACTAGCCAGGAACAAATGACTCAATGTGGACTAATTTATCATAATAGATTGCCTAACCTAAGAGCACACGAGAGACAACTTAATATACTCAGGGTTAACAATAATAAAAGACTAAACTACTTTAGAATCAGGACAGCAAGTATATACAGAATCAACTCCCGAACAAGGTAGCTGGTCAAACAACTTTTTTGGGACTTTAAAAACAAATTGGATGAGTACATAACAGTTAAGTATTGTCAATATTAATACACCCACTGATATTGGGAGACAACCTCGATGGGCAACAAACCTTCTCTTGTCTTTAACATCTAGCAATACCCTGGGAATGCTGTCAACCTCCCCCGCCTAGCTTTGGCAATCAGGCTTGGGGCATAGTCCCATTCCTGCAGTCTGTGAATAGTTCCTCTACTCTGAGCTCATACATGGAGTCCTCACCACAGTCCATTTTCATCCATATAAATGGCCTTTTCAGAATACCAGCTATTGTGTGGCACGGATGGCAAGCATTTGCTAATAGGAGAGTATTACCTCTGCCCCTCCCCCCCTTGCCATTCTTAGAATACTATGATACAGGAAGCTGATTTGACTGTGACTTAAAGAAACACTACAGAAGACTTGGTTTGCTGGCCAAGGCACATAGCTTCACCTGAGCTCTTTCCTTCTAAGACTGCTTGAAAGGCAGAGTAGAGAAACTTACCAGAGCAAGGGAGAAGGATTAAGACTTAGTTTGGCTAAGCAGATTTACTGTGTGGTGGTGTTTTTATTTTTTACTCACAGGGATTGCTACTGTTTGTTGCTAACATTTCATTGCTTTATTTTTTCTCTGATTCAACTTGTTGTTGCTGGTATACCTTCTTCTGCATTATTACAAGGTGTGCCTACAGGTAGTGCTAACAGATTACTGCTGTAATCTTCTGATTCAAATTGTCTTTTGCAAGGTATATCTTCTGTTACTGCTTTATTTTTCTCTGGAGCAAAGTGTTTCTTACAGGGTATATCTTCTCTGAAATTATTACAGGTGGTGCTTTACAGGTTTTACAGTTTTATCTAACATTAGGATAAGCTTTCAGGTTACTGCATTTGTTGTTGACTGATTGTTTCTGCTCTTACCTCCTTGTTCTTTCGTCGTGGTTCTTCTTTTAGACAGGGGAAGGGCCCGACCACCCATCCCATCCCAACCACCCACGCTACACTCCTTTTATAGGGTACCACAGTTGTGACATTTCCTGTGGCAAAGCAGGAAGGGCGGATCAGTGGGGCCTCCACAAGGTGATCTCATTTACAGGGCACTAGTAATTTAACTTGTTATAACAAGTTAAACAAAGCACAATTAAACCATTACTTGCATTTTTTTCCTTCTAATTACTCTGACTAGGTCACAAACCCAGCAACTTATTTGGAATGGATTCATTAACTGCAGGTACTGTGGAACAATTTTCAGAAGGGCAGTCTTACAAGATTTAGGACACTGTCCTACATGCTGGGCCTTTGGAGATCTTAGGTCTCAGCTCCAGGCAGCATGGGCAGAGATTGCACGCCTCAAATTTCATATTGAAGAGGAAATACATTATAAGAACCACCCGCCATTTCCCCAGCATCCAACAGAAAAACCTCGACCGCAGAGGGTAGTTGGTCCAGGAGGTTGGCAGGTGGTTAGGAGGAGCAAATCAGGTGCCCCATCACTCTCTGCTCTCAACACATTACCTCCAAAACCATATAAACACTACAAACAGGTATCTGCCTCTATCTCTGAAATCAAATAAAGAGGCAGAAGACACTGCAGAGCAGGACACTGCGGCACAGGAGCTAGCACAACAATACTCACCCAAATCAGGAACCAAAACTAAACAAGCACAAAGGAACAAAAACTTCTATCATAGGAGACTCCATGATTCGGGGAGTTGATACCCATCTCCAGCCAGGGGTGATGGTCAGATGTCTCCCAGGTACATCAGCATGGAGAGACACTGACCGCATTACAAAATTGTTCACAAAGCAGGAGAAAACATTGATGTCCTAGTACACATAGGGACTAATGATCTCGCCAGCCGGTCAGTTGTGGAGACCAAGGAACACCTGACTAGGCTGGGTGACAAACTATCATCTATTTAGTCTGCATCTCCTTCTCTGAGATCCTGCCAGTCTGGGAGAAGGGAGCAGATGGACGGAAGGTCAAGAGAAGGGAGATAGGGAGCTAAACACGTGGCTCAAGGACTGGTGCCAGGAAAAGGACACAGATTTGTAGGAACTGGCAACAGTTCTGGGAGCGAAAGTTCTTTAAATTTGATGGACTGCATCTGACTAAAGAGGAGTCAGTGCATTGGGGCAGAAGTTTGGCGTCTTTGCAGAATATTTAAACTAGCAAATGAGAGAGGGTGCAGCACCCATACGTCGAATGGAAGAACACCCTCCCCTCAGCTAGTGGTCAAACAGGAATTCAGCGTGTTTGCCGTTCATTTGCATCACCAGGTAAGAAAAAGGTTTGTTTCCATACGATGCACAGGGTAATGCCAAACTTCACCCAACAACTAACACACCAAAATCTGGCCAATGGAAAATCATGTACACAATGCTCACAGCCTGGGAAATAAGATCCCAGACCTGCAGGCAATAATGTCAGAGGCTAAACTGGACATAGTAGCAATTAGTGAGACGTGGTTTACCAGTAACCACACTTGGGAGACTTCAGTACCTGGCTATGTATTGTTCAGAAGAGACCGAGGTGCAAAAAGGGGGGGAGGGGTGGCCCTGTATGTTAATGAAAATATCAAAGCTACAGAAATTCAGAATACACATAAGGAGCCAGAAGAACTGTGGGTCACCCTGGAAACAGGAAATGGGACAGCCATAAGAACTGGGGTTGTCTACAGGCCCCCAGACCAGAGGGAGGACATAGACACATTACTGTTAGAAGATATACAAAACATGACAGCTAAAGGGGAGGTTCTGATAATGGGAGACTTCAACATGCCAGATACAGATTGGTCAATACCAGCAGGAACATCTGCCAGAACTAGACTCATAGTGGATTCCCTGCAGGGGAGGGCCTCAAACAACTGGTACAGCAACCCACAAGAGACAGGGCTATCCTAGATCTAGTACTGACTAACAAAGAAGGGATCACAGATCTCCAGGTAGAAGGTCACCTGGGGCCAGTGACCATCACATGGTATGGTTCAATTTGGCTACTACATCTAAATCATCCCATTCCAAAGCAAAAATATGGGACTTCAGAGGAGCTGACTTTGATAAGATGGCCAACAGAGTTAAGCTAGCCCTGGCAAAAAGAAACACAGGTGAGGAGGTACAGGCAAAGTGGGCAAGCATTAAGGATACAATACTTGAAGCAACATCCCATTGTGTTAGACAGAAAAGGAAGTGCAAAAGAAGAAGGAAACCACTTTGGTTCTCAAATACAGTAGCAGAAAAGGTCAGAGCCAAAAGGCTGGCCTTCAGAAAATATAAGGGACCACAGCGGGATGAAGATAGGGAGGCATACCAAACTGCCCTAAGGGAAGCAGGTAAGGCAGTAAGGCAGGCAAAGTCCCAAACTGAGGAAACACTAGCACGAACAGTAAAAGAAGGTGACAAGACTTTCTATAGATACATTAGTGAAAGGAGAAAGTCCAGAGGGGGTATTGCTAAGCTTAATGGAGAAAAGGGAGCATGTGAGGAGGAGGACCCTGTAAAGGCATCTATCCTAAATAGATACTTTTGCTCAGTATTTACTGAAGAGAAGGTAGGGCAGGGCCCACAGCTCAGCACCATGGACACAGGGGAAGGGAGGTGAGCACTACTCCCTTCACAAAAGAAAGGGTCCTACAAGAGCTTGCTAAGCTCAGGGTGGATAAGGCAATGGGACCTGATGGCATACATCCCAGGGTCCTAAGGAGCTAAAGGAGGAACTAGCAGAGCCATTAGCAGAATTGTTTAGTGAGTCTCTGAGCACAGGAGAGGTCCCAGAAGACTGGAGAAGGGCTCATGTGATCCCCTCCACAAGAGTGGTAGCAGGGAGGAGGCGGGGAACTACAGACCGGTCAGTCTTACCTCAGTAGTGGGCAAGATTATGGAGGCACTCCTTAAGGAAAGGATAGTGCAACACCTGGAATCCATAGGGCACAGGATCAAGACAGCATGGGTTTACAAAGGAAGGTCCTGTCAAACTAATCTCATAGATTTCTTTGACTGGTAACCAGAGTGGTGGACCAAGGGGAGCAGTTGATGTCCTACCTTGACTTCAGCAAAGCTTTGACACTGTTCCATAGAAGATTGATAAATAGCTAGGTAGGCTCGGGTGGGTCAGAAGTTGGTCAACTGGGTGGCAAACTGGTTGACTGGCAGAAAACAGAGAGTGGTGGTAAATGGTATACAGTCAGAAGAGATGCAAGTCACAAGTGGGGTACCTCAGGGATCAGTCCTGGGGCCAGTCCTATTCAACATCTTCATTAGTGACCTCATAGATGGACTAGAGGGTAAGGCTTGTCTGTTTGCAGATGACACCAAGATCTGCAACAGAGTAGATGATCCAGATGGGGTGGGCAGAATGAGAAGAGATCTGGATAAACTAGCAGAATGGTCAGAAGAGTGGCAACTGGGATTTAATGCAAAGAAGTGCAAAATCATGCACATAGGGAAGAGAAACCCTGAAGCCACTTATAGGCTGGGAGGGAGTTGCTAGCAGTCACAAAGGAAGAAAGAGACTTGGGCATCATCATCACTGATGACCTAAAATCATCAAGCAGACCTCTAAAGCAGTAGGTAAGGCTAGGGGGTGTTAGGGTGTATTAGTAGGGTATCACAAGTCGTAAGAGGGAGGTAATAATCCCTCTGTACAAAGACATTGGTTAGGCCCCATCTGGAGTACTGCGTGCAGTATTGGAGGCCACACCTTCACAAGGACATTAACCAAATTGAGGCAGTCCAGAGAAGGCAACCAAAATGGTGCAGGGACTGCATCAGAAGACA
Organism: Neoceratodus forsteri; assembly: GCA_016271365.2. Lineage (NCBI taxonomy): Eukaryota > Metazoa > Chordata > Ceratodontiformes > Ceratodontidae > Neoceratodus > Neoceratodus forsteri. The sequence continues at coordinate 1,098,984,146 of CM057456.1, read as the reverse complement.
TATGAGGACAGATTAACGGAGCTCAATATGTATACCCTTGAGCAAAGGAGGGAGAGAGGTGATATGATCGAGACATTTAAACACCTTAAGGGCATAAACAAGGTGAAAGAGTCTAACATGTTTAAATATAAGAAAAATAGCAGGACAAGAGGACACAGCATGAGATTAGAGGAGGCCGATTAAGGGGAATGTGAGGAAATTCTTTTTCACAGAAAGAGGTGGTAGATGCATGGAATGGCTTACCACAAGAAGTGGTGGCTATGAATACAGTGCAGGGCTTCAAACAGGCATGGGATAGGCATAAGGGAGCAATACAAATGACTATGAATAGATAGGTCACTGACAGAGCAAAGGCCGATGGCACATTTATACGGTAGAAAAAGAAATGGGCAGACTGGATGGGCCTTGCGGTCCTTATCTGCCGTCAACTTCTATGTTTCTATGTTTCTACATTTTAAGTTACTATTGCTTGCTTCTAGGAATTTTACAAAATCATCAGGTTTGTCTTCTGTTCCATGCCACGCGATAATAAAGTGATCGATATATCTTCTCCAAAGGTCTGTCTGACTCAGAAAAAGACTCACAGCAGCATTATGAACCACATCATTTTCCCATTTACCCAGAAAAAGTTGGCATAGCTTGAGGCAAATCTTACCCCCACTGCTGTTCCCTTTTTCTGTAAAAAGACATCTTCTTTATAGAAGGTGTTGAATTCCAACATGAACTGTGCCAACTGCACCAGGATGTCAGTTAGAGGACCATCATCATTTCCATTTTCAAGCCCATCCTGGTGTAGTCTGTTTGAATATGATGTTTCTACATCCATTGTGACTAGCCAGCTTGCATCATCAATAGCTAAATCATTCAGTACTCTTAATATATCACCAGTGCCATTAATGCAGAAGGGTAATGCTTTGGCAAGGTTCATCACTGATGTTATTATTGTGTTGCATGGAATGGAAGTCAAATGTTTTGATTTTGTAATATTCCTAGAAGCAAGTAACAGTAACTTAAAATGTAATATAGTATATGGTTAGGGCTTATTCTAGATGGAAAACAGTGGCTTCCCAAATGTTGTTGTAGGACAGTTCAAAGGTCAAAAAAGTTGTTGTACTATCGTTCTGACGTCAGATCGATAGTACAACAACTTTTCAGCCTTGAGCTGCTACATGATTGCCTAAAAACAGAGCTGATCAAAAAATACACTCTAAAATGGCGGAGGTGTCTAACGATCAGTCGGTAGTGCCATTCAGTCAGATAGTTGGGACACGGACTGCCATACTCGGCTCTGTGTTCCCAGACTATCAGTTTGCCAGTTTTTTTTATTTCTTTTGCAGAGAGCAGGAGCACAGGAAGCAGTAAAGCACCGGTATCTTCGGTGTTGGAACTGGATGGCGACTGCAGCATGGACTGGGAGGGAGTGACCAAGTAAGCAAGCGGGACAATATTCACAAGGTATGAACCTTGTCAAAAGTCAAACCTCCTACAGTTTGGGGAACTATATACTATATAAAATAGTATATGGTTACTTAAACACAACAAGGCGTTGTTGCCATCTTGGGGAAGTGATTCCATCACACAGACCTCTCAAGCTTCGCTCTCGAGGTCTGTGTGACGTCATCACATCCCCTCGATGGCAACATAGCCTTGTTTTGTATGAGCAACCATACACTATTCTATATGTTTTGTTAAGTCTCAAGCAAATCAGCTTCCTGGATCTTATTATTCTAAAGAATGGCAAAGGTGGGTCACCACTGACCTTTTTGAGAAAAAAAAAACTACAGATAGGAATACTCTCTTATTAGCAAGTAGTTGCAGTCTGCACCACATAATAGCTGGTACTCTGAAAGGGCAGTTTATGTGAATATTTGTATGAATGAGAAGGAACTGTGGTGAGGACTCCATGTATGAGCTCAGAGCAGAAGAACTATCACACAGGCTACAGGAACGGGGCTATGCCCCAAGGCTGATTGCCAAACTCTGGGAGAAGGTTGCTAGCATTGCCAGGGTGGACCTCTTGAAAGAAAAAGAGAGGGTGCCCAATCGTGATTCACAAATCGATGTTGTTATCAGCTATAAAGCACAATTTAAAGAGATATGGGAATTGTGAGGAGAAACTGGCACATTGTAAGTAGGAACCCTGTCTTAAGAGATTTGCCTGACACTACTCCAAGAATGGTACACAAAAGAGGTAAGTACATGCCAGGCATGGTAGTGTCCTCAGTATAACTCATACTGGCGAGACCAAGTATGTACTGTAGCTACCAGACAGAAAAGATGATTGCCATATATGTGGCAACTGTAAATATTGTCAGGTTGTGAACACTATCCAAACTTTCATTAATCCAAAAACTAACAGAGAAGCAAAAGTCAGAGGATTTATTTCTTTGTACTACAGAAGGCCTTGTGTATCTAGCTAAATGCAATTGTGGTAGTTTTTCCATAGCAGCGACCAAACAGAGTCTTCAAAATCAGGACTGGTGAACATATGAGGGCTATAGCGAAATGGAGACCTTAACAATGCTTTAGCTAGCCATATAAGTGGAAACAAACACTGCACAGGACATCAGTTTACTTTTACTGGGATAGAGAAACCTGTTAAAAACAGAAGAAGGGGGATTATGATAAAATCTCACTGAAACATGAATAATATTGGATTTTTTCCAAGGGTAACACCACAGCTCCAGGGCTGAATGATAGATTAGAAGTGACCCCATTTTTAGGGCTGCAGTGGGCGTAGTCCTGCAGACCTCTTGCTATCAAAAAAGCAGGCAGCGCATTCCTTCCAACCGAACAACAAGTTGGAGTTACAACACGGTCGCCTCCGCATCTGTGAAGCCCTTCACTTGTTGTCTGCATTAACAGTGTCACTGTACTATTTTGTAGTCTTTTGGCACTTACGGCAGAACACGGCACACTCCACCATGTCCAAGATGGCCACCAGATCGTATGGCATATGCTTGACTGACAGCGCATGTGTAATACAATGCAGTGGCCATCTCGGTCAAAGTGGACTGTGCTGTGTTGCGCCGTGACTACCGATTTCCTTTTTTTTTTTAAAGTATACATATCCCCCCACCTGACCCTTCCTCTCAGCAACCCCCCCCAGAAACATAACAATGACACTGGGGGGTGCTTAATCCTCCAGTGTCACGATCATATCAGAACAGTGACACTAGGGGTGCTCAATTCTCCAGTGTCTATTGGGCCCTCCCTCTCAACACACACACCACCCACCCCAAGATATAACAGTGACACTGGGGGTACCCACCCCAGTGTCGCAGTCGCAGATTTTGTTTTGCTTGTTTAAAACAATGTTTTTCTCCCTCCCACCCAACCCTACCTACAGCACCCCCCAAACATAACAGTGACATGGGGTGCCCAGTCCCCCAGTGTCACACTCGGGAATCCTCCATCATCTTTTTGTTTTGTTTTTTTCACCTGTAAAAAGGAAACTGTCCATAGGTGTCTTTTGTAGCCATTCTTTACCCCTCATTCAACCCTTCCACTCAGCACCCCACACCTCCCCCCAGCCCTTACCTAACCATTAGTGGTCCAATGCTGTAACCCTCTTTGGACTGCAGATACATCTTCACTCTTCAAAGCTGGACCATGAACTGAAGACACAGGTATGCGGTTCAATGTATTTCAATGGGGTTTTGAACTTAGTGGCATAACTTGGGCCTTTTTGAATATTGCTAGCCCAAATTTTCAACATGCCTTTTTGGGACCCCACCTCATGAACAATTGCACTCACATTGGCAAATTTGGCCCAAAAAGTGATTTTGTGGTTCCTGTGTGAAATCACCTTTTAGGCAGGAGTTGAAAATGCTCTCTGTCCTTGTTCATGAGGTGTGATCATAAGAAGGCTATGTTGAAAATCTGGTGTAAAAATATTAAAAAAACAATCGAGTTATGAGCTTACATTGAAGTCTGTGAATGCAGGCTCATAACTTTGGTAATTTTCAATATTTTACCCCAAATTTACAACACAGCCATATCTTTACAGCACCTCATGAATGTGCTAGTTGTCATTTTTCAGATCCCAAAATGTTTTTTTACATCCCAAAATCTGATTTAATGGTCCCTGTGCAAAATCACCTTTTGGGCAAGAGTTGAAAATTTTCTCTGCCCTTGTTCATGAGGTGGGATCATAAGAAGGCTATGTTGAAAATGTGCTGTAAAAATATAAAAAAAAAATAAAGTTATGAGCCTACATGGAATTTTGCAAATGCAGACTCATAACTTTGATAATTTTCAATATTTTTACCCAAAATTTATAACACAGCCATTTCTTTACAGCACCTCATGAATGTGACAGCTGTCATTTTTCAACTCCTGCCCAAAATGTGTTTTTGTGTCCTGAAAGTTGATTTAATTTCACAGTCCCTGCGCAAAATCACCTTTAGGCCACGAGTTGAACATTTACTCTGCCCTTCTTTATGAGGCAGGGTCATAGCAAGGCTATGTTGAAAATTTGGTGTAAAAATATTAAAAAACAAATATTCAAAATGTTTACCCCCAAATTCCTCTGCTGCAGCCCTATCAGCTCTGGCCAGAGTTTGTTGTAATTTGCACTATCTTGACTGCAGTGTTTCATCCAACTACTCAATACTGTTTCCTTTAGTTGTTACATTAGGACAATTCAGTTTTTACATTATGGCAAGGCCTGAATGCTCCTACAATGTTAGTACATGAATTATAAATGACAGTATATCCTCCTAGACTCATAAAACACCTTAGTACTTCTGTGTTGGATGAAAGATGAATTGTTTATATTTTCTTCTCTTGAAGAAATGTTTGGCTACCCCAGACCACTCTGGGAGTCCATTTCAAGTTCATTACCCTTGGACCAGAAGGAAATTATATTTCTATGTAACACGATCTAAGCTGGATTGACTAGCAGTATTGTGTGACGCATGTAGATTGAATTCCTAGGGCTCAATTTTCAAAGGGGTCCTTAGACCAACATAGGGTGTGGCAGATAGCAGCTTGTGCCAAAGCCCTGTGTGCCAGGGACCCTGCACCAGATTCTGGTACGGGAGGGATCCCGTTGCCAAACTGCCCAACACTGGTGCAACTGCTCCCATGCGCCAAACAAATGACCCATGAGAGAGAATTAATGGAGGCTGCCTCCAGCCTCAAAGTGTGCCATGTTCTGCAGTTTGTATACCAAATATAACCAGGAACGCCATCTACCTGTCTATAGCAGTGTCCATCCCGGAAACTGTGTCAATCCTGGGGGTCAGTGGAGGAGCTGAAGGTTCTGGACCATGTCACCTGATTGAAGGAACATAGTACCGATATATCCAGGCAGTAGGGCTAGGGGGAGTCCTTTCACTAATATTGTAAGTGCAATGATGTCACCTGGGTTGATTGCACAGAGTGGGTATCATAGTGTCAGTGTCATTATTCGGTGTCTGCTGTTGTGTTCGAGTCTCCTGTTTCTGGGAATGAAATGTCTCCTGTGATATCTAAGATGTATCTGTTGCGTTAGTTGCAGGTTTTGTCTCAGTGTAACTTCAAGTGGCTGGTGGTCCTGTATATGAACTGGAGATGGTGACATAACCTGGACAAAGGTATGTGCCACAATATAATTTCTGCTAATTTACAGCATGTTTGTGATCCATAACAATTATACACCAGAGTATCAGATGAGTGGTAGTGTATGATGTCTGAGCAGCCACAATATCCAACACACCCTGCGTATGCATAATGCATATTGTAATACCCAGTATATTGTTGTTTCTTGTGGGCATGGTATCCAGCATACATACTCTACCATACTAAGGGTCCCATAAGATAGATCAAACACAGACCAGATGGCCGTACAATAGCACAAGTACCCGGAGCGTTACACGAGGTACCTGCTTATCAAGGAACAGCGTACAGGCAAACTTGGGGGAAGAGCACTGTTATACGCCAGGTTAATATGACAATCAGTCACTGTGTAGGAGATGTAGGCATGTCATTCCCTTCCTCAAGGTTAGGTAATAATAATGACAGTCCTATCTGGTGGACAGACTTACAGTATAACCTTGGTAGAGTTTGTACATGAACACTGTGACATTTTATCAGATGTCCTTGAGGCAGCACTCATGATTAAAGTTTTGGAGGAGTTGAGAAAATGGGATGAGATGGCATTCTGCACATCTCACCCACCAGCATGAGGGTCCAGCACACTATACCAGTGGGTTCACAGCAACGTGCACATATACTGCCATCACACGGGTACAGGGAGTACATGCCACTAGTGAGCCACCAGTCCAATGCCATAGCAGCAGCAGTTGCGTGTCACAAAACATGCACGCAGCATACCACACAGACATGTTCTCATGGGCTGTCCCTCCTGTCAGTCCATGCCACACACTCTTTGCCAGTCCACTTCAGAGTATTGGTTTGAATGCGGTATCAGTGCTCGTCTGCATCCACACACCCCTTCCTCCACACAGCCACCCCATATTTGCAGTCCAGTTAGACCAGCTCTGCCTGATCTAACCATGGGCAGCACCTGCAGCAACTAGAGGGCTTTAAAAATAGCATGGTAGGGGATGCTGCATCACATCAGTGGCACAGGACCCCTATCTGTCATGGCACAGCCAGACAGTCACCACAAGCACGGAGCAAGCCAGTATGGTGCATGCCCACCCACAAGTCCCCATTGAAAATCAGGCTTGGCATAGAGCCTGGTGCAGGGTGCCCCTTTTGTCATTTCTCTTTGACACAAGCCCCTTGCATCAGTCCCTGGCCTTTGAAAATTGAGCCCATGGGCTTCATGGTAAAACAATTTGTTTAAATACAGTTAGAAAATGCCCAATGTCATCTGCCCCTTTGGTGCCTTTCTGTAGTATATAGGAGCTCAAGGACCCATTTTTCTAAAAGTGCTACCCCTTGACACTGCGTATATGAGAACTGTAAGAGGGAACTGGGACAGTTCAAATCTCTGTTGCTTTAGAGTCTTTGAAACTGAGTATTGCACTTGCTTTTAATCTACATTGTAAGTTATACTAATTCTGTTATGATGTGATATGATATGATATGATATGTGATATGATATGATAAGTCTTGTCTTTTTAGGTATTTATATTATAAATAAGATGCAACATTTTCTGTGTGGGCTTATGGGATATTTTTGTATTTAATTGAGCACTTATACACTTTATGTACATAGGACCCCATATTTAGAACCGTCCGGAAGTGCACGCATAATGGTGAACCGTGCAAAGAAGTTGTGCCGGCCGGCTCTGGCACAATATTCAAACAGAATGTGCGATTGGAACAGACTGCACAATCTGTTTGAATAACAGACCCTGGATGTGCAGCACACAGCAAGCGGCTGCCATCCATGACGCGGTGCATCCAGGGTGCAGCAACCAATGAGCATTTACTATTTACTGTAGGCAGTTTGGGACCGATCAGTCATTGACCTGCTGCGGCATGGTGATGAAGGCAGTGCCAGTCGCCGGCATGGGTTGGGATGAGGGGAGGTGCAGGGTGGTGGGGTACTGCCTACTGCGGTGGAGGGTGGGGGAATCACTAGCCACCAGGGAACGGGGATTGGGGGTTTTCATATTTATGACAGGGATCGGGGCTGGGGCAGGGTGTCCCTACACTATGGAAATGGGGACTGGGGTTGGAGTTTACTTTTATCAGCGATCAGGGCTTGGGGGAAGATACACTGTGGAAATGGGATCAGGGCTGGAATGTCATTTAAACAGTGATTGGGGCTTTGGGGGGACACTACAGTATGGAAAAGGGGGATCAGTGATTTTTTTTATTTAAACAGTTATCGGGGCTGGGGAAGGGGGACACTACACTATGGAAAAGGGGGATCGGTGATGTGTTTTAAACAATGATCGGGGCTGGGGAGGGGGACTGTGTACCCCGCACTAGACTATGCATGGGGCACCAATCTTCCCTGCGCATTGTTAAAGTAGGGTTTCAAAAGCATAACTATGCACTGGCGCAGTCAGCCACAGATACTCTTGGGGGGGGGTTCAATATTGTGATAGATTTTTAACTCTATTTTCTATTTTCAGCGTGCATTTAATATAACCATTTTGTTTTACGTAGGTGTTGGTCACCTTTTGATTCTCCTAGCATCTGTGTTACATATTTGGATACCTAGAGACAGACCTCTTTGCCTCTTGAAACAAAGCTCAGATGGCAAGTTTTTACAGTTAGTACAGATGTCCTATAGCAGAGGCGATGGACTGTCTATCTCAGTCATGGTTCTTTAAAAGCACATATCTGTTTCCTCCATTTCCCTTGCTTCAGGTGGTTCTCAGAAAACATCTTTCAGTCATGCAGCTGGTTCATCCTCCTGCCACAGGAGTGACCAAGAAGACTGCGTCTCTCAGACCCGATCAGTTTAGCAGTTCAGGAACCCTTCCAGCTCCCTCAGCAGCCCAATCTGCTTCTTCAAGGTCCAGTTCTTCATCCCAGTAACTCAGCTCCAGCTGGCAGCTTGGCTCCTGCAAGGCAGGATCTTCTCAGATTAGATTATTCAGAAAAAGCAGTGGATACACTTATGTCCCCAACGAAGCAGTTCACATCTGTAGCTTATAATGGAATATAAGCAGCATCCTCTCATTGGGCCAAATAGACAGTGATTAAGCCAAGAAAAGCACCTGTGCCTCAGACTGTGGATTTCTTTCTGGATGTGGCAGAACAAGATCTGGCCCTTAGCACTTTGCGAGTGCAAGTCTTGGTTTTGGGTGCAGTGTCCGGCTCATGTGAGAGACATGCTTGAGGTTCACACACTAACATCAACAGGTTCTTTAGAGTGATAAGACCACCCAGTTTGGTCTATAGATCCCCAATTCCAACCTTGGACCTTAATATGGTTCTTAATGCACTCTGTAACTCTCTGTTTGAGCCTCTGTTCCAAGTATGAGAAGGCATTCTTTCTGTTAGTTTTCTAGTCACAACTTGCTCAGCGATGTAGACAGGAGAGCTGCAAGTGTTTTAATGTAAAGAGCCATACTTAGCTTTCCCTCACAATAAGGTAGTGTTACATACACTGTTCTCTTTCCTTCTGAAGGTACATGCAGAGTTCCATGTTAACCAAAAGGCAAGTCTTTCTTCCTTTTGTCTGAAGCTGGTGAATGACAAGGAGATGCAGTTTCAAAAGCTAGACATTTGTAGAGTCCATGATGACAAGGAGGAGAACAAGTTCCACAAGCTAGATGTCTGCAGAGCATTTAAGACATCCCTTATATGACGAGTACAGTCTTTCCAGAAATTAGATAGTCTTTCTGCACTGTTCAGCATAGTTAAAGTGGATCAAAAAGCTTCCAAGGTGACCTTGGCTAGAAGGGTAAGAAAATGCATAGTAAGACTCATTGTATATGGCGGCAAAACTGAAGGTGTGCTATGGCAGCCTCCTCGGCAGAAATGACGGAGGCCTCAGTGGCTGACTTGTGCAAGGCAGGTTCATTAAACTCCTTCATAAAACATTGTATAACGGACACTCAGAGTTCTGCTATTGTGGCTTTCAGATGAAAGGTGTTTCAAGCAACTGTGAGGTGATAGATGATTCAAATTGAAAGAATATTCTCTCCCTCCTAAGCACATTTGGTGAGTACTGCTTAAAAAATCCAAGAAGTAAATGAATGCCCAGTGACAATGTCGAAGAATATAGAAGAAAGAAATGTTGTCAGATGCATCAGAATTTCTTTTTCCATTAGTTCTCGCATTGTCACAGGGACCCACCCTAGAGTTAGCAAGTCTATAGAAAATATTGTGGAGCTGAGGTTTGGATTGAATTCAGTTGTTGACTGGCAGGTAAGCTTGATGTCATTGTTTCAGGCACATATTTCTTTGATGCACAGTTCATGCATTCAGAGATTCTCTGGAATGAGTCCATTTATGAGAGCAGCCATTGCAGAAGTTATAATTAAGTTACACTGGTCACAGACCAGTTAGCACGGATTCTTTCATTCAGACATAGAAAGTTACAGTCTAGTGCTGCTACACATCTCCAAGGTAGGGTTGTGATTTCAGTTTATCTTTTAAGGAATTTATGTTACTGTACTGTACGTTGCTACTGTATATGGCTCTGTAAGATTTTGAGCTGACGATTCAAAGACATCTGCCCCAGAATGGGGAGGAGCCAGGGTTCTAGGATGATGATGTCAAAGCTTTGGAGTGCATTGGTCCCTAGTCACTGGTATTGTGTTACCCAGTAATATGTAAATGCTCAGTGACAGCACTGGAACCAGCAGAGAAATAAATTACGGTAAGTCCAATAAAATGTCTTCTTTGGTTTAATACATGCAGCAGACTGAATAAACCCCTCAGGATCTGACGCAGGAACATAGACACTGATAGCAGAAAAAGGCCCAATGGCCCATCTGGTCTGTCCACCTTCACCTGCAGCTGGTTGTAATGACCCTCGTGGTCGCTCACTTCTTTATCCCCCTTCCCCACCCCTTCTAACCTAATATGTACAATATACTGTACTAATCCCACCTGTGCTTGAATCCTTACACTGGCTTAACAAAGACAACTTCACATGGCAGCTTGTTCCATCTGCCCACCACTCCTTCCACAAAATCCATTCGGGTTGGATAAACATTAAGGTATTCAGAACCCTGTCCGAATGCCATGTATCTTTTGTCAACCTTCTTATCAAAATCTGTAGCAGTTTCTGGCAACTATAAGACTGTCCTACTTAAGAAATGCTGATAAAGTTTTCATGGATTGGATACTGACCATTTGTCTTGATGTTAAACCTAACATCCATAGAAACTCTGACTCCCCAAAGTCTGTGTGTGTCTAAGCAGTGAGAACATTAATCAAAGCAGCCATTGCCTTGAGGAAGATAGAATAGGAGAAAAAATTCTCCAGTGCTCATGGAGGTGAACCTATTTCCTCATCACCTCTGGGGTCAAAGGTTCTCCCTCCTTCTCTGCACAGTACAACTCCACCTCAATCATACTGGGGGTAGGTGAGGCAGAAATCTTTGTGTCCTGATCCTTTATACAGTAATTTGGAAGAGTGGGCTCTAGGGATGAGATATCCTCAAAGAAGAACAGATGATTTGCAGTACTGTTCTTCTAACTGAATAGTAAAACACTTGGAAACAGTTTAACAGCAGAAATAGAATGTACAGATTCAAACAGGTTTTTTTTTGCTCCTCCTTTGCTACCCGGCTGGCCACTCCTTCGGGTCACCTAGGACCCCTGCCGGCACTCTACCTGTCTGCCAACCACCACCTCACATGACAGTCCCCCAGGTAACCCAACGTTTCCCTTTGTCGGATGGGTCCCCCGGGGGAAGGTGGTGGTGGGTCTGGCCAGTGCTACTTATTTGGCCCGCTTGCTGCTGGGGTGGTTCAGGTTATCTGGGGCTTTGTAGTGGTGCGGGACTGGCAACCATCATCTGGTCAGTCAGGGAGTCATCTTCCGATTTTTCCTTGGGAGCACAACATCCAGGGCATCAAAGCAAGAGCCAACTTCTGCCAGAGGTCGGCAAACACCAGGCCACACACACACACACACCCTCCCCCCGGGAGATGGCGAGCCGTTGTGGGATGCTCGAGCCATCCACCCCCCCCCCCCGGCCAGCCCTCTGTCACCTGTGTCCATTCCTGAACCCAGGTTGTCGGCGTTGCAAGTGGAAATCCAACCACTGCACCAGCAGGCTAGCCCAAACAGTTTTTTATAAAGCACAATAAATGTTAATAAAGAAGGATGATTAAAAAAATATTAATGTTTGCCAAATTTCTGCCTTCTGAGCCTTTAAGTACCAGCAAACAAGGACAACTGTCTAGCACAGGCAAACACAGAATTGGACAGCTCTGCATTTTACTTTATAAGATGAGGACCAGTACAGCTTTAATATTTCTGTTACATAGTCATAATCAAAATACTGTAACTTGAGAAGATTTACCTGAGCTAAACTCTCCACACCTCCAAGCTCGTGGAACACTTTCTAAAAAAAATAAAGGAGAATTCAATTATATTCTTCATTGACCAAATATTGCTTTAGAAATAAACCATATCTATCCATTAACAACCAATAACTATTATAAACTGAACAGTAAGGGCCCAATCCATATACTGAGCCAGCATAAGCACAGTCTGCTCATATCCGCCCAAAGCTACTGTACTCTGCACTCCAGTGTTTCTTGTGGGCAACATTCACGTAACCAGCCACTCCATATGAGAGTGCAGAATTTCTTGTGACAGGGGCAGCCTGAGGAGGCAGAGCTGGGCCACACACTGGGCTTTCAATGATAAGCCCACATCAACCCTCTACTTGTCCCCCTGCTCTGCATGGGCTAAGTATTATAGAATACATCAGTCTAGCATGGACTGTCATATCCCCGTTTCCTGCCAGCAGATACATTTTAAATAAAACAAAGTGACTCACTCTCCCGCTCAGCTATCGATGCCATAGAGGAGGGCTGGAGTTAGGACTTGGGTAGGAGGTACCAATCTGGGCCAAAACAATGTTGGGGGTCACGGCGGAGGATGCAGAATCATTAAGGCAGAGGCATCTCAAGTAACATCCAAACCCTCCCTGTGTTCAATGCCAAATGTACCTGCTGGAGATGGTGGAGCAGGAGCAGGTCGAGGGCCTTCACCAGTGGAGTTTGTGAGGGTTTGTGTATGCCAGAAGGCGCACCACATGTGTGAATGGGGCACTCCACAGAAACAACTCACACTATACACCAGCATAGGGCTTTCAGAATTTGGCCATAACTTGCACTTAACTGTAGTCTTACTATATGCTCAGCTGTTCTGGCAACCAAAGGACTTGAGAAGAAACTCTTGTAACCATTAGAAACACTGAAACTGTTCATATAAGAAAAAATTACTCACCTTAGTAGTATTGTTTCCTCTTAAATGATCACTCACTATGTTTACACTTTATGGAGTCATCTGGGCAGACAATGACACCCTGGAGCTAGAACCTATGCAAAAGAACAGTTACGTACTCACCGTAACAGTAGATCTTCAAGAGAATCTTTTTTATCAGATCACACCTATGAAACTTACAACCGCCAGGCACTAGGACCATGCAGAAATTTTTTGCAAGCAGTTCAGCCACAACAAAGTCAGACGTCAGCTATTAAATAAGCATGAACGGCGCCTTCCTTCTTCAATTTCCCGCTGGAAATCATGCTCAGAGGACCTCCCTGTAGGAGACCAAGTGAGAACCTAGGGCTCTGCCAACCAGGTGAGGCAGAGAACAGCAGGTAGATCCGTATGGAGAAGGAGGCAGCACTCACCAGAGTCTCAGGATCTTAAAGGGGGAAGGAGGGTGGGATGGCATGGCGTGATGAAAGAGATTCTCTCAAAGATCTGTTGTTACAGTGAGTATGTAACTGTTCTATCTTCAAGGATATCTCTTTCATCAGGCCACACCTATAGAACGAGAACCAAGCAGTACTGACTACAAGAACAGCCTGGGTGGCTGGAGCCTACAGGCCTAAGAAAGGAGACCTTGAAGCATAGCTAGGCTAAAGTCAGCCCTTTTGCAGGAGACAATGTCCAAACTGTAGTGTTTACTGAAGGTGTGGACAGTACTCCAAGTGGCAGCTGCACAAATTTCTGCAGCAGACACATTCTTGAAACATGCAAAAGACATGGTCATGTCTCTAGTGGAATGACCATGAAGAAAAAATTACTCACCTTAGTAATGTTGCTTCTTCTAATGGAGTCTTGCTATATTATGACATATGCAGTGAGTCCCAACCTTCGAACTGCTCCGGAGGTGAAAGAGTTAACTTTCCATGCCAGGCATGGAACGCTGAGCTTGAGCTCGGTTGAAACTCTGTCTGTTGTTCTTCAAACTCAAATCGTTAGATCTTTACGAGCTAAACTCACTGAGGTCCTGTGTGGAAGCTGTAAACCTACACTAGCCAACTGGCTACTAAACATAAGAACACATTTTCTGGTCCCAAAACAAAGACTCAAGTCAGGAGACCCAAAAAATGAAAAACACAACACCAAGTCACCCCAAGAAAGGAGGGGTGAAAAACAACAAGGTGGGCATCTACTAAGTGCCAACACTGCACTGCCCACCCACATCCTAAAAACAGAGGTTCTGAGAGGGGCAGGCGGGGAGGTCATAATATAGCAAGACTCCATTAGAAGAAACAACATTACTAATGTGAGTAATTTTTTCTTCAGACAACATGAAGTCTTGCTATATTATGACATATGCAGACTACAAAGCAGTACCTCCATGGAGGAGGGACAGAACCTACTTAGGAAATAGGCTCTGAAGCACAGCTGTGCCAAACCGAGCATCACTCCTAGCCTGGATGTCCAGGGAGTAATGCTTGGTAAAAGTGTGAACTGTTTTCCAGGTAGCTGCTTGACATATCTCTAGGATAGGGATGTCCCTGGCAGCAGCCAGGGAAGCAGCTGTAACTCTGGTAGAGTGAGTCCTCAGGCCTGAGGGAGGAACCTTACCCAGTTTTTCATAGCAAAATTAGATACAAGAGACAATCCACCTGGCAATGGATCTTTTAGTGGCAGGTTTCCCTTTACCAACCTCACCATAAGTGAGGAACAGTTGGAGGGAATCAAACCTGTGACCCTTGGTACGCTCTATGTAGTAACTAAGGGCTCTCTTCACATCTAAGCTGTGCAGCCTCCTCTCGCCAGAGGAGGAATGGTCAGTGAAGTACACTGGAAGAGATATAGATTGGTTAAGGTGGAAATCTGAAACCACCTTAGGCAAGAACTTCCTGTTAGTCCTGAGGACCACCTTATCTCTATGAAATGAGATAAAATCAGACTCCACTGACAAAGCTTGTAATTCACTTATGCGTCTAGCAGAAGTGATGGCTACCAGAAACACAGTCTTCCAAGTCAAATACTTAAGCTCTGCTGAAGACAAAGGCTCAAAGGGGGGTTGCATAAACTGAGCAATGCAAACATTAAGATCCCAGGCAGGGGCAGGGTCCCTGAATGGAGGGTTGGTGTGAAGTAATCCCTTGAAAAACTTGGAGAATACAGGATGAGCTGAAAGAGAAGAGGGCTTACCTGCTGAAATAAAAGCAGACACAGCTGCCAGATGCACTTTTAAGGTAGCTGGTCTCAGTCCCAAGGTATTTAAGTGGACCATATAATCCAGGACTGTGGGTAAATCAGCAGATTCTGGGGAAATATGCTTTCCAGAGCACCATATGGAAAACCTCTTCCATTTGGAATTATAAGTAGCCCTGGTGGAAGATTTCCTAGAAGCCTTCAGGATATCCAGTACACCTTGGGAGAGGTGTAGATCTGCAAACTCTAACTCTTCAAGAGCCAGGCCTTGAGATTGAGAGATTAAAGGTTCGGGTACCAAACCCTCCCCTGAGCACAGGTTAACAGGTTGTGATTCCTGGGAAGACACAGGGGAAGATGTACTGCTAAGGACAGTAGGAGTGGATACCAGGTTGTCTGGCCCAATCTGGAGCAATCAGGATCATCTTGCAGGGCTGAGATCTGATTTTGACTAGCACTTTGAACAGCAGAGGGAAGGGGGGAAAAGCATAGAGAAACTTCCCTTCCCAATTGAGAACTAAGGCATCCAGAGGGACTGAGCCCAACACTGGGGGCCTGCAGCAAAAAAGGGGAAATTGGTGATTGTCTGGTGCTGCAAAAAGATCTATCTGTGGGGTGCCCCATCTGGCAGATATCACCCCCAAGATCAGGGGGTCCAGTGACCATTTGTGATGGCCCTGGGAAATCCTGCTAAGAGCATCTGCCAGGACATTGTCCTTGTCGGGGAGGTGAACTGCCGTAAGGGAGGTGTTCAGGGAGTAAGCCAGAGACCACAACTTCGTTGCTTCGGTTCACAAGGCCGTAGACTGAGTGCCTCCTTGCTTGTTGATGTACCACATTGTGGTGGTGTTGTCTGTTCTGACCTGTACAACTTTGTTCTGAACAGATTTGGAAAAAGCTTGAAGTGCTAGAAACACTGCTCTGAGTTCCAACAGATTGATGTGGAGCAGAGATTCCTGAGGGACCACACCCCTGGGTAGTGAGGTCGCCCATGTGAGCTCCACCCCAAGAGGATGCATCTGTAGTAAGGATTAGGAGTGAGACTGAGTGACAAAAGGAACCCCTTGTCTCAGATTGCTCTGATCCTGCCACCACTGTAGGGCCTGGATCAGGGTTCGAGTCACTGGGATCAATTTGGTTAGAGGTCTTTCCTTTGAGACCAAAGGCTCTCAAATGGAACTGGATGTCCCTCATCTGAAATCTTGCTCCCTGCACTACTGCTGTAGAAGCAGCCATGTGCCCCAGGAGCTGTAGAAAATGCCTTGCTGGTCGAGAGACCTGCAGGGTGAATGAGGAGGCCAGAGAGACCAGGGTCCTTTCCTTGTCCAAAGGAAGGAAGGCTCTGGCTTTCTCTGTGTTCAGCTCTGCGCCTATGAAGGTGAGGAGCTGGACAGGCTCTAGAACTGACTTTGAAAGATTCAGAAGGAAACCTAGAGAGGTGAGCAGTTGCTGAGTTATCTGTAGGTGTAACCTGACTTGATCTGGGGACTGGCCTGCCCATAAGCCAGTCATCCAGGTAAGGGAAGATGGCAATTTTGCCTTCTTAAAGGCAACTGCTATGCCAGGCATTTTGTGAATACCTTGGAGCAGAGGTGAGGCCAAAGGGCATTGCTCTGAACTGGTAATGGCCTGAGGGCAGCTCGAACCTGAGGTACTTTCGATGGGAGCTTCTGATGAGAATATGGAAGTAGGCATCCTTGAGGTCCAGGGATGCTAGGCAGTCCCCTGACCTTAGAGAGGGTAGAATAATTCCCAGTCACCATTTTGAATTTTGGTTTTAAAAGGTGCTTGTTTAAGTATCTGAGATCCAGGATGGGCTGCCATTCTCCTGTCTTTTTTGGGGTAAGGAAGTACCTGGAGTACAACCCTTTGCCCTGGTGTAGGGGTGGAACCCTTTCCACAGCTCTGAGAGCCAGGAGGGAAGAGACCTCTGCCTCTAGGGCAAGTGCCTCTGGTGGATTTGCAGGTGGAAAGGATCTGGTTCTCATCTTTGGAAACTTTTTGAAGCTGAGAACCAGTCCCTGGCTTACTACTTCCAGGACCCACTTGTCTGATGTCAGAGACTCCCAGTCCTGGACAAAGTAAGCCAGCCTGCCCCCTACAGGTAGCTCAGAATCGGCCCTGGCCACCCCATCAGGGTGCCTGCTTGGCAGGGGCTTTGGGCTGAGGGGTGGAAGCAGGCCTGCTTGTACCCCGTCTGCCTCTCCCTCTAAAGAACCCTCTCTGGGCATAAGCAGAAGAGGAGGCCTGGACTTGGTAAAAAGGCCTATGAAAAGGCCTGCCCCTGCCGCTGGGAAGCTGCCTTTGAGGAGTGGCCTGCCTTTCCTTGGCCTGTGCACTCCTATAGGTGGTCCCTATACTCATCCATTTTTCATGTAATTCTCTGTCTGCTCCCCAAACAGAGAATTACCCACAAAGGAAAATCCATGGCCTTAGTCTGGGTATCCTAGACAGGCTAGTACATCTGAGCTAAGCCATTCTGCTGAAGTGCCACAGATGTAGCCATGACTCTTGATGACACATCATTTGAGTCCACTGCAGCATGGAATTGCACCTTGATGCCTCAATACCATCAGCAGCCACCTGCTCCAGCTCCTTGGCAAGCTGGCCCAGGACCTGTTTTCTAGAGCCATAACAGTATCCCATCTGGATTTCTGATATCTAGCAACATAAGCCATATAATTTGCCTGTCTGAGTCCCAAGGATGCTGCCATGTACTGTTTCTTTGCCATGAATCAATCCTCCTGGAGTCCTTGTCCAGGGGTG
Source organism: Neoceratodus forsteri (assembly GCA_016271365.2). Taxonomy (NCBI): domain Eukaryota; kingdom Metazoa; phylum Chordata; order Ceratodontiformes; family Ceratodontidae; genus Neoceratodus; species Neoceratodus forsteri. Next base: position 1,098,966,372 of record CM057456.1, on the reverse strand, counting down.
TGAAGCCAAGGGAATATTGCCTTGTCATAGGCTGCAGCCTGCACTACCCAACATGGCTGCATTGTTGTGTAAGGAACTCTGTATCAGAGCCTGACAATGTGTACCTCTTGTCCATTCTCTTATCCACAGGAGGTATAGTATGAGGAGTTTTAGAATTTTAAATGTCTGTTTCCAAAAGATCTATTGAAGGAATAGACAGTCTCCTTTGACTCTGGGATATCCATCATTTCCACATAGTCAGGCTCCTCTTGATCATCCACAGCTTCCTCCATAGGGAGCTGGAGGGTTTCAGCCCCTAGGAGGAGACACTCCTGAAGGTCTGTCTGGGGAGATGTCCGGGTCAATGGGCACATCCAGACTTTCAAATCCACATTCACTCTCCTCATACTGCTCTTCCCCCTCCTCCGGTTCATAATATTCCTCTAAATCAAATTCTTGAACCGGTGGAACCGGACGAACCGGGCGCTTACCTGACGGTGCCGGTTTGGTCGGAACCGGGGAAAGCGACTGGACAATTTTAATCACTTTGGCTATTTCTTCAGCGGTTGGAGAGGAAAGTTTTGGCTCCACACCAGCTGATTTCCTAGTCCTTTTTTCTGGAACCGACTCCTCAGAGTCGGATCTCCTTTTGCCCGAAGAAGTCTCGCCCTGGTCCGAGGGCACTCCCTCTGGTTCGGTTGGAACTGAACCGGGCTGGCCATCCGGTTCAGCGGACTTTTTGGCCTCCCTTTCCCTGAGCCTACCAACTCTCTTTTCCAGGGTAGCTGCAGGAAAATTTTTACAAATCTGGCAGTCTGCATTGAGGTGGTCAAACCCCAGACAATAAACACAGGTGGTGTGGGGGGTCAGCCTTGGCAAAGACTTCCTCACACACACTGCAGTGTTGAAACCCAGTAGGCCCGGTTTTTCTTTTGGGTTTCTCAGACATAGTGCGAGTCCTAACCAAACTTACCCGTTTATGGCAATCCGCCAGGTAAGACTATCTTATCGGCTCCCAACCGTGTCACGGGTTGTGGAAAAAAACGTAATAAAATCCGTTTTTTTTAGAACCGATAAGAACCGGTAACCACACTCTAAATCACAGATTAAGATATTTTAAATAACCTGATCGGTTCAAACCGAACCGATAAACTGTTTACAAGTTCCACACAGAAGAGAATTAATGTAAAACCTATCTAGTACTCACAAATACCACAGACAGAGCCTGAACCTGACTAGTTATGGTTTAAATTGGTCGAAACCGAAAACAATACTTTAACCGACAAATGAACCGAGCAGAAGGAGAAATCTCCGGAGCGAATGTTCAGTGAGGTGGAGTAAAGAATCTGACGGTTTGAGTTTGAAGAACAACAGACAGAGTTTCAACTGAGCTCGAGCTCAGCGTTCCATGCCTGGCATGGAAAGTTAACTCTTTCACCTCCGGAGCAGTTCGAAGGTTGGGACTCACTGCATATGTCATAATATAGCAAGACTTCATGTTGTTTGAACAACCCTAGTAAGTTCTTACCATATTTATTATAACAAAAAGTAACACTGTTTGCTAACCATTTAGACAACTGATACAAGAATGTTTTATTAGATGGAACACTGAGGGCCAGAGGAAGTGGCAAGGCCACAAAGCTGTCACCCATTGTAGTGAGAAGTGAATAAAAGAATGATTATTTGAAACATTACTATTGAGTGGAGTTCATCCTTTATACTTTTACACACTGGGGAGATGTCTTGCTATAATGATTGCAGCTAGCAGGAGAAGGACTTTTTCACACCAGCAGTGCCACAGAGAAAACTAAAGCAAGAGGTGGGAAAACAGGAGCATCGAAGAGTACTTCAGAAAACCAGATCATCCGGTAAAAAAAAACAAGTTAGTGGCAACCCTTTGTATTAGCGGCCCCTTTTTATCAGCAGTCTCAATCGTTGCACTGGGCACTTTTGTACAATTCCCTTCTCATCCCCAGTCTCCATGGTCAGCTACACCCACTAAAGTTTAGACCCCTTTTCCCTCCCTTGCATCTAACGGACCCATCTTCTCTCCAGTCTCAATATCAGTGTCCTGTGAATCCTCCTCCCTTCCTACCGCTCCTCAGTCTCGATTGAGACTGACAGCTTTAGTGCTCCACAGTGTGATAAAGTAACTGTTCTGCACAGCAGGAAAATAATAATTCAAATTTCTTTACAATTCAAACTTTACTGTCCGAACTGTAAAGACTTCGAACAGTAGGAAATTCCTGGTAGTCTAGTGGTCCCTCCCTGTTCTCCGATCACCCTCCCATATTTATTATTTGTATTTATTTTATTTATCATGTTCGCTGATAGTCTAGTGGACCCTCCCTTGTTCTCAGACCCCCAATGTTTCCTGGTGTCTAGTGGCACCCCCACCCTTCCGATCGCTGTTCCTGTTTATAAAATGATGGGGAGTCACGTGATGCACTCGACTGAGTAGGAGCCCTGGCAAACGCTCCCACTAACCCCTCGATATTTTCAACTCTATCTTCTACAACCTCAGGCATTTTCTCAATCCACTTCTGAGATTTCAATCGGTAAACATCTAGTGCACCTCCTGTGCGGTAAACAAAGTGTAAACGGCAGCATTATGGAGGCAGAGATGCAACAAGCATTGCCCCGGCACACACCACCACCGAAGCCGAAAAAATTCAGTAAGAAGAACAAGATGCAGGTCTCCTCTACTTTGAAAGCTCCACCAAGCTGCCCTGAGCAATCTGTTCTCACTCTGCAATGATTTCTTGAAGAATTCCAGCCGTTCAGGGAAGAAGTCTGGGGTATCACCACAGAGCTAAAATCAATGTTGGAGGCTTTGGAGGCTATTACTAGAAGGATCGGTGATGTGGAAGCCCACATATCCTCTGCTGAAAAGAAGATCTCTAAGGTGGAATCAGAGGCCATCCCTAGCAGATACTGTTTAGCCAAGTTAGAGGCGAAAGTCGAAGATTTGGAGGGGAGAAGTCGGCGCAACAATGTTGTGATCATTGGCCTGCCGGAGAAAGCAGAAGGAGCGGATTGTCTGGTCTTCACCCAGAAATTGGTCGCCAAGCTGGCAGGCCCTTCACCATTTGGCACAGCCTACACAATTGAGCGCTCTCACTGGACCCTCTGCCCGATGCCACCACCTGGAGCACCTCCTCGAACCCCGATACTGCGATTTCTGAATTATTTAGAGAAGCAGCACTTTTTAGCTAAAATACTTGAGCTGCAAGAAATTACCTGGGCAGGTTCTAAACTCTGCGTGGTGCAGGATCTCCCCTTTTCAGTGAGACAATGGCACTCGACTTTCCACCCACCCACTCGTGGCTAAGCTGATCTAGGCCAGTATTAAGTTCAAAGTGCTTTACCCTGTGAGGCTCCAGGTGAAGATAGCAGACAGCTGGTGCACCTATGAAGACCCTAACATGGCAGAGGAGGCCTTAAAGGAGTCACTACCTGATTTGTTTAGAAATCACGGAGCTAGAGGAAAAAGAGTACCTGGAGAATTCCCTGGTATGTGTTTTCTGGTGTTGTGTATAGCGCCGCATGGAATCAGTATGTCCTGGACTTTGTTTTTGTTAGTCGGGGTATGAAGTTTGCTCGACGAAGAGGCTTACCACTAGAACAGGCCCCGCACATTCGTGGTGGAGTATCCCATGCACTGGCTACGCTCTTGGCCCAATTGCCATCTGTTGCCCACTTCTTAGCGTTACTTCCCACGTAAGAGACAGAGCTAGTCTTTTCAATGTGCACAATGTGTAGTGCTTCTCCAAAGGGCATAACAGCCTTGTTCCACGCAGTACTTTGCCCAGCTGCATTATCTCCATTTCCCTGGATGTAGACAGGTCACTGTATACCTGGCCTAAACCCACATCGACCCGGTGCTCCCTGAGCTTAAATGTATCACTGCAGACAAACGTTGGGATTGTGAGCCTAGCAGCTCTACCCGGACTAAATTAGGAGTTTTACCTGTACTGGGAGTTTTATAGCTTCTTGCTGCATTCGGACTTTCTTGTTAGTTAAACATTTTGCTTTTGAACAATGTTACGTAACTCTTTGGACTTGGGTTGAGATGTTGATGTTCTAAGAGGCAGCAATTTTTTTTCCCTTGCCTGTGTTTGATGCAGGACTTCACCATAGCCATGGAGTGATGGTGCCCTTACTCCTATAGCGAGGGTGGGTAGGGCTCGAGTTGTGCTATGTTGGTGTCCCCAGAATTGCCCTGTTACTTGTTATGGGTATGTTTCCTTTATGTCTCATGCTAGGTGGTTTTGGAAGGTGCCGACCACCCAATGGGGTAGGGGGGCCAGATGGCACTATTGCAGGATGGAGTACATCATGCACCAGATACTATTTGTGCTGGGAGGGTGGGGGATGTGCTTGTGTACTCTAGTTACACTGGTTAGTGAGCATATCATTGGTTTGGAGTGAAAGGGTGTTTTTTCTTATTTCGTTTGGGCTACTCTTGGGTTCGGGGGTGGGAGGGAGGGGCAGGCCTGGCTGGGTAAATACTACATTTAAGGTATTATGGAGTATTAATTTGAAAATGCCTAATGATGTATGCTCATGTAGACCTAACAGATCATGGGGGGGATTTGTCACAATTCCTTTTACTAAGCGCAATGGCTAATATGTGGTGTTTTATTTCATGGAATGTTAAAGGGTCTCAGGCTAAGGCTAAATGGTATCAAATCCTCAAACATATTCACAATCTGGGGGGTGATCTCTCCTTTTTGCAGGAGATGCACTTACTAGACCAGGAAGCTAATTTATTCAGGAGACAGCAAGCAGGCCAAGTCTTTGCTGCTGGGAACAGTACCCAAAGTAGAAGTGTGGCCATCCTTATCTCGAGGAGAGTCCCTTTTGTGTGTGAGCAGTGTATTAGGACCCTGATGGCCACTTTTTATTTGTAAAAGGGCTGTTAGATAGGACCTCCATCCTACTAGGCAGTTTTTATGGGCCTAATGCGGACACCCTGGCTTTCTTTACATCTCTCATGTCCTCCTTGACTCCCTTCACTGAGCTCCCCTGCATCCTTGGAGGGGATTGGAACCTGACTGTCTCCCTGGATTTAAATAAGTCGGAGAGGAAGCACAAGGGATTATCCCCAGCTCAAGGGGCAATCCATGAGATGATTGATATCCTTGATCTCTGTGATCCATGGAGAGCCCTGCATCCTGATTCAAGGGAGTATACCTTCCGATCGGCTGTCCAAAACTCCCTGTCTAGAATACACTATTTTCTAATCAGCCACCCTCTCCTCCCAGGACTTGACAGTCAAATTGAGACGGTGGTCCTTTCAGACCACTCGGCCATTCAGTACCATGTGCATATTTACCATGACTGTCCCAAGAAGTCTATCTGAAAAATAAATAATCAGCTACTCAGAGAGGATAGTACTATCAAACATATTTCTAAAGTAATAGATAACTACACTGAAAGCAATTTGGGTTCTACAGGGAACATTGATATGGAGTGGGGAGGTTTAAAAAGTGTAGTAAAGGGGGAGCTTATCCGTTTGTCCTCATTCTGGAAACAGACAAACCAAAAGAAGGTATCTGACCTACTGTCCCAGATTCAGACTCCGGAACATAACTTATCTCCTAGTTCTGAAGATATCAGGTGGTGGTTTATTGACCCTAGATACCAGTATAATACGCTCCTGAGGGAAAAAGCTGAATATGCCATAGATAAGACTGGTGCACTATATCTTGACCAAGGGGAGAAGTCTGGTAGACTCCTCATCCTTAGGCTGAAAAATTACAAATCCTCCGGGATAGTCCAGGGTCTGAGGTCCATGGCAGATAATACTCTAAAGTTGCAACCTAAAGATATTACGGAGGAGTTTGCATATTATTATAGGCAACTTTACAGTGTTATGCCTGCCCTGAGAAGGAGGAGGTAGAGGAGTTTCTAGCCACAGTCCCATTGCCGAATCTGAGTGAGGACCAAAAGCCATCTCTGATAGCCCCAAAAACAGAAGAGGATATTCAGGCCACAATTTCTTCCCTATCACTTGATAAAGCCCCCGGACCTGACGGTTTTTCACCTAACTTTTTCAAAACCTTTGCTAAAGAGTTAGTTCCCTGGCTGCACACACTTTTTTCCTGGTTTTTGGAATCAGATAATGTGGATAAAAGACTCCTGGAAGCCTTAATTATTGTAATCCATAAACCGGGTAAAGATGCACAAAGAGTCATGAGTTATCACCCAATTTCATTATTAAACTGCAACATTAAAATTCTAGCTAAGATATTGGCATCCAGGCTAGAAGGAGTCCTCCTCCCGCTAATTGCAGAGGAGCAAGCGGGAGTTATGTCCGGGAGGGCATCCTCGGATCACTTGTGCAAGTTAAGCCATATTTTCTCTGCATCAAGGGACTCAGACTATCCCGCAGGCCTGCTATCCCTGGACACAGAGAAAGCCTTCGACAGAGTGGATTGGCAGTTTTTATTCAGAACTACGTCCAAGTTCAGTTCCCCCCCTTATTTATCAAGTGGGTGGCCTCTCTCTACAGGTATCCCAGTGCTCAGGTGCATTGAAATGGGGTGTTCTCTGACCCTTTTGTTTTACAAGCAGGAACTCGGCAGGGCTGCCTCTTGTCTCCGCTTTTATTTAACATATATTTGGAACTGTTACTAGTTAAATTGAAAGCTCATGCAGGGGTCCTGGGCATACCTGTAGGGTCGCAGGAATTCAAGTTATCGGCCTATGCGGACGATATCTTGTTGCACCTGTGACACTCCAAGGATTTGTTCCCAGTGGCTTTGGACATAATTCAGGAATACAGTGGCTTTTCAGATTACAAAATCAACCTTGACAAAACCATGGCATTCCCTCTTAATAACAAATTACTTAGTCAAGTTGTTACGAATCTCGGTATACAGTGGAGCCCCCTAGGTTTGTCATATTTGGGTATTAGTTTGGCTAGAAGCAAATCTAAAATGCTCAAGCTTACTTTAGGCTCTCTCACAAGTAATTCAAGAGGACTTAGATAGGTGGCGGACTCTCCCACTGTTATTATGGGGTTCAATTAACTTAATTAAAATTAATATTTTACCTAGGATCTTTTACCCCTTAAACATTTTGAATTCCTGGCTTCCTCAGTCATGGTTCATGACGCTGCACAGGAAACTCAGAGTTTCTCTAACTGGGTAAACCTCCTAGAGGAGCTTATTCCAAGTTGGCTGCCCTGAAAGGTAAGGGCGGACTTAGATTACCACATTTTGGGTTCTATTACTGGGTCAGCCACCTTAGTAAGTATCTGAGATGACTTTCGACCCCAACTGGGGCACCTTTGGCTGACCTTGGAGAAGGAGCTTATAGCACAATCTGGTGTCACTCGAGAAGCCTTGCTCCACAATCCAGTGAAGGTGATCCCTCATTCACTCTCAAATACTCCCATTGCAACTTCGATTAAAATCCAAGGCCAGCTTTGTTCCTTTTTAGGATATAAACATACACTACATACAACCCAGTCTATTCTTAGAAACCCAAATCTGAAAATAGGAGGACAATTCATCTCAAGTCATTGGCTCCCTCAACTACGCGGTCTCAAAGTGGACGACCTCTTTGAGGGTGGGGTCTGCTTCTCTGTAGGGGCAATTCTGAATGCCTTCAATATTCTCTAGAAACAGGTATTCAAGGTTTTTCAACTGAGGCACCTGCTAACTAATTTTAGGACCCTTCAGAGAGATAAGAGTGCAACTCCCGAACTATTGCAGTCTCTCTCTCTCTAACAGTTAGTGTAACGCATGCAGTGTCAGGGATCTATAGCCTGTTACTTGACAAAGTTCTTATCCACTTTGATGGTTTGCCCCGATATTGGAAGACCCAATTCCCCACCTTAGATGGTGACTGGGACAAGATTTGGTGTGACACGTATAAATATGTTATGCAAGATAGGCTGTGGTTAACTCAGTTTCAGTTTCTAAATAATATGTTCTGAACCCCCATTAAAGTCTTCAAAGTGGGTAGACTACCCTCCCCAGTTTGCCGTAGATATCAAACAGCTGATGGCACCTTCTTACACATTTGTTGGGACTGCCCCTTGGTTAAAGCCTTGTGGGATGCTATTAAGAGCAAGGCAGACCCACTACTGGGCATCTCTGATTATTTCATTCCAGAGATTTGTTTAATTGATCAGCTTGCTATCATCTCGGTTAAACAGCGCAGGTATTATATGGCCCTCATCCTTTATCTCTTAAGAAGGTAGTCTTACATCACTGGGTATATCATGCCCGCTTACCTACATGGAATGGCTGCAAGAGCTGCTGTTTAATTTGAGAGCTGAACAGTTCAAGGCCAGACTAAAGAGCTCCCAATACATTTACAAGAGGGTCTGGGAAAGAATGCACACCTTATACTTGCTTCAAGTTGGGGCTTGCCCCTGATAAGGACTCGACCCATTTTTTTAGGCAGAGTGTCTTGTCAGACTGACTCCACCCATGCTCCGGCTTATCTTTCCCATTCTTGTATTTTGGATATGTAACAAGCCTTAGCCATGGGGGAGGAAATTTAATGGGGGTGGGGGAGGAGGAGGATGGACATGGGCAAATATTGATATCTATTTGTATTGTTGTTTTTCCTTGACTTGTTGTTTCATGTCCATCTTTATATAAAATCAATAAAGATCATAAATTTCAAGAAAAAAAATGATTCCCTGGTGTCTAGTAGCATCCCTCATCCTTCTGATCGCTAACCCCCATTAAAAATGATTCCCTGGTGTCTAGTGGCACCCCCTCACCCTTCTGATCACTGTCCCCATTTAAAAAATGATTCCCTGGTGTCTAGTGGCACCTCCACCCTTCTGATCACTGTCCATTTTTGTCTAGTGGCACCCCCACCCTTCCGATTGCTGTCCCCCTTTAAAAACATATTCCCTGGTGTCTAGCGGCACCTACCCCACCCTCCCATTGCAGGCCACACCTAAAATAAAGAAAACCGTCCCTCAATGTCTTTTTTTTTAAACCTGTTAAAATAAAATCTTCCATTGCCGATCACACCTGCACCTGCACCCACACCCCCAACACCACCTCCCACTGTGCACCAGCCTACCTCACATCCCTTGACACCCCTATACACCCTTATTCACCTGAAGAGGTCCCAGGTTCAAGATTCGCTCTCCGGATCAAAGAACATCTTGCTGCTGGAACTGGTGACTGCAATATGAGAAACTAAGGTAAATACATTGAATGCATTTCAATGGGGGTTTCAACTTTAATTCATAACTCAGCTGCTTTTTGAGATTTTGACCCCAAATTTTCAACATAGCCTGTTTGGAGACCCCACCTCATGAATAATGATTTTGTGGTTGCTTGGTGAATTCACCTTTCCAGCAGGATTTGTGACAGTCATATTATTCATGAGGTGGGGTCATAAGTAGGCTATGTTGAAAATGTGGGGTCAAAATATGTAAATATGGCAATGTTATGACCATTTGTCAAAATTACACTACACACACTCATAACTTCAGAAAGTTTTAAATTTTGACACCAAATTTTCAACATACACAGCTGATTACATCACCTCATGTATGACACAGCTGTCATTTTTTTAATCCTGGCAAAGAAAAAATTACTCACCTTAGTAATGTTGTTTCTTCTAATGGAGTCTTGCTATATTATAGACATTAGCAGTTTGATCCAGCTCTAGAACTGCCCCAGAGTGAAATGGTTAAAACCATTCCAAAATAGAATTTTGGCACGAGAGCAGCTCTATCTGTGTCATTTCAAACTTGAACTGTCAGATCTTTACGAGCCAAACTCACTAAGGTCTGTGTGGAAGCTGTAACCTACACTAGCCAAATGGCTACCTAAATAATAACAACCATTGATGGTCCCAACACCCAAGACTCAAGTCAGGGGACCAGAAATACTAACACCATTCTAATAATATGAAAATGGAACATAAGTATAATAAAACACACACACGCGTACACATACACACCCCAAAGTCCCAAAGGGGACAAAATGCTAACAGGAAATAAGTAGTGCCCACACTAAGTTGCCCGCCCCACCAAGTAGAGGTTCTGAGAGGGGCAGGTTGGGGGAGGTCTATAATATAAGACTCATTAGAAGAAACAACATTACTAAGGTGAATAATTTTTCTTGAACAACATGAAGTCTTGCTATATTATAGACATTAACAAATACACAGCAGTACCTCCATGGAGGAGGGCAGAACCTACTTAGGGAATAGGCTCTGAAGAACAGCTGTGCCAAACAGAGCACTCTCCTGGCCTGGACATCAGGGAGTAATGCTTGGTAAAAGTGTGTACCGTTTTCCAAGTAGCAGCCTGGCAAATCTCTAATAAAGGGATATCTCTGGCAGCAGCTAGAGACGCAGCTGTACCCCTGGTAGAATGAGCCCTCAAACCGGGGGTGGGGGCTCTGCCCACTTTCTGATAACAAAATTGGATACAAGAGACAATCCACCTGGCTATTGATCTCTTAGTGGCAGGTTTGCCTTTCCCAGCTTCACCGTAGGCAAGGAAAAGTTGGAGGGATTCGAACCTGTGACCTTTGGTACTCTCTATATAATAACTAAGAGCTCTCTTAACATCCAGGCTGTGCAACCTCCTCTCACCCGAAGAGGAGTGATCAGTGAAAAATACTGGAAGGGAGATAGATTGATTAAGATGGAAATCTGAAACCACCTTAGGCAAAAACTTCCTATTAGTCCTAAGGACTACCTTATCCCTGTGGAAAGAAATAAAGTCAGTCTCCACTGACAAGGCTTGCAATTCACTTATCGTCTGGCAGAAGTGATAGCCACTAGAAAAACAGTTTTCCAAGTTAGGTACTTAAGCTCTGCAGAAGACAGAGGTTCAAAGAGGTTGCATTAACTGGGCAATGCAAACATTAGGTCCCAAGCAGGGGCTGGTTCCCGAAAGGAGGATTAGTATGGAGTAATCCCTTAAAAACTTGGAAAACACAGGATGAGAGGAAAGAGGGATGACTTTCCTGCTGACATAAAAAGACACAGCTGCCAAATGAACTCTCAGGGTAGCTGGTCTGAGACAAGAATTAAGATGTACCATGTAATCTAACAAAATGGGCAATTCAGCAGATTCTGGGGAAATATTTTTCCAGCACACCAAATGGAAAACCTTTCCATTTAGAACTATAAGTAGCCCTAGTGGAAGGCTTTCTGGAAGCCTTTAGGATCTCAAGAACACCCTGAGAGGTGTAAATCAGCAAACTCTAACTCCTCAAGAGCCAGGCCTTGAGGTTGAGGGATGAGGTCCGGATACCAAACCCTTCCCTGGGCACAAGTCAACAGATTGTGATTCCTGGGGAGGCACAGGGAAGATGGACTGTCAGAGACAGAAGGAGGGTACCAGGGCTGCCTGGCCCAATCCGAGGCAATCAGAATCACCCTGCAAGGCTGAGATCTGATTTTGACTAGTACTTTGAATAGGAGAGGAAAGGGGGCATGAGGAACTTCCCTCCCAATCCAGAAGAAGGGCATCCAGGGAACTGGAGCCCAGCACTGGAGGCCTGCAACAGAACAGAAGAAGTTTGTGATTGTCTGGGGCTGCAAACAGATCTATCTGAGGATGCCCCACCTGGCAAAAACTATCCCCAGCACTTGAGGATCCAGGGACCATTGTGATGGCCCTGGAAATCTGCTGAGGCATCCGCTAGGACATTGTCCTTCCCTGGAAGATGAACTGCTATGAGGGAAGTGTTCAGGGAATAGGCCAGAGACCACAACTTCATTGCCCGGTGCACAAGGCCGAAGACTGAGTGCCCCCTGTTTGTTGATGTACCACATTGTTGTGGTGTTGTCTGTTCTGACTTGTATCACCTTGTCGTGGACAGATGCAGAAAAAGCTTGAAGAGCTAAAAAGACAGCTCTGAGTTCCAGCAAACTGATGTGGAGCAGAGATTCCTGGGGAGACCAAACTCCCTGAGTGGAAAAGTCGCCCATGTGGGCTCCGCAACCCAGAAGGGATGCATCTGTAGTGAGAGTCAAGTCGTGAGAAGGGGAAATGAAGGGGAACCCCGCTCTTAAATTGCTCTGATCCTGCCACCACTGGAGAGCTAAGATCAAGGTTCGAGTCACTGGGACCAACTTGGAAGGGGGTCTCTTCTCTGAGACAAAAGGTTCTCAAGTGAAACTGAATGTCTCTCATCTGAAATCTGGCTCCCTGCACAACAGCTGTGGATGCAGCCATGTGCCCCAGGAGCTGCAGAAAGTGTCTTGTTGGTCGAGAGACCTGCAGAGTGAAGGAAGAGGCCAGAGCCACTAAATTCCTTACCCTTTCTGGGGAAGAAAGGCTCTGGTTAGCTTTGTGTCCAATTCTGCCCCTATAAAGGTGAGTACCTGGACTGGTTCCAGAACCTGACTTTGTAGGTTTAGCAGAAAACCCAGGGAGGTGAGAAGCTGCTGGGTGACCTGCAGGTGAGTTTTACCTGTTCTGGGGACTGGCCTACAATGAGCCAGTCGTCTAGATAGGGAAAACAGCAATCCTCTGCCTCCTTAAGTGGGCCACTGCCACTGCTAGACACTTTGTGAATACCCTTGGAGCAGAGGTAAGGCCGAAGGGCATTGCTCTGAACTGGTAATGACCTGAGGGCAGTTCGAATCTGAGGTACTTTCGATGGTATCTTCTGATTAGGACATGGAAATAGGCATCCTTGAGGTCCAGGGAGCCTAGCCAGTCCCCTGGCCTTAGGGAAGGTAAAATCATTGCCAGAGTTACCATTTTGAACTTTGGTTTCAAAAGATGCTTGTTCAGATATCTGAGATCTAAAATGGGCCGCCATTCTCCTGTCTTTTTTGGGGTAAGAAGTATCTGGAATACAGACCCCTGCCCTGATGCGGGAGGAACCTTTCACTGCTCTGAGAGCTAACAGAGATGAGACCTCTGTTTCCAGAGCGAGGGTCTCTGAAGCACTTGCAGGTGAAAAGTCTGCTTCTCAACTTGGGAAACTTTTGAAGCTGAGAACCAGACCCTGGCTTACTTCCAGAACCCACTTGTCTGAGGTTAAAGCTCAATTCTGACTGAAGTAAGCCAGCCTGCCCCCCTGGTACAGGAGAAAATCGAGCCCTGGGCACCCATCAGGGTGCCTGTTTACAGGAGCTTTAGGCTGGGGGTGGGAGCAGGTCTGCCCACCCCTCGTCTGCCCTGCCTCTGAAGAAGCCCCTCTGAGCATAGGGAGGAGGCTGAGTCTGGTGAAGAGGCCTGTGAAAAGGCCTACCCCTACCCTGGGGCATGCCTTTGAGGAGTAGCTTGCCGCTCCTTAGCCTGGGCACTCTTGTAAGTAGTCTTATATTCATTCATCTTCTTCATGTAATTCTCTGTCTGCTCTCCAAACAGAGAATTTCCCACCACAGGAAAATCCATAGCCTTAGTCTGGGTATCCTGTGACAAACCTAGTACACCTGAGCCAGGCCAACCTACGAAAAGCTACAGATGTGGCCATGACCCTAGAGGAAACATCATTAACATTCACAGCAGCAGGAAACTGAACCTTAGAGGCTTCAATGCCATCAGCAGCCACCTGTTCTAGTTCACTAGCCAGCTGGACATGGGCCTGCTTGGCCAATTGCATAACAGTATCCCATCTAGATTTCTGATACCTAGCTACATAAGCCATATAATTTGCTTGCCTGAGTCCCAGAGGGCTGCCATATACTTTTTTGCCATGGCATCAATCTTCCTGGAATCCTTGTCAGGAGGATGTGAAGCCAAGGAATATTAGCTTTATCACAGGCAGCAGCCTGAACTACTAACATGACTGCATTGCTGAGAAAGGAATTCTGTATCAGGGCCTGACAATGTATACCTTCTGTCCATCTTTTATCTACAGGAGGCACAGAATTAGGAGCTTTTAAAATTTTAATTGTTTCCTAAAAGACTTATGTAAAGGAATAGACAATCTCTAGACTCTGGAATATCCATCATTTCTACAAAATCAGGCTCCTCTTGCTCATCCACAGCCTCTTCTAAAGGAAGCTGGAGGGTTTCAGCAACTTTTATAAAACATAAAATGAGATGGGGACTCAGACAGCATAGGGGAGATTCTAAAGGTCTGTCTGGGGAGATGTCCGGTTCAATGGGCACACCAGACCTTCCAGCCACATTCATACTGTTCATAATCCTCCTCCCCTCCTCTCGTTCATAAAATTCCTCAATATCATAATCCTGAACCACTGGGACTGGACGAACCGACCTTCTACCAGATAGTGGTGGTTGAGCGGACCCTGAGACAGTGACTGGACAATTTGTATAGCTTTTGCTATCTCTGCAGCAGTTGGAGAAGAATTTTGGACTCCAGACCTGCTGATTTTCTTGTTTTCTTTACTGGAATTGGTTCCTCAGAACCAGCTTTTCTTTAGGAAGTCTGGCCCTGGTCAGAGGGCACCTCTCTAGTTCGGTTGGCACCGAACCGGGCTGGCCATCGGGTCAGCCGGACTTTAGCCTCTCGTTCCTGAGCCTGCCAATATTTTTCCAGGGTGGCTGCAGGAAATTCTTACATACCTGGCAGTCTGACTGGAGGTGGTCAAACCCCAGACAATAAACACATGTGGTGTGTGGGTCAGCCTTGGCAAAGACTTCCCCACAAACATCACAGTGTTGAAACCCAATGGACCGGTTTTCTTTTGGGTTTCTCAGACATAATGCCAGCCTAACCAAAACTTGCCCTTTTAACGGCAGTGCCAGGCAAGAACACCCTTATCGGTTCCTAACGTGTCACAGGTATTGGAAAAAAGCGTAATAAATCCGTTTTTTAGAACCGATAAGAACCGAAACTGCACTCTAAAATAGTAACTTTTAGTTTTAAATGAGTTTTAAACCCACTGATCGGTTCAAAACCGAACCGATAACACAAGTTCCACACAGACAAAACCTTCATTTACTTACGGTTACCACAGATAGAAAGCTTGAACGAGCGGTTTCGCGGTTAAAATAAAACTATTCTCGGTTAAATCCAACTGAGAAAACACTTTTTAAACCGAGAAATGAACCGAGCAGAAGGAGAAATCTCCGGAGCGACTGTTCACTGAGGCGGAGTAAAGAATCTGACAGTTCAAGTTTGAAATGACACAGATAGAGCTGCTCTCGTGCCAAAATTCTATTTTGGAATGGTTTTAACCATTTCACTCCGGGGCAGTTCTAGAGCTGGATCAAACTGCTAGTGTCTATAGTATAGCAAGACTTCATGTTGTTTGAAAATGTGGTTTTGCACCTCTTGCACAGAATGGCATTGCAGTTGTGCAAATTTACATTTTGGCATGGATTTAAAAATGTTTCTGTACTGGGTACATGAGGTGGGGGTAATAGGGTGGGTATGTTGAAAATTTGGGGTCAAAATATGTTACAATGGCAAAGTTATGCCCATTTGTTGCAATTTTGCTACATAAGCTCATAACATTGTAAATCTACAATATTTTGACCCCTACTTTTCAACATAGACTTATTTTTTCCCCACCTCATGTACAGTGAAACCCGCTTGGATCAAGCACAGTGTCACAGTTTCTCTGCATGACAAAAGGGATTGACTTCCCCTTGAAATTACATTGTTTCTTGCAGTAACTGTACTGCAGAATTCTGTAAAGTTGGGCTTGATCCTGGTGAGCTTCACTGTATGTCATGACTGTCATTTTTCAAATCCTGGCCAAAACGTATTTTTGCACCTGTAGTGCAGATTGTTGGAGTTGCACAGAATTAAGTTTTTGGCAGGGATTCAAACATTTTCTGTACCAGGTACATGAGGTGGGGTAATAAGATGGCTATGCTGGCAACTTGGTTGCTTTTCTCCTATAAATGGAGGCACACGGCTCTTCCACAGCTACACACATATATATACATCTATTGACGGACGGGAGCACAGGGCCTGAAGGGCCCCGCGCCCCCACGGGCAAAGAAGAACACAATTGCTCTATCTCACAAACTATAGATCGGTGGGAGCCACAGGCAAATAAAACTACGATTACACTATCTCAAAAAGTAAGGAAATTCATTGCAAAAAAACTATGTTAATGCATCAGTTAGGGTTGAGGATAAAGCGTAAAAGTAAGGAAATATGACGTTAGAGTTTACAACCCTAAAACCCCAACCCTACCCTGGAGTCAGAGAATCAGGCATGAAGTGTGCTGTGAGTGTCTCAAGCCTAACCCTCACTCCATTCTCATTCACTGTACACATCTATGCTGATTTACTGATGGAATGGTGTAAACATTAGGTTTGAGACCCTCATCGCACACCTCACACCTGATTCTCTGTCTCCAGGGTAGGGGTGCCAGTGTTAGGGTTGGAAACCTAATGTCATATTTTCTACTTTTGATAGTTATCCTCAACCCTAACTGATGCATTAATGTAGTTTTTGCAATGACTACATATGTGTATATATATATATATATATATATATATATATATATATATATATAGTGGAACATTGTTAACCTCAAAATCCATTGTTTTACTGGGTTTTGTACCCTCGATGGGATGTCACGATGTTGTTGTACCATCATGGGTACATCACATCGATGGTACAACAACATGAAACGCTCTGCGCATGCCGGCCTTACTGAACAGTCAATGGTGGTTAGAGCTAGACCCAGAGAGAGTGGCAGCGATATCGCAAAGTAAGGATCCTGTCTCTAAATGGTCTGTTTTTGCTGAAATTGAAGGGATTGATGCCCATACACTATAAAGACAATGTATGTAGACAATGTATGGGCGGCGATCAACCACTCTGTGCTCACTTTAAAGTGGTTTCCATGACAACGGGTAAACCTGCTGGAAGCCAGCAAGCTCTCAAGATTTACTTTGTTGTCATGGAAACCACTATGAGTATAGAGTGGTTGTTCATCAATGCCCATACATGATCCTATATGAAAAAATTACTTACCATAGTAATCTTGTTTCTTCCAAGGGAATCTTTATTGTATTCTGACATATGCAGTTAGCCTTCACAATTCAAGTGCCCTGGAGAGAAATTAGTTAATAGAACCTATGCTAATACTAGAACGTTGATAGGCTTGAGCTCAGTTTTCAAACCACTGTCCCTGGTGCATTCTGTGCAACTGTCAGTTTCTTACAAAGCATGTATGAAAAATACTAACTATACTATCCTACAGAAAATAAGTTAACCTACAACAAATAATCCCCCCTTTATACAATGTAGCTTCCTAAAGACTCAAGTCACAGATGCCTAAAACAACCAGTTCAAACAGGTTTCATCAACAACATGGACAGCTGCAGTGCAGTCCCCAATAGGTTCTAGTAGGGGAGGTAGGGCGGGAGCTCAGAATACAGTAAAGATGACCTTGGAAGAAACAAGATTACTATAGTAATTTTTTCTTCCAGCCCCAGGAAATCTTTACTGTATTCTGACATATGCAGGCTACCCAAGCAGTACCTTTGGAGGTGGGCAGAGAAGAACCTACTTAGGAAACAGGTTCTGCAGTACTGCTGTGCCAAATCTAGCATCGCTTCTAGCCTTGGTGTCCAGGCAATAGTGCTTGGCAAATGTGTGAACTGCTTTCCAGGTAGCTGTTTTACAGATTTCTAACAAAGAAATATCTGTGGCAGCTGCTATAGAGGCATCTGTATCTCTGGTAGAGTGGGATCTAAGGCCCACAGGGGGTTCCTTGCCCAATTTGCTGTAGCAAAACTGAATACAGGCAACAATGGGTATTGGAGTCTGGATATATCAGGATACAGGGTTTATTATGTAAATCAAAATGATCAACACTGTGGTGGCATTGCAGTTTATGTTCCGGATAAGTTGAAATCATGTGAGGTACATAGAAACATAGAAACAGAAATTGTCGGCTGATAAGGACCACTAGGCCCATCCAGTCTACTCGTAGGCCCTATACATTGTATGTGGCCAATGACCCTATGTGATCAATGGCTTTTCATCACTCCCTCCCTCCCCTCTCAAGCTTCCCCTGTGCCTGTCTCAGGCATGCTTAAACCCCGCCAGTGTGCCTACCCCCATTACCTCCTGTGGCAGACTATTCCAAGCATCGACTACCCTTTCTGTTTAGAAAAGCTTCCTCACATTACCTCTTAATCTACCCCCCTGTTCTAGTACTTTTTCTACATTGGAAAAGGTCCCCCAACTGCACCTTGTTTATGCCCTTTAGGTACTTGAAAGTTTCAATCATGTCCCCCTGCTGTCTAATCTCCTCCAGTGAATACATATTGAGGTCCCTTATTCTCTCCTCATATGTTTTGTGGTGCAAGCCCTGCGCCATCTTTGTTGCCCTTCTCTTGATAATCTCCACCTTATCTATGTCCTTGTGCAAGTGTGGCCTCCAGAACTGCATGCAGTACTCCAGATGAGGCCTTACCAATGTTTTATATAATGGCATCACCACCTCCCGCTTCCTGCTAGTGATACCCCTGCCTATGCATCCCAGCATGCCATTTGCCCTCCCTGCCGCCTTTGTACACTGCTTTAATACCTTAAGGTCATCAGAGATGATAACCCCTAGGTCCTGTTCCTCTTTGGTGACAGTCAGCTCCTCCCCCTTCAATCTGTAGCTCTCCCCAGGGTTCGTTCTACCCAGGTGCATTATTTTGCACTTCTTTGCATTGAACCTCAGTTGCCATATCTCCGATCATCTTTCAAGCTTCTCCAGGTCCCTCTTCATTTTCTGCACCCCTTCTGGAGTATCCACCCTGTTGCAGATCTTGGTGTCATCTGCAAACAGGCAGACCTTTCCTTCCAGCCCCTTTGCAAAGTCACTAATGAAGACATTGAACAGGACTGGTCCAAGTACTGATCCCTGTGGTACCCCATTGGTCACCCCTTCTCCCCAGATTATACCCCATTTACCACCACCCTCTGTCTCCTGTCCATTAACCAGTTCTTAACCCAGTTTTCCACTTTGTCTCCCATGCCCAGACTACCCATCTTGTTAATCAGCCTTCTATGTGGGACGGTGTCAAAGGCTTTGCTGAAATCTAGGTAGGCGACATCTACCGCCCTTCCCTGATTTATTTCCCTAGTCACCCAATTAAAAAAATCTATTAGATTCATTTGACATGATCTTCCTGCTGTGAATCTGTGTTGCCTCAGACCCTGAGCACCGCTGGATTCCATATGTGCCACTATCCTTTCTTTCAGCAGTGTCTCCATGATCTTTCCCACCACTGAAGTGAGGCTGACTGGCCTGTAGTTCTCTGCCTCTTCCCTACTGCCGCTTTTGTGCAGTGGGACTACATGTGCCATCCTCCACTTCTCTGGAATGACACCTCTGTTGAGTGACTCTGTGAACAGGGCAGTCAAGGGCGCTGCTACTTCCCTTCTCAGCTCCTTTACTATCCTTGGGTGGATGCCGTCTGGCCCCATGGCCTTATCCACCTTCTTCCAGAACTCTCTCCACTGTGAATGGACTTGTGTCCACTTCTCCCCCCCCCATTGCCTCTGAAACCCAACTGTGATCCTTGACCCTCCCCTCCTTAGTGAATACTGAGCAGAAGTATTTGTTCAGTATTTCTGCCTTGTCCAGATCCCCCTCCTTACACTCTCCCTTCTCCCCTTTGAGCCTAACAATCCCCCCCACCCCTGGTTTTCTTCTTTCACTGATGTACCTATAAAATGGCTTATACTCTTTGTTTACAGACTGTGCTAAGCCCTCTTCTGTCTGCACCTTTGCCCTCCTAACAGCCTTCCCTGCTTCACTTAGACATTCAAAGTACACCTCCCTGTCCTCCTCCCTTTGGCTCCCCTTATATTTCCTGAAACTCAGCGTTTTAGCCCTGACTTTGTCCCCCACCTCTTTGGAGAACCATAGTGGTTTCCTTCTTCTTTTCCCTTTGGCTACTATTCTAATGCATTGGTTTGTTATATTCACTATGGCTATTTTCAGTTTCTTCCATTGTTCTTCCACCCCATCTAGTACCTCTCCCTTCCCCAGGACTTCCTGTATACATCTACTCATTTCAGTAAAATACACTCTCCTGAAATCTAATACTCTTGCCCTTGTGTGGCTTACTTGAGTCCATATCTCCATGTTGAACCACACCATGTGGTGGTCACTGGACTCCAGCTGCCCTTCCACCTATATTTCTTCAACTCTGTTCCCACTAGTCCATACCAGGTCCAGAATTGACTTGTCCCTGGTTGGCTCATGCACCAGCTGCCTGAGTCCAACCCCCTGCAGGGATTCCAGGATGGCTGTGCTTCTGGCTGAAGCAGCCACCTGGGTGGCCCAATCCATGTCTGGCATATTGAAATCCCCAATTAGCAGGTTTTCACCTTTAGCTGCCATGTCATGTATGTTCTCCACTAGTTCCCTGTCTACTTCCTCCCTCTGTGCCGGAGGTCTGTAGCTCATCCCTGTGCGTATTGCTGTTCCATTCCCTGGCTGCAGGGTGACCCACATTACCTCAGCCTCCTTCATCTTCCCTGAACTTCTGTAGCCTTTATACTATCTCTGATGTACAGGGCCACTCCCCCACCCTTTTTACCCTTTCTATTCCTCCTGAACAGTGTATAGCCTGGTACATTGACTTCCCAGCCATGATTAGCAGAGTACTATGTCTCTGTTATTGCTGCTATGTCAAGGTCTGCATCTGCCAACAAGGCCTCCAGGTCTGGAACCTTATTTCCTAGGCTATGGGCATTCGTTAGCATGACCTTCCATGTTTTACAATCTGCCCTCCTTGTGCTTTTGTTCTCCCTCTCAAGCATCTTCCCTCCACCTCGGTTTCCTTTCCTATGTGCTCTTGCCCCCCCCCCGTAACACTCATTATACATTCTTCACCTGCCTGCCCCTCCCTGCCTGATTTAGCTGTTCCTGTAGTCAACTAATGTTCCTGCATGTCCTCCTGGCTCCCCCCCCCAGTTCTAGATGAAAGGTTCAGAATGCCGATAGGTTCAGTAAATTTATGTCTACCCCCTTGGCCAGTTTAAGTGCTCACAACTGAAGCACTTAAACTTCTCACCAAGGACCAAGGTCCCCTTCTCAGACAGATGCAGGCCGTCCTCCTTATATAAGCTCGCATCTGACCAGGTCAGGCCCCAGTCCCCTATGAAGCCAAAACCCTCCCTTCCACACCAATCCTTCAACCAGGAGCTGAAGGTATGGATGTGGAGTGCCCTAGCTTCTCCATGGCCTGGACAGACAGCACCTCCAAGAATGAGACGGAGCATGCTATCTATTTCAGGATTCCTCCCAGCTTTCAGAAATCCTCCTGGACTCTGGCTAACTCCACCCTTCTCCTGGCCAGGTCATTGGTCCCCAGGTGGACAATGATATCCAGCTGCTCCCTTCCAGCTATTGCTGTAGCGATTCTATGGCTCCACTTCCCATCCCTCCATGCAGCGCTTCCGGGCAGGCACTTGACCTTCCTCTCTCCCCTGCTAGGTGTCCCTAACTCCACTCCCTGGACAATAGAGTCCCCCACTAGGAGAAGCTTCCCCCTCCTCTGGGGTCCCCTGCTTCCATTCCCTGGGGCTCCATCCTGGAGGACCCTCCCATCCTTTCTTGTGCCAGCCTCAGGTTGCTGACTGGGGCTTTTCCATTCCTCCAAAACAGTTTAGGAGTTACTAAGCGGGACCGGTTGGGAATGTGCTTTCAACTCCCCTCCCTCACCATCCCTGAGCCCACCATAGTCCAATCGCTCCTCTTCCCTGACATACTTTGAGGTACAGGTTGTGGACCTGGTGGTCTCTGGGTGGGGGTAGATGCTGCTTTCAGTTTGTCCAACTCTGCTTGGAGACTGGTAACCTCCTCCCTCAGCCCAGAGAGGTGCCTGCAGATAGGGCAGCATCGCAGCCTCCAGAATGTCTCCCTGAAGACAGCTGCTCCACAACCACTGCACTGCACCACTCCCATCATGTCTGTTTCTCTCCTTAATCAACTGCCTGCTTAAGATGGCTAGTTGTTATCTCTCAAATATTTGTTTTATTCTTTTGCTTATTGTTATGCTCTTTCTCTTCACTACTTCCTGTAGGGATGCAGAATGTTGCAGGGTCCTATGGGACCCACCTTATAAATGTAGGGCGAGCCTGGGGTGGTTGGGTTGTGGGGTGGGAGGGTGGGATCACACCTCAGACTGTGTCCAAAAACAATCAGCCAAGGAATCTTCTGGTAGTGGCTCCTCATGCCACTCACTGTGGTCCACACACAGCCAATTACAAACACACAGTCACAAACTTATCAGCTAGAATCCCTCAGTCTTGCCCAAACTAAATAGAAAAGCACACAGAAATCACTGTTAAGAAAATATCTCATATTTAATTACAAACACACAGTCACAAACTCACCAGCTAGGGTCCCTCAATCCTGCCCCAACTAAATGAAGACTCAAACTTAATTTAAATGAAAAATATAGCAGTGTGAAGCAAGTTTGGGTCAAAATTTTGCCAAAGAACAGTAAGAAATTATAGATATATGTAGGATATAGATCACCAGGGTTATCAAGCACTCAAAAAAGTTTATTTTTTGAAAAGATTGAACAAACAGAGCCAAGAGCTAATGTCATAATTATGGGAAATTTTAATCTATCTAATATAGACTGGGTGAACAACAGAGCTAACACCCATTATGGGAAGTGGTTATTGGTGTACACCAAACTAAATAATATGCTTCAGCCAGTCCATGAAACTACACTTGGTAACAACATCTTATATGTATTAAATGCATGGTGAGGGAACTGCTGAACAATAGTGATCACAATATGGTACAGATCAATACTACTAACAACCGGGAACCTCTGGTCAGCGATACCAAGATTAGATGTTATGAAAAGGCAGACTATGAAAAGATAAGACAATTCATTCAAGGATGGAATTGGGAAGAAAATTCTAAGAACAAAACCATGGAATTTAAATGGCAAAGGTTTTTGGATATATGGAATATTGCACCAGTAAGTTCATTCCCATCCGGGTTAAATATAATAAGCAAGGTAAAATACCTGTCTGGTTCAATAAAAATATAATAAAACTTATTAAACATCGTCAGAAAGCATTTTATAAATACAAAAAAAAAGTCCCCCATTAATTTTGCAGAATATAAAAAGCAATGCAAAAAATGCAAAATGACTATTAAAAAGACCATAAGGGAGTATTAATTACAACTAGCAACAAAGAGAAAGGATAACAAGAAGGCATTCTTTGACTTTGTAAACAGTGCTAAAAGAGGGCATCCCATGTTCCAGCCTCTCTTTGTTAATGGCCAGATTATAAAAGGGGGGGGGGAGGAGATGGCAACAGCCTTTAATGAACATTTTGCAAGTATCAACACACCCAAAAGTGATATTTCATCAGAACAATGGGAACAATTATTTAAGGGACTGCCTAACAAAATTATTATTATCTCAGAAAGTGACATGTTTGCAAGACTACAGAAACTCAACATATATAAATCACCAGGCCCGGATAACCTGCATCCAGCTATGTTAAAGCAGCTTGCTGGTGTCTTAGCTGGGCCATTATCTTACATCCTAAATAGTTCATTTGGAGAAGGTACAGCAGTACATACCTGGAAAGAAGCCTTGATTATTCCTATACACAAAAAGGGATCAACATCTGAATGTGGTAATTTTAGACCAATTAGTCTGACATCAATAGTGAGCAAGCTAATTGATGGTATAATTAGGGACTTAATATGTGACCATTTTAGCAAGAATGGACTGATGGCTATTAACCAGCATGGTTTTTGGAATGGACGATCATGCTTGACCAACTTGTTTCATTTTTTTGACAGAGTGAGCAGTGCATTGGATGTGGGGTTACCTATCGATGTACTATATTTTGACTTCTCTAAAGCATTTGACACCTTGCCACATAACCAGCTCATAAAAATAGGCCTGGATATCAGTATAGTTAGGTGAGTTAAATCCTGGCAGGAAGGTAGGAGACAGAGAGTGTGTCTGGCTGGCCAGCTATCTCCATGAACAGATATAACTAGCGACATCCCACAGGGTTCAGTTCTGGGGCCTATGCTTTTTGATATACATGTGGCCCCATTGCAGACTGGGTTGTAGAGGATGTGAAATTGGGTAGCGAAGTTAATGATGAGCAAGCTATGAATGATATGAAAATGGAGATAAATAAAGTATGGGCTTGGGTATTGGGAAATAAGCTTGTGCTAAACGTGGAAAAGCATAGGATAATGCACATGGGGAGTAAAATCCCAAGGGCAGAAAATCACTTATATGGTTCACCAATTCCTGTATCAGCGATGGAGAGAGCTCTAGGGGTACTGGTGACAAATAATTTATCTGCCACTGAGCAATGTAGAGCAGCAGTGAGTAAGGCTAACAGAATCCTGGGTTGCTTTAATAGGAACATCAAAAGCAGTGTGGGTGTCCCAAGCCACCTTAACCAGGTCTCTAAATTGGTCTCAGCCAACTCTGGGATACTCCTTGCAGGCTCTAATGATGCTGCCTACTGTCCTTTAACTCTGGGAAGCATGTGATTTCTTTGTTTATCTGCTCAGGAATTATTTGTTTCTGTGGCTCTGATAAAAGGGTCACTCACACACTGTAATTACTGCTATTGCTATTGAATGACTTAGCCTATTTTATTCTGTATATATATATATATATATTACCTATTACTGCTTACTGTAGACTATCTATGTTCACCTGGCTCTTTCGTGACTCTCTACATTGCCCTCTTGTTGTTATGTACCTTCTTTGAACCTGTATTTTTCACTGTACTCTCCTGGGTCGTACCTGAAAATAGGCATATAACTTGTCTAGTATACCTACCTGGTCAACAAAAGCTAAATAAATAAATAAAGATAGTGAAGTCTTGCTTTCACTGTATTCAACTTTGGTGAGACCACATTTGGAGTACTGTGTCCAGTTTTGGGCTCCGTACCAGGTTAAGGATATAAAAATGATTGAGACGGTTCAGAGAAGGGCAACAAAATACATGAACAAACTGAAGGATGTTGAGTATGGAGACAGAATGAAACAGCTAAGATTGTATAGTCTGCTTTATAGAAGAACAAGAGGAGACATGTGTTTGTTATATATAGCTCTTAGGGATGGTGATCTTTGGGAATCTTTAGGTCTTGAAAGAAATGCAGCTAGGAGTGGTAGTTTCCATCAATATAAGATCAAAGGGGAATTCTACAAAAAAATTTAAGAGGGCAGTGGTATAATCAAAGAATAGTCACTGAGTGGAATAAACTACCCAGCAGTATGATTAACAGTCCAACAATGGACAGTTTTAAAACAACCTGGGATGTTTATATGGGCGATAGGAAATATGTCTATTTATGATTTACTTGTCAAGTCTCTATGGCCCTTGAGCTCCTGACTCATGTCCTGCTATGAAGGTATGAACAATCCAGTGTGCAATAGTCTTCTTTAAAGCTAGTTTGCCCTTCCCCACTTCTCTATAGGTCAGGAAAAGCTGAGTATTATCCTGCCTATTGGCTTTAACGTGATCCAGGTAGTAGCTAATAGCCCTCTTGACATCCAGGCTATGTAGACTATGTTCCCCTGAACTGGAATGATCAGTAAAGAAGACAGGCAGGATAATGGACTGGTTAAGATGGAAGTCAAAAACCACCTTGTGGAGGAACTTCCTACTGGTTCAGGGCACTACCTTGTCCCTGTGGACTGAAATGTAGTTAGGTTCTCTGGACAAGGCCTGCAGTTCACTGATCCTGCTGGATGAAGTGACTGCTACCAAGAACACTGTTTTCCAAGACACATACTTGAGCTCTGCTGAAGACATGGGCTCAAAGGGGAACTGCACCAGCTGTGCAATGCATATATTCAGGTCTTACGATGGGGATGGTTCCCTGTGTGGGGGGGGTGCAAATGCAGCAGGGAGGATGAGGGTGGTGGAACAGAGGCATATCCCTCCCATTGTGCCTCTCCACAATTCATTCACCATTCTGGTGGAGCGTGGTTCCTCTATGGAGGCACCCACAGTGGAAACCAAGGAGGATGCTGGGAACCTCCACAAAGGAGACCCACGGGGGGTGGCATGGGACCCCACAGGTGAAGGAAACAACTCCTGGTGGGGGACTCAGTCATCGGGGGTAGAACTGGGGGACGGAGGGGATAGGGGAGGTAAGGTGCCTGCTTGGCGTCATGACTTGGAGGGACAGGAAGTAAATCCTCAGGATCGTAGGAGCAGCTACATGGGGGAGGGAGCTGGATGTCATTGTCCACCTAGGGACAACTGACCTGGCTGGAAATTGGATCAGAGCAGTGCAGCAGGAGTTTGTGGAGTTGGGGAGGGCCTTAGACAAGTAGCACACACGGTAACTATCTCTGAAGTGCTGCCTGTCTATGGCATGGGTGAGGCTAGAGTACTCCACACCATGGGATTCAATGACTGGTTGAAAAAATGGTGTGGAGCTCAGGGATTTGGCTTCACTGGGGACTGGGAGTCCACCTGGAGGGATACATGCCTATACTGGCATGATGATCTGCATCTGTCCAGGAGGGGAACCAGGATCCTATGTGATAGGTTTAAATGCTTCACTGGCAAGCATTTAAATTAGCCAAGGAGGAGGCACTGAAGGGAAGCAGGGAAATCTCAGCCCCCCCCCACCACAAAACAGATTATTTAGTGAAGTAGACATAAAGGTAGAGAAGTCGATAGGGAGCAGGACAGGGGTAAATCCAGAAAAAGGCAGTAAGGACAGGGATGGGCCTAAAATGGGTAATGCCATCACAAAATGGAGGGCAATGAGTACCAATGCCCATAGTCTGGGTAACAAGCTCCTTGAACTAGTGGCCTTGATGGAAGAGGAGCGCCTGATATCGTGGCAGTCACAGAAACATGGTACACAGAGAACCATGACTGGGATGTCAACATACCAGGGTACACAGTCTGTCCCAATACAGTCACAGTCCCAATGCAGGAGGGACAGGGAGAGTAAAAGAGGAGGAGAAGCAGCTCTCTACATAAGGGAAGGAATCAAAGCAACAGAACTAAAGGGTAACCAGGGAGGGGAGGAGGCACTGTGGGTCACCCTGGAGACAGGAAATGGCACCATAATCTGCACGGGGGTTGTCTATAGACTCCCATCTCAGGGGAGGCAATGGATAAGGAAATGATTGATGGAATCCTTAGAATGGCAAAAAAAGGAGAGATATTGTTGATGGGGCACCTGAATATACCAGATGTTAACTGGAGCACCTTTAGTGCAGCCACATCCAAGAGCAGGGTCATTCTCAATGCCCTACAGGGGGCATGCCTCAGACAGCTAGTGTTGGAACCTACTCAGGAGGGAGTAATCTTAGACCTGGTACTCTCAAATGTGGATAGAGAGAAGATCTCAGATTTAGAAGTGGGTAGCCACCTGGGAACAAGCGACCACCAAACAGTGTGGTTCACAATAAACACAGCTGTAGAGTCAAGCCATACAAAAGCAAGTGTGTTGGACTTTAGGGGAGCTGACTTTGGCAAAATGGGAGAGTGCCTCAGAAAAGCACTAGCAAACATGCAAGAAGGAGGGGTGGAGGAACAAAGGGGAAAAATCAAAATTGCCATCACAGAGGCAACAAGCCTTTGTGTAAAGCAAATCAACAAAACAAAACTAAGGAAAAAGCCGCTATGGTTCTCAAAAGAGGTGGCAGGGAAGGTTAAGGAGAAAAAGGATAGCATTCAGGATATATAAGGAAACACAGAAAGAGCAGGGCAGAGAACTATATCAGTTAAAGCAGAAGGAGGCAGGGAAGACAGTCAGAATAGCAAAGGCCCAAACTGAGGAAAAGTAGACAACTCTGTTAAGAAGGGGGATACACCCTTTTATAGGTACATTAGGGAGCGAAGAAAGACCAAGGAAGGGATACTGAGGCTTAATAAAGGGGCAGGAATGTGGGCGGAGGATGACAGTGTAAAAGCAGAGATACTGAATGAATACTTCTGCTCAGTATTCACAAAAGAAGAGGAGGGGAAGGTACCTAAACCAAACAATAACAACACTCTGGTAGGGAGATCGATACCAGTCCATTCACAGAAGAAAGAGTTCTGAAAGAACTTTTAAAACTGAAGGTAGACAAAGCACTGGGGCCTGATGGGATTCACCCCAGAATTCTAAAAGAACTAAGGGTAGAACTAGTGACATCATTGACTACCCTCTTTAACAAATCATGGGAGGATAGGGTGGTACCTGAGGACCGGAGGAGGGCTGATGTGATTCCACTTCACAAAAGTGGGAGCAGGGCAGAGGCAGAAAACTACAGACCTGTTAGTTTGACCTCGGGGTAGGTAAAATGATGGAATCACTTCTGAAGGAAAGAACTGTTGAGTACCTAGAGGCCAGCAGGGCACAAGACCCATGGCAGCATGGATTCACAGCGGGAAGGTCATGTCAGATGAATCTAATACATTTCTTTGACTGGGTGACCAAAGTAGTAGACCAGGGAGGGGCTGTGGACATGGTCTACCTAGACTTTAGCAAGGCATTTGACACAGTCTCACACAAAAGCTTAATATACAAGTTAGCCAGCCTTAGAGTGGGTCCCAAAGTGGTAGCCTGGCTGGACAACAGGATGCAGAGGGTAACAGTAAACGGAGTCCACTCCGAAGAAAGGGGGGTTACTAGTGGGGCACCACAGGGTTCAGTACTGGGATAGGTCCTCTTTAATGTCTTTATAAGTGACACTGCGGAGGGACTGGAAGGAAAAGTATGTCTCTTTGCAAATGACACAAAGATCTGCAACAGTGTTGCTACACAAGGAGGGGTGGAAAAGGATGAGAAGGGACTTGGCAAGGCTGGAGGAATGGTCAAATGTATGGCAGCTTAGATTCAATGCAAAGAAGTGTAAAGTAATGCACCTGGGAAACAAAACCCCAAGGGAAGAGTACACAATTGGGGGTGAGATACTTACAACAACAAAAATGGAACGGGACCTGGGGTAGTTGTATCAGATGACTTAAAGGTGAGTAAGCAATGTGAGAAGGCAGTAAGGAGGGCTGGGGGCATACTGGGATACATAGGGAGAGGCATCACCAGTAGAAAACAGGAAACTGTCATCCCTCTGTACAGACAGTTGGTGAGACTCCATCTGGAGTACTATGTGCAGTTCTGGAGATCCCATCTTCACAAGGACATAGACAGGATGGAGGCTGTCCAGAGGAGGGCAACTAAAATGGCACAGGGTCTGCAACAGAAGCCATATGAGTAGAGACTAAAGGAGCTTAATATGTATACCCTTGAGGAAAGAAGGGAGAGGGGGGACATGATAGAAACGTTCAAGTACCTCAAGGGAATCAACAAAGTCCAAGAGGGTAGCATCTTTCAGAAAAAGAGATGTGCAAGAATAAGGGGGCACAATTTGAAGAAAGAGGGGGGACAGCTCAGAGATAATATGAGAAAGTATTTTTTCAAGGAGAGGGTTGTGGATGCATGGAACGGCCTTTCTGAGGAGGTCGTGGAGTCAAAAACAGTGGTGGGAATTCAAGAATGCATGGTACAGACATAAGGTAATTCTAGTTGGGGCTATGAGGAAGTAGGCTGTTGGTTAACAAGGATCTGCAGCTTATGCATTAGGTAGGGAAATGTGCAGACTAGGTGGGCCAAGTGGTCCTTATCTGC
Source organism: Neoceratodus forsteri (assembly GCA_016271365.2). Taxonomy (NCBI): domain Eukaryota; kingdom Metazoa; phylum Chordata; order Ceratodontiformes; family Ceratodontidae; genus Neoceratodus; species Neoceratodus forsteri. The sequence continues at coordinate 1,098,936,900 of CM057456.1, read as the reverse complement.
CGTCAAATTCTATGCCTCTATACTGAAAATTGGATTGGAGGCCAGGGAAGAGCCCTGCCCTGCCAAAAGATAGGCTGAAACAGCTGCCAGGTGTACCTTGAGGGTAGATGGCTTCAGATCAAAGGAATGGAGATGAGCCAAGTAGTCCAACAAGACTGACAGACAAGCCTGATGAGGATCTATGTCTGTTTGTTGGCACCAAATGGAGAACCTCTTCTACTTGGAAGTGTAAGTCTTCCTGGTAGAGGGTTTTCTAGAGCCCTAAGGAACTCCAGACTCCTTCAGAGAGCTGCATACTAGTATACTCCAGGTCCTCAAGAGCCAGGTCCTGAACCTGAGGGACTTCAGGCTGGGGTAAAGGATCTCCCCTGGGAGGATGTCAGCAGGTTGTGGCTGCTGGGGAGGTATATCGGACTGGAGATTGACAAGGACAGGAGCAGCGAGTACCAAGTCTGCCTGGCCCAGTCTGGTGTTATGAGGATCATTGTTGCTGACTGAGTCCTGAATTTGTTCAGCACCCTGGACAGCAGAGGGAATGGAGGGAAGGCATACAAGAACTTCCTTGTCCAGTCCAGTAGAGGTGCATCCAGTGGCACTGTTCCTAATGCAGGGGCCTGCAGCAGTACTATGCCAACTGGTGACTGTCTGGGGACACAAAAAGGTCCACCTTTGGGGGTGCCCAACCTTCTGAAAACAGTTTGCAGGACCTGTCTGTTCAGAGATGGCTCTACCATGCCGGTTCGACATGCTTTATGTCGACCGGCATCACAGCGACAGGAATCATATCGACCACAAGTTGCAGTCGTCATGATTCCTTCAAGTCTCCCGGTCCTCTTTTTTTTTTTTTTTTTAATCGGGGGGGCTTTGCCTCCCGAACCCCCCATGCAGAGGGCTCTGCCCCCCGGCCCCCGACTTATGGATTCTTAACTCCAGTCAGAGTTACTTCAGGATGGTGTGCAGGACCGGGAGACAGTGTGCCCCTGTCTCAGGCACACCAACACAGCAACCTGTCAACAAAGTGTAGATTTTGCCAACAGGATTGTAGTTCGCTGTGTTGGTGTCACCGTTAGGGGGCGCATACTGAACTGCAGATAGGGAAATTCTGACAGAGTAAGCCAGACTCCAGATTTTCATAACTTCTGTGCACAGCAAGGTTGACCTTGTACCCCCTTGCTTGTTTATGTAGTACATGGTGATTGTATTGTCTGTCATGACTTGCACCACTTTGCCCTGCAGCTTTGTGGAAAAGACTAGATGCCCAGAAGAACTGCCCTGAGCTCCAGCAGGTTTACGTGCAACAGTGACTCCTGCTGAAGCCATGTACCATGTGCAGTATGCTCCCCTAGGTGGGCACCCCACCCTAGGCGGGAGGAATCGGTTGTCAACACTACTGTTGTGGACTGTTGCAGGAATGGCACACCTTCCCTGAGGTTGCCCCTTTCTTGCCACTATTGGAGTGCCTGAAGGAGAGTCCCTGTGACTGACACTAGCTTTGACAGAGAGTTCTTTTTCTGGGACCAATGTGATCTGAGGTGAAACTGTATGTTCTTCATTTGGAAACTGGCTCCTAGCACCATTGCTGTTGAGGCAGCCATGTGGCCCAACAGCTGTAGGAAATATCTTGCTGGCCTGGGGGTGTGTAGCTGGAAAGAGCTTACCAGCTGCACCAGACTGTCCACCTTCCCTGAGAAAGGAATGCCTTTCCCTGCAGTGTGTCCAACTCTGCTCCTATGAACTCCAGGAGCTGAACCAGCTGCAAGATTGACTTTTTCACGTTTACCAGGAACCCCAGAATCTGCAGGGTATCATGTGTAAGAGTTGGAGCATCTCTGACCTGCTAAGAAGACTGCCCCACGACTAACTAGTCATCTAGCTAAGGGAATACTGTCACCCCCTGCCTTCTCAAGTGTGCCACCACCACTGCCTGGCACTTTGTGAACACGCTTGGAGCAGAGGTTAGGCTGAAGGGCAGGGCTGTGAACCAGTAATGTCCTGATGGCAATCTGAATCTGAGATACTTTCTGTGGGATTGCTGAATAGAAATATGAAAGTAAGCGTCCTTGAGATCTAGAGATGCCAAACAATCTCCCTGCCTGAGTGTGGGGAGAATAGTTGCCAGAGTTACCATCTTGAACTTTGGCTTTGTAATGTGTCTGTTTAAGTGTCTGAGATCTACTAGGGGTCACCACTCCCCAATATTTTTTAGTGTTAGGAAGTACCTTGAGTAAGCCAGCCTTCTTGAGGAAAAGGTTGGTTACTTCCGATTCCAGTAGTACTTTTTCTGTTGGGGTGGCAGATCGGAATAACCTTGCCCTCAGCCTTGATATAACCTTGAAACTGAGAGCAAGACCCCGGCTTACCACTTCCAAGACCCACTTGTCTGTGGTGATGTTTTGCCATGCTTGGAAGTGGTAATCCAGCATGCGTCCTACTGGAACTGGGGAGCACATCAGGGGTTCTGTTTTGCTTGTGCATTGGGTTGGGGACTGGGTCCAGCATGACTTCTGCCCCTTCTCCCCCTGCCTCTGAAGTATCCTCTCTGCTGCTGGTAGGCTGGGAAAGCCTGGGTCTGGTACAAAGGCCTGGGATAAGGCCTTCTCCTACCTCCCCTACTTTGATGTTTCTGGGGTGTGGATGCCCTCTCTTTAGCAGCCGCACTCATATAGGCTACTTTGTACTCATCCATCTTCTTCATGTAAGCCTCTGTTTGTTTACCAAATGAAGAGTTTGGCTCACAGGGAAAATCCAGGGCCCTAGTCTGGGTGTCCTGGGACAGACTGGTGAACCTGAACCAGGCAAACCTCCTCAGAGAAACTGAGATTGCCATTACCCCGGTTGCAGTGTGATTAGAATCGACTGCCATGTGGAATTGGTACTTGTAAGCTTCACCGCCACACTTTGTAGCTTCTATAAGCTCATTTGCCAGTGGAGAAGGAGCTGCCTTAGCCATCTCCATCACAGAATTCCACAGGTTCTTTTGATACCTGGAAACAAAAGCCATATAGGAAGCATGTCTAATGGCCAGGGAAGTTCCTAAATAGGTCTTTTTGGCCATGGAATCCATCTTTTTGGAATCCTTATCAGGAGGATGGGAGGACAGGGATATGCCTGCTTTATTACAGGCAGCTGCCTGTAGTATCGCTACATGACTGGGGTGGCCTAGGAGATATTTAACTCCTCCTCTGGCCACCAGGTACTTTCTCTCCATCTTTTTGTCCACAGGAGGGATAGAAGTGGGACTCCGCAGAATCTTGGTGGCTTGCCTTTTCAGGGATTTATGGATAGGGAGAAGCAGTCTCTTAGTTGCTGGCACATCTATCATCTCCATGTAATCCAGCTCCTCCTCCTCCTCCTCCTCTTCGTGGTCTCCTGAGTGGGGAGGTCCAGAATCTCTGCCACCTTTTTCATAAAGGAAAAATATGAGGAATAATCCTCAGGATGTCTGGGAGGTGATTCAAACTCTTCTGTCTCTCTCTCTCTCTCTCTCTCTCTCTCTGGGGAAACCTCTGGTTCAGTAGGTTTCCCATAGTCTTCTTCTTCCTTCTGCTCAAAATAAGGGTAATTTTCACAAGAACCGGGAGGAGCAGAAATAGCCAGTGTTAGAACCGATTGCGGTTCCTTCTGAGGAACTGGAACCGGAGTATTGCATTGCAACAGCTAAATAACCCTATTGGATTGCAACAGCTAAATAACCCTAAACACGTTTGCAATCTCTTCAGCAGTTGGACCCGTCAGGTCTTTAGGTTGTGGATCTTGCACTGTATGTTTTTCTTTCCTTTTCCTGTTAGCGGCTGGTTCAGCAGCTAGTTCTGCGCTTCTCTTTGCACCTGGGGGAGTTTTTCCCTTGTCAGAAGGCTTCCCCATCTGTTTCCTTCAGTTTATCTTTGCTCTGTGAAGGAACCGTATGTCCTAAAGCTGGGTCAACAGCTTTTTCAGACACTTTTTTCCTTCAGTCGGTTTAATCACCTATCAGGCATGGACTGAGGAAAATTCTTACAAATCTCACAGTCTGTTTTCAGGTGGTCAAACTCTAGACAGACTACACAAATTAAGTGTGGGTTAACTTTAGCAAATGGTTCACCACACTCGGTGCAATGTTGGAAACCAGTAGGGCAGGTTCTCTTTCTAGGTTTCTGTGACCTAACCCAAGACACTAAATATGTGGGTTCTGAGAGCAACACACTAAATAAGCAAAAAGTTCTCTTTTTTTTTTTTTTCGGTCGGTTCAGCGACCGATGAACAAACTGAGAAAAACCTAGTTAAACCTCACAATTTAACAGGAGAAATCTGGTCCACAGAGAACTGAAGCAAGATTAAACAAAATCTATAAAAAACTTTACTTCAGAAAAGCAAAGAAAGGCCAGTTCCTTCTGGGTTGCAATAAACTGACAAGGAACTGCAAAACTTACCAAAATAACACTAAATCTAGACTAGCCTACCTGTACAGTTCTTCAAAAACTTTAAGAAATTAATTGGTAACTACGAAAACTGAGAAAAATAAGAAAAATCTTCAAGAAAGCTGAAGGAGAAGTCTCCGAGGTGTCTTACTAGGCAGGCAGAGTAAAGAATCTGATGGTTGCATACAATGCACCAGGGACAGTGGTATGAAAACCGAGCTCGAGCCTATGAATGTTTCACTATTAGTATCGGCTCTATTAAGTCATTTCTCTCCGGGGCAGTTGAATGGTGAAGGCTAACTGTATAAGTCAGAATACAGTAAAGATTTCCTGGGGCTGAAATATATATACATACATATATATATATATATACACACACACCGTATATATATATATATATATATATATATATATATATATATTTATACAATTAGGGTGGGAGCTTCTACAGTGTGATAAATGGAGATATCTTCACTGGAGTGTGATAAATGATGATGACATCATTACTGTGATGATAAATGCCATTTATCCATACTGTGCTGATGTCACCACTCACTCACTACAACCTGCATTATAAATGAAACTGCTTTATCAGTTTCTCTTTCTCATTGAGGCCTACAATGAACTCAAATAGCATTGCAAAGGACTTTCAGATGTTTCTCATAGTGTTTCTGAAACTCCTAGCCCATTATTATGCTACTCTCAGCTTCACTACAGCCTGCATTCTAAATGACACTGCTTCACAAAACAGTTTCTCACTGCTACCTGCAACTAACTCAATTAGCATTACAAAGGACACTCAGCTGTTTCCCATAGTGTTTCTGACACTCCCAGCCCATTCAGAAAAACTCACACACACACACACACACACACACCACACACAAAAAGAGCAGAAAGCACACAGAAAAAGGACACAGAAATAATATTTCAAAAGCTCCCACCCCTATTGCATAAATAGCACACATGATGTGCAGATCGTGTGCTATGGAAAATATTCTTAGTCCTGAACAGTGAGCTCAGGGTACTCTCACTCATGCCTTCGGCAGTCGTGAGTATCCAGAGCTCTCTCTCTGCAGGAGTAAGAATATTTTCCATATCACACTCCTGCCCATCAAGTATCCTCTATTTTAATATATATATATATATATATATTTTTTTTTTTATAAAATGGGTAGGGAAAATACTCTCTGCTGGTTGGCTGAAACACACACATGACCGTGCATATATTGAGCACGACCACATACCTCACACTTTCACCTCACCAAAAGCATTTTAGCCATTTTATAAGATAGATAACCCACTGTGGGGCGTGGGATTTGGTCTGATATAGCACTCCTTGGGTGGTTGAGCAGCACTTGGCTGCAGCCTCGCGCATCACAATGCACACCAATGCATGCGTATATCAGAGCATGAACACATACATTATATATATATATATATATATATATATATATACAGTATATATATATATATATATAAATATAGACATATATATATATAGATATATATATATATACACACACACACACAACTAGAGTGGAGGCTAAAAATGACAAGATAAAATAAATATTTTAACTAGTAACATAAGGAACATCAATATATTTAAAAAATATTGCTGTCATGGGGGGTGTGGCTTGGACCCGGTGATGATGGCAGCTTAAACCGCTTGCTCTGCCCCAGCCCGGCGAATAATTGAAAGTTAAATGCAACTATGCTGGACTGAAGGCTTATATTTGCATTTGACTTTATCCTTCCCCAACCCTATCACCACTTCAGGAAGTTCTTCGGGGTTAACCGGACTCTTGTTGCGACCGCTGTACCACGCGGATATTGGACCTGTCTGTCTTACTAGGCCGTCACAGGCCCGAGCACAGTCCCTAAGGCATGTAACCGTACCTTTCCTGTTTTGAGCAGTAGTACCTCTCCTCCCTCACCCCCGCCCACTCAAAACTCTAAACCAGGCACTGACTGTGAGTAGGCAAACAAAATCCTAACAGACGGCAGCTTTCTCGTTACGATTTTCTTTCTGCACATTGCTGGGCGCTCCAAGGAGATGGATCCGCTAAGCAGTGATAAAGAGGGAACCGCTGCTTGAGTGCTCCATGTACCTCCTGAACAAGCGCAAATGGGGGATGCTCTTGGGCACATTACCAAACTGCTTGAAACTCTGCTATCCAGAGTAGATACGATCGGTGCTTCCCTGGCAGGCAACGTTGCCGATGTCTGTAGGCTTGAGGACCACCACAATGGCTAGAGCTGCGAGTAGAAGAATTAGAGAACCATCACTTAAATGTGCTGCATAAACTTAAGGATCATGAGGATAAACTGGCATGACTATGGCATAGAGCAGAGGAATAAGAAAACTGTAGCAGGAGTAATAACATTTGGATCGTCAAGTGTGCCAGAGGGGATGGAGGGCCCAAACATTGAAAAGTTCCTAAATGAATGGGTCCCTCAGCTATTACGGGAACGTTGGAAAGAGCCAGTGGGGGTTGAACGAGCACATCGAGTCTCTGGTAATCCAAATAGCTCTAAAGGCCCTCGGACTATAATCGCATGTCTGCTACGCCTCTCAGTTAAAGAATGGCTACTGAGGGCTATGAGGGACCTGGGGGAGATAACTTGGAGAGAGAATATTATATCTTTTTACAGGGATTTTTCACAGGAGGTTGCAGCTAAACATAAAGCCTATAACCCTCTGAAGAAGATCTTAAATGCAAATTCAATACAGTATCGCTTCAAAGGCCTCTCTGCACTGCAGGTATCTAAAAATGGACAATCTTTTCTCGCAGAATCTCCCCAAGACGCTGAGGCCTGGATTCCGAGCCACTGGCCAAATCTGCTGCCAGGAACTACATCACCCAGATGCTTCTGGGAGCCAAGGGGCCGAGCAGAACAAGGAACCAGCAAGAAAGGAATTGCTGCCCCAGGGGATAACAATCGCAGCCCGACTGGCCCACCGCATAAAGTCTCCCCCCCGCATAGGCAGCTCTGGGCTCCATCCACCATAGGGGCTAGGAACTCACCGGCTCACTTAATCCAAAACACATCTGTTACCAGTCAACAGCCCAAGCTGATGCACTCAGTTGACCACCCCCTCCCAGCGAGGCAGCGACAATGTTCAAGAAGCCCTCACGCGACAGTGTTGGAAAAAGCCTCCGTGTCCCCACCTGCAAAGCTCCTCAAGGCCAACCTGATGGCATCAGATCAAGGATAACAGCTGGCCTGCACTGAGGACCCACCTGCGGCTCCCTTGGATGACCCAGCCCCTCTGGACTGGGTAACGGCGATGGAAGAGAGCGAAGGCGAATCTGCTGCAAGTGCTGGCCTACTGAAACCTGAACTAAAAACTTTTACAGAAGCCCCGGCTATGCCTTGTAACCCGGACGAGATGGACTCACTACACAAAAACGGGAAAGCCTGGAAAGAACAGGATAAATAAGCTGTTTATTACATACTCTGTTGTTGTCATTCTGTTTAGCTTGGGCCCCCCCAGACCGATGAGTCGGGCAAGCGGATTTACCAACCCCCCCCCTCGCTCTACCCTTGAAAGGAGCTTTATCTCCATATTCTTGTCACTCAGATTACTCCTCTGTCTTATTTTCTAGGGAGCTGCAGGCCACTAGTCTCTCTCCCAGGCAGGCAGGTGCATAGCTGTGACCTGTCCGGTACCCCCCCACACACACCTTATGTTCCTCTCCCTAGTCTTCCTCCAGTGCTATGGTCAGGTATGTTTTTTCTTATCTATCTATCTATCTATCTATCTATCTATCTATCTATCTATCTATCGGGTGCCACAATTATGCAGCTCTAGCCCATGGAATGGGCTTCTATTTCTGAATGATATCCAGGACCTGCAGCGAACCGGGCACCAATACATCACAGGTTGAGCCCTTTCCCTTTAAAGGGCCTCATGCTCTGCACTTTTTATCGGTGACCCCTGAAATAATCTTCCTGACACGTTACTGCTCCTCCCTGCCATTGGTGGCTGGGTATGTCCTAAGTGGTTTGACAGGTATCCCTACTCCCCCCTTTTTTCTTTCCCCAGCAGGCAATCCCAGCCTGCTCACTGCTTGCTGGCCGAGCCCTCCCTCCCCCTGTGGTCTGGGGTGGGCACGGTCTATGGCACATCCTGATTCTCTTGGGGTAGCTCCCATATCCAGGTAAAACGAGTCAGGCTGGGACAGATCACATTCATTTGGTGTGACCTCTCCCTCTCATGCTTTGCTTTTTGGTGTCTGAAGCGGTGAGGCTTAAGGGCTATTCTGTCCTTTCTCAGATGCACAACCCAGCACCAATAACTGAGTTACAGTTGTTTTTGATTAGAGAATTGAACTCTGCTTGTTATTACTTATCTATATGTTGTTAAATTTATAGCACTTACTGCTACATAATTTGTTTGCTTTCTTTGGTGTATTCAGGCTTTCTCTTAGCTAAAGGCAAGATCACTAGACACCGTCATCTTTCTTCCTACTCAGCATCTACCCTTTGAGGCTATCTTCTGTTTATATCCCGGTACAGGCTCCTAGCCGGGGACCTTTTCTCCCTCCTCCTTTTCTGCCTCTTATGATTCTGCTGATTGGGTGAGTACCTCATTCTCTAAGTACCCAGTGGTGGGCTGCAATGGTTTTGACTCCTGTTGCGCCGCGTGGCTGGGTATATGTCTCCTGGAATGTGCGGGGGCTAAATCACCCGGCAAAACGCACCAAAGTTTTGCAGTTTCTGAATTGCATGGGTGCAGACATAGCCCTACTCCAGGAGATGCACCTTACCAGTCGTACAGTGCAATGGTTAAAAAAGCTTTGGGTAGGGACTGTGCTGGCTAGTTGTGCCTCCACAAAATCCAGAGGTGTTGCCATACTGTTACGAAAATCAGGACCCTGGACAGTTGAAGCCCAACGACAGGATTCACAAGGGAGGTGGATAGTGGCTAAACTATCGTACCCTGGAGGCAAGGTCATAACAGCCAATGTTTATGGTTACAACACTGATGTAGGAGAAGTCTATTCGGACCTGAGTCAGGCCTTCACTGACCTCTCCACTGCTGAGATTGATATCCCAATTTTGCTAGGAGGAGACCATAACTTGGTGCAGGACATCTTCCTGGATAAATCCATCCCCACACCCCAATCCCATACGAAAGTCCTAGATACTTTAAATACTCTTATATCAGAATGGGGGTTAGGTGACTTGTGGAGGCTCACCCATCCAAAAGGACGGGACTATACCTTCTTCTCTAGTGTCCATAGGACACATAGCAGGCTCGACTTCTGGCTAGCTAATTATACGGCTATGCCTGGGGTGGACTCCCCTACCATTGGTAGCATACTTGTCTCAGACCATGCCCCAGTAACGATTACATTTCTTCCTCCGGGGCAAAGTTCACCCTCTACAAGATGGAGAGGCAATCAGCTATTGCTGCAGGACGCAACTTTTCGAGACTATCTGAAGAAGGAGGCCCACTCATATTTCTCTATCAGTACCCCCAGGGAAACTTGCACGACCACAGTCTGGGACGCTTTTAAGGCCGTTCTTCGAGGGTGAATTATATCCTTCTCAGCAGCCAAAAACAAGGAAAGAGCGAGACAAATAGAGATGCAGGATGAGCTTACCCGTTTGGAAAAACAGTTTAAGCTGTCTACCTCCAACCCACTTAACTCCTCTCTTTTGGCTGACATTACAGGTCTAAAATATAAAATCAACGTATTGTTAAACAGAAAATCAGAGTGGCAGTTAACTAGGGCTAAGCATAGGTCATGGGAGGGAGGAGATAAAGGGGGGAAACTGTTAGCATATTCCTTGCGGAAACAGCAAGCCTCCTCCAGAATTCTCGCCCTCAAAAATTAACTGGGTAAGGTTGCAACGGCGCCCAAGACTATTAATGAGGTTATGAAAAATTACTACCAAGAAGTCTATCAGTCCCAGAACCTTCTATCAGAGGAAGAGCTCACCCATCGGCTGCAGCTTTTTTCCCCAAGGGGTGCAACTTCCTCGACTCTCAGAGGAGCAAGCTCATTCCCTGGATACCCCAATTAGTCAAGACGAACTTCGCTTAGCCCTATCTCAAATGTCTAAAGGTAAAGCCCTGGGGCCTGATGAGATGTCAGTTGAGTTATACCAGCTATTGCAAGACGAGATTACCACTCCTGTCCTGTATGCTCTTCAGAAGGCAGAGTAATGGTATATTACCCCCCACTTTGCGTGAAGCCCTTATTAACCTAATCCCTATAAAGTCCTCGGACAGCCTGATGTGTTCAAACTACAGGCCCATATCACTTCTTCCGGTATACACCAAGTTACTGGCCAAAGTTTTGGCAACTAGACTGTCCCCAGTTCTCTCGAATCTGGTTCACCCCTCGCAAACAGGGTTTTCTAAGGGGAAATTGAGTGCTGATAATCTATGTCTCGTTCTAAACCTTAAATGGTTGGCACTACAATCTGAAACACCAATGGCTGCCCTGGCAGTCAAGTTTGCCAAGGCATTTGACTCCCTGGAGTGGGCTTACCTCCACCAGGTTCTTCGACTGTATGGGTTTGGACCCTCCTTTTGCTCCTGGGTATCCACTTTGTAAAATTCAGCCACGGCTAAGATTCTTACCTACAGGGATATTTCCCTTCCCTTTGCCTTGCATAGGGGTACTGGGCAGGGCTGTCCTCTTTCTCCCCTCCTCTTTCTTATAGCTTTAGACTCTCTGGTCAGAACATTCACCCATATCCCATGTATCACAGGGATTCCGGTGGGAAAATAATCATACTTAGTTAATGCCCATGCAGACGATATGCTGCTTACTCTCTCCAATCCGCAGTCTTCCCTCCCCACTATCTTGTTAATCCTGCAAGAATTCACCTCTTTGTCAGGGCTAATAGTAAATCAAAAGAAAACTACGCTGTCTCCCTTGAATAGACAATGTAATAGACACTGCCTCACAGGAACCAATATTGCGTGGGCTCCGCAAGGCTTCCAATATCTGGGCATCCTTATTACGATGGCCTGGAAAGATTTGGAAGTTGTTAATTTCTCCACCCTTCTGGCATCCCTTGCAGCCGATGTACAACGATGGAGAAAGCTACACGTAACCTTGAAAGAAAAGGTAGAAGCTGTGAGAATGTTTATTTTCTCCAGGGTCTCATACATGCTCAATAATCTTCCCATCCCTCTTTCTCCTGTAACCCCCCTGCAAATGGGGGTTCCCAAAAGACTTCCAGGAGCTTGCTTGAATGCTCCAAGCCTGAATGGTGTTTGGCGTTTAAGCCATTTATCAGTGAGTGTTTTTAGAACCTCTGGTACTGTCTCTTTAAGAGCTGTCTGCTTGCAGACATAATTAGTTTGTATGGGGGACTGTGTGTTTCTTTGATTGAGTACCACTCAAGCTGCTGCCAATTCACTCCATTTTGCAGTCACTAGGGTGCAAAGGAACCTATCTGAAAGATGTAACTGTTTGCCAGAAACCATTTAGAGTAATAATGAAATTACAGTTTGTCTAACCTGCTTTCTTTGCAGTCAGAACAGTGTCTGCCTAGTTCCCCATTCTGGTTTTGAACTGCTGAACTGGACCAATCAGTGTGGAGTAGCTAGCTCTAAAATGGTGCCTTGAGACGAATCAGAACTTGGACTCATAATCTGAGCCAGACACAAGAGGATTGTATGGGCAGTGACTCTGGGAGATGTAATTTAGACTTGGCGCCTTTTGGACCAACAGCAGCAGTCTATTGTGGTGACAGCCAATCCAGTCAAGAACTGGGAGGAACTCAAAGGAAGTGCCAGTTTTGTCTGTTGGAGTTTCAGTTTAGATCTAACAGTGAAGGAAAGAAACCTGTGCTCCTTCAGTGCACAGTTTCAGTCAAAAAAACGTGTGTAAGGCCCAGAGTTCCGGTCTGCAGCTTGTGTAACTGCTTGTTAGGACTGAATCCGTCCTGTGAAAAGAATCAAAGGATCTCTGAAGAGTAGAAACCAGGCTCACCCTGTAGAAGACTGGAGAAATTGTTGAATTGCACTCTGTCTGTCAGGAACTGAATCTGCTGTGTGTTCTCCCGGGTATTGTGCAGTAATTGCAATCGGGATAGAGAAGCAGCCTACCTGGTATAGTACTTTCTTTTTTACCATATAAATGTGTGAAGAGTCTCGTGGAGCTCAAGAGTAGCCCTGCTGACGTTGAAGGACCCTATCTTGTTTGGAGGTCGTGAGTACTAATTCAGGGTCGCCCTGATGAATTTTGCCACATTAAATCCAACTGGAATCACTGTACTGCTGACTGTTTAAACTAATTTTTCTTTCACTGTGTGAAAGGGCCCCACCAGCTGCCACGGTTTGGACTAGCCACTAGGCTTGGGTACCCAGGGACAGTAACTGGTAGGGATAGGCCTGTGCACAGAGCCATAGGTAGATAGTAAAGTGATAAGCTAATTAACCTGATTTCCCCTGTCCTTGTTATATTCCCCTAAATAAATCCGAGCTGCTTGTTTCAGCAAAGTTATACTGCCTGAGGTATTTGTCTATGTTAAAGTATTGTACTGTGATTGTTGCACTGTATCTTATTGTACAGGAGGTCCCAGTGCCTAGAACCACCCTGGGGTAGTGTATACTGTGAAGGTAATTCCGATATATTGTGTGGGCCACTAGTGGGAAGAAAGGGGGTTGCAGTGTCCCAGAGGGCTGTGACCAAGTAAGTTTAACTATTGCAAACCCTGACCTCTGGGTGGAGGCACCCGCCATTGGATCCAGGTCCCTCAACCTGTTAGTGGCAAATCAGGCAGGGGTAGTAGCCCCTGGGATAGCGCCATCTAGGGGTTACACTCCAAAGACATTTCAAGCCCTAGATAGGCTAGTTGCATTGTTTCTATGGGAGGGTAGGACCCCTAGATGGGGGCGTACTAAGCTTCGAGCCCATTGGACTAGAGGGGGACTTGGCCTCCCCTGGTTTATGGGCTATCAGTTGGCATTTCGAATGGCCCAGGCAATAGCCAGGTTTGCCCCTCGCTCCACCCCCCCCTTCCCAGTGGGTGGAGCTAGAAATCTCCCTATTGAAGGACGCCCCTCTCTTCTCCTTGATATCTAGCAAGAAACCCTCTGGACCTCATCTAACCCCCCTTATGATAGAAACATGCAGTTCCTGGCGTCGAGCGATGGTACTAGCTGGGGTCCCCAGCACAAACTACCTCCCGCCTCTATGCTATGCGCCGATCTGGCACAACCCACTTATCAAGGTAGACCATAAACCGCTTAACTGGTTCGCATGGGTCTCCAAGCATATCAGAGTGGTGGGTGATCTTCTCCCCAATACCCTGACATTAATTTCGTTCGAGCAGATCAGGGAAAAATATGGGCTGCTTTCACAAGATTTTGGGAAATTTCTTCAACTAAGAAGTGCCCTAACCCCTCTCCTTAAACTCTGGCCAACTCAGAATATTTGGAGCTGCCTGGAAAACCTCCAACACTCCAACAAGTGTAGGGGCCTGATAGGCACACTCTATAAAACCCTTAGGGATGCCCAGCCGGATGTCATTGCTTCCAGTAAATCTGCCTGGGAACGTGACCTTCCCCAACCCTTGTCCCAACAGCAGTGGTCAGAGTGCCTCAGATTGGCCCATATGGTCTATGAGGACTCAAAGAATCAGCTAATCCAACTTAAAATCCTCCTCAGATGGTACGGAACCCCCACAGTCCTGTACAATTTTAAGATAATATCACAAGATAACTGCTGGCGATGCCAATCCTCCCCTTCCCATTTATTTCACATTCTATGGACATGCCCAATTCATTCACACTTTTTGGGCTCAAGTGTTGAAGGACTGCTCTGCCATAATAGGCAAACCAGTGTCCCTTCAGCACTATCTCTTTGTGTTGGGGGACACCTCCATGCTGAGCCCCCTTCCCTCTCCCAGAAAGGCGTGGGTTCTCTTGGCAATTATGGAAGTGAAAAGAGCTATCCTGGTGAAGTGGCGGCAGGCCACCCCCAACAAACACTTCCACAATGGTGGGCAGCTATGGCCAGACTGGCTGTTTTCGAGCGACTTACAGCGGTAGTCAAAGGTAAGCTTGCTGACAATTACCTGAAATGGGATGCCTATCTGCATTCTCACATTTGCAGGGTAGCACCTCCTCCACTGCAGAACCCCCTTTTTGTTGGCCTGATTTGAATCTGAAATAGTAGAGATGAGGTCTCTCCCTTAGCCTCTGACTGGCTCTTTACCATCCTAGTCAATGTCTCATACCTTCCTTAATTTGTTTTCTCTATCCCTATGTTAATCTAAATACCAGTACAATAGGCTACCTGGCACACATTACCTAAGAGAACCTGATTGATCCTCCCTAATATAGAACTGAGCCGACTGGCCTTTCTGACTTTTCTTGAAGGTTTTGGAACAGGTGTAAGTGTAGAATAAGTCTTGTTTTTGTTGTAACTGAATGTATTATATGGTGTTATTACTGTTACATGCCTGGGTTGAACCATCCAACAGGTTTGTTGCTCTATACCTCATAAGCAGCTTGTCAAAACTGAAAATTGAAAAATGTAATAAAATATTACATGATAAAAAAAAATATATATTGCTGTCACTATTGTCATCGTGGACATTGTTAAGGTTACTGTCATCACAGCAGCATACTGAACCAACCAAAGAACAGCTTTCACAATGCTGATGACATCACAATGCCTAGTGTAGCACTAAAGTCAGCAGTTAATAATAAAAGAAAAATTGCAAAATCTTCAAATAAACTGAATATTTTAAAAGCTATAACTTGTAAACTACTGTTTTATTATAGCAATGCGGTAGCGCCACTATAGTTAAGGTTGAGTAAGCAGATTAATGTTAAACACCAGATTTTGCACTTTAATAATTTTGAAACCATTCAACAGATTTACATGGCATTTGGTATGTTCTGTTCCGTGGGATAGCTCTCTTGAAGTGCCAAGTTTCACTTTGATCGGATGTGTGGTTTTCGTGCAGCGCATTGTGAACAAAGTGTGTTTTTCGCTTTTTTTTGCCAGTTTTTGCTGATTTTTGCCCATCGCGCTGTGGCCACACTATTTGGAATTGTGGTCTGAAATGTTCAGGGTAGAAAGATGTTGCTCCAAAGAACAAGCCAGCATTGGTTTGGAGAAAAATATTATTCTGTTCCAAAGTTATTACATTTTGAAAATTTGGATTCTGAACATGCTCAGTTCAGTCTTTTGGATAGGTGTATAAATTGCTAACAAGGATTTGCCTCACAAACTGGGATTTTATAAAATCCCTGTTCATGAGAAAAATGCCCTGTTCGCAAGCTGCCATCTTGTTTTCCCTTTTCCTCTTCAAAGAAAACGTTATAAGTTGCCTCTGGTAAGTGTTGTGAGGTAAACCAAGCATGGGTTTTGTTCAGGGTGACATCCTCTTCAAACCCATGCCTTTGGATCACTTTAGTTCGGCCGCGAAATGTGGTTTTGAAATTTTAAAAATCTTTGTTTGTGACTCACTTCTGATCCTTGTTCGTGAGGTGTCAAAATCCTTGTTCGCGATCCAATCCTTGTTCATGAGCTGTCAAAATCCCTGCTCTTGAGATGACAACCAGATGGCCCTATCTCATGAACAGAGATTTCTCATGAACAAGGATTCTGACACCTCACGGACAGGGATTAGGCTGACAAATAGGGATTTTGACAGCTCACAAACAGGGATTCTAAAAAGGAATCCCTGTTTGTGAGTTGTCAAAATCCTTGTTTGTCAGAAATCCTTGTTCGTGAGCTATCAAGATCCTTGTTCATGAGATGATGACCAGATTGCCCTAAAATCCCTGATTGTGAGCAGTCAAAATCCTTGTTTGTGAGGTGTCAAAATCCCTTTTCATGAGCCAATCTCTGTTCGTGAGCTGTCAAAATCATTATTTGTGAGGGGAAGACCAAATGGCCCTACCTCGCGAACAGGGATTGGCTCACGAACAGGGAGTTTGACACCTCATGAACAGGGCTTCAGCTCATGAACAAGGATTTTAGCAGCTTGCGAACAGGGATTTTTAAAGGTTGCTGTTTTTTGTCACTTCACTGCAAAGAAACGGTTAGGACTTTTGGCTTGAAATTTGCAGGGTAGAAACGAGGTGTCCCAGAGATGTGACTTATGCTGGTTTGGTGTAAACATTGGCATTGGCTGCATAGTTAGGGCATTCCAAATCTGAGAAATTTCTCATAGGATAACATTGTGGCAAACGAGGTGCCTTTCAGTGCCTATATCTCGAAAATGGTTTGAGATACGGATTTTTTGCTAAACGCAGCTTAGTACACCTTTACCTAAGGGTAAGATTACCTTTAGGAGTACTGAGTATGTATGTAAGTTACCAGTCCATGATTACACCTGCAATGGAATTTTTTCCAAGGTTGCTATGGTTACTGAGATACTGCACCATTTCCAACACAAAGGTTACTTGGAATGTGTCTAAGTCTGTGCTGCATCTCTACAATTATAGGTAGGTGGGAGCACAGGGCCCTCCTACATATGGATACCATTATGCAATAATGGGACTGCTGGGCCATCCATTATGCAATACTGGGAGCATAGGGCCCACAGGGATATGACAGCTTATTACAATGGCTATACACTTATAGATAGATGGGAGAACAGGGCCCATTGGGCCCTGCACTCCAAAAATCTCATACCATGGGATCGTAGGGCCCAGAGGGCCCTGTGCTCCCAAAACCATATAAGGGTAAGATTACACTTTCTCAAAAAGTAAGGAAATTCATTGCAAAAAAACCTTGTTAATGCATCAGTTAGGGTTGAAGCAACAAAAGCAGGGAAATGAGGCATTAGAGTTGAGACCCTAACATCCCCCACCCTACCACCCCACTCCACCCCCCCTCCACAGACCAACAGGTGACAGGATGTGCCTTGAGGTCATTGCGCCTCTCACCCTAGTCTCCTGTATTGTACCATGTCAGCTTTCTTACACATGGAATGGGGTGAGAGGGCCAGTGACCCCAAGGTACACCCCATCACCTGTTGGTCTGTGGAGGGTGGAGGTGGATTGGGGTGGTAGGGTGAGGGTGTTAGGGTCTCAACCCCTACTGCCTTGTTTCCCTACTTTTGTCACTTCAGCCCTAACTGGTGCATCAACAACATTTTTTACAATGAATATCTCAAATATACAATAGCCTGACTCAAAAATAGGCATTTTATCATCACTTGTGAGTGGGCAGGACTTCCATAACTCACTCATGGTTCTGCCACTTGTGACTTATGGTCCTGCCCCCCTCACAACTGAAGATAAATTGCATATTTTAAGTCAGTCCATTGCATCTTTTATATATATATATATATATATATATATATGTACACACATACACAATGACCTGTGTTCAAATATGCAATCTATTTCCATGAGTGAGGGGATGGGATCATAACTCACAAGTGGCAAAGCCACGAGTGAATTACAAAAGTCCCGCCCCCTCACGAATGGAGATTAATGGCATATTTGAATACAGTGCATTGTATGTTCTATGTGACAATTACAGGCAGATTCACTGTGGGATTGGCAGAATGGGCTGTCAATCAAGTTGATTGTGATGCAGACAAGTGAAAAATAAACAGAGTTATTTACCCACTGGGTGAATAACATTGTTTATCTTTCACTTGGGTCAGAGTCTTGGGAAAATAACACATTTAAGTAGTGGAATCCCTACATACTATATATAATATATATATATATATATAGATAGATATATATATATATATATATATATATACACACATGTATATCTAGAGAGAGAGAGAGAGATAGATAGTTATACGCACACATTATAGGGGTCTGGTAGCGTGTTTTTAATGTTTAAGAGCTACTGACGCCTCAAAGAAAATTAAAAAAAAAAACATAATGATTAGGTACAACTCTGCCTGCATTCCATCTATATTTTGTATATTTCTCCTCCCCTTTATTTATTACTAAGGAAATTTGCATGAATATATGATCTTTATCCCATAAAGTTCCTTTAGATTCATCTACCTCTATTGCTTACTCCCCTATTTCAAATCATAATCCCCTGTTGTGACTTCATAATCTACTGCTATAGAAATAACTGTGATACCACAAGCAGTGCTCTATGACTTCAGGTAGGGAGAAAGCAGCAGGAATAGATAAACTCTTCAGGAGCAAAGATCCTGTTTTCATACAAATGACCTCAGTAAGAAATAATAGGGAGGAGGAATACACCACTAATGGGAAATACAAACTGGACTGCATCCAAATATTTGGTTTTGTTAAAGTTCTCCTGAACGTGTCACCATCTCTTTAAACCCCTAACTCTGCACCTTAATAGCTTTGCCCACATTCAGTGGAACTGCATAAAATTGTGCATGCACAGTCTGTGGGGGGGGGGTAAGGTCTTTTGATCTGGTAAGTTTCATTCCAGGTGGATGTGCAGATTCAGAGATCTGGATAAAGTAAATAGAGGAAAAATCTGGATTTTTTTTCTCATCTACAGCCCAGATGGTTTGAAATTTTTTTCTGAAATTGTCAGGCCAGAAAGGGCTTGTCCTGGAATAGTGACTTTCATTGGTTTGGTGAAAAAATATTAATCCATTTCTGAGTAGTAAGGATTTGAAATTTCAGTTCTGAGCATGCTCAGTAGGGTTTTTCAGTTAGATGTTTGATACAAAAGAATTTCCAGCTCACGAAAGAAGAAACTTTTCTCGTGAGTCGAAGTTCTTCTTTTGTGATGAAAGACTCTTTTATATGGCAGTCATGTTGTTTCTATTTAAATTTGAAGACCCATAAAAATTATGCCCAGGAAAAAAACAAATACATGAATCTAGATAAACATCTTGTTTATTTCAATTCCGGACTTTGTTTTTAAAAAACACAGCCCTGAAATATGTTTTTTGGACATTCCAGAAATCCTTACTGAGGTATCTTTTGTGATTCAAATTTCTTGTTTTGTGACTCTCATGAAAGAAGATTTCCATCTCACAAAAAAAGAATCCTGTCTCAAGAAAGAAAACGATGAGGCCAGCCCGGTGGCACTGAGGGTTGAGGTGCTGGACGCCACACCTCGCACTATGCTGGTGACCTGGGTTCGGGAACGAGCCTGGTCCGCTGGAGGTTGGCAGGGGAGAGAGAGGATCGAGCGTCGGTAGGACTGCTCTTCTTTCTCGGGGAAGGATCCAGGGGTAGCCCAGTGCAGCAGCGGCCCCCAGTGGAGACCGGTGGCACTGCTAAGCACATGGGGCTTAGCGAAGGGGTAGACGTCAGGTGGCTGTCCTCCGGACGTGGTTGGGAGCACCCACGTCTCGGGATGGGATGGCATTGCACACCCCGCATCGATGAGGTGTAAACACCACGGGGAAAAAACCCTCTGGGCTGGATAGATGATGACTCGACCCGAGCCACACTGCCGCACGTCCAACACTGGAGTCCCTCCACCACCCCTTCTATCTCCTCTGGCCCTATGTCCTCCGGGGGGCTCAGGGAGGAACAGTAGCATCCTTGAGGATGGTGGGGCTCACAGTGGGCAGTAGAGAAGCACTGGCCAGAGGTGAGGCCCGAGAGAGTTCCGGCTCCAGAGGTGAGAAAAAGAGTTGAAAAAAGAAAGAAAACCGTGAGACTTTTTTTTTATAGTTATTTCATGAGCTGACTTTCTTCTTTTGTGAGTCACAAAAGAAATCATAAAAGAAGTCTGCTGGCTCATGAAAGAATTATGAAAAAACTAAGTCCTACCATCTTCCTTCATAAGCTAAGATTCTTCTTTTGTGAACTCTTTAATGGCTTATGAAGGAAGAAAGTTGGGTCATGAAAGAAGGGGGGAGCTTAGTTTTCTTCACAGTTCTTTCTTGTGGTCAAATGAAAGCACCATTGCTGTTTTGTGTGATAGTACAAAAGAACTGTCCATGACCAGGACATTCTATCTATCTGTCTATCTATCTGTCTTTCTTTTCTTCTTTTAAGTGGACCAGGGTGCCCACCCCCAGTACCACTTCTGTTGCACCCTCCCCTTCAGGTCACCCACTCCCCCGTTTACTCATAATAAAATAGTAGTGGACTGGGGTCCCTACTCCTGGTGCTGCTTTCTTTACATTCCCTTCCCTCCAGGTCATCTCCCCTCAAAGAAACAGGTGGCAGCACCAGAGTGTTCACCCCTATTGTCACCAAACACCATCCTGACACTGGGGTGCCCATCCCAAGTGTCGGCTTCTGTTCCCCTACAATAAGAAAAACCATACTTCACTGATATTTTTTTTTAGACCTGAAAAAAAGAAACTGGTATATCGGCGATCTGCCCCTCCAGCACCCTCACTCCATCCCAACCCCCCACAACCCCACCACACACACCCTTCCACCTTTACTCACCTGATCATGTCCCACGATGCCTTTATCCACATTCTCAGTATGAGAACAGTGGGACTTTCTTGAAATATGAAGCCACAGCTGGAATCATGCCACTGGCTTCAATTACAACAGTGAGCCACCGATCCCCTGATCCATCTCTGTCTATCTGAGGTGGTGGGTGCAAAAACTGTAGTGGAGTTCAAGAATGCAGGGGATATGCATAAAGGAATCTTTGGGAAAGTCTGGGTGAATGGGCTGGAGATCAGGTAGGACCTGCGGTGATGCTATAGACAGGGAGAAATGGGCAGACTAGGTGGGCCAAGCGGGCCTTATCTGCTGGCAAATTCTGTGTTTTTGTCTGTCTGCCTGTCTATCTATCTCTGTGTCTACCTACCTATAGATTGATCAATCTATGGATCTATCTATCTATCTATCTATCATATCCATCCATCCCTCTTTCTATATTTTCTTTACTTGAGTGGACCAGGGTGCCCACTCCCTGTTTCTGTTGCCCCACCATTTCAGGTCACCCACTCGTCATTTTAATTAAACTAAAATAATAGCGGACTGAGGTACTCACCCCCAGTACTGCTTCTTTCCACCCCCTCATCCCCAGGTTGTCCCCCCAAATAAATAGGTGGAGCAACAGGATGCCCACCCCTACTGCCACCAAGCACCATCCTGACTCTGGGGTGTCCAATCCCCAGTGTTGGCTTCTGTCCCCTACAATAAAGAAAACCACCCCTTGTTGATCTTGTTGTTTTTTCTTCTTATACCTAAAAAGAATATGATCCAACAGCAATCTCACCCCCAGCACCCCCACCTCCCACCCCACCCCCACTGTGGACCCACCACCAACCAACACCCACCCACACACCCTCACTCACCTGAGATTTTCCATGATGCACATCCACTCTGTGATCAAGACGTGTTTTGCTGCTGGAACCAGTGACTGCAATATGAGAACAAAAGGTAAGTGTGGTAATAATGTACAGTACATTATTTTAATGGGGTTTCAATTTATTTTTATAACTTTGTCATTTTTGAACATTTTTATACCACATTTTCAACATGGCCTTTTGGGACCCCACCTCATGAACAAGGAGGAGTGAAATTATGGAAATCTGTACCAAAAAGTAATTTTGCAGTTGCTGCATGAAATCACCTTTCAGGTGGGATTTGAACATTTTTGCCAACCTTGTTCATCCTGAGGTGGGATCATAAGAAGGCTTTGTTGAAAATTTTGGGTAAAAATATCAAAAAAAGACAAAATTGTGAGTGTGAATTAAAATGTTTTAAGCACGCTCATAACTTTGGTAAGTTTCACTATTTTGACACCAAATTTTTTTAAACATAGCCATTTTTTCACATGACTATTGTCATTTTTCCAATCCTTGCCAAAATGTGCTTTTGCACCTATGGTGCAAAATGACATTTCAGCCGAGATTTGAAAAGTGTCTCCTACTGGGTTAATTAGGTGGGTTCCTAAGAAGACTATGTTGAAAATTTGGGGTCAGTATATTAAAAAACCAAAAAGTTATGAAGGCACATTCACATTTTTCCATGCATGTTCATAACTTTGGTAAGTTTCTGACATACGTTGCTGCACAAAACTGCAGAGTCAGCAGGGCCCTGCAGTTGTGTAGGTGGATAGAATCTTCCCTTGGTGCAGGGACCAGATGGTCCTGTGTGTCTGCATTCGGGACCTGCGTAAATGAGAATATGATGCCACTATTTCAAAAAGAAAGGAAATTCTTAAAAAAAAAACTGTATTAGTGCACCAGTTAGGGTTCAACTTAATGCAACAGAAGTAGGGAAATGTAGCTTTAGGGTTTCCAACCCAAACTCCCCGCCTCCACCCCCCACCCCCCTGCAGCAAAAAGAAAAAAAATTTGGGATTTTGGGTCTCTTGAGTCTTGGCGAATCAGTGGTGGGGTCTTTCTTGGAGCTGTCAACCTTAATGCTCTCCCCCTTCCCATAGCAAACAAGATCAGATGTGATCTCTTTTCTTCAGACAGGGCCCTGTTTTGTTTGCAACGTGTGGCATGGTGAGACATACTTCTGTACCTTTGAAGAGTGTATCAGTATGAGGAACTGACTTGGAGCTGTGCCTTGTGCTTCGGACAGGAGGCCATGGGTAGGGGGAAGGGGTGAACATTATGACTGACAACCCCAAGGAAGACCCCACCAATGATTTGCCAAGACTCAGTAGACCCAAAACCCTAATGTTGTTCCCTTTTGTGCTTGGGGTGGTATGGGGAGTTAGGGTTGGAAACCGTAATGCCATATTTCTCTACTTTTGTTAGGCTGAACCCTAACTGGTGCATTAATGCAGATTTTTGATATAGACATATATATGTATCTATATATATTATAGTAGCAAGGTAGTGCTACCATAGTTAGAGTTGAGGAGCCATTTACATGTTAAACCTAAAATTTTGCACCTTAATAACTTTGCACCTGTTCAATGGATTTGCCTGAAATTTGGCTTATATGATCAAGAACCATACATCTTGAGATCTGCCAACTTTCGTATTGTTCGGATATATGGCTGCAGAGTTATTAAGCATGATCTGCACGCGCGTTTATGCTTTTTTGCAATTCTTTGGTTGTCTCTACAGGTCGTACGGTTTGCGCGACCAGTCCGAAATCTTTAAGGAACGTGCGGCCAGGGACCCCGATGTGTCTTTTGAAGATTTTGTGAAAAAATATTAAATGGTTCAAAAGTTATTCAAAAAACAGTTTCCCATTATAAGTCAATGGGAAAAGTTAACAAAAAGTTCAACACTTTCGCAAATGTAGTTTTTACTTTTGCAAATGGCCCTTTTACTTTTGCAAATCCACCATTTTGTTTTCAGTTGGTGATCAGAAAAATGCTTGGCATTTAAGTTTGGGACCCTCTAGCAACACAATTCTTTTTGTGTTTACCTAGTCGGACCCTGAGGATGCTAGGCATGTCTTTATTTTGAGGTTAAACACCCTAGAAATATGTTTTTCAAGTTTCTGGAAAAGTACTTTCACAAAGTAGTGTATCACTCATGAAAGTGTCACAAATTTTTATGAAGCTTGAAATTCACATACATTTTTCCAGGCTATGGCAAAATGACAGCAATCCTTTGCCACCCTGCTGCAAAAACAATGGTTTGGTCTTTTGGGCTGAAATTTGGAGGGACCGCAGCCAACATCTCACAGATGTGCCTTTCAGTGTTTGGGTGAAAATATATTACAGGGCAGCAAAGTTACGGCACTCCAAAGTTGACACTTTTTACCATAGGATAACATTACAGCATCCGCCACATTACAGGAATCCTTTGCCACCCTGCTACAAAATAACGGTTTGGTCTTTTGGGCTGAAATTTGGAGGGAAGAAAGCCAACATCCCATAGATGTGCCTTTCAGTGGTTTGGTGAAAACATATTACAGGGAGTCAAAGTTATTGCACTCCGAACTTCTCTTTTTTTCCCACAGAATAACATTAAGGCATTCGCCGCGCCTTTCAGCGCCCGTATCTCAGAAACGATGCAAGATACGGACTTTTCATCAAAAAAATGCTTAGCCCCCTAACAGGAGCTAAGCAGAAAACTAGCCAGGAAAGTCATAAATCATATGACTTTTACATTTTTTTTCTACGTTGTGTGGTTCCTGAGATATACGCAATTTAGTATTCCAACTCCTCATTTTCTGCTCCGAGACCCATTATTATGCATACATTCTTTGTACTCACTGTCTTTCTCTATGCAGCTTTTGGGGAAAACCAGCCTGTGGGCTTACATTACTGTTATCCTTACCACTTCCACTTGCGGTTCCGTACCTGTTTCACTTACCATTCCTGTCTACGGCACCATGAGCGTTATCCTTTGCGTTTTCATTTGCTCTTGCGTTTGCGTTATTTTAACCATTTGTGTCTACAGTACTGTTTATCTTTCTGTTTCACTTTGCGTCACCATGTGCATTACCATTTGCGTTTGCGGGCACCGTATTACTATGTGACAAGACATCACGTGGCGGGCTCCGCGCTCCACCGCCCGCGGCTTGCATTCATTATCATTCTCAAAAGAAAGGAAATTAGAGCAAAAACTCAGTTTAGATAAACTAGTTAGGGTTGTTCCACAGCGACAAAAGCAAGGAAATTCGGTGTTAGGGTTGAAGCCCCTTTGACCCCGTCCACACCCCAACCCGGCATCAGGGTGCGCATTGGGGTTGTCGGTCTAACTCTCACCCCATTCTCCTATACCTCTGCTTCTACACACATCCTGATGAGGTAAGAGATGGGGCCGACCAACCCCAGCGGCTCCCCGATGCCGGTTGAAGTAATGTGGCGAGAAACAACACTCAAACTAATTCACTACTAACGCTGTAGACCTAACAAATGCGATAAATGGAGTTTTGCCTCTAACTATATGTATTAAACTGGCGTAGTAGTGCCAGTATAGTGAGATCAGAATGTGCGGCCAGGGTCCCCGATGTGCCTTTCGAAGATTTCGTGAAAAATATTAAACTGTTCAAAAGTTATGGCAGTCCGAACTTCTGTTTTTCCACAGGATAACATTCGGCGTCGCCGCACCTTTGAGGGTCCGTGACTCTTGAAAAGTAAAAGTGAGACACGGAGTTTTTGTCTAAAAATTATAGCCCCCATCTCTTATGGGGGCTACATATAAAACTAGCCAGGAAAGTGATAATACATATAACTTTCAAATTTTTTTCTATGTCATACGGTTATTGAGATACAAGCAATTTACTATTACAACTACTGATTTTTGTGTTCCGAGAGTCATTATTTCACATACATTCTTTCTACTCGCTGTCTTTCTCTATACAGCTTTTGGGGAAAACCAGTCTGTGCGCTTACATTACTCTTACCATTACCGTTTCTGCTTGCGGTTCTGTACCTGTTTCATTTACCGTTCACGTTTACGACACCATGTACATTACCCTTTGCGTTTTCATTTGCGGTTGCGTTTCCATTGTTTTTAACATTTCTGTCTATAGTACTGTTCCTCTTTCTGTTTCGCTTTGCGTCACCATGTGTTTTATGATTTGCATTTGCGGGCACAATGTTACAATGCGACAAGACATCACCCCCGCACTCCCGCCGCTGCATTACATTCACTATTTCTTATTATCATTCTCAAAAAGAAGGGAAATTAGAGGCAAAACACTCTGTTTAATGCATCAGTTAGGGTTGCTCCACATCGACAAAAGCGAGGAAATTCGATGTTAGGGTTGAAACCCCCTTTGCACCCCTCCAGCCCAACACCCCAACTGGAATCGGGGTGTGCACTGGGGTCATCGGCCCTAACTGTCACCCCATTCTCCTATTTCTCAGCTTCTTTCCACATGTGATGGAGTGACACTTAGGGCCGATGACCCCAATGCACCCGATTCCAGTTGGGGGGGTGGGCTGGAGGGGTGCAGAGGGGGTTTCAACCCTAACATCGAATTTCCTCGCTTTTGTCGCTGTGGAACAACCCTAACTGATGCATTAAATTGAGTTTTTGCCTTATATATATATATATATATATATATATATATATACACACACACATATGCATATGCTGTGGAAAGACCATCTCTTACTACAGAGATGGTATATCTTTTCTCAATATTACCATTTTGAATTTTTCCTTTTTTATGTGACTGCTCAAGAATCTTAAATTTAAAATAGGATGCCAATCCCCATTTTTATGTTGATTGCACGCATGTGCAAGAAAGAAAAAATTACTCACCTTAGTAATGTTGTTTCTTCTAATGGAGTTTTGCTGTATTCTGACAATAGCAGTGAGTCCCAACCTTCGAACTGCCCCGGAGATGAAAGAGTTAACTTTCCATACCAGGCATGGAACGCTGAGCTCGAGCTCGGTTGAGACTCTGTCTGTTGCTGTTTAACTCAAACCTTCAGATCTTTATGAGCTAAACTCACTGAGGTCCTGTGTGGAAGCTGTAAACCTACACTAGCCAACTGGCTAATAACATAATAATAGATTTTTTGGTCCCAAAAACAGACACTCAAGTCAGGAGACCCAAAAAATGAAATAAACACAACACCCACTCACGCAAAGAAGGGTGATAACAAAAAAGGATGGGGCACCTCCTGAGTGCCAACACTGCCACTGCCCACCCACATCCCAAAAACAAAGGTTCTGAGAAAGGAAGGCAGGTGGGGAGGTCAGAATACAGCAAGACTCCATTAGAAGAAACAGCATTACTAAGATGAGTAATTTTTTCTTCAAACAACATGAAGTCTTGCTGTATTCTGACAATAGCAGACTACCAAGCAGTACCTCCATGGAGGAGGGACAGAACCTACTTAGGAAATAGGCTCTGAAGCACAGCTGTGCTAAACCGAGCATCACTCCTAGCCTGGATATCCAGGGAGTAATGCTTGGTAAAATTGTAAACTGTTTTCCAGGTTGCTGCTTGACATATCTCTAAGATAGGAATATCCCTGGCAGCAGCCAGGGAAGCAGCTGTACCTCTGGTAGAATGAGCCCTCAGGCCTGAGAGTGGAACCTTACCTAATTTTTCATAGCAAAATTGGATGCAAGAGACAATCCACCTGGCAATGGATCTTTTAGTGGCAGGCTTTCCTTTACCAACCTCACCATAAGTGAGGAACAGTTGGAGGGAGTCAAACCTATGACCCTTGATACGTTCTATATAGTAGCTAAGGACTCTTTTCACATCTAGACTGTGCAGCCTCCCCAGAGGAGGAATGGTCAGTGAAGTACACAGGAAGAGACATAAATTGGTTAAGGTGGAAGTCTGAAACCACCTTAGGCAAAAACTTCCTGTTAGTCCTGAGGACCACCTTATGGAAGGAAATAAAGTCAGGCTCCACTGACAGGGCTTGTAGCTCACTTATGCGCCTGGCAGAAGTGATGGCCACCAGAAACACAGTTTTCCAAGTCAAGTACTTAAGCTCTGCTGAGGACAAAGGCTGAAAAGGGGGTTGCATAAGCTGAGCAATGCAAACGTTAAGATCCCAAGCAGGGGCAGGGTCCCTGAATGGAGGATTGGTATGAAGCAATCCCTTGAAAAACTTGGAGAAAACAGGGTGAGCTGAAAGAGAAGAGGGCTTACCTGCTGAAATGAAAGCAGAAACAGCTGCCAGATGCACCCTTAATGTAGCTGGTCTGAGTCCCAAGCTATTCAGATGGACCATATGGTCAAGGACTGGGGGCAGATCAGCAGACCCTGGGGAAACATGCTTCCCAGAGCACCATATGGAAAATCTTTTCCACTTGTAATTATACGTAGTTCTGGTGGAAGGCTTCCTAGAAGCCTTTAAAATATCCATAACACCTTGGGAGAGGTGTAAATCAGCAAACTCTAACTCTTCAAGATCCAGGCCTTGAGATTCGGGTACCAAACCCTCCCCTGAGCACAGGTTAACAGGTTGTAATTCCTGGGAAGAGCCAGGGGAAGATGGACTGTTAAGGACAATAGGAGAGGATAACAGGCTGTCTGGCCCAGTCTGGAGCAATCAGGATCACTTTGCAGGGCTGAGACCTGATTTTGACTAGCACTTTGAACAGGAGAGGGAAGGGGGGAAAAGCATACAGGAACTTCCCTTCCCAATTCAGAACTAAGGCATCCAGGGGGACTGAGCCCAACACTGGGGGCCTGCAGCAAAAAAGGGGAAGTTGGTGATTGTCTGGGGCTGCAAAAAGATCTATCTGTGGGGTGCCCCGTCTGGACAATATCACCTCCAAGACCAGGGGATCCAGTGACCATTCATGATGGCCCTGAGATATCCTGCTGAGAGCATCTGCCAGGACATTGTCCTTGCCTGGGAGGTGTACTGCTGTGAGGGAGGTGTTCAGGGAATAAGCCAGAGACCACAACTTCATTGCTTCTGTGCACAAGACCGTATACCGAGTGCCTCCTTGCTTGTTGATGT
Organism: Neoceratodus forsteri; assembly: GCA_016271365.2. NCBI lineage: Eukaryota > Metazoa > Chordata > Ceratodontiformes > Ceratodontidae > Neoceratodus > Neoceratodus forsteri. Next base: position 1,098,908,315 of record CM057456.1, on the reverse strand, counting down.
ACCACATTGTGGTGGTACTGTCTGTTCTGATCTGAATAACTGTTTTGAAAAGGCTTGAAGTGCTAGAAATACTGCTCTGAGTTCCAACAGATTGATGTGAAGCAGAGATTCCTGAGGGGACCACAACCCCTGGGTGGTCAGGTCGCCCAAGTGAGCCCCCCACCCCAAGAGGGAGGCATCTGTAGTAAGGATTAAAGAGTGAGACTGAGTGACAAAGGGAACTCCTTGTCTTAGATTGTTCTGATCCTGCCACCATTGCAAGGCCTGGATCAGGGTTCGAGTCACTGGGATCAGTTTGGTCAGAGAGTACTTCTTCTGAGACCAAAAGGCTCTCAAATGGAACTGAATGTCCCTCATCTGAAATCCTGCTCCCTGCACCACTGCTGTAGAAGCAGCCATGTGCCCCAGGAGCTGCAGAAAATGCCTTGCTGGTCGAGAGACCTGTAAGGTGAATGAGGTGGCCAGTGTGATAAGGGTCCTTGCCCTGTCCAGGGGAAGGAAGGCTCTGGCCTTTTCTGTATCTAGCTCTGCGCCTATGAAGGTGAGGAGCTGAAAAAGGCTCTGGAACTGACTTTGAAAGATTCAGAAGGAAACCCAGAGAGGTGAGCAGTTGCTGAGTTATCTGTAGGTGTAACTTGACTTGGTCTGGGGACTGGCCTACTATGAGCCAGTCGTCCAGGTATGGGAAGATGGCAATCCTTTGCCTTCTTAGAGAAGCAACTACTACTGCCAGGCATTTTGTGAACACCCTTGGAGCAGAGGTTAGACCGAAGGGCATTGCTCTGAACTGGTAATGGCCTGAGGGCAGCCCAAACCTGATGTACTTTTGATGGGAGCTTCTGATGAGAATATGGAAATAGGCATCTTTGAGGTCCAGGGAAACTAGCCAGTCCCTTGGCCTTAGAGAGGGTAGAATCATTCCCAGAGTCACCATTTTGAATTTTGGCTTTAAAAGGTGCTTGTTTAAGTATCCGAGATCCAGGATGGGCCGCCATTCTCCTGTCTTTTTTGGGGGTAAGAAAGTACCTGGAGTACAATCCTTTGCCCTGGTATAGGGGTGGAACCCTTTCCACAGCTCTGAGAGCCAGGAGGGAAGAGACCTCTGCCTCCAGGGCAAGTGCCTCTGAGGAATTTGCAGGTGGAAAGGATCTGATTCTCAGCTTTGGAAATTTTTTTGAAGCTGAGAACCAGTCCCTGGCTTACTACTTCCAGGACCCACTTGCACGATGTTAGAGACTTCCAGTCCTGGACAAAGTAAGCCAGCCTGCCTCCTACAGGTAGTGGAGAATCGACCCTGGCAAACCCATCAGGGTGCCTGTTTGGCAGGGGGTTTTGGCTGAGGGGTGGAAGCAGGTCTGCTTGTACTCCTTCTGCCTCTCCCTCTAAAGACCCCCTCTGAGCATAGGCAGAAGAGGAGGCCTGGGCTTGGTAGAAAGGCCTATGAAAAGGCCTGCCCCTGCCCCAGGATGCTGCCTCTGAGGAGTGGCCTGCCTTTCCTTGGCCTGGGCACTCCTATAGGTGGTCCTATATTCGTCCATTTTCTTCATGTAATTCTCTGTTTGCTTCCCCAAACAGAGAATTACCCACAACAGGAAAATCCATGGCCTTAGTCTGGGTATCCTGTGACAGGCTAGTACATCTGAGCCAAGCCATTCTACGAAGTGCCACAGATGTAGCCATGACTCTAGATGACACATCATTGGAGTCCACTGCAGCATGGAATTGCACCTTGGATGCCTCAATACCATCAGCAGCCACCTGCTCCAGCTCCATGGCAAGCTGGCCAGGGACCTGTTTTGCGAAAGCCATGACAGTGTCCCATCTGGATTTCTGATACCTAGCAGTATAGGCCATATAGTTGGCCTGTCTGAGTCCCAAGGATGCTGCCATGTACTGTTTCTTTGCCATGGCATCAGTCCTCCTGGAGTCCTTGTCTGGGGGGTGTGAGGCCAAGGGAATATTTGCCTTATCACAGGCTGCAGCCTGCACTACCCCAACATGGCTGCATTGCTGTGTAAGGAACTCCGTATCTGAGCCTGAAAAAAATGTCCATTCTTTTATCCACAGGAGGTATAGTATTAGTCTTTCAAATCTTAAATGTCTGTTTCCCAAAAGATTTGTGTAAGGGAATAGACAGCCTCCTAGACTCTGGGATATCCATCATTTCCACATAGTCAGGCTCCTCCTGGTCATCCACAGCTTCTTCCATAGGAAGCTGGAGGGTTTCAGACACTTTTTTATAAAATATGAAATGGGAGCGGGACTCAGAAAGCCTAGGAGGAGACACTCCTGAAGGTCTGTCTGGGGAGATGTCCGGGTCAATGGGCACATCCAGACTTTCAAAACCACATTCACTCTCCTCATACTCCTCTTCCTCCTCCTCCAGTTCATAATATTACTCTAAATCATAATCTTGAACCAGTGGAACCGGCCGAACTGAGCGCCTCCCTGATGGTGCCGGTTCGGTTGGAACCGGGGAAAGTGACTGCACAATTTTTATCGCTTTGGCTATTTCTTCAGCGGTTGGAGAAGAAAGTTTTGGATCCACACCAGCTGATTTTTCCTTTCTTGTTCTCTTAGCTGGAACCGACTCCTCAGAATCGGATCTCCTTTTGCCCGAAGAAGTCTCGCCCTGGTCAGAGGGCACTCCTTCTTGTTCGGTTTGAACCGAACCAGGCTGGCCATCCCGGTTCAGCGGACTTTTTGGCCTCCCTTTCCCTGAGCCTACCAACTCTCTTCTCTAGGGTAGCTGCAGGAAAATTTTACAAATCTGGCAGTCTGCATTGAGGTGGTCAAACCCCAGACAATAAACACAGGTGGTGTGGGGGTCAGCCTTAGCAAAGACTTCCCCACACACACTGCAGTGTTGAAACCCAGTGGGCCTGGTTTTTCTTTTGGGTTTCTCAGACATCGTGCCAGTCCTAACCAAACTTACCCTTTTAATGGCAATCCGGCAGGCAAGACCCTCTTATCGGTTCCTGACCGTGTCACAGGTCATGGAAAAAAACGTAATAAAATCCGTTTTTTTTAGAACCGATAAGAACCGGTAACCACACACTAAAAGTACAGAAAAGGATTTTTAAACAACTTGATCTGTTCAAACCAAACCGATGAACCGTTTACAAGTTCCACACGGAATAGAAAATAATATAAACCTATCTAGTACTCACAAATACCACAGACAGAGACTGAACCGACAGGTTACGGTTTAAATTCGGTCGAAAACCGAGAAAAGCAGTACTTTAACCGACAAATTGAACCGAGCAGAAGGAGAAATCTCTGGAGCGACTGTTCAGTGAGGCGGAGTAAAGAATCTGACGGTTTGAGTTAAACAGCAACAGACAGAGTCTCAACTGAGCTCGAGCTCAGTGTTCCATGCCTGGCATGGAAAGATAACTCTTTCATCTCCAGGGCAGTTCGAAGGTTGGGACTCACTGCTATTGTCAGAATACAGCAAGACTTCATGTTGTTTGAACATGTTGTGGCAGCTTGCTGCAGAAGCGGGTTGTGGAGGTGCGGCACTGTTGTGGCCAATGCCCCCACTGCCTTTTGAGGCTTGGCCCCTGTTTCCCAATGGGGTGGCACACTGCTGCTGAAACTAGTTCAGCCAGCATGCCACCAACTTGTAATGTTTTTGCCACAGCAATCAGGGGCCACCTCGTCATTGCAGCATCAGCGATTCACTGCAATGAGGGAGCGACCCGTCATTGCTGGGCAGAACGTTGCTACAAAATTGTTTGAGAACATGGTGGCAGCTTGCTGTCATGTTCACAAACAATATTAATCTGGCCTCAGTGCAGAGGGGGTGCCCAATCCCCCTCGGCAGCATGTGCTCCCCTCACAACAGCATGTTTTTGCCGATGGGGGCCCCCAGTCCTGTCGCTTCCAGTCCCCAGTGTTAGTTCAGTTGCCATCAAGGGAGTCCTCTCCCCATCAGCATTATGTCCCCCCCAGTTTGAGTTGCCAATGGGGAGCTTACTCCTAATAATAAGTTCTCCCCAAAAGAATAGCGGGACAATTGTGCCGGGGGCTCAATCCCCTTGGCTCTTCGCCCCTGCGCCTGACGGGGTGCGAATCCCATCGGCTACAGCTAGCCCCCAACAAACAGTCAGTTGGCATGCTGGGAGCCCACCCCAGTGTACCAAATGTGCTTGTAAAAGTCCTCGCGATGTCTTTTTAAATTTTTTACCTGTAAAAAGAAAACAAAATCCAGTGTTCTCCTGCCCCTCCCACAACCCGTGCCCACCCATCGCCGCCCCTCCCACACCCCTCACCCCATACTTACCTCTCTGAGGCTGGTGCGATGATCTTCAGTGGACCGGGAACACGTCTGTACTCTTCAAAGCCGACCGTGAACTGAAGAAATGCCGGTAAGCTGTATAATGGGATAAATAGGGTTTTTTCAACTTTGATGCATATCTCAGGCATTTCTGGGAATTTTGGCACCAAATTTTCAACATGGGGTTTTTGGGACCCCTCCTCATGAATTCAGGCACTGTCACAGTGTTATTCAGTCCCAAAACATGATTTTGTGGTCACTACGTGGAATCACCTTTCGGGACCGATTAACGAAATGACAGTGCCAGTGTTCATGAGGTGGGCTCTCAGAAAGCCCATGTTGCAAATTTGGTGGAAAAAATCCAAAAAATTACTGTTTTACGAGTGTGCGCTTGGAGTTGTTACGCACGCCGTGAACTTCACCGAATTTCAATATTTTCACGCCAGATTTTCACACTGGCATTTTGTCACACCTCCTTATGAACAGTACAGCTGCCATTTTTCTCATCCTGGCTGACATGTGTTTTCGCACTTCCAGCGCAGAATAGCGGAGTCACTGTGGGAAATCAGTGTTCGGGACAGATTAAGAAAATGACAGTGACACTGTTCATGAGCAGAAGTCCTAAAATGCCTATGTTGAAAATCAGGTGACGATAGTTCATCAAATGACTGTGTTAAAAGTGTGCATTGTGCAGCTTCCATGCACCCTTGTAACTTCACAGATTTGTAATATTGTCACGCCAGATTTTCAGCACTGGCATTTTTTTACACCTCCTTATGAACAGTACAGCTGTCATTTTTCACATCCTGACCAAAATGTGTTTTTGCACTTCCGGCTCAGAATAGTGCTGTCGCTGTGGGAAATCAGTGTTCGGGACAGATTAAGAAAATGACAGTGACACTGTTCATGAGCAGAGGTCCTAAAATATCTATGTTGAAAATTTGGTGACAAAACTTCATAAAATGACTGTGTTACAAGCATGCATTGAACTGTGTCCAAGCACCCTTGTAACGTCGCAAGTATGAAAATTACATACCTACCATAATTAAGATCTTTCTGTGTATCTTCACCATTCATCACTGTTGGGTATCTGCTGGAGGCCAGGACCCTGCGGGAGCCTTTTTTTTTTTTTTAAAGGTAGGCGGAGTCGATGCACCATCTGCACCACTCTCGAGGTCGACGCACTGCGTGGTGCTCGCAGGTTGGCCGTTAGGCTGTGTCGACTCCGCCTGCCTGCCAGTTCTGAGTCGCCAGAGAGGTAAGAGGAAGGGAGTGGAGGGTGGGACAAGGAAGTCCAAGGGACAGGAAAAGGAAAGGATATATGAACCAAAAGGAGAAATAACGACTGAGAGGACAGAGAGGGAGAGAGAGAGTTGGAAACTAAAGGGATTGGGAGGGGCCCCAATCTCTGGAAAGGAAGAGGAAGGAAGGAAGGGTGCGTAAAGAATTTAGGAAGAGAGGGGAGAAGGTTAGTACATCCCAAACCCTGGTCCATCTCCAGATTGTATAGGAACTGCAAGGAGTAGCCAAAGGCTTTCTGCCAGAATTCAAGGCACAGAATAGCTGGCAAACACCCCAGATAAGCAGAGTCAGCTATTCTGGAAGAAGGACAGGGTACAGAGAATAAACACCCTCTCAAGGAGAGATTATTGGTGAAAAAAAGGGAAAACGTTTTTTGTCTTTTTTTTTGTAAACAAGGAGAAATAGATTGGATGGGAGCATGGGGGGGAGGAGAGAAAGGAGGGCAACTGACAACTCCTACCCCACTGGGGTGGAGCCACAGCACTAGAGAAGGAGTGCCCCCCTCGCTGTCCACTCTCCCAGGAACATTATCCCCCTGTGTGTCCTGTTTTACCCCACTCCTAAGGAGGAGAGCGGAAGATGGGCACAGAGAGGGAGGGGGGCTCCAGGGGGATAGAGGGTGGGATCATGATGAATGGTGAAGATACACAGAAAGATCCTAATTACGGTAGGTACATAATTTTCATATCTTATCTGTGTCAATCTTCACCATTCATCACTGTTGGGTGAGTATCGACCCCCCATAGGGCTTTTCTTTTACACCCTAAGGGATAAAATCCCTTAGCCCTCAGTAGGTGACACACTAAGGGGGGAACCTTCAGGGCCAGGAGAGGCCCGAGAGTGGGGAGAGTGAGATGGAGTCCCCCCAGAGGGAGAAGGAAGTTGCCCCAACAAGCGCCGTCTTGCTCTACGGGAGAAGAGATAGGTTCCTTGGTGGGTGGAGTTAATCACCTCACGCCGGGCCAAGGGTGACAACTGGGAAAGACGCAGCCATGCCGTCTGCCTAGTGCAGATCACTGTCCCTACAACCCTGGTAGCTACCTCGTTGGCATCATAGGATGCCCTCGCTTGGTGCCTTGCTAGCTCCAGGCCACGTGCAGAGAGTGCAATGGCTTGTCTGGTTTGCTCCGTATCAGGCAATGAGGCTAGGAGCTGACCCAGCCTGGACCACAAGAACCTGTCATAGGCTGCATAGTGGGCCTGATGTGCAGAAATAGAAAGAAGTAGCCGTGCCGAGTAGAAAGTCCTCCTACCCCAGAAGTCAAAATTCAAGGAATCTTGATCTGGGGGCCAGTCACGGTGAAGGGCACGAAGCCCATCAGGAGTGTCCAACTGCATCAATCCAGACTGTGGATGAGGCATGGAATCTGGAGACTTCGGGGGTGCGCAATACCTCTGGCTGAGATCCCTTGGGGCAGGAACTCCGGAGAAGGGCCTCTGCCAGGAACACAACGACGTCTCCCGAAAGGGAGCAGGCCAGGGCGGCACCACAAGGGTGGCCTCACCAAAATCACTTAGAAAGGCGTGCGCCGAGTGCTCAGGATTGCTGGTAATGGAAGGAGTAAGGCGCAAGTCCTCCAACATCCTCACGAGGAATCTCTGATACTCAGCGAGATCAGCAGCTGGAGAGATGTGGACAGAAGTTTCCTCTCCCCCAGAAGAGGGGGATGAGGAGCTGGAGGGCACCAGCTGTTCAGTGGGTGGCTGCACGGGGGGAGGTTGAAAAACCTGGCTGTACATCACCCTAATGTAAGCAGGGAACTGAGCAGCCACCACTGTGAACTGCTCCCAGGAGAGAGGCCCGCTATGACCAAGGATGCCTGGGGGCACAGGAGAGTATGGCAGAGGGATGGGGACAGAGCTGAGAAGAGATGTCGGCTGACCTCCACCTGGGCTAAGGAGCGGACCGTGGGCACCCACAGAAGAAGGTGCCCCGGAAGACCCCACAGCCGACAGCTGAACAACCATTTCGGTACTGCCTTGGCTGCGCCCGGAAGAATCCCCCCCTGTGAGGCAACCGGGGCCATATAGGTCCAGAAGGATGGTCCCCTACCTCAAAAGAACGGGACTCTCTCAAAGAGACTAAGGAGGAAGAGCGGAGATCCGTACTACAGCTTCTCCCAGAGCCCGGGTGGACTCCCGAAAAAGGCAGATGTGCTGACGCCACGCCCCTTGACCCCTCGGAGTCCGAAAAAGCCCTCCTCCTTGAGAGGGCCAGCCTAGGTAGCTGGCATCTCTGGGCAGCTCCAAAAGGGGCTATCCAGGGCACAGCACCCTCCCCTTCCCTCCTGTAGGTGCTTTGATATGCCCCAAAGTTGGGCGATCTAGGCACACCACAGGTGGCGGTACCACTACTGAGGGGTCAGTGAAACCACCAAGACCAGGTTGCAGAGCTATGATGGCCTGCACCACTGCCTGCTGGTCAGCACCCCGACCCTCGTCTCAGTAGCCACCGACTCCACCTCAGAAGGGGCTGGCTCCAGCTTGTCGAGGAGACTACTGGGCTACCCACCTCAACAGCCAACCCCAAAGGGTCAGACTGTGCGTCTGACTCAGAGCTCGACTCCGCCTCCGAGGAGGTAGAGTCCGAGGCCCTGTGCCAAACCGTAGGAGAGCAGCTACTGCCATTCTTGTCAACAGGCCCAGAGACCAAAGCTGTGCCCGAGCTGGTGCCAGCGTCCCCCGCAGCTCCACAGGTGGAATCCACAGGAGAGCATGGCTCCAACCCAAACAAGAGCTCCAGAGCTGGGACTAGTCGTGGCGGCATCCGGTCCCACGGCGCTACGAGCGGCGCTGAGGGCAGAGACGGCACCAACGATGGCCCCGATGGCAGGGACGGCTTCAACAACAGCGCCAACGGCAGACTCAGCGCTGAGGACAGTGCCGCCTAGCCCCACAGTGCCTTGAATGGCGCCAAGGGCAGAGGCGGCTCCGACGATGGCACCGACAGAGGAATCTGAAGGCCCCATGGTGCCAAGCCCCGAGGACACGGCACCGTGCTCAACCTCGGTGCTGAGGACGGCGCCAAGGCGAGACATGGAAAAAGACGGTGCCATAGCATCTCCCATGGTGCCGCTGGCAGTGTCAATGCCGCGAACAGCTCCAACAGAGGCCATGGCACCACGCGACAAGTCGGCACTGACGATGACTCCGTCATGGCCCATGGCACTGCAAATAGTGCTGAGGCCCACAAAGGCCCAACTGGACAGGCCGAGGATGGTGCTGACCCGGGCCTTGGGGAACCAATGGGTCTGACAACGGGGAGCCTCACCCACAAAGGGGCATTGCCATGGCGGCGCCCCGCCCACCCCCGGAAGAAGCGGGACGGGCCTCCTGCACCGCTGGAAGAAGCAATGGCTAGGCTACTAGTAGCCTAGGGCCCCTCCTCCTTGGTCCGTGAGTAGAACCGGCAGGGGACCGGAGAAAGGCGCAGAGAGCGTGGCTTGCCCATAGTAACCCGACCCCGAAAGTCAAATGAGTCGCCCCCACTTTCCACATGCATTGCTCGATGACCCGCGGTTCATGTGGAGAAACAGGCATCACACCTAATCCATGTCGTAAGCGGCCAAGACACGAGGACACCGGTCATGCAGGTCGGTGACGGAATACTTCGCCACAAGGGCACTGCTGCATGGGGGGCTGACCCATCTTAGATTTCTTGGCCTCCGACTGAGACATGACCTACGGAGAAAAAAACACCAAAAATAGACTCGACGTCGTGGAAATATGAAAATAAGGAAAGCTCTTACTGGGCGATGTTGAGTGAAGGCAGAAACAGAACTGGCAAGAAAACCGATGGACTTCGACCAAAGGAAAAATTTCTTGATTAAGAACTGTGGAGCAGGCCTAGGATTCTTCACGGCTTCCCATGAGGCGACCTCTGCAGCGGGAGACAAAGAACTAGCAGGCAGGCGGAGTCGACACAGCCTAACGGCCAACCCGTGAGCGCCACGCAGTGCATCGGCCTCGAGGGCGGCGCCAATGGTGTGTCGACTCCACCTACCTTTAAAAAAAAAAAGGCTCCCGCAGTGTCCTGACCTCCGGCAGATACCCAACAGTGATGAATGGTGAAGACTGACACAGATTAGATTTGTAATATTTTCACGCCACATTTTCAACACTGGCATTTTTTCACACCTCCTTATGAACGGTACAGCTGTCATTTTTCACATCCTGGCCAAAATGTTTTTGCATTTCTGCCGCAGAATAGCACAGTCACTGTGGGAAATCAGTGTTTGGGACAGGTTAAAATCGAGCAAGTGAGATGGGGGAGTGACCGAGCTCAATTGAGCTCTGTCGGGACTGCTGTGGATTTCTCTGTGGGCAGAAAAAGGCCCCAATGCAGGCAGGAGCCCAGAACAAAAGGGTTGCCTGCAGTGCCAGGAGAAACAGAATGACAGAGCGAATGAGGGAAGGGGAGTAAGCGAACTCAACGGAGCTCTATCAGGACTGCTCCGGATTTCTTTGTGAGCAGAAAAAGGCGCCAATGTAGGCAGGAGCCCAGTACAAAAGGGCAGCCTGCAGCGCGGGGAGAAACAGAACGAGAGAGTGAGAGAGGGAGAGGGAGCGAGTTCAATGGAGCTCTGTTGGGACTGCAGCAGATTTCTTTGTGGCCAGAAAAAGTCGCCAATGGAGGCAGGCGCCCAGTACAAAAGGGCAGCCTGCAGCGCTAGAAGAAACAGAATGAGTGAGTGAGAGAGGGGGAGTGAGCGACCTCAACGGAGCTTTGTCAGGACAGCTGTGAACTTCTTTGTGGGCATAAAAAGGCACCAACATGGGCAGGAGCCCAGTACAAAAGGGCAGCCTGCAGCACCGGGAGAAACAGAATGAGCAAGTGAGAGAAGGGGAGTGAGCAAGCTCAACGGAGCTGTGTCAGGACTGCTGCGGATTTCTTTGTGAGCAGAAAAAGGCGCCAATGTAGGCAGGAGCCCAGTACAAAAGGGCAGCCTGCAGCGCGGGGAGAAACAGAATGAGCGAGTGAGAGAGGGAGAGGGAGCGAATTCAATGGAGCTCTGTTGGGACTGCAGCAGATTTCTTTGTGGCCAGAAAAAGGCGCCAATGGAGGCAGGAGCCCAGTACAAAAGGGCAGCCTGCAGCGCTAGAAGAAACAGAAAGAGTGAGTGAGAGAGGGGGAGTGAGCGACCTCAACGGAGCTTTGTCAGGACAGCTGTGAACTTCTTTGTGGGCATAAAAAGGCACCAACATGGGCAGGAGCCCAGTACAAAAGGGCAGCCTGCAGCACCGGGAGAAACAGAATGAGCAAGTGAGAGAGGGGGAGTGAGCAAGCTCAACGGAGCTGTGTCAGGACTGCTGCGGATTTCTTTGTGGGCAGAAAGAGGTGCCAATGCACGCCTCTGCCCAGTACAAAAGGGCAGCCTGCAGCATTGGGAGAAATAGAACGAGTGAGTCAGGGGAGTGAGCTCAATGAAGCTGTGTTGGAACTTTTGAGTTGCCCACCCTCCCACCCAGGGCCCTCTGTGGTCCTATATTACAGCAGGGTCTCTGGAGGGGAGACAAAGCAATGATTGGATACTTTTAGGATTGCTGTAGTAATACACATTAAGTTGTTCTGTTTATTTCTCTAACTAAGCTAAGTACTGACCTGTACTGTTATGATTGCTGTAATAATACATATTTATTTGTTCTGTTTATTTCTCTAACTTAACTGAGTAATAAATGTGGTAGGAAATATCCAGAAAATGACTGTTTTATGAGCGTGCATTGCACAGTTGCTACACACGCTCGTAACTTCGCGAATTTGCAATATTTTCACTTCAGATTTTCAACATTGGCATTTTCCACACCTCCTCATGAACAATACAGCTGTCAATTTTCACATCCTGGTCAAATGCCATGACTTCCGTGCAGAATAAAGCAATAATCGCTGTGGGAAATCAGTGTTGCACACATTTAAGAAAACCACAGTGACACTGTTCATGAGCAGAGGTCCTAAAATGCCTCTGCTGAACATTTTGTGATGAAAGTCCATAAAATGACTGTGTTACGAGTGTGCGTTGTGCAGTTTCCACGTACCCTTGTAACTTCACAATTAGTAATATTTTCACGCCAGCTTTTCAACACTGGCATTTTTTCACACCTCCTTATGAACAGTACAGCTGTCATTTTTCACATGCTGGCCAAAATGTGTTTTCGCACTTCTGGCGAAGAATAGCGCAGTCACTTTGGGAAATCAGTGTTTGGGGCAGATTAGGATCGAGCGAGTGAAAGAGGGGGAGTGAGCGACCTCAACAGAGCTCTGTCGGGACAGCTGTGAACTTCTTTGTAGGCAGAAAAAGGTTCCAACGCAGGCAGGAGCCCAGTACAAAAGGGCAGCTTGCAGCACTGGGAGAAACAGAATGAGCGAGTGAGAGAGGGGTACTGAGCGAGCTCAGTGGAGCTCTGCCGAGACTTTACAGTTGCCCACCCTGCCGGCCAGTGTCCTCTGTGGTCCTCTATTACAGCAGGGTCTCTGGAGTGGAGACAAAGCAATGATTGGATACTTTAGGATTCCTGTAATGATACAGATTTACTTCATCTGTTTCTTTTTCTAACTGAGCTAAGTACTGAGCTATACTGTTATGATTGCTGTAATAATACATATTTATTTGTTCTGTTTATTTCTCTAACTGAGCTGAGTAATACTTGGAGTGCAATACGATTTCTAACTGGGCTAAGTCAAACTATATGAGAGCCGAGAACAAAAAGTATGGTAGCTGAGGGATGAAAAACGGACAAGGAGGCTTTAGCATTGCTACAGTAATACAGTATCTAACGGATGACATTTGAGCTTGAATTACCCCCGTCAGAAAGGGGTCAGTAGGGGGAGTAGTGTTGGGGGGGGACAGAAATTTGAGTAAATAGGGGCCTAACGCTTATAGTACAGTACAGAACCTGGGAGTAAGAGCCCGTAACATAACATGGGGGCCAAAATGGGGCAGGTGCCACCTGTCAATAGGGTGGGCATCTTTGGAAGGGTGGAGGGGTATAAAGGGTGTGGTGTGCCATGATCCTGACTGGGCTTGGAGGATGGGGGGGGGGGGTGTATGGTCTGTAGATGACCGGCTAGTTTGAGGGAGGAACTGTGGAGGTTAGGGAGGAGTGTAAGTGGCAGGGCAGATGAGTATGACAGGCATCCTGAGGGGGGGAATAGGGGATGGCAAAGGGGGACAGAGGAAGAATAACTAGGGACTGAAACCAACCCCAGTATCAGAGGCACTAGCAGGAAAGGGAGGAGAAGGGAGGGAGTGCCCAAGGCGAGGGCGGGGCTGCCTCCTGATGGGGGAGGAAGAGACCACGAGGAGTACCAGGGGAGACAGCAGATGGCTGCGATTAGGGAGGCACCAGGGGTGGGACGGAGGGGAACAAGTAGGAGGGGGAACCGATAGGGGGAAGAGATGTAGGACAGGCATCGACTACGAATAGATTCAAACCTCTGCTATGGGACAGAGAGGGGGAGCAGTAACATACTGAAGGGGGGAGGACAAGCGGGGCATGAGAGGGATGGCAACAGGTAGGAGAAGAGATAGCGAGGACAAAAGGGTAGAAGGGGGCTAGTAAGGAAGGAGGGGGTGGTGACTGAAGGAGAGAAGGCTACGGGAAGGGGAAGAATGGGAGGGACATCACTGTCGGGGTAGAACAACAGCGGGGACAGCAGAGGGGTTGGAAATCAGCAGGGAAGGAGAGGAGGTCGACATGGGAAGCCCAGTAGGAAGTAGTCAGGCTGGGAAGAGGTTCAAGGGGGATGGGAGGAATAAGGCAGAGAAAAGGGGTGAGGTGGAAGTAGGGGGTACAGATATAGAAGTCATAGAGGGTGCAGCTGGCGGGGGTAACAGAGAGGGAAGAATGAATACTGGGGTGGTGGAAGGGACATTAGAAAGGAAAGGGGGTAAGGGCTTGGGGAGTACTCGTTCTGGGGGATTCTTTACTGAAATGGGTGAGATGGGGCAGAAAGGGGGAAAGGCACAGCCATATTTGGATTGAAGCTGTCTTCAGGTTGACTGCTGGAGGGGCACAGCAGGCACTACTCAAGCATGCAGCGAGGGGCAGGAAGAAACCTCATTTACTGTTGCATGTGGGTACAAACAATTTGGTGGGGGACACTGTGGAAGTAGTGAGGGGCAGGTTTGAGTACTTGGGCAGGCAGTGTGAGGGGGTGGGGAAGTCGGTGGCATTCGTGAAGGTACACCCAGTACCACAGCCCCTCCACACCCACACATACACACTCCTCGAAAAGCTACTTAAAAGCCTGCAACTCATTTAAATCAATTCCATTTTCTTACTTACTTGGGGTTCAATGTCAACAAGTGTAAACTCATGTACCTAGGGCATAGGAACCCCAATGCTGGGTATAGGATGGGGGGAGGTACTGATACTCACTAGACATGAAAGGGTCCTTCAAGTTATTATATCAGAGGACCTCAAGATGGCAGTATAGTGTGACAAGGCTATGGGCAGGGTAAATTGGATTCTGGGGTGCATAAGGACTGGCGTCTCCAGGAGGAGGAGGGATGTTGTGCTGCCATTCTATCACTCCCTGGTATACCCCCAGCTGGAGTACTGTGTCCAGTTTTACAGTCCACACTTCAGAAAGGACATAAGGTGAAGGTTTTCCAGAGGAGGGCAACTAAAATGGTTCAGAATTTTCACAGGAATCCCTGCAAGGACAGGCTGAAGAATCTCAACATGTACACTCTGGATGAGAGGAGGGTGAGAGGTGACATGATCAAGACCTACAAAGTACCTCACAGGAGTAAAGAGGGTACAGTTGGGAGTTTTCTTAACATGAGGATGAGCAACCAAACCAAGGGACATACAATGAAGTTGGGGGAGGCATTCAGGATAGATGTGAAGAAATATTTATTTACTGAAAGGGTGGTACACACCTTGAACAGACTGCCAGGAGAAGTGGTGGAAGCTAAAATGGTAGAGGGCATGAAGCATGCATGGGATAAACATACGGATATATTACAGAAAGGGGAAGGAGGGGGTCAACGGAGATCAATATGGCCATGGAAGTGGAGTAGGTTCAAGTTCATTGCAGGAAAAATCCATTAAGCAAGCTCATTCACAAGGAGGTCCTGATGGACACAGGCAGAATAAGAGATGCAGTAACATATACAGGCAGGAGTTACAAGTAGGTAGAGAACACTTGGCCAGACTGGGTGGGCTGAGCGGTCCTTTTCTGCTGACAAATTCTATGTTTCTATCACATCATGTGCTAATTCAGGTGCAGTGTTTATTTAAAGTTGGGCCTACCATACATTCAGATGTAAGGTACAGTAAATTACTGAATTTGATGCAGCCCACTTACAATACAATACACAGAACCTCAGTGCTTCGAAAAGCCTTTGCTCTTCATAAGGCTGCTTAAAGAGCTGGGGTTCTATTTGCAGTGTCCACACCAGTATGCTGATCTTAAAATCGACACGACATCTTGAATGAGTACCTTAATTCTTGCTCACTCCATTTCTTCCCCACTTTGAAACCTGCTTGTCCTGAGTTACTTTTGGACTGGCAGCATCTCGCCTGTGTTGGAAGATGAGAGATGACCAATAAGCGGCACTGAAAGACGTCAGACTTCACAGACTGTGAAGGCAGCTGCTCACAGACAGACATAAGGCAATTCTACTGGGGGGATAGTATGAAGTAAGTTGTTGATTAACTAGAATCTGCAGCTTATCCATCAGGTAGGGAAATGGGCAGACTAGGTGGGCCAAGCGGTCCTTATCTGCCGTCAAATTTTATGTTTCTGTGTTTCTCATCCACCATCTTGGCAAGAAGAAGGCTGAAGCTGTGGCTACTGATGACTGTTGTGGTGTGGGGATGGGGGTACCAAATGTGACAGATATAAGGACATAAGATCATAATAAAAATTGTGACACCTTCACCAGCTTTCCAAAACGCTTACCAGTAAAAAGAATACTCTATGACGTTTTCCAAATGGCAACACACTCTGGTGAGCCCTCTATCTGCCATCTTTCACCAAGCATCAACCAGCATAAAATTGCCTAAAGAAGGCAGTGTGGTCATGTGGTTACTGAAATACTGTTGATTACAGATTTAGAAGAACAAAAGAATATCACACAGAAGCTGGCACATATGCCTATAGCAGCTGTCTCCTGCTTCTCAGTAGTTATATTTATACCCTTGACGTACTTGAATGTTTCTATCATAGCCCCTCTTTCCCTCCTCTCTTCCACTGACTACATATTGAGATCCCTTAATTTCTCCTCATAAGTCTTGTGTTGCAAGCTCCGTACCATCTCATTCACCCTTCTCTGGGCCATCTCCAGCCTGCTAATATCCTTACGAAGGTGCGACCTATAGCACTGCACACAGGACTTCATGTGAAGCCTGACCATGGTTTTATATAATGGCATCACTACCTCCCTCTTTATGCTGGTGATACCCCTGCCTATGCACCCCAGCATGTCACTGGCCCTCCCAGCTGCCTTACCACTTTGACATTTTCAGGTCATCTGAAATAAGAACCTCCAGGTCCCTTTCTTTCTTTGTGACTGTCAGCAACTCCCTTCCCACCCCCATCCAGTACCTTTCCCCAGGGTTTCTGTGTCCCAGGTGCATCATTTTTCACTTTTTTGAATTAAAGTTCAGTTGCCAGTCCTCAGATCATTTCTCAAGCTTCCCCAGGTCCCTCCTCATTTTCTCCACCCCCTCTGGGGTATCCACTGTGTTATAGATCTTGGTGTCATCTGCAAACAGGCAGACCTTTCCCTTCACCCCTTCTGCAATATCACTAATGGAGACATTGAACAGGACTGGCCCCAGGACCAATCCCTGCGGCACCCCACCGGTCACTCCCTCTCCCCAGACTGTGCCCCATTTACAACCACTCTGCCTCCTGTCTCTTACCCAGTTGCTAACCCACTTTACCACCCTTTCCCCATACCCACCCTACTCAGCTACTTTATCACCCTCCTATGTGGGACAGAGTCAAACGCTTTGCTTACATCAAGGTAAGTGTTGTCCACTGCCCCACCCTGATTTACTTCCTTTGTCACCCAGTCAAAGAGATCAACCGGATTTGTCTGACATGATCGCCCCACTGTGAATCGATGTTGCCTATGGTCCTGGGCTGCGATGGCTTCTACATGCCCCACTATCCTTTCTTTAACCAATGTCGACATGATCTTCCCCACTACTGAAGTGAGGCTGACCAGCCTATAGTTCCCCACCTCCTTCCTACTGCTCGATTTGTATAGAGTGACCACATGTGCCCTCCTCCAACTCTCTGGTACCACCTCTGTGTTGAATGACTCAGTGAACATGGCTGCCACAGGTACTGCTATTTCCCTTCACAGTTCTTTTAATATCCTTGGGTGTATGCCATCTGCTCCCATCGCTTTGTCCACCTTCAATTTACTCACCTTCTGCAGGATTCTTCTGCCTCTGAATGGACTATTGTCCACCTATTCACGCCTTTCCAACTGCTGTGGTCCTTGCCCCTCCCCCATTTCTGTGAATACTGAACAGAAAGACACAGTGGATGCCTGGGGGGAAGGGGCAATACCTAAGCAGCACATATAAGCAATCAACATTTGGCATTGACAAATGCTTGTTCTTTCTTGTAAGAAAGTATCCTGAGAAGAAGCTTCATCTACACTGTGAGGGAAGGACATTTTGTATGGCCTTTATCTTTCGCCATTTCTTCATCTCCAGCTCTAACAGGCTTTTTCCTGAGGTTGGAGTGGAAGAAAAGCCTTTGGGCTCTTTAGTTTTGGGAAGCCTGGAAACTGAAGGGCTAAACCCTAACTCACCACTTCAAGCAACCACTTGTCTCTGGCGATGATTTTCCACTCCTGGAAGTAATGAGACTGGTGGCCTCCAACTAGTAGGTGTTCTATGGCAGCCTGCACAGAGTCAGGGATTTTGTTTTTCTTGCGGTGTAGGGGCTGGTACTTCCTTCTACCTTGTACGTGTCTTTTCCCTGCTTCTTCAGGCACCCCTCTAAGAAAGGTAGTCATAGTAGGAGTAGGTCCTTTGATAGTAGGCCCTGCTCCCACCTCCCCTTTCATAATGCCTGAAGGAAGTAGAAGCTTCTCTTTCTGAGTCAAATTCCCACAGGTTATTTTTGCCCATCACGCTTTTTCATGTAGGCTTCTGTTTTCTCCCCAAAGAGGGAGGGTCCCTTGAATGGGAAGTCCATAGCCTATGTTTCTGTGTCCTCTGACAGGATGTTTGTCCTGATCCAAGCAAACTTCCCCAGGGTTACTGCATGTGCCAGTACCCTTAAGCCTGTGCCACTTGCATCCACAGCCATGTGAAACTGATATTTGGTGGCTTCCAGTGCATCTTTTGCAGTTTCTGATACATCACTGCCAAGTTTACCTCCCACCTTTTCACTTAGGGCTTGCATGGTACTCCAAAGGGCTTTTTGGTACTGTGCAGTATATGCAATATAAGTAGCCTGCCTTAACTGCAGGGTGGCTGAAGTGTGCACTTTCCTTGCCATATAATCCATCATTCTGGAATCCTTTTCTGAAGGCATGGAAGCTAATGACACATTCGATTTTTCACATGCAGCTGCCTGCACAACTTCCTCATGATCAGGGTAGGAATATAGGAGATGTGCAATGGGCTGACTCAAAATATGCAATTTATCTTCAAGTGTGAGAAGACAGGCCCATAACTCACGAGTGGCAGAGCCATGAGTGAGCTAGGAAAGTCCTGCCTACTCACAAGTGATGACAAATTGCCTATTCTGAGTCAGGTTATTGTATATTCAATACATACAACAATAGTTTGTAAGTCATTGCTGTTAAATCTGCAGTTTGAAGATGTTGCTATTTTTCTTTGATTTTAACAGCTAGCTTAAGTGCTGCACTAGGTTGTGACAGTTCTTCTCTGAATGGTTTAGTCTTCTGCGATGATTAAAAATATCTATTGTGGTAACAGTAACAACAATATTTTTTTATATATTGCTGTTACTGATGTCACTAGCTAAAACGTCTTTTATCTTGTCATTTTACCCCCATGCCTGTTGTACAGCATACAGAAGAATATGATGTCCTGCTTCTCTACTTGATATTTCTTTCCCACTTTTTCTCACTGCCAGGAGCTGAATGTTGATGCTCCAAAATCTTGCTAGTGGCTTTTCTGAGGGATCTGCAAATGGGTTCTGGGAGCCTTTTAGATGAGGTCAGTCCACGCATACTCAAATTCTACCTCTTTTATATCCTCCTCAGTCTAAGTGGAGGAGATATCTAAAGTCTCAACCATATGCCTTACAAAAGAGGAATATGATGTAAAATATGGAAATTACGTACCTACCGTAATTTTTGAGCTTTCTGTGTATCTTCACCATTCATCACTGTTGGGTATGAGCCAGAGGATCAGGACCCCGAAGGAGCTTTTTTTTTTTTTTTTGCAAGAGGAGGAGCTGATGTCAGGACGGCACCACCCTCGAGGCCGACGCATTGCGTGGTGCTCGAGGGTTGGCCAGTAACCGTCATTGATGCCTCCTCAGCCCCAGTTCACACTGGAGAGAAAGGAAATAAGGAGGGTTGGGAGGGTGGGCAAGGAAACCCGAGGGACAGAAAAAGGAAAGGCTATAAAACTAAAAGGAGGAATATGCCAAAAAAAGGACAGGAATGGAGGAAGCCTAAGGGACTGGGAGAGAGGAGCCCCAATCTCTGGGTGAAAAGGAATGAGTGGGAAAAGAGGGGTAGGAGGATAGAGAAAAAGGGAGGTGGAGGAAGAGGAGACATCACCCCCGAGGCATTGCCCTGGACTGCCCTAAGAAGTTAACCACAAGTCAACAGCCAGTCAGAGGAGGCCAAGGCTTGGAGAATGGCACTCATTCAGAGGCAGAAGCAGGCCAGGGAGCTAAGAATGGGTCAGTGTCTCCTACCCCTGCAAACATAACTGAGGCAGAGAAACTGCCTGAAATGCCCTGGAGAGACATCCCAGGGGATAGAACTTAATATTTGGAGGAAACAGGAGAAAGAAACCAAATTCTCCAGAGGAGAGATAATGATCAAGGTGGCATTGAGGTTGGAGGATGACTGAGGGACTCACCAGAGCCTCCCCCTACCACCAGACTCCCTCAAGAGGATCAAGAGCGAGTTGGAACCCCAGGGGCTACCTAGGCTGAGAGATCGATAGACAGAGAGAGAGAGAGAGAGAGAGCTCTGGTTATCCCAACAGCAGAATCCTCCCTGCCTGCCCCCCAGAGGAAAAACCCTTGACCCAAAAAGGGAGGGAATTGGAGGTGCTGGAAAAGGACCAAGGTCCAAAAGGGAGGCAAACAGGGAGGAGGGGAATCGCCCAGAGACTGAGACCTGAGAGGGGAAGGCGGGTGGGATTCAGTGATGAATGGTGAAGATACACAGAATGATCAAGAATTACAGTACGTACGTAATTTTCACATCTTATCTGTGTCAGTCGTCACCATTCATCACTGTTGGGTGATTACCAAGCCCCCTGAAGGGGGTCCAGAACCTCCCCAAGGGACAGTGTCCCTCAGCTTCCAGTGAGGGAAAAAAATGAAGAAAAGAATCCTTGCAGGTCTGGCTAGGCATGAGACTGGTCTGGGTGAGGAGAGGATCCCCTCGTAGGAGAGGGAAGGCACCCCTGAAGCTCTCACCTCACCCTATGGGAGAAAAGGTGAGTTCTCCGGAAGCCAGAGGAGGTCACCCATGCTGGGACAGGGGTGACAATCGGGAAAGATGAAGCCACGCCGACCACCTGATGCAGATCGCTGTCTCCACTAACTTGGAAGCCACCTCCTTGGCATCCTGTGATGCCCTTGCTTGGTGCCTTGCAAGCTCCAGGCCTCGTGTGGAGAAGGCAATGGCTTATCTGGTTGCCTCCGTATCAGACAGAGAGGCTAGGACCTGGCCTAGCCATGACCACAAGTACCTGTTGTAGGCAGCATGGTGGGCCTGGTGTGCTGACATTGAAACCAAGAGACGTGCCGAGGAGAAAGTTCTCCTGCCCCAAAAATCAATCTCAGATGAGTCAGATTCCAGGGGTTGGTCATGGCTCAAGCTCCTATGACCAGAGGGGGTGTCCAGGAGCACCACACCCAAAAGAGAGTGAGGCAATACCGATGACAAAGGTTCCTTGGGGCTGAGGCTGAGGAAAAGGGATGTTGCCACTTAGTGTGATGCCTTCCAAAAGGGAATTGACCAGGTGGGAACCAAGAGGTTGGCCGTGCTGAACTCACCTAACAAGGCACACCCCGACCAATCTGGATTGCGTTCACCATGGGTGGATATGTGAAGCTCTTTGAGCAACCCAGATAGGAAATACTGATAACTGAAGAGATCAGCTACTGGGGAAAGATGGATGGAGGGCTCCTCTCCCTCAAGGGAGGAAGACAAGGGAGCTGATGAGCTCAGAGAGATAGGGTCGGGCTGCACTGGGGAATGGTGGGACACCTGTTCGTCCATGACTCAGTAGTATGTAGGGTACAGTGCAGCCATGGCCCTAAACTGTTCCCAGGTAAGGAGCCCCATAGGAGCAGAGAGACCTGGGAGAGAGGGAGGGGTTGGTAGAGGCAAGGGGGCCAGGCACCTTTGAAGAGGGGCACAGCCTTTGCCTGGGCAGGGGGACAGGATGACAGGATGGGAGACCTCAATGGAGAAGACCTGATCATCCCAACAGACAAAGACCACTCAACTGAGCTGGAATGGCCAGAGCTGAGCCCGACAGAAGAATTCCCCCCGCGAGGCAACTGGGGCCACATGAGCCCAAAAAGGCGGCCCCTGACCTCCATAGAAGATGTCCTTCCCAGAGGGACCTCAGGGGAGAAGGCTGGTCCAATGCTACGGCTCCTCCCCAAACCTCTGCAGGTTCCCAGGGGAGGCCACTGCACCGAATCAAGTCCTCTCAACCCCTCAGACTCTAAGACAGCCCTCTTCCTCACCACCAGCCAAGGTAGCTGGCACCCCATAACTGACTCCTGGGAGACAGTCAGGGGTGAAGCACCCTCTCCTGCCTGGGATGCCCCAGCCCACCCAGAAGTCAGGCTAGCCAGAACTATCCTAGGAGGGGGTACACCTCCCGAGGGGGCAGACGGGTCACCAATTCTGGGCTGCCCTGTAGTGCCTACCTGGGCACCTGAGGACTGGTTGGTGCCTCCAACCCCGGTACCAATGAAATCCACCTGCTCCTCAAGATGTGGCTGAGTGGGAGTCAAAGTGCTGGACGAAGAGGAATCAGAGGATTCAGAGGAATTTGAGAGCCAGTCCAGGTCAGCTTCCTAGTCATTGTCACCTGAGGAGGCTCGAACCCAGATGACCCCCTGATCTCTCAGCCGTGGTACCGCAAATGATGCCGCGAACTGGTCTCATGCTGCCCACAGCACCACCGCCATCCCCAGCACCATGAACAGTGCCAGAGTCAGATCCGTTGCACTGCAATTGAGGACGGCCAGTCTGGGGCCCCAGAACACAACACTGGGGGAGCCTTCATCTACGAAGAGGTGACTGCCAGGATGGTGCCTCCTGCCCGGCCCCCGAGGGGACCAGACTTGGCCTCCTGCACCGTGAAAGGGGTTCCCACCAAGGCAAGGCTAGGAAGGGTGGAACCCCCCCTTTTCCATGGGCCATATAGGATCTGGAGGGGACCCAGAGGAAGGGTCAAGAACCCTGCATTTGGCGTCCCGAGTACGAGCCTGTCTCCCTAAAGTTGGTGGCACACATCTGACCGAAAACGCATGCGATTCCAGAACTTGACAGTCCATGGAGAAACAGGTGTCACAATGATCCATATCATGGTTAGGGCCCAAGCAGGTCAAGCACTGGTCATGCTGGTCCCAGACAGAGAAAAGTCGGCCTCAGGGACACCATTGCATTAGAGGCCTACCTGCCTTAGAAAGTTTCTTCTTGTCCCCTGAACGAGACATGACTGGATGGGAAACAACAAACAAAACGAGATATGAGGCGTCATCAAAATAAAAGGAAAGATCTTACTAGTGGGATGGCACCGAGAATGGAGGCAAAGCAGAACTCAAGCTGACAGAGCCAACTGACTAAGCCACTGACGCACTTTTGGAAGTTTTTCGAGCTTCACGCATGAGGTCCTTACTCGAGACATAGATGGAGGTGTATCGGGAGAAACAGAGAGAAGCATGGAAAGCAGTAAGGAGTGCGAAGGGAAGCACCACACACTAGTAGGGAGGTAGCAGCATGGCGGCAGATTTAGAAAGCTGGCAGAGCTGGAGCTGCTTGCACCATCTCTCCCCCCCAGAGCATGCTGAAAAATGGAGTCTCACTTATTTGTAAAGGGTCCGAATGGCCTGAATGAATCTGGAGCTACATTTCTGTGAAGAGCTGTCTCATATGAAAGTAACGAAAAACTTCCTAGCGTTTGGGATTCTGTCTGCCAGAAGAGAATCCAGACGGTATGTTAACACTACTTCCAAAGGAAAGAAATCTAAAATAAGCACCTTGGGAATTAAGAAAGCAACTGCGAGCTTGAACAAAAAATAAATCAGGCAAACTGCAACTGGAGCATTCATTAGTTGAGACTGAAGACTTACCCGCAGACAGAAAGCTTTTCTTTGTGTTTAAGATGGCCGAACATAAAGGTGAAGATGCTGCTGGCAATAAGTCGAATGGAGCTGCGGAGGTTCAGTCAAAAGGGGCCAGCTTGAGGCATAGGAAGAGCGTGCTGGGATACCCCAGAAAGTGGGTGAAGTACAAACACAAATCCAGAACAATGACATGTTACAATCCAAACTTGAAATACTCCAACAAAAAAAAGAATGAGCGAGGAAGGCTTAGAGAATGCAACACCAAACCAGAGTGACGATGAGACACCTTCCAGGTCTGCGCAAGGGGTGAGCAAAAACTTCTCTTCTATTGATTTAAATACTAGCAAGAGTAAAAAAAGAAACAAAAAAGCCAGACAAATGAATATGCTGTCAAGTCATGACACCCCAACTCCCTTAAGAGAAGAAACTGTAAATGGTCAGAAAGGCCCAAACTGTAGTAAAGAAAGAATAGAGGGAGGTTCCCTGAATAAGTCTCACAAACTTAACAAAGAAGCAGACTCGGAAGATGAAAGTGTATTTTCAGATGTCGAGGAACCACCAAAATGGGCCGCTGTTTTGATAAATAAGGTGACTATGATTGCTGACAATATGGACAACATACTAAAAATACAAGACAAACTTTAATCATATTATAATTTAACCCACAAATTAATTGTGGAAAATGTGGCCCTAAAACAGGATCTCTTAGAAGTAAAGTCAGCCTTAAATGGTATACAAAATGAGGTGTTATCAATTCTGTCATCCATTAAAGTTATGCAAAAAAATTAGGCTGACATGCAGGAGAAAATTATGGATTTAGAGTTACGATCTAGAAGAAAGAATGTGAGACTGATTGGGGTCCCAGAGTCATGGGATAATTCAAGAACACTGCAAGATTCATTTAAAGTAATTGCCGTGGCCTATTTAGATAAAGATCCAGAAAATATTGACATCCAGATTGATAGAATCCAAAGAAGTCTGCATCAGACACCTGATGATACTGCCCCACCACAACCTATACTTATGAAATTTATGAGCTCTGTGGCTAAAGAAAAATTGATGGCTGCAGTAATAAAGAAAAAGTGACTCACTACTTTAGGGGTTCAAATAGCTATTTACAATGACCTTCCATATGAACTCCTTCAACAAAGGAAGAAGTCTGATGATTTAAGATCCAAATTATAGTCCAAGGGTCACAGAGCAACAATGATAATGCCAGCAAGGATGAAAGTAATAATTAATAGACAAAGACATGTTTTTGGCACAGTTGAATATGCATCTAGGGAAATAAAAAGGTTAATCCCAGATATTAACTTATGAACAGAACCTCTCTTTAATGGTATTTCTTTTTCTTAGTTTATAAGCTAGGGATGATTTCAGTACAACAAAGAGTACTAGAAAAAAGGCAGTTAGGTAGGGGTGAGAGAGAAGTTATAAAGAAGAAAAAAGAAATGTATTATGAAGTATGCAGTGTGTGTGTGGGGGGGCAGCAAATTCAAGAGCATAGGTTTGCTTAATATTACAGTTTTTCTTGTTTTCCTGTAGGGTACCTGCTGTTTTTTTATCTTATTTTTCAAGACTATAGTAAAGGAAAATAGGATACCTTAGGGGAACATGTAAGTTTAAGAAAAGAGAAATGAGAGACAAGCTAAGGCTTGATATATTAAAGAGGAACTCAGTGGGGGTTTTTTTGGGTATGAACAAGAAATGTTTTCACTTCTCTGTACTTGTTTGTTTAGATGTTACCAAAATAGGAACCTTTTATATCTGGAAAAGTGGGGACAATAGGTTTAAACTGAGGAAGGCACAATGGTCCAAGCAAAACTAAGGTCACCAAGGAGAAAATTAAGATGATCACATTAAATGTGAAGGGCTTGAATACACCTATGAGAAGGAACAGAATGTTGTTGTATGCTAAGAAATCTGGGGCTCATATTTTTTGCTTTCAAGAAACACATCTGACAGAGAAAGAGGCTAAGAAATTGAAACAAAGATGGTGCACCCACTGTCTTTATAGTACTGGCACTAGCAAATGTAGAGGGGTAGTTATTTTATTAAGGAAGGGTCTAGATTATAGTATTATAGATTCATGTGTAGATAAAATAGGTAGAATTTCTATGATGAAAATAAAGATAAAATGAAATACTTATACAATAACCTCAGTGTGTGCACCATTTACTAAGTATACAGATTTCCTAGCAGAGCTATCAGTGGGGTTTCAAGCCCTCCAAGCAGAAGATATAATTCTGGTAGGAGATATGAATATGGTTTTAAACCCATATATGAATAAATCAACTGTGCCCTTCCCAGGAAATATAAACCTGGCAAAAAAAATGTTGTCTTTCCTACATGCAGAACAGATAATAGATGTTTGGAGGTTAAAGAACACAAATGTGAAAGATTTTACATATTATGATAAAAAAACAGGTTTTTTCTCAAGATTAGATTATGTTTTTATTTCAAATAATTTGGTACAGTTAGTAGAAAAGGTTAATATAGACACAATTTGTATATCTGATCATGCAATGGTTAGCTTAGAATTAAAGCTAATACACCCAGCACTCAAAAAAATAACCAATGGAGATTTAATAATGGTCTCTTGAAAGATTTGAGATTTGTGCAACTAATTAAAACTGCAATTAGAGAATTTTGGCTGTTTAATTATAATGAGCAATTAGGGGTAACAAAAATATGGGACCTGTTTAAGGTGACTATTAGAGGTCATTTAATCTCCTATCAGATAAAACAAAGGAAGCAAGAGAAAAATGAAAGCTTACAGATTGAAGCTAGATTAAAACAATTAGAACAATTAATACTTGTGGACTTTGATTCTAACCAGAAAGAATTGGAGACATAAGGCAAAGAAACAGAAACTAATTCACAAAGAAACTATTGGAATGATTCAGACAATTAGAACAACAAAATATTTTCATGCAGATAAATCAAGGGAAGTATTAGCATCTTTATTAAGACAAGAAAAACAAAAAAAAAACATAATTACGGGTATAAAAAACAACTTGGGAGCTATGCAAACTACAGAAAAAGCAATAGCACAATGTTTTCTGGAATTTTACAAAGGAATTTATTAAAGGAACTTAAATCCTAATAAAAATGATATAATTGCCTATTTAAAAGAATCCCAATCAAAACCATTTAAATTTGAATTTCATAAAATAACAGCAAAAGAAATAACAGATGTAATTAAAACCCTTCCAAAAAACAAATCACCTGGTATTGATGGTTACGCAAATGAATTCTATATGACCTTTAATGTGGAATTAACACCCTGGTTAAATAAATTAATAAATGAGGTAATAGATAGTAAAGAGTTAATGCTTCCTTTAACAAGGCAAAAAGCTACGGTAATTCTAATACCAAAACTTTACAAACCAACAGATATCCCAGATAATTACAGACCTACTGCACTCCTAATCCCAGATTATAAATTAATAGCTAAAATAATAAACAATAGATTACAGAATCAAATTATAAATGTTATACGTTGGAACCAGTATGGGTTTATAAAGGGCAGTAAAATGTCTCAGGCAAATATGAGGATTCAAACTATTGTTCAATTGGTCAATTCTTCCAAGAAATATAAAAATGATATTTTTTATACTATAGCTATTGACGCAACAAAGGTTTTTGACCTTATAGATCGGAAATTTATGTTTGAAATTTTAGAATATTGGGGTATTCCAGAAGAAACAATCTGTATGACTAAGAAATGATACTATAATACTACACTAAACTTGCAAATCAACAATTTTCTCTTGGAAGAATTGACCGTGAATAATAGGGTAAAGCAGGGTTGTCCCCTCTCACCAACTTTATTTATTTCGATTCTGGAACCCTTTCTAAATTCTATTAGAGCTAATGAATCTATAGAAGGTGTAGAGTAAAGGAGGAAAATATGAAACTTAGTGTTTTTGCGGACGATGTCCTTATAGTTATTAAAAATATATAAACCTCATTAAAGGCCTTTTTGAATGAAATAGGAAAATACTCCAGAGTAGCTAGGTATTCCATAAACAAAAATAAATCAGTAATAATGAAAATTACAAAGAATAAATCAGAACCTCTAGATAAATATATACAAGAATTTAAAATACAAAATCATGTGAAATATTTAGGCATAATATTAACTCCTAACCAAGATACAAACATAAAAATAAATTACAATAATGCTAGGAATAAAATAACATTATGATTGGAAAGATTGAAAAACTTTACATTATCCATATGGGGAAGGATGTACACAATAAAAATTATGGCTATGCCACACCTGATCTATGTTATACAAAATATTCTGGGGGCTCCATCTTCAAGCTGATTTATGGAGTTAAAAAGAATCTTTAAAAAAAATTTGTGGCAAGGGTGCAGCCCTCATATAGCATGGAAAGCTATTGCTGTAATGAGGAAAAACGGAGGCTTAGGATGTCCAGATCCTGAAAAATATGCAGTTGCACACCTTTTTGCTTTAATAAACCAATGGACATTTGGTGATAAGGAATCTTATAAACTGTATCAAGAGGTTTTGTTTTCACAAGGGCTGAAAGATCAATTTAGAAATGTTTTTTAGAACTTTGGTTTAGACCAGATATTATAAGGGGTAAAATTACCTTCCTTCTAACATGGTTCAACTTACTATATAGATATTTAAAGAAACCATATGTATTAAATCTGATTTGGTTATTTTTTTCCTATTAATGTGGGGGGGGGGCAGGTGGGAACCCTGCATAGAGCAACAGTACATCTTTTGACCAATAAAGACATTATTTTATGGAAAGATCTGACACAAGATGGCAATTTTATAACTTATATTAACCTGTTAAAAAGACTGGGGATAAATAATTGGAATATCATGTATTATTATGCACTTCAAAAAAGTTTAATAATTTCAGTATTGCTTTAAGCTTAAAAGAACAACAAATTATGTTGTACCAACACTTTAAAAAATCATTAGCCTTCTTTTATGAAAAGTTAGTTAAAGAAAATATACAGGTTTATAAACAAAACAAATAATAAATGGAATAAAGAAGCTACAATACAAATTAATCATGTTCAGTGGGTGCATATTAGATAAAATAATAAAATATATGTTTCTGCAAAAAATACATCTATACGAAGAGACATAAATGACAGAGCATATATTACCCCAGCACAAATACATAAAATAAATAAACAATATTCCATGTTATGCTGGCATAATTGAGGTCAAAAAGCAAATCTATTCCATTGTCTCTGGGCTTGTCCAAAAATTCATCCTTGGTGGTTAAAAGTTAACCAAATAATGTCAAAATGGTTTGATCAAGAGATTCCATGTTCGGTGAAGATTTATTTATTTAACAATTTTTTACACTTAGGTTACACAGTAATCAACAAAAACTTGTTGCATTAGCATCAATGGCTCTGAAAAGAATGATACTGGAGAATTGTAAGGAAGGTGATTTATAGCCTTTTACAGGGTATAAATGGTGGGTATTTTTCAGGGAACCATTTTGTATGAAAAATTAATCCATGATGTAGATGATGATTTGGACGATCCTATGGACCTAAGATGGACAGACATAGAAGAAATTATTCCCCCACTGAAAAGTATTATAGAAGTATAAGGCTTATTACTATAATAGGTTTCTAAATGGTCATTTAAGTGTACATCCTATTATTTGATCATCTGAGTTTGAGAGAAGTAAATAAACAGATGGAGGGATGGGTAGATTAGATTAAATATCAATGGAGAACTACATACAAAATATTGTAATTAAGATCACTAACAACGAATATTGGGGAATATGCAAAGGTGACTACTGTGTTAATTGATCAAATGTGTATGATATGTATGAATTTTCATGATTGTTCTATATGTACAAATCTATTATATGATATAATAAAAAATAATGTAAAAAAAAAAATGAGGTCCTTTCCTGATGGCAGGAGAAGCAGAACTGGGGCTGAGGAGGCATCTATGACAGTTACTGGCCAGCCCGTGAGTGCCATGCAATGCGTCGGCCTCGAGGGCAGCGCCATCCTGATGTCAGCTCCTCTTGCAAAAATAAAAAAAAGAGCTCCCACGGAGTCCTGATCCAATACCCAACATTGACGAATGGTGAAGACTAACACAAATAAGATCCTCAGTGACTCTGGGTGGTGAACCAAAGTCACGTTCAGGAGTTGTCTCCAGTTCTTTTGGTTACCCTTTTTTTCGTTTCCTCCTCTTTCAGCTCAGATTCAAACAATGCCTGAGACTGGGGACAGAGGGGCAGGAATAGTGGCAAGGTTTCCCATGGCTTGAAATAAAAGGAAAAAATGCCACATTTTTGTAATGCCCTTGGCTCTCTATTCCATTGCTGGCTGCTGGTCTTTTTTGGGGGGAGTTGCAGTAAGATGTGTTTCTTTTTGTTAGTTTTTTTGGTTTTTTAGCTGGTGTTGATTTCACCAGAGCAACTGTAGCTTTTTTCATTTTGCTATCCTTAGCATCAGGGTTACCTCTGTCAGACATCCTGTGCTCCTTCTCTGAGTCGGATGATGGCATGGCAACTTTTTCTGTCTCTTTGATCAGAGACTGCTGCTTTTGTGTCACCTTAGATTTGATTTGAGGAGAGGTACTTGAAGATGTGTGCTTTCCACCATCTGAGGTACTTCTATCTATTTTCTTTTAGGACCTCTGCTAGGTGATTCAGGTGCAGACCTTGAATCTCTAAGTTTTGCCCTTTTCCTTTGTGTTTTAGGTCAAAAGGGTTTACACAAATCACAATTTAATTAGTCGTGATCAGGGCCCAAAAAAGAAAACATTACTTACCATAGCAATCTTGTTCCTTCCAAGGGAATCTTACTGTATTCTGACAAATGCAGTATGGTCTCACCATAAGACTGCTCCGGAACTGGAATGGTTAATAGAATCTATGCTAATAATAGAATGTTAGGCTCGAGCTCGGTTTTCAAACCACTGTCCCTGGTTGCACTTCCTGCAACCATCAGATTCTTATGAAGCATGCAGAAGCTAGGCAGACTGGGTGGGACAAGCAGTCCTTATCTGCCATCAAATGCTATGTTTCTATGTTAAACAGACTAGTTGACCAATCTAAGCTAACAAAACAAATCAAACCCCCTTTTAAGGGCAAACACCTCTTAAATAACAGAGGGCATCTCCTAAGACTCAAGTCAACAGATGCCCAAGAAACTGGTAGGTACCCACAGGTTTCCAACATTAGTTGTACAGACAGTATGTAGTGCCCTGTAGGTCCTAGCAGGGGAGGAAGGGTGAGAGCTCAGAATACAGTAAGATTCCCTTGGAAGAAACAAGATTACTATGGTAAGTAATGTTTTCTTCAAACCCCAGGAAATCTTACTGTATTCTGACAAATGTAAATACCCAAGCAGTGCCTTTGGAGGTGGGCAGAGGACCTATTTAGGAAACAGGCTGTGCAGGACTGCTGTGCCAAACCTGGCATCACTCCTAGCCTAGGTATCCAGGCATTTATGTTTGGTAAATGTGTGAAATGTTTTCCAGGTAGCTGCTTTGCAGATTTCCAGCAAAGGGATATCACTTGAGGCTGCTATTGATGCAGCTGTTCTTCTGGTGGAGTGGGCCCTGAGCCCCTGTGGAGGTTGCTTGCCCACTTTACCATAACAGAATTGAATACATGCCATGATCCACCTTGCTATGGACCTTTTCGTGGCTAGTTTACCTTTTCTTACTTACCCATAGGTCAAAAAGAGTTGAGTATTTTCCCCTCTGTGGCCCTTTGTATGCTCCAGGTAGTAGCGGATAGCTCTTTTCACATTCAGGCTATGCAGTCTATGTTCCCCTGAAGGGGAATGGTCAGTGAAAAAGACTGGTAGTGTAATGGACTGATTGATGTGGAAGTCAGACACCGCCTTAGGGAGAAACCTACTGTTGGTCCTAAGGACCACCTTGTCAGTGTGAAATGCAGTATAGTCAGTCTCCATGGACAAAGCTTGGAGCTCACTAATCCTCCTGGACAAGGTGATTGCAACTAAAAACAGTTTTCCAAGTTACATACTTGAGATCAGCTGATGACATAGGCTCAAAAGGTGGCTGCATGAGCCGTGTAATACATATGTTCACGTCCCACACTGGAGTGGGAGTTCTATGTGGTGGGTGCAAATGTAGCAACCCCTTGAATAATTTTCTGAACACTGAATTTGAGGCCAGAGGTGATGCCTTGCTTGCTGACAAGTAAGCTGAGACAGCTGCCAAGTGCACATTCAGTGTAGATGGTCTCAGACCAAGGGAATGGGTTAGGTAATACAGAACCGCTGGCAACCCCACCTGAGTGTGGTCCAGATTCTTATTCTGACACCAAATGGAGAACCTTTTCCACTTGGATGTGTAAGCCTTCCTAGTGGAGGGTTTTCTAGAAACTCTAAGGACCTCCAGGACCCCTTCAGAGAGATGTAGGTCAGCATACTCAAGAGCTAGGCCTTGAGCTTGAGAGACCGGAGGTTGGGGTATGCAATCCTGCCCTGGAAGAAGTCAGCAAGTTGTGCTTCCTGGAGAGGCCGATTGGTTTGGCAACTGATAGTGCCAGAACCAAGGAGTACCATGGCTGCCTAGCCCAGTGTGGAGCAATGAGGATCACTGTCTCCCTGTTGCTAGCCTTGCTTGTAGAGCAGAAAGCAGCTAACTAAAACAAGCTACATTTTCTTATTAATTTAACACTTATATCTTAGCAGGAGTCAGTGTCTGTTGAGATTAAGCAAACAGATACTTTATTAGAAGTAGAAGGGGTCTTATTTAGGGTTTAAAAAAGAAAGAAAAGAAGGAAAGTCAGTGTGTGTTCTGTGCTGGGAAGGGTTCTGTATCAGTTTACTTTGCTTAACCAGTAGGAGGAGAGAGAGCTTAATTGGGGTGTGGCTTAGACACTATAAAAGCAGGTGACTCAAATTACAACTTTCTGTTGCTAGCCTTGCTTGTAGAGCAGAAAGCATCTAACTAAAACAAGCTACATTTTCTTATGAATTTAACACTTATATCTTAGCAGGAGTCAGTGTCTGTTGAGATTAAGCAAACAGATACTTTATTAGAAGTAGAAGGGGTCTTATTTAGGGTTTAAAAAAAAAGAAAGGGTGTCAGCATACCAGGATACACAATCTACAGGAGTGACAGGGAGGGTAAAAGAGGAGGAGGGGTAGCTCTTTATGTAAAGGAAGGGATCAAAGCAACAGAACTAAAGAGTAAGCAGGGAGCAGATGAGACACTCTGGGTCACCCTGGAGACTGGAAATGGCACCACAATCCGCATGGGGGTTGCATACAGACCCCCATCTCAGGGGGAGGGAATGGACAAGGAAATGATAGAAGGCTTCCTTAGAATGGCAGAAAAAGGGGAGATATTGTTGATGGGGGACCTGAATATGCCAGATGTTAACTGGAGCACCTTTGCTGCAGGCACATCCAAGAGCAGGGTCATTCTTGATGCCCTACAGGGGGCATGCCTCAGACAGCTAGTATTGGAACCCACTCGGGAGGGAGCAATCTTAGACCTGGTACTCTCAAATGGGGATGGAGAAAGAATCTCAGATTTAGAAGTGGGTATCCATCTGGGAACAAGTGACCACCAAACAGTGTGGTTCATGATAAACACTGCCATACAATCAAGCTATACAAAAGCAAGAGTATTGGACTTTAGGAGGGCTGACTTTGGGAAAATGAGAGAGTGCCTCAGAAAAGCACTAGCAAACAGGCAAGAAGGAGGGGTGGAGGAACAATGGAGAGTAATCAAAACAGCCATCACAGAGGCAACAAGCCTTTGTGTAAAGCAAATCAACAAAACACAACGAAGGAAAAAAACGCTATGGTTCTCAAAAGAGGTGGCAGGGAAGGTTAAGGAGAAAAGGATAGCATTCAGGAAATATAAGGAAACACAGAAGGAGAAGGACAGAGAACTTTATCAGTTAAAGCAGAAAGAGGATGGGAAGGCAATCAGAATAGCAAAGGCCCAAACCGAGGAAAGGATAGCCAACTCTGTTAAGAAGGGGGATAAGACCTTTTATAGGTACATTAGGGAGCGAAGAAAGACCAAAGGAGGGATACTGAGGCTTAATAAAGGGGAGGGAAATGGGTAGAGGGGTGACAATGAAAAAGCAGGGATACTGAACGAATATTTCTGCTCAGTATTCACAAAGGAAGAGGAGGGGGAGGTACCTAAACCAAACAAGAGAAACACTCTGAAGATGAGGGTCGATACCAGTCCATTTACAGAAAAAAGGGTTCTGAAAGAACTAATAAAATTAAAGGTGGACAAAGCAATGGGGCCTGATGGGATTCACCCAAGAATTCTAAGAGAACTAAGGGTAGAACTAATGACACCGCTGACTACTCTCTTTAACAAATCATGGGAGGATGGGGTGGTACCTGAGGACTGGAGGAGGGTGGATGTGATTCCTCTTCACAAAAGTGGGAGCAGGACAGAGGCAGGAAACTACAGACCAGTTAGTTTGACCTCAGTGGTAGGTAAAATGATGGAATCACTTCTGAAGGATAGAATTGTTGAGTACCTAGAGGCCAGTGGGGCACAAGACCCAAGGCAGCATGGATTCACGATGGGAAGGTCATGTCAGACGAATCTAATAGATTTCTTTGACTGGGTGACCAAAGTAGTAGACCAGGGAGGGGCTGTGGACATGGCTTACCTAGATTTTAGCAAGGCATTTGATACAGTCCCACACAAAAGATTAATGCACAAGTTAGCCAGCCTTGGAGTGGGTCCCAAGGTGGTAGCCTGGATAAAAAATTGGCTAGACAACAGGATGTAAAGGGTAGTAGTAAATGGAGTCCACAGTGAAGAAAGGAGGGTTACTAGCGGGTACCGCAGGGTTCAGTACTGGGAACGGTCCTTTTTAATGTCTTTATAAGTGACATTGCAGAGGAACTGGAAGGAAAAGTATGTCTCTTTGCAGATGACACAAAGATCTGCAACAGGGTTGATACACCAGATGGAGTGGAAAGGATGAGAAGGGACTTGGCAAGGTTGGAGGAATGGTCAAATGTATGGCAGCTCAGATTCAATGCAAAGAGATGTAGTAATGCACCTGGGAAACAAAACCCAGGGCAAGAGTCACAATGGGGGGGGGGTGAGATACTGACAACAGTAAAAATGGAAAGGGACCGGGGGTAATTATATCAGATGACCTAAAGGTGGGCAAGCAATGTGAGAAGGCAGTAAGGAAGGCTGGTGGGATACTGGAATGCATAGGGAGAGGCATCAATAGTAGAAAACAGGAAGTTTGTTATCCCTCTGTACAGACAGTTGGTGAGACCCCATCTGGAGTACTGTGTGCAGTTCTGGAGACCCCATCTCTGCAAAGACATAGACAGAGTGGAGGCTGTCCAGAGGAGGGCAACCAAAATTGTGCAGGGTCTGCACCAGAAGACATATGAAGAAAGACTAAAGGAGCTTAATATGTATACCCTTGAGGAAAGGAGGGAGAGAGGGAACATGATAGAAACTTTCAAGTACCTCAAGGGAATCAACAAAGTCCAAGAGGGTGGCATCTTTCAGAAAAAGAGATGTGCAAGAACAAGGGGGCACAATTTGACGATAGAGGGAGGGACGGCTCAGAGGTAAAGTGAGGAAGTATTTTTTCACAGAGAGGGTTGTGGATGCATGGAACAGCCTCCCTGAGGAGGTCGTGGAGTCAAGAACAGTGGGGGAATTCAAGAATGCATGGGACAGACATAAGGCAGTCCTAGTAAGGGGTAGGAGGAAGTAAGCTGTTGGTTAATTAGGATCTGCAGCTTATCTGTTAGGTAGGAAAACAGGCAGACTAGGTGGGCCAAGCGGTCCTTATCTGCCATAAAATTCTCTGTTTCTATGTTGCTGGCTGGGATCTGAGCTTGTTCAGGACCCTCAGAAGCAAAGGGAATGGAGGGAAAGCATACAGAAACTTCCCTGTCCAGTCCAAGATCAGTGCGTCCAGTGGGACTGAACCCTTCACTGGGGGCCTGCAGCAAAATTAGGGGAGCTGGAAGTTGTCTGGGGCTGCAAAAAGGTCCATCTCTGGAGTGCCCCTCCTTTTGAACACTACCTGCAACATTTGCCTGTTCAGTGACCATTCATGATGGTTCTGATTTATCCTGCTCAGTGCATCTGCCAGCACATTGTCCTTCCATGGTAGGTGAACTGCTGAAAGGATGATTCTCAGAGAGTAAGCCAGTCTCCATATTTTCATGGCTTCTGTGCACAGGGGTGTTGACCTTGTGCCTCATTGCTTGTTGATGTAGTACATTGTGGTAGTGTTGTCTGTCCTGACTTGTACCACTTTTCCTGTAGCATGCTGGGGAATACCTGAAGTGCTAGGAAGACTGCTCTGAGCTCCAGCAGGTTGATGTGCAGCAATGACTCCTGCTTGAGCCATGTACCGTGAACAGTGTGCTCCTCCAAGTGTGCCCCCTCTCCCCAGTAGGGAAGCATATGTGGTTAGCACCAAGGAGGGTTGTTCCTGTAGAAATTGGACTCCCTGCCTGAGGTTGTCCACATCCAAACACCACTGAAGTGCTTGCAGCAGCATTTGTGTTACAAACCAGCTTTTTTTTTTTTAATTATTCTTTTTGCGCCCCCCACCGCCTGCCGACTCCAACCCTTCAGGGCATCCAAGGAGTCATCCTTCTGCCTGTTGCTCACTGAGACCTACCTCTCAATCCCCCATGGAGCTTCAGTTTTCCCCCCGAGTGGGGATGAGGTGGGGCCTCAACACCCCGGCATCCTTCCTTTTGTCGGGCCAAGGAGTGGTCCGGCGAGTGGGGCACATTGGAGGCATGCACTAGGAAGCCCGTCTACAGTGTGCAACCCATGATGTTAAGGCACAAGGTGCTGACATCCATGTTGTATAGCGGCCACCCTTCCCCTACAATTGGGGCTTGCAGTACTCCGAGCCTCTGCTCGGAGTCAGGCAAGTGCGCAGGTATCGGCCTCTCCCCTTCCTGGAGAAGGCAAGCTGTCGTGGGATGCTCAAACCTATCTCCCCCTGGCTGACCCACCAACAACCCGAGTCCACTCCCGAACCTGGGTCGCCGGCGTGGTGCAAGCTGTGGCGTCCAGTGCCTCAACCCTCAGTGCCACCGGGCTGCATGACTGGAACCAGCTTTGATAATGAATCTGTTTTCTGGTGCCAGTAGAGCCTGAGATAGTACTGGACATTGCTCATCTGAAACCTTGCCCCAGACACTGTAGCTGTTGAGGCTGCCATGTGGCCTAACAACTGCAGAAAATGCCTGGCTGGCCTTAGGCTTTGGAGCTTGAAGGTGCCTGCTTGCTGTACCAGGCTGTCTGCTCTTGTCTTGGGAAGAAAAGCCTTTCCTCTCACTGACTCCATTTCGGCTCCTATGAATTCCAGGAGCTGCACTGCCTGTAACACTGACTTTTTTAGGTTGACCAGGAACCCCAGTGACCACAGTAGTTCCTGCGTGAGTGCCAGAGACTGTCTTACCTGTTGACGGGATTGCCCTATGACTAGCCAGTCCTCCAGGTAAGGGAATACTACCACTCCTTGCTTCCTGAGGTGTGCCACAACCACAGCCAAGCATTCTGTGAGCACCCTTGGAACAGAAGTAAGTCTGAAAGGCATTGCCTTGAACTGGTAAAGGCCTGATGGCAGTCTTAATCTGAGGAATTTTCTGTGGCACTACCTTATGGGGATGTGGAAGTATGCATCCTTTAGATCCAGGGATGCCAACCTATCTCCTTGTCTTAGAGTTGGAAGGATTGTTGTCAGTGTCATCATCTTGAATTTTGGCTTCAGCAGATGCCTGTTTAGGTGCCTGAGATCCAGTATGGGTCACCACTTCCTTGTTTTCTTTAGTGTGAGGAAGTACACTACATCGAATAGAGTCCCTTTCCTCTCTGTACAAGAGGAACTGGCTCTGTTGCTTCCAGAGATAGGAGGTTTAATACTTCCCTTTCCAGTAACACTGTTTCTGATGGGGAGGATGGTCTGAAGACCCTTGCTCTCAGCTTTGGCATGAGATTGAAACTGAGAGCCAGGCCTTGGCCAACTACCTCAGGACCTACCTGTCTGTGGTGATGGTATGCCATTCCTGGAGGTAGTGGGCCAACCTGCCCCCTACCTGGGTTGGGGAGGCGACCAGAGCAGATACCTCAGGGGGCCTGCTTAGGTTGGGATGCTGTCTGAGTGCTGGGGCTAATTCAGTTACCACCTCTTCTGTCCCTGCCCCTGAAGTAACCCCTCTGCTGTTGTTACTGGGGGTAGGCCTGAAGCGAAGAATGGCCTACATTGCCCCCTACCTCTGACTCCCCTGACTTGTTGCTTTTGGGGAGTAGAAACCTTCTCTTTGGCTGCAGCACTTTTATATGCACCATGCATTTCTGCTTGAAGTTGAACCAGCATAACATTCTGTGGTGATTTGCATATGCAGCCCATGATGCTTTGCATTGTGTGGGCATGTGTGATTTTGTACTTTTATATGCTGTCTTGAAATCATCCATCTTTTTCAAGTAGTCCTCAGTCTGTTCATCAAACAAAGAGGTAGGCTCACAAGGAAAGTCCAAAGCCTTGGACTCTGTGTCCTGTGTCAGGTTAGTAGTCCTGAGCCAAGCAAATCTCCTGAGTGAGACTGAAGAGGCCATACGTCTGTCTGCAGTGTCATTGTTGTGTTGTCCACAGCCAGCCTGAACTGGGCTTTAGAAGCCTCTATCCCCCTTTTTGCAGCCTCGTCCAGATCTGCTGCCATAGGGGCTGGGACAGATTATGTGATCTCCATCACAGTGTTCCACAATGTTCTCTGATATCTGGCTATATAGGCCATGTATGAAGTCTGCCTGATGATCAGAGAGGATCCCAAATACACCTTCTTAGCAATGGTATCCATCCTCCTTGAATCTGTGTCTGGAGGGTGAGATGCCAAGGGGATGCCAGCCTTATCACAGGCAGCAGCAGCCTGCACCACTCCCTCATGGCTAGGGTGCCCAAACAGGAACTCTGCTCTGCCCCTTAGCCACCCAATACTTCTTATCCACCTTTCTGTCAACCGGTGGCACAGAAGAAAAAATTACTCACCTCAGTAATGTTGTTTCTTCTAATGGAGTTTTGCTATATTATGACAATTGCAGTATAACCGCAGGTTAGAACTGCTCCGGAGGTGAAATAGTTAACTTCCATGCAAGGCATGGAATCTTGCGTGCGAGCTCGGTTAAGGAAGCTCTGTCTGCTTGCTTTCAAACCCAAACCGTCAGATCTTTACGAGCTAAAACTCACTAATGTTCTGTGTGGAAGCTGTAAACCTACACTAGCCAACTACTACCCTAACAAACACACTTGTTGGTCTCGAAAAAAGACTCAAGTCAAAAGACCCAATAATGAAATAAAAACACACTCACCCTAGGAAGGGTGAAACAAAACAACAAAGTGGCAAGAAAAACAGAGTGCCAACACTGTGATGCCCACCCTCAGTGCAAAAACGAGGTTCTGAGAGGGGCAGGCAGGGAGGGAGGTCATAATATAGCAAGACTCCATTAGAAGAAACAACATTACTAAGGTGAGTAATTTTTTCTTCAAACAACATGAAGTCTTGCTATATTATGACAATTGCAGACTACACAGCAGTACCCCCATGAAGGAGGGACAGAACCTACTTAGGGAATAGGCTCTGAAGGACAGCTGTGCCAAACCGAGCATCACTCCTAGCTTGGATGTCCAAGGAATAATGCTTGGTAAAAGTGTGAACCGTTTTCCAGGTAGCTGCTTGACATATCTCTAGAATGGGGATGTCTCTGGCAGCAGCCAGAGAAGCAGCTGTACCTCTGGTAGAGTGAGCCCTCAGGCCTGAGGGGGGAGTCTTACCCAACTTTTCATAACAGAATTGGATACAAGAGACAATCCACCTGGCAATGGATCTTTTAGTGGCAGGTTTCCCCTTCCCAACCTCACCATAAGTGAGGAACAGTTGGAGGGAGTCAAACCTGTGACCCTTGGTATGCTCTACGTAGTAGCTAAGGGCCCTCTTTACATCTAAGCTGTGCAGCCTTCTCTCACCAGAGGAAGAATGATCAGTGAAGTAAACCGGGAGAGAAATAGATTGATTAAGGTGGAAATCCGAAACCACCTTAGGCAGGAACTTTCTATTAGTCCGAAGGACTACCTTATCTCTGTGAAAGGAGATAAAGTCTGGTTCCACTGACAATGCTTGTAATTCACTTATGCGTCTGGCAGAGGTGGTAGCCACCAAAAACACAGTTTTCCAAGTCAGGAACTTAAGCTCAGCTGAAGACAATGGCTTGAAAGGAGGTTGCATGAGCTGAGCAATGCAAACATTGAGGTCCCAGGCAGGGGCAGGGTCCCTGAATGGAGGGTTAGTGTGAAGCAAACCCTTAAAAACTGGTAAATACAGGGTGAGATGAAAGAGGAGAGGTTTACCTGCTGAAAGAAAAGCAGAGACAGCTGCCAAATGTACCTTCAGAGTAGCTGGTCTCAGCCCTAAAGTGTTTAGATGGACCATATAATCTAGGACTGTGGGTAAATCAGCAGTGTCTGGGGGAATATTCTTTTCCGAGCACCATATGGAAAATCTTTTCCATTTGGAGTTATAAGTAGCCCTGGTAGAAGGCTTCCTAGAAGCCCTGAGTATATCCATTACACCTTGAGAGAGGTGTAGGCCCCTAGCTCTTCAAGAACCAGGCCTTGAGATTGAGAGACTTGAGATTTGGGTACCAAACCCTTCCCTGGGCACATGTTAACAGATTGTGATTCTTGGGAAGGCACAGGGGAGGATGGACTGCTAAGGACAGGAGGAGAGGATACCAGGGTTGCCTGGCCCAATCTGGGGCAATCAGAATGACCCTGCAGGATTGGGCTCTGATTTTGACTAGCACTTTGAACAGGAGAGGGAAAGGAGGGAATGCATAGAGGAACTTCCCTTCCCAGCTGAGGGCTAAGGCGTCCAGAGGGACTGAGCCCAAGACTGGAGGCCTGCAGCAAAAGAGAGGAAGTTGATGATTGTCTGGAGCTGCAAAGAGATCTATTTGAGGGGTGCCCCATTTGGCAAATACCACTCCCAGAACCAGGGGATCCAGGGACCACTCGTGATGGCCCTGAGAGATCCTGCTGAGAGCATCTGCCAAGACATTGTATTTGCCTGGGAGGCGAACTGCCGAAAGGGAGGTGTTCAGGGAGTACGCCAGAGGCCAGAGACCACAACTTCATGGCTTCGGTGCACAAGGCCGTAGACCGAGTGCCCCCCGCTTGTTGATGTACCACATTGTAGTGGTGTTGTCTGTTCTGACCTGCACAGTCTTGTTCTGAACAGATTCTGAGAAAGCTTGAAGTGCTAGAAAAACTGCTCTGAGCTCCAACAAGTTGATGTAGAGCAGAGATTCCTGTGGGGACCATAGTCCCTGGGTAGTGAGGTCTCCCATGTGGGCCCCCCACCCCAAGAGGGATGCATCTGTAGTAAGGATTAATGAGTGAGGCTGAGTGACAAAGGGAACTCCTTGTTTCAGATTGCTCTGATCCTGCCACCACTGAAGGGCTTGGATCAGGGTTCGAGTAACTGGGATCAGTTTGGTAAGAGGATCCTTTCTTTGAGACCAAAAGGTCCTCAGATGGAACTGAATGTCTCTCATTTGAAACCTTGCTCCTTGCACTACTGCTGTGGAAGCAGCCATGTGCCCTAGGAGCTTCAGAAAATGCCTTGCTGGTTGAGAGACCTGCAGGGTGAATGAAGAGGCCAGGGAGACAAGGGCGTTTGCCCTGTCTAGAGGGAGGAAGGCCCTGGCTTCCTGGGTATTCAGCTCTGTGCCTATGAAGGTTAGGAGATGGACAGGCTCCAGTACTGACTTTGAGAGATTCAGAAGGAAACCTAGTGACGTAAGCAGTTGCTGGGTTATCTGAAGATGTAGGTTGACCTGTTCTGGGGATTGACCTACAATGAGCCAATCGTCCAAATAAGGAAAGATGGAAATCTTTTGCCTTCTTAGGCAAGCTACTGCTACTGCCAGGCACTTGGTAAATACCCTTAGAGCCAAAGTGAGTCCAAAGGGCATTGCCCTGAACTGGTAATGGCCTGAGGGCAGCTGGAACCTGAGGTACTTTCGGTGGGAGCTTCTGATAAGAATATGGAAGTAGGCATCCTTGAGGTCCAGGGATGCTAGCCAGTCCCCTGGCGTAGGGAAGGTAAATGATTGCCAGAGTCACCATTTTGAACTTTGGTTTAAAAGGTGCTTGTTTAGGTATTTGAGATCCAGGATGGGCCGCCATTCCCTGACTTTTTGGGGTAAGGAAGTACCTGAGTACAACCTTTACCCTGGTGTAGGGTGGAACCCTTTCCACGGCTCTGAGAGCGAGGAGGGTGGAGACCTCTGACTCTAGGCGAGTGCCTCCAATGGAGATGCAGGAGGAAAAGATCTGGTCCTCAGCTTCGGAAATTTTTTGAAGCTGAGGACCAGTCCCTAGCTTACTACTTCCAGGACCCACTTGTCTGATGCGAGAGACTTCCAGTCCTGGACAAAGTAAGCCAGTCTTTTTTGAAATTTAAGTTTGTTAAGTTTTAACAACAAAAACAAACACAACAAAACAGACATGACTGATAAGGTACAGAGTAGAAGGAATCCAGTACAACCAATACCACCCTAAAACCCCTCCCCCCCACCCCTTGCCACAAAACCGCCCCACCCTCCCAGCAAAAGAAAAAGCAAATCCAGCCCCCACCCCACTGATATATAAGTAAGGCAAGGTTCAACCTCTGACCTGTCCACCCTACCCTCAACCTCCCTCCTCCCACCCCCTCTATAGGTGCGCCCATCTCAATACAGTAAATATTCTGGTAATACAGCCGTCGTCCTTAATACTACACAACTCCAGTACCAGCAAGATTACAAAATGACATACATGACCAAATTCAAGATATTTAAGATATTTATGCGGACTATAGGGATCAGGTCCCAAAATTAATTAATGCAGACATAGTGCCTGAAGTTTACCCCATCTCTTCCGAAACAGATCCATACGACCGTGCAGACTGGCAATCAAACTCTCCGACTGTAAATACGAAGTAAGTTCAATCAGCCAATCTGCATAAGATAAGGCCAGTTGGTCTGTCCAATGTCTCAAAACTAATTTCTTGACCGCCATGGACACCAAGGCCATATGGTATCGATGTTCTACACTATCTATACGGGAAAATTCACCCAGAATACATATATCAGGAGAGAAGAAACCAGACAGACCCAGAAGGGGATCCAGATTATCCCGGACAAGGGACCACAAAGAGCAACCTTAGGACAGTCCCAGAACATATGAATTAGATTACCTTCTCTCACGCAAGCACCTAGAGCAAATCGAATGGGGAAGTTTCTTGAGCTTGAAAAGCTTGGCAGGGGTATAATACAGGTTGTTAACAATATAATATTGGGTTAGGCGTAGTCTATCCTGGGTATGGTACCTATGTAAGTCCTTCCATATACAGGGCCAACTCAGAGAAGCATCAGGTAGCAGATATGCCCAGACACTAGAGCCTTCAACAGTCTCCGGAATTTATAATTCAAAAGGAAGGAGTAAATCAAGGAGATAGAGTGAGATAGCAAGATTTATAATTTATGAAAGAAAGGGTAGGCCAACGAATCTCTAAATATGGTACCAAATTCCCAGAAATAAGATGTCTTAATTGGTACACTTTAAAGACCCTCTGCTAGGAATGCCAAACTTATCCAATATGTCACCGAAGAAAGAAGACATCCCTGATTATAGAAGTGCTCCACCTGCCCTCTAATCTGTGGGAGCCAGTCCGCATAAGCCAAGAACTACCCAACTTTATATTAGGATTGAGAATTACGGGCTGACCCAAATCCACGTACACTAGAAATGTGAAAAGATACTAAACATTGAGCCAGTGACTTAAGGCGATTAAGATCAGATTATCAGACATCCAATGTGAGAGTGCCGCTGGAGGAGCATAAAGTATAGCATAACTATCAAGTTTAGATTCAGAAAGAAGAGAACGCTCAAGCTGGAGCCAGATTGGACAAGGTAGCGTAGAATTGGCGGAGAACCACCTCCCCAATTTGGAAAGATGGGCTGCCCAATGGTAAAGTAGAAAATTAGGTAACCGAAGACCGCCTTTTTCTTTAGGAAGAGATAGTTTAGCATATGAGCGTCTAACTCCCTTCCCACGCCAGATAAAGTTAGAGAACATAGTATGCAATTGCTGAAAGTATGTAATAGGGAGCCACAAATTTAACAAGTTCAACGGGTAAAAGATCCGGGGGAGGACATTCATTTTAATAATATTGATCCGACCCCAAAGAGAGATAGGGAGGACAGACCATCGCTGCAGGTCTTGATAAACCAGGTTTTTAATTCTATCCAAATTTAGCTTTTTCAGAAGAGAGGGTTCAGTTGAAAATAAATCCCTAAGTACTTAATGGATCTAGGGTCCATCTCATCCCAAAAGAAGTAAACTCCTGTTTATTGGTATAGACGTTTAATGGAAAATTTGGACTTAGAAATATTCAGTTTGTATTGAGAAAAAACCGAACTGCTCAATAATATCAATCGCTGCTTTTAAGGACTCAACGGGTGTACCAGATGCAGAAGTATGTCATCTGCATAGGTAGAGAGCACCAGTTCCTGCTGTTGTAACATAAAGCTCTAACCTGAGGGATGTTTTAAGTCTGATAAGCACGGTTCCAAATACAAATTAAACAGCAAAGGTGAAAGGGGGCACCCCTGTCTAGTACCAGTATATAAAACGGAAAAGAGGGGAGAAAACCCCATTACAATAAATTTTAGCTGAGGGGGAGCTATAGAACATCTGAACCCTTTTCAGGAATCCTGACGGAAAACTCATCCTCTCCATTACAGCCCAGAGGAAGGACCAGTCCACACGGTCAAAGGCCTTTTCTGCATCGAGAGAGACCAAAGCTGCCGGATAAGGAACTGATTGGGCATGCTGGGAAATATGAGACAAGGTTCTTAAGTGATCCACAGCAGACCTGCCAGACACAAAGCCTACTTGCTCGGGACTGAGTAAACCAGACCAGACTTTCTTAATTCTTTTGGCTAATATCTTAGCGAAAATTTTCATGTCATAATTTTGAAGGAAATAGGTCTGTAGTTTGCGGATCTGTGGAAGCTTTGCCAGACTTGGGAATCAAAATAATTGTGGCCTCAAACAGAGTAGGATCAACTTAATGAGACCCGATGATATTCATATAACTTAAGGAGAGTAGGTACCAGCTCTTTACTTGAAAACCTTGTAAAATTAGCGGGAAGCCGTCAGGGCCAGGTGTTCTGTCAGGGCCATAGAGGTAATAGTCCTTTCTATCTCCTCCAACGTAATAGAGCCAATGAATTTCTTGTTGGGACAATGACAAACAAGGAATGTCAACATCCCCCAAATATGTCTTGATATTTGAGATAGAGGGAGATAAGAAGGCTTACTATAAAGATCCAAGTAATATTTCTCAAAGATAGGCAATACCTCTGAGGAGGATAATAGAACCGGATGGGGAAATCAGAGAGGAATTATCCTAGAGCCTTCCAACGCCCATAAT
This sequence comes from Neoceratodus forsteri, assembly GCA_016271365.2. Taxonomy (NCBI): domain Eukaryota; kingdom Metazoa; phylum Chordata; order Ceratodontiformes; family Ceratodontidae; genus Neoceratodus; species Neoceratodus forsteri. The sequence continues at coordinate 1,098,863,705 of CM057456.1, read as the reverse complement.
CGCAAGGCCAAGAGTTTCCAGCTTTTCCCGTGATCAAAATATTTAGCTTGAGTTCTTATCAAACAGTATTCTGTTTTTCCTTCAAAGATCTGTATACTCACGCTTGACTAACAAAAGATCTTTAAGAACCGTAATGAAGAGGTTGAAGAGTACTTAGCTTCCAACTCTAATTTTATTCATTAGAGACAGAGATTTTATGAGCCAGGCTTTCTTCCTGGAGGAGGCCATTTTATTAACTCACCCCTAAGGTAGCACTTCAAAGAACACCAAACAAATCAAGTCTCGGGTGGAATTCAAGTTCTCCGCCAGGAAGAAAGAAATCAGAGACTAATACTCGAGACATTCTGAGGATCTTTCAACAGCTGGGTGTTTAACCTCAAGCAGAATCCGCAAAACTCAGGATCCAAAGAAAGTCTGATCCAGACTATGGCATGATCCGATAGAATGATTGGATCAATACCAGACTGAAGAAGACTGGAAGAAAGGATTTACTAACTAAAACATAATCTATCCTCGATTTGGAGCCATGCGGCTGAGAAAGAAAAGAGAAAGCATGAAAGGAAGGATTGGAGAGTCTCCATGGGTCACATAAACCTAACATTAACAATAACTCCTGGAGAGCTTCCTCTGGGCAGGAGAGGTGGGGACGATATCCTGGGGCTCTTTATCCAATGTAGATGAAAGGGGACATTCCAGTCCCTCCCAGTATAAGCTGGGAAGGAAGAAGTTAGATACCTTGTCTGCAAGAGACATAAAAATTTGGACTCCCCCCACCGTCCATATATAGAACCCAGAACAACACTTCCGCTCGATGAGAATACCCTTAACCAGAATATACCTCCCTCTGGGTCTGATAAAATCAGTTCCTTCATAAATAAAACATGTTTTTTAATAAGGACAGCAACACCCTTACTGAGACTAGAATTCCCAGCAAGATAAATCTGGGAAAAACCAGAACGAGATAGGAATTTGGTGTCAACATGGCTTAGATGCGTTTCTTGCAGAAAAAGAATATCCACCTGCAGCAATGAGCAGTGGTTAAAAATCTGAGACCGTTTAACAAAATCCCTAAGTCCGCGCACATTCCAAGAGACTATTTTAATCGTATTTATAGCCATTTTAAATACCATATGGAAAAACATGCACCCAGAAAATCTCAGTAATAGAAGGAGAAAAGGGCACACCAAACCAAATAAGCCCAGAATTCAATAGTCTGCCAGAACACCCCAGAATAGAATACCCACACAGAGAACCCTAACAGTCTAGCCACACTAAGCAGTACCACACTCTAAGCTGGCAAACTAAACCTAACTCCCCAAAACCCCCACCCAGCTACTATCCCCAGAAAACCCTCCCCAAAATGCCTCCAATAGACGTTACCATCTAAAATATGCAATATAATATAATGCAGCCACACTTGACAAAACTCATGCATAACACACAGTAATATACCAACCCCCACCCCAACCCAGCCCAAATACTCCACCAATGACTTAAACGACAAGAGTAGATGACCCAACCCATCCACCCACCCCCTTCCCAGTATAGACCATAAACCCCAAAGATAACTATTTACACTGGGGCCAGGGCAGAAGCCAAAAACCGGTTCAGCAAAGAGAAGGAGCTCTGACCGCCGACCCCAATTACCGAACCTCTGAGGCCCCAATAGTGATTGGCCAGGCCAAGGAGGGAAATACAACCCAGAGACATGTTACCATGGGCATAGGACCCAACCCCCATAAGGTGACCCACAGTATCCCACCACCGGGAGGTTAGCTAGCCCCCAACCCTAGGCTCAGGATTCCACATCCAGCAAGCTGAAAACTTCAGGCCCAAGCAACCCCTACTCTTGAACACCAGCAATCGAAAAACTGCTTAGATTAAGGGGAAGAAAAGTCCCTCCCTACCATACGTAATGCCACCCCCCCGGACTGACATTACCAGCGTACCCACGTCAGCACCATCCACAAGAACAAATACATATCACACTCACCCTCCAGGAACCCTGACAGACCATAGAGGTAGCTTGAGCTGAGAAACACTTCGGATCAGTGAGAGTTCGCCGCATAGGCCCGATGTTTCCGGGGGGAACTATAACCGCGCAGGACCAAACAGGTCCCACGCAGAAGTCACCCCACATAAACCATAACCAGCAAAAGGTTCGGATACGTAAAGATATACCGGCCCAGCAGAGGAGCTCCCATCTCCACCTGTAGGAAGCCCAGCCACCCCGGTCCAGCCATCAAGGATTGCCCAGGTAAGAGAAAAGACAAGGGATAAGAAAGCTCTGGAGCCCGAGACAGCCAAAGGGAGAAACAGGAAGAATTTAGGCACCAAAGCCAATCACGCAGATTAGGTAGTATAAAAGGATATATAACTCAATAAAAGAAAAGTAAGGAGGAAACAAGCCACCCTGTATCAATAGGCCCACAAAGAACAGCCACAATGCAATAGTATATAAAATGCAAAGTGTCTCAGCCAGAGTTCTTAAATAAATCTGGTGGCTTAGTAGCCAGGTCCTTCAGAGCCATCTCGGAGAGCTGAAGCTGTAGGTAGAGCCTCCAACAGTAACCTTTAACGCGGTGAAATCATCCTAAAGGGAATGGAGGCGCAATTAATTTCTGGACTACAGGATGAAAGCCGCCTCTTCTCTCTAGTTTCCTTCGGAGGTCTTGAGTGATCCAGACTCTGCGATCCCAGCACCTCTTTTAAGTCGAAGATTTACTGAAACGTGTTGTCTCTCTATGTAACTTAAAATTTCATAATGATAGGTCGCAGGGGAGATCCAGACGGGGTCAAGGCCTTAGCGAGTGATGGGCCTGCTCCTAGGGTGGTATGAGGGCCATAGGCGATGGGCCTACTACTTTGATCAGGAACCTCTGAAGGAAAGCTAATAGATCTGGGCCTCTTCCATCTCAGGTAGGCCCAAGATCAGAGGTTATTCCATGGTTGCGCCTCGAGATCTTCGGTTTTAGCTAAGCTTCTTAATCTGTTGCTTGAGCTCGGAGACTTCACTTCAGTCTTAGATCTCCATTGCTCTATGGAGAACACTCTAACCTCCACGTCAGACACTGGGTAGAGACCGATGACAGGTCGTCAGGTGATTTAACTCTCCAGCCAACTCCTGTAAGATTTCTTCACCGAGCGTTCTTGGAGAAACCTGTCCTCCGTAAGAGGATTGATATCTGAAGCTTATCCCCACCCACTCTGGTTTAGCAGCACTCTGGTTGCGTTGCTTCTAGCTGCCTTTTGGGGATGTAGGTGGTGTGTGTCTGACAGAGGCCTGTTTCCCATCCACCTCCATCCTACTGAATTAGGCAATCTTCTGCAATCAGATTCGAATCCCACTTAGCGGAAGGCTTATCAGAACTCCTTCTTTGACGATGTCAGCAAATTAGAGCGCCGTGGGGCTCGAAAACTGGCGATTAGGGCAGCAGGAGGGAAGAGCTCTAGGCCTCAGCTGCTGCCTAGCTGGCTGCCATCACGTGACTCCAAAGTAAGCCAGTCTGCCCCCTACCGGTAGAGGAGAAGCAGCCCTGGCTACCCCATCAGGGTGCCTGCTTGGCAGGGGCTTTGGGCTGAGGAGTGGAAGCAGGCCTGTTTGAACCCCTCCTGCCCTTCCTCTAAAGAACTCTCTGCATAGGAGGAAGAGAGGCTTGAGCCTGATAAAAAGGCCTGCGAAAAGGTTTCGCCTCTGCCCCCTGGGGCTGCTTCTGGAGGAGTGGCCTGCCTTCCTTGGCCTGTGCACCTGATAGGTGGTCCTGTATTCATCCATTTTCTTCATATAATTCTCTGTTTGCTCCCCAAACAAAGAATTGCGAATCACAGGAAAATCAATGGCTTTTGACTGGTATCCTGTGACAATGTGGTGCATCTGAGCCAGGCCATTCTCTGCAAGAGCCACAGAAGTAGCTATATAACTCTAGAAGATACATCATTAGAGTCCACCGCAGCATGAAATTGCATTTTTGATGCCTCGATACCATCTAAAGCTACCTGTTCCAGATCCCTGGCAAACTTGTCAGGGAGTTGTTTGACTAGAGTCAGCACAGTATCCCATCTGGATTTCTGATCTGCACATGCCATGTAATTTGCTTGTCTGAGTCCCAAGGATGTTGCCATGTACTGTTTCTTTGCCATAGCATCAATCTTCCTCGAGTCCTTTTCAGGAGGATGTGAAGCTAGGGGGATATTTGCCTTGTCACAGGCTGCAGCCTGCACCACACCCACATGGCTGCATTGCTGTGGTTGAAATTCTATGTCAGAACCTGATAAAGTATACCTTCTGTCCATCCTTTTATCCACAGGAGGTATAGAATGAGGAGTTTTTAAAACTTTTACTGTCTGTTTCCTGAAAGATTTATGAAGGGAAATAGACAGTCTCTTAGATTCTGGAATATCCATCATTTCTACATAATCAGGCTCTTCCTGATCATCCACAGCTTCCTCAACAGGAAGCTGAAGAGTTTCAGCAACCTTCTTGTAAAAGATGAAATGAGCAGGGGACTCAGAAAGCCTATGGGGAACCCCTAAAGGTCTGTCTGGAGAGGTATCTGGCTCAATAGGAGCGTCCAGATCTTCCAGACCATAATTACTCTCTTCATACTCTCCCCCCCCCCCCCCACGGTTCATAAAATTCTCAAAATCATAATCCTGAACCGATGGGACCTGGTGAACCGAACGTCTCCCAGATGGGGACGGTTCAGGAACCGGGGAAAGAGACTGGACAATTTGGATTGCTTTGGCTATCTCTTCAGCTGTTGGGGAAAGGACTTTTTCCACAGCAGCAGACTTTCTAGTCCTTTTTGCAGGAACTGGCTCCTCGGAGCCAGCTCTTCATTGCCCGAGGAAGTATGGCCCTGGTCAGAGGGCACTCCCTCAGGTTCGGCTGGCACCGAACCGGGCCCGCCATCCGGGTCAGCGGACTTTTTGGCCTCTTTTTCCTGAGCCTACCAACTCTCTTTTCAACGGTAGCAGCAGGGAAATTCTTGCAAATCTGGCAGTCTGAATCGAGGTGGTCAAACCCCAGGCGATAAACACAGGTGGTGTGAGGGTCAGCCTTGGCAAAGGCTTCCCCATAGACATCACAGTGCTGAAACCCAGTGGGCCCGGTTTTTCTTTTGGGTTTCTCAGACATTATGCCAGCCTAACCAAAACTTGCCCGTTTATGGCAATCCGCCAAGCAAGACTCTCCTATCGGTTCCCAACCGTGTCACGGGCCGTGGAAAGAACCGTAATGAAATCTGTTTTTTTTAGAACCGATAGGAACCGGGAACCGCACTCTAAAAAAGGACTAGCAATTGAAAAAACAACCTAATCAGTTCAAACCGAACCGATAAATGTTTTACAAGTTCCACACAGAATTCGTATGTAAAACCTATCTATTACTTACGTTACCACAGACAGAGCTTGAACCGAACGGTTGCGGTTAAATTAAGACAAATTTACTTTTAAAACTGTTTTAAACCGCGAAATGAACCGAGCAAAGGAGAAATCTCGGAGCGACTGTTCAGTGAGGCGGAGTAAAGAATCTGACGGTTTGGGTTTGAAAGCAAGCAGACAGAGCTTCCTTAACCGAGCTTGCGCTCAAGATTCCATGCCTTGCATGGAAGTTAACTATTTCACCTCCGGAGCAGTTCTAACCTGCGGTCATACTGCAATTGTCATAATATAGCAAGACTTCATGTTGTTTGAAAAACAGGTTACTCACCTGTAACAGTAGTTCTAGGAGTGGTATATATTATTCATCCACACTTGCTGGCATATCACTTTCCCCTTTAATTCTTTCCAGAAGGTCTTCAAGCTGGCTCCTCCCACCCTCCCAGATGGTATGACCCTCAGCTGCGCCCCATGATGCCAGATCTGAGCCCGCTCGAAGCCAGGTTGTGCGTCGCAGCCGGGGAAGTCAGTGGGTTAGTGTGGATGAACAACATATACCACTCCTAGAACTACTGTTACAGGAGAGTAACCTGTTTTTCTAGGGATGTGGATATATTGTTCTTATCCACACTTGTTTGCAGACTCCTAGCAGTTCTCTGGGAGGAGGGAGGCAAGGCGCACACCCTCTACATAGGAAACAGAGACTGGAGAACCAAGGCCCCAAAACCAGCATCCTGGCGTGACTCAAGGTCAATATGGTAATGGGTGATGAAGGTGTTTGCTGTCTTCCAGGTAGCAGCCATGCAGATTTCCTGGATAGGGATGTCCCTGGAAGCAGCCACTGATGCAGCGGTTTGGTGACTAGAAGAAAAAATTACTCACCTTAGTAATTGCTTTCCTTCTCATGGAGTCTTGCTATATTAGGACTTATTGCAGTTAGCCCCTGGCTCTGAACTGCCCCGGAGAGGAAACAGTTAACTCCAGAGAGATCTGGAGTTCCACAGCGCGAGGGCGCTGTTCAAAGCTCTATCTGGCCAGTTTCAAATGAAACTGCCAGGTTCTTTGAAGCTAAACTAACATAGCAAGTCTGTGTGAAAAGCTCTACACTAGCCATTGGCTACCTACCAGTAGTAAAACAACAAAACAACAACAATCACAGAATAAAAACAATATTACCTATTGTTGTTAGGATCACCTGACACACTAATAGGCCCCTCTCCCCAAAAGACTCAAGTCCAGAGAGGGACCATCTACCACTTAACAAAACAGAATTCCCTAGTTCCCTAACCCAAATGAAACAAGGGGAAACTAGAGAACTAAAATGGCATGACACAGTGCTTGCACTAATTTCACAACCCCTGCACCTCAAGTAGGAATTCTGAGAGGGTAGGAGGGGTTGTCCTAATATAGCAAGACTCCATGAGAAGAAAAGCAATTACTAAGGTGAGTAATTTTTTCTTCAAACACCATGAAGTCTTGCTATAATTAGGACTTATTGCAGATTATACAGCAGTACCTCCATGGAGAGGCAGAACCTACTTAGGAATAGGCTCTGATGCACAGCTGTGCCAAAACAAGCATCTCTCTGGACTGGACGTCCAGGAATAATGCTTGGTGAAGGTGTGGACTGTCTTCCAGGTAGCAGCTTGGCAAATTTCCAAATGGGAATATCTCTAGCAGCCGCTAGAGATGCAGCTGTACCCTGGTGGAATGAGCCCTCAGTCCTGAGGGAGGTTCTCTACCTAGTTTTAGTAACAGAACTGGATACAAGAGACAATCCACCTCGATTGTCCTCTTAGTGGCAGGTCTCCTTTGCCCACTTCTCCATAGGTAAGGAAGAGTTGGAGGATTCGAACCTATGACCCTTGGTGCATTCAAATAGTAGCTTAGGGCTCTGACGTCCAAACTGTGCAGTCTCCTCTCCCTGAGGAAGAGTGCTCAGTGAAAATACTGGAAGAGAGATGGATTGGTTGAGATGAAAATCTGAAACCACTTTAGGTAAAACTTTCTGTAGTCCTGAGGACTACTTTATCTCCGTGAAAAGAAATAAAATCCTTTCCACTGACAAGGCTTGTAATTCACTTATCGTACTAGCAGAAGTGATAGCCACTAGAAAGACAGTCTTCAAGTTAAAACTTGAGATCTGCGAGAACAGAGGCTCAAAGGGGATTGCATTAGCCGAGCAATGCAAACATTCAGATCCCAGGCCGGAGCTGGTTCCAAAGGAGGGTTAGTGTGAAGTAACCCCTTAAAAAACTTGGAAAACACAGGGTGAGAGGAGAGGAAACAGGTTTCCTGCAGAAACAAAAACAGAAACAGCCGTAGATGAACCTTCAAAGTAGCTGGTTTGAGGCCTAGGGAATTTAGATGGACCAAATAGTCCAATAAAATGGCCAAGTCAGCAGATTCTGATACAATTTGCTTCTCAGAACACCAAAGGAAAACCTCTTCCACTTGGAGTTGTAAGTGGCTAGTGGAAGCTCAAAAGCCTTCAAAATATCCAGGACACCTTGAGAAAGTGTAAATCAGCAAATTCTAGCTCCTCAAGAACCAGGCCTTGAGGTGGAGGAATTGAGGTCCGGTACACTCTCCCCCTGTGCACAGGTCAGCAGGTCGTGGGTCCTGGGCAAGGTCAGGAGGGTGGAATGTCAGGGACAGGAGAAGAGGGTACCAGGGCTGCCTGGCCCAGTCTGGAGCAATCAGAATCACTTTGCAGGGCTGAGTTCTGATTTTACTAGTACCCTGAAGAGGAGAGGGAAGGGAGGAAAGGCATACAGGAACTTCCCTTTCCAATCCAACTGAAAGGCGTCCAGGGGACTGATCCCAGCACTGGAGGTCTGCAACAAAACAGAGGAAGTTGGTGGTTGTCTGGGGCTGCGAAAAGATCTATCTGAGGGTGCCCCATCTGGCAAAGACTGTCCCCAGCACCAGAGGATTCAGGGCCCATTCATGATGGCCCTGAGAAATCCTGCTGAGGGCATCCATGGGACATTGTCCTTCCCTGGGAGGTGAACCGCTATCAGGGAGGTGTTCAGGAATAAGCCAGAGACCACAACTTCATTGCTTGAGTGCACAAGGCTGAAGACCGAGTGCCCCTTGCTTATTGATGTACCACATTGTTGTGGTGTTGTCTGTCCTGACTGAACTACCTTGTTCTGGACAGTAGCTGAAAAAGCCTGGAGAGCTAAGAGAACAGCTCTGAGTTCCAAAAGATTGATGTGGAGCAGAGATTCCTGAGGGGACCACACTCCTGAGTGGAAAGGTCGCCAAGTGAGCCCCCACCCTAACAGGGAGGCATCCGTGGTGAGGGTGAGGGAATGAAGAACGGTAAGAAGGGGACCCCTGAGTTAGATTGCTTTGATCCTGCCACCACTGAAGGGCTAGGATCAGGGTTTTCAGTCACTGGAACTAATTTGGTAAGGGGTCCTTCCTTTGAGACCAGTAGGACCTCAAGTGGAACTGGATGTCCCTCATCTGAAATCTTGCTCCTGCATGACAGCTGTGGAAGTAGCCATGTGCCCTAGGAGTTGCAGAGTGCCTTGCTGGTCGAGAGACCCATGGGGTAAGGAGGATGCCAGGGCAAGATTCTGTCCACTCTTTCCGAGGGAAGAAATGCTCCTGGCTGACTTTGTGTTCAACTCTGCACCTATGAAAGTTAGTACCTGAACTGGTTCCAGAACTGACTTTGGAAAATTCAGCAGGAATCCCAGAGAAGTGAGAAGCTGCTGGGTGACTTGCAAGTGGGATTTTACCTGATCTGGAGACTGACACCTGTATGAGCCAGTCGTCCAGGTAGGGAAACACAGCAACCCCTTGCCTTCTTAAATGAGCCACTACCACAGCTAGACATTTTGTGAAACCCTGAGCAGAAGTGAGGCCAAGGGCATTGCTCTGAACTGGTAGTGGCCAGAGGGCAGTTCGAACCTGAGGTACTTCTCAGTGAGAAGGCCTGATCAAGATATGAAAATAGGCATCTTTGAGGTCCAGGGAAGCTAGCCAGTCCCTGGCCTTAGGGAAGACAAAATCATTGCCAGAGTTAACATTTTGAACTTTGGTTTCAAAAGATGCTTGTTCAGGAACCTTAAATCTAGGATGGGCGCCATTCTCCTGTCTTTTTGGGAGTGAAGTATCTCGAGTACAGCCTCTTGCCCTGATGGCAAGGAGGAACCCTTTCCACTGCTTTGCAGTCTAGAAGAGAAGAAACCTCTGCTTCCAAAGCAAGGGCTTCTGAAGGATTTGCAGGAGGAAAATGTCTGGCTCTCATCTTTGGGAACTGCTTGAAGCTGAGAACCAGACCTTGGCCTTACCTCCAGAACCCATTTGTCCGAAGTTAGGGACAACCAGTTCTGGCTGAAATAATAACCTGCCCCTCCACGATTTAGGAGAATCGGCCCTGGACACCCGTCAAGTGCCCTTGGCAGCAGCATTAGGCTGAGGAGAGGAGAGGGTCTGCCTGTGCCCCGTCTACCTCTGCCTCTGAAAAAACCCTCTGTGCAAAGGCTGAAGAGGCCTGAAGTTGATAAAAGGCCTGTGGTAAGGCCTGCCCCTACCTCAAGGGGCATGCCTTTGTGGAGTGGCATGCCTCTCCTTAGCTTGGGCACTTTGTAGGTAGTTCTGTATTCATCCATCTTTTCATGTAATTTTCTGTTTGATCCCCAAACAGAGAATTTCCTACCACCGGAAAATCTATAGCCTTTGACTGAGTATCTTGGGACAGATTAGTGCATCTGAGCCATGCCAACCCACGGAGAGCTACAGAAGTGGCCATGACCCCAGAGGAAACATCATTAACATCAACAGCAGTATGAAATTGAACTTTAGAGGCTTCAATGCCATCAGCAGCCACTTGTTCCAACTCACTAGCCAGCTGGCCCTGGGCCTGCTTGGCCAACTGCAATATAGTGTCCCATCTAGATTTCTGATATCTAACCACATAAGCCATATAATTAGCCTGTCTGAGTCCCAACGAGCTGCCATATATTGTTTTTCGCCATGGCATCAATCTTCCTGAATCCTTATCAGGAGGATGTGAGGCCAGGGAATATTAACCTTGTCACAGGCTGCAGCTTGAACAACACCTACATGACTACACTGGTCAGTGAGAAGTCTGTATCAGGGCCTGATAAAGTATACCTTCTGTCCATTTTTTATCTACAGGAGGGACAGAATGAGGATTTTTAAAATCTTCGTTGTTTGCTTCCTAAATGACTTATGCAAAGGAATAGACAACCTTCTAGACTCTGGAATATCCATCATTTCTACATAATCAGGCTCCTCTTGCTCATCCACAGCCTCCTCTAAAGGGAGCTGGAGGGTTTCTGCCACCTTTTATAAAACCTAAAATGAGAAGGGACCCAGACAGCAAAGGGGAGATTCAAAGGGTCTGTCTGGAGAAATGTCCGCTCAATGGGCACGTCCCAGACCTTCCCAGTCACAAATGCACTGATCAAATTCCTCCTCCCTCCTGTGGTTCATAAAAATCCTCAACATCATAATCCTGAACCACTGGACCTGAACGAGCCACCTTTTCCCAACTAAAGGGGTTTGACAAGTCCCTGAGACAAAGACTGAACAATCTGTATGGCTTTGCTATCTCTGCAGCAGTTGGAGAGACAATTTTGGACTCCAGACCTGCTGATTTCTTTGTCTTTTACTGGGACTGGTTCCTGAACCAGCCTTTCTTTGCCTGAGGAAGTCTCGCCCTGGTCAGAGGGCACTCCTCTGGTCCAGTGGGTGCTGGACCGGGCTGGCCATCCGGGTCAGCGGACTTTTTGGCCTCTCGTTCCCTGAGCCGGCCCAATCTCTTTTCCAGGGTGGCTGCAGGGAAATTTTTACACACCTGGCAGTCTGACAGGAGGTGGTCAGCCCCCAGACAATAGACACAAGTGGTGTGTGGGTCAGCCTTGGCAAAGGCTTCCCCACAGACATCACAGTGTTGAAACCCAGTGGGCCCGGTTTTTCTTTTGGGTTTCTCAGACATAATGCCAGCCTAACAAAAAACTTGCCCTTTAAACGGCTGTGCCAGGCAAGACACCCTTATCGGTTCCTAACCGTGTCACGGGTATTTGAAAAAACCCAGATAATGCTAGGTTTTTTTAGAACCGATAAGAACCGGGAACCGCACTTCTAAAAGCCCATTCAATGAATACATTCGTTATTTTAAGCAAACCGATCGGTTCAGACTGAACCGATAATGAATTTCCACACAGACTTAAACACTAGTACTTACGGTTTACCAGATAGAGCTTTTGACCGAAAATGCGGTAAAATAGACACTTTTGCCGGTTCAAATGAACCGAATAAACTCGCTTGAACCGCGAAATGAACCGAGCTGAAGGAGCTGATCTCTGGAGCGACTGTTCAGTGAAAGCGGAGTAAAGAATCTGGCAGTTTCATTTGAAACTGGCCAGATAGAGCTTTGAACAGCACCCTCGCTCTGTGGAACTCCAGATCTCTCTGGAGTTAACTGTTTCCTCTCCAGGGCAGTTCAGAGCCAGGGGCTAACTGCAATAAGTCCTAATTATAGCAAGACTTCATGGTGTTTGAATGAGCTCTTGTCCCTCTGGGAATCTCCTTGCCCACCAACCTATAGCAGAGATGAAAAAAATTACTCACCTTTGTAATTATGTTTCTTCTAATGGAGTCTTGCTGTATTCTGACTATTGCAGTTAGCCCCAGCACTTGAACTGCCCCGGAGAGTAGAGGGTTAAATTCTATGCAGAGCATAGAACGTTGAGCTTGAGCTCGGTTCAAACCTCTGTCTGCTGCACTTTGAAGCATAACTGTCAGAGTCTTATGAGCTAATACTAACTATTATGTGGAAATTGTAACATTTTTGCTAGTCAAAATGGCAACCAAATATTTGGGATCCCCAAAAGACTCAAGTTGAGAAATCCAAAAACCAAAAACCAGGTAGTGAACAACTGAAGATTATTAAATTAACAAACATAACCCACTCCCCCTCTCTAAAAAGAGGGAATGCCCAAATGCACCCCTGGGGTGCAACACTGCACCTGCCAGCCCACTTCCCAGAAACAGGTTAGGAGAGGGAAGGCAGAGAGGGAGGTCAGAATACAGCAAGACTCCATTAGAAGAAACATAATTACTAAAGTGAGTAATTTTTTCTTCAAACAACATGAAACCTTGCTATATTCTGACTATTGCAGACTACCAAGCAGTACCTCCATGGAGGAGGGATTCAAACCTACTTTGGGAATAGGCTCTGCAATACTGCTGCACCAAACCAAGCATCACTCCTAGCCTGGATATCCAGGGAGTAATGCTTGGTGAACGTATGGACTGTTTTCCAGGTGGCTGCTTTGCGCATCTCTAGAAAAGGAATATCCCTGGCAGCAGCCAGGGAAGCAGCTGTACCTCTAGTCGAATAAGCCCTCAGGCCTGTGGGTGGTATTTTGCACAGCTTCTCATAGCAGAATTGTATACAAGAGACAATCCACCTGGCAATAGTTCTCTTAGTGGCAGGTTTGCCCTTTCCCACCTCTCCATAAGTGAGAAACAACTGGAGGGAGTCAAACCTGTGTGCCTTAGTATGTTCAGTGTAGTAGCTAAGGTCTCGTTTAACATCCAAACTGTGTAACTTCTCTCTCCTGAAGAAGAATGATCAGTGAAGAACACAGGAAGAGACATGGACTGGTTCAAATGAAAGTCTGAAACCACCTTAGGTAAGAACCTCCTATTAGTTCTAAGGACCACCTTATCTCTAAGGAAAGAGATAAATCCAGGCTCCACTGACAGCCTATATTTCACTGATACGTCTGGCAGAAGTAATAGCTACCAGGAACACAGTTTTCCAAATCAAGTACTTAAGCTCTGTTGAAGACAAAGGCTCAGAGGGTGGTTGCATAAGCTGAGCAATGCAAACATTAAGGTCCCAAGCAGGAGTGGGATCCCTAAATGGGGGATTGGTATGAAGCAATTCCTTGAAAAATTTACAGAAAACAGGATGAAATGCCAGTGAGGAGGGCTTTCCCGCTGACAAAAAAGCAGAAACAGCTGACAAGTGTACCTTGAGAGTAGCTGGACTGAGGCCTATGCCACTGAGGTGAACCATGTAATCCAGAACTGTAGACAATTCAGCAGTATCTGGGGAAATATACTTCTTGGAACACTTTGCTGATGACACCAGGGTTGGATTTCCAATTAATAACCAAAATGACGCTATAGCACTACAAGAAGCATTAGATACACTGGAACTTTGGGCAGTAGAGAAAAAACTAACGTTTAATGTAGACAAGTGTTGTGTTATGCATTTTGAGAAGGCAAACAAGCAGATACCTATATACTTGGTGGCAAAATACTAAGTATCGTCGAACAACAGAGTGACTTGGGAATTATGATTATGAATGACCTATCATTTAAAAAGCACTGTAATGCAGTTATTAAAAATCGAGCAGTATTCTACACTGTATCAATAAGCATATTACATCAAAATGAGGATGTTCTCCTGCCCTGTATCGTCATGGTGAGCGCTCACCACTGGATTACTGCTGGTTCTGGTCACCCATGGGTAAGACTGAAATAGTGGCACTCGAGAGAATCCAAAGGAGAGCCACCAGATACATACAAGAGGTCAAAGGCTTAGAGTATACAAAAGGTTAAACACTTTAGGTCTGTATTCCTTGGAATATAGACGCTTAAGGGGAGATATGTGTTTAATATATAAATCAACTATTGATCCAGATTTATGGGAACTACTTGGCTTGAAATACAGGGAACCTATGTATAATACCAGATCTCACCCACTACAACTATTTGTTGAATGTCCAAAAATGAACAAAAGGAAATCCTGGCTCACACTGAGGGCCACCAATATTTGGAATAAACTACCCTTAGAAGTAGTAGCTAGTGATACTGTGAATACATTTAAAAACAGATTAGATAGCTTTCTATTTAAACATAATATTGGGGGTTACTAACTAAATGGCGAGCAAAAGGACTAACGTCTATATGGCTCTGTATTTACCTATGAGACCTAAATACTAAATCTTTTTCATTTGGAGTTAGAAGTTTTCTTTTGACAGGTTTTCGAGAGGCTTTGAGAATAACCAGAACCCCTTGAGACCAATGCAAATTTGCATATTCTAACTCTTCAAGAACCATGCCTTGAGGTTGAGAGACCGAAGGTTGGGATACCAAATCCTCCCCTGACAGGAGGTCAACAGGTTGTAATTCCTGGAAAGAGACAGGGGAAGATGGACTGCTAGGGACGGCAACAGAGGATACCAAGGCTGCCTGGCCCAGTCTGGAGCAATCAGGATCACTTTGCAGGACTGTGACCTTATTTTGATGAGGACCTTGAACAGTAGGGGAAAAGGAGGGAAGGCATATAGAAATTTTCCTTCCCAATTCAGAATCAGAGCATCCAGAGGGATCGAGCCCAAGACTGGGGGTCTGCAACAAAACAGAGGAGTTGGTGATTGTCTGGGGCTGCAAAGAGATCTATCTCCGGAGTGCCCCACCTTGAGAAGATCAACTTCAACACCAAAGGATCCAGAAACCATTAGTGATGGCCCTGGGAAATCCTGCTCAATGTATCTGCTATCACATTGTCCTTTCCTGGGAGGTGGACCACAACTAGAGAGGTCTGCAGGGAATAAGTCAGGGACCATACTTTCATGGTCTCTGTGCACAAAGCTGTGGACCGAGTGCCTCCCTGCTTGTTGATATACCACATGGTGGTAGTGTTGTCCATCCTGACCTGAACCACCCTGTTCTGTATTGACTGAGAGAAAGTTGTAGGGCAAGAAGTACTGCCCTGAGCTCCAGAAGGTTGATGTGAAGAAGGGATTCCTGAGGGGACCACAGTCCCTGGGCCATGAGAGCCCCCAGATGGGCTTCCCACCCCAAAAGGGAAGCATCTGTGATAAGAACCACAGAGTGAGTCTGAGGGACAAATGGAACACCTTGCCTCAGATTGTCCAGGTCCTGCCACAACTGAAGGGCCTGACTTAAGGTCTGAGTAACAGGAACTAGTTTGGTAAGAGGATCTTTCCTTTGGGAAGAAAAGGTTCTCAGTTGGAACTGAATGTCCCTCATCTGAAACCTGGCCCCATGAACCACTGCTGTGGAAGCTGCCATGTGACCCAGAAGCTGCAGAAAATGCCTTGCTGGTCGAGAAACCGGAGGGAGAAAGGAAGAGGCCAGCTGAGAGATGGTTTTTTGCCATTTCCAAAGGAAGGAAGGCTCTTGCCTTGAGGGTGTCCAGCTCTGCTCCTGTAAAAGTGAGGAGCTGTACTGGTTCGAGAACTGACTTGGGAAGATTGAGAAGGAACCCCAGGGAAGTGAGAACTTGCTGGGTGACCTGCAGATCTGACTTGACTTGGTCTCTGGAGACTTGCCCACCAGAAGCCAATCATCCAGATTTGGAAAAATAGAAATCCTTTTCCTTCTTAAAAAGACCACCACTGCTGCTAGGCACTTTGTAAACACCCTTGGAGCTGAGGTTAGACCGAAGGGCATTGCTCTGAACTGATAATGGCCTGAGGGCAATTCGAACCTGAGGTACTTTCTGTGGGAGCACCTGATGGGAATGTGAAAATAGGCATCCTTGAGGTCCAGGGAGGCTAGCCAGTCTCCTGGCCTCAGAGAGAGAAGAACTGTTCCCAGAGTTACTATTTTGAATTTTGACTTTATTAGGTGCTTGTTTAGGTATGTTAGATCTAGGATGGGTCACCACTCCCCTATCTTTTTTGGGGTAAGGAAGTACCTGGAGTACAAACCTTTGCCCCTGTATGGAGTAGGAACTCTCTCTATGGCCTTTAAAGCCAGTACAGACAAAATCTCTGCCTCTAGAGCAAGGGTTTCTGAAGTATTTGCAGGTGGAAAGGATCTGGGTCTCAGTTTTGGAAAACTTTTGAAACTGGGAACCAGCCCCTGACTTACAACCTCCAGGACCCACTTGTCTGAGGTAACAGACATCCAGTCCTGGACAAAGTAAGCCAGCCTGCCTCCTACTAGAATGGGGGAGTCGACCTGTGCTGACACATCAGGGTGTCTGCTTGGCAGGAGCCTTAGGCTGAGGGGTGGATGCAGCCCTGCTCATCCCCCTTCTGCCTCTCCCTCTGAAGAACCCCCTCTGAGAAAAGGGAGAGGAGGCCTGTGCTTGGTAGGAAGGTCTGTGAAAAGGCCTGCCCCTGCCCCTAGCTTGCTGCCTTTGAGGAGTTGCCTGCCTTTCCTTGGCCTGTGCACTCCTATAGGTGGTCCTATATTCATCCACCTTTTTCATGTAATTCTCTGTCTGCTCCCCAAACAGAGAATTACCCACCACAGGGAAATTCATGGCCTTAGCCCGGGTGTCCTGTGAAAGGCTAGTACATCTGAGCCAAGCCATCCTCCAAAGAGCCACAGATGTAGCCATGACTCATGATGACACATCATTGGAGTCCACAGTAGCATGAAATTGTAACTTTGATGGCTCAGTCCCATCTGCAGCCACCTCCTCCAGCTCCTTGGCAAGCTGGGGGGAAGCCTACTTAGCAAGCACCAGTACAATGTCCCAGCTGGACTTCTGGTACCTGGCTGTATAGGCCATGTAATTTGCCTGCCTGAGTCCCAAGGAGGACGCCAAATACTGTTTCTTTGCCATGGCATCTGTCTTCCTGGAATCTTTGTCTGGGGGTGTGAAGCCAAGGGGATGTTTGCCTTGTCACAGGCAGCAGCCTGCACTACCCCAGCATGGCTGCATTGTTGGTACAAATACTCTGTATCTGAGCCTGACAAGGTGTACCTCTTGTCCGTTCTCTTGTCAACTGGAGGTACAGAGTTGTGAGACCTAAGAATTTTTTGTGTCTGTTTCCCAAATTACCTATGAAGGGGAATAGACAGCCTCTTAGACTTTGGGATGTCCATCATCGCTATGTAGTCAGGCTCCTCTTGATCCTCTACAGCCTCTTCAATAGGAAGCCGGAGGGTTTGAGCCACTTTTCTGTAGAACAGAAAGTGGGGTGGGGTTTCAGGAAGCCTAGGAGGGGAAACACCAGAAGGTCTGCCTGGGGAGATGTCCGGTTTCATAGGCACATCCAGACTTTCACCGTCATAATCATCCTCTTCAAAATCCCCCTCCTCATCAAACTCCAGTTCATAAAAATTTTCAGGGGAATAATCCTGAACCAGGGGAACCGACCGAACTGAACCCCTGCCAGAAGGCGCCGGATCGGTTGGAACCGGACAAAGCGATTCCACAATCCGAATCGCTTTGGCTATTTCTTCGGTGGTCAGAACATGCAGCTCTGGATCTGAACTGGCCGATTTATCCTTTTGTTTTCTTTTTGTAGGAACCAATCCCTCAGGATCGGCTCTCCTCTTGCCCAAAGAAGTATCGCCCTGGTTAGAGGGCACTCCTTCTGGTTCGGTAGAAACCAAACCGGGCTGGCCTTCCGGATCAGCGGATTTCTCGGCCTCCTTTTCCCTAAGTCTACCTAACCTTTTCTCCAGGGTAGACTTAGGGAAATTCTTACAAATTTGGCAGTCTGAATCGAGGTGGTCAAACCCCAGACAGTAAACACAGGTGGTGTGGGGATCGGCCTTAGCAAAGACCTCCCCACACATGCTGCAGTGCTGAAATCCAGTGAGCTCGTTTTTTTTTCTTGGGTTTCTCAGACATGGCCAACCTAACCAACTTACCCTTTATATGGCAACCACCAGGCAAGACTCCCCTATCGGTTTCTCACCGTGTCACAGGTGATGGAAAAAAACACTAAAATTACATTTTTTTTAAAACCGATATGGACCGGTAACTACACACTAACTTTTTTTTTTTTAAGATCTTACTACAAGGTCAGTTCAGCCGAACCGATCGGAAAAATTTTAGTTTCCAGCTACTAATCTAAGTACTTATGGTATCACAGAGTCTCGAACCGAAAAACGGAATGAAAATCGGACTAAAACCGAAACTTTAACCGCGATAGAACCGAGCAGAAGGAGAAATCTCCGGAGTGACTGTTCAGTGAGGCGAAGTAAAGAATCTGACTGTTTGGTTCCAAAAGGACACAGACAGAGTTTTCAACTGAGCTCGAGCCCAACATTCTATGCCTGGCATAGAATTTAACCCATCACTCTCCGGGGCAGTTCAAGAGCTGGAGCTAACTGCAAATTGTCAGAATACAGCAAGACTTCATGTTGTTTGAAAGAGAGTATTAGTGACCAGTCCTAGTTTCAACTCCTAGGAATAAAATTACAGAAAGGTTCAGTATTTTCTTTGTTAGTTTTCATGGAAAAAGGAAGCAGTTCAGAGCCTATTTGCTATCCCCTTAAATAAAATTGCACACCATGGAGTGCTTGGAGTATGCCTGCCTACACCTATGCATCTGACAATGGTACAAGACCTACAACATATAGAACTCTGGGCCAAATCCAATAAAATGACTTTCAATCATGATAAATGCGTGGTTGTACATTTTAGTGGAAAAAAAAACACTATATAACAATACTCTTTGAACAAACGCATCTTGAAATCAGTTGACAGAGAGCGTGACCTGGGCATAACTGTAAACAAGTTGATTTCCTCTGATCATCGTAGAAAGATATCACAGACAGTGAATACAATCCTAAACCGTGTCAAACGATCTTTTGTGAGCAGAAGCGAAACATGCATTATGTCCCATACGGGTCCTATATCCATCAGTATCTTGACACAGGTTCCCCTTTCTGGTGCCCCTTTTTAAAACAGGCCACAGAAATAGTTGAAAGGGTACAGTGCAGAACCACCAAAACCATACCTAAACTGAAACAATTAAGTTACCAGGATAGATTGCATTACACCAGGTTGGCCAGCCTAGAGGACAGGAGAAGCAGGGGCCATCTCCTGCAACTTTACAAAATCTTGCAGAACACTGATCTTAGAACCCAGTATGACTTCCAGTTCAACATGCGGTTACCCTATCTAAGTACTCACAACAAACTAACAGTTCCAAAGGCTAACTCATGTAAAAGAGATGGTTACTTTACTGTCAGGGTTGCCAAAGCCTGGAATAAACTCCCACAATATGTAATCAAAGCCACCAGCTTCTGCCAGAGAACAGGCAGAGGACACCAAGAAGAAGAAGATGCTGTATAACTATACTTCTCTATTAGGACTGAAGAAGTAGAACTTTACTACAGGGAACTTCAATTTTAGGATAAAAACAAAACAAAAAAAAGTGTGTTTGTCTGACTTGGTTCAAATGAATTATTATCTGTGCATTATCTAGGTGTTTATCTCAGATGGCTGAGGGGAATTGTTATCTGTGCAATTATTTAACTGTTGAGAAAGCTGTAAAGTAGGGGAAGTGGCTTTGGCTTAGCTAGAAGGAAGTCTGGTTAAAGCCAGATTTAAAAACTGCCCTAGATAGCTTCTGCCAGAGAACAGGCAGAGGACACCAAGAAGAAGGAGCTGCTGTTATAACTATACTTCTCTACTGGGACTGAAGAACTAGAACTCTACTACTGGGATCTTCAATTTAGGGTAAAAACCAAACAAAACAAAAAGTTAGTGTTTGTCTGACTTGGCTGAAGTAAATTGTTATCTGTGCATTATCTAGGTATAGTGTATGTTAGAATGTTGTATTCTCTTAAAACCTCTTTCCCTAGTCTTGTTGTACCATCAATGTGACGTCACGATGTTGTTGTACCATCATGAGTACTTCACATTGATGGTACAACAGCTCTGATCACGTTTGCACATGCGCAAGTCGCAGTTCGTAGGTGTCAATAAAATGGCCATGGCAGTTCATCGGAGGCACAGGAGGACATTTAAATCTTTCAGTAAGTGCCATTTTTTAACTAGTGGCTGGCACACAGCAGGACAGCCATATTTATTTTTAAATTTATAATCTAACAGTATCTTTGTGGACCGGGAAGGAGTGGAGTATTTTTACGGATACGGGCGGGGTGGGGGTCACCGACATCACGACACGACTGTGGAGACAGTCACAAGCTAATTTGTTTTACTTTTGTCCATACACTATAGAGGACTGGATGAGCAATGGTAAACAACAACACTGTTTCTCACTTCTCGAGGTTGCATGACAACCGAAAACCTCTCGAGCTTCGCTCTGGAGGTTTACTTGGTTGTCATGACAACCTCTCGAAGTGAACAACAGTGTTGTTGTTCACTGTTGCTCATCCACTATCCTCTATGTTTGTCTCAGGTGGCTGAAGGGAATTGTTATCTATGCAATTAACTAACTGTTGAAAAAGCTGTAAAGTAGGGGGAGTGGCTTAGCTAGAAGGAAGTCAGGTTAAAGCCAGATTTAAAAACTGCCCTAGATAGCTTCTGCCAGAGAACAGGCAGAGAGCACCAAGAAGAAGGAGCTGCTGTTATAACTATACTTCTCTACTGGGACTGAAGAACTAGAACTCTACTACTGGGATCTTCAATTTAGGGTAAAAACAAAACAAAACAAAAAAAAGTTAGTGTGTTCATCTGACTTGGTTGAAGTAAATTGCTATCTGAGCATTATCTAGGTGTTTGACTCAGGGGGCTGAAGGGAATTATCTGTGCAATTAACTAACTGTTGGAAAAAGCTGTAAAGTAGGGGGAGTGACTTAGCTAGAAGGAAGTCAGGTTAAAGACAGATTTAAAAACTGCCCTAGATACCTTCTGCCAGAGAACAGGCAGAGGACACCAAGAAGAAGGAGCTGCTGTTATAACTATACTTCTCTACTGTTATCTGTGCAATTAACTAACTGCTGAAAAAGCTGTAAAGTAGAGGGAGTGGCTTAGCTAGAAGGAAGTCAGGCTAAAGCCAGATTTAAAAACTGCCCTAGATAGCTTCTGCCAGAGAACAGGCAGAGGACACCAAGAAGAAGAACCTGCTGTTATAACTATACTTCTCTACTGGGACTATATTGCCCTCTTTCTCTCCACCCTAAGCCAGTTATCCTTTTATAGGCACAGGATTTGACTGACAACAGGGACTTCCTGTTTGGAAGCAGGAAGTGAGTGATCACAGAGCCACAAAAGACTCATCATCCTAGAAGGAAAAGAGTAGCTCTCCCCCCATCCCAGCTGCTGGAGGTCTGACTCTGAGAAAGTAAGGAGACTACTGAGAAATATAGAAACTTCTTGTCTCAGAAAAGGAAGATCAGGACTTAAAGGGCACAGAGACAGCAAGTAACTAGGGAGAACAAAAAAAATTAATAAATGGAGAAAAGAGTAAGTAGTCCAAACAACAGATAAGGGGCCAAAAATAAGACATGATGGGAGTGGTGCAGTGCAGTGGCTGTGGAGCTGCAGTCTTCCAGGAGATGTTCTGGAGGATGCAGTGTTGTCCCATCTGCAGGCACCTCTCTGGGCTGAGGGAGGAGGTTGCTTATCTCCAGGCTGAGTTGGCCAGGATTTGGGGTCCTCCTCTCCCACCCAGGGACCATCAGGGCCACTGCCATTGCCTCAGAGGTTGCCAAGAAAGAGGAGAGGTTGGACCACGGTGGGCTCAAGGAGGGTGAGGGTGGTGGAACAGAGGTACATCCTTCCAGTTGTACCTCTCCACAATTCATATGCTGTTCTGGTAAAGTGTGGTTCCTCTATGGAGGCACCAGCAGTGGAGACCAAGGAGGATGCTGAGAACCTCCACAAAGGAGACCCACAGGAGGGTGGCATGGGACCCCACAGGGGAAGGAAACAACTCCTGGTGGGGGACTCCATTGTTGGGGGGGTAGAACTGGAAGAAGAAGGAGAGAGGGAGGCGCCATGGCTTGGAAGGACAGGGAGCAAATCCTCAGGCTCGATGGAGCAGCTGCGCAGGGGAGGGAGCAGGATGTCATTGTCCACCTAGGGACAAATGGCCTGGCTGAGAAAGGGATCATAGCACTGCAGGACAAGTTTGTGGAGTTTATACTACCAAGTTTCATACTACTAAGAGTGTTAGATGTACAGAGGGTTTTTAACCTATGTAAGTACATCTCCAATGTCTGGATAACCTTATACCTTGTTTAATAAGAATTTATCAAGGGTTTCCTTAAAAGTTTCCACATTGTCTGTTTCCAACAATAGTCTTGGTAATTTATTACATCTGGTTATAATTCTTTGAGTAAAGAAAGAACATCTAATATTTACTTTAGGATAAGTTAAAGCTAATTGGAACCTATGGCTCCTGAGATTACATTCTCTCATGTTAAAGGACATTCCTAATTGTGTCATTAAATCATTATCTCTAATGATGTTAAACATCAAAAGAAGATCTCTCCTAGTTCTTTTCATCTCCAATGAGTACAAATCCAGTTCCTTCATTCTGGCTTGATAATCTCTGTTTTGCAAACCATCAATCATCTTAGTAACCCTTTGCTGAACCCCTTCCAATGCATTAATATCACGTCTGAGATTTTGGCTCCATAGTGGTGAACAATAGTCCAAATGTGGACGGACATAGGCTCTATAATGTGGGAGTATGCATGCCATGTTTCTAGTAACAAAAGATCTCTTTATGCACCCTATTATTCTGTTTGATTTTTTTTAATATAATTACAGTGTGATGTAAATGTGAGCTCTGCATTAATAATAATACCAAGGTCTTTTTCTTCTTTTACTGATGCCAGTATAGAACCATATAACATAAACTGTACGTTTGGGTTATTATCACCTAGATGCATAATGACAGTTTTATTGATGTTAAAATCCATATTGTTTTGTTTGGCCCAAATTTCTAGAAGTTGAAGGTCTTTTATAGCATCTGTTATTTCATCTGATGATCCCACTTTAACTGCAATTTTGGTATCATCTGCGAATTTTATAGCCTTGTTCTTAAGGTTTGCAGTCATATCCGACACAAATATATTAAAAAGAATAGGTCCGAGAATGGATCCCTGCGGAACCCCACTAGTTACTGCACCCATGGAAGAGGTATACCCTCTTATATGTACCACTTGTGTACGATTTGTTAACCACTCATTTACCCAATTTATTAAAAGAGGATGAATCCCACAAGATTTCATTTTATTAATCAGTGTTAAATGAGGGACTTGGTCAAAGGCCTTACATAAATCCAGATATACTATGTCCACAGGTAATTTATCGTAGAGGAGACTACAAATTTTTTCATAAAATACTAAATTGCTGATGAGACAAAGGGCCAGATATTCAAAACTTTGCCCAGAGACTAAATTAGCACTGCCAGGCAGGCAAACTTAGCCTGGAGCACAAAGCAAGCTATATTGAAATGGAAATAGCCCGGTGCTAATCCTGCTGAATAGTGCAGTCTAAGGAAGCCGGGCAAACTGGTCTGGGAGTGCAGGGCAAAAATAGCCCAGGAATAAGACAGCACTGAATAAAGCAACCAGGAAGTGCAACCCACAACAACAACACAGTGCACAGCTACGTGAGGGTAGGTACTGACGAACTATATGGCCAATGTGTGTGCCAGCAAATGCATGGACTCAGTACAGCTGCAGGAAGCAGCAGATGTGAAAGAACAGTGATCAGAACTGTATATTATTCCCCGTCCCGTTAGAGCCGCGCTAATGCATGCGCAGAGCTAAGCAGTTGCCCGTGAAATGACGTCTTGGCTCGGAGCTAAAATGTGCCATATTCAAGTGCCATGCAAATGAGCTCTACTTAGGTAGTCTCTGGGCAAACAACCGATTAGTATCTCATTATACCCTGATTTACATGCAGTTTGCCCAGCGTTACTGCAGGGTCCCACAGAGCCACCTGTAGGTCAGTCTAGAAGTACAGGGGCTGACCAGGTCCAACCGCAGCTCCACCTGTAGGTCAGTCTGGCAGTGCATGATGATAGCTGCAGGCTACATGTAAACAGTACAGCATAGCATAGCATATTGTACCCCAGGGGACAAGACAGCATAGGTGGTGGTGGTGCTGCATGCAACTGTCACACTGTAGGGCATGCTACAGTGCACAGCAGAAACTACAGTAGCAAGGGGGCCAGTAGTGTGAGAGACACAGCACTGCCTATGGTGTGTAGGGCAGTGATGATGACTGCACTGTACACAGTGACAGTCCCAACCTGTAGGTGTTTACTGACAGTGGACATTACTGTTACACTGTTGTGTGACCCACAGATGCTTTACCTGTGGCATGGGATGCTCACAGTGACATGTACATTTCTGGCTTTGTGTGCTGTGGCAGTTGTACAGCTGTGCGGTATGTGGCTGGGGGGGGCATATATTATCCGAAAGGCACACTAGTGTTGGGGTATTCCCAATACTGGCCCATGTGCACTGCATGATGTGTCCCAGCCTTGTGGCCACACCTGGTCTGTGGCACAGTCTTGCTACCCATACATGCTCCCCTCAACATCCTCCATGCCCACAGTGCTGCATGTGTGTGCTGGCATCTGTTCATGTCCACAGATGTGTGTCCGCAGGTGTGTGCTGTATGGCCACACTGCCATGCTGTCCACTGGCCGCAGGGTCACCACTTACTGCCTGGCATGCCTGGGACTGGTGGCAGATGATGGCATCATTGTGATGCCATCAGTTAGCAGAATGCTCCCTCTATGTTTGGCTTTATCTATGTGTCATATTTATTTGTTAGGGTCGCGCAAAACCCGCACTAAACCGGCGCAAACACCTGCGCAGCCAAAGTGTCGTCATGCAGCTGATTGCCCAGGTTACAGATGCTTTTCCTGCAGACTTCGCGTTATGTTGCTGTCGCCATGTAGCGAGAAACCACTTAGGTTGCTGGGGCGCTTAGTCGCTGAATATAGCATTGCACCTGTATTCATGTCAGTTTGCCCCTTGCATACATTATAGTTTTGCCTGGTGCTAATGCAGTTTGCCTGTGCTATTTGGCCTTTTGAATATAGCAGACCCACACTTATCCCGTGCTAAACCTGCGCAAACAATTTTTGCCCGGCACAAAGTTTTGAATATCTGGCCCCAGATCTCTATTTTTTAAAGCCATGTTAATCTAAATCAGCAAGTTGTTTTCTTACTAGGTCTTCTTCCAATCTAGTTTTTAGAATACTCTCAAATATTTTGCCCAATATACTAGTCAAGATAATTTGCCTATAGTTTGATATTTCACTTTTGTCTCCCTTTTTATAGATAGGTGTTACTAGTGCTGTTTTCCAGTCACAAGGTAGCAGTCCGGTTGTTAAGAACAAATTGAACAGTTTATATAATGGGTCAATTAACCATTGTGCGATACCTTTTAACATTCATGGATGAAGATTATCAGGACCTGGAGATTTATTTATTTTGACTGTATCTAATTTATTTTTTATTTCTTGTTTGGTTATTTCTGGCATTATATAGTCAAAAGTATTATCTGTAGTAACAATAATTGTTTTTGTTTTTTGGGAAAAATTAAAAATTGAACAAAAGTATTTATTAAATTCCTGTGCCATTTCCAATGGGGTCTGAATTGTATCATCATTTATAAGTAGTGGACCGATAGTTATAGTAGATTGTTTTTTATTGTTTATATAAGAATAGAAACTTTTACCACCATCTTTTATGTGGGCTAACTTAAATTCCAGTTTTTTTCTCATTTTTAATAGCTACTTTACATTTCTTTAGTATTGTTAGTTTGCATGTCTTTAATATTGCCCTATATTTGTTTTTATTGTATTCATTGTTGCATCTAGATGATGCTCTATAGGCTCTTCTTTTTTTTTAATTAAATGTAAAATACTAGGGGTTACCTATAGTGGTAATTTACCTCTATTATTGTACCCTATTTTATCCAGGACATGTTTTTGTTCTAAAGTTAATATTTTTTTAGTTAAAGATTGCCAAAGTTCATCTGGGGATGTAGTATCAATGTCCCATTTCCATAGATTACATAGACAATACTGAGCATAAAGACATTTGTCCGTGAGCTCGCAAGTAACACCTAATTATATCCTTTTATATTCTTCCTTACTAAGAATTTATCTAACTGTGTTTTAAATTCCTGCATTGTACTGCTTTCCACAACCTCCCCTGGTAGCATATTCCAAATTTACCCTATTACTTAACCAGTATTTCCTTCTATTTGTATTATATCTATCTTTTACCAATTGGTAACAATGAGCTCTAGTGTCATATGTTTGAGCCCTTTTAACCAAGCCCAACAAGTCCCATAAGTTAGTATTGGTCAATGCCCTATAAATCAAACACATGTCACCTCTCATTCTACGATATTCCAGGGAATACAGCTCCAAATCCTGCAGTCTCTGCTCATAACTCAATCCATCCAATCCCTTGATTCTCTTTGTAAGTCTCCTCTGCACCACCTCCATCAGTACAACATCCCTCCTCTTATACGGGGCCCAAAACTGGACATAGTACTCCACGTGGGAACGCACCAATGCATTATACAAGGGCATCACAACCTGCCTATCTCTACTTTTTATGTGTCTCAATATACAGTGTGTTATACTACCAGCCTTTTTAATAGCTGTATTACAGTGTAAGCTAAAACCAAGATCATTATTGACCATAACCCCCAAGTCCTTCTCTTCATCCACTACTTTTAGTACAGATCCACCTAAGTTATACTGGAATTTGTTATTTTTCTTGCCAAGGTGCATAACATTACACTTTTCGATGTTAAAAACAGATTGTTTCTGGGAGGCCCATGTGTCTAAACTATCCAATGCTGTTTGTAGGACTAGATGTTCTTCCCAGTTATTTACTGGACTCCCAACCCTAGTGTCGTCTGCAAATTTAGACAACCAGACAGCTATATGCACTTGCATGGATGAAATATACATATTAAACAAACATGGTCCCAAGACCGAGCCCTGGGGGACACCACTAGTCACTCCAACATGACCAGAGTATTCGCCTTTTACACAGACTTTCTGGACTCTGTCAATGGTAAGCCTTCACCATGTTTGTATCCAAATTGGTATATCCAAATCATAAAGTGCTTTAACAAGCTCCCCATGGGGCACGTTATCAAAGGCCTTTGCAAAGTCCAGGAAGATCACATCCACTGCATTACCCATATCCATGGCCTTACCAACCTTATCATAAAATTCCAATAAGTTAGTTTGGCATGATCTTCCCTTGGTGAATCCGTGCTGGGTCATGTCTATCCTGCCTGTCCTCTCGATATGTTCCATGATACACTCCTTGATTATACCCTCCAGAATCTTACCAAGAATGGAGGTTAGACTAATAGGTCTATAATGTGAGACCTCCTGCCTACAACCTTTTTTATATATGGGTACAATCACAGCTTGCCTCCATGCCTCAGGAACCTCACCAGTGTTAATACTTTCCTGAAAAAGGTAAGTTACTGGCTCCACTAGTAATGTTGCCATTTCTTTAATCACCCTTGGATGAATCCCATCTGGCCCCTGTGCTTTATTTTGATTAACCTTCTGCAATCTAATAAGTACTTCAGCTGGGTCTATCTTTGGCTGTGTCCTCTATGTCTAGTTTTCCTATTATCCCACGAAGTTTGGAGACTTTTGTCAAAGACCGATAAAAAGTATACATTATATTCCTCCGCTAGAGCCTTATTTTCTGTTATAATATTCCCATCTTGTATTTTTAGGGGTCCTATGATTTTATTTTTCCCTTTTTTATTATTTATATATGAATAAAAAGTTTTGTAATTATCATGGATCTTTGCTGCTACTGTATACTCATATTCTCTTTTGGCTTGGGCTATAGCTTTTTTTGCTATTTTAAGATTAATCCTATAAAATTCCCAGCCTTCTTCCGTATTATTATGTCTTGCTAGATGGTATGCTTTATTTTTGTTTTTAATTATTCCCTTTATAGATTGGGTTATCTAGGGCGCACTTGGACTTGTAGACTCCTTATGTTTGTTCCTGATTGGTACATGTCTTGTAATTAAGCCATTTAAGCATTTGTTAATTTTACCCACATTTGATCTACTGTCTGGTTCTCAAACTCAGATTTCCAGTCCCATGTTGCCAGGTCCTGTCTCATCTGTGCAAAATTTGTAGCATTATATCGACGTATCACTGTAGTACCCCTATTATCCCCTAGCGTACCAGAGTACTGAAACCCTATTATAGCATGATCGCTTGAACCCAAGGGTGGGAATATTTTACTGTTTATAATATCGTCACCAAGGTCACTTAATATTAGATCCAATATATGATTCCCCCTTGTATTGGCTGTAACATATTGATCTAACCCTCCAAGACTAAATGTCTCCAAATATTTAGATTCAGCCGATGTACTTGCCTTTAAAGTATACCACTCAATACCTGGGAGGTTGAAATCACCGACTAGTGTTACATTACCTACTGATGATAACTGGTTTACAAGATCTAATATAGTTTCATCCTCTGATATCCTAGTGGATGGCGGCCTATATATTACTGTCAGATTGATTTTAGCTGCTCTAAGGGGGCTAATCCTTACGCAGTTGACTTCAACATCTGGCCACCTGGTTGTATCTATACTCTCTGTAGGGATACCCTCAGCAACATATAGTGCCACCCCTCCACCTCTAGATATGGAACGATCTTTATTATAGAGTTTGTACCCCTGAATTTGCCTATCCCAAGTATCTTCGGGTTGCCACCATGTTTCCACAATCGCACAAATGTGTACTTTATGAGTTTTTTAAATTAGCTGTAACTCATCAAACTTATCCATTAAGCTCCTTGCATTAATGAGCATAACATTCCATTCGTTTTTGGGGTGACCAGTCTTTATATCCCCCACATCCCCCTGCCTGTGAAGTTTAAATGATGGTGAACAGAATTTTTAAGTTGTTGTGCTAACAAGCGCTTGCCCATTTTATTAAGGTGTAACCCATTCCTTGCAAATAGCTGCTTATTCTGAAATTCATGCCAATGATCAAAATACAAGTAACCCTCTCTGGCAGTCCGCCTCCTAAGCCAACCATTAAATCTATAGATTTCCTGATTTGTTTGTTCATTAGCTCTTGATTAAGGTAGTATCCCAGAAATCAACACCTCACACCCTCTCCTTTTAAGTGTAGTACCTACTGATTCAAAATCCCTCTGTATTTCCAATGTGTTCCTTTTCCCTATATCATTTATACCCACATGTAACACTGTAAATGGGGAAATGGTGTTTTCCAATAAACCTGGCATCAGTTGCTTAATGTCACCTATGCCTGCCCCTGGAAGTACGCTCACAGTTGTATACTCATTCTGTTGTTTACATAACACATTATCTGCATATTTTAACATTGAATCCCCAATATAAAGAATGTCCTGTGGGGTGTTACTTGCCAGGACTTGAGATTGGGGTGGTAAAATGTGCATATTATTCTGGGTAATCCTGCTTACATTTATTAAATCATAAGGGTCCATGTCAGTATTTGGTGGTTGTGCTGAAGATTCCACATTTTTTTGTGTGCTTGTGCATACATAATCCGCAGCCTTAAGGCCCTGTTCAGTATTCATGGGTTGTGTTTCATCCCCCTTCTCGTTTGTCATCAGGGCCTGGAATCTGTTTGGGGTCAGAATATTTGAGACACCTCCAATATTTCTCCTGCCTCTTTTGTACACTCTTTTTTTGGTCACCTCTGACCACTGCTATGTATTCGTATCTGTCGTATGTGATGGCACAGTATCTTTACATTCCTCCTCTACTTCCTTAATACCATCTTGTATAATACTTTCTGCCCTAGAGTCAATGTATTGTTCCAACAAGGATATTTCTAGCTGCACCTGAATCCTTGTTTTAAGTTCTACTATTTCTGCCTTAAGTTCCTGTATCTCACAACATTTACTGCACATGAAATTCTCCTCCCTTTCCCCTTGCATGAACATGTTACATTCCCCACATAACATTTTATACATGACCTACTCACTTTCGGTATAATCTCCGGGTCTACTCAGCTAACTCAGCTGACACAACCGACATGCACTGACTCTTGGCGAGTCTCTGCGTCGCAGCGCCTGCGCCTGCTCTCTCGCTTGTCTGCCACGCTGCGCACGCGATTTATCAGATTGTGCCCGAAGTTGCGGTGCGCGCATCATTGTACTGCTTCAACAAAAGTTGCGGTTTCCAAATTAAGAGTTAAGCTGCCTCACTCTATTGGGCTCCTGGGCTTAGCTGGCATACAGTTACATTTAAAGAAGTAAAACAGCGCTGTAACGTAGCGCAATGGTAGTTTGCCCCACACTGAGTCTCGGGCTATCTCTACCCTCTTCCTAAATCCCTCAGGATATTAGGGCTCCAGTAAATAAAACAATTATACAGTTTTACAGCACATAAGTTGCATCAGCTCCCAGACTCTACTCACATATGGGGAGCTGCCTTGAAAGTGCTATTTTTAACTCTCCCTGAACCCAGAAGTTGCGGTGCATACCGCTGTACTGCTTCTCAACAAAAGTTGCGGTTTCCAAATTAAGAGTTAAGCTGCCTCACTCCTATTGGGCTCCTGGGCTTAGCTGGCATACAGTTACATTTAAAAAAGTAAAACAGCGCTATAACGTAGCGCAATGGTAGTTCCATGCTGTTAGTTCTTTGTTAACAAGATTAAAATTAGCCTTACCATAGTTTTTAAAGGTGGTTTTACCAGAATTTCGATCTAGGTTTATCTTTGCTTCAAAAGTTATTATACAATGATCACTATTTTGAAGTGGTTCATGAACTTCAATATTATGAATTTGCCGAGGTATATCTGTTAATAACAATAAAATATTGTTTTTCCTTGTTGGGGTGTGGATGATTTGAACTAAATCATGTGATTCACAGAAATCCAAAACATTTTTTTCCATTTTATTTTTTGTGGTGTAATTTACCCAATTAATTCCCGGGTAATTAAAATCACCTAATAGAATAGTATCAGATCTATTCATTCTTAACTCTAAGTTATTTAAACATCTTTGATGTTCAGATAAGTCAATATTAGGCGGTCTATAGCATAGTCCCACTGTAAGTTTAATTTGAGTCTCCCTTATTATTTCAATCCATAGAATTTCACTGGATAATTCACTGTCATTAATATTAATAGATCTATATTCTATGTTATTTTTAACAAGGAAAGCTACTCCTCCACCTTTTTTAGCTGATCTACTTTTATATATTGTACTGCAACCAGATATGTTTAAATTCCAGCTTGTTTGGTCTCCCCACCACGTTTCAATAATTGCTACTATATCAATATTATCTTTGTGAAGTAATATCTCTAATTTATCTAATTTAGTCAAATGAAGGCTTCTTGCATTTGTAAGTAGAAATGTCAGCCCATGTTTATTTTGATTAACAAAACACGAGTTGGGGAGGGGCCTTAGACAAGTAGCATGCACAGTAACCTTCTCAGAGGTGCTGCCTGTCTATGGCATGGGTGAGGCTAGGGTGCTCCATGCCATGGGATTCAATCAGTGGTTGAAATTGAGATTTGGCTTCACTGGGGACTGGGGGTCCACCTGGAGGGATGAAGGCCTATACTGGTGTGATGGTCTGCATCTGTCCAGGAGGGGAACCAGGATCCTAGGTGATAGATTTAAATGTGTCACTGGCAAGCATTTAAACTAGCCAAGGGGGGAGGCACTGGAAAGCAGCAGGGGAAATCCTAGCCCCCCCCAAAAAAATCAGGGTAGTAAGTGAGGTAAACACCAAGACAGAGATGTCGATAGGGAGAAAGGCAGGGGTAAATGGAGAAAAGGACAACGGTAATAAGGACAGGGATGGGGCAAAAGGGGTAAGGCCATCAAGAAATGGAGGGTAATGAGTACCAATGTCCATAGTCTGGGCAACAAGCTTCCTGAACTGGTGGTCTTGATGGAAGAGGGATGCCTGCATATCGTAGCAGTCACAGAAACATGGTACACAGAGAACCATGACTGGGATGTCAACATACCAGGGTACACAACCTACAGGAGAGACAAGGAGGGTAGAAGAGGGGGAGGAGTAGTTCTCTATGTGAGGGAAGGGATAAAAGCAACAGAAAAAAGAGTAAACAGGGAGGAGAGGAGGCACTGTGGGTCACCTTAGAGACTGGAAATGGCACCACAATCTGCACAGGGGTTGTATACAGACCCCTTCCCCATGTCAGGGGAAGGGAATGGACAAGGATATGATGGAAGGCATCCTTAGGATAGCAGAGAAAGGGGGCATACTGTTGATGGGGACCTGAATATGCCAGATATTAACTGGAGCACATTTGCTGCAGCCACATCCAAGAGCAGGGCCATTCTCGATGCCCTACAGGTGGCATGCCTCAGACAGCTAGTTTTGGAACCCACTCATAAGGGAGCAATCTTAGACCTCATACTCTCAAATGGGGACAGTGAGAGGATCTCGGATCTAGAACTGGGTAGCCCTCTGGGAATAAGTGACCGCCAAACAGTGTGGTTCACCATAAACAGCTACAGAGTCAAGCCACACAAAAGTGAGGGTACTGGACTTTAGGAGGGCTGACTTTGGCAAGATGGGAGAGTGCCTTAGAAAAGCACTAGCAAACAGGCTAGAAGGAGCGGTGGAGCAAAAATGGGGAAACATC
This sequence comes from Neoceratodus forsteri, assembly GCA_016271365.2. Lineage (NCBI taxonomy): Eukaryota > Metazoa > Chordata > Ceratodontiformes > Ceratodontidae > Neoceratodus > Neoceratodus forsteri. The sequence goes on along the minus strand of CM057456.1, from coordinate 1,098,830,977 downwards.
AAAACTGTCATCACAGAGGCAACAAGCCTTTGTGTGAAGCAAATAAACAAATCAAAATGAAAGAAAAAGCCACTATGCTTCTCAAAAGAGGTGGTGGGAAGGTTAGGAGAAAAACATAGCATTTAGGAAGTATAGTGTAACCCCTGCAAATGGGGGTTCCCAAAAGACTTCAGGAGCTTGCTTGAATGCTCCAAGCCTGAATGGTGTTTGGCGTGTTAAGCCATTTATCAGTGAGTGTTTTTAGAACCTCTGGTACTGTCTCTTTAAGAGCTGTCTGCCTGCAGACATAATTAGTTTGTATGGGGACTGTGTGTTTCTTTGATTGAGTACCACTCAAGCTGTGCCAATTCACCCATTTTGCAGTCACTAGGAGTGCAAGGAACCTGTCTGAAAGATGTAACTGATTGCCAGAAATCATTTACAGTAATAATAAAATTACAGTTTGTCTAACCTGCTTTCTTTGCAGTCAGAACTGTCTGCCTAGTTCCCCATTCTGGTTTTGAACTGCTGAACTGGACCAATCAGTGTGGGGTAAACTAGCTCTAAAATGATGCCTTGACGAATCAGAACTTGGGACTCATAATCTGAGCCAGCCACAAGAGGATTGTATGGGCAGTGACTCTGGGAGATGTAGTTTAGACTTGGTGCCTTTTGGACCAACAGCAGCAGTCTATTGTGAGTGACAGCCAATCCAGTCAAGAACTGGGAGGAACTCAAAGGAAGTGCCTGTTTTTGTCTGTTGGGAGTTTCAGTTTGAGATCTGAAAGTGAAGGGGAAAGAAACCCTGTGCTCCTTCAGTGCACAGTTTCAGTCAAAAAACGTGTGCAAGGCCCAGAGTTCCGGTCTACAACTTGTGTAACTGCTTGTTAGGACTGAATCCGTCCTGTGAAAAGAATCAAAGGATCTCTGAAGAGTAGAAACCAGGCTCACCCTGTAGAAGACTGAAGAAATTGTTGAATTACACTCGGTCTGTCAGGAACTGAATCTGCTGTGTGTTCTCCTGGTTATTGTGCAGTAATTGCGATTGGGATACAGATGCAGCCTGCCTGGTATAGTGCTTTCTTTTTTACCATATAAATGTGTGAGGAGTCTCTTGGAGATCAAAAGTAGCCCTGCTGACATTGAAGGACCATATCTTCTTTGGAGGTCGTGAGTACTAATTCGGGTCGCTCCTGTTGAATTGCCACATTAAATCCAAATGGAATTACTGTACTGCTGACTGTTTAATTTTCCTTTTCTCTGTGTGAAAGGGCCCCTACCAGCTGCCACGGTTTGGACTAGCCACTAGGGCCTGGGTACCCAGGGACAGTAACTGGTAGGGATAGGCCTGTGCACAGAGCCATAGGTAGATAGTAAAGTGATAAGCTAATTAACCTGATTTCCCCCTGTCCTTGTTATATCCCCCTAAATAAATCAGAGCTGTTTGTTTCAACAAAGTTATACTGCCTGAGGTATTTGTCTATGTTAAAGTACTGTACTTGATTGTTGCACTGTATCTTATTTTACAGGATGTCCCGGTGCCTGAACCAGCCTTGGGGTAAGTGTATACTGTGAAGGTAATTCTGCTATATTTGTGGGCCACTAGTGGGAAGAAAGGGGTTGCAGTGTCCCAGAGGGCTGTGACCAAGTAAGTTTAACTATTGCAAACCCTGACCTCTGGGTGGAGGCACCGCCATTGGATCCAGGCCCCTCAACCTGTTAGTGGCAAATCAGGCAGGGTAGTAGCCCCTGGGATAGCGCCATCTAGGGGTTACATTTGGAGGCTCACCGCTGGATTGTGTGTCCTCTAGTGGCCATATTTACAAACCACTGTTAAGGAAAATAAATAAATAAATAAATAAATGGGTACCCCGACAGAAGTGGCTGTGCACCGCTGGTGGAGTGGTGTACTGGGAGGAGATCGACCCCCAAAATGCTATGCTTATCCTGGACATCCCCCTGGGTATCAATACGGACACTGTGCAGGGAGTACTTTCCAAGGTGGAAGGTTTACAAAATCCTGTGGTGGTGGGTCGGCACGCTAATCTGCTCACCCACACTTTCCTGGCCCTAGTAGAGTTTAAGGATCCCATAGATAGCTCCAAAGTACCACAGACCATTACCCCAGAGGGAGCCCTCACTGCTTGGAGAGTGATAACTAAGGACAGTAAAGACCCGGGGGGGAATGAGCCCCCACCACTATCTGAAACTTTTGAGGAGAAATTTGCTAAATGGTTGCTGGGAGAAGGGAAAACTGTGGAGGACTTGAAGAAACTATTCTTGCCACCTGGGGTGTTCTCCCCAACACCTCTCCTCCTCAGTACCCGTAATGGTGGCTGAACCAATGCAGACTCTATTTCTGCACCTGCCATTAGTCACGACTCTTACCGAAGGTTGAGGATCTTCTCTGGCACCCTCCCACCCCCAAGGGAGGATGACTGGGAGACCTGGATAGACTATGTTGCCCCAAGTGCTAGAATGGCAATGCTCGGAAGAAAGCGAAGAGGGTTAGTGAGAGCCTCCGAGGTCCTGCCCTGGCTACCATCCGTGCTAAACGGGCCAGTAACCCTGAAGCGACTGCACAAGCCTATCTTGAGGCCTTGGAGAATGTGTATGGAGCCCAGATTCTGATGAGGACCTATGGTGGAGAGTAAGAAATGCACAACAGTACCAAGGGAGTTGTTGTCTGTGTATGTCTCGGCTGGAAAAATTGTTGCAAGAATGCCTCAGAAAGGGTAGTTTGCCAGCGATTGAACTGGACCGAACCAGACTGGACAGAATCCTTAAGTCTGCCCCTTCTCAGAACTGCTGTTGCTTCAGTTACGCCTGGCAAATCGACTGGAATCCCCACCTCCTATGATGAGTTAATGAGAGAAATTGAGGAGTTGAGAAAAGGCGACCTCGGAGGATCTGCACCAATAGCTGTGGCTATGACCCGAGTGACTGAGGTGGCCCATCAAGTGAAGTTCAGGGGCAGAGGTTGGCAGTCAATGAGTGCTCTGATAAGGAAAAGATATGCCACAATGGGGCTAACTGTTGAGAGATCCGGGATTCAAAACAGTCCCTTTATGAAGGCCACGCCTGCAAGTACGGCCCGACCTATATCCGACTGCATCTGCTATGGGGGTGGGGATACTCACCCCGTATCTCCTACTGATAACAGCTCCGAACTCGATTCCTTGACCATGGAAGTGGAGAAACTGACAGATGTCTCCAAATGCTTATCCACGCCATGAACAGAGATGGCACCAAGGTTTCCAGTTAGTAGCCCCGCCCTGGCTCCCAGTGTGGCACCTCGGCCAGCTCAAACTCCAAAAGTATGTTTTGCTATAATTGTGGGAAGGATGGGCACATGAAAGGAATGCCAATCCCCAAAAGACACTGACAAAGTTGCATATAGGCTACAAGAGAGCTTCGAGAACAAATCAGTGGTTAAGAGGTGCACTGAAATGATCCCAGTGAGGGCACCAAAATGCTAATTCACGTCCTTTTGTGGCAAGGTCAGTTGCCCAGGCCCCCACTACCGCCTCTCCAGACTGGTCCAGAATAGTGGGTCCCTCCATGGAGACCACTGTAAAGGTAAATGGAGTGTCTACAAGAGCTGTATTAGACAGTGGCTCCCAAGTGACAATTATGTTTCAAGATTGGTATCAGAAGCATTTGTCAGGCGTACCCTTACAACCATTAGAAGGACTGCATGTATGGGGTTAAGTAGAAGGCTACCCCTATTCTGGGTATATCCAATTTGGCTGTCTTTCCCCACCTCCGTGGCTGGAGTGGCGAACAAGTAGAGACCCTAGCCTTAGTGTGTCCCCACTGGACTGTATGATGGTGTCCCTTTGTTGATTGGAACAAATGCTCATATGTTCAGAAGGCTGGCACATTTGTGTTATGAAAACAGGGGTCAAAGACTAGTGAGCTTTAAGAGTTCCGGCTTTAATTAAGAAGGCCTATGAGGCACAGAGATGCTGAAAATATAGAACCAGAGGAACCGGTCGTGAATTGTATGGAAGAAGGATCCTGAGTCTCTGATCCTGGCACCAAATGCCCAGTGTACCTTACAGGGAGAGGTCCGTATCAGAAAGGATGTTAAGAATAAAATATTAATGTTGGATGCACCAGGCGATGGAAAATTGCCAGAGGACTGCTGGTCAAGCCTAGTATTTTGCCCGCTAGAGCCCATGCTTATGCCAGAAGGGTAATGGTCCAGTTCATAATGTGTCTGAAAGAGACATTCGAGTAAATAGAGGTTGCATCCTGGCTAATGTGCATTGTGCAGACACTGCAGTGCTACCCAGCAGCAAGAGTTCCAGGAAGAAGGACAGAGTAGCATACAACTTGTTTGATTTCGGCAACTCCCGCTGCCAGCTGAATGGAAAGTGAGGATCAGTGAGAAGCTTGCCCAGAGAGACCAGGTGTTTTCTTTAAAGGAATGGGACGTAGGATGCGTGCAAGGAGCTGAGCACAATATCCGGCTGCATGACAAAGACCATTTCGTGAGAGGTCTCGGCGCCTGGCACCTGCTGATATAGATGATGTGGGAGACGGCATCTGCAAGAGATGTTAGCGGTTGGTGTAATACAAGAATCCAGAAGCCCTTATGCTTCCCCATTGTGGTAGTGAGGAAAAAGAATGGGACAGTAAGGATGTGCGTGGATTATCGCACCTAAACCGGCGGACTATCCTGATCAGTACACAATGCCCCGCATTCAGGATGCTTTTGGACTGCCTAAACGGGAGCAAGTGGTTCTCTGTGCTGGATCTCCATGATGGGTACTACCAGATCCCGATGGCCCCAGAGGACCGTGAGAAGACAGCCTTTATCTGTCCGGCTGGCTTCTATGAATTCATGAGGATGCCTCAAGGATTTCAGGTGCCCCAGCCACTTTTCAACGATTGATGGAGCGTGCAGTGGGGACATGAACTTACTAGAGTGCCTGGTATACCTAGATGATGTTATTGTGTTTGGCAGCTCACTGGAGGAACATGAGAGCAGATTATTTAAGGTATTGGATCGACTGGAGGACTTTGGCCTTAAACTGTCCATTGATAAGTGTCAATTCTTTCAAACATCAGTAAAGTATGTGGGACACATAGTATCCACCGAGGAATAGGAGATCACCCAAGTAAAGTTGAGGCCTTGACCACCTGGCCACAGCCCAAATCTAAAGAACTGCAAAGATTCCTGGGATTCTGTGGTTATTATCGGCGTTCATCAAGGACTATTCAAGAGTGATCCGCCTTTACTTAACCTCTCAAGGGTATCCCCAACCCACAAAATACCAAAAGTCAGCGTCCTCAAGACTGAAAGAGTGTATTTTCATCCGAGTAAGTATTTGGGGCCGCTGGACTCTGATTGTGAGACTGCTTTCATGAGATCATATATCAACTTACCCATGCTCCAGTGCTGGCCTGCGATCCAAGAAAACCTTACGTCCTGCACACTGATGCTAGCTTGCAAGGGTTGGGGCTGTGTTGTACCAAGAGCACGAGAATGGCCTGAGACCAGTGGCCTTGCCAGGTAGAAGCCTGACCCCATCCGAAAAGAACTATCCTGTACATAAGTTAGAGTTCCTAGCTTTGAAGTGGGCTATTGTTGACCAATTCCATGAGTACTTGTATGGGGCTAAAATACTAGTAAAAACTGACAATAATCCTTTGACCTATGTGCAGACCTCAGCTAAGTTGGATGCCACTGGCCACAGGTGGCTTTCTGCATTATCTACATATGACTATGCTCTCGAATACCGAGCAGGTCTGAACCACATAGATGCTGATGCTCTCTCCCGGAGGCCTGTTCCCCAGAATGATTGGGTCCGATTGGCAGAACCTGACATTGGGCACTCTGCGGAAGTTTGACAGGGAGGAACAAATGTCCCACGGACGCAGTGGACTGCATGGTGGATTGCTTGGGACCCTCTGAGAATTGCATACCTGCTGCTATTGCCACTTTTCTGCAATAGACATTGGTGCACTGCCTCAGCTGGACAATGACAGTATTCAGCGGGCTCAATCCCAGCGATCCTATGATCAAATCAGCTTTAGAAGCCCTCTATGCAGGAAAAGATGTGTCAAATTACGCTCCACTGATTTGAGAACTGCACTGTTATACAAAGAAGGTCCTAAGTTGAAACTGATCAATAAACTGTTATATAGAGAACAGTAGACAGAGGGACAAGTAGACAAACAACAACTGGTGCTGCCCACTGCCTTCGAGACTCAGTATTGAGGTCCTTGCACAACCACATGGGGCACCTTGGTATAGACAGAACACTTGACTTGGTGAGATCCAGATTCTATTGGCTAAGATGGGGGCTGATGTGGGTAACACATACTAACTTGTGAGTCGCTGCTTACAGAGGAAAGTTTTGCCCAGGAGGGCTGCCCCCTTGTTAACATAACCACCAGTGCACCCATGGAGCTGGTCTGTATTGATTTTCTGAGTTTGAGTCAGATCAAAGAAATATCAGTAATGTGCTGGTGGTCACTGACCATTTCACGAGATATGCCCAAGCTTTCCCACCAAAGACCAGAAAGCATCCACTGTAGCCAAAGTACTCGTGAAAACTTTTTGTTCACTATGGGGCTCCACAAAGAATCCATTCTGATCAAGGAGAGACTTTGAGAGTCGCTGATCAAAGAGATGCTTTCTCTGTGGGGAGTGAGAAAGTCCAGAACCACTCCTTACCACTCCCAGGGGACCCACAGCCTGAACGTTTCAACCGCACTTTGCTAGATATGCTGGGCACCCTGCACCCAAAGGACAAGCCTAGATGGAGCCAACAAATTAGCACCCTGGTACATGCTTATAACTGCACCAAAGTGATGCCACTGGGTTCTCCCCTACCGCCTGATGTTTGGAAAGAAGCCTGACTACGGTAGATGTGTGTTTTGGGTCTCTCCTGATGGGGTTCAAGCTGACAACTATTTACAGTATGTGCAAAAGTTAAAGGCCCAGCTAACTCATGCGTACCAACTGGCTCAAACCATGGCTGCCAAAAGAAATCTGGCCAACAAAGAAAGGTATGATAAAAGGTGAAAGCACAGGAACTCCAGGAGGGAGATCGGGTATTGCTAAGAAATCTGGGACTGCATGGCAAACACAAGATTGCTGACAGATGGCACCATCTCCTCACATTGTAGTGGGCAAACTAGATGATCTGCCAGTGTACAAAGTAAGGCCTGAGAACAATTCAAAAGATGTAAAAACAATGCATAGAAATCATTTACTACCCATTGGACAAATCCTGATTGAGTCTGAGCCCCAGAAGATGCCCCTCTGGACCAGTGACTAGAGCTGCTGCTAAGAAAAGATCAAGGAAGTCTGCACCTACAGAAGCAGAGTTAAGTGTTCCCCTGCACAAGTCCCAGTTGAGCATGACTGTCAGTCCATATCAGAAGAAAGTGAGAGTGACTTTGAATACCTATCCTTCTACGAACTGAGTCAATTGTTTGGGGCAATCCCTAGTCAATACTGGAGACAAAGCTGGGCCTTCTGGACTGTCTATGCCCCAGCTTCATCCCTGGAGCCAATGCTCCCAGAAAGTGAAGTGCAAAGCATCAGATCAGATGAAATGGAATCATTGTGCTGTGGTTGAACTGTTTGAGCTTTCAGGGAGGAAAATGATAGATTGGGGCAGACTGGTGATACACCCGAACAAGAAGAGTATTTGAGTGCCCTGACAGTCCACTGCCAGTGTCTGAAAGCTCTCCATGCGAGCCAAATGTTGTGGACTCAGAAACTGTAACTCCTGGAGCTGAAAGTGCCCCAAGTTCTAGCCTCTCTACCCCCATGGAGACTCCCTGACAAGTGAGAACAATGCTGAAAATGAGGCTCAGAGTGCAGAGAACAGCTCCCCTAGAAAGACTGGTCGAGCTGTAAAGCCTGTGGTGCACCTCAGTTATGATTCCCTGGGCCGGCCAGTGGACCTGCCTCTCAATGTTGTCCATAAAGGAGTGTATGTGTCCCCGAGCTCATTGCCCAAACTGAGCGTTAGTGCTAACTCAAGTTACTTGTGTTGCCCTCTAAGTATGGTGCCCTTGCCCGTCAGCCCCAAGGTAACTGATAGGAAGGGTCCCTCTCTTCAGGTTTCATGTACAAGAGGTAATAACTTGAGTTATGGTACAATGTGTGTGTTATACTGTGTAAAGAGTGACGATCAATGTTTCAGAAATGGTTCTTGGTAAAATGATGTATTGACTGATGATTACATGTGTGAGCCTAATGCAAATGTATATGGTTGCAGTTGAAACTTATGGGGGTACTTGCTTGACGCGGACGTCAAGCTTTTCCCAGGCCAGGAAGGGTGTAACCCCCCTGCAAATGGGGGTTCCCAAAAGACTTCCAGGAGCTTGCTTGAATGCTCCAAGCCTGAATGGTGTTTGGCGTTTAAGCCATTTATCAGTGAGTGTTTTAGAACCTCTGGTACTGTTCTTTAAGAGCTGTCTGCCTGCAGACATAATTAGTTTGTATGGGGACTGTGTGTTCTTTGATTGAGTACCACTCAAGCTGCCGCTAATTCACCCATTTTTGCAGTCACTAGGAGTGCAAAGGAACCTGTCTGAAAGATGTAACTGATTGCCAGAAATCATTTACAGTAATAATAAAATTACAGTTTGTCTAACCTGCTTTCTTTGCAGTCAGAACTGTTCTGCCTAGTTCCCCATTCTGGTTTTGAACTGCTGAACTGGACCAATCAGTGTGGGGTAAACTAGCTCTAAAATGATGCCTTGGACGAATCAGAACTTGGGACTCATAATCTGAGCCAGCCACAAGAGGATTGTATGGGCAGTGACTCTGGGAGATGTAGTTTAGACTTCGTGCCTTTTGGACCAACAGCAGCAGTCTATTTGAGTGACAGCCAATCCAGTCAAGAACTGGGAGGAACTCAAAGGAAGTGCCTGTTTTGTCTGTTGGGAGTTTCAGTTTGAGATCTGAAAGTGAAGAAAGAAAGCCTGTGCTCCTTCAGTGCACAGTTTCAGTCAAAAAAGCATTGCAAGGCCCAGAGTTCGGTCTACAACTTTGTAACTGCTTGTTAGGACTGAATCTGGTCCTGTGAAAAGAATCAAAGGATCTCTGAAGAGTAGAAACCAGGCTCACCTGTAGAAGACTGAAGAAATTGTTGAATTACACTCGTCTGTCAGGAACTGAATGCTGTGTGTTCTCCTGGTTATTGTGCAGTAATTGCTATTGGGATACAGATGCAGCCTGCCTGGTATAGTGCTTTTTTTACCATATAAATGTTGAGGTCTCTTGGAATCAAAGTAGCCCTACTGACATTGAAGGACCATATCTTCTTTGGAGGTCGTGAGTACTAATTCGGGTCGCTCCTTGTTGATTGCCACATTAAATCAAATGGAATTACTGTACTGCTGACTGTTTCATTTTCCTTTTCTCTGTGAAAGGGCCCCTACCAGCTGCGGTTTGGACTAGCCACTAGGGGCCTGGGTACCCAGGACAGTAACTGGTAGGATAGGCCTGTGCACAGAGCCATAGGTAGATAGTAAAGTGATAAGCCTATTAACCTGATTTTCCCTGTCCTTGTTATATCCCTCAAATAAATCAGAGCTGCTTGTTTCAACAAAGTTATACTGCCTGAGGTATTTGTCTATGTTAAAGTAATTGTACTGTGATTGTTGCACTGTATCTTATTTTACAGGATGTCCCGGTGCCTGAACCAGCCTTTGGGGGTAAGTGTATACTGTGAAGGTAATTCTGCTATATTGTGTGGGCCAATTAGTGGGAAGAAAGGGGTTGCAGTGTCCCAGAGGGCTGTGACCAAGTAAGTTTAACTATTGCAAACCCTGACCTCTGGGTGGAGGCACCCGCCATTGGATCCAGGCCCCTCAACCTGTTAGTGGCAAATCAGGCAGGGGTAGTAGCCCCTGGGATAGCGCCATCTAGGGGTTACATAAGGAAACACAGAAGGAGCAGGACAGAGAACTGTACCAGTTAAGGCAGAAGGAAGCAGGGAGGGAAGTCAGAATAGCAAAGGCCCAAACTGAGGAAAAGATAGCCAACTCAGTTAAGAAGGGGGATAAAACCTTTTATAGACACATCTGGGAGCGTAGAAAGACAAAGGGAGGGATAGTGATACTGAATGAATGGACGGTGGGTGGGCAGAGAGGGACAGTGAAAAAGCAGGGATACTGAATGAATACGTCTGCTCAGTATTCACAAAAGAGGAGGGGGGGGAGGTGCCTAATTCAATTAACAGAAGCACTCTGGATAGGGGGTCGATCCCAGTCCTTTCACAGAAGAAAGGGTTCTGAAAAAACTCCTAAAACTGAAGGTGGGCAAAGCAATGGGGCCTGATGGAATTCACCTCGGAATTCTAAAAGAATTAAGGGGAGAACTAGTGACACTACTGACTACCCTGTTTAGCATATCATGGGAGGATGGTGTGGTACCTGAGGACTGGAGGAAGGCAGATGTGATTCCCCTTCACAAAAGTGGGAGCAAGACAGAGGCAGGAAAGTACAGACCTGTCAGTTTGACCTCTGTGGTAGGGAAAGTGATGGAATCATTTCTGAAGGAAAGAATTGTTGAGTTCCTAGAGGCCAGTGGGGCACAGGACCCAAGGCAGCATGGGTTCACAGTGGAGAAGTCATGTCAGATGAATCTAATTGATTTCTTTGACTGGGTGACCAAAGTAGAAAACCAAGGAGGGGCTGTGGACATGGCCTACCTAGACTTTAGCAAGGCATTTGACACAGTCCCACGCAAAAGATTAATAACCAAATTAACCAGCCTGGGAGTGGGTCTCAGAGTGGTAGCCTGGGTATAACATTGACTGAACAGGACACAGAAGGTAATTGTAAATGGAGTCCATTCTGAAGAAAGAAGGGTTACTAGTGGAGTACCACAGGGTTCAGTACTGGGTACAGTCCTTTTTAATGTCTTTGTAAGTGACATTGCAGAGGGACTGGAAGGAAAAGTATGCCTCTTTGCAGATGACACAAAGATCTGCAACAGGGTTGATACACAAGGAGGTGTGGAAAGGATGAGAAGGGACTTGGCAAGGTTGGAGGAATGGTCAGAAATATGGCAGCTTGGATTCAATGCAAAGAAGTGCAGAATAATGCACCTGGGAAACAAAAACCCAGGGGAAGATTACACAATGCGGGTGGAGGTAGTAACAACAACAACAATGGAAAGGGAACAGGGGGTAATCATATCTGATGACCTAAAGGTTAGCAAGCAATGTGAGAAGGCAGTAGGGAGGGCTGGGGGGATATTGGGATGTATAGGGAGAGGCATCACCAGCAGAAAAGAAACAATTACTCACCGAAGTAATGTTACTTCTTCCAGGGTATTCTCTAGCATTATTGACAGATGCTGTATGCCAGCTGGGTTCAGCTGCCCCAGAGAGGAGGAGTCAATGCAAATGAGGAAGGCACTGGCCAATCAGGATACAGTTAGAATAGAGTGCTGCCTGCAGTCAGCCTGAGGTACCTCAGAACACATTTCGAAGCTGAAAAAGAGTAAAAACTGTGCCCGCTAGGGGCAAAAAAACTGTTAGCAATAACCCACCATATATTTTAACCCACTATAAAGAAAAAATGTTTTATTTATTTATTTTTTAATCACAGGAAAGAATGGCAGTCATCAAATTTGGCTAAATCCCCTAACAGAGCCTGTAGACAAGGTTTCCAGGGGAGGAAGGGTGGGACTGTTAATAATGCTAAAGAATACTGTGGAAGAAGTAATATTACTTTGGTGAGTAATTGTTTCTTCTCATCCCAGGAATTCTTTAGCATATATTGACAGATGCAGACTTCGAAGCAGTGAAGTTGGGAGGAGGGCACAGAAGAAAAAATTACTCACCTTAGTAATGTTGTTTCTTCTAATGGAGTCTTGCTATATTATGACAAGTTGCAGTTTGTCCCACCACTAGAACTGCTCCGGAGGTGAAATAGTTAAATCCATTCCATGAATGGAACTTTGAGCACGAGCTCTAAGATAGAAGCTCTGTCTGTGTAGTTTCAAACCTGAACTGTCAGATCTTTACGAGCAAAACTCACTAAGGTCTGTGTGGAAGCTGTAACCTACACTAGCCAACTGGCTACCTAAATAATAACACCTATTGCTGGTCTCAACACCAAAGACTCAAGTCAGGGGACCAGAATTAATAATATAATTTAACAATATGAGAAATAACACAAGAGAATAATAAACACCACACCCCAAACCCCAAAAGGGTGAAACGCCTAAAAAGGGCATAAAATAGTGCCCACACTAGGTTGCCCACACCATACCCAAGTAGAAGTTCTGAGAGGGCAGGTTGGGGAGGTTTAATATAGCAAGACTCCATTAGAAGAAACAACATTACTAAGGTGAGTAATTTTTCCTTCAAACAACATGAAGTCTTGCTATATTATGACAAGTTGCAGACTACACAGCAGTACCTCCATGGAGGAGGGACAGAACCACTTAGGAATAGGCTCTGAAGCACAGCTGTGCTAAACCCGAGCATCTCTCCCAGCCTGGACATCCAAGGGAGTAATGCTTGGTGAAAGTGTGTACCGCTTTCCAAGTAGCAGCCTGGCATATCTCCAATAGGGATGTCTGGCAGCAGCCAGACGCGCTGTACCTCTGGTAGAATGAGCCCTCAAGCCAGAGGGGATCTCTGCCCAGTTTCTGATAACAAAATTGGATACAAGAGACAATCCACCTGGCAATTGATCTCTTAGTGGCAGGTTTCTTTCCCAACCTCACCATAAGTGAGGAAAAGTTGAGGATTCAACCAGTGACCCTTGGTACGCTTCTAAATAGTAACTAAGGGGCCCTCTTAACATCCAACTGTGCAATCTCCTCTCACCAGAAGAGGAGTGTTCAGTGAAGAATACTGGAAGGAGATAGATTGGTTAAGATGGAAATCTGAAACCACCTTAGGCAAAAACTTCCTGTTAGTCCTGAGGACTACTTTATCCCTGTGGAAAGAAATAAAGTCAGTTTCTACTGACAAGGCTTGCAACTCACTTATGCGTCTAGCAGAAGTGATAGCCACTAGGAAAACAGTTTTCCAAGTTAGATACTTCAGCTCTGCAGAAAACAGAGGTTCAAAAGGGGGTTGCATTAACTGGGCAATGCAAACATTAAGGTCCAAGGCAGGGGCTGTATCCCGAAAAGGTGGATTAGTATGGAGTAATCCCTTAAAAAACTTGGAAAACACAGGGTGAGCGGAAAGAGAGGATGACTTTCCTGCTGAAACAAAAGCAGAGACAGCTGCCAAATGAACTCTCAGGGTAGCTGGTCTGAGGCCCAAGGAATTAAGATGGACCATGTAATCTAACACAATGGGCAAATCAGCAGATTCTGGGGAAATATGCTTCCCAGAACACCAAATGGAAAACCTTTTCCATTTAGAATTATAAGTAGCCCTAGTGGAAGGCTTCCTAGAAGCCTTTAGAATTTCAAGAACACCCTGAGAGAGGTGTAAGTCAGCAAGTCTCTAACCCTCAAGAGCCAGGCCTTGAGGTTGAGGGATTTGAGGTTCGATACCAAACTCTCCCTGGGCACAGGATAATAGGTTGTGATTCCTGGGAGACACAGGGGAAGATTGACTGTCAGGGACAGAAGGAGTGGGTACCAGGGCTGCCTGGCCCAATCCGGGCAATCAGAATCACCCTGCAAGGCTGGGATCTGATTTTGACTAACACTTTGAGTAGGAGAGGAAGGGGAAAGCATAAAGAAACTTCCTTCCAATCCAGAAGGAGGCGTCCAGGGGACTGAGCCCAACACTGAGGCCTGCAGCAGAACAGTGGAAGTTGGTGATTGTCTGGGGCTGCAAAAAGATCTATCTGAGGGGTGCCCCATCTGGCAAAGACTATCCCCAGTACTTGAGGATCCAGGGACCATTCGTGATGGCCCTGAGAAATCCTGCTGAGAGCATCTGCTAGAACATTGTCCTTTCCTGGAAGGTGAACTGCTATGAGGGAAGTGTTCAGGGAATAGGCCAGAGACCACAACTTCATTGCCTCGGTGCACAAGGCCGAAGACCGAGTGCCCCCCTGCTTGTTGATGTACCACATTGTTGTGATGTTGTCTGTTCTGACTTGTACCACTTTGTTCTGAACAGATGCAGAAAACACTTGAAGTGCTAAAAAGACAGCTCTGAGTTCCAGCAAATTGATGTGGAACAGAGATTCCTGGGGAGACCACACTCCCTGAGTGGAGAGGTCGCCCATGTGGGCTCCCCACCCCAGGAGGGAAGCATCTGTAGTGAGAGCCAACGTGTGAGCAGGGGGAATGAAGGGGACCCCCAATCTTAAATTGCTCTGATCCTGCCACCACTGGAGGGCCTGGATCAAGGTTCGAGTCACTGGGACCAACTTGAAAGGGGTCTCTTCTTGAGACCAATAGGTTCTCAAGTGAAACTGAATATCTCTCATCTGAAATCTTGCTCCCTGCACTACAGCTGTGGATGCAGCCATGTGACCCAGGAGCTGCAAAGTGTCTTGCTGGTCTAAAGACCCGCAGAGTGAAGGAGGAGGCCAGAGCCACCAAGTTCCTTACCTTTCTAAGGAAAGAAAAGCTCTGGCCGGGTTTGTGTCCAATTCTGCACCTATAAAGGTGAGTACCTGGACTGGTTCCAGAACCGACTTTGGTAGATTTAGCAGAAGCCCAGGAGGTGAGAAGCTGCTGGGTGACTTGCAGGTGAGATTTTACCTGTGCTGGGACTGGCCTACAATGAGCCAGTCGTCTAGATAGGGAAAACAGCAATCCTTTGCCTCCTTAAGGAGCCACTGCTGCTGCCAGACATTTTGTGAATACCCTTGGGGCAGAGGTCAAGTCAAGGGCATTGCTCTGAACTGGTAATGACCTGAGGGCAGTTCGAATCTGAGGTACTTTCGGTGGGAGCTCTGATTATGACTGAAATAGGCATCCTTGAGTCCAGGGAAGCAGCAGTCCCCTGGCCTTAGAGAAGGTAAAATCATTGCCAGAGTTACCATTCTGAAGTTTGGTTTCAAAAGATGCTTGTTCAGATATCTGAGGTCTAAGATGGCCGCCATTCTCCTGTCTTTTTGGGGTAAGGAAGCATCTGAATACAGACCCCTGCCCTGGTGTAGGGAGGAACCTTTCTACTGCTCTGAGAGCCAACAGGTTGAGACCTCTGCTTCTAGAGCAAGGGTCTCTAAAGAACTTGCAGGTAGAAAAGGCCTGGCTCTCATCTTGGGAAACTTTGAAGCTGAGAACCAGACCCTGGCTTACTACTTCCAGAACCCACTTGTCTGAGGTTAAAGACACCCAGTTCTGACTGACTAAGCCAACCTGCCCCTACTGGTAAGGAGAATCGGCCCTGGGCACCCCATCAGGTGCCTGCTGGCAAGAGCTTTAGGCTGAGGGGTGGGAGTAGGCCTGCCCACACCCCGTCTGCCTCTGCTCTGAAGAACCCTCTAAGCATAAGCAGAGGAGGCCTGAGTTTGCAGAAGCAGCTGTGGAAAGGCCTACCCCACCCCTGGGGTGTGCCTCTGGGGAGTGGCTTCGCTCCTTAGCTTGGCACTTTTGTAAGTAGTCCTATATTCATCCATCTTTTTCATATAATTCTCTGTCTGCTCCCAAACAGAGAATTTCCCACCACAGGAAAATCCATAGCCTAGTCTGGGTATCCTGTGAGAGGCTAGTACACCTGAGCCAGGCCAACCCTCTGACTACAGATGTGGCCATGACTCTGGAGAGGGAGACATCATTAACATCCACAGCAGCATGAAACTGCACCTTAGAAGCCTCAATGCTATCCGGCAGCCACCTGTTCCAGCCTGGCTAGCAAGCTGGCCATGGGCTTGTTTGCTAATTCCATAACAGTATCCCATCTAGATTTCTGATACCTTGCTACATAAGCCATATAATTTGCTTGCCTGAGTCCCAAGGACGCTGCCATGTACTGTTTTTTTGCCATGGCATCAATCTTCCTGGAATCCTTGTCAGGAGGATGTGAAGCCAGGGGAATATTAGCTTTATCACAGGCTGCAGCCTGAACTACCCCAACATGACTGCATTGCTGAGAAAGGAATTCTGTATCAGGACCTGACAATGTGTACCTTCTGTCCATCTTTTTATCTACAGGAGGCACAGAATTAGGAGTTTTTAAGATTTTTATTGTTTGTTTCCTAAAAGACTTATGCAAAGGAATAGACAATCTCCTAGACTCTGGAATATCCATCATTTCTACAAAATCAGGCTCCTCTTGCTCATCCACAGCTTCTTCCAAAGGAAGCTGGAGGGTTTCAGCAACTTTCCTGTAAAACATAACATGAGAGGGGGACTCAGAAAGCATAGGGGGAGATTCTAAAGGTCTGTCTGGGGAAATGTCCGGTTCAATGGGCACACCCAGACCCTCCCAGCCACATTCACACTGTTCATAATCATCCTCCCTCCTCTGGTTCATAAAACTCCTCAACCTCATATTCTTGAACTGATGGAACCGGATGAACCGACCTTTACCAGATAGTGGCGGTTCGGACGGGACCGAGACAGTGACTGGACAATTGAATAGCTCTTGTATCTCTGCAGCAGTTGGAGAAGGGATTTTGACTCCAAACCTGCTGACTTCCTTGTTCTCTTTACTGGAACTGGTTCTCTGAACCAGCTTTCTTCTGCCCGAGGAAGTCCTTGCCTGGTCAGAGGGCATCTCCTCCATCTGGTTGGCACCAACCGGCTGGCCATCTGGGTCAGCGGACTTTTTGCCTCTCTGTCCCTGAGCCTGCCCAATCTCTTTCCAGGGTGGCTGCAGGAAATTTTACAAATCTGGCAGTCTGACTGGAGGTGGTCAAACCTCAGACAATAACACATGTGGTGTGTGGGTCAGCCTTGGCAAAGACTTCCCACAGACATCACAGTGTTGAAACCAGTGGGCCCGGCTTTTTCTTTGGGTTTTCAGACATAATGCCAGCCAACCAGAAAAACTTGCCCTTTGAGCGGCAGTGCCAGGCAGACACCCTTACTCGGTTCCTCAACGTGTCACGGTATTGGAAAACGTTAAAACTGCTTTTTAGAACCGATAAGAACTGGGAACCGACTCTAAAATGACAAGCTTTAAAATTTTTAGCTTTTAATCAGCTGATCGGTTCAAACCGAACCGATAAACTTACAAGTTCCAAACAGAAAATACAATTTTAAATTACTACTATACCACAGACAGAGCTTGAACCGAACGTTTTTTAGTGTTAAAATAAAACTATTCTCTGGTTGAATCGAACCAAAAAACACTGTTTAAACCGAGAAATGAACCGAGCAGTAGGAGAAATCTCCGGAGCGACTGTTCAGTGAGGCGGAGTAAAGAATCTGACAGTTCAGGTTTGAAACTACACAGACAGAGCTTATCTTAGAGCTCGTGCTCAAAGTTCTATTCATGGAATGGATTTAACTATTTCACCTCCGGAGCAGTTCTAGTGGTGGGACAAACTGCAACTTGTCATAATACAGCAAGACTTCATGTTGTTTGAAACCTATTTTAAGAAGAGACTCTGAAGTACTGTTCTGCCAAACTTGGCATCCTATCAGACTACACATCCAAGAAAAGATCTTATTGAATGTGAGAAGCAAATTTCAAATTAGTGGTCTGCACAATTCTAGTAAGGATATAGCCTTGAACACAGTCCAGGAGGCAGCTGTTCTTCAGGAAGTAGGCCCTAAGTATGAGAAGGACTGAATGTCAGCCTTGCTGTACCAGACCCGAAATACGGGAGAACAGTCCCGTGGGAAAATACTCTTGGTCACTGGTTTCTCCTTTTCTGCGAAACGTAAGAAAGGAAGGGATGATAATGACAGTACCTGAACTGTTAGGACTGCTGACACAGACCAACAGGATTAATTCATGCCTCATTCAAGCAGCTTGAGATAGCCTAGACAGGACTTGCCTGAGAACAGTACAGGCAGGGAAAAAGGGCTGAGGAAGGTGGAAATGGTAGACAATTGGGAAAAGGATTTCCTATCCATCCAGAGGACTAAATTGTTCTTAAAGGCACTGAGAGGAGAAGGCCTAAAAGAAAAACGTGAAACTCTGAAAATCCATCCGACAGAAGAAAAGACAAGCAGAAAGGTTGTCTTTGATGTTACTCGCTTCAAGACAGAATTGTCACAGGTTCAAAGGTACACCCTATGAACTTGAATATACAGAGGTTTGTGTTCCATGGGAAAAAACTCTGGTCCCTAGAAGGGTCTGAAGTGAAATAGTCCCTTGTGGAATTCTTTGAAATGGTCTGAGAAATGACAGATTTCTCTTGCCAGACAGAAAAAGAATCTGAGTAACCACTAGGTGTACTCCCAAAAAAGAGGCCTACTGAGCTACTGTAGATAAGAAAATAAAACCTTTATATTTTTATAGAAAACAAGTCACAAAGACCAAACTAGTTCCATGTACAAAACAGCAATGCCTGGATATGAACTAAATAATCCAGTCATGAGAGGAAAGAGGGTTGAAAAACTCTAGGCTCTTGTCTTTGTACCCAGGGGAAAAAACATTTCCACTAGGAAACTGAGGTTTTCGTGGTACTAAAACTTTTTTTTTTTTTAGACATTCCAGGCCTTATTTGGCTACAGGGACTCTAGGAGAGCTAGCCTCTCAAGTACCAGGCCTTGAGGAGAAAAGACTGGGAGCAGAGAAAACACTACCCCCGAGCAAGAGAGGAAGTAGTTTGTGGAAACGAAAGCAGCCAGAAGGCTGTTTAACTGAAACATTTTTTATCAGAAAGTACCAAGGTTGTCCAGAGCCACCGGGATCATGGTGACTGGTTCCTTAACTAGAAAGGTACTTAGGAAACAAGGGATATATGGGAGAGAGAAAACTTCCCTGATCAGTCTTAAGATAAAAAAAGTACATTGAAAGGAACCCCAAGCTGGGGCCTGCAACAAGAAAAAGGAAAAAAATGGTGGTTTGGTCTGGAGGCGAAAATTCAGATCTGGACCTGACGTTACCCCCTGAATGATGTGGCTAGGACTTGTGTGCTGAGGGCTCACTTGTGGTGGCCCTGACTATGCCAAAGTGTTGTCTTTGCCCAACAGATGGATGAGTGACTAAGACACCTCCAAAGAAGACAGCTAGAGATCAAAACTCGTAGCTATTGAGGAGAGATTTGAAGCCTTGTGTCCCAAATGCTTGTTGGTGTGATACAGGGCAGGAATATCATCCAGTCCTCTCTGAACTAAATGACCTCTGGACTGAAATAAAGCAGGCCTGATAGACATGCTCTGAGATTCCAGGGACTGATGAAAGAAGGACTCTCTCTCTCTCAGAAACCAAGACCCAGTGTTGCCCCCCCCCCCAAAGGGAAGCACCCACTGGAAAGAAGCCTCTGTACTGTTGATGTGAAGGGGAGAGGTGTGAAGTTCACTGTTTCCTTACACCAGTCCAGCTCATAACAGGGTTCAGGCTTCACAATAAATTCTGTTACTTGGAATCTGACCTAGAGGTCTAGCCCCTGGCACTCTAGTGACACAATTATGCACCATATACAGGGAACGAACTTCCCCTGACAAGGGATGAGCACTGCCCGTCATGAGTTGCCGAGATTTAGATGGCTAGGGAACTTTTTTCTAGTAGGTATAAAAAAAAACCAAGACTGTAGGAAATAACATGTCAGACTTAGGGCTTGAAAAGCAAAGTCAAGGAGAAATGGCTAAGGACAGCCAAGCCTCTGAGAAGGGAAACCAGGGATTCCCTGTCTTCAGGTGAGAACTGCCAACCTACCCAGATACCTGGAGAATAGCCTGAATTTTTACTCTGTATGTGAGAACACTCTGTAGGCATGAAAGAAAACTGGTAGCCGCCTGAGAAAAAAACCCAGGCTTAGGAACTGAGAACATAGAATGTATCAAGGGAAACACCGCATTTGCTAAAGAAAGACCTGAGTCAAGGAAGCATCCTGACCCCAGGCTGAGGAAGCTGATACTGATTTGCTGTTCACTAATTTGCTTTAAAATTCAGGTAACAGCCCAGAAAAAAGGTCCAGCTCCCAAGGAGAAGGGAACCCTTTCACGACTTTGAACATCATAAGGTTCTAGTGCACTAGTTCCCACTGCTGACATGCTACTGGAGAAAAACAGAGAATGCAGTACTTGGAGGTAAACTTTAGTTATTTATTTACTTATCATGTACGTATATATATAGATAGATAGATATGTATATGTCAATATCTGCATACATCTATGTCCTTTTATTTATTTTTACACCAACTAAAAGAAGGGGTAAAAACTTGAAAAAAAAGAAAAGTAACTGAAGAAAAAGGGATTACCAGGAAGGAAAAGCGCATTCCTGCCTAAACCCCTGAAAAACTTCACATTTGGAAATTTCCTAATGTGCTGGTATAGGGAAAAAAGGGTTAAAGGGAGAATAATTCCTACCCGAAGTTCCCCATATCCTGAGATTTCTGGGGAAGGAAAGCATATCTTTAACTGAGTACTGGGAGAGTTAAACTCATCCATACGTGACAGTCAGCTTTAGTTTGCCATAAAGACAAACCAAAATTTGCACCAAAGCATAACCCAAAAGGCTAGCACTTTTCCGACAGGCAAGCCTGAGGGAAATGACCTACACCAAGACTCCAGAATCCATAACATAATGACTTAAGGCTATGAGAGCACAGCACTATCATATGCCATTTGGGTATTTCAGCAAACCTCCTTGGGAATAGTGCTTCAGAGCTGTCGCACTATGGCAAGGATAGGAAACATCAAAAAAACTCTTAATATATAATAACGTATGCTACAAAGGTAGGAGGCATTACCTAAAATTTCTTGCACATGGTATATGATTATCTAGAGTCTATCTCTGGAGGGAAAGCAGACAGTGGCACAAGGCTGAGAAGCAGGCCATTGTTTGCACTCTTAATCTGTAATCTTACTTTCCAGAACCTACCTGTAGGAGTCTTCAGAGAGTTGCCAACTTCTTTGGAGCAGAGCAACCACCAGATCTACAAAGTTGTCATCCTCCACCTCTTTATCAGTGTCGTCCTGGAGAGAAAAGTCCAGCGAGTCCATCGGTTGAATATAAATGTCTCATTATACCATAACCTGAATCAACCTCAGGGTGACCGACTGGGATTAGTGAGCCCCCTGAGAGGAGTTCATGAAGGAAAATCCTCTCCTAAATTACTAATAGTAATAATAACAATAATATCCTTGGGCGTAAGGATTAACATGGAGAGGAATACTCAGACCCAAAGGAGCCGAGAACACGCCCAGAAATATAAAGTCTGGAATAATTGCCAAGCTCACAAAAATTCAGTTGCAGAGGGCATCATTTTGTCAACCCCTGATGACTCCTTAAGTCCTTCAGGAGGGAGGATCAGAAGAGATTAATCTCTATATTTGTGCAGGGAAGAGGGAGCCCTGCCTATTTTCAAATAAAAGGCTTGGACAGAGAAACAACTACTACAGAACCAGACTTGTAATAATAGAAGTCCCAAGGGGACTTGTCATTTCTTTTGTGTTAACTTGAGGTACCCTTCTCAGCGCTTTTAGACGAGGGGGAGGTAGACTGAAATCCCAGATAATAATAGCTAGGCCAAAGCCTAAACAAATCAAAATCAACTTTAAGAGATTTTATTTTATTGTATTTTTTTTTCACAACGAGGAAAAAACAGAACCACCTCCACACCTCTTGTCAACAAAGCCCACTGTACAGCAAACAAGAGAGTCTCACCCCAAAAGAGAGGGGATTACACTTCAAATATCAATCATTTTGAATTTAACTAGAGAAAAAAGGATTCCAAGAATTCGCACTGATGCACAACGGAAAAATTGCGCATACGTGCGAAAAAACAAATCAATTATTTTAGCGCAAAAGCATTAAAAACCATGGATAAACACTAAAAACTAATGAATTAAATAAAAAAGATGCAATTAATCATGCACGCGGGAAAATTTTACTTCAGAAAAAACGCTGAAGTGGGAAAAACACAGAAAAATCCCGCAACTGCGCGGAACCCAGTGTGGATGTGGTAAAAATAGATAAAATGAAGAAAATATACAAAATACCTTAAAAGCAGCACTCAAAAAGAAAGAAAATGGCACAGGAAGATCTCTGAAGAGGAGTGCTCTGGGGCAGTGTTGCCAGTTCAGCGGAGAAAAAGTTCTGAGGTCCATCAGGTTGACTGCAGGCAGCACTCTACTCTAACTGTATCCTGATTGGCCAATGCCTTCCTCATTTGCATTGACTCCTCCCCTCCGGGGCAACTGAACCCAGCTGGCATACTGCATCTGTCAATAGATGCTAAAGAATTCTTGGGGTGAGAAGAAAAAATTACTCACCTTAGTAATGTTGTTTCTTCTAATGGAGTCTTACTATATTATGACAGTAGCAGTTTGATCCAGCTCTAGAACTGCTCCGGAGGTGAAATGGTTAAACCATTCCAAAATAGAATTTTGGCCACGAGCTCTAAGAAGCAGCTCTATCTGTGTTATTTCAAACCTGAACTGTCAGATCTTTATGAGCCAAACTCACTAAGGTCTGTGGTGGAAGCTGTAACCTACACTAGCCAAATGGCTACCTAAATAATAATAACCATTGCTGGTCCCAACACCCAAGACTCAAGTCAGGGGACCAGAAATACTAACAATTCTAATCATATGAGAATAAAACATAAGTATAATAAAACACACACACACACACACACACACACACACACACAAGCCCCAAAAGGGGACAAAAATGCTAACAGGGCATAAAAAGGTGCCCAAACCAAGTTGCCCGCACCCCACCCAAGTAGAGGTTCTGAGAGGGGCAGGTTGGGGGGGAGGTCATAATATAGCAAGACTCCATTAGAAGAAACAACATTACTAAGGTGAGTAATTTTTTCTTCAAACAACATGAAGTCTTGCTATATTATGACAGTAGCAGAATACACAGCAGTACCTCCATGGAGGAGGGGCAGAACCTACTTAGGGAATAGGCTCTGAAGAACAGCTGTGCCAAACCGAGCATCTCTCCTGGCCTGGACATCCAGGGAGTAATGCTTGGTAAAAGTGGAACCGCTTTCCAAGTAGCAGCCTGGCAAATCTCTAATATAGGATGTCTCTGGCAGCAGCTAGAGACGAGCTGTACCCCTGGTAGAATGAGCCCTCAAACTGGGGCGGGGCTCTGCCCAGTTTCTGATAACAAATTGGATACAAGAGACAATCCACCTGGCAATTGATCTCTTAGTGGCAGGTTTGCCTTCCCAACTTCACCATAGGTAAGGAAAAGTTGGAGGATTCGAACTCAGGACCTTTGGTACGCTCTATATAGTAACCAAGAGCTCTCTTAACATCCAGGTTATGCAACCTCCTCTCACCAGAAGAGGAGTGATCAGTGAAAAATACTGGAAGGAGATAGATTGATTAAGATGGAAATCTGAAACCACCTTAGGCAAAACTTCCTATTAGTCCTAAGGACTACCTTATCCCTGTGGAAAGAAATAAAGTCAGTTTCCACTGACAAGTTTGCAAACTCACTTAAGCGCCTGGCAGAAGTGATAGCCACTAGAAAACAGTTTTCCAAGTTAGGTACTTAAGCCTGCAGAAGACAGAGGTTCAAAAGGGGGTTGCATTAACTGGGCAATGTAAACATTAAGGTCCCAAGCAGGGGCCGTTCCCAAAGGGTGGATTAGTATGGAGTAATCCCTTAAAAACTTGGAAAACACAGGATGAGAGGAAAGAGGGATGACTTTCCTGCTGACACAAAAGCAGATATAGCTGCCAAATGAACTCTCAGGGTAGCTGGTCTGAGACCCAAGGAATTAAGATGTACCATGTAATCTAACACAATGGGCAAATCAGCAGATTCTGGGAAATATTTTCCCACACACCAAATGGAAAACCTTTTCCATTTAGAACTATAAGTAGCTCCTAGTGGAAGGCTTTCTAGAAGCCTTTAGGATCTCAAGAACACCCTGAGAGAGGTGTAAATCACAAACTCTAACTCCTCAAGAGCCAGGCCTTGAGGTTGAGGGATTTGAGGTCCGGATACCAAACCCTTCCCTGGGCACAAGTCAACAGGTTGTGATTCCTGGGAGGCAAAGGGAAGATGGATTGTCAGTGACAGAAGGAGTGGGTACCAGGGCTGCCTGGCCCAATCCGGGGCAATCAGAATCACCCTGCAAGGCTGAGATCTGATTTTGACTAGTACTTTGAATAGGAGAGGGAAGGGGGAAAAGCATAGAGAAACTTCCCCTCCCAATCCAGAAGAAGGGCATCCAGGGGAACTGAGCCCAGCACTGGAGGCCTGCAACAGAACAGAGGAAGTTTGTGATTGTCTGGGGCTGCAAAAGATCTATCTGAGGGTACCCCATCTGGCAAAGACTATCCCCAGCACTTGAGGATCCAGGGACCATTCGTGATGGCCCTGGGAAATCCTGCTGAGAGCATCCGCTAGGACATTGTCTTTCCCTGGAAGATGAACTGCTATGAGGGAAGTGTTCAGGAATAGGCCAGAGACCACAACTTCATTGCCTCGGTGCACAAGGCCAAGACCGAGTGCCCCCTGTTTGTTGATGTACCACATTGTTGTGGTGTTGTCTGTTCTGACTGTATCACCTTGTCGTGGACAGATGCAGAAAATGCTTGAAGAGCTAAAAAGACAGCTCTGAGTTCCAGCAAATTGATGTGGAGCAGAGATTCCTGGGGGACCACACCCTGAGCGGAAAGGTCGCCCATGTGGGCTCCCCCACCCCAGAAGGGAAGCATCTGTAGTGAGAGTCAAGTCGTGAGTAGGGGGAATGAAGGGACCCTCAATCTTAATTGCTCTTGATCCTGCCACCACTGGAGGGCTAGGATCAAGGTTCGAGTCACTGGGACCAACTTGGAAAGGGGTCTTTTCTGAAACCAATAGGTTCTCAAGTGAAACTGAATGTCTCTCATCTGAAATCTTGCTCCCTGCACAACAGCTGTGGATGCAGCCATGTACCCCAGGAGCTGCAGAAAGTGTCTTGCTGGTCGAGAGACCTGCAGAGTGAAGGAGGAGGCCAGAGCCACTAAATTCCTTACCCTTTCTAAGGGAAGAAAGGCTCTGGCTAGCTTTGTGTCCAATTCTGCCCCTATAAAGGTGAGTACCTGGACTGGTTTCAGAACCGACTTTGGTAGATTTAGCAGAAAGCCCAGGGAGGTGAGAAGCTGCTAGGTGACCTGCAGGTGAGATTTTACCTGTTCTGGGGACTGGCCTACAATGAGCCAGTTGTCTAGATAGGGAAAAATAGCAATCCTTTGCCTCCTTAAGTGAGCCACTGCCACTGCTAGACACTTTGTGAATACCCTTGGGGCAGAGGTAAGGCCGAAGGGCATTGCTCTAAACTGGTAATGACCTGAGGGCAGTTCGAATCTGAGGTACTTTGATGGGAGCTTCTGATTAGGACATGGAAATAGGCATCCTTGAGGTCCAGGGAGGCTAGCCAGTCCCCTGGCCTTAGGGAGGGTAAAATCATTGCCAGAGTTACCATTTTGAACTTTGGTTCCAAAGATGCTTGTTCAGATATCTGAGATCTAATATGGGCCGCCATTCTCCTGTCTTTTTGGGGTAAGGAAGTATCTGAATACAGACCCCTGCCCTGGTACAGGGAGGAACCTTTCTACTGCTCTGAGAGCTAACAGGATGAGACCTCTGCTTCCAGAGCAAGGGTCTCTGAAGCACTTGCAGTAGAAAAGTCTGCTTCTCAACTTGGGAAACTTTTGAAGCTGAGAACCAGACCCTGGCCTACTACTTCCAGAACCCACTTGTCTGAGGTTAAAGAAGCCCACCCTGGCTGAAGTAAGCCAGCCTGCCCCTACCGGTACAGGAGACATCCCCTGGGCACCCCTGTCAGGGTGCCTGCTTAGCAGGAGCTTTAGGCTGGGGTGGGAGCAGGTCTGCCCACCCCTCGCCTGTCTCTGCTCTGAAGAAGCCCTCTGAGCATAGGCAGAGGAGGCCTGAGTCTGGTAAAGGCCTGTGAAAAGGCCTACCCTACCCCTGGGTATGCCTTTGAGGAGTGGCTTGCCACTCCTGCCTGGGCACCTTGTAAGTAGTTCTATATTCATCCATCTTTTCATGTAGTTCTCTGTCTGCTCCCCAAACAGAGAATTCCCCACCACAGGAAAATCCATAGCCTTAGTCTGGGTATCCTGTGACAGACTAGTACACCTGAGCCAGGCCAACCTACGAAAAGCTACAGATGTGGCCATGACCCTAGAGGAAACATCATTAACATCCACAGCAGCATGAAACTGAACCTTAGAAGCCTCAATGCCATCAGCAGCCACCTGTTCTAGTTCACTAGCCAGCTGGCCATGGGCTTGCTTGGCTAATTGCATCACAGTATCCCATCTATATTTCTGATACCTAGCTACATGCCATATAATTTGCTTGCCTGAGTCCCAGAGAGGCTGCCATATACTGTTTTTTGCCATGGCATCAATCTTCCTGGAATCCTTGTCAGGAGGATGTGAAGCCAGGGAATATTAGCTTTATCACAGGCAGCAGCCTGAACTACCCCAACATGACTGCATTGCTGAGAAAGGAATTCTGTATCAGGACCTGACAATGTGTACCTTCTGTCCATCTTTTTATCTACAGGAGGCACAGAATTAGGAGTTTTTAAAATTTTTATTGTTTGCTTCCTAAAAGACTTATGTAAAGGAATAGACAATCTCCTAGACTCTGGAATATCCATCATTTCTACAAAATCAGGCTCCTCTTGCTCATCCACAGCTTCTTCTAGGGAAGCTGGAGGGTTTCAGCAACTTTTTTGTAAAACATGAAATGAGATGGGACTCAGACAGCATAGGGGAGATTCTAAAGGTCTGTCTGGGGAGATGTCCGGTTCAATGGGCACACCCAGACCTTCCCAGCCACATTCATACTGTTCATAATCATCCTCCCCCTCCTCTGGTTCATAAAATTCCTCAATATCATATTCCTGAACCACTGGGACCGGACAAACCGACCTTTTGCCAGATAGTAGCGGTTCGGACGGACCCTGAGACAGTGACTGGACAATTTGTATGGCTTTTGCTATCTCTGCAGCAGTTGGAGAAGGGGTTTTGGACTCCAGACCTGCTGATTTTCTTGTTTTCTTTACTGGAATTGGTTCCTCAGAACCAGCTTTTCTTTACCTAAGGAAGTCTCGCCCCTGGTCAGAGGGCACTCCCTCCAGTTCGGTTGGCACCGAACAGGCTAACCATCTGGGTCAGTGGACTTTTGGCCTCTGTTCCCTGAGCCTGCCCAATCTTTTTTCCAGGGTGGCTGCAGGAAATTCATATCTGGCAGTCTGACTGGAGGTGGTCAAATCCCAGACAATAAACACATGTGGTGTGTGGGTCAGCCTTGGCAAAGACTTCCCCACAAACATCACAGTGTTGAAACCCAGTGGGCCCGGTTTTTCTTTTGGGTTTCTCAGACATAATGCCAGCCTAACCAGAAAACTTGCCCTTTTAACGGCAGTGCCAGGCAAGACACCCTTATCGGTTCCTAACCGTGTCACGGGTATTGGAAAAAACCGTAATAAATCCGTTTTTTTTAGAACCGATAAGAACCGGGAACCGCACTCTAAAATATTAAATTTTAGTTTTAAATGAGTTTTAAACCCAACTGATCGGTTCAAAACCGAACCGATAACTTACAAGTTCCACACAGACAAAACCTTCAATTTACTTACGGTTACCACAGATAGAGCTTGAACCGAACGGTTTTGCGGTTAAAATAAAACTATTCTCGGTTGACTCCAACCAAGAAAACACTTTTTTAAACCGAGAAATGAACCGAGCAGTAGGAGAAATCTCCGGAGCGACTGTTCACTGAGGCGGAGTAAAGAATCTGACAGTTCAGGTTTGAAATAACACAGATAGAGCTTCTTCTTAGAGCTCGTGTCCAAAATTCTATTTTGGAATGGTTTTAACCATTTCACCTCCGGGAGCAGTTCTAGAGCTGGATCAAACTGCTACTGTCATAATACAGCAAGACTTCATGTTGTTTGAAAAGGAAGTTGTTATCCCTCTGTACAGACAGTTGGCGAGACTCCATCTGGAGTACTGCATCCAGTTCTGGACATAGACAGGATGGAGGCAGTCCAGAGGAAGGCAATTAAAATGGAGCAGGGTCTGCAAGAGAAGCCATATGAGGAGAGACTAATTGAGCTTAATATGTATACCCTTGAGGAAAGGAGGGGGGGGGGACATGATAGCAACTTTTAAGTAACTCAGTGGAGTCAACAAAGTCCAAGAGGGTAGCATCTTTCAGAAAAAGAGATGTGCAAGAACAAGGGGACACAATTTGAAGATAGAGCGCGGGGATGGCTCAGGGGCAATGTGAGGAAATATTTTTCACAGAGAGGGTGGTGGACACATGGAACAGCCTTCCTGAGGAGGCCGTGGGGTCTATAACTGTGGGAGAATTCAAGAATGCATGGGACAGACATAAGGCAATTATTGTGGGGGGTAGGAAGAAATAGGCTGTTGGTTAACCGGGATCTGCAGCTTATCCTGTAGGTAGGGAAATGGGCAGACTAGGTGGGCCAAGCGGTCCTTCTCTGTTATCAAAATCTATGTTTCTATGTGTTTTTTTTTTTAAATTCAACATCTTTATTGATTTATAAAATAACAGGAGGACTCAGATATACATAAGTATCATGAGGCTAACATGTCATCAAAACCACTTTGAGACAGAATATGCCTATACATTCATAACAGAGAACATGTTTCTATGTTTAAAGCCAGATTAGACAATCATCTTAGATGGACTTCCCATGAGGGCTAATAAACCCACAGAGGTGTGGGAGACATTCTTGATGGGCATACTTTATGCCTACTTATGTCTATATCCAACCAAGTAAACTGAGTAAACCGAGATTTAGCCAATGAATTTGGAGAGGGCTCCTAAGCGACTGTTCTCTTCAGTGGAGAAAACAAATCTGATGTTAGAACACAAAAGGGAGCATCATCACACAGCAACATTTGAATGGAGTTCTGATTATACAGCACCATTCTAAACTCCAAGTCAACATCACAGAGTGGAGATGATGCAGCCTTTTGTATGGCATCACTGTTGGACTCATGTTGTTAGAAATAAAGGGTATTTCGTAAACAAACCTGATAAACTGGATCCCTCATTAGCAATCGCACACAAATTAAGACTCTCAGAAAATTGCCAGATGGGGCTCTCTCCACCCACTCTCTGCAAAAAAAGAGACAATTATGTTTACTTTTCGATATTTATTTTATCATGTAATATTAACATTAGTAAAAATGTACTAGCCATTCTACCAGACATCATTAAAGGAGAAGACTCCTGTATATTTATGATTTGAATATATCTGATGTATTTATATACATTACATCAAGTATTGTACATATGTCAATAAAGATTAGCCATTTCTTCTGTTGCAACACATATCTAGAGTTTAAGGCTGTGGCACAAGGTAGTAAAATGTCAAGCAAGCCTCCATTTCCATGCAAATGAGCCACTTGTAATACAGCCCCTCCCAGTCCTTGATGTCACTACAGCAACAGTGCAGAACAAAACATAAAGGTAGCAATGCTGTCTATCCTGATTTTAGTTTAAGTTTGCAATGGCTTAAGACAGTTCTGTCATGTAACTCACACAGGGAGTGGTACTTGTAGCCTTAATACTGCATGTGTAGAGCAAATAATACATCTAATAGTATTTCATTCACAGGAAACAAAAGCTATTCCTGTGTACTGCTCATTTCCCTCTGTGAGACAGTTGTAACATGTTGTGGAAAGCAGTAGACTGAATCAGTTAATCTACCAATCAACCAACCAACCAATCAATCGAGCAGTCAATCAGTCACTCTGTAGTGAACCAGGCGAACACTCTTGAAAGGATTCATTTACAAGGTAGGCTTGAGCAGTTTCTCAAGGATCACACAAGACTGAATTCCTCCTTTGCACACAAATTGTACACTCCCATTTCAGCAGCCTGAAAGTGGAGAGCTAGATCACTTACTTTATAAAGTGTATTGTTTTACATTTCAAATGCTCCTCACATCTGGGTTCTAACTGGAAATACCAAGATACAGAATGCATATGACATGGGAGGATTGAGCTAAGCAAATACACAGTACTACAAACACTGAGACTAATTAGTGTATTTACCTATAGCAGCTGAATCTAGCATCTGATTTGTGAGGGACATCCTATTTCAAATGCTGGTATTATGGGGGGGGGGCTGCCACAGCTTGTTTTCAGTACCTTCAAAGTGAAGTGCTGAAGCTCTCACATCACTGCTAATGATTTATAATGGGAATGGGGGCACTGTTAGTCATGGATCTGAGGGGCCATCATCATTCCCAGGGAGGTTAGGGGGAACTTGTTAAGAGTTAGAGAGTAAGGGACTTTAGAAGGATTTGAACCAGAGTTTCCCCAGTTCTTGTGCCTGTGCTTTAACCACTAGATTACTCTTCTTCCACATGCTGCAGCTGATGTTGTCCTGGTAATCTATTCCTTATTATAGCTGAACTCTTTATTGCTTTACATCAGCCATCCAATCACTGACTGCCTAGTTACAAAGGGAAAGGGGCATTTGTGCCAGATTCTGTCTCACTGTTGGTGTCAATCAAAACAGAGAATGCTAACACACACAGAACATAACAGCTATATAATACCACTTAGGACTCTTGTTCTACCCAGAGTCATTTATTGGGTAAACTGTTTTTGCTTACAGAAACATTAACACAACACATACAGGCACATCCTTATAGGCATACTGTATATACATGTCAAATCAGTGCTGAATCACACTCATATGGTCCTAGTCCCAATTAGACCTGCACTTCAGGGTGTGCACAACCATTAGAGTTCCCCCATTACTCAAGTGGGGGACCAAACATTGTGGGTTCTGTTTACTGGTGGAACAGAATTTAGTGCAGTACCATTATCTGTTGCTCTGCTGACATCATCTTCCAGCAGCACTGATGGTAAAATGGAGGACAAACACATTGATAACTTCTGGGGGCTGTATATTTTTATTTATAATCTAGATTTGGACAGCTATAGGACTGCTGGCAACTAGAGGAGGAACACAACAGTTACACAAAAGGAGTTGGGAAAATATAGGTGTGAAACTATGGGAGACTTCCCCTTTAAGGAACAAATGTGTACTATTGGAACCACTGTACAAATCAAATTACAAAAGTATACAGAATAAGAGTTACAAAAGCAATAAGACACAATGGAGTGTTGCCTATGCTGCGATAAACACATGCCCAGGAGCACAGTAAACATTTGAGTGCCTTCAACCCCTTGAAGTTCTTAACCACAAAACAACAAACATCCTGTAAGTATCTTATTGCACTTATAAAATGGGCAGCATGTAAAAATAATTAAAACAAATGTTGGTGTCCTTTTATGTAGACAAAAGAAAAACAAAGTTATTCCTCTCTTCTCTCTTCCTGTAGAGGGTGCTGTTCTTACTTATCATCTTCTGCCCCAACCACTATGCGGCTGGCTTCTAGAAGAAAGATTTCAATGCCCAGTATTTATTAGTATTTATTTTTTGGTGTGTGTGTGTGTGTGTTTGTATACTGGTTTCAGTGTCTTTTTGTTACAGGAATGTAGGGTAATTGCTGTCTAGCACTACAACTCCCAGAGGCACTCACATGTTACTAAAACTAAATCTGTGCACGTACAGTTCCATTTATTGGCATGGTCAGCTATTTCCTGAAATTTCTGTTGTAACCCTACAGAAATTCCCCGCCTGTCTGCAGTACCTCTGTAGTGCCACCAGAGAGGAGTTCTTTAAAATTATCTGGAAATATCTGAACATGTCAATTGCTGCAACTGTGGGAGCTTCTGGGAGTTGTAGTCATAGGTGGGAATGGCAGCGCTACTGTAGCCTGAGTCTATGAATAAACAAAAATGCTTTTTTATAATACAGTTTCAAATAAGAGTTTTTATGTATGAGCAAAGGACGTTTTCAGCAAGTAAAGTTCATAGTCAGCAGATGGGGTATTGTTTAAGCAGGCTGGGAGTGAGCTAGCAAGCAAATGTGAGGATGGGCAGCATCAGGATGTAATTTTTTTAAACACAGTTGAGATCATAAGAAAATAATTGTAAAGGAGAATAAAGAGAAAATGATTGAAGAAAATGTCTTAACAGGTGCCTAACTATAGGGGGTAAGTTCTACTTGTTTTGTAAGCAGTAAAGAAATGGTGGCATTTCATAATGCAAACATTCTAAGAGAGCACACTGATACCTTTGGCAAAGGGGCAGGGCTAGCAAGGCACTTTTTTTTTTAATGTTGGTTGTACTGTCATGAAAATATGGCTGCCAACCTGCCTCAACCAACTGGGATGCAGGGGTTTTCCAACACGCATGAAAACCCTTCTTACAGTGGTAGGAATGAGAAGGCAATTTTATTTATAGCATATAGCACCCTATCCCTCGGGCTCAGGGCGCTTCACAGAGAACAGTGCAACCAAGACATACTTTATGTACATCAAACACATAAATGAACAGTAATAAATATATTTATTTTATTTCAGATTAGAATGCCTTTGAGCTGAGAGCCGTTTTACAAAGGCTCCAAGTCTGACAATAAACAATACATTACAGTGGGAACAGGTATACACAGGCGAACAGGTACAACAAATAATGTTTACATGGTTACATTATTAAGTGTTGAGAGAAACAGCACTCCAAGAGTGTGGTACAAGGCCTAACTAAGTGCATGATACAGTCTTGGGCTGGAGCAAGCCCTGGGCTACTGAATAGATTAGGGAAGAGATATTAGCAGCCAAGAGTTGGCTTTGTCAGGGTGGAGAGTGGGGCAGGGTATAGATAGAAGGCTTTATGGTTGGTGTAACTGGGTGGATTTGGTGTGACGGCAGTAGGTAGGGGGAGGAGAGGACAAGGAGAGGGGAGGAGAGTAGACTGGAGGAGGAGTAGGCTGGAGGAGGGGAGGGAGGGAGAGATCAGGTAGGGCAGAAAGAGGCTAGGGCATATATATGAATTACACAGAACTGCAGCAATTATTCTCACTGATTAGGTGGGTATGGAGCCCAGTTTTGAACAGGCTTATCTTGCAGCAATCAGTAAGGGTGGCAGGCAAGCCATTTAACCACTTGGGTCTTCTGTAGGAGAGGGATCGCTGTGTGAGTGTAGTGCGCTTGAAAGGCACTAGTAGCCTCCACCCCCGGTTGCACTTCTGGTGTTTCTTTTTTTTTTCTCAATTCTGTTTATGCTCCGAAGGACTGGGCATCTCTCAGAGGTGCTCACTCGGACTGGCACCTCTACTCCCTTGCCTGAAGCCTCCTCCCCTCTGGCACCCCCCAACTGGACATTCCAGACCCCCATATCACCCGCCGGGGCAGGGCCCGCCACTCCTACCTGGTGGCCTTTCTGAGATTAGAAGGTCCATCCGGTGAGGGTCCCAGCCAGCCATTGGGGAGTCGGCCCAGTATTGGGGATGTGGGCACAGTCCTCTGGACCCCCCGTCACCTCCCAATCCAAAAGAGGATTTTCCACTTGTTTTGTTGTGTCCAGAGCTTGGAAATGCAATAGCGTCAGTGGCACATACATGCTGACGTCCACCGCAGCTCCAACCCCACATCTGCTTGTGCCGCATGTTCCTTTGCACTGCCCCCAACTACCATCAGGGGCCGCCCAGGAGCAGCGCAGATCCTGGAACCCTCTCTGGGAAGGAAGAGCAGTCCTCTGGATGCTCAATCCCTTCCATTCCCTGCTGACCACCAATGACCGAAGTCTATTCCCGAACCCAGGTCACCAGCATGGTATGAGGTGTGGCGTCCAGTGCCTCAAATCTCAGTGCCACTGGACCGGGTGCACACTTCTGGTGTTAACAGTAAATGGAGCGTGTTTAAATAAATTGGGGATGGACTCTGGCATAAGTCCAAGCATTGCTTTTAATTAGCAGGCAGGTCTGTTATTGAGTTCTGAGGTGGAGTGGAAGCCAGCCCGTGTCTTTGTAAAGTGTGCAGGTGTGGGTTCGATGGTTGGCCCCAAGGACTAGCTGGCAGGCCTTGTTGAGGGGGGTTTTCACCCATTTTTAGAGCTGTGGGCAGAGCCTACAGCCATTTTGGGATCGCTCAGTAGCTCTAAAAATGGTCAATCGTGGAACCTTCCATTGGACTTTTGGAAGTATCCTTCCAAAAGTCCAACAGAGCTCGAAACCCTCTGCCACAATTGACTGCTATAGAATAACAACTGCACTATTTCGGCTGTTACTTCTGCATTTCGGGGCATGAACTGTGCATGCGAGTACCATGCATGTGCAGTTGCGTCGCCACCGCGAGCACCAGCAACAAAGAAAACGGTCTTGTACCTTTCCACTGCTGCTGTTCTCCCCGCTCCCTCCGTTTCCATCTCTGCACCAACATTGGGGTCCCCAATCCTCATGTCAGCATTATGTAGCCCCCCCCCACTCATGTGACACACTGGGAGCCCACCCCAGTGTGCCAAAATGTATGTTTTTTCCCTTGCCGACATCAGGGTGCCCAATCCCCATGTTGGCATCATGTACCTACCCACCGCCCACTCACGTGGCACACAGGGAGCCCACCCTAGTGTGCTTAGATGTCTGTTTTTTTTTTTTTTGGTTTCCTGTAAATAAAGAAAACAGTCCCTGATATGTTTTTGTATCTGTAAAAAGAAACGGTCCCATGTCGTTGCTCCCAGACCCCCTCCCCATCCCCACCCTCCCACTGAGCACCCACCTCCCGCTCCCCATACTTACCTCCAGAGGTTGGCATTGTCATCTTCTCTGGACCGGAACACGTCTGCACTGTTCAAAGATGAATCACAAACTGAAGAATCAAAGGTAAGCATGCTATAATGTCATTCAATGGGGTTTTCAACTTATGTTGATAAATAAGCAATTTTTTTGAATTTTGGTACCACATTTTCAAAATGGGGATCTTGGGACCCTACCTTGTGAAAACTTTAATTGTCATTTCACTACTCGGTCCCCAAAGGTGATTTTGCGGTCGCTGCATGGAATCACCTTTTGGGACCGATTCATGAAATGACAGTGGCACTGTTCATAAGGTGGGGTCCAAAAAAGCCCATGTTGCAAATTTGGTGAAAAAATTCCAAAAAATGAATGCATTACAAGCGTACATTGCGCAGTTTCCACACACGCTCCTAACTTTGTCAATTTTTAGCACCATGTGTAACGAGCAGACAGATGGTAGACAGTTAATGAAGAGACTGAATAGTAGTGGTCCAAGGATAGACTCTTGGGGGACTCCAAGGCTCACCGCCCTTGGCACCGATAAAGTACCACTGATCTTGACACATTGTGTTCTTCCCAAGAGGTAGCTGTCAAACCAAGCTACCGTGCTGATGGACAGACCAGCAGATCCAAGGCAGTTTAACAGGAGTTGATGGTTAACTATGTCAAATGCCATGGTGAGGGCTATGAAAATAGACCCCACTGTCATCCCATTGTTGAGGATATCATAGAGCTGGGAGATGAATTCAATCAAAGTGGTATGGGTGGAATTGTTTTACAAAATCGATGCTGTTGAGAGCAGAACAGGTTGTACTTCTCTAGGTACTCTGTAAGTTGGTCAGAGACCACTCATTCCAGGGCTTTGGAAAGGGGGAGTAATATCGAGATAGGCCTATAATTAGATAAGTTAGTTTTATCACCACCTTTAGAGACAGGGTGATTACTGCTGCCTTCCTTTTGTCAGGGAACACTCCCGACCTTAATGAAATGTTGAAGAGCATGGTGAGCGGCTCAGCAAATTCATATAGTGTGAGTGCTATCAGCTTCATGTCGATTAGGTCACTCCACATACTAGTTTTACCTAGGACCAGCTTGACGTACTTAATGGTTTTGAACCTGGATATCTGCCAAAAGCAGAATGGTGGTATCCCGTTTTGAGTTGGAGG
The DNA here is from genome assembly GCA_016271365.2 of Neoceratodus forsteri. NCBI lineage: Eukaryota > Metazoa > Chordata > Ceratodontiformes > Ceratodontidae > Neoceratodus > Neoceratodus forsteri. The sequence continues at coordinate 1,098,795,180 of CM057456.1, read as the reverse complement.
GAGCGGATTCTTACAGTGGAGCTGACCAAGAGAGGGAGAGGTAGTCACTCAGTAGCACAGCGCTAAGGTCTGTGAAGGTGAGGTTGAATGCATTAGCAATATCACATGACTCATTGAGAGTTTCTGAGGATGTTACAAAGAGGTCCGGTGGTGCCCTGGATGCCCTCCCCATAAGGGATTTCACTGAGTTACAGAACTCCCTACCACGGCCCCAGCTCCTGAGGAGATCATTGTAGTACAAGACCTTGGCCTGCCGGATAAGCTTCGTACATTTATTTCTGGCTTCCTTGTAGGCAATGAGGTCAGCAAGTTTCCTGGTTTCCTTGGCCTTGTGCCATAAGATGTCTCTGGCATGCATGAGCTCAATCAGGGAGCCAGAAAGCCAAGGGTGACCAACCCCTCTTACATTTTTGGTCTTGTAAGGGGCTAAGATATTGCAGGCATTCTAGGGATTACCCTTGACCAGGAACTAACTTTCAAACCCCATATAGATACCCTAACAAAAACCATCCACCAGAGGCTGGGTTTGCTATAACGCCTTGGGAACTCCCTCTCTGGAGAGGCACGTAGAGCCATTGCTAACTGCAACCTCCTCTCCTATTTACTGTATGGTTCTCCAATATTACAGTCCCTCAGAGAGACTGAGCTAACTAACCTCTCCACCCTCTACCACCGCATTGCCAAGCACACACAGCCTCCTCCCCTAGGCAGCACCACACGAAGCCCTTAAGGATCTTAACTGGCGTCACTCAAGCTTAAACTATCTTTTCCCCTGCCTGCCTTTCCTACAAACTCCTTTCCACATGCCATCCACCTCACCTCAGTGACCTTCTCACCCCTAAAGTCCCCTCCGCAAACTGCGGTCCGCCCCAAGTCGACTCTTGAACATACCCGCATCCGCACCAATCAAGGAAAACGCCCTTCCAGTTCACCTCCCCTCATTTCTGGAACCGCCCCTTCCTTCACGAGACAAACCCTCCTCTCTTCCTTCAAGGCCGGTCTCAAAGTCTACCTCCTAGAACTGAGCCTCTGCTGCTGCAACCGCTAGATATACTCCCTACCCCTCATGAACCTATGTGACCATCTACGAACCCATGGTGCCCCTGGTACTAACTAACCTCTATCAACTGTATTTCTCCTTACAACCTGTATTTCTCCTTACATCCTTACGCAACCTCCTGTATGAACTGTATATACATTATTTTTGTTTTTTAAATTAATTTACTTATGTATCTGTATGCTGTACCTTATATATGAACTGTATATGTATCTTCGAAGCTGTACACTGTACATAATGTAAAGTTGGTGGTGTATTCACCCCGGGTCGCCCCTGAAAAAGGGACCTTTGGTCTCAGTGGGTTTACCTGGTAAACAAAATCTAAATAAATAAATAAATTTGTGAAGATTGTATAGAAATGATCTAGGGCTTGGTTTCCATCTTTAGCTCTTGCCGGGGGCGGAGCAATTGGTCTGTCTGAGATATTGCTTGAAGGTATCTAACTGCTCTGACCTCATGCCCTCCTCCCAGCTCTTTAGAAATCGCTGCATTTTGTGAACCTATTTGACTAGGTGCATATAACGGGGGAATGGTCGCTGTGGGAGTCTGGTAAGACTGAGACCTTAGAGATATGTTCCGGGCAACTGCTGAGGATCCAGTCAATAAGGGTACTTGTACACCTGTCCGATAGTGCTTCCTGGTAGGATGGGTTACCATCTGGGTGAGGCAGAGGCCTGATATTTTTCCCTTACTGTAGATGCATCCTGGGATTGCCAGTTTATGTCGAAATCTCCAACTACAACCTGCTTCCAGTTTTTCCTCAGCTGTTCTTGGTTGTTAATGAACTGCTCTAGTCCAGCCGTGTGCCTTCCAGGGGTTATATAAACCATAGATAGCACTAATACCTTGTTTTGTTGGCCTAAGGAGAGCTTGATATTAGAAATGTCAGCCTCCTTGGTGTGCAGGCTGTTAGGCAGCACTTGGCCTCTGATGTCACTCTTGAGGTATACCATACAGCCTCCGCCCCATTTGGACAGTCTGTCCTGGCGAAATGTAGTATAGCCATCAAGGGCAATGGCAGTTCAGGCAATCTTGGGGGAGAGTCAGGTCTCTGTGAGTGCAATGATATCCAGTTTGAGCATCTTCACCCAGGCTTGGAATTGAGGCAACTTAGCTAAGAGGTTTTCGATATTCAGTGAGACAATGATGAGGTGTCCAAGCCTCATGGTAATGTCTGCACTGGGAGGTCCAGGGTTGGGGTGCACATTTCCAGATAGTAGGAGCAGCAGAAGGATTAGCTTACTGAAGAAGCATGTCCAGCGTACCCAGGCAGAGCAGGCACGCTTTGACTTATAGCTCTTAAGGTTAGTACAGCCAATTGCAGAGATGCAACAGTATATCAAGGCAGCTATAGGAATTTTAGGATGTGCCTGCGGTTGGTAGGGTGTTGGGGGAATGTAAAGGCTTGTGCCTGGCAGGGGTCAGAGACAGTCCCATGGGATGTGGGCACCATGAGCAAGGGGTTGTTGGAGAGGGTGGACTGGCTTGTTAGCGGTGCAACGTTATGACAGCCAACATCTATACCTATCCAGAGGACGAGGGATATTATTAATGCCATTTTAAGTGCATTTATCCTGCCATAAATAATGTGGACTGCTGCTGTAGCAAGGTTGAAAAGGCAGGTGTAGTCCATATATATCCATATTAAATAAATAAATAACAACAAACATATCAAATTGGATCCCTAAAACGTCAAAACTTTGCTTAGATCACTCAGCATCAGAAGCTTAAAAACAAAGAAAGGACTTCAGACCCTTTTTAAAATGCCACCACAGAGTATGAGTTCCTAATGTGGTACTGTAAAAAGATCCAAATGATTGGGGCCATCACTGTGAAAGCTCTGCCTCCAGCTGTTTAGGATGAGATTTCAGGATGACCACCAAATTTTCCTAGGCAGAACAGAGGGGTGACAATGGGTTTAAAAAACCAAGAGATCTTTAAGATAGCCAGGGTCCAGCCCATGGAAAGATACCATCTCATTCTGGAGTGTGGCTTATCTCCCTGATAACTGGTACTGAGCCTCTCACTACAGTATATGTTCAGTACTAGGGATATGCAAAATTATACATTTTGCTGGAAGAATTCCTTTTCCTTATGAAATTTTCCATGAAGTATTTTGTAGACCAAACTTGCAACTTGACTGACAAAGCTTAGGTACAGAAGGTTATGAGGTTTGAAATTGAATGACAAAAATCTATCTGGAGTACTGTGAGCAGTTCTGGAGACCCCATCTCCGCAAAGACATAGACAGAGTGGAGGCTGTCCAGAGGAGGGCAACCAAAATGGTGCAGGGTCTGCACCAGAAGACATACGAAGAAAGACTAAAGGAGCTTAATATGTATACCCTTGATGAAAGAAGGGAGAGAGGGGACATGATAGAAACTTTCAAGTACCTCAAGGGAATCAACAAAGTCCAAGAGGGTAGCATCTTTCGGAAAAAGAGGTGTAAGAACAAGGGGGCACAATTTGAAGATAGAGGGGGGAAGGCTCAGAGGTAATGTGAGGAAGTATTTTTTCACGGAGAGGGTTGTGGATGCCTGGAACAGCCTCCCTGAGGAAGTCATGAAGTCAAGAACAGTGGGGGAATTCAAGAATACATGGGACAGACATAAGGCAGACCTAGTGGGGGGTAGGAGGAAGTAAGCTGTTGGTTAACTAGGATCTGCAGCTTATCTGTTAGGTAGGAAAATGGGCAGACTAGGTGGGCCAAGCGGTCCTTATCTGCTGTCAAATTCTATGTTTCTATGTTTCTAAGGAATATGTATATAACAAATAGTATTTCCCAAATACCACAGACAGAAGAAATTAACTTTATACTTCTCGTAATTTCCTTTTCTGTTAGCCCCAATATTGTCAATGGGTAATCATAACAACTGGGTATAGTGCACCCCTACCAGGGGAATGGCACAGCCCAAGCTTTAGGATGTTGGGCATATGAGGATTCCATGCTACAGCAACTCCCCAGTTACTACTTACCTCGCAGTGCCATGAGAGCTACACATTTTATACCTTATAATCTACCATTAACATTAACTTGAATACATTTAATGGTACTTGCGATATCTTTGCCCCTCTGAGGAAAAGAAAGATCAGGGCTGCCAAAAACGGTTGGATCACCCGTGACCTTCCGAACCAGATGAGGAAGTGGGACAATGTATGGAGTTTGGTCAGAAACTCTGGTAACCCTGCAGACATTTAAAACTACCAGGCTGCTAGGAACAAATGCACCAAACTCACTAGGTTAGCCAAAGCGACATTTTATAAAGAGCAACTTGAGAATAGCTGGGGCAATTGGAAATGCTTCTGGGATAATATTAAGGACCTGCTTGGCAAGGAGGACCGAAGGCACCCAAATATGCTTCACATCAATGGCTCCCCTACCCTTGATCCTCTCTCAATTGCTGAATCCTTTAATTTGGCATTTTCTGACCTCAGCTCCGTACTCCCTCCTGACTATCTTAATTCTCCAGGACCTCCCCAGCCAAGACCTTGTGTCAACCCCTCCCACCCAAACTTCTATTTTAAGCGTGTCATGACCAAGGAAGTCAGAATCTATATAAATAAGGTGCTCAGAAAAACTAGTCTTGGTAGTGACACCATCGACATGAAGTTGGTGGCAGTTGCACTGGATGAGCTCGTGGTTCCTATCACTAAACTCTTCAATAAATTGCTCACTCTTGCAAAGTTCCCAGCTGTTTGGGAGTTGTCACTTGTCACTCTTGTGCTAAAGTGGGGACCAATCCATCATATCTAGCTATAGGTCAATCTCAATCCTCCCCCAAGGCGCTTGAGAGGATTGTGGCCGACCAGTTATCTGAGTACCTCTTGAAGTATGGTCTCCGATGCCCACAGCATCACAGTTTCCGTAAGTGTCACAGCACTGCGACAGCCCTAGTCGAATTCATGGACTTTGTCCACAAGGCCTTGGATGGTGGCAATTTAGTAGGATCTATTTTCATAGATCTCACTAAAGCCTTTTGATACTGTCAAGCACCCCATCTTGCTGGATCAGCTTCTTGATATGGGTTTTGCCCCGGAAGCTGTCCTCTGGTTTAAGGGCTATCTATCCAGCAGATTCCAGAACGTAAAAATTGGGACAGCAATTTCTTCTTGTAGGGAAATTAAGCTCAGGGTACCACAAGGGTCCATATTGGGCCTTCTCCTTTTCAGTCTGTTTATTAACCATCTCCCTGAAGCTTGCAATAGCAAAGTTATCCTTTACGCCGACGATGCGGTTATCCTTAGTAGAAGTGCCCAGTTGCATCTTCTGCAGGATGAGCTACAGTGCTCCATCCATCGCCTGGAGGACTGGTTCAGCTCCCAGAAACTGTTACTTAATTATAAAAAGACAAAGGCGATGCTGTTATTCAGTTGTCAGCTTGACCATCACCAGTAAAATGGGTGACACGCTAGAGCAGGTTCAATCACTCAAGTACCTTGCGGTCATCACTGATGACACCCTCTCCTTTGTGCAGCATACTGACCAGGTCTTAAAGGTGGTTCACACTAAAGTGGGAGTCCTCTATAGGCATAGGCATTGTCTCACACCTGCTGCCCTATGACTCTTTGTTTCCTCTTCCGTCCTGTCAGTTATGGACTACAACCTTGTAGTGTACGGAGCGGCCTCGGACACGGCGCTCAAACGTGTGGACACAGCTCTCAATAACTCACCCACTCCTGCTCCCTTTATGAGCAAACCAACTGGCTCACGCTCGCCAATAGGATTAAATTCCAAAAATGCCTGTTAGGCAAGAAATCACTAATCAGCAAAGCTCCTCCGTTTCTCAGCAAATTGCTCCATACCTGTTCTTCAGGATACCAGACCGGGGGCTAGACTCAGGGCTTGTTGGCCATCCCATTAAGGAAAACATCTCTTGGACAGTGGTCCTTTACCTACAGGACACCCCTGTGGCTAAATGAGATCCCTGCTCACCTATTATTTACTGACTGCCTCCCCACGTTTAAGTTGGAGTTGAAACAGCACCTTAATGCATCTGGGGCCTATTGTTGCAGATAGATGGTGTACTACCAGTCAATCTCTAACCATCTCCTAATATGTGTGAGTGTTGATACCCAAGCCCCCTCCCTCACCTGCCCCACATCATATCTGTCGTACCTGGCCTTAGCAGTGGGCAGAGTTTCCTCACCTGCCCTCCACACTAACTACCCCTGCAATTAGGTGGGCCTGGCTTGGATCTCTCCTCTGCAGGCATGCACTCTGCTCTGATTTCAAAATCAGATCAAATCAAATTTATTTATATTGTGCTTTTCAATAATCAAAGCACACATACATAATTAAAACAATCAGCAACAAAAACGAAAGTATAAATCCTAAAAACAGTAAAAAACAGAATGATCTATTCAATAAAAGCTTGTTCAAACAAATATGTTTTCAACGCTGCCTTAAAGGACTCTGTGGACAGGCACTCTTGAATCCGACAAGGCAGAGAGTTCCACAAGGTCGGGGCCATAAAAGCAAAAGCTCTGTCCCCAGATGACTGAATATGGACCCTGGGAATCTTTAGCAGAGTGAGCGGAGAGGGTGGTAGGGTCGAAGGAGATCTTGCAAATAGCCTGCCCCCTGACCATGTAGGGTCTTATAGGTCAGCAACATGACCTTGAAGGAGATTCCCCATCTTACCGGCAGCCAGTGCAGCTCGCGCAGCACAGGAGTTATGTGGCACGATCTTCACAATCCAGTCAACAACCTGGCTGCTGCATTCTGCACCAGCTGCGGGGTGGCAGAGGTCCACCCCCGGCAACCCTAGACACAGAGCACTGCAGTAATCAAGACGTGAGCACTTACTGTCCCACTGGAGAACATGCCTGGTACTAGCTGACACCCCCCCTCATAGCGATCCCCCCAAGTCGGCTTTTTTCAGTCCCCATCCCTGTTACCAGGACAAATCCTGTACTATGGGCTGCTGGGGTCCTTGTCTCTGTGTTCCCCCTTAAGCTCATAGTCGTACCTTGGTTAAGGCTTTTGGCAGTAGCTTCAGTAGCTGGTTACTTGTTATTCTGTACTTATATTGCACATTATGTCTCTGTTTGCATTACCATTGCACTGTTTGTTTAAATGTTCCCTGAGTTGTTCTTATTGTGTACACTCCTTCCCATGAAGTGTGAACCGCAGAGGGGGCAATTCCCCTTCTGTTGTACTGTATATGCCATGTACTTGACATGGAACCTTTGAAAAAGAGCTTTCGGCCAAAGTTTTTTTTCCAATGAAATAAATAAATAAATAAATAAAATTAAAATAAAGACATTGCCACATGTAAATAAAAACTGTCTTACATTCCAGGCAGATGTCCGAGGAGGAGAAAACTCTCCATTGGACTCAAAGTTTGGGCAATTCAATGCTCCTTGCCTGAAGAACCATCCTGTACAAAACAACAGGTTCTCATCTTTGCAGATCTGGAAACTGAGGCTGATTGCTGCTGAAGACAGAATTTCAAGGCAAGATCTGGAAACAGTAAGGCCACATGTAACAAGGAGAAAATGTCTCTAGAGTTACCAGTAAAACTGTTAACCTGTGATCGCAGACGGATCAAAAACAATTCTTTTTTTTATACTATATATATATATATATATATATATATATATATACTGTATATAGATATATAGATATATATATATATACACATGAGTACAGTACAGCAAGAAGAGCGTTGTCCAGAAAAAATAGTAGTTTTTTTTTTACCACAGGACATCCCTCCTAGCATAAAGGGGAAAGGGGAAATTGTTTAACCAGGAAAGGCACACTAAGACAGAGCTTGTTTTCAGTTGCGACCTGAGAGCACAAGGAAGTTAAGTGACTTGCTCAGGGTCACACAATATGCAAGTGGGGGCTAGTAGGATTCAAACCCAGATCTCCAGGTTTGCAGCTTAGTGCACTTAACCACTATGCTATACTGCCTCCACAATACAGAATAAGACTCTCCTGCAGGAGCAGGCTCCTGGGAGGGCCCCATTGACAATGTTGGAGCTAACAAAAAATGAAATTACAGTAAGTATGAAGTTAATTTCTTCTTTCTGTAGTGCTCCACATTGTCAATGGGTAATCTTAACAGCTGGATTCTAAGAAGTAGTACCCAGAAAAAACAGGAGGGAGGAGAAGATTATCCTATATGCCAGAGGTAAGCACTGAGAACTACTTGCAAACTGCTGTTTGTAGCACTCTGTGACCAAACTGCATCAACCGAACTCTAAACATCCAGAAGGATGTTTGTGCATGTGTGGAAGTGAGACCATGCAATTTCCTTGCATAACCATAAAATTAGAGCTTCACCAGCCTGTTCAGGGCACCATCTTAGCTCTGGTGTGGTGAGTCTTGAGGAGACCTGGGAACCTCCTCTTACTACAACGTTGGCCTGAAACAACACAGGCCCACACCCATTTAGCAAGGGTGGCCCAAAAAGGAAAGCCTCTTGCCTGTGCTTGTCTGTTCCACGAGAAAAAACAAGAATCTCACACTCATGGAACGCAGCCATCCATTTAGATTAGATCTCAACAGTTCAAGACAAATTCAACTTGTGCAATTCCTTCCCTTAAATAGAGAAGGTTGTGGACAGAAGGATGGAGACCTATGTCCTTGACTGCTGGAAGTCAGATACAGTATCACCTGAAGGATAAACATCTTCTGAGTACCACCTGCTCTTATGCCTAATAAGGTATGGCTCCTTAAAGGAAGCCTGTGAAACAACACATCCAGTGATGTGTATGAGAGTGGTTTGGAAAAACTTCTTGCCAAGAGCATGAAGAACCCAAGAGGTCCCACAGCAAACCAGATCAGGACCGTAGACGTGTCCTACAAACATGCGCCAACGAGTTTCTAAGCCAAAAACAAAACCCAAGGCTGAAGTAGCAGAACCTGGTCTTTCATTGAACTCAATGTCACCCTCTCTGCCTTCTTATAGAAAACCAAAACATCGCAGAAAAAATAGGCCGTTGAAGGAGAAAAACCTTCCCTGCCACCCCAAGGTAAAAAAGAAAAAATTACTCACCTTAGTAATTGTGTTTCTTCTATTGGGAGTCTTGCTGTATTCTGACATATGCAGTGACCCCCAACCTTTGAACTGCCCCGGAGAACAAAGAGTTAACTTTCTACGCAGAGCATAGAATGCTGAGCTCGAGCTCAGTTGGAGTCTCTGTCTGGAGTGTTTCAAACTCAAACCGTCAGATTCTTACGAGCCCACTAACTAAAAATTCGATGTGGAAATTGTAAAATTCCTAGTAGCCAACTGGCAGTAAAAAGTTTTGGGTTCCCAAAGGAAGACTCAAGTCAGGAAACCCAGAAACCAAAAACCAGTCTAATACAAATAACAGTAATAAATCATCACCCAAACAAAAGGAAGGGGGTGTAAACAAGGAGCACCCCTGGGGTGCAACACTGCACCTGCCCACCCACTTCCCAAAAACAGGTTCTCAGAGGAGAGGCAGGGAGGGAGGTCGGAATAGAGCAAGACTCCAGTAGAAGAAACACAATTACTAAGGTGAGTAATTTTTTTCTTCAAACAACATGAAGTCTTGCTGTATTCTGACATATGCAGACTACCAAGCAGTACCTCCATGGAGGAGGGACAGAACCTACTTTGGGAATAGGCTCTGAAGTACTGCTGTGCCAAACCGAGAATCACTCCTAGCCTGGATATCCAGAGAGTAATGCTTGGTAAAGGTATGGACTGTTTTCCAGGTGGCTGCTTGACAAATTTCTAAGAGAGGAATATCCCTGGCAGCAGCCAGGGAAGCAGCTGTACCTGTGGTGGAGTGAGCCCTCAGGCCTGAGGGAGGAATCTTTTCCAGTTTTTCATAGCAGAGTTGTATACAAGATACAATCCACCTGGCAATAGTTCTCTTAGTGGCAGGTTTGCCCTTTCCCACCTCTCCATAAGTGAGGAACAACTGGAGGGAGTCAAACCTGTGATCCTTGGTAAGCTCTATGTAGTAACTAAAGGCTCTTTTAATGTCTAAACTGTGTAGCCTCCTCTCACCTGAGGAAGAATGATCAGTGAAGAAAACAGGGAGAGACACAGACTGATTCAAATGGAAGTCTGAAACCACTTTGGGCAAGAACTTCCTATTGGTTCTAAGGACCACTTTATTCCTGTGAAAGGAGATAAAATCAGGTTCCACTGACACGGCCTGCAATTCACTGATACGCCTGGCAGAGGTAATGGCTACCAAGAACACAGTTTTTCACGTCAAGTACTTAAGCTCCGCTGAGGACATAGGCTCAAAAGGAGGTTGCATAAGCTGAGCAATGCAAACATTCAAATCCCAGGCAGGCAGGGTCTCTGAAGGGAGGATTGGTGTGAAGCAATCCTTTAAAAAATTTACGGAACACAGGATGAGATGATAGTGAGGAAGACTTTCCCACTGACAGAAAAACAGAAACAGCTGACAAGTGTACCTTGAAAGTAGCTGGTCTGAGGCCTAGGCCATTAAGATGGACCATATAATCCAGAACCGTAGGCAATTCAGCAGTGTCTGGAGAAATATGCTTCTTGGAACACTAAATGCCGAATCTTTTCCATTTGGAGTTATAAGTCTTTCTAGTGGAGGGCTTTCGATCAGCCTTGAGAATATCCAGGACCCCCTGAGAAAGATGCAGGTCTGCAAACTCTAACTGTTCAAGAGCCATGCCTTGAGATTGAGAGACTGAAGATTGGGGTACCAAATCCTCCCCAGAGAGGATGTTAACAGGTTGTAATTCCTGGGAAGAGACAGGGGAAGATGGACTGCTAGGGACAACAACAGGGAGTACCAAGGCTGTCTGGCCCAATCTGGAGCAATTAGAATCACTTTGCAAGGTTGAGACCTTATCGTGACTAGAACCTTGAACAGGAGTGGGAAGGGAGGGAAGGCATACAGAAATGTCCCTTCCCAATTCAGAATTAGAGCATCCAGGGGGACTGAGCCCAAGACTTGGGGTCTGCAACAAAAGAGAGGAAGTTGGTGATTGTCTGGGGCTGCAAAGAGATCTATCTCTGGAGTGCCCCACCTTGAAAAAATCACTTTCAACACCTGAGGGTCCAGGGACCATTCGTGATGGCCCTGAGAGATCCTGCTCAGTGCATCTGCTAACACATTGTCCTTTCCTGGAAGGTGAACTGCTATCAGAGAGGCCTGCAGAGAATAAGCCAGGGACCACAACATCATGGCTTCTGTGCACAAGGCCGTAGACCGAGTGCCTCCCTGTTTGTTGATGTACCACATGGTGGTGGTGTTGTCTGTTCTGACTTGAACCACCTTATTCTGCACTGACTGAGAGAAAGCCTTCCGGGCCAGAAAAACTGCTCTGAGTTCTAGGAGATTGATATGTAGAAGGGATTCATGAGGGGACCACAGTCCCTGAGCAGTGAGGGCCCCCAGATGGGCTCCCCAGCCCAGAAGAGAAGCATCCGTGGTAAGGACCACTGAATGAGACTGAGTGGCAAATGGAACTCCTTGCCTTAAGTTGTCCTGATCCTGCCACCACTGAAGGGCTTGGATCAGGGTCCGAGGTACAGGAATCAGTTTGGTAAGGGAATCCTTCTTTTGGGACCAAAAGGCCCTCAGATGGAACTAGATATCCCTCATCTGGAATCTTGCCCCTTGGACCACTGCTGTAGAAGCTGCCATGTGGCCCAACAGCTGGAGGAAATGCCTTGCTAGTCGAGACACCTGAAGGCTGAAGGAAGAAGCCAGTTCTATAAGAACTCTTGCCCTCTCCAGGGGAAGAAAGGCTCTTGCTTTGACAGTATCCGACTCTGCCCCTATAAAGGTAAGGAGCTGCACTGGCTTGAGAACTGACTTGGAAAGGTTGAGAAAAAATCCTAGAGAAGTGAGCACTTGCTGGGTCACTTGCATGTCTTACTTGACTTGGTCTGGAGACTGGCCCACTATGAGCCAGTCATCCAGATATGGAAAAATGGAAATCTTTCGTCTTCTTAGAAAGGCAACGACTACTGCCAAGCACTTTGTGAAAACCCTTGGAGCTGATGTTAGACCAAAGGGCATTGCCTTGAACTGATAGTGGCCTGAGGGCAACTCGAACCTGAGGTACTTTCTGTGGGAGCACCTGATGAGAATGTGAAAATAGGCATCTTTGAGGTCCAGGGAGGCTAGCCGGTCCCCTGGTCTTAGAGAAGGATAATTATTCTCAGAGTTACCGTCTTGAACTTTGGTTTTAAAAGATGTTTGTTCAGGTATCTTAGGTCTAGGATGGGTCACCACTCCCCTGTCTTCTTTGGGGTAAGGAAGTACCTGGAGTACAGACCTTTGCCCCTGTGTAGGGTAGGAACTCTCTCTATGGCTCTTAAGGCCAGAAGAGATGAAACCTTTGCCTCTAGGGCAAGGGTTTCTAAGAGCCCTGCAGGTGGAAAAGATTTGGCTCTCATCTTCGGAAATTTTTTGAAGCTGAGAACCAGTCCCTGGCTTACTACTTCCAGGATCCACTTGTCTGATGTAATAGACCTCCAGTCCTGGACAAAGTTAGCCAACCTGCCCCCTACTGGAATAGGAGAGTCGACCCGGGCAGGCCCATCTGGGTGTCTGCTTGGCAGGGGCCTTAGGCTGAGGAGTAGATGCAGCCTGCTCATCCCCCTTCTGCCTCTCCCTCTGAAGAACCCTCTCTGAGAAAAGGGAGAAGAGGCCTGTGCTTGGTAAAAAGGCCTATGAAAAGGTCTGCCCCTGCCCCTAGACTGCTGCCTTTGAGGAGTTGCCTGCCTCTCCTTGGCCTGAGCACTCCTGTAAGTGGTCCTGTACTCATCCATTTTCTTCATGTAATTCTCTGTCTGTTCTCCAAACAGAGAATTACCCGTTAGAGGAAAATCCATGACCTTAGCCTGGGTATCCTGCAAGAGGCTAGTACATCTGAGCCAAGCCATTCTCTGAAGAGCCACAGATGTAGCCATGACTCTTGATGACACATCATTGGAGTCCACAGCAGCATGAAACTGTACTTTTGATGCCTCAGCCCATCTGAAGCCACCTCCTCCAGCTCCTTGGCTAGCTGGGGGGAAGCCTGTTTAGCCAGTGCCAGTACAGTGTCCCACCTAGACTTCTGGTACCTGGCTGTATAGGCCATCTAATTCGCCTGCCTGAGTCCAAAAGAGGATGCCATGTACTGTTTCTTTGCCATGACATCAGTCTTCCTAGAGTCCTTGTCAAGGGGGTGTGAAGCCAAGGGAATATTTTCCTTGTCACAGGCAGCAGCCTGCACTACCCCAACATGGCTGCATTGCTGATATAAAAACTCTGTGTCTGAGCCTGAAAGTGTATACCTCTTGTCCATTCTTCTATCCACAGGAGGTATAGTACTAGGAGACTTTAGAATTTTTTGTGTCTGCTTCCCAAAGGATTTGTGGAGGGGAATAGATAGTCTCCTGGACTCTGGGATGTCCATCATTTCTACATAATCAGGCTCCTCTTGATCCTCCAATGCCTCCTCCATAGGAAGCTGGAGGGTTTCAGCCACCTTTCTGTAGAACATAAAGTGAGAAGGGGACTCAGAAAGCCTAGGAGAGGAAACACCTGAAGGTCTGTCTGGGGAGATGTCCGGTTCCACAGGCACATCTAGACCCTCACTTTCATCATCATCATCCTCAAATTCCCCTTCCTCTTCAAACTCCAGTTCATAAAAATCTTCAAGGGCATAATTTTGAACCGGGGGAACCAACTGAACCGAACCCCTGCCAGAAGGTGCAGGATTGGTAGGAACCGGGCGAAGCAATTCCACAGTCCTAATCGCTTTGGCTATCTCTTCGGCAGTTGGTACATGAACCTGTGGATCCAAACCAGACGATTTTTCTTTGCACTTTCTTTTTGTCAGAACCGATCCCTCGGAATCGGCTCTCCTTTTGCCTGAAGAAGTACTGCCCTAGTCAGAGGGCACTCCTTCTGGTTCGGTCGGAACCGAACTGGGCTGGCCATCCGGGTCAGCGGACCTCTCGGCCTCCTTTTCCCTCAGTCTACCTAATCTCTTCTCAAGGGTAGATTTGGGAAAATGTTTACATATTTGGCAGTCTGAATCGAGGTGGTCAAACCTCAGACAATAAACACAGGTGGTGTGGGGATCGGCCTTAGCAAAGACCTCCCCACACTCACTGCAGTGTTGAAACCCAGTGGGCCTGTATTTTTTGTTGGGTTTCTCAGACATGGCCAACATAACCAACTTACCCTTTTTATGGCAACCACCAGGCAAGACACCCTTATCGGTTCCTAATCGTGTCATGGGTATTGGAAAAAAATGCAGAAAAGCACTTTTTTTTTGAACCGATAAGAACTAGTAACCACACACTAAGTAAAAAACAAAATTTCACTATCAAATGGTCGGTTCAGCCGAACCGACCTGCACTTTTACAAGTTCCACACAGAAAACAGAACAATTCCTATCTAGTACTCGCAGCACCACAGACAGAGACTGAACTGACTATGCGGATAACTTTTTCGGTTTAAAAACCGATGAAAACTGAGACTTTAACTGAGTTTTGAACTGAGCTGAAGGAGAAATCTCTGGAGCGACCGTTCAGTGAGGCGGAGTAAAGAATCTGACGGTTTGAGTTTGAAACACTCCAGACAGAGACTCCAACCAAGCTCAAGCTCAGCATTCTATGCTCTGCATAGAAAGTTAACTCTTTGTTCTCTGGGGCAGTTCAAAGGTTGGGGATAACTGCCTATGTCAGAATACAGCAAGACTTCATGTTGTTTGAAGAGAGAGGGAGGTGGCCCCTGCCAGAGCATAGGCTGCAGACACAGAGGATTTCTGGCAGCCATCAAGGAGTCAAGTAGTTTTCTTCTTCTTTTTTTATGAGGGCCTCCTCCTCTCAGAAGCCAGGGCATGAACTTTTTCATTCCTGGATTTTTTTTGGGTGGAGAGAGTGAGACCCTGTACAGGTCTCTGCACACCAGAAGGCATAAGGGTGCTTGCTGAGCAAGATTGCCAAGTTCGAGAACTGCAGTCTGTTCAGCCTCTCAGCAAGTAATAAGGGGCAGCTTCCTCCAGAGTGTCTTTATTTCTATTTATTATTCTCTCTGTACTCTTTGGAAAAAGTTATTAGTAAAGGAAATAATATGCTCTGTTGAAGGTTCACTTCTTTTTTTTTTTCTTTTTGCTGCCACCAGCCATCAGCCTCAGCCCGGTAACAGACCCTCGCTTCCACCTCCAGATTGGATGCGCCACTTCGATACCCCCTGGCTTACCCCCCAGGGTGGGGTTGTAGCACTGACCCCTCAAGGTGCCACAGATGGGATATGTCAAAGGGCCATCCTGGAGGCTGATTGAAAAAGAGGGTGGGCTTCATCTACGGCAGCCAGCAGCTTGTTTTTTTCCTGGCGTATAGGGGCAGGGATGTGCAATGATTTCCAGCGTCCACCCCTTCCCTGAGCATGCTTGGTGTTGGCACACATGGTACATCCTGCCTCTGCTAGGTGTCCACATTGCACTGAACACTCTACCCCCCTCTCCCCAGGAGAAGGAGAGCAGTCATCAGACACTCAATCCTTCTCCCCCGGCCGGCCCTCCAATGTCCCGGGTCCGTTCCCAAACCCAGGTTGTCGGTGTTGCAGGTAGGCATCCTACCCCAGTGCCAGCGGGCTGGTGAAGGTTCACTCTTGAGGCAGAGCAACCACTGCCCCCTTTCTGGTCACCTAAATGACTGAAGCACCTTCTTGGATCTGAGCCTTCCGGCTGGATGGGAACAGATTGATCTGAGGGTGACCAAACCGGTTGTAGAGGCGTTAGAAAAACCTCCAGTTCAACCTCCTGTCCACAGGATGAACAGACTGTGACCTAAGCAGTCCATGTGAAGGTTCCTCACCCCTGTTGGGAAACAGTTGACAGGCTGACGACCTCTCGAAACATCTCACATGCCTTAATAGTTATGTCGGATTCTTGCCATGTGAAGCATCATGAATGCACACTAAGGGGAGCTAGGTGAACCTTCTCCATCTCTTGAACATTGATGTGGAGACATTTTTTGTAGGCTGACCAAGTTCCCTGAGTGAGAAAATGGCTCCGACCTGTCCCCCATCCATCTAGGTTAACATTTGTTGTGAGAATTAACTGCGGAAGTTCTAGTGGAACTTGATCAGATCTTACACACCCACTCACTAACTCAGGGAGTGAAGAGGCTAGGGATGAAAGGGAAACTGGCTGATAATCCTCCGATGAGGGATCCCACACCTACAGTAAACCCATTGTATAGGCTGCATCTGGAAGTGGGCCCATGGGATTAAACTGTCAATATCTATCCTGAGGCCTAACAGCGGTGAGCCAGCGGGCCTCTGACAAAGTTATCGTCCAGGAAAAAAAAGCTGCAAAATTTTTCCTGATCTTGTGCCAAAACATTACCACTGGGCATCCAAGGTCTGAGACGGCTCGGGAGAGCTCGCCCTTGGCTAAGTGACTCTAGCCTAAATAGAGTGCTGAGTACCAGCGTCTTGCATGAAAAAGCAGTTTGTTCAATCAGGATGGACATTAAGGCACCAGGACTACCAACATCTACAAGGAACTCAGAGAGGCTGATGCTCTGGCGAAGACATGCCCTAAGCTGGTAGTTGATCCAGTATCAAAACCTGAAAACTGTCAGCAGGACTGACGTAGGGAGTGCGGTGGCAGGTGTCCCTCAGATGTACTGGGGTTTAAGAAAAATGCCCCTTGACTAAGCAGCCTGGTGATTGATGTCTGGGGATCCATCCAGAGGACTGCGGAGCACAAAATGTGCAGGCTCTTGAATCAAGAAAACCTGACAACTCCCAGACTTTCTGGGGCCCACAGAATAAAATAAACAGGACCCCTGAGCTCACTGATTAGTGGGACCTGCAGTCTGACACAGAGAGCCAGGAGCTCTGATGACATCTGACCTTTCTGCCACCCTGGGGCAGAGAAATGTCCCTTAATAAGACGTCTGACATTATTCTGGCTCAACTTGATGTAAACTCTGGCCTTGCTGCACAGTGCCTGGCCAGTGCTCCTATGATACTGTAACCTGGTTGCCTGAGTAGGCTCCTCCATTTCCAGGAGCCAGTCTCCAAGGGAACAGAACCCCCCTTGAAACTGTCTGCTCCAGCTGTTACCATAACCTCATTGGATTACGGTATTCTGCACCTTTAAATAGTATCCAGGGCAGAATCAAACCATATACCTCCCTCAAGGAGATGAGAAACAGGTTAGCTTATGAAGCTTAACCAGACCCAATGACAAGTCACATGGCCCCTCATGGTCGAAACAAATGAGTAGGCCGAGTGGTCTGGCCCAAGATTCTCCAGTAAATAACCACATGGAAGGTGGAACCATAGCCATGAATTGCAAAAAAAGGTTTGCCCTTCATAAAAGTAGGAACGAAACTGGCCAGAGTAGTGACCCACATGTTGAAGGCTCTGGCCAATAAAATACTCACAAGACCGTACCACTTGTGTGCTAATAGAGGAAAACCCCTCTGCATGGGGTGTTCACTTGTTTAACATGAAAAACTGATAGGGACAGTGCCACCTATAGGCAGGGTGGTGTCTTTTCAGAAATACAAACAGCCTTGTCTTCCAGTGGAGGAGCTTCCCACCCGCGAGACATTTTCCTTAAAAGGAAAAACCATGGCATGGTTGGGAAGACACTTTTGTGATCCACACCTGCCCAGTGTTGCTTAATAATTCCTGGTCACACAGTAGCCAGAGAAGATTCAGACAGAGATGGACTGACATTTGCCATCTCTGCAGACTGAACCTCCTGAGCTGAAAATGGGGCTACATTCCTCAGCTATCCAAAAAGACAAGGGCTTATTAGGAAGCAGGGGAGAAAAAACATCCCTGATTCACTTTTTTTTTTTTTTTACGTTAAAGTCAATAAGTTCCCCAAGATCCCCGTAAAAGTCATTGTAGCCTTCAAAAAGGTCGGGTCAGGATCTGCCTGCACATTAGTTATTGCAGCCTAAGCTCGCTGCGTTGCACCTGGATGTGCCTGGATAGGCCTCCCCCCTGACCTGAGGGGCCCTATCGGGGCCGGGTGTATCTGGAGAGAAGTCAAGCAGGATATCAGGGCTCAAGCTCACTCCAGAGCCACAAAGGTAAAATCTTGCAATTCTGCTGCCACTGCCTTTAAGAACCAGTTGCTCCCCTTCCCAGACCGGAGAACTGGCTGTGGGGTGCTGAGCAACCCAATAAGGGCAAGGAACCCATGAAGGAGGGTCTCATCACCTTTGCTGCAGGACTTACATAATTTCTTAATTAATTAATGGTGTCCGATAAGTCATGGTGTCAAACAGAAATTGGAGGGCCCCGTCCATGGTTCAGTGGGCGGGGATAACCTCCTAAAAATAACCCACACGCCCAGCCACTAGATTTTAGCCGTTACTTCCGATGCTGAGCCAGGTGTGTGGTTTCTGCTCACACTTGCCTTGTCTTGCTCTTTGCTCTGCTCTCCGGCTGCTCCCTGCTCTGTTTTTTTTTTTGGTGCTCTGGTGTCTGCCTGCCTGCTTCTCTCCCTCTCCTTCCGCCCGCTCCACAGGCTCCGTCAGCCACACTCCACGGTCCTCTTCATTGGTCCGCCTGTGGCTCCGTCACTCAGCTGCCCCCCCTTTCCCCTCTCTCTGTTGCTCCCCTGCTCTCCCTGGTGCCTGCTTACCCTTCTTTGGGGGTTCCTCTCGTCATCCCAGTGCTACCTCTGCTCCTCTTCCTCTAGTACTGCTCTCCATTTCCTTTGCTGGTCTTGCTCCCTGCTGCTACTTCCAGGTGTGCGTGGCTGTACTCCAGGTCCCTCTACTTGTTCCTGCACCTTCTGTTCCTCCACACCCATGCTCCTAGTCAGTGTACCAGCCACACAGCTCCTACCAACAGCACAGCATACTGCCACCTGGACCCTTGGCAGCATCGTACTCAAGCAGCTGTTTTCTTCTTTCGGGTCGACTTCTACCGCCAGCTCTTGCAGCTCAGAATACAGCTTCAGGATATTCTCCACTTAATCAGCTCTGCACCAAAGCAACTGCACTGCACCTACATGGAGGTTGCAGCTCTTTCCTAGCCACTGCTGCGCAGGCCTCTTTGAGCTGCGCCTACGTGGAGGTTCTAGCTCCTCACTCAACTGACGTCCGGTGCCTACGCGGGGGCCACCAGGCCATCTCCTCACCTCTTGCTTACCTAATCACCTGGTGCCTACATGGAGACCACCGGACTGCCTGCTCTCATACCATCTGACACCTATGTGGAGGTTGCCAGGCCCCTCATCTTCCTCTTTTTCTGCGTCATCCTATACCTATGTGGAGGTCAGGATTTTCCAATACCCTCTGATCCCCACGCACAGCTTGCACATCAGTTACCAACACCAGCAACATCCTCCTGGTGTGACTCTGCATCCTGTCCTGCAGAGCCCTCCTGCCTCATGATCTGTTGTTCCACTTCGACTTCAACTCGAACAGTTACCTGGATGCTCGCCTAGCACCTTGCATGATGGCCTCTCCTGATCCCTCTGAAGGGCCTGCACCTGCTCCCACTGCTCTTCGAAAATGCACTTCCAAGTCAAAACACTCTTTTAAGGACTGGACTATTCACCAATTGATAGCAGAGTTGCAGAAGCTTGGCATTGTCCACCCTGCTAATGCCAAGATGCAAGAACTGTACAATTTACTCATGGAGGTACGATCTCGAAGGGTTCCTGATTTGCCGACCCCACCTTCACGCTCAGAACCTGGCACTCTCACTGAAATCAAGATCTCAACACCCAGCTCGCCACTTCTGTGTTTGACATACAATCTCATTTTACTGTCCTGGAGAACAGACAGCCTGCCCTTCCTGATGAGTAACCAGCTCCACCAGCCATCCCCATGTTGCAGCCTGTTCTGTTTACTGTACCTCAAGTTCCTCCAACTATCAACAGTAACCAGGGTCTTCCTTACCCGGTTGCTCTGGCTCTGCCGGTTCCTTTTTCCAGTTCAGGTACGCAATCCCAGAGCACAGCCTTGCCTGCCATATCACCTATCCATCTAGTTCCAGGTCATCTCCGCAAGAACATCATCGATGGGAAGGATGTTAATCTTATATCGTTACTCATATCCTCTCATGACTCCATAGAGAATAGAATTATCTCATGTGGCAATGCCTCTGTTGTTCTGAAATCCAAGGACCCTAGATTAACCAAAAAACTGACCATTCCCAAGTTTGTCTTGGCCTTCAGTCTCGACAGGGATATTTTATGCTCTGCCTTCCCTTCACGCCATGAAGAGCTTGACACCCACTTGTACCTGGTCTTTGACCTAGGTATACACTATGGTGGAACGCACTTCTTTTATTATCATAAAGCATTTTCTGCCAAGGCCGCTGCCGCCCTTGTTCACTTTAGCCTACGACTAAATTGGGGGGCTCTCGACAATGAACTGTTTTTCCATCACTATGCAGGACAGCAGGAGTTAACCTGCCAATTGTGTGGCTCCTTTTCATGTACAGCTACCTGATGCCCCTTGACGATGTATGATACCTCATCCACTCATTCCTCATCATCAGCCTCTCCCTCCATTACATGCACCATTCATAATCTGGCAGCGTTACCGCATTCCGCTCATGACAGGCTAGGGCCGCCCCATCACTTTCATCGAGGGACGGCCTATATGCAATAATCTCAATGCTTCTGGATGCAGTTTGTATGATCTGCTATAATCTGTATCAAGCAGGTCATTAGGGGAGGCACATTCCAGATCCGTCTGCCCCAAGCTGTGCCTCAAGCCCTGACAATCACAGCATCCATCTACTCCCATCAACGTTGGGGTACTGACACGCTTACTTGCCCTTCTTTGGGGGTTCCTCTCGTCCTCCCAGTGATGCCTCTGCTCCGCTTCCTCTAGTGCTGCTCTTTTTCCCTGCTGCTACTTCTGGGTGTGCGTGGCTGTACTCCAGGTCCCTCTACTTCTTCCTGCACCTTCTGTTCCTCCACAGCCTGAGCTCCTAGTCAGTGTACTGGCTGCACAGCTCCTACCAACAGCACAGCATACTGCCGCCTGGACCCTTGACAGCATCGTACTCAAGCAGCTGTTTTCTTCTTCAGGATCGACTTCTACCACCAGCTCTCGCAGCTCAGAATACAGCTTCAGGATATTCTCCACTTAATCAGCTCTGCACCAAAGCAACTGCACTGCACCTACATGGAGGTTGCAGATCTTTCCTAGCTGCTGCTGCATGGGCCTCTTCGAGTTGCACCTATGTGGAGGTTCCAGCTCCTCACTCAACCGACGTCCGGTGCCTACATGGGGGCCACCAGGCCATCTGCTCACCTCTTGCTTACCTAATCACCTGGTGCCTTCATAGGGACCACCAGACTACCTGCTCTCATACCGTCCAACACCTATGTGGAGGTTGCCGGGACCCTCATCTTCCTCTTCTTCAGCGTCATCCTATACCTACGTGGAGGTCAGGATTTTCCAATACCCGCTCATCCCCATGCATAGCTTGCACATCAGTTACCAACACCAGCAACATCCTCCTGGTGTGAGCCTGCACCCTATCCTGCAGAGCCCTCCTGCATCGAGATCTGCTGTTCCACCTTGATTTTGACTCGAACGGTTACCTGGATGCTCGCCTAGCACCTTGCACAATGGCCTCTCCTGATCCCTCTGAAGGGCCTGCACCTGCTCCCACTGCTCTTCGAAAAACGCACTTCCAAGTCAAAACACTCTTTTAAGGACTGGACTGTTCCCCGATTGATAGCAGAGTTGCAGAAGCTTGGCATTGTCAACCCTGTTAATGCCAAGAAGCAAGAACTGTATGATTTACTCATAGAGGTGTGATCTTGAAGGGGTTCCTGATTTGCCGACCCCATCTTCACGCCCAGAACCTGGCACTGTCACTGAAATCAAAGATCTCATCACCCAGCTCGCCACTTCTGTGTTTGACATACAATTTCGTTTTACTGTCCTGGAGAACAGACAGCCTGCCCTTCCTGATGAGCAACCAGTTCCACCGGCCATCCCCATGTCGCAGCCTGTTCCGTTTACTGTACCTCAAGTTCATCCAACTATCAACAGTAACCAGGGTCTTCCTTACCCGGCTGCTCCGGCTCCACTGGTTCCTCCTTCTAGTTCAAGTGCGCAATCCCAGAGCACAGCCTTGCCTGCCATATCACCTATTCATCTAGTTCCAGGTCATCTCCGCAAGGACATCATCGACGGGAAGGATGTTAATCTTATATCATTACTCTTATCCTTTCATGACTCCATAGAGAATAGAATTATCTCATGTGGCGATGTCTCTCTTGTTCTGAAATCCAAGGACCCTAGATTAACCAAAAAACTGACCATTCCCAAGTTCGTCTTGGCCTTCAGTCTCTACAGGGATATTTTATGCTCTGCCTTCCCTTCATGCCATGAAGAGCTTGACACCCGCTTGTACCTGGTCTTTGACCTAGGTATACACTATGGTGGAACGCACTTCTTTTATTATCATAAAGCATTTTCTGCCAAGGCCGCTGCTGCCCTTGTTCACTTTAACCTACAACTAAATTGGGGAACTCTTGACAAAGAACTGTTCCGCCGTTACTTCGCAGGACAGCAAGAGTTAACCTGCCAATTGTGTAGCTCCTTTTCACATTCAGCTACCTTATGCACCTTGACAGTGTCTGATACCTCATCTACTCATTCCTCATCATCAGCCTCTCCCTCCATTACATGCACCATTCATAATCCGGCAGCGTTACCGCATTCCGCTCATGACAGGCTAGGCCGTCCCATCACTTTCATCGAGGGACGGCCTATATGCAATAACTTCAGTTTGTACATCTGCCATAACTTGCATGTTTGCAGTCATTGTGGGGAGGCACATTCCAGATCCATCTGCCCCAAGCTGTGGCTCAAGCCCTGACAATCACAGCATCCGTCTACTCCCATCAACGTTGGGGCACTGACATGCTTGCTCTCCACCCATCTATCACAATTCCTGGCCAACCTACTCATCTCTGGTTTCTCAGAGGGCTTTCATACCAGCATATCCATTCTTCTGACGGACTCTCATGAATGCAGGAACTTACTCATAGCCTTAAGCGAGCCTGACATGGTCCGGCAGCTACTTCAGAAGGAACTCAACAAAGGATTTCTCAAAGGACCATTGAAGCAACCTCCTTTCCCCGTCTTTCGTGTCAGTCCCATTGGAGTCACCACGCAAAAGTTCTCAGGAAGGAAGAGGCTCATATTCGACCTGTCTGCTCCTCATGCCTCTCTCATTCCCAGCATTAATTCCCTTATACCCTCCAATGACTTTTCCTTAAGCTATGCTTGTATTAACGATGGCATCGCTACTATTAAGCGGCTTGGCAGAGTTTCTTGGCTAGCTAAGACTGTTATATCAGATGCCTTTAAGCTTCCCCTATCCATCCCTCTCTGTGGCACCTGTATGGTATTAAGTGGGATGACTTCTATTACTTCGCAGTTTGGGTGACCTTTGGGTGCAAGAGCAGTCCTAAACTATTCGACTTCTTCTCAGACCTCTTATGCTGGTTATTACTCAATTACTATCACATCTTTGCTGTCATCCACCTGCTCGATGACTTTTTACTTATTGAGCCACCCTCAGCTCCTCCTGCTGCAGCCCTCTCTTCTCTACTGGAACTTTGTCATGACCTCGCAGTTCCCATCTCAGCTGAGAAGACCGTGGGTCCATCTACCACTCTAGAGTTTCTTGGCATCATATTGGACTTGGCTCGGATGGAAGCCAGACTGCCCCAAGACAAATTGCTACATGTCCAGGCCTTGGTTCTATCATGTTCTGCCAAGTCATCCTGCACGAAGCATGAACTGCTCTCCTTGCTGGGTTATCTCAATTTTGTGATGTGCATAATTCCCCAGGGTCGCTTCTTTAACTTCTACTTGCTTAAACTGGTCTCTTCTGTTCCCGCACTGCATCATCATATTACCCTCACTGCCTCAGCAAAATCCAGTTTGGCCATGTGGTCCCTCTTCCTGGAACAGTGGCATGGTTGTTCCATGTTTTACAAAGATGTCTCTCCTAGCCGGTCTCCTCAGATTTACACCGATGTCATCTCAGCTTTTGGGTTCGCTGCAATATACAGCACATCCTGGATTTCCACCCCTTGGCCTTCTGATATCTTTTGACTGTCCGATTTTGCAACCACTTCACCTTTGTTTGAAATCTATCCTATAGTGGCTGCCGCTTTTACATGGGGTCATCGTGGCTCAGTTGGTAGCACATCCGCCTCTGAACCAGAAGGTCATGGGTTCTCGTCCCACACCAGGATTGGACTTGCACCTAAAAATCGCTGGCATCCGAGTGCAGTATTGGGGGGTGCTGTATTGCTGGGGTGTGCTGTCCTTCGGATGAGACATTAAACCGAGGTCCCTTCTGCCCATCCTGGTGTTGTCCTGGGGGGTGTCCAGGTGGAAGTAAAAGAACCCAGGGCACTCTTTGCAAAGAGTAGGGAACATTCCCGGTGTCCTGGCCAACATTCCCCTTCCCATAAACCGGTTCATGCAATTATCCAGGCTGTGTGTGGGTGATGATGTGCGATATGGTCGCCACCACACATTCAGTCACTTCACTACCAGTCTAGCATTGCTTGTAAAGCACTTTGCGCTTTGGATGTTTGACAAGTACTATATAAATGCTGATTCTTCTTCTTCATCTATGGTCCTTATGGACCATTTCAGTATTTTCAGACAACCAAGTGACTGTAGACATTATCAGCAGAGGCAGATCATCGTCCCATTCCATTATGCTGTTCTTACGGAGACTGACATGGCTTTCCTTAATAAATAATTTCTCAATACATTGTTTCCATATTCCAGGGCTCCTCAATACTGCTGCAGATCACCTTTCTCATTTTCATTTTCAGGACTTCAAGCTCCTTCGGCCATCTGTGGATCCATTTGCCACTCCAGCTCCCCAGTTCCAGGATCTCATAACGCCTTAAAAGACTACCTATGCATGGCTCAGACCATCATGTAGTCTGCCTTATCAGCTAATACTCAATCTGCATATTCCACAGCTTGGAAAAAATACACCATGTTTTATGCCATGAAAGCAACACCATCGATACCAGTATCTATTTCAAACATTCTAGCCTTTATCACTTATTGCCCTATATCTCAGAGATTAGCACATGGCACCATCCAACAATACTTGTCCGGTATCCAGATTTTCCTCCTACAGTCGAATCCAGCTTCAGACTCCATCGTCTTTAACCCCGCTGTCAAACTGCTTCTGACAGGCATTCTCAAGACAATGATCAGAAAGCCTCCAACCTGCCAACCAATTGATGACCCGATTTTCAGAGAACTACTCAACCTACTACAAACTAACCTACTAGATGTCTTCTCTACTACTGTCTTATCTACTGCCATATGTCTGGCCTTTTACGGATTCCTCCGCCTAGGAGAATTCACAGTTCCTTCTCCATCTGCTTCTACATTTCTCACGGTGAACCACTTACGCAAGCACAACGACCACTACATTCTTCACCTACCTTCCTCCAAAATGGACAGACTCAAGAAAGAAGTTGACATCACTTACTTTCCTACTTCCAGTGCTTGGTTGCATTTCACTAAGTTAGACCAATTACTTCAGCTCCTCAAATGGTCCTCACCCTCAGCTCCATTGCTACCTACCTCAAACCATACTCCACTAACCAATAAGGAATTCATGGACTCAGTCAGACTTCTTCTCCAGCGTCTGGGATACGATCGATCATTCTTCTCCGGACACCCTTCTGCATAGGAGCTGCAACATCCTCCTCCAGGAAGAACATACCAGCTCACATCATCAAACGACTGGGAAGATGGACTTCATCATGTTTTGAAACCTATATCCCTAATCCTGAGCATGAGTTACATTCAGCTTTTCCTTCCATCTCCCCTTGGTATGCCCAGAGGAAGGGCAGCCTGGTGGCCATGGTTCCTCAGAAGTTTCCTCCAGTAAAGGGTGTTTTTCCTCTCCAGAGTACCACCAAGTACACTCTCTGTGAGTTGGAGGAGGTGGTTTGCAAACGTTCTTTTTGGACCTTCATTTCTTCTACGGCTCTTCCGAGGGTGGGAATGAGCAAGGCCAAAACCATATGTTACATCAAGCATTCAGTGACTCATACAAGCACTTTATATTCCCGCACAGTGAATTGGAGGGCCCTGCCCATAGTTCAGTGGGCGGGGATACCCTCCTACAAATAACCCACATGCCCAGCCACTGGCGCTTAGCCATCTCTTCTCCTCCATCCTCCCCTCCTCCTCCTTCTCCAGCACTCTTCTCACTCTCCGGGCCTTCATTTCTTCTATGGCTCTTCTGAGGACGGGAATGAGCAGGGCCAAAACCATACAGTATGTTACATCAAGCATTCAGTGACTCATACAAGCACTTTATATCCCCGCAGTGAATTATGCAAAATAACAATTGTGAGGTAAAATTAATAGTTAGCCCCAATATCTTTTATGGGCTAAAATTCTTTTCCACAGCATTGTCTTAAAACACCTTGCTCGGTGTCACACATTATGTAAGTGGAGGTCGTGGGACTCAAACCCTGAAATGCTGAATGTATAAAACTTAATGTAGTAATTATAATCCCTATTACTTGGGCTACAAGAGAAGGTTGTGGGGATCAAACCCAGGACTGCTGGATTTCTGTAGCCGTAATAATAATTATTAGCCCTATTGTTAGTTGGGCTAAAATTAGCAAGACAAGGGTAATTCTGTGACAATGCACTAAAAACCCCAGGTTTAAAAGTATTAGAGTTTGTAAGCCATGTTGACAGGAAAAAAAACAAGTTTTCACTTAGTTATGCTTGTTTGCTGTTAATGGTGTCAATAACAGAAAACTGTGACAGGAAAAAAAAAACATCTTAACTGTGTTATTGATCATTTGTCTCCCCACAACAGTCAATCAACTGTAAAAATGCTCCAGGAGCTTCAAAAGCTCTAATTGCATGTGAGCGTGCCCCAGGGCTCATGGAGGTGCTAGCGCACTTTCGCAAGTATGCATGCAGCTGTTCTATACATGCGAACACTTACACAATACAAGTCAATGGTTAATGCTGCGAAATGCCGTTAGTGCTACACACGCACTCGGGACACTGGCGGGAAGCTGAGGTGATGAAGAAGCGCAACCAGCCCTAATGGCAGCCGTACAAATGGCAAAAATGGAGATTGAGGTGAAATATCACCAAAAACCTACTAAGTGTTACAAAATCTCAAGTTTTCCCTGTAACAGTAAAAAACACACACAAAACCTCAAGCTGAAGGGGGGGAAGGAACCCACACCAAAGACGAGTGAGCCCAAGAGACCGTAAGCTTCCAATAATTTAAATCTGTACCTGCTTGTGGCACCTTTTTCTTTCTAATCAGGAGACCATTAAGACACCCTAGCAAGGCAGAAGTGGCTCCCAATCCACACAGAAAATGTGGAGAAAGGCAGGTTATTCAATTGGAAAGCCGCAGCTTAACAGGCACAATTTAAATTTAGGGGTGCCCCCTGAAACAGGTAACGCCAACCTGCAGATCAGAACTGTAGCCCCAAGCTGAAGTCTTGAATCTTGAAACTTGAAATCTTCAGAGAAGACAAAAAAAATTACTCACCTTAGTAATGTTGTTTCTTCTAATGGAGTCTTGCTATATTATGACAATTGCAGTTTGTCCCACCATTAGAACTGCCCCGGAGGTGAAAGAGTTAACTATCATTCTAAGAATGGAGTTTAGAGCGCGAGCTCGGTTAGAGAAGCTCTGTCTGGATAATTTCAAACTGAAACTGTCAGATCTTTACGAGCAAAAACTCACTAAGGTTCTGTGTGGAAGCTGTAACCTACACTAGCCAACTGGCTACCTAAATATTAATCATATTCTGGTCCCAACACAAAGACTCAAGTCAGGGAACCAGAAAATAATAAAATAAGGTAAAATAAAACACCACACCCTAAAACCCCAAGAAGGGTGAAAAACATATAATGGGTATAACCGGTCCTACACTGGACTGCCCACCCCATACCCAAGTAGAAGTTCTGAGAGGGGGTTGGGAGAGTGTAATATAGCAAGACTCCATTAGAAGAAACAACATTACTAAGGTGGAGTAATTTTTTCTTCAAACAACATGAAGTCTTGCTATATTATGACAATTGCAGAATACACAGCAGTACCTCCATGGAGGAGGGACCGAACCTCACGAGGAATAGGCTCTGAAGCTACGGCTGTGTTAAATCTAGCATCCTCCTGGCCTGGATATCCAAGGAGTAATGCTTAGTGAAAGTGTGTACCGCTTTTCCAAGTAGCTGCTTGACATATCTCTAAAATAGGATGTCTCTGGCAGCAGCTAGAGACGAGCTGTACCTCTGGTAGAGTGAGCCCTCAGGCCTGAAGGGGGAACCTTTCCAGTTTTTGATAACAAAATTGGATACAAGAGACAATCCACCTGGCAATGGATCTCTTAGTGGCAGGTTTACCTTTCCCAACCTCATCATAAGTGAGAAAAAGTTGGAGGGATTCGAACCTATGACCCTTGGTACGCTCTATATAGTAACTAAGGGCCCTCTTAACATCTAAACTGTGCAGCCTCCTCTCACCAGAGGAGGAATGGTCAGTGAAGAACACTGGAAGGGAGATAGATTGGTTAAGATGGAAGTCTGAAACCACCTTAGGCAAAAACTTCCTGTTAATCCTAAGGACTACTTCATCCCTGTGAAAGGAAACAAAGTCAGTCTCCACTGACAAGGCTTGTAACTCACTTATGCGCCTGGCAGAAGTGATGGCTACTAGAAAAACAGTTTTCCAAGTCAAATACTTGAGCTCTGCAGAAGACAGAGGTTCAAAGGGGGGTTGCATCAACTGAGCAATGCAAACATTAAGATCCCAGGCAGGGGCCAGGTCCCTGAAAGGTGGATTAGTATGAAGTAATCCCTTGAAAACTTGGAAAATACAGGGTGAGTGGAAAGGGAAGAGGGCTTTCCTGCTGAAATAAAAGCAGAAACAGCTGCCAAATGTACTTTCAGGGTAGCTGGTCTCAGGCCCAAAGAATTAAGATGGACCACATAGTCCAAAACAATGGGCAAATCAGCAGATTCCGGGGAAATATGCTTCCCCGAGCACCAGATGGAAAACCTTTTCCATTTAGAATTATAAGTAGCCCTAGTGGAAGGCTTCCTAGAAGCCTTCAGGATGTCGAGAACACCTTGAGAAAGGTGTAGGTCAGCAAACTCTAACTCCTCAAGAACCAGGCCTTGAGGTTGAGGGATTTGAGGTTCGGATACCAAACTCTCCCCTGGGCACAAGATAACAGATTGTGCCTCCTGGGGAGGCACAGGGGAAGATGGACTGCTAAGGACAGAAGGAGTGGGTACCAGGGCTGCCTGGCCCAATCTGGAGCAATCAGAATCATCCTGCAAGGCTGGGACCTGATTTTTACTAGCACCTTGAATAAGAGAGGGAAGGGGGGAAAGGCATATAGAAACTTCCCTTCCCAATCTAGGAGAAAGGCATCCAGAGGGACTGAGCCCATCACTTGGGGCCTGCAACAAAACAGTGGAAGTTGGTGATTGTCTGGGACTGCGAAAAGGTCTATCTGACGGGTGCCCCATCTGGCAAAAACTATCCCCAGTACTTGGGGATCCAGTGACCATTCGTGATGGCCCTGGGAAATCCTGCTGAGAGCATCTGCCAGGACATTGTCTTTTCCTGGGAGGTGAACTGCCATGAGGAAAGTGTTCAGGGAATAAGCCAGAGACCACAACTTCATTGCTTCGGTGCACAAGGCCGAAGACCGAGTGCCCCCTTGTTTGTTGATGTACCACATTGTGGTGGTGTTGTCTGTTCTGACTTGTACCACTTTGTTCTGAACAGATGCAGAAAACACTTAAAGTGCTAGAAAGACAGCTCTGAGTTCAAGTAAATTGATGTGGAGCAGAGATTCCTGAGGGGACCACACTCCCTGGGTGGAGAGGTCGCCCATGTGAGCCCCCCATCCGAGAAGGGACGCATCCGTAGTGAGGGTCAAGGAATGAGATAGAGGGATGAAGGGGAACCCTAGTCTTAAATTGCTCTGATCCTGCCACCACTGAAGGGCCTGGATCAGGGTTCGAGTCACTGGGATCAACTTGGAAAGGGGATCTTTTCTCTGAGACCAAAAGGCTCTCAAGTGAAACTGAATGTCCCTCATCTGAAATCTTGCTCCTTGCACTACAGCTGTGGAAGGAGCCATGTGTCCTAGGAGCTGTAAGAAGTGCCTTGCTGGTCGAGAGACCGGCAGAGTGAAGGAGGAGGCCAGGGCCACCAGGTTCCTTACCCTCTCTAAGGGTAGGAAGGCTCTGGCCTGCTTTGTGTCCAATTCTGCACCTATGAAGGTGAGTACCTGAACAGGTTCCAGAACTGACTTTGGAAGATTGAGCAGGAAGCCCAGAGAGGTGAGCAGCTGCTGGGTAACTTGCAGGTGTGATCTGACCTGTTCCGGAGACTGGCCTACAATGAGCCAGTCATCTAGATAGGGAAAGATGGCAATCCTTTGCCTTCTTAAATGAGCAACTGCTACTGCCAGACATTTTGTGAATACTCTTGGAGCAGAGGTGAGGCCGAAGGGCATTGCTCTGAACTGGTAATGACCTGAGGGCAGTTCGAATCTGAGGTACTTTCGGTGGGAGCTTCTGATTAGAACATGGAAATAGGCATCCTTGAGGTCCAGGGAAGCTAGCCAGTCCCCTGGCCTTAGAGAAGGTAAAATCATTGCCAGAGTCACCATCTTGAACTTTGGTTTCAAAAGGTGCTTGTTCAGATATCTTAGGTCTAAAATGGGCCACCATTCTCCAGTCTTTTTTGGGGTAAGGAAGTACCTGGAGTACAGACCCTTGCCCTGGTGTGGGGAACCTTTCCACAGCTCTGAGAGCTAAGAGGGTTGAGACTTCTGTTTCTAAGGTAAAGGTCTCTAGAGCGTTTGCAGGTGGAAAAAATCTGGCTCTCATCTTTGGAAATGTTTTGAAGCTGAGAACCAGACCCTGTCTTACTACTTCCAGGACCCATTTGTCTGATGTCAGAGACTCCCAGTCCTGAACGAAGTAAGCCAGCCTGCCCCCTACAGGTAATGGAGAACCGGCCCTGGGTACCCCATCAGGGTGCCTGTTTGGCAGGGGCTTTAGGCTGAGGGGTGGGAGCAGACCTACTTGCACCCCGTCTGCCTCTGCCTCTGAAGAACCCCCTCTGAGCATAAGCAGAAGAAGCCTGGGTTTGGTAAAAAGGCATGTGAAAGGGCCTACCTCTACCCCTGGGGGTCTGCTTCTGAGGAGTGGCTTGCCGCTCCTTGGCTTGTGCACTCCTATAAGTTGTTCTGTATTCATCCATTTTCTTCATGTAATTCTCTGTCTGCTCCCCAAACAGAGAATTCCCCACCACAGGAAAATCCATAGCCTTAGTCTGGGTATCCTGTGACAAATTAGTACACCTGAGCCAAGCTAACCTACGAAAGGCCACAGATGTAGCCATGACTCTAGAGGATACATCATTAGAATCCACAGCAGCATGGAACTGCACCTTGGATGCCTCGATACCATCAGCAGCCACCTGCTCCAGCTCCTTGGCAAGCTGGCAAGGGGCCTGTTTGGCCAAAGCCATGACAGTGTCCCATCTAGATTTTTGGTATCTTGCCACATAAACCATGTAATTTGCTTGTCTGAGTCCCAAGGACGCTGCCATGTATTGTTTTTTAGCCATGGCATCAATCTTCCTGGAGTTCTTGTCAGGAGGATGTGAAGCCAGGGGAATGTTAGCTTTATCACAGGCTGCAGGCTGAACTACCCCAACATGACTGCATTGCTGTGAAAGAAAGTCTGTATCAGGACCTGACAAAGTGTACCTCCTGTCCATCTTTTTGTCAACAGGAGGCACAGAATTAGGGGCTTTTAGAATTTTTATTGTTTGCTTCCTAAAAGATTTATGTAAGGGGATAGATAATCTCCTAGACTCTGGGATATCCATCATTTCCACAAAATCAGGTTCCTCTTGCTCATCCACAGCTTCTTCTAATGGAAGCTGGAGGGTTTCAGCAACCTTTTTATAAAACAGAAAATGAGAAGGGGACTCAGAAAGCATAGGGGGGGATTCTAAGGGTCTGTCTGGGGAGATGTCCGGTTCAATGGGCACATCCAGACTCTCAAAGTCACATTCACATTGTTCATAATCCCCAATATCATATTCTTGAACTGGTGGAACCGGCCGAACCGACCTTTTACCAGACAGTGGCGGTTCAGACGGAACCGGAGAAAGTGACTGTACAATTTGTATAGCTTTTGCTATTTCTGCAGCAGTTGGAGAAGGAATTTTGGACTCCATACCTGCTGATTTTTTAGTTTTCTTTGCTGGAACTGGCTCCTCAGAGCCAGCTTTACGTTTGCCCGAGGAAGTCTCGCCTGGTCAGAGGGCACTCCCTCCGGTTCGGTTGGCACCGAACCGGGCTGGCCATCCGGGTCAGCGGACTTTTTGGCCTCTCGTTCCCTGAGCCTGCCCACTCTCTTATCCAGGGTGGCTGCAGGGAAATTTTTACAAATCTGGCAGTCTGAATTGAGGTGGTCAAATCCCAGACAATAAACACATGTAGTGTGTGGGTGAGCCTTGGCAAAGGCTTCCCCACAGACACTACAGTGTTGAAACCCAGTGGGCCCGGTTTTTCTTTTGGGTTTCTCAGACATGATGCCAGCCTAACCAAGAAACTTGCCCTTTTAACTGCAGTGCCAGGCAAGACACCCTTATCGGTTCCCAACCGTGTCACGGGTCGTGGAAAAAACCGTAATGAAATCCGTTTTTTTTTAGAACCGGTAAGAACCGGGAACTGCACTCTAAAAGCTTTAAAATGCTTATTCTTTAAAGTTTTAAACAACCTGATCTGTTCGAACCGAACTGATAAACATTTACAAGTTCCACACAGAAATAAAACCTGTCTATTACTTACAATACCACAGACAGAGCTTGAACCGATTGGTTTGCGGTTAAAATAATAATACTCGCGGTTGAATTTAACCGAGAAAATACTGTTTAAACCGAGAAATGAACTGAGCAGTAGGAGAAATCTCCGGAGCGACTGTTCAGTGAGGCGGAGTAAAGAATCTGACAGTTTCAGTTTGAAATTATCCAGACAGAGCTTCTCTAACCCAGCTCGCGCTCTAAACTCCATTCTTAGAATGGTAGTTAACTCTTTCACCTCCGGGGCAGTTCTAATGGTGGGACAAACTGCAATTGTCATAATATAGCAAGACTTCATGTTGTTTGAAGTAGCTCTCTCCCCTCTGAATGGCACAGCTTAACTGGGGAGTTGCTGCAGCATGGAATCCTCATATGCTCAACATTCTAAATCTTGGGCTGTCCCATTCCCCCAGTAGGGGTGCATTATACCGAGTGGTTATGATTGCCCATCGACAATGTGGAGCACTACAGAAAACAAGTATCCGACTAGCTAATGTCAATTAAAAATAGAAAAAATGCTTTCCTCCTCCCTCTTCCCCAGGTAGCAAGACTAGTCCCAGATCCAACACACACCTCATGCTAGTCATGTCCTATTCCTACCACCTCTCCTCCAGTCTTCCCAAAACTTAAAATGTATATTGTATCTAGTCTCTCCTACCAATACCAGCCCTCCCTAACCTGACCTCATAGTCTGTACCATACATGAGGCAAAACTGTAGTATTTTACTTAATCCTAATCCGCAATGGGGGAAGGGAAACAGGTTCAAGTGTCTTCTATCCCAGTTCCTCAGTTAGCTTCATCCCATTCCCATCACTCTGCAACAGCCTCTGAAAAATTTGAGAGGGAGGGAACTCTTGATCTTGTGTCAGTGAGTGACAGGAAGATTGTAACAGAGAAGCAGTTTTGAGACCAGTGATCCATTATATTGCTGAATATTTCCAAATACCAGAGGGTTCCAGAACTAATACTGGGCAAATATTCACCTGAAGGCATTTGCCCACAACATAGCAGAAGTGATAAATATAGACCTAGTTTGTAACCATACACTATCTTCAATAGTTGTATTGGAAAAAAAAATACATATTTTTTTAAACTAAATGCAAATTTGCATTCTGTGTTTAAAACTCTGTCACTCCCTTAAAGTGTGCAAATCAGACTGCTGGTAATTGATGAAGTATGAGGTGAAAGTGGTGTCCCTGGGATCATTGTTGGAACCAATTTTGTTCACTACATATGAATGACATGGATGAGGATATACAATATTAGACTGCAACATACGTAGACAATAAACTTGGTGGATCACTTGAGACTTCATGGCAAACAAACAGATAGCATTCAGAGAGATCTTGATCAGCATGGACACTAAATGGGAAATGAACGTTAACCTTGAGGAATGTTCAGTCACCCAACTCGGTACAAACAGCAAGTATACAAACTATACCATAAATAGAAAGGAAGAAAAAATGACTCATCATAGTAATGTTCTTTCTCCAAAGGGATCCCTCACTATGCTTAGCAACTGCAAACATTCCCCTTGAATGAGCCACCTTAGAGCTTTTAGAATTTTATTCTAATTATAGAACTTAGAATAAAGTTCAAACTCTGCTCTGTGGTCACACTTACCTCTACACTCTAACATCAGATTTATTTCTAAAGCTAGGGTGAGCAGTGACCACTTAAACTAGCTAAATCACTACCAACAAAATACTAAAATTGTTTAAAAATTTTGAAAAATGACAAACATG
The DNA here is from genome assembly GCA_016271365.2 of Neoceratodus forsteri. Taxonomy (NCBI): domain Eukaryota; kingdom Metazoa; phylum Chordata; order Ceratodontiformes; family Ceratodontidae; genus Neoceratodus; species Neoceratodus forsteri. Next base: position 1,098,760,502 of record CM057456.1, on the reverse strand, counting down.
GCAGAACAATTTTAATTGTTATGAAAAATAAAATGAAGGTGGCTGAGACCTGTGCAGACTTGTCAAGGGTTTTGTTCAGCTTGGGCTTTGGCAGCTGATGGTGAAGTTGCACACCTGGTGCCCCTTCTACCCCTACCCCTAAAGTAACCCCTTTATTAAGGGTAGTCATAGGAGATGTAAGCCTGGGAGGGAAGTATCCTCTACCTCTACCTCCCCTTCCATAAGGCCTGCAGGAAGTGGATACCTTTTCCTTCTCAGTGTTGCTGTTGTAGGTGGTTTTGCATTCATCTAACTTTTTCAAGTAAGACTTTGTCTTATCACCAGTGAATTTCCCTTGCAGGAGAAATCCATCACTTTTGTTTGAGTGTCCTGGGATAGACTGGTAGTTCTAAGCCAGACAAACCTTCTTAAGGATGTTATCTGGGCCATGACCCTAGATGCAGTGTCATTTGTGCCCACTGCCATATGGAACTGATATTTTGTGGTATCTATGGGTGATCTTGCTGTGTCAGCCATATCCTGTGCCAAGTCTCCATTAGCCTTTTTGCTCAGTGCTAGTATGGAATTCTACAGGGCTTTGTGGTACTATATAGGCCAGGTAAGCTGCCTGCCTTAGGAGCAAAGAAGCTAAACTTTTTTGCCCTGGAATCTTTTTCAGGAGCCTGGGAGGAAAGGGGCACTTTGGCCTTGTCACAAGCGACAGTCTGGATGACCCCCTCATGATCAGGGTGGAAATACAGGTACTCAGAGCCCCGTTAGTCCATTTGATATTTTTCCTCAATTTGTTTTATCTATGACAGCAGCTGAGGTGGGTGCTGATGTTATATCATAAGTGGCTTTCCAGAGGGATTTTTATTATATAGCTGTTTGCTCCTCCTTAGCCACCTATGTCATGAGTCCCCCTGCCAATCCCCAACCCCATCAGCCTTTCCCTCACCATCTTACCGGTGAGGATCCACAAGGAGCAGAGTCTGAGAGCAGTGGAGGCCATCACATACGTCCATGGAGAGACATGTTTTTTTCTGGTTTTCTCCCACTCCTCAGAGCAATGGTGAGCATGGCAGGTGTGTGCACATGGAGGCACATGTGCACTTCCAGAAAGTGAGTGCTCCTTTCAACCTTCCCAAAGTTGTGGCAGCCCCTGACTCCACTCTGACCCCTGGCCTCCACTGGGTGTCAGCCGAGAGTGAGGAACTACACCTCCCCAATCTGGGAGATGAGAGCAGCTGATCTTCTCCAAGCCCTCCCTCTGCCAACTCCCAGAGGCCCAAGCTCACTCCCAAACTTGGTGCACTGGCATGGTGCCAGATGTGGCATCCAGCACCTCAACCCTCAGCACCACCGGGCCAGTGTAAGGGATTTATGGGTGGGCAGCATCAATCTCTTTGTTGGGGCTAAACCCATCATATCCATGAATTCTACCTCATCTTCTTCAGTTTTCTGTGAGGAGATGTTATGGGAATTTACAATATGCCTTGGTACAGTAGAAGGTAAATTCATCTGAAAGCCAAGGAGGAGAGTCAAATTCTTGCTCAGGAGAACCATCTGGTTCTATGGGTTCTCCTTCCTCCTCATCTTCTTAGTAAATGTCAGCCTCTTCCTCCACAGACATTAGGAATGGAACCAGAGCCTGGGTGGGAGGGACGGTACAGTATAGTAATGAAATTCCCCATAGCCTGGCATGCCTGGAGGAACTGGCATGCCTTTGTCATGCCCTCTAGTGAGGGTATTTTATTTGGTCCACTGGTGGCTCCTTTTCTTCTTAAGTGGGAGGGAAAACGACATGTTTTCCTTTTTGTTTTTTAGGGTTGTGGGCGGAGCCTACAGCCCTATTGGGATCAGATTGTAGCTCTAAAAATAAATGATCATGGAACTCCCTTTTTGGACATTTGGAAGTATTCCTCCACAGCTGCAAAATAGTGCACTCCCCCTCTGATTTTTGCTATTTGCTGCTCTATGTTAAAGGCATCTGAAGGGAAGGGGATGCTACTGTATTGTACCTCTGAACTTCTCAGGATATGAACAAAAAAAACTTTTGAAACTGCTGTTCCTATCCCCTCAATTGAACCTTTGCAGGGCTGCAGATTGAGCATCTGTCCAGCTCGGTCTAATAGACTTATTCTATTTCTTTCAGCAACCTAGGGGTTAACTCATTATTTATTATCTGTTGTACTGGAATTTATTGAAGCTCTGAAACAGTCAGGCAGACTACAGTGTCAGGTTATAGACAGTCCAGCTGCAGCTTTGTTAGCTCTCTCACCGCTTACTGACAAACAAGTTTTTACCCTTGTTCCTATGGGCATTTATTGGGATCTGAGACCATTTTCTTCTGTTTTTTCTTGTATTTTTCTATTCAACCTTTGTGTATTTGTTATCCAGTGCTAGTGAAAGGTGGGGACTTACAACACCTCTGTTTATCCACAGAATCAGGTTCACTGCTGACTTTTCTTCTCAATGCTCATACGAGGTACAGTTGAGATAGCACTAGATGGTAAACTAAAACTCTTTGTTTATCCACAGGGACAGGTACTGTGCAGCCCCCCCACACACACACACACTCACCCACTGTGATGAATGTAGTGCTGGTAAAAAGTAGATAAAGCCCTCAGTTTATCCACAGGTACAGTACCATGTGGGGCAGGCTCAGTGCAAACTTACCCACACCGTAATAGATTTAGTGCTGGTAAGAGGTAAGGGACTGACACCACTTGGGCTTTAAACCCTTGGATAATCCACTGAAACAGCTACAGTGTGGGGGCAAGGTAAGTGCTTGATTTTCACACTGTCTGCATTTAGTCCTGGTGAGAGACTGCCAGAACTGGGAACTATAGCATTTTGTTTATCTACAGTGACAGGTTGCATGCTTACACACACACACACACACACACACACACACACACACACACACACACAGCAGCAGTATGTATTCTGACTAAATAAATTCAAGAGGACTGAATTAGCAGCATAGAAACATAGAATTTGACGGCAGATAAGGACCGCTTGGCCCACCTAGTCTGCCCATTTCCCTACCTAATGGATAAGCTGCAGATTCTAGTTAACCAGCAGCCTACTTCTTCCTACCCCCAACCCCTAGAACTGCCTTATGACTGTCCCATGCATGCTTGGATTCCACCACTGTTTTGACTCCACAACCTCCTCCGAAGGCCGCTCCATGCATCACAACCTCTCTGTGAAAAAATACTTCCTTAAATTATCTCTGAGCCGCCCCCATCTTCAAATTGTGCCCCTTGTTCTGCACACTCTTTTTGAAAGATGCTACCCTCTTGACTTTGTTGATTCCCTTGAGGTACTTGAAAGTTTCTATCATGTCCCCCTCTCCCTCCTTTCCTCGAGGCTATACATATTAAGCTCCTTAAGTCTCTGTTCATATGACTTTCGTGCAGACCCTGCACCATTTTAGTTGCCTCCTCTGACAGCTTCCATCCTGTCTATGTCTTTATGGAGATTGGGTCTCCAGAACTGCATGCAGTACTCCAGATGGGGTCTCACCAGCTGTCTGTACAGAGGGATAATAATTTCATGTTTTCTACTGGTGATGCCTCTCCCTATGCATCCCAGTATCCCCCCAGCCCTCCTTGCTGCCCTCTCACATTGCTTGCCCACCTTTAGGTCATCTGATATGACTACCCCAGGTCCCTTTCCATTTTTGTTGTTGTTAGTATCTCACCCCCAATTGTGTACTCTTCCCTATACAGCACCAACAAGAAAATAATAAATTGCTATCTGAAATGTTTATCCAAAATAATATTTGAGTGAAAGTATGGAAAACATATTTTAATAAAAGATGTTTTCCATATTTGACCATTGCTTCTTAATAGTCATATAATATTACTTCAATATGTAGTGTGCATTTTAAATATTTAACTTGTAAATACTGTTTATACTTGTTGTTATGCCCATGTCATGTACAACACAGAGGATAATGGATTGGCATCAGTTAACGACAACGCTGTATTCACTTCAATAGGTTGCCATGACAATCTAGTAAACCTCGAGAGCGAAGCTCAAAAGGTTTACAGTTGTCATGGAACCTCGAGAAGTGAATGCAGCGTTGTTGTTTAACTGACGCCCATCCATTGTCTTACATAGTGTATGGGCATCAGCTGAACATTTCTTGACTGTGGCTGTAATTACCTCACACTCTCAGTGAGCACTGTGCTGTTGCTTATGGCCCCCCCCCAAACACCACAAGAAGAAGCCCCGCTCGGTCCATGTTTTCCTGCTGTCACAGACTAACGTTTTTAAATTAAATATGACGCTACCCACCTATGCCGAACATCAGGATTGTGTCTTTTTATCAGTGCTGCTGTTTTTTTTTCGAAAAGATCTCACCACTGCAGCTGTTTCCCCATGATGAAAATAGATCTGTCCTCCTCGTGGCTGTTTACACAGGAGTTGAGCGTTGCCTAATGCACATGTGCAAGGACGTTCCATGTTGTTGTACCATCAATGTGACGTACTCAGGATGGTACAACAGCAAGAAAAAATTACTCACCTTAGTAATTGCTTTTCTTCTCATGGAGTCTTGCTATATTATAACCATAGCAGTCAGCCACTGCAGCTGAACTGCCCCGGAGAGGAAGGAGTTAACTCCAGAAGATCTGGAGTTCTACAGCGCGAGGGCGCTGTGCCCAAAGCTCTATCTGGCAGTTTCAAATGAAACTGTCAGATCTTTACGAAGCTAACATGAAAGGACGGAAAGTCTGTGTGGAAAAAACTACACTAGCCCATGGCTACCTACTAGTAGTAATAACAACAATATAAAGAACAAAGAAACACTCAGAGCCATAATAACAAAATTGATGGTATTATGGTTCGTTTACCACCCTTGACAAGCAATATATGAACCCCTTCCCAAAGACTCAAGTCCAGGAAGGGGCAATATAAATAACCTAAATGAAACAATCTAGATCCCTAACCCAAAGGAAAAGAGGGTAAGGGAAAACTACAATGGCATGACACAGTGCTTGCACCACCACACCCTACCCAAGTAGAAGTTCTGAGAGGGGCAGGAGGGAGGGGAGAATATAGCAAGACTCCATGAGAAGAAAAGCAATTACTAAGGTGAGTAATTTTTTCTTCAAACACCATGAAGTCTTGCTATATTATAACAATAGCAGATTACACAGCAGTACCTCCATGGAGGAGGGTCAGAACCTACTTAGGAAATAGGCTCTGAAGCACAGCTGTGCCAACCGAGCATCTCTCTTGACTGGACATCCAGGGAATAATGCTTGGTAAAGGTGTGAACTGTCTTCCAGGTAGCAGCTTGACAAATCTCCAGAATGGGATGTCTCTAGCAGCCGCTAGAGACGCAGCTGTACCCTGGAGGGGCTCAATCCTGAGGGGGGTACTCTACCCAGTTTCTGATAACAGAATTGGATACAAGAAACAATCCACCTTGCAATTGTTCTCTTAGTGGCAGGTTTCCTTGCCAACCTCATAGGTAAGAAAGAGTTGAGGGATTCAAACCTATGACCTCTGGTGTGCTCTAAATAGTAGCTTAAGGCTCTTTTGACATCCAGGCTGTGCAGTCTCCTCTCACCTGAGGAAGAATGCTCAGTGAAAATACTGGGAGAGAGATAGATTGATTCAGGTGGAAATCAGAAACCACCTTAGGCAAAACTTTCTATTAGTCCTAAGGACTACCTTATCTCTATGGAAAGAGATAAAATCTCTTCCACTGACAGGGCCTGTAGCTCACTTATGTGTCTGGCAGAGGTGATAGCTACTAGGAAAATGGTTTTCCGTTAAATACTTGAGCTCTGCAGAAGACAGAGGCTCAAAGGGGGTTGCATTAACTGAGCAATGCAAATATTCAGGTCCCAGGCGGGAGCTGGTTCCCAAAAGGAGGGTTAGTATGAAGTAACCCTTTAAAAAACTTGAGAACACCGGTGAGAAGAAAGGAGGCAGGCTTCCTGCTGACCAAAAGCAGAGACAGCTGCCAGATGAACCTTCAGGGTAGCTGGTCTAAGGCCCAGGGAATTCAGATGGACCAAATAGTCCAGTAGAATGGGAAGATCAGCAGATTCTGGGATAATCTGCCTCTCAGAGCACCAGATGGAAAACCTCTTCCACTTAGAATTATAAGTGGCTCCTAGTGGAAGGCTTCCTTGAAGCCTTTAAAATATCCATGACACCTTGAGAAAGGTGTAAGTCAGCAATTCTAGCTCCTCAAGAGCCAAGCCTTGAGGTGGAGGGATTTGAGGTCCGGATACCACACTCTCCCCTGTGCACAGGCCAGTAAGTCGTGGACTCTGGGCAGGCTCAGGGCAGGGTGGACTGCCAAGGACAGGAGCAGAGGGTACCAGGGCTGTCTGGCCCAATCTGGGGCAATCAGAATCACTCTGCAAGGTTGAGATCTGATTTTTACTAGTACCCTGAAAAGGAGAGGAAAGGGGGGAAAGGCATACAGGAACTTCCCTTTCCAGTCCAACAGAAAGGCGTCCAGAGGGACTGAGCCCAGAACTGGAGGCCTGCAACAGAAAAGAGGAAGTTGGTGGTTGTCTGGGGCTGCGAAAAGATCTATCTGAGGAGTGCCCCATCTGGCAAAAGACAGACCCCAGCACTTGTGGATTCAGAGCCCATCTGATGGCCCTGAGAAATTCTGGTTGAGGGCGCCCGCCAGGACATTGTCCTTCCCTGGGAGATGAACCGCTATCAGGAGGTGTGTCTAGGAGTAAGCCAGACCACAACTTCATTGCTTCGGTGCACAAGGCTGAAGACCGAGTGCCCCTTGCTTGTTGATGTACCACATTGTGGTGGTATTGTCTGTCCTGACTTGAACCACTTTGTTCTGGACAGAATCTGAAAACACCCGAGAGCTAAAAGACAGCTCTGAGTTCCAAAAGATTGATGTGGAGCAGAGACTCCTGAGGAGACCAAACCCCCTGAGTGGCAAGGTCGCCCAGGTGAGCCCCCCACCCTAACAGGGAGGCATCCGTGGTGAGGGTGAGGGAGTGAGAAATGGGAATGAAGGGAACCCCGTGTCTTAAATTGCTCTGGACCTGCCACCAGTGGAGGGCTAGGATCAGAGTTTGAGTAACTGGGACCAACTTGGTAAGGTGGTCCTACCTTTGAGACCAATAGGCCCTCAAATGGAACTGAATGTCCCTCATCTGGAATCTTGCTCCCTGCACGGCAGCTGTGGAAGCAGCCATGTGCCCGAGGAGTTGCAGAAAATGCCTTGCTGGTCGAGAGACCCACAGGGTAAAGGAGGATGCCAGGGCGATGAGTCTGTCCACCCTTCCCGAGGGAAGAAAAGCCCTGGCTAACCTTGTGTTCAATTCCTGCGCCTATGAAAGTTAGGACCTGAACTGGTTCCAGAACTGACTTTGGTAAGTTTAGCAGGAATCCAGGGAAGTGAGAAGCTGCTGGGTGACTTGCAAGTGGGATTTCACCTGACCTGGAGACTGACCCACAATAAGCCAGTCGTCCAGGTAGGGAAACACAGCAACCCTTGCCTTCTTAAGCGAGCTACTACTACAGCGAGACATTTGGTGAATACCCTTGGTGCAGAGGTAAGGCTCAAGGGCATTGCCCTGAACTGGTAGTGGCCTGAGGGCAGTTCGAACCTGAGGTACTTGGTGAGAAGGCCTGATCAGAACATGAAAATAGGCATCCTTGAGGTCCAGGGAAGCTAGCCAGTCCCCTGGCCTTAGGGAAGGCAATATCATTGCCAGAGTCAACATTTTGAACTTTGCTCTCAACAGATGCTTGTTCAAGTATCTTAAATCTAGAATGGCCGCCATTCTCCTGTCTTTTGGGGTAAGAAAGTATCTTGAATAAAGCCCCTTGCCTCTGATGGCAAGGAGGAACCCTTCCACTGCTTTGCAGTCCAGCAGAGCAGAAACCTCTGCTTCCAAAGCAAGGGCTTCTGAAGGATTTGTAGGTGGAAAATGCCTGGCTCTCATCTTTGGAAAGTGTTTGAAGCTGAGAATCAGACCCTGGCCTCATTACCTCCAGAACCCATCTGTCCGTAGTTAGGGACAGCCAGTTCCGGCTGAAATAGGCCAACCTGCCCCCCACTGGTACAGGAGAATCGGCCCTGGGCACCCCATCAGGGTGCCTGCTTAGCAGCAGCCTTAGGCTGAGGGGAAGGGGACGGTCTACTTGAGCCTCGTCTACCCCTGCCTCTGAAGAAACCCCTCTGTGAGACAGCAGAGGAGGCTTGAAATTGGTAAAAAGGCCTGGAAAAAGGCCTGCCCCTACCTCTGGGAGCATGCCTTTGTGGCATGGCATGGTTCTCCTTAGCCTGGGCACTTTTGTAGGTAGTTCTGTATTCATCCATCTTTTTCATATAGTTTTCTGTTTGCTCCCCAAAAAGAGAATTTCCCACTACAGGAAAATCCATAGCCTTGACTGGGTATCTTGGGACAGATTAGTGCATCTGAGCCATGCCAACCTACGGAAGCTACAGGCGGCCATGACCCTAGAAGAAACATCATTAACATCAACAGCAGTATGAAATTGAACTTTAGAGGCTTCAATGCCATCAGCAGCCACCTGTTCCAACTCACTAGCCAGCTGGCCATGGGCCTGCTTGGCTAACTGCAATACTGTGTCCCACCTAGATTTCTGATATCTAGCTACATGCCATATAATTTGCCTGCCTGAGCCCCAAAGAAGCTGCCATATACTGTTTCTTCGCCATGGCATCAATCTTCCTGGAACTTTATCAGGAGGATGTGAGGCCAGAGGAATATTAGCCTTGTCACAGGCTGCAGCTTGTACCACACCTACATGACTACACTGCTCAGTAAGGAAGTCTGTATCCGAGCCTGACAAAGTATACCTTCTGTCCATTTTTTATCTACAGGAGGGACAGAATGAGGATTTTTAAAATCTTTGTTGTTTGCTTCCTAAATGACTTATGCAAAGGAATAGACAACCTCCTAGACTCTGGAATATCCATCATTTCCACATAATCAGGCTCCTCTTGCTCATCCACAGCCTCCTCTAAAGGAAGCTGGAGGGTTTCTGCAACCTTTTGTAAAAAATAAAGAAAAGGGACTCAGACAGAATAGGAGGAGATTCTAAAGGTCTGTCTGGAGAAATGTCCGGTTCAATGGGCACGCCCAGACCCCCCAGCCACACATATAATGATCAAATTCTCCTCCCCTCCTGTGGTTCATAAAATCCTCAACTTCAAAATCCTGAACCACTGGGACTGAATGAACCAACCTTTACCAGCTGTTGGTGGTTCTACAGATCCCTGAGACAGTGACTGGACAATCTGAATGGCTTTAGCTATCTCTGCAGCAGTTGGAGACACAATTTTGGACTCCAGACCTACTGATTTCCTTGTCTTTTACTTGGGACTGGTTCCTCTGAACCAGCCTTCCTTTGCCCGAGGAAGTCTGCCCTGGTCAGAGGGCACTCCCTCTGGTCCAGTGGGTACTGGACCGGGCTGGCCATCCGGGTCAGCGGACTTTTTGGCCTCTCGTTCCCTGAGCCGGCCCAATCTCTTCTCCAGGGTGGCTGCAGGGAAATTTTTACACACCTGGCAGTCTGACAGGAGGTGGTCAGACCCCAGACAATAAACACAAGTGGTGTGTGGGTCAGCCTTGGCAAAGGCGTCCCCACAGACATCACAGTGTTGAAACCCAGTGGGCCGGTTTTTCTTTTGGGTTTCTCAGACATAATGCCAGCCTAACCAAAACTTGCCCTTTTGATGGCAGTGCCAGGCAAGACAATTCTTATCGGTTCCTAACCGTCACGGGTATTTGAAAACTGCTATAATTCCGGTTTTTAGAACCGATAAGAACCGGGAACCGCACTCTAAAACCCACTGTACACTTTCAAAATACAGAAAAAACCAACCGATCGGTTCAAAACCGAACCGATAATTAATCCACACAGACTTAAATTTTTGTACTTACGGTTACCAGATAGAGCTTTAAAACCGAAATGAGGTAAAAATAATAACTTTTGCCGGTTCAAATGAACCGAAAAATACTCGCTTGAACCGAGAATGAACCGAGCTGAAGGAGCTGATCTCCGGAGCGACTGTTCAGTGAAGCGGAGTAAAGAATCTGACAGTTTCATTTGAAACTGCCAGATAGAGCTTTGGGCACAGTGCCCTCGCGCTGTAGAACTCCATATCTTCTGGAGTTAACTCCTTCCTCTCCGGGGCAGTTCAGCTGCAGTGGCTGACTGCTATGGTTATAATATAGCAAGACTTCATGGTGTTTGAATATTACGTTACATCGATGGTACAACAACCCTGTCTTTACATTGAATTCAGTGAACAACAAAGCTCTCCCAAACACTATAGCAAAAATAATCTCTTTCAAAATAAAAACTCAAAAAGGGAATGTGTTTGTATTGGAGATTAGATATTGTAAATTTATAGTTTTCCAGTGATGTTGGTAAAAATCTGGGAATGTCACACTTCCCGAAGCTTTGCAAAGTTCCACAACCTCATATCAAGCTCGCTACCAATTTCTGAATATTAAAAAATAGCATGTTCGCTCTGCAAAATCACCTTTCCGGACAAGTGAACAAAATTACATTGGCACTCTTCATGAGGAGGGGTCCCAAAAAGGCCATGTTGAAAATTTGGTGTAATACCTCCAAAAAATGGTCAAGTTATACCTGGGCATTGCATAATTTCTACACACATTTGTAACTTTGGTCATTTGGTAGCTCTTTACAGTCCTATCGGCTCTGGCTAGAGTTTGTTCTTGGCAGGCACTGCCTCTGGTGTCTACTCTGAAGGTCTTTTATTTTTATTGGATTTGGGATTCCCCCTTTTTGGACACGCTGAGTTCTGCTCCATCTTTTGTGGCTTTAACCTATCTTTTCTGCCCCCTTTGACAGGGACTTCTGCTTACTTTGAGGGGCCGGACCCTCCTCTGAGCCTTTAGGTGACAGGGAGGCAGACCGAGAAGCCATAATATCTTCTAATTTTTTAGCCATTTTCTTTTACATTTTTCAGTAAACCTTAATACATAGCTCACATTTTGTAAACCATGATCTAGTCCCAGGCACTTGAAATACAACTCACAGCAGTCTGCCTTTGCCAGGAGTTAAAAAATGGAAATTACGTACTTATCGTAATTCTTGATCTTCTTGGATGCAGTCTCTACCACTCATTCACACTAATGGGATAGCACCGGAGGCACTAGGACCAAGCGGTAGCCAAACATTTTCAGAAGAGTCGGCGCTGAGACAGGACCGTGCATGCGTGACACCGCAAGACTAGCTCACGCCTGTGTAGGCTATCTTGGCATTGACCCTCCAACTGCCTCAATATCTTTTTGACCGAGGAGGTGCAACGTAACTAGTAAAAATAACTTATCTTAACCTTCCAGGCCTGAAAGGTCCGATGACCCTTGCAAGAAGCGTCAATTGAGCAATGTCTTCACGGTGGGACCACAAGACTGTGAAGACCAAAGAAACAAAACGAGTGAGCCGAGGGGATGGTGGGTGGGCATCTGAATGAGTGGTGGAGACTGCATCCAAGAAGATCAAGAATTACGGTAAGTATGTAATTTCCATATCTTCCTGGACTCAAGTCTCCACCACTCATTCACACTAATGGGAGAGTACCAAGCTAAAACCAACCCACTCTGAGTAGGGTGGTAGGAGATAGGACTCACTCAGAAAGAACATCCAAGGACTGTCCTACTGAGAAAAGAGTTGTCTGGAAAGAAGATCCAGAACATAGTGCTTACAAAGGTATGCACTTGAACTCCAACTCACCACTTTGAAGAAGACTGCAACAGAAACAAAATAAAATTCCGCCAGGAGGCCGCAACCACTTTTGAAGACCGGTGAGAACTCGGCCTCTCAATTTGGTCTAAGACAAAAGTAAATAGTGTTAAAGACATTCTACTAATCTAACGTAGAAAATCTCAGGAACTGAAAGAGCCGGAGGCGCAGTCTACTGGTTCAGGGTAGACCGAGAAAGTGCAAATGGATACCCCCACTACCAAGTATGGCTGACCTGTGAACAACAGGTCCAGGTAGCACTTGAATCCCTTACTTGGTGAGCAAACGGAGGTCCAAGTGGGGTTAGCCCATCAAGGAGAATGGTTTCCACTTAGTCACTTAAACCTTCCTGATGGAAGGCCAAAGCATGACTAAGAAGCCTCTTGTGGTGTTCTGGGAAAACCAGAGCCTACCCACTTTGTATTCCAAAAGGAATCATTCTGCCCCTGCGTGCCTAGAACTCTAGTAGCAGTCTTTGAACTAAGGAAAGAGAGAAAAATGTACAGGAGGACATGTCCACTGCGGAAAAAAATTCTGACAGAAAAAACAGGGTCTGGATTTCTAAGGCAAAATAGGGGCAGATCTGCGTCGAGAGACGACACAGAAAGGACCAAGTTCGGGCTGACCCATTCGTTGAAAGTGACTAAATAATGGCAGAAGCAACTCAACGTAGTGAGGCACCACTCGATCCGGCCTTCCTAAAAGGGAGTAGGAAAAAGGGTCTAGTTTGCTTGCTGATGAAAAACAAGCATCATAGTTTTGTCACCTACTTGAAATGGGTAACTTCAAAGCGACTGGGATGGAACTGGTTCACAGGAAGCGAAGGTATAAATACCGAAAACCCACAACTGAACAAAGACCTACTTGACCTATGGTCGAGAAAGAAGCATGCCATCTGTTAACTTGGAGCAAGCAAGGAAGTAGGAACCTGTGTTCCGACACGCTGTGTAGTCACTTCTGTTGCTCTGAGGTTCTGATCAAGAGAAGAGAAGAGAGCCTGATAGAAAAAAACAACAGACTGGGCTGCCACCTAAGTCTAGGGAACATCTCTGAATAAAGAGAAATCTCCCTCGGATAAAAGAGATGACCCATACCTCTGCTGGATTGGACTTCCCCTAAGGGTAGAAAAGTCAGGTACTCTCCAACATAGTCTAGAGACGACCGCCTCAGGAGCTGAGGCGGAACCTGGTCAGATTCAGAAGGATGGTATTGGGAAATTTCGGGCAGACCCTCTGCTGTGATGTTATTTCCCTTTTTTTTTTTTTTTTTTTTTTACAATAGTCAGAGCCTGACAAGGCTCTCAGGCTTCTACCTTGAAAAGGCAGCCTGATACAAGAATGATGAAGATGTCGTCCATCTGAGGGGCACGAGGAGCCTGAGTGTCCATAACTGACACCGTGACCAGGCCAATAATCACAGCTGAGGAGATGTTAATTACCTGTTGCTGATGAAGCCTCCGAAGGGGCAGTATCACAAGAGGGCTATATACCACTATCAAGGGAGTGGAAGAGCCTGTAAGGCTCCCGACCATTGAATTACAGTGTTCCATGGAGTGTAATTGTCCTGAGAACTGAAAAGAGTCCAGACGCAGAAGTGTTTGGTTCACGGAAGCAGTTCAAAATGTTATAGTGGACCCCATCCCTGAGAAAAAACCTGAAAAGAAGATCTTCCATCACAGACTCTGCTGATAGAGAAAGCTTTCCCTCCAGTCTCTAAAATGAGTTGTCCGCTGTATCACTGACAAGTAGGACAGGGAGAGACTCATCCAGATGTACTTCTTCCCCAGAAGGACCCCCAAAGGGAGGTGTAGGTCAGAATCACTAGAGACTCCACCACCAGGAAGGGTGTCGAGGAGCTCGATGCCATGTAAGGAACCGACAATGTGTTGAGCGGAATGAGAAATTCCATTGGCAGAACTGCGCAGAAGAGTTCCTTCAGTGGAAAACCACTGGATGTCACAAGATCCCATGTGGACCTCCACTCACTAGGATCTGCGGAAAATTATTCCACAGAAGCAGGTCTTCATTCCGCGGAAAAAACAACTCACAACAACTTCTGCAGAAGAAGAGGTCCATGGAAGGAAAACTCTGCCACTTGTTCTGCCAGACAGCACCAATCGGCACCACCCATGGCACTGGCATCACCCATGGCAAAGGATGGCACCAAGCAGCACCGATGCCCCCCGTGGTACCACCCAACACCCAAGGGCACCCGTGGCAATGCACATGGCACCACCCACGTGCACGTGCGGCACCACCTATGGCACCCACAGCACCCTTGGGTGCCAGTGGCACCACCCACAGTGCCACGTGACACCTGTGGTGCTGGACACCCATAACACCGCCCACGGTGCTGCCTATCACCAACAGCATTAGCAATGGTATCAGCGGCACTGCACGGCACCAGTGGCACCAGCGGCACCACATGGCAACAATGGTGCCACCCCCACAGCCCCGACACCAACACCAGTGGCACCACCCACGGCGCCGACACCAACACCAGTGGCGCCACCCACGGCGCTGGCACCAATGGCACCAGTGGCACTGCCCATGGCACCATCTGCGGTGCCAGGACCAATGGCACCGTGCGGAATCACCAACAGAATGCCAGCAGCACCAATGGCGAAGATCCTGAGGAAGGCGGGAGAAGGAAAAGTGGTACCCATACTGGCCTCTGCATGAAAAAGGGAGGGGATAGGCACAAGGGGTCGATGCGATGGTGAAGGCACCAAAGAGGGCACCGCGCACATCCTGAATCAATCGACCCATCCCTGGATCTGAGGCCCAGAGGCCCCTGAATCGGGAACACTGGCCAGGAAAACTGGATGGAAGTTGAACCCCCCCTGCTCCAAAGGAGCTGCCCAGAGGTGAAATTGCTCACTGGAGCTCCATCAAGGATCCAGAGTCAAAGAATGCAGCCGTTAAGAGTGGGGCCAAGGGGATCCCACCAAAGTTGGTTCAGGCCTACCGCACCTCACCACTGACAATCCCCGTGCAGACATACCAGAAAGCGACCTCGAGAGGTACCGATTCTTCTTCCCCCAAAACGAGGAAGAAGAGTTCGAAGTCAAGCAGAGACGGATCCCTGGAACCATCAGTTCTGTGCTTCAGTGGACTGTCCTCCCCCAAGCACAGGACTGCCCGTGGTCAGACCCCCCCTTAGTGAAGGGTGGCAGACAGGACACAGCCTCTGTGCCATAACAACTTTCAAATGAAGTCTTCCTACCGTCACCGCTACCGTCTAAGGATGACTCAGTTGATGGCAGGTGAGAATTTCTTTTTCTTCTTCTTCATAATCTTCGTTTTCTTCTTCTTAAAATAAGAAAATACTATTAAAAATGTTAATCTAAACGAATACTGAATGGCTAAAAGCTGCTGTCATATAGACGAAAACTTTGATTCCAGCAGGCGAGCAACATCGACACCCAAGCACACTCAACAGTGGGAGAAAAGGAACTGAGATGGTTGGAGGGTCGACGCCGAGATAGCCTACACAAGTGCAAGCTAGTCTTGCGACGTCGTGCATGTGTGATCCTGTCTTGGTGCAGACCCTTCTGAAAATATTTGGCTCCCGCTTGGTCCTAGTGCCTCCGGTGCTATCCCATTAGTGTGAATGAGTGGTGGAGACTTGAGTCCAGGAAGATCAAACGTTACAATTTTTATAACCTGTAGGCAGGGCTCCAGATAAGATTTTTTGGTATGAGTACTATACTTCTTATTTTGAAAGTGAAGTGAGTAAAACCAGATTCTGATGCATACAAATGCCTGTACAGAGTGGAGTGAAGAGTATATTTTAAAAAACAAGGCAGTTTTTTTCTAGATAAGAATAGATCAAGTGCTATAGGTGCTGTCTTCTTTTTGGGTCTTTCAGTCATACCAAACACTGATTACCCTGGGAAGACATTTGCAGTTCCAAACAGAAAAATCAGAATTATTATAGAGCCCAACAAATGTTAAAAAGGGGCTTTCAGAAGAAAAATTTGGTTCCTCAGAAATTAAAACCACAAGTTAAATATGCCTCAAAAGAGGTTTCTTAGTAAAATTAGTTAATTCTTGCCTTAGCTCCCAGAAAAACAAGGAACCGAGAATAATCTAAAGTATTTGCTTTAAAAGTGAAATGACAGTGGTTCCCTGAAAGCAAGAACCGCACCGAAAATGGCTTTCTGTGGTTCCTGGGAACCCATCAAGAACCAGAGAAAAAAATAAATCTTACACAATAAATAATTTCATTTTTCTTTTTATTTGTTTAAAATGTGGTAACTGGGATGAGCCAAGGCACGTTTCCAGGTGCGAACTGAGGACGGGGGAGCTTGAGCAAAACATCAGCAGACAATAGCAAAAACAACATCTGTGCAGCCAGACGAGCAACGTGTTGCAATAAAGGTAAAGAGCAATTTGCATGTAACACAATCAAAGTACAATGAACTTTAGCACTGCACAGAATCATGAACAAGTAACTCATATGGATTAGGATAAAAAATTCAAGAGCCACTGGAAGTAGAGCAGCAGGAGCCAGAGGAGGGGCTGAAGTTCCAGCTGGCGTTTGAAGGAGTTAAAGGATGGGGAGAGACGGAGGGAGGCAAGGAGTTTGTTCCAGAGTGAGGGAAGCCTACAGGAAAATGCAGATTGTCCAACAGAGGTGCATGGATGAGGAGTGGAAGAAGTGCAGTGGTCTCTAGAGCAGAGGGAGCAGAAGGCAGGAGAGATTCGGGATGGGAGTGAAGAGAGGTAGGAAGGAAGGGTGTTGAACCAATATCTGGAAAGGAAAGAAGCACAATAAGCCTGGCGACATGAGGGCAGAGGGAGGATGGATAGGGAGAAATACTGCAAACAATGATGTGTGCGTGGTAGACATATGCAAAATGGCAGAAGGAGTTGGGGAGGGTATTCTGTCTGGTGAAGGAAGTAGAGGGGGAAGAGCCATAGACTACATCTCCATAGTCAAAGACAGGGAGCACCATTTTAGTAATCAGCTCCCTGATTACTGCAGAGTAGAAAAATTAACTAAAACAGTTTTTAACACTATAGTATAATAAAATAATAAACCGTAAACCAACCAGAAGTGTGAAGAAGACTTTGGGGTGACTGTGTTCTTCAGGTGGAGAAATAAATCTGATATTAGAGTGCTGGGATGAGCGTGACCACACAGCAGAGTTTGAATTTCATTCTAAATTCCATAATTAACATAAAATTATTAAAGCTCTGTAGCAGCTCATTCCAGGGGAATGATTGCATTTGTGAAGCAACAGTCAGGGATTCCTAGTGTTTGAAGAAAAAAATGACTTGTGGTAATGTTCTTTCTTAGGGGAACACTCACGCAGGTATCTCGGCTGAGAGTGACACCCCAGAGATACTGTAGAATCTATGCAAACGTTAGAATTTGGAACGTAGGTTCAAATTCTGCATCTGTGTTCCACTCTGGCAGTTTCTTCTGATCTGTTTCCATGCCAGAGCAGAGTGGTGGTTACTGAAACTAGTTAAAAAGGCTACCAAAAAGAGTTGAAAACATTTTTATAGACATTTTTAAAACACCAAATTAATTGAAATGGACTTGTGAGAGGCCTCTTGAGGATACAAAAAAGGCAGAGGTATCTCTTGAGGAGTGTTCCCTTAAGACTCTTGGTATCACTCTACCAGCTTTTTCCTAGCAGAACTGAATGCAAGAGACTATCCAGTGACAGACAGCTCTCTTTGTAGCTGGTTTGCCTTTGCCAGCTTCCCCTTAAGTAACAAAAGCTGGGTTATTTGGGACCTGACCTCTTTTGTCTGGTCCATATACATAGTCAGGACTCGCTTTAGGCCCAGGTTATGCAACTTTTCCTCACCTGTACTAGATACATAGATACTGTCGGCAGATAAGGGCCACAGACTCTTCCAGTCTGCCAGTTTATGTTACCTGATGAAGCGGCCAGTGACCCTATCTGGTCACTGGCTTTAGCTTTTTCTTCCCATCTCTAATATTCCTTTATACCTGTCCCATGCACGTTTGAAGCCTGCCACCATATGGGCAGCCACCACTTCCTGGGGCAGGCTATTCCATGCATCCACCACCCTCTCTGTAAAAAAAAACTTCCTGACACTACCCCTTATGGGGCCACCCATCAGTCTCATATCATGCCCTCTTGTTGTGGCACTACCTTTAAACTGGAATATGTTGTCCCCTTCCACCTTGTTCATGCCCTTGAGGTATTTGAACATTTCTATCATGTCACCTCTCTCCCTCCTTTGCTCCAGCATGTACAAATTGAGGTCTCTGACTCTTTCCTTATAAGGCTTGTGATGCAGACCCTTTACCATTTTGGTTGCCCACCTCTGTACCGTCTCTATTTTGTCAATATCCTTATGAAGGTATGGCCTCCAGAACTGGACACAGTACTCAAGGTGAGTCCTCACCAGGGTCCTGTATAGTGGAACTATCACCTCCCTCCTTCAGCTTGTGATTCCCCTTCCAGTACACCTCAACATTCCAGTGGCCTTCCCCACTGCCTTGTCTGTCTGCCTTGTGGCCTTCAGGTCATCTGTGATTATGACTCCCAAGTCCCTCTCTTCCTTAGTAACTGCCAAAAACTCTCCACACAACCTATAGCTTGTTCCAGGGTTCTTGCTCCCCATGTGCATAATTTTGCATTTCTTTGCATTAAACCTTAGTTGCCACACATCTGACCATCTCTCCAACCATTCCAGGTCCTTTCTCATCCTTTCCACCCCTCTGGGGTATTCACCCTGTTGCAGATCTTGGTGTCATCTGCAAACAGGCAAACCTTTTGTTCCAGCCCATCTGTAATGTCACTGATGAACTGACCCTTGAGGTACCCCACTGGTCACCTCCCTTTCCTCTGATTGGGTTCCATTTACCACTACCCTCTGTCTTTGGTCCTTTAACCAATTATCAATCTAGTTTACCACCTTGTGTCCCATCCCCAGGCTTCCTAGCTTGTTGACCGGTCTCCTATATGGGACGGTATCAAAGGCTTTGCTGAAATCTAGGTAGGCAATGTCTACAGCCCCACCTTGGTCTACTGCCTTTGTCAACCAGTCAAAGAAATCTGTTAAATTAGTTTGACAGGACTGTCCTGCGATTAAACCATGTTGCCTGGAATCCAACATCTCCATGACTTCTACAGTAGGTGCTCCACTATTCTTTCCTTGAAGAGTGTCTCCATTATCTTTCCTATTACAGAGGTTAGACTAACTGGTCTGTAGTTCCCTGAATCTTTTTTACTACTGCTGTTGTGAAGAGGGACAACATTTGCCCTTCTCCAGTCCTCTGGGACCACTCCAGTGTCTAGGGATTCACTGAACGGGGCTGCCAGTTCAATTCGCAGTTCCCTTAAGACCCTGGGATGTATGCCATCTGGACTCTCTCCTGTGTGAATTTTCTGTTGGTTCCAAGAACTGCCTTATCCATATGGGGGATTATGTAATTTGACTCTGTGCAGAGGGCTGGCCTTCCTAGCAGAGGTCACTGAAACCAGGAATATGGTTTTCTATGTGACATACTTCAGGTCAGTAGTTTCCATAGGCTCAAAGGGAGCCTCCATAAGCTGGGCAAGGCACATATTGAGGTCCCAAGGTGAGAAAGGGTCCCTCACTGGTGGGTAGAAATGGCTAAGGCCTTTAAAAAACCTTTCAAAAATGGGTTGTGAGGCCAAAGTCTTTCCTTGTTATTCTGATATATATATATATATATATATATATACACACACAGTATATACCTGTGTGTATATATATATATATATATATATATATATATATATATATATATAATAGATATACCACTCTGAGGGTGTCGATGCTCTCTGATATACACACGCCTTGGTGCGTCAACCACCAAGGCGTGCATATATATACGACCAAGACACCTCAGAGAAGCATACTATCTTATAAAATGTCAAAATTGTTTTGAGGGGGTAAAGTGCAGGTGTGCGCTCAGTTTGATATATGCATGGTCACCTGATGGTGTTTGTCCAATGCTGTTGCTCTAGATGACCATTTTTTGTCTCACCCATTTTATAAATATATATATGTGTGTGTATGTGTATATATATATATATATATATATATATATGCTGATATTGCTGCTAAATACACTTCTAAAGTTGAAGGCCATAGGCCTAATGACTGTAAGTGTACTAGGTATTCCAGAATTATAGGCAACCTTGCCTCTTTTGGTATTATTTCTCTGGGACAAGCCAGTAAGAAAACCATTTCCACTTAGAGGAATATGCTCTTCTGCTAGCAGGTTTCCTTGAAACCCTGAGTACCTTCAGGACTTCCTCTGAAAGATCCAATCCTGAAAATTCTAACTCCTCAAGAACCATGCATTAAAGCGTAGGGTCCTAGGATTTGGGAATGTTATTCTGCCCAGTGACAAAGTCAACAGAGTGTGTCTGAGTGGCAGGCTGATTGGATTCTTGCTGGACAGGACCAGGAGCAATGAGTACCAGGCCTGTCTGGCCCAGTCTGGAGCTATCAGACTATCAGGATCATTGTTGCAGGTTCCCTCCTGAGTTTCAAGAATACTTTCTGAATGAGTACTAATGGTGGGAAGGCATACAGAAAATGGAAATTATGTACCTACCGTAATTCTTGATCTTCTTGGATGAAGTCTCCACAACTCATTCACACTAATTGGACTATGCCGGAGGCGCTAGGACCCTGCTGGAGCCAAAAGTCTTCAGGAGGGCCAGTGCCAGCATAGGGGCATGTATGCGTGGCGCCATGAGACTAGCCCGTGCTGTATAGGTTATCTCAGTATCGACCCTCCAACCGCCTCAGTACCTTTTTGACCGAGGTGCAGCATAAACTAACTTAAGAAAACCTAACCCTAACCTCCAGGCATAAGATGGCCCAGAAGACCCATATAAGAAGGGTCAATTTAACAATGTCTTCACAGCCCGAACAACAAGGAAGTGAAGACCAAAAACAGAATGAGTGGGCTCAGGGGATGGTGGGTGGGCTTTGTGAATGAGTGGTGGAGACTTTGTTCAAGAAGATCAAGAATTATGGTAGGTTCGTAACTTCCATATCTTCCTGGACTAAAAGTCTCCACCGCTCATTCACACTAATGGGAGAGTACCGAGCTAAAAATCAATCCCCGAGTAGGGCGGTAGGAGACAGAGCTCACTCAGGGCAGAAGTCCAAAAGGACTGTCCTGCCGAAGAAAGTGAGCTGTCTGGCATGGACATCCAGAATGTAGTGCTTCATAAGGTATGCATTGAGCTCCAAGTCACCACTTTGCAGATGTCTGCAACGGGTACATTACAAATCTCCACCAGGGAAACTGCAACCGCTCTGGTAGAGTGGGTATGAACTCAACCTTCCAACTTGACCTGCACCATGGATTAGCAGTGTCAAAGACATGCTACTAACCATGCAGAAATACGTCTAATGGCAACAGGCTGACTCAGTCAAGGCATGCTGAAAGATACAAGAGTTGCTTGGATTGCATATATCTCTTTTGTTCTGTCAATGTAGAATCGCAGAATCCTCTTAACATCCAGATAATGAAGGGATTGCTCTCCTTCATTCTGGAAGTTAGTGAACTAAGTAGAGAGAAGCAAAGGCTGGTTGAGGTGAAAGTTCAAAACCACTCTGGGTAGGAATTTAGGGTGAGTACGGAGTACCACCATGTCCTCATGAAAGATGGTGTAAGGGGGTCTGAGACCAGAGCATAGATTTCAGGGACCCTGCGAGTGAAAGTGACAGCCATTCGGAAGGCTGCCTTCTAGGTCACAAATTTCAATTTACAGGTAGCTAGCGGTTCAAGGGTTTACGGATGAGCAATCTAGCACCAGGTTAATAACCCATGTGGCCACAAGTCAACTGACATGGGGCTTAGTGTGTAAGATACCAACCTTTTAGGAATCTCTTGACTAACAGTAACTTAGCCAGTGACATGTTCTGTATTGACTCAAGATAGGCCGAAACATGCAGAGTTGTACCTTCACTGCTGAGAATAGCAGATCTGTGATTGACAGATCCAAGAGGCACTCCAACACTTTACTTGGTGGGCAGCTGCAAGGGGTCCAGATGGGACTTTGCACACCAGATGGAGAAGCATTTTGACTTCGCTGTATAAACCTTCCTGGTGGAAGGCCTATGCGCGGCTAAGAAGATCTCTGCGATTGTCCATGATACCTAAAATCTGCCCACTTCTGTCTCTTCAGGAGACCGGCATGGAGATGAAGGGAGCACAGAGTGGATGGACCAAAGGTCCCCGAGTCAGAAGGTCTGCTAGTAGAGGGAGTTGCCTCGGGGGAACGTCTGACAGTCTGGTGATCAACGCACATCATATCTGCTGAGGCCAGTCTGGAATGATGAGAATCACCCTGCCCCCCTGTGCCTGCAACTTGAGCAGCTCCCTCTGAACTAAGAGAAGAGGAGGAAGCATACGGGAAGTGTCTTGTCCACTGCAGTGAATACATCCTGACAGAAAACACCAGGTTCTGGATTTCTGAAGCAGGATAGAGGCAGTTTTGCGTTGAAAGGGGACGCAAAAAGGACCAGGTTTGGACTGCCCAACTTCTCAAATAGCTACTGCACGATGACTGAGCTGATGCAACATGCTTGAGACACCACTCACACATCCTCATGACTTTCCTGCACAGAGGGTAGGAAGGCACATCACCCTGCTTGTTGATGTAATACATCACAACTTTGCTGTTCGAAACATGATCACTTTGTTGCAGAAGGCATCCTTCAGGACTTGGACAGGGTGTATGACAGCCCTCATCTCTAAGATATTTATGAGAAGATGATGCTCCTCCTGGCTCCACACTTGAGTGTGGAGGTCATGACAGTGAGCTCCCCAATCAGTTAGGAGTGATGGCAATTTGTCTGAGGCTCTGTCATGTAAGTGGAGGATTGCAGATGCATGGTTGGACACCACTGTTTGCTGTGGATGATGCCAGGAGGCCCAACCTCCACTGCCTCAAAAGGGGCTCGAACAGAGTCATTTCCCTGATGTAACAAGACATCTGTAGATGTCGTTTCTCCCATTTTTCAGAAGGAACAAACCCCACCCTGGAGGTATCCTGGAGGGCTCCTATGACGAAGAGCTGCTGGAAAGGTGAATCTGGCACCATCCCTGAATCAGAAAAGCCCTCCTGGAAGTGAGCAACTGAAAAGCTGTGGCAACTGCTTCTTGTGTCTCCAGCCAAGATGGGCTGGCTAGGAGCCAAATGTCCAGGAAGTGAAGACTTGAATGCCGAGGTTTTAGTAAACTCCTCCCTGAACAGGTACTTGTTTAACCTTCCAAGGTCAAGAATTGGCGCATGCTGTCTGTTATCTCGGAACCAAAGCAACAGACATAGGAACCTGTGTTCCGATCTGCAGTGGAACAATTTCTACTGCCCTGTTCCCACAGTGGCCCAGAATCTCAGAAGCAAGAGGGTCTGACTGAGGGGTGGACAGACTGGGCTGCCAATTGGGTTTGAAGAAATATCTGCGAAATTGGGAGTCTAGGCCTCTACCTTGAAAGGACTGTCTGTTACTAGAATGTCGATGGTTCCCGTCTCTCTAAGGGGCAGCAGGAGCCAGCCTGCTGTTTAAATGACAGCCCTGATGTTCTGAGTGGCCTCCAGAGCTTAACCTGAGGGCTGAACAGATAAGCACCATCAAAGAGGCATGTGGCAGCCGCTCTAGAGGCAGTGTCATAGGCATCTATAAAAGCTTTTAGCAGATTATTGGGCTACATGCCCTTGTAATGGAGTGTCAGATTCTGGGAGGCTCTTGGCCATTGAATTGAGTGTGTTCCACAGGGTGTACTCATACTAAGGATGTAGGAATTCAAGATGTAGAAGTCTACTTTGGTCCACAGATGAAATGTTTTGCTGGAGCCCATATCCCTGATGGAAAGAGATCTTCAATCATAGGCTCTGCCGATACAAACGACTTGCATTCCAGCCCATAAAATTAGTCATCCGTTGTGTCTTCGACAAAGCAGAACAGAGAGAAACTCATCCGGATCCACTTCAATCCCAGAAAAACTTCCAAAAGATAGGTCTAGGCCAGGATCACAGGAGACACTGCCACGTTGACCAGCGACAAAGAGTTCAGTGCCATCCTCAGTACCGGAATCACCCACAGCACCTACACCACATGCATTGTCAGATCTGACACCACATCTGGTGCCAGACCCAGCATCACACATGGCACCAGCACCACCCACAGTGCCAGCGCCACACACAGTGCCACACATGGCACCAGACATGGCGCCGGCACCATAAACGGCACCAGCACCACACACAGCGCCAGCACCACTGCTGACCTTAGACCTGAAGAAAAGGGGGAGGGAAGGTGGTACCCATGCTGGCCCCTGCAGGGAAAAAGGAGAGGGGGGTAGGCACGTTGAGTTGGCGTCAATGGTGCTGGCACCGGAGAGGGTACCACACAACATCCTGCCCCGACCAAACCAACTTCAGTTCAGTGGCCTTGAGGCCGGAAGGCCCTAGAGCCGGGTCCACTGGTCAGGGCAGTCGGGCAGATGCCGAACCCACTGCTCTAAAAGAGCAGCCTAGAGGTGAAACTGCTCACTGGAGCCCCATCGTGGACAGGGATGGGGTCCGGTGTTGAAGAGCGTGGTCGTTAAGAACGGAGCCACAGAGGACCCCCCCAGCATTGGGTCAGACCTACTGCTCTCCACCACCTACGATCCCCATGCAGATGTACCAGAGGGTGACCTCAAGCAGTACTGATTCTTCTTCCACTGACAGGAGGAAGAAGAGCTTGAGGTCGAGCAGAGTCGGGTCCCCGATCAAGGTCGGGAACGGCCCGCTACTTTTGTACTTCGGGCAGACTGTCCTCCCCACTGAGCACTGGACTGCCCATGGTTGGACCCCCCCCTCCACAAAGGGCGGAAGACCGGACACAGCCCCATTGCCATCACAGCTTTCAAATGAAGTCTCTTTACCATCACTGCTGTCTGAGGTCGACTCTGTTGATGGTAGGCTGAGAATTTCTTCCTGTTCTTCTTCTTTTTTTTTTTTAAATAAGAAAAGGACGTTAAAAGTAGAAAGTTAAATGAATACTAAAACCGGCTATAACTACTGTCATATAGACGAAGACTTGACTCCAGACAGGCGAGCGACATCATCACTGAAGTGTACTTGATGGCGGGAAAAAAAGAACTGAGGCAGTTGGATTTTAGGGAGGCAGTATACTACAGTGACCCTGAGCAAGTCACTTAACTTCCTTGTGCTCCCAGGTTGCACCTGTAAAAAAGCTTTCAGCTTAGTGTG
Source organism: Neoceratodus forsteri (assembly GCA_016271365.2). Classification (NCBI taxonomy): domain Eukaryota; kingdom Metazoa; phylum Chordata; order Ceratodontiformes; family Ceratodontidae; genus Neoceratodus; species Neoceratodus forsteri. The sequence continues at coordinate 1,098,735,526 of CM057456.1, read as the reverse complement.
TCTCACCTGGTTAAACAATTGAAAAAAGAAAAGAAAGTTGGAGAGTCGACGCCGAGATAGACTATACAGCATGAGCTAGTCTTGCAGCACCGCACATGCACAGTACTATCCTGGCACCAGCCCTCCTGAAGATTTTTGGCTCCCTCGGGGTCCTACTGACTCCAGTGTAGTCCCATTAGTGTGAATGTGTGGTGGAGACTTTTAGTCCAGGAAGATCTTCTCTTTCCAATCCAGTACCAGGGCATCCTCTGGGACTGTCCCTCTGCCTGGTGGTCTAAACAGAACTGTAGGAACTGATAGTTCTCCCAAGATGCAAACAGGTTTATATTGGGAGTGCCCCATTTTCTGAACACTATGGCCACCTGCTGGTTTAAGGCCTATTCATGATTTCCTTGGCTGATTCTGCTTAGGGAATCTACTACAACATTGTCTTTGCCTGTCAGATGCACTGCAAATATATTTGCTTCTAAGGAGTATGCCAGGTCCCAGATCCTCATCACCTCTGTTCAACGTTTTGAGGAGCTTGTTCCTCCCTGCTTGTTCATGAAACACACTGTTGTGGTGGTGCCTGTCCTGATTTGGACAGACTGACCCTGTAGCTGTGAGGAGAAGGCTTGCATTGCCAGCACTGCTCTAAGCTCCACGAGGTTGAAGCATTCTAGTGAATCCTGTGGGCTGTATGTGCCACTCACTGTAAGATCCTGTGTGTGGGTGCCCCAACCCAGGAGTGAGGCATCTATAGTAAGAACACTTGTTGGTAACTGCTGAAGGAAGGGAAGGCCCTCTCTCTGAGGTTACTTTCTTCCATCCACTACCTCAATGACTCCACTAATGATTTTGTCACAAGCACTAGCTTTGAAAGTGGATCCCATCTTTGAGACCAATTATTTCTTAAGTGATACTGGGTATCTCTCATTTGGAACCTGGCCCATGGAACCACAGCTGTGGATGCAGCCATGTACCCTACTAACTGCAGGAAGTCTCTTGCGTTCCTTGGCTGACCTGCTGTGAAAACCTCTGCTGTTGCTATCAAAGCTGTAATTCTGGCCTGTGGGAGGAAAACTTTTCCTTGCAGGGTGTTTAGCTCTGCTCCTAGGATGTCCAGAACTTGAACAGGTTATAGCTGGGATTTCTGCAGGTTTACAAAAAGATTCCCAGGTTCTCCAAGGTGCTTTTTACCAACTGAACTGACCACCTTGCCTATTATTTTGTTTTCCCTGAGACAAACCAGTTGTCCAGATAGGGGAAAGCCACAATGCCTTGTTTTCTTAGATGTGCTGCCACCACAGCCAAGCACTTTGCGAAAACCCTTGGAACTGAGGTAAGACCAAATGGAAGAGCTTTGAACTGATATTGGCAGCTCCCCAGCTTGAATCTGAGGTATTTTCTGTGAGACTATCTGACTGAGATATGAAAATAGGCATCCCAATCACTGAACTTTCTGTAAAAATGGTGCCACTCTCCTTAGTGTCATCATCTTGAACTTTTTTTTTTCAAACACTTGTTCAAAAACCTGAGATCTAAAATGGGTCACTACTCCCCATTTTTCTTGTGGGTCATGAAGTATCTTCACAATAGACACCTGCCCTGCTGGGAAGTGAGGACTTTTTCTACAGCTTTCGATACTGACAGTTTTTTTTTTTACTTCTAGTTCCAGCAGACCATTCTGTTGGAGAGTTAGCTCGAAGACTTCTGTGTTTCTGCAGGTTTGGAAAGTGTTTGAATTGCAGACACAACCCCTGGCCCACTACTACTGCCAGTACCCAATTGTCAATGGTAATGTTTACCCATTCCTGGAAGTAGTGTACCAGTCTTCTTCCCGCTGGCAATGGATGGGCAACTTGGGCAAAATTATCAGGGGTTTTGTTCTGTCTGGAGCTTAGGTGCTGGAGCTGCCACATTACACCTGGAAGCCATTTTTCCCCCTTCCCCTTCCCCTACTCCTACCCCTATAGTAACCTCTTTGTGGTTAGTACTCATAGGGAGCATGAGAGACATAGGGTTGGATTTTCAAAAGCTCCCGAATGGCCCAAGCTCCAGGTGCACCGAACAAAAGTTTCATAACTGTGCCCAACCTACTAAAATCAGGTGCAGTTGTGGCAACTCTGTTCGGCATGACTGCACCATAAAATGGGTTTGATGCAGGGCTTGATGCAAGCCCTGCATCGCCCTTTGAAAATCTGGCCCATAGGCTCTTGGGATGTATCTCTGCCTTTGCCCCCTTTCCACAGGACCCATAAGAGGTAGAGGCCTTTTCTTTCTCATTGTTACTTTTAAATGTGGTTTTGTATTTATCCACATTTTTAGGGCTACAGTGGGTACAACCCTGCAGACCTCCTGCAATCAGAAAAGGGAAACATTTCTAGGACCTGTCTTTGATGGCCTCCTACTGACCCATCTCGAAACTTAACTGTGACTACAAATTATTTATGTCTATATTGGCCAATAGGGTGGCAGTTCTGCTCCCTACTTTAATTGATGGTGACCAAGTGGGCTTCATCATGAAGCGTCAGGCACATGATGCAGTCAGACGGGTGTTGCTACTCACCGAGTATGCATCCCACAGGCAGATACCACTAGTCCTTCTTGGTCTTGATGCCAAGAAGGCGTTTGACAAGGTGTCTTGGCCTTATATGTGGGCCACCTTGAAAAGCTTTGCATTTCCTGATAAATTCATTTCCCAAATTCAGGCCATGTATCACATGCTCCTAGACTATCTTAAACTTGATGGGATGCTTTCTTCACCATTTCCCCTATCTAGAGGCACCGGACAAGGATGCCCGCTATCCCCATTGTTATTCACTCTCTATTTGGAACCCTTAGCTGCCAATATCAGTGCCCAAACCCAAGTAGAGGGAGTCCCAGTGGGGGGCGGTCCCATAAACTGACACTTTTTGCCAATGATATTTTGTTGACTCTTACTTTTCTGGAAACCTCTGTTCCAGCGGCCTGGGCACAGTTAGATATATTTAGTAAGTTGGCTGGCTATAAAGTTAACAGCACTAAGATGGAGATCTTAACATATTTCTTTCAACCCTCTAGAATTTTGAAGGTAGACTTCCCATTCCGTTGGAGCAGAGTGGAGATGAGATACTAGGTGCAAAAATACCATATAAAATGATGCATCTGGATCTGATGAACTTTGAACCTATCACCCAACAAATTACTTCCAACCTATCCAGATGGGTCTTACTTCCTATGGGGATTCTATCCTGAGTCAAAGTGGTACAACAGAATATTCTACCTCGCCTGCTCTTCTTTTTGCAAACTCTCCCGGTGCTCCCCTCGAATACCTATTTCCAAACGTGGGACAAATTAATCTCTAAGTTTGTCTGGGGAGGTAAAACACCATGAGTGAAATATTCCACGTTGCAGCTGTCCAGGGTGCAGGGGGGACTGAATCTCCCAAACATGAAAAGATATGCTCACGCGGCTCAAATTCGCATATCCCTGTTACATGCGGCTACCCATTATACTGCATATTGGAAGGACATTGAAGTCACACTCAGTGGTCTGGAGAGTTTTACGTGTTTTATTGTTGGGGATCCACCAGGGTGCATACCACTCACAAGGTTCATGAAATTTACCTCAGAATTTTTTAGAAGCTGGTTACAAATGTGGAGAAATCTGATATCACCTTCAGAAGGAATATACCTCTCTATGATCCCGACCCAACAGTGGGAGAGGTTCAACCTCTGCTATACCTTTCAATTAGTGGGTCCACTAGGCATTCATTGTTTCTTCCACTTACAAACAGAGCATATGCTTCCTAATGACCAATGTAGGCCCTATATGGCCCTTAGAAATAGTATTCTCCCATTTGAGGAGACTCTATCAGGAGAAAATGAATCCCCCTCTCTTTTGATCCAAATGGTGATACACCATTTAAGGGGGCAAGTACAGGAGCATGTCATTGGAGGCTTATATTCGGCTCTAAGGTCATACAGTACTGAGTCACTGGACTACCTAAGAATTAAGTGGGCAAGGGAAATGAGACTTGAATTAGAGGTCGATCAGTGGCAAATCACATCTTCATTATATTCCAGGATCTCCCCTAATATCTATTGGTGAGAGTATGCATGGAAGGCCAGAATAAGGTTCTTTAGAACCCCAGCTATCACTGCAAAATTTAGAGGACATAGATACAGAACTTGTTGGAGGAGGTGTGGACAAGATGAGACGGAGATGGAACATATTTTGTGATCATGTCCATATCTATTGGGATATTGGTAAGAGATTATAAATGAGCTAAATGCCATCTATGAGAGGCCGGAGATACTCACCCTGACCTTTATCTTGACAGCAGTGCCCCCTACTGGACTTAAGGTCCAGGAGAAGCTCTTTGGAATGTTAACTTTGTTGATCTTAGTGGCCAAAAAGATTATTACTCGACTCTGGCTCTCCACTCAGATCCCGACCAAAGAGTCCTGGACAAAATTGACATATGAAATATATAATTTTGGAGAGGATTTCTGATAGAATGAGTAACAGGAGCCACAGTTTTGACAATCTTTGGAAATGTTGGATGCTCTATCAATTGGAACGTTATCCAGACTTTGTCTCTTGAATATACAATATAACGCCCAAAACAATGTAGGGCCCCAGAGGGTGGTAGGGGTCAGGGGGAACGAGTCGGTTGGGGTCTTTCTTTCTCTGGCTAATTACTCTTGTAAGCAGGACTATAGAGGGGATACCATTGTTACCACTATTAGTTTCATTATTCTCATTATTACTAGGAGTATGCCTTTGTTTTTAGGACAAGTCAAACCCATATAAAGGCCCCCCGCATACTGGGGGGGGGGGGGTTGAATGTATACTGTTGCTACTGCCCATTGTTCTGTATGATATCTTTGAATGTATTTCTGTATTGCATTTGGTACTATACTACACTGCTAAAACTAATAAAATATAATTAAAAAAAAAAAAGAAAAGGGAGACATTTCTGACCAAACAACAGTGTGGAGTTGCCTCACAGTCACCCCCACGTCTGTGAAGCATTCTGCTCTGTCCATTAGCAGTGGTGCAGCACTATTTTATTTTAGGTGGAGGTCACGGTGGAACACAGCACAGTCTGCCATGTCCAAAATGCCCACAAAACTGTACTGCGCATGCGCTACTACTTGATTATGCACAGTAGTGTTCGACGGCCATCTTGGACATGATGGATTGTGCCATGTTCCGCCGTGACCCCCCCCTTTGTTTTAGCATACTTATTTCCCCCCACCGACCCTCCCTCTCAGCACCCAACACCCAATCCTCCCCCCAAAAAAACATAACAATGACACTGAGGGTGCCCAATCCCCCAGTGTTGCATGGCGCATATTTAAAATGTGTGCTGTCACACCGAACAATTCAAAGTGCAGCAGCATAATTATCGCAGTTAACCTCTTGAAAATACAGGGGTTAAGCTCTAAAGAGCGCACTGCTAAAACCCACTAACTTCCCAACACATCTCTGACTCAGTCCCATGCAAAACAGATTATGCAACAAAAATCCCACCACTGTTGCGAAGCCTGCCAGCCTCTTGAAACATCTGTGCCCTAGTCCCATGCAAAGTAAGACACCTCACCTGCTGCTGAAAACACATCCACCTCCCAACATATCTCCAGTCCAGTCCCCTATAAAAACAATCCCACCCAGTGCTACAAAATCTACCTACCTCAGCCCATCCACAGTGGACCAAGATGAGAGAAAGCTTCTTGACACCAGCAAAACATAACACAGACCACTGGGGTGCCCAATCCCCAATTTCACGAACTGGAACCCTTGGTCCTTTTTTTTTTTTTAAGCCTTTGCTCTCCCCCCACCAGACCCTCCCTCTCAGTATCACTATCCTCTAGAAACATAACATTGACACTGATGGGTGTCCTGTCCCCCAGTGTTGCAAACTGGAATCCTCAGTCCTTTTTTTTTTTTTTTTAAGAAAGTAAAAAGGAAAATGTCCATCGATGTCTTTACAGCTGTTAATTCCACCCCCTCGACCCTCCCACTCAGCATCCACCACCCTGCACCTCACAAGCCCTTACTTACCCATCGGGGGTCCAGTGCCGTAATCGTCTTTGAACTGCTGACATACCTTGACTCTTCAAAGCCAGACCACGAACAATGTATTTCAATGGTGTTTTGAACTTAGTGGCATAACTTGGCCAATTTTGCATATTTTTGACCCAAATTTTCAACATGCCTTTTTGGGGACCCCGTCTCATAAACAATTGCACTGACATTAGTCAATTCAGTCCCGAATGGTGATTTTGTGGTCCCTGTGTGAAATCACCTTTCGAGCAGGAGTTGAAAATTTTCTGTGCCCTTGTTTATGAGGTGGGGTCATAACAAGGCTATGTTGAAAATGTGGTGTAAAATATAAAAATAACAAAAATATGAGCTCACACTGAATTTTGTGAACTATATAATGAGTTTCTGGGTAATTTTCAACATTTTACCCCAAATTTACAACATAGCTACTGTATATTTAGAGCACCTCATGAATGTAACAGCTGTCATTTTTCAAATCCTAGCCAAAATGTTTTTTACATCCCAAAAGATGATTTTGTGGTCCCTGCACAAAATCATCTTTCGGATAGGAGTTGAAAATTTTCTCTGCCCTTGTTCATGAGGTGGGGTCATAAGAAGGCCATGTTATAAATTTGGTGTAAAACTATAAAAAAAAAAAAATAAAAAAAAAAATTTATGAGGCTATGTTGCATTTTGCAAACAAAGGTGCATAAGTTTGGTAATATGCAATAGTTTTACCCCAAATTTTCAACATAGCCACTTCTTTACAGCACCTCATGAATGTGACAGCTGTCATTTTTCAACTCCTGCCCAAAATGTGTTTTTGCATCCCGAAAGGTGATTTCGTAGTCCCTCTGCAAAATCACCTTTAGGCCAGGAGATAAAACTTTTTGTCCGCTCTTCCTCATGAGGCAGGGTCTTAACAAGGCTGTTTTTTTTTTTTTTTTTATTCAGTAGGTGTGACAACAAGCCTTTATTACAGCCATTCCTTCATAACATAGATACAAGTTCCATACCCATTGGTCAAATGTATTACATTACAACATGTTGCAGTTGAAAGTTGTTACACTTTAAGCTATGACTGATAGTATAATATTCCATTATAACAGCCCCTATAATCATTTAGCAAAAACTTAATCTCTCTAGGTTCGTGTACTATTACTGTTACAGAAGTGAAGTGCCTCTCCCTTGTCTCTCTAGTTCCAAACCTCATTCCCCCACCCCCTGAACCATAGGGGGAGAAGAAAAAAATTACTCACCTTAGTAATGTTGTTTCTTCTAATGGAATCTTGCTATATTCTGACATATGCAGTGAGTCCCAACCTTCGAACTGCCCCGGAGATGAAAGAGTTAACTTTCCATGCCAGGCATGGAACGCTGAGCTCGAGCTCGGTTGAGACTCTGTCTGTTGTTCTTCAAACTCAAACCGTCAGATCTTTATGAGCTAAACTCACTAAGGTCCTGTGTGGAAGCTGTAAACCTACACTAGCCAACTGGCTACTAAACATAAAAACAAATTTTTTGGTCCCAAAACAGACTTAAGTCAGGAGACCCAAAAAATGAAAAACACAACATCAAACTCACCCCAAGAAAGGAGGGTGAAAGCAACAAAATTAGGCACCTACCAAATGCCAACACTCCTGCCACTCACATCCCAAAACAGAGGTTCTGAGAGGGGCAGGAAGGGGAGGTCAGAATATAGCAAGACTCCATTAGAAGAAACAACATTACTAAGGTGAGTAATTTTTCTTCAAACAACATAAGTCTTGCTATATTCTGACATGCTGACTACAAAGCAGTACCTCCATGGAGGAGGGACAGAACTTACTTAGGAAATAGGCTCTGAAGAATAGTTGTGTTGAAACCAAGCATCACCCCTAACCTGGATGTCCAGGGAGTAATGTTTGCAAAGTGTGAACTGTTTTCCAGGTAGCTGCTTGACATATCTCTAGAATAGGGATGTCCCTGGCAGCAGCCAGAGAAGCAGCTGTACCTCTGGTAGAGTGAGCCCTCAGGCCTGAGGAGGAACCTTACCCAGTTTTCATAGCAAAATTGGATACAAGAGACAATCCACCTGGCAATGGATCTTTTAGTGGCAGGTTTCCCTTTTCCAACCTCACCATAAGTGAGGAACAGTTGGAGGGGGTCAAACTTGTGACCCTTGGTACGCTCTATGTAGTAACTAAGGGCTCTTTTCACATCTAAGCTGTGCAGCTTCCTCTCGCCAGAGGAGGAATGGTCAGTGAAGTACACTGGAAGAGACATAGATTGATTAACGTGGAAATCTGAAACCACCTTAGGCAGGAACTTCCTGTTAGTCCTGAGGACCACCTTATCTCTGTGAAAGGAGATAAAATCAGGCTCCACTGACAAAGCTTGTAATTCACTTATGCGTCTGGCAGAAGTGATGGCTACCAGAAATACAGTTTTCCAAGTCAAGTACTTAAGCTCTGCTGAAGTCAAAGGCTCAAAGGGGGGTTGCATAAGCTGAGCAATGCAAACATTAAGGTCCCAGGTGGGGGCAGGGTCCCTGAAAGGAGGGTTGGTGTGAAGCAATCCCTTGAAAAACTTGGAGAATACAGGGTGAGCAGAAAGAGAAGAGGGCTTACCTGCTGAAATTAAAGCAGACACAGCTGCCAGATGCACTTTCAGGGTAGCTGGCCTCAGCCCCAAGGTATTTAAGTGGACCATATAATCCAGGACTATGGGCAAATCAGCAGATTCTGGGGAAATATGCTTTCCAGAGCACTATATGGAAAACCTTTTCCATTTGGAATTATAAGTAGCCCTGGTGGAAGGTTTTCTAGAAGCCTTCAGGATATCCATTACACCTTGGGAGAGGTGTAAATCAGCAAACTCTAACTCTTCAAGAGCCAGGCCTTGAGATTGAGAGATTTGAGGTTTGGGTACCAAACCCTTCCCTGAGCACAGGTTAACAGGTTGTAATTCCTGGGAAGACAGAGGGGAAGATGGACTGCTAAGGACAGTAGGAGTGGATACCAGGGCTGTCTGGCCCAGTCTGGAGCAATCAGGATCATTTTGCAGGGTTGAGATCTGATTTTGACTAGCACTTTGAACAGGAGAGGGAAGGGGGGGGAAAGCATAGAGAAACTTCCCTTCCCAATTGAGAACTAAGGCATCCAGGGGGACTGAGCCCAACACTGGGGGCCTGCAGCAAAAAAGGGGAAGTTGGTGATTGTCTGAGGCTGCAAAAAAATCTATCTGCGGGGTGCCCCATCTGGAAAATATCACCAGGGTGTCCAGTGACCATTCGCGATGGCCCTGGGAAATCCTGCTGAGAGCATCTGCCAGGACATTGTCCTTGCCTGGGAGGTGAACTGCCGTAAGGGAGGTGTTCAGGGAGTAAGCCAGAGACCACAACTTCATTGCTTTGGTGCACAAGGCCGTAGACCGAGTGCCTCCTTGCTTGTTGATGTACCACATTGTGGTGGTGTTGTCTGTTCTGACCTGTACAACTTTGTTTTGAACAGATTTGGAAAAAGCTTTGAAGTGCTAGAAGTACTGCTCTGAGTTCCAACAGATTGATGTGGAGCAGAGATTCCTGAGGAGACCACAACCCCTGGGTGGTGAGGTCGCCCATGTGAGCCCCCCACCCTAAGAGAGATGCATCTGTAGTAAGGATTAAAGAGTGGGTCTGAGTGACAAATGGAACCCCTTGTCTCAGATTGTTCTTATCCTGCCACCACAGTAGGGCCTGGATCAGGGTTCGAGTTACTGGGGTCAATTTGGTCAGAGGGTCCTTCCTTTGAGACCAGAAGGCTCTCAAATGGAACTGAATGTCCCTCATCTGAAATCTTGCTCCCTGCACTACTGCTGTGGAAGCAGCCATGTGCCCCAGGAGCTGTAGAAAATGCCTTGCTGGTCGAGACACCTGCAGAGTGAATGAGGAGGCCAGAGAGACCAGGGTCCTTGCCCTGTCCAAGGGGAGGAAGGCTCTGGCTTTCTCTGTGTCCAGCTCTGTGCCTATGAAGGTGAGGAACTGGACAGGCTCTAGAACTGACTTTGAAAGATTCAGAAGGAAACCTAAGGAGGCGAGCAGCTGCTGAGTTATCTGTAGGTGTAACTTGACTTGGTCTGGGGACTGGCCTACTATGAGCCAGTTGTCCAGGTAAGGGAAGATGACAACTTTCTGCCTTCTTAGAGAAGCAACTGCTACTGCCAGGCATTTTGTGAATAGCCTTGGAGCAGAGGTGAGGCCAAAGGGCATTGCTCTGAACTGGTAATGGCCTGAGGGCAGCTTGAACCTGAGGTACTTTCGATGGGAGCTTCTGATGAGAATATGGAAGTAGGCATCCTTGAGGTCCAGGGACACTAGCCAGTCCCCTGGCCTTAGAGAGGGTAGAATAATTCCCAGAGTCATCATTTTGAATTTTGGTTTTAACAGGTGCTTGTTTAAGTATCTGAGATCCAGGATGGGCTGCCATTCTCCTGTCTTTTTTGGGGTAAGGAAGTACCCGGAGTACAACCCTTTGCCCTGGGGTAGGGGTGGAACCCTTTCCACAGCTCTGAGAGCTAGAAGGGAAGAGACCTCTGCCTCTAGGGCAAGTGCCTCTGATGGATTTGCAGGTGGAAAGGATCTGGTTCTCATCTTTGAAAACTTTTTGAAGCTGAGAACCAGTCCCTGGCTTACTACTTCCAGGACCCATTTGTCTGATGTCAGAGACTCCCAGTCCTGGACAAAGTAAGCCAGCCTGCCCCCTACAGGTAGCTGAGAATCGGCCCTGGCAACCCCATTAGGGTGCCTGCTTGGCAGGGGCTTTGGGCTGAGGGGTGGAAGCAGGCCTGCTTGTACCCCATCTGCCTCTCCCTCTAAAGAACCCCTCTGGGCATAAGCAGAAGAGGAGGCCTGGGCTTGTAAAAGGCCTGCCCCTGCCCCTGGAAGCTGCCTTTGAGGAGTGGCCTGCCTTTCCTTGGCCTGTGCACTCTATAGGTGGTCCTATATTCATCCATTTTCTTCATGTAATTCTCTGTTTGCTCCCAAACAGAGAATTACCATTTCAGAAAATCCATGGCCTTAGTCTGGGTATCCTGTGACAGGCTAGTACATCTGAGCCAAGCCATTCTTCAAGTGCCACAGATGTAGCCATGACTCTAGAAGACACATCATTGGAGTCTACTGCAGCATGGAATTGCACCTTGGATGCCTCAATACCATCAGCAGCCACCTGCTCCAGCTCCTTGGCAAGCTGGCCAGGACCTGTTTTAGGGCCATAACAGTGTCCCATCTGGATTTTGATACCTAGCAGTATAGGCCATATAATTAGCCTGTCTGAGTCCCAAGGATGCTGCCATGTACTGTTTCTTTGCCATGGCATCAATCCTCCTGGAGTCCTTCTCCGGGGGGGTGTGAAGCCAAGCGAATGTTTGCCTTATCACAGGCTGCAGCCTGCACTACCCCAACATGGCTGCATTGTTGTGTAAGGAACTCCGTGTCTGAGCCTGACAATGTATGCCTCTTGTCCATTCTTTTATCCACAGGAGGTATAGTGCTAGGAGTCTTTAAAAGTTTAAATGTCTGTTTCCCAAAAGATTTGTGCAAGGGAATAGACAGCCTCCTAGACTCTGGGATATCCATCATTTCTACACAGTCAGGCTCCTCCTGGTCATCCACAGCTTCTTCCATAGGAAGCTGGAGGGTTTCAGCCACTTTTTTATAAAACATGAAACGGGAGGGGGACTCAGAAAGCCTAGGAGGAGACACCCCTGAAGGTCTGTCTGGGGAGATGTCCGGGTCAATGGGCACATCCAGACTTTCAAATCCACATTGACTTTCCTCATACTCCTCTTCCTCCTCCTCCAGCTCATAAAACTCCTCTAACTCATACTCTTGAACCGGTGGAACCAGCCGAACCGAGCGCCTGCCTGATGGTGCCGGTTCGGTCGGAACCGGGGAAAGCGACTGAACAATTTTGATCGCTTTGGCTATTTCTTCAGTGGTTGGAGAGGAAAGTTTTGGCTCCACACCAGCTGATTTTTCTTTTCTAGTTCTTTTAGCCAGAACTGACTCCTCAGAATCGGCTCACCTTTTGCCCGAAGAAGTCTCGCCCTGGTCAGGGGGCACTTCTTCTGGTTCGGTTTGAACTGAACCGGGCTGGCCATCCGGTTCAGCTGACTTTTTGGCCTCCCTTTCCCTGAGCCTACCAGTTCTCTTTTCTAGGGTAGCTGCAGGGAAATTTTTGCAAATCTGACAGTCTGCATTGAGGTGGTCAAACCCCAGACAATAAACACAGGTGGTGTGGGGGTCAGCCTTGGCAAAGACTTCTCCACACACACTGCAGTGTTGAAACCCAGTGGGTCCGGTTTTTCTTTTGGGTTTTCAGACATAGTGCCAGTCCTAACCAAACTTACCCTTTTATGGCAATCCGCCAGGCAAGACCCTCTTATCAGTTCCCAACAGTGGCACGGGTCATGGAAAAAAACGAAATAAAATCTGTTTTTTTTAGAACCGATAAGAACCGGTAACCACACTCTAAATCACAAATTAAGAATTTTTAAACAACTTGATCGGTTCAAACCGAACCGATAAACCGTTTACAAGTTCCACACAGAATAGAATTAATATAAAACCTATCTAGTACTCACAAATACCACAGACAGAGACTGAACCGACAGGTTGCGGTTTAAATTCGGTCGAAAACTGAGAAAACTGGTACTTTAACCAACAAAATGAACCGAGCAGAAGGAGAAATCTCCGGAGCGACTGTTCAGTGAGGCGGAGTAAAGAATGTGACGGTTTGAGTTTGAAGAACAACAGACAGAGTCTCAACTGAGCTCGAGCTCTGTGTTCCATGCCAGGCATGGAAAGTCAACTCTTTCATCTCCGGGGCAGTTCGAAGGTTGGGACTCACTGCATATGTCAGAATATAGCAAGACTTCATGTTGTTTGAAAACTACGGAAACAAAATCCGGATCATGCTTTGTTACATACATCACCCAGGGTCTCCACAGTACCTCCCAGGCTGGGTACTTGTTGTGTAGTTTAGCCATTAAGGTCTCCATGTAACAAATCTTGGATACCACCCCCCCCTCCAGTCATTAATTGTGGGATTTATGGGCGACAACCAGTGTCTAGTAATGGCCTTCTTTGCTGCCAAAATGTATACAGGGAAGAGAGTTCTGTGCCATGTTGGCCTATGTGGTGGAAATAGAGATAGTAATACCACTTCTGTGGTAAGTTCAACCGTCTCTCCCAGATAATCTGAAATTTCCTGTTGTAGTATGCACCAAAAAGGTGTTATCTGAGGACATGTCCAAAAAACGTGACCTAAGTCTGCTAGCCTACATGAGCACCTCCACCAGCATCTACTGTAGGAGAGGGGGAGGTACTTGGTCAGGACAGCTGGAGAACAGAAAAATCTGCTCCGGTATTTCCAGGCAAACTCACGCCATTTGGTTGAATAGGTGACTCTATGGGCCATTAAAGATGCCTGCTGCCACTCTTGTTCTGAAACCTCAAGTTCTAGGTCCCTACATCAACTATTCAATATTGATACTGAAGAGTCACCCATTCCCTCTCGTAGAATTTTATACAGGTGACCCACCAGATGGCCCCAAATGGAGCCAATTATATAGTCCCTGAGAAATTTCCACAGTATTGGTGTGGGATCCGGTATTCTGGAGCCCACCTCTCTTTGTCTCAGTATATAATTTTTGACCTGGGTATATCTGTAAAAGTCACTGTCGGACAAATCATAGCTCTTTTTAAGGGTTTCAAAAGGTATCATCCCTGAATTTGTGAGAAATCGCTTAAAAAATTGAGCCCCAATTTTCTCCATTTTGAGAAGTTTTGGTTTAACAAGGCTATGTTGAAAATTTAATTTAAAAATATTACAAAACAACAAATTTATGAGCCTATGTTACATTTTGTGAATGCAGGCTTGTAACTTTGGTAATTTTCAATATTTGTACTACAGATTCCTCAACTGCAGCCCTATCGGCTCTGGACAGAATTTGTTTTATGTAGGCCTATGTTTTGTCACCAAACTGAATTTCACTCAAAGGAGAAATCCATGGCATTGTTTTAAGTATCCTGAAAAAGGATGGTAGTCCTCAGCCAGGAAAACCTTCTCAAGGGCACTGCATGAGCTAAAACTCTAGCAGCAATGTCATTAGTGTCCACTGGAGAGTGGAAATGCTGTTTTGTGGCATTCAGGGCTAATCAATTAATCTTTATTTAACCAGGTGGAACACCATTTAGCGAGCTAATTTGCAAGGTGGGCCTGGGTAGTACACATAAGCGATTCAACAGAACAACAATAACACTAGACACTTGTCAGTGTCAGTGGCTCAGTAGGTAGCACACTCGCCTCTGAGGCCGGGAGATCAGAGGGCTGTGGGTTCAGTTCCCACATCTGGCACTTGGGTTAATATCCCAGTACTGACACTGTAGTGCAGCATGAGAGGGGTGCTGCACTTCTGAGGTGCCGTCTTTCGGATGAGACGTTAAACCGAGGTCCCATCTGCCTGGATTGGTGGTAGTTCAGGTGGATGTTAAAGATGGCACTTATCGAAAAGTGTAGGGGAATTTCCCCGGTGTCCTGGCCAAATTTCCCTCATTCACTAAAAATACCACCAACAGCTTAATCTGGTTCAAGGTCAGTTGGCATTCATCTGTATCCCCCTCCCCCCGGGTCGTGCCTGAAAATAGGCAGGATTTGTCTAGTGCACTTACCCGGTCAACAAAAGCTAAATAAATAAATAAAATAAAATAAATAAATAAAATAGTCAGCACAACTGGGTAACATAGACAACCTGAAAGATGTTAAGGCAAAGAGTAATACAACGACTCTGAGTACAACAAAATAATTATATACACTAAGTATACATGTAAAACAACAGTTCTTGATATAAGCAATGTGATAATATAGGAGTTAGCCTGCTAGGAAGAATGATAGAAATGTAAGGAGGCACAAAGAATAAGGGGGAAGGGAGAGATGAGGGTAGGCAGAAGGATGAGAGCTTTAAGTATCACTGTAGTGGCAGCAGTGCAGTTAGCGACAGGGAAAACATTTACAGTGCTCACAGAAGGATCTCAAGTAAAGTGATCTGAACTCCACAAGACTAATTGGGTTAACCAGTTTTAAAATTTTTTGGATTTTATTCCATAGCTGGGGTAACACGTACCTGAAGGAAGCTCTACCGAAATGAGAATTGACCTTTGGTACATATAGTGAGATGTATGAGTAACTTCTCAGGGCATAATTGCCTAAGGTGCAGAGGGGTAGACAGTCAGATATGTAGAGGGGGAGTTTCTTAATAATAGCTCTGTAGGTCCAGAGTATAGCATTCCTTTTTCTCCTGAACACAAGTGATGTCCAACCCACCAGGGGAATAAAGTGCACAATGATGCATGGTGTAAGCTGCTCCAGAGATAAAGAGTAGGGCTCTGTGGTACAAGATGTTGAGCTTTGCTAGTGCTGACCCTGGAACTTGACCATAGAGGAAGTCAGCATAGTCCAAGAGAGCTAGGAAGGTGGTTTGTACCAGCCTCTTCCTAGCCTCTTGGGTAAGCAGATGTTTAATTCTATACAATAGGCCAAGCCTTTGCTTCAGTTTTTTTTAAAGTTCCTCTACATGCTCAGTGAAGGAGAGTCTGGTGCCAATCCATACCCCTACGTATTTGAATTTCGCAACATAACCCAGTGATTCACCAAGCAATGTGGTGATAGGTGGCACTGGGCCAGATTTCGTGGGATCTGATGCCATAACAAGCAGAGACAGGAGCATGGCTTTTGTTTGTTTTTTTTGTGTTTAGGAGTAGTTTTTGGTTAAGTAGGTTGCATTGTAGTATATCGAAATCTGATTGCAGGTCCATACAAGCACTCTCAGGAGTAGGCCTGGTGATGCAGAGGATCGTGTCATCAATGAAAAGGTGGACACTGGCTGATTCGATTCCATGGTCAATATTATTAATGTATAGTGCAAAAAGTAAGGGTCCCAAAATGGAGCCATGCGGCACCCCTCTGCTGATCAGTTGCAGCGGAGAAAGATCACCCACTGCTTTGACTGGCTGCATACGTTCTGACAGGTAACTAGAAAACCATTTCAGGGACAGTGCATCCAATCCAGTATTGTGAAGGGTAACCAATAGCAGGTCATGGTCCACAGTATCAAATGCCTTACTTAAATCAAGAAAGACTGCGCATACGTAATTCTTTAAGTCAAGGGCTCTCTGCCAGTCATTTGTTACCTTAGCAAGTGCTGAGATTGTTCTGTGATGGGGCCTAAAGCCTGATTGTACTGGACCGAGCAGGTTGGAAGCGTCAAGATAGTTCATAAATTGATTACTGGCTATTTTCTCCAGCAGTTTGGAGAGGATGGGAAGTAAGGCAATCGACCTGTAATTGTTGAGGTCACTTGGATCTCCAGATTTGAAAAGAGGTATGACTTGAGCAGTCTGCCAGATTGACAGGAGTTCACCCATGCCAAGGGACAAGTTGAAGAGGTGTGTGACTGGTGCTGCCAAGACTCGATGACTGAGCTTTAAAAAGTCCATCCCAATAAGATCCGCTCCCACGCTTTTTCTGGTATCCAACTGGAGAAGCAGGTCTTCCACTTCTTTGAGAGTAACAGGCTGAAAGAAGAAACCTGTGTCTAAGGCATGGTGGTTAAGAACAGGGGTAGTTTTGTCCTGTGATGCAAGCTGAGTTCAGAGGTTGTTGGCCAGTGATGAATCGAAGGCCATCCCAGCAGTGGCAAAGTGTTTGTTTAGGAGGTCTAGGATCTCAGATTTGTCAGTGATGGAGGAGCCATCATACAACATTTTTGAGGGGAAGGAACCAAAGGATGCATAGCCTTGAATATCTTTCAGTGTTCTCTTGCTATGGCAATCAGGTCATGTGACAAATCATCATCTGCTCTTTCTGCCAGTGCAAGAATTGTATTCCAAAGTTCTGGCTGGTACTGTGCTATATGTGCTGAACAAGTTGCCTGTCTCATAAGCAGGAAAGCTGCTGCATAAATCTTTTTTGCCGTAGTATCCAATATCCATTTATTTAGAGTTATTTTCAGGGACCTGCGCAGATAGTGATTATTGTTCTCTCACAAGCAACGGCTTGGACTACCCCATGATGGTCAGGATAGGCATACAGGTATTCCACTCTTTGCTTGTCCACACCTGATATTTTCTCTCCATTTTTTTTTTTAATCAATGGGTGCAGCTGAAGTGGGTGCTGCTATGATTTTTAATACGGCCTTCTGAAGTGGTTTACGTATTGGAAGTAATATCCTTCTCAGTGTAGCTACTTCCAGCATGTCCATAAAATAAGCATCCTCTTCATCCTACTCTGTTTCTAGTTGCTGGGGGTTGCAGATATTGACCAATTGTCTGACAAATGAGGAAAAGGATGAGTAGTCCTCATTATGCCTTAGAGAATGTTTGAAATCTTGCTCAGGTGCACCTTGCATTCCATGAGGTCACCTTCCTCCACTGGCACATAATATTCTTCCTCCTCCTCCTCCTCTGCACCCAGAAAGGTCAGAGTCTGACCATGGTGGGGGTGGGGGTGGCAGGTATCTTATTGAAATTTCCCATGGCCTGGACCACCTGGAAAAACTTCCACATTTTTGATATGTCCCCTAATGAGAGCATTTTATCTGTGCCATCTGCCAGCTCCTTTCTCCATGCAGGAGGAGTGGCAGTGGCATTCTTTTCTCTTATTTTCGTTTTGGCAGACACCATTTTCCAGTGCCTGCTCTAAGGCTCTGTTATTGTTGCCATTATGGATTCATGGCTCCTCCTTTCAGACATCTTGCTACCTAGTGCATCTTTACCAAACCTTTCTGATGGCTCAGCAGCTTTATCTTTTTTCTTGTCACCTTTTACATTATATGCTGCTGTACATGAGGAGATGGACCCTTCTGATGCATGATTTCCACCATTGCTAGGGTTGCCACCTGTCAGGTTTTTACAGCTGCAGTAGGCGGAGCCTGCAGACGTTTTGCATGTACAAAAGAAGTGATGTCATGTTTTCTGTCCGTGGAACTGACTGAAGGTGTAAATAGTCTCCTCCGCCTTACCCTCCTCCAAGAAATGTCTTCCGCCCTCAAATAAATACACTTTCATGTTAGTCAATGGTTACAGTGCACTATTTTCTTTCTTAAGTGGGAGGTACAAGAACTGGAACCTGAGTAGTGGGAGGCAGCATTAGTTTTTTTGGGGGAGTAAGATCCACCCCCACCTCCACCCAAGAAGCTCCTAAAGATCCATCCCACCTTTTTTTTGGTTCATGTGGGAGGAACATGAGGTGGATCTATCATGCTGGAACAATTGACTATCAGAGCTGCCTGGGGCATCAGAGCTTAAGCTTCAGAAGGAAAAGCCTGAAACTGCATCCCTATATAGCACTTGTTTAAACAGCATTGGCTCAGCTTACATTCCTTTCCCGGTCACACATTTTCACAAATACATTCCAAGAGATGGGAAGTCCCTCCTGCTGGGTATATGGCGTTATTCATACCTGGCCTTCAACCCTGCCCCCACCACCTTACTCTGTATTTTGCATCAGCTGAAGCATGACAGTACAGCAAGAGGCTCCAGTGTATATTTTTTACTGAGCTTCCAGTTTTAAAGGAGTATTTCACATTCCACTCAGAATTTGCAAAAACATATGTTATGCAGAGTGTTTTGATTTGTATGTTAAGTCCTAGTATGTCCCTCCCTCTGTCTGCTAGCCTATTAGCAGATACCCGAGAGCTAGCTAACTGGGGTTTCTGTAAAAAAAAAACTACTAAATTAAGCTCTAATTCACTATTGTTGTTTTCTGTGTGTGTCAGGTCCAGCTTGCAGGAGTGTTTTAATTTTAACACTTAATTTCATCAAACTTTACACAACTAGAAAAGCACAGAAATTGTCCAGATCATTAGCATTATAATTAGTTAAGATTCTAGCTGTTTTCTTACAGAAAACCCACTCAGATTTCGAGTATTTGCTAAACTATAAATGTAGGTACCAGCTTTCTATTAGTTAGAACTAGCATTTAGTATTGATTTTGGTCTGTGACATGATTTTCATTTTTTTTACAAATTAAGTGTATGGCATGAAGCTGCAGCCTAGAAACTACAAAATACTTTAACGTCACTTTTTCTCCTGTGTGTGGTATAGCATGAACACAACAGGATGACAGTGACTATTTCAGCTACACATTTGATCCCATTTTACAATGGTTCATTGCGCTACCCATTTAGTAGCTTACATTTCTCTCCTGGTCACACATTTTCACAAATACATTCAAAGAGATGGAAAGTCCCTCCTGGTGGGTATAAGGTGTTATTCAGACCTGTCCTCCAACTCTGCCCCCACCACCTTACTCTGTATTTTGCATCAGCTGAAGCATGTCAGTACAGCAATAGGCTGCAGTGTATATTTTTACTGGGCTTGCAGTTTTAAAGAAGGAGTCCAGTCAGAATTTGCAAAAACATATGTTATGCAGAGTGTTTTGATTTGTATGTTAAGTCTAGTGTGTCCTTCCCTCTGTCTGCTATTAGGAGTTTTTCCTAAATTAGCCTATTAGCAGACACCCGAGAGCTAGCTAACTGGGGTTTCTGTAAGAAAACTGCTACTAAATTAAGTTCTAATTCACTATTGTTGTTTCCTATGTGTGTCAGGTCTAGCTTGCAGGAATGTTTTAATTTTAAAACTTTTAATTTCATCAAACTATACACAACCATAAAAGCAGAGAAATTGCACAGATCATTAGTGCTATAATTAGTTAAGACTCTAGCTGTTTTCTTACAGAAAACCCACTCAGTTAGATTTCAAGTATTTGCTGAACTATAAATGTAGGTACCTGCTTTCTGTTAGGTAGAACTAACATTTAGTATGGGTTTTGGTCTGTGACATGATTTTCATTTTTTTTTTTACAAATGAAGTGTATGGTATGAAGCTGCAGCCTAGAAACTGCAAAATGCTTTAAAGTCACTTTTTCTCCTGTGGGTAGTATAGCATGAAAACAGGATGTATGACAGTGACTATTTCAGCTACACATTTATCCCATTTTACAATGGTTCATTGCACTACACATTTAGTGTATCCCACTTTTTCAAATAATAAAACAACATTCGCCAACCTAAATAACTCGCACATACATATGTGTATACTTTATTAAAAAGATACTTCACATTTGTAACCCCCCAAAAATTTGAAAATCATGTCACAGAGCAAAATCAGCACTAACTGACAGTTCTACCTATTAGAATAGAGGAGGCAGTATAATGCGGTGGTCTAAGGCTCTGAGCTGCAAACCTGGTGTCCGGGGTTTGAATTCCACAGCCTCCATATGCATACTGTGTGTCCCTGAGCAAATCACTTAACTTCCTTGTGCTCCCAGGCACACCTGTAAACAAGCTTTAGTGTGTCTCTCCTGCTAAAAAAAAAAAAAGAGTGCTGGTGCCTACATTTACAGCTTAGCAAATACTTTAGAGCTAACTGAGTGAGTTTTCTGTAAGAAAACTGCTATAGCCTTTACTAATTATAGCGATGATCTGGGGCAATTTCTGTGCTTTTTATTGTTGTACGTAGTTTGATGAAATTAAATTTAAAAATGAAAACACATATTACTGCTAGCTAGACATGACACACCCAAAAAACACAAATAGTGAATTAGAGCTATTTAGTAGCTGTTTTCTTACAAAAACCCCAGTTAGGTAGCTCTCAGGCATCTGCTAAATTGTAACTGTTGCCACTTCTGCTCACTGGATAAGAACAGTTACAAAGCTCTGCTGTTGTGAACTAATTTTAAAAAGCACTGCATATGCTAAATCTATGGGCCTGACTACGTCACTGTCACATGAGACAGGGTGCATTGTAGGAGGCAGAAGGCAATAAACCTATTTGTTATTTCACTCTTATTTACAGCTTTACACCTTTAGCAGACAGAGAGAAGAACACACTAGGACTTTACATACGATGGTTCATTCAAATTTCAGGACTGTGTAGTACAGGACGGTCTGTACACCCATTGGCCCATGCAGGGGACCAATAGGCATACAGCCATAATGTACGCTGTCAGTCGGCAGGCGGCCGGGTGGATTGTGGGTGGGAAGCTGCCGCTCACCACTGACCGGGGGGGGTGGTGGATCTGAGTGGGCGGGTGGGAGGGGTACTGCTGGCCCAACAGGGCACATCTTTACAACTATAGCCTCGCGATCAGGCTTGGGAGCGGGTCCACTGGACTGCCAGGGGTTTTAATATATACTTAAGCCCAAGATTGGGCTGGGGAGCAGGCCCACTGGACCACCAGGGGTTCTAATATTTACTTAAGCCTGAGATCTGGCTGGGGAGCAGGTCCACTGGACCACCAGGTGGTTCTTATATTTACTTAAGCCCAAGATCGGGCTGGGGGAGCAGGGATAATAACTTTACATGCCCGCAATCGGGAAAGGGGATAGGGTCCACTGGACCAGTAGGGTATTTTTATACATTTGATGCCTGCAATCAGGAGTGGGGTGGGCGCGACACCCGGCCTGTGACACGGGAGGTCGGGTGGCCACCCACAGCAGGCGGCTGCCATGCTGCGCCTTGCAATATGGCAGCTTGCCTGTGGGTGGCCAGGACTTGCTCCTGATTTCTACGGGGGGATCTTTGCACCCCCCTGTGTGGCGCAAGGTGGGCTTGTGCCTGCATATGCGCCGCACATCCCAGGCTGAATATCAGGATGTGCTGCATATGCAGGGGCACGCCCCTTGCACTTGCGCCACATACATTACTGGTGTGCATCGGGATTTGCGCAGCACAACATCCCCCTTTGAATATCACGCTGGGGCGCATCAGTGGGTTGCGTTGTGCCATGCACAACCCCTTTAAATATCCCGCCCCAATTATACAATTGTATGCTATTTACAGTGTTTCCCTTATCGCCCCCCAGATCATATCTGTAAATGAGATTTCTTTTACCTCTGTATGTTTATCTGGTAAACTAATGTCAATAAATAAATACATAAGTAAATACATTTTATTTAAACATATTTATTTGAACTTTGTTAACTGAGTAAATAAAGCACTGAGCCAAATGGCCCTTTTACAGCCTTGATCCAGAAAGCGCCAAAAATTCAAACAATATTGCAAGTACACAGATAGGCACAAGTGTTAAAAAGCCAACGATACAACAAAATATGGAAACAAATAAATAACTAGGAAATACATAGGAAAGTAACTTTATCACATACAGTACAATATCTTAACATTTCTGTTGAACTGTTGCTTTAAGTGTTGTCTATTACTGATATAACAAGCATTTGTCAATGCCGAATGTTTGCTTGCTGGCATTGGCATTGGCAGTGTAGAAGTTACAGAGCTGCATAATAGGAATGGCAGCGAAGTATTGAACTGAAGCCAACCCCACCACCACCCTGCAGAGAGTGACAGGCATTGGGGTGTGCCTTTGGGTCGTCAGGCATAACGACCACGCCATTTCACCACACCCTACCCTGCAGACACTGACAAGTGTCAAGTGTGCCTTGGGGACTTTGGTCCTTATGCGCACCCTCATTCCATCAGGGAATATGGTGAGATGGGTGCGGTATAGGAGAATGGGGTGAAGTTTGGGGCCGAAGAGTCCGAGGCACACCTTGATGCCTCTCACTGGCTGCAGGGTGTGGGTGGGGGTGGAATGGTATGAGCATTACAGGCAAGAATCCCAAGTCACACCCCTGATGCCTGTCATTCTCTACAGGGTGGGGCATTATGGTCAGAAACCTTAACGCCTCAGGCATTCGTTGGTATTTTCACTCCAAATTTTCAACATGGTTTTTTTGTGACCCCCACCTCATGAACAGTGGCAATATCAGTTTGTTAGTTGAAAACTGCTTTTGCACAGCGACTACGGCATTTGGCACCACAGGTGCAAAAACACATTCCGAACAGGATGTGAAAAATGACAGCGGTACTGTTCATGGAGAGGTGTAAAAAATGTCAATGTTGAAAATCTGTTGTGAAAATATTAAAAAAACTGGTGAAGTCACGAGCGTGCGTAGAAACTATGCAACGCACACCCGTAATGTAACTAGTTTGGGGATTTTTTTTACAGCAGATTGTCAACACAGGCATTTTTGTTTGGGACCTCCGATCATGAACAGTGTCAGTGTGATTTTCTTTATCTGTCCCGAACAATGATTTCCCACAGCGACCACGCATTTCTGCGCTGAAAGTGTGAAAACACATTTCGGCCATGTTGTGGAAAATGACAGCTGTACTGTTCATAAGGAGGTGTGGAAAATGCCACTGGTGAAAATCTGGACTGAAAATATTACAAATTCATGAACTTACGAGGTGCATGGAAACTGCGCAATGCTCACTCTGCTAACACAGTCATTTTATCACAAATTTTCAACATAGCCATTTTAAGACCTCTGCTCATGACCAGTGTCACTGTGATTTTCTTAATCTGTCCCAAACATTGTTTTCGCACACCGACTGTACCATTGTGCGCTACATGTGCGGAGACACATTTTGAGCGAGATGTGAAAAATGGTAGCTGTACTGCTCATAAGGAAGTGCGGTAAAATGGCACTGTTGAAAATCTGGTGTGCAAATATTACAAATTCGCAAACTTGCCAGCGTGCGTAGGAACTGTGAAACGTGCGCTCCTAAAACAGTCATTTTTGGGAATTTTTTCACCAAATTTTCAACATAGCCATTTTAACACCTGTGCTCGTGACCAGTGTCACTGTGATTTTCTTAATGTGTCCCATACATTGATTTCACACACCGACTGTGCCACTGTGCGCTACATGGGCGGAAACATGTTGTGGGCGAGATGTGAAAAATGACAGCTGTACTGCTCATAAGGAGGTGTGGTAAAATGGCAATGTTGAAAATCTCGAGTGAAAATATTGAAAATTCGCGAACTTACGAGCATGCGTAGGAACTGTGCAACTCACGCTCTAAAAACAGTCATTTTTAGGAATTTTTTCACCAAATTTTCAAAATAGGTTTTTTGAGGGCCCACCTTATGAACACTGGCAGTGTCATTTTGTTAATCGGTCCCGGAAGGTGATTTTGCATAGCGACTGCGAAATCACAATTCAGGCCCGATTAACACATGACAGTGACAGCATTCATGAGAAGGGGTCCCAAAAACCCCATGTTGAAAATTTGGTGCACAAATTCCCAAAAATGCCCGAGATATGCAGCAAAGTTTAAAAAACCCTATCTATTACATTATACAGCTTACCGGCATTTCCTCAGTTCGCGGTCGGCTTTGAAGAATGCAGACGTGTTCCAGTCCACGAAGATTGTTGCACCAGACTCCGGAGACTAAAGTATGGGGGTGGGGAAGTGTGGGGAGGCAGAGTGCGCAGTGGGTGGGCGCGGTGGGCTGGGAGAAGACCAAGGGAACGTTTTCTTTTTACAGGTTTTTTTCTTTTTAAGGAAAACAACGGGGACATTTGCCACGCTGGGGTGGGCTCCCAGCGTGGCAGCTGTAAGCTGTTTGGGGGCTGGAGCCGGCGAGTTGGGCTCCCGTCAGCCATATGGACATGTGCTTGCGCTGGGGTGGGCTCCCAGCGTGGCACCTGGAAAGCTTTTTCTGGGGGGGCGGCATGGAGCCGATGGGGCATTGGGCACCCCCATCGGCTATACAGTATGTGCGTGGGGAGGGAGCGCGTGAGCACGCAATATGCATGCGTGCGTGTTGGGGGAGGAGCTCTGCTCACTGAAGCAGAGCTCTTCCTTTCAACTGTAAGCCACTGCATTTTCAACTGCTGTCATAGACAGCTGGAGCAGTGATTGGAGCACTGCGACCGTGCCTGCAAACATACTGACTGAACTGGAAGAGGCTGACACACCTCTGGAAAACTCGGATGATGGCACTATGTTTCTTGCACATGCGTGCAAGCAAACATAATAAATGGCTTTGGAGGAGGAATGATGCATAATGAGTCATGAAAAGGAGTGGGTCTGGGGTGGAGCTTAGGATCAGGTTTGTGCCTCATTCAAAGGTGGCAACCCTAACCATTGCTGGGAACACCCTCAGAGCATTTTTTATTATTTTTAGGTGACACAGAGACAGACTGAGAATGTATGCTTTTTAAATGTTTTACCCTTTTTAATGAGGTGTTTGGTTAAAAAAAAATGACAGGACATACAATTTACAAAGCCATGCTGGGGACCTAAACACTTTAAACAAAGCTTGTGGCAGTCTTCCCTTGCCAGGAGATGGAAGCAACTTTTACAATTTTTTGAACGTCCAGAAGGTCTCTCTGACATGCCAATATGAAAGAACCCTGACTAATAAAAAAGAGATTTCCAAAAATATTGCAGTACAAAAGCAAAATAGTAAAAAGGGCTCTTGTACAAAGGAAAACTGTGTCAAAGGTCAAATCACAGCTACTGGAACAGAAACCAAAAGAAACCAATTAATTAAGGCGAATCGGCACAGACAGAAATGAAAAGTGAAAGGATTTCATTTTCTGTAGGATATTCAATTTATAAAATACTAAACTACTTGTAAAAAAAAATTTAACTAATTGGTTCAGTAGCCAAAATATAAGAAAATAAACAACAGTCAGCTAGGAGAGTTTCTGGTTCCTGGGACTCAAACAAGAATCAGAGATACCAAAATTAGTGAAAAGAAATAGCAGTTACGTAACAACTTACTGTAACAGTAGATCTTCGAGAGATGTTCCTGCAGTAGGTCTTCACATATAGGACTGAACCCCCTGGCGTCAGGTCCGCACGGCAAACTTGTAGCTAGCAATCATCAGTGGGGACCGCCCCCCCTCATCGTCAGGTGATGCAACGTCAGCGTGACTGTAAAAGGGGGCGGTCCCACGCCCGCCATCCAGTTCTTTTCCACCGGAGACCTATAGAAAGAGAGCAGAAAAGAGGAGTAATACACTCCTGATACCCTGAGCCCTGGAAGAGACAGAGTCCTGGGCATGGAACAAGGAAAAACTCAGGAGCTGAGGGAAAGGTGGGTGGGAAACTAGACCTACTGCAGGAACTGCTCTCAAAAATCTACTGTTATGGTAAATTCTTACATAACTGCTATACCTTACTTCAAGAGGGGTTCTTGCAGTAGGTCTCCACATATAGGACTGAATACCAAGCAGTCTAACAAAAGAAAAGGAGTCGGAGATGAGGCTATGGGAGGAGGAAGATGTCTGCCAGCTAAGGGTCTGTTTAAGGCACAAGACCTTGCAAAACTGCAAGGCCAAAGCCAGCTCGATGCCTAGAAGCAATGTCCAGACTGTAATGCTTAGTGAAGGTGCGGACAGAAGACCAAGTGGCCGCTGCATAGATATCTGCAGTGGACACATTCCTGAAAAAGGCAGTAGAGGTAGCCACACTCCTGGTGGAGTGACCTTTGACCGCCCCCAGAAGGTTTTTTTTGTACTTCTCTGGTAAGTGTAATGAATACAGTTAGCTAGCCACCTAGACTGAGTCTGTTTCGTGATCGCCTTGCCCTGACACTGGGAGGTAAAGGAAACAAAGAGCTAGTTTGATTTTCAAGCCTCTTTAGTCCAAGAGGTGTAATACCTCAAAATCCAGTGCACATCAAGGGTGTGCAGAAGATATTCCCCCCTGTTGGAGTGCTCTGAAAAAAACACTGGCAATTCAACACTCTGATTTAGAGTAATTTCCGAAACCACTTTCGGAAGGAACGAAGGATTAGTCCACAGGACCGCCTGGTCCCTGTGGAAAATTAAACAAGACCCTCTGCAAACTAGAGCCTGAAGCTCTGAAACTCTTCAAGCTGAAGTAATAACAACTAAAAAGAGCATTTTCCATGCTAAAAACGTATATCACAGCTTGCTGCCGGTTCAAAAGGGGGCAAAGTAAGCTTTTCCAAATAAAATTGAGATCCCAGGGAGGGACAGGATTCTGGACTGGAGGCTTTATATGAAGGATACCCTTTAGAAAGGTTTTAGAAACCTCTAGCCGAGCTAGGGTTTTGCCCTCAGAAGGTGGTAGGCCGATACCGCAGAGAGATGGATAACTTCAGTGAGGAGTAACTGAAGCCCAACTCTGAAAGATGCAAGAGGTACACTAACACCTGGGAGGCCAAGCACGAAAAAGGTTCTAAGCCTTTTGCAGAGGCCAAGATAGAAAATCTCTTCCATTTCATAGCGTAGGTGGATATAATGGAAAGCTTCCTAGCTTCCACTAAGACCTGAGCTACCCCCATAGAGACCCCATAGTGAGAAATCACTATGTCCACCGGTGCCACGCATGAAGATGGAGAGACCTGAGGCTCGGATGTACCAGTGTGCCCTGCTCCTGGGACAGAAGGTCGTGAGATAGACGCAGAGGTACTGGTGGTTCCAAAGCCAGTTGTTGTAACAGCAGGAACCATATCTGTCAAGGTCACAGAAGGGCAATGAGGATCATGTGAGCCCCCTCTGCTTGGAGCTTCAGCAGAACCTTCTGTAACAGAGGAAAGGGAAGGAAAGCATATAGAAACTTCCCTATCCAAGATAGAGACAGTGCGTCTTGCCAAAAAGCACCATGCCCAGGAACGAGTGAGCAAAAGTTGGGTAGTTTTGTGTTGGATGGGGAAGTGAACAGATCTAGGTCTGGTTGATCCCATTGAAGAAACAGATCTTCTACTACCTCCTGCTTTAGTTCCCACTCGTGAGCCCTGGCGAGTGATCAGCTGAGACTGTCCACCAGAATGTTGTGAACAACTGGCACATGGACTGCTGTCAACGATAGGCCATGCTGAGTTGCCCAGTACCACACCTGCATAGCCTCCCTGCAATGAGGGTATGATTGGGTGCCTCCCTGTTTGTTTAGATACCAGACAGTGGTCTTGTTGTCTGTCTGGATGAGGAGTGTTCCTGGGTTCAGAAGTGACTGCAATGCCTGAAGGCGTAAAGCACCACTCTCATCTCCTGAATATTAACGTGCAGGTTCTCCTCCATGGGAGACCAGGATCCTTGGGTTCTGTGGACCCCCAGATGTGCTCCCCATCCTGAGTTTGAGGCATTTGAAGTGAGGATTTGAGAGGGGGGGGCGGAGGGTGAAAACAGACCCCCCAACAAGAGGTTGGTGGGGTCCTTCCACCAGAGGAGATCCCTCTGAAGACTGCTGGAGATAAGGACTCTCTGGTCCATGTCATCCAGGCGCTGATCCCCTTGGACTTGGAGAGACCATTGGGTTACCCTCATGTGCAGCCTGGCCAAAGGAACTGTGGGAATGGCAGCCACCATCGGATCCAGAAGTTGAAGGACCGACCGAGCGGTAGCCCGAGAGGAAGCCACAAGATTAAAGTCTCTGCTCGATCGACTGGGAGGAAGGCCTTGCTCTGAACCATGTCCAGCACTGCTCCAATGAATTGGAGGTGCTGGGAGGGTATTAGCTGGGATTTGGGGAGGCTGATAGAAATTCCCAGACTGGAAAAGAGGCCCAGAGTGAAGGAGATTCCTTCAGGCTGTCCGGCAATGGGGCTGAAAAGAGCCAGTTATCTAGGTATGGGAACACGTAAATGCCCCTGCGATGTAAAAATGCCACAACCACCGCTAAGCACTTGGTGAAAACCCGAGGTGCTGAGGAGAAGCCAAACGGGAGGGCTCTGAACTGGAAATGATCCTCCAGAAAAGAGAATCTGAGGACACAGTGGTGGGCCAGGAGAATGGGGATATGGAGGTAAGCATCCTGCATATCCAGGGAGCACAGCCAAGTGTTTGGAAGGAGCAGGGGTAACAGTCCCTGGAGAGTTAGCATGCAGAATCTCTTGTACTCCATGAAGAGATTGATCATGCTGAGATCTAAGATAGGTCTTAGATCCCCCATCTTCTTTGGAACCAGGAAGAAGTGGGAGTAAAATCCCCATTCTGTGTGTTCTGGAGGAACAGGCTCTATGGCTGCCTTTTGTAGCAGAGCCTGGATTTCCTGCCTGACTAGTTGGAGTTGGCTTGACGGCTAAAAGAACCTTCCTGGAGGGTTTGGGGAAGGTCTCTCCAGGAACTCTATCAAGTGACCTCTTTCTATGAGTTGAAGAACCCATGCATCTGCGGTGACGGCTTTCCACCCAACCAGGTGGAGGCCGAACCTTCTCCCTACCGGTTCCAGGGAGGGGGAGGAGGGGAAGAGAGTCAGGACACAGAGGGGAATGGTGCCTTTCCTCCTGAGGCGGCTTTGGAAAACTTGGCCTGAGGAGTCTGGGCACCAGAACCTGGGGCATGTCATTTATTTTGTCATTTGCCCTGGTTCTTATTCCACTTCCACTGGTGGCAAAAGGGCTGCTGACGTTGTTTCTGACCCAAACGGTACATGGAGCGGACGTCCAGGAGGGACTTGCCACTCTTCTGCAGCTCTGTTATAATGTCTTTGGCGTCACCACCAAACAGAACTGGACCCCTGAAAGGAGAGTCCAGGAGAGATGACTGAACATCTTGTGCCAACCCTGCCAGATGAAGCCAGGCTAAATGTCTGAGACAAATCCCAGTAGCCGCCCCCCGAGTCACAGAGTCAACAGAATCGTATATGATGGGGAGACCACGTGATGCAGTGCTCAGAGTAACAGCTCTCCATGACTGCTCCCTCTGCCCAAAGCCTAATTCTACTTTTAAAATATCTAATCTAGCATTATTCTGCTCACCTTTGGTCTGATCTGTCTCCCACTACCACTGGAAAGCTCCGCTGGTGTAAGAATGGAAGCTGAGCTGTGTCTCACCATGCCAAAGCATATACCACCTGTGACCCCAGAAAAAAAACAGCAAGAGAGCCAAGGACCAGCTGGGTGCCAGCGGCAAATCCTCTACTGCTACCATCGCACAGGCCTCGGAAGCAACTCCACTCACACCTGAAAGCTTCCTCTCAGAATTCAGCCCTTTTCCGGATGATTTAAGATCGCTTACCACAGAAGTTAAACAGATGGCAGCTGCGCCTGATGATATCTCTACAAGGATGGCGAATAATGAAGCATGCCTAATTTCCCTGGAGAAACGAGTGGAACACATGAACACTGAAACTGTGGATAACAGGAACAGAATCAAAAAATTGGAGGCCAAAATCGAAGAGTTGGAGGGGAGGAGTCGCAGAAACAACGTTGTTATAATCGGACTTCCAGAGAAAGTGGAAGGGGCCAATACTTTTCTTTTCATTCAAAAGCTAATAGAAAAACTAGCCGGTCCCTCTCCCTACGGTATAGCCTATACCATATAGCGGGTTCACAGAGCTCTTAGACCGATGCCTACACCCGGTTCAACTCCACGTCCCCTGAGATTTAAATTCTTAAATTTCCAAGGGAAACAATATTTCCTGGGGAAAGTGAGAGACCTACAAGAAATTCAACGGGAAGGAACCAGAATTAGAGTTACCCAGGATCTGCCTGCAGCAGTTAGGCAATGAAGGACTCAACTCCACTCTATTGTCTCAAAACTCATAGCAGCTGGAATAAAATTTAAAATGGGACATGCAGCCCGACTGCAGGTCCAGATAGCTGGCAACTGGACCACCTTTGAGGAGACAGAAGCAGCACAGACAGTGCTGCACACGGCTTTCCCAGATCTATTCCATACTCGCTGAGCAAAGACTGTAGCAGGATCAATCTATTAACCTACTGGATTTACAAAGGAATAAAAGAGCATTTCGAAGAGTGGCCAAATTATGAACATGGGGTAACTTTATATCACTTCAGAAGTTCACATAAGTACCTGGCCAGGTTTCAGCCAGTATAGCTAATTTTCACAGATGCCCCTGTTCTCATTGTGTGTTCTAGATGCTACGTTTTTTCTTATTTTGGGGCATTCTGGACCGTTCGAGTTGAGAGCGTTTCCACACGATGTTGTGATTTTCTTTTCTTGTGTAGACTGTTTACTTTCCTGAACTTTACAACTTGCATCACTCCCAGAGATATTTATTTTATTTTTGACTCAAGCATGCGACAGAGAAGCTCCACAATTCCTTCAGTAAATACTAGTGTTGCTTGCCTGTCACCACTTGAGGGACCGAGAGCTACAGACTTGGGTGTCTCGCTTAACCACAAATGTGTTTACACCTTGAACAATAGAATTTTTGCTGGACAGTTGTTGCTCCATTGATTTTTCTTTCTTTCATCATGATTATCAGCCATGCACAGTTTGAAGCGTTTTTTCTTTTCCTTTTATAGCGAACTAATGACTTCAAGGACGATGTCAAGCAGATGTAAAGACACAGGGGGACTTTATATAACCTCATGTTGGGGGTCTGCGCTTTTGTTATAGATATTCAGGGGGTTTATTGCAACAGGTCTAGATTTCTCAGGACTGTTTGCCAGACATAATAGTTCTACTTTAGCTGCTATATTACATTTTAGTGTCACATAAGTTCGGGGTCATTGTTGGGTGGAGAGAGGGCGGAACTGGAGGGACGAACAGATGAGTTCTGCAGAACGCTGCCGCAGCAGCATGGGAAGATAGGAGGGCTGGGTTGTTTCTGCATTACAGGGCATTTGTTTGGCTATTCGTACTGAAAGGGGTATTTGTAGATAGAGAAGGGGGAAGGGGGGTGAGGGTGGGGGAAAGCACAGCAAGGATATGTAAAAGAGATCTAAAATCTTACTTATTTACTATCACCCTAGAATTTCCCAGGTTCTATTTTGTAAGGGAAAATGGCTAGGGATGTGCATACTGCTACATGGAATGTGAAAGGGGCTAGACGGAAGCTTAAACAACATAAGGTGTTGAAACATTTAAATATCCTATCAGTGGAAATCTCCTTCATTCAAGAATCCCACAGACAGGTTTTTTCGGCTGAGGACTCTATCAACAGTTGTGGAACTATGATTCTAATAAATAAAAGAGTCCCTTTTTCACCCACTCAGATTATCAGAGACCCTAGGGGTAGATTCGTATTGGTACAGGGCACGATGTTTAGCAAAGAAATACTGCTGGGCAGTATCTATGGCCCCAATCAGGATACGCCTGGGTTTTTCACGTAACTTATCCTAACCCTAACCCCTTCCTATCAATCCCAATGATCCTCGTGGGAGATCTTAATCTAGTTTTTGATCCGTCTTTAGATCAAACTGGCCACCATCGAACAGGACTCTCCCCAGCCCAGCAGGCACTCAGAGAACTGATGGACCAGGTAGATCTGTGCGATATCTGGTGGGTTCTCCACCCAATGGATAAAGAATATAGTTACACCTCCCCAGTTTACAGATCCTCTTCCTGCATAGACTACCTACTTTTCTCCCATTAACTCATTCCTGGGATTCTGGATGTTTTGATTTGACCTGGTCCTCCCTCGGGCCATTCCCTGGTTGTATGTCATCTTTCCCTGCTATCTATACCTAAAGGGTGGTCCCGATGGAAATTTAATGACCAGTTGCTGAAAGACCCAGAAACTGTCCAAGCTATACAAGATCTTATAGAACACTTTACTGCAACCAACCACGGATCCACTGAATGACCTGACATGGAATGGAACGCAATTAAGTTCTACCTAAGAGGGATCCTGATTGACTTAGCATCTAGAAGAAAGAAAATTAGGGAACAACAGTTGTTACAGCTATTGTCCCGCATTAGGGTCATAGAATAGAACTTATCCCCACAGTCCCTGGAGTCTCTCCATCAGGAGCTAATCAGACTGAGAGCTGCCTACCTAGAACTACTGAGACAAAAGGCAGAGTATGCCATACTGAGAACAAAAGCTTCTTATACAGACTAGGGCAAAAAGGTAGGACGCCTACTGGGCCTTAGGATAAAACAATAGGAATCTTCTCATTTTATAGCCTCAATACGCTCTCAGTCTGATGGTTCCTTGAAAACTTCCCCAAGGGACATTATATTAGAGTTTACTGGTTATTATAAATCCCTGTATGGCCCAATGCCTGATCCCCCCACCGAACAGGCACTAGATAATTATCTTGAAGAGACTAAATTGCCCCGTGTCTCTGAGGAACAGCAGAACTTATTGTTACACTTGATCACAGAAAGGGAGCTGGAGGAAATAATCAGTAATCTTCCCAAAGAACAAGACCCCAGGGATGGATGGCTACTCGGCAAATTTTTATCAAAAGTTCAGAAAGCATCTCATCCCTTTGCTCCTTTCCCTATACCAACTTATACTCTCTGGGGCTGAAGCTGACCCTACCCTTTTTGAGGCACTGATTGTCCTATTACCCAAACCTGGTAAGGCTCCTGAACTGGTCACAAATTACTGACTAATTTCTCTTCTTAACCAAGACATACAAATTTTAACTAAATTACTTGCCAGTCATCTCAGTTTAATACTCCCAGTTCTTATTGGACCAGAACAGGTGGGTTTCATAAAAGGGAGATCCTTAGCAGATCACCTTCGCACCCTGTCTCATGTCTTCTCAGTGTCCAGAGACGCCCCTTTCCCCGCAGTTCTAGTCTCTCTGTATGCCGAGAAGGTCTTTGACAGGGTGAACTGGCACTATCTTTTTTGGACTCTCAAGGCTTATGGCTTCCCGTTAAAGTTCCAACATTGGATCCATGCTTTGTATCAATTCCCTACAGCCCGAATAACTGGCAATGGGGTAACCTTGGACCTTTTCACACTGTACTCAGGTATAAGGCAAGGCTGCCCCCATCCCCACTACTCTTCAGTCTTTATCTTGAGCCATTGATCCATAGACTGGTCAATTGCCAGTTGATTCAGGGCATTCCTGTATAATCTCAGGAAGTAAAAGTCTCGACATATGCAGATGACCTCCTTCTCCAACTTTCTCACCCGGTCACATCCATCCCCCCAATGCTAGACATTATAAAAAATGGAGTCAATCATCAAACTACAAACTGAATGTCAGTAAGACAGTTGTTTTCCCCCTTAACCATAAGATATTTAAACTGGCCATATTAGCACTAGGACTCTCCTGGGGACAGGATTCCCAAAGATATCCAGGTATTGAACTCACAAGAAATTCAGGCAAATGTTTAAAACTTAATTTGGATTCCCTGGTGCACACAATTAGTCAAGACTTAAATCGCTGGTCCACCCTCCCGATTTCCATTTGGGGCAGGATTAATTTATTTAAAATGAATGTCTTCCCATGCACCTTTTACCTCCTTAGTCTACTTAATACGTGGCTCACTTTGTCCTGGTTTAAAAAATTACACAGCCTTTTCATTAAATTGATCTGGTCCAATAAGACACCTAGATTAGCTTTCCACAAACTAGCTGCTCCCAAATCTAGAGGAGGATTACGTCTCCCTCACATCAGCTTATATTTCTGGGCTAGTCATGCCAATAAATATCTCAGATGGCTTTCATCAGAACCTCTCTCTTACTCCCCAAAGTGGCTGAAAATTGAACTAGCCCAGAGTCACTCCAGTGGTCTATCTCCAATGGTACTCTTACATATAAAGGAAAGTACTCTTCTTGTTAAATTGAGAAATACCCCAATTGCTATATCAATAAAGGTCCACTCCCAACTTTGCATTTTTCTCAAATATAAACACACCATTGATCCATCACAACCTATATGGGGTAATCCTAATTTTAAGATCGATAGCAAAGTTCTTTCTCCTCGTTGGTTACCTTACCTATGGGAAGGTCAACTTACCAGTCTGGTTAAAGAAGTTCATGGCTTTCCACTGTTGAAATCATGCATAAGTTTAATATCCCTAATGTCCATGTTTTTAAGGTTTTGCAACTGAGACATCTTCTTATAAAAGTATTGGGAACAGATCCCCTCTCATCAGCTTGTCCCTCCTTCCAAAGAGAACTGAGCCACCTAGTGGGCCTTCCACGGCTGTTTCCAAGATTTATGGAATCTTATTTAACTGGATTCACATGGACTGCTTTGGTCCCACAACCTACTGGTCCACTTTCTTCCCAGACCTCATGATAGATTGGCTGGTCCTATGGCATAACTGCTTTAGGTTTATAACCCAGGACAGACTGAGGCTTATGCAGGTGCATATAGTTCACAATCTGTATTGTTCTCCCCAAAAATTAGCCAAACTTGGTTTAGTACCCTCAACTTTATGTATTTGTTGCCACTTGGAGGATGGCACTCTATACCATATTTTTTGGTCCTGTCCTAAGGTGGCCCCTTTATGGGCCAAGATTTAACAAAGATCTGACCCTCGTTTCGGTCTAGAGGCTCTGTTTACTCCTGAAGTCTGCCTGCTAGGAGATTTTTCAGGAATTACAGTTCTTAGACACAAGTATTACATGGCTCTCATTTTTATGTCAGTCAAAAAGCTGGTACTGAGGCATTGGATAAATCAGGATGAAATTCCTTATGGTGAATGGCTCACAGAACTTTTAGCCAACCTCAAAATAGAGAAAATGGTACCAAGTCTGACTGATAGATTAGAAAAGTTCAAGAAAATCTGGGATCCCTTGTATACTCTATACTCTTTATAATTGATATGCACTGGAACTGTTTATGGCAGATAAATTAATTCCATTGAATATGATGTGCTGGCAAGGTTAGGAAGGGTGGGGGGAGGAGAAAACAGGAGGGTGAGGATGGGGGGAGGACAGTCTTGTTATGATTCAATATTTTTACTCATTTGTCTCTAACAACATTGTAACTGTCCTCTGTATGGAAAATCATTTCAATAAACATTGAATTGAAAAAAAAGAATCATATGTGGTGCAGACGGCATGGCGGCAGGATGACTTATTCATCCTGACTTTTTCCAGGAGTTTATTACTGAGCTGTTCATCAGGAATCTCCTGAAGATCTCTCTCTAGCTCTGCTAAGGAGGACTTCTGAAAGGCCACCATGTGTGCAACATAGTTCAGGGACCTGATGGCAGAGGTGGACGAGGAGTAGATTTTTCTACCGTACTGGTCCAACTGTTTGGAATCCTTATCAGGTGGAGAGGCACTAAGATGTTTAAGCTGGGCCGATCTGTCATGGGCAGCTGTAATGACCATGGAGTCGGCCTTAGGTTGAGTGGTCAAATGAGATACCCTTTCCGAGGGAAAGTAAGTTCGATCCGCTTTACGTGACACAGCCAGAATGGAAGAGGGCTGTTGACAAATAGTGGACACGAGGTCCTCATGTAGACCAATCCAGGGGGGAATGGGAAGGGGATCCACACTTACCAGGTCCAGGTGCTCTGTGAGTCTCTTGCATTGGGGGTCCATTTCCTTGGAAGCCCAGCTACAAGATTTTTGGATAGTCCTAAGAAATCCCCCAAAAGAGGGTTCCTCGGGGGGAGACTTAGGGGACTTCTTAGGTTGAGGTTTGACTGGGGAATGAGGCTCAGACTGGTCTATATCCAAGTCCTTGTCCGACTCCGAAGATTCTGGCCTGCTGGGCAAGGTAGGTTCAATAACCAGATCCCTGTTCTTTGGGGGCAGAGCACCCAAGTTCCTGTCAGAAACCTGGCTAGAGGGTGTCAGACTAGAAGGGGCACCCTGGAAGGAAGGGTGGCCCTGATCGTAACCTGAGGCTATCCCAGCTCAAAAAAAGTTGAGATTTAGCGTCCTTCCACCACGCAGGGATGGATTCATGATCAGGCTGCGGAGGTGGAGGAGGTGGAGGTGGTTGTTGGTAATCCTGGTACCCCATGAAGGGGGGTAGCAAGTGGTCTGGTACCAATAAGGATATTGGTAGATGGTCTGACCCTGATAGCCTGATGTAGGGTATCCTGGCATCGGGTACCCTGGTGTCGGGTAGCCTGGTGTGGGATAACCCAGCATCGGCGAATTATAGCCTGGCGTCAGTGGGATGTGACCCGGAGATGGACCTCCCGGTGGCGGGTAATGGGGGATTGGATTCCCTGGAAAATCACCCTCTGGGCCCATAGAAGGAGCAGAGGGGCCCACTGGAGGAGGTGCCGAGGGCCCACTGGGAAGCGGGACTGGTGACAGGGTAGGCAGAGGACCTAAAGGTCCCGTGGGAGGAAGGTCCTTGCCTTGTCTGTAAAGGTCCGGCAAGGGATCTGCAGTAAGAAGGGGATCCGGAGGTGGAATAGAACCTGGCAAAGGGGGGAGATCAGGCAAGTCCCCCAAATGACAGGTCAGGTAGGGTAACTGACTGGAGAGAAAGATCAGGAACTGGTGGTGAATCTGTGGGGGTGAGAACCCATGAGGATGAAGGTGTACCTGCGAGCACTCTCGTCCCAGCATCGGGGACCACAAGGGAGCTCGACGGAAGAGAAGAGGCATCTATGTGGTCGACAGAGGAACCATAGACTGGCTTACTAGATGCAGCCGGGCTGACCAGAGTAGAAGTATCCAGGTCAGGCTGATCGGCCTGGGCTGGGCACCTGGTGGCGGAGCTAAAGGGTGACTTAGCGGTGATGATCTGAGCAGGAGACCTAACAGAAACCTCTAATGAGACAACCCCTGACTGCCCGCTCACCTCAGCGAGGGGGGTGAGGGTGTCCAGTCTGCCAGAGTGGATGAAGGCCCTGCAGGTGGAGTGCTCACGGAGGTGGAGGGCCCACCCTGGTCGGTGTCAGTTGTCTGGCTGGTCTTCCTCTGAGGAGAACGGCTCTGCTCCGGCGTCTCTCCTTGTCCTTTTTCTTCTTTTACTTCTCCAGGGCCAGTGATGACAACCTTTCTCTCAGCTCCTGAAGCTCCTTTTCCATGGAAGCCAGCCTCTGAGTTAACAGATGGGCTTCAAGGTTCTCTTGCGATGGGTGCGCGTGGCCTGGTTGAAGCCCGGGTAGGTGGTACACTTGGCCGAGTTGTGCCTAGGCCCCAGGCAGAGGACGCACCGAGAGTGGTCGTCCCCATGCGGGATCTGCGCTACGCTCTTGGAGCACTTCTTTTTGGGCCGACTAGACAACATACACCGTGGTCGATGGATAGAAATATCTGAGAACTTTTGAGAAATACGTTTCTAAATAATAGCTTGAAATGGCAGGCAACTGAATGCTGTTCTACTGCGTTTGTCGAATGAACTGAGTGACAATGGGAAGGAACTGGAGGACGGGTGTGGGACCGCACTCTTTTATAGTCACACTGACATTGCGTCACCTGATGACGGGGGGGGGGCAGTCCCCGCTGATGATTGCTAGCTACAAGTTTGAAGTGCAGACTTGACGCCAGGGGGGCACAGTCCTATATGTGAAGACCTATTGCAGGAACCCTCTCGAAGTAAGATCTCTAGTTAATGCAAAGCGATTGAAAAACCTAACTACAGTAAACTATTTTAAAACAAATCACAAATTACAAAACTGACTGGAGAGCCATCCATTACCGGAGTTCATTATGTGGTGACTGCTCTCTTCAGGCGGAGAAACACATCTGAAGAAATGGCCAGAGTGAAGCGCAGATGCAGAGATTGAACCTACATTCCAAATTCTAAAATTTATATGGGTTCTATCTCCAGGGTGTCACACTCAGTTGAGATAACTGCATAAAGTACAAACATTAAGAGAGGGATTCC
The DNA here is from genome assembly GCA_016271365.2 of Neoceratodus forsteri. Classification (NCBI taxonomy): domain Eukaryota; kingdom Metazoa; phylum Chordata; order Ceratodontiformes; family Ceratodontidae; genus Neoceratodus; species Neoceratodus forsteri. The sequence goes on along the minus strand of CM057456.1, from coordinate 1,098,697,244 downwards.
TGGGGTTAGAAAGTCAGTTTGCTTCCGAGAGGGTCTGGATCTAAATCTTAGCCAGACTCATTCAGATCTGGAGCAGCTCAGAATTTCACTCAGTTGATCCCCCCCCAAAAAAAAATCAGAAGTAACACAGGGTGGGAGGATGGTGGTGGTGATCCACATATGAATTCAACCCTGTTCACCCATCACTGTTTGACAGTGTGTCATCAAGGCACAGGTCAGGAAGCATAGGAAAACCAGGAGCAGTTGTAAAATTTGCAACAAGAGTTTCATTATGAATAACAATAAAATAAAAATAATAAAATTGTTCAGAATAACTATTTACAAGGGCAGAAAAACAGAAACGATCCATCTGAGTTTTCCTTCAATCTGTGTCTTGCAAGAAAATTGCAGCTTTGTTTTTATAAGTCCTTGCAACCTCCCATCTTAACAAGCATCCTGTTTTTTTCTAAAATATTCTTGTAACTATCAGGTAGGTGCAGCTAGAACACAATGTCCCAGAACTGAGGTCCTTTTCCACAGCGTCTGCAAAAGGCTTAAAGATTGCATTTCAGGTTAACCCCTTGAGTTCCCAATAGCTTTTTGTAATCATCTCAAACTATAATTATATACATTTCAACAGTAACACTATATAATTTCTAAACAAAGGATCCCAATATCAGTTACATTTCCACATAATGATTTGCATATATTTTTATGCCAGCAGATATGTAAGGGAGGAAAAAAGCAGAACAGCATGGGAAAACTGAGAGACAGTGAGAGGCAGAGAACTGCAAGACTGTCGGGGTGATCAAATCCTAGGTCCCACAGGAAAATTTGGTTGTGCAACCAGACATTCAAGAGACAGGAAAGGAAAGAACAGAACAGATCCCTGTATTCAAACTCTCCGTAACAACTGGGACAGGGTCCTAGTCTACCCTGTCATACAGTGTTCCTTTATTTTTAATTCCTGGAGACAGAAAACTCTCCAGTCAGCACACAGGGAGTTGGAAGAAAACATTACTCACCATTAAATCTTGTTTCTTCAAAGGAATCACTCATTGAAAAGAAGGTGGCCTACAAAAAATATAAAACAACAAGAGGGGATAGGGATAAGGAAATGTACCAGCTTGCATCTAGAAAAGTCACCCGTATGGTGAGGGGAGCAAAGTCCAGTAAAGAGCAGCGGCTGGCACAGGGGATACATGGAGGGGAAAAGGGGTTCTTCCGGTACATTGGGGGCGCGGAGAAAACTAAGAGCCATCTCAGCAGATTGAGATCAGAAGGAGGGTGGGTGGAAGAGGCGAGGACCAGGCAGAGGTATTGCATGCTGCTTTGCCTCTGTGTTAGCTAGGGAGGGGATGGGATATCTACAAAGCAAGGCATGAAGGGGATAGAAGTGGCAGGGAGTGGGATCAGGGCAACAGAAATGGAGCAAGAGGGAGGAAGGTGCCCAGGGGTCACATCTGGATAAGGATAAAAAGACCAGTAAGGGGAGGGACAGATGATGCTATCTCCACCAAAAGGGTGTGGTTAGCCCTCAAGGCCCTAAAGAAAACAAATCTCCAGGGCGGATGGCATTCATCCCAGAGTACTGTGGGAATTGGCGGACATACTGGCTGCACCCTGGCGGAGCTTTTCAGCAGGTCACTTGAGACAGGAGGTGCCACAGTGATTGAGGCACATGTGGTACCAATCCATAAGGGGGTCAAGGGAAGTACCAGGTAACTATAGACCCATCAGTTTGACCTCGGTGGTGGGAAAATTAATAGAGAGTATACTAAAGGAACGATTGGGGGTGTACTTGGAGGAGGTGGGAGGTCTGGATAGTCGGCAACATGGGTTTGTGCCAGGTAGATCATGTCAAACCAACCTGGTGGAGTTCTATGAATGGTTAACATCAGAACTGGACAGGGGTAAGCCTGTGGATGTATTATTCTTGGACTTCAGCAAGGCGTTTGACTCTGTCCCCCACAATGGTCTGGTGGAGAAACTGATGGGGTTAGGAGTAGGCCCTTTGATGGTCAGATGGATTGAAAACTGGCTAGCTGGATGCACTCAGAGGTAGTGGTCTGTGGGGAGCTCTCAAACCCTAGAGAGGTTGGTAGTGGGGTACCACAGGGCTCAGATATAAGGTCGATCCTGTTAATGCATACCTTATCGGACATCAGGAGGGTATAGAGGTGTGATAGGTCTCTTCGTGGATGACTCCAAGATGGGAGCAGTAGTTGAGGGAGAAGAGGGAGGGTGGCCTGCAAGAGGACCTGGACACCCTGGAAAGCTGGGCTCACACATGGAAATTAAATTTCAATATCATCAAGTGCAAGGTGTTGCATCTTGGTCGGGAACCCTAAACACAGGTACACCTGGGAGGGAGGTGCTGGAGGCCTCGATAGGGGAAAAAGACCTAGGGGTCATGGTGGATACATGTATGAATAACTCTGAGCAGTGCAGGAGAGCAGCTAGCAAGGCAAACAGGATGTTGGGATGCATTGTAAGGGGGATCACCTCTAGGAGCAAGGAAGTGATTCTGCCGCTGTACAATGGACTGGTTAGACCACACCTTGAGTACTGTGTACAGTACTGGAGACCACATTTGAAGAGGGACACACAGCTCCTGGAGAGGGTACAGAGGAGGGCAACTAAGATGATACGAGGGCTAGGAGATTTGACATATGAGGACAGACTTGAGGAGCTCTGCCTGTTTTCATTGGAGGAGAGGAGAGACAGGGGGGACATGATTGAGGTCTTCAAGTACCTCAAGGGAATAAATAGGGTAAACATGGAGGGGATCTTCAGGCTAAAGCAGGGAGGTATCACCAGAGGGCATGGTTTGAAGTTGGAAGGTGGAAGGGTGAGGGGGGAAAAGAGGAGGAGGTTTTTCACCGAGAGGGTGGTGGACCCTTGGAATGTACTGCCTGGTGAGCTGGTTCAGAGATCCACAGTGGAGGGCTTCAAGAGAGGGTGGGACAGACACAGAAAGTGGATGTATCAGATGATGGCCTGTCCCGAGGGGGTGGGGATGGATGATAGGGGTTTCTAGAGAACAAGGGATGGGAGGGTCTCGGCACCCAATTAACGATCTAGGTTCGAGCAGACTCGATAGACCGTAAGGCCTAATCTGCTGGCAAATAGTATGTTAGTATTATGATTAAACTGATGCAGTCAGCCTCCTGTGTTGAACTGCCCAGAGAGATGGAATTTTATGCAAATGATGGAACTCTCAATTGGCTCATGCCACTTTCAAACTGTTGCCCTGGCAACTGTTGTACGCTGACTGCTTCAGATTCTTACGGAGCCTAACCGGGTGAAAGGCCCACTAGTTAAAATTAATAACATTAGAAATAATATTTTTGTCCTTTTAGGTCAAAACATCCTTAACCAACAAACCTAAGAAGTTTGAGACCACCTGGACACCAACTGGTTAAAAAAAGTGAGTCTCTACCTTAACCTACATAGGAGAAAAAAAAACTTTAATGCAGGGATGCAGAGCAACTTCTATAGGTTCTAGTAGGGGAGGCAGGGAATGTCTTTAATTATAATGAGTGATCCCTTTGAAGAAACAAGATTACTATGGTGAGTAATTTTTTCTTCTAACCCCAGGAATCACTCATTATGATTAAACTGATGCAGACTACCAAGCAGTACCTTTGGAGGTTGGGCAGAGAACCTATTGTGGAAACAGGCTCTGCAGTACTGCTGTGCCAAACCTAACATCACCTCTGGATTGCAAATCCAGGCTGTAATGCTTTGTGAAGGTGTGTACTGTTTTCCATGTAGCTGCTTTACAGATTTCCAGTAGTGGAATTTCTCTTGAAGCTGCCACTGAAGCAGCAGTGCCCATGGTGGAGTGTGCTCTCAGGCCCAGAGGTACCTGTTTACCCACATTATTATAACAAAACTGTATACATGCCACTATCTAGTGAACAATTGTACATTTTGTTGCAGCTCTGCCCTTACCAACTTCACCATAGGTGAGAAAGAGCTATAATTGACTTGATCTGTAAGATTTACTTCTGTCAATGTAGTGGCTAAGTGCCCTTTTGACATCAAGGGAGTGAAGCCTCCTTTCTGGAGAACTGGAGTTCTCTGTAAAAAAGACAGGTAGAGTGATAGACTGATTTAAGTGAAAAACAGATACCACTTTGGGAAGGAATTTTCTATTGGTCCTGAGGATCACCTTATCCCTATGGAAGGAGATGTAGTCCACATCTGTCCACAGGGCTTGTAATTCACTGATCCTTCTGGCTGAAGTAATAACAACCAGGAAAACAGTTTTCCAAGTGATATACTTCAAATCTGCGGTTGCCATAGGTTCGAATGGTGCATCCATGAGCTTAGCAATGCAGATATTTAAATTCCAGGCAGGGACCGGTTCCCTCAGGGGAGGGTGCAGAAGGTTAAGGCCTTTAAAATATTTTCTGAATACTGGACAAGAGGCCATGGACCTCTTTTTACCAACTGACAGGTAAGCAGAGACTGAAGCTAAGTGGACCTTGAGGGTGGAAGGCTTCAGGCCTAAGGGATGTAAATGTGTAAGGTAATCTAGGAGAATAGCCAAATCAGCCCTGGAGGGGCTCACACCCTTACCTGTACACCATATGGAAAATCTCTTCCACTTAGAAGAATATGTTTTCTTAGTAGAAGGCTTCATGGAACCCCTAAGCACTGTCAGCACCTGCTCTTTTTTTTTTTTTTTTTTTATTTATTGGAGATTCGGATGTACCTTTGAGTCAAGGACTCATTTACAAAGGTTCCACATCACAGGTATTACATACAAGGAGAGAGGTTACATAGCAGTACATTAGTACATAGTCAGGTATTACATAAGCAGTAGTTACAGAGGCCTTTATGGGGCTCTCAGAGGAGACATAGGTCAAACTAAGGCAGACAGGCAACATGGCATAGCAGTGCAGGGCAACAGGCAACAAAGAATGCGGTATAACAGAGCAGAGCTATGCAAAAGGGCACTGCACAAGGTAGGGTTAAGCAGAGGGGGAGCAGGCCATAGCCTGGGTCTGTCGCTGGATAAGGTATTAGTCAAGGACAGTCACAAAGGTTTGAGGCCTGTAGGTGGGATGCAAGAGCAGTTTTGAAGGTTCCTAGTCTGTTTTCATTTGCAATCGGTGGAGGCAGACTATTCATCCAAGATGGGGCTCTGCAGCTGAAGGACCTCTGATATAGGGAGGTACGGCAGTGGGGGACAAACAGTAGATGTTTTCCATAACTCCGAGTGTGCTTTAGCGATTGGGCCGGTCTTATTAGTGGAGCAAGGCCTGAGGGGCAGGGTCCAAGGGCAAATTTATTTGCCAAGAGGCAAGTGTGGAACTTGAGCTTATTGTCTAGGCTAAGCCAGTTGGTTGCATTGTACAGTGTGCATGTATGGGTTAGCCAGTCACAGCCTAAAGTGAGGTGGCAAGCTTTATTTAGGGAGACACGTAGTCTGTTGAGTGTCGAGGAGTTAGCCACCCCATAGATGACTAGGCCATAGTCTAGTAGGGAGAGGACTGAGGAGGAGACAGCTAGCCTTAGGGCATTGGGGGTAAATCAGTGCTTGAGGCGATACAGGAGCCCTAGCCGCACGTTGAGGGAAGTCGAGAGGAGGTGGATATGTTGTTGGAATGTGAGTGCAGTGTCAAGTGTTAGGCCTAGATATTTGAAGGAGTCTACCTGGTCAAGGGTGGTGTGGTTGGCAGTCCTAAGATGAGGGCATAGTGCCTTTTTTGAGTTAGAAGGATGGGAGAAGTACATAACCTTAGTCTTGGAATAGTTCAGGACAAGGCGATGGGATGCAAACCATAGCTCTGCGGTGCTGAAGGAGGACTGGAGGGATAGGTGGAGCTGTAGCGGGTCAGTGTTGGATGTATAGAGGACGGCATCATCTGCATATAGAAGAAGAAGATTCCCGGGGCAGGTCTTAAGGAGGGAATTTAGAAAGAGTCTGAAGAGTAAAGGACCCAGGACGGATCCTTGCGGGACATCCGAGAGGACAGGTAGGCCACTGGAGACAGTGTCACCAATCCTTGCCTGCTGAGAGCGGTTAGACAGGTAGTCGGAGAACCATCCCAGGGCATCCGGGGAGAAATCCGTACTAGCCAGAGTGGACAGCAGGAGTGGATGACTGACAGTGTCGAATGCCTTAGTAAGATCTATGACGAAGACAGCCCCTGCGATATGTCCTCTATCCAGTGCCGAGTGGAGGTACGAGGTGAGTTCCAGAAGGGCAGTGGTGGTGCTGTGGCCCTTCCGGAAGCCATGTTGTTGCGGGCTAAGCAGGTTGTATTTGTCTAGGTGGGCCGTTAGTTGGTCCGAGACTATCCTCTCAAGGGCCTTGGATAGGGGAAGGAGAATGGAAATGGGTCGGTAGCTGTTGGTAAGGGCATGGTCACCACTTTTGAAGATGGGTGTGATATGGGCAGATTTCCAGTGGGAGGGGAATTTCCCTTGGCATAAGGAGTGATTTAGAATATGGGTGAGGGGGTTGAGCACCTCGGTGAGTGAGAGTCGAAGCAATTTTAGGTCTAGGGTGTCACTGCTATATCTGGAATGACTTAGGGCCGCCTGAGGTAAGGCTCAGCATCCTTGGAGAGAGATGATACACGAGGTGAAAGGGCGGGGTAGATGGGTGGGGGTGCCAGGGTAGGGTCAAAGAAGTTAGGTGGGAGAACCCGGCTAAGATTAGAGAAGGCGTCGTTAAAGGCATCGGCCATATGGGCTGGGTCACAGGTAAGGCACCCATCAACCCTGAGCTGGCTGGGGGCAGAGTTGGTAGCTTTACCACGCAGGTCTTTGATGTTGTTCCAGAACTTTCGTCCTGAGCCCCAGGAGTTAGTGAGTGAGGTCTGGTAATGCTCCGCTTTTACTTTGCATAGGGCCCACGTACATTTGTTCCTAGCTTCTCTATACTTCTGTCTGTCAGCTGGCCGGCCAGTCTCGTTGGAGAGGTGCCATAGGGAGTCTCTATTACGCATGAGATCCAGGAGGTGGTCATTGACCCATGGTACTGGGTTACCTTTGGCCACTCTTTTGGTGATAGGGGTGACTTTGTCACAGGTGTTGTTAAAGGCAAGGATGAAGTGGTTTAGGGCTAGGTCAGTGTCCAAGGTATTTGTGACAATGGATCAGTCCATTGCCCTGAGATAGGTCTTTAGTTTGGAAAATTTTCCTGAGGCAAGTTTGCGCTGGTAGAATAGTATTGGGGGGGCAGTTGGGAGGTTTTCCCGACCAACGGCAGAGAACTGGGGAGTAGTCACTAATGGTATCTGGGAGTACAGTTGTACTGACGATTTTCTTGGGGCGGTTGGTGAACACTAGGCCCAGTAGTGAAGAGGACCCAGTGTGCAGGTTTAGTCTGGTGGGGGATGCGACGAGCTGGGTAAGGTCCTGGGCAGTAGTGGCGTCTATGAGTGGTGCGGAAGCTTTGTCTATCCAATTGATGTTAAAGTCCCCTAATACGATTTTCTCGGCTAGAGGTGGGAGAGTAGCCAGGTAGGACAGAACAGAGTGGAAGGCATGCGTCTGATCCCTGGGGGGATATAGACTGTGGTGATGAGGAGTGGGGGGGGGATTTGATGTGCCTGGAGTGACTTTTACAGTGATAGCCTGAGGTCCAGGATGGAGTTCAGGGGTGGCAATTAATTGGCCTCTCTAGTATATACAGCGCAGCCCCCCCCAATTACCTTGCCGATCTGCCCAGAAAAGGTTGTACCCTGGGAGGTTTATATATGAGTCGGGGGTCAAGGGGGAGAGCCAGGTTTCAGTGAGGGCAATAACGTCCGGTTGGTGTGGGTAGACCCAACCCTGGAAGGCGTGCCATTTTTTTAGAAGGCTGCAAATGTTAAGGGCAGTAATACATAGTCCGGTGGATGAGGGGAGGGTAGGTGCATTCGCTGGGGCTGGGCCAGGGTTAGGGTGAACACTACCAGATGTGAGCAGGAGGAGGAGCAGGAATATCCTGTGAATGGGGTGCCATTTGCATGCCTTGCGTGGACATGAGCTGCCACCTAGGGCCCTATGGGTGGGGGAATGAGGGGATGGGGAGGTTGGGAGGAAGGTGAGGCCAATAATAATGGGCAAGGCAGGCGGTCTGAGAATAGGGGTTGGGGACATGAGGAGGGCTTAAGTGCTGATTTGGGAAGAGACTCACAGGCGGGCTCCCATGGGGGGGTAGAAGAGGTGTGGGGCCTTGCAGCATGGAGAGTACTGATGCCTGGCAGGGTATCTGGAGGTAGATCAGAAGAAGAGTTAGCAAGGAATGCATTGCAAGATTCATTGGCTTGTGAAGCCTGATGAATGTAGTAGTGAGAGCAGCTAATGTCCCTAGTGGTGGAACAGTATAAGCTGCAAATGAGGAAATGGGCTGATTGGTTGCTGAGCCCTTATAAAAGGGAGTGCTCACCAAGGGTGGTGGCGGGGGCCGTGGGGAGCCAATGCTTGCATTGGCGGGGTCTCACAAGCTCTCCTGAGTCCTGCGTGTGAGGAGTTGTGTCTGTGTACCTGTGTAGTCAATGGGGAGTGGGGGAGGGCAAGTCCAGGGCCCTCACAACCTCCAGCGCGGCTCGTCGGAGCAGATTCAGGACCTGAGGAGAGATGGAAAAGGTACAGCAATTTAAATACTTATTGGGTGTTTGGGGGCAGGGGTACTGTGAGCGAGTGGCAATTTCAATTACAGCTCAGTTCCGAACTGCGAGGGGAGAGTATACTGACAAAAAATCCTTATGGCACAGCTCGAGTACAGTAGAGCTCCGAAGGGGGAGATACAGCCTTTAAATTGTTTTTTTTTTTTTTTAGCAGAGACTCGAGTAAAGCTCAGTTCCGAACTACTAGGGGATAGATAACAATTTAGTAACGTAGTCACAGTTCTAGTAGCATTAGGTGCAGTGAGGCTAGGTTGCACAACCAATTTGCATAACTTTAGTTCTTATTAGCAGAAACTCGAGAAAAGCTCAGTTCCGAACTACTAGGGGACAGATAAAATGCATTAAAGCAGTCACAGTTCTAGTAGCATAAGACCCGATTTGCCTAAAGGTGCAGCAAGGCTTTTGATACCAGGAGCTGATTTACAAACAGAGAGCCAAAACACATTCCAGCACCACAATACCTTAAGACTAGCAATCCGACTTAAAGCTGAGATATGTAGCAGGGATTCTATATAAGGAGACACAATTAACATAAAGGTACAGCAAGGCTTTGCTCCTAGGAGCTGATTTTTACAAACAGAGAGCCCCAAAAAAACAGTCTTCACTTCTACGCTGACTGGAAATGCATTTTTTTTTTAAATGGCGCAAGCTCCAAGCTATCCTGAGTCCAGTGTGAGGAGGCTGTGTCTGCGTACCTGTGTAGTCAGCAATGGGGGGTGGGGAGGGCAAGTCCAGGGCCCTCCACGACCTCCAGCCTGACTCGTCGAAGCAGATTCAGGACCTCTGTAGTCAGCAATGGGGGTGGGGAGGGCAAGTCCAGGCCCTCACGACCTCCAGCGTGGCTCGTCGGAGCAGATTCAGGACCTGTGTAGTCAGCAATGGGGGTGGGGAGTCAGCAATGGGGGTGGGGAGGGCAAGTCCAGGGCCTTCACGACCTCCAGCGCGGCTCATCGGAGCAGATTCAGGACCTAGTCAGCAATGGGGGGGTTGGGGAGGGCAAGTCCAGGGCCCTCACGACCTCCAGCACGGCTCGTCGGAGCAGATTCAGGACCTGCTCTGATAGCTTAAGGTTAGCAAATTCTAAATCCTCAAGAGCCGCACCTTGAGCCTCAGTGATTTGAGATTGAGGTACAGGATCCTGCCCTGAGAGGAGGTTAGCAGGTTGTGCCTCCTAGGCAGATGGACTGGGGAAACCAATGACAGAGTCAGCAGAAGAGAATACCAGAGATGTCTTGCCCAATCCGGAGCCACCAGTATCAGTGTTGCTGGTTGGGACCTCAACTTCAGCAGGGTCCTGAATATCATAAGAAAAGGAGGGAATGCATACAGAAACCTCCCTGTCCAGTCCAGGGCCATGGCATCCAGCGGAATTGTGCCCCTTAGAGGAGGCCTGCAACAGTACATTGGAAGCTGGTGGTTTTCTACGGAGGCAAAGAGATCCACCTCTGGAATGCCCCATCTCCTGAAAATTGTACTGAGTACCTGAGTATTCAGGCACCATTCATGGTGGTTCTGACTTATCCTGCTGAGAGAGTCTGCCAGTACATTGTCCTTCCCTGGAAGGTGTATGGCTGACAGGGATACTCCAATGGAGTATACCAGGGACCACAGTCTCATTGCTTCTGTACACAGTAGAATTGACCCGGTACCCCCTTGCTTGTTGATGTAATACATGGTTGTGGTGTTGTCTGTTCTGACTTGCACCACCTTGTTCTGAAGGTAAGGAGCAAATGTCTTTAGAGCCAGGTAAACAGCCCTGCACTCCAAAAGATTTATGTGCAACAGAGACTCTTGGGGGGAACATGTGCCACTTGCTGTGTGCTCTAACGTGTGCCCCCCAACCTAGATGACAGGCATCTGTTGTGAGGATTACTGAGGGTTGTTCCCTTATAAAAGGTACACCCACCCTGAGGCTGTGCTCGTCCAGCCACCATTGCAATGCCTGGACTAATCTTTTTGTGACTGGAACCAGTTTGGACATAGTATCTGTCCTTTCAGACCAATACTGTCTAAGATGGAACTGAATATCTCTCATTTGAAACCTGGAGCCCATTACCACTGCAGTGGCAGATGCCATGTGGCCCAGAAGCCTGAGAAATTCTTTGGCTGGTTTGGGTCTCCCTGACACAACGGATTTTGCAATCTGCAGAATGCTTGTCACCCTGTCTTGTGGCAGGAGGGCTGTGCCCTGTCTGGTGTTTAGTTCTGCTCCAATAAACTCCAGCACCTAAAGTGGCACCTGCTGAGATTTCTCTTCATTTATAAGAAATCCCAGGGATTCCCTCCAGAGTAGATTTTGTTAGTGCCAGCGATTGCCCTGCATGCTGCAGAGACTGTCCTACTACTAACCAGTCGTCCAGGTAGGGGAAGACTGTTACACTTTGTTTTCTCAAAAACTCTACCACCACTGATAGGCACTTTGTAAAAACCCTTGGTGCCAAAGTTAGTCCTAAAGGGAGAGCTGCAAACTGATAATGGCCGAAGCCAGCCTGAATCTCAAGAATTTTCTGTGAGATGGTCTGATGGGAATGTGAAAATAAGCATCCCTTAGATCCAGAGAGGTTAGCCAGTATCCCTTTTGTAATGAAGGAATGATTATTGAAAGAGGGAGGTAGTATAGCGCAGTGGTTTAAGGCTCTGGCCTGCAAATCTGGAGACCTGGGTTTGAGTCCCACAGCCCCTACTTGCATACTGTGTGACCCTGAGCAAGTCACTTAACTTCCCTGTGCTCCCAGGTTGCACATGTAAACAAGCTTTCAGCTTAGTGTGCCTCACCTGGTTAAACAATTGGGGAAAAAAAAAGAATGACCATTTTGAACCTTGGTTTCAAAATGTATTTGTTCAGAAGTCTTAGATCCAAAATAGGTCACCAATCCCCGTTTTTCTTCCTTATGAGGAAGTACCTGGAATAAAAACCTTTGCCCCTGTTTATTAGTGGCACTGCCTCCATTGCTTTGATTGCCAGCAGATGCTTTACCTCTGCTTCCAACAAAATCCTGTCTGCAGCTGTTACTGGAGCAAAGGTTCTTATTCTCAGCTTTGGGAATGATTTAAAGCTGAGTGCCAGGCCCAGGCTCACTACCTCCAACACCCACTTGTCTGTGGTGATGGAATGCCAAGCATGAATGTAGTGAGCCAGTCTGCCACCTACTGGTGGTTCTGTAATAGGGGATGCGATCTTCACTAGCCCATCTGGGATTCTGTGGGGGCTGTACCTGAACTTGTGATGCAGGAGCCGCTCTTCTCATGGCTCTCCTGACCCTTCCTCTAAAGTAACCTCTGGCCTGCTGTTGACGCTGAGAGGCTTGCGCGTGAAAGAAAGGTTTGGGGTAAAAAAACCCTACCCCTGCCTCCCCTACTCTGGGGTCTATAAGAGGTGGAAGGTCTATCTTTGGAATTGCTCCGATAGGTGGATTTATATTCCTCCACCTTCTTCATGTATGCTTCAGTCTTATCTCCAAACAAGGAGTTGTTCTCAAGGGAAAAATCCATTGCTTTGGCCTGGGTGTCTAAAGTCAGGTTAGTGATTCTAAGCCACGCAAACCTCCTAAGCGAAACAGACAAAGCCATTAATCTGGATGCACTATCATTGGCATCTACTGCCATATGAAATTGATACTTGGTAGCATCAAGTGCAGCCCTTGCTGTATCCAGCAAATACACAGCCACTTCACCTGGGACTTTATCAGCCAGAACTAGAACAGTGTTCCAGAGAGCCTTTTGGTACTGCACTGGATATGCCATGTAATTAGCCTGCCTAACTAATAAAGAGGTAGCCATGTACCCTTTCTTTCCCATGGCATCCATTTTTCTTGAGCCTTTGTCTGGTGGATGGGTAGCCAAAGGGATCCTGGTCTTGTCACAGGCAGCAGCTTGGACTACTCCTTCAGGATCAGGATGAGTAAAGAGAATATCAGCTGTAGTTCTATCCGGCTGGTATTTCTTGTCAGCTTTCTTATCCACACCAGGGACAGAGGTTGGAGTTTTAAAAATCTGTAATGCAGCTTTTTTTAAGGACTTATGCATGGGCAGAAGCAGACGTTTTGTGGGGGTTAACCCCATCATCTCCAGAAAGTCTGCCTCCTCCATATCCTCTTCTGTTTCCTGAAGAGGAAGGTTCAGGGTTTCCACCATGCTCTTAACAAAAGCATAGTGGGAATAATATTCCTCAGGACCCTTAGGAGGAGACCCAAACTCTTGCTCTGGGGAGACTTCTGGATCTATAAGTTCTCCTTCGAAGTCATCCTCCTCTTCCTCACCATACACTTCCAGCAATTCTTGCCTTGCTGGAGCTGGAGGAGGAACTGGGGCAGTCGGTGTAGGAACCGGGATTGCACCCTGTAGGGCTTGTAACACCTGTAATGCTTTAGCAATGTCCTCAGCCGAGGGCATAATATGCTTGTCTGCTGGGAGCTCCTTAGCCTTCTCGGCTGGAGGCGCAGTGACATGTTTTTCTTTACACTTTTTCTTTAATGGAACAGGTTCAGAGCCTGTTTCCATAGCCCTTTTTGTTTTACCTTGTTCAGATTTCTGTGAACTCCTGTCAGGATCCTTGGCTTTACCTCCATCCTTTTTATGGGAAGAGGAAGAAGCAGAATTATCCACACTAGAAGCAGAAGCCATCTCTTCTAAATCTTAGACCTTTTCTTTAATGTTTTAGGGCAAAAGGTCTTACAGATATCACAATTGGCAAAGATATGACTTGTACCCAAACAAGAAATACACAGAGAGTGTCTATCTGCTTTTGCTATAAGTTACCCACAAGACTCACAACATTTAAAACCCGTGGGTCCTGTGTGTTTTTTAGGTTTATCCAAATGGACCTCTGACATTGAAGCTAGGCAAAAAGATTACTTCACAAAGCCGTTATTCAAAAGTACCTCGGAACTGGAGGTTTCTTTTTAAATAACTACCGATAACGGTTCCAGAACCGAGTTCTATTCAGTTCCTGAAGAAAAAAGAACTGAGAAATACACAAAATTTAAACAAAACTAAAGCGGTTCAAGGAACCGACCACTAAATATATATGTTATAAAGAAAACTGAGGTAAAACCTCCAAAATAGACGCGGAGCCATCGGTTCCAAGGAACCTCGAGGGAACCGCGAATAGAAATAAAAAACTATTACAATACTAAATAACTATACTAAACAATGTTTCTAAGGCAGCAATTTAAAATTAAACTAAAAATGAGTACTTATCTACAGATAAACTTTAGTCTGAAGACAGTTCAAGGAGAGCTCTCCGGGAAGTCCTTACTAGGCAGGCAGAGTAAAGAATCTGAAGCACTCAGAGTGCAACAGTTGTTAGGGCAGCAGTTTGAAAGTGACATGAGCCAATTGAGAGTTCCATCATTTGCATTTAATTCCATCTCTCCAGGCATTTCAACACAGGAGGTTGACTGCATCAGTTTAATCATAATGAATTATTCCTGGGGTTAGAAAACCCAGGGAGCCATATGGTCCTATAGCTGTAACTTTCATCTGCATGCACACTGAAACACTGATTCTCTGCATTGCCCTGTGTCAAAAGAGCTCTAATGATTAGCTGTTTTGTCCTGGAAATAAAGGGAAGAAGCTGACTGACTGGATTTGATTCTTCCTCTTTTGTTCCTGCTTTACACATAGTATTTTGTGTTTCGTAGGACATGATCATAGTCTTCCCCATACTCAAGGGCACTGACAAGACTGAACATACAGAGATGCTAGATCTGTTGTCCTCCAGCAGGACGCAGGGACATGCCCTGAAGCTCAGAGTTGGTAAGGTCACGGGTAGCTGTAGGAGGCACTTTTCCTCCCAGAGGGCCAAGAATCAGTGGACCAGCCTACCAGCAGATACAGTGTACGTGAAGATAGTACAGGCCTTCAAGGTAAGTCTGGACAAATTTTTGCTAACCAGTGTAATCAATGGGGGCCTTACATAATACAGTGGGTACATATGGAATCCCTATAAATTAGCACAAGTCTGCATGGACTACTTTCTGTTTCTCATCCCTGCTTCTGAATCAGGGTCGGTAGACATGATAGACCTACAGTCTCTTCCAACCTTAAGTGATTATATTTCTATGTATATAGCTCCATTTTGAACAGAATTTTAGAGGGCTCAGACGAATCTACAGTGCTTGTGCACATCCCATCTCCAGAGCTCTTCTTCTCTCCTATTCATTTTATTAATTATGTATCAAAATAAATCTGCCCATAGTGAATATAACTTGGCAGTAATGGCCTACCTGCAGTTGAGTCTATTCTTAACCAAAGCTGTGAAGATTTCCAGGAACAGCTGGTGCTGGGGATGGCTGCTAAATTTCCTTTCATTCCTATAATTCACACTTAAACAAGCAAACAGAACCATTAAAATGAGAACACTTACTCTTTTATAATGATTTGTTAGGCATGCATATAAAAACAAATAATACGGTAAATGGCACTACAATGACAGATGCTTGTTGCAGACTATGCAGAGAAGTGGGATCCCACTACTGTACCCCATATTTTGGGCTTGTCCTTTGCTGTCCTATTTTTGGAAATCAGTTCATGAGGTTATACAGGACACTTCAGTAGTGAGTATTCCCTCCTCCTTTTGTGACCTGGTTCCTGGGTTTCCTGCCCTCTTAAAACAGATGAAATACATTAACTCTCTTGGTCAAATATTTCGACTGGTCACCCTGAAATGTATTCTTAAAGATCAAAGGCCAAAGTGCATTTTATTTTGTAACAGTCTAAAATCTTTGAGAATGTAAATGTAATAAATAGAGAATAATGGATGGGGAAGGGTTTGATATGATAATTTAATGCACACCGGTTGTGGATGCTACATAAACCCGAGGTGAAGCCCTAGGGGTTTATCAAGCATCCCACAACGAGGTGTGCATTAAATTCTACATGAAAACCCTCCCATCTTTTATTTTCATAATAACAGACCAGCAATTTTTCTCCAGCAGTTTGTGAGACTGTTTGGCCCTGCCCACATACAGAATGTTGGCCAATGAGGCAGCAGCATAGTTTGACTGGCATGGCTCATGAATGTCATAACAACCAGCTGGTTGTTATGGAAAATATCAGCCTGGTCAGTACATTGAGAGAAACTGCTGACCAGTTATTATAATGTGATCCTCATAGATTATCTGTATGTGCTATGTCCTTATTTTCAATAATCAGTCTGTTATTACTGTTAGTTGTCACTGTCCGATCTGATTTCATTTTTTTTTCTTTCAGCCGTGCCATCTTCATTCAGCTGAGTAACCGACATCAAATATGCAGTGACAACATCTGACAAGAGGCCCATGCTTACTACGATCAGCTGCTCATCAAAGTCTGAACATGATGATCTAGCAAATTTCCTGGCAAAAAAAAATGCCAATATGTGACATTAGACAAGATATCTCTGTTTGTGGTTTAAATAAAGATAAATGGGGGAAGGGGGGACCAAACAAATAAACACCAGACATGTTATGATATTGTGTGATATTGTGTGTGGCTGCCTTAAAAAGGAAAACATGGCATCATGGCTCATGAACTCTGTCAAAGTCAAGCCAGGCTGTTTTCATTAAAAGCAAAATGTTCACACATTGAGGCACAGTGAAGCAAAGTGAAGCAAGAGATCGTATCTGGGAAATAATATTTCACTCAGTCCTGTAACTTAACCTGCAGAACTGTATTTCTGTGTACTTTTTTAATCAGTTCTCATCCCTATATCTGAGCTTTGAAATGCTGCAGGCTCACTAGCTACAAAGTTAGACTGAGATAGGTGCATGGGGGGCTATTATGTCTGACAGCAAAAATAACAGTACTTCATTTCTAAATGGTATAACTGAATCACAGTTTTTATTTTAGTAATGTAGCTCTACCTGTATTTGACGTTGGAAATAGCGTGAATATTGCAATGCACAGAGAGTCCTCCACTTCTTAATCAAGCTGTCTTTTCAAACAACATGAAGTCTTGCTGTATTCTGACTATATGCAGTTAGCCCCAGCACTTGAACTGCTCCGGAGAGGAAAGGGTTAACTCTGTGCCAGGGCATAGAACGTTGAGCTCGAGCTCGGTTTTCAAACCTCTGTCCCAGGTACTCATCAGTGTGACTGTCAGATTCTTTACTCCGCCTAACTGAGAAGTCGCTCCAGAGATATGGAAATTACATACTTACCGTAACTATTGATCTTCTTGGACAGTCTCCATCACTCATTCACACTAATGGGGATAGCGCCAGAGGTGCTAGGATCAAACGGGAGCCAACATTTTTCAGAGGGGTCAGCGCCGAGACAGGACCACGCATGCGCGGCTCCGCAAGACTAGCTCACGCCTGTGTAGGCTATCTCGGCGTTGACCCTCCAACCGCCTCAATACCTTTTCGATCGAGGAGGTGCAGCATAACTAATGAAAATAACTTATCCTGAGTTTCTGGGCCTGAGAGGGCCCAGATGGCCCTTGCAAGAAGGGTCAAGAAACAATGTCTTCACAGCCTGAATCATAGGATCATGAAGACCAGGAAAGAAAATGAGTGAACCCAGGGAATGGTGGGTGGGCGTGTGAATGAGTGATGGAGACCGTCCAAGAAGATCAATAATTACGATAAGTACGTAATTTCCATATCTTCCTGGACTAAGTCTCCCTCACTCATTCACACTAATGGGAGAGTACCAAGCTAAAACCAACAACCCTGAGTAGGGTGGAGGAGATAGGGTTCACTCAGAAAGGATGGCCAATCACTGTCCTGCTAATAAAAAGAGGTGTCTTGGAAAGAGCATCTAGAATATAGTGCTTACAAGATAAGTGCTTGAGTTGTAACTCACCACTTGGCAGACGACTGCAATGGACACAAAATGAAACTCTGCCAGGAAGACACAACCACTCTAGGAGAGCGGTGAAAACCCGGACTCACAATTTGGTATAGGACCAAAATTAATAGTGTCAAAGACATGTACTAATCTAATGCAAAAGGACGTCAGGAGCTGAAAGAGCCAGAGGTAAAGTCTACTGGTTCAGGGTAGGCCAAAAAGAGCACTTGATCCTCTTACTTGGTGAGCAAAAGGGGGTCCAGGTGGGGTTAGCCCATCAATGAGAATGGTTTCCATTTAGTCACTGAAACCTTCCTGATGGAAGGCCAAGCATGACTTAGAAGCCTCTTGCGATGGTCTAGTAGAACCAGATCCCACTCACTTCATATTCCAAAAAGGAATCATCCTGCCCCTATGTGTACAACTGTAGTAGCAGTCTCTGAACTCAGGGAAGAAAGGAAAAATGCACAGGAGGATGTGTCCACTGCGGAAAAACATTCCGACAGAAAAAAACAGGGGTTGGATTTCTAAGGCAAATAGAGGCAAATGTGCGTCGAGGAGGGACACAGCATGACCAAGTTAAGGCTAACCCATTCATTGAAAGTGACTGAAATAGTGGCGAAAGTGACTCAACGCAGTGAGGCACTAATCACTCTGGCCTCCCTGAAGGGAGTAGGAAGGATTCTACTTTGCTTTGCAGCAAAAACAAATCTCACAGCTCTGTCATGCACTCAGAGAGGACAGCTTCGTGACCGACTGGCACAAAACCAGAGCGCAGGAACAGAAAGTGTGAATATTTGAGAAGCCATCTCAGAAAAAAGACCCATTTGACCTATGGTCAGGAAAGGAGCATGTCGTCTGTTAAATTGAAGCAAGCAAGGAAGCAGGAACCTGAGTTCTGACTCGCTGGAGAGTCACTTCTGTTGCTGCGAGGCTCTAATCAAGAGAAGAAAGCCTGATTAAAAAAAAAGGGGACCAACAGACTGGGCAGTTGCCTAGGTCTAGGAAATATATTGGTATAAGAGAAATCTCTCTTAGAGAAAAGAGATGACCCATATCTGCACTGGATCGGACTGCCCCTAGGGTTAGAAGAAATCAGGTACACTTTACCGTAGTTTTAGAGACAAACACCTCAGGGGCTGAGGCGGAACCTGACCAGATCCAAAAGTGTTGTATCGGGTAATTTTTGACTAGGCCCTGTGCTGTGGTAATTCTAAACTTTTTTTTTTTACCATTAGTCCGAGCTTGACGAGGTTTCAGGCTGCTATTTCGCAAGGATTGCCTGATACAAAAATGACGAAGATGTCATCCCTCTGAGGGGCAGGAGGAGCCTGAGCATCCATAACTGAAATCGTGACCGGACTAATAATAACAGCTGAACAGATGTAAGCCAACTGTGCCAAAGAAGCCACTGAAGGGGCAGTATCAGAAGGGGACTATATACCCCTATCAAAGGAGTGGAGAGTCTGTGTGGCTCCTAACCATTGAATTAGAATGTTCCACAGAGTATAATTGTCTTGACGACTGAAAGTCTAGATGCAGAGGTGTATGGTCCACGGATGCAGTCTGAATACTATGGTGGACCCCATTACTGAGGAACTACTGAAAAGATCTTCCATCACGGACTCTGATGATAGAGAGGGCATGTCCTTCAGTATATAAGATGAGTCATCCGCTGTATCACTGACCAGAAGGGCAGGGAGAGACTCATCTAGATGCACGTCAACCCCAGAAGGACCCCTAAGGGAGGTCTAGGGCAGAGCCACTAGAGACTCCGCCACCAGGAAGGATGTCGAGGAGCTTGGCACCACATAGGGAGGCGAGAAAGTGCTGAGCAGAATGAGAGATTCTGCTGGCAGAACAGAACAGAAGAGTTCCATCAGTGGACAAACACTGGATGTCACAAGATCCCATGCAGACCGCCACCCACTAAGATGTGTGCAAAAAATAATCCGCAGAACAAGGAGTTTATTCTGTGGAAACATCCTGCCACAAGTCCCATGGAAGAAGAGGTCTGCAGAAGGAAATCCATCACTAGTTCTGCTGGACAGCACCAACTGGCACCCCCCTGCAGCACCAGCATCACTATTGCCACAGGAGGGCACCAAGTAGTGCCTATGCCAACCTAGGTGACACCCGAAGGCACCCATGGCGGTACCCACAGGTACCCCTGGCACCCATGGCAGCAATGGCACCTGAGGGCACCCCAACACCCATGGCACACATGGCACCCATGGTACCATGCACCCATGACACCCATGGTACCCATGGCAGCAATGGCACCCAAGGGCACCCGTGGCACTCATGGCACCCCATGGCACCCATGGACTCATGGCACCAAAGATGTTCATGGCACCCATAGGTTCCCATGGTGCCACCCACGGCACCTGGGGTGCCCACAGTGCCACCTGTGGGTGCCTGGCACTGCCCGCAGCACCTGCAGGTCCCTGGCACTGCCCACAGCACCCATGAGTGCCTGGCACTGCCCATGGCACCCACAGGTGCCCACGGGCATCTGGAGCACCATGAGACACTCATAGCACCGCCAGCAGTGCCGGCAACCAAGGCAGCAACCACAGCACCCACAATACTGCACAGAGCCGATGGTGCCGAGCTACACCACCGAGCTATGGCGTTGAGCCATGGCGTTGACCATGGTGCCGACTCCTGGTGCTGACCCAAACACCAGCAGTGCTGCCCATGGCACTGATGCCAAAGCCAGCAGCCATGGCGCTGGACCTGCGGCGCCACCCAAGGTGTCAGGCACTGCACCAGGATGCCAATGGAGAATCCTGAGAAGAAGGGGAGAAGGAAAAAGGTGGTTCCTGTGCTGGCCCCTGCATGGAAAGAGAGGGGGTGGTAGGCATGAGGGGTTGACATGATGGCAAAGGCACCAAGAGGGCACTGTGCCCATCGTGATCCAATTGACCCGACTCCGGTCCAGCGGCTCCGAGGTCTGGAGGCCCCAAAATCAGGAACACTGGCCAGAAAAACTGGATAAATTGAATCCCCTGCTCCACAGGGGTGGCCCCGAGGTGAAACTGCTCACCGGAGCTCCAACGAGGACAAAGATGGAGTCCGGAGTCAAAGAATGTAGTCATTAGGAGTCGGGCCAGGGGGAACCCACCAAAGTTGGTTCAAGCCTATTGGCCCTTCCGACGAACAATCCTTGTGCAGATGTACCATAGGGCAACCTCGAGCGGCACCGATTCTTCTTCCTCCAAAGAGGAAGAAGAGCTCGAGGTTAAGTGGAGCTGGATCCCCGGAACCGCTAATTCATGCTTTGGTGCATTGTCCCCCCCCCCAAGCACAGGACTGTCTGTAGTCGGAGCCCCCCAATCATCAAAGGGCAGCGGACCGGACACAGACCCCCTGCCATAACAACTTTCAAATGAAGTCTTCCTACCGTCACCACTACCGTCTAAGGACGACTCCGTTGATGGCAGGTGAGAATTTCTTTTTCTTCTTCATAATCTTCTTTTCTTGTTCATAAAATAAGAAATTACTACTTTTAAAATATTAAATTAAACACTAAAAGCTGCTGTCGTATAGACAAAAACTTTGACTCTGGCAGATGAGCGACATCGACATCCAAGTGCACTCGACGGCGAGAGAAAAGGAACTGAGGCGGTTGGAGGGTCGATGCCGAGATAGCCTACACAGGCACGAGCTAGTCTCACAGTGCCATGCATGCGTGCCTGGTCCGGTCTTAGCGCTGACCCCTCTGAAAAATTTTGGCTCCCGCTTTGTCCTGGCGCCTCCGGCGCAATCCTCATTAGTGGAAATGAGTAATGGAGACTTAGTCCAGGAAGATCCTCTCCTTCGCTTCAGTTCGGTTCAAGTAAAAATCGGTTGGTTTTATCAACCGTTTAATTATATTTCAGTATTCTGATCTTTGTCCATGGTACAGTAAGTGTACTTAGTAGGTAGTTTAGAGTTTTGTTGGTAGAAATTGTTTTTTATTCAGTTTCTTTCCGGTCAGTCCAGTTGGGAACCGAAGCAATTCTGTATTGTTTTTTCTGGTAATTTGTTCTACCTTTTGTATTGTGGTTCCCAGTATCTATCGGATCCTAAAAAAAAATGATATTTTCTTCGTTCTTTTTAACTGACCCGTGACACGGTTGGAACCGATAGGTTTGTAGTTGCCTGTCTTAAACGCTGGTAAGGGTAACTTATTATTTTTAGGCATGTCTGAGAAACCCAAAAAGAAAACTGGTCCCACTGGGTTTCAGCACTGCACCGAGTGTGGGGAGGCCTTTGCTAAGGCTGATCCCCACCTCGTCTGTGTTTAGTGTCTGGGGTTTGACCACCTCAAAGAAGACTGCCAAATTTGCAAAAACTTTCCCAAAGCTACTTTAGATAAACGTTTAAGTAGGCTGAAGGAAAGGGAAGCTGTGAAATCCGCTGACCCGGATGGCCAGCCCGGTTCAGTTCCGATCGAACCTGAGGGGGTGTTCAATGACCTGGGCGATACCTCCTTGGGTAAAAGGAGAGCCGATTCTGCAGAATCGGTTCCGTCTGAGAGAAAGCTCAAGTCAGCCGGTTCAGATCCTGGTTCCCATGTACCGACCACTGATAATATAGCTAAAGCGATTACTATTGTACAATCGCTTTGCCCGGTTCTGACCGAACTGACATCGATCCAAAAACGGTCGGTTCGGTCAGAAGTTTCTGCTTCTGAATATGACCCTAAAGCATTTTATGAGGGCGATTGGGAAGGAGAAGAAGATTATGAAGAAGAAGATTCTGAAGGCCTAGATAAGCCAGCAGAGCCTGACAGTTCCCCAGACAGGCCTTCTCATGTGTCTCATCCCAGACTTTCTGAGTCCCCCTCCCATTTCTGGTTCTACAAGAAAGTGGCTGATACCCTCCAGCTTTCTGTGGAAGAGGCTGCACAGGATCAGGAGGAACCTGACTATGTTGAGATGATGGATGTCCCAGAGCCCAAAAGGGTGTCTATCCCTCTGCATAAATCCCTGGGGAAACAGACACAAAAAATTCTTCAGTTTCCAACATCCATACCCCCTGTGGATAAAAAGATGGACAGGAGGTATACCTTGTCAGGTCCTGGGATGGAATTCCTTATGAATCATTGCAGCTATGTTGGGGTAGTGCAAGCTACAGCCTGTGACAAGGCTAATATTCCTCTAGCATCTCACCCCCCAGATAAGGATTCCAGGAACACGGATGCCATGGCAAAGAAACAGTACTTGGCATCCTCTTTGGGGCTCAGACAAGCTAACTACATGGCATATACAGCCAGATACCAGAAATCTATGAGGGATACGGTTCTGGAGCTGGCTACAAATGCCCCTCCCCAGCTGGCCAAGGAGCTGGAGCAGGTGGCTGTGGATGGTATTGAGGCATCAAAGGTCCAGTTTCATGCTGCTGTTGACTTAAATTATGTATATTCTAGGGTTATGGCTACATCTGTCTCCCTGAGGAAATTTGCTTGGCTCAGGTGTACCAGTTTATCACAGGATACCCAGACCAAGTCCATGGATTTTCCTGTCATGGGCAAGTCTTTCTTTGGAGAGCAAACAGCGGCTTACATGAAAAAGATGGAAGAGTACAGGACCACCTACAGGAGTGCTGCAGCCAAGGAAAAGCTGATCACTCCTTAGAGGCAGCAATCTAGGGCTGGCAGTGGCAGGCCTTTTCAAAGGCCTTTTTACCAAGCCCAGGCCTCTTCTTCTTTCCAACAGAGGAGTTCTTTAGGAGAAGAGGCAGGAGGGGGAAGAATAGGACTCCATCCTCCACTCAGTCTAAGCCCCCTGCCAAACAGACACCCTGATGTGTCAGTCAGGGTCTCCTCCTCAGTTCTAGTAGGGGGCAGGCTGGTTCACTACTTCCAGGCCTGGAAGTCCATCATTTCAGACAAATGGGTCCTGGAAGTAGTGAGCCAGGGACTTGCTCTCAGTTTCAAAAGGTTCCCAAAAAATGAGAGCAAAGTCTTTCAGTCCTCCCTCTCCCTTGGAGACAAATGCCTTAGAGGCAGAAGTCTCCTCTCTACTACTTCTAAAAGCAGTAGAGAAGGTACCTCTCTATCACAGGGGAAAAGGACTGTATTCCAGATACTTTCTTACCCCAAAATAGACAGGGGAGTGGCGACCCATCCTAAATCTAAGATACCTAAACAAACATATACTGAAGCCAAAGTTCAAAATGGTGACTCTGAGACTAATTCTTCCCTCTCTGAGACCAGAAGACTGGCTAGCCTCCCTGGATCTCAAGGATGCCTATTTCCACATACCTATCAGACATTACCACAGAAGGTACCTCAGGTTCAAGTTGCCCTCAGGCCACTACCAGTTCAGAGCAATGCCTTTCGGCCTGACATCTGCTCCAAGGATGTTCACCAAGTGTCTGGCAGTAGTGGTGGCCTTTCTTAGGAGACAAGGCATCTTGCTGTTCCCTTACCTGGACAACTGGCTCATAGTGGATCAGTCCTCAGACCAAGTCAAGTCAGCTCTAGAGGTCACTAAAAAGCTTCTGGACTCCTTAGGATTCATCCTAAATCTAGAAAAGTCTGTTCTGGAACCAGCCCAGCTTCTCACATTTATAGGGGTGGAGCTGGACACTGTCCAGGCCACGGCCTTTCTTTCTCTTTCAAGGGTTCAGTCCCTCATCACTCTGGCTTCCTCTTTTCATCCACTAGTGTCTCGGCCAGCCAGGCACTTCTTACAGTTGCTAGGCCACATGGCAGCTTGCACTGCAGTAGTGCAGGGGGCAAGGTTTCAAATGAGAGATATTCAATTTTATCTAAAATCCTTTTGGTCTCAGAAAAAAGACACTCTCTCCAAGCTAGTTCCAGTGTCTCAAACGCTGGTTCAGGCTCTCCAGTGGTGGCTGGAGAAGGACAATTGAAGGCAAAGTGTCCCCTTCCTCAGGCAGGCTCCAACAGTGATTCTCACCATGGAAGCTTCCCTACTGGGATGGAGAGCCTATCTAAACCAGCTTACTGCTCAGGGAACATGGTCTCATCAGGATTCTCTCTCCTGCAAATAAATCTTCTCGAACTCAGGGCTGTCTTTCTAGCACTTCAGACATTCTCAAACACAATCCAGGCGAAAGTGGTGCAGATCAGGACAGACAACACCACAACCATGTGGTACATCAACAAGCAGGGGGACACTCGGTCCTCGGCCTTGTGCACCGAAGTCATGAAAATATGGTCACTAGCTTATTCCCTGCAGGTTTCCCTGGTAGCGGTGCATCTCCCAGGGAAGGACAATGTACTGGCAGATGCTCTCAGCAGGATTTCTCAAGGTCACCACAAATGGGCCCTGAACCCTCTAATTCTTAAGATCATTTTCAAGAGGTGGGGCACTCCAGAGATAGACCTCCTTGGAGTCCCAGACAATCATCAGCTTCCCCTATTCTGCTGCAGACCCCCTCTTTTGGGGTCTGTTCCTCAAGATGCTCTCCTGTTGGATTGGACAAGCAGGTTTCTGTATGCTTTTCCTCCTCTTCCTCTGATATTCAGAGTTCTGGTCAAGATCAGATCTCAGCCTTGCACTGTGATTCTAGTGGCTCCAGACTGGGCCAGGCAGCCTTGGTACCCCCTACTATTGCCAATGTCGTGACAATTCCAATTTGTCTTCCCAGACAGTACAATCTTCTCACCTCCTTGCAGGGGAGGATACTGTATCCCAACCTTCAGACTATCAGACTCAAAGCTTGGCTCTTGAGGAGCTATAATATGCAAGCCTGCATCTTTCCCAGTCAGTTTTGGACATTCTTAAGGTTAGTAAGAAGCCTTCTAATAGAAAAAATGGAAATTACATACCTACCATAATTCTTGATCTTCTTGGACGAAGTCTCCACCACCCATTCACATTGATGGGATCTACACCAGAGGCGCTAGGACCCAGCAGGAGCAAACTTTTTTGCAAGAGGGTTCGCACCAGAGGTGGAGCCATGAGGAGCGGCGCTGCGAGCCTCAGTTCGTACAACAGTGATTATCTTGGCGTTGACCCTCAAACCACCTCAGTACCTTTCCCCCCCAAGGAGGTGCAGCGTAACTAACCTAGAAGGATAGCCTAACAAAAAAAAAAACAGACAGAAGATAGTCCGGACGACCCATATAAGAAGGGTCAACAAAAAGTCTTCACAGCCTAAAGATTGAGGGAGTGAAGACCAACAACAGAGGTGAGCTTGGGGGATGGTGGGTGGGCGTGTGAATGAGTGGTGGAGACTTCGTCCAAGAAGATCAAGAATTATGGTAGGTACGTAATTTCCATATCTTCCTGGACATAAAGTCTTCACCACTCATTCACACTGATGGGAGAGTACTGAGCTAATAATCCCCTGAGTGGGTGGCAGGAGAGACCAAGAGCTCACAATTTAGCACAGAAGTCCGTTAAGGATGGTCCTGCTGAATGAAAGATGTCGCCTGGCATGGACATCCAGGGCATAGTGCTTGATGAAAGTATGCACTTAGCTCCAGATAGCCGCATTGCAAATGTCTGCAATGGGCACATTGCAGATTTCTGCCAGGGATGCCGCGACTGCTCTAGTAGAGTAAGCGTACACTCTGCCCTCCAGCTTAACCTGCGCCATGGAATAACAGTGGCGAAGGCATGCCACCAGCATGCTGAAATGCATCTGATAGCGACAGGTTGACCCAGCCAGGTCTCGCTGAAGGAAACAAACAGTTGTTGAGCTTTGCAAATTTGTTTTGTTCTATCTAAATGGAAACGCAGAGCTCTTTTAACATCTAAAGAATGAAAGGTACGCTCTCCTTCATTTTGGAAGTTTGCGAAGTAAGTAGGAAGGACTAAAGGTTGGTTTAGATGGAATTCTGAAACAGCCTTAAGGAGAAACTTAGGATGGGTCCTAAGAACTACTTTGTCCTAATGAAATAAAATATATGGAGGGTCTGTGACCAAGGCATGTATTTCAGAGACCCTGCGGGCCGAGGTAATGGCCACCAGGAAGACCGTTTTCCAAGTGAGAAATTTCAGCTCACAGGTAGCTAGAGGCTTGAAAGGCTTTCAAGTGAGCATGTCTAGTACAAGATTAATGTCCCAGGCTGTGACTGAACATCTGATAGGAGGTCTGGTATGCAAAATTCCCCTAAGAAACTTCTTAACTACAGATAACTGAGCCAGTGACAAGGAAAGTACTGGCTCATGATAAGCTGAAATGGCACAAAGGTGAACTTTGACTGTAGAGTATTGTAGACATGAATTTGAGAGGTCTAAAAAGTCCCCTAGAACTTTATTTAGTGGGCAGGAAAAAGGATTCAAAGAGGATTTTGCACACCAGAGAGAGAAACGCTTCCATTTGGCTGTGAAAGTTTTTCTAGTAGCTGGCTTGCGTGCAGCCAAAAGAATATCTGAAACTCTGCGAGAGACATTTAACCTGTCCATTTCTATCTGTTCAGGAGCCAAGCGTGAAGGTGAAGCGATCTCAGATTGGGATGGACCACAGGCCCCTGAGTCAGAAGGTTCTTCTGAAGGGGAAGTGCTTTTGGAGGGGTTTCCGACACACTGTTGAGTAACGGAAACCATATCTGTCAAGGCCAGAAGGGAGCAATGAGGATCATTTGTCCCCCTGGGACTCGAACTTGAGAAGTACCCTCTGAATTAGAGGAAGAAGAGGAAAGGCATATAGAAAGCGTTTTGTCCACTGCAGCCTGAACACATCCTAACAGAAAGTGCCTGGCCCTGTATTTCTGGAGCAGAAGAGAGGCAGTTTTGTGTTGAGTGGGGATGCAAAAAGGTCCAGATCTGGACTTCCCCACTCTGCAAATAGTGATTGAACTACGGTTGAGTCGAGAGATCATTCCTGAGGATCTGTCTCCGTTCTGCTGAGACGGTCTGCCAGTTCGTTCTGCACTCCCAGCAGGTAGACCGCTTGGATTAGAGCCTTGTGCTCCAAGCACCATCCCCACACTTTCAACGCTTCCCTGCATAAGGGCTAAGAGTGTGCACCGCCCTGCTTGTTGATGTAATACATCACTGCTTTGTTGTCCATTTGAAGGAGAATGTTCTTGTGACAGAGAATGTCCTTCAAAGCCTGGACTGCATAAGGATGGCTCTCATTTCTAGGACATTTATATGAAACTGGGACTTGTCTTGAGTCCACGTACCTTGGGTGTGGAGATTCTGACAGTGAGCTCCCCACCCCATCAGGGAAGCGTCCGTGGTAATGCAGATCTGGTGATCCAGGGGAGCAAAGGGATAACCTTCCAGAAGGTTGTCCTCTTGCGACCACCAGGTGAGTGACCTCTTCAGAGGTTCTGTCACCTTGATGAGAAAGGACTGAGGGTGAGTGGTTGGGGACCACTGAGTACTGAGCATCCATTGAGAGGTTCTCATGTGGAGGCGAGCTAGGGGTACAGTGAACACCGAAGATGCCATGAGACCCAGTATCCGTTGCATCAACATAGCTCGAACCGAGCTGTTCTCGCTGATGTATTGGGATATCTGTAGGATATCGCTCCTTCTGTCCTCTGGAAGAAAGGCTTTCACACAGGAGGTGTCCAGAAGAGTTCCTATAAAAAGGAGCTTCTGGGAGGGCTGCAACTGCGATTTCTTGATATTTAGCAGAACTCCCATGGACGTGAGAAAGTCTGAGGCCATGGATTCGGCATTGAGGGTTCCGTGCCTGGAAGGACTTGCTAGAAGCTAGTCATCCAGATATGGGAACACTTGTATCCCGATCTTTCTGAGATGCGCTGTGAGAATTGCACAACACTGTAAAAACTCGTGGCGCCGAGGATAGCTGAAAGGGCAGGACTCTGAACTGATAATGTTGGCCCAAAGCCACGAACCTTAGGTATCTGTGATGCTTTGGGTGAATAGGAATATGTTGGTAAACATCCTGCATGTCCAGGGAGGCTAGCCAGTCGTGCTGATGAAGCAAAGGTAACAGGGTTCCTAGCGATATCATTTTGAACTTCTCCTTGGGAAGAAATTTGTTAAATTTTCTGAGGTGCAAAATGGGGCGCATGCCCCCGGTTTTCTTTGGAACTAGAAAGTAATGGGAGTAGAACCCTGTGTTTTGTTGATCCAGCGGAACTATTTCTACTGTCCTGTTGTTCAGAAGGCCTTGTATCTTGGAAGCAAGAAGCTCTGACTGAAGTACTGACAGCATGGGCTGTGGTTTGGGGGGACGTTCTGTAGGGGTCTCTGAAAGACTGAGGGAAAACCCCTCGCAGATTATCCGGAGGACCCATTTGTCCAATGTTACAGACTTCCACCGGTTGAAGAATTGAGTCAGATGACCTCCCACTGCTGAGAAAGAGTCCCCCTCGGGCAGCTGAGGTGGGACTTGGGCCAGAAACTCAAAAGGCGGCACTGGGCGCTTTGGGCCCTTGTGCTTTCTGTTGCATTTTCTTTTGAGGCTGGGGGACTTGGTTTTTTATTAAAACCTCCCCTGCCTTTCCCTCGAAAGGACTGACGGTTGTGAAACTGGCACTTATTAACACCCTCCCCCAAGAAGGGGCAGGAGCAGGTCAAGCCAATTTAATAGCAGACCTAGTCTTCTGTGTGGCCTCTAGAGCTTGTTCTACTTGAGGACCGAAGAGATACACATCGTCGAAGGGTAACACCATGACCTGTTGCTGGGCATCATTTGTGGAGCCTGAAGTGCGCAGCCAGGAGTGGCAGCGGATACAAATGCCTGCCGCCGCCGCTTGAGAGGCAGTATCGAAAGCGTCCATAGCTGCTTTAACCTGTTGGTTGTTGGACTTGATACCCCTGGTTATGGTTTGAAGAATCTCTGAATTAGTGCCCGACTCTGGTAGAGCTTCTACCATTTGTTTGAGTGAATGCCAAAGAATATACTCATATTGAGAGAAGTAGCCCTGGTAGCTGGCAATACGCATACCCAGGGTGGAAGCAGCAAAGACTCTCTTACCTAAAGTATCTGTCTTACGAGATTCTTTGTTTATAGGTCGAGCTGTGGTAGTCTGAAGTAGGACAACCTTATCAATACTACAATAGGGTCTGCAAAGGCTTGGGAGGCCAAAATGGGTCGATCCTTGGGAGCAGCATACTTTCTATCTATGGACTTTGCCACAGAAGGAATGAGAGCGGGATTATTCCATACCATTTGAGAAAGCATCTCAAAGGAAGGCTGTACCTGGGGAGTTAAATCTATAGGGATATCCGGGACATGAAGGTACTGGAGCCTTAAAAGCTTCCCAGGATCGATATCCATAGTCTGGAGAGAAACAGTGGACTTCAAATTTTTCAGCAGAGACTTAAATGACAGGTCCTCGATCACAGGCTCTGCAATAGGATTAGATCCTGTTCCTTCCATGTCATCACCCAGGCTAAAGTCTGGGTCAGCCTCAATATCATCTCCTGACAGCCCAGGAGGGGCTGTATGGACAGGAAAGGAGTGAAAATCAGAAGGAAAATAGGAAGGAAAAGGATTCTGCGTCGAGAAGCCCTGAAGACTGGAAGACGTCACACCAAGCCTCAGCGCCAAAAAAGAGCATGGCACCGCCTGACCCAGCGTAGTGCATGGCACCGACAGAGACCTCGGCACCAAGGATGGTGCTAAAAAGCCGCATGGCACCGAGGATGGCACCGAAAGGCCACACAGCGCTGAGGATGGTGCTCACAATCCCAATGGTGCCGAGGACGGTGCCAACAAACGACCGGTGCTGAGAGACAGTGCCAAAACCAACCCAGGACTCAAACTGGATTTGAGAAAGAAGGAAGAATACCGGAGACAGAGCATCAGTGGCCCTGTACCGCAGCCATGTGAGGGAAACACCTGGAGCATGGAGCTGAGGGACCAAAGAAGGTGCTGCAACTGAGAAGCCCAACCACCTTACAACCCAAAGATCCTAAAGGCTCGGAGGACTGGCCAGGCATCTGGACCAGCCTCCGAGCCCATTGTTCCATCAGAGCGGCCCATTGATGAAACTGCTCATCTGAAGCCCTACCAAAAGGCGAGGAAGGGCTCCAATGTCGAAGAGATCGGTGATCAGAAACAGCAACTGACCCCAATGACCGACCGTCAATGCGCAGACATACCAGAGGGCGACCTCGAGTGATGTCTTCTCTTTTTTGACCTGTGGGCCGAACGGTACTAAGAATGCGACCATTTTCTTTTATGCATCCGGGAGACCGCCCCTCCTCTCGGGCATTGGACCATCCATTGTCAGAACCCCCCCTCCTGGACTGGACCCAGCCCAGCTGACTGAACAGCTCTCATACGAAATCTCTCTACCGTCACCTGACCCGCTCGTGGTCGACTCCGTCAATGTAGGCTGAGATTTTTTGTTTAATTAGAGTAAATTATAGTAAGCGGTACTTATTCGAGATATATTACAAAATAATAAACTGAAAACTATGCTGCTAGTTTGAAGTTTGACTCTCAGTGGGCGAGCAACGTCGTCACTGAAGCGCACTCGACAGCGGGGAAAAAAGGAACTGAGGCGGTTGGAGGGTCGAAGCCGAGACAGTCACTGCCGCACAAGCTGAGGCTCGTGGCGCTGCTCCTCACAGCTCCATCTCTGGCACCAACCCGCTTGCAAAAAAGTTTGCTCCCGCTGGGTCCTAGCGCCTCCGGTGTAGATCCCATCAGTGTGAATGAGTGGTGGAGACTTTATGTCCAGGAAGATCTTACAATTCCAAATGGAAGAGATTTGGTTTCTGGTGTTCTCAGAGGCATATTCAGCCTGATTCAGCTGACATTGCCACTGCTTTGGATTATTTGGTGCATCTTAACAGTTTGGGCCTCAGGCCTACCACTCTCAAAGTGCATTTGGCAGCTATTTCTGCCTTCCTTTCAGCTGGGAAGGGCTCTTCCCTAGCCTTCCATCCAGTTTTCAAGAAATTTTTCAAAGGTCTGGTTCATATCATTCCCCCCTTTAGGGTCCCTACTCCTGTTTGAGATCTGAATAACTGTATTGCACAGCTTATGCAACCCCCCTTTAAACCATTATTTTCAGCTGAGCTGAAATACTTGACTTGGAAAACTGTGTTCCTGGTAGCCATTACCTCAGTTAGGAGAATCAGTGAATTACAGGCCTTATCAGTGGAACCTGATTTCATTTAATTTCACAGGGATAACGTAGTCCTTCGAACAAACAGAAAGTTCCTGCCCTAGGTGGCATCAATCAATCTTTTTTTTATATAAGGCGCCCTTCCAATGCTCAGGGCGCCTTTACATTATAACATTAAAAACTCACCACATATCATACAACACATATAAAAACACATTAAAACACATCCATATAAATTCAAAATTCAATACATTCCTGAGAAGGCCTGGTTAAATAGATATGTCTTTAGAAGATTTTTAAAACCCTCTACGGTCTGGCTTTCTCGTATCTGGGGTACCTTAGTATCAGACTTTCATTTGAACCAGTCTATGTCATTGCCTGTATTCTTCACTTACCATTCTTCCTCTGGGGAGAGAAGACTGCACAGTCTTGATGTAAAGAGGGCCCTTAGTTATTATATAGAATATACTAAAGCTCATAGAAATGACTGTTCACAGCTATTTCTCACTTGTGGAGAAGTGGAAAAAGGTAAACCTGCCACTAAGTGAACTATTGCCAGGTGGATTGTCTCCTATATCCAGTTCTGCTACTTAAAATTGGGGAAAGAGCCACCCTCAGGCCTGAGGGCTCACTCCACCGGAGATACAGTTGCTTCGGTCGCAGCAGCTAGAGACATACCCTTAGTGGAAATCTGTAAAGCAGCCACCTGGAAAACTGTTCACACATTTACTAAGCATTATTCTCTTGACATTCAGTCAAGAAGTGATGCTAGGTTTGGCACAGCAGTGCTTCAGAGCCTATTTCCAAAATAGGCTCTGTAACTCCCTCCTCCAAGAGGATACTGCTTGGTAGTCTGCATATAGTCAGAATACAGCAAGACTTCATGTTGTTTGAAGAAAAAATTACTCACCATAGTAATGTTGTTTCTTCTAATGGAGTCTTGCTGTATTCTGACCTCCCTCCCTTCCTCCCCTCCTAGAACCTAGCTGTTTTGGGGTGTGGGTTGGCAGGTGCAGTGCTGCACCCCAGAGGTGTACCTGGGTCACCTCTTCTTTTAGAATGTTTTTTTTTTGTTGTTCTTGTTCTAATTTTAACTATATATTGTTATGTTTACTACCTGCTTGAATTCTTTTTGGGATTCTCGACATGAGTCTTTTGGACCCTAACAATCTGTTTATTGCCTTTTAGCACAAAATTTCTAAAACAATGTCTATTTAATAGTTAGTTAGCATAGTGCTCGTAAGAATCTGACAGTTACACTGAGGAGTACCTGGGACAGAGATTTGAAAACTGAGCTCAAGCTCAACGTTCTATACCCTGGCATAGAGTTAACCCTTTCCTCTCCAGAGCAGTTCAAGTGCTGGGGCTAACTGCATATAGCCAGAATGCAGCAAGATTCCATTAGAAGAAACAACATTACTATGGTGAGTAATGTTTTCTTTCCTGGCTGTTCGCCCACCCTGCTGCATCAGTGATCTGTTGCATTTTTGAAATTGACACTTGTTTTGTTTTGCATCAAACACGTGTCTATGTCTTCTGTTGGCACCCTTTGCAAACTGCGTGAGAGGCCTTTCGGCACCATGCATTTTTGCTTAAAGTTGAACCAGCATAATATTCTGTGGTGATTTGCATATGCAGCCCATGATGCTTTGCATTGTGGGGGCATGTGTGATTTTGTATTTCTTGTCATACTATAAAAATACTTTACAAATGCTGATATTTCATTTTACCCAAGTCAGATCCCCCTGCGGTACATCAGTGGTCAGTATTAGTGAGAGTCACTCAAGACTTTGCTGGGAGGCTGGGACCCCAATGATGAGTCTCACCTGGTGCTGATCAAATCAATTGTGTCCATCTGCTCTCTGAGCATTGTAGTAACTCAGGAGTAGTAACTCTCAATGCTGACTAACCCATACTAAGTGAGAGGTGCTCAGGAGTTACTGCTCCTGTGTTAGTACCATGCCCAGAAAGCAGATGGACCCAAATGACTTGATCAGCACCGCATGAAACTAATCTTTGGGGTCCCAACCTCCCAGCAAAGTCTTGAACAGGTTTCACTAATGCCAACCACTGATGTGCCATAGAGTGATCTGACCAGGGTAAAATGAAATGCCTGCATTTGTAAAGTATTTTTATATTATGATACAAGACTAAATAGATGTCATCTTCTCAAATGCAACAGATCACTAATGCAGCAGGGTGGATGAACAGTTAGTAAAAATATAGTTTGGTTATGCAGTAGGGGACTCTGTATGTGGCAATATTCATGTTATTTCCAACTTCATATACAGGCAGGACTGCATCATAGAGAAGAACAAGTTACCTTAGTAATCTTGTTTCTTCCAAGGTATTCTTTAATATTCTTAACTCTTGCAGTCAGCCTACAGTGTTGAACTGCCTGGAGAATGGAACATATACAAATGATAGCACACTTATTGGTTCATGCCACTATTCAAACTGCTGCCCTTACCAACTGCTGCATTCTATAATGCTCAGATTTCATGACAGCCTATGGGGTAAGATCCCATAACTAAGCTATCTAAACCATTCTAAATTTTAACTAACACAATCCCCCATAGCAAAGTCCCTAACAGTCAGACAAGACCAAAGAGGGAAACAAAACCTATCCGGATTCAAAAACCTTTTGTAACACAACATGGTATGAACCCATTCAACTCAGACAGCCAGCTGTTATGTAGAGACCATTGGTTCTGAAAGGGGAGGTAGGGAAGGTGAGTTAAGAATATTGAAGGATACCTTGGAGGAAACAAGATTACTAAGGTGAGTATTTTTTTCTTCTAACCCCAGGAATTTGTCAATATTCTTAACTCTTGCAGACTATGAAGCAGTACCTTTGGAGGTGGGCACAGAAGCTATTTTGAAAATAGGATGTGCAAAACTTCTGTGCCAAACCTGGCATCACTTCTTGACTAAGTATCCAGGCAATTGTGCTTTGTGAAAGTGTACACTGTTCTCCAGGTAGCTGCCTTACATATTTCCAGTAGGGAAATGTCCCTGGCAGCAGTAATTGTTACAGCTGTGCCCCTTGTGGAGTGGGCCCTCAGGCCTACTGGGGACTCCCTGTTGGCCTTACTGTAACAAGACTGAATACATTGTACTATCCAGCATGAAACAGTTCTTTTAGTTTCTGGCTTTCTTTTTCCCACATGCCCACAAGTGAGGAACAGCTGCTGTCTCTCCTGCCTGTGGGGCTTAGTATGAGTAATGTAATACCTTAATGCTCTTTTTACATCCAGGCTATGCAGTCTGCACTCCCCTGAACTAGAATGTTCAGTGAAGAAAACTGTTAAAGTGAGTCATTGGTTTAGATGGAAGTCTGAGACCACCTTTGGCAAAAACTTCCCATTTGTTCTCAATACCACCTTATCCCTGTGGAATGAGATGCAGTTTAGCTCTGTACATAATGCCTGGAGCTCACTAATGCATCTGACTGAGGTCATGGCCACCAGAAAAACAGCTTTCCAAGTCACATATTTCAGATGTGCTGTAGCCATAGACTCGAATGGGGGCTCCATGAGTTTGGCAATGCAGACATTAAGATCCCATGCTGGCACCGGTTCCCTATGTGGGGGGTGCAAATGTGCCAATCCCTTAAAGAAGTTCTTAGAAATGTGATCTGCTGTCATAGAGACACCCTTGCCAGCTGAGATATAGGCTAAATTGACTTTAAGGGTAGTGGGCTGCACGCCCAGTGAATGTAAATGTGTGACTTAATCCAGTAGAGTTGGCAATCCTGCCCGATCAGGTACTATGCTCTGATTGTTACACCATACAGAAACCTCTTCCACTTGGAGGTGTAAGTTTTCCTGGTTGAAGGTTTTCTGGATCCCCTCAAAACATTGAGGACACTCTCAGAAAGCTGCAGACCAGCATATTCTAGGTCTTCAAGAGCCAGGCCTTAAGCCTGAGTGACCTGAGGTTCGGGTACAGGATCCTCCCCTGGGAGGAGGTCAGGAGGTTGCGTCTCTGAGGGAGGTGTATGGGAGGGGACACTGACAGTGATAGCAGTAGCGAGTACCATGGCTGTCTGGCCCAATCTGGAGCTATTAGGATCATTATAGCAGGCTGGGACCTGAGCTTGACCCGGACCCTGAGAATTAGGAGGAAAGGGGTAAATGCATATAGCTTCCTCCCTGACCAGTCCAGCACTAGGGCATCCAGAGGCACAGTCCCCTTTGATGTAGGCCTGCAGCAGAATTTTGGCAACTGATGGTAGTCCTGTGAGGCAAATAGATCTATTTCTGGAGTGCTCCACCTGTGGAACACCACCTCTAACACTTGTCTGTTTAGAGACCACTCGTGGTGGTTTTGGTTGATTCTGCTGAGGGCATCTGCCAGTGTATTGTCCTTTCCTGGCAAATGAACTGCCACCAGTGAAGCCTGCAGTGAGTAGGCCAGAGTCCAAAGTTTAATTGCTTTTGTGCACTGGGGGCTGGACCTTGTTCCTCCTTGCTTGTTGATGTAGTACATGGTAGTGGTATTGTCTGTTCTGACTTGTACCACTTTCCACTGTACCATGGATGCAAAAGACTGCAGAGCTAGTCACACTGCTCTGAGCTCCAGCAAGTTTATATGCAGGAGAGATTCTGTGGGGGACCAAGTGCCATGCACTGTGTGCTGTTGCAGATGTGCACCCCAACCTAGCAGGGAAGCATCTGTTGTGAGAACCAGGGAAAGAAGTTCCTGTTGGAAGAAACCCCTTCTCTTATGTTGTGTCTGTCTTGCCACCACTGTAAGGCCTGCAGTAGTCTTCTGGTTGCTGGTACCAGCTCTGAAAGAGAGAAAGTCTAGCACCAGTGTGCGCTGAAGTGGAACTGAATATCCCTCATCTGGAAACTGGACCCCATAACTGTGCCTGTTGCTGCAGCCATGTGACCTAAAAGTTGCAGAAAATGTCTTGCAGACCTTGGTGAGTTTACCCTGAAAGTCCCAGCAAGTTGTATTATGTTGTCCACCCTTTCCTGGGGGAGGAAGGCTCTTCCTTTTAAGGTGTCTAGTTCTGCACCTATGGAATTCAGTGCTTAAACTAGCTTCAGGACAGACTTGTTGATGTTTAACAAGAATCCCACTGATTCTAACAGCTCTTGGGTTGCCTATAGGGCCACCCTCACCTGTTGAGGTGACTTTCCTATGACTAGCCTGTCATCTAGGTATGGGAATACTGTGATGCTCCGCCTTCAGAGGTATGCCGCCATGACTACCAAGCACTTTGTGAAAGTCCTGGGTGCTGAGGTTAGGCTGAAGAGCAGAGCTGAGAACTGGTTGTGCCCTGATGGTAATCTGAATAAACCTGAGGTACTTCCTGTGAGACTCCTTTATGGGGATGAGGAAATAAGCATTCTCTAGATCTAAGGAAGCCAGCCAATCTCCCTTTTGCAGAGTTGGGAGGATCATTGTCAAAGTTACCATCCGGAACTTTGACTTTGTGAGATGCTTGGTCAGAGCTTTGAGGTCTAAAATGGGTCACCACTCCCCATTTTTCTTCAAAGTTAGGATGAACCTGGAATAGAACCCTTTCCCTCTTTGTGTTGGTGGAACTGGTTCTACTGCATTTGCTTGCAGAAGGTTTGTTACCCCTGCCTCCAGAAGTTTTCTTTCTGAGGTGGTAGCTGCTCTGAAAATTCTGGATCTTAATTTTGCAAATGATTTGAAGCTGAGGACTAGGCCCTGACTCATTACCTCTAGGACCCACTTGTCTGTGGTGATGTTTTTCCAAGCCTGGAAGTAGTGAGTTAGCCTGCCCCCTACCGGAAGTGGGGAGGTGACCCTGGCAACCACATCAGGGATTTTGTTTCTGCTGGGGTGGAGCTTGGGTAGCTTGGCCCCCACATCTGGAGCCCCTTCTGCCCCTTCCCCTAAAGTAACCAGTTTGCTGTTGCTGCTGGTGCTGGGGAACTGCTTAAGCCTGAAAGAAAGGCCTGTCATAAGTCACTCTCCCTCTACCTCCCCTTCCACTGTAAGAGGTACAGGGCTTCTCCTTAGCTGAATTACTTTTGTAAGTGTATTTGTATTCATCCACCTTTTTCATGTATTCCTCTGTCTTGTCCCCCAAATAACATAGAAACATAGAATTTGATGGCAGATAAGAACCGCTTGGCCCACCTAGGCTGCCCATTTCCCTACCTGATGGATAAGCTGCAGATTCTAGTTAATCAACAGCTTACTTCCTCCTACCCCCCACTAGAATTGCTTTATGTCTGTCCCATGCATTCTTGAATTCTCCCACTGTTCCTGACTCCACAACCTCCTCAGGAAAGCTGTTCCATTCATCCACAACTCTCTCTGTGAAAAAAATACTTTATAACATTACCTCTGAGCCGTCCCCTCCTCTGTCTTCAGACTGTGCTCCCTTGTTTTTGCACTTCTCTTTTTCTGAAAGATGCTACCCTCTTATACTTTGTTAATTCCCTTGAGATACTTGAAAGTTTCTATCATGTCCCCCCTCTCCCTCCTTTCCTGAAGGGTATACATATTAAGCTGCTTTAGTCTCTCCTCGTATGTCTTCTGGTGCAGACCCTGCACCATTTTGGTTGCCCTCCTCTGAACAGCCTCCACTCTGTCTATGTCTTTGTGGAGATGTGGTCTCCAGAATTGCACGCAGTACTCCAGATGGGGTCTCACCAACTGTCTGTACAGAGGGATAACAACTTCCTGTTTTCAACTGCTGATGCCTCTCCCTATGCATCCCAGTATCCCCCCAGCCCTCCTTACAGCCTTCTCACATTGCTTGCCCACCTTTAGATCATCTGATATAATTACTCCTAGGTCTCTTTCAATTTTTGTTGTCGTTATTATCATCTCACCCCCCCCCCCCCACTGTGTACTCTTCCCCTGGGTTTTTTTCCCAGATGCATTACCTTGCACTTCTTTGCATTGAATCTGAGTTGCCATATATTTGACCATTCCTCCAATCTTGCCAATTTCCTTTTCATCCTTTCCACCCCACCTTGTGTATTAACCCTGTTGCAGATCTTTGAGTAATCTGCAAAGAGACATACTTTTCCTTTTAGGTGCTCTCCAATGTCACTTATAAAGACATTAAAGAGGACTGGTCCCAGTACCGAACCCTGCGGTACCCCGTTAGTTACCCTCCTTTCTTCACTGTGGACTCCGTTTACTATTACCCTTTGCATCCTGTTGTCCAGCCAGTTTTGCAGAGGAAGTCCATGGCATTAGTCTTAGTGTCTTGTGATAAATTTGTGGTTCTTAGCCATGCAAATCGCCTCAGTGCCACAGTGCCATCCACCGAGCGGCTGTATCATTGGCATCTACTGCCATGTGGAACTGGTATTTGGTAGCCTCCAGTCCACACTTAGCTGTCTCACTAAATCAGCTGTTAAGCCTGGTTATGATTTATGCACCATGGACATGATTGACTACCACAAGGTTTTCTGATACTGGGCTGTGTAACCCATATAGTGGCTTGCCTTATGCTCAGTGATGCTGCTAGATAGCCTTTTTTTCCCATGCTATCTAGTTTCCTATAAATCTTATTGGGAGGGTGAGAAGCCAGGGGCACTCTGACTCTATCACAGGCTATAGTCT
Organism: Neoceratodus forsteri; assembly: GCA_016271365.2. Lineage (NCBI taxonomy): Eukaryota > Metazoa > Chordata > Ceratodontiformes > Ceratodontidae > Neoceratodus > Neoceratodus forsteri. The sequence continues at coordinate 1,098,658,319 of CM057456.1, read as the reverse complement.
GTACAATCCATTCATGGTCAGGGTATGAAAATAGAAATTCAGCCCCTACCCTGTCTGATATTTTTTATCAGACTTTTTGTCAACTGGTGGAACAGTTTGGAGTCTGAAGTACCTTCAGCACCTGTTTCGTCAATGATTTATTGAATAGCAACAACAGCCTTTTTGTTGGTGCCAGGCCCATCAGCTCCAAAACCTCTGCCTCCTCTTCAGCATCTACTGTCCCATTGGTAGCTAGATCAAAGGCATCCAACATCTGCCTGACAAATGTATAATGTGTAGTCCTCGGTTAGTCTTGGAGGGGAATTGAACTCTGGATCACGGGAGATCTCTGGTTCAATAGGCTCTCCTTCACTCTCTTCCTCCTCATACTGTTCATAGTTTGGGTCCTGGGAGAAAAGAACTGAACTATGAACAGATGACAGTACCGTCTGCGGAACCGTATTTGGAGCCGGAACTGGTACCTTTGGAAACAGTGTCAAACCTTGAGGATTTGCAGCCTGAAGTGCCTGCAGAACTTGCAGGGCCTGTGTTATCGCCTCAGTGATAGGCATTACATGGTTAGACACTGGGGACTCCTTTGGTTTATCAGCCGGAGTTTCAGTGTGTTTAGTTTTATGTTTCTTTTTAGCCGGAACCAGTTCAGTGGCCGTTTCTCTGGTTCTTTTTGTTTTAGAAGGCTTCCCTTTGTTTGCGGTCGGTTCAGTATCTGCATTTTTATCTTTTTTTTAAGTGATCAGAGTATTGGGTTGTTCAGACCCCTCTGGAACCGATGGGGATGACATCTTTTTCTTGAACCTTTGCACCTTTTTTCTTTCGTTTTTTCAGGGAAGGTTCTGCAAATCTCATAGTCTGCAGTGAAGTGAGATTCACCCAAACAAAAAAAGCATAAATCATACTTATCTGCTTTAGCAAATACTTCACCGCACTCTAAACAATTCTTTAAACCAGTGGGTCCTGTTTTCTTTTTAGGTCTCACTAACAGAGTTAGAAAACACCCCAAATATGGCTGCAACTCGGTTCCACTCACGAGAAGTATTCAACTTTAAACCAGTGACGGTTAAAAGCAACCGCTAAGTACCAAACGGTCGGTTCCCAAAATGGGAAGAAACCGTAGAAATCCTAAAACACAGTAAAATATATGGAACCCAAAAAGAGAGTTACTTTTAGTAAATAAAAGAAAATGTTGATTGTTAAGAACCGAAGAGGAACCGCAAACTGAGATAAAAAATACAGTAAAAACAGTCTAGGGAGGTCAAATCATGGAAAGTCATGCGTGCAAATGCCAGGAGCCTTAGCAACAAGATGGAAGATCTGGAGACTGTCATGGTGCAGTCAGACCTGGACATTGTGGCCATCACTGAAACCTGGTGTAATGATAACCACGACTGGGAGTTGGCCATACCTGGCTACAACATATTCAGAAGAGACAGGGCAGGCAGGAAGGGAGGAGGAGTGGCACTGTATGTGAAAAATGACATAAGGGCCACAGAGATCCAGGAGCAACAAAATGGGGGAGAGATGCTGTGGGTTAAGCTGGAAAGGAAAATGGGGCCAGCCATCCGCACAGGTGTGGTCTATAGTCCACCAGCCCAGGAGGAAGAAACAGATAGGGAGCTGATGCTAGCCATCCAAAGGATGGCAGACAAGGGTGAGGTAGTACTGGTTGGAGACTTCAATATTCCAGACGTGGACTGGAGCATTCCAGCAGCATCAACTAGGAGCAGATTTATCCTGGACTCCTTCAGGGTGCCTTCCTCAAGCAACTGGTCATGGAACCAACTCGGCAGAAGGCAATACTGGACCTTGTGCTCACAACAGGGACAGTGTGATAGGGGTAAGAGTGGGGGAGCACCTGGGGAACAGTGACCACCAGTCACTGTGGTTTGAAATCACAGAAAGAGCAGAACCAAACCACACAAAAACACGTATCCTGGATTTTAGGGGGGCAAACTTTGGGAAAATGGGGAGATACTTGAAAGAGGCATTAAGGGGAATGGGGCAGGAATCAGGGGTTGAGGAACAGTGGGAAGTATTTAAAATGGGGATTACAAGAGCAACAGAATTATGTATTAAGCAGGTTAGCAAGAGGAAAAGGAAGAGGAGACCATTATGGTTTTCCAAAGAGGTAGCAAAGAAAGTGAAAGCCAAAAAGATTGCATTCAGGCAATACAAAAAGACACAGGCAGAAGGGGATGGCGAGAAGTACCAGGAGAAGCAAAGGGAGGCAGGGAGGTCAGTAAGGGAAGCCAAAGCTCAGACAGAAGAACACATTGCAAAATCAGTGGGTAGGGGGACAAAACCTTTACAGGTACATAAGTGAAAAAGAAAAGGCAAAGGAGGGATAGTGAGACTGAAGGGGAGGATGGGGGCTGTGTGGAGGATGACAACAGTAAAGCTGATATATTGAACAGTGTATTCTGCTCAGTCTTTACTACGGAAGAGGAGGGTAATGGGTCTGAATGGAGTACAAGGGTGAGAATGGTGCAGAAATGGACACAAGTCCCTTTACACAGAAAGGGTCCTGAAGGAACTGGAAGTAATAAGAGTTGATAAAGCAATGGGGCCAGATGGGGTACACCCAGGGTCCTTAAAGAACTAAAGAGGTGGTGGCTGAACCTCTTGCTATCCTGTTTAGCCGATCACTAGAAACAGGGAGGTACCCAAAGACTGGAGTATAGCAGATGTAGTCCCCTTACAACAGCGGGGAACAAAGAGGAAGCGGGGAACTGGCAGACCAGTCAGCCTCACCTCGGTAGTGGGAAGATCATGGAAGCACCACTGAAGGAGAGATTGGTGGAACATCTGGTTGTCAATGGACCACAAGACCCAAGGCAGCATGGTTTCACAGGGAAGGTCTGTCAGACCAACTCATTGAATTTTTGACTGGGTGACTAGGGAGGTGGATCAGGGAGGGCAGTGGACATGGCCTATCTGGACTTCAGCAAAGCCTTTGACACTGTGCCACATAGAAGACTATTGCACAAACTGTGGGAATATGGGTGTGGGCAGGACAGTAGTGCGGTGGGTAGGTAACTGGCTGGGCAGCAGGACACAGAGGGTGGTGGTAAATGGCTGTCACTCCCACAGAGGGAAGAGTGACCAGTGGGTACCACAGGGATCAGTGCTGGGACCGGTACTATTCAATATCTTCATCCAGTGACATTGCACAGGACCTAGAAGGCAGAATTTCACTGTTCGCTGATGACACAAAGCTCTGTAACAGAGTAGACACATCAGAGGGTGTAGACAAAATGAGAAGGGACCTGCAGAAACTCGAAGAATGGTCAGGGGTTTGGTAGTTGAAATTCAATGCAAGGAAGTGCAAGATAATGCATATGGGGCACAAAAACTCTGGCACAATATATCAGTTGGGGGTGAAGATATAGCATGCACCAAGCAGGAAAGGGATCTTGGAGTTATCATCTCTGATGACCTCAAAGCAGGAAACAGTGTGACAAGGCAGCAGGTAAAGCAAATAGGATGCTGGGATGCATAGGCAGGGGCATCACCAGCAGGAAAAGGGAGGTCATAATTCCACTATACAAGACACTAGTGAGGCCGCACCTGAGTACACTGTGCAGTTCTGGAGACCTTACCACGTAAGGACATAGACAGGGTAGAGAAGGTTCAGAGGAGGACAACAAAGATGGTGCATGGATTGCATCACAAGTCCTATGAGGACAGGTTGAAGGCACTGAACATGTACTCCCTGGAGGAGAGGAGGGAGAGGAGATATGATAGAGACATACAAGTATCTTACAGGGAGGAACAGGGTGCAGGAATGCACTATTTTTAAGCGAAAAAGATGTTCCAGGACTAGAGGGCATAGGATGAAGTTGGAGGGAGGACGATTCAGAGGAAACGTGAGGAAGAATTTCTTCACAGAACGGATGGTGGACAAGTGGAACACCCTGCCAGAGGAAGTGGTGGGGGCTGAAACAATCACGGGATTTAAGAATGCAGGGGATAGACATAAAGGAATTCTGGAGGTCAGGGGTAAGGGGCAACAGACTTCCTGGAAAACATAAACTGAACTTACAAACTTAAATGAGCAGACTGGGTGGGCCATAAGCCCTTATCTGCCGACACTGTCTATGTATCTATGTATCTAGTAAAGTAAACTAGCGCTACAGTTAAACAAAGAAGTAAACAAAGGCAGCAAACGAAAAATAAAACTTTTCTACTTCAGTTTTCACAAAAATCAATGACTAGAGTTTCTTCTAGAAGAGAGCTCTCCGGGATGTCTTACTGAACAGGCGGAGAATGAAATCTGAGCATTATAGAATGCAGCAGTTTGAAAGGTGTCACAAGCCAATGAGTGTTCCATCATTTGCATATGTTCCATTCTCTAGGGATTTCAACACTGTAGCCTGACTGCAAGAGTTAAGAATATTGAAGAATTCCTAGGGATAGAATAATGGCTATGCAACTGTGTGTTATGGATATTTTTTACACACCCGAGGTATGTGATGACCCCTAAACCTTGAGAGTGAAGCTTGAGAGGTTTATGAGGTCATCACACACCAAAGGTGTGTAAAAAAACCCCATAAAAACACAGTTGCATAGCCTTTATTTTTTTATAATTACTGGTGCAGGGAGGTTTTTTCCTTTGAACAACTGAGTTAGTGGACACACACACACATACACACACACATCAGCCAGCTCCGTCTGTCTCTCACCAGCAGAGACACTCTTTTCTTTTTTTTTATTTGCACTGTGGAAACACTCGGGTAACCCAGTAACTGACAATATGAGTAGTCAAGTCACCACAGTCTGTTCCCAGTGAGAGTCGCTGACTCCTGAAGCTGCGACTGAAGCATGACAACAGCAGGATCAACCAGATGGATTTTTTTGTTGTAATGGCAGGATCAACTGGATAAATAGTTAAAACATATATATATATATATATATATATTGCAAAAACTCGTTAATGCATCAGTTAGGGTTTATATTACAGTGACAAAAGCATGGAAATGTGATGTTAGGGTTCCTAATCTAATATCTAACTAACTTACCACCCCCACCCTCCACACACACCAACAGGCGTGGGGGTGTGTGCCTTGGGTTCACTGACCTTAACACTCACCCCATTCCAGGTGTAAGGAAGCTGAGATGGTACAGCATAGGAGAATGGGGTGAGCATTTAGGGTTGACAACTCCAAGACACACCCAATGCCTGTCGGTGCGTGGAGGGTGGTGGGTGGGGTGGTAGAGTTGGCTGGGGGGTGAAACTGCTTTCCCACCAGACATCTAATTTTTCCCTTAGGCTATAATGGAAGTCTTAAAACTTTAATAACTTTTGAATGATTAATATTTTTTCACCAAACCTTCAAAAGGCACATCTGCAGCCCTGATCCCATATACTTAAAAAATTTCAGACCAGACTCCCAAGCCCTGTCAGAGATGCAGCTGAGCAAAGAATTTGCACCTAAGTGGTCATTTTAAAATTTTTTGACACTCTGCAGTTCCGCAACTGCACATCCAACTGGAACAAAACTTGCTACATCAAGAAATCTATGGTAACTGATGGCATATGAAAAATTACGTGCACATCGGTCATATAGTTGCAAAGTTATTAAAGTGCAAAATTTGGGGTTTAACATAGATGTGACCACTGAACCCTAACTATACTGGCAGTACCGAGTCAGTATTATATATATATATATATATATATATATATATATATATATATATATATATATATATATATATATATATATATATAATCATTAAAAAACTCTAGTAATGCATCAGTTAGGGTTGATGTCACAGCAACAAAAGTTTGGAAATTCGATGTTAGGGTTACCACCCCTACCACACACCCCCACCCTACAGGCACCAACAGGCATTGGGGCATGCCATGGGGTCGTCAGGCCCAATTCTCACCCATTCCATGTGTAAACAAGCTGACACTCTACAGTATAGGAGAATGGGGTTAGAGTTAGGTCTGGTGATCCCATGGCACACCCCAATGCCTGTTGGTGCCTGTGGGAGGGTGATAGGGGTGGTAACCCTAACATTGAATTTCCAAACTCTTGTCGCTGTGACATCAACCCTAACTGATGCATTAATGGAGTTTTTTGCAATGAATTTCCCTTCTTTTTGAGAAAGTGTAAAGTAAGTGGTTAGTGGTATGTGTTTGTGGGTGTGTGGGCCCTCTGGGCCCTGCACTCCCTGCATGTTGCCCACTTTTTGCGTAATGGTATGTGCCTGTGGGAGCGCGAGCCCTCTGAGCCCTGTGCTCTCACTTACACATAAGTACGGAGCCATACAGCTGCCCCATAGTACTGAAAAAGAACCCTTGTAACACTTATTTGGCAATATCTCAGTAACCATAGCAACTATGGAAAAAAATTCCACTGCAGTTGTAATCATGACTTTGAAACCTCCATGCGTGCTTAGGAGGACTAAGCTGCTGGCAGCAGAAAATCCGTATCTTGAATTGTTTTTGAGATACGGGCGCCAAAAGACACCGTGGGCACCACAAAGTTATCCTATGGGAAATTTCTCAACTTCAGAATGCTGTAATTATGGCTCTGTTGAATGTTTTGGGACCAAACCATAAAAAGGCACATATGTGAGACCAGGGATTGCCACCCTGTAAATTTCAGCCCAAAAGCACAATCCACCTTGGCACAATGAACTGACAAAGAAAACAACAGGTGGGACAATGTTTTCGAGCATTGTTTTCGTGAAAACAAAAATGTTTTCGTGACACCCTATACCTTATAATGAAATGTTTTTGCACACAAAAAAATGTTTTCGCAAAAGTTTTCACAGTGCACATATAAATTTTCCCATAGGCTAAAATGGGACATGAAAAACTTGCATAACTTTTGAACGGATTAAGATTTTTTTCACCAAATCTTCAAAAGGCACCAGTTTAACCCAGGCATATATACATGCAAATCTGAATCCACTCAGAAGCATTCTTCAGTCCTTTAAGCCCAACCAAAAAATGCACAAAAGTTGTGGATTTTTCACTTTTGTGACACTCTATAGTTCTGCAACTGCATATCCGACTGGAACAAAACTTTCCAGATACAGAGATCTATGGTTGGATGCTGCACATGCAAAATTTCAGGTAAGCTGCAAAGTTATTAAAGTGCAAACTTTGGGGTTTAACATTAAAGTGGCCCACCAACCCTAACTATACCTGCACTACTGTGCAGGTATAATACATATGTGTGTGTGTGTGTGTGTGTATATATATATATATATATATATATATATATTTATAAAATGGAGATGATGATATTCTCCAAATTAAGTTTTCTGATTGTATAAAACACATCACATGACCGTGCGTATATCAGAGCGCGACCACACACCTGCACTTTTATCCCCTAAAAAACAATTTTGCCATTTTATAAGATAGATAACCCACTCACGTATGGTGGTGCTCTGATATATGCATGCCTTGGTGGCTGATGCACACCACAAAGGAGGCTATCAGAGCGATCGCATAACCTAAGAGTGGGTTATCCATTATATATATATATATATATATATATACACACACACACACACACAGACACATACACTTACAGTAGTGCCCAGCAGGATGAAGTGCAGCACTGCAGAATTCTGCAGTAGAGTTACTGCAGCAAACAATGCAGTTTCAATGGGAGTTAATCCCTTTTGTCATACAAGAAACCTATGACACTGCACTTCATCCTGGCGGGCTTGACTGTACGTATAAGAAGGGTGACTGGCAAACTATTAGTCTGGGTAGGTAATCAGTGCAGCTCCTTGGAAACGGAGAAATGGAGCCGCCATGTTTTATGAGGTGTTTGGACCGCCCACATGCAGACTAAGAGCCAATCAGCTGGGGAGGTGGTACAAATGATTGACACTACTGCTAAAACAAACTTTTCCGAAGGCCTTAATAACCAGTTTTTGGGTTGTTACAGCATTTGACAGAGGCTTATGAACTGTTTGATAAAGAGGGTCAAAGTAATTATAATAAAATAAAAACCAGGATTCAATTATACTTTGTAGAAATGAAGCAATGTTATTTTTGCCACCAGACATAACGGCACCCCACACACCCATCTGAGTCAAACCTCCTAACTAGTGAGCCTGCAGCATTTCAAAGATCAGATATAGAGATGAGAACTGGTTAAAAACACACACACAAATACAATTCTGTAGGTTAACCTACAGCACTGAGTGTATTATTATTCCCCAGATATGATCTTTAGCTTCACTCTGCTTCACTTTGCCTCAATGTGTGAACATTTTACTTTCACTGAAAACAGCCTGGCTTGACTTTGACAGAATTCCCGCGCTGTGATACTGTGTTTAAAAAAAAAAAAAACGACAGCCACACAAAATATCATAACATGTCTGGTGTTTATTAGTTCCGTCTCCCCCCTACCCCATTTATCTTTATTGAAACTACAGCGATATCATGTCTAATGTCATATATTGCCTTTTTTTGCCGGGAAATTAGCTAGATTATTTCGTGCAGACTTTGATGAACAGCTGGTCATAGTAAGCGCAAGCCTCTTGTCAGATGTTGTCACTACATGTTTGACATCAGTTACCCAGCCAGATGAAGACGGCATGGCTAAAAGAAAAAAATAACTGAATCATATTGGACAGTGACAACTAATACTAACATCAGTCTGTGTGCTGAAAATAATGACATAACACATAGAGGATAATGCCTGAGGACAGGTTGTTAACCACGGTGTAATCACCTCAAGCGGCAGCCATGCCGACTTGGTAAACCTTGAGAGCACAGCTCAAGAGGTTTACAGTCATTGTGGCAACTGCGAGAGGAGATTACCCTGCAGTTAACCACATGATACTCAGGTATTGTCTTTTATAGTGTCTGGGGTAAAAAATAGCCTGAGCAAATGTAAAAAAGAAGTATTTAAAAATCACTGGTACAACACTTATCTCCCTTACTTTATGTCGTTAATCAAGACAGATCTAGGATAATTAATAAGTCTTTTTATTTACAAACATGGATCACCAGTACAAGGACATACTTAAAATAATTAACTGCTACTATATTTTAAAAAACAAAATTGTCTGCAAACAGTGATAAACAATGAACTTATGACTTTTTTAAGTTAATTAAAAACAAACAGTTCCTGAAAAACAATGCAGTTGGCCAACCACAATCATGTGATAACTGCATTCTGGGTAATGTCTTTGATGTGCACTGGAGGGATTTTGGATATCAACAATGGTGGAGATCGCAGAAGCTCTGGAGAGCCACGAAGTAAGCAACCACTGTGGAATTTGTGTTTTAAATCAGTGCACGCTACCGTGAACAGTGTTCTATAAATAGATTTTTGCTAACTGCTGGTGTTCTAATTTGTAATCTCGCTGGTCTGACGTACTTAAGCAAGGTTTATCAGCACGTGACATCAGAACAGTGGGATTACAAGACTAAAAAATGTTACTAGGGAATCAGTTATAAAGGCTCCCCATACATTACATACAGATTATCTATGAAGATCACATTTGATTATATTTACATTCATACGATGCTCGAGAGGTTTACCGTTGTAATGGCAAACTCGAGAAGTGAATTCAGCCTTGTTGTTACCTGATGCCCATCCATTGTCTTATATAATGTAAGGGCACAGTATAAGGTGAATTAACTTCCTGGAGCATTTTACTTTTTAGTTCCTTGTCTCCAACAATGAAAAAGCGTGCTAAGCTTCAACCCAAAGAGTCACACTCGTCCTGGTCTCGATCACACAGACTAAATGGACCCCTAGGAAAAAAAAACAACAGACTAAATACTGTTTCCATTTCCCTTACTCCAGTCGATCTTCCTCACTCCCAGGTCCCCGACTTACCGGCACGGCCGATCCCCGAAGTGTGGTGCTTTACAAACATGCATGCGCAAGCACATTCGTCGCTGTTGTACCATCGATGTGACGTACTCAAGATAATACAACTGCAAGATTACGTCACATTGATAGTACAACAAGGTTGTCTTTCAACTGAATTTGGGACATAATAAGGTTCCACCATACACTATATACAGATTATCTATGAAGATCACATTTGATTACATTTACATTTTCAAAGATTTCAGACTGTTACAAAATAAAATGTACTTTGGCCTTTGATCTTCAAATGGCTTACACAGTCCCCACCAACTCTGGAAATGTGGTATCAGAACATTAAAGAAATTGAAACTATGGAAAAATAACTAAAAACTCCCAACTGTGAAGGCAAAATATGTATATTTATGGCAGCCTTGATACCAACATGTGGTACATTTGGGAGCTGATACCATCCAAGTACAGTCTGACTAAGAGTTGGAGCTGCTCTTTGCTGGACTTTACTGTATCTTATATGGAACTTTACTGAAGCTTACAATGGACTTCAAAATAAGCAGAAGGCTATGCTGCATGGACATCTCTGAACTACTCTGACAGAGGATATGCCTTAGGCATAAAATGGACTTGGGTGCATACTCTGACTGTTTAGAATAGTTTGGTGTTGTATTTGTTTGCCCCATATTCTGTACAGGCAGATACCTATATGGTATATATTGGTGTATGCCACTGGGTCAGATTTGGCCAGGTTTTTATAATGTATTGATTTTCAGTGTCTTAACTCAGTCCCATAGTGCGTATGTGCGTCATCAGGAAAATTCCTCTAGTCCCCATAGCGCATATGTGCGTCAGGTATTCACTTCATCTCATCCCCAGAGCGCATATGTGCATCCTGCACTTCTTATGCACTTTCAGGATCAACCAATCAGGGATAAGATTATTGGGAAATGCAGGTTGGTAGGAAACATTCCTACCCACCAGAATACCAAATTTATATTGGACACATTTGAAACCTTTCAGATTTTTTTTAGGTTTTAATTTGGGTTAAAAAGTGAAGAAAATGCTATTTTTCTCCATTGCAGGTACCGTTAAAAAAAAAAAATTGTAAATGCTAGAAACGTGTGATCCCTCATTTGAAAGCTCTTTTCATTGTGAAAAATTAGTATGTTGGTGTCTGGGAGCTAGGAGATGTACTTTTTTAGTTTTAGTTTTTTTGGGATAAAAAAAGTGTAAAAATGTGATTTTCCTCCGTTTCAGGTACTGTAAAAAAAAATGTAAATGCTAGAAACATGTGTGATCAATCATTTGAAAGGTCTCTTTAATGTGGACAATTATCATGCTGGTGTTTGGAGTCTAGGAGGTGTACTTTTTATGATGTAGGTTTTTATTTGGGAACAACATATAAAAAAATGCTCTTTTTTATCATTTCAGGAACTGTAAAAAAATATCTGCAAATGCCACTAATATGAGTGACCCATCATTTTAAAGCTCTTGTTATAATGAACATTTTCCATGCAGGTGTCTAGGGGCTAGGAGGCATACTTTTTCAGTTATTGTGGTTTGTGTGTCATGTGGGCAATTGTGCAGAGCATTTTTCCGAAATCAAGTCGGTTTACTGGCATTACATGTTGGCACATGCCTTAGTTTGTGGTCTGTTTTATTATGCAAAACAGCTCAGAAATACTCTAAACTGTGGCAGTGTAATGCACAGATGTTGGTGTGATGGAAAACCATCATAAAACAGACATTTGCCATTTCTAAGGTGTTTTTTTGAGGTTTTTTTTTAAAGAAAAAAATTAAAATTTTCATTGTTGCATGCTCTGTGTAAAAAGAAAAAAAAACACGTTAATGCTACTAACATGTGTGACCCCTCATTTTAAAGATTTTTTTACTGTGAGCAAACTTCGTGCTGTAAGTTTTGTGATAGGAGTTATACTTTTTTAGTTATTTATACTCCAAGTCGGAGTGTTACAATTTTAGTTCCGAACATTCTAACTGCTCAGGAAAACAGCCATTTTACACAGGAATACAGCACTCGCTCAAGATTCCATTCTAGAGCCGAGTGACTTAAATAATTAAACTTGAAGTTTCAAAACAAAAAGTAACATGGTAAACACTACATCGGCCTGCATTTGGGGATCATCCAGACCTAATCTTGACTGTTTTTATGAAACACAAATTTAGAAAACATTCCTTGATACAGCTGAATGAGTTAAAATCATTTACAAAGCAAGAAGTTTCTTTCAATAATAATTGCTGTAAGACATGGGGGCCACCATACCACACATGCACAAGACAGACCTGGGTTTTCTGCCCTCCATCCAGCTGCCCTGCCCCCCACCCCAACTATTATCTAGCATTACAGCATATCTGTACATCCCTGACTAGGCATGGCTTCTGACTGAAACCCACATCTGAAGGATAGGGATAAGCTTGAGTCTCTGCTGTGTAGAATGAGAAAGATGATTCAGGGGAGCAGGGGAAATCCTATGAGGAGTGTTTGGATAGCCTGAATATGTGCTCACTGGAAACTAGGAGAGAGTGGGGTGACATGATAAAAATGTTCAAGTTTGTCAGGAGAATAAATAGGGTTAATAGCTAGCAACTTAAAACATTTTGAGGGGTCCACCATGAGTGGGCATGGGTATAAGTTGATGGGAGGAAGGATTCAGAAGGATGTGAGGAAATATTTCTTCACAGAGAGGGATGTGGACAAGTGTAAAAGTTTACCTAGGAAGGTGGTGGATATGGAGACTTTGAAGGACTTCAAGATGTGGAGGGAGAGACATGTGAGCCTGATATGTTAGGATGGGAACAGTGGGGGAGGGGGGATTGAGCCACTACTAGGGGACTCAGCAGTGTACACACATGGCACTAGACTGGTAGGCCGAGTTAGGAAGAAACTGAGCAGACATGATAGACTCTGGTCTTTTTCAGCTTTTAATATTTCTGTTTCTACAGTATGTTTCCACGTTTCTTTGATCATTGCCAAGTTTTGCATTATTGGTACAAAGCACCAAGTACTGCACAATGGACAAAAGGCATGCACAGTACCAGCCCTTGAGGGGCCCCATTGCACTTAACTTTCATGTTTCGGTCCTCCCAGTTGTAATAATGGCTAGAAGCAGGACTCTACTGAAAACAAGAAGTTGCATTTCAGATGTCATATCCTGGGTAAATAAATTAACAAACAAACAAACACAAGATTAAAACAATTCACCTGTAGTGACTGATGTTCCTAGAAGGGGGTAGGTGTTGACAGTAAAGTTAAATCCAAAGGGGTCACTATCCAAAACTATAAGTTAAGATCCTGACCACAGTGTAGGCTGATATGCAGCCTGCTATGATGCAGCACAGTGCCACAGATTTCTGCATGACAAAAGGGATAAACTGCCACTGAAATTTTCCTGTTTGCTGCGGTAACTCTGCAGAATTCTACAGTATTCAGACTGACAGGATAGATTTGCCCTTTGCCATCCCCTTCACTTTTCAGGACCCTAAGGGGGGCTTTGATTTGGCAAGATATGTGTTTTAGGGGTTGGCCTTTTAAGACTAGTGCAGGGAGACCTGCAAATGTGCAACAATCCTTACTACCTCTAGCACTTACAGAAATCGAAGCCTTCCATGGTTTAAACTTGATGCAAAATGGTCGCCTATGCAAAATGTTGTTAATTGGATAATTGTGGCCAGCTGCAGGCTGAGGAAGCTGCACAAAAAGAGCATGCCTAAGGCCCTGTCCACACTATGCCTCTGTAACGTTACAGAGGGCTCAAACCGTTACCGCAACGGTTTGCGTTTACATCTGTAACGTTACAGAAGGCGTTTTCGTAACCGTTGTTGAAACCACTTATGAGGTGGTTTGAACAACGGTTACCAAAATGGTTGTGCCTCTGTAACGTTACCAGCCATAGTGTGGACGCGTGAGCGTGTAGCTCTAGTATTCCCCCAGTGCAGCACGAACTGCATTGTGGGATAGGGTGCAGCTGTAACGTTACAGGGCACCCACAAATGTGGGACAGGCTGTAACGGTTCCAAACCGTTATCGAGACTGTTTGCCGGCAGTGTGGACACACTGTAACGGTTCCGGTCTGTAACGGTTTGGAACTGTTACAGACTGTAAGTGGTGTAGTGTGGACAGGGCCTTAGTGCAACAGGGGCTGGAATCTGCAGGCTGAGCTAAACCCTGTAAAACACAGAGACGAAATGGAGTTCTGAAAGGACTTTTGGCTAAATATACAGGGTTAAGGTGATCCCTGTGAGCCTGTTGGAAAGTAAAGAGAGCTGACAGATGCCAAGAGTGACCTGGATTGCTTTGTAGAAAGTTCCTACTCACATCTACAGTATCCTCTACATTTTGTACTTTAGGGATTGCACCAATATACTGGATTTATTCTTGTACTGCACCTGGGAGATTATTTAAACTTGCACCTCAAGCTAACATAGTCATGTGGACCGCATTATTTTGACTGGCAGCAGTATTCTATTATGGAAACCCCCTTCGGTGAGTGCACACTACTTTGTTTGAAAGACTCAAATTGAAAGGGAGCCACTGAATCTGCAGTAGCAACTCTAAAACAGCAGACGCCAAACAAGAGGGTCATGGAGAGAGACACTACGTTGAAGGAGAAAGCTCCAAATGGAGGAAGGGGAGGAATGATTGCTTTCTATTATTGCTGCTGAACAGAAGGAAGCTGCCTTTTTTTGTTCCATTTTCCTCAAATAAACGCCATTTTGGGCACTTTGAACTTATTGTCTCTCACATCTGTAAGTGTTCCCTTATAAACCTGCCCAGGCTGCACAGGCACACGCTATCCTTTCACAGTATGGAAGACATTTTGACCAATCCCACAAAGTCTCAGACATGTGACTACCAACTAGGCAGTACATTAGTTAAAGGAGAACTGCGCTGAATGCTGAACCTGTAAGTCATTTTTCCCAGTAGATGCTTTTTTCATATATTTGATCCCTTTCTGTCATTGTTCCATCTTTACACGCCCTTTAGTAAACACAGTGGGTGTTTCTGATTAACACCCTGCTGGTAAGTGCCATCTTAGAACTGTATGATGTAGTTTATGTCCCTTTTATTTCTTTTAATTTTGTTACCAGGTAAGTACATTGGGCCAAATGGCCCTTTAACAGGCACCCCTTGGGCTACATAATTCCAGAGTAGAACATGAATACATTGTGAAAGCAATGTAAGTTCTTTCACAAGCACATAAAGTACATCATACAGTTCTAAAATGGTACTGCCCACCACAGTGAAAAGCAGAAACACTCAGTGAATTTACTAAAAGGCCAGTACAGATGGAACAAACTCTGTCCAAAGCCAATATGGCTGCAGCTGAGCTCACAGCGGAGCATGGAATAGTCCTCCATGTCCAAGATGGCCACCAGGGCTCAGGGTGCATGCACAAGCAGTTGCACATGCGTGATTTCACTTCCACAGTTGCAGTGAAGTTACGCATGTGCATTGAGCTCGGGTGGTCATCTTGGGCATGGCAGACTGTTCCACCATGAGCTCAATGTGCATGTGTGACTTCACCGCAACTATGGAAGTGAAGTCATGCATGCGCCACTACTCGCATGCGCACTGAGCTGCGGAGGTGGGACTGGAATCAGCAGAGTGTTTTGGAGTTGTGGTACGACAGTACTTCTACTCCAGAATTGTGCTTCGGCCTCTCATTTTTACAGCTGCAGTGCTGGAAGACGGCTGCAGGCTCCTCTCATTGCAGCTGTAATAAAAATAGAATGTGAATTAGTATTAGAAACCCATCTTCTACAGAAAAAACAGGCTTGCAGATTCAAAGCAGTTCTCCTTTAAAGATTCCAGGCTGGGTGCAAAATAACTAAACCATATCAAAACCTAAAATATATCAAAGGCTTCCAAAGCCAAAGGAAAGGAAAAAGGTTGTTATCCAAGCTAATGAATAACAAATAACCTCTTAGCAGATTTTGCTTTAGCACAGATGGATGCTAACAGTTTGACTCCAAGAAAAGTAATTCTGAGTATATTTATATAAATTTGAAATATTGATGAAATCACCTCAGTATGGTGTTAAAAGTTACCTGAAGATAGAATAACATCAGAAAGAAGCTCAGCTGATCCTTCTCACTCAGGGAGGTATTTGAAGTTCAAGTTTATCCTCCTTACACCGTCCTCCTCATAAAACTTGCAGCTTCACAGTGCTATCTTTGATACACAGATACTGTGAAATGGCTTCCATTTACAGTAAATATTGCTAGGCACTTTCATGCCAAATTAAGAAGCAGACTGCTTGGCTCCCTGTGGACAGATTATAATAAGGGCAGAGTATACTTCTATGAAATGATTTTGGTTGTAGTTCTGTGAAGTCCTCTGCGTTATTTTAGATGACATTAGAAGCATTACGGATCAAATGTAGCAGGTTGTCCCATGTTACAAACATAGTGCTCCGTGTTGCCTCTTGTGAGATTCAGATCCTCAGGTAGACTCAAACTTTTCTCACCTCACACCCCAACAGAAAAAATCTTGTTGGAGCCAGAGGTAAAGAAACTACTGCAAGCAACAGCAGTGGAGAAGGTCCCTGCTACATAATGGGGCAAGGGTCTCTTCTCCAGATATTTCCTTACCCACAAGAAAAATAAGTAGTGGTGACCCATTTTAGACCTGAGTATCTGAACAAACGCATAGAAAATGAAAGATTCAAAATGGTTACACTAGGATCAGTGATACCACCTCTGCAGGTGGGAGAGTGGCTGTGGTCACTGGATCTGAAAGTTGCTTATTTCCACATCCCAGTAAGACCCATCCACATAAAGTACTACAGGTTCAGACTAGGGAACTGTAATATCCATCCATAGCCCTTCCCTTTGGCCTCTTCTCTGCACTAAGGGATTTCACAATGTGCCCAGCTGTGGGGGCTGCCTAAATATTAAGGCAAGGTGTGGTGGTTTTTCCCTACCTGAATGACCGGTTAGTCTCAGGAAAAACACAGCAGGAGGTAGGGTGATCCTGATAAAACTACAGACGTCACAAACAGAGCCAGTTCAAGTATTGAACTTCATAGACACAGAGCTATATACCCTGCAGGAGAACGTCTTTCTTCCACAGGCAAGGGTATCAAACCTGATTTCCACTGCAAAATCCTTCAGAATTGACCAGCTAAGGCCTGCAAGGGATTTTCTATAGCTGCTGGGACACATGGCCTCCTCCACTGCAGTCAGTCATCCAGGTAGGGAAAATCCACCCCACCCAGCTTTCTTAGATGTATTGCCACCACAGTTAGGCACTTTGTGAAAACCCTTGGTGCTGAAGTAAGGCCGAAGAGAAGGGCTGTGAACTGGTATTGGCTGTTCCCTAGTCTTAACTTGAGGTATTTTCTGTGGGCATGTCTCACTAGAATATGAAGGTAGGCATCTTTCAGATCCAGAGTCCCTAACCTGTCCCCTGACTGCAGGGATGGTATCACTGAACCCAGTGTGGACATCTTAATCTTTCCTTTTTCAGGTGTTTGTTCAGATATCTTGGGTCTAAAATGGGTTGACATTCCCCATTTTTCTTGTGCATTAGGCAGTATCTGGAAAACAGTCCCTTGCCCCATTATGAGGCAGAGACCTTCTCCGCTGCTCTTGCCAGCAGCAGTTTTTTTACCTTTAACTCCAGCAGGATTTCTTCTGTTGGACAGTGAGTTTAGGAACAATTTGTTTCTGCAGTTTTGGGAATTTTTTTTTAACTTACAGGGACAAACCTTGACTCACTATGTTCAGAACCTACATGTCTGTTGTGATTTTTGTCCCTTCCTGGAAGTAGTGAATCAGCCTTCCCCTTCTGGCAATGGTTGGGTGACCTGGGAGGAATTGTTAGGGATTTTGTTTTGGCGGTAACTTAGGGGCTGGTCCTGCAGCTGCATGCCTGGTGCCCCTCCTGCCACTGCCCCTATAGTAACCTCTATGGAGTTGAAACTCATAGGGGATATAAGGCTTTGGGTAGTAACCCCTACTTTTGCCTCCCCTTTAGTAAGGCCTGCAGGAAGTGGAGGCCTTTTCCTTTTCTGTGTTTGTTCTGTAAGTGGTTTTGTATTCACCCGCTTTTTTCATAAATGCCTGTGTCTTGTCACCAAACAAGGAGTTTCCCTCAAAAGAGAAATCCATGGCCATAGTTTTTGTGTTGTGAGAAAGGATGGTAGGCCAAAGCCAGGCAAACCTCAGTAGAGATACAGCATGTATCAGGACCCTTGAAGCTGAGTCACTGGTATCCATGGCCATGCAGAACTGGTACTAAGTGGCATCCAGTGCTGATCTGGCTGTGTCAGCCAAGTCCTGTGCCACTTCATTGTTTACTTTCTCATTCAGTGCCAGGACTAAATTCCATAGTGCCTTCTGGTACTGAGCTGTGTATGCCATGTAAGCAGCCTGTCTAAGGAGCCAGAAAGCTGAGGTGTACACTTTTTTAGGTGATGGTATCCAGTTTTCTGGAATCCTTATCTGAAGGCTGTGCAGAGAAAGGCACCTTAGCCTTCTCACATGCAGCAGCCTGGACCACTCCCTCATGATCAGGGTGGGCACAGAGGTACTCAACCCTCTGTCTGCCCACCTGATATTTCTTTTCAATCTTCTTATCAATGCCAGCAGCTGATATGGGTGCTGACAAGAGTTTGGCAGTGGCTTTTTGTAGAGATTTGTGGATGGGAAGTGGCAGCCTCTTTGTGGGAGCAAAATCCATCATTTATTTATTAATTTTGTTAACTGGTTAGGCCCACTGAGACTCGAGTCCCTTTTTCAGAGACAATCCGGAGTTGATTAAAGAGAAAAATCAAGAATTACAGGGACAAAAATACATGCTGTAATGCAAGGAGTACAAGGACAACACCAGTATTAAAAACTGTTGTTATATACACAGAGAAACCATGGTTCAGCAAGAGCAGTACATGGACAACAGGGCCAACACACAGATCAAGTTTATACTTTTCACAGGCTGTAAATTCAGAAGCAGACAAACTGTAAGCTGGCACAGGTCAGAGGATGAGCATCATCTAGAGTAAGCCAAGGAAAGCCACAACCCAGCAATAAGGGTCACCGATTACAAAAGCATAGGCTATGCTCTGGCAGGAACACTTTAAGCCCTTTCTTGAATCCTCCTAGTGAGGAACAATTGTGCAAGGTTGCTGGTAGGGAATTCCAGAGGGAGGATGCTGAGGTGACAAAGGAACTCTTGCCCACACTGGACCTAACCCTGGGTACCTCTAAAAGGGTACTACTAGAGGATCGAAGAGCTCCCCTCAAAGATTTAATTACCAGGATGTCACAGAGGCTGGGGGGGGAGGCAGGGTGATGCACTTCACAAGTTTAAAGGCCTGGAAGAGTAGTGGCTACTCTAAACACCCCTCCAAAGAAAGCCAGTGTAAAGAATGAAGGCCATCACAGTGATCAATTTGCCTAACAAAGGAATAGTGGCATGTGTAATCCTTAGAAGGCCTGGGAAGGCAGCCAAACTCTTGCTCAGGTGAGCCATCTGGTTCAATCAATCAAGTCAATATTTTATTTGTAAAAGGCACCCTTTCCATGCTCAGGGTGCCTTCACAGTACTAAATAAAAATACAAAATACTGCAGTTTAAAACAGATAAAACATAACAGTGTACACATTAATATATTGCTGAGAAAACCTGATTAAATAAGTGAGTCTTCAACAGCTGTTTAAAACCCTCTATGGTCTGGCACTCACGTATCTGGCGTGGTAGACAATTCCACAGGGTAGGTGCCATAAAGGTGAATGATCTTCCTCCTGATGTTTTTAGGGATACCCTGGGAATCTCTAGCAATCCCTCACCAGAGGATCGGAGTAAACGCGTGGGGCAGTAAGGACATAGGAGTTCTTTCAGGTAGTAGGGTCCCTGCTCATATAGGACTTTGTAAGTTAGCAACGCGAACCTGAAGGTAATCCGTCACTGTATTGGCAGCCAGTGCAGTTCACACAGCACAGGTATTATATGACTGGATCTAGAAGTTCCAGTCAACAACCTGGCAATCGCATTCTGCACTAGCTGCAAGCGGCAGATGTCTACTCCTGGGAGCCCTAGGTAGAGAGAGTTGCAGTAATCAAAATGACTGGTGACAAAGGCGTGGACCAAGGTTGTAAGATCTTCAGGAGGGACCAGGTGCCTGACCCGGGCTATGTTCCTTAGATGGTAGTAGGAAGATTTGACTACAGCCAAAACCTGCACCCTCAGGGTCAGGCCTTCGTCAAACACCATGCCCAGGTTTCGCACCTGGCCCAAGATAATAAGCGGGATCCCCCCAAGATTTAATCCTGAGGGTTTTCCTGCCCATGCCCCTGCTGTCCTATAACCAGGGTCCACCATCAATATCTCTGTTTTTCCTGAGTTCAACCAAATCCAGATAGCACTCCTCCAGTTCTGAATCTCCAGTAGGCAGTTGTTAAACACTGCAGTAGAATCTAAAAAAAAAAATTACTCACCTTAGTAATGTTGTTTCTTCTAATGGAGTCTTGCTGTATTCTGACTATTGCAGTTAGGTCCTGCCTTTCAACTGCCCCAGAGAACAAAGAGTTAACTTTCTATGGCCAGCATGGAACGTTCAGCGCGAGCTCGGTTGAAGCCCCTGTCTGCTGTTGTTTAAACTCCAACTGTCAAATCTTTACGAGCAATACTCACTAGAAGTTCTGTGTGGGAACTGTAAAACTCACACTAGCCAATTGGCAACTAAATTTATTAAAAAGGGTTTTTTGGTTTCAAAGCAAAGACTCAAGTCAGGAAACCCAAAAAACAAAACACAACACACACCCAAAGTAAAAGAGGGTGAAAAAGGGGCACCTCTAGGGTGCCAACACTGCTCCTGCCCACCCACATCTCAAAAACCAGGTTCTGAAAGGGGAGGCAGTGGGGGAGGTCAGAGTACAGCAAGACTCCATTAGAAGAAACAACATTACTAAGGTGAGTAATTTTTTCTTCAAACAACATGAAGTCTTGCTGTATTCTGACTATTGCAGACTACCAAGCAGTACCTCCATAGAGGAGGGACAGAACTTACTTTGGGAATAGGCTCTGAAGTACTGCTATGCCAAACCGAGCATCACTCCTAGCCTGGATATCCAGAGAGTAATGCTTGGTGAATATATGGACTGTTTTCCAGGTGGCTGCTTGACGAATTTCCAAGATAGGAATATCCCTGGCAGCAGCCAGGGAAGCAGCTGTACCTCTAGTAGAGTGAGCCCTCAGGCCTGAGGGTTGGGTTCTACCCAGCTTTTCATAGCAGAATTGTATACAAGAGACAATCCACCTGGCAACAGATCTCTTAGTAGCAGGTTTGCCCTACTGACCTCTCCATATGTGAGGAACAACTGGAGGGACTCAAACCTGTGACCCTTAGTGCTCTATGCAGTAGCTGGGGCCCCTTAACATCAAGCTGTGCAGCCTCCTCTCTCCAGAGGAGGAATGGTCAGTGAGAAAACAGGGAGAGACACAGACTGATTAAGGTGGAAATCTGAAACCACCTTAGGCAAAAACTTCCTGTTAGTTCTTAGGACCACTTTATCTGTATGGAAAGAGATGAAATCAGGCTAGACTGACAGGGCTTGCAATTCACTGATACGCCTGGCAGAGGTAATGGCTACCAAAAACACAGTTTTCCAAGTCAAGTACTTAAGCTCTGCAGAGGACAAAGGCTCAAATGGTGGTTGCATAAGCTGAGCAATGCAAACATTAAGGTCCCAAGCAGGAGCAGGGTCCCTAAAGGGGGGATTGCTGTGCAGCAATCCCTTGAAGAACTTACAAAACACAGGATGGGCTGACAGAGGAGAGGACTTGCCTACTGACAAGAAGGCAGAAACACCTGCCAGATGCACTTTAAGTGTAGCTGGCCTAAGTCCTAAGCCATTAAGATGAACTATATAGTCCAGGACTGTAGGCAACCCAGCAGATTCTGGAGAAATATGCTTATTAGAGCACCAAATAGTGAACCTTTTCCATTTGGAGTTGTAAGTCTTTCTGGTGGAAGGCTTTTGACAAGCCTTAAGGATATCCAGAACCCCTTGAGAAAGGTGCAGATCAGCAAACTCTAACTCTTCAAGAGCCGTGCCTTGAGATTGAGAGCTTTGAGGTTTGGATACCAAATCCTCCCCTGAGAGGATGTCAACAGGTTGTAATTCCTGGGAAGAGACAGGGGAAGGTAGACTGCTAAGGACAGCAACAGTGGGTACCAGGGCTGTCTGGCCCAGTCTGGAGCAATCAGAATCACTTTGCATGGTTGAGACCTGATCTTGACTAACACTTTGAACAGGAGAGGGAAGGGGGGAAAAGCATACAGAAATTTCCCTTCCCAATTCAGAATCAGAGCATCCAGGGGGACTGAGCCCAAGACTGGGGGTCTGCAACAAAAGAGAGGAAGTTGGTGATTGTCTGGGGCTGCAAAAAGATCTATCTGTGGAGTGCCCCATCTCGAGAAAATCACTTTCAAAACTAGGGGATCTAGGGTCCATTCGTGATGGCCCTGGGATATCCTGCTGAAAGCATCTGCTAGGACATTGTCCTTCCCTGGGAGGTGAACTGCAATCAGAGAGGTTTGCAGGGACTAGGCCAGGGACCACAGCGTCATTGCTTCTGTGCATAAGGCCGTAGACCGAGTGCCTCCTTGCTTGTTAATGTACCACGTGGTGGTGGTGTTGTCTGTTCTGACCTGAACCACCTTGTTCTGTACAGATTTGGAAAAGGCTTGCAGTGCCAGAAACACTGCTCTGAGTTCCAAGAGATTGATGTGAAGCAGAGATTCTTGAGGTGACCACAGCCCTTGGGTGGTAAGATCCCCCAGGTGGGCTCCCCAGCCCAGCAGGGAAGCATCTGTGGTGAGTATCACTGAATGAGACTGAATGACAAAAGGAACTCCTTGTCTCAAATTGTCCTGATCCTGCCACCATTGCAAAGCCTGGACCAGGGTTCGAGTCACTGGGACTAGTTTGGTAAGGGAATCCTTTCTTTGGGACCAGAAGGCTCTTAAGTGGAACTGAATGTCCCGCATCTGAAATCTTGCTCCCTGGACCACTGCTGTAGAGGCTGCCATGTGGCCCAGGAGTTGCAGGAAATGCCTTGCTGGTCGTGACACCTGAAGGGTGAATGAAGAGGCCAGTTCCATAAGGGTCCTTGCCCTGTCCAGGGGAAGGAAGGCTCTTGCCCTTATTGTATTCAGCTCCGCCCCTATAAAGGTGAGGAGCTGTACTGGCTCGAAAACTGCTTTGGAAGGTTGAGGAGGAATCCTAAGGAAGTGAGCACTTGCTGAGTTATTTGAAGATGTGACTTGACTTGGTCTGGAGACTGACCCACTATCCCATGAGTCGTCCAAGTATGGAAAGATGGAGATCTTTTTTCTCCTTAGGAAAGCAACCACTACTGCCAGGCACTTTGTGAACACCCTTGGGGCTGATGTTAGGCCAAAGGGCATTGCTCTGAATTGATAGTGGCCTGAGGGCAACTCAGACCGAGGTACTTTCTGTGGGAGCACCTGATGGAATGTGAAAATAGGCATCTTTGAGGTCCAGGAGGCTAGCCAGTCCCCTGGCCTTAGAGAGAAGCAGAATTATTCCCAAGTCATTATTTTGAACTTTGGTTTTAAAGGTGCTTGTTCAGATATCTTAGATCCAGGATGGGCCACCATTCTCCTGTTTTTTGGGGGGTTAGAAAGTACCTGGAGTACAATCCTTTGCCCTTGTATAGGGTAGGAACCCTTTCTATGGCTCTGAGAACCAAGAGGGAAGAAACCTCTGCCTCCAGTGCAAGGGTCTCTGATGGATTTGCAGGTGGAAAGGATCTGGTTCTCATCTTGGGAAATTTTTTGAAGCTCAGAACCAGTCCCTGGCTTACTACTTCCAGGACCCACTTGTCTGATGTTAAAGACTTCCAGTCCTGGACAAAGTAAGCCAGCCTGCCCCCTACAGGTACTGGAGAATCGGCCCGAACAGACCCATCAGAGTGTCTGCTTGGCAGGGGCATTAGGCTGAGGGGTGGAAGCAGGCCTGCTCATTCCCCATCTGCCTCTCCCTCTGAAGAACCCCCTCTGAGCATAAGCAGAAGAGGAGGCCTGGGCTTGGTAAAAAGGCCTTTGAAAGGGCCTGCCCCTGCCCCTGGAATGCTGCCTCTAAGGAGTGGCTTGCCTTTCTTTGGCCTGAGCACTCCTGTAGGTGGTTCTGTACTCGTCCATCTTTTTCATGTAATTCTCTGTCTGCTCCCCAAACAGAGAATTACCAATGACAGGGAAATCCATGGCCTTAGCCTGGGTATCCTGTGATAGGCTAGTACATCTGAGCCAAGCCATCCTCCGAAGGGCCACAGATGTAGCCATGACTCTAGATGAAACACCATTGGAGTCCACAGCAGCATGAAATTGCACCTTGGATGCCTCAATCCCATCCTCAGCCACCTGCTCCAGCTCCTTGGCAAGCTGGTCAGGGGCCTGTTTAGCCAGAGCCAGCACAGTGTCCCACCTGGACTTCTGGTATCTAGCTGTGTAGGCCATATAGTTAGCCTGCCTGAGTCCCAAAGATGCTGCCATGTATTGCTTCTTTGCCATGGCATCAGTCCTCCTAGAGTCCTTATCTGGGGGTGTGTGATGCCAAGGGAATATTCGCCTTATCACAGGCAGCAGCCTGCGCTACCCCAACATGGCTGCATTGCTGAGAAAGGAACTCTGTGTCCGAGCCTGAAAGGGTATACCTCTTGTCCATTCGTCTGTCCACAGGACATATGGAGTAAGGAGTCTTTAGAATTTTAAATGTCTGTTTCCCAAAAGATTTATGGAGGGGAATAGACAGTCTCCTGGACTCTGGGATGTCCATCATTTCAACAAAATCAGACTCCTCCTGATCCTCCACTGCTTCTTCCATTGGAAGCTGGAGGGTTTCAGCCACTTTCTTGTAAAACATAAAGTGGGAAGGGGACTCAGAAAGCCTAGGAGGAGAAACACCTGAAGGTCTGTCTGGGGAGATGTCCGGGTCAATCGGCACATCCAGACTTTCATAATCACCATCATCATCATCATTATCATACTCTCCCTCCTCCTCCTCCGGTTCATAAAATTCTTCTAAAGTATAATCCGGAACCGGGGGAACCGACCGAACCGAGCACCTGCCAGATGGTGCCGGTTCGTCTGGAACCGAAGTTAGCGATTGAACTATCCTTATCGCTTTGGCTATTTCATCAGCGGTCAGAGAAAGAATTTGTGGATCCGAACCGGATGATTTTTCTCTTCTCTTTCTTTTAACCAGAACCAACTCCTCAGAATCGGCTCTCCTTTTACCCGAAGAAGTTTCGCCCTGGTCAGAGGGCACTCCTTCTGGTTCGGTCGGAACTGAACCAGGCTGGCCATCCGGGTTAGCGGACTTCTCGGCCTCCCTTTCCCTCAGTCTACCTACTCTGTTATCCAGGGTAGCTTTGGGAAAACTTTTACAAATTTGGCAGTTAGAATCGAGGTGGTCAAACCCCAGACAATAAACACAGGTGGTGTGGGGATCAGCCTTAGCAAAGGCTTCCCCACACACACTGCAGTGTTGAAACCCAGTGGGCCCGTTTTTTTTCTAGGGTTTGTCAGACATGGCCAATCATATCCAAAACTTATCCTTTTTCGGCAATCCACCAGGCAAGACACCCCTATCGGTTCCCGACCATGTTACGGGTCTTGGAAAAAAACGTAATTAAATCCGTTTTTTTTTAGAACCGATACGGACCGGTTACCACACTCTAATAAATTCAAAACTTTTTAAGACCCATCTGATCGGTTCAAACCGAACCGATCCCAAATTTACAAGTTCCACTCAGAAACTAAATGTAAAACCTATCTAGTACTCACGGTACCACAAATAGAGACTTAAACCGACAGATTCAGTAGCAGAAATTTGGCAGAAACTGAGTGAAGAAACGACACTTTAACTGACTTTTTTGAACCGAGCAAAGGAGAAATCTCTGGAGCGACTGTTCAGTGAGGCAGAGTAAAGAATCTGACGGTTGGAGTTTAAACAACAGCAGACAGGGGCTTCAACCGAGCTCGCGATGAACGTTCCATGCTGGCCATGGAAAGTTAACTCTTTGTTCTCCGGGGCAGTTGAAAGGCAGGATCTAACTGCAATAGTCAGAATACAGCAAGACGTCATGTTGTTTGAAAACCACAAAATGTAGTAAAGCCTGTATACAGTACAAAATATAAGGAATAATACATGGGTGACCGTACACAACAAGCCTGTGTTTCAACAGAGGAGTTGAGATAACAGTATAAGGACCTCGAGAGCGAAGGTCTGTGCTGTTATATTAGCTCAGAGATAGAAGCATAGGGTGAGTTGTGTATGGTCACCCATAGTTCATTTTTTATTCTATATGATTTTGAATGAGTGAAATTTTTACTGTTTTATGTTTTTAAACTTACCGCGGTTGCCATGACTTTTACTTTTATTTTTTTAGTTAAGTGCTACAATGCAGCGAGAGACAGCCCAAGCGGGGATACAGCTGATTTGGAATGTGCACAACAACGTTTTTAGAGCATGCACAACAACTTGGAACATACACAACACAGAGAATAACGGATGGGCAACTATGCACAACCAGTGTATTCTGCCACAGAGGGATTCTGATTCCTTCTGACCTCAAGAGAGAAACTTGAGAGGTCCATGGAAATCAGAACCCCAAGGTGGCAGAATACACTGGTTGTGCATAGAGTTAAACATCCAATATTTTTCATAGTGTATGGTGCCCCTAAACGTTCTATAAAAGTTTGCTATTTTTTTTAATAGAAAAACAATTTTTGCTGCTGCTTCTTATTTTGGGATTCCAGGTTGGTTGCTAGGGTCAGTGGTGTGGTCGTTAGGGACAAGATGTCTCTACATCTATAGCATGGGCTTCTATTGGTTGTCAGTTGCGTGTGGGAAGGTCTTTCAAAAACAAAAAACTTGGCAGCCGTATTTCTCGCTAAGCAAGAAGATTAACTGTGAGGGATCGTGTTGCTGTTGTGAGTAATTTAAATTATCTGGTTGATCCTGCATTGTATTTTTTTAGTGTAAGTGAAAATATCTGCATGATCCTGCATGTATTTTTTTGGTATCTGGTTGATCCTGCATCTACGAGATTTGTTTGAGTCACGTCCAGTTCGAGTGATTGTGCTGCCATCGCTGCCAATTTTAATCTGGTTGATGCTGCAGTTTCTGTTACCACAGCTATTTATTTGAACTGTGTGGCTTGTGCACTTTCCAAACTAGCTGAAATGTTGGTGCACCACAATAGGGTATTATCACATTCTATGATCTTTGAGCTGTGGTACATTTCAGCTAGGATGGATTTCTATGCTGAACAAGCCCTCACCATAAAATATATTTTTGACGTGGCTGCTTTCCATGCACAATAAGCCCATACCATATACTGTATGCTTTTTCATAGCAAACTAAAACATAAATTAACCAGACAGTTATATACTGTAGCTTGGCTTAAGGTACTGTAGTGGTCATTACCTAAAGGCTTCAAGTTCAACAGCTTCAGTTGACAGTTGCTGCTGATTTCGGTTTCTGCCCCCATTGGTCTTTGACTTGCTCGACTGCTGCTGGGATTTTGTTGGGCTCTTCTGAGCACCTTCATATTTCAAAGCTGGCAACTGCAAACATGGGAAACATTCAATGAAGGCACTTTGAGGCACTGTAGGAAGTACAGTAACAATACAAGACCTTCTAATGATACAGAGGTTCTACACAGAAGGGCTCTGAATAGCCAGCAGCTGCACACAAGGCTGCTGAGGAACTTGGAATGGCCCAAACATTTCTGGTTCTAATTTATAAAATGGGTTGGAAAGTTCCTGCAATCTGATTGGCTAAATAAGTACCGAGACCCATATGTTAATTTGTCAAAAATGCACAGGTTGGAACAAGTTCAGGCAGTGGAATTTGGCACAGACCAGTCACGTACAGCATTCATGAGCCACTTCACTCATCCCTGATTGCCCTCACAAACATAGCTGTCACCTTTACTCATTGAAAGCAGTCAACAAGTCCCCAAAAAGTAAAATATCCTTAATTAAGAATCAATAATTAAATGATACCCTCCTTACTTGGGGAGGGTGTAGGTCGGATTTTCTGATCTGCCAGGTCGGGCTGGGTCGAGTCCTGCAAATCAGAACCATAACCAAAACCAGAACCAAAAGTGTAATATATAATAATAGTTAGTGTTGCAATCAATAGAACAGCACAAAGCTAATGTTACACAGCAGGTCTTGTTCTGGTGCACTGAAAAGGTTGGTGTGAACCAGTGGCATCATTTCTTCCTCCATTTGTTCCATCCCACCCAACTTGCTCCACTGGTACAGTCTCACATAGGTGTAATACTGGCCCTGTCAGTACAACAGATGTTTGCCATGTAATAGAGAAATGGAAGACATGCATAGATACAGTGAAGCCCACCAGGATCAAGCACAGTGTCACAGGTTTCCTGCATGACAAGAAGGATTAACTGCCCTTGAAACTGCATTGTTTCTTGCAGTAACTGTACTGCAGAGTTCTGCAGAGTTGGGCTCGATCCTGGTGGGCTTCCCATAGATACAAACAGTACTGTATCTGACATTCTTTCAAAATCAGTGAAGGGCATCTAACTACCAGTATGTGTTACGTCTTTTCAGTGACTACAGAAAGAGTGACAGCGACAGTGGTTTAGGGCAAGCAGTGGCAGCAACAGAATTATGACAGAAACATAGAAACATAGAATTTGATGGCAGATAAGGACCACTTGGCCCACCCAGTCTGCCCATTTCCCTACCTAATGGATAAGCTGCAGAGCCTTGTTAACCAGCAGCCTACTTCTTTCTACTCCCACCCCCTAGAATTGCCTTATGGCTGTCCCATTCATGCTTGTATTCAACCACTGTTTTTGACTCCACAACCTCCTCTGGAAGGCCATTCCATGCATCCACAACCCTCTCTGTGAAAAAATACTTCCTCACATTACCTCTGAGCTGCCCCCCCCTCTATCTTCAAATTATGCCCCTTGTTCTTGCACACCTCTTTTTTTGAAAGATGCTACCCTCTTGGACTTTGTTGATTCCCTTGAGGTACTTGGAAGTTTCTATCATGTCCCCCCTCTCCCTCCTTTCCTCGAGGCTATACGTATTAAGCTCCTTTAGTCTCTCTTCATATGTCTTCTGGTGCAGACCCTGCACCATTTTAGTTGCCCTCCTCTGGACAGCTTCCATCTTGTCTATGTCCTTGTGATGACTGGGTCTCCAGAACTGCACACAGTACTCCAGATGGGGTCTCACCAGCTGTCTGTACAGAGGGATAACAACTTCCTGTTTTCTACTGGTGACGCCTCTCCCTATGCATCCCAGAAGAGGAGTAGAGCCAGTTTACAATGGGAAGAGTGAAAGTGGTCTGAGGCGTACAGTGGCAGCAACAAAATTATGACAGAATGTGAAAAGGAGTCGCATAGGAACAATTTACGACGGACGAGTGACAGAGGTCTGGGGCATACAGTGGCAGTAACAGAACTGTGAAGGAAACAAGAAGAGGAGTCACACTGGGACAATTTACCACAGGGAGAGTGACAGTGATCTGGGGCATGCAGCGACTGGAATAGAATTATGACAGAAATGACTGAGTCACATAGAAACAATTGAGGAGTCAGTATAGCATAGTGGTGAAGAGCACTAAGTAGCAAACCTGGAGAACAGGGTTTGAATTCCACATCCACCACTTGCATACCAGTGTGACTATAAGCAAGTCACTTAAATCAGCAGTGCATGAATCTGGTGAAGATTTTGACCTATACTTTTTTATGCTTTTTTTTTTAACACTTCTGTTTTATCACCCAGCTTCTCGGGGCATCTCTCAGGCGAAACCACCCAACTACCGCTCCTAACTCCCCACCTGAAACCCGCTGGCTGAATACCCCTCCCCCAGTAGCTGACCACAGTCAGCCCCCGGATCTATACCCCCCCGAAGTGGGGCCACCCATCCACTTACCGGGTGTCCTCATCTGAAATCTAGACAGCCAGGAGCGGGGTGAAGCAGGAGGGAGATCAGCCAGGAAAGTCCGTTGTTGGGGATGTGGGCTGAAGTCACTTGGGCCGCTGTTGCCTCCTCTGAGCCATGGATTTTTTTTCAAGTTTGTCATTCCACCCCCCCCCAGGCTTGGACATGCAATGCATCCAGTGCAGGTGCGCACGCTCCTGCGCATGCCTACAGGATCACCGCTACAGTCAATCCCTTTGGTTGCTGGATTGCAAGCTGCTGTGCCCCCCAGCCACTGTCAGGAGCCACCAGGCACCGGATTGGATCCCCCTCCCTCCCAGAGCAGGACAGCAGTCCTCCAGATGCTCAATCCTGTCTTCTGCTGCCAACCCCCAATGACCCGGGCTTGTTCCCGAACCCGGGTCGCCAGCGTGGCGCAAGGTGTGGTGTCCAGCACCTCAAACCTCAGTGTCACCAGGCCAGCCCCTTTTTTATGCTATTTTAGATTGCTGCTTACCTCCTGACTTCTAGGATAACCTTCTTTCCACAATTTGAGACTGCTTTAGTACTTTTTTTCACGTTTGAAATAATAAAATGGCTTAGGCAAGGTTTTCATCAGCATTTGCAGTTGTTTTTGAACACCTATTGCCCCATAAGGTCAGGGAGCACTGCCTGCTGCATAAGAGTTCCTTTTAGTCACAACAAAAGTGATAGTTAAACAACTGATGGACAAAAACAGCTGAGAATACTGTTGAAGACCTGGTCCAAGCCATATTAAAAGGAGCTCTCCTTTTATTATTTCAAACATGAAAAAAATAACTAAAGTCGGCTCAAACTGTGGACAGAAGGGTATCATATGAGGTAAGTGGCAATCCAAAATAGCATAAAAAAGTATAGGTAAAAATTTTCACCAGATTCATGCACTGCTGTTTTAACACTGCTGTTTTAACATCCCTGTGTACCCAGGACACACCTGGAAACAAGTATCGACTTAGTGTGTCTTTGCAGGCCAAAAACTGTAAAGTAAAAAATAAAATAACTGTAAATGGTATATTGGTGGCATCAATAAAAAAAAATTGAAGATTCAGGGTAATATTGCTAGTGTTATACTGCAGGTGTAGACCTGCTGTACTGAAAAGTGCCAGTGGGCATCATTTCTTCCTCCATCTGTTTCATCCCACCCACCCTGCTCCACTTCTACAGTCTCATACTGGTGTAATGTTTAGACCTGGTCAGTGCAGCAGATTTTTGCCTTGTAAGGAAGGAATGGAAGACGTGCATAGATAGATACAAGCAATACTGCATGTAACTTTCTTTCAAAATCAGTGAAAACAAGGCTATCTAACTGCTAGTATGTGCATGATGAATAAATGACTTTTGGTGACAGTAGAAACAAATTCTTGTCAGATCCACCATGGCTGCATAATGAAGTTTGTGAAGAAAATGGGCAGACTAGGATGGCCCCTGTGGGCCTTACCTAGTGTCAAATTGTATGTTTATGAGGGTAATGTAGTCAGTTGTTGTAGAAAATATGGGATGTTAATACACCAAGAGCTATCTTTTCTGTGTCATATTGCCAGTTCTGATGGTAAATTATGTTTAAATTACACCAAGACTAGATGTAATTAAATATATTGTTACAAAGCTAGGGCACTTAACATCACCTGTTGAAAGCCAGGAGATTAGCTGGGGGATAAATAATGGTGTGCTAAAGACTCCTATTTAATACATTGTGTGATCTCTAACATTGTACTGCTAGGTGGAAGATCTTAAGGAGCCGTTAATCACACCTGGGCATCTGGAACAATGGCAAACATTAAAAGAAATTAACGTGCTCAATTATTCCAGAGAACACTAGCACTGCTATGAAATCCCTTCTCTGCACTTACCGCCCCCTTACTAAGTATCTTATTCTAGTAAAATCCTGAGTTGATACCGTCAGTTTGTAAGATTTGCTCTGGTTTGTGGTAATCTGTCCAGTATTTTTAAGTCTTATCCCTCATTTTTGTCTCAGAGAGACCAGAGAGTACCTCTCTACATACCCACCCCACCCCAACTCACATATCAGGGACAAGGATAAAAAAAAAAAAACCTCAGTGACAAATTACCCTAACTATAATGTCGGAGTAATTGATTTGGGTGGGGGGCAAAGACGCATTTTTTCCTGAAGAGGAACTAGTCTATAGCTTACTTCAAATCCCTTCACAACCGTCAGATAAGAGACCCAGTTTTTGGAAGGGCAGAAGAAAATTCTGAGGAAAAGTATCCCTGACAATATTGTGCAAGTTAAGCCAATTAAAACTATGTTTGCAGTCGTGTAAGGTATGCATATTAAAAGTAGGTTTGCAGGCGGCCAGTGCCGTGGAAGACGTGATCGCAGCAGGAAGTTACTTTGCCATAGCCCCAGGGACTGAAGCTTTAATCTGCTTGTAAAGAGCATGCCTGGCCAGGGTGTTGGTAGGCTGGAGGTGGAAGCAGCTACCACCTGGTGTATACGTTGTGGGGTGAGGCAGTACAAAAAAGTTTCTCTCGATAGTGGCAGCAATGTCGTGAGAGGGTTAGCGATACCGCGGCAGCAAAAGGAGAGAAGAGCTCCACGATCCAGAGCCGCCCGCCAAGCCTTGAGCCTCTCCTTCCTCCAGCGATGATCGATCTCACACACACACACACCAACAGAGGGACCCACCATAGGTGCTGGAAGATGGTAAAAGCTGGGGGGGCAGAGGATTGGAAGGGCACTTATGAGAGTACAAAGGGCACTTTTTCTAAACTAGCTTTTGCCATAGAAAAATACAATAAATATACACTTATAATGAAGATGGTAACATTAAGAATGCAGTTATACTATATAGGAATATTTACTACAGTATATTAAGAGCTGAGCTGTCAACCCATTCGCTTCAATAGCTCCACATGAAGTCTGAACCATGCATTGCTTAACTTGATAAAGTGGTTGCCCAAGTGAAAATAAAAGAACTGCTCATGTTCCAATTCCACAAGAAATAGGGTTCAAAAATGTCCCCATCCATTAATCAGTCACCAGCGAAAAAAGCACAAGTAGAGCTGAGGCTGCCTGACTCATTTCTCATCATTAGTAATGCTTTATCAAGGCTTGGTTGCTGCTGACCTGCTTCTAAACAGCAAACTAAATGGACTAATAACATACCCCCTTGTCCCCTTTCTCACTCCTTTCTTCTATTCCACACTCATCCCTCTCCCAGAGTCCTCCCCTGCCCCTGATTTTGGCCTCTAAATTAACATATTCTCCCACTGCCCCCCTTACTGCCCCTGTCACATGCCCTCCGGTGACACCGCCCTTTCCTGTGAATGGTTACTACCCTCAGGATCTTGCTAATCCTTGACTTGTTCATTTATTAGAATGTTTATTGCATATTGCACTGGCTCCATGTCTATGCATGCTTTTTATACCCTTGTAACCACTTTGTTGTGTAAATGAATACCAATGTCAACTATGCTCTGTATTTCATATTCAACACATCATTAACCAATAAAGGATCTAAGGTGTTTAATTGTAAATAACTCTTTACACACCTGTGGCTGACTGTATGATAAAATGTTATTGTAACCTTACTTGATAAATAAACTAATACATTAATAAACCCTTCCTTGTCTCTGTTTTGATTTTAACACTAACTTGCTTATTCTTTCCAGTTCTTCCTCCTGTTATTTGCCCTCCCCCTCTCTTGCTGTCTCCTACTCCTTCCCTGTCACTGTTATACATCAGCATGTAAAAACCTTCCCTCAGCTCCCAAGTCCTTCAGTAAAGTCCTCAACATGTGTTCACAGCCAAAGCAGTCTTGTACCGTACAAAGAAACAGGTGGCTGATACTATTCCACACTACACCACTTCACAGGCTGGGTCTGAGCGCCGGCACCTACACTGGAAACACAGAGCTGTTTCACTGAGCGTTTAATGCTCTACTGGACTGACTTATTATTAAATCATGTCATTCACTAATGGCATGTTAAATATTGCACCTCAAGCTTTTATGTTCCCAGATTATCAGTGCTACTCCTTTAAAGAGCTCAACTTCCATTGGTGCACAGATCTTGTTCAAATTTGCTTGGCTCCAATGTACAAATAAGGGTGAACGTAAATGAGTAATAAATAAAAAGCAAGTCTGCTACTTCTAATACATTAATTGTAACTTATGTCATATACTGAACAGACGGATTTACTAATACATTGAATAGATGAATAAAAACTCAGTAAAGGAAAAGAGCTCAGCCTCAACTCTGTGTGTTCCCAATTTTGGTACCACTGTTAGTGGGTATTAATTATGACAGCAACTGCAGGACAGGGCACAATTATGTATTTGTCTATTTTTGTATTATTATTATTACTATTCTTTATGTTCCTTGGTTCCCACAAGACTGCTACTTTCTGGTAGACCATGCCACAGTCACTCTTAAGTTATTTTTAACATACAGTACATACTAGTAACTCTGATCAAAAGTCAAAAGAAACATAGACTTTGACGGCAGATAAGGACCATTTGGCCCACCTAGTCTGCTTATTTTCCTACCTACAGGATAAGCTGCAGAACCCACTCAACCAACAGCCTATTTCTTCCTAACCCCCCCCCCCAATAGAATCGCTTTATGTCTGTCCCATGCATTCTTGATCTCTCCCATAGTTTTAGACCCCACAACCTCCTCAGGAAGGCTGTTCCATGTGTCCACCACTCTCTGTGTCTTTTTTTTTTACATGTATCATCATCATTAAGGTTTATTGTTGGATCATTCAGGTCATTACAATTGTTACAGAAAAAAATGTTTACAAATGATTAATTCTTCAACCATATATCCAAATACAGTGCAAAACATTAATAGATATTAGAAGCTTTAAGCTGGCAATCGCAACAGTTAAATACACACTGCCCTTAAGCACTTTTGCCACTTCAGACTTCTAGTCCAGCAGTAGGCAACACTATTCAATGCCTAGACAATTCCCAGGAAAGTCTAAGGTATACTCTATCCCCAGGTTCAATCCTATCCCTCCCTAACTGTGCTTTGTGCTCTTATTCAATAATTGATCTCATGTGGTGACTCTGGAGACTGTCACAATAAAATGGTTAAAATACTGTCAATCTTCCTTACCACCCTATAATTATAGTTTTCTAGGCTTTTAGCATTTTTTTTACTCTCAGTAAATTCAGAAACTCAATAAATTCACAACTCTAGCAAAAAATACACAGCTCCCTATGATGCTCGTTGTCAAGACTTTAATAACTTTTTTTACTCTCAGTAAACCCCCAACAGGAAATTTACAACCCTAGTATGCACAGTTCCCTGTGATCATAGTTTTCTAGGCTTTTATAAAACTTTTTTACTCTCAGTAAATTCACAACTCTAGTAAAAAATACACAGCTTCATTTGGAATACATTAGCTTCAGTAGAACAATTTAAAATAAAAATTAGTTATTGGCAGCTCCATACCCTAAATTAGAGACCAATATCTTCTTAACCCAGGAGAGTTTTAATATACAGTAGTTTTTTACCTGTAAATTAACAGCAGTACAGCCAGCAGGACAGGTCCAGAATAAATGCAGCCTGTTGGATTATTCGTGTTCTTCTTCCTTGCGGAGTCCTGGTTCTTTTTTGTCCATCAGTGACCTGACAGACTGATACCATGATAAGAAGGCAGGAGGAGGAGGACCGCACCGACTGACCTACATAGTCACAAACAAATCAACTGGTCTGAGATGGAATGGGACAGTGGCACTGCACTGGGCTTTTTCGATTCTGAATGGGGCTGGCTGGGCAATGTGAGGGGGGGAACAAGACAAGTTGCAAACTGGCTGGCGGCAAGCAACTGTTGTGGCAACTTGGCAAACAAGCAGCCAGGTGCTGTTGGGTGGCTACAGAACAGAGAACTGCCCGGTCTGACTACACCAGTACTGAGAGAACTTTTAATTAACGGACTTGACTTACGACAGCACTTTGGAACTGGACCATCGCCGCTGGGAAGTTATTTTGTCAAGCTGCTGCTAAAGAAGTTCAGAGCTCTTCAACTTAAAAATTAAAATTAACTTAAAAAAATTAAAGGAAATAAACAAAGGGTTTTAGTGGAGTCAGAGCACTCAGCAGCGTGGGTGCACTACAAGCAACAGCAACTCCAGCAACTCTCTGGGTCCAGGCGGTTCAGTTCAGCAGTCTCCAAGGTAAGTAAATCTAAAATCGGCAACCACCCCAACACTCACTGTCTCAACCCCACACAAGAAGAAAAAATTACTCACCTTAGTAATGTTGTTTCTTCAAATGGAGTCTTGCTGTATTCTGACTATGTGCAGTGATCTCCAACCTTTGAACTGCCCCGGATAGGAAAGAGTTAACTTTCTATGCAAGGCATGGAGCGCTGAGCTCGAGCTCAGTTGAGCCTCTGTCTGTTGTTGTTTGAACCCAAACTGCCAGATCTCTATGAGCTATACTCACTGGGCGTCCTGTGTGGAAACTGTAAACTCACACTAGCCAACTGGCAACTAAATTTAATAAAAAGGTTTTTTGGTTCCAAAGCAAAGACTCAAGTCAGGAAGCCCAAAAAACAAAACACAACACACACCCAAAAATTAAAGAGGGTGAGAAAAAGGAGGCACCTCTAGGGTGCCAACACTGCTCCTGCCCACCCACATCCCAAAACTCAGGTTCTGAGAGGGGAGGCGGGGGGAGGTCAGAATACAGCAAGACTCCATTAGAAGAAACAACATTACTAAGGTGAGTAATTTTTTCTTCAAACAACATGAAGTCTTGCTGTATTCTGACTATGTGCAGACTATCAAGCAGTACCTCCATGGAGGAGGGACAGAACCTACTTTGGGAACAGGCTCTGAAGCACTGCTGTGCCAAACCAAGCATCATTCCTAGCCTGGATATCCAGAGAGTAATGCTTGGTAAAAGTATGGACTGTTTTCCAGGTGGCTGCTTGACAAATCTCTAAGATAGGAATATCCCTGGCAGCAGCCAGGGAAGCAGCTGTACCTCTAGTAGAGTGAGCCCTCGGGCCTAAGGGTGGAATTCGACCCAATTTTTCATAGCAGAATTGTATACAAGAGACAATCCACCTGGTAATAGATCTTTTAGTGGCAGGTTTTCCCTTACCAACATCACCATAAGTGAGGAACAGTTGGAGGGAGTCAAACCTGTGACCCTTGGTGCGCTCTATGTAGTAGCTAAGGGCCCTTTTCACATCCAGGCTGTGCAGCCTCCTCTCCCCAGAGGAGGAATGGTCAGTGAAGAAAACAGGAAGAGGCACAGACTGATTAAGGTGGAAATCTGAAACCACCTTAGGCAAAAACTTCCTATTAGTCCTGAGGACCACGTTATCTCTATGGAAAGAGATAAAATCAGGCTCCACTGACAAGGCTTGTAACTCACTTATGAGTCTGGCAGAAGTGATGGCTACCAGGAACAGTTTTCCAAGTCAAGTACTTAAGCTCTGCTGAAGACAAATGCTCAAAAGGGGTTGCATAAGCTGAGCAATGCAAACATTAAGGTCCCAAGCAGGGGCGGGTCCCTGAATGGAGGGTTGGTATGGAGCAATCCCTTCAAAAAACTTGGAGAATACAGGGTGAGCTGAAAGAGAGAGCTTACCTGCTGAAAAAGCAGAAACAGCTGCTAGATGCACCTTTAGTGTAGCTGGTCTAAGCCCTAAGCTATTCAAATGGACCATATAATCAAGGACTGTGGGCAGATCAGCAGACTCTGGGGAAATATGCCTTCCAGAGCACCATATGGAAAATCTTTTCCACTTGGAATTATAAGTAGTCCTGGTAGAAGGTTTCCTAGAAGCCTTCAGAATATCCATTACACCTTGGGAGAGGTGTAAATCAGCAAACTCTAACTCTTCAAGAGCCAGGCCTTGAGATTGAGAGATTTGAGATTTGGTACCAAACCCTCCCCTGAGCACAGGTTAACAGGTTGTAATTCCTGGGAAGAGACAGGGGAAGATGGACTGCTAAGGACAACAGGAGTGGATACCAGGGCTGTCTGGCCCAGTCTGGAGCAATCAGGATCACCTTGCAGGTTGAGACCTGATTTTGACTAGCACTTTGAACAGGAGAAGGAAGGGGGGAAAGCATACAGGAACTTCCCTTCCCAACTGAGAACTAAGGCATCCAGGGGGACTGAGCCCAACACTGGGGGCCTGCAGCAAAAAGGGAAGTTGGTGATTGTCTGGGGCTGCAAAAAGATCTATCTGTGGGGTGCCCCATCTGGAGAATATCACCTCCAAGACCAGGGGGATCCAGTGACCATTTGTGATGGCCCTGAGATATCCTGCTGAGAGCATCTGCCAGGACATTGTCCTTGCCTGGGAGGTGTACTGCTGTGAGGGAGGTTTTCAGGGAATAAGCCAGAGACCACAACGTCATTGCTTCTGTGCACAAGGCCGTAGACCGAGTGCCTCCTTGCTTGTTGATGTACCACATTGTGGTGGTATTGTCTGTTCTGACCTGGATAACTTTGTTCTGAACAAATTTGGAAAAAGCTTGAAGTGCTAGAAATACTGCTCTGAGTTCCAACGGATTGATGTGAAGCAGAGATTCCTGAGGGGACCACAACCCCTGGGTAGTCAGGTCGCCCAAGTGAGCCCCCCACCCCAAGAGGGAGGCATCTGTAGTAAGGATTAAAGAGTGGTACTGAGTGACAAAGGGAACTCCCTGCCTTAGATTGTTCTGATCCTGCCACCACTGTAAGGCCTGGATCAGGGTTCGAGTCACTGGGATCAATTTGGTCAGAGGGTCCTTCTTTTGAGACCAAAAGGCTCTCAAATGGAACTGAATGTCCCTCATCTGAAATCTTGCTCCCTGCACCACTGCTGTGGAAGCAGCCATGTGCCCCAGGAGCTGTAGAAAATGCCTTACTGGTCGAGGCACCTGCAGGGTGAATGAGGAGGCCAGTGAGATATGGGTCCTTGCCCTGTTCAGGGGAAGGAAAGCTCTGGCCTTTTCTGTATCTAGCTCTGCACCTATGAAGGTGAGGAGCTGAACAGGCTCTAGAACTGACTTTGAAAGATTTAGAAGGAAACCCAAAGAGTTGAGCAGTTGCTGAGTTATCTGTAGGTGTAACTTGACTTGTTCTGGGGACTGGCCTACTATGAGCCAGTCGTCCAGGTATGGGAAGATGGCAATCCTTTGCCTTCTTAGAGAAACAACTACTACTGCCAGGCATTTTGTGAACACCCTTGGAGCAGAGGTTAGACCGAAGGGCATTGCTCTGAACTGGTAATGGCCTGAGGGCAGCTCGAACCTGAGACATTTTCGATGGGAGCTTCTGATGAGAATATGGAAGTAGGCATCCTTGAGGTCCAGGGACACTAGCCAGTCCCCTGGCCTTAGAGAGGGTAGAATAATTCCCAGAGACACCATTTGAATTTTGGTTTTAAAAGGTGCTTGTTTAAGTATCCGAGATCCAGGATGGGCCGCCATTCTCCTGTCTTTTTTGGGGTAAGAAAGTACCTGGAGTACAATCCTTTGCCCTGGTGTAGGGGTGGAACCCTTTCCACAGCTCTGAGAGCCAGGAGGAAAGAGACCTCTGCCTCTAGGGCAAGTGCCTCTGAGGGATTTGCAGGTGGAAAGGATCTGGTTCTCAGCTTTGGAAATTTTTTGAAGCTGAGAATCAGTCCCTGGCTTACTACTTCCAGGATCCACTTGTCTGACATTAGACACTCCCAGTCCTGGACAAAGTAAGCCAGCCTGCCCCCTACAGGTGGTGGAGAATCGGCCCTGGCAAACCCATCAGGGTGCCTGTTTGGCAGGGGGTTTAGACTGAGGGGTGGAAGCAGGTCTGCTTGTACCCCTTATGCCTCTCCCTCTAAAGAACCCCCTCTGAGCATAGGCAGAAGAGGAGGCCTGGGCTTGGTAGAAAGGCCTATGAAAAGGCCTGCCCCTGCCCCTGGGGTGCTGCCTCTGAGGAGTGGCCTGCCTTTCCTTGGCCTGTGCACTTTCTCTGTCTGCTCCCCAAACAGAGAATTACCCACAACAGGAAAATCCATGGCCTTAGTCTGGGTATCCTGTGACAGGCTAGTACATCTGAGCCAAGCCTTTCTACGAAGTGCCACAGATGTAGCCATGACTCTAGATGACACATCATTGGAGTCCACTGCAGCATGGAATTGCACCTTGGATGCCTCAATACCATCAGCAGCCACCTGCTCCAGCTCCTTGGCAAGCTGGCCAGGGACCTGTTTTGCTAAAGCCATAACAGTGCCCCATCTGGATTTCTGATATCTAGCAGTATAGGCCATATAGTTGGACTGTCTGAGTCCCAAAGATGCTGCCATGTACTGTTTCTTTGCCATGGCATCAGTCCTCCTGGAGTCCTTGTCTGGGGGGTGTGAAGCCAAGGGAATATTTGGCTTATCACAGGCTGCAGCCTGCACTACCCCAACATGGCTGCATTGTTGTGTAAGGAACTCCGTATTTGAGCCTGACAATGTATACCTCTTGTCCATTCTTTTATCCACAGGAGGTATAGTATTAGGAGTCTTTAAAATCTTAAATGTTTCCCAAAAGATTTGTGTAAGGGAATAGACAGCCTCCTAGACTCTGGGATATCCATCATTTCCACATAGTCAGGCTCCTCCTGGTCATCCACAGCTTCTTCCACAGGAAGCTGGAGGGTTTCAGCCACTTTTTTATAAAACATGAAATGGGAGGTGGACTCAGAAAGCCTAGGAGGAGACACTCCTGAAAGGTCTGTCTGGGGAGATGTCCGGGTCAGTGGGTACATCCAGACTTTCAAAACCACATTCACTTTCCTCATACTCCTCTTCCTCCTCCTCCGGTTCATAATATTCCTCTAACTCATGATCTTGAACCGGTGGAACTGGCCTAACCGAGCGCCTCCCTGATGGTGCCGGTTCGGTCGGAACCGGGGAAAGCGATTGCACAATTTTTATCGCTTTGGCTATTACTTCAGCGGTTGGAGAAGAAAGTTTTGGATCCACACCAGCTGATTTTTCTTTTCTTGTTCTCTTAGCTGGAACCGACTCCTCAGAATCGGCTCTCCTTTTGCCCGAAGAAGTCTTGCCCTGGTCAGAGGGCACTCCTTCTGGTTCGGTTTGAACCGAACCGGGCTGGCCATCCGGTTCGGCGGACTTTTTGGCCTCCCTTTCCCCTGAGCCTAACAACTCTCTTTTCTAAGGTAGCTGCAGGAAAATTTTTACAAATCTGGCAATCTGCATTGAGGTGGTCAAACCCCAGGCAATAAACACAGGTGGTGTGGGGGTCAGCCTTAGCAAAGACTTCCCCACACACACTACAGTGTTGAAACCCAGTGGGCCCGGTTTTTCTTTTGGGTTTCTCAGACATTGTGCCAGTCCTAACCAAACTTACCCTTCTAATGGCAATCCGCCAGGCAAGATCCTCTTATCGGTTCCTGACCATGTTACGGGTCGTGGAAAAAAAACATAATAAAATCCGGTTTTTTTTAGAACCGATAAGAACCGGTAACCACACACTAAAAGTAGAAATACAGATTTTTTTAACAGCTTGATCGGTTCAAACCGAACCGATGAACCGTTTACAAGTTCCACACAGAATAGAAATTAGTATAACCTATCTAGTACTCACAAATACCACAGACAGAGACTGAACCGACAGGTTATGGTTTAAATTTGGTCGAAAACCGAGAAAAGCGGTACTTTAACCGACAAATTGAACCGAGCAGAAGGAGAAATCTCCGGAGCGACTGTTCAGTGAGGCGGAGTGAAGAATCTGATGGTTTGAGTTTAAACAGCAACAGACAGAGTCTCAACCGAGCTCGAGCTCAGCGTTCCATGCCTGGCATGGAAAGTTAACTCTTTCATCTCTGGGGCAGTTCGAAGGTTGGGACTCACTGCTATTGTCAGAAGACAGCAAGACTTCATGTTGTTTGAAGGGCGGATTGCTTCTTGGGGGGAGGGTCAGGCGGAGGAAAAACTGTTCAACGGATGGAAAACATGATGTCAACCCTTTCTACAAGCAATACATCTGCAGGGCTCCACCCATGCAGCCGTAAAAAGTGACAGCCATCCGGGGTCTGCAATGGCAGCAACAGAATAATGAGAAAGATGACAAGCTATCATAAACATATACAGTATGAACACATCACTGAAGCTGGGCTTTGCACACAGAACAAAAACAACCAGAAAGGAGGCATGAGAAGGATGGGAATAGGAGGGATGAGACAGAAGAATTTAACTGGTGGCTAAAGTGTTGTATCAGGAGAAGGGGTAGCACTTTGTGGGGGACTGGGGGACTTCTGTGTCGGTAGGCTCTTCAAGAGTGATGGACTCCACCTGACAAGAGAAGAGGCCAGTGCACTGGGACAGACGATTGATGTCTTTCTTGAACGTTTAAACTAACTTTGGGGAGACTGGGACTAGCAGCACCATGGTGACAGGTGAGGGGAAGGGGGAGATTGAGACTAGGGGACCGTGGTGACACACGAGAGGATGGGGATCTTAGCTAGTACCCCTCATATCTGGGGGCTTGTAGTATCACCAGGTAAAACTGGAGTTGAGGTCCAAACTGGGCTAGGTAAAGGGACATCAGAGAGGGGGAACACAAAGTGTGTATATGTAAACAAAAATAAATAAAAAATCTGAGACGACCAGGAAAGAACATGGGACAAAGAATGGAAAACAGCAGAGAGGCTTCAGGACTTAATTAGAAAGGGTCTGCTTTACCTCTAGGAGCCTGGGTAATAAAATCAGCAAGCTCCATTCAATGGCAGCAAACTCTGAAATGAACCTTGTGGTGATTACCGAAATGTGGGCCTCAGAAAGTGACAACTGAGACCTGACAGTCCCTGGGTACTCAGTGTTCAGGAGGAACAGAGGAAAAGGTAGGGAGAAGGTGTAGCCCTCTATGTCAGAGATGGCACTGAGGTTGTGGAAGATGGGTGCATCGGGGTAGTAATGGGGAGACAGAATCACTATGGGTGCAACCCACAGCAGCCTCAGGTAAGAAATTGCACTCAGGGGTGATCTGTACACTACCAGGACAAGGGAAAGAGAGGGAGAGATGGAGAACTTGGGGAAGAACTAAAAAAGGAGGGTGGCAAAAGGGAAAGCAGTAGTAGTGGGTGATCTGAACCAGCCAGACATCGATAGGGATGTTTCAGTGGCCAGTAGCACCAAAGGACAGGATCTGCTGGACACATTCCAGGACTGTCAACTGGTACAGCTAGTTAGAGAACCCACCAGGCAGGAGGCCATTCTCGATGTGGTACTTACCAACTCAAAA
This sequence comes from Neoceratodus forsteri, assembly GCA_016271365.2. Taxonomy (NCBI): domain Eukaryota; kingdom Metazoa; phylum Chordata; order Ceratodontiformes; family Ceratodontidae; genus Neoceratodus; species Neoceratodus forsteri. Next base: position 1,098,615,308 of record CM057456.1, on the reverse strand, counting down.
GTGGTAAGAGCTGTGAGAGTAGGGGAGCCACAAGGGAATAATGATCACAACTCCATTCGGTTCAATCTGGCCCTTTGGACTAGGAGAAAAAATTACTCACCTTAGTAATGTTGTTTCTTCTAATGGAGTCTTGCTATATTATGACATATGGAGTATGACCGCAGGTTAGAACTGCTCCGGAGATGAAAGAGTTAACTTTCCATGCAGAGCATGGAACCTTGAGCGCGAGCTCGGTTGAACACTCTGTCTGTTGTAGCTCAAACTTAAACTGTCAGATCTTTATGAGCAAAAACTCACTAAGGTTCTGTGTGGAAGCCGAAAACCTACACTAGCCCACTGGCTACTAACTACAAAAACACATTTTTGTTCTTGATCCCAAAACAAAGACTCAATTCAGGGGATTCAAGAAAGAAAAAATAAACATAACACCTAAGCACCCTAAGAAAGGGTGAAAATAAAGTGGGCATCTATGAAGTGCCAACATTGCACTGCCCACCCACATCCCAAAAGTAGAGGTTCTGAGAGGGGCAGGCTGGGGGGAGGTCATAATATAGCAAGACTCCATTAGAAGAAACAACATTACTAAGGTGAGTAATTTTTTCTTCAAACAACATGAAGTCTTGCTATATTATGACATATGCAGATCACACAGCAGTACCTCCATGGAGGAGGGACAGAACCTACTTAGGAAATAGGCTCTGAAGCACAGCTGTGCCAAATCGAGCATCACTCCTAGCCTGGATATCCAGGGAGTAATGCTTAGTAAAAGTGTGAACTGTTTTCCAGGTAGCTGCTTGACATATCTCTAGGATAGGGATGTCCCTGGCAGCAGCCAGAGACGCAGCTGTACCTCTGGTAGAGTGAGCCCTCAGGCCTGAGGAAGGAATCTTACCCAGTTTTTCATAGCAAAATTGGATACAAGAGACAATCCACCTGGCAATGGATCTTTTAGTGGCAGGTTTTTGTTTACCAACCTCACCATAAGTGAGGAACAATTGGAGGGATTCAAACCTGTGACCCTTGGTACGTTATATATAGTAACTAAGGGCTCTTTTGACATCTAAACTGTGCAATCTCCTCTCACCAGAGGAGGAATGGTCAGTGAAGTACACAGGAAGAGACATGGATTGATTAAGGTGGAAGTCTGAAACCACCTTAGGCAAAAACTTTCTGTTAGTCCGGAGGACCACCTTATTTCTGTGAAAGGAGATAAAATCAGGCTCCACTGACAGTGCTTGCAGCTCACTTATGCGCCTGGCAGAAGTGATGGCTACCAGAAACACAGTTTTCCAAGTCAAGTACTTAAGCTCTGCTGAAGACAATGGCTCAAAAGGGGGTTGCATAAGCTGGGCAATGCAAATATTAAGATCCCAAGCAGGGGCAGGGTCCCTGAATGGAGGGTTGGTGTGAAGCAACCCTTTAAAAAACTTGGAGAATACAGGGTGAGCTGAAAAAGAAGTGGGCTTACCTGCTGATAAGAAAACAGACACGGCTGCTTAGGTGCACTTTTAGGGTAGCTGGTCTCAGCCCCAAGAATTCAAATGCACCAAATAACCAGGATCGCGGGCACGCCAGCAGATTCTCGGGAATATGTTTCGCCAGCGCACCATATGGAAAATCTCTTCCATTTTGAATTATAAGTAGCCCTGGTGGAAGGCTTTCTAGAGGCCTTCAAGATATCCAATACACCTTGGGAAAGGTGTAGGTCAGCAAACTCTAACTCTTCAAGAGCCAGGCCTTGAGATTGAGAGATTTGAGGTTCGGATACCTAACTCTCCCCTGGCACAGGTTAACAGGTTGTGATTCCTGGGAAGACACAGGGAAAGGTGGACTGCTAAGGACATGAGGAGTGGGTACCAGGGCTGTCTGGCCCAATCTGGAGCAATCAGGATCATCTTGCAGGGTTGAGATCTGATTTTGACTAGCACCTTGAAGAGAAGAGGGAAGGGGGGAAAAGCATAGAGAAACTTTCCTTCCCAACTGAGTAGGAAGGCATCCAGAGGGACTGAGCCAAACACTGGGGGCCTGCAGCAAAAAAGGGGAAGTTGGTGATTGTCTGGGGCTGCAAAGAGATCTATCTGCGGGGTGCCCCATCTGGCAAATACTGCCTCCAGTACTAGGGGGTCCAGTGCCCATTCGTGATGGCCCTGGGAAATCCTGCTGAGAGCATCCACTAGGACATTGTCCTTGCCTGGGAGGTGAACTGCCATGAGGAAGGCGCTCAGGGAATAAGCCAGAGACTAACTCATTGCTCGGGTGCACAAGGCCGTAGACCAAGTGCCTCCTTGTTTGTTGATGTACCATTGTAGTGGTATTGTCTGTTCTGACCTGAACAACCTTGTTCTGAACAGATGTGGAAAAACCTGAGTGCTAGAAAAACTGCTCTGAGTTCCAACAAATTGATGTGGAGCAGAGATTCCTGAGGGGACCACAACCCCTGGGTAGTAAGGTCGCCCATGTGAGCTCCCCACCCCAAGAGGGATGCATCTGTAGTAAGGGTCAAGGAGTGAGACTGGGGAATGAAGGGAACCCCCTGTCTCAGATTGCTCTGCCACCACTGAAGGGTCTGGATCAGGGTTCGAGGCACTGGGATCAATTTGGTTAGAGGGTCTGTCCTTCGAGACCAAAAGGCTCTCAAATGGAACTGGATGTCCCTCATCTGAAATCTTGCTCCCTGCACTACTGCTGTAGAAGCAGCCATGTGCCCCAAGAGCTGTAAAAAATGCCTTGCTGGTCGAGAGACCTGCAGGGTGAAAGATGAGGCCAGAGAGACCAAGGTCCTTGCTCTTTCCAGAGGGAAGAAGGCTCTGGCCTCTTTTGTGTTCAGTTCTGCGCCTATGAAGGTGAGAAGCTGGACAGGCTCTAGAACTGACTTTGGAAGACTGAGAAGGAAACCTAGAGATGTGAGCAGTTGCTGAGTTACCTGAAGGTGTAGTTTGACCTGGTCTGGGGACTGGCCTACAATGAGCCAGTCGTCCAGATAAGGAAAGATGTCAATCTTTTGCCTTTTTAGTGGGCAACTGCTACTGCCAGGCATTTTGTGAACACCCTCGGGGCTGAGGTGAGGCCGAAGGGCATTGCTCTGAACTGGTAATGGCCTGAGGGCAGTTCGAATCTGAGGTACTTTCGATGGGAGTTTCTGATAAGAACATGGAAGTAGGCATCCTTGAGGTCCAGGGAGGCTAGCCAGTCCCCTGGCCTTAAAGAGGGTAAAATAATTCCCAGTGTCACCATTTTGAATTTTGGTTTTAAAAGGTGCTTGTTTAGACACCTGAGATCCAGGATGGGCTGCCATTCTCCTGTCTTTTTTTGGGTAAGTAAGTACCTGGAGTACAACCCTTTGCCCTGGTGTAGGGGAGGAACCCTTTCCACAGCTCTGAGAGCCAGGAGGGTGGAAACTTCTGTTTCTAAGGCAAATGCCTCTGATGGATTTGCAGGTGGAAAGGACCTGGCTCTCATCTTCGGAAATTTCTTGAAGCTGAGAACCAGTCCCTGGCTTACTACTTCCAGGACCCACTTGTCTGATGTTAAAGACTTCCAGTCCTGGACAAAGTAAGCCAGCCTGCCCCCTACCGGTAGTGGAGAATCGGCCCTGGCCACCCCATCAGGGAGCCTGCTTGGCAGGGGCTTTGGGCTGAGGGGTAGAAACAGGTTACTTGTAGCCCGTCTGCCTCTCCCTCTAAAGAACCCCCTCTGGGCATAAGCAGGAGAGAAGGCCTGGGTTTGGTAAAAAGGCCTATGAAAAGGCCTGCCCCTGCCTCTGACACGCTGTTTTTGAGTAGTGGCTTGCCTTTCTTTGGCCTATGCACTCCTATATGTGGTCCTATATTCATCCATTTTCTTCATATAATTCTCTGTCTGCACCCCAAACAGAGAATTGCCCACAACAGGAAAATCCATGGCCTTAGACTGGGTATCCTGTGACAGGGTAGTACATCTGAGCCAAGCCATTCTGCGAAGAGCCACGGATGTAGCCATGACCCTTGATGACACATCATTAGAGTCTACTGCAGTATGAAATTGCACCTTGGATGCCTCAATACCATCTGCAGCCACCTGTTCCAGCTCCCTGGCAAGATGGTCAGGGGCCTGTTTTGCTAGGGCCAGCACAGTATCCCATCTGGATTTCTGGTACCTAGCAGCATAAGCCATATAGTTTGCCTGTCTGAGTCCTAAAGATGCTGCCATGTACTGTTTCTTTGCCATGGCATCCATCCTCCTGGAGTCCTTTTCAGGAGGGTGAGAGGCTAGAGGAATATTTGCCTTGTCACAGGCAGCAGCCTGCACTTCCCCCCACATGGCTGCATTGCTGAGTGAGGAACTCCGTATCAGAGCCTGATAAAGCATACCTCTTGTCCATCCTTTTATCCACAGGGAGGATAGAATGAGGAGTTTTTAGATTTTTTACTGTCTGTTTCCTAAAAGATTTGTGCAGGGGAATAGACAGTCTCCTAGACTCTGGAATATCCATCATTTCTACATAATCAGGCTCTTCCTGGTCATCAACAGCTTCCTCAACAGGGAGTTGGAGAGTTTCAGCAACTTTCTTATAGAACATAAAATCAGAAGGGGACTCAGATAGCCTGGGGGGGGGGACACCCAACGGTCTGTCTGGAGAGATGTCCGGTTCAATGGGCACATCCAGATCTTCCAAATCACATTCACTATCCTCATACTCCTCCTCCCCTTCCTCCGGTTCATAAAAATCAACAAAATCAAAATCTTGAACCGGTGGAACCGACTGAACCGAACGCTTCTCTTATGGTGTCGGTTCGGACGGAACCAGGGAAAGAGACTGGACAATTTGAATTGCTTTAGCTATTTCCTCAGCGGTTGGAGAAAGAACTTTTGGACTAGCTGACTTTCTAGTCCTTTTAGTTGGAACCGGCTCCTCAGAGCTGGCTCTTCGTTTGCCCGAGGAGGTATCGCCCTGGTCAGAGGGCACCCCCTCCGGTTTGGTTGGAACCGAACCGGGCTGGCCATCCGGTCAGCGGACATTTTGGCCTCCCTTTCCCTGAGCCTACCAACTCTCTTTTCCACGGTGGCAGCAGGAAAATTCTTACAAATCTGGCAGTCTGCATTGAGGTGGTCAAACCCCAGACAATATACACAGGTGGTGTGTGGGTCAGCCTTAGCAAAGGCTTCCCCACAGAGCCACAGTGCTGAAACCCAGTGGGCCGGTTTTCTTTTGGGTTTCTCAGACATAGTGCCAGCCTAACCAAACTTGCCCGTTAGTGGCAATCCGCCAAGCAAGACTCTCTTATCGGTTCCCAACCGTGTCATGGGTCGTGGAAAAAACCGTAATGAAATCCGTTTTTTTTAGAACCCATAAGAACCGGGAACCGCACTCTAAAGGACTAGAAAGTCATTTTTAAAGCAACCTGATCGGTTCAAACCGAACCGAAAAAGACGTTTACAAGTTCCACACAGAAAAGATAAATGTAAGCCTATCTATTACTTACTATATCACAGACAGAGCTGAACTGACAGATTGCGGTTTAATTTCGGTCAAAAAACCGAAAAAATAAAACTTTTAACCGACAAACGAACCGAGCAGAAGGAGAAATCTCCGGAGCGACTGTTCAGTGAGGCGGAGTAAAGAATCTGACAGTTTAAGTTTGAGCTACAACAGACAGAGTGTTAAACCAAGCTCGCGCTCAAGGTTCCATGCTCTGCATGGAAAGTTAACTCTTTCACCTCCGGAGCAGTTCTAACCTGCGGTCATACTGCATATGTCATAATATAGCAAGACTTCATGTTGTTTGAAAAGCCCAATCAAAAGTCAAAGTCCATGATGTCAGAAGGGTGGACTTCAACAGATCGAGGGCGTTGGTTCGGAACAAGTTAGTCAGGGTAGACAGCATAGGTGGTGTGGAAAAGAGATGGAAGGCAATAAAGGGGACTATTCTCATGGCATCAAAGTTATGCATGAGAATGGTAACAAAAAGGTACAAGTTCAAGAAACCACTATGGTTCTCAACAAGGGTCAGGGAATTGGTGAGGCCCTCCAAAAAAGGCCTTCTACAGGTACAAATAAAAATAGGGGGAGGATGAGTGGAGAGAATACTTAATGAAAATTAAGGCGGCAACGAGGGCAGTTAGTGAGACAAAAGCAGACACTACAGCTGCATACTGCAGAGGGATCAAGGGCAGAGAAGAAAAAACTACTCACTGTAGTAATGTTGTTTCTTTCAAAGGGATCACTCACTAAGTTTAACAAGTGCAATCATTCCCCCGGAATGAGTAGCCCCGGAGTTTTAGAATGTATGCAAATTATGGAATTTGGAACTAAATCCAAACTCTGCTCTACTCTATATGGTCACACTCAACCTGCACTCTAACTTCAGATTTATTTCTAAGGCTGGTGTGAACTGTGACTACTGAAACTAGGTAAATGGCTACCAGTTTTTTTTCATTTTACCAAAAATGTAAAAATAATTAACAAAGCAGAACAATCTTATTTGTTATGAAAAATAAACTAAGTCAGACCACTTAGCAACAATTGTAAAAGCACTGTAACAAGAAATGCTCAAGGAAGTGCAAAACGAACTGATTCTTGTCTGAACCTTTTGCCAGGTTTTGGAAGGGGAGGCAGGTATCAGGGATTGTTACACTTAGTGAGGGGTCTCTTTGGAAGAAACAACATCACTACAGTGAGTACTTTTTAAGTTTACTACAGTGAGTAATTTTTAAGTTTAACAAGTGCAGACTCCATAGCAGTACCTTGTGAGTCTGGGTACAGAACCTATTTAGGGAAAAGGTTTTGCAAGGCAGCAGTGTCAACGTTGGCATTTCTTTTGGACCATATGAATGGAGAGTAGCACTTTGTAGAAGTCTGTACTGTTTTCCAAGTAGCTGCTTTACAGATTTCCTGCAGGAAGATACCCCTTGATGCTGCCACTGAGTCAAAAGTGCCTCTTGTAGAGTGTGCCTTGAGGCCTCTAGATGGCACTTTACCAGCTTTTTCAAAACAGAACTGAATACAGGAGACTATCCAGCGAGAGAGGGTTCTTTGGGATACTGGTTCACCATTTCCCACTTTATCATAAGTGACAAACAGCTAATTGTTATTGGACCCAAAATCCTCTGTGGGTCCAAGTAGTAGCTGAGTGCCCTTTTCACAAGAGCTTTTGCTTCCCTATGCCGGCTTTTCCTGTGAAGAAGACTGGAAGGGCAATTGATCGGTTCAGATGGAATTCAGACACCATGATAGAAATGAATGTCCTTGTGACAGAAATGGTATGGAAAGAGTTAATGGTTTGGATTCTCTAGCTGTTTTTTTTTTTTTTTAGCAGTTTGAAAAAAAAAACACACAGAGGCTAAAATCCACTATCCAGCTTGTGGAATTTTCAGTCCTCCCTAGCTGCTAGATAAAAGCTGAGTCATAAATCTCGAGTGGACATCTCCACACACACACAGACCTGCAGACACATACACAGGGCAGTTTGAACGGATTGGGTCATTCAAATATAAACTGAAGGTTAAAATGGAATATAACTGGTCACTGATAGGTGTTCAGTCTGATTGGGACAATTAAATACATACATGTTAGATGGTTGATGCATTCAAAGGGGGAATAGGCGTTACCTATTCCCAGGAGAATATATAAGAGGCTGAAAGACAATGAAGAGTTCTCTTTTTTGCTTTGGAAGCTGGGAGCGGAAACATAAGTTTGGAGCCTACCCTTGTAGCTATGTCCATGGGAGCTGGCAGTAAGAATAGGGTTCAGTGTCTCTTAGAAGGACAGGAAGAAAAAATTACTCACCTTAGTAATGTTGTTTCTTCTAATGGAGTCTTGCTATATTATGACATATGCAGTGAGTCCCAACCTTCGAACTGCTCCGGAGGTGAAAGAGTTAACTTTCCTTGCCAGGCATGGAACGCTGAGCTCGAGCTCGGTTAAAAACTCTGTCTATTGTTCTTCAAACTCAAACTGTCAGATCTTTACGAGCTAAACTCACTAAGGTCCTGTGTGGAAGCTGTAAACCTACACTAGCCAACTGGCTACTAAATATAACAACACATTTTTGGTCCCAAAACAAAGACTCAAGTCAGGAGACCCAAAATGAAAAGCACAATACCAGTCACCCCCAGAAAAAGAGAGGGTGAAAAAACAAGGTGGGCATCTACTAAGTGCCAACACTGCACTGCCCACCCACATCCCAAAAACAGAGGTTCTGAGAGGGGTAGACAGGTAGGGTCATTATAGCAAGACTCCATTAGAAGAAACAACATTACTAAGGTGAGTAATTTTTTCTTCAAACAACATGAAGTCTTGCTATATTATGACATATGCAGACTACTCAGCAGTACCTCCATGGAGGAGGGACAGAACCTACTTAGGAAATAGGCTCTGAAGCACAGCTGTGCCAAACCGAGCATCACTCCTAGCCTGGGTGTCCAGAGAGTAATGCTTGGTAAAAGTGTGAACTGTTTTCCAGGTAGCTGCTTGACAAATCTCTAGAATGGGGATGTCCCTGGCAGCAGCCAGGGAAGCAGCTGTACCTCTGGTAGAGTGAGCCCTCAGGCCTGAGGGAGGAACCCACCCAGCTTTCATAACAGAATTGGATACAAGAGACAATCCACCTGGCAATGGATCTTTAGTGGCAGGTTTCCTTTACCAACCTCACCACAAGTGAGGAACAGTTGGAGGGAGTCAAACCTGTGACCCTTGGTACGCTCAATGTAGTAACTAAGGTCTCTTCACATCTAAGCTGTGCAGCCTCCTCTCGCCAGAGGAGGAATGGTCAGTGAAGTACACTGGAAGAGAAATAGATTGATTAAGGTGGAAATCTGAAACCACCTTAGGCAAGAACTTCCTGTTAGTCCTGAGGACCACCTTATCTCTATGAAAGGAGATAAAATCAGGCTTCACTGACAAAGCTTGTAATTCACTTATGCATCTGGCAGAAGTGATGGCTACCAGAAACACAGCCTTCCAAGCATACCTCTCAACCTCTTGCCTCACGAATCAGGGACAAGGCTTAAAAAAATCAGGGACAAAAACCCCAAATCAGGGACACATCTTAAAAACTGGTGCTATTCACTCAGAAAGTTGATAGAATAAAGGGAGTTGTGTTAAGATGCATTTTCTGAAGAAGAACAAGTATGTAACTTTAATGTTTGACATTATTTTGTGCTTTTAATCCCCACTGTTCTGTCTCAAAAACACAGATTTTATGAGGGACAGATGAAAATTCTGAGGCAAAATCAGGGACTTCCCTGAGAATCAGGGACAGTTGAGAGGTATGCTTCCAAGTCAAGTACTTAAGCTCTGCTGAAGACAAAGGCTCAAAAGGGGGTTGCATAAGCTGAGCAATGCAAACATTAAAATCCCAGGCGGGAGCAGGGTCCCTGAAAGGAGGGTTGGTGTGAAGCAATCCCTTGAAAAACTTGGAGAATACAGGATGAGCTGAAAGAGAAGACGGCTTACCTGCTGAAATTAAAGCAGACACAGCTGCCAGATGCTCTTTTAGGGTAGCCGGTCTCAGCCCCAAGGTATTTAAGTGGACCATACAATCCAGGACTGTGGGTAAATCAGCAGATTCTGGGGAAATATGCTTTCCAGAGCACCATATGGAAAACCTCTTCCATTTGGCATTATAAGTAGCCCTGGTGGAAGGTTTCCTAGAAGCCTTCAGCATATCCATTACACCTTGGGAGCGGTGTAGATCAGCAAACTCTAACTCTTCAAGAGCCAGGCCTTGAGATTGAGAGATTTGAGATTCAGATATCAAACCCTCCCCTGAGCACAGGTTAACAGGTTGTGATTCCTGGGAAGACACAGGGGAAGATGGACTGCTAAGGACAGTAGGAGTGGATACCAGGGTTGTCTGGCCCAATCTGGAGCAATCAGGATCATCTTGCAGGGTTGAGATCTGATTTTGACTAGCACTTTGAACAGGAGAGGGGAGGGAGGAAAAGCATAGAGAAACTTCCCTTCCCAATTGAGAACTAAGGCATCCAGAGGACTGAGCCCAACACTGGGGACCTGCAGCAAAAAAGGGAAGTAGGATTGTCTGGGGCTGCAAAAGATCTATCTGCGGGTGCCCCATCTGGCAAATATCACCTCCAAGACCAGGGTCCAGTGACCATTCGTGATGGCCTGGGAAATCCTGCTGAGAGCATCTGCCAGGACATTGTCCTTGCCTGGGAGATGAACTGCTGTAAGGGAGGTGTTCAGGGAGTAAGCCAGAGACCACAACTTCATTGCTTCGGTGCGCAAGGCCGTAGACCGAGTGCCCCCTTGCTTGTTGATGTACCACATTGTGGTGGTGTTGTCTGTTCTGACCTGTACCACTTTGTTTTGAACAGATTTGGAAAAAGCTTGAAGTGCTAGAAAAACTGCTCTGAGTTCCAACAGGTTGATGTGGAGCAGAGATTCCTGAGGGGACCACAATCCCTGGGTAGTGAGGTTGCCCATGTGAGCTCCCCACCCCAAGAGGGATACATCTGTAGTAAGGATTAAGGAGTGAGACTGAGCAACAAAAGGAACCCCTTGTCTCAGATTGCTCTGATCCTGCCACCACTGTAGGGCTTGGATCAGAGTTCGAGTAACTAGGATCAATTTGGTTACAGGGTCTTTCCTTTGAGACCAAAAGGCTCTCAAATGGAACTGGATGTCCCTCATCTGAAATCTTGCTCCTTACACTACTGCTGTAGAGGCAGCCATGTGCCCCAGGAGCTGTAGAAAATGCCTTGCTGACCGAGAGACCTGCAGGGTGAATGAGGAGGCCAGAGAGACCAGGGTCCTTGCCCTGTCCAGAGGAAGGAAGGCTCTGGCTTTCTCTGTGTTCAGCTCTGCGCCTATGAAGGTGAGGAGCTGGACAGGCTCTAGAACTGACTTTGAAAGATTCAGAAGGAAACCTAGAGAGGTGAGCAGTTGATGAGTTATCTGTAGATGTAACTTGACTTGGTCTGGGGACTGGCCTACTATGAGCCAGTCATCCAGGTAAGGGAAGATGGCAATTTTTTGCCTTCTTAGGGAAGCAACTGCTACTGCCAGGCATTTTGTGAATACCCTTGGAGCAGAAGTGAGGCCAAAGGGCATTGCTCTGAACTGGTAATGGCCTGAGGACAGCTCAAACCTGAGGTTCTTTCAATGGGAGCTTCTGATGAGAATATGGAAGTAGGCATTCTTGAGGTCCAGGGACGCTAGCCAGTCCCCTGGCCTTAGAGAGGGTAGAATAATTCCCAGAGTCACCATTTTGAATTTTGGTTTTAAAAGGTGCTTGTTTAAATATCTGAGATCCAGGATGAGCCACCATTCTCCTGTCTTTTTGGGGGTGAGGAAGTACCTGGAGTACAACCCTTTCCCTATGTGTAGGGGTGGAACCCTTTCTATAGCTCTGAGAGCCAAAAGGGAAGAGACCTCTGCCTCTAGGGCAAGTGCCTCTGAAGGATTTGCAGGTGGAAAGGGTCTGGTTCTCATCTTTGGGAATTTTTTGGAGCTGAGAACCAGTCCCTGGCTTACTACTTCCAGGACCCACTTGTCTGATGTTAAAGACATCCAGTCCTGGACAAAGTAAGCCAGTCTGCCACCTACAGGAAGTGGAGAATCGGCCCTGGCAAACCTATCAGGGTGCCTGTTTGGCAGGGGCTTTATGCTGAGGGGTGGAAACAGGCCTGCTTGTACCCCGTCTGCCTCTCCCTCTAAAGAACCCCCTATGAGCATAAGCTGAAGAGGAGGCATGGGCTTGGTAAAAAGGCCTATGAAAAGGCCTGCCCCTGCCCCTGGGATGCTGCCTCTGAGGAGTGACTTGCCTTTCCTTGGCCTGTGCACTCCTATAGGTGGTCCTGTACTCATCCATTTTTTTCATATAGTTCTCTGTTTGCTCCCAAACAGAGAATTACCCATAACAGGAAAATCCATAGCCTTAGTCTGGGTATCCTGAGACAGGCTAGTACATCTGAGCCAAGCCATCCTACGGAGGGCCACAGATGTAGCCATGACTCCAGATGAAACATCATTGGAGTCCACTGCAGCATGGAATTGCACCTTGGATGCCTCAATACCATCCGCAGCTAGCTGCTCCAGCTCCTTGGCAAGCTGGCCAGGGACCTGTTTAGCTAAAGCCATTACAGTGTCCCATCTAGATTTCTGATATCTAGCTGTATAGGCCATATATTTAGCCTGTCTGAGTCCCAAGGATGCTGCCATGTACTGTTTCTTTGCCATGGCATCAATTCTCCTGGAGTCCTTATCTGGGGGTGTGAAGCCAAGGTTATATTTGCCTTATCACAGGCTACAGCCTGCACTACCCCAACATGGCTGCATTACTGGGTAAGGAACTCCGTATCTGAGCCTGAGAGACAATACCTCTTGTCCATTCTCTTATGCACATGAGGTATAGAATTAAGAGTCTTTAAAATTGTCATTGTCTGTTTCCCAAAGGACTTATGAAGGGGAATAGACAGCCTCCTGGACTCTGGGATATCCACCGTTTCAGCATAGTCAGGCTCCTTCTGGTCATCCACAGCTTCTTCCACAGGAAGCTGAAGAGTTTCAGCTACTTTCTTGTAAGACATGAAATGGGAAGGGTACTCAGAAAGCCTAGGAGGAGACACTCCTGAAGGTCTGTCTGGGGAGATGTCCAGGTCAATGGGCACATTCAGACTTTCATAATCACACTCACTTTCCTCATACTCTCCTTCCTCCTCCTCCGGTTCATAAAATTCCTTTAAATCATAATCCGGAACCGGTGGAACTGACCGAACCGAGCGCCTTCCTAATGGTGCCGGTTCGGTTAGAACCGGGGATAGCAACTGAACAATTTTTATCACTTTCGCTATTTCATCAGCGGTCGGAGAAAGAACTTTTGGATCTGCACTGGCTGATTTATCCCTTCTTGTTCTCTTAACCGGAACCGACTCCTCGGAATCGGTTCTCCTTTTGCCCGAAGAAGTTTCGCCCTCGTCAGAGGGCACTTCTTCTGGTTCGGTTGGAACCGAACCGGGTTGGCCATCCGGGTCACCGGACTTCTTGGCCTCCCTTTCCCTGAGCCTACCAACTCTTTTCTCCAGGGTAGCTGCAGGGAAATTTTTACAAATCTGGCAGTCTGAATCGAGGTGGTCAAACCCCAGACAATAAACACAGGTGGTGTCGAGATCAGCCTTAGCAAAGACTTCCCCACACACACTACAGTGTTGAAACCCAGTGGGCCGGCTTTTCTTTTGGGTTTCTCAGACATGGCCAGTCCTAACAAAAACTTACCCTTTTTTCGGCAATCCGCCAGGCAAGACACCCTTATCGGTTCCTGACCGTCTTATGGGTCGTGGAAAAAAACGTAATAAAGTCCGTTCTTTTTAGAACCGATAAGAACCCGAGAACTACACTCTAACAGGAGAAATAAAGTTTTTAAAACAACCTGATCGGTTCAAACCGAACCGATCCCACGTTTACAAGTTCCACACAGAATAATAACAAAAAATAAACCTATCTAGTACTCACGAAACCACAGAGACTGAACCGATAGGTTACGGTTTAAATTTGGTCGAAAACCGCAAAAAACGGTGCTTCAACCAACAAATTGAACCGAGCAAAGGAGAAATCTCTGGAGCGACTGTTCAGTGAGGTGGAGTAAAGAATCTGACGGTTTGAGTTCAAACAGCAACAGACAGAGTCTCAACCGAGCTCGAGCTCAGCGTTCCATGCCTGGCATGGAAAGTTAACTCTTTCATCTCCAGGGTAGTTCGAAGGTTGGACCTCACTGCAATTTGTCAGAATGCAGCAAGACTTCATGTTGTTTGAAATGAAAATTACATACCTACAGTAATTCTTGATCTTCTCTTGTATCTTCAATATTCATTACTGTTGGGTGTAAGCTGGAGGCGCGCACCCGACACAGGATTTTTTATTGTTTATTCTTAGAGGAGTCGGCACCGACGGCGTCGCCCCCAAGAGTGATGCACTGCGTGATGCGCGAGGGGCGGCCATTAGGAACTGCAGACTCCTCCTCCTTCCCAGTTCTGTTAGCCGGAGAGACGAAATAAGGATAAGAAAAAAAGAGCGAGGCAAGAGAGCTGGGGGATAGAAAAAGGAAAGGATATAAACTGAAAAAGGCATAAGCCGGAAGAGGACAGAAAAAGGAGAAAATGCTGACCCTAAGGGACTGCAGGGCCTCACTTCTGGGGTGGCTCCAAGGGAGGAACAGATGAAGAAAAGGAGAGAAAGGAAGAAGAAGAGGAAAGAACAAGGGATGTTGTGGTGGGGAGAACACTGCCCACTGACATATCGGGTTAAGGCTTAAAGGTTCGGAACCAAAACAAGGGAGCAAGGATCCCTCTTGATAGGACTGAAAAGAAGGTTCAGCCAAACTGGCTGCACAGATTGGACACAAAGGGCAGATTCTCTATCCTCCCGTCATCCCAACCCCTTAAACTCTAGCAGAGAGCTCACAGACTGACAAGGCAGAATTCTGTTCCAGAAAGAGAGTGCCCAACTAGGAAGAGGAAGAGGTCCTCTAGCATCTTGTTAAGTACTAACACAGATGTGTGTGGGGAGGGGGTGAGCTCTACAGAGAGCACCCCTTTACGAAAAAGGATAGAGTGGGAACTCAGTCGGACTCCCTGAAGGCAAGGCAATAGAATCAGCTCAAGGTAATTGAAGTGCCAGGAAAGCACCAACCAGAAGAAACTGATACAAAAGAAGATTAAGACCTGCCAGAGGGACCAGGACAAAAAGGACCGAACCATAGAGGGATGGTTCTTTAACTGTGAATTGAACAACCTGGGTTAGAAAACCAAGAGGTCACCCCTAAGGGCAATCAGAAAGAGTTCCCTCAGGATAGAATAAATTCCACTCGTTCCCCCTTTACCTTGAGGAAATAGGATCCATTCAGAAGAATGGAAAACCAAGCTAGGTTTTTTTTTTGTTTGTTTGTTTGTTTTTGGCTTAAAGGACAATGAAGAAGGAGGAGGAAGAACGAGCTGGGAGGGGGAGATGCCGAAGAAGGAGGCCCATGAGGGGAAGGTGGGCAGGAATCAGTAATGAATGGTGAGGATACAAGAGAAGATTAAGATTTACGGTAGGTACGTAATTTTCATATCTTCCCTTGTCAGTCTTCACCATTCATTACTGCTGGGTGAGTACCAAGCCCCCTGAAGGGGGTGTGGACAGACTCTGAGGGAACAGATCCCGCAGCCTCCTACTGGTGAGAAGTAGAAAGGGGGAGACCCTAACCAATAGACTAGGAAGTCTAAGGTGGGTGAGGAGGAGGAGGTGTCCCCCATGGGCTGGGGGAGGGAGGGAGGTTGCCCCTGAAGAAGCCTCCTTGCCCTGCGGGGAAAAAAGGCGGGTCCCCCTGAAGGCAGAGTTAGCCACCCTATGCCGGGTAATGGGTGACAGTCTGGAGAGATGAAGTCATGCTGTCCGCCTAATGCAGATCTCTGTTCCTACTAGTCTGGACGCCACCTCGTTGGCATCATAGGATGCCCTCGCTTGGTGCCTTGCAAGCTCCAGACCCTGCACAGAGAGGGCAATGGCTTGTCTAGACTGCTCTGAGCCAGGCAAAGAGGCTAAGACCTGAGCCAGCATTGACCACAGATGCTTGTAGTAAGCAGCGTGGTGAGCCTGATGAGATGAGATGCATAACAACGCATGACCGGAAGAGAAAACTCTTCGTCCCCACTGGTCGAATTCAGCAGAATCTGAAGGCCTGTCATGTGCCAGGTGCTGAGGCCCAGAAGGAGTGTCTAGGCACATCAAACCTGAAGGTGGGTGAGGTAGAGAACCTAGAGACTCATGGGGATCATAATACCGTCTCCTACAGTCTCCTGGGGCTGGAGAAGAAGTGACTGGAGACTGCCAGATGCAGATAGACACCTCCTGGAAGGGGGATCAGCCAGGAAGGCATCACCAGATGGCGAGTGCTGAATTCACTAAGGAAAGCACGCGTCTGCCACTCGGTATTGTCTCTACAAATGTAGGATGTACGAAGCTCCAAAACCATCCTCGAAAGGAAACACTGATAGTCAATGAAATCAGCATCAGAAGAAAGGTGGACAGAAAGTTCCTCTTCCTCAGAGGAGGAGGAAGATGAGGAGGAAGTGGAGCTCGAATGCTCAGAAGACTCCTGCGGTGGGGGGCAGAAAACCTGTTCGCCCATGGCCCTGACATAGGGCGGGAAGGCCTTGCAGTAGCTCTGAACATCTCCCAAGTTAATGGCCCAGTGGGCCCTACATGGTCTGGGAGAGAGGGAGGTGGTTGCAGAGGGATGGGTGATGGGCACCTAATGGCATGTGCCTGGCCTCTGCCAGGGCTCTGGGATCCAGGTAGCGACACCGCCAAGACTGGGGACCCTGAGACCATGCCGGGTTGCATAGTAGAGAGGGAAAGAGGCAACTCCGGGAAGAGCCCTGAAGGGGAATCTTCCCTGTGACACACCTGGGATTGCATGAGTCCAGAAGGGCAACCCTCAGAACCATCACCAGAAGGCGCTATAGAGACCTTAAGAGAAAGGCAAGGATCAGTGCTGCGACTCCTTCCCACACCCCGCAGGGCGGTGGGGGATCGTTGCCACTGCCGACCTCTACCCCTCAATCCTTCAGACTCCGAAGCAGCCCTCTTCCTCGTAACCAGTGGTGGAGGTCCCTGCTGAGCGAGACTGCGAAGGTAACTCACCAATGCAGAGTCCTCTTTCCTCTGCCAAAGGACACCAGCAGCACCGGGGATGGAAGCTGCC
This sequence comes from Neoceratodus forsteri, assembly GCA_016271365.2. Classification (NCBI taxonomy): domain Eukaryota; kingdom Metazoa; phylum Chordata; order Ceratodontiformes; family Ceratodontidae; genus Neoceratodus; species Neoceratodus forsteri. Next base: position 1,098,598,626 of record CM057456.1, on the reverse strand, counting down.
TGGGACCCCCGAGAAGAGGGCATCCTCTCTGGAACTCTCGAAGGGTCCACCGCAGGAGACTCCAAGCCACCCCCTAGCCATGGAATCATCCTGGTTAACCAACTCTGGGGACTCAGGGAGAGGAACACTGGAACGTCTAGCCCTGCGACCTACAGGAGGCTCGGAGTCAGAAGACTCCAGTCACTGGTCTGGGCCCTCCCCTGAATTGTCATCCTCCGAGGAGAGAACGACAAGGGAAAGCTCCATCGCAACAACCGCAGGAACCTCCTCAGAGGTGGCACCAGGACTGATACCACCGAAGGCCGCGACGCCAACGACACCAGTGGAGTCAGCCACACCTTCGTTGGTGCCAGGAACCCAGGCTGCACCGCGAATGGCACCACCCAAGTCCCCGGCACTGCGGACAGCACCGAGATCCAGAACGGCACTGCTGACGGCACCGCCTGAATCCCCGGTGCCGTGGACAGTGCCAAGACCCAGAACAGCACCACCGGTGGCACCACCCGAATCCCCAGCACTGCGAATGGCGCTGAGATCCAGCGCGGCACTGCCGATGGTGCTGCCTGAGTCTCTGGCACTGAGAATGGTGCCGAGAACCAGAGCGGCACTGTCAACAGCGCTGCCTGAGTCCCCGGTGTCGCGAATGGCACTGAGACCCAGAACGGCATTGCCAATGGCCCTGCCCGAGTCACTGGCACCACAAACTGCACCAGACTCCAAGGCAACAAGGGCAGATGAGAATGAGGGTCCACCAGAGCCAGGCCCTACAACTGGAGGCCGCGACACCGGGGGATCCTGCAGCTCCGAGGAGGTGACTGCCGGGACGGCGCCAACAGCATGACCCCGGGAGGGATCACACAGTTCCTCCTGTGCTGAAGAAGAAACCTCCTCCTCGACAAGGCTGGAAGTAGAGGAGGTTCCCTCCTCACCAGGCCGTATAGACCCAGGAGGGGACCTGGAGGAAGGGTCAAGAGATCTGGCCTGGGAGGCCCTCGGGTGACGTTGTCCTCCGAAAGTCAGAGCTCTGCCAACTTTAAATGCACAGATTTCTAACACACAGTGATCCATGGAGAAGCAGGCGTCGCAATGATCCATATCATGGTAGGGTCCCGGGCACCGAAGACAAACGGTCTGTGACGGAAAACTGCCGAACACAAGGGCACTGACACATAGGGGAACGGTCCGCCTTAGACTTGCGTTTTGCCCCCGAACCTGACATGATGCGAAACAATCAAGGAAAAAACAGTACAGTTCTCGGCGGCGGCGAAATATAAAAGAAAAAGAACGGTCTTACTGGTCAGCAACATCGAGAAAAACCGGGATGAAGGAGCTTGGCGACTTCGAGAAAAATGCGGCCTATGATGCAGTACTATGAACAACTCCGTGCAGCAGGTGCAGCCTCGGTGGCGTGAGAAACAGAACTGGGATGGAGGAGGAGTCTGTGGCACCTAATGGCCACCCCTCGTGCATCACGCAGTGTGTCACTGTTGTGGGCGGCGCCATCGGCATCGACTCCTCTAAAAAAAAAAAAATCCCGTGGCGGGTGCGTGCCTCTGGCTTACACCCAGCAGTAATGAATGGTGAAGACTGACAAGGGAAGATCATGGAGTACCAGGTCTGCCTGGCCCAGTCTGAAGCTATTAGAATCACTGTTGCTGACTTCCTCCTCAGTTTTATCTCATAATAGAAATGGGAATTGTGTGTGTGTGGGGGGGGGCGCGCATATAGAAACTTCTCCAACCATTTGAGAAGTATAGAGACTTCTCTGACCAGTTGACAACTAAAGCATCCTCTGGGACTGAGCCCACTACTGGGGGTCTGCAACAAGAGTGGGAGCTACTTCTTTTCCCAGGAAGCAAACAGATCTATCTCTGATGTACCCCACCGTCTGAACACTGATGCAGGCCAGGGTCCATTTGTGATTTCCCTGGCTGATCCTACTCAGAGAGTCTGCTAGCACATTGCCTTTCCCTGACAGGTGTATTGCAGATAGCTGGACTTCCAGTGAGTAGGCTAGGTTGCAGATATTCATGGCTTCTGTGCACATCTTTGAAGATTATATTCCTCCCAGCTTGTTTATGTAGTACATAGCTGTGGTGTAGTCTGATCTGATCTGGATATATTGACCTCTGATCTCGGTAGAAAAAGCCTGCAATTGCAAGGTACACTGCCCTGAGTTCCAGGAGATTTATGTGTTCTTGAGTCTCCTGTGTGCTCCAGGTGTCACACACAGTGAGTTTCTCTAGTTGAGCACCTCAACCTAGAAGGGAGGCATCTGTTGTGAGAATGGCTTTTAGGAGTTACTGAAGGAAGGATATTCTCTCTGTGGGTTTTATTCTTCCTTCCACCACCACTCCAGTGCTTTTAGCCAGGTTTTTGTGACAGGCACCAATTTGGACAGAGGATCCCACCTCCGAGACCAGCGGTCTTGTAGGCAATACTGGATGTCTCTCATTTAAAATGTGGCCCCTGGTACCACTGCAGTGGATGAGGCCATGTGCCCCAGTAATTGTAGAAAGTTCCTGGTAGGTCTTGGCTGACATGCTTTGAAGGAATCTGCAACTGAAGTAAGACTTGCTACCCTTGCTTGAGGAAGAAATGCCTTCCCTTGCAGGGTATCCAGCTCTGCACCAATATAGTCCAGAACTTGAACAGGTTCTTTGTAGACTTCTGAATGTTTATGATGAGACCCAGGTCCTCCAATGTGTTTTGTGTTAGCAATACAGATGACTTTGCTTCCTGCTGTTTTTCCTGAAACCAGCCAGTCATCAGGTTGGGAAAAGCCATCACCACTTTCCTTCTCAAATGTGCTGTCACCATAACTGGGTGCTTTGTGAATACTTTTGGAGCTGAGATGAGGAGATGGGCTATGAACTGCTAGCAGCAGTTACTTAACCTGAACCTGAGGTACACTGTGACTTGGCCTGACTGGTATATGAAAGTAAGCATAAGCATCTTTCAGATCCAGTGACCCCAATAAGTCTCCTATTTGCAGAGAAGGAATCACTGAGCCCAGTTTTACCATCTTGAATCTTTCTTTAAATGTTTGTTTAGATATCTCAGATCTAAAATTGATTGCCACTCCTCATTTTTCACATGGGTTTGGAAGTACAGTATCTGGAAAAAAGGCCCCTTTCCCTGCTGTGAGGCTGGTACTTTTTCCACTGCATTTGCTTACAATAATTTTTCTACCTCTTTCTCCAACAGAATTTTGTTTCTGTTAGTGTGTGAGGCTTGAAGGGCTTTGTATTCTGCAGTTTTGAGAATTTTCTAAACTGCAGTGAAAATATATTTTAGCCGTATTGGTCCTTGTAAAACAGGAGTTCCTGGAAGGTTTGATACCTTTTATTGGACCAACATATCTCTTGAATAAAGATGGTATAGTACACAAGCTTTCAGGGCCTCACAGGTCCCTTCTTCAGGTGAATAGCAAACTGAGCAAAATAAGCAGCATTTATATACACTGTGATGCAATGTTTAATTAAACAGGAAGTGTGGGTGGGAAATGGCTGTGAGGGGATGATTAGCAGGAAATGCGAAGATATTTGTAAGAGAAGCTGAATGGATGCCTTGAAGTGGTAATTGGAAAGGTATCCTGACAGGAACACAGAATAAAAAAGACCTGAGATGAACAGAGTATAAGGTCTATATACACTGTGATGCATTGTTTCAAAGTAATTATGATAGGATAGATGAGAAGACTTAGGAAGGGTGGGGTCACTGGATCTGAAAGATGCTTATGCTTACTTTCACATACCAGTCAGGCCAAGTCACAGAATATACCTCAGGTTCAGGTTAAGTAACTGCTGGTAGCAGTTCATAGCCCATCTCCTCATCTCAGCTCCAAAAGTATTCATAAAGCAAAGCAAAGGACCCTGCACAGAAAAAAGAGCACTGCCTCTTTATAAATGTTTGTGCTGGTGGAGCTGATGTCGGGACGACGCCACCCACAAGGCCAGTGTTCCATGTGGCGCTCGTGGGTTGGCCAGTAACCAACGCCGACTCCTCCCAGCCCTCAGTTCTGTTCCACGAGGTGAGGAACAAGAAAAGCTGGGTAAGCAGAGGGCCAGGGTGCCCATATGATAGGGAAGAGTGGGGAATAAAATAAAGCCAAAAGGAGAACTAGGGTTAGACTAAAGGGATAACTATGATGGACAAGTAGGGGATGACCAGAATACTGGGCAGCCCTAGGCAAAGTAAAAACAACTGAGAGACAGGAGAGAGAGAGAGAGAGAAGGAAGACAGATAGGAGAAGGAAACTGGCTCAACTCTTCCACAACACTCCCCCTGCCCCCACAACTCCGCAGGACTCTCCTTCCCATGTGAAGTCCAGATGGACTAGATTCCACCGAAAAAAGGGGGAAAAAGGAACCGATCCAGGATCTAAGAGCCCAAGCTGGATTTGGGGGACACAGGTGAGGAAGAGCCAGAGGCCTGGGGACACGTCCCTACTGAGAAAACCCTTTCTCCTTTTTTTTTGAAGTTACAGCATGAGAGAATAATGCCTGATCCCTTATGCAGTATTGATGGAAGTCAGTTCTTATCTTCTGTCTTCACCCATACCTTTTCTCCTGAGTTGTATGACCATTGTCCTCCTAAGATTCACCAGATATGATGAAAAGTAATACACCAGGAAGAGGATTGTTCTAGGGCAAGCAGGAATTAAAGTCCAGAGGACTGTTCAGTGCTGAAGAGAAGAAAATAAGGAGGTGATACCCCAGGAAGTATCCCACAGAAGCAGTGGAGCAGCCTCGTAGCTTACCAGTGGTGGAAAGAGCATCCAGACTAGACACAGGATTCACCAAGAGTGAGTCCTTTTCCCTTATTCCTTCCCACATGGAGATGGTATGGATGGAGGGGAAAAGGACTGAGCTGTCCAGTGTCTGATCATAGGGAGGATGGGTGGGCATAAAGAATGGTGAAGATATTTGGGAAGATCATAATTATGGTAAGTACGTAATTTCCATATCTTCCCAAATCAATCTTCACCATTCATTACTCGTTGGTCTGAGTGCCAAGATGGTGACTGCTGCGGGGAAAATGTCCCCCAGCCTCCCATGGGGGAAAAAACATGGGACGAAGGGGCCAAACCGTGCCTGGCTAGGCTTGAGGACTTGACAGGGCTGGCGAACGCTCCCAAGATCCGAGAAGTGGAGGGTGCCCCTGAAGTACTTGCCGTGCCCTGCGGGAGAAAAAGTAGGCCCCCTAGAAAGGTGAGGACATCACCCTATGCTGGGTCAGCGGTGATAACCTGGATAGGCGAAGCCATGCAACCCGCTTAATGCAGACTGAGTATCCTACCAGCCTGAAATCTACCTCATTGGTGTCATAGACTGCCTTGGAGAGGTGTCTTGCTAGTTCCAGGCCCTGGGTGGTCAGGTGAATGGCTTGCCCAGTTCCCTCCCCATCAGGCAGTGCTGCTAGGATTTGTCCTAGCAGAGAACAGATGTGCCTTGCATAGGTCACCTGGTGTGCCTGATGAATTAACTTCCGTAACAGGAGGCGTACAGAAAAATCACCCTCCTCCCCCATTGATCGAACTCAGCTGAGTCCGTGTCAGGGAGGCAGTCCTGACTGAGGTGTTGACACCCTGATGGAGTAACCAGGAACCCTAGACCTGAAGAAGGCTGCAGCATGGCACATGGAGACCTCACTGCTGTGCAGTATCTGCGCATACAGTCCCTAGGGGCAGGGGAAGGGGTGGAGGGACATAGCCAGACGGCGAGCGATGCCTCCCGTAATGGCCTTGGTTAAGGAGGAATGACCAACCTGTCAGTGATGTACTCCCCCAGGAATGACAGCATCACACATTCGAGGTTCCATCTGACTGACTGGGAGAGATGGAGCTCCCACATCATCTCTGTTAGGAATTGTTGGTAAGATATAAGATCTCCCACAGCGGAGAAGTGAGGTGAAGAATTCTCTTCCTCCACGGAGGAAGCTGAAGAGGAGAGGGAGTCCGAGTCGGAGCTCAGTGGTGCAGAAGCTGGAGGTCTGAAAATGACCTCAGAGATGCCACTTAAGTAATGGGGGAACAGCACCGTCACAGCCTTGAATTGTTCCCAAGATAGGGGATCCTCGAGGCTAAGAAATCCCAGAAAAGGGGGGGAGAGGAGGGAGAGTTACTGGAGGAAGGACAGCCTGGCTGGACCAGGAAGGACCTCTGCCTGAGCTTTGGGGTTATGCAGATATGCTCTGAGTAGGGGGAGAACTGGTTAACTCTTCCACCCCAGCATGCCCAACCCCCAAGGAGTGGACTGGGGACGTGAGGGAAATCCCCCGGAAGGTAAGGCTGGAGCAGTACAGCACATCTCAAGAGGCTCCTGCCCCCACTAACTGCAAAACCTCTCCCCAGGAGAGAGGCCAAACTGGACAGCCCCTGACAATGACCCTCAACTGCCCGGGGGCACGTGGGTCATCAGTTAGAGCTAGTTCCACCAGTCCTCTTCTCCTGAGAAAATCTGTCACTTTTAGGAGGCCCAGTGGAGGAATCCAGACTTGCCCCTCTAGAAGGAGAAGACCCCCCCACCCCGGGGGGGCTAGAGGGACTCCCTGAGGTTCATCCTCGTCAGCCAGAATCCAGATCATGATGGGACTGGACCTGGCCAATGAGGTAGAAACCAGCCTTCAAAGTGGGCTTGGTCTTGGCAGAGATGAGCTGATGCAGACATTGGCGCCGACAAGAGGAGCGTCGCCGACCACAGACTCAGCACTAACTGTGGCGCCACACCGGGACATGGCACCGGACATGGCACCACCATTCTCTGGACCCCCAGAGGAACCCGCAAGGGTCCTTCAGAACCAGAAGTGGTCCCATAAGGGTCCGGGAAAGCGACACCGCCAACGGCACCATCCTCCAGTTGAGATACTGGCACCAGAGACCCCAATGGCCCCAGAGATGCCTGAGCAGAATCCAAGGAGCTGGGGACCCAGTTGGGGTTGCCCCCATCACCATCCCCTGAGATGGGGAAGGAGACTAGGGTCACCTCTAACTGGGACACACCCAGAACCCTGGACCCTCTGGAACCCCAAAAGGCATCAGGGGGAGGCCCAGACATGCTACCCCCTCTGCTCTGCTCACTGGCACTGGAGGCAGCACCAAGAGCCAAAGATGGAGGGATGCATGGCCTCCAGGGGACCTCCTGAGGAGAGCCCATGTAAAGCCCTGACTCCACCTCGGGGGTCATCCGGTCCTCCGCAGAGGAGCTGGACTGCGAGGGGTGACCAGTCGCCTTCCCGGAGGAAGATGACCTCCCCACCAACACCTCCAGGGGACCACATGCCCCAGCAAGATGAGGAGTGGAGGGGGTCCTTTCCCTGCTGGGTCGGGACCACATGCCCCAGCAAGATGAGGAGCAGAGGGGGTCCTTTCCCTGCTGGCTCATATAGACCCAGGGGAGGGCTCAGGGGTGGAGCCCAAGGTTCTTGCCTTGGCATCTTGAGTTCATAGATGCCCACTGAAAGTTGGGGGTTTCCTACCCCATCATGCTGCATGGACAACAAAAGTACGAAGATCCATGGAAAAACAGGCGTTGCACTCGTCCATCAGATGGCAGGGACCCAGGCAAGACAAGCAACCGTCAAGGGGGTCCATGATTGTGATGAAGTTGCCACAGGAACACCAATGCACGGGGACAACTCGAGACCGTTTTGACAACATACCGTTGCCATGGCTAAAAACAAATAAAGTAAAAGGAAAAAAGGGCACCCGGTACCAAATTTAAACTTTAAAATAAACAAAAACCCTTCCAGTGCCAAGCAACACCGGTACTCACGGTACCACAGAGACTGAGGCCTAGGCAGTGGCACAGTTGCTGAAGTGATTCCCGTGCAGAATCCTTCCTCGATGGCGGAAAAGGCAGACCTGAGGGCTAGGAGGAGTCGGTGTTGGTTACTGGCCAACTAGCGAGCACCACATGGAACGCTGGTCTCGAGGGTGGTGCCATCCTGACGGTGACTCCACCCAGCACAAACATTTTTAAAGAGGCAGTGCTCTTTTTTCCATGCAGGGTCCTGACATCCAGTAGCACCCATCAGTAATGAATGGTGAAGATTGATTTGGGGAAGATCAAGTCTATAGCTGTAAGGGGATAATTATCAGGGAGTGCTAAGATATTCGTAAGACAGGCTGAATGGATGCCTTAAAGTGGTAATTGGAAAGTATCCAGACAGAAACACAAAAAGACTTGAGACATGCAGGGTGCAAAAAAAAAAAAAGGGAGGGGGAGGTAGTTCCAGAAAGAAGAAAAAGAAAACACATTTTTAAAAAGTAGCATATGGTGTCGTAGGTTCATGGGTAAGGATAACACAGGACACAGTAATATGGCACACACACCGCAGTGTGGTTTTATATTTTATATAAAGGTATCAAAATTAAATAAAAATAATACTTTAAAAAAAAAAAACAGAATAATAGTCCAATGTTATTATCTAATAAGACAGTACTATCTTCCAGATAGCTGTCAGCTTTCCAGTTGTAATACTGCCAGGTATGTACCTATTCAGCACATAGGTCATTCTCTTGTCTTAGCCTCAGACAAGTGAGACTAACCTCTCAGCTAATCTAACTATGCCTGTTTCTGGAGGGTTTTTATAGCCCTCCCACTTATCTGTAATGTCACCCACATCGGTACAATTAAACATTGTATATCTCTGTGAGGCTCCCGACCATGCCTATACAAAAGAAAAGGTTGCTTCTATGCCTAGGTTATGAAGATCTTCCAAACAATATGAAATAACCAAAATGACCATTTACTTGGCCAGTTTTATTATAAATAGAGACTTGAGGACCCTTATTAAAATAAGCTCCTCCCACTGAACAGTAAAATCCACCAAATGTTTCAGTATAAATATAGCCCACTAGAAGCCACTGTCCTCCTATAGTATTCAGTCTTCAGGAGCTCTCCTGCAGGTCAATCAATATTTTAATTGCAACCGCTCTCCAGCACTCACCCAGGGGCAGCAGAGGACCCGAAGCAGCCTTAAAGCAAGCTCTCTCATGACAGCATTCTTTTGGAGAGGTGTTAGCACATCAGTGCTTTGTGACAACTGCCCCACCCACCCTTTCATTTATAGTCATTCCCCAGTCACATAACTAAGTGCCCACTTTCCCATTAGCAGCTTATACTCTCTCCCCCCCACTAGAGGCCACTCTAATATTTACTCTTCCTCCAAACTTGCCTCATTTTCCTCTCTCCACAACTCACTTTTTCACCCTCTCTCCTCCTCGCATGTTATTGCACTATCTGGCCCTTAGGAGGCAGTATTACACCCCTGATTCTAGCTTCTGAACTAGCTGTCCCTGTCCTGCTCTACCACTCTACACCCTCTCCCCCCCTTTCTTATCTCTGTGTTTCTAGCCCATCTTCTCACTCTCTCCCTGGGATTCGAACCCTGTATCATTCACACCAAAGGTGAGCACCTTTCCTCTGCTCCATCCCAGCTGCCTTACTTATATGTGTCTTTTAATCTCTCTTATTTCTTTCCTTTCTCACACTGCCTGCCACTAGCATGGCCAATCTCCTCACCTTTCTTGTCTGCACCTCCATGCTCATTAGCACTGTCTCCACACCCGACGCCTCCCAAGCCTACAATCCCCTGACACCTATTTACACTGGTTATTACCACCTATATAGTCATACACCCCAACCCCACTTCCCCCAATACCCCCTCATGGCCCCGGTACCAGCACTTGATGCATGCCACACACCTCTTTCTCTTCCATCCCCTCCTCCATACCCGACACACCAAGTCTGACCTAGATTACCCAAAAAAGCCATCCAACAGCTGCTGCTCAGGACCTCCTCCTCCTACTCCTCTCTGGCAATGCTACCCCAACCTGCCCCCCACTTCTTTCACTCAAGCACAAGCAAAATCCCCTGGATTGTGTATCGTGTCTATCAGTATCTGTAGCCTTCCCAAAAAGCTCAATGACCTCCAAGTCAGGATGGCCCTGCACCAACCCGACAGCCTCACCTTCACTGAGATGTAATTATCTAAATCTACTCTGGAAGCCCACATATCCCTGCCTGGCTACTCCCTGCACTGCCAAGGCAGAGTTGGGAAATGCGTGGGGTGGGGCTGTGTTGTCTACCTCCGTGACCACCTACAGGTCCAAGCCCACCCCCACCCCACAAAACTGGCTAGTGGTGCCCATGCTCTGTCCATTACCATCACACCTGTCCCCTAAAGAGCCCCCGTGATCATCTCTGCAGTCTACATCCCACCTTGCGGACAGAAACCCGCTTTCCAATCCCTCCTTGGCCATCTCACCACCCTCCCCCAAAAATCTGAACTTATCACACTTGGCAATCTCAACCTGAACTGGCTCTCCCCCACCACCTCCCACCTCAAAGATGCACTTGCTGCCCTTGACATCACCCAGCTAGTCTCCACCCTGATGCGCATTAACCACAACACCAGTACAGCCACTTTACTTGATTTAGTCCTCCACCTGCCCTCATAACATTTCCGACCTCTCCATCTTTTCAAACACCCTCTTAGACCACTCTTCTATCCTTTTCAAGTGGTCCAGTCATGCACCCAAACCACACAAGACAATTTTCTCTAGACCCCTCAAACCCAGCAGTCTAAGGAATCGTAGAACCCACTACAGCACCATGGCTGGTCCCCCCTTTACTGCAGCCAGAATATAGATGCTGCCGTTATACTTATTGATGCATTCAGTGGTGCCTTTAACAAATTTGCACCACTAGAAAAAAGATAGTAAGGGCCTATGACACCCCATGGATCACATCTCACCTGCTAGACCTGATGAGGCGTCAAGATGAATTGTGAAAAAAGACCTTGACTCTGGCAATGCTCTAGACAGACAACTCTACCACACTGCTCGCAACAGCTGTACATGGGCCATTAGAAAAGCTAAAGCTGACCACTCCAAAGCAGCCCTAGCTGCTACTTGGGGGGACAGGCAAAGATTCTGGGACAATCTGAAGTCCCTTGGTGGAAAGTCAACCCCCCCCCCAATCAACTCAACATAAGTGGCTCCATCTCAAACAACCCCCACTTAGTGGTTCCACTTAAACTCCACTTTCTCAGACCTCAGCACAACTCTCCCCTAACTTCTTCAGTCAAACCCCCTGCTGCCATCACCCCCCATCTCCTCCTTTACGATTCTGGACCCTCACCCCTTGGGAAGCTAAACCCTACCTTATTAAAGCCCTTAAGAAGGCCAGCTTCAGTAGTGACACGACTGACCTTAGAATCCTGCAATTGACCCTTGGCGTGGTCCTCTCCCCCCTAACCTCACTACTCAACCTCTCCCTTTGCCTAGGTAAGTTCCCCTCACTATAGAAGATGGCTCTTATAACCCCCATCCACAAATCTGGTGACAATCTTTCCCCTAGTAACTACTGTCCCATATCTATCCTTCCCCCAATCTCCAAGGCCCTCGAGCGTATAGCTGTAGATCAGCTCACTGACTATCTATCCAAATACAAACTCCTGACTCCTGAACAACATGGTTTCAGGCAAGGGCATAGTACAATTACTGCCCTCCTCAAATTCACTAGTTGCGTACACTCAGCCCTGGATAATGGCAAGCTGGCTGTTGCAGTCTTCCTTGATGTATCAAAGGCCTTTGACACCGTTAATCACCCGCTTCTCCTCTTCACCCTGTCTCAACTCAGCCCCTGCTCCCTGTCCACTCTGCGGTACCGAAAGGCTCCATATTAGATCCCCTTCTTTTCAGTCTCTTCCTAAATTATTTCCCCAAAGTCTGCTCCAGAAAGATCCTGCTGTATGCTGATGATGCTGTCCTCTGCATCTCACCCTAACCCCTCACAACTTGAACTCTCCCTCCAAACCTCCTTTACGGAGGCAGAATCTTGGTTCACCAAACACAAATTTGTGCTTAACCAAAAAAATCTAAGACCATGCTTTTCACCCACCACCAGACAAACTTAAGCACATCTCACTAAACATCAACACATCCACTGCACTGCCCCTTGAACAGGGCCACTCCTTTAAATTCCTAGGCATAACTCTCGACCCTGCCCTTACCTTTCACAACCACCGACATCAACTCTGTTCAAATCTCAACTCCTGTATCGGACTCCTCTACCATCATCAGCAATGCCTTCCCCCAGAAGCCCTTCAACTTGCCATCTCCTCCTCAGTACTATCTGTGATTGACTATGGCATTGTTATCCATGGGGCAGCAGACAGCACCACCCTAAAAAGGGTCAAAATATCACTCAACAAAGCCTGCTGCCTCTCTTTGGGCAGACCCAGTACTACCCACACCTGTTCCCTCTACAACCAAATAAACTGGCAGGACTTTGATGGTAGGCTACAATAACACACCTGCCTATTAGCCAAAGAAAATCACCATTGGGCTCACAGCCCCTTGACTCTCTGCTCTCCTGCAACCAACTCCACATGCAAGGCTCACCAGGAGCTCCCTCAAAGTATCTCACCAGGTGCCAAGACTAAAAACCTCACTGGGCCAACGCTCCTTTCACTATCATGCCTCAGCTTGGCTTAACTCTCTCCCTTCACACATTATGGAAGAACCTAAGCTTGGCCACTTTAAATTTCTACTGCACTCCCACCTTCTATCCTCACACTCCTGTACCTGTTCCTAACTCCTATACTCCTGACAATGAACTTTGTTCCTACTTGCCGGCCTTATTTCCCTCTGGCCATAACCTGGACAGCTCAGCCCTCTCCTCCTCTCCCTTCCCCCTCTCTCTCCTGCCCATCTTCTTCTCACAATGGACCACATTCAGCCTTGACCTTTCTGGCTTCACCCTGTCTACTATTTCCTACTACCTCCACCCCCCAGTCTCCCATGGAGCCACCTTAAAATCCTTGATCCAGCTCTTACCCAGGCCTGATTCTGTGCCTGACCATCCCTACTCTCAAAACCTCTATATCGGCACTGAATTTTGTACATAGCAATGCCTCTAATGCTCTGTTCTCTTTTGCCCATTATGTTATTTATAATTATACTACAGTATGCTCAACATGTATACGAGCTGTACTTGCCTTGTTGTATTCTAATGTCTGTTATGCGTACTGTCTCTGTAATTGACGTGGAGCCTTTGTAAAGAGACTCTGACTCGAAGGATTGTAATTCCGAATAAACAAATAAAAATAAAAATTAAAAAAATAACTTTCTTTTAGCTATGTATCAAGGTTTCTATATTTCTTTGAACCCCTGAATACATCATAAAAGGGCTTGGTATATCTGCAGAGACAGAATGTCTCTTTCATCCCAATTTTACCATTTGGATAATTTCATTTATTTTCACCCACTGTTATTTGTATTTATTTTACTAGGGCTTCAGGAACTCCTTTGTACTTTAGGGACATTTTCTGTCCCTTTTTCGCAGTTATAGGAGCTTGCTATTTATTTGTAGTGGAGCAGCTTCCTGACAGAATGTAAAAGTTGCAGCCGTGCCACTGTAACTGTGTCACAATACATGCGAGAGGGAGAGAGAGAGAGAGAGAGAGAGATGAGAGCCTCTATATTTACTTATTTTACAGCTCCTCTCTACAAAATGAGCCTCTCCCTTGCTTTCTTGATCCGCAGGGTCTTCTGTGTATTTTGATTTAAGACAGGAAGGCAATCGAGCTGAGAGAGGGAGTCATGGAACAGTGGGTGGCAATGAAAGCAAAAGTGAAAAGCCGCTCTGTGACAACCTATTATTTCTCTTCTGGAAATACAGTTTTATTACTATGGAGAGGCTTTCTAGTGAAAGAAAGCTATTACTCCTTAGCTGGCTTGTAAATAAAAAAAAAAAGTAAATAAAACAAAAGTTATACTCAGCTAGCCAGCCAGGAGCCCTTTATTTCTCACTGACCCCTGATGCTACAAAGCAGCGGCAGCACTGAAATAATAAAAGTGTCAGTGCAGCCGTTCTGTTTCACTGCATCCCGATTATGAAGTCTATATTTAATCTGTCTAAAGGCAAATGAAAAGTCCTTCATTTATTAATTTATGGAGCAACTTGAGGTCATATAATGAAAACATCTGCACTATTTTTATCATTCTGGCTATATTTACTATATTTAATGTATAACCTTTGTGGTCCAGTTTCACAAGTTCCAGTAACTTTACCATCCACCGACATGGTTTGATGTTATTTATGTTACTGATTTTATCATGATGTTTTACTGTGATTTGATTTTAACTATGTTCTGCGCCTTGATTTTTGAAAGGCGCACTATTAATAAATATTATTATTATAATCCTTAAACAACATTAATTTTGATTATATAGGTAGTACTGTAGTAATGTACATGTTTTTAATGTTTTAGCCATTGGCACATTAATTCCTTTTTATAAGCACCTGGCACTTTATACATTTAGAGCACTTTTGCACTTTATTCCTTAGTACTTTATGAACATAAGTAAAGCACTTTAAGCACTATAAACAGCCAGCTAGCATGCTGTTCATTATCAAAAACATACAGGCCCAGATATTCAAAAGGGTTGCACATGCGCAAGTCCAAAACTGCGCCATTCTGCGATATTCAGCAGGAGGCAGTTACGCCACTGACAACAGGTTGAGCAACAGCGCAATGCAAATGAATGCATGCTCAACAGGAGGGGGAGGAACCATGCATAAACTGCGCAACCCGATATTCAGTCGGGTTGTGCAGAGTTGTGCATGCGCAACCCCCAACCTACACCTGCACAACTTTGAGCCAAAAAAAAAAGGATCAAGTTGAGGGCCACCCACAGGTGAGCTGCTGTATTGCAGGGTGCAACACAGCAGCTGCCACCCGTGGCTGGCCCCCAACTCAGTCCCTGTGCCCCCCCTCCAGCCCGATCGCGGGCAGAAAGTGACATGAAACACCCCCCCACACAAACATCTCCCGATGCCCGATCGCGGGCAGAAAGTAACTTAAACACCCCCACACACATCTCGATCCCGATCGCGGGCAGAAGTAACATGAAACCCCCCCACACACATCTCCGATGCCCGATCGCGGGCAGAAAGTAACATGAAACCCCCACACACACATCTCCCAATGCCCGATCGCGGGCAGAGCGTGAAACAACCCCAGTGCCCAATCACGGGCAGAATGTATAAAGCCCCAACCGAATATCTCCTGGTGGTCCAGTGGACCGTAATGCCCGATCGCGGGCAGAATGTCAATTACAACCCCCAAACATCTCCCTGGTGTCTAGTGTCCCCCCACCCCACCTACCCACGAAGCCCCTCCACCGCTCCCCGGCAGGCGGCGGCATCCCACCCACCTGCCGCCCGCCCGCCCGCCGACTGACTGTCCGGTGGGGCTGCCGCCCATTGGTGCAGAGCTACAGCCGTGGGTGGGGTGGGGGACACTCAGACACCAGGAGATGTTTGGGGGTTGTAATCTGACATTCTGCCCGCGATCGGGCATTACGGTCCACTGGACCACCAGGGAGATATTCGCTGGGGGCTTTATACATTCTGCCCGCCATCGGGCACTGGGGGTTGTTTCACGTTCTGCCCGCGATCGGGCATCGGGAGGTGGAGGGGTGTTTCATGTTACTTGCCCGCGATCGGGCATCGGGAGATGGGGGTTTATGTTACTTTCTGCCCGCGATCGGGCATCGGGAGATGTGGGGTGTTTCATGTTACTTTCGCCCGCGATCGGGCATTGGGAGATGTTTGGGGAGTGTATTCAGACATACTGCCCGCGATCGGGTTGCAGGGTGCGCCGGTCCCCGACGGCTGCTGCCTGGCAGGCGCCGGTGCAAGTCCTCGGGATCGGGCGCATCTACATGCTACCTAATGGCATGCAATGAAGATAAAATAGATGCAAATGGCCCCCGCGCCTTTGCATGAATTATGACCCCATTTGCATGTCACCTTTGAATATCGGAAATTTGCGCATGGCGCATGGTACTGCCCCACCCATAGTTTAATGCTCAACTCTGGCAACTAGCGATGGCGCAAGTTCCACTGCGCCATGCACAGTGGCTGTGGCTGGGGGTGATATTCAAAGGGTTGCTCAATAGTGCAACTCTTTGAATATCGCTCGCCACCCCTCGCGCAACTATTTTGAGCAGCGCAGGGCTGCCTCAGAATGGCGTAGTTTGAATATCATGTGCCACAGTATATATTTTACCTAGTGTTTTATGTCCTGCTTGCACTACTACGGAGGTCTAAGTGAGGGGCATATATAAGAAAATAAAATAAAAGAAAGCTAGAAAATAATTCAGAAAGAATAGAGCAGGCTAACATAGGTGGCCATCCTACATCAATGTTAGAAAACAGAACAGAAAAGATTAGGGAGACACTGTTGCGTAATAGATTTATAGGTGTAGGAAGAAAGAAGATAGGAAGGCTTCCCTCTACCCTTGTATTCCAACAGGTAGACTGCAGTTCTACATACAGCCTTAAAGTTTTTCATAGTGTGTCATAAATTCAATGCCACAGTTGGATCTGTTATAAGTTCAAATTAAATTATTTGATATATTTCAGTTCCCATGTTCTTCTCTCCTCTGTGTTTCTGAAGTTACCACTTAGTTTTAGGACAGATAGGTCTAAGAGACTTAGTTTTAGGACGGATAGGTCTGAGAGGGTATGGTCTGTTTGGGGAAAAAGTTGTCCTACTAGTGTGCTGATAATCTGGTTTACTGTTGTGTATCAATGGTGGCTCATTCTGGTTTGTACTGGTTGCCTTGCTCCCTGTATATCATCCATTTACGCACTTTTGAATTCAATTAAGTAAACTACATTGCTTGATTGATGTGTGTAGGGTCCATTTATTTTATTGTGCTGTTCTGACCTGTCTCGATGGTGGTCTGTGCATATGTGGGCGAGGTCTTGCATCTTGCATTGTTGCATGGTGTTGTTCCTTTCATTTCAGTTATTTTGCTCTACTGAGAGTCTGCTACTAATTATTACATTAGAAAGGTTAGGAGGCTGCTTGTAGGCAATGACAGGTGGTTCAGGAAAGATGTCTCCAAGTCTTTTATCTTCACTCAGCATGGTTTGAAGTTCTTTCATAATTTGAAGTGGTATTTGCATGAGGCTGTACATAAAAGCTAGGTGTAAGTATCAATTTGATTTTTTCCCTTGTATTCCAGTAGACTTTATCATGGTATTTGTATAGCATGTTCCATTTCTATGTCAATTTGTCTTGGGGGTGGCCCTGCTGGATGAAGGAATTCCAAAGTGAGAGAGCTATCTGTTTTGTTTTTTCTTCCATAAGCACTTTATCCACGGAGCCCTGGCAGGCAGCTACAGCCCTCCGAAGGAGGGACTCTCTCTCCGGTCCCACCGCTCCCATGCTAGGTGGTTCCGGTAGTTCTCCCATGGATTGCCCCCATGGAGGGGCCAGAAGAGGTTTTCTCCCCCTCCTGAGACCCAAACCAGAATCGGAAACTGCTCCTGGGAGGAGACGGATCATCAAGCCTGCCAGGCTCATTTTTTTTTTTAACCCACCCCCTCCTTTCCAAAGTAAGGACGCCGGATCAAGCCTCCTGACCCATACTGCCTCCAGCCACCGCCAGAGGGCAGTCAGTGAGTGGGTGACTAGTCTCCCTCCCTGAGAGAGGAGCAGTCCTCTGGATGCTCAATCCTCTCTCCCCACTGCTGACCCCCGGCGGCCAGGCTCATTCCCAAGCCCCGGTCGCTGGCATGGTGCAAGGTGTGGTGTCCAGCACTGAAACCCTCAGTGCCACTGGGGCAGTGAGCTATCTGTTTCTTGTTATCTCAACAGAGCAGATTCGATGGTATTGAATTGCATGACAGTAGATCACAGATTTGTTTGTGTGCCTTGGATTGAAGCTAGAATTATGCGGTATTGGTGTCTGTCATTGGGTTTTCTGTAAACAGCAGTTTGTATATGTCCATCATTAGCATTCTGACTGTGGTATCCAGAAAATTTATCATGGCTGTGGAGTATTCAATAGTGAGTTTTATAGAATGATGAAAGTTGTTGAAATCATGATGGAACTTTTTAATGGAGTCGTCACCTTCTGTTCAAATGAAGACTATATCATCTATATATCGAGTACAGTAGACTAATGGATTATGGGTGGTGTTTAAAAAATCTTCTAGACAGGCCATAAACAAGATTGGTATGTTGTGGTGTGATTTTTATGCCCTTGCTGTCCCCATGATCTGTAAAAAATGTCTGCCATAAACAAATAATATATTGACAAAAAAGTGAAGTTGTGTGTCAGAATAAATTTTATTAGGGTGCTGATGATGGTTTCTGGAATGTCGATTGCAGATGTGTTATCCTGTGAAAATTTCTGACATGCTAATATGCCATCTTCATGTGGTATATTAGTGTAAAGAGCACTGACATCCATTGTGGCTAGAATACTGCTGGGTGGTAGTTGTCCAATTTGTTTCAGTTTCAGAGAGAAAATCTGTGGTATCCTGAATGAAACTGTTGGTAGCTCTCATTAGTGGTTTTAAAATGGATTCAATGAGTCCTGAAATGTTCTTAGTAAGTGTTCCAATTCCAGAGATGATGGATCAATCTGTATTTCCAGGTTTATGTATTTTAGACAGCATGTAGAATGTTCCTGGAGTAGGTTTGTTTCAATTATACTAGTTTATTTAACTGTTCTTGGAAGTTGTTCGGTAGAGACCTAATGATTTGAGTTCTTGTGTGTTTAGTACAGTTGGGAACTCTGTGAGGACTCGGACAACAAAAATATTACCTACTTGTAATTGATTTCTTTAACTGGCAGCATCACAAGTATATCAGTTGGGCATCTCACCATCACAGTGTATATAAATGCTGCTTATTTTGTTCAGTTTGCTATTCACCTGAAGAAGGGACCTGTGAGGCTCTCATAGCTTGTGTACTATACCATCTTTGTTCAAGAGATGTGTTGGTCCAATAAAGGCATCAAACTTTCCAATGACTCCTAAACTGCAGTAACAAACCCTGACCCACTATCTCTAGGACTCTGGTCATTGTTGTCCATTCCTGGAAGTAGTCAGCCAGTCTTCTCCTCCACTGGCAATGGATGGGTGACCTGGGTAGACCTGTCAGGATATGCTTTTCTAGGGTTTGGGGGCTGTTGTAGCAGTTGCGTGCCTAGTACCTCTGTTACCCCTGCCTCTAGTAGTCCCTCTGTGGAGGGTACTCATAGGGTGCATAAGCATGAAGATAGTATCCCTACCCCTCCTTCCATTAGGCCTGTAGAAAGTGGAGGCCTTTTCTATCTCAGCATTGCTCTTATAAGTGATTTTGTACTCATCTACCTTTTTCATGTAAGCCTTTGTTTTGTCACCTAACAGTGAATTTCCTCACAGGAAAAGCCATTGCTTTTGTTTGAGTGTCCTGGGATAGATTTGTGTTTCTAAGCCAGGCAAACCTTCTTAAGGACATTGCATGGTCCATGACTCTAGATGTGGTGTCATTCAAGTCCAC
This sequence comes from Neoceratodus forsteri, assembly GCA_016271365.2. Taxonomy (NCBI): domain Eukaryota; kingdom Metazoa; phylum Chordata; order Ceratodontiformes; family Ceratodontidae; genus Neoceratodus; species Neoceratodus forsteri. The sequence continues at coordinate 1,098,579,267 of CM057456.1, read as the reverse complement.
TACCATATGGAACTGGTATTGTGTGGCATCTATTGCTTATCTTGCTGTATCAGACATTTCCTGTGCCAATGCTCCAGCAGCTGTTTTGCTCAGTGCCAGTACAGAATTCTATAAAGCCCTCTGGTACTTGATGGGCTGTGTAGGCTAAATAAACTACCTGCCTCAGGAACAGGGAAGCTGACATACAAGCCTTCTTGACCATATTATCCAGTTTCCAGGAATCTTTTCAGGAGGCTGAGGATGAAATAGGCATTTTTACATTATCACAGACAGCAGTCTGGACCACTCCCTCTTGATCAGGATGAGACTAGAGGTGCTTAGCACCTTGTCTCCCACCTGACATTTTTCTTAATTTTCTTGTCGATGCCAGTAAGGGTTTGTGCTGACATGACTTTAAAAGTGGCTTTCTTGAGGAATTTGTGAACTGACAGCATTAATCTCCTTGTGGGTGCTAAGCTCATCATATCCATAAAACCTACCTCCTCATCCTCCTCAGTCTCATGAGAGGAAATGTTCAGGGTATTCACCATATGTCTCACAAAGAAACAATGTGACATATAGTCCTCCGACGTCTAGGAGAAGAGCCATATTCCTGCTTAGGGAACCATCTGGTTCAATGGGTTCTCTCCCTGCTTCATAGTATATTTCAACCTCCTCCTCCATGAGTTGGGAAAGAAACCGAGCCTGGGGAGTGGGGGCAGACATCACTGTAACTTCTCTATTGCTTAGAACGCCTGGAGAAATTGCCATGCTTTGCCATGGCCTCTAGTGAGGGCATTTGTTTTGTATCCACTGTGACTCCTTTTCCTTCTTCAGCAGGAGGCACTGCAATATGTTTTTCTTTGTTTTTCTTAGCAGGCAAACTTCTCTGGTGTCTGCTCAAAGGCTCTTTTTTGTGGATTCAGGGTTCCCCTTTGGACACCCTGAGTTCATGAGGATCCCATCTTTAGCAGCTTTTTCTTTCTTCTCAGTCCCCTTCGCAGGGACTGCTGCTTACTCTGAGGGGCTGAACCTCATCTGAGCCTTGTGGTGACATTGAGGCAGACTGAGAAGCCATGAGGACTTTTAATTTTTAGCCCTTTTCTTTTGTGTTTTAGAGCAAAACTTATACAGAGATCATAACTGACAAAATCATGGTCCAGACCAATCAAACTAAGGAGGACAGTGGGCCCCATTGCCAGAGAGTGGCATCAAAGCAGCCAAAAGGGGTCCCAGAGATGAGGCAGCCTGTATTTACAACTGAAAGGGTCTAGAAAGGGCTGGCAGCCCTAAAGGTAGAGCCCACGGGACCAGATGGCATCCATCCAAGAGTACTCAGAGAACTGGCAGCAGAGCTAGATGAACCCCTGGTAGGAATATTCAACAGCTTATTGCAGATAGGGTAGTTCTAGAGGACTAGAGGGTGGCAGACATAATTCTGCTACAAAAGGAAGGGCAAGGAACAAGCAGGTAACTTACAGACCTGTCAGTCTTACTCTATTGTAGGGAAGCTGATGGAGCAACTGTTCAAAGAGGACCTCATGGACTATGTGGACAGCAGTGGTCTCCAGGTTAGTAAGCAGCTCGGGTTCATGACAGGGAGGTCTTGTCAGATTAACCTAATAGTTTTCTATGACTGAGTGACAAGGGAATTAAATTGGGGTCATGCTGTGGATTTACTCTACTTTGACTTTAGCAAGCTTTCAACTTGGTGCCTCACAGATGCTTGTTGAAAAGAAAAATGACTCACCATAGTAATTTGTTTCTTCCCATGATACTGAGGTATTCATAACTTCTGCAGTGTCCCTTTAAGACTGAGCTGCCCAGAGATGGAATGCTAAGTAAATGATGGCATCTTTGCATGTGTTGATTTTCAAACACTGCCTCTAATCAACTGCCTTGGTTCTAAACCTTCGATTTCCTTGGAGCCTGAAAAGACAGGTCTCAGAACTACGAAAGTATACCTACCACCCAAATGATTAGAGTTATAATAATAATTAAGTAATACCTTTACAAACCTCCAAAGGGAGGTCAAAAATCCCAGAATTGAGGATAAACAAAATCAATCACACCCCTGAATGTCCAAATCACCTGAATGGGAAGAAGAACAAGAAGAACACAAATTACAAGCAATAGTGCCTGACTGTGGCACCCACATAGTAGGCCAGATACATACACCCAGGAATGCAGAGGCAACTCGCTTTTTGAAGGGGAGGTAGGAAGTTATGAATACCTGAATATCACTGAGAAGAAGCAAGATTACTATGGTGAGTTATTTTTTCTTTCTAATCCCAGTAATACTCAGGTATTCATAACTTCTGTAGACTATGAAGCAGTACCTTTGGAGCTGGGCACAGAACCTATTTTGAAACAGACTCTGCAGGACTGCTGTGCCAAACCTGGCATCACTCCTGGATAATGCTTTGTGAAGGTTTGTACTGATTTCCAGGTAGCTGCTTTACGGATGTCCATTAATGGAACATCCCTGGCAGCTGCTAAGGTAGCAGCTGCGCCTTGTGGAATGGGCCCTCAACCCTGTTAGGCATTTCCTTCCAGCTTTAGAATAGTAAAACTGGATGCACTGAACTATCTAGTGAGAAATGGACCTTTAAGATGTGGTTACCCTTTCCCACATCCCGTAAGTCAGGAACTGTTGTTTTCTGTCCTGCCTATGGTCATTAGTGGCTGTTATGTAATAACTAAGGGCTCTTTAACATCCAAACTGTGGAGCCTCTTTTCACCAGAGGTGGAGTGTTCAGTAAAAAATACAGGTAGGGTAATGGTTTGATTCAGATGGAAATCTGAAACCACTTTGGGGAGAAATTTCCTGTTTGTTCTCAGGATCACTTTTTATTGTAGAAAGAAATGTAGTCCTTGTCTACACAAAGAGTCTGAAGCTCACTGATTCTTCTGGCAGAAGTCATTACCTCTAGAAAAATGTTTTCCAAGTGACAAATTTTAGATGAGCTGAAGACATAGGCTCAAAAGGGGATCCCATGAGCTTGGCTATACACACATTAAGATCCCATGCAGGCACTGGTTCCCGTGAGGGGGCATAAATGAGAAAGGCCCTTAAAGAGCCTTTTGAAAATAGGATCTGAAGTCAATGAAAACTTTTGCCTGGCTGAAATGTAAGCAGAAGCTGCAGACAAATGTACCTTCAGTTTACTGGCCTGAAGGCCCAAAGAATGTAAATGAGTAAGGTAATCCAACATGACTGATATCCCAGCCGGTGTTGGTTCAATATCCTGTGTGGAACACCAGATAGAAGTGGAGGGCTTCCTGTAGCCTTTCAAAATATCTAGAACACCTTCAGAAAGGTTTAGTCCTACATATTCTATGTCCTCAAGAGCCAGGCCTTGAGCCTGAGGGATCTAAGGTCCGGTACAGGAGCCCCCTGACTGTAGGTTAACAGATTGTGCCTCCTGGGAAGGTGTATTGGTTCGGCCACAGACATGGACAGCAGTAGAGAGTACCATGGCTGCCTGGGCCAATCTGGTGCTATTAAGATCATGGATGCTGGCTGGGACCTGAGCTTTAGCAAAACTCTGTATACCAGAGGAAGGGAGGAAAGCATATAGGTACTTCCTGACCAATCTAGAATGAGGGCATCCAGAGGATTGTTCCCCTCTGGTGGTATGCAACAATATTTCAGCAGGTGGTGGTTCTGGTGGGATGTGAACAAGTCCACCTCTGGAGTGCCCCACCTCATGAAAATTACCTGCATCACTTGCCCATTCAGGGTCCATTCATGATGGGCCTAGCTGATCTGACTCAAGGTGTCTGCCAAGGTATTGTCCTTGCCTGGCAGATGAGCGGCTTGGAGAGAAATTTCCAAGGAGTAAGCCAGACTCCATATTTTCATAGATTCTGCACAGAGGACTGGACCTTGTCCCTCCTGCTTGTTAATGTAGTACATGATGGTGGCATTGTCTGTTCTGATCTGTACCACTTTTCCCTGTAACAGAGGCATGAAGGCCTTCAGTGCTAGCAATACTGCTCTGAGCTCCAGCAGGTTTATGTGCAAGAGTGACTCTGCACTTGACAATGTGCCTTGAGTAGTGTGATCCCCAGATGGGCACCCCACCCCAGGAGTGATGCATCCGTTGTGAGAATTACTGTTGGGGGCTCTTGTTGGAAAGGAACCCCTTCTCAGGTTGCTTTCCTCTTGCCACTATTCAAGAGTATGTAACAGAGTTCCTGTTACTGGGTCAGTTTTGAAAGAGGGTCTCTTTTCTGGCACCAGTGAGCCCTTAGGTGGAATTGGATGTCCTCATCTGGAATCTGGACCTAGTACTGTGCCAGTGGCAGCCTCCATGTGGCCCAACAGTTAAAGGAACTGTCTTGCAGTTTATGACTTGTTCAGGACAAATGAACCTGCCAAGTGTTGAATGCTTCTACCCTGTCTAGTAGCAGGTAAGCCCTACCTTGCAGGGTATTTAACTTGGCTCCTATAAACTGCAATATCCGGAGAGGGTTGCAGAACGGACTTCTTTTGATTTATTATGAATCCTAGAGACTCAGGAGTTCCTAAGTAAGAAGCACCTGCTCCCTGACATGCTGGTGGGACTTTTCCACTACCAGCCAATTATCTAGGTACGGAAAAATGGTGACACCCTGCTTTTGAAGCTGTGCCACTACTACTGCCAGGCACTTTGTAAACACCCTTGGTACTGAAGTGAGGTCAAATGGCAGTGTTGAGAATTGATAGTGACCCAAGGAGTCTAACCTGAGGTATTTTCTGTGAGACTCCCTTAAGGGATGTGGAAATAGGCATCTTTTGTCCAGTGATGCTAGCCAATCTCCTTTTGGAGGGTAGGCAGAATCAGTGCCAAGGTTACCATTTTGGGAACTTTGTCTTTGTTAGGTATCTGTTTAAGACCCTGAGGTCTAATATGGGCCACCACTCCCCATTTTTCTTTGTGGTAAGAAAGTATCTTGAATAAAGTTCCTTTCCCTTTAGTTGGTTGGCACTGATTCTACTGCTCGAGCAAGGATCAGCTTTTGAACCTCTGCTTCCAGGAGTTCTTTCTGTATTTGAAAATGGTTTGAAAACTTGAGTTCTTAAAGGTGGAAGGATTTGAAAGTCAGAGACAGACCCTGACTCACTCACCCAGGACCCACTTGTCTGTGGTGATGTTTTTCCAAACATGAAAATAGTGAGCCAGTCTGCCTCCTACAAGCAGTAGGAGGTGGCCTGTACAGACACGTCAGGGTACTTGTTTTGCTTGGGACTGAGCATGGGGCTGGGAACCATGCTTGAATCCCATCTGCCCTTCCCTTAAAGTATCCTTGCTGTGGATACTGCTGGTATGGGGTTGTAGCCATGGGTTGAAAGAAGGGCCTGCTTTGAAAGGCCCTGCCCTGCCTCCTCTTCCATAAGGTCTAGTGGATGAGGAAGCTTTTTCTATGGAATTACTTCTGTAGGTGGTTTTATACTCATTCACCTTTTCATGTAAGCCTCTGTCATTTGCCCAAAGAGGAATGTTCCTCAAGTAAGACATCTAATGCTTTGGTTTGAGTATCCTGGGTCAGGTTTGTGGCTCTCAACGAAGCAAACCTTCTTGGAGCCACAGTGTTTGCCATTCACCTGGCAGCTGTGTCATTAGAATCACAGCCATTCGAAATTGATAGGGCTGGCAGCACAGGTTAGAGTAATGAGCTGTGAATGATCTTGGTACATCCAGCAGACCAGACCTAGGTTTGATTCTCACAACATCCACTTGCATACTGTGTGACTCTGGGCAAGTCACTTAACCGCCAGTGCTCCCAGGTCGCCCCTGAAAACAGGCATTTGTGCCTAGTGTGCCTTACCTGGTGACCAAAGACTAACTTGGCTGTTTTCAGACGCAATCTAGCTGTTTCAGCTAAGTCAGCTGAGACAGGAGATTGTACCTTTTCAGACATGGCAAGCACTGATTGTCAGAGTGATTTCTGGTATTGTGCAGCATAGGTCTAGAAACTGGCCTGTCTGATAGCCAAGGAAGCTGAGAGGTAGCTTTTCTTGGCCGTATATCTATTTTCCTGAATCTTTTCTGGAGGATGGGAGGCCAGTGGGACCCTTGCCTTGTCACACGCGACCACCTGCACTACTCCTTGGTAGTCCAGGTAAGAGAATAAAATTCTGCACCCTGTCTTTCTAGTTAGTACTTTTTGTCCAACCTCTTATCCAAAGGTGGGACAGTACTAGGCATCTGCAGTATTTTAAGGCATCTTTTAAAGAATTTATTAATGGGGAGAAGAAGCTTTTGGTGGGTGTTAACCCCATCATTTCCATACACTCTACTTCTTCTTCATCCTCAATAACTCCACTTGTGGGGATGTCTAAGGCATCCACCATTTTTCTTATAAAGTGAAGTAAGAAGAAGAATCCTCTGATGCCCTAGGAAGAGAACCAAATTTTGTTCAGGGAAACCTCTGGTTCGATGGAACCCTTCATCCTCCTCCTCCTCAACGTCCAGGTACTCATCTTGCTCATAAACAGAAGACTGAGAAAAGAGCCAGTCTGTCTGGCTGGTGTCTGAAGCAAAGGGCTAGTCAGCCCTTGTAAAGCCTGGATCACACTGAAGGCCTGTGCAATCTCTTTTGCACTTGACATTTTATTGCAGGTATAGAAGTCCCCAAAGGCTCATCAGCAGGGGTTCTGTGTGATTAGTCTTTTTAGACATTTTTGAGGGAACCAGAGAGTCAGCCAGTTCAGCAAGCCTCTTTGAACTGCTTGAGAACCGTCTCAGGGGTGGCAGTTACAGTAGTTGAAACTGATGTGGTTTCTCCCACAGGCATAGAGGGTGTTGACTGATCAGACCCAGAGAGACCCTTTGAAACAGACATCTTCTTCTTTAGCCTTTGAAAATGCTTTTCCACAGCTTTTTCTGGAAAAGTTTTACAAATATCACAGTCAGTTTTAAATGTTCAAACCCCAGACAGATCACACAAAGGATGTGCTTGTCTGCTTTAACTAAAATCTCACCACAATCAGTACATGGTTTAAAACCAGGTTCACCAGTTCTTCTTTTCGGTTTTCAGACATTCTGAGAGAAAACAGAATGAGTAAATATCCACTAAATAATAAAGGTTTTCAAACCTTATTTAGCATTATCGGTCAGTTCCTGAACCAAGAAAACTTATTGAGCTGGAACTGAACCGAGAAACCTAACTAGAGTTAGCGGTTCGCGAACAGGATTAGTGGTTCAAATAAAATATAAAAACTTTAAATTTAAATAAAACTAACAGAGTCCCTTAGTCAGGAAACTCAAAAATACTAAAGAAAGCCTTGGTTCCTACAGTTATATCGAACCGGAGAAACCGAGAAAACAAAGAATTTAAAGCAGCAGTACTACGAAAAAAATGCGCTTTGACAGTTTATTCCCTGTGCCCTGCTAATCATATACCTGGTACTCTTTCTCATCGGCATTGTACTATCGCCGAGTAATTTGCTCAGTTATTCTCTGCTTTTGTTTACATTTCTGCCACCCAGCATGTTGCACTGGAACCCCTCTACTGCCAACTGCACATTTGAATGACTTGCAGGACATCAGAATGGTCAGCAGAGGTCCTCTGCTGTTGTCAAAAGACGGATGCATCGGAAGAAAAAGCACAGCTGAAATTAATCAGCGCCATATTTGTTGTAGCTACAACACTTCAAATAAATTGCAAATATCTAAAAACTAAGGACGACTGGGAAAAATATACTGGTATGGAAACTGGAACTTTGGCAGCATGCTTACAGCTGAAAAACAGAATTTTGATTGGTCACTTCCTGATTTAGTAGTACTGCTGCTTTAAAACTAAAACAACAGTTTAATAACTAATAACACTATTATAAGAAAAAGGATTAAAAAAAGAAATTTTAACTCGTCAGGACTAGATGATGAGGAGAGAAGCTCCGGCTTCTGGTTTGTCAGGTGGAGAGTGAAATCTGAAGGTTTAGAACCAAGGCAGTCGGTTAGAGGCAGTGTTTGAAAATCAGCAGGAGCAAAGATTTCATCATTTGCATAGCATTCCATCTCTCCAGGCAGCTCAGTCTTAAAGGGACACTGCAGAAGTCATGAATACCTGAGTATTACTGGGGTTGGAAGATAGAGGATCTGCTTCATGACTAAGGACATAGTAATTTAGGTAGGTAACTGGATAAAAGGGAGGCAGCAGAGGTTTATGGTTATCAGGATAAAATTATAAAAGAGGGAGGTCATGAGCAGGGTACCACAGGATCTGTCCTGGGCCCAGTTCTCTTCAATAAGTTCATCAACGACACTGGAGAAGGAATCCGGAGCAGGTTGTGTCTCTTCACAGATAACACTAAGCTCATTAGGAGGGTGGATAGAGACAGGGAATCGGGAAATGCAGAGTGACCTACAAAAGCTAGAGAGGTAGTCTAAGGTTTGGCAGTTAAAATTCAATGTGGAGTCACGTGATGTGCTTGCCCTGAGTAGCAGCCTCTTTCAGAGCTCCGCAGTCCAACTTCAAAAACATGCCTTTAATTTAAATAGTGTGCAAATAACTACTTAAACTACAGAATTCAATAGGGGAAAATTGACTAAAACAAATTGTAAAGGAAACCAGAGAATGGGAGAACCAGAAATTCAACAAATGGATCTACAAACCTCACCCACCCAGCAAATGGTAGGACAGTCTAATAAACGACAGAAGCTGCAGGACTCATCTGAAAGCTCCCCACCTGTCTCCTAGCAGCCAACCATTTTCAAACTACCATGGACACATTTTTATCGAACTGACTGCAATGAAATTAGCAATGTGTGACATAGCCACTGATTTTAAAAATGTCAAGCCTGCTTTTAGAGATCATCACATGCGTGTATCTCATGTGGAAGCCTGGGAGAGTTCAGTGGAGGACCAAGAAGCCAGAGAGCACAAAGAACTATCAGAAATAAAAAAAAATGGGGAAACTCAAAGATAGGCTGGAGGATCAAGAAAGTAGGCTACACATAAATAATCTGGTCATTGTAGGGATACCAGAAACTGCAGAAGGATCCAACATACTACAATTCACACAAAAGTTGCTGCAGGATCTTGTCGAACCCCCACTGAATGGTAATACCTACACCCTGGATTCTGCCCACAGGTCATTCAAGCAAGCCCAGAGGCAAGGGACAAACCCAGAGTAATTATCACCGTGGCTCAAACCTCTAGTATAAAACATACATACAAAACCAAGCCCGAATCAAAGGTGCTCTGCACTGAATGGACGAGAGTACACATCTATAATGATGCTACACTGGCTGTGAGAGACAGACAAAAGGAATACCAGGAAATTAAATCAAAGTTCCATCAGGCAAAAATCCCTTCAGGATCCTACATTCGGCTAAACTAGTAATAACTACCCACACCAAGCCCCATGAATTCTCTAATGCAGAAGCAGCTCAAAGGACTCACCCAAGCTTTTCCCCAAAATATTCACACCCCAACACATGACCGAAGGGAGTCACAGCCAAAACCACAACCACAAGAAACCAAACCAGGTCTGAAGAGGGTCGTGAGAAAGACTGGCAGACCTAAATCTCCCACAAAGGTACTGTAGATCCCAGTTGTATTCTTTCTAAAATTTTTTTTTTTTTTTAAAGGTGGAGCTTTTAAAGAGGGTAAAAGACATGCTTCCCTTACTCATTCCTTCTGGACCACAGAAAAACTAAATAGCAATCCCAATCTGTGATTCTCACAAGGAACTGCTGTGCCCTATAATTAACCACTCAGCAATGGGACATAATCTGAAACACTGTCTACAAAGTCCCAGTCAAAGGAGCAAATAATCAATGAGGGACTAAACATGGCTGGAGTATTATATTGCATTTCTTGTCCTGGGACACTCCTGTTTCTCCTGCTACTCAAACACTCTCTTTGTCCCACAAGAATCAACATACATCTGCAAATTCCAGTCATTCCAATCAGACCTAAATCCACGTCTACCTTCCTCAATAATAGGAGACAGTGATTAACAGCAGGACCAGACATCAAAGACAAATGAAGGCTTAGTGAACGGCTCCAGCTCATAGCCACAGCCCTATACAGACGTGACAATCCAAACACACTGCAGGGAGCGTAAGCTAAAATGACCACTCATAAGGAGGATGCAGGGAAAGCGAAAACAGGACAAGACACTTTAAGAGACCTACCCCTGCCTCTCCCTGCAGCCACTGGACAATCGACAATCAACAATCTGCACATTAGGGACAGGACTCTCAGGGAAAGACAATCTCTTTAACTGGGATCATGAGCCAGAACACAGCCCCAAAGCCCCATACAGACTAGATGCAACACATGTGCACAGACTTGAACGGTGCAACTAGTATGGGAGCTGCAAACTTAGACACAGAAATGGACAAAGCAGAGATCCTAAGCCTTTGTGTTCAGACAACACTGCACTGAGTAAGGTAAAAGGTAAATGCTACTGACTGACAATTATAAAAAGGGCAGAATAATCTATCAAACCAAAACACTTATTCAAAGTTGGGTTGTTTCCTGAACTTGTATGTGTATGTGTGTGTGTGTATGGGGTATGTAATTAAAAAGTATCAGTCTGAATGATCACAATGTGTAGCTTGGACCATGATTAGGGACCCACTAGCTCATCTCTCAAGGGTTACAATGACAGAAACCTTGAAGCACCCATACACCCCCAAAAGATGGCTGATGCCCAGAACAGAGGGAGATTCATATCCATAAGATACTACACAAAGATCCATGGGTGATTCCATCCTCCCACCCACCCATCCCAGGATAGATATGTATACACTATACTGTTACTTGGGCTGTCATACACATACCTCATGTGTGATACCCACCATCCCAAGAGCAACTGCAGCTGCTGTTGCCTATGCCAACCGCCCTGACTATATAAGCCGGATACTCACGGCATGCAGGGTGAGCCTAGTACCCCTAGTGGAGCATCCCATAGCTACTACCAGTGGGTGGGCTGTTACAGTCAAAGGGGTCCTCTACAGTACTGCCACCCAGGCACTGCTGCAGACGTCACTATCCCTCCACCAACCACTATCCCTCACATCAACCAAACCCCAGCATCATCAAACAATACCCTACCACACAGCAGAAAGGAGAATAACTGCCAGAAAGCCTAGCTGAATACAGCCCCTCCCTTCCTCTTCTGAGGGCAGCTGAATAAAACACTCAACCAGACAGCCCCCCAGAGTCATCCGGAAGGACATCAACCACCCACCCCAGAGACCCCTCCCAAACCCCAAACCTAAGGCATGTACCTACCCCACAATGGGGTTAGAGCCATACCAGGGACAGCGGACAGAGAGGACCCGCCACCAGGGGAGCATGTTATAGACCAGGTGTAAGGGGCCATGATCCTTCCCTTGCCCTAACACCAGATACCCGCGGGAGGAACAAGACCCACCTTGGAATACAACTTACTACAACCAGTTTTTAGTTTATTAGTTTTGATACTTAGTCTTTATGTAGTCTATTTTTCTTATAGTTTAGTAATGCACTGCAAATGTTCTCATATTGGCATCGCCCTCATTGTACAAATTAACACTAACATGTAAGTGCTTGCTCAGATTACACCTGCCACAAGGCAAATCCAACCCTCAGGGGAACCAGAGAGGCCCACCAAGGCTCTAAACCAGAACACCATACAAACTTGCCGATTGTAAAGGAACTCAACCCTTTGGCATGCTCACACTCATGCAAACACACACACACTCTCCAATGGCTAATACCCATCACTATACCACATGGAACATTAAAGGTGCACAAACAAAAGAAAAAAGATACCAGATCATTAAACACTTAAGATCCCTAGGAACCAACATTGCCCTCCTACAAGAAACACACACCCCATCTCAACAAGCCCACTTACGGAGAAGAGATTGGGTGGGCAAGAATATGCAGGAGAAAACAACAGGAAAACAGGGGTGGCAATACTGATATACAGATCAATTCACTTGAAACCGAAGAAGAACACGCAGACCCCAAAGGGAGGTTCTTAATTCTAAAGGGCAAATTAGGGTAGACCAAAGTATCCCTAGCCAACATATATGGCCTGAGTACAGATGAACCACAGTTCTTCACCACCCTACTTACCATACTATCAACATTGCAAACACAACTTATCATCCTAGCGGGGACTGGAATCTAGTGCTGAATAACACAATGGACAGATCCCAGTTGCAATGCCCAGGCCTACCGCCAGCACAGGATCCTCAAAGTCCACAGTAGTAGCCGCAGACATTGCTAGATATTTCACGAAATTTCTGATGTGTTTCTCTGCTCCCTATTGTGGAAATGTAGAAAGCATCAGATATTTCTGGAAATATCACAGAAATTTCGGGAAATAGCTGGCAGTGTCTGTGGCTACTACTGTACAAGATTCACTCGGCCTCATTGACATGTGGAGAGTCCTGTACCCATCTGATAGGGAATACACTTCACTCAACCGCCTCAACCAACTCTAGCACAGATTTCTTCTTAACATCCAAATCTGCTCTCCACACTACCCAGGTCTGTGAGATTTCCCATGGTCATTCCTGATCATGCCCCAGTAACCCTATCATTTCTAACTCTGGATTCCACAGACCGAAACTTCATCTGGAGAAGAAATAATAACCTGCTCAAAGATCCAACCACCTTAGACAGCATAAGAAATATGATCAAATACTTCTTTGAACATAACAACAACTCCGTCCAAGGGCAGAGAAACATATGGGGAGCCTTCAAATGTGCAATAAGGGGGGAACTTATACACTTAGTGTCAACACGCAAGAGAAAGAGAGAGGGTACTGCTGCAGGAAATCAGAGCTCTGGAGAAAAGAGAGCTAGGACAAATCATCCTCTACCCTCTCCCAGCTTAGTAAAATGAGAACAAATAAAGCAAGCTCCTCAGGAGCAAACTGAATTCGCCATTTTAGAGCCAAAACTAAGTATGTTGATCAAGGGGAAAAGCAAGGAAACTACTGCCACTCCCATTGAACAACAAGAGGCATTCAGAATGATTACTAACATCTGATCCAAATCGGGTAACACCCTCTCCAACCCAAGGGAGATAGCTACGGCCTTCAAGGACTTTTTCAGCAAACTCTACACCCCAGACTCTCACCTCCACACTAGAAGAATACTGCGTATTCCTGTCACAGACCCACCTACCAAAACTGGATGGTGAATCCAGCAAAGACCTTGGAGCGCCCATAACAACACAGGAGGTGAAACTAGCCATAGGAACCTCCCTATACAAAAACCCTGGTCCGGATGGTCTCTCCTCAAACTTCTTTAAAATCCTGGCACCCAATGTTATAGAACCTCTAGTCAAACTATGCAATGAAGCCAAACTCAACTCTGACCTGACCCACTCCTGCAGGAAACACACATAACGTTAATCCCCAAACCGCTCAAAGACCCATCACTGATGGGGAACTAAAGACCAATAACCCTCCTCAACACCGATTTCAAAATACTTTCTAAGATACTTGCAGCCAGGTTGAGCAAAGTCTGGGACAAACTCAGGCCCCAAACAGATGGGTTTCATGAAGGAAGGCTGCCCCAGACCAGATGAGGAAACTGAACCACATCATAGTAGAGCCAGGGATGAGAACTCCCCAGCAGTCCTCATCTCAATAGATGCTGAAAAGCATTCAACAGGGTATCCTGGCCATTTCTATTTGAAACTTTAAACCACTATGTCCTACCCCCCACCTTTTCACTCAATGGATCCAACTCCTATACTCAAAACTCACTGCAAGAGTCCTGTGCAATAAAGTTCTTTCTCAGCCCCTGGAACTGAGAAGAGGAACCCGACAGGGATGCCCACTATTCCCTACCTGTTTAACCTATACCTAGAACCACTAATCAGGAGAATAAACAGGAAGACACCATACAAGGTGTCCTGTAGGAAACACTGATACAAACTCTCTGTTTTGTGGATGACATTCTCCTGCATCTAAATAAACCAGAACTATCCATCTCTCCCATCCTTAACATACTTTGAGAATTTGAAAGGATAGGAGGATACAAATTAAACATATCTAAACTAACATCATGCCCCTCAATCACCATACACACAAAGCACACACAATGCAGTGGGGGCGCCTGCTGCCAACCACCATGAACTACCTGGGAATAGCAGTATCTCTGGAGAAAGGGTCGATTACGAAAACAATCTAGACACCAAATGATCACAGATCAAACAAGACCTGATACGCTGGTCTGCCCTCCCGTTAACCCTACGAGCACAGATCAACATTATTAAAATGAATATTTTACCCTGATTACTTTATCCCATTACCATGACAGGCTGCTTCCTCCCAACCACTTGGTTCTGAACACTCCAAACCACACTACCCATCTTTTGTTGAACGGTAAACTTCTGCATAGAGGATTCCACAAACAAACCCAAGGGAAGGTGCTAGGAGGTCTGCAACCCTTGATTTCCAACTCTACTATCTAGCAAGCCATGCCAGTCAATTTCTATTGTGGCGGGCCCCTAGGGAACAGCACAGAAGAAAAAATTACTTACCTTAGTAATTACGCTTCTTCTAGTGGAGTCTTGCTGTATTTGACTATTGCAGTTAGGTCCTGCCTTTCAACTGCCACGGAGAACAAAGGGTTAATTTTTCTATGCCTTGCATAGAATGTTCATCACGAGCTCGGTTGAAGCTCCTGTCTGTTGTTGTTTAAACTGCAGCCGCTACATCTTTACGAGCAAAGACTCACTAGGTATTCTGTGTGGAAACTGTAACATTTTTACTAGCCAACTGGCAATATATACAATGTTTTTGGTTTCAAAGGAAGACTCAAGTCAGGAAACCCAAAACAAAAACACATCCAAAACACAACATTCCACCCAAACAAAAAAGAGGGTGTAAAAGGACCCCCTAGGGTGCCAACACTGCTCCTGCTCACCCACATCCCAAAAACTAGGTTCTGAGAGGGAGGGGGAGGTCAGAACAGCAAGACTCCACTAGAAGAAACATAATTACTAAGGTGAGTAATTTTTCTTCAAACAACATGAAGTCATGCTGTATTCTGACTATTCCAGACTACTATGCAGTACCTCCATGGAGGAGGGACAGAACCTACTTTGGAAATAGGCTCTGAAGTACTGTTAGTTAAACCAAGCATCACTCCTTGCCTGGATATCCAGAGAGTAATGCTTGGTGAAAATGTGGACTGTTTTTCAGGTGGCTGCTTGACAAATTTCTAAGAGAGGAATATCCCTGGCAGCAGCCAGGAAGCAGCTGTACCTCTTGTAGAATGAGCCTCAGGCCTGAGGGTGGAGTTCTACCCAGTTTTTCATAGCAGAATTGTATACAAGAAACAATCCACCTGGCAATAGATCCTTAGTGGCAGGTTTGCCTTTACCAACTTCTCCATAAGTGAGGAACAACTGGAGGGATTTAAACCTGTAACCCTTGGTACGCTCTATGTAGTAGCTAAGGGCTCTTTTAACATCCAAACAGTGTAGCCTCCTCTCTCCCGAGGAGGAAATGGTCAGTGAAGAAAACAGGGAGAGATATAGACTGGTTGAGGTGGAAATCTGACACCACTTTAGGTAAGAACTTTCTGTTAGTTCTAAGGATGACTTTATCTCTGTGAAGAGAGATGAAATTAGATTCCACTGACAGGGCTTGCAATTCACTGATACGTCTGCAGAAGTAATTGCTACTAAAAACACAGTTTTCCAAGTCAAGTACTTAAGCTCTGCTGAGGACAAAGGCTCAAAGGGGGTTGCATAAGCTGAGCAATGCAAACATTAAGGTCCCAAGCAGAGCAGGATCCCAAAGCGGGATTGGTGGGAAGCAATCCCTTGAAAAACTTACAGAATACAGGATGGGATGACAGAGAGGAAGACTTGCTTACTGACAGAAAAAGCAGAAACAGCTGCCAAGTGTACCTTGAGGGTAGCTGGTCTGAGGCCTAGGGCATTAAGATGGGACTCTATAATCC
Source organism: Neoceratodus forsteri (assembly GCA_016271365.2). Lineage (NCBI taxonomy): Eukaryota > Metazoa > Chordata > Ceratodontiformes > Ceratodontidae > Neoceratodus > Neoceratodus forsteri. The sequence continues at coordinate 1,098,563,367 of CM057456.1, read as the reverse complement.
AGAACTGTAGGCAATTCAGCAGAGTCTGGAGAAATATTATTTTAGAACACCAAATGCTGAATCTTTTCCATTTGGAGTTGTAAGTCTTTTCTGGTGGAAGGCTTTCGAGAAGCCTTAAGGATATCCAGAACCCACTGGGAAAGATGCAGATCTGCAAACTCTAACTCTTCAAGAGCCAAGCCTTTGAGATTGAGAGACTGAAGATTCAGGTGCCAAATCCTCTCCTGAGAGGATGTTAACAGGTTTAATCCTGGGAAGAGAAGAAGATGGGCTGTTAGGACAGCACCAAGGATACCATGGCTGTCTGCCCAGTCTGGAGCAATCAGGATCACTTTGCATGGTTGTGACCTTATCTTGACTAACACCTGAACAGGAGAGGAAGGGGGAAACCGGAAAAGCATACAGAAATTCTCCTTCCCAGTTCAGAATCAGAGCATCCAGGGGACTGAGCCCAAGACTGGTTGGTCTGCAAAAAGAGAGGAAGTTGATGATTGTCTGCGGTTGCAAAAGATATGTCCCTGGAGTGCCCCATCTCGAGAAAATCACTTTCAAAACCAGTGGACCCAGGGCCCATTTGTGATGGCCCTGGGATATTCTGCTCAGTGCATCTGCTAGACATTGTCCTTCCTAGAGAGGTGAACTGCTGTCAGAGAGGTTTGCAGGAATAGGCCAGGGACCACAACTTCATTGCTTTGTGCACAAGGCCATAGACCCAGCGCCTCCATGCTTGTTGATGTACCCACACGGTGGTGTGTTCTGTGCTGACCTGAACTACCTTGTTCTGTACAGATTTGAAAAGTGTTTGCAGTGCCAGAAACACTGCTCTGAGTTCCAAGAGATTGATGTGAAGCAGAGATTCCTGAGGTGACCACAGACCTTGGGTGGTAAGATCCCCAAATGGGTTCCCCAGCCAGCAGGGAAGCATCGTGGTGAGTATCACTGAATGAGACTGAGTGACAAATGGAACCCTGGTCTCAAATTGTCCTGATCCTGCCACCATTGCAAGGCTTGGATCAGGGTTCGAAGTCACTGAGATTAGTTTGGTGAATCCTTTTGGGGACCAAAGGCTCTTAAGTGGAACTCAATGTCCCTCATTTGGAATCTTGCTCCTCGGACCTCTGCTGTGGAGGCTGCCAAGTGGCCCAGTAGCTGAAGGAAATGCCTTGCTGGTCAAGACACCTGAAGGGTGAATAAGAGGCCAATTCCATGAGGGTATTTCCAGTGGAAGGAAGGCTCTTGCTTTTACCATATCCAGTTCTGCCCCTATGAAGGTGAGGAGCTGCACTGGTTCAGAACTGACTTTGGTAGGCTGAGAAGGAATCCTAAAGAAGTGAGCACCTTGCTGGGTCACTTGCAGATGTGACTTGATTTGTCTGAGACTGACCTACTATAAGCCAGTCGTCCAAGTATGGGAAAATGGAAATCTTTTGTCTTCTTAGGAAGGCAACAACTACTGCCAGGCACTTTGTGGAGACTCTTGGGGCTGATGTTAGGCCAAAGGCATTGCTCTGGAATTGATAGTGACCTGAGGCAACTTGAACCTGAGGTACTTTCTGTGGGAGCACCTGATGGAATGTGAAAGTATGCATCTTTGAGGTCCAGGAGGCTAGCCAGTCCCTGGCCTTAGAGAGGGAAGGATAATTCTCAGAGTTACCATTTTGAACTTTGGCTTTAAAAGATGTTTGTTCAGATATCTTAGGTCCAGGATGGGTCGCCACTCTCCTGTCTTTTTGGGGGTTAGGAAGTACCTGAGTACAATCCTTTGCCCCAGTGTGGGGTGGGAACTCTTCTATAGCTCTGAGGCTAGGAGAAGAAACCTTCTGCCTCTAGGGCAGGGATCGGAGAGATTTGCAGGTGGAAAAGATCTGGCTCTAATTTGGGGAAATTTTTTGAATCTGAGACCAGTCCCTGGTTTACTACTTCCAGGACCCACTTGTCTGATGTAAGAGACATCCAGTCCTGGACAAAGTAAGCCAGTCTGCCCCTATTGGTATAGGAGAATCGACCTGGGCAGACCCATCAGGGTGTCTGCTTGGCAGGGGCTTCAGGCTGAGGGGTGGATGCAGGCCTGCTCATCCCCTCTGTCTCTCCCCAAAGAACCCCTCTGAGAAAACGAAGAAGAGGAGGCCTGAGCTTGGTAAAAGGCCTTTGAAAGGCCTGACCTGCCCCTGGACTGCTGCCTTTGAGGAGTTGCTTGCCTTTCTTTGGCCTGAGCACCCTATAAGTGGTCCTGTATTCATCCATTTTCTTCATGTAATTCTCTGTCTGCTCCCCAAAGAAAAAAAATACTCACCTTAGTAATGTTGTTTCTTCTAATGGAGTCTTGCTGTATTCTGACAGTAGCAGCGTAGTCCCAACCTTTGAACTGCCCCAGAGATGAAAGAGTTAACTTTCCATGCCAGGCATGGAATGCTGAGCTCGAGCTTGGTTGAGGCAGCTGTCTATTGCTGTTTAAACTCAACCCATCAGATCTTCTGAGCTCAACTCACTGAGGTCCTGTGAGAAGCTGTAAACCTACACTAGCCAACTGGCTACTAACATAAAACAGATTTTTGGTCCCAAAACAAAGACTCAAGTCAGGAGACCCAAAAATGGAATAAACACACACCCACTCACCCAAAGAAAGGGTGATGACAAAAAGGGTGGGGCACCTCCTGAGTGCCAATGACTGCTGCTGCCCACCCACATCCCAAAAACAGAGGTTCTGAGAGGGGAAGGGAGAGTCAGAATACAGCAATCTCATTAGAAGAAACAAATATTACTAAGGTGAGTAATTTTTTCTTCAAACAACATGAAGTCTTGCTGTATTCTGACAGTAGCAGACTACAAGCAGTACCTCCATGGAGGAGGGACAAAACCTACTTAGGGAATAGGCTCTGAAGCACAGCTTGTGCTAAACCGAGCATCATTCCTAGCCTGGATATCCAGGGAGTAATGCTTGGTAAAAGTATGAACTGTTTCCATGTAGCTGCTTGACATATCTCTAAGATAGGAATATCCTGGCAGCAGCCAGGAAGCAGCTGTACCTCTGGTAGAGTGAGCCCTCAGGCCTGAGGGTGACCTTACTAGTTTTTCATAGCAAAATTGGATGCTAGAGACAATCCACCAGGCAATGGATCTTTTAGTGGCAGGTCTTCCTTTACCAACCTCACCATAGTGAGGAACAGTTGGAGGAGTCAAACCTATGACCCTTAGTACGTTCTATATAGTAGCTAAGGCTCTTTCACATCAAACTGTGCAATCTCCTCTGGAAGGAGGAGGAATGGTCAGTGAAGTAAACAGGAAAAGACATAGATTGATTAAGGTGGAAGTCTGAAACCACCTTAGCAAAAACTTCCTGTTAGTCCTGAGGATCACCTTAACCCTATGGAAGGAAATAAAGTCAGGCTCCACTGACAGGGCTTGTAGCTCACTTATGCGCCTGGCAGAAGTGATGGCCACAAAACACAGTTTGTCAAGTACTTAAGCTCTGCTGAGGACAAAGGCTCAAAAGGGGTTGCATAAGCTGAGCAATGCAAACGTTAAGATCCCAAGGGGCAGGGACCCTGAATGGAGGATTGGTATGAAGCAATCCCTTAAAAAACTTGGAGAAAACAGGGTGAGTTGAAAGAGAAGAGGGCTTACCTGCTGAAATGAAAGCAGAAACAGCTGCCATATGCACTTTTAGTGTAGCTGGTCTGAGCCCCAAGCTATTCAGATGGACCATATAGTCAAGGAATGTGGGCAGATCAGCAGACTCTGGGAAATAAGCTTCCCAGAGCACCATATGGAAAATCTTTTCCACTTAGAATTATAAGAAGTTCTGGTAACAGGCTTCCTAGAAGCCTTTAGAATATCCATAACACCTTGGGAGAGGTGTAAATCAGCAAACTCTAACTCTTCAAGAGCCAGGCCTTGAGATTGAGAGATTTGGATCTGTACCAAACCTCCCCTGAGCACAGGTTAACAGGTTGTAATTAGGGAAGAGCCAGGGAAGATGGACTGTTAAGGACAATAGGAGAGGATACCAGGGCTGTCTGGCTCACTCTGGAGCAATCAGGATCACTTTGCAGGGTTGAGATCTGATTTTGACTAGTACTTTGAACAGGAGAGGGAAGGGGAAAAGCATACAGGAACTTCCCTTCCCAACTGAGAACTAAGGCATCCAGGGGACTGAACCCAACACTGGGGGCCAGCAAAAAGGGAAGTTGGTGATTGTCTGGGGCTGCAAAAGATCTATCTGTGGGTGCCCCATCTGGAGAATATCACCTCAAGACCAGGGGATCCAGTGACCATTCGTGATGGCCCTGAGATATCCTGCTGAGAGCATCTGCCAGGACATTGTCCTTGCCTGGGAGGTGTACTGCTGAGAGGGTGGTGTTCAGGAATAAGCCAGAGACCACAAGTTCACTGCTTCTGTGCACAAGGCTGTAGACCGAGTGCCTCCTTGCTTGTTGATGTATCACATTGTAGTGGTATTGCCTGTTCTGATCTGAAGACTTTGTTCTGAACAGACTTGGAAAAAGCTTGAAGTGCTAAATACTGCTCTGAGTTCCAACAGATTGATGTGAAGCAGAGATTCCTGAGGAGACCACAACCCTGGGTGGTCAGGGTCACCCAAGTGAGCCCCCACCCCAAGAGGGAGGCATCTGTAGTAAGGATTAAAGAGTGAGACTGAGTGGCAAAGGAACTCCTTGTCTTAGATTGTTCTGATCCTGCCCCACTGCAAGGCCTGGATCAGAGTTCAGTCACTGGGATCAGTTTGGTCAGGGGATCCTTTTCTGAGACCAAAAGGCTCTCAAGTGGAACTGAATGTCCCTCATCTGAAATCTTGCTCCCTGCACCACTGCTGAAGAAGCTGCCATGTGCCCCAGGAGCAGCAGAAAATGCCTTGCTGGTCGAGACACCTGTAGGGTGAAAGAAGAGGCCAGTGTGATAAGGGTCCTTGCCCTGTCCAGCGGAAGGAAGGCTCTGGCTTTTTGTATCCAGCTCTGCGCCTATGAAGGTGAGGAGCTGAACAGGCTCTAGAACTGTCTTTGAAAGATTCAGAAGGAAAGCCGAGAGGTGAGCAGTTGCTGAGTTATCTGTAGGTGTAACTTGACTTGGTCTGGGACTGGCCTACTATGAGCCAGTCGTCCAGGTATGGGAAGATGGCAATCCTTTGCCTTCTTAGAGAAGCAACTACTACTGCCAGGCATTTTGTGAACACCCTTGGAGCAGAGGTTAGACCGAAGGGCATTGCTCTGAACTGGTAATGGCCTGAGGGCAACTCAGACCTGAGGTATTTTTGATGGGAATATGGAAATAGGCATCCTTGAGGTCCGGGGAAACGAGCCAGTCCCCTGGCCTTAGAGAGGGTAGAATTATTCCTAGAGTCACCATGTTGAATTTTGACTTTAAAAGGTGCTTGTTTAAGTATCTGAGATCCAGGATGGGCCACCATTCTCCTGTCTTTTTGTGTAAGGAAATACCTGGAGTACAATCCTTTGCCCTGGTGTAGGGTGGAACCCTTTCCACAGCTCTGAGAGCCAGGAGGAAGAGACCTCTGCCTCTAGGGCAAGTGCCTCTGAGGGATTTGCAGGTGGAAAGGATCTGGTTCTCAGCTTTGGAAATTTTTGAAGCTGAGAACCAGTCCCTGGCTTACTACTTCCAGGACCCACTTGTCTGATGTTAGAGACTTCCAGTCCTGGACAAAGTAAGCCAGCCTTCCCCACAGGTAGTGGAGAATCGGCCCTGGCAAACCCATCAGGGTGCCTGTTTGGCAGGGGTTTTTGCTGAGGGGTGGAAGCAGGTCTGCTTGTACCCTTCTGCCTCTCCCCTAAAGAACCCCTCTGAGCATAGGCAGAAGAGAAGGCCTGGGCTTGGTAGAAAGGCTTATGAAAAGGCCTGCCCCTGCCCCTCGGATGCTGCCTCTGAGGAGTGGCCTGCCTTTCCTTGGCCTGTGCACTCTATAGGTGGTCCTATATTCGTCCATTTTCTTCATGTAATTCTCTGTTTGCTCCCCTCCTGTGAGGGGCTAGTACATCTGAGCCAAGCCATTCTCGAAGAGCCACAGATGTAGCCATGACTCCTGATGAAACATCATTGGAGTCCACAGCAGTATGAAACTGTACATTTGATGCCTCAATCCCATCTGCAGCCACGGCTCCAGCTCCTTGCAAGCTGGGCAGGAGTCTGTTTAACCAGTGCCAGTACAGTGTCCCACCTAGACTTCTGGTACCTGGCTGTAATTCCATATAGTTAGCCTGCCTGAGTCCCAAAGATGCTGCCATGTATCGTTTCTTTGCCATGACATCAATCTTCCTGGAGTCCTTGTCTAGGGGGTGTGATGCTAAGGGAATGTTTGCCTTATCAAAGGCAGCAGTCTGTACAACCCAACATGGCTGCATTGCTGAAAAGGAACTCCATGTCTGATCCTGAGAGAGTGTACCTCTTGTCCATTCGTCTGTCCATAGGAGGTATAGAATTAGGAGATTTAAGAATGTTTTGTGTCTGTTTCCCAAAGGATTTGTGGAGGGAATAGACAGTCTCCTGGACTCTGGGATGTCCATCATTTCAACATAATCAGGCTCTTCCTGATCCACTACTGCTTCCTCCTCAGGAAGCTGGAGGGTATCGCTACCTTTCTGTAGAACATGTAGTGTGAAGGGACTCAGAAAGCCTAGGAGGAGAAACACCTGAAGGTCTGTTTGGGGAGATGTCTGGGTCAATGGCACATCCAGACTTTCACCATCACCATAATCATCCTCATACTCTCCCTCCTCCTCAAACTCCGCTCATAAAATTCTTCCAAAGTATAATCCGGAACCAGGGAACCGACTAAGACAAGCCCCTGCCAGATGGTGCGGTTCGGTCAGAACAGAAACTAAGCGATTGCACAATCCTAATCGCCTTGGCTATCTCATGGTGGTCGGAGTATCAGATTCTGGGTCCGAACCGTCAATTTGTCTTTCTTTTCTTTTGTCAGAACTGATTCCTCGGAATTGGCTCTCCTTTTGCCCAAAGAAGTATCACCCTGGTCAGAGGGCACTCCTTCTGGTTTGGTCGGAACCGAACCGGGCTGGCCATCCGGTCAGCGGACTTCTCGGCCTCCCTTTTCCTCAGTCTACTTAATATCTTTTCCAGGGTAGATTTGGGAAAATTCTTGCAACTTTGGCAGTCTGAATCGAGGTGGTCAAACCTAGACAATAAACACAGGTGGTGTGGGGATCAGCCTTAGCAAAGACCTCCCCACACATACTGCAGTGTTGAAACCCAGTGGGCCCTTTTTTTTTCCTTGGGTTTTCAGACATGGCCAAACAACCAAAAACTTACCCTTTTTGGCAATCTGCCAGGCAAGACTCCCTATCGGTTCCTGACCATAGTCACGGGTCTTGGAAAAACGTAATTAAAATCCGTTTTTTAGAACTGATACGGACCGGTAACACATTCTAAAGTAAAGCACAAGTTTTACCTCAAATTGATCGGTTCAGTCAAACCAAACCACAGTTTACAAGTTCCACACAGAAAACAGAACAAAAACTATCTAGTACTCATGGTACCACAGACAGAGACTTGAACCGACTATCGGAAACAACAATTCGGTAGAAACCGACCAAAAACCGACACTTCAACCGACTTTGAACTGAGCAGCAGGAGAAATCTCTGGAGCGACTGTTCAGTGAGGCAGAGTAAAGAATCTGACGGTTGCAGTTTAAACAACAACAGACAGGGGTTTCAACCAAGCTCGTGATGAGACGTTCTATGCAAGACATAGAAAGTTAACCCTTTGTTCTCCGGGGCAATTGAAAGGCAGGACCTAACTGCAATAGTCAGAATACAGTAAGACTTCATGTTGTTTGAAACACATACATCCTGCTGTGGAAGGTGATAGAAACAGACTTATGTAAATCCGTAGACATTAGCACAAAAGCACTATCCTGTCTACCACACAAGGCCTTTACCCAACCACCTGAAAAACTCGCCCATTAGCATCTCGAACCTTGCCTCCAAACAACTACACAACCTCCTGGCTCTAACCCAAAAGTGGATCCAACCCAACTGATAACCCAACATCCTGATTTTAAAATAAACAGAGCACCCCTACCGTCCAACTTTATGGGCAACGTGAACTAAATGCACTCACGCCTTACTGAAAAATGACACTATCCTCACTCGCCTTGCCTTCCAACAAAAATGAAACCAACCCAAATCCCAGCCCTTCCCTTTTACAAGTACGACACATGCTCAATGCATCGCTCAGCCCCAAACCATGGAATACAAGTATCTTCGCCAAATGGGACCACCTACTAACATTATCAACCCAAAGACATGCAGTCTCTCTTATCTATGAAGAATTCCTACATGCCAGCACAGACCAGAGAAGCAACATGCACATACTGGCAGTCAGAATTCCCAGAACTTGCATCACCCACGATCACAGCCGCTGTCTGCAGAGGAACTTACAAATACCTGAAATTTGATGGGCTTAGACTTGTGCATTTCAACATCAACCACAATTTGTACCTAACCCAGTCAAACTCCATGAGATGGGGAAGATAAACTCTGACAAATGCTCACGATGCCAGACAGACATAGACACACTAAAACATTTTATGGGACTTCCCAAAGGCAAAACCACTATGGGAGAAGGTGAAATCAAGCCTAGATCCCTTATTGGGTCTGGAGGAAGCCTCCTCCCGGTGTCTGCCTTTTGGGCCTAGACTAGACAAACTAATGGGAAACAGCAGATTCCACCTTACACTCATCTTGGCAATGGTGAAGAAGCTGATCTTATAACATTGGCTGAATGACAAAGTGCCAACCTCACGATGAATGGCTCAATGCCATTCTGGAGGCACTAAGAACAGAGAAGATGATCTGTTACATGAGAAACAATCCTAAACAGTACCTTAGCAGATGGAGCTGGTTAGATGCCCTCCTGCTACAATCGAGAGTAGATCCTGCCTCAAAGCAGAATACTGATCTGAGAAATGTACAGATGACCCTGGGGAGGGGTGCATAAGAACACAATGCATATCTAGTATACCTGCCTCCCACAGGGCTGCAACATGACTGCTGTCAAAAAATGTATTTTTTTGTCCAAACCAACTCATCCCTGAATGTTGATGGGATGTAATGTTTGAACTCTTAATGAGTGTGAGAACTTCCAACTGAAACTGTAAAATGTCTATTGTAGTATTGAAGAATAGTGGAAAATTTTCAATAAAGTTTACTATTTTCAAAAAATAAAATTCAATGCAAAAAGCACAAGGTAATGCACATAGGAACAAAATCCCCAGGACAGAGTACTCGATGGGTGGGGAGTAAGGCTTAACACTATGGCTGGGGAACAGGATGTAGGAGTTACCATCAGTGACACCCTGAAATAACAAGTCAGTGCAATAAGGCCTATAGTAAGGTAAATAGCACACTGCTGTGTATCAGAGGGGTACTGACAACAGAAGAGAAGAGAAGAGGTAATACTCCCTTTATAGATCTTTGATGAGGCTGCACCTGGAGTACTATGCCAGTTCTGAAGTCCTCACTTTCAGCAAAGATAAGGACAGGATGGAGATGATGCAGCATAGGGTTACATTCAGGGCCAACAGGGCAGGTCTTAGGAGCACCTCCAGGCACTAAGCATGTACTCACTGCAGACCAGAAGGGAGAAGGAGATATGATAGAGAACTTAAAGTTCCTGAAAGGAATGAAGAAGGTGAACTATGGAATTATTTAGCATAGTACCAGTTTGAGATCATGAGGGCACAAGTGGAAAACTGACAGGAGTGAGGCTCAGGAGGAATATGAAAGTATTATTTTACAGAAAGAGGGTGGTGTAACCATGCAGCGATCTACAAGCTGAGGTGGTGGTCGCTAAAACCATTAATGGTTTCAAGCATGGTTGGGACAGAGGAAGCGCTATAGTGGTTACTCGGGTGACAGAAACTGGGAGGTGAGTGAGGGGTGGATGGGGAGGCTAGGACCTGGATGAACATTAGGTCCGGGGTTAGATAAGGAACCCGGACACACTGGATGGTACACTGTTCTTTTCTGCTGATGTTTTCTGTGGTTCTCTGTCTGTGTTTCTATGCAAAGATTCAGCCAGGCTCAATAAAGGAATTTGTTTTGTTGGATCACTAAATTAGTAAAGGTTTAATTTAGAGACAGTGGTATATGGTGTGGTGCTTAAAACTGAAGAAATAAAAATTATATACTTATTGTAATTGTTGATCTTCCAGAATATCTTCACTGTTGATTCACACTAATGAGTCTGGGGCCAGAGGACCTAGGACCCCACAAGAAAAAATGTTTTGTAGGGAGGAAGCCTATGTCAGCTACTGATGGTGCCTGTGCACATGTCGTGTTGCCACCACACACCAGCCAACAACCATCCTCAGCTCCCTCCACGCACCTCAGTTCTGTTTGCCAGGAGGAAAACAAAGTGGAGAAAACAAAGAAGAAGACTAGATACCTTCTAGCCCAAAGGGATAGGGAAAGGATATAGGAAATAACATAACAAAATAAAACCGGCCTACCAACATAGTACCTAAGGGTTGTGCCTATTAGGTAGCACAAGGGTAGCTGGGTTAAAGAGCCACAGCATGATCCACTAGCTGTACTGGAGGTTGATAGTGATAATGAAAAGACAAGGCAACCACCCTGAGCATGTGGCTCTGGAAGAAGCAAAAAGGAAAGTCCAAATTGTGACCTCCTTGCAAATAAGATGGAAAATGTGTCAAAATGGAAAAATGATATTTGGACTCCTCAAGGCGTACCTCAATGCTACCAGATAACAACTGAATGGACGTCAAATAAATTCCTCCTCATTTCCTCCGAGCAGAAGAGAAAAGTAGGGACTAGAAGCACTGGAGTTACAGGATTAGGCAGTCTCAGAGAGTCAAAATATGGTCATCTCCTCTGGCATGCCCCAGTGGTAGTGGACTATAGCTGTGAGAAAATTGAACAGTTAACTACCAGGAACAGTAGATCTTCGAGAGAGTCTCCTCCATGGGGTGACATCTTTGGAACTATAAGTCTTCGGCATCAGGACTTTCTGGAAACTTTTGCCTAGCTGGAGGCCCACCCATGGTGATGTACAACATAGGTTCCTATAAACATGGGCGGACCCCTTGCTCTTCAGTTCTCTGCCAGAGAAAAGTTTGAAGGCCACTTACTAAGAGCAACCAGAGACCACACCAAGATCAGGCATAGGACTGGTGACAGAAGACATAAAAGCACAAACAACCATACCTTCCACAGCAGCAGCAAGGACAGTCTACCAGCTGGGACCTTACAGAGAGGGGAAGGAGGCGAGTGCATTGTGGCCAAGTGGAAGCGATCCTCTTGAAGATCTACATTTACTGGTAGGAAACTGTTCTATCTTCATTAAGGATATCTCCTCCAGTAAGCCACACCTTTGGAGTGATTTCCAAGCAGTACAAAGTACCTAGGAGGATGGCAAATCGAATATGAAATCAGGACAGCAGGCCTTGCAAGACAACAAGAACAAAGCCAGCACCTCTGTGTGAGATGATGTCCATACTACAGAGTTTACTAAAGTGTGTACAGTACTGCATGTGGCAGCAGCACAAATGTCAGCAGCAGACACACCCTGAAACAGGCAACAGAGGTGCTATACCCTGAGTGGAGTGGTTATGAATATTACCAGGAAGTTCTTTACCATACTTCCAATAACAAAATGTAATACACTCAGCTAGGCATTTGGGCAGGCACTGTTTAATCACAGGGATGCCTCCTTTCAAGGGTCAAACAATACCAAAAGCTGAGAAGATATTCTACAGTCCTTCATGTGTTCCAGATAGAAGCGCAGTTTCTATGTACATCAAGGATATGGTGTAATTCCTCCCCTTGTTAGCAGCTCAGGAGTAGCAATTCCACACGTAGGTTAATGGTCTGAGTCAGAAGTGAAGTCAGAGACCACTTCAGGTAAAAGAGGATTCGTACAAATGCTACCCTATCCTTATGGTAGATCAGGTAGGTGTGCACACTCATGACACCTTGAAGTTCAGAAATCCTTAGGTTGAGGTAATAACAACCAGAAAAGCACCCTTCCATGAAAGGAAGAGCAGATCACACATTGCAGCAGGCTCAAAAGGAGCCAGAGTCACTTTTCAAGAATAAAATGAATGTCCTGTGGTGGAACCGGTTTATGAATCAGGAGATGCATGTGCAGGATACCCATCAAGAAGGTATGGGACACTTCCATTTGTGCCAACATGCATCCATCAAAAGAAGCATGCAAGCTGAAACAGCAGCCAAGTGCACCTTAATAGATAAGTACTGTACTGCAGATTAGAGTCTAAAAGAGACAGGAGGTAGGCAAGTATAGTATTAACAGGACAGGTAAAGGGTCGTCTCAGCAGAAGCACACCAAATAGAAAAAACACTTCAATTTCTGCAACTATTGTGTCTAGTGAATCAAAATAGCATGCTCAAACCTTTATGTTACTTCACACACTGAATTCACATTTCTTCTAAGGGTGCTACTAGGTTGTGACATACAACATACAATCCAAATATACTAAGCGCATACCAACCCTCCTCCCACACACACAGCATAAAATATTTAAACTTTCCACTGCCAAAATTGGCTATTTTTACCTCAAGCTCCATGTGAGGCGTGAGTCCTCTTAGTTTCAGACTGGAATTCCAATTTGAGTAAGCTAAATCACCAACATCAAGGTGGGACCCTTCAATTTGTTCCCAAAACTTTCCAGTGCCTCAATGGCTAATGTGTCTAATTGACTCTTTTATACACTGTGCTCCCATCAATGATTTTACACAGGTGTTTCAAAGGAGCAAATGTGAATTCCAGTGTTGAAGTAACATAAAAGGTTTACGATGCTATTTTTGGAGTTTGGGGGTCTGTGGTGCTCCCTTTAGCATGCTCCTTTGAAAGACCTGTGTAAAATCCTTGATGGGAGCACAATGTATAAAAGAAATCAATTAGACACATTAGCCATTTAGGCACTGGAAAGTTAGGGACTAAATAGAATGGTCCCACCTTGACGTTGGTGTTTTAGCTTACTCAAATTGGAATTCCAGTCTGAAACTAAGAGGACCCACTCCTCTCATGGAACTTGAGGTAAAAATAGCCAATTTTGGCAGTGGAAAGTTTAAATATGTTATGCTGTGTGGGGGTGGTGTGCACTAGTATCTTTGAATTATATATGTCTAGTGGAAGGGTTCCTAGCTCCAGCAAGACATCAATTACCTGAGAAGAAACCCCAAAACATGCAATGGCTATGTTCTCAAGAGCCGAGCTTGCAGGTGAAGGACCCCAGGTTTGGGTGGACCAGAGACCCCTCATCCCAGAAAGTAGCTCAGACACAGGGTCAACTGAACTGGAGGCTCCACTGCCAGATGAGTTGAGGATTGGAAACCATATCTGTCGAGGCCAGATGGGTGCAACCAGTATCACAGTGGTTCTTTCTGCACAGAACTTGAGAGAACACTCTGAATGAGAGAGGGATTGGAGGGAATGTGTAGGAGCCTCTCCCTCAGGAAGGTTCAACTCTGGATGACCCCTGTTAGAGCAGTCATTTTACCATGGAGGTCAGCAGTCCCAACTCATATATCCAAGGCTGGGAAAGATGTAGCCTATCTGTTAAAACATTTTGGACTCCTGGGAGAAAAGCAGCTGACAAATGCAGGCTGTTAGAGGATGCCCGTTGCCATACTCTCTGCATCCCTACACAGTGAGTGACCCTTGCTTACTGATATAGTGCATTACATTGATGCTGTCTGTTCATAGCAACAGGGGACCCAGACAAAAGTGCTCTTCAAAGGCCTGCAGCCCAAGAAGAACAGTCCTTATCTCGAGAACATTGATGTGAAGATCTGAAACTTGGTCTGTCTATAACACCTGGGTCTGGTAAAGGCCCAGGTGGGTACCATCCCAGAGGCATCCATTGTCAGGATTTGCTCTGGCATTGGGAAAAAGAATGGGACACCCTGCAATAAGTGCAGGGGTTCCATCCACCACAGTAGAAACTTTTGGGAGGAGACATGACAAGGATCATTCATTCCAACTCATCCATCAGTTGATCCTACTGCACCGAAATAATCCACTGCGGGTTTCTCATATGGAGGCATGCGATGGGACAGTTACAATGGCGGCAGCTATAAGACCCACAAGGTGGAGCATAGTCCGCAGACATATAATGGCTCCTGTGCACTAGACAGGCCTGAGAAATCAAACACTTGGCTCTATCCTGGGGCAGGAATGCACCATCACTGCCATGTCCAATACCACCCTACTATATTGGAGGCATTGGAATGGGCGAGAACAAATTTTGGTACACTAACCATGACACCCAGGTTCTCGAACAACTGCTGAGTTCAAGGTACACTGTGTACTGGACCACTTCCCTGGACAGGCCATACAGGAGCTAGTCATCCCAACTGGGGAAGACATAAAGTCCTTCCTCTGGTAAGAAGGCCACAACTGCGAAGCATTTGTCAAATGCCTGCAGCACTGAGAAGAAACCAAATGGCAATATTTAGAACTGATAATGGCAGTCCCTAGTGTGAACCTAAGGTACTGCCTGTGGCATCATTCTGATTTGTTATGAAGGTAAACTCCCTTCATGTTCACAGCACAAAGCCAATCCATTTTTCCAGAAGGGAAGTAAGCCCCTAAAGAGATACCATTTAAAATGTTTTGTATTCAATGAATTTGTTCAAGGCTGTAGGGTCCAACACAGGAAATAAGTCTCCTGTGGGGTTTGAGACCAGAAAGTACCTGGTATAAAAATCCTGTTCCTCGCTTTGGAGGAATAGGCTCTATGGTTTTTTCTGAAGCAGGGACTGAATGCCTTCTCTCAACAGGAAAAGGTGTCCGGAGATTTGGGGTGCAGTTCCGTGCATACCCCTCTTCTCCTCCATTTTAGCAGATAAAGGAGATGCTTCCCCTTGCTTGTACCCCTGGCAGCAGCCATAGAGAGGAGGGTGTAGAGTCAGAAGCAGCGAAAGCAACAGTGTTGCCCAAACTGGAACCTTTGGATGCCTTGGAGTGGCCACCTTGGGCAACAGATCCAGCAGAGGGACATCTCCTCTGCCACAGTACTGATGACAGTAGCCACAGCCTCCTTGGCCAGCAAGCATCCAAAATGCACCTCTAGCATGACCCCTATTTACATTCCAGAGGGTAAAGGATTTCACAAACCTCAACGTCATTTTAGATGACAGAAGGTCTTTAATGCACTGTCAACATCATGGCCAAACAGCTTAGAGCCTCTAAAAGGCACATTGAGCATGTTCTGTTGCACATCTGGAGTAAATCCTGCCACTCTGAGCCATGATTATCCTCTGAGGCATATACCAGCGGGAGCTGATCTAACAGCCTCATCTGCAGCATTATATGCTGACCTTAGTAAATGTTTACAGTATCTAGGCCAGCAGAAAAATTTAAGCAGTCCTGCCTTTGCAGGGCTGTTTGGCAGGATCTGTGCCATAGCCATAGCCATAGCTGATTTCCAGAGGCTATTCTAATACTTAATCATATAAGCCTGGTAGATTGCAAATACAAAGGCCCAAATTAGATGAGGTGTAAGTGCTCTTGCCCATTACAACCACCTTCCTGGACTCCTTGTCAGAAGGTAGGGTGCTCATAACTCTAGGAGCCCTAGAGTGATCACGTGCAACCATTACAGCCACAGAGTTGGTCTCAGGCTGAGAAGCATAATAGGACTTGACCGATGGGCAATATACTGTTTGTCAGACTTTCTGGGGACCGCAGGTAGAGTGCCAGGCCTGCACCAGGCAGCAAATATGGAAATTACGTACTTACTCAGAATTATTGATCTTCTTGGACAGTCTCCATCACTCATTCACACTAGTGGGATAGCCGAGGCGCTGGGACAGCAGAACCAAAAAATTTCTGAAGGGCCGGCGCCGGTAGGACCATGTGACACCATGAGACTGACCGGCGCCTGTATAGGGCTATCTCAAGGCCAACCCTCCAACCGCCTCAGTACCTTTCTCGACCAAGGAGGTGCAGCGAACTAATGAGAATAACTCATTCTGAGTGTCTGGGCCTGAGAGGGCCCAGATGGCCTTAGATGAAAGGTCAAAGAACAATGTCTTCACAGTCTGAACCATAGGCCATGAAGACCAGGAAAGAAAAACAGAGTGACCAGGGATGGTGGGTGGGTGTGTGAATGAGTGATGGAGACTGTCCAAGAAGATCAATAATTACGGTAAGTACGTAATTTCCATATCTTTCTGGACTAAGTCTCCATCACTCATTCACACTTAGTGGGAGAGTACCTAGTTAAAATCAACAACCCTGAATAGGGTGGTAGGAGATAGGGTTCACTTGGAAAGAACAGCCAAGGACTGTCCTGTTAATAAAAAGAGCTGTCTTGTAAGAGCATCTATAACATAGTGCCTACAAGATAAACGCTCGAGTTGTAACTCAAGTCACCTTGCCGACAACCACAATGGGCAAAATTAAAGTCTGCCAGGCAGCCGCAACTACTCTAGGAGAGCGGCAAGAACCTGGCCTCACGATGACGGATCTAGGACCAAAATTAATAGTGTCAAAGACATGCACTAATCTAATGTAAAGGACCTCAGGAACTGCAAGAGCCGGAGGTAAAGTGTACAGGTTCAGGGTAGTATGACTGTATGTGAATATTTGCAAAGCTACCTTAGAAAGAACCTACTTGACCAATGGTCAAGAAAGAGTATGTCATCTGTTAAGTTGAAGCAAACATGGAAGTAGGAATCTAAGTTCCGACTTGCTGAAGAGTCACTTCTGTTACTGCAAGGCTCTGATCAGGAGAAGAAAGCCTGATTAAAACAAAGGGGACTAACAGACTGGTTAGATGCCTAGGTTTTGAAATATCTCGGAATAAGAGAAATTCTCTGAGAAAAGAGGTGAGCTATACCACCGCTGGATCGGACTGCCCCTAGGGGTAGAAGAAAACAGGTACTCTTTACTGAGGTTTAGAGACAACTGCCTCAGGGTTGAGGTGAACCTGATCAGATCCAAGCGAGGTATCAGGAAATTCCAACTAGGCCCTGTGCTGTGATAATTCTGACCCCCTTTTTTTTTAAATATCATTAGTCCAAGCCTGACAAGGTTGTTGGCTGCTATTTTGGCAAGTATTGCCTGATACAGAAATGACAAGGATGTCATCCCTCTGTGGAGCAGGAGCCTGAAGATCCATAACTGAACCCCTGACTGGACTAATAATAGCTAGACAGATGTTAACTACCTGTAGCAGCAACCACCAGAGGGGCAGCATCAAAAACGGGCTGTATACCCCTATCAAAGGAGCGGGACAGTCTGTGCAGCTCCCACCATAGAATTAAAATGTTCCAAATAGTGTAATTGTCTTGACCACTGAAAAGTCTAGACGCAGAGGTATATAGTCCACAGATCCAGTCTGAACACTATGGTGGACCCCATAAATGAGGAACTACTAAAAGAGCTTGCATCACAGACTCTGATGATAGAGAGGCGTGTCGTTCAGTATATAAAATGAGTCATCCTGTATCACTGACCAGAAGGACAGGGAGAGACTCATCCAGATGCCTTTCTACCACAGAAGGACCCCATAAAGAGGTCTCAGTTAGAGCCACTAAAGACTCCGCCACCAGGAAGGGTGTCGAGGAGCTTGGCACTACGTGAGGGGCTGAGAAAGTGCTGAGCGGAATGAGAGAGTCCGCTGACAGAAACAGAACAGAAGAGTCCCATCAGCGGAAAATCGCTGGATGAGGAGATCTCGATGCAGACCGCCACCCACTAAAATGTGTGAAAATAATCCGCAGAATAGGAATTTATTCCATTGAAACATTCCAACACAAGTCCTGCGGAAGAGAGGTCTGCAAACACAGATCTTTCCCAGTTCTGTCAGACAGCACCAACTGGCACCCCTGCGCACTAGCATCACCGTGGCACAGGAGGGCACCAAGCAGTTACCATGCCAACCTGAGAGACACCAGAGGGCACCCACGGCAGAACCCACAGGTATCCTTGGTACCAATGGCAGCAATGGCACCATGGCACCCCCGATGCCCATGGCACCCATGGTACCATGGCACCCAAGAAACCCATGGTACCCATGCCACCGGTGGGTGCCAGGTGCCACCCGCGGTGCCAGGTGCCACACCGGTGCCCAGCACCACCCGCGGGTGCTCAGTACCACGCCGGTGCCAGGCACCGCCCACACCACCCGCTGGCGCCCGGCACCACCCGCAGGCACCGGGCGCTGTCCATGGCACCACCCACGGGTGCACGGCATCACCCGTGGGTGCCCGCACCGCCAGCACCCACGGGTGCACGCAAGCATCAGTGGCACCGTGAGGCACCCACAGCACCGTGCAGCGGAGCCGACAATGAAGCACCCACAGCGCCGAGCACAGCGTGAGCCACGGAGCTGACCCATGGCACCGGGCCACGGTGCCGACTCACAGCACAGAGCATGGTGCCGACCACGCACTGGAGCACAGCACCGAGCGCAGCGCCAGCCACGGCGCCGACTGCAGCACAGAGTATGGAGCCTACCATGGCGCCGAAGCAAGCCACGGTGCCAACTGCAGCACCCAGTACGGTGCCAAGCATGGCACCGAGCCAGGGTGCTGAGTCCCGCACCAACCCAAACACCAGCGGCGCTTCTGTGGCACCTATGCCAAACCAGAGGCACGGCACCGGACCTGCGCGCCACCAAGGTGTTGGGCACAACGCCAGGAAAACACCATGGAAAGCCAATGGAAAAAGGGAAAGGTGGTGCCGTGCCGCCCCTGCATGGAAAAGGAAGAGGGGGTAGGCATGAGGGGCTGACAGGATGGTGAAGGCACCAAGAGGGCACCGCGTCATTCAGATCCAATTGACCCAGCTCCGTCCAACGGCTCCGAGTCCGGAGGCCCTGAAACCAGGAACACAACCAGGAAAAAGGAGTCAAACCTGCTCCACAGGAGCAGCCCAGAGGTGAAACTGCTCACCGGAACTCCAACGAGGACAGAGATGGAGTCCAGAGTCTAGAATGCAGCCGATAGAGCAGGGCCAAGGGAGCCCACAAAGTCGGTTCAGGCCTATTGCCCCTACCAACAACAATCCTCGTGCAGACATACCAACGGGCAACCTCGAAGCGGCAACCGATTCTTCTTCCCCAAACGAAGAAGAAGAGCTCGAGGCTAAGCGGATCCGGATCCCGCACCGCCAGATTCGTGCTTTGGTGGACTGTCCTCCCTGCCGAGCACAGGACTGTCCATAGTCAGACCCTCCCTCGCTATTTAAGGGTGGCGGACCGGGCACAGCCCCTCTGCCATAATAACTTTCAACGAAGTCTTCCTACCATCACCGCTACCGCTCTAAGGACGACTCCGTGGATGGCAGGAAAGAATTTCTTCATAATCTTCTTATTCGTAAAATAAAAAATTACTATTAAATAGTTAAATTAAAACATTTAAATTAAACGCTAAAAGCTGCTGTCGATAGACGAAAACTTTGACTCCGGCAGACGAGCGATGTCGGATATCCAAGCGCACTCGACGTGGGAGAAAAGGAAATGAGGCGGTTGGAGGGTCGACGCCAGATAGCCTATACAGGTGCGAAGCCGTCTTGCGTGTGCCACGACGCGTGGTCCTACCTCGCCGCCCTTCAGAAAATTTTGCTCCCGCTGGTCCTAGCGCCCGGTGCTATCCCCACTAGTGTGAATGAGTGATGGAGACTTAGTCCAGGAAGATGTAGCATCCTCTAATGCAGGAGTAAACAGGGGCACCACCACAGTTGGGGCTGCTGTTAATTCTAAGAACATCGTTAGATTTATTTTACTGGAGTCTTGTTCTTTGCCCTCAAATCGCATCACATCCTGTATTTGTTTAAACAAAGCCTGGAAGGAGGGATCCTCTAGAGGAGATCAGAGGTTATATAACTCACTGCAGGATGATAAGGTTGAGCTAGAAGGAAACCTCTTTCAAAGGGTTCCTCATCCCCACCTTCTTCCTCTCAATCCTCCTCCATTTCTAGGAGTTTAGGATTGCATTTCACCTCATCGTCATCTCAGATGAGGGCGGGGTAATAGATGGAGCCAGTGACGGAGGCAGTGGCTATACCGCTGGTGCAACAGCCACGCTTTTGGTCTCCTCAATGAAGACTGTGCTGATGGGGAAGCCCTGTTGATGGAACTGACACTGATGCAAGCAGAGACAGAAACAGGCATATTAACCTCTCTAAAATAAGAGTCGACAATGCCCGGCTGAGGGTCGAGACTGCAGTTGTTGACAGGACGGAAGCCGACGACGGAAGGCTGCATACCATCAGTAGTGAGGTATAGCAGCACCAAAGTCAGGCCCCAACCATGGTGTCTGGATAATGGTCTGGGAGGCTGTACAGTGTAATTTAGGTATACGATCAAACATCGACACCCCTCTAGTGACGACAGTATAACTGACAAGGCAAAAGGTCGCTGTACTGTCATCCTTGGAGACCCTAACCTGCTTTCTTTCGTGTCTTGCACCTCTTTCCCAAATCAACTCTAACTCAGAGTTGATTATCTTAAGTATGGGGAGGCGGGGCAAAGTCCCCTGCATGGGGGTTCAGGGCAAAGCCTCAAAGAAAACACAGTGTTCCCGGATGGATTTAGCCATCAATTGTGATCGACGTAATCTATCGCTGTACGACCGGTTGACAAAATATTTATTGAACCAGCATTGTAGAGTCCTTAATTTGTTAAGAAAGAGGTGCCAGGCCCAGGGCGCCTCGCCTCACCCCCCACCAGCCAGGTGATGAATGATCTCCCACCCATTCTTTCTGGCCATTTCTGGCCTTGGCTTGCCCACCCAGCTTTTTTCCTTTTTTTTTTTTAGCTTTTAACATCCTCCAGCCCTGTAGACAAGTAAACAGTTATTTTTATTCAATTTAGTTTAAATGCCAACTGAGAAATGACATTAATGCAGGCAGCAATTTCCAAGTGAGGTTTAGAACAAGCAGCCCAGTACTCAGCAACATGGATGTCCTCTCCTCACTCAGAACACACACAGCTGCAGCGCAGCAGCACTTTACTGATAGTGAGAGAGTGACTTATCTTCCAGTGAGGCTTACGCTACTCCTCTGACCTTCCCCTCACCTGATCACATAGCAGCTGGTCATGTGATGGTAACTCACTGTTAGCAAATGGCATGCGTAGTAGTACATGCTGGCTCACTGGCTTCCCCACCCCAACTTGAGCCCAGTGAACAAGAGAGACAGACAGAGAGATTTGACAAGCTACCAAGGCAACTGTACTACGAGACTCAGGTACGAGTGGCTGAGCACAGAACCCGCTGCATGCCTGCTACTGCCAGCCCAGTGCACAATTATTTTAAAGGCAGAGCAGGGAATTAAAGGGCAGACCAGGCACAGAAATGGATTCAGGTCCCCAGATTAGTACAGTTTCATAATGGAAGAAGGTGCTGGAGCTGTGTCCCAGCATGAAAAGAGGGTGCTGGGGCTGTGCCCCTGCAAACCCCAGCATAAAGTAAGCACTGGGCAGTAGTCAACGCCGCCAGAACAGATGCTGATGAGGACGACTCTCCTTGATGGGGACCTCAACCTCACCAATGAAGCATATTCTTTTCTGTGCTTATGGTAGCTGGAAGAGGAGAAGGGTTTCAACAAATTTTGTTTTCCTTTGATTTATCCATCATCCTCGCCGACCTTGGTGGTGACGTGGTCGACTATCACCTGAGTGTCTTCTTACCTGGGGAGGTGATTAAGAAATAAAAGCCAGTTTGGATCCTGCAGCCTTTGCCTGAGCTTCCATGGACTTCAGGGTGATGAAAGTCTCCAAAGTCTTCTTCTATTGAAATATCAGATTACAAACCTTTGAGTCAGGATTAGTTTACAAAGGCCCCTCGATTGGAATGTTTACAAGGTGATTACAGTGCAAGAATACAACAAAACATATTGCAAAATTACAGAATATGTACTAAAAGAGAGGCAATTATACAGGGATTGTGCAACAAAGATGCAAGGTAGAACATACCAAATACCAGAAAACAATAGTCAGGGAAGACACAGTGGAGAGAGCAGGTCAGAGGGCAAAGTAAGAGGAGAGGCAGTCCACAGACCTTGTAGCACATTCAGGAAGGAGGTAGCAGGTTAATGGGGGAAGGACTGTGGGAGCCCATATGTGGATTATTGGGAGGATCGGTCAGAAAACTGTAGGAGGTAGAGCGGAAGGGTGGAGAGGGTGGGCTGGAAAGCAAAGGAAGGAGACAGGAAGAAGTGGATGGTAAGGAAACAGAGAACAGGTAGAGGAAAGATAATGACAAGGGAACGTGGACGGTAGGGAGGGAGAGAGTAGGTAGAGGAAAGATAATGTCAGGGGAAAGTAAAGAGAGGGAGATTAGTGGAGGATGGCCACCAAGAGAGGGGTAGCAGGGCCAGGAGCAGTCACAGCAATTTAAAGATAGTAGGTGTTGCCGTAGTTTAAGTTTAAATGGGCCTATTTTATTTTCAGAGAGACCCTCGGGAGGTACAGTAAATTATTTAACCAGAGAGGTGCCCTGTACATAAAAGCATGCTGTCCATGAGCTGTTCTGCAAAATGGATAAGAAAAGAGACTTTAGTGGAGCTTCTGGTAGCCTGTGGAGCAAAGGCGACAGTGAGGAGTTGCCAAGCAGTGGGCTGTGAGGGACTAAGGGCAGGCTGCACACCAGTCAGACAGGTATGGTATTGAGTCTCCCTTTAAAATTCAACCAGTTTGCTTGTTGATAGAGGTCACAGGTATGGGTAAGCCTATGACCATTTACTACAAGGCAACAAGCTTTTTATGGGCGACCTTAACCTTATATAGCATGGTGTCATTAACACTGCCATAGATCACTATTCTGTAGCCTACAATGGAAAGGACCAAGCTGGCAATGACCAGCTTAGAAGCATCAGCAGTGAAAAATGACCTGTGCCTGTAGAGTAGGCCAATTCTAGTGTTTACAGCTTTGCAGACCTGATTGACATGCTCCTGGAAGGAGAGGAGGGTCTAGGGTGATGCTGTGGCACTTAAAGCTTACGACCTGCTCCAGAGGCTGGCCGTGGCTATTGAGAATAGTGAGAGGTACATCCTTATAATTATTCTGAGAGTTTGCAAATAACATCACTTTGGGTTTTTATAGTTTAAGATGAGCTTGTGTAAGGCGTAACCAAGATTCAGTTTCCTCAAGTTCTTTAACAAGTTGCATTGTAGGGAGAGGGCTCGGTGTCTAGGTATATGATGGCATCATCTACGTGCAGGAGCAGGTTACCAGTGCAAGCTGAGGAAGGAATTGAGAAGAGACCGAAAAATGCTTGGTCCAAGTATGGACCCTTGTAGTACCCAGAGCAAAACTGGTAGGCTGGAAGAGAGTGTCAAGGATTTTTTACTCGCTGGGATCTCCCACTAAGGTAGTTGGGACACCAGGAGGTGACTTCTTGACAGAGACCAAGTGCTGAGAGGGACTTTAAAAAGAGAGCATGATTGACCATGTCAAATGCTTTGTAAGGTCTATAAAAACAGACCCTACTAAATTACCTCGGTCCAGGGCTTTTGAGTATGATCAGTAAATTCTAGTGGTGGCACTATGTTCCTTCCTAAAACCATGTTGTTGTTCTAGGCCTTGTATATAAATGTTGTTGGCCTGCCAGGCTAACTCACTCTACAGCAAAGCAGCTAACAACCCATGGAGCTGCACCCACAGGAGGCAACAGAAGGCCACCATGTGAGCCTGATGCACAGCTCTGCACATAAGACAGTGCACCTAAGGAAACACATTCCTATCTGAAGCATCAGACTCACAGAGTCTGTGTAGGGGGTCGATCATGCTGAGGGCACTACTGCCCAGTCTGGAGTCTGCAGCACCTGAAGACCCAACATGAGGTGAGGAATGTACCTTGCAGTCATGGCTTGAGAGACAGGGAGGAATCCTCAGGATCACGGGAGGAGCTGGATGTCATTGTCCACCTAGGGACAAATGACCTGACTGGGAAAGGGATCAGGGCAGTGCAGGAGGAGTTTGTGGAGTTGGGAAGGGCCTTGGACAAGTAGCACATGCGGTAACCTTCTCAGAGGTGCTGCTTGTCTATGGCTGTGGGTGAGGCTAGGGTGCTCCACACCATGGGATTCAATCACTGGTTGAAAACTGGTGCAGAGCTCAGGGTTTCACTTCATTGGGGACTGGGGGTCCACCTGGAGGGATGAGGCATCATACTGATGCAATGGTCTGCATCTGTCCAGAAGTGGAACCAGGATCCTAGGTGATAGGTTTAAATGCTTCATTGGAAAGCATTTAAACCAGCCAAGGGGAGGCACCTGAAAAGGAGCAGGGAAATCCCTTCCCCAAACAAAATCAGGGTAGTTAGTGAGGTAAACACCAAGATAGAGAAGTCGATAGGGAGAAGAGCAGGGTAAATGGAGAAAAGGCAAAGGCAGTAAGACAGGGATGGGACAAAAAGGGAAAGGCCATCAACAAATGGAGGGTAATGAGTACCAGTGCCCATAGTCTAAGTAACAAGCTCCCTGAACTGGTGGCCTTGATGGAAGAGGGACGCTTGGATATCGTGGTAGTCTCAGAAACATGGTACACAGAGAACCATGACTGGATGTCAACACACCATGCCACACAATCTACAGGAGGGACATGGAGGGTAGAAGAGGAGGAGGAGTATCTCTCACATAAGGGAAGGGATCAAAGCAATGGAACTAAAGGTAAACAGGAGGCGAGGAGGCACTGTTGGTCACCCTGGAGACTGGAAATGGCACCACAATCCGCACGGGGTTGTATACAGACCCCTGTCTCAGAGGGAGGAAATGGGCAAGGAAATGATAGAAGGCATCCTTAGGATGGAAGAAAAGGAGAGATATTGTTGATGGGAGACATGAATATGCCAGATGTTAACTGGAGCACCTTTGCTGCAACCACATCCAAGAGCAAGGTCATTCTCGATGCCCTACAGGGGCATGCCTCAGACAGCTAGTGTTGGAACCCACTGGAGGGAGCAATCTTAGACCGGTACCCTCAAATGGGGATGAAGAGAGTATCTCAGATCTAGAAGTGGGCAGCCATCTGGGAACAAGTGACCACCAAACTGTGTGGTTCACAATAAACACAGCCGCAGAGTCAAGCCAACAAAAGTGAGGGTACTGGACTTTAAGAGGGCTGACTTTGTCAAAATGGGAGAGTACCTCAGAAAAGCATTAGCAAACAGGCAAGAAGGAGGGTGGAGGAACAATGGGGAAACATCAAAACTGCCATCACAGAGCAAATAAACAAATCAAAATGAAAGAAAAACACTATGGTTCTCAAAAGAGGTGGCAGGAAGGTTAGGGAGAAAAGATAGCATTCCATTCAGGACGATATGGAAACACAGAAGGAGCAGTACAGAGAACTGCACCAGTTAAAGCAGAAGGAAGCGGGAAGGCAGTCAGAATAGCTAAGGTCCAAACCAAGGAAAAAATAGCCAACCTAGTTAAGAAGGGCAATAAAATCTTTTATAGGTACATTAGGAGCAAAGAAAGACCAAGGAAGAGATAGAGAAGAGATAGAGAAGCTTAATAAAGGGAGGTGGGGTGGGCAGAGAAAGACAGTGAAAAAACAGGATACTGAATGAATACTTCTGCTCAGTATTCACAAAAGAAGAGGAGGGAGGTACTTAATCCAATCAACAGAAGCACTCTGGATAGGGGGTCGATACCAGTCCTTTCACAGAAGGAAGGGTTCTAAAGAACTCCTAAAACTGAAGATGGACAAAGCAAAGGGCAGGACAGGATTCACCCCAGAATTCTAAAGAACTAAGGGAGAACTAGTGACATCCCTGACTACCCTTTTAAC
Source organism: Neoceratodus forsteri (assembly GCA_016271365.2). Taxonomy (NCBI): domain Eukaryota; kingdom Metazoa; phylum Chordata; order Ceratodontiformes; family Ceratodontidae; genus Neoceratodus; species Neoceratodus forsteri. The sequence continues at coordinate 1,098,537,591 of CM057456.1, read as the reverse complement.
AAATCATGGGAGGATGGTGTGGTACCTAAGGACTGGAGGAGGCGGATGTGATTCCCTTCACAAAATGGGAGCAAAGCAGAGCAGGAAAGCACAGACCTGTTAGCTTGACCTCATTGGTAGGGAAAATAATGGAATCACTTGAAAGAAAGAATTGTTGAGTACCTAGAGGCCAGCGGGGAACAGGATCCAAGTCAACATGGATTCACAGTGGGAAGGTCTTGTCAGACAAATCTAATAGATTGCTTTGACTGGGTGACCAAAGTAGTACACCAGGGAGGGCTATAGACATAGCCTACCTAGACTTTAGCAAGGCATTTGACACAGTCCCACACAAAAGATTAATAAACAAATTAGCCAGCTTGGGAGTGGGTCCCAGGGTGGTAGCCTGGTAAAAATTGGCTGAACAACAGGACAAAGAGGATAATAGTAAACGGAGTCCACTCCAAAGAAAGGGGGTTACTAGCGGAGTACCGCAGGGTTCAGTACTGGGTGGTCTGGTCCTTTTAATGTCTTTGTAAGTCACATTGCAGAGGACTGAAGGAAAGTATGCCCTTTGCAGATGACACAAAGATCCACAACAGGGTTGATACACAAGGGGTGGAAAGGAGAGAAGGGACTTGGCAAGGTTGGAGGAATGGTCAAAAGCATGGCAGCTTAGATTCAATGCAAAGAAGTGCAAGATAATGCACCTGGGAAACAAATGGAAAGGGACCTGGGGTAGTCATATCAGATAACCTAAAGGTAAGAAAGCAATGTGAGAAGGCAGTAAGGATGGCTGGGGATACTGAGATGTATAGGGAGAGACATCACCAGTAGAAAACAGGAAGTTGTTATCCCTCTGTACAGACAGTTGGTGAGACCCCATCTAGTGTACTGCGTGCAATTCTGGAGACCCCATCTCCCAAGAACATAGACAGGATGGAGGCAGTCAGAGGAGGGCAACTAAAATGGTGCAGGGTCTGCAGCAGAAGCCATACAAAGAGAGACTAAAGGAGATTAATATGTAACCCTTGAGGAAAGGAGAGAGGGGAAATGATAGAAACATTCAAGTACCTAAAAGGAGTCAACAAAGTCCAAGAGGGTAGTATCTTTCAGAAAGAGATGTGCAAGAACTAGGGACACAATCTGAACATAGAGGGGATGGCTCAGGGCAATGTGAGGAAGTATTTTTCACAGAGACGGTGGTGGACACATGGAACGGCCTTCCTGAGGAGGTCATGGGGACAAAACAGTAGGGAATTAAAGAATGCACAGGACAGACATAAGGCAATTCTGGTGGGGGGTAGGAAGAAGTAGGCTGTTGGTTAACTAGGATCTGCAGCTTGTCAATAGGTAGGAAATGTGCAGACTGGGTGAGCCAAGCGGTCCTTATCTGCCGTCAAAGTCTATGTTTCTATGTTTCAGACCCAGTGGATGTGCAATACCACAGTGCATGTCTCTGCTGACAGGAGGGATAAAAATGGACACCTCCACAGAGCCCAGCATACTGCTCCATGGCTCTGAGCCATAAAGGAATGACAGAGGTGCCCATATTGTGAACTCCAAGGCATCCCAATGGCATGCTGATCAGACTACAGCTTGTATAAGTGGGAGATCTAATGCCTGAAGCAGCTCTATCACAAATTGTTGATAAAGAATGTATTCACCAGAACAGGCCAGGTGGAGAGAAGATTCACTATCCTTAAGTAAGGATATCTATGGAGATAAAGCATCGGCCCCAGGCTGGTTTGGTGTCAGAGAAGGGACCCTGAATTAGACCCTGTCTGACACTGTATGAAGAATGTGAACAACCTCTCAAAAAGTGCTGAGACAACTCTAGGGATGGCTGATGCTCCTGGCCTTCCAGGCCTCGGCCTAGGCCCCAAAACTCTGGTGACATCCATGCTCTAAGGGAGGATTGAGCAGAGATTCTCGATCCTGGCATCCTTTCTTCAGAGGAGTTGACTGAAAGGTGGCCTTGGGGTGATCCCCATAGGTGAGTAGGAGACTTCATTCCTCACCCAAATCGACATCGGGAGATGATTCCAGAGAAAACCTAGAGACAGGATTGTCACCATGTTCTGGGTCAGTGCCACCTCTGGTGCCGAGTTCTTTTTTTTTAATCTTGTATTTAGTGCCTTCCTCCAGCTGCCCCCTTCTGTCCGACCCCCAGCCCCATCACCCCGGGTATTACCGGGACTTACCTTCAGCCCGGTCACCGGGTGCGGAGCCTGCGGAGGGTCAGACGCCATCCTGCCACTGGAGTTTTTCCTTTTTGTGTTCCCTTTTCCCCATTGCTGGGCGCACACAGCCAGACGCATGCGTGGAGGCACTCACATATCAGCGAAGTCCCACAGCAACCTCCCTTCCAGGCACCCAACAGACCTGTACTGCCTGCAAGTCTCCACATGGGGGCAATCATTCGGTGGGAGCATCAGTCCTCCCTCCCTCCCAGGAGAGGAGAGCTGTCCTCTGGATGCTCAATCGTCTCCTTCCCAGCCAACCCCTGGTGGCCGCTTGCACTGTAGACACAGGTCACGGTGTGGCAGGAGGTAAGGCATCGCTGCCTCAGCCCTCCGTGTCCTGGGGCGGCTTCTGGTGCTGACTTCTAACCTAACAATGTCCTTGGTACCAGGCTGCCCCCATCATCATCAGCTATGATGTCATCCTTTACAACATAACTGGCGTTGACGTCGGACTCGATGTCGACTCCCTTACAGCTTGATTTTTCGTTAGATTCATAGCAACTGAAGACTAGGACAAAATGCCCTCTGCAGGGCACAGAAGAAAACTCTATCACATAACTCTGCAAACCTCCATCTGTCTTGGTCTGAACTATCTGTCAATAAATCTCTGCAGCTCTTTAGCCAGAGCTTGTGAGAAAAGATGGACCTGCAATCCTCATGCAGAGTAACCACTTCCACAGTTGGCTTTCTCTAGCTCGTATGGGAGAAATTGCCTCTATTCTGCATTAACATTTATGCCAGAGAATGTGCGCTACTTCCCTGCTTTCCATATTCTTTAAAGGCATTAAAGGAAATCTGTATGTTTCCTTATAAAATTATTGTAAAGGGTACTATGAGGATCCAATATGTAAATTGCTGGGTTATATTTTAGAATGTTTTCAGTAAGACAGAAAAAATGCTTTTTAAATAGGGATGTGGAGGCATCCATTTTGTGGACAGAAGGGGTGTTGTGATGATGTCACTGCCTCACCAGTGTTAACAGTGTGCAGTGCAGCAGGTGAGAACAGTTCAACTGTGCTGTCAAAGATTCTATTATATTCTAAGGAACACCAGGATTTTATGTTTGGTAGAGTGGGTTCCATGTCAACTCAGCGCATAAAATATTTCAGCGCATACATTTACTGCTGCGGCAATATAATTGCATGCAAATTCAGCTTAATACTAATTAGCGCATAGTCATCTCGTTGAATAAAACCAGCTAAACACTAATTACATATAGTCATCTCGTTTAAAACAAATTCTAGACATTCATTCTGCCACACACTAATTGATTGTCCTACACAATACCGGCGTAATTAAGCACAGTTAATCAGTCACAGGTGTCAGTTAATCAATCAATCAGTTCATTACAATCTATTAATTATTTTAGTCTCCCTTGTTTCCTTGTGTGCTACGATGCCTTTGTCATTCGTGGTTAGCCAGTGTGGGCAGCGAGTTTGCGAACCATGGATATCTCTACCGTAAAGAGAGTGCACTCTGGTAAAAGCGTATTGGAAATGTGCTGCGATGATAAACTCAAGTGCACTGCAAGATGCCATACTATCGGGCGATGAAATTGTATGTTACATTAATTCACACAATCATGTGCCAAACGCTGGTGAAATAAAGTAAAAAAGTAATTGCAGTGATGAAAGAAGGCAATTACTTCACTAGAAGAACACAGCAAATTGTGGCTGGAGCAACGGTGAGCTAGATTGTGCTGTTGCAGGTAAATTGCCTTGGTTACCTGCCTGAAATGAACAGCACAGCATGCGAGAAAAAGGCATGTGTTGCTCCTGCATTGCCGGTGAGTTTAGCTGATTTATAAATACCTCCTGAATACTGCATGTCTGATAATGGGGCTCAGTTTCTGCTACATGACAGTGGTTGCAAGACAAAGAAAGATTTTTAGTTTTCAGCACACAAAAAATCTGGAATATATGGCAACATCAGCTAATTGGTATGCAGATGGCACATTTAAGGAACTCCCCTTTATTCGCATAACTATATACAATTCATGGTGTTAGATTTAGTGCTGTGATTCCAACTGCTTTTGCTCTAATGACAGCACGCACAACTTCAGCTTACATTGCTCTTCTTTCTACTTTGAAGTCCTTTGTCCAGCACTCTCTCCGCGGTCAGTGATGACAGACTTTGAGAAAGCAGCTGTTCATGCTTTTGCATCCCAGTTTCTTGAAGCTCTGCAAGGGTTGTTTTCCATCTTTGTCAGGCATTTGGATGAAAGGTGCAGGACTGTCCAGACATTTAAAGAACTACACTGTAGACGAGAACTATGCACTTGTAACCCCTAGATGGCGCTATCCCAGGGCTACTACCTGCCTGATTTGCCACTAACAGGTTGAGGGGCCTGGATCCAATGGCGGTGCCTCCACCCAGAGGTCAGGGTTTGCAATAGTTAAACTAACTTGGTCACAGCCCTCTGGGACACTGCAACCCCTTTCTTCCACTAGTGGCCACACAATATATCAAATTACCTTCACAGTATACACTTACCCCCAGGTCTGGTTCCGGCACTGGGACCTCCTGTGAAATGAGATACAGTGCAACAATCACAGTACAGTACTTTAACATGAACAAATACCTCAGGCAGTATAACTTTGCTGAAACAAGCAGCTCTGATTTATTTAGGGGAATATAACAAGGACAGGGGAAATCAGGTTAATTAGCTTATCACTCTAATAATCTACCTATGGCTCTGTGCACAGGCCTATCCCTATCAGTTACTGTCCCTGGGTACCCAAGCCCTAGTGGCTAGTCCAAACCGTGGCAGCTGGTGAGGGCCCTTTCACACAGAGAAAAGGAATTAAACAGTCAGCAGTACAGTAATTCCATTTGGATTTAATGTGGCAATTCAACAGGGAGCGACCCTGAATTAGTACTCACGACCTCCAAATAAGATAGGGTCCTTCAATGTCAGCAGGGCTCACTTGAGGTACACAAACCTCTTCACATCCATATAAAAAGCACTATACCAGGCAGGCTGCATCTGTTCGATCGCAATTACTGCACAATACCGGAGAACACACAGCAGATTCAGTTCTGACAGACCGAGTGCAATTTTCAGCAATTCCTCCAGTCTTCTACAGGGTGAGCCTGGTTTCTACTCTTCAGAGATCCTTTGATTCTTTTCACAGGACGGATTCAGTCCTAACAAGCTGTTACACAAGCTGCAGACCGGAACTCTGGGCCTTACACACGTTTTTTGACTAAAACTGCACACTGAAAAGCACAGGGCTCCTTCCTTCTTCACTGCCAAAGCTCAACTGAAACTCCAACCGACAAAACGGGCACTTCCTTTGAGTTCCTCCCAGTTCTTGACTGGATTGGCTGTCACTCACAATAGACTGCTGCTGTTGGTCCAAAAGGCACTGAAGTCTAAACTACATCTCCCAGAGTCACTGCCATACAATCCTCTTGTGGCTGGCTCAGATTATGAGTCAAGTTCTGATTCGTCCAAGGCACCATTTTAGAGCTAGCTTACCCACACTGATTGGTCCAGTTCAGCAGTTCAAAACTAGAATGGGAACTAGCAGACACAGTTCTGACTGCAAAGAAAGCAGGTTAGACAAACTGTAATTTCATTATTACTCTAAATAATTTCTGGCAAACAGTTACATCTTTCAGATAGGTTCCTTTGCACTCTAGTGACTGCAAAAATGAAGTGAATTGGCAGCAGCTGAGGTGGTACTCAATCAAAGAAACACAGTCCCCCATACAAACTAATTATGTCTCAAGCAGACAGCTCTTAAAGACAGTACCAGAGGTTCTAAAACACTCACTGATAAATGGCTTAAATGCCAAACACCATTCAGGCTTGGAGCATTCAAGCAAGCTCCTGGAAGTCTTTTGGGAACCCCCATTTGCAGGGGTTACACCCTTCCTGGCCTGGGAAAGCTTGGCGTCGCGTCAAGCAAGTACCCATAAGTTTCAACTGCAACCATATACATTTGCATTAGGCTCGCACATGTAATCATCAGTCAATATATCATTTTACCAAGAACACATTTCTGAAACATTGCAGTCGTCACTCTTTACACAGTATTACATACACATTGTACCATAACTCAAGTTATTACCTCTTGTACATGAAACCTGAAGAGAGGGGCCCTTCCTATCAGTTACCTTGGGGCTGGATGGGGCAAGGGCACCATACTTAGAGGCAACACAAGTAACTTGGAGTTAGCACTGATGCTCAGTTTGGGCAATGAGCTCGGGGACACATACACTCCTTTATGGACAACATTGAGAGGCAAGTCCACAGGCCTCCCAAGTGAATCATAACTGAGGTGCACCACAGGCTTTACAGCTCGACCAGTCTTTCTAGGGGAGACTGTTATAGTCTCTGCACTCTGAGCCTCATTTTCAGCATTGTCCTCACTTGTCAGGGGAGTCTCCATGGGGGTAGAGAGGCTAGAACTTGGGGCACTTTCAGCTCCAGGAGTTACAGTTTCTGAGTCCACAACATTTGGCTCGCATGGAGAGCTTTCGGACACTGGCAGTGGACTGTCAGGGCACTCAAAATACTCTTCTTGTTCGGTGTATCACCAGTCTGCCCCAATCTATCATTTCCTCCCTGAAAGCTCAAACAGTTCAACCATGCACAATGATTCCATTTCATCTGATCTGATGCTTTGCACTTCACTTTCTGGGAGCATTGGCTCCAGGGATGAAGCTGGGGCTTAGACAGTCCAGAAGGCCCAGCTTTGTCTCCAGTATTGACTAGGGATTGCCCCGAAACAATTGACTCAGTTCGTAAGAAGGATAGTATTCAAAGTCACTCTCACTTTCTTCCGATATGGACTGACAGTCATGCTCAACTGGGACTTGTGGAGGGGAACACTTTAACTTTGCTTCTGTAGGTGCAGACTTTCTTGATCTTTTCTTAGCAGCAGCTCTAGTCACTGGTCCAGAGGGCATCTTCTAGGGGCTCAGACTCAATTAAGATTTGTCCAATGGGCAGTAAATGATTTCTATGCATTGTTTTACATCTTTTGAATTATTCTCAGGCCTTACTTTGTACACTGGCAGATCATCTAGTTTGCCCACTACAATGTGAGGGAGATGGTGCCATCTGTCAGCAATCTTGTGCTTGCCATGCAGTCCCAGATTTCTTAGCAATACCGATCTCCCTCCTGGAGTTCCTGTGCTTTCACCTTTTATCATACCTTTCTTTGTTGGCCAGATTTCTTTTGGCAGCCATGGTTTGAGCCAGTTGGTACGCATGAGTTAGCTGGGCCTTTAACTTTTGCACATACTGTAAATAGTTGTCAGCTTGAACCCCATCAGGAGAGACCCCAAAACACACATCTACTGGTAGTCGAGCTTCTCTTCCAAACATCAGGCGGTAGGGGAGAATCCAGTGGCATCACTTTTGGTGCAGTTATAAGCATGTACCAGGGTGCTAATTTGTTGGCTCCATCTAGGCTTGTCCTTTGGGTGCAGGGTGCCTAGCATATCTAGCAAAGTGCGGTTGAAGCGTTCAGGCTGTGGGTCCCCTGGGGTGGTAAGGAGTGGTTCTGGACTTTCGCACTCCCCACAGAGAAAGCATCTCTTTGATCAGGCGACTCTCAAAGTCTCTCCCTTGATCAGAATGGATTCTTTGTGGAGCCCATAGTGAACAAAAAGTTTTCTACAAGTACTTTGGCTACAGTGGATGCTTTCTGGTCTTTGGTGGGGAAAGCTTGGGCATATCTCGTGAAATGGTCAGTGACCACCAGCACATTACTGATATTTCTTTGATCTGACTCCAAACTCAGAAAATCAATACAGACCAGCTCCATGGGTGCACTGGTGGTGATGTTAACAAGGGGCAGCCCTCTGGGGCAAAGCTTTCCTCTGTAGCTTAGCGACTACAAGTTGAATGTGTTGCTCCACATCAGCCCCATCTTAGGCCAATAGAATCTGGATCTCACCAAGTCAAGTGTTCTGTCTATACCAAGGTGCCCCATGTGGTTGTGCAAGGACCTCAGTACTGAGTCTCGAAAGGCAGTGGGCAGCACTAGTTGTTGTTTGTCTACTTGTCCCCTCTGTCTACTGTTTCTCTGTATAACAGTTTATTGATCAGTTTCAACTTAGGACCTTCTTTGTATAACAGTGCAGTTCTCAAATCAGTGGGAGTAATTTGGACACATCTTTTCCTGCATAGAGGGCTTCTAAAGCTGCTTTGATCATGGGATCGGAGATTGAGCCCGCGAATACTGTCATTGTCCAGCTGAGGCAGTGCACCAATGTCTATTGCAGAAAAGTGGCAATAAGCAGCAGGTATGCAATTCTCAGAGGGTCCCAAGCAATCCACCATGCAGTCCACTGCGTCCGTGGACATTTGTTCCTCCTGTCAAACTTCGGCAGAGTGCCGAATGTCAGGTTCTGCCAATCGGACCCAATCATTCTGGGGAACAGGCCTCCGGGAGGAGCATCAGCATCTATGTGGTTCAGACCTGCTCGGTGTTCGAGAGCATAGTCATATGTAGATAATGCAGAAAGCCACCTATGGCCAGTGGCATCCAACTTAGCTGAGGTCTGCACATAGGTCAAAGGATTATTGTCAGTTTTACTAGTATTTTAGCCCCATACAAGTACTCATGGAATTGGTCAACAATAGCCCACTTCAAAGCTAGGAACTCTAACTTATGTACAGGATAGTTCTTTTCGGATGGGGTCAGGCTTCTACTGGCAAAGGCCACTGGTCTCAGGCCATTCTGTGCTCTTGGTACAACACAGCCCCCAACCCTTGCAAGCTAGCATCAGTGTGCAGGACATAAGGTTTTCTTGGATCGGCATAGGCCAGCACTGGAGCATGGGTAAGTTGATATATGATCTCATGAAAAGCAGTCTCACAATCAGGAGTCCAGCGGGCCCCAAATACTTCACTCGGATGAAAATACACTCTTTCAGTCTTGAGGGCGTGACTTTTGGTATTTTTGTGGGTTGGGGATACCCTTGAGTAAGGTTAAGTAAAGGCGGATCACTCTTGAATAGTCCTTGATGAGCGCGATAAAACCACAGAATCCCAGGAATCTTTGCAGTTCTTTTAGATTTTTGGGCTGTGGCCAGGTGGTCAAGGCCTCAACTTTACTTGGGTCGGTCTCTATTCCTCGGTGGATACTATGTGTCCCATACTTTACTGATGTTTGAAAGAATTGACACTTATCAATGGACAGTTTAAGGCCAAAGTCCTCCAGTCGGTCCAATACCTTAAATAATCTGCTCTCATGTTCCTCCAGTGAGCTGCCAAACACAATAACATCATCTAGGTATACCAGGCACTCTAGTAAGTTCATGTCCCCCACTGCACGCTCCATCAATCGTTGAAAAGTGGCTGGGGCACCTGAAATCCTTGAGGCATCCTCATGAATTCATAGAAGCCAAGCGGACAGATAAAGGCTGTCTTTTCACGGTCCTCTGGGGCCATCGGGATCTGATAGTACCCACTGCGGAGATCCAGCACAGAGAACCACTTGCTCCCGTTTAGGCAGTCCAAAGCATCCTGAATGCGGGGCATTGTGTACTGATCAGGGATAGTCCGCCGGGTTTAAGGTGCGATAATCCACACACATCCTTACTGTTCCATTCTTTTCCTCACTACCACAATGGGGGAAGCATAAGGGCTTCTGGATTCTTGTATTACACCAGCAGCTAACATCTCTTGCAGATGCCGTCTCACATCATCTATGTCAGCAGGTGCCAGGCGTCGAGACCTCTCACGAAATGGTCTTTCGTCATGCAGCGGATATTGTGCTCAGCTCCTTGCACGCATCCTACATCCCATTCCTTTAAAGAAAACACCTGGTCTTTCTGGGCAAGCTTCTCACTGATCCTCACTTTCCATTCAGCTGGCAGCGGGGAGTCGCCGAAATCAAACAAGTCAGGCGTTACTCTGTCATTCTTCCTTGAACTCTTGCTGCTGGGTAGCACTGCAGTGTCTGCACAATGCACATTAGCCAGGATGCAACCTCTGTTTACTCGAATGTCTCTTTCAGACACATTATGAACTTGGACCATTACCCTTCTGGCATAAGCATGGGCTCTAGCGGGCAAAATACTAGGCTTGACCAGCAGTCCCTCTGGCAATTTTCCATCGCCTGGTGCATCCAACATTAATATTTTATTCTTAACATCCTTTCTGATACGGACCTCTCCTGTAAGGTACACTGGGCATTTGGCGCCAGGATCAGAGACTCAGGATCCTTCTTCCATACAATTCCGACCGGTTCCTCTGGTTCTGTTTTTCAGCATCTCTCTGTGCCTCATAGGCCTTCTTAATTAAAGCCGGAACTCTTAAAGCTCTACTAGTCTTTGACCCTGTTTTTCATAACACAACTGTGCCAGCCTTCCGAACATATGAGCATTTGTTCCAATCAACAAAGGGACACCATCATACAGTCCAGTGGGGGACACACTAAGGCTAGGGTCTCTACTTGTTAGGCCACTCCAGCCACGGAGGTGGGGAAAGACAGCCAAATTCGGATATACCCGGAATAGGGTAGGCCTTCCCACTTAACCCCCATACATGCAGTCCTTCTAATGGTTGTAAGGGCACGCCTGACAAATGCTTCTGATACCAATCCTGGAACATAATTGTCACTTGGGAGCCACTGTCTAATACAGCTCTTGTAGACACTCCATTCACCTTTACAGTGGTCTCCATGGAGGACCCACTATTCTGGACCAGTCTGGAGAGGTGGTAGTGGGGGCCTGGGCAACTGACCTTGCCACAAGGGACGTGAATTAGCATTTTGGTGCCCTCACTGGGATCATTTCGTACCTCTTAACCACTGATTTGCTTCTCAGAAGCTCTCCTTGTAGCCTATATGCAACTTTGTCAGTGTCTTTTGGGGACTGGCATTCCCTTTTCATGTGCCCATCTTTCCCACAATTATAGCAAAACATACTTTCTGGAGTTTGAGCTGGCCGAGGCGCCACACTGGGAGCCAGGGCGGGGTATTACTAACTGGAAACCTGGGTGCCATCTCTGTCTGCGGCGTGATAAGCATTTGGAGACATCTCGTCAGTTTCTCCACTTCCATGGTCAAGGAATTGAGTTTGGAGCTGTTATCAGCAGGAGATACATGGTGGGGTACCCCCACCCCCATAGCAGATGCAGTCGGATATAGGTCAGGGCCCGTACTTGCAGGCGTGGCCTTCATAAAGGACTGTTTTGAATTCCGGATCTCTCTCAACAGTTAGCCCCATTGTGGCATATCTTTCCTTGTCAGAGCACTCATTGACTGCCAACCTCTGCCCCTGAACTTCACTTGATGGGTCACCCTCAGTCACTCGGGTCGTAGCCGCAGCTATTGGTGCAGGTCCTCCCGAGGTCGTCTTTCTCAACTCCTCAATTTCTCTCATTAACTCATCATGGAGGGTGGGGATTCCAGTCGATCTGCCAGGCGTAACTGAAGCAACAGCAGTTCTGAGAAGGGGCAGACTAAGGATCCTGTCCAGCCTGGTTCGGTCCAGTTCAATCGCTGGCAAACTACCTTTCTGAGGCATTCTTGCAACAATTTTTCCAGCCGAGATACATACACAGACAACAACTCCCTTGGTACTGTTGTGCATCTCTTACTCTCCACCATAGGTCCTCATCAGAATCTGGGCTCCCCACATTCTCAAGGCCTCAAGATGAGGCCTGTGCAGTCGCTTCAGGGTTACTGGCCCGTTAGCTACGATGGTAGCCAGGGCAGGACCTCGAGGCTCTCACTAACCCTCTTGCGCTTTTCGCCTTCCGAGCATTGCCATTCTAGCACTTGGGGGCAACATAGTCTATCAGGTCTCCCAGTCATCCTCCCTTGGGGGTGGGAGGTGCCAGAGAAGATCCTCAACCCGGTGGAAGTCGTGACTAATGGCAGGTGCAGAAATGGAGTCTGCATTGGTTCCAGCCACCATTACGGGCACTGGAGCAGGAGAAGGTGTTGGGGAGGAACACCCCAGGTGGCAAGAATAGTTTCTTCAAGTCCTCCACAGTTTTCCTTCCCCAGCAACCATTGCAAATTCCTCCTCAAAGTTTCAGATAGTGGTGGGGCTGATTCCCCGGGTCTTTACTGTCCTTAGTTATCACTCTCCAAGCAGTGAGGGCTCCTCTGGGGTAATGGTCTGTGGCACTTTGGAGCTATCTATGGGATCCTTAAACTCTACTAGGGCCAGGAAAGTGTGGGTGAGCAGATTAGCATGCCAACCCACCACCACAGGGTTTTGTAAACCTTCCACCTTGGAAAGTACTCCTGCACAGTGTCCGTATTGATACCCAGGGGATGTCCAGGATAAGCATAGCATTTGGGGGTCGATCTCCTCCCAGTACACCACTCCACCAGCGGTGCACAGCCACTTCTGTCGGGTACCCATTTTTTCTTAACAGTGGTTCGTAAATATGGCCACTAGAGGACACACAATCCCAGCGGTGAGCCTCCAAGATGTAACCCTAGATGGCGCTATCCCAGGGGCTACTACCCCTGCCTGATTTGCCACTAACAGGTTGAGGGCCTGGATCCAATGGCGGGTGCCTCCACCCAGAGGTCAGGGTTTGCAATAGTTAAACTAACTTGGTCACAGCCCTCTGGGACACTGCAACCCCTTTCTTCCCACTAGTGGCCCACACAATATATCAGAATTACCTTCAAGTATACACTAACCCCCAGGTCTAGGTTCCGGCACTGGGACCCCCTGTAAAATAAGATACAGTGCAACAATCACAGTACAGTACTTTAACATAGACAAATACCTCCAGGCAGTATAACTTTGCTGAAACAAGCAGCTCTGATTTATTTGGGGGATATAACAAGGACAGGGAAATCAGGTTAATTAGCTTATCACTCTAATAATCTACCTATGGCTCTGTGCAGGCCTATCCCTATCAGTTACTGTCCTGGGTACCCAAGCCCTAGTGGCTAGTCCAAACCCGTGGCAGCTGGTAGGGGCCCTTTCACACAGAGAAAGGAGAATTAAACAGTCAGCAGTACAGTAATTCCATTTGGATTTAATGTGGCAATTCAACAGGGGCGACCCTGAATTAGTACTCACGACCTCCAAATAAGATAGGGTCCTTCAATGTCAGCAGGGCTCACTTGAGGTACACAAACCTCTTCACACATCCATAAAAGAAAGCACTATACCAGGCAGGCTGCATCTGTATCCGATCGCAATTACTGCACAATACCGGGAGAACACACAGCAGATTCAGTTCCTGACAGACCGAGTGCAATTTTCAGCAATTCCTCCAGTCTTCTACAGGGTGAGCCTGGTTTCTACTCTTCAGAGATCCTTTGATTCTTTTCACAGGACGATTCAGTCCTAACAAGCTGTTACACAAGCTGCAGACCGGAACTCTGGGCCTTACACACGTTTTTGACTAAAACTGCACACTGAAAAGCACAGGGCTCCTTCCTTCTTCACTGCCAAAGCTCAACTCAAACTCCAACCGACAAAACGGGCACTTCCTTTGAGTTCCTCCCAGTTCTTGACTGGATTGGCTGTCACTCACAATAGACTGCTGCTGTTGGTCCAAAAAGGCACTAAGTCTAAACTACATCTCCCAGAGTCACTGCCCATACAATCCTCTTGTGGCTGGCTCAGATTATGAGTCAAGTTCTGATTCGTCCAAGGCACCATTTTAGAGCTAGCTTACCCCACACTGATTGGTCCAGTTCAGCAGTTCAAAACTAGAATGGGGAACTAGCAGACACAGTTCTGACTGCAAAGAAAGCAGGTTAGACAAACTGTAATTTCATTACTACTCTAAATAATTTCTGGCAAACAGTTACATCTTTCAGATAGGTTCCTTTGCACTCCTAGTGACTGCAAAAATGGAGTAAATTGGCAGCAGCTTGAGTGGTACTCAATCAAAGAAACACAGTCCCCATACAAACTAATTATGTCTGCAAGCAGACAGCTCTTAAAGAGACAGTACCAGAGGTTCTAAAACACTCACTGATAAATGGCTTAAATGCCAAACACCATTCAGGCTTGGAGCATTCAAGCAAGCTCCTGAAGTCTTTTAGGAACCCCCATTTTCAGGGGTTACACATAACATACATATGACAGCAGCCCTAGCATATGTTCCCATAAATGATGTGCTTGAAGCATTTGAAAGCCTGAGAAACTCTGAATTTTATGTGGAAAATGAAAAGGTCCTAACACCATACCTTGATTATTTCGAGGACACTTGGATTGGGAGACCAGTGGGACGGCGTGGTCGAGCGCCCCGTATTCCGATCCAATTCTGGAACTGCCACTCAGCTGTCTCCCGATGGTTTTCACACACACAAACAATGCAGTAGAGGGGTGGCACCGCAGTTTCAGTAGCCTGCTAGGAGCCAGTCACCCGACAATTTGGAAATTTATCAGAGCACTGAGAATGGAACAAAATATGAAGCGAGATATGCATTGAGCAGTATGTTGCAGGACACGAACCTCCAGCACTGCGTAAAGTATAAAGGACACTGCAAGACGGCTGTGCGTGGTACGTCGAAAGTTATGGCACCTGCTCCATCACTGATTACCTGCGAGGAGTGGTGCATAACTTTCAACTTCAAGTCTGAAGACACAGTCTTGTTTTATTTGATTTTAATTTTTAATTAATAAAGGATTTTAAATGAATGTTTCCACTATCCCGGCAGATGCCCGTGGAATTATTGGATTACTGTGCACTGTTGTTTCCTGCTGCTTAGCTGAACTGACACAAGGTTAGACCAATGCGGGATTACAGAATTACTGTTCTGACTTGTGTAGTTGTTAATTTTAACTAATAATGTTTTCACTAACCAACGAATGCCCCATGGACTTAATGCATTACTGTGCCGTGTAATCTGTCATCTGACCACTGATCCACATGATAGTGGTTTCCTGCTGCTAGCGCTGGACAGAATTACTGTTCTGACTTGTGTAGTAGTGTTTCCTGCTGCTTGCACTGAGCTGACACATGTGATGAAATACCGATTATGTGGTGGTTTTCGCTATTATGTCTGTGCTGTAATCGTGCGCTGTTTTATTTGCGACGAACTGACGTGATACGGTAGAGTGCAAGAAAAGAATCTAGTGCTTCTCTTCACGATAGAACAGGATCCCTGTCTGTAGGAGCAGTTTGTTTTAACCTGTAATTGCATACTGTTAGAGCTGGTGAGGCAGTGTTATCATCCATCACCCTTCCTATCCATAAAATGGATGCCTCCACATCCAATTTTAAATGTATTTTTCTGTCTTACTGAAAGCATTTTCTAAATACAATCTAGCATTTACATTCTGGATCCTCATAGTAACCTTCACAATAATTTCATTAAGGAAACATCTGATTCCTTTTAAACTTGCCTTGGGAGCTGATGAACACAGCTGAAAACCTGACCTCTGAAGCCATTATTAAAGGTCTGCTGATTCTTGGAACTTGGCAAACACCATTTGTTTTCCTTTGGCCATTTCCAGAATCTCTTTTAACTGCAGGCTAAACCACATACCACCTGTGAAAAGCACACTGAGTGAGACTGGGATGCATGGCCAACCAGTCAATGCCTAAGCCAAATCAACCTAAGGGCCACAACAGCTGTAGTGCAGCCTCTTACTATGGCATGTAAGAAATTTACCATGGAATACCCTAAAATGGAGCTGCATATGCACTAATGGAAGGTTATCTCTGGCTGGAGAATACTCTGAAACATCATCCACCACTACCATTGATGACCAAGAAGAAAAATTACTCACCATAGTAATGTTGTTTTTCAGGGGATCCTCAGTATGCTTAACTATTGCAGTAAGCCAGCTAGGATTGACTGTCCAGGTAATGGAACTTATGTAAATGAGATAATACAGAAGTAGAACATAGAACACTGTTCAAATCTCTGCCTCTAGGTGCTGCTGTGTTCTACAGCTTACTGATCAGATTCATTTTGAAGCAAAGTGGGCAATAGCCCCAAAGCTACACTAACCTATCCTATCCTACACTAAGCTAAAAAACAATAAAAAAACAGTTGTCTTAAGGGCAAGTCATGGCAGGCAACAAAACATACAATATGGGAGGCAGTATAGCACAGTGGTTTAAGGCTCTGAGCTGCAAATCTGGTGACATACAGCAGACCAGACCTGGGTTTGAATCCCACAGCTTCCACTTGCATAATGTGTGACCCTGAGCAAGTCACTTAACCTGTGCTCCCAGGTCGCACCTGTAAAAAGTGTTCGGCTTAGTGTGCTACTCCTGGTTAAACAACTAAAAAAAAAAGAAGGATTGTGAATGAACAACAGGAAAAGTTCAAACAAATGAGGACTGAATCAGCACTGATTATTGTATAATCTTTTCAGGTTCTGGAAGGGAGGTAGGGAAGGAGGTTTAAGCATACTGAGGGATCCCTGGAAGAAACAACATTACTATGTCAAGTAATGTTTTCTTCAAACACCAGGAATCCTCAGTATGCTTAACTATTGTAGACTACCAAGCAGTACCTTGGGAGGTTGGGTACAGAACCTACTCAGGGAAAAGTTCTGCAAAACAGAAGTGCTGAAGTTGACATCAATTCTGAACTGGATGTCCAGGCAACAGCGTCTTGTAAAGCTGTGTACAGATTTTCAGGTAGCTGCTTTACAAATGTCTAGCAAGGGAATGTCTCTTGCTGCTGCCACAGAGATGCAGTGCCACAAGTGGAGTGTTCCCTGAGGTCTTGTGGTGGCTGTTTGCCAGATTTGTTGTAGCAGAGTTGAATGCAGGAGACTATACAGCAGGCACTGGTTCTTTCCAGAGTTGGCCTGCCTTGCTCACCTCACCATAGTGAGGAGCAGCTGTAAGTGAGAAGATCTAAGGTCCTCAGTATGCTCCAGGTAGTAACAGGAATCTCATTATGCTCCAGCTATGAAACTTTAGTACAGCAGAGCTGGACTTTGCTATGAAAACACTGGGAAAGTGATAGACTGATACAAATGAAACTCAGGCACTACAGTACCTTAGGAAAAAATTCTGTTAGTCCTAAGGGCTGCCTTATCTCTCTGGGAATTGATATAGTTAGGGTCAGTGCAGAGGGACTGTAGCTCACACACCTCCTGGCAAAGTAATGGCCACCAGGAAGACTGTCTTCCAGGTGACCCACTTCTGGTCTTCAGTAGCCATGGGCTCAAGTGGGAGCTCCATGAGCTTGGCTATGCACAAGTTCAGATTCCATGGGGAGGACTGGCTCCCTTAGGAGGATACAGGTGCAGCAGTTCCTTAAAGAAAACCCAAAAATGGGGTTAGTAACCACAGTTTTCTCATGACCTGCTGAGATAAAAGCAGATGCAGCTGCCAGGTGAATATTAAGTGTTAAGGGTATAAGGACTTATAAGTAGATATATATATATATATATAAATAAAACCAAGCGGTAACAAGAAAAAATGCAAGCATAAAATGAGATATTTCTCAGTTCCGGGAACCACCAGGAACCAGAGAAAATGCTAAACTAAGAATAAAATAGCAAAAATAAGCTAAAACAAACTAAGAGACAGAGAAAGAAAAGAAAATACCTAAATTACATAAAATACTTAAAATAGACTTGCAAAGAAGTTGCTAAGGAGAGCTCTTTGGGGCATTTTGCTAGTCAGGCAGAGAAATGAATCTGATCAGTAAGCTGCAGAACACAGCAGCATTAGTTGCAAAGATTTGAACAGCATTCTACATCCTACTTCTGTATCCTGTCATATACATAAGTTTCATTCTCTAGGGCAGTCAAACCTAGTTGGCTTACGGCAATAGTTAAGCATACTGAGGATTCCTGGGGTTTGAAAAAAATTTGCACTACAAAAAAACAATATATGCTTGAACTGGAAATAAATTTTGTCCAAATGCACAAACTGAAATAGTTTTTTGAAAGTCATGATGCCAATGGTGTTTACAGAGTGAAGCCAAGGCACTGACTTGTCGAGTCTTACTGCAGCTGAAAATGATTTGGCAGTTGAGACTTAGGGGTTGTGTGATCAGGGCTCAGACAGATGAAAACATTGATGCTAGGAAAGGAAGCAGTAACAGGGCACCCTGCATAAGAAACAAACTATGATTATTTATCAACAAACACACATAACTCTACTCTGGGGACAATAAACAAACTTTACATCCCAGATTTCTAATTATATTAAACAATTAAAAAAAAAAACAAGGTTTATGTTCACGGATAAAGAAAAAATGCAGTAGTGAATACCTGCTGCTTGTTTGCTGGGACGTTCAAGAGAGACTGGAGCCTTTTCAAATCACTGCATTCCCTAGAATAAGACATGAAAAGGAGGTTATAAATCATTTCTATACAGTACCCTATGCACATCAATAAAAGCTACCAAACGAAAAATTACTCATCTTAGTAATGTTGTTTCTTCTAATGGAGTCTTGCTATATTATGACAATTGCAGTATGACCGCAGGTTAGAACTGCTCCGGAGTGAAATAGTTAACTTTCCATGCAGGCATGGAACTTAAGCCAAACTCGGTTGAAAACTCTGTCTGTTGTAGCTAAGCACAAACTGTCAGATCTTCACGAGCTAAAACTCACTAAGGTTCTGTGTGGAAGCTGTAAACCTACACTAGCCAACTGGCTACTAACACAAACACTCATTTTTGGCCTAAAACAAAGACTCAAGTCAGGAGACCCAAAAATGCAAAACACAACACCAATTCACCCACAGAGGTGGGTGAAAAACAACAAGGTGGGCATCAAAAGTGCCACCCTGTACTGCCCACCCACATCCCAAAACAGAGGTTCTGAGAGGGGCAGGCAGGGAGGAAAGAGGTCATAATATAGCAAGACTCCATTAGAAGAAACAACATTACTAAGGTGAGTAATTTTCTTCAAACAACATGAAGTCTTGCTATATTATGACAATTGCAGACTACACAGCAGTACCCCCATGGAGGAGGACAGAACCTACTTAGGAAATGGGCTCTGAAGCACGGCTGTGCTCAAACCAAGCATCACTCCTAGCCTGGATGTCAGGAGTAATGTTTGGTAAAAGTGTGAACTGTTTTCAGGTAGCTGCTTGACATATTTCTAGAATAGGAATGTCTCTGGCAGCAGCCAGAGAAGCAGCTGTACATCTGGTAGAGTGAGCCTCAGGCCTGAGGGGAACTTACCCAACTTTTCATAGCAGAATTGGATACAAGAGACAATCCACCTGGCAATGGATCTTTTAGTGGCTGGCTTCCCTTTACCAATTTCGCCATAGGTGAGGAACAGTTGGAGGGAGTCAAACTTATGACCCTTAGTGCGCTCTATGTAGTAACTAAGAGCTCTCTTCACATCTAGGCTGTGCAGCCTCCTCTCCCCAGAGGAGGGTGGTCAGTGAAGTACACAGAAAGAAAACAGATTGATTAAGGTGGAAATCTGAAACCACCTTAGGCAGGAACTTTCTGTTAGTCCGAAGGACCACCTTATCTCATGAAAAGAGATAAGCTCCTGCTCCACTGACAACAACTTGTAATTCGGCTTATCACGTCTGGCAGAGGTGATGGCTACCAGAAACACAGTTTTCCAAGTCAAGTACTTGAGCTCAGCTGAAGACAAGGGCTCGAAGGGGTTGCATAAGCTGAGCAATGCAAACATTAAGATCCCAGGCAGGGGCAGGATCCTGAATGGAGGATTGGTGTAAAGCAACCCTTAAAAACTTGGAAAATACAGGATGAGCTGAAAGGAAGAGGATTTACCTGCCAAAATAAAAGCAGACACAGCTGCCAAGTGCACCTTCAGGGTAGCTGGTCTCAGTCCCAAAGAATTGAGGTGGACCATATAATCCAGGACTGTGGGTAGATCAGCAGAGACTGGGAAATATGCTTTCGAGCACCATATGGAAAACCTTTTCCATTTGGAATTGTAAGTAGCCCTGGTGGAAAGCTTCCTTGAGGCCTTCAATATATCCATTACACCTTTGGAAAGGTGTACATCAGCAAACTCTAACTCTTCAAGAACCAAGCCTTGAGATTGAGGATTTGAGATTTGGGTACAGACCCTTCCCTAGGCACAGGTTAACAGATTGTGATTCCTGGGAAGGCACAGGGAGGATAGACTGCTAAGGACATCAGGAGTGGATACCAGGCTGTCTGGCCCAATCCGAGCTATCAGAATGACTTTGCAGGATTGGGATCTGATTTTGACTAGCACTTTGAACAGGATAGGAAAAGGAGGGAGGCATAGAAACTTCCCTCCCAACTGAGGGCTAAGGCATCCAGGGGATGAGCCCAACACTGGGGGCCTGCAGCAAAAGAGGAAGTTGGTGATTGTCTGGGGCTGCAAAAAGATCTATCTGCGGGTGCCCCATCTGGCAAATACTACTCCCAAGACCAGGAGATCCAGTGACCATTCGTAGTGGCCCTGGGAAATCCTGCTGAGAGCACTGCCAGGACCTTGTCCTTGCCTGGGAGGTGAACTGCCGTAAGGGAGGTGTTCAGGAGTAAGCTAGAGACTGCTAGAATCTCATCGCTTCGTGCACAAGGCCGTATACTGAGTGCCCCCTTGCTTGTTGATGTACCACATTGTAGTGGTGTTGTCTGTTCTGACCTGAATACTCTTGTTCTGAACAGATTTGGAGAAAGCTTGAAGTGCTAGAAAAACTGCTCTGAGCTCCAACAGGTTGATGTGGAGCAGAGATTCCTGGGAGACCACAAACCCTGGGTGGTGAGTCGCCCATGTGAGCTCCCAGCCCAAGAGGACGCATCTGTAGTAAGGATTAGAGAATGAGACTGAGTGACAAAGGAACCCCTTGTCTCAGGTTGCTCTGATTCTGCCACCACTGTGAGGTCTGGATCAGGGTTCGAGTTACTGGGATCAACTTGGTAAGAGGATCCTTTCTTTGAGACCAAAAAGCTCTCAAATGGAACTGGATGTCCCTCATCTGAAATCTTGCTCCCTGCACAACTGCTGTGGAAGCAGCCATGTGTCCTAGGAGCTGCAGAAAATGCCTTGCTGGCCGGAGACCTGCAGGGTAAATGAGAGGCCAGGGAGACTAGGGTCTTTGCCCTGTCCAGGAAGGAAGGCCCTGGCTTCCTGTGTGTTCAGTTCTGCGCCTATGAAGGTAAGAAGCTGGACAGGCTCTAGAACTGACTTTGAGAGATTCAGAAGGAAACCTAGAGGTAAGCAGTTGCTGCGTTATCTGAAGGTGTAAAATGACCAGGTCTGGGGACTGGCCTACTATGAGCCAATCATCCAGGTAAGAAAGATGGCAATCTTTTGCCTTCTTAGGTGACAACTGCTACTGCCAGGCATTTGGTGAATACCCTTGGGGCAGAGGTGAGACGAAGGGCATTGCTCTGAACTGGTAGTGGCCTGAGGGCAGCTCGAACCTGAGGTACTTTGATGGGAGCTTCTGATGGGAATATGGAAGTAGGCATCCTTGAGGTCCAGGAAGCTAGCCAGTCCCCTGACCTTAGAGAGGGTAGGATAATTCCCAGAGTCACCATTTTGAACTTTGGCTTTAAAAGGTGCTTGTTTAAATATCTGAGATCCAGGATGGACGCCATTCTCCTGACTTTTGGGGTAGAAAGTACCTGGAATACAAACCTTTGCCCTGGTGTAGGAAGGAACCCTTTACACAGCTCTGAGAGCCAGGAGGGTAGATACCTCTGCCTCTAGGGCGAGTGCCTCTGATGGAGTTGCAGGTGGAAAGATCTGGTTCTCAGCTTGGAAATTTTTGAAGCTGAGAACCAGTCCCAAGCTTACTACTTCCAGGACCCACTTGTCTGTTGTTAAAGACTTCCAGTCCTGGACAAAGTAAGCCAGCCTGCCCCCTACAGGTAGAGGAGAATCGCCCTGGCAATCCCATCAGGGTGCCTGCTTGGCAGGGCTTTGGGCTGAGGGTGGAAGCAGACCTGCTTGTACCCATCAGCCTCTCCTCTAAAGAACCCCTCTGAGCATAGGCGGAGGAGAAGCTTGGTTTGGTAAAGGCCTATGAAAAGGCCTGCCCTGCCTCTAGGAAGCTGCTTTTGAGGAGTGGCCTGCCTTTCCTTGGCCTGTGCACTCCTATAGGTGGTCCTATATTCATCCATTTTCTTCACGTAATTCTCTGTTTGCTCCCCAAACAGAAATTTCCCAACAGGAAAATCCATGGCCTTAGACTGGGTATCCTGAGACAGGTAGTACATCTGAGCCACGCCATCCATGAAGTGCCACAGATGTAGCCATGACTCTTGATGAAACATCATTAGAGTCCACTGCAGCATGAAATTGCACCTTGGATGCCTCAATACCATCCATAGCCACCTGTTCCAGCTCCCTGGCAAGCTGGTCAGGGACTTGTTTTACTAGGGCCAGCACAGTATCCCATCTGGATTTCTGGTACCTAGCAGCATAAACCATATAATTTGCTTGTCTGAGTCCCAAAGATGCTGCCATGTACTGTTTCTTTGCCATAGCATCAGTCTTCCTGGAGTCCTTCTCAGGGGTGTGAAGCTGGGGAATATTAGCCTGTCACAGGCTGCAGCCTGCACTACCCACATGGCTGCATTGTTGAGTGAGGAAATCAGTGTCGAAGCCTGATAAGGTATACCTCTTGTCCATCCTTTTATCCACAGGAGGTATAGTGTGAGGAGTTTTAAAACTTTACTGTCTGTTTCCGAAAAGATTTATGCAAAGGAATAGACAGTCTCCTAGACTCTGGAATATCCATCATTTCTACATAGTCTGGCTCCTCTTGGTCATCAACAGCTTCCTCAACAGGGAGCTTGAGAGTTTCAGCAACTTTTTATAAAACATGAAATGAGAGGGGACTCAGAAAGCCTTGGAGGAGAAACCCTAGGGGTCTATCTGGAGAGATGTCCGGATCAATAGGCACATCCAGATCTTCAAAACCATATTCACTCTCCTCATATTCCTCTTCCCTCCCTGGTTCATCAAAATCATAATCTTGAACTGGTGGAACCGGCGAACCGAGCACGCTTACCTGAAGGTGTTGGTTCGGTAGGAACCGAGAGAGACTGGACAATTTGAATTGCTTTAGCTATTTCCTCAGCAGTTGGGGAGAGAACTTTTGGCTCTACACTAGCTGACTTTCTAGTCCTTTTGCTGGAACGGCTCCTCAGAACCGGCTCTTCGTTTGCCCGAGGAAGTATCGCCCTGGTCAGAGGCACTCCCTCCAGTTCGGTTGGTACCGAACGGGCTGGCCATCTGGGTCAGCGGACTTTTGGCCTCCCTTTCCTGAGCCTACCAACTCTCTTATCTATGGTGGCAGCAGGGAAATTGTGACAAATCTGGCAGTCTGAATTGAGGTGGTCAAACCCAGACAATAGACACATGTGGTGTGTGGGTCAGCCTTAGCAAAGCTTCCCCACAAACACTACAGTGTTGAAACCAGTGGGCCGGTTTTTCTTTTGGGTTTCTCCAGACATAATGCCAGCCTAACCAACTTGCCCGTTTATGGCAATCCATCAAACAAGACACCCATATCGGTTCCCAACCGTGTCACGAGTCGTGGAAAACCGTAATGAAAATCTTTTTTTTAGAACCGATAAGAACCGGAACCGCACACTAAAAAGGACTAGTAGATTTAATACAACCTGATCGGTTTAAACCGAACGATAAAGAATTACAAGTTCCACACAGAAAAACTAAATGTAAAACCTATCTATTACTTACATTACCACAGACAGAGCTTGAACCGACCGGTTCGGTTTAATTTCGGCTAAAACCAAAATAATACTTTTAAACCGACAAAATGAACTGAGCAGAAGGAGAAATCTCCGGAGCGACTGTTCAGTGAGGCGGAGTAAAGAATCTGACAGTCTGCGTTTGAAGCACAACAGACAGAGTTTTCAACCGAGCTCGCTCTAAGTTCCATGCCTGCATGGAAAGTTAACTATTTCACCTCCGGAGCAGTTCTAACCTGCGGTCATACTGCAATTGTCATAATATAGCAAGACTTCATGTTGTTTGAAATTTATAAGACTCCACTGAAAATGGAATTTCATTGTTAAGCATTTAAGCACCTTGATGAAGATTTGAGAAGTTGAAATTGTTACAAATTTTATCTAGCACAGTTGGAATAAAGAATGGGATGGGTTGATTAAATGATCTGAGACCCTATCCAGTCATGGAAGTACTAGTTGGCATTACTGTTTCACAGTATGTCAGACTTGATTCCATATTTCAAAGGCTACCCAAGGACTCGGACCCACAAAAAGGATTACCTACTTGTAACTGGGTGTCTTTATAGTTATATTCATCCGTAGTCACACATGAAATTTCAACTTTTTATTTTTGGAATGAGGAAATATAATGAAAATGATACAGATTACTTGGACATCTCTGAGCACTTTTGAACTTTGATTAATAGTGTGCATGACTGTTGTCATGTGTGTTCTTTGTGCAGATTTTGAATATTATTGTTATATAACAACTGGTGAGCAATTTTTTAATGGGCTCAACCAGTTGGTATTCTACCATAATAACCAAACAGTTATTACAGCATTCACATGCTCAGCTTGACAGCTACCTTTTAACTCTCGTTCTCTGTGTGGGCAGGCTGAACAGGTCTGTAAATATGGTAGCTCTGTCTGTCGGTTAGCAATGAGCCACTAAACAAGACTTCTCTCTCCTCGTCATTAATATTTTACTATATTTTATATATATTTTACTTTACTATACTTTTGATGTATAAAAAAGCTGTCGTGGTTGATCCTGCTGTTCGTCAGCTTTGAGCGATAGTCAAAATGGAGCAGGGCTGTGTCTGACTGCCTATAGCACTAGTTAAGCACGATTGCAATTATAACTGTGAGTTAAAAAAATAACAACAAAGAACAAAATGCTTATTCTAGAGAACAAGACAAAGACAGGAGACTGTGTGTGTGTGTGTGCGTGATGACACATGGTCACAGAAGTCTGGCAGGAAAAAAATGTTCCCAGCAACTATAAAAATAAAGTATGGGGCAGTGTGCATTATTCTCTATAGAATTACCGGTGACATGGCTTTACATGCTGTTTCATCGCCATAATAACGAGGTTACCTAGTTATTACAGTGTTTTCTCACCACTTTTGTTTCAGTTCTACCGAGTGGCAATCTATGGTCTTGAGATGAAAGCTGGCTCACCATCAGCATGGTGCAACAGTCTTGCAGCATTCTGAAATATTTTCCATTTTTAAACCATTTTGTTTAAAATAAATTTAAAGAATTATTTTGTGGAGAAGAGAGCCGAGTGCTGTGGGAGTGCAGCAGCTATGACAAGTTGGAGTGGTGGCAGTTGCAGCTGAGACTGTCTAGCACCACAACTTTATTAGATTTGCCTTCACTTTTCCTTTTAAATTAAAATAATTTATTTTTAATTATTTTCTTCTTAGTAGACCTAGCCTGAGTCGGTTGGGGACTTGTGGCAGTTCCAGCAAAGTTGCAGCACTTTCAGCAAGCGAGAGGCAGTAGTTTCCATTCATTTATGAAGAGAAAATGGTAAATAAAAGTACAAACCAAATGCTTGTATGACACTAGCAGGCAGTGTCATTTACTGTAATCACAGCAGAAGTCAGAGACATGATAAAAAATGGTTTGTTTTCACATATGTTTGAAGTGGGGAACAGCAAGCTGACAGTTCAGGGTGAGATGCTGTGAATATTTTGATGCTGTAAACTCTGGCCTGCACCAGTAATTATAAAAAATAAAACATAGTATGTCTATGCATATTTTACACACCCAAGTGCGTGATGACCGTAAACCTCAAGAGCAACCTTGGGTGTGTAACAAAAATAAAAAATCTATAACACACAGTCACCAATGCATTATTCTCTATATAGTATATAGTAGGGCACTGTTCTGTATAGAAATGCATCCATTTCAAAATGCTATTCAAAGGTTATGAAATGTGATTGTGCCCTTCTGATGTACAACAGCATTCTGAAACCTCTAGAGACTGCACAAGTCAGTTTGTTCTGAAGGCAAAAGAACAGCCACAGGCACATTTCACATTTTGTTACCTCTAGTGTTTTAGGGTGTAAAGCTCAAAAGAGAAGAGGATGGTGAGGTGGAGTAGAAAGTGGAATAGTGCAAAAAAGAAAGGGTGCTAGGTGATATAGCAGGTGAATCTGACAAAGAATGGTTTAAGTTAGAATCTGCTTATTCTACCTGGACTATGGTAATTGGTAAGATGCAAGAGATAATGGATAAAATTGTACCTCTGTGTAAGGCTGAGATTAGGGAGGGACAAACCTTGGGTCACTGATGAGTTTAAAAGTTTGATAATGAAGAGACAAAATGCATTGAAAACAGGGCAGTTAGTAGAATTTAACAAATTAAGGAACAACATTAATAGATTAGGAAAAAGGATTAAAAGATTTTTATGTAAAATGGTTAACAGGTTATGTAAATCTGATCCAAAAAATTGTGGAAAATCATGAAGTCTATCTTTCAAAGTAACAACAAGGAGAAACAGGTGACAAGTGGGCTATTAATTGTGGTTTTGAGGGAGAGGACAAGAGAAGCAATTTGTGCAGGAGTTGAATATAATGTTATGTGAAGTTAGCAAAGGGTTAGAACCATTGAAGAAAAGCGAGGGAGAATTGTGATCGGTCCCTGACAAATATTTAATGTCAGTTGACAATGTGGCAAAAGCTCTAAAACAGTTGATAGTAAATAAAGCAGTAGGACCAGATGATATATCAAATTAAATCTGGCATGAGGGAGCTGATTTGGTAGCACCCTGGATCTGTAATTTGTATAATAAATCTATATTTGTTGGGAAAAATTCAAAATCAACAGAAATAGGTCCAGGTATTACCATTACCTAAAGTAAACAGACCGTGTGAGGTTATCAAGGATTTTGGACCAATTTCACTAATGTGTGTCATATCTAAAGTATGTGAGGAATTTGTTACCAATTGGTTACTAGAAATTGTTAGTCAGTATGTGGATCCCAGTCAGTTTGGTTCTTTAAAAGGAAGTTCTGCTATGTTAGCTTTATTGAAATTCCAGGAGCTATGTGTGAAGTCATGGGAGAATGGTGAAATGGTAGAGCTGCCTTAGTTGACTATAGAAAAGCCTTTAAGTTGATAGCAATGACAGTTTAGTAGACAAATTGTAATCTTTGGCTGTCTCTGCCTGTATTATTAGATGGATGCAGAACTTTCTCAAAGGAAGGTCACAGTGGATAGAAAAGAGGGAAGTCAGCATGTGATTATTTGCATGGGGGTGGGGGTTCTCAAGGTACCAAATTGGGACTTACCCTTTTCTTATTAAGATCAATGACCTACATACAAAGGGGCCCTGTATTAAATATGTGGATGATACGTCTGTTATTGATAGATCTGAGGAATTAAGCCAAAGTACTTTACAGGAGGATTTAAAAAAATTGAAGCTTGGATTTTGTGCAATAAGGCATGATACATCCAGACAAAACACAAGAAATTAGAATTGGGAAAACCAACAAAGCAGAGTTACTTCCCTTATGTTTGGGGGACCATGGTGAAGGAGGTAAAGAGTATTAAACTGTTAGGTTTCAAAATTCAAATGATTTTGGCTGGAAAGAACAAGTGGCTGAGATGGTTAGGAAAGAAAATCCCAGAGCGTACTTTCTAACAATGTTAAAGAGGCAGGTGTGGGCCAGTATGGTTTGGTGTACTTTTCTGTGCTGCTGTTCGCTCCATCTTGGAGTATGGGATGCTGGGTTAACTAAGGTAGAAAGCGAAGAGATTGAGAGAATTCAGAAGAGGCCCTGTGGATAATTTTAGGTAGCGAAATGTCATACAATGATGCACTGAAGATCTGCAAGTTGGTAAGGCTGGATGACAGAAAAATGAAATGTCAAAGAAATTGTTCTATGAAATGTGTAATCCCCAACAAATTGTATTTACTTTTGCCTCCTAGACAGGTTGCAATCTATGGTTTAAGAAAACAGGTTAGATGGAGAAACCAGTGTTTAGACCAACTACATATCAGACATCCTTTTTCATGGGATTTTTAAATGACTGTTAATATTTATTTGAGTATATCTTGTGCAGTATAAATTTCTTTTTGTTTTTGGTTTTAGAATTATTTTTTTTTTAAATGTTGTGTATTTGTATATTTTGTACACTTTGATGATTGCTTGTATACTACTTCAGCTGCCCCCATTCTTTGGGTGTTGGCTGCAATGTGTTAATAAACTAATTAAACATAATACTATACACTATGAAAAATACTGGATGAGCAACCTCAATTGAAAGATAACTGATTCTTGTGTGAACCTATTTCAGTTTCTAGAGGAGGTAGGGTAGAGAGTTTAAACATAGTGAGGATCATAAGAAGAAGCATCATTACAATGGTGAGTAATTTTTTCTTCTAACTCCAGGAATCCCTCACTTAATGTTCACCTTATGCAGACTCAGTAGCAGTACCTTGGGAGGCTGGGTCCAGAACCTAGTTAATAAAAATAGTTTGAAAGACAGCAGTTTCAAAGGTAGCATCCCTTCTGGACTGTATGTCCAAACAGTGGTGCTTTGTGAAGTGTGTACTGTATAGGTAACCACTTTGCAAATGTCTAACAATAGGATGTCCCTTGAGGATGCCATAGAGGCAGAGGTTACGCTTGTGGAATGTGCCCTTGAGCCTCTCGTGGCATTCTACCAGCTTTTCACAGCAGAACGAAACACAAGAGACTATCCAGTGAGAAACAGATCTCTGTAGCTGGTTTGCCTTGCCAACCTCACGCAGATAACAGCACGCTCTGATCAGAGCCACAATGGCTGCTAATGTATTAATATGATACAAGATTTACTTATTTCAATGGTTTTACAAGGAAAGACATACTGAGCTAGAAACCGCTTTCAGATGTGTCCTGGATGAAACGGAAATGATAACAGATACAAAAATACAGAATATAAAGTTCATAGAAATGGAATAAATGTAACAAAGATAAAGAGGACAATTATGTCTAAGAATAAATTGACAAAAAATAAGTTACCAAGCAATAAGTTGTGGAACCGATCAAAGAACAAAAATAGTTATTAACTTATCAAAATAAAAACTAGGGAATGACTGATGCGGGAGAAGAGATGTAGAATTAATGTGTGACTTAGTTGTATTACTGTGATGTAAAATCTTTTGCTGATCAGGCTGCCTTCTCTTTCTGCTTTCCTAAACTTTAGAAATCTCTCCCTCTAACCATTAGTTCTGTCTCTTCCAACGTTCCCTCTCCTCTCTGCTCCATGACCACAGTACCTTCTGTTCTTGAGTTATAGCCCTTCCCCATGCCTCAGTTTACCCTCTTCCCTTTTCTCCATGACCACACTGCTTCCTCCTGTGGCTGCCCTTGAATAATAGCCCTTCCATGCTCCTAATTTACCATCTTCCCTCTTTCTCCTCCTCCTCCTTGCACTCCAGCCACCTCACCAACCCCTCACCATTTCTTCTTCTTCCTCCCTCACTTGTCTACACTTTCCTTCTTCTCCCCATATCTACGCTCCTTCCTTCAGTGCCCTATCCCCAGGTGCCCTCACTGCTGAAAAATATTATTACATGTACCCATGGGACAGAGTCCCTGCTGTATCCTTGTAAAATGTTTGCCTAGAATTTTGCCTGTCTGATGAACCTCGTTCATGTTCATTTTGTACTGTTTATTTTATATCTTTGTATGATGTTTTATTGTATAAGTTATTGTTCTTTGTTGTTCTTGCACCTCTCCCGATACATCTGGAAATGAGCTTTTTTCAGCACTGTATGTATTTCCTGGTGAAACTTTTGAAATAATAAATACATGTAAATAAATAACGTAAAATCCTACATTTACACCATAATAGTAGAGAAAACAAAACCATAAACAACAAGGTAATGCAGTGAAAAGTGTTTTTGGTTCTGGACATACACACTCCCTTGAAAATGCGCACCACACACATACATACACACACACACACACACACACACGTAGCTGTTACAATAGTTGTGAACACTCATAGGGTGTTAGTGTCATTAGTATTGTAGAGCAGCTACAATATTTCATTTTCAGTGGGGTCCTGCTTTTAGATGTTTTTCCAGTGTATTTAGCAGCATTAGCACAGGTAAAACGCACAATCTAATTTTACTGGGGTCCTGCTTTTATGCATTTTTACAATGTTGTTACCCAGAATAGGTCAGTTAACATGCAGTATCTCATTTTCAGTGAGGTCCTGATTGTACCTATTGTAACACTAACAGATCTGAGATGCCCTAAATGAGTGGTAACCAGATACTGTATCTTTCTTTGCCCAGCAGAGGATGTGAATTGTGCCAACTGCATGTTTTAGTACCTCATGTTTGCTTTAGGGGCAATATTCAAACATGCTTGGGGCACTTACACTTTGCTCCAAACATATTTGAGTATAGCAAATCTAGTGAACTGTGCTAATTTCCACTAATTGGCCAGTGGGGGATGTGAATTGTGCTCAGTGCACATTTTAGTGCCTCATTTTGCTTTGGGGTACTATATTCAAACATGCTTGGGGTACTTGCACTTTGCTCCAAGCATGTTTGAGTATAACAAATTTAGTGAACTGTGTTAATTTGCACTCACGGAAAGGACTTTGCAAGGAGCAGACTGATACCTTTTAATATGGGATATTGCTCTGTGTAGTTCTGGTTTCCAGTTCTAGGTTTGTCTACCTGTTCCTGTTTAAGCGTTTAGCCAATGACTGATTGCTTTTAGCCACTGACTACCAAGTCAGCAACCGGGTTCAAGAATTGACCTGGGTCACTGGAGACTGGTCTAGGAGGAGAATGCACATCTGTAGGACAGGGAGAGGAATCTAAGTGGCTGCACCATAGGACAGCATAACAAGGGACCCAATATCTGGATACATAGATACATAGATACATAGACAGTGTCGGCAGATAAGGGCCTATGGCCCACCCAGTCTGCCCATTTAAGTTTGTAAGTTCAGTTTATGTTTTCCAGGAAGTCTGTTGCCCTTATCCTGACCTCCAGAATTCCTTTATGTCTATCCATGCATTCTTAAATCCGTGATTGTTTCAGCCCCACCACTTCCTCTGGCAGGGTGTTCCACTTGTCTACCACCCGTTCTGTGAAGAAATTCTTCCTCACATTTCCTCTGAATCGCCTCCTCCAACTTCATCCCATGCCTCTAGTCCTGGAACATCTTTTCGCTTAAAAATAGTGCATTCCTGCACCCTGTTCCTCCTGTAAGATACTTGTATGTCTCTATCATATCCCTCTCTCCCTCCTCTCCTCCAGGAGTACATGTTCAGTGCCTTCAACCTGTCCTCATAGGACTTGTGATGCAATCCATGCACCATCTTTGTTGCCCTCCTCTGATCCTTCTCTACCCTGTCTATGTCCTTACGTAGGTAAGTTCTCCAGAACTGCACAGTGTAATCCAGGTGCGGCCTCACTAGTGTCTTGTATAGTGGAATTATGACCTCCCTTTTCCTGCTGGTGATGCCCTGCCTATGCATCCCAGCATCCTATTTGCTTTACCTGCTGCCTTGTCACACTGTTTCCCTGCCTTGAGGTCATCAGAGATGATAACTCAAGATCCCTTTCCTGCTTGGTGCATGCTATATCCTCACCCCCAACTGATATATTTGCACATGTCTGGGCCCAAAAGTAGAAAATAGGAAGAAAAACCCCTCCGACTATAGAACAGTGATAGCCTGCCCTCTAGCAAGCCCCACACAGATGACTAGGCACCTCTGGTCCAAGGTTCTGTGACAAGACCACCAGAAATGGTAAGTGCCAGAGAAGGTAGATAATGGGGATGAAAAGACTGGACCAGATGGGGGCAAGTCAAGGTGCTGAAGGAGGTAAATAACTTTGTCCCATGGACACAGTGGGCAATATGCCACTCATCATGATTGTGCACTGTGTGTTGATGAATGGTAAGGGACTGCCTGCATGGAGGAGTGATGTTGAGAAGTAAGCATGAACACAGTAGGGTGACACTGTACCCATCAAGGTGGTGTACTGTGTGCTGGGGAAATTTGAGATACTATCTGCACTGTGGAGTGATGCTCAGAAGCACTGTATGAACACAGTGGGCACCTACTGTATCACAGTGGTTTTACTGTGTGCTGGTAAAAGATGAGGACTACCTGCACAGAGGAGTGATGCACAGAAGCATTACATGAACTCAGTGGGTGACATGGAACCCATTACATGGTACCCATCAAGCTGGTGTTGTGTGTGCCAGTGAAATGTGAGATACTGCCTGCACTGTGGAGTGATGCTCAAAAGCACTATATGAACACAGTAAGGGACTGCTTGCATGGAGGAGTGATGCTGAGAAGCAATGCATGAACACAGTGGGTTGACATAGCACCCATCATGGTGGTGTAATGCGGTCGCGTGAATGGGTAGGTCTCCCTGCACTAAGGAATGATGCTCAGAAGCACTGCATGAACACAGTGACATGGCACCAATTATGGTTGTGTTCTGTGTGCTGTTGAATGGGCGGGATTGCCTGCACTGTGTAATGATGCTGAGAAGTACTGTATGAACACTCTGGTGTGACAAGGCACAAATCACAGTGGTATTCTGCTTGCTGGTGAAAGATGAAGAAATGCCTGCACAAGGGAGTAATGTCAGAAGCACTGCGAACATGGGGAGGGTGACATAGTACCCATCAAGGCTGTGTACTGCATGCTGGTGAGCGGTGAGGACTACCTGCACTGGGAGTGATGCTCAGAAGCACAACTTGAACACAGTGGGGTAACATGGCACCAATCATGGTAGTGTGCTGTGTGCTGGTGAAAGGTGAGAGTGTCTGCTCTGTGAAGTGATGCTCAGAAGCACTGCAAGAACACAGTGGGCAGCATGGCACCCATTATGGCGGTGTACTGTGTGTTGGGGAAATGTCAGGAACTGCCTGGACTGTGGAGTTATGTTCAGAAGAACTGCATGAACGTAGTGGAGTGACATCACACCCATCATGGTGGGGTACTATGAGCTGGTGAAAGGTGAGGGACTGCCTGTGCTGTGCAGAGCTGCTTAGAAGCACTGCATGACACAGCGGGTGACGTGGCATTCATCAAGGTGGTGTAATGCAGGCTGGTAAATGGGTAGGGACTGCCTGCACTGTGGCGTGATGCTCAGAAGCACTGCATGAACACAGTATAGCGACATGGCACCCATCACGGTGGTGTACTGCATGCTGGTTAAAGGTGAGGACTCCCTGCACTATGGAGTGCTGCTCACAAGCACTGCATGGACACAACATAGCACCCATCACAGTTGTGTAGTGTGTGCAGGTGAAAAGTCAGGACTGCCTGCCCTGAGGAGCAATGCTCGAAGCACTGCATGAACACAGTGGGGTGACATTTACCAATCAAGGTGGTGTACTGTGTGCTGGGAAATATGAGATACTATCTGCACTGTGGAGTGATGCTCAGAAGCACTGTATGAACACAGTGGGCACCTATCACAGTGGTTTACTGTGTGCTGGTAAAAGATGAGTACTACCTGCACAGAGGAGTGATGCACAGAAGCACTACATGAACTCAGTGGGGTGACACGGAACCCATTACATGGTACCCATCAAGCTGGTGTTGTGTGTGCTAGTGAAATGTGAGATACTGCCTGCACTGTGGAGTGATGCTCAGAAGCACTGTATGAACACAGTAAGGGACTGCTTGCACGGAGGAGTGATGCTGAGAAGCAATGCATGAACACAGTGGGGTTACATAGCACCCATCATGGTGGTGTAATGCGTTGGTGAATGGGTAGGGTCTCCCTGCACTAAGGAATGATGCTCAGAAGCAATGCATGAAGAAAAATTACTCACTATAGTAATGTTGTTTCTTCTAATGGCATCTTGCTGTATTCTGACTATATGAAAAATTACTCACCTTAGTAATGTTGTTTCTTCTAATGAGTCTTGCTATATTATGACATATGCAGTATAACCCCAGGTTAGAACTGCTCCGGAGAGTGAAAAGTTAACTTCCATGCAGGGCACAGAATCTTGTATGAGCTCGGCTGAACACTCTGTCTGTTGAAGCTCAAACTTACACTGTCAGATCTTTATGAGCAAAAACTCACTAAGGTTCTGTGTGGAAGCCGTAAACCTACACTAGCCGCTGGCTACTAACTTCAAAAACACTTTTTTGATCTTGATCCCAAAACAAAGACTCAAGTCGGAGTTCAAGAAGAAAACTTAAGCATAACACCTTAAGCACCCTAGAAGGGTGAAATAAAGTGGGCATCAAAGAAGTGCCAACATTGCACTGCCTACCCACATCCCAAAAGAGGTTCTGAGAGGGCAGGCTGGGGAGGTCATAATATAGCAAGACTCCATTAGAAGAAACAACATTACTAAGGTGAGTAATTTTCTCTTCAAACAACATAAAGTCTTGCTATATTATGACATATACAACAACACAGCAGTACCTCCATGGATTCGGGACAGAACCTACTTGGGAAATAGGCTCTGAAGCACAGCTGTGCCAAATCGAGCATCACTCCTAGCCTGGATATCCAAGGAGTAATGCTTAGTAAAAGTGTGAACTGTTTTCCAGGTAGCTGCTTGACATATCTCTAGGATAGGAATGTCCCTGGCAGCAGCCAGAGATGCAGCTGTACCTCTGGTAGAGTGAGCCCTCAGGCCTGAGGAGGAACCTTACCCAGTTTTTCGTAACAGAACTGGACACAAGAGACAATCCACCTGGCAATGGATCTTTTAGTGGCAGGTTTCCTTACCAACCTCACCATAAGTGAGGAACAATTGGAGGATTCGAACCTGTGACCCTTGGTATGTTCTATATAGTAACTGAGGCTCTTTGACATCTAAACTGTGCAATCTCCTCTCACCAGAGGAGGAATGGTCAGTGAAGTACACAGGAGAGACATGGATTGATTAAGGTGAAAGTCCGAAACCACCTTAGGCAAAAACTTCCTGTTAGTCCTGAGGACTACCTTATCTCAATGAAAGGAGATAAATCAGGCTCCACTGACAAGGCTTGTAGCTCACTTATGTGCCTGGCAGAGGTGATGGCTACCAGAAACACAGTTTTCCAAGTCAAGTAATTCAGCTCTGCTGAAGACAATAGCTCAAAGGGGTTGCATAAGCTGACGATGCAAATATTAAGATCCCAAGCAGGGGCAGGATCCTGAGCAGGGATTGGTGTGAAGCAACCCTTTAAAAACTTGGAGAACACAGGGTGAGCTGATAAAAGGGCTTACCTGCTGACAGGAAGACAGACACAGCTGCCAAGTGCACTTTTAGGGTAGCTGGTCTCAGCCCCAAGGAATTCAAATGCACCAGATAATCGGGATGTGGGAACACCAGCAGATTCTGGGGAAATATGTTTACCAGCACACCATATGGAACATCTCTTTCCATTTTGAATTATAGGTAGCCCTGGTGGAAGGCTTCCTAGAGGCCTTCAAGATATTCAATACACCTTGAGAAAGGTGTAGGTCAGCAAACTCTAACTCTTCAAGAGCCAAGCCTTGAGATTGAGAGATTTGAGGTTCGGATACCAAACTCTCCCTGGGCACAGGTTAATAGGTTGTGATTCCTGGGAAGGCATGGGGAGGTGGACTGCTAAGGACATGAGGTGGGTACCAGGGCTGCCTGGCCCAATCTGGAGCAATCAGGATCATCTTGCAGGATTGAGATCTGATTCTGACTAGCACTTTGAAAAGAAAGGGAAGGGGGAAAAGCATAGAAACTTCCCTTCCCAACTGAGAAGGAAGGCATCCAGAGGAACTGAGCCCAACACAGGGGCCTGCAGCAAAGGGAAGTTGGTGATTGTCTGGGGCTGCAAAGAGATCTATTTGCGGGGTGCCCATCTGGCAAATATTACCTCCAGTACTGGGGATCCAGTGCCCATTCATGATGGCCCTGGAAATCCTGCTGAGAGCATCCGCTAGGACATTGTCCTTGCCTGGGAGGTGAACTGCCGTAAGGGAGGCGTTCAGAGAATAAGCCAGAGACCACAACTTCATTGCTTCAGTGCACAAGGCCGTGACCGAGTGCCCCTTGCTTGTTGATGTACCACATTGTAGTGGTATTGTCCGTTCTGACCTGAACTACCTTGTTCTGGACAGATGTGGAGAAAACCTGAAGTGCTAGAAAAACTGCTCTGAGCTCCAGCAAATTGATGTGGAGCAGGGATTCCTGAGGGGACCACAGCCCTTTGGTGGAAAGGTCGCCCATGTGAGCTCCCCACCCCAAGAGGAATGCATCTGTAGTAGAGGTCAAGGAATGAGACTGGGGTGAAGGAACCCCTGTCTCAGATTGTTCTGATCCTGCCACCACTGAAGGGCCTGGATCAGGGTTCGAGTCACTGGAATCAATTTGGTTAGGGATCTGTCCTTGAGACCAAAAGGCTCTCAAATGGAACTGAATGTCCTCATCTGAAATCTCGCTCCCTGCACTACTGCTGTAGAAGCAGCCATCTGCCCCAGGAGCTGTAGAAAATGCCTTGCTTGTCGAGAGACCTGCAGGGTGAAAGAGGAGGCCAGAGACACCAGGGTCCTTGCTCTCTCCAGAGGAAGGAAGGCTCTGGCTTCTTTGTGTTCAGTTCTGCGCCTATAAGGTGAGAAGCTGGACAGGCTCCAGAACTGACTTTGGAAGATTGAGAAGGAAACCTAGAGATGTAAGCAGCTGCTGGGTTACTTGTAAATGAAGTTTGACCTGTTCTGGAGACTGGCCTACAATGAGCCAGTCGTCCAGATAAGGGAAGATGGCAATCTTTGCCTTCTTAAATGAGCAACTGCTACTGCCAGGCATTTTGTGAACACCCTTGGAGCCGAGGAGAGGCCGAAGGGCATTGCTCTGAACTGGTAATGGCCTGAGGGCAGTTCGAATCTGAGGTACTTTCGATGGGAGCTTCTGATAAGAACATGGAAGTAGGCATCCTGGAGGTCCAGGAGGCTAGCCAGTCCCTGGCCTTAGAGAGGTAAAATAATCCCAGTCACCATTTTGAACTTTGGTTTAAAAGGTGCTTGTTTAGATACCTGAGATCCAGAATGGGCCGCCATTCTCCTGTCTTTTTGGGGTAAGGAAGTACCTGGAGTACAACCCTTTGCCCTGGTGTATGGGTAGAACCCTTCCACGGCTCTGAGAGCTAGGAGGGCAGAAACTTCTGCTTCCAGGGCAAGTGTCTCTGATGGGTCTGCAGGTGGAAAAGATCTGGCTCTCATCTTCGGAAATTTTTGACGCTGAGAACCAGTCCCTGGCTTACTACTTCCAGGACCCACTTGTCTGATGTTACAGACTTCCAGTCCTGGACAAAGTAAGCCAGCCTGCCTACCAGTGAGGAGAATAGGCCCTGGCTACCACATCAGGAGCCTGTTTTGCAGGGGCTTTGGGTTGAGGGGTAGAAGCAGGCTTACTAGAGCCCTTCTGCCCCTTCCTCTAAAGAATCCCTCTGGGCATAAGCAGAAGGGAGGCCTGGGCTTGGTAAAATGGCCTATGAAAAGGCCTGCCCCTGCCCCTGACATGCTGCCTTTGAGGAGTGACTTGCCTTTCTTGGCCTGTGCACTCCCTATAGGTGGTCCTATACTCATCCATTTTTCATATAATTCTCTGTCTGCTCCCCAAACAGAGAATTTCCCACAACAGGAAAATCCATAGCCTTAGACTGGGTATCCTGTGACAGGGCAGTACATCTGAGCCAGGCCATTCTGCGAAGAGACACAGATGTAGCCATAACTCTAGATGAAACATCATTAGAGTCTACAGCAGCATGAAATTGCACCTTGGATGCCTCAATACCATCCGCATGCCACCTGCTCCAGCTCCTGGCAAGCTGTTCAGGGGCCTGTTTGCTAGGCCAGGACAGTATCCCACCTGGTTCTGGCACCTAGCTCGTAAGCCATAATTTGCCTGTCTGAGTCCCAAAGATGCTGCCATGTACTGCTTTTTGCCATGGCATCCATGCTCCTGGAATCCTTTTCAGGAGGGTGAGAGGCTAGAGGAATATTAGCCTTGTCACAGGCTGCAGCCTGCACTACCCCACATGGCTGCACTGCTGAGATAGAAACTCAGTATGAGAGCCTGATAAAGCATACCTCTTGTCCATCCTTTTATCCACAGGGAGGATAGAATGAGGAGTTTTCAGAATTTTACTGTCTGTTTCCTAAAAGATTTATGCAAGGGAATAGACAGTCTCCTAGACTCTGGAATATCCATCATTTCCACAAAATCAGGCTCTTCTTGATCATCAACAGCTTCCTCAACAGGGAGTTGCAGAGTGTCAGCAACTTTCTTGTAAAACAAAAAATGAGAAGGGACTCAGATAGCCTGGGAGGGATACTCCTGAGGGTCTGTCTGGAGAGATGTCGGTTCAATGGGCACATCCAGACTGTCAAAATCACACTCACTCTCCTCGCATCCTCCTCCCTTCCCCATTTTCATAAAAATCTTCAAAATCATAATCTTGAACCGAGGGAACCGATCGAACTGGCGCTTTCCCAATGGTGCCGGTTCAGACGGAACTGGGAAAGAGACTGGACAATTTGAATAGCTTTGGCTATTTCCTCAGCAGTTGGAGAAAGAACTTTTGGCCCCAAACTAGCTGACCTTCTAGCCCTTTAGTTGGAACCGGCTCCTCAGAGCTGGCTCTTAGATTGCCGAGGAAGCATCGCCCTGGTCAGAGGGCACTCCCTCAGGGTCCGGCTGGAACCGAACCGGGCTGGCCATCCGGTCAGCGGACTTTTGGCCTCCCTTTCCTTGGAGCCTACCAACTCTTTTTCCACGGTGGCAGCAGGAAAATTCTTACAAATCTGGCAGTCTGCATTGAGGTGGTCAAACCCCAGACAATATACACAAATGGTGTGTGTGGTCAGCCTTGGCAAAGGCTTCCCCACAGAGCCACAGTGCTGAAACCAGTGGGTCCGGTTTTCTTTGGGTTTCTCAGACATAGTGCCAGCCCTAACCAAAACTTGCGGTTAACGGCAATCCACCAAGCAAGACTCTCTTATCGGTTCCCAACCGTGTCATGGGTGTGGAAAAACCGTAATAAAATCCGTTTTTAGAACCGATAAGAACTGGGAACCGCACTCTAAAGGGCTAGAGGTAATTTTTAAACTCCTCTGATCGGTTCAAACCGAACCGAAAAAGACGTTCTGAGTTCCACACAGAAGAAAAATAAATAAGTAAGCCTATCTATTACTTACAATACCACAGACAGAGCTTGAACCGACGACTGCAGTTAAATTTCAGTAAAATAAACTGAGAATTACACATTAAAACCGACAAACGAACCGAGCAGCAGGAGGAATCTCCGGAGCGACTGTTCAGTGGTAGGAGTAAAAAATCTGACAGTTTAAGTTTGAGCTTCAACAGACAGAGTGTTCAACCGAGCTCGTGCTCAAGATTCCATGCCCTGCATGGAAGTTAACTCTTTCACCTCTGGAGCAGTTCTAACCTGGGGTTATACTGCATATGTCATAATATAGCAAGACTTCATGTTGTTTGAAACAGCTATTCCCAGAACTTGAACTGCTCCAGAGAAAGTGTTAACTCTATGCATAGGCATAGAATGTTTAGATCGAGCTCGGTTTTCAAACCTCTGTCTGTGGTACTCTGAAGTGTAACCATCAGATTCTTACGAGCCCTAGCTAACTAACTCAAGCAAGAAATTGATTCAAAATTTCAGTGCCAAGTGGCAAAAACAGAGTTTAGGGTCAAAGACTCAGGTTGAAAACCCAAAAAGAACACAACAGATAGTTATTCACCAAACTAAAAGAAAAAAAAAACAAGAGATGGAGGCATGTCCAGAGCACCTCTGGGTGCAGCCTGTGCCTGCCCCACCACATCCCAAAAATACTAGGTTCCAGGAGGAGGCAGGAGAGAGGTCAGAATATAGCAAGACGCCATTAGAAGAAACAACATTACTATGGTGAGCATTTTTTCTTCAAACAACATGAAGTCTTGCTGTATTCTGACTATATGCAGATTACCAAGCAGTATCCCTTGGAGGAGGGAGTTACAGAACCTATTTTGGGAACAAGCTCTGCAGCACAGCTGTGCCAGACCTAGCATCACTCGTGACTGAATGTCCAAAGAGTAATGGGCTTGGTGAAGGTGTGAACAGATTTCCAGGTAGCTGCTTTACACATATCTACTAAAGGTATATCTCTAGCTGCTGCGACCGAAGCAGCTGTACCTCAGGTAGAATGAGCCCTCAGGCTTGATGGGGCTCCTTCCCAAGTTTAGAGTAGCAGAATAGAATACAAGAAACAATCCACCTGGCAACAGACCTCTTGGTAGCAGGCTTGCCTTTCCTACCTCATCATAAGTGAGAAACAACTGAGAACAGTCCTTCCTATGGGCCTTAGTATGCTCAATGTAGTAACTAAGAGCCCTTTCATGTCCAGACTGTGTAGCCTCCTCTCTCCAGAGGAAGAATGATCAGTGAAAAAGATAGGCAGAGACATGGACTGGTTCAGATGAAAGTCTGACACTACTTTGGGAAGGAACTTTCTATTGGTGCGGAGGACCACCTTATCCCTATGAAAGGAAATTAAATCAGGTTCCACTGATAAGGTCTGTAGTTCACTGATCCTCCTAGCAGAGGTAATGGCCACCAGGAA
Source organism: Neoceratodus forsteri (assembly GCA_016271365.2). NCBI lineage: Eukaryota > Metazoa > Chordata > Ceratodontiformes > Ceratodontidae > Neoceratodus > Neoceratodus forsteri. Next base: position 1,098,496,961 of record CM057456.1, on the reverse strand, counting down.
TACAGTTTTCCAAGTCAAGTATATAAGCTCAGCTGAAGATAAAGATTCAAAAGGGGTTGCATAAGCTGTACAATACAGAAGTTCTGTTCCCAGAAAGGTAGGCTCCCGAAGGGAGGACTGACATGAGCTAAACCTTTGAAGAATTTATTGAAAACTGGATGGGAAGCTATGGAAGAGTCCTTACCAGCCAAAAGAAAAGCAGACACAGCTGCCAAATGCACTTTAAAGGGTAGTAGGCCGGAGGCCTAAACTGTTAAGATGTACCAAATAGTCCAAAACAGTGGCAATGTCAGCCAGGTCTGGCTTAATATGTCTACTGGAACTCCAAAATCTGAACCTTCTCCATTTGGAATTGTAAGTCTGCCTAGTAGCAGGCTTCCTGTTAACTTTTAAAATATCCAAAGCTGATTGGGAAAGATGCAAACTTCCATATTCTAGCTCTTCAAGAGCCAGGCTTTGAGCCTGAGAGACTGGAGGTCTGGTACAGAATCCTCCCTTGAGAGGAGGTGAGAAGATTATACTGCCTGGGAAGACACAAGGGCAGTGTTACTGACAGTGACAACAGTAGAAGATACCAAGGCTGTCTGGCCCAGTCTGGAGCCACCAGAATCACCTTGCAAGGCTGAGACCTGATTTTATCAGGACCCTGAATATCAGAGGAAGCGGAGGAAATGCATACAGAAACCTGCTTGTCCAATTTAGTAGAAAAGCATCCTGGTGAACAGGACCCAGAAGGGGTGGTCTGCAACAATAAAGAGGAGTTGATGATTGTCCTGGGCTGCAAAGAGATCTATCTCTGGGGTGCCCCATTTCCTGAAGATGACTTGAAGAATGACAGGGCTCAGGGTCCATTCATGGTGACCCTGGGAAATCCTGCTGAGAGCATCCGCTAGGATGTTGTCCTTCCCTGGGAGATGCACCGCCACCAGAGAAGCTCCTGAAGGAATAAGACAGAGACCAAATTTTCATGGCTTCCATGCACAAGGCCGAGGACCGAGTGCCTCCTGCTGTTGATATACCACATGGTTGTGGTATTGTCTGTTCTGATCTGCACCACTTTCCCTTGGATGACTGCTGAAATGTCTGGAGAGCCAGGAAGACAGCTCTCAATTCAAGAAGGTTTATGTGCAGAAGGGACTCCTGGTGTGACCAAGTGCCATGAGCTGTGAGCTGATCAAGGTGGGCCCCCACCCCAATAGGGAGGCATCTGTGGTGATAATCACAGAAGGGACCTGACTGATGAAGGGACCCCTTGTCGAAGATTGTCTTCCTCCAACCACCACCAAAGGGCCTAGACCAAGGTGTTGGAGATTGGAACCAGTTTGGAGAGAGGATCCTTTTCTGAGACCTACTGCTGTGGAGGGTGCCATGTGGCCCAGCAGCTGTAGAAAGTGTCTGGCTGGTCGAGGCACTAGAGGATGAAAAGAGGAGGCAAAAGTGACCAGTGACTGAACCCTTGAGAGAGGAAGAAATGCTCTTGCCTGAACTGTATCTATTTCCACCCTATGAGTGAGAAGCTGAGCTGGTTCTAGAACAGACTTCTCTAAATTTAGAATGAAACCCAAGGATTCTAGAAGTCTTTGAGTGACCTCTAAGGTTGACTTGACTTGGTCTGAGGACTGGCCCACTAGAAGCCAGTCGTCCAGGTATGGGAACAGAAGGATGCCCTGCCTCCTGAGGAATGTCACCATCATTGCAAGACTCTTGGTGAACACCTAAGGGCAGATGTGAGGCCGAAGGGCATGGCTCTGAATTGGTAATGGCCTGAGGACAACTTGAACCTGAGGTACTTTCTGTGGGAATGTCTGATAGGCATGTGGAAGTAGGCATCCTTGAGATCCAGGAGGCTAGTAGTCTCTTGGTCTCAGAGAGGGAAGAATTACTCCCAGAGTCACCATTTTGAACTTTGGTTTTGTCAAATGTTTGTTCAGGTACCTTAAATCCAATATGGTCGCCACTCCCCTGTCTTCTTGGGGTAAGGAAGTATCTTGAATACAGCCTTTTTCCCCTGTGACAAAGAGATACCTCTCTACTGCTTGCAAAATCAGAAGAGAGGAGACTCTGCCTCTAAGGCCTTTGTCTCCAAGGGAGAGGAGGACTGAATGACTTGCTTTCATTCTTGGGAATTTTGAAACTGAGAGCAAGTCCCTGGCTCACTTCAGGACCTATCTGTCTGAGTAATAGACTCCCAGGTGAGCCAGCCTGCCCACTACCGGGATTGGGAGGCGGCCTGACTGACAACCTCAGGGTGTCGCTTGGCAGGGGCTTGGACTGAGTAGCTGATGGGGTACTAGTTACCCCACATCTACCTCTTCCCTAAAGAACCCCTCTGCTGAAAAGAAGAGGAGGGGCCTGAGCTTGGTAAAAGACCTATAAAAGGCCTGCCCCTGCCCCTAGACTGCTGCCTCTGAGGGTGGTCTGCTTTTCTTGGCTGCAGCACCCTATAGGTGGTCCTGTATTCATCCATCTTCTTCATGTAATTCTCTGTTTGTTCCCCAAAGAGAATTACCAGTTAGGAAAATCCATGGCCTTGGGTTGGGTACACCTAAGCCAAGCAAATCTCCTCATGGAGATAGATGTAGCCATGACCCTGGAATGAACATCATTGGAATCAACCGCAGCATGGAATTGCACTTTAGATGCCCTCTATACCATTTGCAGCCACCTGCTCCAGCTTCTTGGCTAGCTGGGAGGGCATCCTTAGCCAGTGCCAGAACCGTATCCCACATAGATTTCTTGGTACCTGGCTGTATGCCATGTAATTCGATTGCCTGAGTCTCAAAGAGGATGCCAAGTACTGTTTTTTGCCATGGCATCCACTTTCCTGGAATCCTTATCTGGGGTGAGATGCCAGGGAATATTAGCCTCGTCACAGACTGCAGCTTGTATTACCCCAACATGGCTGCTATGATTTGAAGAATTCCACCCCTGGACCTGACAAAGCATACCTCCTGTCCATTCTTTTTCCACAGGAGGAATAGATGTAGGAAACTGTACATTTTTGTGTCTGCTTCCAAGGATTTATGTAAGGGGATAGACACCCTCTTTGACTAGTGGGACATCCATCATTTCCAGGTAGTCAAGTTCTTCCTGATCCTGTTCAGCCTCTTCCATAGGAAGCTGAAGAGTCTCAGCCACTTTCTTGTAAAACAAGAAATGGGAAGGGACTCGAGAAGCAGGGAGCCTGAGAAGACCTGTCTGGGAGATGTCAGGCTCTACTGGCTCATCTAGGCCCTCATCTTCTTCATAGTCTTCATCTTCCTCCTCCCAATCATCCTCATGGTATGCTTCAGGATCTATATCTGAAGCCAATACTCCGACTGAACGATCAGGACTGAACGAAACCGGTTAAGTCCGGAACGAACAAAGCGATTGAACTATTGAAATTGCTGGCTATCTCATCAGCGGTCCAGACCATGGGAGGCGGGATCCGAACCGGCTGATTTCCTCTTTCTTTTGCTCGAACCGATTCCGTAGAATCGGCTCTCCATTTGCCCAAAGAGGTATTACCAGGTCAGTGAGCACCTCTTCAGGTTCAGCTACAACTGAACCGGGCTGGCCATCTGGGTCAACAGACTTCTCAGCCTCCCTCTCCTTAGCCTACTCAAACGTTCACCGAAGTGGCTTTGGGAAAGTTCTTACATATTTGGCAGTCTTCCTTGAGGTGGTCATACCCCAGAACAATACACACAGACGAGGTGAGGGTCGATCTTAGCAAAAGCCTCCTTATACTCGGTACAGTGCTGAAACCCAGTGGGTCCGGTTTTCTTCTTGGGTTTCTCAGACATGCCTAAAACCAGCAAAATCACCTTATACAGAGGTTAAGCCAGGCCATTACAATGGTTCCAACCGTGTCATGGGTCGGTTAAAAAATCCTAAAATATCGGATTTTTTAGGAACCGATAGGTACTGGAAAAACACTCAAACAATAATAATAATATAAAGATCAGCTTCTGTTCTGAACCGGACCGACCGACACAGAACCGAAATAAAATAATTTCTTAATAAATAACACAAAAATAACCACTACCTATGGCTACCGCTTACTGTACTAAGACAGAGTAAGAATACTGAAATTCAGAAAATCACGGTTTGAAAAATGACCGATTCAAACTAGACTGAACCGAAGCGCAGGAGGAATCTCCGAGCGACTTCATATAAGGCAGAGTAAAGAATCTGATGGTTACACTTCAGAGTACCACAGACAGAGGTTTGAAAACCGAGCTCGAGCTCAACGTTCTATGGCTTTGCACAGAGTTAACCCTTTTCTCTCCAGAGCAGTTCAAGTGCTGGGGATAACTGCATATAGTCAGAATACAGCAAGACTTCATGTTGTTTGAACACAGTGGGGTGACATGACATCAATTATGGCTGTGTTCTATGTGCTGGTGAATGGCGAGGATTGCCTGCACTGTGTAATGATGTTGAGAAGCACTGTATGAACACTCTGGTGTGACAAGGCACAAATCACAGTGGTGTTCTGCTGGTGAAAGATGAGGAATGCCTGCACAAGGGAATAATGCCAAAGCACTGCATGAACATGGGGGTGACATGGTATCCGTCAAGGCTGTGTACTACATGCTGGTGAATGGTGAGGACTGCCTGCAGTGTGGAGTGATGCTCAGAAGCACAACTTGAACACAGTGGGGTGACATGGCACCAATCATGGTATTGTGCTGTGTGCTGGTGAAAGGTGAGAGAGTGCATTGCTTCATGTTCTAAATAGTACACAGTACTACAATATAGCATTATAGCCATTTGCAAATAGACTAGGAAAAGGTTAGTGTACCAGGAAAGGTCTAACAGGTGCCACACACACACAATCCTCTCCATGATATGAGAAGAATTTAGAGACCTTTGTCTCTGCCTGCATACAACATCCCTTTCTTAGCCTTGCTGTGTACTAACTGTTACCAATTAATTTCCAAAATATTAACAATAACCAGAATAACCAATATAAAACACTACGTGATTTACATAAGTTAGTGTGTTATTTACTGCTGTCCTTTTTTAATTCTTGGAGATCTCCTGAACTAAGAACAACATCTGTGTTGATCTGAGGCCTTTCCCAATAGCATCTGAAATCTGAACCTCCTTTCGCAATCTCAATTATAGTTTATGGCTGAGAAAGGTTGACTAAGTTGGCATGTTTATGAGCTATGAATATTTCTTGAAAGAATACTACTCAGATTGAAGCTAGTAACAAGATTATCACACAAAATAGTGCTGTGCAACACTGCTCTGCTAAATGAACACAGCAGACTGTTTCAATTAGTGGAGTGATTGCACAAACCTCCAATTTTATCTAGTCCATTCAGAATCTGGAGGCTCCCTTCTTCTATTGTGATAGCAAGATGTCTCATGTCTACAGGGCTATGCCACAGCAGCCATAAAGAACTGGCTGCTGTGAGATCTGAATCATTTGTCTGGTCCATATAGATAGTCAGGACTCACTTTCGGTCCATGCTATGCAACTTTCCCTCACCTGGATTGGAATGCTTTGGATAGAGCACAGGAGGGTCACTAACTGGTTAAGCTGGAGTTTGGATACCACCTTGGTAAGGAATTTTCTGTTGGTTCTAAAATTACTTTCTCCTGTGAGGAATTATGTCATTTGGCTCAATGCTGAGGGGCTTGCAGTTCACAGTAGAGGTCACTGCCACTAGGAATATGGTTTTCCATGTGACATACTTCAGTTCAGCAGTTTCCATAGGCTCAAAAGGAGCCTCCATAAGCAACAAGGCATATGTTGTGGTCCCAGGGTGGGACAGGGTCCCTCACTGGTACGTAAAAGTGGTTTAGGCCTTTAAAACCTTTTGAAAATGGGTTGTGAGGTCAAAGATTTTCCTTGCCAGCTGATATGCATGTTGATACTGATGTTAAGTGCAACTTTAAAGTTGAAGGCTGTAAGCTAATGATTGTAGGTGTATCAGGTATTGCAGAATTATAGGCAACCCTGCCTCTACTGGGTTTATTTTCTGGAGGCACACCAATAAGAAAACTTTTTCATTTTAGAGCAATAATCTTTCCTGGTAGCAGGCTGATTGGCTTCTTGTAAGACAGGAGCAGGAGCACAAAGTACCAGGCCTGTCTGGCCCAGTATGGGGCTATCATGATTATTATTGCAGGTTCCTCCTGAGTTTCAGGGTAGAGTAACCCTAAGCTATAACAAACAGTTTGGGAGCCACTGACTGCGTTCATTATAGCTCCCTGTTCGTTACAGCAGGTATGTTCTACTGAATACTTTTGCTGTATACAGTAGTATCTCGACTTGATAGGAATTTAGGGCACATGATCTACAACATAGTTCAATTATTACTTTGTTAAAACATTCTTTTAGATATTTTATTTAGTTTGCTTTTAGTTATTTTACTTTGTTTAGAGTCTGTGCATGTAACTATAGAGTGTAACTACGGACCACACCACCCTGCTTCTCTGCTGCTTCTCCGCTCTCCTTTGACCTGGTATCCGACTCACTTTTACTATAACATTTAACTGTTCAGGTAGCCTGGCAGACAGCTCTGTCAGTTCCTGTTCACACAGCTGATAGTACTGAACTTGTTGATAGATGTTGTTGGGGCAAATGGTAAAACTTTGTTCAGTTCTTGTTCATCCTCATCAGTAAGTTAATGGCATGATAGATTAATTACTTCTGATTCCTCGTTTGTTGTGAAAGATGGCGGTCACGCTGGGCTAGCCACAAGATGCAGCAGCGAAGAGCAAGTTGTTAGTTAATTTCTTAGTTTTATTTGTTTTTAGTTATATTTCTGTCATTTCAGTGTTCGTGTTTTATTTATTTTTCGTTGAGTTAGTAGCAGTTAGGTAGGAGTGAAGAAGTGATTTAGTAAGCTTGAGGAGCATGTCAGTGGGTCGAGGTTTTATAAAGTTCTGCAAAATCGCACAGTTGCATAAACATTTTATTTAGTTTTCCCAGTGGTCTGTGGTTTATCGCTGGAATTTGTTTCATCTTGACTACTATCATGGTTATGAATGCAACACTATTTGTGTTCCCTTACCTGGCCAGCTATTTTCTGGTCTGGTTAGGAAGAAGGAAGGAGTCAATTTGATTGTTACAGAGTCTGTGAGGAGCAAGGTGCTGATCCTCGACAGCCTGGAGTTGTCAAGGTGCACAAGGATCCTGCTGGAACTGTAGAGCGGAGGCTCTGTTTGTGGTGGTGGCACTAAGTTATGGGACTAAGACTGGAATTGCCTTACCAATCTAATTCATCTGAAGGATGCAGGAGTCCGTGGGCTTCGGTTTGGGGCCACTGTTCTCCTTTATAAATTCCCTGATGGGACTGAGGTGGGGTTTGGCCTGCAACTGGGGAGGAATTGTCGGGTTAATAGCTGTGCAGGAGCCCAGACCCAGTGCTAGTGGACAGTGTGCACTGTAATGTCTGGAGCTGTTTGGATTCTTGGGGGGCAGGCTGGAGGCCTGTTCTCCCCTGAGATCAAAGTAATGGCTTAAGGCCTTCAAGCAGTGACCTCTCGGTGAGCAGCTAAAGCCCTTCAAGTTTATTTGTCGTGGGAGTTTCCCTGGATTGACTGAGGTGCGGTCGCTTTCTGGTGGAAAGTCATTACTATATCGGTAGAGGAGTTATTTCTGGATCCTGATTCCTTTTGGTGGACGGTCAGACTTTCTCTTTCCTTTTATACTACATGGATTGGTGGGCAGTGAGAGTGTCCTGTTTAAACTGTGCTGCTTTTAACAAACTGCTGACTGTGTCCTGGCCTATGTTAGAATATTGCCGGAGACAGCTTTTCTTTCCGGAGAGGTGGGAGCTCTTCAGAGTTATCAGATATCCATCTCTGAGAGTTATATATGCAACTTCTCTCTTTACAGTAATTACCCTCATATTCTGACATAAGAATTTTATTTATTAGTTTATTTTATTAGTTGAGGTTAGGGAGTGTGTTTTGGGATTGGTTATTTGTTGTGAGGATGGACTGTTGGGCGTGAGTGTTTGGGTTAAGTGTGGTTATTCGAGTGAGTGTTGATTGTGTTTGGTTTGTTGGAGGAATGACTTCTGCTTTGTGTTGTGATGTGTTGGGAGGGTAAAAAGACGGTTAGCGATATTCCCCCACCAGGCTTTGGGATCTCGTCCTTTGACTGTCCCCTTTGCCATCTGTGACATATTTTAGATGCCATGCTTTGGGTATAGCCAGGAGGCATAAGAGGAGGAGGGTCCCGAACCTGGAGGGAATGGAAAGGGGTGGCGGATAGAGGTGGTGGGGACAAGGAGATGCCCTGGGGTGAAATGGGACTGATACAGGGTTTTCCTGTCTGGTTCCCATACCCAAGGGCTCTGTTTATGCAGGCAGGTAGCACTGTCTTCCTTGTCAGTTCATCTGACTCGGGCAGTGTTGTGCAATGCCAGGTCCATTAAAAACAAGAATGCTATAATTGCAGATCTTGTTGGTTCATCTGATCTGGCGTGCATCACTGAGACCTGGTTGGATGAAACGCAGGCCCAATATTGGCATCTGCAGTTCCAGCCGGATACTTGGTGATACACCACCCAAGGATGGATCATAGGGCGGGGGTGTAGCCATTTGTTTTAAAGCAGAACCGGCCTTGTGGATGTACCAGTGGGGTCCACCAGGTCCTTTGAGTGTATCGTGGATGCAGGTGTGGGTGCAGGATTATGCTCATCTACCATCATCTCGGTGATGGGAAAGAATTCCTGCAGGAGATCGTGGACTTCATTGTTGACATGGTATTGGGATCCTCCAGATGGTTAATTCTGTGGAATTTCAATGCCTGGGTCAATGATGAACTCTCACATTTTGATCAAGATCAGGTTATTTCCTCTGTGACTCACATTTGTGGTCACTCATTGGATCTTGTGTTCCTCCTGGGGATGGAGACCACTGATTTGGTGGTGGAACCTGTCAGTTGGACTGACCATTACACCATAGGGTTCAGTTTTACAGCTCCCTCTAATGAGTCTGCCCTACAGAGATGGTCTGGTACCACCCCTTGAGGGAGTGACCTAGAGGGCCTAATGACAGTGCTAGACCTATCAGGCCTGGTGAGTGAAAGCATGGGTCCAGAGGATCTTGTACTTGCCTACAATAAGGCGGTGTTGGATGCCCTGGATTCCATTGCTCCTGTTTATGTTCGACACTTACCCTTAGCCCAAGGTCCCCATGGTTCGATGGGACCATGAAGGAGCTGAAGAGTGGGTCAAAGGTTAGAGAGGGCTTGGCGGAAGTCCGGCCTAGAGGTTGACAGGTTTAGATTGATGGACTATTATACTGTTTATCAATCAACAATCATCGGTAGAAGGCAGAAGTCCTGTCCAGGAGATTGCCTAGCGCAAAATCGATCAGCTTAGCTCTTCAAACTGTCAACAGATTGTGCAATCCAATCTGTCTGCAGTCTGGTGGAGCCTTGTCACAAGAAAGATGTGACAAGTTTGCTCGATTCTTCATGGATAAGGTTATTATCATCAGGTCCGGTATCCACCCAGCCCCTTCTATGGGGGATTGTGGAGGTCGCCGAGGTTTGCAAGCATCCAGTTTGTCTGGTCCAGCTTTGATCAGTCGGACATCATGAGGATCATCCAGACTTTGTGGCCAACCAGCTGTAGTTTGGATCCGGGCCCAATGCGTCTCCTTGTGGGGTGCGTTGAGGAAATCGGCCGGTCCTGACTGAGGTAGTCTGGAGGTCATTAGAGAGGGGTCTTTCCTGACTCCCTGAAGGGAGGCAGTTGTATGACTGCTCTGAAAAACCCTCCCTTGACCCAGACAGTCTCGCCAACTACAGACCTGTCTCTAAGCTGCCTTTGTTGGTCAGGTTATTGAGAAGGTGGTTAGCCACAGCTGGATGATCATTTATTCATCCATGATGTCTATGACTCTCTCCATTCCTGATTTAGGAAGAGGCATAGCACCAAGATGGCCCTTGTTCAGGTGCTTAATGATCTCCTAACAGCAAGAGATCGGAGGACTCGTTCTTGATCCTTCTCGATCTCTCAGTGGCATTTGACACTTTGGACAATGGAGTGCTATGGAAGTGCCTGCAGTTTATCTGTGGACTGTCTGGTACTGTCCTCAGATGGTTTTGATCTTTCCTCAAGGATAGGATGCAGAGAGTGGCCTCAGGAATTTATTCCTCAGACCCTCTCCCCTATCCTGCAGGGTACTCAGGGATCCATTTGGTGCCCATGTTATTCGCTGTGTACATGCTGCTGTTAGGAGACATTATTAGGTGGTATGGTTTGAGTTTTTACTGCTATGCAGATGATACTCAACTGTACATATCCTTTGTACCGAACAGGGAGACATTCTCTCCTCTGTGTTTAACAACTACCTATCCAAGATCCAGGATTGGATGAGTGCTAGTTGGCTGAAGCTGAACCCAGATAAAACTGAGGTGATGGTGGTGGACCCGGATCATAGGGGCAGAATGTGTCAGTGGAACAACCTCGGGTCTTTGGCTCGGGATGTCCAGCTTACCACCTCAGATCTGGTGCAGAACCTGGTGTTATTTTGACAGTGGTCTGACCTGAAATCTCAGTTGTCAGCCATTGTCAAGACCTCTTTTCCATCTAAGGAATATTGCCCAGGTGAAGCATCTGGTCCCTCCCGAGGAACTTCCGACACCGATCCATGCCTTTGTGACCACTCGCCTTGACTAATGCAATGTCATGTACCTATGGTTACGGGGTTGATATCCGCCACCTGCAGCTGGTGCAGAATGCGTCTGCCAGGCTTCTGAGTGGTACATCTAGGACCAGTCATGCGCCTGTGCTCCATGGACTACACTGGCTGCCAGTGCGGTGGCGTATCACCTTCAAGGTCGGTTTGCTGACCTACAAAGCCCTACACAACCAGGGACCCTGCTATCTGCAAGATCTCCTTTCTCCTACCACCCCTCCTGGGCACTCCGATCCACCGATGAGGATTGAGAGAGATTTGCAGGTGCACTTACAAACATCTGGGACCTGTTCATTTGCATTTGTGGCCCCTACCTGTGGAATTCTCTACCTCATTGGATAAGAGAATGCCTTACCGTTCAAAGTTTTAAAACTGAATTGAAGACATACCTCTTTGGCCTGGCTTTTGTGATGAAAATAATGTTGCTGTCACTCTTTTAGTAACCTGTTGGTTGTATTGTTTTATATTTTATGGTTTTATATATTGTTATAATTTTATGGAATTTATTGATTGATGTGATATTTATTGCATGTACAGGCGCCTTGAAGTATGGAAAGCGCCTTTTAAAATGAATTTGACTTGACTTATTCACCCTTCTGTTGCTGATTCCTCCATTTTTGCTGTCCTCACTGTACAAAGTCGGCATTTGGCTGTTTATTGTTCAAGAACTGCCGATCCGATGATGCATTCACAAGATGAGCACTAGATGGGAGTTGACATCAGAAGCCACAGGGAGCATTTGTTACAACCAGGTTTTCACTATAACGAGGGGGTCCTGTACTTTCTGAATGAGTGGAAATGACAGGAAGGCATACAGGAACTTCTGTGTCCAGACCACCACCAAGACATCCTCTGGGACTATTCCTCTGGCTGGTGGTCTACAACATAACTATGATAGCTGATAGTTCTCCCAAGATGCAATCAGGTCTATATTGGGAGTGCCCCACCTTCTGAAAACTGTAGCCAGCACCTGCAGGTTTTAAGGCCCATATGTGATTTACCTAGCTGCTTCCACTTAGTGAACCTACTAGGGCACTGCCTTTGCCTTGCAGATACACTGAAAATATGTTTGCTTCTAAGGAATAAGTCAGGTCCCAGATCCTTGTTGCCTCTGTACACAGTTTGAGGATCCTGTTCCTCCCTACTTGTTTATGTAGTACATTGTTGTGATGTTGTCTGCTCTGATTTGGACAGTCCAACCCTGTAGCAGGGAGGAGAAATACTGCATTGTTAGCAATATTGACCTGGGCTCTAGGAGGTGTATATGTTCTAGCTACTCCTGTGGGCTCCATGTGCCACTCACTGTAAGGACCTGCGGGGGGGACCCCATAACGGAGTGAGGCATCCATAGCAAGAATGCTTGTTGGTGATTGCTGAAGGAAGGAAATACTGTCTCTGTGGTTGCCTTCTTCCTTCCACCACCCTAAAATTCCACTAGTGTGTATGTCATTGGCAATAGTTTTGAGTGGATCCCATCTTTGGGACTAGTTGTCCCTTAAGTGGTACTGTGTATCTCTCATTTGAAACTGGCCCAGGGAACCACAGCTATGGATGCAGCTGTGTGACCTAGTAACTGCAGGAAGTCTCTTGCAGGTCTTGGCTGACTTGCCGTGAAAGTCTTGGCTGTTGGTATCAAAGCTGTAACTCTGGCTTGGGGAGAAAGTCTTCCCCTGCAGGATGTTTATTTATTTATTTAGCTTTTGTTGACGGGTAAGTGCACTAGACAAATCCTGCCTATTTTCAGCACGACCGAGGCGGAATACAGATGAATGGCAACTGACCTTGAACCAGATTAAGCTGTTGGTGGTATTTTTTAGTGAATGAGGAAATTTGGCCAGGACACCGGAAATTCCCCTACTCTTTCGATAAGTGCCATGGGATCTTTAACATCCACCTGAACTACCACCAATCCAGGCAGATGGGACCTCAGTTTAACGTCTCATCCGAAGCGGCACCTCAGAAATGCAGCACCCTCTCTCATGCTGCATTACAGTGTCAGTATTGGGATATTAACCCAAGTGCCAGATGTGGGAACTGAACCCACAGCCCTCTGATCTCCCGGCCTCAGAGGCGAGTGTGCTACCTACTGAGCCACTGACACTGCTATAGCTCTGCTCCTATAAAATCCATTATTTTAATAGGCTCTAGCTGGCACTTCTGTAGGTTTATCTAAAATCCCAGCTTCTCCAGGGTACTTTTAGCAACTGAACTAAACACCTTGTCTCTTATTCTGTTTTCCTGAGGCTAACCAGTAGCGGATCTGGGGGTTTAGTGGGTGCAGGTGCACCCCCTTGTAACTTACTTCTTGCTGCTGCATTTAACTTTGCTGGAGAAGTCTAATATAGTGATTGCAAGAAAATATACTTTCAAAACTATAGATTATGTTTATGTTTTCAGTCAAAACTATAATGAAGAGAATAGTGTAAAGGATTAACAACATTATAAAATCCTGGATCTGCCACTGAGACTAACCACTCATTCTGGTAGAGGAAACTACCACGCCTTATTTTCTCAGATGTGCTGCCACCACAGCCACATTTTATGAAAAACCATTGGAGCTGAGGTGAGACCTAGTGGGAAAGCTGTGAACTAGTATTGGCAGTTTCCCAGCTTGAATCTGAGGCATTTTCTGAGAGACTGTCTGACTATGAAAATAGGTGTCTTTCAGATCCAGGGATCCCAACCAATGACCTTTCTGCAAAGATGATATCACTGTCCGTAGTGTGACTATCTTGATTTTTTCAAGTGTAACCCCTAGATGGCGCTATCCCAGGGGCTACTACCCCTGCCTGATTTGCCACTAACAGGTTGAGGGGCCTGGATCCAATGGCGGGTGCCTCCACCCAGAGGTCAGGGTTTGCAATAGTTAAACTTACTTGGTCACAGCCCTCTGGGACACTGCAACCCCTTTCTTCCCACTAGTGGCCCACACAATATAGCAGAATTACCTTCACAGTATACCTTACCCCAAAGGCTGGTTCAGGCACCGGGACATCCTGTAAAATAAGATACAGTGCAACAATCACAGTACAGTACTTTAACATAGACAAATACCTCAGGCAGTATAACTTTGTTGAAACAAACAGCTCTGATTTATTTAGGGATATAACAAGGACAGGGAAATCAGGTTAATTAGCTTATCACTTTACTATCTACCTATGGCTCTGTGCACAGGCCTATCCTACCAGTTACTGTCCCTGGGTACCCAGGCCCTAGTAGCTAGTCAAACCGTGGCAGCTGGTAGGGCCCTTTCACACAGAGAAAAGGAAAATTAAACAGTCAGCAGTACAGTAATTCCATTTGGATTTAATGTGGCAATTCAACAGGAGCGACCCGAATTAGTACTCACGACCTCCAAAGAAGATATGGTCCTTCAATGTCAGCAGGGCTACTTTTGATCTCAAGAGACTCCTCACACATTTATATGGTAAAAAAGCACTATACCAGGCAGGCTGCATCTGTATCCCAATCGCAATTACTGCACAATAACCAGGAGAACACACAGCAGATTCAGTTCCTGACAGACCGAGTGTAATTCAACAATTTCTTCAGTCTTCTACAGGGTGAGCCTGGTTTCTACTCTTCAGAGATCTTTGATTCTTTCACAGGACAGTTCAGTCCTAACAAGCAGTTACACAAGTTGTGAGCCGGAACTCTGGGCCTTGCACGTTTTGACTGAAACTGTGCACTGAAGGAGCACAGGGTTTCTTTCCCTTCACTTTCAGATCTCAAACTGAAACTCCCAACAGACAAAAACCGGGCACTTCCTTTGAGTTCCTCCCAGTTCTTGACTGGATTGGCTGTCACTCACAATAGACTGCTGCTGTTGGTCCAAAAGGCACCGAAGTCTAAACTACATCTCCCAGAGTCACTGCCATACAATCCTCTTGTGGCTGGCTCAGATTATGAGTCCCAAGTTCTGATTCGTCCAAGGCATCATTTTAGAGCTAGTTTACCCCACACTGATTGGTCCAGTTCAGCAGTTCAAAACCAGAATGGGGAACTAGGCAGACAGTTCTGACTGCAAAGAAAGCAGGTTAGACAAACTGTAATTTTATTATTACTGTAAATGATTTCTGGCAATCAGTTACATCTTTCAGACAGGTTCCTTTGCACTCCTAGTGACTGCAAAATGGGGTGAATTGGCAGCAGCTTGAGTGGTACTCAAAGAAACACACAGTCCCCATACAAACTAATTATGTCTGCAAGCAGACAGCTCTTAAAGAGACAGTACCAGAGGTTCTAAAACACTCACTGATAAGCTAAACAGCAAACACCATTCAGGCTTGGAGCATTCAAGCAAGCTCCTGGAAGTCTTTTGGGAACCCCATTTGCAGGGGGTTACACCCTTCCTGGTTTGGGAAAAGCTTGACGTCCACACAAGGTACCCCATAAGTTTCAACTGCAACCATATACATTTGCATTAGGCTCACACATGTAATCATCAGTCAATACATCATTTTACCAAGAACCATTTCTGAAACATTGCAGTACGTCACTCTTTACACAGTATAACACACACATTGTACCATAACTCAAGTTATTACCTCTTGTACATGAAACCTGAAGAGAGGGACCCTTCCTATCAGTTACCTTGGGGCTGGACGGGGCAAGGGCACCATACTTAGAGGGCAACACAAGTAACTTGGAGTTAGCACTAACGCTCAGTTTGGGCAATGAGCTCGGGACACATACACTCCTTTATGGACAACATTGAGAGGCAGGTCCACTGGCCGCCCAGGGAATCATAACTGAGGTGCACCACAGGCTTACAGCTCGACCAGTCTTTCTAGGGGAGCTGTTACAGTCTCTGCACTCTGAGCCTCATTTTCAGCATTGTTCTCACTTGTCAGGGAGTCTCCATGGGGGGAGAGGCTAGAACTTGGGGCACTTTCAGCTCCAGGAGTTACAGTTTCTGAGTCCACAACATTTGGCTCGCATGGAAGCTTTCAGACACTGGCAGTGGACTGTCAGGGCACTCAAAATACTCTTCTTGTTCAGTGTATCACCAGTCTGCCCCAATCTATCATTTTCCTCCCTGAAAGCTCAAACAGTTCAACCATGCACAATGATTCCATTTCATCTGATCTGATGCTTTGCACTTCACTTTCTGGAGCATTGGCTCCAGGGATGAAGCTGGGGCATAGACAGTCCAGAAGGCCCAGCTTTGTCTCCAGTATTGACTAGGGATTGCCCGAAACAATTGACTCAGTTCGTAAGAAGGATAGTATTCAAAGTCACTCTCACTTTCTTCTGATATGGACTGACAGTCATGCTCAACTGGGACTGTGCAGGGGAACACTTTAACTCTGCTTCTGTAGGTGCAGACTTCCTTGATCTTTTCTTAGCAGCAGCTCTAGTCACTGGTCCAGAGGGGCATCTTCAGGGGCTCAGACTCAATCAGGATTTGTCCAATGGGTAGTAAATGATTTCTATGCATTGTTTTACATCTTTTGAATTGTTCTCAGGCCTTACTTTGTACTGGCAGATCATCTAGTTTGCCCACTACAATGTGAGGAGATGGTGCCATCTGTCAGCAATCTTGTGTTTGCCATGCAGTCCCAGATTTCTTAGCAATACCCGATCTCCCTCCTGGAGTTCCTGTGCTTTCACCTTTTTATCATACCTTTCTTTGTTGGCCAGATTTCTTTTGGCAGCCATGGTTTGAGCCAGTTGGAATGCATGAGTTAGCTGGGCCTTTAACTTTTGCACATACTGTAAATAGTTGTCAGCTTGAACCCCATCAGGAGAGACCCCAAAACACATCTACCGGTAGTCGAGCTTCTCTTCCAAACATCAGGCGGTAGGAGAACCCAGTGGCATCACTTTTGGTGCAGTTATAAGCATGTACCAGGGTGCTAATTTGTTGGCTCCATCTAGGCTTGTCCTTTGGGTGCAGGTGCCTAGCATATCTAAAAAGTGCGGTTGAAACGTTCAGGCTGTGGGTCCCCTGGGGGTGGTAAGGAGTGGTTCTGGACTTTCTCACTCCCACAGAGAAAGCATCTCTTTGATCAGACGACTCTCAAAGTCTCTCCTTGATCAGAATGGATTCTTTGTGGAGCCCCATAGTGAACAAAAGTTTTCTACTGAGTACTTTGGCTACAGTGGATGCTTTCTGGTCTTTGGTGGGGAAAGCTTGGGCATATCTGGTGAAATGGTCAGTGACCACCAGCACATTACTGATATTTCTTTGATCTGACTCCAAACTCAGAAAATCAATACAGACCAGCTCCATGGGTGCACTGGTGGTTATGTTAACAAGGGGCAGCCCTCTGGGGCAAAGCTTTCCTCTGTAAGCAGCGACTACAAGTTCAGTATGTGTGCTCCACATCAGCCCCATCTTGGGCCAATAGAATCTGGATCTCACCAAGTCAAGTGTTCTGTCTATACCAAGGTGCCCCATGTGGTTGTGCAAGGACCTCAATACTGAGTCTCGAAGGCAGTGGGCAGCACCAGTTGTTGTTTGTCTACTTGTCCCCTCTGTCTACTGTTTCTCTATATAACAGTTTATTGATCAGTTTCAACTTAGGACCTTCTTTGTATAACAGTGCAGTTCTCAAATCAGTGGAGCGTAATTTGGACACATCTTTTCCTGCATAGAGGGCTTCTAAAGCTGATTTGATCATAGGATCGCGGGATTGAGCCCTGAATACTGTCATTGTCCAGCTGAGGCAGGTGCACCAATGTCTATTGCAGAAAAGTGGCAATAAGCAGCAGGTATGCAATTCTCAGAGGGTCCCAAGCAATCCACCATGCAGTCCACTGCGTCCGTGGACATTGTTCCTCCCTGTCAAACTTCCGGCAGAGTGCCCGAATGTCAGGTTCTGCCAATCGGACCCAATCATTCTGGGGAACAGGCCTCCGGAGAGACATCAGCATCTATGTGGTTCAGACCTGCTCGTTCGAGAGCATAGTCATATGTAGATAATGCAGAAAGCCACCTGTGGCCAGTGGCATCCAACTTAGCTGAGGTCTGCACATAGGTCAAAGGATTATTGTCAGTTTTACTAGTATTTTAGCCCCATACAAGTACTCATGGAATTGGTCAACAATAGCCCACTTCAAGCTAGGAACTCTAACTTATGTACAGGATAGTTCTTTTCGGATGGGGTCAGGCTTCTACTGGCAAGGCCACTGGTCTCAGGCCATTCTCGTGCTCTTGGTAACAGCCCCAACCCTTGCAAGCTAGCATCAGTGTGGGGCGTAAGGTTTTCTTGGATCGGCATAGGCCAGCACTGGAGCATGGGTAAGTTGATATATGATCTCATGAAAAGCAGTCTCACAATCAGGAGTCCAGCGGGCCCCAAATACTTCACTCGGATGAAAATACACTCTTTCAGTCTTGAGGGACGCTGACTTTTGGTATTTTTTGTGGGTTGGGGATACCCTTGAGTAAGGTTAAGTAAAGGCGGATCACTCTTGAATAGTCCTTGATGAACGCCGATAATAACCACAGAATCCCAGGAATCTTTGCAGTTCTTTTTAGATTTTTGGGCTGTGGCCAGGTGGTCAAGGCCTCAACTTTACTTGGGTCGGTCTCTATTCCCTCGGTGGATACTATGTGTCCCACATACTTTACTGATGTTTGAAAGAATTGACACTTATCAATGGACAGTTTAAGGCCAAAGTCCTCCAGTCGATCCAATACCTTAAATAATCTGCTCTCATGTTCCTCCAGTGAGCTGCCAAACACAATAACATCATCTAGGTATACCAGGCACTCTAGTAAGTTCATGTCCCACTGCACGCTCCATCAATCGTTGAAAAGTGGCTGGGGCACCTGAAATCCCTTGAGGCATCCTCATGAATTCATAGAAGCCAAGCGGACAGATAAAGGCTGTCTTCTCCACGGTCCTCTGGGGCCATCGGGATCTGGTAGTACCCCTGCGGAGATCCAGCACAGAGAACCACTTGCTCCCGTTTAGGCAGTCAAAGCATCCTGAATGCGGGGCATTGTGTACTGATCAGGATAGTCCGCGGTTTAAGGTGCGATAATCACGCACATCCTTACTGTCCCATTCTTTTTCCTCACTACCACAATGGGAAGCATAAGGGCTTCTGGATTCTTGTATTACACCAGCCGCTAACATCTCTTGCAGATGCCGTCTCAATCATCTATATCAGCAGGTGCCAGGCGTCGAGACCTCTCACGAAATGGTCTGTCATGCAGCCGGATATTGTGCTCAGCTCACGCATCCTACGTCCCATTCCTTTAAAGAAAACACCTGGTCTCTCTGGGCAAGCTTCTCACTGATCCTCACTTTCCATTCAGCTGGCAGCGGGGAGTTGCGAAATCAAACAAGTCAGGCGTTACTCTGTCATTCTTCCTTGAACTCTTGCTGCTGGGTAGCACTGCAGTGTCTGCACAATGCACTTAGCCAGGATGCAACCTCTATTTACTCGAATGTCTCTTTCAGACACATTATGAACTTGGACCATTACCTTCTGGCATAAGCATGGGCTCTAGCGGGCAAAATACTAGGCTTGACCAGCAGTCCCTCTGGCAATTTTCCATCGCCTGGTGCATCCAACATTAATATTTTATTCTTAACATCCTTTCTGATACGGACCTCTCCCTGTAAGGTACACTGGGCATTTGGTGCCAGGATCAGAGACTCAGGATCCTTCTTCCATACAATTCCAACCGGTTCCTCTGGTTCTATATTTTCAGCATCTCTCTGTGCCTCATAGGCCTTCTTAATTAAAGCCGGAACTCTTAAAGCTCTACTAGTCTTTGACCCCTGTTTTCATAACACAAATGTGCCAGCCTTCTGAACATATGAGCATTTGTTCCAATCAACAAAGGGACACCATCATACAGTCCAGTGGGGGGACACACTAAGGCTAGGGTCTCTACTTGTTCGGCCACTCCAGCCACGGAGGTGGGGAAAGACAGCCAAATTCGGATATACCCAGAATAGGGGTAGGCCTTCTCACTTAACCCCCATACATGCAGTCCTTCTAATGGTTGTAAAGGTACGTCTGACAAATGCTTCTGATACCAATCTTGAAACATAATTGTCACTTGGGAGCCACTGTCTAATACAGCTCTTGTAGACACTCCATTTACCTTTACAGTGGTCTCCATGGAGGGACCCACTATTCTGGACCAGTCTGGAGGCGGTAGTGGGGGCCTGGGCAACTGACCTTGCCACAAAAGGACGTGAATTAGCATTTTTGGTGCCCTCACTGGGATCATTTCGTGCACCTCTTAACCACTGATTTGTTCTCCAAGCTCTCCTTGTAGCCTATATGCAACTTTGTCAGTGTCTTTTGGGATTGGCATTCCCTTTTCATGTGCCCATCCTTCCCACAATTATAGCAAAACATACTTTTGGAGTTTGAGCTGGCCGAGGTGCCACACTGGGAGCCAGAGCGAGGTATTACTAACTGGAAACCTTGGTGCCATCTCTGTCTCTGGCGTGATAAGCATTTGGAGACATCTCGTCAGTTTCTCCACTTCCATGGTCAAGGAATCGAGTTCGGAGCTGTTATCAGCAGGAGATACATGGGTGGGTATCCCCACCCCCATAGCAGATGCAGTCGGATATAGGTCGGGGCGCATATTGCAGGCGTGGCCTTCATAAAGGGACTGTTTTGAATTCCGGATCTCTCTCAACAGTTCACCCCATTGTGGCATATCTTTTCCTTATCAGAGCACTCATTGACTGCCAACCTCTGCCCTGAACTTCACTGATGGGCCACCCTCAGTCACTCGGGTCATAGCCACAGCTATTGGTGCAGGTCCCTCCGAGGTCGCCTTTTCTCAACTCCTCAATTTCTCTCATTAACTCATCATAGGAGGGTGGGATTCCAGTCGATTTGCCAGGCGTAACTGAAGCAACAGCAGTTCTGAGAAGGGGCAGACTTAAGGATTCTGTCCAGTCTGGTTCGGTCCAGTTCAATCGCTGGCAAACTACCCTTTCTGAGGCATTCTTGCAACAATTTTTCCAGCCGAGACATACACAGACAACAACTCCCCTTGGTACTGTTGTGCATTTCTTACTCTCCACCATAGGTCCTCATCAGAATCTGGGCTCCCATACACATTCTCCAAGGCCTCAAGATAGGCTTGTGCAGTCGCTTCAGGGTTACTGGCCGTTTGCTTGCGGATGGTAGCCAGGGCAGGACCTCGGAGGCTCTCACTAACCCTCTTTAAGCTTTCGACTTCGAGCATTGCCATTCTAGCACTTGGGGGCAACATAGTCTATCCAGGTCTCCCAGTCATCCTCCCTTGGGGGTGGGGAGGTGCCGAGAAGATCCTCAACCCTGGTAAGAGTCGTGACTAATGGCAGGTGCAGAAATAGGAGTCTGCATTGGTTCAGCCACCATTACGGGTACTGGAGCAGGAGAGGGTGTTGGGGAGGAACACCCCAGGTGGCAAGAATAGTTTCTTCAAGTCCTCCACAGTTTCCCTTCTCCCAGCAACCATTTAGCAATTTCTCCTCAAAAGTTTCAGATAGTGGTGGGGGCTCATTCCCCCGGTCTTTACTGTCCTTAGTTATCACTCTCCAAGCAGTGAGGGCTCCCTCTGGGGTAATGGTCTGTGGTACTTGGAGCTATCTATGGGATCCTTAAACTCTACTAGGGCCAGGAAAGTGTGGGTGAGCAGATTAGCGTGCCGACCCACCACCACAGGATTTTGTAAACCTTCCACCTTGGAAAGTACTCCCTGCACAGTGTCCGTATTGATACCCAGGGGATGTCCAGGATAAGCATAGCATTTTGGGGGTCGATTCTCCCCAGTACACCACCCACCAGCGTGCACAGCCACTTCTGTCGGGTACCCATTTATTTATTTATTTATTTTTTCCCTTAACAGTGGTTTGTAAATATGGCCACTAGAGGACACACAATCCCAGCGGTGAGCCTCAAAATGTAACCCTAGATGGCGCTATCCCAGGGGCTACTACCCTGCCTGATTTGCCACTAACAGGTTGAGGGCCTGGATCCAATGGCGGGTGCCTCCACCCAGAGGTCAGGGTTTGCAATAGTTAAACTACTTGGTCACAGCCCTCTGGGACACTGCAACCCCTTTCTTCCCACTAGTGGCCCACACAATATAGCAGAATTACCTTCACAGTATACACTTACCCCCAAGGCTGGTTCAGGCACGGGACATCCTGTAAAATAAGATACAGTGCAACAATCACAGTACAGTACTTTAACATAGACAAATACCTCAGGCAGTATAACTTTGTTGAAACAAACAGCTCTGATTTATTTGGGGATATAACAAGGACAGGGGAAATCAGGTTAATTAGCTTATCACTTTACTATCTCCTATGGCTCTGTGCACAGGCCTATCCCTACCAGTTACTGTCCTGGGTACCCAGGCCCTAGTAGCTAGTCCAAACCGTGGCAGCTGGTGGGCCCTTTCACACAGAGAAAAGGAAAATTAAACAGTCAGCAGTACAGTAATTCCATTTGGATTTAATGTGGCAATTCAACAGGAAGCGACCCGAATTAGTACTCACGACCTCCAAAGAAGATATGGTCCTTCAATGTCAGCAGGGCTACTTTTGATCTCCAAGAGACTCCTCACACATTTATATGGTAAAAAGAAAGCACTATACCAGGCAGGCTGCATCTGTATCCCAATGAATTACTGCACAATAACCAGGAGAACACACAGCAGATTCAGTTCCTGACAGACCGAGTGTAATTCAACAATTTCTTCAGTCTTCTACAGGGTGAGCCTGGTTTCTACTCTTCAGAGATCCTTGATTCTTTTCACAGGACGATTCAGTCCTAACAAGCAGTTACACAAGTTGTAGACCGAACTCTGGGCCTTGCACACGCTTTTTGACTGAAACTGTGCACTGAAGGAGCACAGGGTTTCTTTCCCCTTCACTTTCAGATCTCAAACTGAAACTCCCAACAGACAAAAACCGGGCACTTCCTTTGAGTTCCTCCCAGTTCTTGACTGGATTGGCTGTCACTCACAATAGACTGCTGCTGTTGGTCCAAAAGGCACCAAGTCTAAACTACATCTCCCAGAGTCACTGCCCATACAATCCTCTTGTGGCTGGCTCAGATTATGAGTCCCAAGTTCTGATTCGTCCAAGGCATCATTTTAGAGCTAGTTTACCCCACACTGATTGGTCCAGTTCAGCAGTTCAAAACCAGAATGGGAACTAGGCAGACAGTTCTGACTGCAAAGAGCAGGTTAGACAAACTGTAATTTTATTATTACTGTAAATGATTTCTGGCAATCAGTTACATCTTTCAGACAGGTTCCCTTTGCACTCCTAGTGACTGCAAAATGGGGTGAATTGGCAGCAGCTGAGTGGTACTCAAAGAAACACACAGTCCCCATACAAACTAATTATGTCTGCAAGCAGACAGCTCTTAAAAGACAGTACCAGAGGTTCTAAAACACTCACTGATAAATGGCTTACATTCAAACACCATTCAGGCTTGGAGCATTCAAGCAAGCTCCTGGAAGTCTTTTTAGGAACCCCCATTTGCAGGGGTTACACAAGTATCTGTTCAGAAACCTGAGGTCTAAAATGAGTCACCACTGCCCATTTTTCATGTGAGTCAGGAGGTGTCTTGAGAATAGGCTCCTTGCCCCACTGGGAGGCCAGGACTTTTTCTATAACCTTTGACATTAATAGGTTTTACTTCCAGTTCTAGCAGACTTTTTCCTGTGGGAGAGTAATACAATAATGCACGGTCCTCAGGAACATTTCATCATTTACTCCCCACTCCTGGGCAAAGAGTCTACAAAGAAACTCCTGCTTTGATCAAAAACAAATTAATTGAACTTGTCTGGGAGCTCAGCCTCCTCAACAAAGTAAGTTCCATCCTCACTAAACTTTATATCTCCCTTATTCTTAACTCTCCACTTAACAATTTAATAGCATCCCAAAATTGCTTTAGATCCTCCTAAGCGAACTCCTTGGTGCTATTTTTAAAAGCTTTCTTTTGCTGACCTAATTTATCTAACATAAACGTTCTTAGCCTTCCTGTATTTAATGCAATCCCCAAATTATCAGATTTACAATCTACATCCCACAAGCCATTCTTACCCTTTTAATTTGATCATATATGGCATACAGTAGTTTGCTCCAAGTTCCAATGAAAAATAGTTCCAGGCATCACCCAATGAAATAAGATAGTATATTCCAGTTCTGACTGTCAAGTTCATTCATTAAACAAAATCATAATTCTTGGTGGACCTGTAATGGATTATTTTTGGTGGCCCTTGAATCATTGCTTCTTTCTCATACAATTTATGGAATGATGGTCACTAGAATAGCCTACTGTAATTCCTGCTTCTCTATAGGAATGAGGGAATTTGTAAATATTAAGTCAAGCATTGAAGCAGCAGAATGATATTTAGGATTAACATGGTTGGATCCAGAAGAAAAATTACTTACTACAGTAATCTTGTTTCTTCTAATGAAGTCTTCCTGTATTCTGACTATATGCAGTTAGCTCTTCCAGTTCAACTGCCCCAGAGATGAAAGAGTCAACTCTATGCAAATGCATAGAACTTTGAGCTCAAGCTCGGTTTTCAAACCCCTGTCTCGGTTCATTCTATGTAACTGCCACATTCTTATAAGCACTAAAATACTGGCTACTAAACTATACTAAATAACACAGAACATTAATAAAACTAATAGTCAAATAACTAGTAACCCAACAATGGTGCATATATGAAGACTCAAGTCACAGATGCCCAAGAAAATGCCACCCCAGTGGTGCAGCACTAAAAAGAGAACAGCCTGAGTGCAGTGCCCCCGCAGCCAGGTTCTGGTAGGGGAGACAAGGAGGAGGTCAGCATACAGCAGGCTCCATTAGAAGAAACAAGATTACTGTGGTAATTTTTCTTCAAACAACATGATGTCTTGCTGTAGTCTGACTATATGCAGACTACCAAGCAGTGCTCCATGGAGGTGGGCACAGAACCTACTTAGGAAATAGGCTCTGTAATAATGCTGTGCCAAACCTGGCATCACTCCTGGCCTGGGTGTCCAGGCAGTAGTGTTTCCTGATATGTGAACAGTTTTCAGGTAGCTGCTTTGCAAATTTTAGCAGAGGGATATCTCTGGCAGCTGCTATAGAAGCAGCTGTTCCCTGGTAGAGTGAGCCCCAAGGACCACTGGTGGTTCTTTCCCAGTTTACTATAGCAGATCTGAATGCAAGACACAATCCACTGAACAATAGTTCTCTTGGTGGCTGGCTTGCCCTTTCCCACTTCTCCATGGGTGAGGAACAGCTGAGTACACTCCTTCCTATTGGCCTTTGTCTGATCCAGATAGTAGCTAATAGCCCTCCTAACATCCAGCCTATGCAGTCTGCATTCTGCTGAACTAGAATGTTCAGTGAAGAAGACAGGTAATGTCATGGATTGATTCAGGTGGAAGTCAGAGACCACCTTTGGAAGAAATTTCCTGTTTGTCCTAAGGACAACCTTGTTCCTATGAAGTGCTATGTAGCTGGGCTCCACTGACAAGCCCTGTAGCTCATTAATCCTCCTTGCAGAGGTTATGGCTACCAGAAGGACAGTTTTCCATGTCAGGCACTTGAGTTCCACTGAAGACATGGGTTCAAATGGGGACTGTATTAGCTGTGCTATGCAGATATTCAGATCCCAAGAAGAGGTTGGCTCCCTGTGAGGGGAATGTAGGTGGAGCAACCTTTAATGAACTTCTTGAAGATTATATGAGAGGCAAGGGAAGGACTCTTCCCTGAAGAAAGTTAGACAGAAACAGCTGCCAGATGTACCTTCAAAGTGGAAGGCCAAAGGCCTAAGGGATGAAGATGGGTTAAATAGTCCAACAGAACTGCCAATCTGACTGCCTGTGGATCTAGTTCCTTTTGTGCACACCATATAATCAATCTCTTCCACTTAGAAGTATAAGTCTTTCTGGTGGCAGGTTTTCTGGAAACCTTCAAAATATCCAGGACCCCTTCAGAGATGCAAGCCTGTATACTCCAGGTCCTCAAGAGCTAGTCCCTGAGCATGAGAGACATGAGGCTGGGGTATAGGATCCTCCCTTGAGAGAAGGTCAGAAGATTGTGGCTCCTGAGGAGGCAGATTGGACTTGTGACTGCCAGAGATTGCAACATGGGATACCTGGGCTGTCTGGCCCAATCGGTGCAATCAAAATCATTGATGATGGCTGGCTCCTGAGTTCAATCAGAACTCTGAAGATCATAGGGAATGGGGAAAGGCATACAGAAATTTGCCTGTCAGTCCAGTATCAGTGCATCCAGAGGCACCGACCCCAGAGCTGGAGGTCTGCAACAGAACTGGGGTAGCTGATGATTGTCTGGTGCTGCAAACAGATCTATCTCTGGTGTGCCCCATCTCCTGAATACTGTATGCATTATTTCTCTGTTCAGAGACCACTCATGGTGACTCTGATTTATTCTGCTGAGAGCATCTTCCAGGACATTGTCCTTGCCTGGAAAGTACACAGCTTAGAGGGAGGTTTTGAGAGAATAAGCCAGACTCCAGATCTTCATTGCCTCTGTACACAGGGCAGAGGACCTTGTCCCACCCTGCTTGTTGATGTACTACATGGTGGTGGTGTTGTCTGTCCTTCCTGAACCACCCTTTGTGCCATTTTACAAATGACTGAAGCACCAGAAGCACTGTCCTGAGCTCAACAGCTTGATGTAGAAGCGACTCCTGTTGAGACCATGTACCATAAACAGTGTGGTCCCTAAATATGAGTTCACCACCCCAGGAGGGAGGCATCCATGGTCAGAACCATTGTAGGAGATTGCTAGAGAAATGGCACATCCTCCTGAGGTTGTCCTTGTCCTTCCACCACTGTAATGCCTATAACAAGGTGGCTGTCACTGGGATCAGCTTGGACAGGGGATCCTTCCTTGTCTGAGACCAAAAGGACCTGAGGTGAAACTGAATATCCCTCATCTGAAACCTAGCTCCTGGAACCACTGCGGTGGATGCTGCCATGTGACATAGGAGTTGAGAAAGTGTCTTGCCAGACAAGACACATATAAGTGAAAGGGGTCTGCCGGTTGTATGAGGTTGTCTGCCCTCCCAACTGGCAAGAGAGCCTTTGCCTGAACTGTGTCGAGTTCTGCTCCTGTAAAGCCAAGATCTGGACCAGTCCCAGCACTGACTTCTTTAGGTATAACAGGAATCCTAAGGATATGAGGGTATCCTGCACCAAATCCAAGGCCTCCCTTACCTGTTGGTGGGAGTGACCCACGACTAGCCAGTCATCCAGGTAAGGAACCACGGCCACTCCTTGCTTTCTTAGGTGAGCTACAACCACTGCCAGGCATTTTGTAAATGCTCTGGGGCTGAGGTCAGGCCAAAGGACACTGCCCTGAACTGATAGTGGCCGAAGACAATTTGAACCTTAGGTACGTTTTGTGGGAACATCTGATTGAGATATGGAAATAAGCATCCTTGAGATCCAAGGAAGCTAACCAATCTCCTTGCTTTAGGGTAGGAAGGATCATGGTTCAGGTAATCATCTTGAATTTGGGTTTTGTCAGATGTTTGTTGAGATACCTCAGATCTAGAATGGGCCACCACTCCTCACTTTTCTTTAGGGTAAGGAAATATCTTGAGTACAACCCTTTTCCTTTGTGAAGAGAATTAACAGGTTCCACAGCTCTGTGTTCCAGAGTGTGGCAACCTCCTGCTTCAGAAAAGTTGTCTCTGAACTGCTGGCAGGCTTGAATGTCCTTGCTCTTGTTCTTGGAAACTGTTTGAAACTTAGAGAAAGTCCCAGGCTCACTATGTCCAGGACCCACTTGTCTGTGGTGATGGCTTGCCAGGCCTTGAAGTAGTGAGCCAGCCTGCCTCTGGCAATGGGGAGGCGGCCCTGACTGATGCATCAGGGTGTCTGCTTGGCAGGAATCCTAGACTGAGAGATGGATGCAGCCCTGTTTACACCTCTCCTGCCTCTACCACTGAAATACCCTCTTGGCTGCTGGTAAGTAGGAAATGCCTGGGCCTGGTATAAAGGCCTCTGATAAAGACTGCCTCTGCCTGGCTTAGCTTATTGCTTCTGTGGAGCTGCGGTCTTTTCCTTAGCAGCTGCATATTTATAAGTCACTCTGTACTCATCCATTTTTTTCATGTATGCCTGTTTGCTCCCAAGCAGAGAATTCTGGACGACAGGAAATCCATAGCTTTTGATTGGATATCATGGGAAAGACTGTTACATCTTAAGTTTGTTTGTTGACTGGGTAAGCCCACTGAGACCAATACAGGTCCCTTTTTCATCTAAGACAAGAAAATCTTCTTGATGAGACTGCAGTAGCCATAACCGTAGAGGATACTCATTTGAATCCACAGCTGAATGAAACTGAACTTTAGAAGCTTCAATGCCATCCTTGACTACTTGCTCCAGATCCTTGGCTAACTGAGGTGGAGTATTCTTAGCCAGCTCAAAACAGACTCCTACCTGGATTTCTGATATTTGGATACACATACCATGTAGGAAGCTTGCTAATACCCAAAGAGCGTCCAAGTACTGCTTCTTGGCCATGGCATCAATCTTTCAGAATCCTTTTCAGGAGGTGCGAAGCCAGGGGAATGCCAGTGTTATCATAGACAGCAGCCTGAACTACCCCTACATGGCTACGGTGATTATACAAGAACACTGTACCATGGCCAGACATCATATACCTGTTGTCCATCCTTTTATCCACAGGAGGGATGGAGGTTGGCATTTGCAGAATTTTGTTTGTTTCTTAAGAAACTTGTGCAGAGGTACTGAAAGTCTCTTAGTGTCAGGAACATTCATCATTTTGATGAAGTCTGGCTCCTCCTCTTCCTCAGCTATTTCAGAGTAGGCAGCTGTAAAGTATCAGCAACCTTTTTAAAGAATAAATAATGAGAGGAGGCTGCCTAGGAAGAGAAACAGATTCTGGTCTATCAGGGAAGCGTCAGGATTGGTGGGTTCACCCAAACATTCTTCTTCCTCCTCCTCTTCTTCTTCTTCCTCTCCCTCTCACTCAAGCTCATAGTAAGCCTCAAGATCGTATGAACCGATAGAGCGTGAACCAGCAGGTGACCGAACTGAAGTATGTGGTTTTGACCCAGTCTCAGATCACCTGAATTGGTCTATAAAGACTGCACAATTCATACAGCCTTAGCAATCCCTTCTGCAGTTGGAACTGCAAATGTTTGCTCAGAACCAGCAGATTTTCTTTTCTTGTTTGCAGGTACCGACTCCTCAGTATCTGCCTTCCTTTTAGACGAGGAGGTATTGCCCTGGTCAGAAGGCACCTCCTCTGGTTCCCAGACTCCCTCAGGAGCCAAATCAGACAGCCATACCTAGAAGCATAGAAACATAGAAGTCGATGGCAAATAAGGACCACAAGGCCCATCCAGTCTGCCCATTTCCTTTTCTACCTTATGAATGTGCCATCGGCCTTTGCTCTGTCAATGGCCTATCTATTCATACTCATCTGTATTGCTCCTTACGCCTTTCCCATGCCTGTTTAAAGCCCTGCACTGTATTCATAGCCACCACTTCCTGAGGTAGGCAGTTCCATGCATCCACCACCCTTTCTGTGAAAAAGAACTTCCTTACATTACCCCTTAATCAGCCTC
Source organism: Neoceratodus forsteri (assembly GCA_016271365.2). Lineage (NCBI taxonomy): Eukaryota > Metazoa > Chordata > Ceratodontiformes > Ceratodontidae > Neoceratodus > Neoceratodus forsteri. The sequence continues at coordinate 1,098,467,740 of CM057456.1, read as the reverse complement.
CTCTAATCTAATGCTGTGTCCTCTTATCCTACTATTTTTCTTGTATTGAAACATTTAGACTCTTTCATCTTGATAATGCCCTTAAGGTGTTTGAATGTTTTATCACATCACCTCTCTCCCTCCTTTGTTCTAGAGATAACATATTGAGCTCTGTTAATCTGTCCTCATATATTTCTGATGCAGTCCTTGCACCATTTTGGTTGCCCTTCTTTGGACTGCCTCAATTTAGTTAATGTCCTTGTGAAGGTGTGGCCTCCAGTACTGCATGCAGTACTCCAGATGAGGGCCTAACCAGTGTCTTGTAAAGAGGGATTATTACCTCCTCTTCCAACTTGTGATACCCTACTAATACACCCCAACATCTCCCTAGCCTTACCTACTGCTTTAGTGGTCTGCTTGGATGATTTCAGGTCATCGGTGATGATGATGCCCAAGTCTCTTTCTTTCCTTGTGACTGCCAGCAACTCCTCCCAGCCTATAGGTGGCTTCAGGGTTTCTCTTCCCTATGTGCATGATCTTGCACTTCTTTGCGTTAAACCCCAGTTGCCACTCTTCCAACCATTTTGCTAGTTTATCCAGATCTCTTCTCATTCTGCCCACCCCATCTCAATCATCTGTTCTGTTGCAGATCTTGGTGTCATCTGCAAACAGACAAACCTTACCCTCCCTCCATCTGCAATGTCACTGATGAAGATATTGAAGAGGCCGGGTCCTAGGACTGATCCTGAGGTACCCACTTGTGAGCTGCACCTCTTCTGACTGTATACCATTTACCACCATTCTCCATTTTCTGCCCGTCAACTGGTTTGCCACCCAAGTGACCAACTTCTGACCCACCCTGAGCCTACCCAGCTTATTAATCAATCTTCTATGTGGAACAGTAATTGAAAGCTTTGCTGAAGTCAAGGTAGGCAACTTCACTGCTCCCACTTGGTCCACCACTCTGGTTACCCAGTCAAAGAAGTCTATGAGATTAGTTTGACAGGACCGACCTTTTAGTAAACCCATGCTGTACTGGACCCTGTGCTCCTATGGATTCTAGGTGTTGCACTATCCTTTCCTTAGGAGTACCTCCATAATCTTGCCCACTACTGAGGTAAGACTGACTGGTCTGTAGTTTCCTGCCTCCTCCCTGCTACCACTCTTGTGGGTGGGATCACATGAGCCCTTCTCCAGTCTTCTGGGACCTCTCTTATGCTCAGAGACTCACTAAACAGTTCTGATAATGGCTCTGCTAGTTGCACCCTTAGCTCCTTTAGTACCCTGGGATGCATGCCATCAGGTCCCATTGCCTTGTCCACCCTGATCTTATTGAGCTCCTGTAGAACCCTTTCTTTTGTGAAGGGACTAGTGCACACCTCCCTCCCCGTGTCCATGGTGCTGAGCTGTGGGCCCTGCCCTACCTTCTCTTCAGTAAATACTGAGCAGAAGTATCTATTTAGGATAGATGCTTTTACATGGTCCTCGTCCTCACATGCTACCGTATCCCTTTGATCTTAGCAATACCCCCTCTGGACATTCTCCTTTCACTAATGTATCTATAAAAAGTCTTGTCACCTTCTTTTACTGTCTGTGCTAGTGTTTCCCCAGTTTGGGCCTTTGCCTTCCTTACTGCCTTCCCTGCTTCCCATAGGGAAGTTTCATATCCTCCTATCTTCATCCTGCTGTGTTCCCTTATACTTCCTGAAGGCCAGCCTTTTGTCTGACCTTTTCTGCTACTGTTTTTGAGAACCAAAGTGGTTTCCTTCTTCTTTGTACTTCCTTTTCTCTCTAACACAATGGGGTGTTGCTTCAAGTATTGCATCCTTAATGCTTGCCCACTTTGCCTGTACCCCTCACCTGTATTTCTTTTGCTAGGACTAGCTTAACTCTGTTGGCCATCTTATCAAAGTCAGCTCCTCTGAAGTCCCATATTTTTGCCTTGGAATGGGATGATTTAGTTTTAGTGGCCAAACTGAACCATACCATGTGATGGTCACTGGCCCCAGGTGACCTTCTACCTGGAGATCCGAGATCCTTTCCCTGTTAGTCAGTATGAGATCTAGGATAGCCCTGTCTCTTGTAGGTTACTGTACCAGTTGTTTGGGGCTCTCCCCTGCAGGGAATCCACCATGTGTCTAGTTTTGGCAGATGTTCCTGCTGGTATTGACCAATCTATATCTGGCATGTTGAAGTCTCCCATTATCAGAAACTCCCTTTGGCTGTCATGTTTTGTATATCTTCTAACAGTAATGTGTCTATGTCCTCCCCTGGTCTGGAGGCCTGTACACAACCCTAGTTTATGCGGCTGTCCCATTTCCTGATCAGCGAATTGTTTGGCCATTCTTTCCTTAAGCCTACACAAGCGGCTTATCCAGTGTATTAGGAAAGTTTTACAAATCTGGCAGTCTGCTTTCAGGTGGTCAAACCCCAGACAGTAAACACAGCTAAGGTGGAGATCAGCCTTGGCAAACACTTTCCCATACTCTGTGCAGTGTTGAAACCCAGTGGGACGGTTTCTTCTTGGGCTTCTCTAACATGATGAGCACTGATAAGCCAAGTTACCCTTTGTGGCAGTCAGGCCTGAGTAACTAAAATCATTTTCATTTTAATGGCCAGTTCAATGGTTGATTGAAAATAAAAGAAAAATCTCTTTTTTTTTAAACTGAAAACCGCCGGATCCCAAACTAAATTTTACCTCAAAAGAAGAACATTTCAGGGGCATGGATTAGCAGCAGAGCAGGACAGATGTGTTCTTATAGAGCTACTGAGGTTGTGAGCCTTTATATTACATAAAAAAAGTGTACCTGTCACATGCCGAACTGAGTCCTGACTGTTGGCAAGACTATCGACTATGGAAAATGGGAAAGCAAATTCCTCATCCCCCCACGAGTTCTTTTGCAGACAACACCCAAAACCACGAGATGCCAGGCCTCTGATGCAAGAAGGAGCCATGGGAAGTAGTGATGCTAATCTGGGCAAAGTGTCTCTTGCTACCAACAATTCCACCCTGGCACAACTTGTTGAATAGTCCAGGATATGGACAAGAAATTAGATACGCTTACCCCTAGAGTAACAGCTCTGGAGACCAGACTTGATAGCGCAAGCAAACAATCCAGGAGTGGACAGATCAATATTAAAAGCTGTAGATACAATCAGTATGCTAATAAAAGAAAATATGCATCTCAGACAGCGTCTTGAAACAGTTGAAAACCAAGCAAGAGAATGGAACATCCAAATGATTGGGTTACTAGAATGAATGGAGGGAGAGACACTTTTGTCTTTATTTCCTTCATGCTACCACAGATGCTTGGGCTGTCAGAAGAGGACCCAGCCTTAAATTTAGAAAAAATACACGGATCATCCCCAGATAAGCCGCTGTGGAAGGTATGGCCCCAAGAACTGTACTAATTATTTGTGGTGGTGTAGAGGTCAGAGATTGCATCCTGGAAATGGCTAGAAGGAAGAGAGATCTAAATACGGGGATGCCCAAATCTCCCTGTTCCCCGACCTGTCATATGCCACAGGCAGCGTCAGAAAGCTTTGATTACATCAGGAGCTCCCCGCACCCTGCAAATACAGCACCAGCTTTTGATGCCGAATAAATTAAAGATAATGTGGTCTGGCGCACATACTTGTATAACGATCCCTCGAAACAGTAAAAATGGTCCGGAAAATCAAGCAAGAGAAGGCAGGAGTGGAAGATGGTGACTTTGACAATGAGGAAAACCCATGAAGATGAGTGACTTTTCACATAGCACCTCCATTTTGGACAATTAGAACCTGAAATTATGCCTCGTATCCCTTGGTAAGCATACTTTGTAGAGACTAAAAACTTTGACTAGCTGAACTGTTAAAAGATCCCTGCTATGCTCCACTACTTGCGGGCTTCAGTTTGTACTGTCAGTTGTTGATTTCTGATAGTTTGTCAATTTCACTGCACTGGAGTCAAAGAATATACTAAAGGCGCAGTGCTCCCTTCACAGTGCTTACTGTACGATCCATCGCAGTTGAATGGATGGACTTACTCGATTAATGGGCAAACCTCTTGTCTTGGGCATTTTGTCCACAAGTTTGACAAATACCCTAGTTCCTGAATACATCCTCCTCACCAAGTTAAATGTCTAGTTTAAGAAATGTGGGATTTTTCTATGACTAGTAATGGGAAAGAAATTGGAGTGGGGAGGGGTAAAATGTGAAATGAGTTGTGCTGATTTTGGCTCAGTGAGACACTTTTATTGAAGGAGCTTAACAAACTGGTCATAGCTCCATTAAGGAGATGCAAATGTTCCATAAAAGATACAAAAATCGTTTAGCATAAGGAGAGGCGATTTGATTTTAGGTATGTTAACAGTGTTTTATAAAATAGTAAGTAGAGACTCCACCTTGGGAAAAAGTTCCAATAATCTATATATGATTGCACATGTAGGTTACTTCAGTCTCAAATGTTTTAAATTGTGCAGACTGGTAAGAAGGCTATTTTGGTATTAACATGATGTTTATATGTAACCTAGAAAGTTCCATGCTGCATAAAAGCTGATGTAGTAATGTAATACAGTTCCTATGCATTCAGGTATTTCCCCTATGTGTACCGTTTGGATGGGTGTCTGCATTAGCCTTGTTAAGAGAGTGAATGTTTTATATACTGTGTAATCTATCAGTGATTCTTTTTGCTGTAATTTTGCTTGCAAAATTTATAAATAAAAGTTTAAAAAAAAGAACAAAATTTCCTTGGTTTCCTCTCTGTTACACAAACCAAAAGGAAAAAATGAAAACTTACCAAAATTGAAGTAAACCTAGTCTAGTCTTACCTGTACTAAAGGACAGAGGCTTGAAGAACTGATAAATAAAACCTGGTCTGAAGAAACTGTCGAGAAACCAACACTTTAACCGAAGTGAGCAAGGAGAAATCTTTGGAGGCGACTTCACAGGCAGGTGGAGTAAAGAATCTGGTGGTTACACAGAATGAACCAGGGACAGGGGTTTGAAAACCAAGCTCAAGCTCAACATTCTATGCATTTGAATAGAGTTAACTCTTTCATCTCCAGGGCAGTTGAACTAGAAGGGCTAACTGCATATAATCAGAATACAGCAAGACTTCATGTTGTTTGAATCATTGTTAAAGACCTAACAGTAAGGTCAGGGCAACATTACACAACTATTTAGATTTATCAGGAAATATCAATCTATATGAAAATCTAAAATCAAAAGAAGTTTGTGCAACAATGAGTAGGACATTACTATGTTAGCTAATTTATTAATTTTGGTGGGTGAAAATCTGGATGCTCGTAACACCCCAACAATAGTAGGGTTTTGGCTAAAAACATATTTCTCTCCAAGCCTTATCCTCATACACATCTCCAGGGATGTTTAATTCTTTTTTTTATTCAATTTGCTTTATTGACTTTTAAGCAGCATACATGATAAGATACAGCCGTAAGCAAGTCAGGAGACTGCATATATAACCAAAGATACAAGCGAATACTATTAACAAATACAATACAGAACACATAACTTATAACAGATTCCTCCTCCCCACCCCAACAGTCTGCGCATCAAATGTGGGAAAGAAGTTGTAGAGGGAATAATTGGAGCGAGTAAATAGTCTATAGTCGCCAAAGGGAGAGCAAAATCAGGAGGGGTTCCCAAGTGCCCTGAAAAATATGAAGCATGTGCACATGCTTGCTATATCTTTTCTAGCTGGATTGCAAGCAGTGCCTCACAGTATCACTCCAGCACCGAAGGTGAGTCCTCCTTCCAGTATCTTAGCATTATTAGTTTTGCTGTGGAAGCAACTAGGGCAAGGTGGGCTTTCCTTATCCTAGGTGTTCCACAGGAAATAGAGCTAGCAAGCAGCACTCTGGAGTGAATAAGGTTCCAGACCCAAAGAGGGTCTAGAACTTGCTTTATAGTTCCAGAAGGGTTGGGTGTGGGGCAGCTTCAAAGGAGATGATATAGGGACCAAAGGGCTGTTTGCAACGAGAGCATAAGGGGATGGGAGCTGGCCCATTCTATGTAACTTAACTGGGGTATATTATAGGTTATGCATGGTGTTGAACTGGATCAGACAAAGTCTATCCTGTTTAATATATTTGTAAACTGTGCTCCAAGTTTTCTTCAGAATTCCACTTCCGTGGAAGAGACAATTCCTGAGGAAGATGTGGGTCTAGAGCTTGTAATTGTTTGTATATTCTAGAGACAACATGTGGCTGGTCTGCCGCTGAAAAAACTGAGGATAAACCATCTGGGGACTGTAAGACCCATGGCTTGGGCCAAGAAATTAGACTATCACATTTTTTATCTGGAGAAATTTAAAAATGTCTTTATGCTGGAGTTGCAATTGGATTTGAAGGATAGAGAAGGAATCAGGTCGTCCCCTGAAGAAAGAAAGTCAGTCACTGTGCTGTTCTTGGCTGGGGCCAAATGGAGAGAGGAACAGGGTGATGGCCAATCTGGAAGTGAAAATTATTCAGTATGGGTTGGGCCAGTGAGCAATGCCATTTCACCAACAAATGAATCTGCACTTGATGGAAGGTCCTAAGTGACCAACCAATAGAAATCTTTAGTGAGCGGGGAAGCTGGAAGGGAGCAAATATATCAGAGCTGATAGAGAACATGAGTGACGCGAGCCAGATCTCTCTATGTCTGACCAAATGGGAGTGTACATAGTGGCATGAAGGGGAGTTCCTCCTTGAGCCAGAGGGCTATCTTGTTCATGTGCTGAGCTCCATAATAGGTGAAGGGGAGGACTAACCCACCTTGGGATTTGGGGGCTGCAAGTTTGGAGTAAGCCTCACGTATCATTTGTTTCTCCACAAGGAGGCATTGATATTCTCTGCAGGCTCATAAACCATGACTTGGGAAGAAGAAACCCAGCATCCCCAGGGGTACAACAGACTCAGTAAAATATTAATTTTGAGAATACTGATGTGACCCTAGAGAGACAAAGGAGCATTCCTCATCGGTCTAGATCTGACTTCAGCACTTGCAGTAATTTGGTGGCGTTTTCTTTAACCATGGTGGGATGTCCCTAGAGATGTTAATACCCAGGTATGTTTGGATTTTCAGTTCCCAAGACAGACTGAAGACACTACAGTCTGACCTGGTGATTCAGCCATTAAGAGGAATATTTTCATCTTAGAAAGGTTTAATTTATAAATGAGACTGCAGAGAATTGGTCCAGTTCTGTCAATAAGCTAGGGATGGAAACCTCAGGGTCTTTGATGTGCAGGGAGATTATCTGCATATGCCAAGAGTGCATATCTCTTCTCTTCAATTGAATACCTTAATGGTAGGAGAATGAAGTAATCTGCATATCAGGGCTTGAGTAAAAAGTGAAAAAGGAGGAGGAAGATGGCAACCTTGGCGGGTGCCTCTTTGGAGAGGAAAGGCTTAGACAGGCAGCCATTGCACCATACCCGGCTGAGGTAGAGGAGCATAGATGCTTGACCCATTTAAAAATCAGCCAGTACCCCAAATTGATGAAGGCAGGCAAATAGAAATTGTCAAAACTCCGTTGAATGATTTCTTGGCATCAAGGGACACCAAGCGCTGGTACCTCAGACCCCCGACGCCACGATCAAGTGCAGAAGCTTCTCATGTGATCTTCCGAGTCTCCCATCATAAATCCCACCTGTGAGCTGGCCAAGTGGGCTGAGGGCTGAGGCGCTGGATGCCACACCTGCGCCACGCCAGTGACCCAGGTTTGGGAACAAGCCTGAGCCATTGGGGTCAGCAGGGAGAGGGAGGATTGAGTGTCCAGAGGACAGGTCTCCTCCTCAGGAGGTTCCAAGGCATGCCCAGCATCTCAGTGGACTCCAGTGGAGACCGGAGGTATGCTACGCCTTAAGGCACACATAGAGGGTTGGAGCTGCAAGGAATGTCCCTGGCATCATGGCACATTCAGGCTCCTCCTGGGGGGTAGACAGGGCGTAACCAAGCAGGAAAATCCCACCCCCAGGGATAGGCACGGCACCACCTACCGCAGCCACACTCCACTGGCCGGACTCTCTGCTCCTAGGCTGAGCCCAGCCCAGCCCGAATTCTAGATAGAGGCCCTGGGAGAATAGGGCAGCCCCACCTCAGGGGTCAGAGCCAGGGGATAGCGGGTTGGTGCCAGGAACCACAGAGGAGTTTCAGGCCTGAAGGTAGAGCCGAGATCAGATGGATGCCGAGAGAGTTCCCTTGGGTGTGAAGCAAAAAATTGTTAAAAAAATAAATAAATAAATCCCACCTGTTCCTAGCAAACACCTCTCACATAACTCGGGCCAGCTGGTTGGCCAGAATTTTAGCCAGAATCTTAATGTCTGCGTTCAATAAAGAGATTGGACGATGATTCTCTGGGTGTAAGGGGTCCTTGCCTGGTTTGGGAATAAGGGTTATCAGATCCTCTAAAAGGTACGATCGCTCACCCCTCTTTAAAACCACAGGTTGAAGACCTCGACCAGAAGGGGTGGTAGCTGAAGAAGACAGGCCTTGTACAAATTACTAGAAGGCCGTCTGGCCCAGGCCCTTGTCTAAGGATAGATGTTTAATAACTTGCTCCACTTCACTAAGAAAAAGAGGGAGAGGTAGGATAAGAAGGCAGCAGAATTCAGGTAAGCAAAATTTCTTGGTCTGTCAGAATATGTGTCTTGTTGAGAGAGTAGAGCCTTTGGTAGTAATCCCCAAAGATTTAGGCAATATCCTAAGATTAGAGACAATGTCATCATCTGGGATGGGTGCAGACCGGATAAACCTTGTAGTTTCAGCCTGCCTTAGCATGAGGACTAAGAGCTTTCCTGCCCTCTCCGCTGATTCCAGGTAATTTAATTTAGTACAATGGAGGGCAAGCTCAGCCTTCTGTGCCATAACATCAGCAAATTGGGACCATGGCGATGAGGTTTTGCCCACTCCGAGTCAGGGAAGGCGCTTGATGGAGTGCTCAAGTTGGTGGATTCCCCAGGAGGCGAGTCCAAGAGTTCCCTATTCTTTTGGGAGCGGGTGGTGGCAATACAAATAAATTTGCCTCAAAGAGCTCACTTCAGGCAGCCCATACTGTGTCTACTCTATTGACCCCTGGTTAGTTTGCAGGAAATCAGTTGTAAAATCTTGAATATGGGTTAGGGTACAGGAAGCTGCAAGAGCTGAGTATTAAAGCACCAGAGGAAATCCTTGAATTCCTGGCTCCAGCAGATAGGAAATGCTAACTGGGGAGTGGTCAGATAAGACTCCAGCGTGTATGGTGGCATCAATGATACCCAGAAGGCAGAAGGAGCTCACCAAGAAGTAGTCTATCTGTGATAAGGTGCCATGGGGTGGAAAAGTAGGTGTACTGCCTTTCCAAAGGGTTTAAAGTATGCCAGACATCCACGTTCCCATACCAGACATAAGATCTCTTAATGCCTGCTGGGCTGGGGTGAGTCCCACCCACCTGCTGTCTGACCTGTCTATCTCCAACTGAGGGGCTAAGTTCAATTGCCCCTAGGGCAGTTAAGATAGGAAGGTCAGAGGCCAATAGTGAGAGCAGGTGGGTGGAAAAGTGTAGTGAATCCATGTTTGGCCCAGAAATAGAGTCCAAGAGGATTGGCGAATATTCGAGAGTTCCTGAATAATACTAAACGTCCGAAGGGTCCCACCATTCATGTATCATTGTGAAAGGGACTGTCTTGGCAATTAAAATAATTGTACCACCCATTTGGAGGAGACTCCGAACCAAAACCCATTGTCTCCGGAAGAGAGATATCCATTCCTCACAGACAGGATATGCTGCTTGTAGGTGACGGAGATGACGTGAGATCATTAACCATTTACGTTTATCTTGGGCCCTTGATATTCCAGCTAATAAAGGTGTAAGGCCTTCCCATTCATTTTGGGAACTATATGACCAGTAAAATGTCTTATGTCTCTAAGTACTGAGAACCAGGCACTACCCCACAGAGTAGCAGACCACAGCACTTGTGTCCCTAAAGCGTAGAACTGTCCAACCTACCCCACCCCACCCCACCAGATAAGCTAGAAAACATATCAGAAGAACATGGATAAACCCACAATATTCCACAGAACATGACAGCCAAACACTCCCCGTCCTATCCCCAAGTTAATAAATGTTGACAAATCCAATAACATGTTCAATTCCCACCTCTTTTCTTACCCCAGGTCTAATAACTGAACTCCTAAAATAACGTGGTGAGTGATTATCTTCCCCAACCAAAGATCCCACCTGCACCCCACCTCCCACCACCCTGCCATATCCATAGTGAGATAGGTTAAAACATCCAAAGGAAATTAACAATACTGCTTAGTCTAACTGGTGAACTAAGCTCACTGAAAGAGAAACTCAGCAATCTGAAACAGTTAAAGATGCCCTCCTAGACATCCCTTAACTCTCTGAGGTAACAGGAGCCCAAATGTACTACAGTCAGAGACTACAAATCGGGAGGCTAAATCCTCTCATAGCGGATCCTCATCCTGCAAATCTGTCCTGCAAGTGTCAAGAGATCCTCCCCCAAAGTCAGTACACTTGAAATGTTAGTAGCTGTAAACAGTCATGTCTAGAGTCAGTTGCTTGCCCAAGCCAATCCAGACGCTAACCACACAAGTCTACAGCTGGTTAATCACGCACTGAAATGAAAAGGCAGTCCTCTCCTGTCAGGATGTGGCAGGTGGAGAAGGCCTGGGAGAGGCTGCTCTTTGATTTACTCTGGCGTCTGTAGAGCAGTAGCCCATAAAGACAGTCTTACCAACACAAAGGATTCAGGTTCGAAAGGTATACTGGCTGAGTTCAAATTGAGCAGTTTTAGGTATCCAGTAACTTAAAGCTTTGGGGCTGTCTCGGTAGCATTAATCAGCCACCAGATCAAGAAAGGTATGCAGAAACGCTCAAAGATAACACCAAAGAGAGAGAGTCATCAGGGCCAGTTTAGGGCTAGAAGAATTCCAAATGAGTACTCACAGCGATCTGAGATAGGGTTGCACCAGCTATTGCAAGAGCAAAAGCAGCATACGAGAGAGTACACTTGAAGATGTCCGGAAACAGGGACATGAGCTCTGTTGTAGCTTGTGCTGGTGACTCAAAAGCGATCCACTTGTCAGCATGTCTAACTCTGCAACGTGGCAGGGTAGCAGACTGGAAGGACTGCAATCATCTTGAAACAAGAGGGTGCAGTTCTTGCCATTTTGCCCTGACTGACAGGAGGAGATCCTCGCAATACATAATCAGTGGCCTCCATTACAACTCTTGCACTTCCTTTGTTTTGGCCAGTACATGTTGCTTGTCCTGAAAATTGAGGAGTTTGAAAATAAAGGGCTGTGGTGGTGATCCAGGGGTGGAGGCGGGCGGAGCGGTGGGCCTCTCCATGACATAGGTAGAGTTGTTGGGTGAAGGACCCACGGCTTTCTCACACAGCTCGAGATGAACATCACCGGCTGTTGCCTTCTCCTTCTCTGGAAGGCCAAAAGGACAAGGTTATTATGCCAACTCGCTCTCTAGGTCCTCGAAGTTTATCTTCCATCTTGTGGATCCAGTGACGGAGAGTGGAAGCATCAACTGCTTTCCCCTGCCACTTCTCAATGGAGGTAGTTGTGCCTCTAAATCTCCCACTTGGATATTCAGGAGTCAATGTAGGAGTGGATCTGGTGAATATCCCGATATTGCTGCAACTGACTTGTAAAGGCTGCAAGATTTCTAAAAGTGCTCCTCCGTGAAGAGTCGTAGTAGCGGGAGGGTTTGGCAGTAGTAGAAGGCTGTGCTTTGGGCCTTTGCATGGCCTTGTCTTTCTCTGGTGTTGGTGGGAAAAATGGTGTGCGGAGCTTTCACATCTCAATTTCCATCCCGATCAGTCCAAAACTTTGCCGGGCAGTAGCTGGAGGTAAGCGTACTGAATTAGAGCTAGTGCAGTGAAATTCAAAGGTATTTAAGTGGAATAAATGGTGAGGATGGTGAGGAGTAGTGAAGAAATGCAGCTCTCCTCAGGCAGCCATCACTTGATCTCTTGGGATGTTTAATTCTAACCTCCAGTATGTAAATTTATTTTGGCAATAGAGAATGACCCCCTTTTTGTTCCTATCCTGTCTTATTACACTAGATCCCTAAATATTCAAAATTCCATCTGCCAGTCAACTACTCAGCCATAATTTAGTTAGAATCATAAAGTTTGGGGAGTTCTTGGCTTCAACATTTCTAATCAGTTCAAGTTTGGGAATTAAACTGTCTATATTGGAATACAAGAAAGAAACCCCATTTTGCCTGTAAATCTGACATCAAGGGCAGCTTGATCTGGTCTAGGATTTGGGTTAACGTCTCTGCAAACTAATATATTAATCACAAGCTAATTTTAGAAGTTAATTGAAGAACCAGTTTAACTAAGTGGCCACAATGCTGCTCATGTTTCCTCAACTTCCACCTTATGTGAGCCATTACATAGATACAGTACATAGATACTGTTGGCAAATAAAAGCCACCAGGCCCATCCAGTCTGCCTGTTTGTGCTACCTGGCTTAAGCAGCCAGTGACCTTATCTGGCCACTGGGTTTCACTTTTTCTTCCCACCTCTAATGTTCCTTTATACCTGCCCCATGCATGTCTGAAGCCTGCCACCGTGACGGGTGGCCACCATTTCTAGGGCAGACTATTCCATGCATCCACCACCTCTCTGTAAAAAATAACTTCCTGAAATTACCTCATTCGGCCACCCATCAGTCTCATATCATGCCTTCTTGTTCTGGCACTACTTTTAAACTGGAATATATTGTCCCCTTCCATCTTGTTCATGCCCTTGAGGTATTTGAACATTTCTATCATGTCACCTCTCTCCCTCCTTTGCTCCAGCATGTACAAATTGAGGTCTCTGACTCTTTCCTCATAAGGCTTGTGATGCAGACCTTTCACCATTTTGGCCGCCTCCTCTGCACTGCCTCTATTTTGTCAATGTCCCACGAAGGTGTGGCCTCAGAACTGGACACAGTAATCAAGGTGAGCCCTCACCAAGGTCCTGTACAGTGGAACTATCACCTCCCTCCTTTGGCTTGTGTTCCCTTCCAATACATCTCAACATCCCAGTGGCCTTCCCCACCATCTTGGCTGTCTGCCTTGTGGCCTTCAGGTCATCTGTGATTATGACTCCCAAGTCCCTCTTTTCCTTAGTAACTGTCAACAGCTCTCCCCAACCTGTAGCTTGCTCCAGGGTTCCTGCTCCCCACTGCATGATTTTGCATTTCTTAGCATTAAACCTTAGTTGCCTTGCATCTGACCATCTCTCCAACCGTTCAAGTCCTTTCTCATCCTTTCCACCCCTCTGAGGTATCCACCTGCTGCAGATATTGGTGTCATCTACAAACAGGCAAACCTTTCCTTCCAGCCAATCTGCAATGTCACTGATGAAGACATTGAAGAGGACCAGCCCTGAACTGACCTTTGAGGTACCTCACTGGTCACCTCCCTTTCCTCTGATTGAGTTACGTTTACAACTGCCCTCTGTTGTTGGTCCTTTAACCAATTTTCAGTCCAGTTTACCATCTTGTGTTCCATGCCCAGGTTTCCTAGCTTGTTGACCAGTCTCCTATGTGGGATGGTATCAAAGCTTTGCTGAAATCTAGGTAGGCAATGTCTACAGCCCTCCCTTGGTCTACTGCCTTTGTCACCCAGCAAAGAAATCTGTTAGATTAGTTTGACAGGACAGTCCTCGGTAAACCCATGTTGCCTGGGATCCAACACTGGGATCCAACATTCCTATGATTTCTAGGTGCCACTATTTTTTCCTTGAGTGTCGTCTCCATTATCTTTCCTGCTACAGAGGTTAGACTAACTTGTCTGTAGTCCCCTGCATCTTCTTTACTACAGCTCTTGTGAAGAGGGACAACATTTGCCCTTCTCCAGTCCTCTGGGACCATTCCAGTGTCTAGGGACTCACAGAACAGAGCTGCCAGAAGGCCGCCAGTTCAATTCTCAGTTCCCTTAAGACCCTGGAATGTATACCATCTGGACCCATGGCTTTGTCCACCTTCAGCTTTGCAAGCTCTTCTAGGACCCTCTCCTCTGTGAATGGACTTGTTTACCTCCATTTCCTCTGTTCCTTTAAATTCTAGCTGTGGGCCCTGCCCATGTGCTTCCACAGTGAAGACTGAACAGAAATATTCATTCAAGAGTGCTGCTTTCTCCCTGTTTCCCTCCACTATCTGCCCTCTGGCTCCTCGAAGCTTAGCTACTCCCCTTTGCCTTCTGCTCTCGCTGATGTACCTGAAGAATGTTTTTCCTCCTTTGTAACCAACTGAGCTATTCTTTCCTCAGTTTGTGCTTTAGTGCTTCTCACTGCTTTTCCTGCCTCTCTCAGACACTTCCGGTACATTTCCTGTCCTCGCTCTCTTTGTCTCCTTATACTTCCTGAATGCTACCTCTTGGCCCTTACCTTTAAAGCCATCCTCCTTGAGAACCAAAGTGGTTTCTTCTCCTTTCCCTTGTCTATCAACCTAACACATTGTTTTGTGACCTCCGCTCTGGCCTCCTTGATGTGTGCCCATTTCTCTTCAACGTCCCCATCTCCCTTTTCCAATGTTTGTCTAAGCTGAAGTCTCATCCTGGTAAAGTCTGTCCTTCTGAAGTCTAAGACTTTTGCATTCGTATGGGTTGACTGTATTCCTGTGTCCACCTTTGAACCACACCATATGGTGGTCATTGAACCCTAGCTGACATTCCACCTTGAGCCTGTTATCCTGTCCCTGTTGGTCAGTAACAGATTCAGGATTGCCCAGTCTCTGGTAGGTTCCTGCATCAGTTGCCTAAGGCCAGCCTCAAGGAGTCAACAAAGTCCCGTGCCCTGACTGAGGCCCTGCTGGAATGGACCAGTCTATTTATGGCATATTAAAGTCTCCATCAGCAGTACTTCTCCCTTTGCTGCCATGTCATGCATGTTTTCCAGCAGCAGTTTGTCAGTTTCTTCTGCCTGTACTGGAGGTCTGTAAAAGACCCTGTGTGAATGGCTGTTCCATTGCCTGGCTCAATGGTGACCCAAACGTCCTCTGTTTCCTCATGCCTGTTCTGAATTTTGGTTGCCTTGATGCTTTCTTTGATATAGAGGCACCCCCCTACCTTCTCTGTATTTTCTGAACAGGGCATAACCAGGTACACTTATGTCCCAGCTGTGGTTCCTGGTGTACCATGTTTGGTTATGGCCACTATGTCCAGATCAGCCTTCGTCATTACAGCCATCAAGTCTGGTTCCCCAGACTGCGGCTTTCATGTGCATGACTTTCCATAGAAAGTAGCATCCTTTCAGGCCATCCTTGTGTTTAACTCCTTGTTTCATCCTTCTATTCCTGGCATATTCTATGTGATGCTTCCCTTTACTACCTTTGTTAACGATGATATCATCTGGCCCTGTGTGCAGCCTTTTCTGTCCTGTGGTACTGGTGAATCTGCCCCGACATAACATCCTGATTCTGCTAGATGTGAGCCCTAACCTCCAGGAGGGCTGCCTGTATCTCCTGCTCTTGACAGCACCCCCACCCCTACCCCGTGGCTAATTTAAATGCTTGCTCAGGAAACATGTAAACATCTCACTGAGGACAGACGTTCCCACCACAGAAGGATGCGGACCATCCCTCTTGTATAGATGTGCTTCATCCCAGGTTGTACCCAGTCCCCTATGTATCCAAAGCTGTTTTCACCACACCAGTCCTTCAACCACTTGTTAAAGCTACCCATTCAATTATTCTACACATAACATAGAAGAACAAATTACTTACCATAGTAATCTTGTTTCTTCCTGTGATACTCAGATATTCATAACTTTCTGCAGTAAGCCCTTTAGCTAGAACTGCCCAGAGAATAGAACACATGCAAATGATATAACTCTTTGCACATGATAACTTTTCAAATGCTGCTCCATACTAACTGCCAGTGTTCTAAAACTCCTCAGATTTCCTAGATACCTGGGAAGGCAGGCTCCTGGGACTATGAATACTGGAAAGTATTAATAATCAGTAATAATCAATAATAATATTAAGAATTAAACCCATAACCCTTAAATAAATCCCTCCAACTGGAGAGGAAAAACACAACAGATACCCCCAGTCAGTCTCACCTGAAAAGGGTGAAGACAACATGAACCTTGTTTATCAAAACTGTGACAGAAAGTGGCATATGCGCCTCTAGGATTACAGTATGCAGGGTGCAGAAGCGAAAGGTGCTGGAAGGGAGGCTGGGTGGGAAGTTATGAATACCTAGTATCACTCGAAAAAACAAGATTACTATGGTAAGTAATTTTTTCTTCTAACCCAGAAATACTCAGGTATTCATAACTCTACAGAACTACAAAGCAGTACCACTAGAGGTGGGCACAGAACTTTATTTTGAAACAGGCTTTGCAGGACTGCTGTGCCAACCTAGCATCACCCCTGGACTGAATATCCAGGTTATAGTGCTTTATAAAGGTGTGTACTGTTTTCCAGGTAGCTGCTTTACAGATGTCAACCAATGGTACATCTCTGGCAGCTGCTAAGGTAGCAGCTTTTCCTCTTGTGGAATGGGCCCTCAATCTTGTTGGGGTTCCTATCAGCTTTAATATAATAGAACTGGATACACTGAACTATCCATCGAGAAATTGATCTTTTCGACACTGGTTGCCCTTACCCACATCCCCATAAGTCAGAACAGCTGTTTCTTATCCTGCCTATGGTCTTTAGTGGCTGTCATATAGTAGCTAAGAGTTCTTTTGACATCCAGACTGTGAAGTCTTCTTTCACCAGAGGTGGAATACTCAGTGAAAAAGACAGGTAAGGTAATAGATTGGTTAAGGTGGAAATCAGAAACCACCTTAGGGAGGAATTTTCTGGTTGTCCTCAGGACTACCTTATCCTATGAAAATGAAATGTAGTCCTGTTCAATGCAGAGAGCCTGAAGCTCACTGATTCTTCTTAGAGGTCATTGCCACTAGGAAAACTGTTTTCCATGTGACATATTTAGGTAAGCTGAGGACATGGGCTCAAAGGAGGTCCTATGAGCTTAGTTATGACACACTGAGGTCCCATGCTGGAACCGGTTTCCTATGAGGGGATGCAGATGGGCCAAGCCTTGAAGAACCTCCTAAAATGGGTTCTGAAGCCATTGCAGAAATAAGCAGATACTGCAGTCAGGTGAACCTTCAGGGTGCTGGACTGCAGTCCCAGGAATGTAAGAGGAGAGGTATCCAAGAACAGCTGGAACCCCAGCCTGTACTGGCACAAGTCCCTGGCTGAGCACCAATAGAAAACCTTTTCCATTTTGAGGTATACATTTTTTTAGTGGAAGGCTTCCTGTATCCTCTCAGGATGCCCAAGACAGCTTCGTTGAGGTATAAGCCTGCAAATTCTAGGTCTTCAAGAGCCAGGCTTTGAGGTGGCAGACCTGATATTCGAGTACAGAAGTATCCCTTGGTTGGAGGTTAACAGGTTGTGCTTCCGAGGGAGATGTATTGGCTTGGTTACAGACATGGAGAGCAGAAAAGAGTACCATGGCTGCCTGGGCCAGTCCAGAGCTATCAAGATTAATAATGTTAAGAGGGACCTGAGCTTGAGCAATAGCCTGAATACCAGGGGAAGGGAGGAAGGCATACAGGTGCTCCTGACCAATCCAGGCCAGGGCATCCAAAGAGTGTACCCGATCTGGCGGCCTGCAACAGTACTGGGTCAGGTGGCGGTTCTGGTGGGATGTGAACAGAGTCTATCTCTGGAGTGCCCCACCTCCTGAAGATCACTTGCACCACTTGTCTGTTCAGGGTCCATTCATGATGGGCCTAGTTGATTTGATTCAGAGCATCTGCCAGGTATTGTCCTTTCCTGGTAGATGGATTGCCTATGGAAACTCCCAAGGAGTAAGCCAGGGTCCATATTTCCAAGGTTTCTGTGCAGAAAGGGCCTGACATGGTGCCTCCTTGCTTGTCTATGTAATACATTGTGGTGGTATTGTCAGTTCTGACTTGCACCACCTTTCCTGCACCAATGCTGTGAAAGCTTTTAGTGCCAGAAACACTGCTCTGAGTTTCAGAAAATTTATGTGCTGGAGTGACTCTGCACTTTACCAAGTGCCCTGGGTTGTGTGGTCCCCTAAATGGGCCCCGCCCAGGGGAGATGCGTCTGTTGTGAGAACAACAGATGGCAACTCTCGTTGGAAAGGAACCCTTTCCCTTTGGTTAGATTCCTTTTCCACCACTGAAGTACCTGTAACAAGGTCTTTGTTACTGGAATGAGCTTTGAGAGGATCTCTTCTCTGTCACCAGTGAGCTCTTAGGTGGAATTGGATGTCCCTCATTTGGAACCTGGAGCCAGGACTGTGCCTGTGGCTGCAGCTATATTGCCCAGTAGCTGTAGAAACTGCCTTGCAGTTTTGTACTTGTGCAGGCTGAATGAGTTTGCAATCAGCTGGAGACTTCACACCCTGTCGAGAGGATGGTAGGCCCTGCCCTGCAAAGTGTTGAGCTCTGTTCCTATGAACTGCAGGACCTGTGCATGTAGGATGACTGATTTTTGGGGATTTTTAGGAACCCCAGGGACTCCAGGAGCCCTTGGGTGGTCTGCAGGTGTTGTCTGACCTGGTCTGGTGATTTTCTTACCACCAGTCATTCGTCCAGTTGTGAGAATACAATGACACCCTGTCTTTGAAGGTGTGCCACAACCACTGACAGGCCCTTTGTGAATACCCTTGGAGCTGAAGTAAGGCCAAAGGGCATGGCTGAAAACTGGTAATGGCCTGATGGAGTCTGAACCTGAAGTATTTTCTGCAGGACTCCTTATGGGGATGTGGAAATAAATGTCTTTTAGGTCCAGTGATGTCAACCAGTCTCCTTTCTGGAGTGCTGGCAGTATCAATGCTAGAGTTACCATTTTGAACTTTGGCTTTTCATATGCTTGTTTAGAGCCCTGAGGTCCAAGATAGGCACACCACTCCCACTTTTCTTTGTGGTGAGGAAATACCCAGAGAAGGAACACCTTCCTCTCTGCTGGATTGGGACAGGCTCCACTGCTCTAGCAGCAGTAGGTTTTGAACCTCTGCCTCTAGCAGCTTCTTTTCTGCAAGGGAGGGTGGACAGAAAACCCTGTTTTTAAAAGGAAGGGATTTGAAATTCAAGGACAGCCCCTGACTCACTACCGCCAGGACCCACTTGTCTGTGGTGATATTTAACCAAGCCTGGAGGAAGTGAGACAGTCTGCCTCCGACAGGTATGGAGGAGGTGGCCTGTGAACATGTCAGGGTGTTTGCTTTGTCTGGGGCTGAGGCTGGGCTTGGGACCCTCGCCTAGAAACCCTTCTACCTACTCCTGAAGTACCCTTGCTGTGGGTACTGCTGGTACTGGGGTAGCCACAGGTTGGAAAAAGGCCTGGTATGAAAGGACCTGCCCCTGCCTTACCTTCCATAGGGTTTGGTGAATGGTGAAGCTTTCTCTTTAGCAAATTGTTCTATATGTGGCCTTATACTCATCCACTTTTTCATATAAGCCACTGTTGACTCCCAAAGAGTGCATTTCCTCCAGGGGAAAATCAAGAGCCTTTGACTGGGTGTCCTAAGTTAGATTTGTGGTTTTTAGCCAGGCAAATCTTATCTAGGCAACAGTGTTCACCATCCATCTGGCTGCAGTGTCGTTCGTGTCAGCAGCCAACTGGAATTGGTAGTTAGCCCCTTGACCCTCTAAACCAAATCTGGCAGTTTCTGCCAGGTCATTAGATAGAGGTGAGGGGTTTTCTGTGCCACGCCAATACCGACTGCCACAAGGACTTTTGGTACTGGGCAGCATAGGCCTGGAAGTTTGCCTGTCATATGACCAAAGAAGCTGACAGATACGCCTTCTTTGACATGTTGTCCATCTTTCTAGCATCTTTATCTAGTGAGTGTGAAGCCAGAGGGACTCTAGCATTATCACAGGTAGCCACCTGTATCACTCCCTGATGGTCAGGGTGGGTAAACAGGTGCTCTGCCCCATCTTTTCCATTTGGTACTTTTATCCATCCTCTTGTCAAGAGGGGGATAGAGTTAGGGTATGCAAGAGTTTCAGAACATCTTTTTTAAACAATTTGTTGACAGGCAGGAGGAGTGCTCTTGTGGGGTTAATCCCATCATTTGAGGTATTCCACCTCTTCTTCATCTTCTATCTCCTCCTTTGTGGAGACGTCCAGGGCATCAGCCATCTTCCTGACAAAGGTAAAGTGTGAGAATAATCCTCAGATGTTCTAGGAGGACAGCCAAACTCCTGCATAGGGGATACCTCAGGTTCTATAGGATCCTTCCTCCTCCTCACACTCACTATAAACCTCCTCCTCCATAAAGAAAGATATCCCAGAGCTGCTAGTCTGTCCTACAGGAGCTTGGATAAGTGGCTGCTGGTCAGTGAGTACAAGGCCTTGTAAGGCTTGTATCACCTTGAATGCCTGAACAATTTCTTGGGGAGAAGGCAAAGTCAGAGCTGGCACAGAATTCCCCTTTACTAGTTGGGGATCTAGTGTGCTTCAGTTTTTAGTTTTTTGAGGGAACAGGGAAGTCAGCTGGTTCAGCAGTCCGCTGTGCCTTTGTCACTCGTCTCGGGTAGCAGCAACAACAGAAGTGGTTTCACCCACATTAGGAGGGATATCAGCTGGTCAAAGCAAGAGGACCCTTTGGTGGAGGAAGTTTTTCTTTAGCCATTACAGGCGTTTCCGGGAAGGTTTTACAGATGTCACAATCTTCCTTAAGATGCTCATAGCCAAGGCAGGCCACACAAAGATTATGTTTGTCTGCCTTAGCAAACACTTCCCACAATTGGAACAATTTTTAAAATCAGGTTCACTGGTTTTCTTTTCAGTTCGCTGACATTTTTAATGGGAACCGATAAAAAGTAAACCGCTAAACAATTTAAATTTTATAGAAATTTAGCACTTGCGGTTGCTTCCAGAACTGATAAGGAACTGAACCGATGAAGACAATGAACCGGGATTAGCAGTTCAGTAATTGAAAGCGGTTACAAAAACAATTATTTAAACTAAAATTTAAATAACTAATGAGGTTTTCTAGTCAGAAACCTCGAAATAAAATAAACTAACTTGGTTCCCCACGGTTATACTGAACCAGGAGGAACCAATAAAAATAACTAAATAACACCAAAACTAAGTTTTAACTACAAAAAACAATAAGTATATGGCAGCAAATGAAATAAAGGATACTTATAATATATTCTTCACATTACAGGAATGAGTAGAAGGCGAGACTCCGAGCGACCAGACATTTAAGGTGGAGAGCGAAATTTGAGGAGTTTTAGAACATTGGCAGTTAGTATGGGGAAACATCTGAAAAGTTATCATGTGCAGAGTTCCATCATTTGCATGTGTTCTATCCTCTCCGGGCAGTTCTAGCTAAAGGGCTTACTGCAGAAAGCTATGAATACCTGAGTATTACTGGGGTTAGAACTAATAGATTTCACTTTCATTTAATTTTGCTATATTTTCAGACCACACCTAATCCATGAAAATAATAATAAAGTGAAACATACTGTGTGGGAAAATAATGTTACTCTTAAACAGTCAACTGAAAGACACTGCTCTCGGTTGCTGTCCTTTAAAAAAAGAAACCCTGACAGTACAGAATATAAGGTTAGAGCATCCATCAGTTAGATAGGAGCAGAATGTGGAGGTAAAGAAGAGACGACGGGAGCTATACTAGTAGGTTGTAATATCTGTAACATTTTAAACGGAAATGGTAAAGAGGTAATAGTACAGTTTTTACCATTGTTTCTCTCTCTCTTGGCCCTCTCTGAATGACAGTGAATCCCTGTTCTGTTTTATCTTTTCAGCCACAGAAAGCTTGCTTTCTGTTGATTGTTGTTTGTTTTTTTTTGCTAATTGCCTCTGCAGATTCTCTTTCAGCCCAGGAGTACTTTTCTTTTTGTTGACTGCCCACCTCTGTGGGTCCTACTGCAGCACCAGCGAATTTATTTTTTTGCCAACTTCTTACCACCATAGGTCCAACTGCAGCCCGTGAGGGCTTTCTGTTTCTGATTGCCTGCCTGGCAGGTCCTCCTCCATCTCCAAAGGGCTTTCTGTTTGCTATCTGCCCACTATGACAGGTCTCTTCTCAGCATCAGAGGGCTTTCATTGTGCTCCCAGCTGTCGATAAAAACACTACCACCTTCCTTCTGCTGCCACACCACCCCCGCCATTCTCAGCTCCTAAGTACAACAATAATTTATTTCCCCTATGCTGATGTCCAACTGCTGCCTTGCCCAATCCTATCTGCAGAAAAATCACTCCCTCTGTTGCCATCTACACATTGGGATCCACAAAAAGTACATTCTGCTGTGACTTGTCTCCATCGAAAATGATCTTAAGTGAATATTCTGCCACCGCTGGATCCACAAAATATTTTCAACGTGAAATATACAGTATTAGTTCTACAGTATTATTGTGCTGTGCAATTTTCTTTCAGATCTAGCTTTTCAAAATTCAATAAGCATATTAAATTCAGGTGGCAACTTTCAACTCTGGTCCTGTAGCAGAGATGATTAGTAAAAGGATCAGCTTTCCAATCCCGAATTTATATCAAGTCATCCTCCTCCCAATCCAGCACCATTTCCAGAAAAGTTTCCAATTAGCTACACTTTTCCAAAGGACAGAAGAAATATGCAACCTAAAAAACTCAACATAATGATTGAACATGGTGTCATTTAAAATTAAGGCAGATAACTAACACGAAACTATTCAAGAAAAAACTACATAACTAAAAACAAATAATGAAAAATAAAAGACAACAAAACAAGTTAAAGAAAAATAACACTGGGTTGATATTTGTGCAAATTGCTTAATTTTAAAAGAAATCTAGGCCAGCCCCCCAGTTAGCTCCTGGCTTCTCCATATGTGTTTCTACTGAACTTACCAAGCCCCAAGGTGCTGGATGTAGAATTAAATTTAACAGAACCAGTCTAGAGACAGAGCACAGTTCAAATGGTACTAAGTGATTACAGAATACCAGTCAGTGTAATAGCCACAAAGAGGTAGCTGAATTGACTTCTTTTTGTGGACAAATGGCAGACTCACTATAATTCACTGTATCAGTAGATGTCTAAAATTGTATCCTGCTAAGTAAACATGTCTTTCAAAAACACATTTGCTCCAAGTAGAGTTGGAGGGATGCTCGGGACTTCCTCAGCCCTGTGCAGGATGGGTAAGTGCAGCTGGTTCTGAGGAGCTGGAGGAGCAACTGGCTGTGACAGTTGCTGCACCATCTGCTATGATGAGAGGAACTTCCCTGGAAAGGTATATAAAGGACCTTTGGTGGGCAATCAGACCTAGCCACCAGGACAGGCATAGCCATGATATCCACTTAAGACAGATAGCAAATGCTGCTGAGCACAAGGCCACACTCATCTAGTGCCAGGCTGCCTCCACACCAAAATCAGCTATGCCAACTGTGGCCCACATTGTCACTCTCAAGCATCTCGGACAGCAGAGCTGCATCTGCAATCACAGGCATCATGGGTAAGCAACCATGTGAGCCTTCTGCCATGCTATGGCCAGGGAAGACTTGGTGAATTAAACATCTTCCTCCCAAAGCATCCATCTGCCTGAAGTCCAGTGATGGGGTACAGCCTAGTCACAGATTGGCTCTGCTTCCTATTTGCATCAGGTGAGATACCAGTCACACTGTGGGTGACAGATCACCAGGAGACCAACCGGAGACAGGTACTGATTCAGAATGCCCTTCAAAGCAGGGGATTGGTAAGGGATGCCTCCAGACTGCCACAGTAGCCTCTACCAGTACACTATGCCAGGAGGAATCACAACTATGTGCTGACTGTGTAACATCAACATACCCAGTGGCATGGCACTAGAGTTTTCATTCACTAGCTACAACCATTTAACACATTCTTTTATCTCTGTCATGAATTGCTAAAGAGAACATCTTTAGTGGCAGAGGACATGGATAGAGGATTCTGGAGCATCACAAGAGGATGGTACTGGGGACGTACTGGAAACAGAGCTGGGTTAGTCTTCCTAAACCAGTGCTTAACAATCTATATCCACTAGTGGAACAACTGTTAAGATAACTGGCCCAGAAGCCTGAGATGCTCAGCCATCAAATAAGAAAAACAATGCACAGTCCATACCTGCCCCAGGCAGTTTATCACTTAAAACTTTTGCATATGTACAGGTATGGAGTGTGCAGTTTCTTTTTTAATCTTTTTTCATGTAGATTGCCCTCACAGAAACACCCACGTGAGAGCACTTTTTTCATTTGGAATGTCTGGAATGTTTGGAACAATGAACTGCCCTCGAAAACAGTGATCCTAAACCTCAAGTGGGTAGATTTTTTTGAAAGATGCAGGAACTACAAATAGGCAAAAATTGGCAGTGTAGGCCAGATAGGGGGTGAAAGAACAAGGATCAAGGGGCACTCTTGAAGGTGGCCAAGATTGGGCAAAAGGTCGCCAAAGGGCAAGCACAAAAGGCCAATCTGGTTCTCAAAGAAGGTGAGAGAGGCAGTGATGGTGAACAGAAGGCCCTTTACTGAGTACAAAGAGAAACAAGGAGAGGAAGCCTACCAGGTTATCAGGTTAAACTCAAAGAGGCAAAGGTGGAAGTCAGGAGGGTAAGAGACATAGAGCTGCAGATTGCTGAGGAGGTAAAGGTGGGGAAAAATAATTTTCAGGTACACAAAGGAAAGGACATGCGTCCTTTACTAGACAGTAGTATCAAGGCCACCACAGGGGTGTTCAGGAAATGGACAGGGTACAAAAGAGACTTGAAGCTCCTCAGGGCAGACAAGGTGTCAGGCCCAGATGGCCTGCATCCTCAAGAGATAAGGAACTGGCCACGATATGGGCAGTACCCATAACCTGTCTATTCAGTGACTCACTGCAGTCCAGAGTCTGCAATTGGAGATCCACCAATGTAGGAGCACTTGATAAGGGGATGCCAAGAGGATCCAGGCAATTACATATTTGTCAACCTTACCTGCATCATAGGTAAGCTGATGGAGACAAGGAAAGAAGAATTTGGTGGCTTACATAAAGGACATGGACTACAGGATGAAAAATAGCATGGATTTATGTCAGGGAGGAACCTTGCCAGACCAACGTAGTACTGTTTTCGATTAAGTCACCAAGGCAATAGAGGACAGGCAGTAGATTTGCTCTTACTTTCACTTCAGCAAGGCCTTAAATTTGGTACCACATAGGAGGCTGCTAAAAAGTGAGAGGACTTTGGAGGAGGGCCAGGTTTAGTTAGGTGGATAGGAAATTCACTAAGAGGAGGCAACAAAGAATAGTGGTTAATGGGGCAAAACCAGGGTCAGATTGGCCATGAATGGAGTGCTGCAAGGATTGTCTTGGGACCTGTCTTACTTAATATGTTCATAAGTGATATTGGGGAGGGTATCCATAGAAAGGTGTGTCTCTTTGCGATGACACAAACTATGCAGCAGGGTGGCTCATGAGGAAGGGAGCAGGGGTTCCAGAAGAACCTAGAAACTAAAGCAATGATTTGAGGTCTGGCATTTGATGTTCAATGCCAAGAAATGCAAAGTAATGCACTTAGGCAGAATCACACAACGAATATGTGATAGAAGGAGTTAGACTGGCTATTTCAACAGAGGAAAAGATCTGGGGTCACAAGCAATGCCTTCCTCAACAAATAAGTCAGTGCAACAAACTATACAGCAAGACATTAAGCAAACTGGTTAATAAAGGGAGGCGGTTTTGACTATAGGAGAAGCTAGGTGACTCTACCACTACACAGATCCCTGGTGAGGCCTCCAAACTCCAGATTAGGTTTCATAACTGCTTATTGCAACAATACACTGTCCATTTTTCATCTCAAATAAATCTGAAAACGTTTTTCTCAAAGTAACCACCCTCCCAAATGGGTGTATGGTACTTTAAGGCTCTCAGACTGAAGCCACTGCCAAACGTCCCACCAGCAGTTGCTTCTGCCTTCACTCCCAGCCTGAAACTGCAGCCTGGGATTGGGAGTAACACTGATCACTAGCATTCATATCTAGCTCCCTGCCAGAAATGGCAATGAAGCTAAGTGAACATTACCGCTTACAGCCAAGAGCATCATAGAGGCCACCCACCTAAAATGAAGTGGAGCACTGACTTGCTCCTGGACCTCCTCTCAACTCCTACTCCCGAAGACAGGTAGAAACAAAGAAAATGGTCAGAAGCCACATTGAGAGACAACTGTAAAAAATAAGAAAGAATCACACAAGGGCATGGGCAGCATCATTTGGGATTCCTTGACCCTGAGAGACTGTGTGGGTTCAGGTGTCACCAGATAAGCAACACAGGGGCCACCTTACCCCAACAAAAATAACAAACAGCAGGAATCAGTGTACATACTGGTTTATTGCATAAAAAGCAGCAGAATGTGGCAGTAAAACCATGGCACTTCTGGTCTGACTGTGACCCTTCTTAAGGGGTGTCACTAGACAGAGGCAGTACTCAGTGGACTGATCCACAGGATACAAAAGACTCACATGCCCCAGAGAAACAGGAAGCTGCCTCCTAGCATCATGGGACATGTAGTCCCCAGCAAAACAGTAGTGAATGGAGATTCATTGAAAGGGCAGGACTGGTACAAGGCCTTTTATCAACCAATCACAGACCCAGAATGTATGTGTGAGAAGCTGCTGCAGGAGCAGCCAGGCTGAGTGAGCAGGAGATCTACGAAGGCATTGTGTGAGACAGCTTTGCCATCCCTAGCCCCAAGTTCCCAATTCAAGAAGTGAAGAAAGGCCCTGTGTGATGAAGACTACAGCAAGTGACAGTCAAGAGGGTCAGCCACATCAGCCTGCATCCAGCAGAGCATCCAGGATAACAAGAGCTGCAAAACAGGGGCAACCTGCAACCTCACCACCCAGGGACCACCAAGACTACCACTGCTGCCTCAAAGGATACCAAGGAGGAGGAGTGGCTGGACTACAGTGGGCTCAGGAAGAGTGAGGGTGGTGAGTCAGTGGCACATCCCACATATGATACTGTCACAACCCCAATCAGCAGGTCAGCCCTCTACTCCCAAAGTGCCAACCTCTGAGTGTAGATTTGTGAACAGTGAACAGAACAAGGTAACCATCTTGTCTGTTTTGTGGGTTCGAGTCACCTTGTCCCAAGTTCTGGAGGATTCAAACTGATAACTTCTTGTTAGCATACCCAATTGTCAGGCTCAGATAATTCTGTCTTGAGGGCCAGATATCTTTGCCCACGGGCACCCCAACCAGGTATTACAAATGAACCCTTAGAACTCTATGCAAGACCTAGAGAACTCTTATCTGTTTCCCAGTTTGGTACCACAATAATCTCATGCACAGTGTGAACTATACCCATCTAAGCTTCACTTATAAAAAAGAAGTTTCAAGGCACACCAGGCAGTTTCTGTTTTAAAATATATCTTTACTTTAAAATAGGTAAAAATAGGAAAACCGTAAATACAGAACAAGATATCCCAACACACAGTCTTAAAAGTGCAAATTCCTACAACCCATACACTCAGACTGGTCATATCTAATGTATCTTACTTTCTTAATCTTTCAGTGCTTTGATGTTCCTCTTTCTCAGTCAAAAATGAATGTCTCTGTGGGGTCTGCTCAGTATACTTAAAAGCAGTCTTGAACGTCCTTTTCTCTGAGGTCACCTAACTCCGCCTTGGTGTATTCAAATTTATATTTTATAACACAGGATGTCCTTATAAGATATTTTAACAAAACAAGTGACATTAGTGAATCTCCTCTCTTCATGTGACTTCACCAAACCAGTCTGTGATCTGCTTCACACAGACATCAAAGTCTCTTTGATGTAATTCACTGGATACCCAAACACATGCATTTGCCCCTTTCCTCGTGACACCTAGTGCAAACAGAGGATTTCCCTGAAGGCATTATAAAATGGATTTATTGGTTCCTGGCTTCAAAACAAATTGACAAGGTAATTGTATCTCAGGTATCTGTAGTTTAACCTATGTCCTGTCCTTTGAACTTATGCCTGGGGGGTTTGATGTGTCAGTTTCAACAAGACAGTAGTTTCTCCTGACAGACACTCCCTACATATTTTATATTGCAGAAAAAATATCATATTGTAATCAGAACCAGCTGTCCAAGTGCCACAATCCTCCCCACCTAGACTGAATTTGGGGGCTCTATCCCTGTATGGGATGAGCTTCCCAAATCAGTTCATGCCTCGTAGACACGAGACAGCCCATCTATTTATTTTATTTATTGGAGGTTCGGAAATACTTTTGAGTCAGAGACTCCTTTACAAAGAGTTCTGTTTGGTCTCTCCAGCCCTATGTAGAATGGTCATGTCATATCCTTGCAAATCAAGACTCCATCTTAGCAATCTACCATTGTTCTTCTCCATCTGCATCAGCCAAACCATGGGGTCATGGTCAGTCTGCACCACAAAATGCTGCCCATACAAGTATGGCTCCAATTTCTTAGGGCCCACACTATGGCAAGACACTCCTTTTCCACCGTGGGTATGCCTGCCCCTGGGAAGTAACTTTTACTCAGGTAGGCTATTGGGTGACCCATCCCTTGGCTGGATGTCTGGCTCAGTACTGCCCCAATACCCATGTCTGAGGTGTCAATCTGAACTATAAAAGGTTTGCTATAGTCAGGACTTGTCAAAACAGGAGCACTGCACAGTGCCTCCTTTAGTTTGGAAGAGCTTCCTCACAGGCTAGGCCCCAGGTAATTTTCTTGGGCATCCTTTCTTGTCAGGTCAGATAGGGAGCAGCCAGGGCACTGTAATCACGTACAAATTTTCTATAGTACCCTGCTGTCCCAAGAAAACACCTGACCTGCTTCTGAGTTTCTGGTCTGGGTCTTGCCTGGATTACCTCTATTTTATTTGGTTAAGACAGGAGCAGTCCTGGCCTACCACATGCCGAGGTATGCCACCTCTCCCATGGCAAGCTGGCACTTCTCAGTTTTGACAGTGAGCCCAGCCCTCTGTATCCTGCCCAGCACTTCCTTAAGGTGGGATAGATGTTCCTCCCAAGTGGTACTAAAGATGGCAATGTCATCTAGGTATGCCATGACGTACTCCTCAGCACCATTTAACACCTGGTTCACCAACCTTTGGAAAGTGGCAGGGGTGCTCTTCATTCTGAAAGGCATTACTTTTAACTCAGATAAGCCTATCGGAGTGATGAAGGCCAACCTATCCCTAGCTCTGTCCAGTCAACTCTACCTGCCAATACTCCTTTGACAGATCAATGGTCTAAGGTAGGTCACCTCTCAACTTGTCCAGGAGTTCGTCCGTCCAGGCATCAGTGGGCGTCTGACTTCATGACTGCATTCAGTCCACGATAGTCCACACAGAAATGAGTTGAGCCATCTGGCTTGGGTACAAGGACTACAGGTGAGGCCCAGGACTGTGGGACCTCAGGATTACCCTACATCCAGCATTTCCTCCACTTCCTCCTAATGTCCTTTTGGACAGCCTCTGATATAAATATGCTAGTCCGCCATATGGGCGTCTGTGTCCCTGTCTCCACATCATGTGTCGCTAAGGGGTTTAGTCCAGGCTTGGAGCTAAACAAGAGGCAAAGTCTGCTAAAACCTCCCTTACTTCCTGGATCTGGCCCGGGTCAGCTGGGGTGACAATTTACTGCCTCCACAGAGGACACCATTTACTCTCTTCCAGCAAGTCCAGAAGGGGTCTCCTTCATCCATTCCCTCCCATGACTACACACTGCAAACACCATGTCAGCCCCTATTTGCATATGGCTTCATCATGTTGACATGGTACATCCTTTCTGTCTGTCTTCAGTCAGGTAACTCCACAGTGTAGTTCATATCATTTACCTTCTAACCACTTTGTGTGGTCCTGCCCTCAGCCTGCAGCTTGTCTTTCCAGACTGGAATGAGGACCATGACTTCCTGACCCACCATGTACAAGCGAGCTCTGGCTCTGCGGTGTACCATACATTTGTTTCTGTTGGGCAGCTGCCAGGTTGCTCTGGGCTGTCCCCATAAGCTCCTTCAGCCTTTCCCTAAACCTAAGGACATAATCCACAATGGGAGTTCCCTGGGTGGCGTGTTTGCCTTCCCAGTCCTCCCAGATCAAGTCTAGGGGCCCACGTGCCAGCGTCCATATAAGGATTGAAGGGGAAAATCCTGTGAGCTCTTGGGGCACCTCCCAACAGGTGGGAAGGTATTTCTCCCAGTCCTCCCATGCTGTTCAGGAGCCCAGAGCATTGACTTTAGGGTACCATTGAATCATTCCACAAGCCCATTGGCTTGTGGGTGATCTGGTGTTGTGCATCTCTGCACCACCCCAAGCTTCTCCCATAAACATTTCATCAGGTCTGACATGAAGGAGCCCCTCGATCAGTGATTGCCTCCTGCGAAACCAACACAGAAGAAAATCCCAAGTAAGGCATCTGCCACTTTGTCTGTCCTCAGAGAGGATAGGGCGACTGCCTCTGGGTACCGGGTGGCATAATCCACCACAGTCAGGATGAATCTCTTCCCTGAGGAGCTGAGGTATTTAAAGGCCCACAATATCCATTCCCACCCTCTGGAATGGCTCCTCCACTATGGGCAATGGAATCAGAGCGGCTTGGGTTTCTTGCCCGCCTTCCCTATTTCTTGGCACCAGTGACAAGACCTGCATCTCCTTCATCTGCTGGGTGAAGTTAGGCCAGTAGAAATTCTGGGATAACCAGCTACGTAGTGCACGAATTCCCAGATGACCAGACAAGGGAATATCATGTGCAATTTTGAGCAGCTGCTCACGGTACCCCTGGGGAATGACAAGCTGCCTGTCTAGCATCCTCCCTCCTCTGTCTGTACTGCCTAAGTATACATAAGTCCATTTTCCTAATAAACCTTATGTCTGCTGTCACATCCCAGTGCTCCATCAGAGTCTGCCCAAGTCCTCAGCTTCTCTAAACTAGGGTCCTCCTCTGAGCAGCTGCAAGTCCCTCACACAGTCCCAAGGCATGGGGCAGGTCCCTTCAGTCACTAAACTAGGGTCCCTAGCACTAGCGTCAGAGCCCTCAGGATCACTGTCAATCCCAACCCTCTGACAAGGGCTCACCCCTCCCTCTTCAGAGTAACCTCTGTAGCTGTGTGGTTTCTTGCTACCAGGAAATTTCTACCCTTTTTATCAGTCGCCCCATCTGGAGACACAGGCTGGGAATCAGCCTCTCAGTGATTTCCCACTGGATTCTGTGGGGTTCATGGAACTAAAATTTTCCCTTGCTGCTTGGCTATGGGTAACTGCACGTACCATTCCCTGTTGGAGATTGTTACCCAGGATCACATCCACTGCTTATGTTTTGGCTACAGCCACCTGTTGCTGAGTTCCCCTGTTTCACCCCAGTCTAGGAGAACACTAGCGAGGGCAATGTTTTCTCCCACCCACAAAGTCCTGTACAGTGGCGTATTTATTGGGTATAAGCTGGCCAGGCTGTACCAGATCCCCTTTACCAAGGTGAGGGACGCCTTGTGTCCATAACCCCATTGTCTGTACCATTCACCATGCCTGGGTGCATGTGTTCCTCATGTTCACTGGCATGCTTCCAGGGACACACAAACAACCCACTTTTCTAGCACCGGATGTGTATTATTACTCGCCTTTTTGGGACACTGTCTGGCAATATGCCCAGTTTCTTTACACAACCAGCATTCATTTCTTCTCTCAGAAATCTTTTCTCTGAAACCTGGGAGCTAACTGGTTTTGGTGGAGGCAGTGAAGGTTTTAGCTGCCCTGAGATGCAGCTTTTCCTCTGCGCTGCCATACCCACCCATTCACTCTCAGAGCAGGTCTGCTCTTGGCATAGCTGTCCGAGAGTTCAGCAGCCTCTTGCACTGTTTTGGGATCTCGGTCCCCTAGCCTGGTTTTTAGTTTGGCTGGGCATGCCAATAAAACTGTTCTAATGAAAATCACATTTTCAATTTTATCAACAGAGTTTGCCTCAATTCCTTCCTACCGTCTTAAAACTGATGTTCTTTTTGGCTAGCTCCTCGAAGCTCATATCAGGGCTTCTCTGAGCTTCTGAATTTAGCTCTGTATGATTCAGCAGTTAATTCAAACTTTTTAACAGTGCAACTTTAATTTTGCTGTAATCGTCACTGTCATCATTGTCCATTTGACCCAATGCATCCGAGCTTTCCCAGTAAGTAGTGGGGATAGCTGGAAGCTCCAGGACTCTCTAGGAATTTTAGCCTGATTTCAAACTTTTTCAAAAGAATTTAAAAAGGCATCCATGTCCTCCCCTCTTTAAATTCAGCTATTAATTTGGAATTCAATTTGTAACCCAGTCCTGCAGTCCCAGTTAAACCCAAGCCACTTACCGCTCTGGTGCCGCTAGGTCGAGTTGTATCTTCTCCAGTTCATGTTGCCTCTGGCACTCCTCTCTTCTCCTCTGCAGCTTGCTGGCACTCATGCTCCATGTGGTCTGCCTCTTGCTGTTCCGCTGTGCCTCAAGCGTTCTCACTCTGCATCAGCGTTCTCGCTCTGCCTCATGGTCACCTCTCCTTCTCTCCTCCCTCTTCTCCTGGAACTCCAGCTCCATCTCGCAACTCAGTTTGCAGCCTGAGCACCTCTGGATTCAGGATACTGGTGACCTTCCCTGCTGCTGTGGCCCGTCACTGACAGTGGCCCTGTTGTTTCCTCACGGACCTGGACACAGCACTGGCCACTAGCCCTGCCACACTTGAGATTTGGTCCTTTTCAGTCACAGTTGGTGACTTGCTGCTCTGGTATCTGCTACCATCAGGGCATCTATGAGGTTCTGCATTTTGGCTGTCACCTCGAATGGGACTCCTCTGTCCCCTTGAACTGCTTTAAGTATTCTACAGTGTGCCTGCTGTAATTGGAAGCCATATTTCCTGACTACTGCTACTCTGACTGGCACTTTAGGAAAAAATAAAATGGGTAGGAACTTGAAGTGAGTTGCACAGTCTCAAGCTGACACACTGAACAATAAAGCTTATACCACCATTTTGCATGAGCTGCCAACCAATCTGTCACAACCCCACTCAGCAGGTCAGACCTCTACTCCCAAAGTGCCAACCTCTGAGTGTAGAATTGTGAACAGTGAACAGAACAAGGTAATCCTCTTGTCTGTTTTGTGGGATCAGTCACCTTTTTCCCAAGTTCCGGGAGGGATTCAAACTGATAACCTCTTGTTAGCGTACCCAATTGTCAGGCTCAGATAAGTCTGTCTTTGGGGGCCAGATATCTTTGCCTATAGGCACCAAACCAGGTATTACAAAATGAACCCTTAGAACTCTATGCAAGACCTAGAGAACTCTTATCTGTTTCCCAGTTTGGTACCACAATAATCTCATGCACAGTGTAAACTATAACCATCTAAGCTTCACTTATAAAAAAAGTTTCAAGGCACACTAGGCAGTTTCTGTTTTTAAAATATATCTTTACTTTAAAATAGGTAAAAATAGGAAAACAGTAAATACAGAACAAGATATCCCAACACATACAGTCTTAAAAGTGCAAATTCCTACAACCCATACACTCAGACTGGTCTTATCTAATATATCCTTACTTTCTTAATCTTTCAGTGCTTTGATGTTCGTCTTTCTCAGTCAGAAAATGAATGTCTCTCTGTGGGTCTGCTCAGTATACTTAAAAGCAGTCTTGATCAGTCCTTCTCTCTGAGGTCACCTAATTCCACTTGTTGTATTAAAATTTATATTTTATAACACAGGATGTCCTAATAAGATATTTTAACAAAATAGGTGACATTAGTGAATCTCCTCTCTTCATGTGACTTCCCAAACCAGTCTGTGATCTGTTTCACACAGACATCAAAGTCTCTTTGATGTAATTCACTGGATATCCCAAGCAAATGCATATTGACTTCCCAATTTAGTCTGGGACCATGTTGTAACACAGACATCAAAGTCTCTTTGATGTAATTCACTGGATACCCCAAACACATGCATATGCCCCTTTCCTCATGACACCTAGTGCAAATCAAAGGATTTCCTGAGGGCTTTATAAAATGGATTTATTGGTTCCTGGTTTCAAAGCAAATTGACAAGGTAATTGCATCTCAGATATCTGTAGTTTAAGCTACATCCTGTCCTTTGAACGTATGCCTGGGGGTTTGATGTGTCAGTTTCACAAAGACAGTAGTTTCTCCTGACAGACACTCCCTACATATTTTATATTGCAGAAAAAATATCATATTGTAATCAGAACCAGCTGTCCATGTGCCACAGATACCACTACACAATTTCTATACTGCTCTGGCAGGGCAGGACTGTCCCATGGAGGCACTCGTAGTATTGACCAAGGAGGATATGGAGGTCCTGTAGTGGAGGCCCCAAAGAGGGTGGCAGAGGATTCTGGAGGAGGAAGAGGAAGCAACTCCTGGTGGAGGGACCCACTGTCAGGGGGGTAGCTTTGAGGACAGGAATGGAGGGAAAAAGAGAGGTTGGGTGTTACCCAGCACCACAACTCAGAGGATTGAAAGCAGATCCTGAGGATTGCTATGGCAGCAGGACTGGAGCGACAGATGAATGTCATTGTCCACCTAGGGACTAATGATCTGGCTAGGGACAAGGATAGGATAGTTCAGGAGGAGTTCAGGAAGTTGGAGAGTGGTCTTAGGCAGGTAGCATGCTCAGTGACCTTTTCTGAGGTGCTGCCTGTCTCACGACAGGAGGATAGGGTACACTGTGCCAGGAGCTTCAACTCATGGTTGAAGGGTGGTGCAGAAAGGAGGTTCAGCTACATTTGGGATTGGGGTCCCATCTGAGAGATAAGGGCCTATAAAGGGAGGTGGCCTGAATCCTTCTGGGAGAGGAACCATAGTCCTCAGTGAGCAGTTTAAATGTTACATTGGCAAGCATGTAAACTAGCTGAGGGGGGAGTGTCGGAAGGAAGTAGGGAGTCATAAACTGCTCCTCCTGCAAGTCAAGTAGTCAGCAGGAGAAACCTAAGGGAGGGCAATCCCCATGGATACCAAACAACAAGAAAACAAAATGGTAGCAATAAAGAGGGATGTGAATTAGGGTAGAGTGGGTAAGGAGAGAAGGCAAAGAAAGAAAAATGGGAGTTGACAAGCAGGATGGTAGCAGAATTTGGAGGCAGTGTGTGCAAATGCTCAAAGTCTGAGAAATAAAATCCTGGACCTAGTGATCATTATAGCAGAGGCTGACCTGGACATTGTGTCATTACCGAGTCATGATGCAGTGAGAACTATGACTGGGATATAGCCATACCAGGCTATACTCTGCTCAGGAAGGACAGGTGGGTAAGAAAGGGGAGGAGTGGCTCTTTACATGAGGGATAGCATATAAACAACAGAGATACAGGGAATATAGGGAGGGGTGGAGGTACTATGGGTCACCCTAGAGATGGGGAATGGAGCTGCTATTCACACTGGTGTGATCTACAGACCTCCAGCACAGGGAAGGGAAGAGGGAAGATGGATAAGGTTCTGTTGAAGCCATCCAAAGATGGCAAATAAGGGGAGGTGCTGCTGGTGAGAGTTTCAATCTGCCAGATGTAGACTGGCGCATCCCAGCTGCAGCTTCAGCTAGGAAGCAGGGACACCCTAGATTCCCTGCAGGGGCATTCCTCAGGAAACTAGTAAAAGCCCACTCCCAAGGGAGCAACATTGGACCTTGCATCACCAATGGGGACAGTGTTGCAGTCATCATGGTGGGTGGCCTCCTGGGAACCAGAGATCACTGTATGGTGTGGTTCAATACAAGGACTGTGGCAGGATCGAACCACACAAAGGTGAGGATCCTGGGCTTCAGGGGTGCCAACTTTACAAAGAAGGGACATGACGGAGGGATGCCCTGGCTGGAGGGGACTTGGGTGGAGTGGAGGAACAGTGGGTGAAACAAAAGGGAGGATAGTGAAGGCAACAAACCTCTGCATCAGGCAAGTAAGCAAAAGCAAGATAATAAGACCACTATGGTTCTCAAAGAGGTGGCTAGAAGGTAAGGCAAAAAGTTAGCATTCAGGAGGTATAAAGAGACACAAAGAGAGGAGGATACGGATGTGTGTGAGGAGAAGCAGAGAGTGGCAAGGAAAGCAGTCAGGAGCCAAAAGGTGCAAAGGAAGGAAAAATAACCCAAGCAGTAAAGAAAGGGACAAGACATTTTCAGGTATGCAAAAAGAGAAAGACAAGGAGAGGGATTGTAAGTGCTAAGGAGGAAGGGAGGAGTGTGGAGGGTGACCAGGAAAAAGCAGACATCCTGAACAAATACTTTTATTTAGTGTTCACAGAGAGAAAGGGGAAGGAGGACCACAAATAAGTAACAGGAGCATTGAAGAAGGGAGGTGGACACTAGTCCATTTACAGAGGATAGAGTCCTGAAGGAACTCGCAAATCTGAAAGTGGACAAGACAATGGAAGCCAGACAGGATACGTCTAAAGATATTGAGGAGCTCAGAGAGATGCTGGTGCATCTCTGACAGTCCTGTTCAACCACTCACTGGAGACGGAGTGGTATCAGAGAGGGACTGGAGAGGCAGATGTCGTACCACTTTACAAAAATTGTAGCAGGAGGAGGCTGGCAACTACAGGCCAGTCAGCCTGACTTTGGTGGTGGAAATTAATAGAATCACTGCTAAAGGAAGAACTGTGGAATATCTTGAATCCAGTGGCTTACAAGATCTGAGGGTTCACTGGAAGGAGGTCATATCAAACAAATCTGATAGATTTCTTTGACTGGGTGACAAGGGAATTAGATCAGGTTGGAGTGGTGGATGTGGTCTATCTAGATTACAGTAAGGGCTTCGACACCATTCCAGACAGGAGACTTGTAAACAAGCTGAGCAGCCTTGGAGTGGGACTAAAGGTGGTAAACTGGGTAAGAAATTGATTAGGAGATAGATGACAGAAGGTGGTGATAAACAGGGTTCCTCTGAAGAAGGAAGGTGACCAGCGGGGTGCCACAGGATCAGTACTGAACTGGTCTCTTTAATGTCTTTATTAGGTGACATTGCAGGGGACTAGAAGGTGTGCCTTTTGCAGATGACACTAAGATCTGCACTAGAAGTAGACACTCCCTGGGGGGGCTGAAGAGAGACCCAAGAAAGCCTGAGGAGAGGTCAAAGAGTGTGGCAACTAAGTTTCAGTACAAAGAAGGGCAAAATCATGCACTTGGGGTGCAGAAACCCAGGGGTGGAGTACAAAATGGGGGAGTGGTACTGACTGGTCAACAATCAGGAAAAAGAACTGAGAGTAATCATATCTGATGGCCTAAGGTGGTCAAACAGTGTGACAAGGCAGTGTGGAGAGCAAGTGGGATGTTAGGGTGCAAGGAGGGTATCACCAGCAGAAGATGGCAGTGGTGATACCACTGTATAGACCACTTGGTGCGACCTCTCTACAGTACTATGTCTAGTTCTGGAGAGCACATCTCCTTAAGGAAGTAGACAGAGTAGAGGCAGTCCAGACAATGGCAACTGAAATGGTGCAGGGTCAGCCATCCCAGTGGCACTGAGGAGTTGAGGCACTGGACGCCACACCTTGCACTACACCAGCTACCCAGATTCAGGGAATGAGATGGGGTGTGAGGGGTCGGCAGGAGGGGGGAGGATGGGAGCTGGATTAAGCAGCCAGGGATAGCTCTTCTCTCTCCTCTCCCGAGGATGGTCCCTGTCACTCCCGCCATACATGCCACCACAGGTGGAGATCTGAGTGATGGTGCAGGTGGGATCCGGCACACACTGGGAGGAGGTCATGGATCTGCCGCATGTGCATGTCTCCACATGCACATGCACATGCTGATCCACATGACCAGGAGCGGGAGAAAACAGGTGGAAAATGATGCCAACCCAGGATGCAGCTGATCCCTTGCAGGCTCTGCACCCGACCAGCTGGGCACCTCCGTGCCATCGAGGTGATTCCCAGTGAATTTTGGGGTGATGGGGCTGGGGACTGGTAAAAGGGAGCTGGTCGGCAGGAGGCAATGAATAAAAATGGTGCAGGGTCTGCATCAAAAGACCTATGAGGAGGACTAAAGGACCTCAATATGTACACCCTGGAGGAAAGGAGGAAGGGAGATATGATGAGACTTTCAGATCTCTCACAGGTATGAATAAGGTTAAGGGAAGGATTTTCAGAAAAAAATATGCTCATAAACAAGGGGTCATGCTAGAAGCTGGAGGGGTAAACACAGGGAGATGTGAGGAAGTACTTAACAGAAAGTGGTGAATGCCTGGAAAAGCCTCCCAACAGAGGTGGTGAGGCAAAAACTGTAATAAGTTCAAGAATGCATGGGATAGGCTATAAAGGGAATCTTAGTCATAAGGAAAGGGGAGACAAAGTTCAAATAGGGTCTGCGGTGTTGCGTGGTAGGGAAAATGGGCAGACTAGCTGGAAGCTAAGCGGTCATTGTCTGCCTTCAAATTCTGTTTCTATGCTCTATATTACAGTAGCAGCCAGAGACACTGCCAGCTATTTCCTGAAATTTCTGTTATATTTCAAGAAATATCTCATACTTTCTGCATTTCCACAGTAAGGGCAGCAGAGAGAACTTTTCAGAAATATTAGAAATATCTGAAATAGCTGGCAATGTCTGTGGCTACCATGCCCTTCAACCAACTCCTGTGAGACTGCTGCTGCCTACACAGCCATGAGTAATGACTGGGGCCTTGCCCTGCTCCATTGTGTCAATAAGCTAAACAATGTGTTAAGCCCGGCAGGCCCCAGAACAGTTCAGCATGACCTTAGGCTTATGCTCAGAAGGGCAGCTGCAAGTTAAGGATATTTGTGAATCCTTATTTTAAAGCCCCAATAGGAATTTCTCCAAGAAGTGCTGCAACCCATCTTCACCACAGGACTGCAACATGCCTACTCACAGGCATGCACGCATGGACTTGGAGGCTCCCAGAGGGACTGTTTACCAGTGCACCAGTAGGTGGAGGATAGTGTGGGACTGGTGGGAAGATAGAAATGCACCTTATCATTTGGAGGGACCTGCACCTTATTATTTTGAATGCTGATATATCATGAACATATTATATATAACTACATTTTGTTAGACTTTTCCTAAAACTCTCTATTCTTTGTCCCTATCCTAAATAAACCTTGTGCCTATAACATGTCCTCTGCATTTTCATGTTTAACAGTTATACTTGTTTTACAATAATAAGAAGACATACAGTGAACCATTAATTGTGGAGTTGTTAGTTACTGTTGTAGTCCCTGGTATTGGGTGGGAGCAATACCTATTTAATTTTCTGTGTAGGAAACCCTAACACCAAACCTGTCAGCTAGCTACTGCTGGGTGGAGGCACCATGCTACGTGTAAGGACTCAAACTGATATACCACAACCCAGAATCATCAGTCTAAAGGCCCAAAGGTTCCAGCTCACACAAGAGACACTTGGCTGTACCACCTCCTAGGAGAGGACAGGGGTTACGCCAACTTCAAAAAATAAAAAAGAGAGAATCAGAAAGTGCACACCAAATGTTTTGTTTACATTAACAACCCTTTATGGCTCGAATACTGACTGATAAAATAACCTGCAGGTCACAGCACATGAAATCTGATATTTCATTAAATTTATGTCTGACTCGGCTTCACTGCATGACTGTAAAATTGTGGGTACACTTACTTGCAGTGATCCCTTGATGTTTTTCTCTGTGGTCCTGTCTGTAGCTTTCCCTCTTGTCTTGATATGGCATCGCAAAGTTCCAATTACATGTGATTCACAGCACATTCTACAGCACACTCCTTTATAATATGAACACAGAAATAAGAAAAATACATCATCAGCACAGTGTTTTCTTTGTCCCTAGTGGTAGCATATTTTTCTTGAGAAAAAAATTCAAAACATTTATAAAACACTCAAATTTTGTTGGAATTAGAAAATTATACCACCAAATTAAACTGGAAGGCACCTGGAATCTTTTATGTAAAAAAAAAAAAAGGTAGGTCAACTTTTGCCCACTTTCATTATATTGCTGCTTTAACTGTTTATAAATACTATTCTTACTCTGAAAAGGGATGGATATTTTCTGCTTTCTGATTGACTTAATATTTTGAGACCCATACAGTATCTCAATGCCCAACAAACAAACAGCTTGGAACAAGATCAGACAGTAAGATTTGGAATTTGCACAAATCATATACAGAATTCACCAGTGATTCTGAATTGCTATATTAAAAACATGACTGCCATCCTTACTCACTAAAACCTATAGGCCCTAAAAATAAAATGTTCTTTCATCTCATGATACCCCATACACATAAACAATTTTGAGAAAAAAATTATTTCCACAGTTTTCATTTGTGATTACGCTGGACAATGACCTCCCCAATACTTATCAGCTTGCCAGGAAATCTCTGGTGTTCACTCTGCCACAGATAAAACTGAGCTAATGGCTCCATTAAGGTCTTCCATTATATATGTACAGTTACTGTGTCTCTATGGTGCCTTCAATCACACAAGAAGTGCTATTATCACACAACAAGGCAAACTTTGGAGTGATTATCGTGATTAAAAATGGATCAAAATCTAACAATAATTAGAAAATGGCTTTTATTTCCTGGTTTATGATTGGCTGGTACCCCTGCTGGGGGTACATTAACTTTCAATAGACGATCAGGAAATAAAAGTGCCAGCCCCAGTGCCTCTTTACTCACGGAGGTAGCTTTGTGCCCAGCCTGCTTTCTGATTGGCTGAAACCACCTAATTTAATTTTAAATTGCCACCATTTTTTTCTCTAGCTTACGAAGA
Organism: Neoceratodus forsteri; assembly: GCA_016271365.2. Taxonomy (NCBI): domain Eukaryota; kingdom Metazoa; phylum Chordata; order Ceratodontiformes; family Ceratodontidae; genus Neoceratodus; species Neoceratodus forsteri. Next base: position 1,098,427,109 of record CM057456.1, on the reverse strand, counting down.
AATCTTGGCCCCATGACGCCACAGTTCAGTGCCATTTCCTAAAAGACACACAGATCAGCTTCTGCTGAGCACGCTCAGTGTTTGTTTCTTTCGGGTGTTTTATTTTCATTTATTGTACCCTGTTGTCTGACTCTCTGGGCAGCCCACCAGGATCCTATACCTTCCATCAAAGTCTATGTTTCTTGCTTCTTCCTCCTTCAGCCCCCACCCTCTGGCTCCCAAAATGAAACTGTTATCTGTAGTGCCTCCCAAGTCCTGACAGCTTGTTTTTTAAATCATTGGACACGTAAAGAAATATATGCCCCAAGCGCCATGGCTATCCCATATACTGCTTTTCTTTTTGCCTTTTAACTAAAATAAAAAATATGACTTAGTGAGGAGAGAGACAGAGAGTCAGAGTCGGAGATAGATAGCTGCCCCCAACAACATGTCATTAGCAAGCTTCATACAGAGCTGGGTAAATCTGGGAAATGCTGCAGGCGATCACGGTTGATAACTTTTAGAAATAAAATTTCTATTTTAAAATAGCAGCTGCACTAGCACGCCGTGTGCTGAGAGCTATTCAAGACAACTTTCCCCATCCAGACTCCAACCCTGCTCCACTCCCCATCGCTGTCTGCCACTGAAAAACAGCGCACACTGCACTGATCGCCAACTTGTTGCTGATCCGGGCTGATTCCCCCGATCAGTTCACTTTTATAGGCACCTGAAGAGGTACCCCACCTGAACCTGAACCATAAAAGCCTAGAAATCCACTTGCTTTTTACAGGCATGTCTTCTTTTACTCCCAGCCCTGTGAACTCCTTCCTACAGAATATAGGGACCTTCTGTGTACCTCTGTCAGCCCCTAGTGTTCCTGGAAGCCTGCCACCACTATTACTCAGCAGATTCCCCAATGCACTTCCAGCTGTCAAGGGAACATCAAACAATGGTAAAGCACCAAAATTTAAATGCCTATTTTACAATCTTAATTTAGTTTTTAATCCCAACTCACCCCTCCGGTACCAGCACTCCTAGACCAGATCCATAAACAAACAAGCATTTGTCAATGCCCGAACGTTCACTTACGAGTATTTGCAGTGGTGTTTGCATGTATGGTGCTTACCCTAATGCCCTGTGCGATTCCTGGTATTTACACAATAAATTGTCAGCATGATCTTTTGTTACCCCATTGTGCACTACATAGGCGGAAACACGTTTTGGGCAGGATGTGAAAAATGACAGCTGTACTGCTCATAAGGAAGTGTGGTAAAATGCCAATGTTGAAAATCTGGAGTGGAAATATTGAAAATTCGAAACCCACGAGTGTGCGTGGAACTGTGCAACGCACGTCAGTAAAACAGTCATTTTTGGAATTTTTTCTCCAAATTTTAACATTGCCATTTTAAAACCTCTGCTAATGAGCAGTGTCACTGTGATTGTCTTACTGTGTCCCATACATTGATTTTGCACCACCGACCGCGCCATTGTGCACTACATGGGCGGAAACACGCTTTGGGCAGGATGTGAAAAATGACAGCTGTAACTGCTCATAAGGAGGTGTGGTAAAATGGCAATGTTGAAAATCTGGAGTGGAAATATTGAAAATTTGCAAACTTACGAAGCATGCACGAGGAACTGCACAATGCACACTCAGTAAAACAGTTATTTGTAGAATTTTTCACCAAATTTTCAACATAGCCATTTTAAGATCTCTGCTCATGAACAGGACACTGTGATTTTCTTAATGTGTCCCATGCACTGAGTTCACACCCGACTGCGCCATTGTGCGTTACATGGGCAGAAATATATTTTGGGAAGATGTGAAAAATGACAGCTGTACTGCTCATAAGGAGGTGTGGTAAAATGGAAATGTTGAAAATCTGGAGTGAAAATATTGAAAATTGTGCAAAACTTACGAAAGGCATAGGAACTGTGCAATGAACACTCATAAAACAGTCATTTTTAGGAATTTTGTCACCAAATCTTCAACACAGCCATTTTAAGACCTCTGCTCATGAACAGTGTCACTGTGATTTTCTTAATGTGTTCCATACATTGATTTACATTCGACTCGCCATTATGCGCTACATAGGCGGAAACACGTTTTGGGAGATATGAAAAATGACAGCTGCAGTGCTCATAAGAAGGTGTGATAAAATGGCAATGTTGAAAATCTGGGTGAAAATCAATGAACTTACAAGCCTGTGTAGAACTGCATAGCATACGCTAAATAAAACAGTCATTTTTGGAATTTTTGCGCAAATTCTCAACATGGATTTTAGGACCCCTTCTCATGAATGATGTCACTGTCATGGGGTATTCAAGGCGAAGGGTGATTTTGTGCAGTGCCTGCGAAATCACCCGCCGGGCCGAACGTCATGAAGTGACATTATTCTGGCGAGAAGGGGTCCCAAAACCCATGTTGAGAATTTGCAAAATTCCAAAATGACTGAGATATGAAAAAGTTGAAACCCACCTATGTAGCCCATTATACAGCTTACCCGGCATTTCCCTCAGTTCGAGATCGGCTTTGAAGAGTGCAGACGTGTTCCCGGTCCACCAAAGATCGCCACGCCGGAGTCGGAGGTAGTATGGGGGGGGGTGTGGGAAGCTGGGTGCGCAGTGGGTGGGTGCGGGTTGCTGGGAGGGGTTGGGAGGCAGCGCCGCGGGACGTTTTGTTTTACAGAAAAAAAAAAAAAAGGCGGCGGGGCGTTTCCCACGCTGGGGTGGGCTCCCAGGCGTGGCAGAAGATAATGTGGGGGCGAGGGGAGGCGGCCAGGGGATTAAGGCACCCCGTCGGCAAACTACTGCTGAGGGCGAGGAGCCGGCGAAGGATTAGGCACCCCGTTGGCAAAACAAACAAACAGTTTGCCACGCTGGGGTGGGCTTTCCAGTGTGGCGGCAGGATGGCAGGGGGCTGTGAAGCCGATGAGTGGATTAGGCACCCCGTCAGCAAAACAAACAACTTTTGCCACGCTGGGGTGGGCTCCCAGCGTGGCAGAAACTTTGGGAGTGGCGTGGCGCTGGAAGCCAGCGTGATGGAGGGGCAGTGGCAGTGCTCAGTATGGCAGCGGTGTTTTCCTTTGAAGCAGAGAATACCACTGTCATACTGAGCTCCCTACCATTAGTGCAGGACCGCCATGCCTGCTCAAGGAAGCAGTGCATTGGATGGGAGAGGCACACCTCAAGTGCTACTCTCCCAAAACGTTCCTGCGCATTGCGCATAACGAACGTAAAAAGGGTTAAAATCAATCAAAAACCCAGCAATTTTAAGCAATGTGTATGTGTGTGTGTGTGGGGGGATAACTAAGACAAGCAGCTGAAAAGTCATAAGTACAGTAAAAAAAATCAACAGCATTTCAGTATACATGTAGGAGCTATTTATTACAAAATTAATGAAACAACTTGGAGGTTCAACATTTAAACATAACATTATTTTTTGCCAAGCAATATAGAATACAGTAGCCCATTTTCTAAGCACAATAATACCTCCAGGGTGGTGGTATAGGCAATACTGCCATCCTGTCAGGTATTAATGCTTGTATAAATGTTTTGGGATAAAAATAATTGCTACTTTTAATGTAATTTTAAAATTAATCTAACACTACAGAAAAATAGCCCATTGAAGACTTTAGTAAGTAGAATTCACCAGAAATGCAAGGATGCCATGTTACACAATAATTCAAACCATGTATGCTAATCCCACTGGCAAAGCCTCACCACACACAAACACAAATTATAAATCATAGCATCATTCTGAGCTAATCAGAATTGTTTATTTCTAAACATTCGGGTACTCTCATAACCAAAGAGGGTACCTCATGTAAATCATTCTGAAATTCTGAAATTAAAAGTTCAGTTGGCAAGAACTTTAGAATTTTAGAATGATATGCATGAGACACCCTCTTATGGTTATCATAAATCACTAGAGTGATTTCAGACAATCAGAACACAGAGCCACTGTACCTTTTATCCTGTGTACAGTGTGCTCTCATCATAGGAGCATTACGGGACAGCAATCCGCTTAAGCACGGGGGTGGGGGCTGACGTAAGTAAATTAAACCGATCATTTGTCAATGCTGAATATTTGCTTGCAGTGTCAGGACAACTTCGAACAATATAATATCTAGACACATTTAGCTTATATGCCATCCTTTTATATGACTGTGGGTGGAGCCTACAGGAGTATTGCATGTACAGAAGGAGTGATGTCATGTTTTCTGTCCGTGGAACTGACTGAAGGTGTAAATAGTCTCCTCTGCCTTACCCCTCCAAGAAATGTTTTCCGCCCTCAAATAAATACGCTTTCATGTTAATCAATGGTTGCAGGGTACTACTTTCTTTCTTAAATAGGTGGTACAAGAAATGAAATTACGTACCTACCATAATTCTGATCTTTCTGTGTATCTTCACCATTCATCACAGATGGGAACTGGCCAAAGATCAGGACCCGTGGGAGCTTTTTTTTAAAGGGTAAGCGGAGCCGACAAGCTCGGCACTCGCCTCGAGGCCGACGTACTGCATGGCGCTCGAGGGTTGGCCGTTAGGCTGTGTCGACTCCACCTGCCTACCAGTTCTGAGTCACCGGAGAGGTTAGAGGAAGGATGGAGGGTGGGACAAGAGAGTCAAGGGACAGAAAAAGAAAAGGAAAAACTGAACTAAAAGGAGAAATATACGACTGAGAGGACAGGAGAAGAGATGAGACTAAGGGGTTGGTAGGGGCCCAATCTCTGAAAGCGGAAGAAGGAGGGAGAAATTTTAGGAGAGAATGAGAGGTACAAGGATCCGAGACCCTTGTCCGTTACCAGATTGTATAGGAACTGCAAGGAGTAGCAAGCTCTCTGCCAGAATTCAAAGCACAGAATAACTGGCAATACCCCAGAAGCAGAGTGGCTATTCTGGAAGAAGGACAGGGTACAGAGTTTAATACTCTCTCAGGAAAGATGTTTGGTGAAAAAAGAGAGATTTTTTTTTTTTTGAAACAGTTGAATGGAAGCCAGAAGGAGAACAGGAGGAGGGCAACCACCAACCCCATCCCATCGGGTGAGACATGTAGTAGAAAGGAGTGCAGCTCGAGCTGTACCCTTTAAAGGAGAATACCCCCCATGTGTCCCTTACTTTACCCCGCTCCAAAAGAGAGGGGATCCACAGGAGGGAGGTCGGCCCAGAGACTGAGGCTGGCCCAGGGGATGGTGGGAGGGGCAGGATGAATGGTGAAGATATACAGAAAGATCAGAATTACGGTAGGTACTGTACTTTCATATCTTATCTATGTCAATCTTCACCATTCATCACAGATGGGTGAGTACTCAAGCCCCCTGAAGGGGTTGATTCATTACACCCTAAGGACAAAGTCCTTAGCAGTCAGTGGTGACACACTAAGGGGGATCCTTCTGGGCCTGAGGAGGCCGAGAGTGGGAGGCGAGGCGGACCCCCAGAGGGAATCTGCCCGAAAAGCGTCATCTTGCTCTACGAGAAGAGGTGGATTCTGGTGGGCGGAGCAAATCACCCACGCCGGCCAAGGGTGACACTGGGAAAGACGAGCCACGCAGATCTCTTGGTGCAGATCACTGTCCCTACGACCCTGGTAGCTACCTCGTTGGCATCGTCAAGATGCCCTCGCTTGGTCACCTTGCTAGCTCAGGCCATGTGCAGAGAGTGCAATGGCTTGTCTGGTTTGCTCCCGAGTCAGGCAAAGCAGCTAGGATCCTGACCTCAGCGTGGACCACAGCAGAACCTGTTGTAGGCTGCAGTGGGCCTGATAAGCAGAAGTAGAAAGGAGCAACTGTGCCGAGTAGAAGGTCCTCCTCCCCAAAAATCAAAATCTGAGGAGTCTTGATCTGGGGGCCGGGTCGGTGGAGGGCTGGCTCATCAGGGGTGTCCAGACAAGGCCAATCCCGACCGCGGATGAGGCATAGAACCTGGAGACTCCAGGAGCATACCTCTGGCTGAGGTCCCTAGGGCAGGAACTCTGGAGAAGGGCCTCTGCCAGAAATGCAAGGACACCTCCCGAAAGGGAGAGGCGAGCTGCACCACAAGGGTGGCTCGCCAAAATCGCCTAGAAAGGCGGCATCGCATGCTCAGGATTGCTAACAGAAGAGGGAAGGCAAGTCCCCCCAGCATTCTCACAAGGAAGTACTGGTACTCGGAGAGATCAGCAGTCAGACAGATGTGGACAGAGGTTCCTCTCCCAGTAGAGGGGTTGAGGAGCTGGAGGTCACCACACGCCCCGAGGGTGGCTGCACGGGGAGGTTGAAAACCTGGCTGTCCACAGCCCCTAACGTGAGGCAGGGAACTGAGCAGCCACTGCCCTGAACTGCTTCCAGGTGAGAGGGCCGCCAGGGACCAAGAATGCCCGGGAGCGCTGGAGGAATGTGGCAGAGGATAGGGGCAGAGCCGAGAAAGGAAGTCGGCTGACCTCCGCCAGGGCTAGGAGTGGACCATGAGCACCCAAGGAGGGTGCCCTGGAAGACTCCACAGCCGACAGCTGTACAACCCCGTTGGTACTGCCTTGGCTGCGCCCAGAAGAATCCTCCCAGTGAGGTCGACCGGGCCTAAAAGTCCAGAAGGACGGTCCCCTGCCTCTAGAAGAATGGGACTCCTCAAGGAACCGGAAGGGTGGAAATCTGCACTTTGGCTTCGCTTCCAGGCCCGGTGGACCCTAGAGAAAGGCCAACGTGCCGACTCCACACCCTCAGAGTCCGAGAGGGTCCTCCTCCTGAGGAGGGCCAGCCTAGGTAGCTGGCATCTCGGGGCTGCCCTGAAGGGACCCAGGAACAGCACTCTCCCTCCTGCAGGCTTCTCATGGGCCCCAAAGTTGGGCGATCAAGACACACCACTGGAGGGGTACCACCACCGAGGGGTGATGAAACCCCAAGGCCAGTTGCAGAGCAATGGTGGCACGCACCACTGCCTGCTGGTCAGCACCACTGACCCTAGCCTCGGGAGCCACCTGACTCTCCTCAGTAGGGGCTGGCCATGACTCCGTCGATGAGACCAAGGAGCGCCTCCTCCGCAGACAACCCCGGAAGGTGTGACTGCCCATCTGACTCGAGCCCGACTCTGACTCTCAAGAGGTAGAGTCCGAGGCTCTGAGCAAACAGTAGGAGGGTGGCGAAACCAACTTTGCACAGAGGGCCCGGCAGCTAGAGCTGTGCCCGAGATGGCACCCATGCCCTCCCCGCAACCCGCGGGCGGGCTCTGAAAAGCGCCAGGGCAGCTCGGGCCAAGGTCCAGAGCCAGGGCCAGATCTTGGCGCCATCAGAGTCCACTAGCACCGGAGGTGGTACTAGCGACAGAGACAGCACAGACAGCCCTAGCAGCAACCTCGGCGCCCGCGGTAGCACCGAGAGACAGGCTGCGCCGGCGGCCAGGGGCTGACTCGGCGCCAAACACGGCACCCGACCCGGCTCTTTGGCGCCGCCAGCGCCAGGAAAACGGGCGACGGGGCGAGGCAGCTACCGACAGCGGAACCAAAGGCCCTACAGTGCTGAGCAGCGCGCAGGCACGGCACTGTGCTCAATCTGGCGCCAGAGATGGCGCCAAAGCGGGCTATGGCAAAAAGATGCTGGATCCTGTCCACGACGCCCGCGAACAGCGTCGACAGGGCCTGACACCAAGCGATGAAATCAAGCACAAGCGATAGCGCTGACAGGGCCACGGCGCCCAACAACACCAGAAACAGCTCCCGGCACCGACCGACAGCGTCGAGATAGTGCTGACCGAACCTTCCGAACCGCAGGAAGCGACACAAGGAGACCTTCACCCCGAAGGCGATTGCCATGGTGGCGCCTCCCTGCCCGCCCTGGGAGGAAGCGGACGGGCCTCCTGCACCACGGGAGGAGCCTCGGCAATGGCCAGGCTACAAGTAGCCAAGGCTCCCTCCTCCTCGGTCCGTATAGAACCAGGAGGGACCTGGAAGAAGGGCCGAGAGCGGCTTGGCCCGACAAGTGCGAACCCTACCCCGAAGTCGGCGGGCTCGCCCCACTTTCAGCGCTCACCGAGCGGCGGTTCATGGAGAAGCAGGTGTCACATGAATCCATATTGTGAAGCGGGCCAAGACACGCGAGACACCGCTAGTGCTGGTCGGTGATGGAATATTTTAGCCGCACAGGCACCGGCACATAGAAAGCGACCATTTAGAAGACTCTTTTGCCCTCCGACCGAGAGACATGACCTACGGAGAAAAACACCACAAAACAGACTCGACGTCGTACAATTTGAAATAAAGGAAAGATCTTACCAGCGACGTCGAATGGAGGCTGAACCCAGAACGGTAGGCGACGATGGACTGACATCGATTTTTGAGCAGGCTGAAAGGCCTAAATTACAGCGAAGCTTCCCACGAGGCGACCTCGGGCGGAGATGAAGAACTGGTAGGCAGGCAGAGTCGACACAGCCTAACGCCAACCCTCGAGCACCACGCAGTATGTCGGCCTCGAGGGCGGCGCTCGATGCTGTGTCAGCTCCGCCTACCCTTTAAAAAAGCTCCCGCTGGGTCCTGATTTCTCGCCAGTACCCATCTGTGATGAATGGTGAAGATTGGACAGATAAGATCTGGAACCTGAGTAGTGAGAGCAGCATTGTTTTTGGTGGAAGTAAGGTCCACCCACCTCCACCAAGAAGCGCCCTTTCTTTGCCCTCCCTTTGCTTTTCCCCATTTACCAACGCTGTAGGGCTTTGGGAATTGCTCGTGGGGGTTTCGGAGGGTGGGGGCATGAACAGAGGGGATGGATGAGGGGATGCTCGCGTCTGGAGTGGTTGTCCAGAAGACGCCCTGGGGAGTGAAATGGAGTGCTGAACGTGGACCTTCCTGTTTAGTCCCATACCCAAGGGCACCACTTTTGTATATGGTGGGCGGGTGGTCGGGGCTTCCAGAGTCCTATCCAACTCGGGTGGTGTTGTGCAATGCTAGGTCCGTTATGAACAAGACTGCCATTGTAGTAGACTTGGTAGGCACAGCGGACTGACCTGCATCACCGAAACTTGGCTGGATAGTAATGCTGCCCCAAGCTTTAGGCAGCATTCCGGCTAGGTATTCGGTGATACACCGCCCGAGATTGGATGCGGGAGTGGGGGTTGCAGTCTGTTTCAAGACCGAATTGGACCTCGCTAGTGTTCCAGTGGAGGAGACCAGATCCTTTGAATGATGTCGTAGTGGCAGGTGGGGGCTATAGAATAGCCGTCTATCGTCCACCTGGTGACGAGAAACTATTTCTAAAGGAAGTGGCGGACTTCATCGTCGACCTGGTATTTGAATCGCCCAGGTTGATGGTGGTGGGTGATTTTAATGCCTGGATCGACGACGTAACTCTCGCAATTTGGTCAGCACTTCTCCAATTGATGTGTTCATTGGGCCTCTCACAGGTGGTTACCTCTGCCACTCATAAACATGGCCATTCGCTGGATCTGGTCTTCCTGCTGGGGTTGGAGGCCTCTGATGTGGGGTGGAACCAGTCGGATAGTCTGACCACCACACTGTGAGGTTAAATTTTTGCACCCCCGTGAGACCTACCCCAGTAGAGATGGTCAATGCCCGCCCCTACGGGATGTTACTCCTGATGGTCTAACTGGGTTCTTGACCTATCAGAATTTCCTGGGTTGAGCGCAAATCCTGAGCGATGGTGCAAGCCTATAATAAGGCTGTCACCTCTGCTTTGGATTAATGCTCCCACCTGTGTCACGGCCTCTCTCCCTTAGCCCTCGATCCCCCTGGTTTGATCGGGATCTGAGGGAGTTCTGGCGATTAGGTTGCAGGTTGGAGAGATGCTGGCGGAAATCCGGCTTAGATGCCGACCATCTTAGACTCCTAGAGCATTATAAACTCTATCAGTCAGCAATCACTCATAAGAAGGCAGTGTTCCTGTCGGAGAAATTGCTGCTGCGCAGAATCGACCAGCCCAGCTCTTTCGAACTGTAGACAGGCTGTGCAACCCAGCCTGTCTGCAGGTCCGTCGACCTTTTCACAGATGCAGTGTGTGGAGCTTGCTCGATTCTTTGCAGATAAGGTGGCGACATCAGGGCCGAGTTTTGCGCCGCACCCCTCCATGGGAGTTGTGGTGGTCCAGGCCAGGGTCACAAGCACACCGTCGCCTGGAGTTCCTTCAAAAGGCCAGAAATCGAGAATGTTATGAGGATTGTCCAGGGTATGCATACACAAGCTGTAGTTTAGACCCGGTACCACTGGCCTGATCATGGGCTGTGGGAGGTTATCTTCCCGGTTCTAGCTAGGATAGTCAGGTGCTCCTAGACTCTGGTGAATATCCCACCCCTGAAGGAAGCGGTGGGTGACACCAGTGTTGAAAAAGGCATCCTTGGACCCCGACTCCCTAGAGCAACCACATAGACCCATCTCGAACCTCCCTTTGTTGGGAAGGTAATCGAGAAAGTGGTAGCAGCCCAGTTGGACAACCATTTAGCCATCCATAACATCTACGATCCTCTTCAATCAGGTTTTCGAAAGAGGCACAGCACTGAGACTGCACTGGTTCGGGTCCTCAATGATCTTCTGATGGCAGAGACCAGAAAAAATGGTCCATTTTGGTCCTTCTGGATTTGTCAGCAGCATTTGACACCGTAGACCATGGGTGTTGCTCGAGCACCTGAGATGCATCTGTGGGTTGTCGGGTTTGGTGCACAGATGGTTTACCTCCTTCCTCACAGGTAGAACTCAGAGGGTGGTATCGGGGTATTTTCCTCCGATCCTACAGCTCTGACCTGTGGGGTGCCTCAGGGCTCTGTGATGTCCCCATGTTGTTTCGGTGTATATGCTTCCCTCGGAGACATTGTAAGACGATATGGGCTGGAGTTTCATTGTTATGCCGATGATACCCAGCTCTATCTGTCTTTGTGCCTGACCAGAATAGAGCACTCTCAGTGTTTAACAACTGTCTCAGCAAGATCCAGGATTGGATGAGGTCCAGCTGGTTGAAGTTGAATTCTGGGAAGATGGAGGTGATGGTTGTGGATCCCGCCACGGATTGAGGGGTTGGGGCACTTCAAACCTCTGGTTTATTCCTGGGGATGTGGGCTCCGACCTCTGAGCAGGTGCGAGACCTGGAGTGATCCTTGATGATCAGCTGACACTGCGTCTTGCAAGTGTCGGCGGTTGTTAAGGTATCCTTTACCATCTTAGGAACATCGCCAGGATCAAGCACCTTGTTCCGTCCGGCGACCTACCCACGCTGATCCACGCCTTTGTGACCTGCGTTTGGACAATTGCAACTCCCTCTACTTTGGGCTTCCTGGGGTTGATATCCACTGCTTGCAGCTAGTGCAGAACTCAGCAGCCCAGTTGTTAATAGGGACTTCACATTCCTCTCATATTACACAGTGCTCCGGGATCTGCACTGGCTGCCGGTTCAGTGGCAGATCACCTTTAAAGTCAGATTACTGACATATAAAGCCCAACACGGTTTGGGCCCTGATTACCTGAAAGATCTTCTGGTGCCTTACCTACCAAGCGACCACTCTGCTCAGCCAATGAGGGGTTGCTAGAGATCCGAGGTAGCTTTAAAATCTTCCAGCGCCCGAGCTTTTATGTTCATGGCGCGACCCTCTGGAATTCTCTACTACGTTGGATTAGACAGTGCATGACAGTGGAGGGTTTTAAAAGGGCCTAAAATCTTTTTATGGATTAAGGCATTTGGAGGTAATTTGGATGCTGATTAATGCTCTGTATTTAATTTGGTTTTTAATCTGTTTTATTATGTTTTTATCTTGTATTTTATTGTAATGCACCTTGATTTTAAGAAAGGCACAGAGAAATAAAGCTTATTATTATTATTATTTATTATTAAAAGGTCCATCCCGCCTTTTTTTATTTATGTGGGAGGGCAGGAGGTGGATCTATCATACTTTATTTTATTTTATTTATTTATTTTTGTTGACCAGGTAAGTGCACTAGACAAAACCTGCCTATTTTCAGGCACGACCCGGGAGGGGATACAGATGAATGCCAACTGACCTTGAACCAGATTAAGCTGTTGGTGGTAATTTTTAGTGAATGAGGGAAATTTGGCCAGGACACTGGGAAATTCCCCTACTCTTCGATAAGTGCCATGGGATCTTAACATCCACCTGAACTACCACCAATCCAGGCAGATGGGACCTCGGTTTAACGTCTCATCTGAAAGAGCGGCACATCAGAAGTGCAGCACCCTCCTCATACTGCACTACAGTGCCAGTACTGGGATATTAACCCAAGTGCCAGATGTGGGAACTGAACCCACAGCCCTCTGATCTCCGGCCTCAGAGGCGAGTGTTGTACCTACTGAGCCACTGACACTGAACTGAAAGAAGACTCACTAGAGTTTAGGTGTGGACCAAGGAACAACACATCTGTAGAGTCCCTGCATTTTGTTAAGGACTAAGAGAACAGAAGATACTTAAATTGCCTTCAAACTGACTTAAAAACCCTTGGAACAAATGATTATCAGAGTTATCTGGTGTCTCAAAGGAAACACTAAGAAATGTCTGAAACTACAGCTTAAGGATTCAACTTCAAGGAAAATAGACAACTTTTGGGTATTTCTTAAACATTTATATACTAAAATGGGCACAGTACTTGGTAAATACAGTCTGTGATGAAGTGTATTTTTCTTTTTAAGTTTGAGAAGTGGAGTTGACTTGCATATGTTAAAAATACCAGCTGCAATTAGCAATTACTGTAGTTGTAGAAACAAAATGCTATTTTTTCCTGTTTACTTTTTTCCTGGCTCAGTTTATATCAGTGAAGAGCTGCCATCCAACTGGACAATCTATTTATCACTCATTTTTCATTTACAATAACATAAATGTGGTTTCACATTTTACCATGAGAGAAGCAAGATAAACCAGCATGGTTAACAAATACATTCATTGACACCTCTGAATGAATGGGGTAGTTTTTATTAACATTCCTTTTGAGTTAATTACTACTTGGAACCTGTTATGCCAGTTTTATGACTGTGCTCCTGGAACTTTCTGCATGACAAGTTCCCTTAGGCCTCTCACAGCACCTCATTAAGCCATGTGACATTACTATATTTTCAGAACATTGCATACTGTAGCCAGAGACCCAATTATTTTGCCTTTTCCAAATAATATGCCAACTTCCTTCTCAGGCAGGCAGTTCTGGGCTAGTGTTAATATTCTACTGAATTTTCTTAACTTGCAGTTTGTGACTATAGGTGTTTATAACTGAATGATAATTACCACATTTGCTTCTGTTGCAAATAGCCAGGCATTTGTGTGTCTAATTTCTGTTTGACTTACTGTAGGTTACATATAGAATCTGAAAAATTCATAACATGCTGTATTGTAATTCAATGAACTGATAAATGGGGATTTTGGTTTCTTTACAAATTCATTTTTCCTGACCAAACTAAAATTTCTCAACAAAATGTTTTTAAATAAAATTATGTGGTTTGGTGGAAGGTGCCACAAGCAGAATAGGATTTCACAGATGAGGGAACTCACAGCAGCAGAAAAAGAAGCATCTTGCAGGGTTTTAAATAATTGATTAGCAGTTTTTTTCTTGGGATGATACTAATTGTACAGAAAGTATTTATATAGATTTTCTAGAAATGCTGTGTTTGTTAAACACAGTGAGGCAAGCGCTATTAATTTTCACAGTTTTAGCACTTTTATGAGCAAAACGCTAATCAATTTTTAGAGTTAAATAAAACCCTTTACCTGATGCCCATTTTTAGGCCTTATATAGTACTATCTTCCTTCAAGAGAACAGCTTGTAGTGAAATGTGTTGAATTTACATTGGCATTTGGGCATATGGACTTTTATATTATGTGGATTTTGTGTGTGAACTGTATATCAGTCTCTAAAAAATATACATCAAATGTCTTCAAAACTTGTCTCAACATTGTGTTTATCTTCCACCTTGTCACAACATACAGCTGTCTCAGCAGTGTTTTCAGTTAGGTACAATACCTTCATGTATATGATGGCCTGGTTCTGTTGAGTTGATTGCTACAACAGTGCATAGAATAAATGCAAAACATATAGGTAACTGTAATACAGAAGGTGGCATTATTTTAATTATACAATGACAAGGAAATTTAAGTTCACTACAAATGTCAAGTATATGCTAATTACATGACCTGTATTGTTTACTATATTTTAAACCAAAGCTCCTTGTATTATTGTAGCAATGTTCTTATTATATGCTGCCTCAATTTCTTTAAAAAAAATCCTCACATTGTACTGTACTGTAAGAGGTTTGTCTGTATATCTTGTGAAAAATTAATAAAAAGTTTAACTAACTACAATGACAAGGAAAAATGTAAGAAGCTGACTGGCTGCTGACCCATTGAATCAGTAATGTTATTGCACAACAACATCACCGTACCTTTGGATTTGGATAATTCCTTACATTTTCCCTTAAGAAATATGTTTCTTCACTAACAAAACATCCTTTAAAATGTATTTTTTATTCTGTATATAACAACAAGCCATTGTATAATTGCAATAAGGCACTCAGGGTGAGTGTTATCTTGTAATAATGTCACTCCTGGGGTGGTGGAAGCACTCAGCTTTGCCTCATGCTTCAACACACCCCAGGAGTGATATCATCACATGATAACACACACCCTGTCATGCCTTATTGCTTAAATATGCTCCTTCTCAATGTACTGTACTTTGATTCAGTTAGTGTATATGCAACAGCCTTCATGTGAACACTCTGGGCTTCTCTTTGACTCCTGATGTCTATTTGCTTTAGCTATTGTATATTGTTTGAACTGCTTTGGTCTTCTTGATGTGGTGCCTGTGTGCCTAAACTATGTAATCTATTTATCTACTGTTACCCATGTATCTCCAGTGAATGATTGTTATAACTGTCTGCTCTCCAGTCATTGTTTTTGACTTGTTAACTGTCTGTCTTTGTATTAGTTTCAACTAAGTGCTTTTGTAAATGAGTCTCTGACTCAAAGGTTTGTAAATCTGATATTTTTAAAATAAATAAATAAATAATTGTTTATGTTTAAGCCCATGAAACACCCTTATCTATTTAATGCATTCACAGTCATAGTGGCTCTGCCAGAGCTTGTTTCTGTAATTGTCAACCTTATTCATTACTTAGGAAATTTGCATGGAAACCGGATTGCTGCCCTATTTCCTCCGTCTGTCTACTTCTGCAGTCACAGTTCTGTTTATGGCATTCCAGTCTGTTGCTGTTGAGATGATGATGTCATGAACAGGGCATTATGATGTCATGTGTAGACAAGCAGTCAAAGCTAATAAAGTGCAGGGGACAGTAATCTTGATTTAATGTCATGTCCCTCAGTAACAAAAAAGGGGAAAGACAAAAAATTACTCAAGGTAGTAATGTTGTTTTAAGGGATCACTAACTATGTTTACACTTTATGCATTCATCTCTGCCAAGAGTGACGCCCAGAGACAGAACCTATGCAAATTAGAGAATTTGGAAAGTAGGTTCAAGCTCTGCATCCACGCCCAATTTGGTTGTTGCTCAGAACTGTTTCCAAGCTAGAGTAGAGTAACAGCTAGTGAAACTAGCTAAAGGCTACCAAAACATTTTAGAAAAATGTTTCATAGGATTTTAAAATACCAAACAAATTGAAGCAGACTTGAGAAAATGTATCATATAAAACATATCAACAAGCTTACAGCTATAGGAACTGCAATAGTAAAGCAACCTCAATGAAAAGGGAACTGATTCTTGAGTGAACCTATTTCAGGTTCTCGATGGAGAAGCAGGTAGGGAGTGCAACATTGTGAGTGATCCCTTGAGAAGAAGCAGCATTACTACAGTGAGTAATTTTTTTTTCTAACCACAGGAATCTCTAACTTAATTTTTATACTTTATGTAGACTCAATAACAGTACTTTGGGAGGCTGGGCTCAGAACCTGGTTAGGAAAAGGTTCTGCAAGACAGCAGTTCCAAAGTTGGCATTCCTTTTGGACTGTATGTCCAAACAGTAGTGCTTTTGAAGGTGTGCACTGTTTTCCGGGTAGCTGCTTTAGAAATGTCTAACACCTTGAGAAATTCACAGAGGCAGAGGTTACCAGTATACCATTAGAATGGCAACTTAAAATTGGCACCCCAAATAGAAGCCACGACAGGGCAACAGCAACAAGGGCAATCTTGATTTTAGATTGCCCTCATTGATGCTGCCCTTACACCCACACTATTTCTACCCCTCTGGGGCATTTTTGGGGTGTGGGGCTTGGATGCAACGGAAAAGTCCCCACAAAACAGGACTGTTTTCCGGGATGACACTTTGGTGCTACACGTCCTGGAAGCCACAATGCCTGGTACCCTAATGCCAGGTGATGTATTGCCTTCACCCCATATCAGCATCGACAAAGTGACTGTTACACCAATATGGGTGATCCTGTTACCCTTCTGGAATGTGCCTCAAGCCTCTTGGTGGAATTTTTCCAGCTTGATTGAAGCAGACTCAAATGCAAAAGACTATCCAGAGGGAGGTAAATCTTTTGTAGCTGGTTTGCCTTTACCAGCTTCACCATAGGTGACAGAAAGCTGGGAGCTCTGGGACCTGACATCCTTTGTCCCATTCATGTAGATAGGACTCATTTAATGTCCAGGCTATGCAACTCTTCCTCACCTGAACCGGAGTGCTCTGAATAGTGTACAGGAGGGTCACTGACTGATTCAATGGAACTCAGATACCAGCTTAGGCAGGAATTTTCTACTGGTTCTGAGAACTACTTTATCCCTTTGGGGATTATGTAATTCGGCTCAGTGCAGAGAGCTTGCAGTTGACTTACCCTCCTAGCAGAGGTCATTGCAACCAGGAATATGGTTTTACATGTGATGTACTTCAGGTTAGCATTTCCATAGGCTCAAAGGAGCCTCCGTAAGCTGGGCAAGGAATTTAAAGAGGTCCTGTGGGGAAGGGTCCCTCACTGGTAGGTATAAATGGCAAAGGCCTTAAAAACTTTTGAAAATAGGTTTTGAGGCCAAAGACTTTCCTTGCCAGCTGATATGTATGCTGAAACTGCTGCTAAGTGCACCTTTAAAGTTGAAGGCTGTAGGCCTAACAACAGTAGGTGTACTAGATATTCTAGTATTATAGGCGACCCTGCCTCTCTTGGGTTTATTTTGTTGGGGTACATTGGTACAAAACCTTTTACAATTAGAAAAATATACTTTCTTCATAGTGGGTTTCCTTGAAACCATCAGCACCTTCAGGACTTCCTCTGAGAGATCCAGTCCAGAAAATTCTAAGTTCCCAAGAACCATGCTCTCAGATGTAGGGCCTGGGGTTCAGGAATGTTATTCTGTCTGGGACAAAGTCAATAGATTGTGACTGAATGGCAGGCAGACTAGATTCCTGCTGGACTGGCCAAGGAGCATAGAGAACACAGCCTCTCTCAGCCAGTTTGACGCTATCAGGATCATTGTTGCAGGTTCTCCCCTGAATTTCAGGAGTACTTTCTGAATAATTGGGAATGGTGGGAAACATACATGCACATTCCTGTCCAGTCCAGTACCAGGGCATCCTCTGGGAATGTCCCTGTGGCTGATGGTCTGCAACACAACTGTGGTAGCTGACAGTTCTCCCAAGAGGCAAACAGGTCTATATTGGGAGTGTCCCACCTTCTGAACACTGTGGCCAGAACCTGCTGGTTTAAGGCCCATTTGTGATTTCCTGGCTGATTCTGCTTAGAGAATCTCTCAGGACATTACCTGGCAGATGCACTGCAAATATGTTTGCTTCTAGGAAATATGCCAGGTCCCAGATCCTCACTGTCTCTTTACACAGTTTTGAGGATCTAGTTCCTCCTGCTTGCTTATGTAATACATTATTGTGGTGTTGTCTGTTCTGCTTGGACAGACTGACCCTGTGGCTGGAAGGTGAAGGACTGCATTGCTAGCAGTACTGTTCTAAGCTCGAGGAGGCTGATGAGTTCTAGTGACTTCTGTGGACTCCATGTGACTCATGGTGAAGTCCTACAGGTGGGCATCCCACCACGGGAGTGAGGCCTGTAGTAAGAATACTGCTGGTGATTGCTGAAGGAAGGGAATGCCCTGTCTGAGGTTGCTTTCCTCATTCCACCACTCTAATGATTCCACTAGTGTTTTTGTCACTGGCTCTAACTTTGAGACCAGTTGTCTCTTAGAGACACTAGTTATTTCATATTTGGAACATGGCCCATGGAACCAGAGCTGTGGATGCAGCCATGTGGCACTGGTTATCTCTTATTCAGAACCTGGCCCACAGACCCAGAGCTGTGGATGCAGCCCTGTTGCATTGGTTATCTCTTGTTTGGAACCTGGCCCTTGGAACCAGAGCTGTGGATACAGCCATGTGGCACTCGTTATCACTTATTTGAAACCTGGCCCATGGATCCAGAGCTGCGGATGCAGCCATATGGCACTGGTTATCTCTTATTTGGAATCTGACCCATGGAACCACAGCTGTTGATGCAGCCTTGTGTTCTAGCAGTTGCAGAAAGTCTCAGGTCTTGGCTGACCTGCTGTGAAACCGGCTGTTTATTTAATTTTTATTTACATGTGGGTGTGTTAGACAAAATCAGTTGCTTATTTTCAGGCATGACCTGGAAGAATACAACAGAAGTGGTCAACAGTAAGGTAACAGGAATGACAAGTATTCAATGAAATACAGGGTAAAATACCTAAAATACAGACATGTGGGATAAAGTAGTGGAAGCTTCACAAACAATATTCTAGAATATTCATGAAAAGCATTACAAATCAATATTCAACAAATGAAAATTACATACCTACTGTAATTCTTGATCTTCTTGGACGAAGTCTCCACCACTCTTTCACACTAATGGGACTACACTGGAGGTGCTAGGACTGAGCAGGAGCCAAAAAGTTTCAGAAGGCCGGCGCCAAGGTAGGGCCATGCAGAAGTGGTGCTGTGAGACTGGCTCACGCCATATAAAGTGCCTCAGCATTGACCCTCCAACTGCCTCAGTACCTTGTTTACTGAAGAGGCACAGCATATACTAATCTAGTGAAACTAACCTATGTTGGACATAAGATAGTCCGAATGACCCATATAAGAAGGGTCAACAGAACAGAGTCTTCGCAACCCAGCCATCGATGGAGTGAAGACCAAAAACAGATAAGTAAGGTCTGGGGATGGAGGGTAGGTGGTGATTAGTGGTGGAGACTTTGTCCAAGAAGATCAAGAATTACGGTGGTATGTCATTTTCCTATCTTCCTGGACATAAAGTCTCCACCACTCATTCACACCAATGGGAGAGTACTGAGCTAAAATAATCCCCGATAAGGGCAGCAGGAAAGAGGAGCTCACTCAAGACAGGAGTCCATTAAGGATTGTCCTGCAAAAGGATTGATGCTGTCTGGCATGGACATTGAAAGCACAGTGCTTCACAAAAGTGTGTACAGAGCTCCAAGTAACTGCACTGCAGATGTCTGCAATGGGCATGTTCCGTATTTCTGCCAGAGATGCCATGACTGCTCTGGTAGAATGGGTGTATACCCTGCCTTCCAGCTTGTCCTGTGCCATGGAATAGCAATAGTGGAGACATGCTCCCAGCCACGCTGAAATACACCTGATGGCAACAGGCTGACCCAGCGGGCCATGCTGAGCAGACAGAGTTGCTTTGACTTGCAAGTCTCTTTGATTCTGTCTATGTAGAACTGCAAAACCCTTTTAACATCCAGAGAATGTAGGGTATGCTCTCCTCATTCTGGAAGTTCATGAAGTAGGTCGAAGAACCAAGGGCTGGTTCAGTTGGAATTCTGAGACTATTTTGGGGAGAAACTTAGGGTGAGTTCTGAGACCCACCTTTGTCTTTGTGAAATACTGTATAAGGAGGGTCTGTGACCAGGGCATGTATTTCAGACACTCTGCAAGTGAAGGTAATGGCTATGAGGAAGGCAGCCTTTCAGGTCAGGAACTTCAGCTCACATGTTGCTAGAGGCTTCAAAGGTTTACGGATGAGCATGTTCTAGCACAAGGTTAATATCCCAATCAGTCTCCTGACTGGTGGCCTAGTGTGGAGTACACCTTTAAGGGACCTCTTAACTAAGAGTAACTGGAGCCAGAGCATAGAGTATATAGGTTCGTAATAAGCTGTGATAGCGCAGAGATGGACCTTCATGGTTCAGTATTGTGACCCCATATTTGACAGGTCTAGCAGATACTCCAGGACTTTGTTAGGTGGGCAAGAAATGGGATCCAGGGAGGACTCTGCACACCAGATGGAGAAACACTTCACTTTGCAGTGTAAGTTTTCCTAGTAACTGGCTTGCGTGCCACTAGGAGAATGTCTGAGACTCTATGTGAGACATCAAATCTACCCACTTCTATCTCCTCAGGAGTCATGTGAAGATGAAGGGATCTCAGGTTGGGAAGGACCACTGGGATCTGGGTCAGAAGGTCTGTCTGAAGTGGTAGTTATCTCGGTGGAACTTCTGATAATCAGTTGATCAATGGAAACCAAATCTGACAAGATCAGAATGGGGCAATGAGGATCATTCTGCCCCCTGTGCTTCCAGCTTGAGCAGCACCTGCTGAACTTAGGAGGATGAGAAATGCATACAGAAAGCATCTTGTCCACCACAGTCTGAATGTATCCTGACAGAAAATGCCAGGTTCTGTATTTCTGCACAGAATAGAGGCAGTTTTGCTTTAGTGGGGATGCAAAAAGGTCCGGTCCGAGTGTGCCCCACTCTTCAAAGAGTGATTGCACAATGTTTATGTCGAGAAACCGCCACGAGGATCCCACCTCCATTCTGCTGAGGTAATCCACTAGATCGTTCTGTACTCCAGGCAGGTAGACTGCTTACATCAGGGCTTCGTGCTCTAGTCACCATGCCCACACTCATCGCTTCCCTGCACAGGGGATAAGAGTGCACCGCCCTGCTTGTTAATGTAGTACATCACCACTTTGTTGTCCATCTGAAGGAGAATTATTTTGTGACAGAGGATGTTATTCAGGGTTCAGACTTTGTATAGGACAGCTCTCATTTCCAGGACATTTATGTGGGTTGAAACTCATCGTGACTCCACATACCTTGGGTGTGGAGATCTTGAAAGTGAGCTCCCCATCCAAGTAGAGATGCATCTGTGGTGACGGTGATCTGTGTCTCCAGTGGGGCAAAGGGAAAGTCTTTCAGAAGGTTGTCCTCTTGAGTCCATCGGGTGAGTGATTGTTTTAAGGTTCCATCACATTAATGTGAAAGGACTGGGATGTGTGGTTGGGGACCACTGAGTA
The DNA here is from genome assembly GCA_016271365.2 of Neoceratodus forsteri. Taxonomy (NCBI): domain Eukaryota; kingdom Metazoa; phylum Chordata; order Ceratodontiformes; family Ceratodontidae; genus Neoceratodus; species Neoceratodus forsteri. The sequence continues at coordinate 1,098,405,925 of CM057456.1, read as the reverse complement.
CTAAGCATCCACTGAGTGGTCCTCATGTGAAGACAAGCCAAGAGCACTGTGAACACTGATGGTGCCATGAGACCAAGCATCCACTGACATCGACTCGGACTGAGTTGTTCTCTTTGATGAAGTGAGCCATCTGGAGGATATCGTTCCCCTGTCCTCTGGGAGGAAGACTCTTGCGTTGGAGGTATCCAGGAGGGCTCCTATGAAGAGGAGTTGCTGGAAGGGCTGTAGCTGCAATTTTCCAGATTCAACAGAATTCTATAGATGTGAGCAACCTGGAAGCTCTGGTCACTGCTTTCTGTGTCCCTTGTCTAGTAGTAGTAAGTAGTAGTAAATCATTTTTATTCACAATGAATAAAAGGATACATTCAATTGAGCAGAGCTCATTTTCAATGAAGTTCCATGTCACAAATAAATTAAAATAAGTTTCCACATCAAAAGAACATAACATCAAATCACTAAAACCACATATAATTAACAACAATACACCAATAGATAAAATTAATGTAAAGACAATCACATTGCACAATAACATACATAAACACTAACAGTTAATGCACCTAGTATTATTATGTAATACAGTAATACACCAATTCTCTGGAGGAGCTTGCTAGAAGCCAGTCATCCAAATATGGGAAAACTTGAATTTCAAGTTTCCTTAGGTGTGCTCAAGAGCTGCAAAGTACTTCATAAAAATCCACAGTGCCAAGGACAGTCCAAAAGGCAGTACTCTGAATTGATAGTGCTGACCCAGGCCACAAATCAAAGATACTTGTGGTGACTTGAGTGCACAGGAATGTGTTGGTATGCATCCTGCATGTCCAGAGAGGCCAGCCAATCATTTAGATGAATCAGAGGTAAAAGCATACCAAGTGATATCATCTTGAATCTTTCCTTGAAGAGAAACTTATTTAACTTCCTTAGGTCTAGAATAGGGTGCAGGCTGCCTGTTTTCTTTGGAACTAGGAAGTAGTGGAGTAGAATCCTGTGTTCTGTTGCTCCTGCAGAACTATGACTACTGCCCTGTTGTTCAGAAGGCCTTGAATCTCAGATAAAAGAGGTCTGACTGAGTAACCGACAGCCTGGGCTGTCATTTGGGTGGATGATCCGCAGGGGTATCTGAAAACTTCAGAGAATAACCCTCAAATTATCTTGAGAACCCATTTGTCTGAAGTGACTGACTTCCATGATTGTAAACTGAATCAGATGCCCCCTCACTGCTGAAGAAGAGTCCCCTCTAGACAGCTGAGGAGGGACCTGGCCAGAATCTCAGAGGGTGGCACCAGGCGCTTTCAGGCCCTGTGCCTTTGCTGCATTTTCTTTTGTGGCTGAGGGGCTTGTTATTGTTTAAGCCCCTCTGCCTTTACCATGAAAGGACTGATGGTTATGAAACTGCCAGTGGTGCCAACCCTTTTGATGGGCAGCAGGGGCTGGGCTAGCCATTTTGATAGCTATCCTAGTTTTCTGTGTGGCTCGAGTGCTTGCTCCACCTGTGGGCCAAACAGATAAGCCCCATCAAATGGTAAATTCATGACTCTTTGTTGGGCATCATTTGTGAGTCCTGAGGTTCGTAACCACGAGTGGTGATGGGTGCATATCCCTGCTGCTGCTACTCTAGAAGCAGTGTCAAAGGCATCCATAGCTGCCTTAAGTTGCTGATTATTGGACTCAATACCTCTAGTGAGAGTTTGGAAAAGCTCTGAGGTAACATCAGACTCTGGGAGAGTCTCCACAGTGGCTTTTAGTGAATGCCAGAGGGTATACTCATATTGTGAGAAATAGCCTTGGTAGCTAGCAATACACATACCTAGGGTGGCGGCAGGTGAAGACTCTGCCTCCAATGTGTCAATCTTACGAAATTCTTTGTTTATTGAACAAGTCATAGACTCCTGAGGAAGAATGACTTTGTAATTTTCTGCCAAGACCACTATGGCATCAGCAAAAGCTTAAGAGGTCAGGATTGCCGATCCTTTGGGGAACGATTCCTGTCTATGGACTTAGCCATGGAGGGAATAAGTGCTGGATTGTTCCACACCATTTCTGACAGAGTCTCAAAAGAGGGCTTTACCAGAGAAGTCAATTACACAGAGATCTCCGAACATGCAGATACTGAAGGCACACAACTTCCCGGATCAACCTCTGAAGTCTGAAGAGACAGGGTGGAATTCATATTCATCAGTAGAGACTTAAAGGACAGGTCCCTGACCAGAAGCTCCACTGAAGTAGAGGGCTTACTTCCACTCCAAGAGATGAATCTTCATCAAAATCGTCTCTAATTGAAGATCAGGATCAGGCTCAATGTCATCTTCTACTAGCCCAGGAGGATATTATATAAAGGAAAGGGAGGAAAGAAAGCAAGAGGAAGTGCTCTTAGAACTGAGTCAAGAATCCCAGCACCGGGCAGTGCTGGCTCCAAAAACGGCGGACGTGGCACCGCCAATACTGGAGTCAAGGTGGCACTGCAACCAGCACCATGCGAGTGCCCAGAGACTCAAACCCCAATTGTCGGTGTACTTAAGGATGAAGATCTGAAAACATGAGTAGGAGAAAATGGTACTTGTGCTGGCCCCTGCATCGCAGCCACGTGAGGAGGAAAAGCACAAGAGAGCAGCGTCGACTGCACCAAAGAGGGCACCGTGTGACTAGGTAGACCCAACTGCCCTGTCAACAGGTTCGAAGTCCCTAGGCCTGAAGGCCCCAGGGTTGACTCCACAGGATCAGAAAGTCAGGACAACTGCTGAACCCACTGCTCCATAACAGTGGCCCAATGATGAAACTGCTCACGGAGGACCCCAGGGGTGAGAAGGGACTACAGTCAAGGATACCAGCCACTAGGGACAGAGGTATGGGTGACCCTGACGGGTCAGAGTCAGCCTCTGTCCCCCGTAAATCGATGATCGACATGCAGACATACCAGAGGGTGACCTCAAGTAGTACCATTTATTCTTCGACCAGTGGGATGAAGAATAGCTTGATGCAGAGTGGTGCTGGGTTCTCAATGAAGATTGGGAACTGGCCTGCTTCTTTTGTGCTTTCGGGAGGACCGCCCTTCCTCCCGAGCACTGGACTGCCTGTAGTCAGACCCCCATAGAAGGTGGTGCAGTGGACCCAGCCCTGCTGGAAACACAGCTATGTGAAGTTGCCCTACCATCACTGGCCCCATTCATGGTAGACTCCATCAAAGGCAGGCTGAAGAGGACTTCTGTGTTCTTTTGAAGAAAATAAAAAAAACAGAAAAACTTTTTTTACTAAATGAATACTACAAATCAAATACTGAACAACTAAAGCTGCTGTCATATAGATGTGAAGATCTGACTCCCGCGGGTGAGTGACGTCATCACTGAAGTGAACTTGATGGTGGGGAAAAAGGAACTGAGGCACTTGGCAGGTTGACACCGAGTAGCCTTTACAGCATAAGCCAGTCTCACAGCACCGCTTCTGCACAGCTCTGCCTCAACACCGCCCTCCTGAAGATTTTTGGCACCAGCTGGTCCTAGCACCTACGGCATAGTCCCATTAGTGTGAATGAGTGGTGGAGACTTTATGTTCAGGAAGATTTGCCATACAGTACACAGTTCTGAGGAAGTAACATCAGTTGTTAGAAGCATAGTGCAAAGATAGGAATGTAGATCCAATCAGTAGCAGCCAAGGAGCAAGAAAATACAGATACTTGGTATAGGAAGGTGTGATATGCTGTTTTAAAAGCATAAAGGGACGAACACTGACAGACCAAAGTAGGAATAGAGTTCCAGACAGAGGGGCAGTGAAGGAGAAACATATTTCACCATGTCTAGTTTTGGTTTTAGAAACGCATAAGGATCCTGGGCCATTTGACATGAGTGAGTAGGTTTGGTATCTGGTTTCAGTAGCACTGAGAAGGCCATAGGGATTGTGTGTTCACAATTGTGTGAATCAAGCTTTCAAGGTACATTTTTGGAGGGCTGCAGGAGGGAGCCATCCAAGGCTGGATTATAGATCACAGTGATGAGTGTACCTGTTTGTGATCAGGGCAAACCTGAAGATGGTATTGTAGGTGACATCCCATTTTTGTATGGTGGTTTTAGAGGCAGAGTGGTAGACTGCCATCCCATATGTCAGTCTGGGCAGAAGGATGCCCCAGTAAATAGCATTATAGTGTATGTATGGTGCAACACTATTCTAAACTGATTTTCATCTGAGCTGAAATGCTGTTGGACAGTGGAAAGGTCATGGAACACTGTTCAACCCTTCTGTGGTACAATAGTATAACCCCTCACCCCTGTCTTTTAGCAAAATGACAGGTGGCATGCTGATGAAGCTGACAGCAGTACCTGGTGGGGACTGGGTTCGGGGAGGATGAGGGTTATTCGGCACAGGGACCTAGGTTTGGCTACTTTGTACAGGGCGCCCAAGTAAATCCAAACACAGGAAGCAATAACTGTAATGTCCAGAACCAGAAATGGGATTCTTCAGTGTGGCTTTTATTCATATCTAAGCTGAACAAACAAAGCATAGACGGACCCCACAGGGCTACATTCCTGGTAATGCAGATTAGAGACAACAGAACACTTTATCACTATTTCCAGCCCTCAGGCTCTAAACCCACCAAGCACACAGCCTGGACTTGCATGCAGCTTTGGGCATACAGCCCGACTTGTACACTACTTGGGTTTTCTCCACTGGCCCGGCTCCCCGCAGCCCTTGATCCGTGGTCCATTTGAGGAATGAACCAATTATCCTGTCATGGCTCCCCAACCACACTAGAGTCTTTGACTCCTAGAGAGAATTTTCCTTACAATCCCACGCCTGGGTACTTCCTCATCACTGGCCAAGTTTCTAGTGCCTGAGGTAAAGTAGACATCCATAGAAGAAATCCATAGAGGTGAACCTGGTCACTAAAGATGGGGACCACCCACCTCCAGCTCCCAAAGCCCATACCCGGCCATTTCTCTGAAACTGAACAATTCCTTTATTGAACTTTCAAATGTAGATTCTGGAAACGTCTGTCACATCTCCTCCGCATATCATTTGCATCCCAACAAGCTCTGGACTTGAACCTACCTTTAATTTGCTTAGCCTATTACTCTAGGCTTCCCAATATTTAGTAGTTCAATCCTCACATTGACACACAAGTCCCAGGGTGACAAACATAGGCCCTTTCAGTAAGAGCAGACACTCACTCTACCACTGCAGGTGCCCCACAGGTGACTCACAAATCTTCTTGTTCTCCCAAATAAACTCTGGAACACATAGGCAGCTTTTCCTTTACAAGCAGAACTAGGAGGTTGCCCCAGGAATCTGCAGGAACCCTTTCCTGCCTCGGAGGAGGGACACTGAGACCCGAAAACAGCGGTCTCCACTACTTCAATTATCTTCTGTGTCTCTCTTTAAGGTGGAGACACACCCCTTTAAACTAAAAGTAGCCCTCTGTCAGGACTGAGGCTCCTAGAGCCTTCACTGAGCTGCTTTCTCAGCAAGCTCCCAACTTCACACTGAACTGACTGAAGACTGACTTCAAAACCTCACAACGTTCTATGCCAACTCCCTTGCTGCAGATTCCAATGTGGCTCCATGCAGCTGCAATAGTTCTATTGGTGATGTCATCCCTCAGTCTCAGCTGAGACTGAAAACAGAGTGAGACAGTGTGAAATCCATTTAACTGGAGTTTCATAAGCTGCCTTTCCTGCCTACCACTAGGTCTTACTGGGTTTCTAGTAACCCCGGGTAACAAGGGGTTACAATAGCATTCCAGTTCAGTTGAAAATCCCATGAGCCACAGTAACAAAACCACAGGATCAACTAGATTAAACAACACGGCCATGGCATGAACCAACAGTCATGTAATCCTACAGATGCAGGATTAATCAGATACAATAAAAAATATGTAAGATCTTCCAGATATACATTGGCAGTCACAGAAAAGTTTAATGTTACCAAGGTATATTGTGGTAACCCTGGCAGTGGTAGCGGTAGCTTTACTGCTGGTGACAGGTGGTAAGCAGCAATGGTACCGTGGGTGATGTGATGAGGTACACGGTATGCAGTAATGTATGAGTCATTTGGTATTTTATTTGATTAACCTTCCTTTTGGCAGGAAAATCCACCAGGTGGCACTGCTCCATCTATGATGCACCTGCTACTTTCACATTTTCCACCAGATGTCTCTGTAGCCACATTAAAATTAACTTAAGAGACCTAGAAGTATCCCCCAGATTATGCCACAGCTGCTCTATTAATTATTTGTTCATTTTCCTTTACACAGGTACCAGATGTTGAATAAAATAACTCATTAAAATCAAGTGTCTGTGTGATTTTATTAAAAATGTTGTCATTTTATGTTCCAGCAGGCTGTAATGTGAGGGCAGTTTTTTCTCTACTGCAGCATTTGACAGTAATAGTCTATTAAAACCCAGATAGAGAGATCAGATCCATGTCTAAGTTGATTGAGAATTAGGTGTCAGTGCAACTGCAAGCTCAACTCTCTCTCTGCTCTGTTTGGTACTGCCAGATAAATGCCCGATTATAAAATTAACAGGACAGATTGAACTGTATCTTTCAGTGGGATTTCGATTGCAGGAATGAAATCTTACTAAAAAATAAACTGCACCCATTTGTTGAATTCATTTCTAATTTTAATTGTCTTTTGGCAGTGGGGAACAAGCAGACTGTAACTGGTCAGTTTGGATGTGTCATAGCAACCTAGTGATGTTTTATTCCTCATCAATGTGTCTATTAATATCACCTGACCTAACATAACAGTGCATATAACAACTGCTTTGTTTTCTACTGTTTGAGGAGTTGTTTTCTCATTGCAAGGTCAGTCAGTCTGCTTCTATTAGCTAATCATTCTAGTGCTGTCCATCAATAAGTTTGTGCTCAAGAACAAGTAGACCCCAAAACTGTGTATTTGTATAAAACAGAGTTCTCCCCACCACCCTCATCTCACTTCATTCCTCCATGCACAGCATTCCCAGTTTATTACTCACTCTGCACTGGGTGTCTTCAGGTCTCACCAGAGCAGAGCTAGATGAGCTAGATTTGAGACTGCAACTGAAAGAGTAGAGACTGAGCCAGCTGCCTGAATAAAGAACCTGATACACCATGCAGTGTCAGCCTAGTACAGTGTTTTATGGCCATTGCATTCACTATAACCCAGCTGTTTCTTTTAGTTTTGTTCATATCTTTCCTGTCCCTCCTTCCTCCACCACACACACACACACACACACACACACACACACAACACACACACACACAAGTACTGTAGTACGCTTACCTGATCCCCATCTAACAGTTTTACAGAGTCAGTGTCACAGTTAAAAGTGGATAAGACAGAGAAATGTTGCTTGCAGGACATATGTTGAATCATTAATAGTAAGCTGAGGTGAAGTCTGAAAAGGCAAGGAAATTATACTCAGGAGACAGCGGGCCATGTGTGAAACTTGAACCAAAATCAAAATTTGAAACAGTGAGTTAGAAATGAAATCAGTCTTGATGCATGACAAAGATCACAATAGCTACTATTGTGGTACCTTTTGTTCGACATTATTGCTAAATGAGTATCTGGGGATACTGGTGCAGCTTGGTTATTTTGAAACCATTTTTTTATTATAGCCATAAATTACAGATATAGTTGTAATGTGTATGCAGTGTGTGTGGTTTTTGATCAACAGTTCTAAAAACGCACACTAATTTTCCTTATATCAGTGTTCATGGGGATAACAACTACAAAATGCATTGTTATTATATATCCATTGCCACAGATGAAAATAGATCAAGTACCACAAAGCTAAATGCTGTTAGCTAGCAGCTTTATTTTTTTTAGTTTGAAATATACTTTTCCTCATAGACACACAGATTCATTACCTTAAATGGAAACTAAAGGGCATATTTTTTAAGCACATCAAGTAGAATCAGGAAACTAGACTTGCATAATGACTACATAGTTGTACTACCAGAGCTTACTAACCTCTCCACTTTCACTCCTGTTAATGTGATACAAAAGTTACATTTTTTGTCTCCTGTCAGCCTGAATGTAAATCTTATATATGCGAATATAACATGCTGCTTCCTAAATAATGGTATGGACACAGGTAGATGATGTCAGTAATGTATTATTTCACTAGTGAAATGAACTTATGCAGACCTTTTGCATGCAGTGGTTTTCCATAATGCTGTCCCAACACTAAATGTAAAATTATGTTTCTCTTCCTTTAGCGGTCATTCTTTTACTTACGATACCATATATTACTAATACTCACCCTGATCAAGGCTATGGGAAGCTGTTGAAAAACAATGGATGAGAGTCATTTAACCTCCTTTGACCTGTTGGTAGTGGGTTCACCATACAGATTAGGGTAAAGTTTGGCAACTCCGAGTGTATCAAGTTAGTCGAGTTTACTTGTCTAAGAGTTTCTGACTTGCAAAGGTCGATGTGATTGTACCCTTCAGGGGTACAACAGCATTCATAAACGCTAGTGCATGTGCAAGTGAACAAAATCAGTCTGGCTGCCTGTGATTTAAAAACAATGTAAAATAAAAAGGCTCAACAGGGAGAAAAAAATTTATATTTTTGGTGAAGCAGTTGTTACATGCACTGTTATGTTAGGTCAGGTGATATCAACGTACACATTGGTGAGGAATAAAACATCACTAGGCTGCTATGACACATCCAAATTGATAAGTTACAGCCTGCTTGCCCCTCCCCGGCACCAAAAGACAAAATTAGAAATGAAATCAACAAATGGCTGCAGTTCATTTTTTCATAAGATTTTGTTCCATGCAAACAAAATCCTACTAAAAGATAGGACTGAAACTAAGGAATGATAATGTGTATTACCTGCCTTAGCATTATAGACCCATTAAACACATCAAGCCCTGTATTTCTTTGCTTAAAACACAGAGCCAGGTTATGTATTCCTTTTGCCATGACAGTATCTGAACACAATGGGCTGGATATTCAAAGGGTTGCGCCATGCACAATAGGGTTCTGCCTGTGTGAGTCCAAATGTGTGCCATTCTGCCATATTCAGCAGGAGGCAGTTGCCTTCAAGGCAAGCTGAGCAACAGCGCAATGCAAATGAATGCATGCTGAACTGGAGGGAGAACCATGCATAAACTGCACAGCCCGATATTCAGCGGGCTGTGCAGGATGTGTGGCGCTACCCAAACCTGCGCCTGCACAACTTTGAGCCAAAAAAGGAGTAAGTCGAGGCCACCCACAGGTGAGCTGCTGCATTGCAGGGTGCAACACAGCAACTGCCACCTGTGACTGACCCTCAACCTACTCCCTGTGCCCCCTGCAGCCCGATCGCAGGCAAAGAGTGTAAAAATCCCCCCACCCCGACTGGCCCGATCGCGGGCAAAGCATAAAATCCCCTCCCCGACTGGCCGATCATGGGCAAAAGCTTAAATAAACCCCCCACCAGCCCGATCGTGGGCAGCAAAGTGTCCCCAGAACATATCCCTGGTGGTCCAGTGGACCGCTAAGCCCAATCGCGGGCTGCAAAAGTTTAAACCCCACCCCCAAGAACATATCCCTGGTGGTCCAGTGGACCACTAAGCCTGATCGCTGGCTGCATAATGTGGCGACACCCCCAAGACCATATCCCTGGTGATCTAGTGTCCCCCACCCATGAAGCCCCACCACCCCGCTCCCCAGCAGCTGGCGGGTGGCAGCATCCCACCCGCCTGCCACCCCACCGCCACGATTGACTGCCTGGTAGAGGCTGCACGCCCATTGGTGCAGAGCAAGAGCCAATGGGCATGCAGCCCATACCGCATAAGGCAGTCCAGATATGAATGAATCATTCAGGTCCAGTGGACGCTAAGCCCGATCGTGGGCTGCATAATGTGGCGACACCCCAGACACCATATCCCTGGTGATCTAGTATCCCCACCCCACCCATGAAGCCCCCCACCCGCTCCCCTTGGCAGCGGCGGGTGGCAGCATCCCACCCGCCTGCCACCCGCCGCCCCACCGACTGATTTCCCGGTAGGGCTTGCACCAGTCGGTGCACAGCAAGAGCCAATGGGCGTGCAGCCCATACCGCATAAGGCAGTCCAGATATGTGAATGAATCATTCACATCTGACTGCTTGTATGGTATGGGCTGCAGCCCATTGGCTCTTGCTCTGCACCATGGGCGCGGCAGCCTCTACCAGGCAGTCAGTCAGCAGGCAGGGCGGCAGGCGGGTGGATGCTGCCGCCCGCCAGCTGCCGGGGGGGGTAGTGGGCTGTGGATGGGTGGGGTGGGGGACACTAGATCACCAGGGATATGGTCTTGGGGGTGTCCCACATTATGCAGCCCGCGATCGGGCTTAGTGGTCCACTGGACCACCAGGGATATGTTCTTGGGGTGGGGTTTAAACTTTGCAGCCCGTTATTGAGCTTAGCGGTCCACTGGACCACCAAGGGATATGTTCTGGGGACACTTTGCTGCCCGCGATCGGGCTGGTGGGGGGTTTATTTAGCTTTTGCCCGCTATCAGGCCAGTCGGGAGGGGATTTTTATGCTTTGCCCACGATCGGGCCAGTCGGGGGTGGGGGATTTTACACTTTTGCCCACGACTGGGCTGCAGGGTATCAGTCCCGATGGCTGCTGCCTGGCAGGTGCCAGGCACAAGTCCTCGGGGATCGGCGCACCTGCATGCTAATGGCATGCAAATGGTGCCATAAATAGATGCAAATGGCCCCTGCACCTTGCAGGAATTATGGCACCATTTGCATGTCACCTTTGAATATCAGAATTTTGCACATGGTGCAATGGTACTTGCACCACTGCAACTTGAATGCTCCACTCTGACCACTTGCGGTGGCGCAAGTTCCACTGCACCATGCACAGTGGCTGTTGTGGCGGGTGATATTCAAAGGAGCTGCTCAATAGCGCAACCCTTTGAACATCGCCCGCCACATATCCCAGCAACTATTTTGTGTGCAGTGCAAGGCTTGGCGCCACAAATAGCGCAGTTTAAATATCCAGCCCACTAAGTATACCCATATGTGCATAAATATTATAGATACTCATCTCAACTTTTGAATGATCACAAAACTTGAAGAATCAATACAGAAATACTACAAAGTGTACCCCAGTCTGGGGCCTGACATAAAAGACAGCACTTGTGTCTATTTTCACTATGTACTGTACTTTCTTTGCCTTCATCTGCAATATAAAGAACAATAGTACATGCAAAAATAATGAGCAGAATAAGCATAACTGCAGTCTGTTAACAATGTTTAGGGAAAAACAGGCAGACTCCCAAACACCTGACCCAAGGAGCAAACAAACAAAAATCAATCGGTCAATCAATCAATCAACAAAAGGAGATTTGTCACACACGCCCAGAGTCAGGAGGCAGTTCTTAAATAAATCAATCAATCATAAAATGGAGGTTTGTCACAAAAACTCAGAGTCAAGAAGGCAGTCCTTTCGTATGATCGATGAAGCTGAATGGCTCACCCTACAGGAGTTTGTTTGTGAAAGTGGTTCTGCGAATCAACTTACAAAATCTTGTTCCAAAGGTTACTTCCTGGTGTAAGACAGTTGTTTGTTTTAAATAATAAAATCTGATTTAAAACAGGCTCATCTTTTAGACCCTGCCAAAGCAATAGTTTAACGCTGCGGTTCACTGCAAGTCTCCTAACATGACTACATGATATTCTAAGTGTACACACATATCTAGCATAAGAATGAATTCATTGTGAATCAATGCCTAATATTTGCTATGCAGAGGCTATCCTGTAAGGAAAGGAAGGTAGGTGTCAGACTATCAGAGTGTCAACGCTCATATACCTGTGTTTTTTTTTTTTTTGCCCATGTCTATGGAAAGAGCAAAAGTTCACTTGGAAACCTGAAGCCACCAGGGCAGATGCTACTTGAAAATTTGCAGTAAAAGTTAACTGCAGTTAGAGTTCATGAGAGAACAGGGGTTGTGTGATAGAAATAGAACAGGCGAGTTTTCAGTCCATGTCCTTAGCCATAGTTCAGTGTCCCATTCTCAGTTAGAGTGGACACTCTTTCTTCATACTTGTCATGTGTAATGAAATTACAAATAGTGGCATTACTGACCCTTTTTATGTTTTCAGGCAGTGAAATATACATAAAAATATTCAATAATAAAATATTAATGATATTGTTTCACATGACTATTCGATATCAGATAAAAAAATCAGCCATTGAGTGTTTTACGCTATCATGTATACAAACTCAATGGCTGGTAATTGTCTTCTAAAGTTTCTTGAGCAAAGTGACAGGCAGTGGTGGTTAGAGTTGTGGCAGGAGGGGTTGTAGCTGATTTTACAATATTTTTTTCCTAAATATACTTTGATTGACTATTGACTATTAACCTGCTGCACCACCATCCCCAAAACCACACAACCTTGTACTCCATTATTTGTCCTTCCATTGCTCTGTGCACTGATTAGTGCAGCACTCATAGCCAATTTCGGATTGCATTGCTTACTTCAATTGTAATTGTTGTATTACATATTGCAATGCGCTGAGCATTCACTGTCTGAACAGTTTCATCATACTGTACACCCACTCACATTATCGGGCTAAAGAAAAATTACTCACCTTAGTAATTGCTTTTCTTCTCATGGAGTCTTGCTATATTATGACAGAAGCAGTTAGCCACAGCACTTGAACTGCCCGGAGAGGAAACAGTTAACTCCAGGCAGACTGAGTTCTAAAGCTGCTACTGTACCAAAGCTCTATCTGGCTAGTTTCAAACTGAAACTGTCAGATCTTTACGACTAACACTAAGCAACAAGTCTGTGTGGAAAACCCTACACTAGCCAAGTGGCTACCTACTAGTAGGAAAAACAATAACAGAAACAACAATAATAATAATAATAATAATAATAATATATCACCCCAACAAGCACTATTAGCCCCTTCCCAAAAGACTCAACTCCAGGAGGAGGCCAATATATTACCCAAAACAGAAATACCTAGTTCCCTAACCCTAAAGAAAAGGGGAAAGGGAAAAGAACTAAAATGGCATGACACAGTTGCACTAATTTTGCCAACCCTTATCCAAGTAGAAGTTCAGAGAGGGCAGGATGGGGGTGGTCATATATAGCAAGATCATGAGAAGAAAAGCAATTACTAAGGTGAGTAATTTTTCTTCAAACACCATGAAGTCTTGCTGTATTATGACAGAAGCAGATTACACAGCAGTACCTCCATGGAGGAGGTCAGAACCTACTTAGGAAATAGGCTCTGAAGCACAGCTGTGCCAAACCGAGCATCTCTCCTGGACTGGACATCCAGGGAATAATGCTTGTAAAAGTGTGAACTGTCTTCCAGGTAGCAGCTTGACAAATTTCCAGAATGGGAATATCCCTAGCAGCCGCTAGAGATGCAGCTGTACCCTGGTGGAGTGGGCCCTCAGTCCTGAGGGGTTCTCTACCTAGTTTTGGTAACAGAACTGGATACAAAGACAATCCACCTTGCAATTGTCCTCTTAGTGGCAGGTTTCCCTTGCCAACCTCGCCATAGGTAAGGAAGAGTTGGAGGATTCGAACCTGTGACCCTTGTGCTGCTCCAAATAGTAGCTTAAGGCTCTTTCGATGTCCAAACTGTGCAATCTCCTCTCACCCGAGGAAGAGTGCTCAGTAAAAAATACTGGAAGGAGATGGATTGGTTCAGATGGAAATCTGAAACCACTTTAGGTAAAACTTTCTGTTAGTCCTGAGGACTACCTATCTCTGTGAAAAGAAATAAAATCCTTTTCCACTGACAGGGCTTGTAATTCACTTATGCATCTGGCAGAAGTGATGGCCACTAGGAAAACAGTTTTCCAAGTTAGAAACTTGAGATCTGCTGAAGACAGAGGTTCAAAGGGGTTGCATTAACTGAGCAATGCAAACATTCAGGTCCCAGGCAGGAGCTGGGTCCCGAAAAGGAGGGATAGTGTGAAGTAACCCCTTAAAAACTTGGAAAACACAGGGTGAGAAGAAAGGGAGGCAGGCTTCCTTGCTGATACAAAAGCAGAGACAGCTGCCAGATGAACCTTTAAGGTAGCTGGCCTAAAGCCTAAGGAATTTAGATGGACCAAATAGTCCAGTAAAATGGGAAAATCAGCAGATTCTGGGACAATTTGCTTCCCAGAACACCAGATGGAAAACCTCTTCCATTTGGAATTATAAGTGGCTCTAGTGGAAGGCTTCCTTGAAGCCTTTAAAATATCAAGGACACCTTGAGACAGGTGTAAATCAGCTATTCTAACTCCTCAAGAGCCAAGCCTTGAGGTGGAGGGATTTGAGGTCCGATACCACACTCTCCCTGGGCACAGGCCAGCAAGTTGTGGACCCTGGGCAGGCTCAGGGAGGGTGGACTGAAAGGGACAGAAGCAGTGGGTACCAGGGCTGTCTGGCCCAGTCTGGTGCAATCAGGATCACTTTGCAGGGCTGGGATCTGATTTTTACTAATACCCTGAAGAGAAGGGGAAGGGGGAAAGGCATATAGGAACTTCCCTTCCAATCCAACAGAAAGGCGTCCAGGGGACTGAGCCCAGCACTGGAGGCCTGCAACAAAATAGAGGAAGTTGGTGGTTGTCTGGGGCTGTGAAAAGATCTATCTGAGGAGTGCCCCATCTGGCAAAGACTGACCCCAGCACCAGAGGATTCAGAGACCATTCGTGATGGCCTTGAGAAATCCTGCTGAGGGCATCCGCCAGGACATTGTCTTTCCCTGGAAGGTGAACTGCTATTAGGGAGGTGTTCAGGAATAGCCCCAGAGACCACAACTTCATTGCTCGGTGCACAAGGCTGATGACCCGAGTGCCCCTGCTTGTTGATGTACCACATTGTTGTGGTGTTGTCTGTCCTGACCTGAACTACCTTGTTCTGGACAGATGCTGAGAAAACCTGAAGAGCTAAAAGACAGCCTGAGTTCCAATAGGTTGATGTGGAGCAGAGATTCCTGAGGGACCACACTCCCTGAGTGGAAAGGTCGCCAAGTGAGCCCCCACCCTAGCAAGGAGGCATCCATGGTGAGGTGAGAGAGTGGAAACAGGAATGAAGGGGACCCTTGTCTTAAGTTGCTCTGATCCTGCCACCACTGGAGAGCCAGAATCAGAGTTTGGGTCACTGGAACCAATTTGGAAAGGGGGTCCCTCCCTTTGAGACCAATAGCCCTCAAATGGAACTGAATGTCCCTCATCTGGAATCTTGCTCCTTGCACTACAGCTGTGGAAGCAGCCATGTGTCCTAGGAGTTGCAGAAAATGCCTTGCTGGTCGAGAGACCGTGAGGGTGAAAGAGGATGTCAGGGCAATGAGTCTCTACCCTTTCTGAGGGAGAAATGCCCTGGCCAACTTTGTGTTCAATTCCGCACCTATGAAAGTTAGTACCTGAACTGGTTCTAGAACTGACTTTGGTAAATTCAGCAGGAATCCCAGGAAGTGAGAAGCTGCTGGGTGACTTGCAAGTGGGATTTTATCTGATCTGGAGACTGACCCACAACGAGCCAGTCGTCCAGGTAGGGAACACAGCAATCCTCGTTTTCTTAAATGAGCCACTACCACAGCTAGACATTTTGTGAATACCCTTGGAGCAGAGGTAAGGCCAAAGGGCATTGCTCTGAACTGGTAGTGGCCTGAGGGCAGTTCGAACCTGAGGTATTTTTGGTGAGAAGGCCTGATCAGGACATGAAAATAGGCATCCTTGAGGTCCAGGGAGGCTAGCCAGTCCCTGGCCTCAGGGAGGCAAAATCATTGCCAGAGTTAACATTTTGAACTTTGGTTTCAAAAGATGCTTGTTCAGGTACCTTAAATCTAGAATGGGCCACCATTCTCCTGTCTTTTTGGGTAAGAAAGTATCTGGAGTACAGCCCCTGCCCTGGTGACAAGGAGGAACTCTTTCCACTGCTTTGCAGTCTAGAAGAGAAGAAACCTCTGCTTCCAAGGCAAGGGTTTCTGAAAGATTTGCAGGTGGAAAATGTCTGGCTCTCATCTTTGGAAACTGTTTGAAGGTGAGAACCAGACCCTGGCTTACTACCTCCAGAACCCATTTGTCCGGTTAGGGACACCCAGTTCTGGCTGAAATAAGCCAACCTGCCTCCGCCGGTACAGGAGAATCGGCCCTGGGCACCACATCAGGATGCCTGCTTGGCAGCAGCAGCCTTAGGCTGAGGGAGGGACGGTTTACCTGCACCCCGCCTACCTCTGCCTCTGAAAAACCCTCTGTGCAAAAGCAGAGGAGGCTTGAGATTGATAAAAGGCCTGTGGAAAGGCCTGCCCCTACCTCTGGGAGTGTGCCTTTGTGGAGTGGCATGCCTCTCCTTAGCCTGGGCACTTTTGTAGGTAGTTCTGTACTCATCCATCTTTTCATATAATTTTCTGTTTGCTCTCCAAACAGAGAATTTCCCACTACAGGAAAATCCATAGCTTTTGACTGAGTATCTTGGGACAGATTAGTGCACCTGAGCCATGCCAACCTACGGAAAGCTACAGAAGTGGCCATGACCCTAGAGGAAACATCATTAACATCCACAGCAGTATGAAATTGAACTTTAGAGGCTTCAATGCCATCAGCAGCCACCTGTTCCAACTCACTAGCCAGCTGGCCATGGGCCTGCTTGGCTAACTGCAATACTGTGTCCCATCTAGATTTCTGATATCTAGCCACATAAGCCATATAATTTGCCTGCCTGAGTCCCAAAGAAGCTGCCATATATTGTTTTTCACCATGGCATCAATATTCCTGGAATCCTTATCAGGAGGATGGAGGCCAGGAATATTAGCCTTGTCACAGGCTGCAGCTTGTACCACACCTACATGACTACACTGCTCAGTGAGGAAGTCATATCAGGGCCTGATAAAGTATACCTTCTGTCCATTTTTTATCTACAGGAGGGACAGAATGAGGATTTTTAAAATTTTTGTTGTTTGCTTCCTAAATGACTTATGCAAAGGAATAGACAACCTCCTAGACTCTGGTATATCCATCATTTCTACATAATCAGGCTCCTCTTGCTCATCCACAGCCTCTTCTAAAGGAAGCTGGAGGGTTTCTGCAACCTTTTGTAAAACATAAAATGAGAAGGGACTCAGACAGCATAGGGGAGATTCTAAAGGTCTGTCTGGAGAAATGTCCGGTTCAATGGGCACGTCCAGACCCTCCCAGCCACATACATAATGATCAAAATCTTCCTCCCCTCCTGTGGTTCATAAAATTCCTCAACATCATACTCTTGAACCACTAGAACCGAATGAACCAACCTTTGCCAACTGTTGGTGGTTCGACCGTCCCTGAGACAGTGACTGGACAATCTGTATGGCTTTAGCTATCTCTGCAGCAGTTGGAGAGGCAATTTTGGACTCCAGACCTGCTGATTTCTTTGACTTTTTACTGGGACTGGTTCCTCTGAACCAGCCTCCTTTGCCGAGGAAGTCTCGCCCTGGTCAGAGTGCACTCCTCTGGTCCAGTGGGTGCTGGACCAGGCTGGCCATCCAGGTCAGTGGACTTTTGGCCTCTCGCCTCCCTGAGCCGGCCCAATCTCTTTCTCCAGGGTGGCTGCAGGGAAATTTTCACACACCTGGCAGTCTGACAGGAGGTGGTCAGCCCCCCAGACACAAACACAGTGGTGTGTGGGTCAGCTCTGGCAAAGGCTTCCCACAGACATCACAGTGTTGAAACCAGTGGGCCCGGTTTTTCTTTTGGGTTTCTCAGACATAATGCCAGCCTATCCAAAAATCCTGCTCTTTTATGGCAGTGCCAGGCAAGACAACCTTATCGGTTCCTAACCGTGTCACGGCTATTTGAAAAACCCACTGAAATAAATAGGTTTTTAGAACCGATAGAACCGGGAACCGCACTCTAAAGCCCAATATAATGTTTAAAAATATTTTTTAGAAACCGATCGGTTCAAAACCGAACCGATAATTAATTTCCACACAGACTTTGAAATCTGTACTTATGGTTTACCAGATAGAGCTTTGAACCGAAATGTGGTAAAATAAAATATTTATTGCCGGTTCAAATGAACCGAAAATACTCGCTTTAACCGAGAAATGAACCAGATGAAGGAGCTGATCTCCGGAGCGACTGTTCAGTGAAGCGGAGTGAAGAATCTGACAGTTTCAGTTTTGAAACTAGCCAGATAGAGCTTTTGGTACAGCGCTCACGCTTTAGAACTCCCAGTCTGCCTGGAGTTAACTGTTTCCTCTCCGGGCAGTTCAAGTGCTGTGGCTAATTGCTTCTGTCATAATATAGCAAGACTTCATGGTGTTTGAATATGTTATTTGGGGCAAGTCACTGTTGTCCGCTCTACTAGCACCTACAGCACACACTACTTGTAGTGTACTGTATATCTCCTTGAAAACATTCCATGTCATCCATCTGAGAGTGATTATGTGAATGAGCTTGGTAGATCTCCAAGAAGTGGGTCTGATTCCTACAACCTCCACCTGCATACTGTGTGACCCAGGGCAAGTCACTCAACCTCCTTGGTGCTCTCAGGGATCTCTGACAACAGTAACTGTGCCTGGTGGCCTTGCCCAGTTATCCCTGAAAAACTTTTCTAAGACAGTGTACTTATATGACAAAGCTAAAACTTAATGACTGCTAGGCAAAATCTCATGTTTTTAGAGTAATATAGGAGAGCAAAGAAAATCCATCCCTCCCAGCAAAACTGCAAAATTCTCCTTCCCAGGCACTAGCAGAACCCCTCATGTCACTGTATGTAATAAAGTGAAATGGCTCTGTCTTTAAGTTACAAGTAAATGTATCCTATTGAAAAATCAGTTTATCAGCAACCTCACAGCAAGAATATCTGGCATCAGTATTGAGGATTTCTATGAGCATCTGCACCCACCTACTTGTTTTCCTCTCCATGTAGGTTACTCAGAAAGCAATTGAATACTAATGCTGATTGTATTCTATTCCTTCAACTTCACTATGCTATTAGAGTTACTCAGCTGTCAGATGGCAGGACAGTGTGGCAGGAAGATTCGCTCCAGTCAGCTGTGAAGTTGAAGGAATAAAATGCAAATCGATTTACATTTGGTTGTTTTAGGCATATAAGACACAGCAGGAGAGATTCCGATTCCGCATCACCCTCAATGGCTGCTTAGACTTACTGCTCTCCCCATCAGGTCACTAGATCTCTAGAATCCAGTGCCATCCAACAACGGGCCTCATCCAAACAGTTGGTGGTCACTTGGTGTTTACCAATTGGTAATGGGAAATCCAAAAGAAAGGACCTGGTCACCCCAGGCCATACAGCTATATGACAAACTACTTCAAGGCCTGCAAGTCCAGCCATGTCCCGCTCCTCCATGTCAGCAGCCTCGACAAATGAGAACTCCGGCTCTGACTGAATTCTAATTCTGACTCCACATTCACTAAAGCAGATGGAAATTGAATGCTAAAAATCCTACATCAAGAGATGCAAAATATCTGGCTTACAGACCGATTTGAAAAAATTGGAAGCACAGACGATTGCAGTGTAATCCCATCTGGATTTAGTACAAAACAAGCACATGGCCTATGGGCGCTCTCTAGCTTATCTCCATCTGCGAGAAAAAGAACTTACATACTGAGCAGAGGATGCAGAGCACACAGACAAAACATCCGTATTGTTGGGATTATGGAGGGGTCGGAGCAGGCTGATATGGCAGCATTTATTGACTCTTGGCACATCAAGAATTGGCCATTCCTGAGGAATTCCCTTAGAAATCGAATGGGAACACCAAACTCTGACCCCAAACCAAAGCCTGGAGCCTCCCATGAGCTATTTTGGTCCAATTCTAAAATATACCACCAAGGAGAAAATTCTGAAACCCACCTGGGAAAAGAAAACCTTAATACTGATGGTCAATGAGTCTACATAGATCAAGATTTCCCTCCACATGATGGTAAAGAGGAAAAAGTACTTGTGGTAAAGGTGCTCAGAGAGAAAGACTTTAAGGCATACCTGTGTTACCCAACGCGAGTCTGGCTGCAAGACACTGAAGGGGTCCAGGTGTTCGAACCCTCCTGTAAGCTGTACCCAAATTGAATGCCTTAAACATCCTGGTTCCTGATGTCAGTGAGGAACTGGCTGACTAAGAAATCGAGGAGCGGTTATGGCAGCTAGCCCCAGGGGCTGAGAAGATTGGGCAGGCGATGAGTAGACACATTGCTCCCTCCATGCTGAACTCATGAAATGGCTATTACAGAAACATCTGAATAAATGAACTGCCTGGATGGACTAACTTACTAGAGTTTGAATTTGTCCACCTCTGATAGGTGTGGTGTTTTCTGGGCAGAGGAAAGATGGGACGCTATGCTGTATCTTCAGTATTTCTATGCTGGGACTGAAGCCGATGGCCCCAACAAGCAAATCAGGCTTGGAACTTCTTGTCAGAAGAACAGCTCTCCAGAGACTTTGATGCACGGCACTTTTTAGTTGAGCCTTACTATATTCTGTCCCCTATGCACAAGAACAATACTCCACGCACCAATTCTGGCTAACTGGTGAATTTTCAGCTGAGTATTGATTGGGACTAATCATGTGCAAGTACTTTTAATCTTTCTTTACTGACATTACTATAGACAGCTATGGCACTTAATCCAATATTTGCTCATGGTGGACTGTGGTATGGTTTAACTGAATGGGACTTACTGTCTTGTGGAAAGCTATGTGAGGCAACATGGCTTTTGTGGAGTAGGGTTTTCTTTCCTGGCCACTGCAGGGAAACTGGAACATTATTTACTGGTCGATCATATTTAGCATCAAACTGATGTCCCAATGTATTTCAAGGTCCCAAGTTATTATTATTTGCTCCATTATCTAGTTAAATGACTCTGACTAGGGGCCCTTTATTATGAATATCTTAATAGCTCAGATTTACTGTGATGGTATGATTCATGTGATGCAGATGTTATGATGATGGGTATTGGACCTGGTGGAGGGACCAGGATTACACCACCTGAATCATACCAAAACCTAGAGGAGGAGGTTAGTGGCCCAGCGAGATTGAGGCTCTCTCTCAGCACGAGTGCTTTACTCCTCTTTTCTCACAATTTGCAAGGAATTTCCATGTATTGATCCCCACCAATGGGGGCCCACATGGGGTTCTGTGACATTAGTTGGTTTCATCTGGAGACACACATATGTGCCCCAGATGAGGTTTCACTAGTTCAGTTGTTATCCCTGTAGTTCTAAGTAGGGTATGTTTTAAGTTGTTAAGTTTCTTTCACTTTCCTAACTATGTCTTTCTACAGGTTGGGGAAAATATTGGGAGGTGGTTGGATACGGAGGGAAAGATTGTTGAATAGCAGAACTCACAATCATAATGGGTACTCTTAAAATATGTACATTGAATGTAAAAGGTATTGACAATGTTGTAAAGCAGACTAAGATTCCTACAGTAGCTCCAGAGGGTGAGCTGTGAGATAGGATATTTACAGGAAACCAAATTGTTACACAAAGAGTATGAGAAACTATGACACATGTGGGTGGGGGGGTTTATGTGGACTCCCATCCTACCTTGAGCAGAGCAGGCACATCAATTTTAGTTAAGAGAGTTGCCTTCAAACAACATGAAGTCTTGCTGTATTCTGACTAATCGCAGTGATCTCCAACCTTGAACTGCCCCGAGAGGAAAGAGTTAACTTTCCATGCAAGGCATGGAACGCTGAGCTCGAGCTCGGTTGAGCCTCTGTCTGCTGTTGTTTGAACCCCAACCGCCAGATTCTTTACTCCGCCTCACTGAACAGTCGCTCCGGAGATTTCTCCTTCGCCGGTTCAAAAAGTCGGTTAAAGTGTCTTTTTCTCGGTTTCAACCGAATTTCTACAATTTAACCTGTCGGTTAAGTCTCTGTCTGTGGTACCGCGAGTACTAGATAGGTTTCTATATTAGTTTTCTGTGTGGAACTTGTAAACATCGGATCAGTTCGGTCTGAACCATCAGGTTTGTGGAAAAGTTTTCTGATTTATTAGAGTGTAGTCCGGTCCATATTGGTTCTAAAAAAAGCGGATTTCATTACGTTTTTTCCAGGGCCTGTGAACACGGTCAGGAACCAATAGGGGTGTCTTGCCTGGCGGATTGCCAAAAAGTGTAAGTTTGGTTAGAACTGGCCATGTCTGAGAAACCCAGGAAAAAACGGCCCACTGGTTTCAACACTGTAGTGTGTGGGAAGCCTTTGCTAAGGCTGATCCTCACACCACCTGTGTTTATTGTCTGGGGTTTGACCACCTCGATTCAGACTGCCAGATTTGCAAAGTTTTCCCAAAGCTACCCTGGATAAGAGGTAGGTAGACTGAGGGGAAAGGGAGGCCGAGGTCACTGACCCGGATGGCCAGCCGGTTCGGTTCCGACGAACCAGGAGTGCCCTCTGACCAGGGCGAGACTTCTTCGGGCAAAAGGTGAACTGACTCTGAGGAGTTGGTTCTGGTTAAAAGAAAAAGAAGGATAAGTCAGCGGTTCGGATCCACAAGTTCTTTCTCCGACCACTGATGAAATAGCCAAAGCGATAAGGATTGTTCAATCGCTAATTCAGTTCTGACTGAACCGCACCATCGGTTAGGGGCTCAGTTCGGTCAGTTCCCGGTTCTGGAATACAATTTAGAAGAATTTTATGAACCGGAGGAGGAGGAGGAGAGTATAAAGATAGTGATAGTGATTATGAAAGTCCAGATGTGCCCATTGACCCAGACATCTCTCAGACAGACCTTCAGGTGTTTCTCCTCCTAGGCTTTCTGAGTCCCTTCTCACTTTATGTTTTACAAAAGTGGCTGAAACCTCCAGCTTCCTATGGAAGAAGCAGTGGAGGATCAAGAGGAGCCTGACTACGTTGAGATGATGGACATCCCAGAGTCCAGGATATTGTCTATTCCTCCATAAGTCTTTTGGGAAATAGACATTTAAAATTTAAAACTCCTAATTCCATACCTCCTGTGGACAGAAGAATGGACAAGAGGTATACTCTTTCAGGTTCAGATCAGGAGTTCCTTTCCCAGCAATGCAGCATGTTGGGGTAGTGCAGGCTGCTGCCTGTGATAAGCAAATATTCCCTTGGCTTCACACCCCCAGATAAGGACTCCAGGAGGATTGATGCCATGGCAAAGAAACAGTATATGGCAGCATCTTTGAGACTCAGGCAGGCTAATTATATGGCCTACACAGCTAGATACCAGAAGTCCAGGTGGGACACTGTGATGGCTCTTGCTAAACAGGTCCCTGACCAGCTTGCCAAGGAACTGGAGCAGGTGGCTGCAGATGGGATTGAGGCATCCATGGTGCAATTTCATGCTGCTGTGGACTCCAATGATGTTTCATCTAGAGTCATGGCCACAACTGTGGCCCTTCAAGAATGGCTTGGCTCAGATGTACTAGCCTGTCACAGGACACCCAGACTAAGGCCATGGATTTTCCTGTCATTGGTAATTCTCTGTTTGGGGAGCAGACAGAGAACTACATGAAAAAATTGACAGTACAGGACCACCTACAGGAGTGCTCAGGCCAAAGAAAGGCAAGCCACTCCCCAGAGGCAGCATTCCAGGGCTGGGGCAGACCTTTTATAGGCCTTTTAACAAGCCCAGGCCTCCTCTTCTGCTTTTGCTCAGAGGGTGTTCTTTAGAGGGAGAGGCAGATGGGTATGAGCAGGCCTGCTCCACTCCTCAGCCTAAAGCCCCTGCCAAGCAGACACCCTGATGGATCTGCCCGGCCGATTCTCCAGTACCTGGGCAGGCTGGCTTACTTTGTCCAGGACTGGAAGTCTTTAACATCAGACAAGTGGGTCCTGGAAGTAGTAAGCCAGGGACTGGTTCTCAGCTTCAAAAATTCCCCAAGATGAGAACCAGATCCTTTCTACCTGCAATCCTTCAGAGGCCCTTGCCCTCAGAGGCAGAGGTCTCTTCCTCTTGGCTCTCAGAGTCATAGAAAGGGTTCCACCCTTACACAGGGAAAATGATTGTACTCAGGTACTTCCTAACCCCAAAAGACAGGAGAATGGCAGCCCAACCTGGATCTAAGATATTTAAACAAGCACCTTTAAAGCCAAAATTCAAAATGGTGACTGTGGAATAATTCCCCTCTCTAAGGCCAGGGACTGGCTAGTCTCCTGGACCTCAAGGATGCCTATTTTCACATTCCCATCAGGTGCTCCCACAGAAAGCACCTCAGGTTCGAGTTGCCCTCAGGCCACTATCAATTCAGAGCAATGCCCTTTGGCCTAACATCAGCCCCAAGGGTTTCACAAAATGCCTGGCAGTAGTGGTTGCTTTCCTAAGGAGAAAAAGGTCTCCATCTTTCCATACCTGGACAACTGGCTCATAGTGGGTCAGTCTCCAGACCAAGTCAAATCACATCTCCAGATAACTCAGCAATTGCTCACTTCCTTAGGGTTCATCCTTAATCTCTCAAAGTCAGTTCTGGAGCCAGTTCAGCTCCTCACCTTTATAGGGGCAGAACTGGATACAATAAGGGCAGAGACTTCCTTCCCTGACAGGGCAAGGACCCTTATGAAACTGGCCTCTTCTTTCACCCTTCAGGTGTCCCGACCAGCAAGGCACTTTCTGCAGCTCCTGGGCCACATGGCAGCCTCTACGGTAGTGGTCCAGGGAGCAAGGTTTCAGATGAGGGACATTCAGTTCCACTTAAGAGCCTTCTGGTCCCAGAGAAAGGATTCTCTGACCAAACTAGTCCCTGTGACTTGAACCCTGATCCAGGCTTTGCAATGGTGGCAGGATCAGGACAATCTAAGGCAAGGAGATCCTTTTGTCACTCAATCTCCTTCTCTAATCCTTACTACAGGTGCCTCCCTCTTGGGTTTGGGAGCCCACTTGGGGATCTGACCACCCAAGGGCTGTGGTCACCTCAAGAATCTCTGCTTCACATCAATCTCTTAGAACTCAGAGCAGTGTTTCTGGCACTGCAAGTCTTTTCAAGTCTGTTCAGAACAAAGTAGTCCAGATCAGAACAGACAATACCACCACAATGTGGTACATCAACAAGCAAGGGGCACTCAGTCCACGGCCTTGTGCACAGAAGCAATGAAGTTGTGGTCTCTGCCTATTCCTGCAAACATCTATGATAGCAGTGCACCTCCCAGGAAGGACAATGTCCTGGCAGATGCTCTCAGCAGGATATCTCAGGGCCATCACGAATGGTCCCTAGATCCCTAGTTTTGAAGGTGATTTTCTCCAGATGGGGCACTCCACAGATAGATCTTTCTGCAGCCCCAGACAATCACCAACTCCCCTTTTTGCTGCAGACCCCAGTATTGGGCTCAGTCCCCATGGATGCTCTAGTTCTTGATTGGGAAGGGATGTTTTGTATGCTTTCCCCCCTTCCTCTCCTGTTAAATGTACTAGTCAAAATCAGGTCTCAACCCTGCAAAGTGATTCTGATCGCTCCAGACTGGGCCAGACAGCCCTGGTACCCACTGTTGCTGTCCTTAGCAGTCCACCTTCCCTGTCTCTTCCCAGGAATTACAACCTGTTGACATCCTCCCAGGGGAGGGTTTGGTACCCGAATCTCAAATCTCTCAATCTCAAGGCCTGGCTCTTGAAGAGTTAGAGTTTGCTGATCTGCATCTCTCAAGGTGTTCTGGATATTCTAAAGGCTTCTCTAAAGCCTTCCACCAAAAGACTTACAATTCCAAATGGAAAGGTTCACTATTTGGTGCTCTGGTAACCATATTTCTCTAGAATCTGCTGGGTTGCCTACAGTTCTGGACTATATGGTTCATCTCAATAGCTTGGGGCTTGGACCAGCTACTCTCAAAAGTACATTTAGCAGCTGTTTCTGCTCTTTTGTCAGTAGGTAAGCCCTCTCTCTTCAGCTCATCCTGTATTTTGTAAATTCTTCAAGGGATTGCTGCACACCAATCCTCCCTTCAGGGACCCTGCTCCTGCTTGGGACCTAAATGTCTGCATTGCTCAGCTTATGCAACCCCTTTTGAGCCTTTGTCCTCAGCAGAGCTTAAGTACTTGACTTGGAAAACTGTGTTTCTGGTAGCAATTACTTCTGCCAGATGTATCAGTGAGTTACAGGCCCTGTCAGTGGAGCCTGATTTTATCTCCTTTCATAGAGATAAGGTGGTCCTAAGAACTAATAGGACGTTTTGCCCAAGGTGGTCTCAGATTTCCACCTTAACCAATCTATGTCTCTTCCTGTTTTCTTACTGACCATTCCTCCTCTGGAGAGGAGGCTGCACAGCCTGGATGTGAAAAGGGCCCTTAGCTACTACATAGAGCGCACCAAGGGTCACAGGTTTGACTCCTCCAATTGTTCCTCACTTATGGCGAGGTTGGTAAGGGAAAACTTGCCACTAAAAGATCTATTGCCAGGTGGATTGTCTCTTGTATACAATTCTGCTATGAAAAATTGGGTAGGACTCCATCCTCAGGCCTGAGGGCTCACTCTACTAGAGGTGCTAGCTGCTTCCCTGGCTGCTGCCAGGGATATTCCTATCTTAGAGATATGTCAAGCAGCCACCTGGAAAACAGTCCATACTTTTACCAAACATTACTCTCTGGATATCCAGGCTAGGAGTGATGCTCGGTTTGGCACAGCAATACTTCAGAGCCTGTTCCCAAAGTAGGTTCTGTCTCTCCTCCATGGAGGTACTGCTTGGTAGTCTGCAATTAGTCAGAATACAGCAAGACTTCATGTTGTTTGAAGAAAAATTATTCACCTTAGTAATGTTGTTTCTTCTAATGGAGTCTTGCTTTGAGCCTGACCTCCCGCCTTCCCCTCTCAGAACCTGATTTTGGGATGTGGGTGGGCAGGAGCAGTGTTGGCACCTGAGGTGCCTCTTTCTCACTCTCTTTCCTTTGGGTGTGTGTTGTGTTTTGTTTTTGGGTTTCCTGACTTGAGTCTTTGCTTTGAAACCAAAAATCTTTTTATTAAATTTGTTGCCAGTTGGCTAGTGTGAGTTTACAGTTTCCACACAGGATGCCCAGTAAGTATATCTCATAAAGATCTGGTGGTTGGGGTGCAAACAACAGCAGACAGAGGCTCAACCGAGCTCGAGCTCAGCGTTCTATGCCTTGCATGGAAAGTTAACTCTTCCTCTTCAGGGCAGTTTAAAGGTTGGAGATCAATGCAATTATTCAGAATACAGCAAGACTCCATTAGCAGAAACAACATTACTAAGGTAAGTAATTTTTCTGTCAGGGTGATGGGGTACAAAGAGAAGGAACGGGCAGATGGGTTATTCTTTCAGGTGAGCTCAGAGGGAGACCTCTTCACATGGTTTCAGTCTATGTGACTACTCCCTCCTCAGGGCTTTATTACCACTTTATTTGATTGTATAGCCTTGTAGCCCCCACAGAGCTGTGCCTGCTAGGTGATTGGAATGTGGTGGAAAATTCAAGGCTGAATAAAGATCACCGGGGTGGGGGCATTGGTACTTCCAGACACCTCTGCACCCTGGTTGAGAAGTGGGGATTCTGGATGTCTGGTGATGGCTGCACTCCAGTACCCAGGATTACACTTTTATGCCCTGGCGTCACAGTCTTACTCTAGACTAGATCATATATACCTAGAAAACAGGGTACATTGCTTTACATCGTAACCATCAGCCCGGTTTCTTTCTCAGACCACTCTATGGTTCAGGCACAGGTCTGCTGGGACTATGAGGGTTGTCGGGGAGGTGGTTGGAGATATGACCTGGGACTGGTGGGAGAGAAAGCCTTTCAACAAGATATGAAGGACATCATAGCACATTATGTTCAAGAAAACAGAGAAACTGACACAGCCTTGAATATATTTGGGATGGATTGAAGGCTGTACTCTGGAGAAGGTTTATTAGTTACTCAGCTACAGGAACAAACAACATAAAGCAAAATTGCTAAAAGCGTAGAGAAATATCCTCCCTTGAGGCACACAGCACAAGGTATCCCGGGACGGGAAAGTCATGGCTGCACTGAGTGAAGTCAAGGACTCCCTGGACCAACTGCTTACTGCAGAGGGCAGTAAATTTTCTGAGATTTACTAATCGGAGATATTACAAGGAGTGAGGAGACAGCGGCAAACTACTGGCTCCTGGGTTCAAGAAACAGCAGAGATATATTACAAAAATTAACTCTTTGTCAAATTCCTTAATGTGCTCACCAAACCTAAAGATATAGCACTGGAATTTGCCATATACTATGCTACTCTGTACAAAGAAAAAGAAGTTTGGGTCATGCCCAAAAAGCAACCAGATTTTTAGAACGGGTAGACCTCCCCATCTTACCAGAGGACCAGAGTAAGGCTCTCGAACATCCTTTCACAGAAGCTGAATTGTTGGCAGTAATTAAATCTTTACCAACTGGGAAATCCTCTGGGCCAGACAGCTTCTCTGCTAAATTTTACAAACAATTTGGTCAGAGATTGTACCCTTATTAACTAAAGTTTATAACTCCGCTCACGTAATTTGGAGCTACTAAAGACACTTGGAACAAGGTCTATATCTCACAGGTCCCTAAAGAAGGGAAAACATGGCAGACTGTGGAGGATACCATCCTATATCCCTCCTCAGTCAGGATGCTAAGATTTTACCAAATTGATTAGTAATAGATTACAAACTATTATCCCGTGTTGATCCACCCCAATCAAACTGGCTTTATTCAGGATGCCATATACATGATAACATCCACCTCCTTCTCAACACCATCTCAGTTGCTGACCACCTTCCCCAGATATACTTAATGCAGTTATTGCGCTAGATGCAGAAAAAGCCTTTGATAGGCAAGGACTGGCTTTATTTAAAAAGCACCCTTAACAAGTTCGGGTTTGGGGCTAAATTTATGGACTGGATGGCAAATGTGTACAGTAGGCCAAAGCTAAGGTAAAAGTTAATGGGGTTGTGTTGGATTCCTTTGGAATTGAGAGGGGACCAGGCAGGAATGCCTCTCTCCCCTCCCTCCTCTTTGCTCTGAGAATGGAACCATTTGCAGCTTTGTTCGACAGTCACTGGACTATAGAGGATTGGGGTGTAGGGTACAGAAGTGCTGATCTCCAAGTATGCAGACAACACACTCCTTTATATCTCTAACTTAGATCATACTGTTCCCCTATTGGAGAACATGCTCTGGGATTTTGGGAAATTTGGGGTTTTAAAGTGAAGGATACAAAGACTGAGATGTTCCTGTGTCGTCAGAGGCTTCCTCGCCTCCCCAAGTATGGTAACTATAAATGGGTCAAAGACAGTTTTTAATATATTGGCATTCACATACCTAGGATATCTCCAGACTATACCAGGTAAATTATTGTCACCTTCTGCAAAGGATATAGGAAGATTATCATAGTTGGAATTTGCTTCCACTTTCTCACTCGGGCAGACTAGAATGCATCCACATGAATGTCCTCCCAAGATCTCTTTTTCTCTTCTCTCTCTGCCCTCCCTTTGGGGCTTCCAAATTCCTTCCAGAAGGAATTAAACCTCCACAGTACGCTTTGCCTGGAAACCCTATCCACCACAGATTAAATGGTGTACATTGTTGAGAACTAAGAGGACAGGGGTTTAAGAGTACCAGACTTCAGAGGTATCATTGGGCAGTCCAACTGGGGGCAGTAGCAAAATTTAAGGAAAAGAGGACCCACTTTTGTGGACCCTGATGGAGGGAACTACGACCCCTCAACTACAAATTCAGATCTCTTATATATGGATAAAGAAGGGTTGTCTAAGGTTTCTTTTAATAATCCTGGTCGGTACAGTTAAGCAGGTGTGGATGACTGTTTCTAAGAGGCTGAAAGTGCCCTGCAAATAGGTCTCCACCCTAGGGCCATGTTTGGATTTTACCCCTACACTTAGATATGGGTTTTACTAGATGGTTCCAAAGGGTGTAATTAGTGTGGAACACCTTTGGATGGGGTATAATAAAACCCTTCACACAGTTATGTGAAGAATACAATCTGCCCAGAACAAGATTTCTTTAGATTTTTACAAATTCTACATTACCTACTAAGGAAAGGGTGGACGTCCAGGGAGTAGTGGGCAAGAAAAATTACTCACCTTAGTAATGTTGTTTCTTCTAATGGAGTCTTGCTATATTATGACATATGCAGTATAACCCCAGGTTAGAACTACTCGGAGGTGAAAGAGTTAACTTTCCATGCCAGGCATGGAACCTTGAGCGCGAGCTCGGTTGAAAACTCTGTCTGTTGTTGCTGAAACTTTAAACTGTCAGATCTTTACGAGCAAAACTCACTAAGGTTCTGTGTGGAAACCGTAAACCTACACACTAGCTCATTGGCTACTAACTACAAAAAACATATTTGTGTTCTTGATCCCAAAACAAAGACTCAAGTCAGGGGAATCAAGAAAGAAAATTAAAACATAACACCCAGGCAGGCACCCTAAAGAAAGGGTGAAACAAAGTGGGCATCTATGAAGTGTCAACATTGCTGCCTCCACCCACATCCCAAAAATAGAGGTTCTGAGAGGGCAGGCTGGAGAGGTCATAATATAGCAAGACTCCATTAGAAGAAACAACATTACTAAGGTGAGTAATTTTTTCTTCAAACAACATGAAGTCTTACTGTATTATGACTATATACGAGACTACACAGCAGTACCTCCATGGAGGAGGACAGAACCTACTTGGGAAATAGGCTCTGAAGCACGGCTGTACAAATCGAGCATCACTC
This sequence comes from Neoceratodus forsteri, assembly GCA_016271365.2. Taxonomy (NCBI): domain Eukaryota; kingdom Metazoa; phylum Chordata; order Ceratodontiformes; family Ceratodontidae; genus Neoceratodus; species Neoceratodus forsteri. The sequence continues at coordinate 1,098,375,382 of CM057456.1, read as the reverse complement.
CTAGCCTGGATGTCCAGGGAGTAATGCTTAGTGAAAGTGTGAACTGTTTTTCAGGTAGCTGCTTGACATATCTCTTGATAGGATGTCCTGGCAGCAGCCAGAGACGCAGCTGTACCCTGGTAGAGTGAGCCTCAGGCCTGAGGGAGGAACCTTACCCAGTTTTCATAGCAAAATTGGATACAAGAGACAATCCACCTGGCAATGGATTTTTAGTGGCAGGTTTTCTTTTCCAACCTCACCATAAGTGAGGAACAATTAGAGGAGTCAAACCTGGACCCTTGGTAGTTCTGTGTAGTAACTAAGGGCTCTTTTGACATCTAAACTGTGCAATCTCCTCTTGCCAGAGGAGGAATGGTCAGTGAAATACACAGGAAGGGACATGGATTGATTAAGGTGGAAGTCTGAAACCACCTTAGGCAAAAACTTTCTGTTAGTCCTGAGGACCACCTTATCCCTGTGAAGGGAGATAAAGTCAGGTTCCACTGACAATGCTTGCAACTCACTTATGCCTGGCAGAAGTGATGGCTACCAAAAGAAAAATTACTCACCTTAGTAATGTTGTTTCTTCTAATGGAGTCTTGCTATATTATAGACATTAGCAGTTTGATCCAGCTCTAGAACTGCCCCGGAGTGAAATGGTTAAAACCATTCCAAAATAGAATTTTGGCACGAGAGCAGCTATCTGTGTCATTTCAAACTTGAACTGTCAGATCTTTACGAGCCAAACTCACTAAGGTCTGTGTGGAAGCTGTAACCTACACTAGCCAAATGGCTACCTAAATAATAACAACCATTGATGGTCCCAACACCCAAGACTCAAGTCAGGGGACCAGAAATACTAACTACATTCTAATAATATGAAAATGGAACATAAGTATAATAAAACACACACACGCGCGTACACAACACCCCAAAGTCCCAAAGGGGACAAAATGCTAACAGAACATAAGTAGTGCCCACACTAAGTTGCCCGCACCCACCAAGTAGAGGTTCTGAGAGGGGCAGGTTGGGGAGGTCTATAATATAGCAAGACTCCATTAGAAGAAACAACATTACTAAGGTGAGTAATTTTTCTTCAAACAACATGAAGTCTTGCTATATTATAGACATTAGCAGAATACACAGCAGTACCTCCATGGAGGAGGGCAGAACCTACTTAGGGAATAGGCTCTGAAGAACAGCTGTGCCAAACCGAGCATCTCTCCTGGCCTGGACATCCAGGGAGTAATGCTTGGTAAAGTGTGTACCATTTTCCAAGTAGCAGCCTGGCAAATCTCTAATAAAGGGATATCTCTGGCAGCAGCTAGAGACGCAGCTGTACCCCTGGTGGAATGAGCCTCAAACCGGGGGGTTCTGCCCACTTTCTGATAACAAATTGGATACAAGAGACAATCCACCTGGCTATTGATCTCTTAGTGGCAGGTTTGCCTTCCCAACTTCACCATAGGTAAGGAAAAGTTGGAGGGATTCGAACCTGTGACCTTTGCACGCTCTATATAATAACCAAGAGCTCTCTTAACATCCAGGCTGTGCAACCTCCTCACCCAAGAGGAGTGATCAGTGAAAAATACTGGAAGGGAGATAGATTGATTAAGATGGAAATCTGAAACCACCTTAGGCAAAAACTTCCTATTAGTCCTAAGGACTACCTTATCCCTGTGGAAAGAAATAAAGTCAGTCTCCACTGACAAGGCTTGCAATTCACTTATGTCTGGCAGAAGTGATAGCCACTAGAAAACAGTTTTCCAAGTTGGTACTTAAGCTCTGCAGAAGACAGAGGTTCAAAGGGTTGCATTAACTGGGCAATGCAAACATTAAGGTCCCAAGCAGGGCCGTTCCCAAAGGGAGGATTAGTATGGAGTAACCCTTAAAAACTTGGAAAACACAGGATGAGAGGAAAGAGGGATGACTTTCCTGCTGACACAAAAAGCAGACACAGCTGCCAAATGAACTCTCAGGGTAGCTGGTCTGAGACCCAAGGAATTAAGATGTATCATGTAATCTAACAAAATGGGCAATCAGCAGATTCTGGGAAATATTTTCCTAGCACACCAAATGGAAAACCTTTTCCATTTAGAACTATAAGTAGCTCTAGTGGAAGGTTTCTGGAAGCCTTTAGGATCTCAAGAACACCCTGAGAGAGGTGTAAATCCAGCAAACTCTAACTCCTCAAGAGCCAGGCCTTGAGGTTGAGGATTTGAGGTCCGGATACCAACCCTTCCCTGGGCACAAGTCAACAGATTGTGATTCCTGGGGAGGCACAGGGAAGATGGACTGTCAGAGACAGAAGGAGTGGGTACCAGGGCTGCCTGGTCAATCTGGGCAATCAGAATCACCCTGCAAGGCTGAGATCTGATTTTGACTAGTACTTTGAATAGGAGAGGAAAGGGGAAGCATAGAGGAACTTCCTCCCAATCCAGAAGAAGGGCATCCAGGGAACTGAACCCAGCACTGGAGGCCTGAAACAGAACAGAGGAAGTTTGTGATTGTCTGGGGCTGCAAAAGATCTATCTGAGGGATGCCCCACCTGGCAAAAACTATCCCCAGCACTTGAGGATCCAGGGACCATCTGTGATGGCCCTGGGAAATCCTGCTGAGGGCATCCGCTAGGACATTGTCTTCCCTGGAAGATGAACTGCTATGAGGAAGTGTTCGGGAATAGGCCAGAGACCACAACTTCATTGCCTCGGTGCACAAGGCCAAGACCGAGTGCCCCCTGTTTGTTGATGTACCACATTGTTGTGGTGTTGTCTGTTCTGACTTGTATCACCTTGTCATGGACAGATGCAGAAAAAGCTTGAAGAGCTAAAAGACAGCTCTGAGTTCCAGCAAATTGATGTGGAGCAGAGATTCCTGGGGGACCAAACTCCCTGAGTGGAAAGGTCGCCCATGTGGGCTCCCCAACCCAGAAGGGAAGCATCTGTAGTGAGAGTCAAAGTCATGAGAAGGGGAAATGAAGGGGACCCCCGCTCTTAATTGCTCTGATCCTGCCACCACTGGAAGCTAGGATCAAGGTTAAGTCACTGGGACCAACTTGGAAGGGGGTCTCTTCTCTGAGACCAAAAGGTTCTCAAGTGAAACTGAATGTCTCTCATCTGAAATCTGGCTCCCTGCACAACAGCTGTGGATGCAGCCATGTGCCCCAGGAGCTGCAGAAAGTGTCTTGCTGGTCGAGAGACCTGCAGAGTGAAGGAAGAGGCCAGAGCCACTAAATTCCTTACCTTTCTGGGGGAAGAAAGGCTCTGGCTAGCTTTGTGTCCAATTCTGCCCCTATAAAGGTGAGTACCTGGACTGGTTCTAGAACCGACTTTGGTAGGTTTAGCAGAAAGCCAGGGAGGTGAGAAGCTGCTGGGTGACCTGCAGGTGAGATTTTACCTGTTCTGGGGACTGGCCTACAATGAGCCAGTCATCTAGATAGGGAAAACAGCAATCCTCTGCCTCCGTAAGTGGGCCACTGCCACTGCTAGACACTTTGTGAATACCTTTGGAGCAGAGGTAAGGCCGAAGGGCATTGCTCTGAACTGGTAATGACCTGAGGGCAGTTTGAATCTGAGGTACTTCGATGGGATCTTCTGATTAGGACATGGAAATAGGCATCCTTGAGGTCCAGGGAGGCTAGCCAGTCCCTGGCCTTAGGGAAGGTAAAATCATTGCCAGAGTTACCATTTTGAACTTTGGTTTCAAAGATGCTTGTTCAGATATCTGAGATCTAAAATGGGCCGCCACTCTCCTGTCTTTTTGGGGTAAGGAAGTATCTGGAATACAGACCCTGCCCTGATGCAGGGGAGGAACCCTTTCTACTGCTCTGAGAGCTAACAGGATGAGACCTCTGTTTCAGAGCGAGGTCTCTGAAGCACTTGCAGGTAGAAAAGTCTGCTTCTCAACTTGGGAAACTTTTTGAAGCTGAGAACCAGACCCTGGCTTACTACTTCCAGAACCCACTTGTCTGAGGTTAAAGAAGCCCAATTCTGACTGAAGTAAACCAGCCTGCCCCACTGGTACAGGACAATTGGCCCTGGGCACCCCATCAGGTGCCTGTTTCGCAGGAGCTTTAGGCTGGGGTGGGAGCAGGTCTGCCCACCCCTCGTCTGCCCCTGCCTCTGAAGAAGCCCTCTGAGCATAGGCAGGAGGCCTGAGTCTGGTAGAAAGGCCTGTGAAAAGGCCTACCCCACCCCTGGGGGCATGCCTTTGAGAAGTGGCTTGCCGCTCCTTAGCCTGGGCACTCTTGTAAGTAGTCCTATATTCATCCATCTTCTTCATGTAGTACTCTGTCTGCTCTCCAAACAGAGAATTTCCCACATAGGGAAAATCCATAGCCTTAGTCTGGGTATCCTGTGACAAGCTAGTACACCTGAGCCAGGCCAACCTACCAAAAGCTACAGATGTGGCCATGACCCTAGAGGAAACATCATTAACATCCACAGCAGCATGAAACTGAACCTTAGAGGCTTCAATGCCATCAGCAGCCACCTGTTCTAGTTCACTAGCCAGCTGGCCATGGGCCTGCTTGGCCAATTGCATAACAGTATCCCATCTAGATTTCTGATACCTAGCTACATAAGCCATATAATTTGCTTGCCTGAGTCCCAGAGAGGCTGCCATACACTGTTTTTTGCCATGGCATCAATCTTCCTGGAATCCTTGTCAGGAGGATGTGAATCCAAGTGAATATTAGCTTTATCACAGGCAGCAGCCTGAACTACTCCCAACATGACTGCATTGCTGAGAAAGGAATTCTGTATCAGGGCCTGACAATGTATACCTTCTGTCCATCTTTTATCTACAGGAGGCACAGAATTAGGAGCTTTTAAAATTTTAATTGTTTGTTTCTAAAGACTTATGTAAAGAATAGACAATCTCCTAGACTCTGGAATATCCATCATTTCTACAAAATCAGGCTCCTCTTGCTCATCCACAGCCTCTTCTAAAGGAAGCTGGAGGGTTTCAGCAACTTTTTTATAAAACATAAATGAGATGGGGACTCAGACAGCATAGGGAATTCTAAAGGTCTGTCTGGGAGATGTCCGGTTCAGTGAGCACACCCAGACCTTCCCAGCCACATTCATACTGATCATAATCCTCCTCCCCTCCTCTGGTTCATAAAATTCCTCAATATCATAATCCTGAACCACTGGGACCGGACAAACCGACCTTTACCAGATAGTGGTGGTTAGGACGGACCCTGAGAGACAGTGACTGGACAATTTGTATGGCTTTGCTATCTCTGCAGCAGTTGGAGAAGAATTTTGGACTCAGACCTACTGATTTTCTTGTTTTCTTTACTGGAATTGGTTCCTCAGAGACCAGCTTTTCTTTGCCCGAGGAAGTCTGGCCCTGGTCAGGCACTCCCTCTGGTTTGTTGGCACTGAACCAGGCTGGCCATCTGGGTCAGCGGACTTTTTGCCTCTCGTCCCTGAGCCTGCCCAATCTTTTTCCAGGGTGGCTGCGAGGAAATTCTACATACCTGGCAGTCTGACTGGAGGTGGTCAAACCCAGACAATAAACACATGTGGTGTGTGGGTCAGCCTTGGCAAAGACTTCCCACAAACATCACAGTGTTGAAACCCAGTGGGCCCGGTTTTTCTTTTGGGTTTCTCGACATAATGCCAGCCTAACCAAAAATTGCCCTTTAACGGCAGTGCCAGGAAGACACCCTTATCGGTTCCTAACCGTGTACGGTATTGGAAAACGTAATAAATCCGTTTTTTAGAACCGATAAGAACTGGGAACCGCACTCTAAAATAGTAACTTTTAGTTTTAAATGAGTTTAAACCCACTGATCGGTTTCAAAACCGAACCGATAACACAAGTTCCACACAGACAAAACTCTTCATTTACTTCACGGTTACCACAGATAGAGCTTGAACCGAGCGGTTTTATGTTAAAATAAAACTATTCTCGTTAAATCCAACAGAAAACACTTTTAAACAGAGAAATGAACTGAGCAAAAGGAGAAATCGGAGCGACTGTTCACTGAGGCGAGTAAAGAATCTGACAGTTCAAGTTTGAAATGACACAGATAGAGCTGCTCTCGTGCAGAATTCTATTTTGGAATGGTTTTAACCATTTCACTCCGGGCAGTTCTAGAGCTGGATCAAACTGCTAATGTCTATAATATAGCAAGACTTCATGTTGTTTGAAACACAGTTTTCCAAGTCAAGTACTTGAGCTCTGCTGAAGACAATGGCTCAAAGGGGGGGCATAAGCTGGGCAATGCAAATATTAAGATCCCAAGCAGGGCAGGTCCCTGAATGGAGGGTTGGTGTGAAGCAACCCTTGAAAAACTTAGAGAATACAGGGTGAGCTGAAAAGAAGAAGGTTTACCTGCTGATAAGAAAAGCAGACACGGCTGCCAGGTGCACTTTCGGGTGCTGGTCTCAGCCCCAAAGAATTCAAATGCAACAAATAATCCAGGATTGTGGGCAAGTCAGCAGATTCTGGTGGAATATGCTTGCCAGAGCACCATATGGAAAATCTCTTCCATTTGGAATTATAAGTGGCCCTGGTGGAAGGCTTCCTAGAGGCCTTCAAGATATCCAATACACCTTGGTAGAGGTGGGTAGGTCAGCAAACTCTAACCTTCAAGAGCCATGCCTTGAGATTGAGAGATTTGAGGTTCGGATACTAAACCTCCCCGGCACAGGTTAACAGATTGCGATTCCTGGGGAGTGCAGGGAGGGTGGACTGCTAAGGACATGAGGAGTGGGTACAAGGGCTGTCTGGCCCAATCTGGAGCAATCAGGATCATCTTGCAGGGTTGAGATCTGATTTTGACTAGCACCTTGAACAGAAGAGGGAAGGGGAAGGCGTGAGAAACTTCCCTTCCCAACTGAAGGAAGGCATCCAGAGGGACTGAGCCCAACACTGGGGCCTGCATCAAAAAGGGAAGTTGGTGATTGTCTGGGGCTGCAAAAGATCTATCTGCGGTGCCCCATCTGGCAAATACCTACCCAGTACTAGGGGATCCAGTGCCCATTCGTGATGGCCCTGGGAAATCCTGCTGAGAGCATCCGCTGGGACATTGTCCTTGCCTGGAAGGTGAACTGCCGTGAGGGAGGCGTTCAGGGAATAAGCCAGAGACCACAACTTCATTGCTCGTGCACAAGGTCCGAGACCGAGTGCCTCCTTGCTTGTTGATGTACCACATTGTAGTAGTATTGTCTGTTCTGACCTGTACAACCTTGTTCTGAACAGATGTGGAAAGACCTGGAGTGCTAGAAAAACTGCTCTGAGTTCCAACAAATTGATGTGAACAGGGATTCCTGTGGGGACCACAACCCCTGGGTAGTGAGGTCGCCCATGTGAGCTCCCACCCCAAGAGGATGCATCTGTAGTAAGGGTCAAGGAGTGAGACTGGCAGTTGAAGGAACCCCTGTCTCAGATTGCTCTGGTCCTGCCACCACTGAAGGGCCTGGATCAGGGTTCGAGTTACTGGGATCAATTTGGTTAGAGGGTCTGTCCTTTGAGACCAAAAGGCTCTCAAATGGAACTGGGCGTCCCTTATCTGAAATCTTGCTCCCTGCACTACTGCTGTAGAAGCAGCCATGTGCCCCAGGAGCTGTAGAAAATGCCTTGCCGGTCAAGAGACCTGCAGGGTGAAAGAGGAGGCCAGAGAGATCAAGGTCCTTGCTCTTTCCGGAGGAGGAAGGCTCTGGCCTCTTTGTGTTCAGTTCTGCGCTTATGAAGGTGAGAAGCTGGACAGGCTCTAGAACAGACTTTGGAAGATTGAGAAGGAAACCTAGAGATGTGAGCAGTTGCTGAGTTACCTGAAGGTTTAGTTTGACCTGGTCTGGGGACTGACCTACTATGAGCCAGTCGTCCAGATAAGGAAAGATGGCAATCTTTGCCTTCTTAAATGGGCAACTGCTACTGCCAGGCATTTTGTGAATACCCTCAGGGCCAAGGTGAGGCCGAAGGGCATTGCTCTGAACTGGTAATGGCCTGAGGGCAGTTCGAATCTGTGGTACTTTCAATGGGAGCTTCTGATAAGAACATGGAAGTAGGCATCCTGAGGTCCAGGGAGGCTAGTCAGTCCCTGGCCTTAGAGAGGTAAAATAATTCCCAGAGTCACCATTTTGAATTTTGGTTTTAAAGGTGCTTGTTTAGATACCTGAGATCCAGGATGGGCGCCATTCTCCTGTCTTTTTGGGGTAAGGAAGTACCTGGAGTACAACCCTTGCCTCTGGTGTAGGGTGGAACCCTTCCACAGCTCTGAGAGCCAGGAGGGCAGAAACTTCTGTTTCTAGGGCAGGTGCCTCTGAAGGATTTGCAGGTGGAAAGGATCTGGCTCTCATCTTGGGAATTTTTGAAGCTGAGAACCAGTCCCTGGCTACTACTTCCAGGACCCACTTGTCTGATGTTAAAGACTTCCAGTCCTGGACAAAGTAAGTGAGCCTGCCCCTACCAGTAGTGGAAAATATGCCCTGGCCACCCCATCAGGGATCCTGTTTTGCAGGGGCTTTGGGTTGAGGGTAGAAGCAGGCTTACATGAACCCCTTCTGCCTCTTCCTCTAAAGAACCCCCTCTGGGCATAAGCAGAAGAGGAGGCCTGGGCTTGGTAAAAGCCTATGAAAAGGACTGCCCTGCCCCTGACATGCTGCCTTTGAGGAGTGGCTTGCCTTTCTTTGGCCTGTGCACTCCTATAGGTGGTCCTATACTCATCCATTTTCTTCATATAATTCTCTGTCTGCTCCCAAACAGAGAATTGCTCACAACAGGAAAATCCATAGCCTTAGACTGAGTATTCTGTGACAGGGCAGTACATCTGAGCCAGGCCATTCTGCGAGAGAGACACAGATGTAGCCATGACTCTTGATGAAACATCATTAGAGTCTACTGCAGCATGAAATTGCACCTTGGATGCCTCAATATAATCCGCAGCCACCTGCTCCAGCTCCCTGGCAAGCTGGTCAGGGGCCTGTTTTGCTAGGGCCAGCACAGTATCCCATCTGGATTTCTGGTACCTAGCAGCCTAAGCCATATAATTTGCCTGTCTGAGTCTCAAAGATGCTGCCATGTACTGTTTCTTTGCCATGGCATCCATCCTCCTAGAATCCTTTTCAGGAGGGTGAGAGGCTAGAGGAATATTAGCCTTGTCACAGGCTGCAGCCTGCACTACCCCACATGGCTGCATTGTTGAGAGAGAACTCCGTATCAGAGCCTGATAATGTACACCTCTTGTCCATCCTTTTATCAACAGGAAGGATAGGAGTGAGGAGTTTTTAGAATTTTTACTGTCTGTTTCTAAAGAATTTGTGCAAGGGAACAGACAGTCTCCTAGACTCTGGAATATCCATCATTTCTACATAATCAGGCTCTTCTTGGTCATCAACAGCTTCCTCAACAGGAGTTGGAGAGTTTCAGCAACTTTCTTATAGAACATAAAATGAGAAGGGGACTCAGATAGCCTGGGAATCCTGATGGTCTGTCTGGAGAGATGCCCGGTTCAATGGGCACATCCAGACCTTCAAAATCACATTCACTCTCCTCATACCCCCTCCCTTCCTCTGGTTCATAAAATCCTCAAAATCATAATCTTGAACTGTGAACCGTTCGAACCGAGCGCCTCGATGTTGTCGGTTCGGACGGAACCGGGAAAGAGACTGACAATTTGAATAGCTTTAGCTATTTCCTCAGCGTTGGAGAAAGAACTTTTGGCTCCACACTAGCTGACTTTCTAGCCCTTTAGTTGGAACCGCTCCTCAGAACTGGCTCTTCGTTTGCCCAAGGAAGTATCGCCCTGGTCAGAGGGCACTCCCTCAGGTCGTGTTGGAACCAACTGGGCTGGCCATCCGGGTCAGCGGATTCTTTTGGCCTCCCTTTCCTGAGCTACCAACCTCTTTTTCCACGGTGGCAGCAGGAAAATTCTTACAAATCTGGCAATCTGCATTGAGGTGGTCAAACCCCAGACAATATACACAGGTGGTATGTGGGTCAGCCTTAGCAAAGGCTTCCCCACAGAGGCCACAGTGCTGAAACCCAGTGGGTCCGGTTTTTCTTTTGGGTTTCTCAGACATAGTGCCAGCCTAACCAAAACTTGCCCGTTAGTGGCAATCCGCCAAGCAAGACTCTCTTATCGGTTCCCAACCGTGTCACGGTCGTGGAAACCATAATGAAATCCGTTTTTTAGAACCGATAAGAACGGAACCGCACTCTAAAGGACTAGAAAGTTATTTTAAACTAATCTGATCGGTTCAAACCGAACCAAAAAGACGTTTACAAATTCCACACAGAAGAAAATAAACGTAAGCCTATCTATTACTTACAATACCACAGACAGAGCTTGAACCGACCGACAGGGTTTAATTTCGTCAATAAACCTAAAATTACACTTTTAACCGACAAACGAACGAGCAGCAGGAGAAATCTCTGGAGCGACTGTTCAGTGAGGCGGAGTAAAGAATCTGACAGTTTAAGTTTGAGCAACAACAGACAGAGTTTTCAAGCGAGCTCGCTCAAGGTTCCATGCCTGGCATGGAAAGTTAACTCTTTCACCTCCGGAGCAGTTCTAACCTGGGGTTATACTGCATATGTCATAATATAGCAAGACTTCATGTTGTTTGAAAGACCCCAAGTTGGATTCATTGCAATCCTTGCTCACACAGGGAGGAGAGAAGGGACTAATCTATAAATTAGTACAGGGCCTAGAGAAACAAGACTCTACTCATCCCTCAGATCTTGCTTCGAAATGGGAAAAGGAGGCCAATATTACATTACAGGAGGAGGATTGGTCAAGGATATGGGTGGGGTACATGCCACCTTGGCTGCATTGTGGTTGAGAGAATTTCAATCGAAGATATTCACCAGATTCTTTCTTACCCCGGCGATTACACAGTATATCAGGACATCCAATACTAATCTGTGTTGGTGGCAATGTGGAGAGATTGGAACTCACATACATATTTTTGGAACCGTGTTAAAATAAAACCCTACTGGGACCACATGTGTTTGGTTTTTAACCAAATTTTGACCTCCAGTTCCTGGCCTTACCAGAAACCTGGTTGTTTGGCCATGAGTCCAAAGTCATACTGACCAAATCCCAAACCCTGCTGTTTCAATTATTATTAGCAGCTGCTCTAAAAGCTATCATGAAATGCTGGCTGTCCCCACCATTCCTACAGAGCAACGTTGGTATTCTATTTCTAAAGATACTAATGATGGAAAATATCACAGCAAAACTGAGTACAAGTCTAGGTAGATTCAAAGCTAGATGGTTACCGTTCTCTACACTTTAAATCCCTGAAGGAACAAAAGACATTCTTCAGGTTTTAGCAGTGTTAATCCGATCAGGTACTCAAGTTCATGGGTAGCCCTAACTGGGTCTGCTCCCTGCCCTGATTCACTCAGGCACTCTTTTCCTCTTTTCTCTTTTCTCCTTAACTTTATCTACATCTATCTTCTCCTTTTGTCTCTCTTACTTCATTTCCTTTTTAATCTCGACACATAGATATTAAAATATGGTACCATGTTTTTCTGGCTTATTTACTTTGGGCACAGGGTGTGCAATTAAAAATTTGAAGGTCTAGAATGAAAATTACGCACCTACCGTAATTCTTGATCTTCTTGGAGAAGTCTCCACCACTCATTCACACTATTGGGATCTGCGCCGGAGGCACTAGGACCCATCAGGAGCAAACTTTTTTGCTGGAGGGTCGGCGCCACGAGGAACGGCGCCATGAGCCTAGCTCGCACGGTAACGACTATCTCAAGGCCGACCCTCCAACCACCCTCAGTACCTTTTACCAAGGAGGTGCAGCGAACTAACCTAGAAGGGTAGCTTAACCTAAAATCCGGACATAAGATAGTCCGGGCGACCTGTGTAAGAAGGGTCAACAAAGAAGTCCTCACGGCCTAAAGAATTTGAGGGAGTGAAGACCAACAAGAAAGATGAGCTCGGGATGGAGGAGAGGGTGAATGAGTGGTGAAGACTCGTCCAAGAAGATCAAGAATTACGTAGGTATGTAATTTTCATATCTTCCTGGATATTAGTCTTCACCACTCATTCACACTATTGGGAGAGTACTGAGCTAATAATCCCCGAGAGGGCAGCAGGAGACACCAAGAGCTCACGTTTCTAGGACAGAAGTCCATTGAGGATGGCTCTGCCAAAGGAAGAATGTCGTCTGGCGTGGACATCCTGGTGCATAATGTTTAGCAGTATGCACTGAGCTCAGGTGGCCCGCATTGCAGATGTCTCGCAATGGGCACGTTGAGGATTTCCTCTAAGGATGCCGCGACTGCTCTAGTAGAGTGAGCGATACTCTACCTCCAACTTAACCTGCGCCATGGAATAGCAGTGGTGAAGGCACGCACTAGCCATGATGAGATACATCTGATAGCGACAGGTTGACCCAGCGGATCTCACTGAAGGAAGCGAATAGTTGCTGAGCTTTGCGAAAATCCTTGGTTCTATCTAGATAGAAATGCAAGGCCCCTTAACATCAAAGAATGAAGAGAACGTTCCCCTTCATTTTGGAAGTCCGCAAAATAAGAGGGAAGGACCAAAGGTTGGTTTAGATGAAATTCTGACACAACCTTAGGAAGAAATTTAGGATGAGTACGAAGGACTACTTTGTCCTATGGAACACAGTATCTGGAGGGTCTGTGACCAGGGCATGTATTTCAGAGACCCTACGGGCTGAGGTAATGGCCTATAGGAAGGCAGTCTTCCAGGTGAGAAATTTTAGCTCACAGGTAGCCAGAGGTTCGAAAGGTTTCCGAGTGAGCATGTCTAGCACAAGATTAATGTCCCAGGCTGCAACTGGACATCTTGTAGGAGGTCTGGTATGCAGAATCCCTTAAGAAATCTCTTAACCATAGGTAACTGAGCCAGAGTTAAGGAAAAACGGGCTCATGATACGCTGAAATGGCACTAAGATGAACTTTGACTGTAGAGTACTGCAGACCTGAATTTGAGAGGTCCAAAGGTACTCCAAAACCTTATCTGGTGGACAGGAAAAGGGATTCAAAGAGGACTTTGCACACCAAAGCTGGAAAATGCTTCCCACTTGGCTGTGTAAGTTTTCCAAGTGGCTGGCTTCCGCAGCCAGAAGAATATCTGAAACTCTTCGAGAGACATTGAACCAGTTTACTTCCCGACTTCAGGAGCCAAGCATGAAGGTGAAGTGATCTCAGGTTGGGATGGACCTCCGGTCCCGAGTCAAAAAGGTTCATCTGCAAGGGAAGTGGTCTCGGAGGAACTGCCAATATATTGTTGAGTAGTGGAAACCGCAGCTGCTGAGGCCAAAAGGGAGCAATGAGAATCATTTTGTCCCCTGGGATTCAAACTTGAGGAGTACCTCTGAATTAGAGGAAGAGGCATAAAGGCGTAAAGAAAGCGCTTTGTCCACCGAGCCTGAACGCATCCTGACAGAAAATGCCAGGCCCTGGATTTTGGAGCAGAAAAGAGGCAGTTTGCATTGAGTGGGGATGTAAAAGGTCCAGGTCTGGAGTTCCTCACTCTTCAAATAGTGACTGAACTACAGTTGAGTCGAGAGACCACTCGTGAGGGTCTGTCTCTGTTCTGCTGAGACAGTCTGCCAGTTCATTCTGAATGCCTGGCAGGTAGACCGCTTGAATTAGAGCCTCGTGCTCCAAGCACCATTCCCATACCCGCATTGCTTCCCTGCATAAGGGGTAAGAATGAGCACCGCCCTGCTTGTTGATGTAATACATCACTGCTTTGTTGTCCATTTGAAGGAGAATGTTCTTGTGACACAGAATGTCCTTCAAAGCTCGGACCGCATAAAGGGCGGCTCTCATTTCTAGGATGTTTATGTGGAGCTGGGACTCAACTTGAGTCCACGCACCTTGAGTGTGGAGAGCCTGACAGTGAACTCCCCACCCCATTAGGGATGCATCCATGGTAATGGAGATCTGATGGTCCAGAGGAGCAAAGGATACCCTCCAGGAGATTGCTCTCTTGAGACACGCTGGTGAGCAGCCTCCTTAAAGGTTCTGTCACCTTGATGAGATAGGACTGCGGGTGAGTGGTTGGGGACCACTGAGTACTGAGCATCCACTGGGTGGTTCTCATGTGCAGGCGTGCTAGGGGTACAGTGAACACTGAGGATGGTACCATGAGGCCTAGCATCCGTTGCATCGAGAGACCTGTGACTGAGCTGTTTTCCCTATGTGACGGGCCATCTGAAGGATATCATTCCTCCTGTCTTCTGGAAGAAAAGCCTTTGCACAGGAGGTGTCCAGAAGAGTCCCTATAAAAAGAGCCTCTGGGAGGGCTGCAGGTGCGATTTCTTGAGGTTGAGCAGAACTCCCATGGACGTGAAGGAGGCGCGAGGCCGTCTCCATGGCGTCCAGAGTCCCTTGCCTGGAAGGGCTTGCTAGAAGCCAATTGTCCAGATAAGGAAACACCTGAATTCTGACCTTTCTGAGGTGCACTGCAAGAACTGCACAACATTTTGTAAAACTCGTGGGCGCTGAGGATAGCCCAAAGGGCAGGACTCTGAACTGATAATGCTGTCCCAGAGCCACAAACCTCAGGAATTTGTGATGCCTCGGGTGAATAGGAATGTGCTGGTAAGCGTCCTGCATATCTAGGAGGCTAACCAGTCATGTTGATGGAGCAGAGGTAACAGGGTTCCCAGAGAAATCATTTCAATTTCTCCTTGGGGAGAAATTTGTTTAGCTTTCTGAGATCTAAAATGGGGTGCATTCCCCGGACTTCTTTGGAACCAGAAAGTAATGGGAGTAGAACCCCATGTTTCGTTGGTGCAGTGGCACCACTTCTACTGCCCTGTTGTTCAGAAGGCCCTGAATCTCGCTGCGAGAAGGTCTGACTAAGGGTTGACAGCCTGAGCTGCCGTTTGGGGACGATCTGGAGGGTCTCCACAAGATTGAGTGAATACCCCCGTGAATTATCCGAAGGACCCATTTGTCTGAGGTTATGGACTTCCACTGGTTGTAGAAGTGCATCAGGCGACCTCCCACCGAGAGGAAAAAGTCCACCTCAGGCACCTGAGATGGAACTTGGGCTGGCAATTCATAAGGTGGCGCTGGGCGCTTTGGTCCCTTAAACTTTCTGTTGCACCTTCTTTTGAGGTTGGGTAGGTTGGTTCTTATGGAAACTACCTCTGCCTCTGCCTCAAAAGGACTGGCGATATGAAACTGTAATTTACTGGCATGCCCTCGAGAGGGGCAGGAGGGGCCGAGCCAACTATGGCTGACCTAGTCTTTTGTGTAGCTTCTAGAGCTTGCTCTACCTGAGGACCAAAAGATATGCACCATCAAAGGGCAATGTCATCACCTGCTGCTGTCAGGTCATTTAAAGCCCAAAGTGCGCAGCCAGGAATGACGGCGGTGCAAATACCAGCAGCCGCTGAACGGAAGTAGTGTCAAAAGCATCCATGGCTGCTTTAACCTGCTGGTTGTTAGATTCAATACCTCTGGTAATGGTTTGAAGAAGCTCTGGCTTTGAATCCGACTCCGTAGGGCTTCAACCACTTGTTTAATAGAATGCCACAGGATATATCATACTGAGAAAATAGCCTTGGTAACTGGCAATATGCATACTTAGAGTAGAAGCAGCAAAGACTCTCTTACCTAAGGTGTCTATCTTACGAGATTCTTTGTTAATAGGTCGAGCTGTAGTAGTTTGAGGAAGAATGACCTTATCTTTCTCTGCCAGGACTACAATAGGATCCGCAAAGGCTTGAGATGCCAAATGGGACGATCCTTGGGGCTGAATATTTCCTATCAATGGATTTAGCCACCGAAGGGTAAGAGCAGAATTATTCCATACCATTTGAGACAGCGTCTTGAAGGAAGGCTGAATCGGAGGAGTCAAATCCATAGGGATCTCCGAGGCATGAAGATATTGGAGTCTCAACAATTTCCCAGGATCGATGTCTGTAGTCTGGAGAGAAAGTGTGAACTCAGATTTTTCAACAGAGACTTAAAGGATAGGTCCTCACCACAGGCTCTGTAGCAGTAATAGATCCTGCTTGCTCCACTTCATCACCCAACTCAAGGTCTGGGTCAGGCTCAACGTCATTCCTGACAGTCCAGGAGGGACTGTATGGACAGGAAAGGAAATGAAATTCAGAAGAGGAGGAAGAAGGAAACAAGTGAAAAGAGGAGTCCCGAGAGCCGCCGGCACCGAGGAGGTGCACGGCACTGAGAACGCAGCGCTGAGAAGCCGAGCGGCACAGAGGATGGCGCCAGAAGCTGCACGGCGCCGAGGATGGCGCAAAAGCCGTGACGCTGTTGCGTGACAGTGCTGAGAAGCCGCACGGTGCCGAGGATGGTGCCGAGCGCAGTATCGACGCGAGGACGGCGCCGAGAGGCTACACGCCGAGGGCACCAAAACACTCCCAGACTCCGAAAACAGGTTTAGAAGGTGGAAGAGCAGAAGATAAGGGCATCGTGTGGCCCCTGCGCCGTAGCCATGTGAGGGAGAAACACTTGCTGGAGTCGACGGCATCAAGAAGAAAGCGCGGCGACCAGGAAGGTCCAACTGCCTACCTGTCGCCTAAAGAGCCCGAAGGCCCACGGGTGACCGAGTCAGGTAGCCGAACCAACCTCCGAGCCCATTGTTCCATAAGAACCGCCCACTGATGAAACTGCTCATCTGAAGACCTACGGGCGGGTAGGCTCCGATGTTGAAGCCGTCGGCCACCAGAAGCAGAGGTTGGCGACTCCAAAGGAGGACGGCAACCTAGCCTGATAACCGAGCATCTACGCACAGACATATCAGAGGGCGACCTCGAGTGATGCCTTCTCTTTTAGACCTGCGGGCGAAGAAGAGCTCGAGGCCTAACGGTGCAGAGAGTGCGACCATTTATTTTATGCTTCGGGGACCGCCCATCCCCGGGCATTGGACTGATCGTTGTCAGACCTCCCCTCTGGAGAAGGCGGCGGACGGACCCAGCCCGACTGACTGAACAGCTTTCATCGAAGTCTCCCTACCGTCCACCTGACCTGCTCATAGGTCGACTCCGTCAAAGTAGGCTGAGACTTCTTTATTGTATTTATTTAAAAATAAGAATAAATTTAAGCGATACTGTATCAGATAATACTACAAAATAATAAAAACTGAAAACTATGTTGCTATTTTGAAGTTTGACTCCCAACAGGTGGCGACATACGTCACTGAAGTGCACTTTCGATGGCGGGGAAAAAGGAACTGAGGCGGTTGGAGGTCGACACCGAGATAGTCATTACCAGCGTGAGCTAGGGCTCACGGCACCGTTCCTCATGGTGCCATCTCTGGTGCTGACCCTCCAGCAAAAGTTTGCTCCCGATGGCCCCTGAGTGCCTCGGGCGCAGATCCCAATAGTGTGAATGAGTGGTGGAGACATATGTCCAGGAAGATTACTATTTGACTTAAGGAATTAACTAAAAGTTTTTGATTTAGTTGATATAGGACATTATGGTCAGATTATCATGTAAGGTATCATACTGACTGTTCTATATAGCTTATGCATGGACCTGTATATAGTACTATCACACGTTAAAATGGAAAATCAATAAAATTCTTATTTCCAAAAAAAAAATACACAGAGGGATAGAAAGAATGCCTGCTGTGATGTGCCTATATTTCTTTCTCTTACACGGCTACTCTGAGGCTGTGGCATAATACTTACCCTCGAATCTGACTGCTCATTAGGAAGTGGGATTTCTCTATGAGAATCTGCACCCACCTAGTTGTTTCCCTCTCTATGTAGGTTAGTCAGAAAAGCAAAATGCTGCACACTCAGAATAGAAGCAAATGAAAACAAGCTACAATTGCTTGTGAACAAATTTACTGTGGCTAAAACAACATGTTCAGGTACTAACATGGAAAGTCATTGACACGTAAGGTTTGTTTATAAGCAATTGTACTGTAACTAGATTTCAGTTGCTTAAATTTTGATTGTGCACGGTTTTGCATTTGTTGTTAATCTAAACAGAGAGGAATACAACTAGAGGGTGCCAGAAGCTCCTAGAGAAATCCTCACTTCACAATGACAGTCACATTCGTGATTGAAATCCATATGGAAAGGGTTTTGCTTTGTGATTAACCTAGAGTAAACAAAGAGGGAATACAATTAGGAGGTGAAAAGCTCGTAGAAATCCTCACTTCACACTGACAGTCACATTCATGTTGTACTGTTATGAGAAGGAATTGGGCAAGGTGGACTGCATGCAGAGGAGGGGTGGGAGGATACTTAAATAAGACCAGTGCCAGGATGAGAATGGGTGGGGAGGACAGTGCACAGAGGGGAAGTGGGAGGGATATTTTCAATGAGCAGAGCTGGAAAGGGGATTGGGTGGGGTGGACAGCACACAGAGGGAGGGAGTGGGAGGATACTTTAAATAAGGCCAGTGTGGGACCCGGTGCGGATGGGGAAATGGTGCTTGGGTGGATAGTGCAGAGAGGAGGGGGTGGGAGGGATATTTTCAATAGCACCAGTGGTGGGATAATTTAATCAGTTCTAGGAGCACAGCACATACTGTAGCTCTGAAGCAGTCATAAAATAATTTAACACTGAATAAAGAAACAATGAAACAATTTTCTTTAAATAATCATTTTATTTTCATCTAACAAAAAACAGCTCTCAATCGGACACTCTCCACTGGAAAAACAGATTAATTAAAGTTTGAGAGGGTCTACACAATACAACCCAATGCCACTTGCAGGTAAATTCTGGGAAAATGTATTCCTGCTTTAGGCACACAGCACTGCCATGACAGCTCATGTGAGTCATCATCTAGTTAAGTGAAGAAGAGCATTTCAACAACTGCTACCATCACATTTCCAACACAGCAGTATCGTTACCACCTCTCTACCCCATCGCAAAAGAGGTACTGATCGCATATCGAGGTACCGCTAAACTTTTGTATAATGACCACTGTACACCTCTAGATAAAAAACTTAATGCAGGATTAATGAGATAATTGAAATAACTTACAAAAATACTACTTTCCTCATCATCCTCTTGCAAACAGAATTACAGGTGTCATGCTTTTTTCCTTAAAATCCTTCCAACCCAATTCTAAACATATGGGAGTGTGCGATACAAACATAGGGATGTCTGGACTCTAGCATCCACGCAACTCACCCCTAGCAACCAGCTGAATCTCAGAATAAGATGAGGACAGCAAAGATGACTTCTATTAAAAAAAACTGGTCAAACAATGTAAAATTGATTTGGGAACACCATACACTATAAAAATACTGGATAGACAACTCAATACAAGAACAAGTGTGTTCTGCCACCTCAGGAGTCTGATTCCAATGGACCTCTTGAGCTTTGCTCTTGTAGTCACAGGGAATCAGAAGCTCCTCTGTGGCAGAACACATAGAAGATAATGGCTGGGGATCGGTGACAGCCACACTGTAATCACCTCGAGGTGGTTGCTAAGGAACATGGTAAACCTTGAGAGCGCAGCTCGAGAGGTTTACTGTAGCCCTAGCAACCACTAGAGGTGATTACAGTGTGGTTGTCACCCAATCCCCAGCCATCATCTTTTACAGTGTATGGTCAAAAAAAACACTGTTTGCATTCTATGTGTGATAATTACAGCACTCTGGTGCATTCTTTTTGTTATGTCACTGTTTGGAAGTTCCAAGTGTGGTTAACAACTTTTAAAATTCTAAACAGTGCATAACAAAGCTATGTGACTGCTGATTATGGTGGTTAATAGGCACTACCATACATTATACTTATATAATCAGCACCTGTAGTCCATGGAAATCAGCAACTGGCAAAACCTTGTTGTACCATCGTTCTGATGTCAGATAGTTGTTGTATCATCAATGTGATGTCAGATTGATGGTACAACAGCAAACTGACAACACAAGCAGTACTGCTAGTAGGCCGTCTCTTTCAAAATCGATCGTTATTTTAAATTGTACCACGAGCTGTCAAAATGACCGGCCAAAGATACATAAGTTTAGACATATGCACTGGAAGACAGCAATTCATAGTTTTCGCTCACGTGACTTTCTCAGTTTTTATAAACTATTATGTTGCTGTTACTGTCTCCAGATGCCGATTGAATACACCAGGAAATACATGGAATACTGAGTCAGTACATTTGAATTATTTGCTAGCATTTATTAACAGATGCTGTCTATACTATAAAATAGTAGATGTGAGACCATCTACAACAAGGTTCTGTTTTCCCATCTTGGTAGTTGGTGACCTAAGAGATCTCTCAAGATGTCTATGAGATCACCAACTACCTCGATAAACAACCTTGTTGTAGATGGTTTCCCATCTACTATTCTATTTCTCTGATAGTTGCCCATCCATTATTCTGTGTGGGCTAAGGGTGTGAGTTGTCTCTGACTTTATAGGAAGTCCAAGTACTGCCTTGCAAGCTGTGGAGATATGTGCTGAGAAGTCTAAGGAGGCATAGAATGTCACACCAAGTTAGATAAAATTAGGGACTGTGTAGATATAGGACCCATCAGTACAGTCAACTGTGAGTGAAATACTACACATTTCGAACCTAGAGAGCCGACCTGAAGAACATGGCTTGTGTTTGGTATTCATAAGCAGTTTGTAGGAACACAGCCAGCATTGTATAGATTGAAGGTTAGAGGAGAGGAGGCAGTTTAGTTTGGGATGTTACAGGAAGTAGCGAGGACAAGGTCATCTGCGTAAAGGATATGGGTGCAGTGTTTAATACTAGAATGAATGGAATTTATATAAATGAAAAAGTAGGGACCACAGTATAGAGCCCTAAGAGACCCCAATTGTGGTAGCTACCAGGTCAGACGGGTATGGCCAAACTTCACGCGTTAATACCTGTCAACTAGGTGTTAATACCTGTTAACCAGGTAACTTTTCAACCAGAGAAGGGTGGAAAGAGAAGTCTAACACACTTAGTTTACCAAAGCTGTAACTCTAGCCTGCAGGAGAAAGCTTTTCCATGTAGGGTGTTTAGCTCTGCTCCTATGATGTCAAGTACTTGAATGGGCTCTAACTGGGACTTCTGCAGGTATATTAAGAATCCCAGGCTCCCCAGCATGACTCTGAGATATTTTCTGTGGGATGGCCTGTCTGGAATATGACAGTAGGCATCTTTCGGATCCAGGGATCCTAGCCAATGATCAGCTTGCAAAGATGATATAATAGTCCTTAGTGTGACCATTTTGAACTTGCCTTTTTTTCAAATGTTTGTTCAGGAACCTGAGATCTAAAATGGGTTGCCACACACCATTTTTCTTGTGGGTCAGGAAGTGCCTTGAGAATAGACCCCCTCCCCCACTGGCAGGCTTTTCTATGGCTTTTGATATTAAAAGTTTTGTTTACTTCCATTCCAGCAGACTTTTTCTGTGGGAGAATGAGCTGGGAAACATCTGTGTTTCTAGATTTAGAAAGTGTCTGAACTGCAGACACAACCCTCAGCCACTACTTACCCACTTTTCTGTAATAATGTTTACCTATTCCTGGAAGTAGTGTTCAGTCTTCCTTCCACTGGCAATGGTTGGGTGACCTGGTCAAAATTGTCAGGGGCTTTGTTTTAGCTGGGACTTAGGCACTGGAGCTACAGCATTGTGCCTATAAGCCTTTTCCCATTCTCCTGTAGTAGCCTCTTGATGATTGGTAGTCACAAAGAGCATAAGAAACAGAGGCTATTGGGAAGTATCCTGCCTCTTCCTCCCCTTCCGTATAACATGTAGGAGGTAGAGGCCTTTTCCTTCTCATTGTAACTTTTAAAATGGTTTTGTATTCATCCACTTTTATGTTTGCTTACAAATGTATGTGCAGCAAACATTTTGTTACTATGAATTGCATTTCAGAGGTGTGGGCTGTCCTGTCCAATGCAGGTCAAGCTACATTGGGATCATCAGTCAAAGACCAATGACAATGTAAGTTGAGTATGACACTGGTCATTGCCTGATAAGCCTAAACTTAATGTAGTTGAAAGGACCCAAGCACTATTATGAGAGCATGCTTTGGGCCTTTCATTTGCATGAAGCTGAGTGGTTTTATGAGTGACTGGGGATTTAACACAACAATTAACCCCAGCCATTACCTAGCTACTGTAAACAACAACAACAAAAAGAAAAATGCAAACATTGGCATAAATATCTAATCAAGATATATATTTTACTCTGGAAAAGTAAAACTTTTTCTCTTGCTCTCTCTTACCTCATCCCATGCATGCGTTGACACCAGTAACCTGCAGCGGCAGCACATGTATTTGCCAGATGACAACCTCGCGCTAACTTTGGTTGACTTTGGTTCCTTCATGCCACAGTCACTCATGGGAAGGTAAGGGCTCTGGTTGCCATAGAATAATTGGAATAGCCCATTGGTGGATGTTCTAACTGGCCTTACTCACCACATCTTGCCCCAGATGCTACCTGCCTAGCCTGAATCCAATAACTCATCTGTAACCTAAGCGGCAGACAGGGGTTCAGTTAGTTTAAGAAAGGAAGTCTTATAACAGCACATACAGGAAGAGATCACCTTTAAGTGAGCATTGTCATCCTTGTGTAAAGAATGGAAGGGACTTAGTTTTGTATTGGCACAACCTGGCAAGTTGAATCCAGGCATGACAGTACAGGGCTTTGGTCTTTGATGCAGACTATAGAGATTCTTGCATGGCATGTATCTGTCCACCACTGGAATCAAAATTCATGAAATTTACTCAAGACACCGTATGCTCCCCACCCCCAGAATACTGGCATCACCCCCGAAATGACACTGGGCAAACACTGACAATCTGATTCCATTTTACTTTTTCCTTTCTTTTCTTCCTTCCAGTCTCAAATAAGCTGTGCAGCTGTTCAATTTATGGCACTTATGGAGGAGGAGGCTGAGTACATACAGCTGTTCTTTTAAATAATTACTGAATTACAAAACATACAGGGAGCAAGGGGCATTGGTGCAGCAAGAAAAACAATGGCAGTCAATAGGAGTATATTAAAAGAGAGTAGTGGAGCGCTTTACTGGCAGAAAGCACAGGCAATAATACCACTGGTCATTACTTTAATAGAAATGTACAGTTTCTTACATGAAAAATACCCTCTTCTGCTTTTGTTCTTCAGTATGGGCTATTTTCCTTCCAAAAGAAATCTTTTCCAACATTGGTATCAAATTTTTGCTACAAAACTGGAGAAGGTTTTCACAAGCATTCCGGTCACAAGGATGATAAATGTTTGTTTTGGACCATTTTCTATATGCATTGTGCTGCCAAGTTTAAATTGTTTGTAATTGGGTCATTCTCATATTTGTAATGTCTATACTGTTTACAATCCATAATTCTCTAAACAGACTCAGGAGTGCCCATAGTAACTTTGTGCTGAACTCCACTGTAATTGATGTATATATTTGCAGCAGTTTAACTGCAAAAGTAAAAAAAAAACATTCCAATAGTCACACTTTTAAAGTAAGACTATCTTTTGCTTTCAGCAGCAGAAAATCCATGTGATGTCTGTTTAAAACAAGATTTGGGCCATAAATCATTGCTACAAAAGCTTGCTGTTGTCTTGCAGTGCCAGTCACTTACTTTTAACATTATCATAGACAAAGAAACTAGACAACAAAAGTTGACATAATCCATGTACAGCACACAAAAAGACTCAGAAAGCAAACCTACCTTACATAACTTTTTGCAAGGGGGTATTTCAAGCAGAGATCAGAACCTTGTAAAAGAAATGCATATTTTACTCCTACAGAAAGAACAAGGACTTATACTGCCTAAAGGCAGGATCCTTAGTTCAGTGTGAAACTGTCAAGAGTGAGCAGAGAGGGTGCACCAAAAATACATTTATACAAAAGTTATAGAATACTGTAGCAATCATATCTTTCTTTCTTTCTTTCTTTCTTTCTTTCTTTCTTTCTTTCTTTCTTTCTTTCTTTCTTCAGTATGCTAGTACCTAAGGTTAACATTTATTACCTGCTCAAAGTGTTTGTCCCAAAGTGTTTATAAATATTTATAGTAGTGATATTAAAGAGGACAGGAAATTTGTTCTAATTGGCAGCAGTTGGTAATGTTCCAAAGTAGGCAAACTCTAGCAAGAGCCAACATGGCTGCAAAATAATGGTATTATGGGCGATGAGAAATATGTAGACTAACAATTTTGCACTCACCACTGACCCACCTAACTGCACTTTCTACTTGTTGTGATACACACACTAATACATATACACATATGTGCATATATATCTATTCCAGTATACACATATATGCAAATATAATCCAGTATAACATATCAGTGCAGTCTACACTCACAGAGCATTGCCACACACACATTAACACACGTACACTGCCTTATATGGCATTCATTTAATGATACATTTAACCTTGACTTTACTGTATTTAGGATAAGCACTGTGTTTTGCACTAACTTATTGTACTAATCTATGCCATGAAAGGGTAATTAAGGTAGAGGACTGGGGATGCAGTGGATGTGGCCTCTCTGGAATTCAGAAAGGCCTTTGACACTGTCCCCATAGAAGACTGATTAACAAACTGTGCAGCCTAGGGTGGATCCTAAAATAGATCTGTAGGTAGATAAGTGGCTGAATGGCAAGTGTCAGAGGGTTGTGGCAAACAGGAGTACTCTAGAGAGGAGAGAGAGAGGTGATGAGCAGGGTACTGCAGGGGTCAGTGTTCAGGCGGTCTCCATCAATGTCTTTAATGGGGACATAGCAGTGGGACTGGAGGAAGGTATGCCTCTTTGCAGATGATTCAAAGGTATGCAGTAAGGTGGACATGCCAGGGTGTGTTGAAAGAATGAGGTAAGATCTTAAAAAACTGAAGGAATGGTCTGAAGAATGGCAGCTGGGATTCAATGCAAAGAAGTGCTGGATCATGCATATAGGGCACAAGAACCCAGGGGCAAAGTATGAACTAGGTGGGGAGGTACTGACAGTCACAAAGCAGGAAAGGAACCTGGGAGTTATCATCTTGGAGGACCTATGAGAAACTAGGCAGTGCATTAAGGTGGCTGGAAAGGCTAGTCAGATGCTTGGATACACAGGGAGGGTATCAGGAGTATAAAGAGGAGGTCATCTTGCCCTGTATAAGACACTCATGAGACTGCACCTGGAATACTGCATACAGTTCTGGAGGCCCCATCTGAGAAAGAACATAGACAGGGTGGAGATGATGCAGTGGAGGGCAACTAAAATGGTGCAGGGCCTGTGGGATAAGCCCTATGAGGAAAGACTAGCCAAGCCAATATTTAAAATATTTATTTAATTTGGGTAAAGCATTTAAACCATTTTAAATATTGAATTTTTACATGATATGCCAGTTGAGATTCGATATGTCATTTACAGTGTGGCCATGCTTTTACCCATTTTCCTAATGTATTTGTACAACACAGATTTGCTGAGTGGCAGTTTCAATGTGGTCTTCCTTTTTAAACATTTTACAATGTGTTTTCCCAGAATATGTCTGCTGATTGGTATATATTTAGCCTGGATAGTGCATGAAGATATGACATCTTATGTTCAGTGGGGTTCTACATTGACACATTATTATGCTGCATTGTGTAAAATTAGAACATGCTGAAAACAATATTTTACATCTGGCCTAGTCTACCTTGGATAAATACATTGTAAAATGGGTAAAATCATGACCCCACTGAAAACAAGATATTGCATCTAATCTGGGATATCCTGGGTAAATACAGTGCAAAATGTGTAACATAAAAGATCCTAAGAGAATCAGATGTAGCAACTCCCTGTGCTATCCAGGATACAAAATATAGGATAGGAAATATTTAAAGGAAATCTATCATTCTTTCTACACTATCATTATATAAATCATGTAGTTGAGACGTGGTGGAAGTGGGAAGAGGCTAAGTTGATGATTATGTTATTTTAATTATTAAACAGCTGAATGTAAATATATTATATAGAGGATAATGTATGGTCTTTGGCTAATAACACCTGTAAACACTTGCCATGACATCACTGTATATCTCAAGAGCATAGCTCAGAGAGGGTTTCAGATGTCATGGCAACCTCAAATATTTACAGCGTGTGTTTTTTCACTTCATCTTTTATTGAAATTTGACTATATAAGAAAGTACACATCTAATACAATGAAGAATATCCTCCACATAAGGTATAAAATATCACTTAAATACAGTATTTGGGGTAAACATATTGGAGAAGCCTTATATACACATATTGATAATAAAACACAAACCTAGACAGGTTATAAGTGGAAAGCAGAAGGGTTACAATCAATAGAGTATTACAGAATCATAAATGGCAACTATGTTCAAAATAAATACTAGGGCAGGCTATGGCAAGGCATTCAATAAATTACAAAAAGTGGTTAATGTGGTAATATGAACAGTGTTCAGTAATGAAGAGGTAAAGATAAGAGACAAGTGTGCAAGGAAAGAAAGGAGAAAAAGCAAGGAAGAAGGAAGGAGAGGAAGAAAATGAGAAGGAGGAAAAAGAGATATCTGTGCACAAAAGTTTGGGGAAACCTAATCTGAGAGCAAAATAAGAAGAGGGCTAAATATCCTTTAAATTAGGGTCTAGAAGAACTAGGTGTGATGTACTTGAAGTAATCCTGCCAACATTTGTCATATACAGTGAGTCAGTCATGAGTAACATGAGCTAATCGGTCTAGGAAGGCATACTGAGAAAGGTTTTGAAGAACATCTGAAAGAGAAGGCACCAGAGTTGATTTCCATTTCATAAGAATCAGGCGTTTGACCAGAAGAGAAAGTATGTTTAGCCATCTAAAATGTACATGTGAGGAGGAAAGCTATCGGAATAAGGATGCCTAGAAGGAATAGCTTGGGGTCAAAGGTAGTTTTTGTCCTGTTACGCTGGAGGCAAGTAAATAGACTTTACGCTAGAGCTTATTAATGGGAGCACACGACCACAAGAAATGCAGATCCGTGTTGGCCAAATTACAGTGCCAGCAGTTATTATTATTTAATAGGCCCATTTGTTGAAGCACAGAGGGGTTCTATACCAAAGATGAAGGATTTTAGTTGTATAAAAGAACTACGGGCATCTGTAATGGTATTATGTGCAAGACGCCAACAATTACTCCAATGTGCGCCTGAAATATTGTAGTTAAGAAGAATGCTCCATTCATTTTGGCTTGTATAGACTGATCAGGTAGATTATCAATAATGTCTTTGTAAATGGAGCTATTCAATTTTACTGATAAAGTAGTCCAGTGCGAAATGTATGGGTTTAGAACAGTATGCTTATACACTAAACTAGAGAGAGTTATAAGCTGCCTAAATTTGTAAAAAACTTCTAGAAGTCCTGTTTAGGAAGTTTCCATGTAGCCTGCAAGTCTGAAATGATCTAAGAGTGAATGAATTCTGGTCCAAGATATCTCCAAGAAAGAAAATGCCTTTGTTCTGCCACGTACTACAGAAAATTGGGTGATCTTCTAGAGTGAGCAGTGGATTACCCCATAAGGGCACATAAAACCAGGGTGTTGGATTGGATTTCGGAATTTGTGGGTTAGTTTCCAATAAAGAACACAGGATGCTATAGGTGGGTGAGATTTTAGTTTAGAGGAAATTGGTTTAAAATAAAGGAAGTAGAAACTCCTACGGGCATAATCTGGATTCTATTACAACCCCTAGTGGTGAATGAGGGAGGTTTCTGAAACCATTTAATGTTTTGAGCCATTTGAAAAGCCCAGAAGTGGCCTTTGAACCAGATGAGTCTGAATTCCATTCTTTTCCAATGTGATTGAAGTTTGTTGCAGTTAAATCTCGGTGGTTTACCATCCCAGATAAAGCTGCCTAGTAATTTTCAATTTTAGCAAAAAGGAGGATGGTAAGACTAAAGGAATATTGGCAAAGAGGTAAAGAATCTTGGGAGATATGGACATCTTGATGGCTGCGATTTTGCCCATGAAGGAGAGATTAAGAAGCTTCCATCTGTCCAGAATTGTTTTGATGTTATCTAGTAAGGGTTAAAGTTAATGTCCCATATCTTCCTAAGTTACTAGTAATTCTGATTACTATATATGTTATACCCTGTGGTGACCAACAGAATCCAAGAGGTATGTTCATAAAGGCTTTACAGTGGTCGTTATGGGCAGAGTTTGTGATTTACCATAATTCCAAAGCAAGGCCAGAAATGTTAGTAAAATTATTAAGCAAATCAACCAACAGTGGCCCGTCCTCATTCAGGTTTTCAAGTAAGATTAAAAGGTCATCGCGTAGGAGGGAGAGACATATCTTGAACTGCCCACGGTATGCCCATAATACCAGAAGGTTGACATAAACAAGCAGTCAGGAGCTCCATAGCTAAAATAAACAGGGAAGGTGATAGGGACAGCCTTGTCTAGTTCCCTTGCTAGATGAAAGTAAGAGGAAAAGGTGGAATTAGTAAGTACTTTAGAAACAGGGAATCCAGGAACAAAAGGTATGGGCAAGACTGAAATGAGATAAAACTTGATGAAGGTAGTCCCAGTTTAAGGAATCAAATGCCTTCTTGAAATCAATAGCTATGGCTGTAGCTGGTGTCTTGAGGATTTGGCTTTGTGAATTAGACTGACTAGGGAACGTAGGTGATCAGAACCAGATCTATGTTTAAGAAAACCGGCTGTGAACGATGAGTTAGCTTGGGAATCAAAGATTCAAGTCGAGAAGTAGTAGTTTAGCAAATATCTTCCCATCCATGTTTAATAAAGAGATGGGCCTGTAACTTGTGGGGTGAGTGGGGTCTTTTTCCTTCCTAGGGATTAGGGTTATGATTGCTTCAGTGCAAGATGAAGGAAATTTGCCAGTATTGGAAGCTTCCTGATAAACATTAAGAAGAAGGGGACATAAGGTGTTGGAAAACATTTTATAGAAATCAACTGTGAATCCCTCACCTCCAGGATTTGCCAGATTTCAAGGAAGACAAAGCTTTCTGGATTTCTTGAAGAGAAGGGCTCATCTAAAGAATTTGTTTCAAGAGTAGAAAATGAGGAAGATGTAACGATTTAAGGAACTGTTGAATTTGTAAAGCAGATGGAGGGTTTGTGTTAGAGTATAGTTTTTGATAAAGGTTTTCATGATATGGTTTATAGAGGGTTGTCAGAGTGAACTATACCCTGTTCATCTTTTAGGCTTGGATATGTCGTTCCATTTGTTGTGCTTTGAGTTGGTAAGAGAGGTTTCCTGTTTTTATCGCCGTGTTCCCAAAACTTATATTTAAGTTTAAACAAGGCTAGTTCGGTTTTACAAGAAATTAATTCATTTATTTGGATTCTAAGTTGAAGAATGTCAAGATGAAGTTGAGAGTCAGGACAGTGCTTCTTAGAGGAAAAGTATAAATTCTCTTTAGCCTTAAGAGCTTTTTCCAAATCAGCCAGTTGTTCACTTACTCTTTTTCTATGTGCAGCATAACCGATAATTTTCCTCAAATAGTTAGCTTTAAGAGCTTCCCATATAGAGGACACAGAAGATTCGGTTGGGGTACTGTGAAAGAGGAAGTCCTGAATTTGTGTTTGATCATGGGTAAGAAATTGGGATCCTTGAGAAGGAGAGGATCCAGCCACCAGTAAGAAGATTCAGGTGCTAATGGGCCCCACAAAAGTTGCAGTTTGACAGGGGAATGGTCTGAGATTATGATGGGAGAGATAGATGAATCAATAGTTTTTCCATTATAACAGGAGAGGCTAACCAGTATTCGATTCTACTGTATGTCTTATGTAGAGTGGAGTAAAAAGTAAATTATCGATCTTGAGGGTGAAGGAGGCGCCATACACCAGCTAATCCAACATCTTGCATTGAGTAATGAGAGGGCTTTAATGCTTCTAGGGTGGGCATCTGTAGTGGAGCTACTTCTGTCAATGCTGGCTTCTAAAACTAAAGTAAGATCCCTCCGAGAATAACTGGTGTATTATCAGTGTTAAAGGATAGAATCTGTTGAGCTAAATTGTGAAAAACTCTGGGGAATCAGAGTTGGGCCATAGACATTAACAAGCAGAAGAGGACCAGAGTTGGTATTCAATTTAACCATCACCCATCTGCCGTCAGTGTTGGAAAGGGAGTTTACAAGGGATCATTTGAGACGCTTATGAATAAGAATAGCAACTCCTCTTTTTTTCAAGTATAGGATGATTCATAGATCTGACCGACCCAATCTTTCTTAAGTCTATGAACATCCTCTGCTAACAATTTTGTTTCTTGAAGGAAAGCAATTTGTGTTTTATGTTTTTGAGATGTGAGAGAATTTGCTTTAACACAAGAAGAATTAAGTCCCTTCACATTCAATGTATATAAAAGTATGTCACTCATATTGTCAGTGTTAAAGAAAGGAATAATCACTGGAATGTGAAGGAACCAATAAATGAGGCCTAGGATGATCAGAATACAATATAGAGAGCTTACATATATGCAGAGAGTGGGAACATTCAATCCAAAAAAGTGAAATGCATGATATATGAGCACAGATATCATATTAAAGTTAGAATATGAAAGGGAAGGGAAGGAGAAAATTCATTAATAACAACAACAATATTAGCAAACTAAATAACAAAGAAAAACTTTTATGGGTGTAAGGAGATATGAGTGACCAACTGGCTAAGAGACTCTCTCACCACACTCTGGGGTGTCGATGTAGGGAGGAGACTAGGAGGACGGTTAAAATATCAGCCCAAACCTAAGTCTGACCCCAGTAATATAATAAAGTAAGTATTCCTGATAAGCTATGCTGAAAGGAATAACACCAAGAAAGGCAGGGACTGTAATAACCTCAGCTTAATTCTAAGCTGACAGGACAAGGTATAAGGATAAAGCTAAACACCAGAACTTATTTATAAACATTAGTAGTAATAGTACAAGATATACCAACTCGAAATAACAGTAAATTAAAGAGCCATATACGAGATCCCAGTACAGCCTAGACATAGAGCAAGGAATTCAAGGAGCCAGGTGTACTGCAAATGAACAAATATAAAAGGAAAAGTAGATCATTACCACATTAGAGTAACTCTGAGTATACTGTGAGTGCAACAGGATAAGTACATAAATACAATATTGAGGGGAAAAGAAAGGGAGGCCAATTTAAGCTCCTATGGACTGAGCCAGATGTACATTGGGATTATATGGGGAGGTATAGGCTTTGGTGAAAACTGTGGACAGAGGAGATAGTCATATTAAAGGTCCGCTCTGATTACGAAAATCTCCTAAATTGATGTTATATGGGGTGACTAGGTCTAAAAAATAGGCCCAATGAGCCCCAAAACAGGAGGGACCACATAGCAGTGGATATCTATGATATCTGTAGGCTTTGAGTAAAATAAGGAGCACAAGGCAGATGTAGATTGACAATCCTTTGCAACAGTACACCAAACATAGCCCACCTCTTTCAGTGCTAATGATAGTTCCATATTGTATACAGGAGGTAGTAAGAATAATGGGACGTAGGGAAGGAGATAGATTAAATATAGTTGGTAAATACTTAAGAACCTGTCATCAGGAGAGGGAAGGGGTAACTTGTCTTGTAATATTTGATAATTCACATATAAAAAAGAAAAGGCAATAATCAGGAAGCATACTGATTGAGGATATGCAGCTGAACAACCCAAAGACTATAAACCTGATGCACTGCTAAATTGGAGAGTAAAATGCTAGATATAGAGAGCCTGTCTAGTGAGGTAATGTACAGGATCTAAGACTAAAATAATGACTTAAAAAGTGTTGTTGATATACCAAAGTTCCCTTGAAGACCTCTAAGCTGCTCATTTAAACATTACAACAAAATGTAAAATTGATAAAATCACGATGTACAGTCTGATTTCTGCACCCACTGAGAGAAAGCAACTAGGAAGTATAGACTATAGAGCGGGATATTGCCAGAAAAGTGTACTGGCACCCCTGTAAGTATCCTGGAAGCAAAACCTACTAAGATATAGTAACTGTGACCATATTACTGACCATATAGGTTCATGACACCTTAGATTTATTAAGCGGGATTGTGACTCTTGATGTTTTTGCTTTTGGCCTTTGCCTATGTGTCTTTTGGGTGGCTCTAAAGATTTGAGGGAACTTGCAGCAGCTTCTGCCCATGAACTATTGGCAGAAATACATCCCTGAGGCACCAGGCCCAAGTTAGAGGATGTTCATCCCACGAGGAGTGCATGTCATCCTCCAAGAGAGCAAATTTATTGCTCAAGGGAATAGAGGGGTCAATTTGAAGGTGAGATGCTGCAGCTTGGGGTGTTGGGCTGAGACCTCACTAGAACAGCATGAAAGTCTTGAAGAATAATGCCCAGACAGAAGCTTCTCTTGCAGCCGTGTTGATTGCCTTGGGGTAAAATCAGTTGTGGCATTGCTGCTTGGGGCTGCAAGTTCTGCAACACCTTCCCATGCTCCCGAACCTCGTCATCCTCTCTCTATGTGGATACCAGAGCTGTGTTCAGGTTGTCCACTGCTGCTGAACCTCCCAGAGTAAGATTACAAAAGAAACCTCCAGATAGTTGGCTAAGGTGTCAGGGGTTTCAAAATCCTTGAAGGAAGAGCCTGAGGAAAGGCATAGTGTTATGGGTAACGAGAGAATTTAATGCTTCTTTGGTGGAGGATTTGTTTAAGTGGATTGTAGACCTTCCTTCCAATGGTTAAATCTTTGAAAAGTCTCTGTAAATGGAAATATTAAACTCTTGCCACTGAAGTGTCCCCATTTCTCTGGCTTGTTTCAATATTAATTTTGTATGGGAATGGTTCAAGAAGCGAGCAATGATGGGCCTTGGTCACTGGTCTGATGCTGGCCTGGGACCCAGAGTGTAGTGAGACCAGCTCAATGATCAACGTTAGGTAGGGAGGCAGTTTAAGCATTGCAGGTAGCACATGTAATAAAGCGCAGTAGTGTCTCTAATTCTACACCTTCAGGTAAGTCAAAAAATCGTAAATTGTTGCAACGATTACGATTTTCAATATCACAATTTTGGCTTGTAGGGATTTAATAGTTCGATCTTGATTACCGACAGTACCCTGGAGGTCATGAATAGTAGTGGTATTATAGGCCGATGCTTTCTCATTAGATGCAATTTTCTGGCCAAAAGTTTCAAGAATGATCGCATTCTGTTGGGTGGAGGTTTTAGATCATTAATCTCAGCCATCAGTTTAGAAAACATTAGTTCCACTCAAACAAGTGAGCCTTACTGTGCTTGTAGATCTGCCATGATGCTGAAGGGTGAGGCCTAGTATGCTGCAGTACAGTGTAGTATAATTGAATATAAGTAGATGCTGGATCAAAATGACTTACAGACTGTGTCAGGCAGTAAGATTACAGGATGGTCACAGGAGTTGGTACCGAAGAAAGGTCTGGTGAAGGCTGGATGAGGTTAGATTGCAGTCATTCCTGCAGAGATTCTGAATTATGCTGCCATCTTCTGCCTGGTCAGGCCATACCCCCTTCTACAACGTGGTTATTAACCAAAGACCATACATTATATTTTATAGTGTATGGGCTACCAAGATTGTGTAATTGCAGATTAAATTACTTTTCTGAGTAATTTTATCTTAATCAGTCATAAATCATGCAAGAAGGTTCCTCAACAATGTTTAGTGTGTGTTCTTTGCAACACTATTCATCAGTACAGCCTGGTGCAAGTCAATTAATTTAATACCAACATTTTAAACATTTTTCTCAAAGTGGATCATTGAATGTTGTAAGCATTAGAGTTTCTTATTCTATTCATATGACATACTCAAGAAGGGTTAAGAACAGAGTGATGTCATAACGATGGCATAACAAGGTTGTAATCTGCTTGAATTCAATTAGTAATAAGAGCCCCTATGCATTATAATTACATTCACCATGGTAGCAAATTCCACATTGTAAACTGATCTTCACTGTGTTCCATATAACCAAGACTGACATAAACAAACATTTTCTCTATTGTTTTATAACACATTAGGCTGCAGTATTTATTTCAGAATGTTGTGGCCTTGAGGGTGGTGTGTATGTGTGTGTTTGAGTGAAAGGGGTTAAAGAAACAGCTGTCTTCTGATATAGTAAACTATGATGAACATAGTGCTGAAGGCTGTACTATGTGCTTAGATTTGAAACCAGAAATGTTGCTATTTACAGGCAAAAGTTATAGGATGTGTTTACCAGCCATACTGTAGTTCAATATAAATGTTTTTTCCAAAAGCATAGTAAAAGGAGTAACAAAAGATATAATTCTTTACTTGTCTTGGGGTTAAAGAAGCTTCTGCTATACTAAAATGCATTCTAGATACTGCTGAAGGCAGTAACACGTTTAAGATAATTGGTTGTGCTGTGCACTTAGATTTGAAACTAGAATGGTGGCTGTTTTCAGGGCTAAAGGTTTCATAATGTGTTTGCCAGCTAAAGCACAATATATTTTTTTAAAAGCATAGTAAAGTAGGTTCTATGTGATAACGGTGATCATGGAATAGCGATCGCTGTTTGGGCGAGTGTACATTGCGAAAATAAATAACAGCGATGTACACTCACACAGCAACTACAAAATGGTGAGTTTTCTATTATGCGGGAAGGGGCTGCACCCCCCACACCCTTACTCAAGGATTCTCATCTCCTAGGGGTGCATGCCGGGGGTGTAAAACTTAAAAACAAAAACTGGACCCGACGCAAAAGTAATCGTGCCCAGAATTGAACCTGGCACCCTCCCAACCCCAGACTGCCACCCTACCCACCATACCACATGGCCAGCTCAGCAGCTGACCGCCACACTACACCCACATACCCTCCCTCCTCTTCCATCAGTCGTGCGGCATGGTCACCCCACGCACATGTATATACCTAGGTCCCGGCCACCCTAGTTACCCACCTTTATCCTGTCACTACCCTGCTAGGTAGCTCAGAACACAGGCACCCTAACTGAGTCACCCTTTTGCAGTCACAAGTCACGATTGCCATGTTCACTGGATACCATAAAGGTTGTAACAAAAGATAACAGTTCTTTACTTGTCTTGGGGTAAAGAAACAAATGTCTTCTGTTATAGTAAACATGTCTGAGACAATGCTAATCAGATAGTGTCTTAGGAGGTTAAAAAGAAAAATTACTTACCATAGTAATCTTGTTTCTTCCAAGGAATCTTACTGTATTCTGATATATGCAGCATTGTCCTCCCATTGCACTGCCCCCAAAGCCTAAAATGGTTAATAGAACCTATGCTAATGATGGAATGCTAGGTTCAGGCTCGGTTTTCAAACCACTATCTCTGGCAAACATTCTACAACAGTCAGATTACTAACAAACTATCTATACTAACTTTAACAATTAAATAAATAAAAACAACCAACAATCCACTTCATTTAAAAATGTGGGCCACACAGACTCAAGTCACTAAGCCCAACAACAGAACCACTCATGGGTTTACAACAGCATGGACAGCTGTGCTGCAATGCCCATAGGTTATAGCAGGGAGTAGGTGGGAACTCAGGAATCAGTAATATTCCCTTGGAAGAAACAAGATTACTATGGTAAGAATTTTTCTTCAAACCCCAGGAAATCTTACTGTATTCTGATATATCTGAACTACCCAAGCAATCACGTTTGGAGGGGTGGAGAACCTCTGTAGGAAACAGGCTCTGCAGAACTGCTGTGCTAAACCTGGCATCACCTCTGGCCTGGGTATCCAGGCTGTAGTGTTTGGTAAAGGTGTGAGCTCTTTTCCAGGTAGCTGCTTTACAAAGTTCCAACAAAGGAATATCTCCTGCAGCTCCTATTGAGGCAGCTGTACCCCTTGTGTAGAGTGAACCCTAAGGCTTGCAGGTGTTCCTTGCCTACTTTGCTGTAGCAGGTCTGAATACAGACAACAATCCAGTGGGCAATAGACCTTTGAGGCAGGCTTGCCCTTTCCCACTTCTCCATAGGTCAGCAAAAGCTCAGTGCTAACCTGCCTGTGACCCTTTGTGTGATCCAAGTAGTAGCTTGTAGCTCACTTGACATCTAGGCTGTGCAGTCCACATTCCCTGAACTAGAGTGGTCAGTGAAAAGACTGGCAAAGTAATGGACTGATTTAGGTAGAAGTCTGAAACCACCTTGGGCAGAAAGATTCTCTTAGTCTTGAGGACTACCTTGTACCTATGAACTGATATGTAGTTTGACTCAGTGGACAATGCCTATAGCTCACTGATCCTTCTAGCTGAGGTTGATGGCTACTGGAGACACTGTTTCCATGTTGCATACTTAAGCTCTGCTGAATACATGGGCTCAAATGGTGGATTCATTAGCTAGCCAATGCATATATTGAGGTCCCATGCTGGGGTGTGTTCCCTGTGAGGGGAATGCAAATGCATGAGACCCTTGAAGAACTTCCTAAACACTAGATTAACTGCCAGAGATTACCCTTTACCAGCAAGACATAAGCAGAGACAGCTGGTAAGTGCACGTTGAGGGTGGAAGGTCTAAGGCTGAGAGAATGAAGGTGTGCCATATACTCTAGGATGACTGACAAGTCAGCCTGGCAGCAGTCTATCTCTTTTTTCTGGCACCAAATGGAAAACATTTCTTCCATTTAGAGGTGTAAGTCTTTCTGGTAGAAGGAATTTCTAGAAACCCTAAGAACATCCAGCACTCCTTTAGAAAGGTGCAAGTCCAAATACCCTAAGTCCTCAAGAGCCAAGCCCTGAGCCTGAGAGACCTGAGATTGGGGTAAAGGACCCTGTCCTGCGAGAAGGTCAATAGGTTGTGCCTCCTGGATAGAGAGATTGGTCTGGAAATTGACAAGGGCAGCAGTAGAAAATACCATGGCCATCTGCCCCAATCTGGAGCAATGAGGATCATTGTGCTTGTTCAGCACTCTGAGCAACAGGAAATGGAGGAAAGGCACACAGAATACCTGTCTAATGAAACAGCAGCTCATCCAGAGGGACTGTGCCCACTACAAGAGGCCTGCAACAGAACTGTGGTAGCTAGTGATTGCCTGGGGTTGCAAAGAGGTCCACCTATGGGGACCCCACCTTCTGATCACCACTTGTACTCATTGTGGTTTTGGTTGATCCTGCTGAGACATCTGCCAGGGCATTGCCCTTCCTTGGGAGGTGGACTGCTGAGAAGGAGATTTCCAGGAGTGAGCTACAGAAAACTTCACACTTTCATGGCCTCTGTGCACAGTATGAATGACTTTGTGCCCCTTGCTTGTTTATGTAGTACACTGTGTGCCTTGAAGCACTGGAGCAAAGGACTTAATGCTTAGATAAGCTGCCCTGAGCTCGGCAGGCTTTATGTGATGCAGAAACTCCTGATGGAGCCAGGTACCATGTGTAGTGTGTGCTCATAGGTGTTCACCACACCCTAGGAGGGAGGCATCTGTTGTTAAGACTGCTGCTGATGGCAGCTGGAAGAAAGGCACACCCTTCCCTGAGGTTGTCTTTTCCTGCCACCATTGCAGAGCTTGCAGCAGGGATCTTGTGACTGAGACCATCTTTAACAGGAATCTCTGTTTGGGAACAGTGAGACTTGAGGTGGAACTAAAAGTCTCTCATCTGGAATCTTGACCCTGACACTGCTGCTGCAGCCATGTGTCCTAACAGCTGTAGAAGATGCCTCACTGGTCTGGGGACATGCAGCTGGAATGAGCCTGCCAGCTGCACCAAGCTGTCTACCATTCCTGTGGGAGGAGGCCCTTCCTCTCAGAGTGTCCAGTTTTGCCCCTATGGACTCCAGGCACTGAGCTGGTGTAGCATTGACTTTTTCTGATTTACCAGGAGACCCAGTGTACACAGGGTATCCTGGACAGCGATCAGTGCATCTCTACCCACTAAGGAGACTGGCTACTACCAAACAGTCTTCCAGGTACAGGAAGACTATAACCCCTGCCTTCTTAGATGTGCTACCACCACTGCTAGGCACTTTGGCAAATGCCCTGGAGCAGAGGTAAGGCTGCAAGCAATGGCTCTGAACTATGTGTCCTTTAAGTTCAGAGATGTTGGCCCAATCCCCTTCCTGAGTGTAGGTAGAATGGTAGCCAGAGTGACCATTCGTAACTTTAGTCTTTGTTAAATGCCTGTTAAATGTCTGAGTTCCCATGCGGGTTGCCACTCCCTTGTTTTTCTTTTTTTTTTTTTAAGTGAGGAAAAATCCTGAGCAGAGACCCCTTCCTGTGGGGCCAAGGAACAGGCCTATTGCTTTAGTCTTGAATTTGTTTTTCTACTTTCCAACAGAGTTACTTCTGATAGACTGGCAGGTGTGAAAACACCTTGCCCTCAATTTTAGCAGGATCTTGAACCTGAGGGCAAGCCTGGCCCACTACCTCCGGGAACCATTTATCTGTAGTTATGGATTCCCAAGCATGGAGGTGGTGAGGCAGTCTGCAGTTCTTTCTTTAATCTGGGAACCATCACCCTGGTTAGAAGGCTGTTCATCCAGTTCCTTTGGTTTCTACTTATGAGGGAGGAAGCTATGTCCACAGCTGGGTTAGCAGTCTTCTTGAACATGTTCCTACAGTCAATTCAAATGCCTATTAAGTGCCAACTGAGGAAATACTTTTGCTTTTATAAATTTCACAATCTGACTTCAGGTGGTTAAACCATAGGCAAATAAACACAAATTAAATGAGAAAGGAAGTTATGTTCACAGCTGGGTTAGCAGTATTCTTGAAATGTTTCCTACAGTCAGTTCAAATGCCTGTTAAGCTCCAACTGAGGAAAAAAACATTTTGCTTTTACAGATTTTACAATCTGCCTTCACTCTGTACAAAGCTAAAACCCATTGGGCCTGTTCTTTCTTGAGTTAGTGACAAAACCAGTAAAACTCCAAGAAATGGTTCCCGAGAATCAGAAATCCACACTAATGAATAAGGCTTAAAACTTTATTATCTCACTTTATTTATTTATTTTACTTTGTGGTCAGTTCAACAACCACTGAGAGAACCAAGAGTTACCGGTTTCCCTCAAATAAACCAATTAACAACTGTCCAGGGAAAGAATACGAAATTTACTTTTAAAAATTTAAATAAAGTTTGGTTCTCTCCGGTTATGTGAACGAAAAACAAACAAAAACTTACGGAATAACACTAAACCTAAAGTAGTTTACCTGTAAACCCAAGGACAGTACTTTAAAATGAACAGAAATAAACTTTACTTCACAAAACAAGAAAATAAAATCTTCAAGACAGATGAAGGAGAGCTCTCCGAGGTGTCTACAATTGTTCAAGGAAGTAAAGAAACTGACAGTTGTAGAATGTTTACCAGGGATAGTTGTTTGAAAACCAAGCATGAGCCTAACAGTCCATCATTAGCAAAGGTTCTATTAACCATTTTGGCTCTGAGGCAGTACAATGGGAAGACAATACTGCATATGTCAGAATAAGAAGATTTCCTGGGGTTTGAAACAGTGTAAATCTTTTATAAGATTCACTGCTGGGAAAGAGTGAATGAACTGTCATGTTTATGAGCTATGAATCTTACTTGAAAATAATTATATCCACATTGAAGCTTAGCACACACAATAGAGCATTGCAACACTGCTCAACTTAATGAACATAGCAGAGCGGAGTGATAACACAAAACCTCCAATTGTATCTAGTCCCTTAGGAATCTTAGAGCTCCACTTTTCTACTGTAATAGCAAAATGTCTGCAGAGCACTGCCCACTGAAGCTGTAAAATGAAAGACACCTCAAAATGAGCCATATTTAATCATACCTTTAATAAACACTGATGTGAAAAACATGTTTTCAATTGTTTTCTCTATGGACAATATTCTGCAGTGCTCTCTTAATGAAACCAGTAATTTGGAGTTTTACTATGTCACAGTTTGTGTACAGAATACTATAAATGAGATACTGTCCTATCAGAACAATGCTAGGAGTTTTTGCTCAAACCATGACCAGACCATTGGTTCCTTAAAGAGAACTGTAACAGAAAGCTCTCCATAAAAAAAAAACAATGCAAAATATAGTTTTTAACATCACTTTTATTCAGGTACAGTTACATATGGATCATTTATGCTTATGGATATTGTGGATGTGGGAACAAATGGAGTCAGACATTGTTTCAGATATAAAGCAAAAGAACTGGATTTATTTCTCCAACAGACAAAAATAAGCTGACTGAGCACAGAAAATAATAAAGGCATAAAACAAAATCAAAATTTACAGAATTTAAATCAATTTCACAAAGAAACTTGTTCATCCACCTAGTATCAAGCTAGGGACTGGCAGAGTACAATTTCTACCAACCAACTAACTCACAATACAATCTGCAGTGCTTTATACAGAAAAATAGTCACATGACCACAATACCCTCCCATACCTAACTTGAAACAAAAATTATCCTTTTGAGGGATTCGATTCTTAATACAATAACTTAAAAATGCTATAACACAGAATTGAAAAGATTAGAGGCACAAAATGTAATAATTAATCCTTTAAACCAAAAGAAACAGTTTATACTAGAGGCACCTCCCTCATGCTGACATCATAAAGGGTGGAGCTATGGCCAGATGGCCCTTAGACCAGCATGCAAACAGCAAGGAGGGTCTAGAAGCTCTGCACCAGGAAGTAAAATGAAAAAGTTAATTGCTTAGTTTCACAATATATCAAACATTGTAAACAATGGCCCAGATATTCAAAGGTTGCGCCATGCCAAGTCCAAATCGCCATTCTGTGATATTCAGCAGGAGGCAGTTACGCCACTGGCACCAGGTTGCGCTAAGAGGCAATATGCAAATGAATGCATGCTCAACAGGAGGGAGGATCATGCATAACCTCGCAACCGAGATTCAGTCGGGTTGGCGCAGAGTTGTGCAGCTAACCCCAACCTGCGCCCGCACAAGCTTGAGCCAAAAAAAGGCTTAAGTCGAGGGCCACCCACAGGGAGCTGCTGCATTGCAGGGCGCAACACAGCAGCTGCCACCCTGGCTGGCCCCCAACTCACTCCCTGTGCCCCCCCACCAGCCCGATCGCGGGCAGTACAGGTACATGTCCCCCCACCTCCCACAGCCCGATCGTGGCAGAACCTGCATAAACCCCAAGTGCCCGATCGCGGCAGAACCTGCATAAAACCCCCAGTGCCCGATCGGCGGAACCTGCATAAACCCCCAGTGCCCGATCGCGGGCAGAATGTAACCCCTCCCCAAACGAATAACTCCTGGCGGTCCAGTGGACCGTAAAACCCGACTTATCGGGCGGCAGCCCCACCGACAGTCAGTCGGCGGGCGGCGGGCGGCAGGCGGTGGATGCTGTCGCCGCCAGCCGCGGGGAGCGGGTGGAGGGGCTCGTGGGTGGGTGGGGGACACTAGACACCAGGGAGATGTTTGGGGGGGGTTGTGATGTGACATTCTGCCCGCGATCGGGCTTTACGGTCCACTGGACCACCAGGGAGATATTCGGGTTGGGGGAGGTTACATTCTGCCCGCGATCGGGCACTTGGGGGTCATATCGCTCTGCCCGCGATCGGGCTGTGGAGATGTGGGCGGGGGTTTCATGTATTTGTACTGCCCGTGATCGGGCTTCGGATATGTGGGGGTTTCATGTACCTGTAATGCCTGGGCGACTGGCTTCGGATATGTGTGAGGGGTTTCATGTATCCTGTAATGCCCGCGATCGGCTGTGGATATGTGGGGGTTTCATGAATCTGTGATGCCCGCGATCGGGCTGTGGAGATGTGTGGCGGGGGTTTCATGGAACTGTACTGCCCGCGATCGGGCTTCGGATATGTGTGGGGTTCATGCTCTGCACTGCCCGCGATCGGGCTGTGGGATATGTGTGGGGGAGGTTTCATGTAATTGTGATGCCCGCGATCGGGCTTCAGGATATGTGTGGGGGGTTTCATGTAACTGTGATGCCCGCGATCGGGCTGCATTGTGCGTCGGCCCCCCACGGCTGCTGCCTGGCAGGGTGGCCAGGAG
Source organism: Neoceratodus forsteri (assembly GCA_016271365.2). NCBI lineage: Eukaryota > Metazoa > Chordata > Ceratodontiformes > Ceratodontidae > Neoceratodus > Neoceratodus forsteri. The sequence goes on along the minus strand of CM057456.1, from coordinate 1,098,333,645 downwards.
CAAGTCCTCGGGGATCGGCGCACCTACATGCAAATAGCATGCAAATGGGGCCATAAATAGATGCAAATGGACCCCCCTGCACCTTGCATAAATTATGGCCCCATTTGCATGTCACCTTTTGAATATCAGAAATTTGAGCATGGCGCAATGGTACTTGCGCCACCGCCAGTTTAATGCTCAACTCTGGCAACTTGCGGTGGCTCAAATTCCACTCATACATCGCCGCCAAGTGCTGTGGCTGAGTAGGTGATATTCAAAGGAGTTGCTCAATAAGCGCAACTCCTTTGAATATCTTGACCCACCCTAACATAACTCACTCGAGCAGCGCAGGGGCTTGCGACTCAGAATGGCGCACTTTGAAAATCTGGGCCATGGTGTTTTCTGTCAGGATGCATTCAGACTGCCATGCAAAATCAGTTTCTGTGTGCATTAGCCCCAGTCCCTCTCATCCAGAGGGTGTTCAAACTGGAGGCACATGGGGGCAGATGACACTAGTGGCCCCCTGCTGGCCTTGGCAGATATGGCTCCTTTTATTGAATCAGCTTTCAGTCTGTAAACCAGCAAATCTCCAGGCCTGGCTCCTGAAGAGATAGACATGAACAGGTACAAGGTATCATAAAAGGTCTCTGAAATACTTTTGACTGCCTGTAAACTTTCCGCCAAGAAGACATACATAGCCAAGTTGAAAAGATTTCCATCTAGTGCTTCAAAACATCTATGGACCCCTTCATGTATCCATCTGATAAGGTTATGGAGTACTTACTGGACCTTTCTGATGCTGGCCTGCGGTATTCCATGGTTAAGGTCCACTTATGTGCTGTTTCATTATACCACAGACTCATAGGCCCCTCTACCTAGCACAACTGCTGCTGTTGAAGAGGTTCTTTATGGGTATTTTTCATGCATAGCCTCCTACCTGAAAGCTGGTGGCTCCCTGTGACATCAAACTTTTGCTGAATATGCTCACTTGCAAGCCTTTTGACCCCATTGGGACTTATAACTTGAAGTTACTAATTTGGAAAGCAACATCTTTGGTAGCTATCACCTCTGCATGCAGATGATCTAAAATCCTTACTTTGGTTACGATCCTCCATATGCCACTTTCTATAGAGATACGGTAGTACTCCACATGCACTCCAAGTTCCTACCTAAGGTGGGGTTGGAGTCTTAATCAGGTCATAATCCTGCTTACCTACTTTGCCAACTTCCAGAATGAAGAAGAAAGAACTATCCACTCACTGGATGCTAAAATGATCCCTTAGGTTTTACTTGGACAGGACTAAGGACTTCAGAGAGTCTAAACAGCTCTGTGCCTCTTACAACCCATTCATAAGGGGCAGCCTGTCACAGTCAAGTGCATTTCTGCCTGGATTATAAATTGCCTTTGCCACTGCTATGCTATGGCTCAGGTTAAATTGGAGGGCAGCGTATGTGGCCACTCCATCAGAGCAATTGCCAGTTCCCTGGTAGTGATAAGCTCTGTGCCTATTGGAGAAATGTACAGAGCTGCTACTTGGAGCACAGTGTGCACCTTTACCAAGCTCTGTGTTCTTGATGTCCATATCAGACAGTATGTCTCCTTAGGCACAACAATCCTGAATAGATTACTATCATGAGTGAGTCCAAGCTCCAACCTCACTAGTGGGGGATTTCTTTGAGCTTGGTACTCTGACTCACAAGGGGTGATGATTGTTAACAGGACAGGAAGATACTGAAATGATGTGCTTACTGTAATTATTTACAGGAATATCTTCAATATTAATTAAAACACCTGCCTACCATCCCCCAGACTCACTGCAGTTCTACTGTGTTGTGGTCTTCAACCCTTCATACTTGGTTTGGGCTGTGAAGACACTGTGTATCTGTTTTTACGACCCTTATTATATGGGCCAGTAGGGCTATCTTATGCCCAAGGAGGCAGTATAGCAGTGTGGTTTGGGGTACTGAGCTGCAAACCTGAAGACCTGGGTCTGAATCCCACAGCCTCCACTTGCATACTACGGACTCTGAGCAAGTCACTTATTTATTTATGCATGTATTTATTTTATTTACTTTGTTAACCAGGTAGGTACACTGAGCCAAAGGCCCCTTTTCAGGAATGACCCAGGCCACTACAAATGTGGCAAGTAAGTAATATAAAACATAACATACAGAATACAATACAAGACATTACAACACTGAATATACAACATGGCATAAATTACAAATACATATTTAATAACACTCACAAACAGTTTGTTCTTGCAGGTGTGCTTTTAACATTGTCTTAAATTGTATATGGCTGTTTATATTTGTGCAAGAATGAGGCAATGTGTTCCAAGGTTTGGCAGATTGTAACAAAAAGGCTCTTTCTCCCATAGAAGTGGAGATCTTGGGTATTAATAGCTGGATACCTGAAGAAGGCCTCAATGATCTATTTTCTTTTATAATATTGATATACTTAAGAAGAGGGGACAAATGTTTTAATCTCAAGCAATGCATTATCAACCAAGCAACCTAAATGATACATAAAGTTTAATCTTGGTGGCAACCACCCAGTTTTCTTATATGATATACAGTGATGGGTTTTGTAAGGTTTTGATGCAGCAAATCTGCATACAGCATTAAAGGTCTTGTTCATTAAACCCTAATAATTTTTTGTGATCATTGTGAACAAAAATGAGTTACTAACATACTAACATACTAAAATGCCAGCAGAATAGGCCTAACGGTCTTTCGTGTCTGCTCGTTTGGTCAGCCCCCACCCTGGGTGCTGTCCCCCTCGCCTTCTCTGGCTTCTCCCTTCCCAGTTCCGGATATTCTTGCTGCATTGGATTTTGCTTCCAGAACCCTTCCCCTGTACCTGTCCCACCCCCTCTTGAACCCCTCCACTGTCTCTGCCTCCACCAGCTCCCTAGGTAGTGCATTCCATGGCTCCACCACCCTCTCAGTGAAGTAGCACCTCCTCCTTTCTCCCCTGAATCTTCCCCCCTCCAGCTTCCACCCATGCCCTCTAGTGGCCCCTTCCTCCTTCCTTTGAAGCACCCTGACTGTTCCTCCCCTATTTACCCTCTTCATGTACCTGAAGACCTCTATCATGTCCCCCCGGTCCCTTCTCTCTTCCAATGTGTACATATTTAGCTCTTCGAGCCTCTCCTCATAGGTCCTGTCCCCCAAGCCCCAAATCATTTTGGTTGCCCTCCTCCAGATCCTCTCCAGGAGTTTAATGTCCCTCTTTAAGTGTGGCCTCCAAAACTGCATGCAGTACTCCAGGTGCGGCCTCACCAAGCAGTTATACAGAGGGAGTATCACTTCCCTCCTTGTGGAGGTGATCCCCCTAGCGATGCATCCCAGCATCCTGTTGGCCTTGGCTGCTGCCCTCCTACAAGTCTCAGAGTTGTTCATCTTGACATCCACCACCACCCCAGGTTCCTCTCCAGCCATTGAGACTTGTAGTATTCCCCAGGGTGTACACTTGGTCTGGGTTTCTGGCCCCAGGTGGAGTACCTTGCATTTCCTGCATTGAACCTCAGCTTCCACTTTCTAGACCATCTTTCCAGAGCCTTCAGGTCCCCTGTAGGGCCACCCTCCCTCCTCCCCATCCAACACGCCCCCAGTTTGAGTCATCTGCAAAGACTCATCTCCTCCTGATTCCTGTCCTTATGTCAGATAGGTAGGCGTTGAACAGAAGGGGCCCAGGACTGATCCCTGTGGGACCCACTAATGACCCTCATGGGATGAGACTATCCCACCAACTTTCGACCCTCTGGGTCGGTCCTGGAGCCAATTGCCTATCCATCCGATCATCTGGTTTCCCCCCATTTCTCTAGCTTATCCAACAGGCCCACGTGAGGAACAGAGTCAAATGCCTTGCTGAAGTTTAGAAGAGGACATCCACTGGTCTACCCAGGTCCAAGGCACTTGTCACCCAGTCATAGAACTCCACCAGGTTTGTCTGACACGATTTCCAGGATGAATCCATGCTGTCTATCGTCCAGGCACCCTGACTTATCAGTCCCCAGCCTCTCATGACAATGCCCTCCATCACCTTGCCCACCACCGATGTCAGGCTGACAGGCCTGTAGTTCCCTGCCACCTCCCTTGATCCCCCCTTGTGGATGGGCACTACATGCGCCACCTTCCAGTCTTGGGGCACCACCTGTCCTCAGAGATGGTGAAAAGCTCTGCCAGGGGTTTCGCCAGGACATCTGCAAGTTCCTTCAGCACTCTGGGATGTAATTTATCCGACCAGTACTTTCTCCGTCTTAAGGAGATGAGGCTTCCCTCACTCTCTCTGCTGTGATTTCCACTTCTGGTGCCTCTTCTCCTGCTAGCCCTCCCCCACCTGCCAGTGATGCCTCCCCTCTCCCAGACCTGCCGATCGGTAGGGGTCCCCCTCCTCATTATCTCTGTCTCCTCCCATGTATGATGCAGCATCCCCATTTTCCCTGGTGAAAACTGAGGTGAAGTACTCATTTAGTACCTCAGCCTGCTCCCCCGGGTCTTGTGTCCATCTCTCCCCTGATTTAATCCTGCTAATCTGCCCCTTCACCCTTCGTCTTTCCCCAATGTATCTAAGAACCCTTTTTCCCTCTCCTATTTCCCTGGCCAGGTTCTGCTCCTTCCTTGCCTTAGCCGCCCTCAGCACTCTGTAGTGGCCCTTCTAGCCATCAGCTCGTACTCCCTCGATCCCTTTCACTCCTTGAGCACTTGAATTTCTTATAGGCTGCTTTCTTTCCCCGCACCACCTCCTGGACCTCCCTGGTCCACCAACAGGGTTTTTGGGCCCTACCGCATTTTCGTCTTACTCTTGCACAGGTGCTGGTAGCATCCTGCACCCCTCTCCTGATGATTTCCCACCTACTATCAGCGTCCATGTCTGACCCAATCCCATCCAAATGCTCCTTAAGGATCCTTCCCATTTCCTTAAAATCCGCCCCCCCTGAGTTATAAAAAAGGGTAGGTAATAATACACTCCTGGAAATGTCCTCCTTAGTCTCTCCACTTAAAGCAATCCCTCAGCCTATATAGAACCCCTAGCTTTTGATTTACGGTTTTAGTTATATTTTTTACATTGGCAGGAAAGGTTTGACTAGAATCCAATAACACTCCCCAGGTATTTAAACTCTGAAACCTGTTGTGATGTTGTACCAGCCAAATCAGATATTTGTAAAGGCTGGCATTTAACTAGTTTGGGTTTTGAACAGAAGAGAACACATTGTTTTTGGTATTTAACAGCAAGCTGTGCTGGAACAACCAGTTGTTTAAAGTGGAAAAATCATTATTTAGGGCTGTATTTATCCAGCCACAGTTTTCCACTGGAGAAAAGAATATCATCTGTGTATAATAAAAGATCAGATTGTTTTGGTATTTTTATAAAAGGGTCAAAATAAAATGAAAATAGTAGGGTCCCAGTATGGACCCCTGTGGGGAACCCTTATTCTAAAATATAAGAGTTAGACAATGCTCCACAGAGGTTTACCCTCAAAAGGCGATTTGTAAGATAGCTCTGAAACCAAGTACAGGGGGACTCTGATAGGCCAGTGTCTTTCAGTCACTGGGGTAGCATGGTATGGTTTACCAAATCAAAAGCTTTTGACAGGTCTACAAAGACCAAGGTCCATTGCCCTTAAGGTGTGATCCGTAAAGCATGTCAAAGCAGTACCCATGCTGTAATTCTTCTGGAAACCATGCTGCTCCAGAGACCGAAGTCCATTGTCCCTTAGGTATTCTGTGACCTGTTCATTAACAATTTTCTCCAACAATTTACTCAAAGGGAATAAAATGGATATAACATGATAATTATCAGGGTCCTGCATGAAACTTGTTTTGGGAATGGGTTTGATAGTTGTTTGTTTCCAGGTTTGGGGAAATTCGCCTGTTATCAATGAGAGATTAAAGATGGTTGTTAATGGTAAATAGATGAAAGGTGCTGCTGTTTTCAAGAAGGTGGGCTCAAGCCCATCCGAACCAGAACTCTTGTTTATTGGCATTTGTTCCAAAAGTTTCAATACTTGCTGTGCCTTTATTTTATGTAACTAGAATGGGGGGCTAATACCATCGATTAAATTGGATACAGTTCTACTTAGGTTTAAGTCAGAATCTACCTCGGCCTTATATTTAGAAAAATCAGTGAATTTATTTAGGAATAGTTCACTAATATCATTAAAGTTGGTTATTTACATACTAACATACTAAAATGCCAGCAGAATAGGCCTAACGGTCTTTCGAGTCTGCTCGATTGGTCAGCCCCCACCCTGGGTGCTGACCTTGCTGCCCCCCTCGCCTTCTCTGGCTTCTCCCTTCCCAGTTCCGGATATTCTTGCTGCATTGGATTTTGCTTCCAGAACCCTTCCCTGTACCTGTCCCATCCCCTCTTGAACCCCTCCACCGTCTCAGCCTCCACCAGCCCCTAGGCAGTGCATTCCATGGCTCCACCACCCTCTCAGTGATAGCACCTCCTCCTTTCTCCCTGAATCTTCCCCCTCCAGCTTCCACCCATGCCCTCTAGGGCCCCTCCTCCTTCCTTGAAGCACCCTGACTGTTCCTCCCCTATTTACCCTCTTCATGTACTTGAGACCTCTATCATGTCCCCCCGGTCCCTTCTCTCTTCCAATGTGTACATATTTAGCTCTTCGAGCCTCTCCTCATAGGTCCTGTCCCCCAAGCCCCAAATCATTTTGATTGCCCTCCTCTGGACCCTCTCCAGGAGTTTAATGTCCCTCTTTAAGTGTGGCCTCCAAAACTGCACGCAGTACTCAAGGTGTGGCCTCACCAAGCAGTTATACAGATGTAACCCCTAGATGGCGCTATCCCAGGGGCTACTACCCCTGCCTGATTTGCCACTAACAGGTTGAGGGGCCTGGATCCAATGGCGGGTGCCTCCACCCAGAGGTCAGGGTTTGCAATAGTTAAACTTACTTGGTCACAGCCCTCTGGGACACTGCAACCCCCCTTTCTTCCCACTAGTGGCCCACACAATATATCAGAATTACCTTCACCATATACACTTACCCCCAGGACTAGTTCCGGCACTGGGACCTCCTGTGGAATAAGATACAGTGCAACAATCACAGTACAGTACTTTAACATAGACAAATACCTCAGGCAGCATAACTTTGCCAAAACAAGCAGCTCTGAATTATTTAGGGGGATATAGCAAGGACAGGAGGAAATCAGGTTAATTAGCTTATCACTTTACTATCTACCTATGGCTCTGTGCACAGGCCTATCCCTACCAGTTACTGTCCCTGGTACCCAAGCCCTAGTGGCTAGCCCAAACCATGGCAGCTGGTAGGGGTCCTTTCACACAGAGAAAAGGAAAATTAAGCAGTCAGCAGTACAGTAATTCCATTTGGATTTAATGTGGTAATTCAACAGGGAGCGACCCCGAATTAGTACTCACGACCTCCAAACAAGATAGGGTCCTTCAATGTCAGCAGGGCTACTCTTGAGCTCCAAGAGACTCCTCACACATTTATATGGTAAAAAAAGAGTACTATACCAGGCAGGCTGCTTCTCTATCCTCGATATTACTGCACAATACCCGGAGAACACACAGCAGATTCAGTTCCTGACAGACCCGAGTGCAATTCAACAATTTCTCCAGTCTTCTACAGGGTGAGCCTGGTTTCTACTCTTCAGAGATCCTTTGATTCTTTTCACAGGACGATTCAGTCCTAACAAGCAGTTACACAAGCTGCAGACTGGAACTCTGGGCCTTGACACGTTTTTGACTGAAACTGTGCACTGAAGGAGCACTGGGGTTTCTTTCCCTTCACTTCAGATCTCAAACTGAAACTCCAACAGACAAAACCGGGCACTTCCTTTGAGTTCCTCCCAGTTCTTGACTGGATTGGCTGTCACTCACAATAGACTGCTGCTGTTGGTCCAAAAGGCACGAAGTCTAAACTACATCTCCAGAGTCACTGCCCATACAATCCTCTTGTGGCTGGCTCAGATTATGAGTCAAGTTCTGATTCGTCCAAGGCACCATTTTAGAGCTAGCTTACCCCACACTGATTGGTCCAGTTCAGCAGTTCAAAACCAGAATGGAGAACTAAGGCAAACACAGTTCTGACTGCAAAAAAGCAAGTTAGACAAACTGTATTTTCATTATTACTCTAAATTATTTCTGGCAAACAGTTACATCTTTCAGATAGGTTCCCTTTGTACTCCTAGTGACTGCAAAATGGAGTGAATTGGCAGCAGTTCAGTGGTACTCAAACAGAGAAACACACAGTCCCCCCATATAAACTAATTATGTCTGCAAGCAGACAGCTCTTAAAGAGACAGTACCAGAGGCTCTAAAAACACTCACTGATAAATGGCTTAAATGCCAAACACCATTCAGGCTTGGAGCATTCAAGCAAGCTCCTGAAAGTCTTTTGGGAACCCCCATTTGCAGAGGGGTTACACAGAGAGAGCATCACTTCCCTCCTTCTGGAGGTGATCCCCCTAGCGATGCATCCCAGCATCCTGTTGGCCTTGGCTGCTGTCCTCCTACAAGTCTCTGAGTTGTTCATTTTGACATCCACCACCACCCTCAGGTCCCTCTCAGCCATCGAGACTTGTAGCATTCCCCCCCCAGGGTGTACACTTGGCCCGGGTTTCTGGCCCCCAGATGGAGTACCTTGCATTTCCCTGCATTGAACCTCAGCTTCCACTTTCTAGACCATCTTTCCAGAGCCTCCAGGTCCCCCTGTAGGGCCACCCTCCCCTCCCCCATCCACCACCGCCCCCAGTTTTGAGTCATCCGCAAAGAGACTCATATCACTCCTGATTCCTGTCCTTATGTCAGAGATGTATGCATTGAACAGGAGGGGCCCAAGGACTGATCCCTGTGGGACCCCACTAATGAATCTCTTTGGGGATGAGACTATCCCACCAACTACGACCCTCTGGGTCCGGTCCTGGAGCCAATTGCCTATCCATCTGATCATCTGGTTCCCCACCCCATTTCTCCCAGCTTATTCAACAGGCCCATGTGAGGAACAGAGTCAAATGCCTTGCTGAAGTCTAGAAAGGGGCGTCCACTGGTCTACCAAGGTCCAGGCACTCGTCACAGTCATAGAACTCCACCAGGTTTGTCTGGCACAATTTCCCGAGATGAATCCATGCTGTCTATAGTCCAGGCACCCTGACTTTCCAGGTCCCCAGCCTCTCCTTGACAATGCCCTCCATCACCTTGCCCACCACCGAGTGTCAGGCTGACAGGCCTGTAGTTCTCTCACCTTCCTTGATCCCCCCTTTGTGGATAGGCACTATGTCGCCACCTTCCAGTCCTGGGGCACCACCCTGTCCTCAGAGATGGTGAAAAGCTCCGCCAGGGGTTTTGCCAGGACATCCATAAGTTCCTTCAGCACTCTGGGATGTAATTTATCCGGCCCAGTGCTTTCTCCGTCTTAAGGGAGCTGAGGGCTTCCCTCACTCTCTCTGCTGTGATTTCCTTCCAGTACCTCTTCTCCTGTTAGCCCTCCCCCTCCTGCCAGTGATGCCTCCCCTCTACCCAGACCCACCCGATCGGTGAGGGTCCCCCCTCCCAATCTCTGTCTCCTCCATGTATGATGCAGCACCCCATTTTCCTTGGTGAAAACTGAGGTGAAGTACTCATTTAGTACCTCAGCCTGCTCCCCAGGTCTTGTGCCCATCTCTCCCCTGATTTAATCCTGCTAATCTCCCCTTCACCCTTCGTTTTTCCCAGTGTATCTAAAGAACCCTTGTTCCCTCTCCTGATTTCCCTGGCCAGGTTCTGTTCCTTCCTTGCCTTAGCAGCCCTCACCACCTAGTGGCCCTTCTAGCCATCAGCTCGTACTCCCTTGATCCCTTTCACTCCTTGAGCACTTGAATTGTCTATAGGCTGCCTTCTTTCCTGCACCACCTCCTGGACCTCCCTGGTCCACCAGCAAGTTTTCGGGCCCTACCGCATTTTCGTCTTACTCTTGCACAGGTGCTGGTAGCATCTTGCACCCCTGTCCTGATGATTTCCCACCTACTATCAGTGTCCATGTCTGACCCAATCCCATCCAAATGCTCCTTAAGGATCCTTCCCATTTCCTTAAAATCTGTTCCCCTGAAGTCAGTTACCTCCGTCTTTGTGCAGCTTTCTAGCCCTCCTAGGTCCAGGCAGAACCAGACCATGGCATGGTCACTCCCCGCCAATGGGTCCCTTACCTCCAGGCCCCTAATCTGGTCACTGTCTGCCAGGACCACATCCAGTACCTGCGACTCCCTGGTCAGTTCCCCCACCTGCTGAGTTAGGAACGCGTCTTGAAAGACATCCAACAACCTCTGTTCCCTGGTCACAGAAGATGTCATAGTCTCCCAGTCTGTTCCTGGCATGTTAAGTCCCCCAACACCACCACCGTTCCTCTGCCCAGTCTGCAGTGTCTCCCAACATCTGCCACCAGACTCTCCTCCAGCTCCTCCGCCAGGGCAGGGGGTCTATACACCACTCCTATGTTTACTCTTTGCCATCAATTTTAATAACCCCAGTGCTAATGGATGAGGCTGGATTAATTAAGGTCTTTATTGAGGCCCAAAATATTTTGGGATCACCCAAAGTATTAGTCTGTGATTTCTTAAAGTAGGTGGATTCACATTGGTGAATCAGACTCTTACATTTATTTCTAAGTTGACGATAATTATCAAAGTCTGAAGTCCCCTTTGAAAGCTTATAGATCTTCCACAATTTGTAGAGATGTAATTAATAATTGCCAAACATTAATGGCTGAAGCATGTGTGACAATGAAAAACTCCAGAAGGAATAACCTAATTTAAAACCAAAAACACAAAACATGTCCCAAATCCAATACAGCCTGTCTATTGAGTAAGCCATACGATATAGGATATTTTATTGAAAGAAAGGAGGATCTGGAGAGCAAATCAGAGTAGACATAATCCTCTCCATGTCCTGCCAATTCTAAGTGTTCGGGTATCAGCTTTTGAGATAAACAGTTCTCCAATAGAAACATCCTGACCAGGGCACACTGTACCAGTATGTTTATCTTTCCCATATTTAAAAATAAATGTCAAGAGCAACTAATAATACAAAATAAAATACTAATTAAAGAATAAAATCTAATGCTAAATCTACCTGCAACTAATAAAATAAATTAAAAAAAAATTAATAGAGTCGTTGAAAAGGAATCTTGGATAATGGCTAACAAGGTGCTTTATAAACTCCTAAAAACAGTATCAAATATTTACCTCATGTAACATTAAAATTATGTCTGAGTGGCACTTCCTTGTGCTCTCAGGTTGCACCTGGAACCAAGCTTCAGTTTAGCATGCTTTTCCTGGTTAAACAATTCCCCCTTCCCTTAGGTTAAGTGCATAGGTTACTTGTTAGATTCATGCTGCTCACCTCACCAGTAAAAAAGTTACTGATGTGGTTGGGGGCTGCTGCCACTGTAAACCAGCAGGCACTTGCATTGATGTGCGATGTCCTGCACATGCTTCATACTGTGTCACTGTCCCCCAGAAAAGCTCTGGCTCCCATGGGGTCTTACACACATCTTTACATAAATGCGCTGGAGATGCAGGCAGTTTTATACAGTCTGAAAGCCCTATTGGACTTGGTCAGCTGAAAGACAGTTCTCCTTCAGACAGGCAATGGGTCTGTCATGTACTATATCGACAAGCAAGGAAGGGCACACCATTACCCTCTCTGCAGGGAGACAATGGGAGTGTGAGAATGGTGCCTGGAGCAGGGAATCTTGCTGTAATCAATCTATCAGCTAGGGGTCCAAAACCCTGTAGCAGACAAATTAAGTCAAACAGAGGCAAATATAAGTAGTTACAAGCACCAGCATGAGACAGCTATTCAGTGAGTGAGCACCCCAGATGTAAACCCTTTTGCATCCCCACTTAATACCAGACTGGCTCAGTTCTTCTCCAGAAGTCCAGAACATACTGTCATGATACATTCAGACTGCCATGGCAACATGTGTCTCTGTATGCATTCCTTCCAATCCCTCTCATCCAGAGAGTGTAGTTCAAATTGGAGGCACACAAGGCAAGATTATCCTAGAGGCATCCTACTGGCCTCAGAATATCTGGCTCTTCCAGGAATCAGTCTTCACCATTCATTCACACTAATGGATCTAGTGCCGGAGTTCATGGACATTGCCAAGTCCTAGGTACTTTTGCACCACTTTACACATTGCACCTTTTTTGTATTTTGTTTTCACATTTAATACAGAAACATAGACTTTGACGGCAGATAAGGACCGCTTGTCCCACCCAGTCTGCCCATTTCCCTACTATTGGATAACCTGCAGATCCTAGTTAACCAACAGCCTACTTCTTCCTAACCCCCACCAGAACTGCCTTATGTTTGTCCCATGCATTCTTGAATTCCCCCACTGTTTTTATGTATAGTGGATGCACATATGTATGTAAGTATTTTAAATAAAGTAATGGCTGATTTTTATGGACGGGAGTGTGAGTTTCTGTGTCTATGGGACTGTTCTTGTGGCTAGTGGTCTGCAGCAAAACTGTGGGTGCTGATAGTTCTCCCAAGATGTGAACAGGTCTGTATCGCGATTGCCCCACATTCTAAACTCTGTGGCCAGAACCTGCTGGTTCAAGGCCTACTTGTGATTTCCTTGGCTGATTCTGCTTGGAGAATCTGCCAGGATATTGTTTTTATCTGGCAGATGCACTACAGATATGTTTGCTTCTAAGCAGTGATCCTCAGACCGTGGCTCTAGAGCCTCATGTGGCTCTTCAACTTATCCCCTGTGGCTCTTCCCAGTAAGTGATGCAAATAGTTCCTGCACTATACAGTATTAACCAATCAGGATGCACTATAATACCACTACATTGTACACCAGCAAGCATTATTTTCAAAGTTTATTGCAAATTTTCTTGCAAACTGCACGCTGTCAGACTGTGCAAATGTTAACTAATGTTTAATAAATGGAATAAATGAAATGAAAGATATTTTTAGTAATTGAAATATTTTCTTTTAAACTGGAGTGTGTTTGCCAAAATTTACTAGGAAGTGTATATTGTGGCTCCTTGGCTAACGTGACTGCTCATGTGAGCCAGTCAGGACTGAGTATCACTGCTTCTAAGGAATATGTCGGGCCCCAGATCCTCATTGCTGCTGTACACAGTTCAGAGGAACTTGTTCCTCCCTGCTTATTTATACGAACATACATATGAACATACAAATTTGCCAGCAGATAAAGGCCTTATGGTATTTCGAGTCTGCTTGAGTGTGCAGCTAGCAACCCTTTTACTGCAGCTGCCCCTCTCTCCCCCCTTCCCTGACCCACCCTCTAACCCTATCCCATACCCTTTTGAAGCAGTCCACTGTTCTACAGGATACCACTTCTGCAGGCAATGCATTCTACCCAGACACCACTCTCTCTATAAAAAAGTGTCTTCTCATTTCCCTCCTAAACTCCCCCCAATCTGAGATCATGACTTCGAGTGTCCCTACCCCCCTTAACTTAAATAGTCCTCCATGCCTGTCTTGTTTATTCCCTTCATGCACTTGAAGGTTTCAGTCATATCCCCCCTGTCTCGCCTCTCCTCCAGTGAGTACATGTTCAACTCCTTAAGCCTGCTCATGTAGGGTATGTCCCCTAGTCCCTGGATCATCTTTTGTTGCCCTGTGCTGCACCCCCTCCAGTAACCTAATGTCCCTCTACAGGTATGGGTGCCAGTACTGCACACAGTACTCCAGATGTGGCCTAACCAATGACCTATACAACAGCAGGATCACCTCCACTCTCCTTGAAGATATACCCTGGCAATACAAACCAGCATTTTGTTGGCCTTTGCAGCTGCCTTCCTGCATTGTGCTGAGTTGTTCATTGAGCCTGCTATAACCACCCCCAGACCCTTCTCCTCCTCTGTCACGTCTAGCTGACCCCCCCAACTAGTAGCTCCTTATTGGATTTTTTGCTCCGAAATGTAGCACCTTGCACTTTTTGGCATTGAACCCCAATTGTCAAGTGTCCAACCAGGTCTCCAATTTTAATAGATCATCCTGCAACCCATGCGACCCTCCTAGGCCATTCACTACTGCTCCCATCTTGGTGTCATCTGCAAACAAACTGATCTTGCTCTTGATGCCCATTGAGATGTCTGACATGAACAACCCAAACAACACCAGTCCCAGCACTGTCCCTGTGTTACTCCACTTGTCACTGCCCTTGGAGATGAGAGCTCCCCTTCCACCACTATCCTCTGCTGCCTTCTCTGTAGCCAGTTTACTACCCATCCCACCATTTTTATGCCTACGCCTGCACCTGTACCTGCCAGCTTACTACCCAGCCTTCCATGTGTCACCGAGTCGAATACCTTACTGAAGTCCAGAAACATTGTTGTGGCATCTGTCCTAATTTAGCAGACTGACCCTGTAGATGGGATGGAAAAGACTGCATTGCTGTCAGTACTGCTCTGAGCTCCAGGAGGTTTTTGAGTTCTAATGACTCCTGTGGGCTTTGTGTACCACTCACTCACTGTGAGGTCCTGTAGGTGGGCGTCCCACCCCAGGAGTGAGGCATCTGTAGTACGAATTCTTGTTAGTGACTGCTGAAGGAAGGGACTGCCCTCTCTCAGGTTGCTTTCTTCCTTCCACTACTCTAATGATTCCACTAGTGCTTTTGTCACAGGCACTAGTTTTGAAAGTGGATCACATCTTTTGGATCAGTTGTCTCTCAGTTGGTACTGGGTATCTTTCATTTGGAATCTGGTACTTGGAACCACAGCTATGGATGTGACCATGAGCCCTAGTAACTGCAAGGAGTCTTTTGAAGGTCTGGGCTGACCTGCTGTGAAAGACTATGCTGTTGCTGTCAAAGCACTAATTCTGGCCTGTTGAAGGAAAGCTTTCCCCTTGCAGAGTGTTTAGCTCTACTCCTGTGAAGTCCAGTACTTGAACAGGCTCTAGGTGGGACTTCTGCAGGTTTATCAAACATTGCAGGTTCTCCATGATGTTTTTTACCAACTGAACTGAGCACCTTGCCACTTGTTCTGTTTTCTTCGAGGCTAGTCAGTTGCCCAGGTGGAGGGAACCATCATGCCTTGTTTTCTCAGATGTGGTGACACCATAGCTAGGCCCTTTGTGAAAACTCTTGGCGTCAAAGTGAGACCAAATGGGTGTGCTGTAAACTGGTATTGGCCATTCCCCAGCTTTAATTTGGGGTATTTTATGTGAGACTGACTGGGATATGAAAATAGGTGTCTTTCAGATCCAGGGATCCCAGCCAATTACCTTACTGCAAAGATGTTATCACTGTCCTTAGTGTGACCATCTTGAATTTTTCTTTTTCAAATGCTTGTTCCGAAACCTGAGGTCTAAAATGAGTCACCCCTCCCCATTTTCTTGTGGGTCAGAAAATAGCTTGAGAATAGGCCTTGCCCCACTGGGAGGCAGGGACTTTTTTCATAGCTTTTGATAGTAACAGTTTTTTGACTTTCAGTTCCAGCAGACTTTTTTCTGTAAGAGAGTAAGCTAGAAAGCATGTGTGTTTCTGCAGGTTTGGAAAGTGTTTGAACTGCAGAAACAATCCCTAACCCACTGCTTCCAATAACCACTTGTCTGTGGTAATGTTTACCCATTGCTAGAAGTAGTGTGTGAGTCTTCCTCCCACTGGCAATGGTTGGGTGACCTGTGCAAAACTGTCCTGGGTTTTGTTTTGACTGGGGCTTAGGTGCTGGAGCTGCAGCATTATACCAGAATGCCATTTTCCCCCTTTGTGATTGGTACTCATAGGGGAGTATAACAGACATAGAACTCTTGGGAAGTATTCCCTGCCTCTGCTTCCCTTCCGTATGACCTGTAGGAGGTAGAGGCTTTTTCCTTCTCATTGTACTTTTGAAAGTGGTTTTGTATTCATCCACTTTTTTCATGTTGGCTTCTGTTTTGTCACCAAATAATGAATCTTCCTCAAAGGAGAAATCCATGGCCTTGTTTTGAGTATCCTGGGAATGGATCATAGTCCTTAGCCAGGAAAACCTTCTTAATGATACTGCAGGCAGCAGTGTCATTAGAGTCCACCACAGTGTGGAAATTATATTTTGTAATATCCAGGGCTGATCTTGCTGTGGCAACAAAGCCCTGTGCCAAACCATCATCTGCTCTTTCTGCCAGTGCCAGAATTGTGTTCCAAAGTGCTTTCTGGTACTGTGCTACATATGCGGAATAAGCTGCCTAGCTGATTAGCAGGGAAGCTGTTGTATAAACTTTTTTTGCCATAGTATCCAGTTTTTAGAGTCTTTTTCTGAGGGCTGCACAGATTTTTGCTCTCTTTTAAGCAGCAGCCAGGACTATCTCGTGATGATCAGGATGGACATACAGATATTCCACTTCCTGGTTGTCCACCTGATATTTTCTCTCTGCTTGTTTCTTGATAGCTGCAGCTGAAGTGGGTGTAGCCATGATTTTTGCAATGGCTTTTTTAGGCGGCCTGTGTATGGGAAGTAACATCCTTCTTAGTGGACCTACTCCAAGCATGTCCATAAAGACATTATCCTCTTCATCATCCTCTGTTTCTATTGGGGGATAAGGAACCAATTAATTAAGGTGAAAGGGCACAGACAGAAAAATAAATGAAAACACTCTATTCTCTGTAAAATGGATAGCTAAAAGCAGCAAACCACTAAAATTAGCAAACAGGAACATAGTTTACTAGTCAAAATAATCAAAAATATTCACAGTAGCCAAGTAGGATATTCTCTGGTTCCTGTGAATCAAATGGGAACCGGAGAAATCCAAAAATACAGAAAACCCTAGATAAGCACAGAGTAATCAAGAAAAACTGACTAAAATACACTTTTTTAATATAACTACAAAATAAAAACCTGACTGGAGAATCAGCCTTTACCAGAGTTCACAATGGGGCAACTGCTCTCTTCAGACAGAGACCCAGACTTGAGCAATGGCCAGAGTGGAGTGCAGATGCAGAATTTGAACTACATTCCAAATTCTAAAATTTGCATAGGTTCTGTCTCCGGGGCATTGCTCTCAGCTGAGATGACTGCACAATGTGTAAACATTAAGTGAGGGATTCCTGGGTTTAGAATGGTCTCTTTGTTTCCTTTTACTCATTTCCTTCACGTAGAGGCTGGTTGCCTTTAAATATTACCTTTTTAATTTTTTCCCTCTGTTCCTCTACCCCTCACTGGCATTGTCCCCTGCTAGGCAATGTCTGAGCCAGTCTCTGATTTCCTTGAAATCTGCCCTGCTAAAGCCCAGGACCCTTGTCCTAGTGTGGTTTGCCTCTGCTCCTGTCTTAATGTTAGACTACATTGTACGTTGGCCCGGTGGCGAAGAGGGCTAAGGCGCCATGGGGTACCTTACCTTTTCCCACACTGGTGACTTGTGTTTGGGAACAGACTTGAGTCATGGGGGGTCAGATGGGGAGAGGAAGAGCAAGAATCTAGAGGACTGCTCTCCTTCTCTGGGGTGAGAAGGTTGTTATTCCCGGTGCATGTCTGCCCTCTCGCGGAGGCTTGGGGGTGGACATTGAAGGGGATCGTAGATGTTATGGATGGTCAAATGGTTGTCTAACTGGGTAGCCACTACTTTCTCAATTACCTTCCCAACAAAGGGAAGGTTTGAGATAGGCCGGTAGTTACCGAGGCAGTCAGGGTCCAAAGAAGCCTTCTTCAACACTGGTGTCACCACTGCTTCCTTCAGGGAGCAGGGATGTTCACCGGAGTCTAAGGAGCACCGGAATATCCTCGTCAGAACTGGGAAAATAGTCTCCCCACAGCCCATAACCAAGGCTGTGGGGCCCAGATCTAAACTACAGGATGTAGTGCACATACCTTGGACAATCCTCATTACATCCTTGATTTCCAGCCTCTTGAAGAAACCCCAGGGAGTAGGAGGGCAAGTGACCACAGCCGGGTCCACGGCAAATCCCATAGAGAGTATTGTGCAGGTCTCCGCCCTGATGTCTTCCACCTTATCTGCAAAGAACCAAGCGAGCTCCTTGCACTGATATTGCGAAAAAGCTCTATGAACCTGCAGACAGGCTGGGTTGCACAGTCTGTCTATGGTTCGAAAGAGCTGAGCCGGTCGGTTCTGAGCAGCAGCAATTTCCCTGGACAGGAATACTGCCTTCTTACGGGCAATTGTTGACTGGTAGAATTGATAATGTTCTAGCAGTCTAAGGTGGTCGACAACTGAGCCGGATATCCGCCAACACCTCTCTAACCTGCATCCAAGTCGACGCATCTCCTCAAGTCCCCATCAAACCATGGGGACCGAGGGTGAAGGGAAAGAGGACGCACATGGATGGGAGCAATAGAATCCAGGGCCTCGGTGATGGCCCTATTATAGGCCAGAACCAAGGCCTCAGGATCTGTGCTCATCATCGGAATTTCTGATAGGTCAAGCACCTCCGATAGACCACTGGGAGTCACATCCCATAAAGGGTGGTACTTGACCATCTCCACAGGGGTAGGTCTACGCAAGGGGGTGCAAAAATTGAATCTCACGGTGTGATGATCAGACCATCCTACAGGTTCCACCCCCATGCCGGAGGCTTCCATCCCCAGGAGGAAGACCAGGTCAAGAGAATGGCCACATTTATGAGTGGCAGAGGTAACAACCTGTGAGAGGCCCAATGAATTCATCAATTGGAGGAAGTTCTGTCCAAAATGTGAGAGTTCATCATCGATCCAGGCATTGAAGTCGCCCAGCACCATCAACCTGGGAGACTCCAATACCAGGTCCACGACGAAGTCCACCACTTCCTTAAGGAATGGCTTCTCATCTCCTGGCGGATGGTAGATGAGAGCCACTCTATAGCCCCCACCTGCCACTACAACATATTCAAATGATCTAGTCTCCTCTACTGGAACACAAGTGAGACCCAATTCTGTCTTAAAACAGACCACAACTCCCCAACCCCCGCGATCCAATCTCGGGCGGTGTATCACCGAATACCCAGCCGGAACAGCCACCTCAAGAATGGGGCCAGCATTACCATCCAGCCAGGTTTCGGTGATGCAAGCCAGATCCACCATTCCCACTAAGTCCGCCACAATGGCCGTCTTGTTGACAATGGATCTGGCATTGCACAAAACTGCCCGAGTTGGACAGAGTTCTGAGGATCCCCCAACCACCGGACTGCTGTTGTTGACGGTGGTGCCCTTGGGTATGGGGATCAGACAGGGGGACCCACGTTCTGACCTCCATTTCACCCCAGGGCATCTTCTGGACCTAACAATCCCGATTTGAGCACTCCCCTCGTCCATCCTCCACTGTTCAGGCCCCCCACCTCGACCCCTCTTCCTTTGTACAATTCCCAAAGCCCTACAATGTTGATAAATGGAAAACAGTAAAGGAGGAGGAGAAAAAGGGCGGAGGGCCAGAAGAGCGGAGGATGAATAGCGCATGATGGGGGGGGGGGACATAATAACACATACCTACAACCTACAGTGAAAACTAATAAAGTCCTTACTCTAACAAATCAAAACAAAAATAAAACCCCCAAAATTCAAAACATCTACTAAATAACGTAAACAAAAATTAAAATTAATCCCATTTACCCCCACTTTCTCAGGAAAACCAAAAAACCCACTTTCTGGGACCCAAAAATAAAAATAACTAAAAGGAACTAAGAATAAACTACAAAATAATAATAAAAATAATAAATACAAATACAGATGGGAGACCCTCCTCTCACAAGGATGTCCCAACGTAAACTCAAAAAAACAAAAAACAAAGAAAACACAGATAAAAACCAAAAAGCCCTAAAATAAATAATGAATTTGTCAAGAAAACGTACTCCCACTACACATTAAATTGGTACCAGGTACTCTCACTACCTGAAAATAAAATAACATATAGTGCATCAAAATAATAAATAAATTGTGAGTGGGCAGGGACTCACACTCCCCACGAACGCACAATAATCTAGCACTCTCACTGCTTGAACAAAGAATTTAGGTCCAGGAAAAGAGGTTTTCATTTCAGAAATGCATCCAAAAAGCAATAGTCATCAAAATCAGGTCACAGTCACATAAATCTTCAAAACAGGCAGGTACTAGAAACTGATTTAACCCCCTAAAACATGCTGGGTGGGAGAGGGAGCCCAACAGACCCTACCCCTTGGGTCAGGGCCCCAGAGACAGGGCAGTATCACAACCACCCCAGCACCACAGGCCCCTCGGGGCAGCCAAAGGCTCAACCCTCCGGTTGGTCAATGACTAGCCCTTCCCACCCTCTGGTAGCAGGGACCGAGGGATCCCACCCACCACAGCCATCTCAGGGCAAGGCCTGGCTGCAGAACTTTCCTTCCACGAAATCAGAAAAACTCATTGAGGTATCAAATTCCCCAGGCGCAGCCAAAGGGAATCCAGATAGCAAAATCAAAATATCCAAACAGCCAGGCAGACTTCCTCTCGCATTAGGGGAAAAACAAAAAAATCGCCCGAAAGATGCTGGGAAAAAAAAATTCCCATCGAGTCCAAAGCCAATACAATCCAGTGAGGTCCACTTCAAAAGCATTAATAATCACATATGAGTAGAGTAAAAAGACTGTGAGCTTCAAAATGACCACACAAGTTTGTGGGAACGACTAAACAAAGCCAAACTTGTAGTTGCTCACATCCAAAGACAAAAGATTTGTCTAGGCTTTAAATTAGTGTTATCTATGTACTTATCTAGGTGCTTGTCACAGGTGTCAGAAGGGAATTGTTATCTGTGAAATTAACTAAGTGTAGAAAGATTTGCAAAGTAGGGGGAGTGGCTTAGCTAGAAGGAGCCAGGTTAAAATCAGATTTAAGCACTGCCCTAGATAGCTTCTGCCAGAGAACAAACAGAACACCAGGAGGAAGGAGCTACTGGTATAACTAAAACTTCTCTACTGGGACTAAGAACTAGAAATCTTGTACTGGGACCTTCAATTTAGGGTAAAAAAAAGTTAGTGTGTTTGTCAGAGGTAGTTGAAGTAGATTGTTATCTGTTATCTGTGTACTTATCTAGGTGTTTGTCACATGTGTCAGAAGGGAATTGTTATCTGTGAAATTAACTAAGTGTAGAAAGATTTGCAAAGTAGGGGGAGTGGCTTAGCTAGAAGGAGCCAGGTTAAAATCAGATTTAATCACTGTCCTAGATAGCTTCTGCTAGAGGACAGACAGAACACCAGGAGGAAGGAGCTACTGGTATAACTAAAACGTCTCTACTAGGGCTATATTGCCCTCCTTCTCTCCCCTCCACCCCTCCCACCCTAAACCAGTTCTACTTTTATAGGCACAGGATTTAACACCTTAGGAACTTCCTGTTTGGCAGCGAAGTAGTGATCCAGAGCCACCATAGACTCACCATCCTAGAAGGGCAGAGTAGCTCTTCGTTCCCCCCAGCTGCTGGAGTTCTGACTCTGAACAAGTAAGGAGGCTACTGAGAAATATAGGAACTTCTTGTCTTAAAACAGGAAGATCAGGAGCTAAAAGGGCACAGAGGCAATAAGTAAGTAGGGGAAGAAAAAAAGAAAAAAAAATAATCAAACAGAGGAAAGAGTAAGTATTCCAAACAACAATTAGGGGGCCAGAAAAAATATGTGATGGGAGTGGTGCAGTGCAGTGGCTGTGGAGCAGCAGTCTTCCAGAAGACATTCTGGAGGATGCATTGTTGTCCCATCTGCAGGCATCTCTCTGGGCTGAGGGAGGAGGTTGCTCATCTCCAGGCTGAGTTGGCCAGGATTTGTGGGACCTCCTTTCCCACCCAGGGACCACCAGAGTCACTGCCGTTGCCTCAGAGGTTGCCAAGAAAGAGGAGTGGTTGGACCACAGTGGGCTCAGGGAGGGTGAGGGTGGTGGAACAGAGGCACATCCCTCCAGTTGTACCTCTCCACAATTTCTATACTGTTCTGGAAAAGTGTGTTTCCTCTATGGACGCACCCACAGTGGAGACCAAGGAGGATGCTGGGAACCTCAACAAAGGAGACCCACAGGAGTGTGGCATGCGACCCCACAGGGGAAGGAGACAACTCCTGATGGGGAACTCCATTGTTAGGAAGGTAGAACTGGGGGAGGAAGGGGAGAGAGAGGTAAGGTGCCTGCCTGCCGCCATGGCTTGGAGGGACAGGGAGCGAATCCTCAGGCTCACAGGAGCAGCTGCACAGGGGAGGGAGCTGGATGTCATTGTCCACCTAGGGACAAATGACCTGGCTAAGAAAGGGATCAGAGCAGTGCAAGAAGCATTTGTGGAGATGGGGAGGGGCCTTAGTCAAATAGCACACACGGTAACCTTCTCGGAGGTGCTGCATGTCTATGGCACAGATGAAGGCTAAGGTGCTCCACACCATGGGGATTCAATCAGTGGTTGAAAACTGGTGCAGGCTCAGGATTTGGCTTCATTGGGGACTGGGGTCCACCTGGATGGATGCAGGCCTATACTGGTGTGATGGTCTGCATCTGTCCAGGAGGGGAACCAGGATCCTAGGTGATAGGTTTAAATACTTCATTGGCAAGCATTTAAACTAGCCAAGGGGGGAGGCACTGGAAAGGAGTAAGGAAATCCTAGCCCCCCCCAACAAATCAGTGTACTAAGTGAGGCGGACACCAACATAGAGATGTCAATAGGGAGAAGCGCAGAGGTAAATGGAGAAAATGACAAATGCAGTAAAGACAGGGATGGGGCAAAAAGGGGTAAGGCCATCAAGAATGGAGGGTAATGAGTACCAACACCCATAGTCTGGGCAACAAGCTCCCTGAACTGGTGGCCTTGATGGAAGAGGGATGCCTGGATATCGTAGCAGTCACAGAAACATGGTACACAGAGAACCATAACTGGGATGTTAACATACCAGGGTACACAACCTACAGTAGAGACAGGAAGGGCAGAAGGGGGGTGTAGCTCTCTATGTAAGGGAAGGGATAAAAACAACTAAACAAAAGAGTAAACAGGGAGGAGAGGAGGCACTGTGGGTCACCTTTGAGACTGGAAATGGCACCACAATCCGCACAGGGGTTGTATACAGACCCCCATATCAGGGGGAGGGAATGGACAAGGATATGATAGAAGGAATACTTAGGATGGCAGAGAAAGGGGAGATACTGTTGATGGGGGACCTTAACATGCCAGATGTTAACTGGAGCACCTTTGCTGCAGCCACATCCAAAAGCAGGGCCATTCTTGATGCCCTTCAGGTGGCATGCCTCAGACAGCTAGTTTTGGAACCTACTCATGAGGAAGCAATCCAATACTTTGTACTCTCAAATGGGGACAGTGAGAGGATCTCAGATCTAGAAGTGGGTAGCCATTTGGGAACAAGTGACCACCAAACAGTGTGGTTCACGATAAACTCAGCTACAGAGTCAAGCCATACAAAACTGAGGGTTCTGGACTTTAGGAGATCTGACTTTGGCAAGATGGGAGAGTGCCTTAGAAAAGCACTAGCAAACAGGCTAGAAGGAGGGGTGGAGCAACAATGGGGAAATATCAAAACTGCCATCACAGAGGCAACAAGCCTTTGTGTGAAGCAAATAAATCAAAATGAAAGAAAAAGCCACTATAGTTATCAAAAGAAGTGGCGGTGAAGGTTAGGGAGAAAAAGATAGCATTTAGGAAGTATAAGGAAACACAGAAGAAGCAGGACAGAGAACTGTACCAGTTAAGGCAGAAGGAAGCAGGAAGGGTAGTCAGAATAGCAAAGGCACAAACTGAGGAAAAGATAGCCAACTCGGTTAAGAAGGGGGATAAAACCTTTTATAGGGATATCAGGGAGTGTAGAAAGACAAAGGAAGGGATAATGAGGCTGAACAGAATGGATGGTGGGTGGGCAGAGAGAGACAGTGAAAAAGCAGGGATACTGAATGAATACTTCTGTTTAGTATTCACAAAAGAGGAAGTGGAGAAGGTGTCTAATCCAAGTAACAGAAGCACTCTTGGGGGGGGGTTGATCCCAGTTCTTTCACAGAAGAAAGGGTTCTGAAAGAACTCCTAAAATTGAAGGTGGACAAAGCAATGGGGCCAGATGGAATTCACCCCAGAATTCTAAAAGAATTAAGCAGAGTACTAGTGACACCACTGACTACCCTTTATAACAAATCATGGGAGGATGGTGTGGTACCTGAGGACTGGAAGACGGCTGATGCGATTCCCCTTCACAAAAGTGGGAGCAAGACAGAGGCAGGAAACTACAGACTTGTCAGTTTGACCTCTGTGGTAGGGAAAGTGATGGAATCACTTCTGAAAGAAAGAATTGTTGAGTACCTAGAGGTCAGTGGGGCACAGGACCCAAAGCAGCAAGGGTTCACAGTGGGAAGATCATGTCAGACAAATCTAATTGATTTCTTTGACTGGGTGACCAAAGTAGTAGACCAGGGAGGGGCTGTGGACATGGCCTACCTAGACTTTAGCAAGGCATTTGACACAGTCCCACACAAAAGATTAGTAGTCAAATTAACCAGCCTTGGAGTGGGTCCCAGGGTGGTAGCGGATAAAACATTGGCTGAACAACAGGACACAGAAGGTAATTGTAAATGGAGTCCACTCTGAAGAAAGAGGGGTTACTAGTGGGGTACCGCAGGGTTCAGTACTGGGTCCAGTCCTTTTTAATGTCTTTATAAGTGACATTGCAGAGGGACTGGAAGGAAAAGTATGCCTCTTTGCAGATGACACAAAGATCTGGAACAGGGTTGATACACAAGGAGGCATGGAAAGGATGAGAAGGGACTTGGCAAGGTTGGAGGAATGGTCAGAAGTATGGCAGCTTGGATTCAATGTAAAGAAGTGCAAAGTATTGCACCTGGGGAAAAAAACAGGGGAAGATTACACAATGGGGGGGTAGTAACAACAGCACAAATGGAAAGGGACCTGGGGGTAATCGTATCAAATGACCTTAAGGTTGGCTAGCAATGTGAGAAGGTGGTAGGGAGGGCTGGGGGATACTGGGATGTATAGGGAGAGGCATCACCAGCAGAAAACAGGAAGCTGTTATCCCCCTGTACAGACAGTTGGTGAGACCCCATCTGGAGTACTGCGTCCAGTTCTGGAGACCCCATCTCCGCAAGGACATAGACAGGATGGAGGCAGTTCAGAGGAGGGCAACTAAAATGGTGCAGGGTCTGCAAGAGAAGCCATACGAGGAGAGGCTAAAGGAGCTTAATATGTATACCCTTGAGGAAAGGAGGGAGAGGGGGACATGATAGAAATGTTTAACTACCTCAGTGGAATCAACAAAGTCCAAGAGGGTAGCATCTTTCAGAAAAAGAGATGTGCAAGAACAAGGGGACACAATTTGAAGACAGAGGGGGGACGACTCAGGGCAATGTGGGAAGTATTTTTTCACAGAGGTGGATGCATGGAACAGCCTTCCTGAGGAGGTTGTGGGGTCTAAAACTGTGGGAGAATTCAAGAATGCATGGGACAGACATAAGGCAGTTTTTGTGGGGGGTAGGAAGAAATAGGCTGTTAGTTAAATAGGATCTGCAGCTTATCCTCTAGGTAGGGACATGGGCAGACTAGATGGGCCAAGCGGTCCTTATCTGCCGTCAAAATCTATGTTTCTATCAAATGTAGTTGTAGTAGTAGTAAAATATTTTATTCATATTTTTAAATGAACCAGGATAGTCTCGACTGAGATAAAACTAATTTACAAAGAGATCTTTTTACATTTAAAACATTGGGACACATAGTTTCAGACACAATACAACATAATATAAAACATTTAAATACATAAATAAATACATAATAAATTGACAGTCTAGACAGGTACTATCCAATAAATAACACTTACAAATCAACACGTGCTGTGATTTTTACAGAGAAGTTTCAGGGAAAAATATGACAGCACTGTCTAGTATTACCCAGTATACTCCTGAACCAGCGCTGGATCTTTAACAATGGCTAATTTCCTGTGGGAGATCTAATATTAGATGGAATTTCGTTACACTCAAATTGGCCTTTGTAAAAGACTGATTGATGGCTGATCGCAAGATTACATTTTGAGATTACCAAATCAGAAAAAGAAGCTGATTTTAAGGTTACAAATTTGTTCCTGTAAAGCAACTTTTTGGAAATATAGGAAGGGAGTCTACCATGTAGACCTTTACACACAAACGTCAGAAGATGTTCCTGTCTACTTTCATGTAAAGTTAACCAGCCTAGTTGGTTATATAAAAAATACTTGTGTGTGTAATGGGGAGCTTCTAAAATAAATCGTGCTAGGCTACTGTGGCAAGCTTCCAGGCATTTGTAACAGGGAGCTCCTGTTATTACCAGGAAAACAATGTACTGAAAGTCAGATGTGCAACCCCCCCCCCCCATTTTTCCCTTTCACTCTTTCCTATCTCCTTTTCCTTTTTCTGTCTTTCCCTTTTTTTCATGTCAGGGTGGCCAACCTGACATTCTCTTTGCTTTTCTGTCCCCTGTTTTCTTGAAAACCCCCTCCTTGCACATTAAATGCTGAAAAGCACTTCTTTATCTCCCGATTTGGAGCTAATGAATAACGCACATCGCGCTTTAGATTTAAAAGCAGCTGATGGCCTTGAGAAATAAATATTAGCTGTGCACCTGATTTGGAGGTGCTGAGTACCAAAGATGTGGCTGCATGTTTGCAGCTTCATGTGGAAAAAATTACTCCGGTGCCCGACAATGCTCCTGGTCATGAAGTGCGACACAGGAGCATAATTCGTTTTGCAGCAGGATGCTCCAGAGTGAGTTACAAACATACGAACATATGAAATTTGCCAGCAGATAAAGGCCTAGAGGTCTATCAAGCCTGCTCAAATGTGCAGCTAGCACCCCTTATTCTGCAGCTGCCCCTCCCTTCCACCCTTCCCCTTCATTTACCTTCCCCCTTGTCCTGTCCCATCCCCTTTTGAAGCAGTCCACTGTTCTACTGGATACCACTTCTTCAGGTAACGCATTCCACCCAGCCACCACCCTCTCTGTGAAACAGTGTCTCCTCATCTCCATCCTGAACCTTCCTCCCTCCAATCTCATATCATGGTCCCGGTGTCCCTCCCCTCCCTTACTTTGAACAGCCCCTCTGTATCTGTCTTGTTTATTCCTTTCATGTACTTAAAGGTTTCAATCATGTCCCTCCTCTCCTCCCTTGAGTACATGTTCAACTCCCTCAGCCTCCTCTCATATGATAAGTCCCCCAGCCCCTTGATCACCTTTGTCGCCCTGCGCTGCACCCCCTCCAGTAACTTAATGTCCCTCTTCAGATACGGGCACCAGTACTGCATGCAGTACTCCAGGTGCGGTCTAACTAATGACCTATACAGTGGCAGAATCACCTCCTCCCTCCTCGAGGATATAACCCTTGTAATACAACCCAGCATTTTGTTGACCTTTGCAGCTGCCTTCCTACATTGTGCCGAGTTGTTCATTGACCCTGTAATGAGCACCCCCAGATCCTTCTCCTCCTCTGCCTGGGCTAGCTGCACTCTCCCCAGCTGGTAACTCCTCCTTGGGTTCTTCATGCCAAAATGCAGCACCTTGCACTTTTTGGCATTAAACCCTAGTTGCCAGGTGTCTGACCAGGTTTCAAGCTTTTCCAGATCATCCTGCAACCCCTACCATCCCCCTAGGTCATCCACCACTGCTCCTACCTTGTTATCATCATCAAACAGACTGATCTTGATCTTGATGTCCAATGATATGTCTGCAATGAATATCCCAAACAACAGTGGTCCCAATACTGAGACCTGTGGAACACTGCTTGTCACTACCCTTGGGTGTGAGAGCTCCACACCCACCACCACCCTCTGTTGCCTTCCCTGAAGCCAGTTCCCTACCCATCTCACCAGCTTTGCACCTGCCCATGTGCCTACTAACTTACTTCCCAGCCTTCCATGTGGCATCAAGTCGAATGCCTTCCTGAAGTCCAGATACAGGACATCCACTGCATGGCCCCTGTCTAGTTGCCTAGTTACCCAGTCATAGAACTCCACCAGGTTGGTTTGGCAGGATCTGCCCCGTATGAAGCCATGCTGTCTGCTGTCCTGTAGTCCTTTGGCCTCTAGGAGGGCCACCAGCCTTTCTTTCAGGATAGTCTCCATTAGCTTACCCACAATGGATGTGAGGCTCACTGGTCTGTAGTTTCCCGGTACATTCTTGGGGCCACTCTTGTGGAGGGTCACCACATGAGCCATCCTCCAGTCTTGAGGTACACACCCTGAAAGTAGTGAGGCATTAAATAGGTCTGTCAAAGGTCCTGCAAGGACCTCTGCCAGCTTCTTCAGTACCCTGGAGTGGATTCCACCTGGGTCTGGTGCCTTATCCACCCTCAATGCCTTCAAACCCACCTGAACTCTGCCCTCCATTATTTCCCCATCTGTCACCCCTCACCCCCTGTTTCTGCCATTTCTCCCCCCTTGGGTGTCATCCCCCTCTTCTCTTTAGTAAATACTGAGCAGAAGTACTCATTTAGTGCTTCTGCCTTATCGCACCCTGCTTTCACCCAACCCCCCCCCTTCCTAATCCTTACTATGTGGTCCTTACAGTTCCTTTTCTCCCTGGTGCACCTAAAGAAGTCCTTCTCCCTCTTCTTGATGCCTTGTGCCAGCCTGAGTTATGCTTCACCATGCGGTTAAAGAAATAACACTTGCCGTTTAGCGAGACACTACAGGCAGATGTATAAAAGGCCCCCTAGTGTCCCATAATTAAATGAAAATGAGTTTCTGCAGCCCCAGAGATGTGGTAACAGGAGCTGCCTGTAAAAATAAAGCATATTTGGGCAAAAAGGGACAAACAAAAAGTCCCTGCATGTTAAAGCATGGGGATAATATGGAAACTCACCATTATGTAATGTCACGGCCTATGGAAACTCCCCATTATGTAATGTCATGGCCAATGGGAACTCCCTCACAGAATGTGATGTAATACTAGGGCATAAATAGGGCTCACCACTGGGGGATCATAGATAGTCAGGTCAGTCTGGTATCGATAGTGAGAGGAGAAGGATCTTCTTTGGAGTGTGCTGTTTTTCACACAGACGACTGAAGCATAAGAGGTATTACACTGGGCTATCTAGGCTGAAACGAAGCCACGGACTCTGCTGGGAAAAGCAGAGTCCTGAAGTTATTTTGTTATTCAGGACTAACATTTTCTTCTATGATTTCTGTATGTAGTTATTTATTTTTCTACAAAATAAATTGACAAATGCATATGTGCGTTTTTTATGTACTTGGAATTAAAGCGTGCATGGGACAGTCATAAGGCAATTCTAGGGGATGGGGGTAGGAAGAAGTAGGCTGCTGGTTAACTAGGCTCTGCAGCTTATCCATTAGATAGGGAAATGGGCAGACTGGGTGGGCCAAGCGGTCCTTATCTGTCATTAAATTCTATGTTTCTATGTTTCTTGATCCCTGCTTGGTTGTGTCAGTTATTTATCCCACACATTCACACTAGTATAGAAGTGGGATACCTGGCTTGTGTAGTCTGCTTGGTAAATGCTGCTGGGGGTATAGTAATATACCCGACCCGTGCACAGGGTAAAAAGTGTGAAGCCAAGGAAAATCCAGTGTACTCATGCCATGGCTGATAAATTGGTTTGAAGCCTATACCAGGATTGGAACCAGGAGCTTGACCAAAGATGGTGGTAAAAAAGGAAGAAGAGGAATGCATGGATAAGGACCTGACCAAGGAAGAACAGAAGAGATAGCTGAAGGAAAGTGCCCCAGAGAATCCCAGTGACCTGCTGCAATGGTTGTGCTTACAACAACTAGAGATGGAGTGTGAGAGGGCTGAGGAGCGATGGCTATGAGAGGAGCGATAGCTTTGAGAGGAGGACTGGAGGCTACAAGAGGAAGAGACAAGATGAGAGGTGGTGGGATGCCTTGCAAGCCATCCAGGCCCTGACCCCAGGACAACCTGACAGAATTATACCCCAAAACACTAAACTTACCAAATTGACAGAGGCTGATGACATTGAAGCCTTCTTGACAACATTTGAGTGCATAGCACAGACCTGTGCATGGCACCAAGAACAGTGGGTCATCAGACTGGTCCCTTATTTATCTGGACAGGCCCATTTGGTATACAGTCACCTGACTGCCCCTAACTCTAACAATTATGATCTGGTCAAGGAGGAAATCCTCCGTAGGCATGACAGCAATACCGAGACATAATAGGCAG
Source organism: Neoceratodus forsteri (assembly GCA_016271365.2). Taxonomy (NCBI): domain Eukaryota; kingdom Metazoa; phylum Chordata; order Ceratodontiformes; family Ceratodontidae; genus Neoceratodus; species Neoceratodus forsteri. Next base: position 1,098,303,602 of record CM057456.1, on the reverse strand, counting down.
CAATTTCGATCACAAAGGATGCTGGGCCAAGACACCCCCAGCGAGACATTTGCTAGGCTGAAAAGCTTTTGTTTAAAATGGTTGCAACCGATGGTCAAAACCCTTGACCAGATCATAGAGCTAATCATTATAGAACAGTTTATTCAAATTTTACTCCAGGATGTCCAAGTATGGGTGAAGGAGCACAAGCCTGACACAATGGAGAAGACCATCGCTCTGACGGAGGATTACCTGGTGGCCATACCAACAAAATACCAAGGATACCAGGGCTCTTTATCCCAACCAACAACACCAGTAAGACCTTTTGATACTTCTTATCAGAGACAATCCTCTGGTAGGGGTAATAACTGGGAAGGGGACCAAAGGGAGAAACTTATCATGCTGACCTTATATGTCACAACTGTTTAAGAAAGGGGCACATAGTCTGTAATTGCCCCAATAGAAGAATTGAAGCATTGCACATATCTCTAACCAACTGGGGATATGTCACTACTGTGGGGATTGGCCAGACTGAACTAATAAGACTATTAGACTCTGGCAGTAAACAGACTTTGGTAAGGGAAGATATATTGAAAAATTATAGCAGTAACAGGCTGGATGCAAAAGTTACATGTGTCCATGGGGATATTCACCAGTACCCTACCACCACAGTGGAAATGACCTTCGAGTAGGACACACAGTTGATTACAGTTGGCTTAGTAGCCAGATTACCAGTACCTATCATTATTGGGCAGGATTTTCGGAACTTTGATCGGTTGATAAAATCTCAACAGGCCTGTGGTCTACTAGTGGCAGTTACCACTTGGGCCCAGACAAAAAGAGAACATTCCCAGAATGTTTCCCTTTTGATGAAGGTCTATTTGAGGTCCCTGGGAAAACACGGAAATCTAAAAAGTAGAAAAGAGCTGAAAAACCAAAGTGGAGGGAAACACATCAGGAGGGAATACCTGATATTAACTCTGAGTTAGCTGGGACTAATGTTATAACTGAACAAAAATTGAATGAAACATTAAAACCTTTTTTTTTTTTTTTTTAAGTGGACCAGGTGGTTGCAGAATGGCAGCCACAGTATGTTATAACTAATGACCTGTTGTACCAAATTTATGTTAACCCTTTTACAAGGGAAGGTATTAAAAAAAATGATGGTCATTCAATGTTTTAGAAAGAAACTTATGCATTCGGCCCATGATGTACCTATGGCCGGCCATGAAGGACAAAATTGGACTCTAGGTAGGTTGTCAAGCCGGTTCTTCTAGCTGGGTATGCAAGAAAGCGTGGCTGAGTACTGTCACACTTTCCCTGAGTGCCAGATGGTGGCCAAAGTGGGAAGACAGGATAAGGTGCCCCTACAGTCAATTCCTGCAGTCATGACCCCATTTGAAGGAATAGCCATGGATGTGATAGGATCCCTGACAAAAAGCTCTAAAGGTAATCAGTACATATTAGTGGTTTGTGATTGTGCCACAAGGTATCCGGAGGTGATACCCCTTTGGACTGCAATGGCCCCTCGGATTGCCGAGGAACTGGCCAAACTTTTTAGTCATCTGGGTATTCCTCAAACCATACTCACAGATAGAGGAACAAACTTAACTTCAGAACTCCTTAAAGAGATTTACCGATTGTTAGGAGTTCCAGCTGTAAGAACATCTCCCTACCACCCACAGACTGATGGGATAGTGGAGAATTTTAATAAAACCTTAAAACATATGCTCCAAAAGTATGTGCAAGAAGCGGGGCGGGATTGGGACAAGTATTTACTGTATCTCCTGTTCTCATACTGGGAGGTACCCCAAGCCACTACAGGGTTGTCATCTTTTACCTTTCTGTATGGAAGAAACCCCAGAGGCCCACTGGATGTGGTGAGGGAACACTGTGAGGAATGGAAAGAGATATATCATACCAACATTGTGGACTATATGTCCAACCTTAGAAAAAAAATTGGTGAAATTTGTTACCATGGCTCACCAGAATGTGATTCACAGACAGGTGGAACAGAAGGCTTGGTATGATGGAGGGTTGAAAGATAAAACCTACCAACCAGGTGATAAGGTCTTATTATTGCTGCCTTCATCTGAAAACAAACTATTGATGAAATGGCAAGGCCCATTTGTGGTTATCAGGCAGACTGGGAAGGTTAACTATGAAATTGAGATGCCAGGCTGATGATCCTAGAAAAAAATATTTCATGGCAATTTACTATGGAAATGGCATGATAGGCAAGACCTCAAACCCAGTTATTTTATCCATCCTGAACAGGAAGTTACTGAGTTGGAGGAGGCCTGTGAGAGGCTTAAGATGAAAAAATAAGTCAGAGAGGTGCAAATTAACCCTGGTTTAGATGTAGCCCAAAGACAGGAGGTTGACCAATTGCTGAAGTATTTTGGGGCCACCTTCACTAGTATACCAGGGGAGCAAAAGGGGTGGTGCACACCATTAAAGTGTCCCAAAAGAAACATATTCATCAGAAACCTTATAGGCTCCCCGAAAGAGTGTGACAGGAGGTCATACAGGAAATCAAGAGAATGGAGCAGTTGGGGGTGATCAAACCTTCTCTTAGTGCTTGGGCATCACCTATAGTTGTCGTGGACAAGAAGGAAGGGGGAATTAGATTGTGCTTAGATTTTTGAAAAAATCAGTGCCATTTCAGAATTTGATGGGTACCCTATGCCATGTATAGATGACCTCTTAGACAAGATTGGGAATGCCAGGTACATTAACACCCTGGACCTTACGAAAGGATACTGGCAGATTCCCCTAGTCCAACAGGCCCAAGAGTATACTGCCTTTAGCACCCACCATAGGACTGTACCAATTCACCAAAATGCCCTTTGGGTTGCATGGGGCCCCAACAACTTTTCAGCGGTACATGGTCCAAACTGTACATGCCCATTCCCAGTACAGTGCAACCTATCTTGATGACATCGTCATTTTTAGTTCTGACTGGCAGACGCACCTCATACACCTCAGTGCAGTCATTCAATCCATATGTGACTCTGGGTTAACCATTAATCCCGACAAATGTGCCATTGCCCAAACAGAGACAATGTATTTGGGCTTTGTTATTGGGGAGGGTACTGTAAAACCAGATGTCAGTAAGGTTCAAGCAGTAACAGACAGTCCCATACCCCTGACAAAGAAGCATGTACAGTCCTTTTTGGGTCTGGCCAGTTACTATCACTGGTTTGCACCAAACATTGCCACCATAGCAATGCCCCTGACTGATCTGACTAAAAACAATTTCCCTAATAAAGTGCACTGGTCCCAGGAGTGTGACAAACTTTTCGGAATATTAAAGCTATCCTATGTTCCTCCCCTGTATTGCTCAGCCCAGACTTTTCTCTCCCTTTTGAAGTGCACACTGATGCCTCTGATACCAGCATCAGTGCAGTTCTTTTCCAGACCAAGAAGGGGGAGGAGCACCCAGTGATTTATATCAGCCGCAAACTTCATGAGAGGGAGAGAAAGCATTCAACAGTGGAGAAAGAATGCTTGGCATTGAAATGGGCAATAGAGGCTTTGAAGTATTATTTATGGGGTGCAGAGTTTAAGGTTCTTACAGATCATAACCCTCTGTGCTGGCTCCAGCAGACGAAGGACAAGAATGGTCGTATAATGCAGTGGTACTTGGCTCTGCAGCCTTACTATTTCACCATTCAGCATAGAGCATGTTCAAAACACCATAATGCAGATTTCTTGTCTTAATATGGGGCCCATACCGATGAAACTTGATGAAATGTTTGTATTAATGTGTTTTTGCTTTCTGTATAATATGATACTTGAAAGAAGTGATATGATATGATTATACGAGTAAAAGGTTTGTATTCAACCCATGATTTTGAAACCCATGGAAAAGTACAGTATTGTAGATATTGTTATGTCTGAATGATGATACTGTATTTAATTATAAGGGTCCCTGAGGCGCAGTTTCTGAGAGTGGGTGGGGGGAAGCTCCAACCCCCCTAGGGTTTCAGGAGGATGTCTGACACCAGTAATACTGTTGCCTCTTGGTGGGGGAGGTGTGTAACAGGGAGTGCCTGTTATTACCAGTAAAACAATGTACAGAAAGTCAGATGTGCAACCCACCCTCCCATTTTTCCCTTTCATTCTTTCCTATCTCCTTTTTCTTTTTCTGTTTTTCCTCTTTTTTTTTTATCTCAGGGTGGCCAACCTGACATTCTCTTTGTTTTTCTGTTCCCTGTTTTCTTGACCCCTCATGCTTACATATTAAGTGCTGAAAAGCACTTCCTCTTTATCTCCCAATTTGGAGATAATGAATAGCGCACATCATGCTTTAGGTTTAAAAGCAGCTGGAGCCCCTGAGAAATAAATATTAGCTGTGTGCCTGATTTGGAGGCACTGAGCACCAAAGTCGTGGCTGCATGTTGTAGCTTCATGTGGAAAAAATGACTCCAGTGCCCGACAATGCACCCGATCGTGAAGTGCGACACAGAAGCATAATTTGTTTCCGAGTAGGATGCTTCGGAGTGAGTTATGCTGCATCATGCGGTTAAAGAAATACCACTTGCCATTTAGCGAGACACTATGGACAGATGCATAAAAAGCTCTGTAGTGTCCCATAATTAAATGAAAATGAGTTTCTGCAGCCCCAGAGATGTGGTAACTGGAGCTGCCTGTAGAAATAAAGCATATTTGGGCAAAAAGGGCCAAATAAAAAGCCCCTGTGTGTTAAAGCACGGGATAATATGGAAACTTCCCATTATGTAATGTCACAGCCTATGGAAACTTCCCATTATGTAATGTCATGGCCAATGGGAACTCCCCCACAGAGTGTGATGTAATCCCTAGGGTATAAATAGGGCTCACCACTAGGGGACCATAGATAGTCAGGTCACTCTGGTAGTGACAGTGAGGGGAGAAGGATATTCTTTGGAGTGTGCTGATTTTCACACAGACGATTGAAGTGTATGAGGTATTACACTGGGCTATCTAGGCTGAAATGAAGCCACGGGCTCTGCTGGGAAAAGCAGAGTCCTGAAGTTATTTTGTTATTCAGGACTAACATTTTCTTTGATGATTTCTGTATATATTTATTGGTTTTTCTACAAAATAAATTGACAAATGCATATGTGCATTTTTTATGCGCTTGATCCCTGCTTTGTTGTGTCAGCTATTTATCCCACACGTTCACAATGTTCCAAATCACCTTTTTTACCATGGGCAAAAAGACAGTCCCAGTAATTGAAAGTGAGAATTACCATAGAATTTACCACTCTTTTTCTAATGTCCACATTCATACAGGTTTTAACCCTTGCTGTGCTGCGGACTGATATATCAGTTCAGAATTCCTATACGTTCTAATTCTGTCAGCAGCCTAAGGGTTAACTCTGTAAAGGGCTCCTAATTTTTTCACTGTGGTTTTAATTAAGTTATTGATATGAACTGACCAACTCAATGTATCATCTAACCAAATACCCAGGTATTTGTAATATTGCACCTGCCGGATCGGGGATCCCTCCAGGGTAACCACAACCAATGCTACACCATCTAGTTTCTCATGCCGTCGATGAAATAGGATGGACTGGGTCTTCTTTACATTCAACACTAATCTGCTTGCTTTAAAGAAAACCTGCAACTCATCAAAGGCCTTCTTTAACTTCTCTTGGATCTTATTAACTTTAGAATCTGCGGTATAGATGATATGATCTGCATATAGATAGTAACTCACAGACGAGTCAGAGAAGTATAGGATGTTAACATATATGTTGAATAGGAGCACACCCAGTATGGATCCCTGGGGGATCCCGGATCCGACAGGTACATAACCTGATGCCCAACTTCCTACAGAAACCATTTGTGATCTATCTTTCAGGTATGATGTGAGCCAACTTAACCTAGGCCCAGTCATACCTAGTGAGGCAGTTCTGGATAGGAGGACACCATGATCCAAGGAGTCAAATGCTTTGGTTATGTCTACAAAGATAGCTCCAATGGGAGTCGTCCCATCCAGAGCGGTCTGCACATCCCCCACAACCTTAGTTAGTGCCGAGATGGTACTGTGTCATTTTCTGAAACCAGATGGCATAGCATTAAGGAGCCTCTCCATCTCTAGATGTCCCATAATCTGTATGGCTACAAACCTTTCAAAAATTTTAAAGATCTGAGGTAAGAGTGATATCGGTCGGTAATTAGTCAATTCTGACTTTTCCCCCCTTTAAAAATGGGAACAGCTTTAGATTGCTTCTGCACTTTGGAAAATTCTCCTGTGCTTAATGATAAATTAAATAGATTAAAGGATATGCCACCACAGGATCTGCAAATGTTAATAGTTTAGATGGAATACCATCCAAACCAATGGCTTTCGAGGTATTTAATTTCAAAAGTTCTTTAACGACAGAGTCAACCAATATCTCAGAATAAACTAACTCCTTTATGGGGCCACAATCTGATTCCACCCTTGAGTGTTTATCCACCTGGTTTTCCATTAGTCCCATCTTACTAAAGTAATTGTTAAATTTATCAGCTACTAATTGGGACATAGGAGTCATTTGTCCATCAGTATTGAACACATTTGGAATTTCATTTTCTTGTCCACTTAATAAACACTTAATTGTTCTCCAGAAGTCTTTTGAGTGTTGGGCACATTTAACATCTAGTAAACAAGAGTAATGATTTTGTTTTACACTCCTTACTTCCTTTAAGTATAAATTATGATGTTTTTTATAATTATCCCAATCTGATTTATTACCTGTTTATTTAGCCTTAGCCCATGCCTTGTCCCTAATGGATTTTTGTTTTCTTAACTAACTTGAATACCAAAGGGCACTATTTTGTTTTTGATGCTTAGATTTAATAGGGGTGTGCCTATTACAAATCAATATAAATTCAGAATAAAAATAATTCCAGGCTTCATCTACCGTTGGTATCAGTGACACCCTACATAAACTGATGGTCACATATAGAGTCTGGTAAAATGCCACTTGCTGATATATGATTGAGTGAGTTAGTAAAAATCATATCCAGGATTGTAGATGATTCAGGATTTACCATATTTATTCTGGTAGGATCTTGGATCAATTAAGTAAGCCTCAAATTACTTTTCAAATCGACTAAGGGATGAAGTTCACTTACACAAGAGCAGTTTGTATTAGTCTCCTACCATATCAATTTCATGGGAATTCTTAAAGTCAAAAAGAAAATCCTGCAGGTCATTGAAAGCAAGGGGATTAGTTTTTTTTTTGGGGGGGGGTGGCAGTAAACACCTAATGCTACAATTCTCTTGTTGTGGGGCAACCTTAACTCAATTCCTAGCACTTCTAGTCCATTTAAATTTTTATCTATGTTTATCTGGGTCACCAGCAGATCTAATTTCCCATAAATTAGTAGTCCCCCACCCTTTTGTTTCTATCCTGGTGCCGTATATTATAATTCTTTATATTTAATAAAGAATCCTCCTTTTTTTTAATTTAACCACGTCTCAGAAATGATAACAAAGTCTGGGTTGTAGTCCAGGATCCAAGAACTAATTAAGTCCATTTTCAAGAACATGCTTCTAGCATTAAAATGTTAACCCCTGCTTTATTCCTCTCAGAGTAAGGGGACAATCAAGGCTGGGATAGATACTGTAGCTTGATCATTATTGTGTTCAAATGTAATATGAGGCCTGTATGACAAAGTGGTATCTAAGGGGCCCAGGATGGGATGTATGTTACCACAAGACATTAAAAACAATATAAGCAAGCCGGCCTGCCGGAACAGCGGTTGGATTCCACTTGCGACACCGGCAATCTGGATTTAGGAACAGACTCGGGGAGTCAGAGGGCCAGCCAGGGGAGAAGGATGGAGCATCCTATGGACTATTCTTCTTCTCTGGGGGGAGGGAGGGTTAGAGTATCTGGCACTTGAGGGATCCCTGGTGGAGACTGGGGGAACAACAGGTGACCGGTACCATCACACAATAGGGGCAGCTACTGAAAGTCATTGCACATCCCCACCCCTGGGGCAGTATTAAAAAGTGCTGCTGGCCATCCATGATGAAGCCCACCCTCAGCTTCAATCAGCTGTCAGGCGGGGCTCCCTGACCTATCCTATCGGATGTGGCACTTAGGGTCGGTGCCATAACCCTGCCTGGGGGGGCAAGCCAGGGGGTATCAGGGAGTTGCAGTCAATGTGAGAGTGGAAATCGCAGGGTCCATGACTGGGCTGAGGTACCGGATGGACGGTAGCAGGGAAAAAGCATAGTAAAATAAAAAAAAAGTATAAGCATAAACTTAAAAAATCTAAAGCATTAAAATTTCATCCTGGATTGTTCCCATTGTCTATTCAAAGACCAGTTGACTATGACCAGGTTCCATATTTTGTTAAATCTCATTTGTAAATATAAATCCAGGCTAGCCTCCCAGTCCAGAATTTTATTTCCCAGACCCTTGCATTGGTATACATGGCTCTCCATATCTTATACACCCCACACCTGTCTCCCTGTTTTCCTCCCCCGCCTGTGCTGTTTTCTTAAGTTGGCTCTGACCTCCCTCTTTCCTTGTAACACTCTGCATTACCAGTCTTCTTTGCTCCTAACTTTTTGCTATTCTGATTTATATCCCTTTGTCCTTTACCTTGTCCCACCCCATCTTCCAGTGCCCCTACCCTGGGAGAGCTTCCTCCCCTTGGGCTGTCCCTCTTTGTTGCTTCATCTTTTGGGGGAAGCAATTTGGTATTGCAGCACCCTCAGTTGAAATTCTCATCCAAGAAACATTTAAACCTCTCACTAAGGATTGTGGTTTCCCTCCTGGAACGATGCAGGCCATCTCCCTTATAGAGGCCCATATCCTTCCAGGATGTCCCCAGTCCCCAATTTTGCTGAAGCCCTCCTCCATGCACCATGCCTTCAATCAGTTGTTAAAAGCCATGATGCAGAGTTCCCTTTCCTCTTTTTGGCTGTACATAGGTAACACCTTGGCAAACGCCAGCCCCCTTGTGTGCTCCCTGCTTCAAGCCACTCCCAATATCCCTGAAATTACCCTGCACTACCCCTGTCCCTTACCAGGTCATTTGTCACCAGGTGGACAATGACATCTTGCTCCCTCCTATTTTCTACCACCCTAGTGATCCTCTGGATCTGCTCTCCATCCCTCCAAGCTGAAGCACCAGGGAGGCACTTCACTTCACCTCCTTCTCTGTGCTCCCAAGTCTGTCTCCCTAATTATTGAATCCCCCATCAGCAGCTTCTTCCTTCTTGGCTAGGGGCCTCTTCCTCCCTCCTTGGGGCTTCCTTTTTGAGGACTCTCACTTTGTGCAGTGGTACTGGATGAGGAGTGTGCTTGCTCCCTGCCACCCTCATGCTCCCAGAGCCCACCAAAGTCCAACCACTCTGCCTCTGCCTAGGTAACCTCTGGATGGGGCAGAAGGTCTCTGCAGCATTGCCAGTTTGGCCCAGAGTCCAACAACCTCTATCTTCAACCTAGAGAGGTGAGTGCTTGTTTTTAGGTGTGCAAACCCTTCCCTCACCTTCATCTTTCCATTTAGGTATCAGATGTTTGCCAGTCCTGCTGTTCTCACAGGGCTATGAACAGTCCTCTGAAACTGTTCTTAGCCCAGGTAGTAAGGTGGGGCCAGCAAATAAAAGATCAGAGCTTATGAAAACTCTAACATGCACTACAGGTTATTGAATCTTCCACTGCTGTAGGCCTCCACTGATGTCAGCTGCAGGGGATACTGTAATCTGTAGTTATAGAAAATGTCAACTTGCAAGTCAGCAGAAATAATCTGATACAATCTACTATACTGCAGTTAAAAGTAAGGAAAAATGTTTTTGAACAGAAAGTATGAATTGGGACAAATCCCACTCTTGGGTTTTGGGCTCTCATTGCTGACTATTTCCCATTAACTATGCCTGCAATGGTGACTAAACTTGTTTCAATAGAAAAACAAATTCTGGTCAGAGCCAAAAAGGCTGCAAGCAACATGATGATAGTAATGCAGCCGAGAAAAGTGAGAGGCTTCTTCACCCCACAGATGAAAGTTTTGAAATCCCCACTGAAATATTCCACACCAGCAAAATGTCATTGCATGCCACAGGTGGAAAAACACATTTTGGCCAGGATTCCAAAAATACAGCTGTCATGTTCTTGAGGTGGTGTGAAAAAATAGTTATGTTGAAAATCTGGGGTGAAAATCTTGAAAATTACTGACCCCACATTTTCAACTCAGCCTTCTTATGACCCCAGCTGATGAAGAAGGGTAGCAAAAATTTTCAAATCCTGCCTGAAAGATGATTTCACAAGACAAATGTGAAATCAGCTTTCAGACCTGATTTGCATATTTCCAGTGCCATTGATCATAAGGTGGGGTCCCAGAAAGGCCATGTTGAAAATGTGGGGCCAAAATATGCAAAAATGACAAATTTATGTATCAAAGTTCAAAACCCCACTGAAATACATTGAACCGCACTTACCTTAGTTTCTCATATTGCAGTCAGCAGTTCCAACAGCAAGACGGGTCTTCGATCGGAAAGTGGATCTTCACCCTGGGACCTGTTCAGGTGAGAGAGGGTGTGTGCAGGGTGTGGGGTGGTGACTGCTGAGTGGAAAGTCGGGGTGGGGGGGTCAGATCATTGAGGGACAATTTTCATTTTACAGGTTAAAAAAAATCATCGAGGGATGTTTTCCTTTTTTACAGGTGACAGTGGCACAATACAGTGACAGCTATTGAAAGGTGGGAGGGACACTAGATACCAGGGAAACAATATATCATTACAGTATGGTGATCGGAGGGTGGGAGGCCACTAGACACCAGGGAAACACTACATCACTATGGGGACAGTGATAGGAGGGTGGGGGTACCACTAGACACCAGAGAAACAATATGTCATTATGGGGATGGTGAGGGGGGGCACTTTACACCAGGGAAACAGCACACCATTATGACAATGGTGACTGGAGGGTAGGAGGGCCACTAGACACCAGGGAAACAGTGCAACAATATGAGGACAGTGATTGGAGGGTAGTGGGTGCCACTAGATACCAGGGAAACAATACAGCACTATGAGGATGGTGATCAGAGGATGTGGGGGACCACTAGACACCAGGGTAACAGTACAACAATACAGGGATGGCAATTGGAGGGTGGTACGTGCCACTAGACACCAGGGAAACAATACAGCATTAAAGAGATGGCAATCGGAGGGTGTGAGTAGCCACTAGACACCAGGGAAACAGTACAACAATATGGGGACAGTGAGCAGAGGGTGGGGGGCCCACTAGACACCAGGAAAATACTAGAACAATATTGGGACAGTGATTGAAGGGTAGAAGGTGCCATTGGACACCAGGAAAACAATACTAATGAGTGGGGATGGCAACCAGAGGGCGGTGGGTGCCACTACACAAGAGGGAAACATAATTACATATATAAGGGGAAGAAAAGATGTGTTGTGTTCCCGCAGTAGCCTGGTAAATATGATCTTGTGACCACCAACATGTCAGTTTTGCTGTGCCAATGTGACAGCGGGATCAAGTGCAGATAACTTTATAGAGTGGAAACAGCTCTGCACTCTGGTGAGGAAATGCCAAAGGGCCAGTGCCACTGGTGGCCAGTAGAAGAAAATAATATGATGGCAGAGGGAAGGGGGAGAGACACAAAGAAACAACAGTGGGAGGATGTCTCTGAAAACCCAGGTGGAACATGAAGTGACTTACATTTTAACTACTTTTTTATCTCTTGCAGCTATTCTGCTGGTACACCACCGGTCATGTCTGCAGCATGTTCACATAAAAGTAAAACTGTGCCATGGAGTTTCAAGCAGGCAGTGGGGTCGGCAGCAAAATAATAGTGTCGTGGTGTGGGGCAGGGGGGGCAGTACTGAATGGAGACAACAGAATGCTTTAAGTAGTGAAGTGATTGTGTTTTAACTCTAAAATGTTGTACTTCATTCAGAATCCAGTGATGTGCTTCTAGAGCTCCATTCTCTTTCTGTATAATAGTAAGATGCCATGCATAGTTCGCTATGCAGCTGTAAAAAGCTAAACTGTCCTAAACAAAGACATCAAACGCAACATCAGAAAAAGGTATACTTGCCTGTCCAGTCTGCTCAACTCTACCTATTAATCATTTTACCAACTAGGCAGTCTGTGGATAATACTTTGCCAAATCAGGACCCTTTCTTTAAGGATCATCAGAAAGTAGCATGTAAAAGCACTTGACTCATGTGCTCTGTGCTTGATGGGATGATCATTGTTCTTAACTGAACACAAATAGTAGATGCTATTTTGTTGCCATACCAGGTATTCAATATTTATAATCTGTTGTGAAACGGTTGCATTGTTGCATAACTTTGGAAACAAGACTCATTTATTTCACATAAGGTATCTCCTGGTAAAGCAATTTTAATAAACAATTCAATAAATAAAACAAAAGCAGCAGTATAAAATTACAGAATAAATATTTTGAAAGTTACTTCTCTGTTCCATTTTTGTTTTCCTTTTTTTTAAATTTATTATTTTCAACATATTGCATTATGACACATAACTTAGCAAACATGGATTGTACAACAAAATTACTATGTAACATGCTGTTGCTCCCATTTAGAGTATTTATTTATTTAGGTATGCATTTATTTATTTTATTTAAAATGAGATGATTGGAATGGTGTCACTGAGCAAAAGCTCCCTTCCAGGAGTGACTCCTGAGAAAGGATGCAGCGATAATAAATACAGTGATAACAATGTGTGCATGTGCACGAATAATAAAAGCAAAGTACACATAATAAATTACAGAAATTAACAGCAGTATAAAAAGTGTACAAAAAACACTGGTTATGGGTGTAGCCAGGATGAATGCTAAAGCACGGTGCTGCCAATCAGTGGCAAGATATTTAAAGCAGAATCGTGGAGGTGTAAAGGAAAAAAATACTCACCTTAGTAATTATGTTTCTTCTAATGGAGTCTTGCTGTATTCTGACTATTGCAGTTAGCCCCAGCACTCAAACTGCCCTGGAGAGAAGAGGGTTCATTTTCTATGCAGAGCATAGAACGTTGAGCTCGAGCTTGGTTCAAACCTCTGTCTGCTGCACTTAGAAGCACAACCGTCAGATTCTTATGAGCTAATACTAACTAACTACTATGTGGAAATTGTAAAATATTTACTAGCCAAATGGCAACCAACTATTTTGGATCCCCAAAAGACTCGAGTCAAGAAATCCAAAATCAAAAACCAGGTAGTGAACAACTTAAGACTGTTAAATTAATAATATAACCCACTCCCCCTCTCTAAAAGGAGGGAGTGCCCAAATGCCCCCTTGGGGTGCAACATTGCACCTGCCAGCCCACTTCCCAAAAACAGGTTCTGAGAGGGAAGGCAGGAAGGGAGGTCAGAATACAGCAAGACTCCATTAGAAGAAACATAATTACTAAGGTGAGTAATTTTTTTTTCAAACCACATGACGTCTTGCTGTATTCTGACTATTGCAGACTACCAAGCAGTACCTCCATGGAGGAGGGAATAGAACCTACCTTGAGAATAGGCTCTGCAGTACTGCTGTACCAAACCGAGCATCACTTCTAGCCTGGATGTCCAGGGAGTAATGTTTGGTAAATGTATGGACTGTTTTCCAGGTGGCTGCTTTACAGATTTCTAGCAAAGGAATATCCCTGGCCACAGCCAGGGAAGCAGCTGTACCTGTAGTCGAATGAGCCCTCATACCTGAGGGAGGTATTTTGCCTAGCTTCTCATAGCAGAATTGAATACAAGGGACAATCCACCTGGCAATAGTTCTCTTAGTGGCAGGTTTGCCCTTCCCTACTTCCCCATAAGTAAGAAACAACTGGAGGGAGTCAAACCTGTGAGCCTAAAGGCTCTTTTAACATCCAAACTGTGTAAACTTATTTCTCCTGAAGAAGAATGATCAGTGAAGAACACAGGGAGAGACACAGATTGGTTCAGATGAAAATCTGAAACCACTTTAGGTAAAAACCTCCTGTTAGTTCTAAGGACCACCTTATCTCTATGGAATGAGATAAAATCAGGCTTCACTGACAGAGCTTGCAATTCACTGATATGCCTGGCAGAGGTAATAGCTACCAGGAACACAGTTTTTCAAGTCAAGTACTTAAGCTCTGCTGAAGACAAAGGCTCAAAAAGGGGTTGCATAAGCTGAGCAATGCAAACATTAAGATCCCAAGCAGGGGTAGGATCCCTAAAGGGGGGATTGGTATGAAGCAATCCCTTGAAAATTTTACAGAATACAGGGTGAGATGACAGTGAGGAAGGCTTTCCCACTGACAGAAAAGCAGAAACAGCTGACAAATGCACTTTGAGAGTAGCAGGTCTGAGGCCTAAGCCATTAGGATGAACTATATAATCCAGGACTGTAGACAATTCAACAGTGTCTGGGGATATATGCTTCTTGGAACATCAAATGCTGAATCTTTTCCATTTGGAGTTATAAGTTTTTCTGGTGGCAGGCTTTTGAGAGGCTTTGAGAATATCCAGAACCCCTTGGGACAGATGCAAATCTGCATACTCTAACTCTTCAAGAGCCATGCCTTGAGATTGAGAGACCGAAGATTGGGGTACTAAATCCTCCCCTAAGAGGAGGTTAATAGGTTGTAATTCCTGAGAAGAGACAGGGGGAGATGGACTGCTAGGGACAGCAACAGGGGGCTATCAAGGCTGACTGGCCCAGTCTGGAGCAATCAGAATCACTTTGCAGGGTTGTGACCTTATCGTGACCAGAACCTTGAACAGTAGAGGAAAAGGAGGGAAGGCATTTAGAAATTTCCCCTCCCAGTTCAAGATCAGAGCATCCAGAGGGACTGAGCCCACGCCTGGGGTCTGCAACAAAACAGAGGAAGTTGGTGATTGTCTGGGGCTGCAAAGAGATCTATCTCAGGAGTGCCCCACCTTGACAAAATCACTTTCAACACTTTCACCCAGACCAAGTCAACTCAGACCTGCTAGTGACTTGCTGAGTCACTAGCAGGTCTGACTTGACTTGGTCTGGGGACTGACCCACAATGAGCCAGTTGTCCAGGTATGGAAATATGGAAATATTCTTCCTTCTTAAAAAGGGCACTACTACTGCTAGGCATTTTGTGAATACCCTTGGAGCTGATGTCAGGCCGAAGGGCATAGCTTTGAACTGATAATGGCCTGAAGGCAATTCGAACCTGAGGTACTTTCTGTGGGAGCACCTGATGGGAATGTGAAAGTAGGCATCTTTTAAGTCCAGGGAGGCTAGCCAGTCCCCTGGCCTTAGAGAGGGAAGGATTATCTCCAGAGTCACCATTTTGAATTTTGGTTTTAAAAGATGTTTGTTCAGGTATCTTAAGTCTAGGATGGGTTGCCACTCCCCTGTCTTTTTGGGGGGTAAGGAAGTACCTGGAGTACAGACCTTTGCCCCGTGCAATATAGGAACTCTCTCTACAGCCTTTAGAGTCAGTAGAGATGAAACCTCTTCCTCTAAGGCAATGGTTTTGGAGATGCTTGTAGGTGGAAAAGATCTGACCCTCAGCTTTAGAAATTTCTTGAAGCTGAGAACCAGCCCCTGGCTTACCACCTCCAGGACCCACTTGTCTGAGGTAACAGACATCCAGTCCTGGATGAAGTAAGCCAGCCTGCCTCCTACAGGAATGGGGGAGTCAACCCGGGCTGATACATCAGGGTGTCTGCTGGGCAGGAGCCCTAGGTTGAGGGGTGGATGCAGCCCTGCTCATCTCCCTTCTGCCTTTCCCTCTGAAGAACCCCCTCTGAGGAAAAGGAGAAGAGGCCTGTGCTTGGTAGTAAGGCTATAGAAAGGTCTGCCTCTGCCTCTAGCTTGCTGCCTTTGAGGAGTTGCCTGCCTTTGCTTGGCCTGTACACTCCTATAGGAGCTCCTATACTCATCCATCTTTTTCATGTAATTCTCTGTCTGCTCCCCAAACAGAGAATTACTCACCACAGGGAAATCCATGGCCTTAGCCTGGGTGTCCTGTGAGAGACTAGTACATCAGAGCCAAGCCATTATCCGAAGAGCCACAGATGTAGACATGACTCTAGATGACACATCATTGGAGTCCACAGCAGCATGGAACTGTACCTTAGATGCCTCAATCCCATCAGCAGCCACCCCCTCCAGCTCCGAGGCTAGCTGGGGGGGAGGACTGCTTAGCCAGTGCCAGTACAGTGTCCTACCTGGACTTCTGGTACCTGGTTGCATAGGCCATATAATTAGCCTGCCTGAGTCCCAAGGCGGATGCCATGTACTGTTTCTTTGCCATGGCATCCAGCTTCCTAGAGTCTTTATCTGTTGGGTGTGAAACCAAGTGTATATTAGTCTTATCACAGGCTGCAGCCTGCACAACCCCAACATGGCTGCATTGCTGATACAAGCACTCTGTACCTGAACCTGATAAGGTGTACCTTTTGTCCATCCTTCTGTTGACAGAAGGTACAGAATTTGGAGTTCTTAAAATCTTTTGTGTCTTTTTTCCAAAAGACTTATGAAGGGAACTAGACAGTCTCTTGGACTCTAGGATGTCCATCATCTCCACATAATCAGGTTCCTCTTGTTCCTCCATGGCTTCCTCCACAGGGAGCTGGATGGTTTCTGCCACTTTCCTGTAAAACATGCATTGGGAAGGGGACTCAGAAAGCCTAGGAGGGGAAACACCAGAAGGCCTATCTGGGGAGATGTCCAGTTCAGTGTGCTCATCCAGACCTTCCCCACCATCGTCATCGTCGTCATCATTGTCATCGTCATCATCATCATCCCCTCCAAATCCAGTTCATAAAAATCTTCAGAGGCATAACCTTGAACTGGAGGAACCGACCAAACTGAGCACCTGCCAGAAGGTGCCGGGTCAGACAGAAATGGGCAAAGCAATTCTACAATCCTTATCGCTTTGGTAATCTCTTCGGTGGTTGGAAAATGGGTCTCTGGATCCAAACCTGACGATTTTTCTTTTCTTTGTCTTTTTGTAGGAACCGATCCCTCAGGATCGGCTCTCCTCTTGCACAAATAAGTATCACCCATATCAGAGGGCACTCCCTCAGGTTCGGTCGGAACCGAACTGGGCTGGCCATCTGGGTCAGCGGACATCACGGCCTCCTTATCCCTAAGCCTACCTAATCTTTTTTCTAGGGTAGACTTAGGGAAATCTTTACAGATTTGCCAGTCTGAATTAAGGTGGTCAAACCCCAGACAATAAACACAGGTTGTGTGGGGACCAGCCTTAACAAAGACCTCCCCACACACACTGCAGTGTTGAAACCCAGTGAGCCCAGTTTTTCTTTTGGGTTTCTCTGACATAGCCATCCTAACCACAAACTTACCCTTTTTATGGCAAACAACCAGGCAAGACACCCTTATCAGTTTCTAACTGTGTCACAGGTACTGGAAAAAAACACAAGAAAATGCGTTTTTTTTTTTTAAACCAATAAGGACCGGTAACCACACTCTAAGTTTAGAAACAAAGACAGAATATGTGATTCACTAAATGGCCAATTCAACCAAACTGGTTGAACATCAATTTTTACAATTTCCAGAAGTTTACTGTGACAAGTTCACTACCTAGTACTTACTGTACCACAAACAGAGATCTGACTTGAAGCTTGTGAAAAAATAATCGGTAAAACTGAAGACTTTAACTGACTTTCGAACTGCGAGCAAAGGAGAAATCTCTGGAGCGACCGTTCAGTTAGGTGGAGTAAAGAATCTGATGGTTGTGCTTCTAAGTGCAGCAGACAGAGATCTGAACCGAGCTCAAGCTCAGCATTCTATGCTCTGCTTAGAAAATTAACCCTCTTCTCTCCGGGGCAGTTTGAGTGCTGGGGGTAACTGCACTAGTCAGAATATAGCAAGACTTCATGTGGTTTGAATTCAAATTATATATTTATATAATTATTATTATACTTTTTTTTTACCAGGAAAGGATGGCTAGACAATACTGCCTATTTTCAGCTTCAGTATGTGTGTGTAACACATGCAAACCAACTGAGACTGAGATTATGCTGTTGGTGGCACTGTAGTAAGTGGAAATTCTATTTGACATATTTAAAATTATATTCAATGCAAATGATAGAGTCAGCTGTTCTTTTAACTACAAGAGAGGCAAAATGGATGTTAGTGGGATAGTGGTTAGGCATGGATTGCTGTAATGTGGAGGAGAGAAAAAAGGAGGCTAGCCGAAGGTGCATGCTTTTGAGAAGGGTGTCAGTAACAGTCATTTGAGAGAAAGCAGTGAGGATGAGAGATGGATGAGGAGATGGAGGTTGTTCACACAATGGTGGAAGGTGAACAGAGAAAGCAGACTGGCCTGCTATAGATTTGCTGTGTGTCACGTGAAAGGAACAAGCAGGAGATGATCAGAGGGAGTAGGAGAATGGGATGGTAGGGTTAAAGAGAGTGGAGAGGTAAATGGGTAGCAATAGCCCAATATGGTAGGTACTTAGGTGTCAGCATTTCCCTCCACATTACAGACAGCTCTTCTTAATCTAACTTCTGAGCTATCTAAATTGGTACATTTTAGTTCTGGCTGTACAGGGGTCAAATCAATTTTTGCAGCTATTAGCCAGTGAGGCTAGTGACTGGGACAATCCACTGGCTCCACTGACTTTCCTACCTTATTGAAATGTTACCTTTCCAGTAGAAATCAGCAAGCTGGTCTAGTTAAATGAAAATGTTACTAGCCCAATATAAAATCTACCACCATTTGGCTAGTGGGCCAGTGCAAATGTCAACCCCTGCTGTATCACGAACATACAGTAAGTACAGAATGAAATTATACATAAAAGAAATACTTTAAAAACAGTTGCAAAATGTCTAGTAAGTAGTGCATTTTACTGATAAATTAAAAGTCATTTCAATAAAGAGAAACATTCATCCATCCAACAGTAAAATACAGCTATAATTAACAAGTTCCATGGAAATATAACTCTTATATAAAAGTGTAAAAATAAGAATAGATAAAAGATCTGATTACATTCTGTACAATAAATACATCGGGACAACCAACCCTATATGGCATATGGCAAAAGAACAGCATTCTACAATGAATATCTCTTATTCTAAGCATGGGAGGCATTCCAAAGGATCTTGACCTAAATGTTGTCAACAATCTTTTCTGTAAGTTTATATATTGTACAAAAGTAATTGGCTAGTCTTGTAATTATCCAGTCATCTTCCGCATGAATTATGATTGACGTAATTTGGGGTTTGGTTAGATTGTCCCAATTCATAAAAGGACCATGCCAGAAATCCCTGGGGTTTTTGTAACAGGAACAGAACCATAATATGTGAATTAAATCCTCCTTTCCCCCATGTTGGCAGTTACAGTTTTGTTAAGATGATGATCATTTTTGGTATCTTGCTCTCCAAATGTTGCTGTCCTATAGTTCTAATTTGGCTTTTGTAAAAGCCTTTCTTAATGGAAGATCTCTTAGGACGTCCAGGTAGTATTTAAACCCAAAATGAAAACTGTTTTTAGCAAACCACTGTGAATATTTGGATATAGTTATTTTCTCCAAATCTGCCTTGTTCCAACTATTGCAGATCCTATTTTCATATTTTAAACTCAGCATTATATTTTTTAATGTGTGTGTTTAAGAAGGTTAGGCCATATCTTTCTAAATTCGGATATAATTCCTTTAACCAGTTCATGTGCTCACATCCTCTCTGTATCCAAGATTCTTTTTTGATCAGGCAGTTCTGGAGCAACCTTTAATTGGAGAGTTAAATGAAGACAATAATTTATTCTTATACTATCAATGCATGCATTTATGTTTATAAGACCTAATTCTGCCCTTAGATACACTGCTGGACATGAGGAGGGGGCACATAAAGCAGACTTTAAGAGTTTGTAAACTGGTACAAGTAACTTCTCTTTATGCTTATATTCCCATATTTCTGTTCCATATATTTGTACATAATATTTTCCTTTCACAGCAGTAACAAGTGGCCTGACCATAAGCCTGCCATAATTGCAATTAAACTTTCTAAGACCCAATTTTTTAAAAACATTTCCATAATTTTTTGAGTATGCTTGATCCAGTGATTGTTTGCTGCAAATGTTATTCCTAAATACGTGTAAGAATCAGTGCTTTCCAGTTTTGTATTTCCTGCCAGTAATTCTTAATCCGATTGTACCCAAAGATCATGGCTTTTGTTTTTGAGCAAGTTATTCTTAGCTTTAGGTTGTTTGCACTGACCTCTAATAAATTAAACTTGTTTTGATGACCTTTTTTAGATAATGAGATCAAAATTACATCATCTGCATAAGCAAGAGCTAGGCAAAGAGTTATCTCTGATTTTGGGGGAGTCGGTTTGATTGTTCCAGTTCTCTCAAATATTGGTCTATGTATGGACAAAGTAGTGGTGGTGCAAGAACACAACCTGGTCTAACTCCTTTGTTTGTTGTAAAAGGATATGATAGTCGACCCCTTGGACCTAGTCTGATTGCAACCCCTGTTTTGCTATAAAATTTGATATTATTTTGATTAAAGCTGGGTCTATGCCTCTTTTTAACATGTGTACACATAATTTCTCTTGATACTGTGTCAAACACAGCCAAGACGTCAGTGAAGACTACATATAATTTCTGCTTCCTTATTTATACACATTTCTCTAGGAGATGTCTTAGTATGACACAATTGCCTATTGTAGAGCAACTGTGCCTGAATCCTGCCTGTAATTCACTTACCTGTAGGCCTCCTGTAAGCTTCATTTGTAATAAGAGGTTTTCTAATATTATTTTTGAAAATATTTTTAAGTTGATATCTAATAGGCCTATACATGTCCGGGTCTGCAGTGTTACCTTTTTTATGCATTGGGACAATTTCTGCGCCTTTCCATGAGGTTAGAATAAAATTATCCTTAATAAACTTGTTATAAAAAAGTGCCAGTGGTTTACACCACTCAGGTGTACTACAGATAAATACCTCTGTGGGGATCTTGTCAGGGCCTGGAGCTTTTTTGATCTTCAGGGATTTTATCACAAAATATACTTATTTATTTGTTATTTGTTGGAAGTTATTCATGGTTAGGTCAGAGTCATTGAAGTCTGATGAATTTGCAATTGATGGATCATAAAAGATCGAGAAATATAGTATCCATTGTGCTTCTGTGATATTGGTATCTATATTATCCTTCTAATTGTTAGTACCCCTTGCCACTAGCTGCACAAATCCTTCAGAGTCCTTAACCATTAATAACCTTCAGCATTTTATTCCATAATTTGTATTGATACATTAATTTTTTTCTTTCAAAAAACATTTGTATCTCTGCCTTTCCTTGTTCAGGGCTGAAAATTGATTTCTACAATCCGAGTGTTCAGCAGCCCTTATCAATTTTCTTAATTTGGACTTAAATGCCTTGCAATCAGTATCAAACCAGCCTTGTTGCTTACTGCATTACATAGATTTGTTTTTATTAGTTTTCTCCTAATAACTCAAAAATATGAGTAAAATTAGACCATATCTCAGTTGCATCAAGTGAATTTATATTAGCCCAGTCTATGAATGTTAAAGAAGAAAATATTACTCACCACAGTAATCTTGTTTCTTCCAAGGGAATCTTACAGTAGTCAGACTTATGCAGTATGGTCTCACCATAGGACTGCCCCAGAGCCGAAATGGTTAATAGAACCTATGTAAATGATGGAATTCTAGGCTCGAGTTCAGTTTTCAAACCACTGTCCCTGGTCAACAGTTCTGTACCATCAGATTCTAATGAAGTATGCACTAAGAACTATCCAACTATTGTAACATTAACAACAATCCCCCTAATATAATTCTTAAAATGTAAAATTGAAAGATTGCTCTCTTTTTGAAAAATTTCTGATGTGGCACCATTAAGACTCAAGTCACAGATGCCCAAGAGAGAACAGCATACACACAGGTTTGCAACATCTCTGATACAGCTGGAGTGCAGTGATCATAGGTTTCTAGTAGGGGAGGAAGGGAGGGAGCTCTGAATACAGTACAATTCCCTTGGAAGAAACAAGATTACTATGGTGAGTAATTTTTTCTTCAAGCCCCAGGAAATCATACTGTATTCTGACTTGTACAGACTACCCAAGTAGTGCCTTTGGAGGTGGGCCTATAACCTATTTAGGAAACAGGCTCTGCAGGACTTCTGTACCAAACATGGCATCTCCTCTGGCCTGGACATCCAAACAGTAATGCTTGGTAAATGTGTGGACTGTCTTCCATGTACAGTGCCTGCTACAGAAAAGTTTAATGTTATCGAGGTTTGCCACTCGGTACCACTCAGTACCACTATGTGCCTTGCGTTAGAGAGTTGTTATAGCATTAATGCGGTGTGGGTTGCATGATCATATAAATTGTGTAAATGCAGTACCCCAATTTTCCACATGATGGCTTCCACGAGCTGTCACTACAAATCTTTGTACCAGAACAGCGATATACTTTTCCCATCGGAATTCGCCTGCAGATGGCATCATGCCACGGTGCAGGGACAAGGACTCATCAGATAATGTGCATTCATTTTAAAGAGCTGCTGTTTATTTATTCATTTTGACAGGCATATCTTAACTTATATGATTACGTGCTCAAATTGAAATTGAGTTTCTTACCTCCATTCATTTTCTTACCATGTTTAGGGCTATTCAGATTAAGTTGTTTTTCCCTGTTTGCCTTGCAGCCCGTGTAGCTCATAAATGCAGTTAATCAACCTGCCTTTGCCCTCAATTGAATCGTCTGTATCCCGTTCATATGCCTGAATGAATGAATGAATGATAATGACCACTTGTTTTTTCAAGCTTGGGGTATTGGGAACAGGGTGTATCTGTTCAGCATAGTAGATCATTTTATTCTTTTTTTTGAAAGAGCGTATTACAATGTTGATTTGATTTGTGTTTGTCTCTTTTGTATCATTGAGATAGGGAACCAATTGTTGTTAGACATGCAGTACTGACCAGATTTCTCAAATAAACTATCACTAACAAGTGTTGTAACGTTCTTATCAGCCTTTCCCTTTTTTTAAATACAAATTACTATACGTTTCAACAGCTGTTTTGGCTGATCACTGTGAAGGTCTTTGTGTCCCATTCTCGGAGAAAGAAATGATTGTGTTTATGTCATGAGTAGAAATAGCTAAAGAGTGAACAAAGTACTACTCAACTAGAATTGTCAGGGCACACAAGTCCCATCTACTAAACTAATGAAATGCCAAAAAAAAGCAGTTTAGACTAAAATAATAACAGGGAGCGTAGAAATCATCCCTAAATACTGCAATTAATGGCACTTTAGTACACCATTCAACACTTTATAATGTGAATCTGCTGTAGATCTGAGCTTTTGCGTCTTGTTTTGCCATACAGGATTCACATGGAATATTTATTGTTCCCCGTAGGATGATTAGATTATTACTGTTTGTTTGGTATTTGATATTTGCACTCTGTAATCCCCTACACATCTGTGTGCTTCTTCCACCTCTGTAAACCTGGTAATGAGAACCCTTGCACTGAGTAAGCTTCTCTTTAAAAAGTACTGTCAGCTCTATCCTTGTGTCTGCTTTTTCCACCCACACTGCCCCTCTATCTCCCTTTCTCTTACTTTCCATCTCTCTCTCTCTTTTTGTCTCATTTGTCCTTCATCCCCCCTCTCTCTATATTTGAATCTCTCTGTTTTTTTCTCTGACTGCCAGGTGTCAGCAGGGTTCTTAAAATAATTGTTTTTCTAAGTCACAAATAACAGCACAGCATGTATGGGAGCAGTCTGGGGTTAAAGACAGAGACCCAAGGGGGCACAGGTGACACCTAAGTCTTATTATGTGCACCACTGATTGTGTTCTACATTGCAAGGTCTCTGTAACACACTGTCAGAGAAATTGAGGAACAAAACAAAATGTAATGAAACTGGATTTCTTAGATGTAGAATGCACCTGACACAAATCCCAAATAAAATAACATTTTAAAATAACACTGAAGGATTTAAACAGAATATTTATTTTCCCCTGGTATGATGATTTGCTAAGATTTTTTTCCTTTTTGGTATATGCACTAACCCTCTCTGTATGCTTATTCCACTGCAGTAATCCCTGTCCTGAGAATCTTTGCATCAAGAGGTCTAATCTCTTCAAGTAACAGTCTGCTCTGTCCCTCCATCTGCTATTTCCAGCCCCACTCCACCCCCTTGTCTCGTGGACCCCTGTTTTATCTGCCTGCACTGCAGTCAGGTGTTCTTCACTACTGTCACATCTGTGACTTACAGTCGATAAAGCAATGCAGTCTGAGCCAGCCTGTGGGTGTGGGAGTGGGGTCGAGGCAACCACAATCACTATCAAGAAGGTAAGGAAAACAACAAAATCAGGCAGCAGCTAAAGCGTGCAAGTATTGACCTGGGAACTAGAACTGGAAAATGGGAATCTGTAACTTTCTAGACAGCCTCATTGTTGAAAATGTGTATGACAAAGTAGATTGGAAATTTTACCGAAGGAAAAAAAAATAATAATAAACACACAGACTAGCACAGCATAAAACTATTAAGTCTGAGTGATCTTTGTATTTCTAGCAATAATTCCTAAAAATTGCACCATCCATGGGTTCAGTAGTTCAGTGTCATGCATAGTTTCACATGTCCATGTTCCTATTCCTGTTCCCAGTTCACTATTTGTACAATTTGACTGATGCCCGAAGTTGTTATTGCAGATGTTGACTGTTGCCTGATGTGTTGATGTTCTTCATGATGTACTGAATGAGGCTACTTTGTCCCCCCCCCCACACACACCACACTTTCATCACACTTCCACACTTGCACCTTCAGGCTGCATTGCCCTATCTAACTCACAAAACTATGAAGGCAAACAACTGGCTGCCCTCATATTACATACCTATGCCTTGTGGTGCAAGTATACAAGGATCAGTACAGACTGCTTTCAGGATCTTTTTCCAGGAAACTGACCAACTATATACGATTGGGAAAAAAAAAGGCACCCTACTACATTTAATTTATAGCATCATCTCCTGCTGTGTGCATGCTTCTTCCAAAGCCTTATCCCCAGTCCTAATAACCTTTGCATTGAGTAGACTCCTCTCTAAACAGAACTGTCAGCTCTATCCTTTTGTCTGCTATTTTCATCTGCACTCCCCCCCTCCCCCTTACTTTCCATGAGACTCTAACTGCAGGTCTTCTAGTTTGTGTGATCAGCCTTTCATTTCTGTGATGGTAGTTAGGCTGTCATGTTTATGAGTTAATGCTTAGTTTGTAATATTCCCCCATTGGCAGAGTTTTTTTTTTTGTAATTATTTTTACTAAGTCAGGCGCTGAAGTTTATGATGTTTCCAAACCTCCCCTTTCTCTAAGGTTTGATAAGGAAATGCAATGAACTATGGTCAGTGTCCACCTTTCTGTAGTTCATTGCACTTTCCTTTCAGACTTTACAGCGGGGGGGGGGAGGTTTGAAAACATCATAAACTTCAGCGCCTGACTTCACGAGGCTTAATTCAGTACAGGTGGCATCAGTCATCAGTTTAGAGTGCCATCATTAACACAGCATATTATCTGACTGACGTAAAAAATAATTACAAAAAAAAGTCTGCCAATGGGGGAATATTAAAAACTAAGCATCAGTATGTACAATACATTTTGCATGGGAAGTAAAATGCCAGTAATGAAAGCATCAAACTACAACTGAAAACAAAATTATAGAAAACCATTCCATGTGCTGTGTGTTCAGTAAGTGAAATAAAAAAAAATGTTATCAATCAAAATAAGTGCCATTAGATGCATTGCACAATACAGGCAAGCAGATCATGGAGCCGCGGGACCAAACTGCTCACTCGGTAAGCCACCGATGATGGTAGTGTGGAATCAGTAAAGCTGGAGGAAGTTAATATCATTTAAAAACAAGGGGAGAGTAAGAACTAAGTGGGAAATAAAGCCCATTATTAAACTAAGTTGGAAATCTGTATTGTACAATTTCCCTTTTAAGCTTTAACAAATGCCCTTGTAGTCCAGTGGTCCTCCTCCCTAACCCAATACCCTTCAGAATAAAAAAAAGTGCCCTACCAGACCATTAAGCTGTGTGTATGCATACCCTATAGGCTGATTTACCCTCCCTTGCACATACTGTACAGTACTTCGAAAAACCTAGCATCTACAGTATACAGCTCAGAGGTACTGTATGCCAGTGGCAGGGGTCCACGCTCTGCACTCTCTGTGATGAAAGGTGGTCTATGTTTATGTGGATCTGGTACTGTATGTGAATAGGCTTAATTTTATATATCGAAAATATAAAACTTGATTTGCTGACACATGTACATCAAATGAGAAAAAAATAGTCTTCACAGTCGGGAAAAATATAAAAATATAAATGAAACCTGTTAATTTGTAAAACAAGCTTCTGTAGTACATAAAGTTGATTCCTATGAAAATGTTTAGCATTAATTTGAAAATACCATTGTAAAGATCATTTTTATGTATGTTATAGAAATTACAGTCCAGTACAGGAAGGGTAAATTCTCCAGAGGGCTAGTGTATGACCACCCCTTAATCCCACCAACAAATGCACTGAGAGAAATTAACCTGAGGGACATAATGCACTCTCATGTCTAAGGCAGTAGTCTACTTCATTTTCAATCATTCTTCATGTCCACGACTGACTGAATAGCTCACACCTCAGTACAAGAAAAAGCAATCTAGAAAGACGGATTCTTCACCCAGTGCCACCAGCAGTCAGAAAATTAAAAATAACCTACAAAATAAAGCCTGCAAAAATCCTTTCTACCCTGTCTCCTGCTGGGCTGATCATACTGAAAGTCCCTGTGCTATTGTGGGCTGGAGCTGCAGGAAGCACCCATTACCTTTGTGAGCACTCCTGGCTGCAGTAGCACATAAATTAGTACTGGCCTGTACTGCACATAAATTTTAGTTGGCTAGCTAATTATAATATTATGGATGCTTGTCTGACAGGTTTTTCCATGAAAAGCAGACATTTTTTAGTATCATTGATTTGCTGCTTCAGTTCAAGATATGAGCTCACTGAGATATGGTACTGCTTGAAAAAAAAAATCTGCATTATGACACTGAAGTGCCAAAGAACCAAAGGGATATGACAAACATCAGGTCCAAATTGATGGATAAAAATATTTTGATTTTTGGTGGGACCTTTGAAATCCACTTCTGTGTACAAGTTATTCTCATCTTATTTAATACTGCTCAAGTAGAAAACCTCTGATCACAACAGGGAAAAGAAAACGTGTTAGCAATCAAAATCAACTGCTGGCTTCTTTTTATCAATAGATCAAATATTTTCTGTCTTCTGTTTTGCTGTACTTGCTGTTAATGTATTTTAGCTTCTATTTCTTCAAGTAGATGGTTTGTATTTACTTGTCCTTTTTTGTTATAGTCTAATAATTTATTTTTTATGGTAAATTGGAGGGCTGTATAATGGATGCCTTGAATTACATTTCCTGAATACCAAGAATAACAACGCGGGCATGCATGTGGGGAAGGAATATTGCATGTGAATGGCAACACTGATGAGTGATAATGGTGTTATTAAATAACGTAATTGATTTCAGGAATGTAGTGTTCCTGTTAAATTAATGGATCATTCCTAAAAAAATAAAAAAAAAAATCTAATAGTGTGTGTCTTGTAAAACAAAACGATAACTCATGGTGTCATTTTGTCCAATTTTTTTTTTGCAATGATCCAGTTGTGTGGCTATCCCATACAGTTCATCAGTTCATTCTCTTGCTACTGTTACTCATATGTCAGACCCCAATTGCATATGGTGTGACCCTGAGCAAGTCACTTAACTTTCTTGTGCTTTGTTTTCCTGGGTCACATTTAGAAATAAGCTCTGGCCTCATGTGCCTTTCCTGGTTAAACAATGTTCCGTTTCCCCTTATTTTATCTTCGGTTAGTAATTGGTCCCTCTGCTCACTGGACACACTGATTAGTTGATTTTAGAAGATCCCGTTTATTATACACCCACAAAAGAAAGCTGAAACGGGCATTTTAAATTAATAATGTTAATTTAAAATGCACATTTCAGTGTTCTTTGGTCAATGTGTAATACCGTGTGTCTTGTAAAACACACGGTTCATTGTGTCCTGTGTATTTTTTTTTTTATTTTCAGTAGCAGTGAATACGTAGCAATGCTGGAAATAATAATAATAATAATTTAATTGCAGTGATTTGTTTGAGCTGGACAGATGAGAGAACATCTACAATGGATGACTGTGATGGGAGTTGGGGGGGGGGGGAGATTTGGCATTCAGTCACCAGCATTATAATGAATAGTTCACAAGAAATTATACAGAGTGGGTGCAATGTCTCTTTGTGTGTACAGTAGATAAACCAGAGATTCTTGTGCAACAATCACGCTACATGAGAGACAGGGCTCCTCAAAAATCAGAGCCCACCTAAGGTGGGGGTGGTTACATGTCCTGTTGCCCACCAATGACAACTATCTCAGTGAGGCCGGATCAAAGCAGACAACAGATCTGACTCCTTCCCTTTTCCCAGAGTCTGTTGTGTTAAGTGTTAATCATCACAGTTCAGATGCCTTGCAAAGTGTGAATGGGAGTTGGTAACAGTTTCTCTTTGAGAAGAGAGCATTTTTAAGCAATGGGTGGGATATTCAAAGCAGTTGCGCATGGCACAACTGAGATGTGCCTGTGCAAGAGCGGAAATGTGTCAAAGAGTGATATTCAGTGGAAGACAATGAGCAGCGCATATCGCAGTGCGCCAATGTGTAACCCTAATGAATGCATGTGCATGTGCAGGGGGCATAGCCATGAATAAACAGTGCAGTGCGATATTCAACAGCAAGCCGATGGCGCAAGCACAGAGCAACAGGGACATGCGCGGAGCAACTTTGAGCCATAAAAAGGCCAGACAAGCAAGGGGCGGAGGCTTGCACCTTGGGGTGCAGGGGTGAGAGAGATAGAGAGAGACAGAGAGAAAGAGCCAGTGGCCAGGCAAGACACCAGCAGGGGTGCAAGACATGCACAGAGGTAGGAGGTGCAACAGGCAGTGGGACAGGGTGTGTGACCCTGAAAGCGCCTGTGTGTGTGAGCAGCTCAGTGTGTGTGTGTGTGTGTAAGATACCAGTAGGGGCAGTGATGGTAGCATAAGCCTGTGAGCCCAGACAGAGGTGGCTGTGGGAGAACCCGGATGGGTGGGAGGCAGAGACCACCACCAGCAGGGTCCCCAACACAGGTGTGTGCCCAGTGCAGGGGCACACACAGCAACACAAAGCCGGTGTTGCCCAAATAGACAGCCACATGGGGGGCAGGACAGACCAGGCCATGGCAGTGCACTCTTGGCCAGTGCAATCTTCCAGATGGAGGCAGTAATGAGGGGTGTGAGGAGGCAGGAGGTAGAGCGGCGCAACCGTGGAAGGGCCCAGCGGCAGTATGCCAGGAACATGTGTTACCGTGCCTGCACCATTTTTGAACAGTACAGTGACACCGAGATTGTGGGCCAGTACTGCCTGAACTGGGCAATTCTGAGGCAGCTCTGTGAGCTGTGCAGTGATGAGATGCAGGCACCCACAAGATGGAGCCACTCCCTGTTGGTGGAGACCAAGGTCAAGGATGCCATGTGCCTGCTTGCCACGGGTACTTCCAGAGACCAACAGAGGGCACCACAGGCATAACCCAGTCAGCCGCGTCATGGCTCCTCACACAATTCCTCAATGCACTGCTGCCACATGCTGTGGATTACATCCACTTCCCCAGCACACAGGCGGAGCATACAGCGAACATGCAGGAGTTCCACAGGGTGGCATTTATGCCTGGTGTGCTAGGGGCCATTGACTGCACCCACATAGGCATCCGCTCATTGCCTGGGCCAGAGGGGGTGGCCTACATCAACAGGAAGGGCTACCCCAGTGTCAACTGCCTGATGGTGTGCGATACCAGGGGGCACATAATCAATGTTTGTGCCACACACCCTGGTGGAGCACACGATGCCTTCATCTGGCACCAGTCAGCACTGTGCCACAGGTTCGAGAGTGGGGACATCCCAACCGGCCACCTAGTAGATGAGTATGCAGCTGGAATGGGCAGCCTGGCACAACAGGGCAGGGTGTGGGTGGATGTTAGGCCGGAGGCATCAGAAGGTCTGGCAGGGTAGGCGGGGGGCAGCCACACAGACCACCATGCTAACCCCACATGTCTTCACATAGGTGACCGCAGATACCCACTCAGGCCCTGGCTGCTCACCCCATACCGGTGCCTGTCAACCCCAGTGCAGGAGCGATACAGTGAGGCACATGCCAGCACATGGAACATCATTGAGCATGCGTTTGGGCTGCTGAAGGCACGGTTCTGGTGCCTGCACAGGTCTAGCGGTTCCCTACAGTACAGCCCCTCAAAAGCCTGCGGCCTATTCCTGGCCTGCTGTATGCTATACAACATGGCCACTGACCATGGGATAACTGTCGAGGTCGAAGAGGGGAACAGCAGTGGGGATGACACGGACGCCGGGCCAGGCGGCAGTGGCAGCCCCACCCCCCGGGTAATGGGAACCCTGGCTGAACAGGATGGCCCATCAGCACCAGGACATGACTGCAGATGAGCACTACAGTGCATGCAGATAGGTGAACATGACCACACACATGTCCCAGGGTCCATGGCACAGTATACAGGCATGCAAGGCTGGGCCCCATGGCAGACAAGGCTGGAGGGCAGCGTCAACGGCATGGGACATGACTCCATGGAAGCACCCCATATGGCACTGTAGACCCCACCCACACACCCCCACACACATGCACATGAGCACCCGCACGTGCACACCCAGAGGCCGCCAATGGGCATGTGTCAGACACTGAACACCAGTGCACAGTGGCGGCCAGTGCTGTGTTGGCATCATCATGCACATGAAACAGTGGCCAGCGACTGGGTGGGTGTGCACAAGGCAGGCATGTGGCATGGCCCATGGATGGAAGGACCCTGGTATGCACACACATACGCCACACCAATGTGCACACAGGGCTGTGGCAGACAGCGGACAGGGAGGGTGGTGGGTCAGGACTGCTGCACAGTCTCACAGCTGCTGTGGACATGGGGATGGCCCCCCAAGACCGCCCAGCAGATGCAGGCTGTGCAATGGCCACAGGGGGTGTCACTGATGGTCCCCCAGGTGTGTCACTGTGGGAACATGACCGGACCCTCACAGGTGTCTGCAGGCCCCCGAACAGGCCTGCTCCAGGCATGCCTGGAATGTGCACAGCGGATCTCGCTGTTGACACTGACGGGGTCGCACAACGCCGGGACCAAGGGGTGGAGAATGCATTTCGTGGTGTCTGTGGGGCACGGCCATGCACCAGGGTGGCCAGTGGTGCTAGGCCAGCCGTGACCACAGATCCAGGGCTGCGGTCGTGTCCTCCTGCATGTGAGCTGCTCATAGTCCTGGTCACACCTCCCTGTGGACTGCTGCAGCTCTGTGCGGAGTGCATGCACCCCTACCACAACTAGCATCTGTTGCTCCATGGAGGCCCGGAGCAGGTGGGTGTGTTTGGTCAGGGGGTTGGCATCCTGGGGGGTTTGACATCCTGGGAGGACATGGGTGTTGCGCTGACCCACGGTTGTTGCTTCACCACACTGCACAGTCCCCCGCGCAGGTGGGGGCTGCACAGCAGGGCCCCCTTGGGGCTCATCAGTCTGCGGTGCAACGGCAGTGGCCACTGTACCTGTTCCCCCCTCTGCCCTGTCCTGCTGCTGCCCCTCTGGCCGCTGTGTGCATAACTACACCGGGGTGGCTGCACCACCGCCACCCCCTTTGGACTGCGCCACACTGTAGACATCCACGGCCACACCAGACATTGCAGCTGGTGGGTGGACAATTGCCACCAGGGCACCATCTGCGCTGCCATGTCGAGTGCATGGTATGGTTGCCCCCCCAATTGGCAACACCACTGTCCAGGATAACAGTCCCATCATCATCGCTCCTGGACCCCGCCCTGATCTGTGTCTCAGCATGCTGGATGCCATGGCTGGCTCCCTGCTAGAAACACTGCCAGGGCCTCGTCCGCAACCACGCCACAGGCATCTGGTTGGACAGTGGGGATGGGCTGGCTGCGGTCTGGACTGCGGACACCGATGGAGATGGATCGATGGTCCTCCAGGTCCATTGATCGCCCCCATGGTGGTCACCCCAACCCATGCTGTTGCATGCAGGCGCTCCAGAGCTGTAAAGGAACACAGACATGTTAGTGCAGCTGCCACACACCCCTGCCCCCAGCTCCCCAGCCCTTTCCCCAAGCACTGCTGTACCTACCATGCAGTGATGGGCTGCCCCCATCTGGAATCCACCAGCGGGCATACCCTCGATGGCACTGCACTGCATGAACATCACCACCAGCTCCTCCTGCGGTGTCAACTGTGGCACATCAGGCTGTCCACCACCCGTGGTCGGCATGTGCGGCCCGGATGGCGGCCACCTTATCCTTTATCCTCCTCCGGTTCGTGCCAACCTTTTTCTTGCACTCCTATGCTGACCTCTGATGGCTGCCCTGCTGGTTCACAGCCCTGGCCATTCCCTCCTATGCAGCCACCCTGGCCTGTGGGGTGCCTGTTGAACCACTCAGGAGGGGCTCCTGGTCCAGGTAGGCATTGAAGAGGGCATCTCTCTCTGCCCTCGTGAAGTTGGGCCTGCACTTCTGTGCAGGCCCCTGCTCCTCAACCTCCTCGTGTTCCGACATGCTTATTCCTGTGGGTTTGGATGTGTGGTTAGTGATGGCTGCAACACACAATGCCCTCCCAATCCACTGTCCTGACAGGCTCACATCCTGGTGGCTTACCTCTGAAGGATGCAATCCCGGTCTGGTGCCTGTGCAGTCCCATGGTGCCTTTATGGTGCATCACATGCAAATTAGGGGATGCACAACTGTAATGAGATGCAAATGCCACCAATGCACCCCGGATATGCTGATCAGCCCATCTGCATATTCCGGCTGAATATTGCGAAGTTGCGCATGGCACATTGGAGTTGCACATGCACAAGCCATGGCGCAATTGTATGACGTGCGCAGTAGGCCTGACAGTGCGCATGCGTGCACTGATGTCGCATACATCAATGGTGCATCCTACACACAGTGTGCCATATGCATTACAGCGCTCTGCCACTATTGGGCATGTGGTGCTCATGCACTGTATGCCCTATGGTGCCTGTACACCATTGGCACATGGACCATGGGGCACACAAGCCCCTATTGCGCACCATGCATGGTGTGCCCTATCGCGCTGTCGCGCATGGTGCACATGCTGACCTTTGACCCACGAGTGTCCCTTGACCTTCTGGGTGCCTGCAGCATGTACCAGTGCTGCCCCAGCTGTATCGTGCATTGCCAGGGAATGCGCGATTGGGGATGGCAGCGCGACGTCAAGCGAGTAGCGTACCCACAGCACGTGTGGCTCATGCACTATCAGGCACCATTTTGGATTGCCAGTTCATAATGGAGCATGCCACATTGGAGCAATGCGAGGGCACCAAATTGGAGCCAGGTTGAGCTAGTGAACCTGGTGGCACTGGTGGAGCCACATGTGGGTACTGTACCCTGTATGGGCAGGTGCCCTTGGACTGGCCTCACAATAAGGTGTGGCAGAAGGTGGCTGAGGGGTTAGAGGAGGCCACTGGGGCCCAGAGAAGTGGGGAACAGTGCTGCCACCAATATGGTGACCTGAGGAGGAGGGATGCTGACAGGCTGAGGTCACTGCTGACACGTGTATGGAGGGACGCCATGCCACGTCCAGGTGAGTGCACTATTTCCATGTCTGTGCCATGCCGGTGTTCTGTGGGGGGACCAGCAGGGTGACACACTGTGTTGAAGGGGGGCTGTGGCTGCATGCTCTGCTGGCTGTGGCAGCGCACCATGGGTGTGCTGTGCCACCACACCACCACTGCGCAGGGCTAGGGGGTATACTGTGCTGGAGGGGGTGGGGCATGTGGGTTGTTGCTGGGTACTGATGTGTCCTTCTCACTGTCTCCCTACTAGGCCTTGAGGGTAGGCGATGAGCCAGGATGGCAGGTGCTGCTGGTGGATATGGGCAGGTGAATGCTGGTGCACAGGCAATGATGCTGGACATGTGGGAGGTGCCGCTGGACAGGCGCCAGTTGCACCACAGCATACAGGTAGATACTGTATTAGGATTTGTTGTTATGCAGGGTGGGGATGGGCCACAGCCCTCTGTGCACATGGCCATTACTGCTGTGCAACACTGGCGGGGTCCATTGCACCATGCCGTGGCTTTCACATGTGTGTGTGTGGCTGCTGCAGGTGGGCTGTGGGTGCACCTGGGTTCCAGCCGTGCAACTGCCATCCCACCACCTAGCCCTGTTGCCAGGCCAACATGGTGGTGTACTGCACGTGGGCGGTGTTGGTGTGCAGTGCTGTGCATAGCTGTGAAAGGTCGGGAATGGCAGCTCATGTGGGCACGCATGCTGTGGGTGACTGTGTGCTGTCTCAGGGGTGCATGTCACCATTGTCCACTGCACATGGTGGATGGGCTACGGTCATATGGACATGCACTCATACCATGTCCTCTTCTTCGTCCTAGCTGTTCAATGCATGGATGTGAACACCAGACTGCTGGAATGGATACTGCGGGTTACCACTGCCATGCTACATGTGGCACAGCTTATACAACAGGCCCTATGCAGGCCACAGAGGAGATGGCACACCAGGTGCTGGTAGGGCACAGATGCCCACGGGGCCCGTGGGCCTGCACCACCTTCCCTTCCCCTGGCCACCCTCCCTTTCTCTCTCTTATACCCTTACCCAGCCATGTCCCCTGTCCCCCTGCCTCCCTTCCCTGGTCTACCATCTTGTTTGTGGCCTCCCCATTCCCTGCTACCTGTTCCTGTATATCTGTATATAGTTATTGTTGATATGTTTTAATACACATTTATATTGTTAGTGATCTGTGTCTGTGTCTGCTTTGCAGCTGGCATATGGAGCCATGCTGCAGTGGTGTGCATGGTGGCTGAGTGGTACATCTGGTGTTGACTGGGTATGTGCCTGGTGGTCTGTGCCCAGTGGCCGGTGTGCGTGTCCTGGGGCATATGTGTGCACTCTGCTCATGTTGTGTGGCTTGTGCGTTGTGTGCTGTTGGCATGTGTGTTGTCAGCTATGGTCCAGGAGGTGTGTCCTGTGTCTTCCTGTTGGTGTTGCCCGTGGCTGTTTGCCAGTGAACATTAGTGCCACACTGCCTTCATGCACCACTGTGGTACATATGGTCAGAGGCCTGCAGCCTTGCGCCTGCCATGCCTCCCTCCTGGCATCCTCTGCACCCTGGTGGTGGTCTGTCCTGCTCTTGTGGCATGCTCCCTGCTGTGTCTGTTGTCCTGTGTCCTGGCCCATGCGCCTCTGACCCTTGCGCAGCCCTGGTTGTGCTATGGTGCATCTGTACGATTTTCAGCCATGTTGCTCTGGCACTTGCCATCATGGGCAACCTTTGAATATTGCATTCAGTGCACACTGGTGCAGTGTACTTACGCTGCGCAGCTGTTCTGCCTGCCTCTGGCACATTTCTGAATATCTCACCCAATGTATTCATTACTTGTGATTTGCATTTTATATCTAAAAAGGGTTTCATAGTTTCTAGCTCACTCCAGTTTATTGCATTTTTTTACATGATGTAATTATCAATGCAGGAACACTTTTTTATTAATTACAAAAACACTGACTCAATGCCTTTAAAATCAGGTTAAAATCACTTCCTCACATGCAGTTTCTTGGTTGAGAAAAAGACAAATTATAACTGTATTATATCTTTATTATACCTTTTAATGTACACCTCAGTTTATGCTGTATATGAATGTTGCACTGTATTGTTTCTGCAAGCACATTCATATGTTCGTATGATTGTATTGTATTTCTGTTTTTTTAGGGCTGCAGTGGGTGTAGCCCACAAAAAGCAAATACAGTACAACACCTAATTGTTCTGGAAATACCATCAAATCTAAAACAAGTCTGTTACCAACTTGTACACAGCTATTAATGTCCCCCAAAATGTGTGTAAACAGGTGCAACAAAATAATTACAATAACACAGAGTACTAGCCACAACAAAACAGACTAAACATTTAATCTGGAAAAGCAGAGTGGAATAACCACAGTCTAAGGTTACTCTTGAAGCAATTCACTGTGGAGCAGTACAGAGGTCCACTAGGATTAGGAGAGTGTTAAAAAGCCTGTAGGTAGCTAATTTTAAGCACAATTGTGGAACTTCCAATAACTGCTGAGACATGGAACACATCTTCTTGACAGTCAAGTGGGTGATTAAAATGTTACTGAGGTACCAAGGGATCAAGCCACTCAGGACCTCATAAGGTACAAGAAAAAAAAAAAAAAACTTAAAGAGCAGCTGATACCTCTAGACAAAATCACCAGACACTGACTCCAAATATTTAGCTCACCACACTAGGCCAAGAGATCCCTGCCTGAGAAACAGACAGTGGCCTCAATTTGCAAACATATTGATGGACTACCACGTGCACTAACTGCAACGTGTTCCCTTAAACAGAGGTTTCATAGCCATAAACTTATAAAATCTATTCCATTTCACCCTGCGATACCCTGCACCACTTAAGCACTGCTATAGAACAGGAACACACTTACTGAGATAAAAGTCTGTAATTCTCCTACCCCAAAATGTTTAACAGTCCAAACCTAATAGTAACCCTCAATATTTGTACATTAATCTAAAGTCAAATAGGTTCACAATATAGATGATAAGCCAAAGTAGCATTTAAGCATGACGCTTGACCAGCTGGTTGTGATTGTTGTATGACATTTATAATATAAAAATATAGTATGTGAGTCTATGCTTCCATGGGTGCCCCCCCTCCAGGTTTCAGTGAAGCTACAGGATATGTAAACTGACCAGGAACCATTTAATTAACTGACTAACTTCAGAATGGCAGTTTATTACCTTTTTACAACATGCCTAGGCTCTTTGAAGTGGAAACAAAAAGTGACTTTATGAGTCTGCCAGAGGATGAGCCTAATAAACATTTATGACATATTAAGAGGAAGAACATTTGATTCCAACATGGTGTTAAAAGTTGTAAACCCTTTGGTGTTCCTTGGGAAAACAGGAACCAGTTCAAAGGAAAGGCTTGATTAAAGACTGTCATAATTTAGGAAATGTCTTTTTCCTTCTGAAGTCACATTATTTAAAATATCTCCTAACAGGAAATAATTTTATTGTAATTTTATATTCTAAAAGGAGGAGCTAGATGACTCACAGAAGGGGTGTGGAGAGACAGAGTTAAACTAATACTTGTGTATGAACTGTTTTGAGATATACCATCTTGGGACTCTAGACAGACACAGTTCTCTAATTTAACTGCACTTACAGAGGTAATACATTAGAAAGAAAAGATCTAAATGTATTTTGATAGGAGTTTGTTCTGTAATTTTCCTTGTTTTTCTTTTATGTGAGTGTGAGCTCTTTGATATATTGTTCTGTGTTTACATTTTTCATATTTTTATCATCTTTTAGTAAAGAATCTTTTATTTAAAAGACTGCCTGGGTGTCTGCCAGTTCTTTTTGCATGTGACTTATAAGAGGTTAAGTCTGACAAAGCTGTTCAAGGGCTTGATGGTGTTACCAAACTTGGAAAAGGTAAGAACATACCTAAGGTCTCTTATAGAGTTTTAAAGGTTCATTATGGAAGCCTGGCTTGGTGCCCCTGGCAAAAGATTGTACTGCAATCCCTAAAGAGGTTACGTATCTGAGCATGTACATTGGGTATGCTAGCATACGGTTCACAGTTTGAATCCCCTCAGAACTTGAGACTAAAGGTGATTCAGACCCCAAAGCAGACAGGAGGATTATCCTGTCTGTTACCTGTTCACACTATTGCACAAGGAGGTTGGCACTGTGGGAGCAGAGGGCCTGACCTGCTGATTGCATTTGTGACATTCAGTATACTACTTCTTATATACACTTTATATTATTTTGTTTAAACAATCACTCTGGTACTGTTTCACATCTGTAAGGAAAACGGTCTTTTAAAATTCAAACAAAATAAAGTCTGCACTTGAGCATTATCGGAAAGATTTGTTAACATTGTTTACTAAGTAGAAATGGGATTAACACCACTCACCTTATTAAATAAACTAAATAGTGTAAATCTGGCTTCTCTTTCTAAGCTGCAGTTACGTTCTCAATTATATCAAAAAGTACTAAAAGAAAGAGTTCTTTAAGATTAGTTTCTTTCAAAGTTGTGAGTAGAAATGCATTTTCCAAAGGAAAGTAGTAGGAGAGCAGGGCAGGGCAGGGAAACTACAGGCTTTTATCTCAGTAACTGCATCCCTGTTCTATAGAAGTGCTTAAGTGGTGCAGGGTCCTACAGACTGAAATGGCATAGATTTTATAAATTTATGGCTATGCAACTTCTGTTTTGGGGGAACACTTGGTGTGTGGCTAAAGATGTTAAAGCATGCATCATTAATTGTATGTACCTTTCTTACCATAATTCAATATGTACACGTATGTTGGAACATTTAAGTTATTATGAAAGACATTTGCATGATTTTGGGATCCTGCTTTCAGATGTGCACATTTATAACTGTGGTATAATTGCATAATGCTATAACTGTATTTTGTACATTGAGAAATGTATATTCAGTGCCAGACTGCTTCAGTTAGTTTGGAACCTCTTAACATGAAGTATGAAATGAGGTTGTTAACATCCACAAACAGATTATTTCACATACTACAGCTGATAAATACTACATGCTGAGTGTCTGCTCCCCCTTCACCTATACCTCATGTTTAGTGTGTAGCCTCAACCATAGATAGTCCAACGTTTAGTATAATTGCCAGTTGAATTGGAGCTAAAACACTCAGCACAAAAAAAAAATAAAAAAGAAGTAAAGCCTCTGTGCTCATGCAGTGAGTTAGTCAAGGGAGTGACTGTCAGCTTCATTTTGCACTGAGTGTTTTAGCTACATTTTAGGTGCTAATTATACTTAGGGTTGGACTTGATCTGTCTATGATTCTGGCTTACACACTAAACATGAGGGGCCAGATATTCAAAAGGGTTGCGCCATGCTCAACAGGGTTGCGCATGCTCAAGTCCTACAATGCGCCATTCTGCGATATTCAGCAGGAGGCAGTTGTGCCACTGAAAACAGGCTGAGCAACAGCGCAATGCAAATGAATGCATGCTCAACAGGAGGGGGAGGAACCATACATAAACTGCACAGCCCGATATTCAGCCGGGCTGTGCAGGATGTCTGGCGCAACCCCAACCCAAACCTACAGGACCTTGAGCCAAAAAGGCTTAAGTAGGGCCACCCACAGGTGAGCTGCTGTATTGCAGGCGCAACACAGCAGCTGCCACCTGTGGCTGGCCCCAACTCAGTCCCTGTGTCCCCCAGCCCGATCGCGGGCATAGTGTACTCCCACCAGCCCTGATCGCGGGCATCAATGTGGCTCCCCTCCCATTCACATCCCTGGTGGTCCAGTGGACCGAAATGCCCAATCGCGGGCAGAATGTAAAATGAACCCCTCCCGAACATGTTCCTAGTGCCCGATCACGGGCAGAATGTGAAATGAACCCCCAAACATCTCCCTGGTGGTCCAGTGGACCGTAATGCCCGATCGCGGGCAGAATGTGAAATGGAATCCCCCAAACATCTCCCTGGTGGTCAGTGGACCGTAATGCCCGATCGTGGGCAGAATGAAATTAACCCCCGCCCGACATCTCCCTGGTAGTGTCCCCCCCACCCACCCACCCTTGAGCCCCACCACCCCGCTTCCCCGGCAGCGGCGGGCGGCAGCATCCCACCGCCTGCCACCCGCCGCTCGCCGACTGACTGCCCAGTAGGGCTGCACACCCATGGTGCAGAGCAAGAGCCAGGGCGTGCAGCCCATACCGATATGACAGTCCAGATTTGTGAATGATTCATTCACAAATCTGGACTGTCATACGGTATGAAGCTGCATGCCCATTGGCTCTTGCTCTGCACCACCGGGCAAGCAGTCTCACCGGCAGTCAGTCGGAGGGCGGCAGGCGGTGGATGCTGCCGCCGCCGCCGGGGAGCGGGGTGGGCTTCGGGTGGGTGGGGTGGGGGGACACTAGCCACCAGGGAGATGTTTGGGCTGGGGTGTCAATTTACATTCTGCCCATGATCGGGCATTACGGTCCACTGGACCACCAGGGAGATGTTCAGGGGGTTCATTTCACATTCTGCCCGCGATTGGGCACTAGGAACATGTTCGGGGGGGTTCATTTCACATTCTGCCCGCGATCGGGCACTAGGAACATGTTCGGGGGTTCATTTCACATTCTGCCCATGATCGGGCACTAGGAACATGTTTGGGGGGTCATTTACATCCTGCCCTGATCGGGCACTAGGAACATGTTCGGGGGTTCATTTTACATTCTGCCCGCGATCGGGCATTACGGTTCACTGGACCACCAGGGAGATGTTTGGGAGGAGGGGGAGCCACATTGCTGCCCAGCGATGGCTGCAGGGTGCATCGTCCCCGACGGCTGCTGCCTGGTAGGGCGGCCAGGCGCAAGTCCTCGGGATCAGCGCACCTACATGCTAATGGCATGCAAATGGGGCCATAATCAGATGCAAATGGCCCCCTGACCTGCATGAATTATGGCCCCATTTGTATATCACCTTTTGAATATTTGTGATTTTCGTGTGGCGCAATGGTTCTTAACCACATAGTTGAATGCTCCTCTGACAACTTGCGGTGGCGCAAGTTCCACTGCGCCATGCACAGTGGCTGTGGCTGGGGGGTGATATTCAAAGGAGTTGCTCAATAGCGCAACTCCTTTGAATATCGCCTGGGCCACACCCCTGCGCAACTATTTTGGGCAGTGCAAGGGCTTGCGCCTCAGAATGGCGCAGTTTGAATATCCAGCCCGAGGTATTCAGCGAAGGGAGGAGCAGTCACTCAACATGTAGAAATGTCTCAGCTGCAAATATGTTTAATAGTGTGTTTTGGGATGTTGACAACCTCATTTTATTCCTGGAATTACAAGGTTCAAAACTAAGTGTAGCAGTCAGGCAATGGACTTTGATAAACTGATGCTCAAATCTTGTCAGAGTCACAGTCAATTCATATAAAATCTGGTTTTACACACTTGCAATAAGGAACTGATTACTGTGTGTTTCCACAAATATTGTATCCTCCTGGCTTTTTTTTCTTTTAGGATTGCGGCATGCTAATGTCTGCATATGGAAAAGTGAACTGAAATCCCAGTTTAATACGGGTTGCTTCTGCCCCCCTCTGCGCGCACGCATGCACACACACTCACACACACTGTTGCTGTTAAAGTAATGGATCATTTTAAAAAAATATAAATCTAATAGTGTGTGTCTTGTAAAATAAAACGATAACTCATGGTGTCATTTTATCCTGTTTTTTTTTTGTAATGATCCAGTTGTGTGGATATCCCATACAGTTCATCAGTTCATTCCCTTGCTACTGTTATTCAAATTTTAATGTTCATTGTCCCTTTGTGAATAGCGTGGCCAGCTGTTTAAGGTGTTCAGGGGTAGTACTGGTCCTATGGGGGGGTGGGGAAGTTAGCCTAGATTTGTTTAGACCAATGTATTGGAAAAAAAAAAGACTGCTACCGCTTTATAGTGTATTGGTTAAGGACACTGAGCTGCAAACCTAGAGACCTTGTTTGCATCCCTTCAGCCCCAATTGTGTATGGTGTGACCCTAAGCAAGTCACTTAACTTTCTTGTGTTTTCTTGTTTTCCCGTGTGACACCTAGAAATAAACTCCACCTTCATGTGCCTTTCCTGGTTAAACAAATTCCCCTTTCCCCTTATTTTATCTTAGGTTAGCAATTGCTCCCTCTGCTCACTGCACACTGGACACACTGTTTAGTTGATTTTAGAAGATCAAATTTATTACACACCCACAAAAGAAAGCTGAAACAGCCATTTTAAATTAATAATGTTAATTTAAAATGCACATTTCAGTGTTCTTTGGTCAATATGTAATACAGTGTGTCTTGTAAAATACACGGTTCATTGTGTCCTGTGTATTTTTTTGATTTTCAGTAGTAGTGTCTATGTGGCAATGTTGGTGATAATAATAATAATTATTATAATTTAATTGCAGTGATTTGTTTGAGCTGAACAGAAGAGAGAACTTCTACCATGGATGACTGTGATGGGAGTTGGGGGGGTGATATTCGGCACTCAGTCTACATGAGAGACAGGGTTCCTCAAAAATCTGAGCCCACCTAAAGTGGAGGTGGTTACATGTCTGTTCCTTATGATCTCCACAGGTTCCTAGCCCCCCACCACCAACACACACACACACACAACTAGTTTCAATTTGTTTATTCTAAAATCTATATAATTCAAAGAAGCACAAGAGAAACAGACTCAGGCTGTCACCCTAGGATGCATACAAGCAACCTTGAACTAAAATTTAATTTTTACCATATATGTAAATGAACAAGAAAAGAAAGAGACTGCCCCTAATACTTGCTTACTGCAACGCACCTTAAAGGGGACAGGAAGCTGTGTTTATCTTTATGTGTTGGTTTATGCATGAATCATACAAATAAACATATTTTATCTTAAATCAAGTGTCTAGTATTAATATTTTTTTTCATTTTGTGCATAATTTTGAATGGTACTACTGTTACACTGTGTAAAGTTCTATGATTGCATGAGAGAGACTGAACGGACGTGTTGTCTCTGTTCCTGCATTCTCTGCTGTTGCAGGCTAAAATTGAAGTGTGCTTAAATTAAAAGCAGTACAAACCTACAAAACTTCAAATCTTTCAGTGCATCTGGAAAAAGAAAAGGAGATAAACATAGTGGATCTAGTACTATAGCGATACGGGTGCTGCAACTTCTGCAATGTTTTAGTAACTGTGTTTTTTTGTCCTTTTTTCCACTTTCATGTATGTGTGCACCTGTGCACTGCAGGTAACAGATGGAAAGCACTTTTGGTCCCTCACATTTTTTTCTACCATTTAGAGTTTGAATTAGGTCATCTTGTAGGCTAAAGACAAAAACAAATCAGTCCCTCTGTGTGTTTCTCAGACTTGTGCTTTACTACATTCAGTGTGGAGTAAAAAAATAAAAAAAATAAAATAAAGACTTGCACCATTTGTACTTGTCGTGCCTTCTTTGATCTGTTTTACAGTTACCGGGTGGAAATAAATAAATGAATTGTCCCCTCATTTTTATTATCATATAAGTGCTTTACTACGGTCATCCGAGCAGATAAAAAACAGGGAGTTGTTCATCCAGTAAATTTGGCTCATGCCTAATGATGTACTATATTTATCTGTGTGTTGGGGAAAAAAAAAGGTTTGTTCCCTCATTTTACTTCCCTAAGTATTTTACACCTGATGCCTGATTAACAACAGGTAATGGGCTGTTAATAAATAAAATAATAAATGAGTTTTCACTTCAGTGTTGAATTCATGACTTGTGCTTTAGTACAATTTCCGAGCTGGTAATTAAAAAAGTTGTGTAAGGAAATAGGATATGTCACATTAATTGCTGAGTTCATCTATAGGACCTCAAAGCCCTATCAACACAACACCAGTATTTTGGGTTACGGTTTGTCAATGTCCAATTGTAACATACAGTTAGATGACTGAAGTTAGATTGCCCTCCTTTCTCACTATAAAGTAGACCTTGTTGATGTTAATATTTATCTAAATTAAACTAAGGGGCTGGCAGTATAGACTACAGGTAAAAGAATGGTTCTGTGAATGAGTTCGGTACCTCCAGCAGTGTGGGTTTGATTCCTACAACCTCCACTTGCACTCTGTGTGACTCTGAGCAAGTCATCTAACCACCCCAGTACTTCTGGGATGCCATTAGAAACAAGCAGTTGTGGCCAGTGGGCATTACCCCATCAGCGACTCTCTAATAAAATAATCAGGGAGAGAAAAAAAGAAAATTGTTTCTGGATGTGCTGTTTTTTGCTTTGATCACCTCCTGCCTATGCAGGACTGGGCTGGCTAATTTATGGTGGGCTACATCCAATTCAAAAACAGAAATTTCAGCGCCTAGTGGGCATTACCCCATCTGCAATGTAAACAACCAAAAATATATTGTTTACTTTGTGTTCTGGGGTTCTATGATATGGAAAACATTTATGGGGTGGGGATGATACATAAAAGCAAAATGAATTGAATTGTTTCCTAAATTGGCTTCTCATACTCTCTGTTCTGCTAAAATCTTCAATCAGAGAAAAAATGGAAATGGTTATGTTCTCCTGGTGTTTTTTTTTTTACTAATGCCTAGTGGTTGACCAAATTATCATGTTAGATGTAAAATTTAAAAACAATTAATTGTCACATTATTTTGTCATCATTACTTTACAACAATTTCCTGACTGACAAAATGTATCTAAGAAAAAGGAAAAAAATATTTGGCTCTTCAGTTTGTTACACAAGACTTGTGCTTGAG
This sequence comes from Neoceratodus forsteri, assembly GCA_016271365.2. NCBI lineage: Eukaryota > Metazoa > Chordata > Ceratodontiformes > Ceratodontidae > Neoceratodus > Neoceratodus forsteri. Next base: position 1,098,259,271 of record CM057456.1, on the reverse strand, counting down.
TACAATTTCTTGATAGCTTATCTAAAAGAATATGGGAGTAGAAGGCTGATTGCTGCTTCCTAGTAAATGTTGATTTCATCTCTGCGAGGGCAATTTAGTGCTCAGGGCAGAAGTAGGTGCAAATAGTAGGAGAGAAAGGGTTCCTGCAGAGAGGTCTGGTCAATCTGGTCAAAGATGCCAGGTGTGAATTTAGCAAGACAAAAGGCTGGTTCAGGAGGTTGATGGGAGGGGGGCCCTTGAATGAGACCAGGGAGAGCTGGAAAGGAGGCGTGTGGTGAAAAAGACTCAGAGTAGTCTGGAATAGGTAGAGAAGATGGCCAAAAGTACCAAGCAATATTTACAGATTATGCTGGTTCAGTAGGGGGTCAGGAGAGGGAATCAATGGTCCTGTAGATGGCAGAGAAACAGTGTGGAGAACAGCAAAAAATAAATATGAAAGGGAAAAGCAAGTGAAAGAGGGAAACAAAGAAGGCAGTCTGAGGAGGAATGAGAGTAACCATGATGGAAAAAGAGTGTGGCAGAAGAACAGCAGGCAGTAGTCAGTTGTTCAAACTATTCTACAGTATTGGGCAATTAGCTCAGCAGAAAAAAATCACTTAATGGGAGTGGGGCAGCTAGCCACGAAGGATTACTTTAACTGTGGGGACACCTGCTAGAGAACTGAAGCTTATTACGATAAATTTAATTGCAAACAGTGCCACCTGGTGCATTTCAGCTGCTGATGCTGAAGATTGATTAATTAGAGCATTACCACATACCTACCACATTCCTAAGTGGTAATGAGATATTTCTCAGTACCGCTACTGTACTGTACACCGCTCCCACCTAACAATATCGTAGTACCGTTAAACCTTTCTGTAGTGCCCACTGTAGCTGCCTTACAGGTGTCCTCTAAAGGAATGTCTCTAACAGCTGCCAAGGAAGCTGATGTACCCCTGGTTGAATGGGCCTTGAGGCCTGCATGTGGCTGCTTACCCACCTTATTGTCGCAAAACTGAATGCAGGCTATAATACATCTTGCAATGGATCTTCTTGTGGCAGGTTTTCCTTTCCCTACATCCCCATAGGTGAGGAAAAGCTGAGTATGATCCTGTCTATAACTTTTTGTGTGGTCACAGTAGTAGCTGATTGCCCTTTTCACATCCAGGCTGTGAAAAGGGCATTCACCTGAAGTGGAATGATCAATAAGAAAAAAAATACTCACCATTGTAATGTTGTTTCTTCTAATGGAGTCTTGCTGTATTAAGACTATATGTAGTTAGCCCCAGCACTTGAACTACTCCAAGAGAAAAGGGTTAACTCTATGCCAGGGCATAAAACATTGAGCTCGAGCTCAGTTTTCAAACCTCTGTCCCAGGTACTCCTCAGTGTAACCGTCAGATTCTTACAAGCACCATATTGTATTGTATTTAAAGTGTTTGAATTATTGTAAAAGCACCCTGAGCTTGGGAAGGGTGCTTTAAACAAATACATTTTTACTTACTTACTATGCTAACTATAAACAGAAATTGTTTTTAAAACATTTTGTGCCAAAAGGCAATAACCAGATTTTTTAGGGTCCAAAAGACTCAAGTCGAGAACCCCAAAAAGAATCCAAGTAGGTAGTAAAACTTAGAAATATATGTTAAAAGTGTCAGCCCATCGGTGCAGCAGTTGGATTTCCGTCTACGACGCCGGTGACCCGGGTTCGGGAACGGACTCAGGTTGCCGGAGGGCCGGCCAGGGGCAGAAAGGATAGAGCATCCAGGGACAGCTCTCCTTCTCAAGGGGGAGGGCAGGGGATGCAGACCCACATAGACTGACTCCTGGCAGAGGCTGGGAGAGCAGCAATACAGCCGGGGCTCGGTGTTCAAGGGGGCGGTGGCAGACGTCGGCGTACGCCTTGATGTCAGACGTCACTCCCCACAGGAAAGCGGAAAAAAGGCTGCCCGGTCTGCCGGATGATGGCTGCCAACTACCCACTGCCTCAGATGCCCCAACGCCCCGGAATCCACCTCAGCAGCATCCAGGGGATGATTAGAGTGTGCGCTGGCTCCCCCCTCCTGGAGCCTTCCCCCTCAGAAGAGAGGGACCCATCCAGCGAAGGGTTATGCTGGGCCGCCCCAGGGTCGGCTGCGATCTGAGGTGAGTAGGAAGGGGGCTGGGGTGAGGAGGTTGGGGGGGTCTTGTACAGCTGGAAGGAGTGGTGGGCCAGGGGCCAGTAAGGTGGCAAAAATAACATAATGCAAAAAAAAAAGAAATATATGTTCAAAGCAATAACAACACAAAAAACCTCATCCTAATAAGAGGTAACCCAGGTATACCCCGAGGTGCAGCACTGCGCCTGCCCACCCATATCCCAAAAGCAAATAGGTTCCAGAAGGACAGGCAGGGAGGGAGGTCAGAATAAAGCAAGACTCCATTAGAAGAAACAACATTACTATGGTGAGTAATTTTTTCTTCAAACATGAAGTTTTGCTGTATTCTGACTATATGCAGACTACCAATCAGTACTCCCTTGGAGGAGGGAGTCACAGAACCTATTTTGGGAACAGGCTCTACAGTACTGCTGTGCCAAATCTAGCATCACTTCTCAAATGGATGTTGAGAGAGTAATGCTTGGTAAATGTGTGAACAGTTTTCCAGGTAGCTGCTTTACATATTTCCACTAAAGGTACAGTATGTCTCTGGCTGCTGTGACCAAAGCAGCTGTACCTCTAGTGGAGTGAGCCCTCAGGCCTGAGGGTGGCTCCTTCCCCAACTTTGAGTAGCAGAACTGTATACATGAGACAATCCACCTGGCAATAGTTCTTTTAGTGGTAGGTTTACCTTTTCCCACTTCTCCATAAGTGAGAAACAGCTGTGAACAATCATTTCTATGGGTCTTAGTGGATTCTATATAATAACTAAGGGACCTCTTTACATCAAGACTGTGTAGTCTTCTCTCCCCAGAGGAAGAATGGTCAGTGAAAAATACAGGCAATGACATAGATTGGTTCAAATGAAAGTCTGATAGGGGCAGCTGCAGAATAAGGGGTGCTAGCTGCACATTCGAGCAGACTTGATAGACCTCTAGGTCTTTATCTGCTGGCAAATTTCGTATGTTTGTATGATACCATTTGGGAAGGAACTTTCTATTCATTCGGAGGACCACTTTATCCCTGTGAAATTAAATGAAATCAGGTTCCACTGATAAAACCTGTAACTCACTGATTCTCCTGGCAGAGGTCATGGCTACTAGGAACACAGTTTTCCAAGTCAAGTATTTTAGCTCAGCTGAAGATAATGGTTCAAAAGGAGGCTGCATAAGCTGTGCAATGCAGGTATAGAGATCCCAAACAGGAGTAGGGTCCCTAAAAGGAGGATTGATATGAACCAAACCTTTGAAAAATCTCTTGAAAAATAGATGGGAGGCTAAGAAAGAAAACTTCCCAGCTGAGAGGAAGGCAGAGATGGCTGCTAAGTGCACCTTGAGAGTGGTAGGCCTGAGGCCTAAACTGTTAAGATGTACCAAATAGTCCAAAGCAGTGGCAATGTCAGCTGAATCTGGTTGAATATGCCTCTGAGAACACCAAAAACAAAATCTCTTCCATTTGGAATTGTAGGTTTTCCTGGTGGAAGGTTTTCTACTAGCCTTAAGAATGTCCAGGGATGATTGGGAAAGATGCAGGCATGCATATTCTAGCTCCTCAAGAGCCACGCTTTGAGTCTGAGATACTGAAGGTTGGGCTACAGTATCCTCCCCTGTGAGGAGGTGAGAATATTGAACTGTCTGGGAAGACAAAGAGGAATTATCACTGACATGGACAGTAGTAGGGGGTACCAAGGCTGCCTGGCCCAGTCTGGGGCCACCAGAATCACAGTGCAAGGCTCAGATCTGATCTTTACCAGAACTCTGAGTATCAGAGGAAAATGAGGAAAAGCATACACAAACCTGTTTGTCCAATCCAACAGGAGAGCATCTTGAGGAACAGACCCCAAAAGAGGGGTCTGAAGCAGAATAGGGGGAGCTGATGATTGTTCAGGGCTGCAAAGAGATCTATCTCTGGAGTGCCCCACCTTTTGAAAATGTTCTGAAGAATTAGAAGATTCAGGGCCCATTTGTGGTGACCCTTGAAAATCCTGCTGACAGCAACTGCCAGTACATTGTCCTTTCCTGGAAGATGCACAGCTATCAGGGAAACCTGCAGGGAATAAGTTAGTGACCATATTTTCATGGCCTCAGTGCACAAGGCTGAGGACCGAGTGCCTCCTGCTTGTTGAAGTACCACATGGTTGTGGTGTTGTCTGCCCAGATCTGCACCACTTTTTCCTGAATTGTGTTTGAGAATGTCTGAAGTGTTAGAAAGACAGCCCTGAGTTTGAGAAGATTGATGTGCAGGAGAGACTCCTGATGAGACCATGTTCCCTGAGCAGTAAGCTGATCCAGATGAGCTCCACATCCCAGCAGGGTAGTGTCAATGGTGAGAAACACTGTTGGGGCCTGACTGAGGAAGGGGACACCTTGCCTCAGATTGCCCTCCTCCAGCCACCACTGGAGAGCCTGAACCAGAGTCTGAGACGCTGAAACTAACTTGGAGAGGGGGTATGTTTTCTGAGACCAAAAAGATTTGAGATGAAATTGAATTTCTCTCATTTGAAAGCTTGCCACTTGCACTACTGCAGTGCAATCTGCCATGTGGCCTAGCAACTGCAGGAAATATCTGACTGGCCGAGACACTTGTGAAAGAAAATAGGAGGCCAGAATGATGAGGGACTGAACCCTTGAAAGAGGAAGGAAAGCCTTGGCATGGACAGTGTCGAGCTCCACTCCTGTACATGTGAGAAGCTGAGCTGGTTCCAGAACAGACTTTTCTGGATTTAGGATGACTCCTAAGCAGTCCAAAAGCTTTTGAGTGACATCCAGTGCTAACTTGACTTGGTCTGAGGACTGACCCACTATGAGCAAGTCATACAGGTAAGGGAACAGTGAGATGCCTTGTCTCCTGAGAAAAAAACACCACTACTGCTAGACACTTGGTGAACACCCTTGAAGCAGATGTTAGGCCAAAAGACATTGCTCTGAACTGGTAGCAACCTGAGGGCAACTCGAACCTGAGATACTTTCTGTGGGAATGTCTGATAGGTATGTGGAAATAGGCATCCTTGAGATCCAGGGAGGCTAGCCAGCCAGTCTCCTGGCCCCAGAGAGGGAAGAATTATTCCCAGATTCATCATTTTGAACTTTGGCTTTAGTATGTGTTTGTTCAGATATTGTAGATCTAGGATGGGTCACCGCTCCCGTCTTTTATGGGGTAAGGAAGTATCTGGAATACAGTCCTTTTCCCCCTGTGATTGAAAGGTACCTTCTCTACTGTTGCAGGAGTAGTAGAGAGGAGTCTTCTGCCTCTAAAGCCTTTGTCTCCACAGGAGAAGGAGGACTGAAAGACTTTACTCTCATTTTATGGAACCTTCTCAAGCTGAGAGCAAGTCTCTGGCTCACTACTTCCAGGACCCATTTGTCTGAAGTAACAGACTTTCAGACCTGGAGATAGTGAGCCAGCCTGCCCCCTACTGGAACCGGGGAGGAGACCCTGACTGACACCTCAGGGTGTCTGTTTGGCAGGGGGCTTGGACTAAGTGGAGGATGGGGTCCTGGTCATCCCCTTTCTGCCTCTTACCCCTAAAGAACCCCCTCTGCTGGAAAGAAGAGGAGGTCTTGGCTTGGTAAAAAGGCATTTGAAAAGATCTGCCCTGCTAGCCCTATATTGCTGCCTCGGAGGAGTGACCTGCTTTTCCTTGGCTGCAGCACTCCTGTAGGTGGTCCTGTATTCATCCATATTTTTCATGTAAGCCTCTGTTTGCTCCCCAAACAGAGAGTTACCTGTGACAGGAAAATCCATGGCCTTGGACTGGGTATCCTGTGATAAGTTGGTACACCTGAGCCAAGCAAATCTCCTCATGGAGACAGATGTAGCCATGACCCTAGAATGTACATCATTTGAGTCAACAGCAGCATGAAACTGGACCTTTGATGTGTCAATACCATCCACAGCCACCTGCTCCAGCTGCTTGGCCAGCTGGGAAGGGGCATTCTTAGCCAGCTCCAGAACCGTATCCCATAGACTTCTGGTATCTGGCTGTATATGCCATGTAATTAGATTGCCTGAGCCCCAAAGAGGATGCCAAGTACTGTTTCTTTGCCATGGCATCCACTTTCCTGGAATCCATATCTGGGGATGAGATGCCAGGGGAATGTTAGCCTTGTCACAAGCTGCAGCTTGCACTACTCCAACATGGCTACAATGATTTGTAAGGAATTCCATCACAGGACCTGACAGGGCATACCTTCTGTCCATCTTTTTATCCACAGGAGGTATGGATGTTGGAAACTGAAGAATTTTCTGTGTGTTTCCCAAGGGATTTTTGCAGAGGGATAGACACCCTTTTGGACTCTGGGACATCTATCATCTCAACACAGTCAGGTTCCTCCTGATCCTGTTCAGCTTCTTCCAATGGAAGCTGAAGAGTATAAGCCACTTTCCTGTAGAACAAGAAATGGGAGGGGGACTCAGAAAGTCTAGGAGGAGACACACTGGAAGTCCTGTCTGGGGAGATGTCAGGCTCTACTGGCTCATCTAGGCCTTCATCATCCTCTTCTTCTTCTTCATAATCTTCATCTCCTACACAATCATCCTCATCAAATGCTTCAGGACCATATTCAGAAGCAGACAAGTCCAACCAAACCAATCGGCATTGAGTCATGTTGGTTTGGTTGGAACCGGGTGAAGTGATTGTACAATAGCAATTGCTTTAGCTATTTCATCAGTGGTCGGAACATGGGAACCGGGATCCAAACTGGCCGACTTGCACTTTCTCTTAGACTGAACTGATTGTGCAGAATCGGCACTCCTCTTGCTCGAGGAGGTATTGCCCAGGCCAGTGGGTACCCCCTCAGGTTCGAGCGGAACTGAGCCGGGCTGGCCATCCGGGTCAGTGGATTTCTCAGCCTCCCTTTCCTTCATCTTACTTAAACATTTATCCAAAGTGGCTTTGGGAAAGTTTTTGCAGATTTGGCAGTCCGCTTTGAGGTGGTCAAACCCCAGACAGTAAACACAGACGAGGTGGGGATCAGCCTTAGCAAAGGCCTTCCCACACTCGGTGCAGTGCTGATACCCAGTGGGACCAGTTTTCTTTTTGGGTTTCTCAGGCATGCCTAAAGGAAAAAGTTACCCTTACCAGTGTTTTAAGCCAGGCAACTACAAACCTATCAGTTCCAACCATGTCACGGGACAGTTAAAAAAAACAAGAAAATTATCATTTTTTTAGGATCCGATAGGTACCAGAAACCACAATACAAATCAAAGAAGAAAACAAAACAGAACTGCTTCGGTTCCTAACCGGATCTACCAGGAAGAAACCAAACAAAAAAAAAACAATTTCTACCACAAAACACTAAACTACCTACTAAACACTTACTGTACCAGGGACAGAGATGCGAACACCAAAAAAATAAGAAAACAGTTGACAAACTAACTCATTTTTTACTTAGACTGAACTGAAGTGAATGAGAGAATCTCTGGAGTGACTTCTCAGTTAGGTAGAATAAAGAATCTGATGGTTACATGAGGAGTACATGGGACAGAGGTTTGAAAACTGAGCTCGAGCTCAATGTTCTATGCCTTGGCATAGAGTTAACCCTTTCCTCTCCAGAGCAGTTCTAGTAATGGGGTTAACTGCATATAGTCAGAATACAGCAAGACTTCATGTTATTTGAAAAAAGACTGGCAATGTAATAGACTGGTTGAGGTGGAACTCTAATACCACCTTGGGCAGGAATTTTCTGTTAGTCCTAAGGACTACTTTGTCCCTATAGACAGCTATGTACCCAGTTTCTATGGACAATGCCTGGAACTCACTGATCCTTCTGGCAGAAGTAATGGCTACCAAGAATACTGTTTTCCAAGTCACATACTTGAGGTCTGCAGAAGACATGGGTTTGAAGGGGGTGGGGTTGCATAAGCTGGGCAATGCAAATATTCAGATCACACATGGAAGTTGGCTCTCTTTATGGTGGCTGGAAGTGCAGCAACCCCTTAAAAAAACATACTAAATACTGGGTTTGAAGCCAGGGAAGAGCTTTTACCCACGGATAAATAGACTGAGACAGCTGCAAGATGCATTCTCAGGGTAGAGGCCCTTAAGCCAGTAGAATGTAGATGGCCACATAGTCCAAGGCTACTGACAGACTGGTCTGGGTATGGTCTAAAGCCTTGCTCTGACACCAAATTGAAAACCTCTTCCATTTAGAAGAATAGGTTTTCTTAGTGGAAGGCTTTCTGGATAGATGCATATCAACCTATAGAACTCAGGGCAGTTCTTCTGGGTCTTCAGTCATTTGGCAATGAAGTACAGGGAACGGTGGTTCAGGTCAGAACAGACAAATGGCAAATGACTGAAGACCCAGAAGAACTGCCCTGAGTTCTAACAGGTTGATATGCAGGAGGGATTCCTGCTTTGTCTATGTGCCATGTGCTGTGTGACCCCCCAGATGTGCCCTCCATCCTAGTAGGGATGCATCTGTAGTGAGTATCAGTGAGGGGGCCTGCTGCAGAAAAGGCACGCCTTGCCTGAGATTGCTCTGCTCCTGCCACCACTGTAGGGCTTGGAGAAATGTGACTGTGACTGAAACTAGCTTTGACAGAGAGTTCCTTTTTTTAGAGCCAGTGAGCTCTCAGATGGAATTGAACATCTCTCATCTGGAACCTGGATCCTGACACAGTTGCTGTGGATGCTGCCATATGGCCTAGCAATTGCAGGAAGTGTCTTGCTGGCCTTGGAACATGAAGTCTGAAAGAACTGGCTACCTGAATAAGGTTGTCCACCCTGTCCTGAGGGAGGAATGTCTTTCCCTGTCTTGTATCCAGTTATGCCCCTGTGAATCTAAGCAGTTGAACTGGTTTCAGAACAGATTTTTTTCTGGTTTACCAAGAACCCCAGAGAGTGCAGAGTATCCTATGTTAGTGACAATGCCTCCCTTTCTTGTTGGTGTGATTGGCCTACTATTAGCCAATCATCTAGGTAGGGGAACACTGATACCCCTTGCCACCTTAGGTGTACCACTACTATAGCTAGACACTTTGTGAACACCCTTGGAGCAGATGTCAGTCCGAAGGGCATTGCCATGAATTGGTAATGGCCTGATGGCAATCTGAACCTGAGGTACTTCCTGTGTGACCTCTTTATTGGGATATGAAGTAGGCATACTTTAGATCCAGGGATGCTAGCTAGTCTCCCTGTCTTAGGATTGGTAGTATAGTAGCCAGAGTAACCATCTTGAATTTTGGTTTTGACAGATGCTTGTTTAAGTGTCTGAGGTCCAGAATGGGTTGCCACACCCCTATTTTCTTTATTGTGAACAAGTATCTTGAGTACAGGCCTTTTTCCCTCTGGTCTGAGGGAACTGGCTCTATTGCCTTTTGCAGTAGACGGATTGAAGCTTCCTCTTCCAGTAGGGCTGTTTCTAATGGGGAAGAAGGATTGAAGGCCCTTGACCTCAACTTTGGCAGTGCCTTGAAACTGAGGACAAGTCCCTGGCCCACTACTTCCAGGACCCACTTGTCTGTGGTGATGTTTTTCCACTTCTGGAGGTAGTGGGCCAACCTGTCCCCTACTGGAATTGGGGAGGTGATCTGAACAGTCACCTCAGGCTGTCTGTTTGATCTGTGCTGCTGGCTGGACACTAGGGCTAGTATGGCTATTGCCCCTGCCTCTGAAGTATCCCATTTGTTGATACTGGGGAAATGTTTGAGGCTAGAAAAAAGGCCTATAAGCAGTTCTGTCCCTGCCAGCCCTTGCTTGGTGCTTCTGGGGGTAGAAGCTTTTCCTTTTGCTGCTGCACTCTTATAGGCAGCCTTGTACTCGTCCATTTTTTTCATGTATGCCTCTGATTGTTCTCCAAACAGAGACACAGGGTCACAGGGAAAATCCATGGCTTTAGTGTGAGTATCTAGTGTCAGACTGGTGGTTCTGAGCCAGGCAAACCTCCTAAGTGACACAATAGATGCCATCTGCCTGGATGCAGTGTAATTGGAGTTCACTGTCATCCTAAACTGCATTTTAGCAGCTTCGATACCTCTTTTTGCAGCTTCCTCCAGGTCAGCAGCCATGGGGGAAGGAGCTGCTTTGGCAATCTGAAGCACTGTGGACCAAAGATTCTTTTGGTACCTGGCCATATTGGACATATAGGAAGCCTGTCTTATAGCCAGTGAGGATCCCAGATAAACTTTCTGTGCTATAGAGTTCACCCTCCTAGAATCCTTGTCTGGAGGGTGAGAGGCCAGAGGGATGCCAGCTTTGTCACAAGCTGCAGCCTGCACTACACCTTCATGATTGGGGTGTCCAAAGAGGAATTCAGCACTAGTCCTAGCCACCTAGTACTTTTTGTCTACCTTCTTATCTGTGGGAGGTATAGAAGTGAGTGACTGCAACACTTTCATAGTCTGTTTTTTCAGGGACTTATGAAGTGGCAACAACAACCTTTCTGATGGTGGCACATCCATCATCTCTTTGTAATCCTCTTCCTCCTCATCTTCCGCAGATTCTTGAAATGGGAGGTCAAGAGTTTGAGCAACCTGCTTTATAAATGAGAAATGGGATGTGAAATCCTCTGTTCCCTTGTCAGGGGAATCTGGTCTATGAGGATCAAAGGAAATGTCTGGATCAAATGGGCTCCCCAAAATCCTCATCATCTTCATCCTCATCTTCTTCATATTCTTCAACATCAAAATGAATCCCCACCTTGGCCTATAAAACCAGGAGCTGTATTTGACCTGGGAGTCTGAGGTAGTGGTTGCTTGCCAACCAGAACCGAGGACTGCTCTGGATTATTCTAATCGTATTAGCGATTTCCTCAGCAGAAGGAACCATGGCTTTTCTCGGTTGCGGTTCCTGGTGCTTTTCCTTCTTCTTTCTTTTTACGCAATGGCCGGTTCAGCCGCCTTTTCAGTGGTTCATTTCTTTGAGGAATAGCCATCACCCCTTTCAGAAGGCAGCTCCTCCAGTTCAGGTTGATGAGGAACCGTAGCTCAGTGGCTGGGACAGCAGCCTTTTCAGCCATCCTTTCCTTCAATCTTTTTAAACATCTCTCAACAGTAGACTGAGGAAAATTACTACAGATCTCACACTCTGGCTGTAGGTGGTCAAACCTCAGACAGAATAAACAAATTAGGTGTGGATCAGCTTTGGCAAAAAGTTCCCCGCACTCAGTACAGTGCTGGAAACCTGTGGGTCCTGTCCTCTTTTTGGTTTTCTGTGACATAACCCAGACAACAAGAGAGAATAAAACTCCAAAGTCTACACAACTACATATATATACAGTATATATTATTTTATTCCAGGTTGCGCTACATGAACAATAAACCAGGAGTTACCCCGGTTGAAATTCAAATCAAAACAAACTGACTATACCTGAGTCGGTACCATTTTTAAATACTAAACAGTAAAATTGTAAAGGGAGAATGTCAGTTTCTCCTCGGTTAGTGAACCGGTGAGAAAAATGACTTCTTACCCTTTTATAACTAAAATCTAAACAATTACTACCTGAAAACCAAGGACAGTGAAAAGAATACCAAAATAACTAAAATACTAGGTAAATAACTGAGAAAAACAAAGCTTCTTCAAGCTATGAAGGAGAGCTCTCTGGAGACATCTTACTGAGGCAAGCGGAGTAAAGAATCTGACAGTTTAGAACTGTTGACCAGGGACAGTGGTTTGAAAACTGAGCTTGAGCCTAGCATTGCAACATTTGCAGAGGTTCTATTAACCATTTCGGCCCCAGGGCAGTCCTATGGTGAGACCATACTGCATAAGTCAGAATTCAACAAGATTTCCTGGGGCTTGAAGTTCTTATCAAGTTCTTGATATGCTCTTCTGGATCATAATCCCATATTAATTTTTTGTTCATTTTACAGTCTGTAAACATAAACGGGAGACCTGCTATGTGTGTTGGTTGATTTGTTAAAGCTCTTAAGAGAATTTGCATGTGGTCACTCGCAGCTCGTATGGGGATATAAAAAGAGGTACAAAATTCAGTTTTTCCAGACCATAATGTCAAATCTATCATAGAACTGCCCAACAATTTATAGTAAGTGCATTGACCTTCACTATCACCTTAAAGTCTCCTGTTTAATGGATAAAGATTGAGATCTCCCATGATTTCTATGAGTTGTGACCCTGCATTATTCACAAATTTATCTTTGGTTGACCTTACTGGCATGTGAGGTAACTAATTTGTGTAAACAAATATAGTGTTATCAAGTAAGCTAATATTCCCCTATCTTGCATTCAGGTCACCAAGAAAGAGAAGCTCATGATCACAGAATTTCAATTTCATGTCTAATGAAAACTCTTTAAAAACTATCCAAATATTTTGATTATAATAGTTTGAACCCACATGTGGTATATAGCTGTCAATCACAACAATTTTAATATTAACATTTTGGACTAGGGTTGCAATAATGGCATAATGACAGCAGTAAGGAAGGAACTAGAAGGGGACAGGATCAGATGTGTTTCAGTACAGTAGCTGCTTCTTGTTTTTACAGGGTTTCTTGTGGATTTTACTTGGTAGAGGGTTATTTATTTTCTTTCTTACTCCTTCTAAGGGGCTAGCAGGGTATTGTTTCTGGGGCTGTTTGAAGTTTGAAAACTGGTTTGGTGACTGTAAGTGGGCTCATTTGTTGGATGTTTCACTGTGTAACAGGCTGTGCTGGTGGAGGCCCATTTCTTCTGATTTAAAACCTATTTGGTGGGATTTGCTTGGGGCTGGTTATTTGAACTGGAGACCTGTTTCTGTTAATTTGAAGCCTATTTTGATGTGTTGTTAGTGAAGCTGATTGAATTGGAGACCTGTTTCCTTTGGTAGCAAACATATTTTGGGGCTTTGAGTTGAATTTTGATTCCTTTTTGCTGACTTCACTAGCTGCAAAGGTTAGTGCATAGTGGGGGAAGGGTATTAATGGTCTGGCCAGGTCTCACTCAACTAATTGACTGGACGCAGAGCTGAATCAGGTTTGTGGTGTTAGTTGCTTTGGCTTATCAGAAGGAACTAGAAGGGGGCAGGATCAGATGTGTTTCAGTACAGTAGCAGCTTCTTTTTGTTTTTACAGGGGTTTCTTGTGGATTTTACTTGGTAGAAGGTCATTTATTTTCTTTCTTACTACTTCTAAGGGGCTAGCAGGGTATTGCTTTTGGGGTTGTTGGAAGTTTGAAAACTGGTTTGGTGGCTGTAAGTGGGCTCATTTGTTGGATGTTTCACTGTGTAACAGGCTGCTCTGGTGGAGGTCTATTTCTTCTGATTTAAAACCTATTTGGTGGGATTTGCTTGGAGCTGGTTATTTGGTTGCAGGGCCTGGAGGGGTAGACACAGGGCTGATACATTCTCTCAAGAGTCGGGTGTAGGCCCTAATCTCACCCTCCTCCACCCCTCCCTCCCCAGAGCTCAGCTTATTTATAGAGGAACACCTGCCCTGCTACTGGAGGAAAAGGCTGCAGGTGCAGCTCATGTAGTTCTAGCCACTGGGGGTTGGATTTAAAGGCTGGGAGAGAGGAGCTTAGGGAGTTGTTCACTTTCCTTATACATTTACTGTGTTGTACTGCACCTAGTAACAGGGTTACCAGTTTACTGTTGGACTGTATCTAGGATTAGTGGGTGAACTTATTAGTCAGTAGGGGTGTATCTTGGACTAGTGGGGAATAGTGGCTCACCCAAGGAAACCTACTTGGAGGGGGATGGGACCACACATCATTAGGGCTGGCATCTTTGGGAAGGTGGTGGGGTACACAGGGTGTGGGGCAGCCATGATACTGGACTGGGCTTGGAAGTTCAGTGGTTGCCCAGTGTGTTACCAGCTAGCACAGCTTAGGGAGGAGGTTGCGGGGATTAGGAGACAGCTGGGGGAAGGGGGGAGGTATGGTTGGGGAAGAGGGCAGGGGATCTCCCACAGTGTTGCACCAAGCTCTAGGGGCAGGGGCATAGGGAAAGGAGTGCAGGAGAATACTCTGGGATCACATAGGGACCCTGGCAGAGGGGGCCCAAAAGGAGGAAACTACCAAGGAAGCAGGCAGGTAACTGGGGACCCTCACAAAGGGGAGCCAGAAGGACAACATTCTCAGGGAAGTAGGCAGATGGCTGGGGCTGGACAGAAGGAAGCAAGGTGGGGAGGTGGATCAGACCTTATGCTCAGTAACTGCTTCAATTCTCTTCTTCTGCTTGAGGATGAGGGGTGATGTAGCAATGACAGGGGTGGTTAGACATGGAAAGAGAGTGGGGGCCAGGAGGCAGGGGCCAGATAGCAGGAGGAACATGGGGGAACCTGGAATGCAGGAAAATGGGGGAGCAGTGGATCAGAGCAGGAGGGGCAGGGGGAAGAGGGAGGAAAGTGCAAGGAGAAGGATCAGTTGGGAGGAAAGGGCAAGAAGAAGGACCAGAAGTACAAGGAGGATACAGTAAAGGGAGCTGAGGGTTTAGGCCAGGGGAGCACAACAAGCAAGGAGGGACTGAACAGAGACAGGAAGGAAAGGAGGATGAGCCAGGCTAGTTTAGTGGATGGGGGAGAAGGACTAGTCGCGAGCAATGTGGGGGGAGTTAGTGAGGCACAGAAGGATACTCAGGAGAAGGAGAGGCCTAGGATTGGAGAGGAAGGGGTGGCCAGTGTAAATGAGGGGGCGGCATGTGGCACCCAGATAGGGGGAGGAACAAGGAGCTGGCTGAGTGGAGGGGCCGGTAGAAAGGATGAGGGACATGGAAGGGGAGGAAATGGAGGAAAAGGAGTGGTTAGAGTGCTCCTGTTGGGGAATTCTATGATTAGGAGTATCAAATGGGATAGGGAGGGGGAAGCCTGGCCAGTTAGAACAAAATGCTTTCATGGACTAATGGTGCACAGGGCCAAGCATGAGGTATATCAGCTAGCAAAGGATTGAGGGGGTTCCCTGGACATACAGGTCCACCTGGGTACAAATGACATTGAGGGAAATAGCAAGCTAGAGATACAGGCAAGGTTCAGGGAGCTTGCCAGTGTCTGTCATGACATAATGAAATCCAAACAGACGTGCTGCGATCAGAGACACAGTGGGGTGGTGCTGAGATGAAAGAATAGCCAACCCCAAGTAAACAATAAATCCAAAAAAGCTCAGCACTCTTATACCTGTACTGAGATCAATCCAGGTCCAAATGCAATTAATATGCAAAATATAAATGTATTACATTCTAAAGAATGAGAAGACCAACAGGCAACATAAAAGACAAAGCGCTAACTTGCCCAAGCGCTTCAACTCACAAATGAGTCTTCATCAGGGGGTAAAGGTTACAACATGGATAGAACCCTTATATAGTTAGGTAATTACAGCAATTATTCAATTAATCCTTATAAAAATTCAACAGACACTTTAAATCTGTGTACGGTGTAATACCTATATTAGGTCACTAGATGGTGCTATTATAGTGCAGCACATACATCTTAGAATTAAGACACCAATATGTATATAAGTTTCAAGGGACATAGTCAAAAATGATGACAAAATAATAAAACAATGACCTAGATGAAAATGAGATGATTAGACCAAACCTCCAGCAAATCCTGGTTAAAGGCAAAAGAGACTGCAAGGCAACCAAAATACAGGACCTCCTAGTAAATAAGGAGTAGGTAGCTGGAGGGCAGCCAGATGAGATGAAAATTAGCCTATAAAAAAGAAAAAGACATTATTTCACAGATGCAACATATAATCTTAGATCTCTGTATTAAACATATATAAAGAGCACACATTAATCCTAATGTCATATCAGAATCCTAAACAGCTCAGTTTGTTTTCAAATTATTTTTAAAAAGGTTTCAAATCCCACTTGTCATTAAGTCCCAGTGGTTTCACACTATGTAAAGTATGGATCCAAAAACTCTCATGTTGTAATAATAGATTAGATCTGTCACCTCTATTTTTCATCTGTGACACATGTTCCAGTCCTATGAATTTCAAACCATCTGGTTTAGATTTATGTAGATCTGAAAAATGTGTACCTACAGGAGTGTCTTGTTTATTATTCACAATCGATCTAATATGCTCCTGTACTCTTTGTTTTAGAGGTCTAACAGTCTTACCCACATAAATTAAATTACAAGTACAGCATAATACATAAACAACATAGGGGGTATTACATGTAATAAGTTCCCTGATTTCAGCTTTGATATTCATATGTATAGGATGTATAAATTTCCTTAGTTGGTACACCATATTTACAAACATTGCAATTACTACATCTGTAGTAGCCACTAGAACGACATGACAACCATGTACTAGTAGTTTTCATCACAGCTGGAGTCCAGCTATGAACCAATTTGTCCCTAAGGTTTTCATTTCTATTAAAAGTGACCCTGGGATTGGGACCCACAGATGTACCTACCATGTTGTCTCCCAGTAAGATAGGCCAATTTTTATGTATTACATTACCTATCTGACCTGCCACATGGTTAAAATCTGTGACAAATGTACATGGTATTTTTTCTGTTTGTGTTACATTTGTTCTGTTTGTTTCTTTGAGAAGATCATCTCTGCTCATTCTTTGTACTCTTTCTCTTGTTTGTTCTAAAACCTTTTTGTTATAACCCCTTACTTCAAATCTTTTCAGGAGTTTATCAAGCGCTTGGGCAAGTTAGCGCTTTGTCTTGTATGTTGCCTGTTGGTCTTCTCATTCTTTAGAATGTAATACATTTTTATTTTGCATATTAATTGTGTTTGGACCTGGATTGATCTCAGTACAGGTATAAGAGTGCTAAGCGTTTTTGGATTTATTCTGTCATGACATAAGGTGCACAGTTTCCTTCTTGGAAATCCTGCCGGTGCCAAGGGCTAGTGGGGAACACAAAAGGAAGATTAGGGAGATAAACCAGTGGCTCAGGGAGTGGTGTGAGGCCAGAGGGTATGGGTTGATGGGGGATTGGGGGGAGACCTGGGAGGATAAGGAGCTGTATGCTAGAGATAGATTCCATCTCAATTTGGAGGGGAGGGGAATCCTTAAGTTGAAAATAGAGGGGTTCATTGGTGAAAAGTGGGTTTAAACTTGTGAAGGAGGGATGGGAGAAAAGGCTGTTGGGGGGTCTGATAAAGGAGACTCTGTCTCCACCCCCCTGAGGAGCTGGAGGAATTCGGGGAAAAGGCCGACTGGTAAAGTGCAGACCAGGGAAAATGGAATCCCCATGGGAACACGAGCAAGGGAATGGAAGTATAGGGAAAGGGTGGAAGGTAGTCCTGCTAAATGCCAGGAGCTTGGGCAATAAAATGCCTGAGCTCCAGGTGATGCTAACTGAGGGAGCAGTGGGTGTGGTAGCGGTCACTGAGACCTGGGCCACCACAGGACATAACTGGGACCTGAACCTGGAGGGTTACACTATATTCAGGAAGGACAGGGGGAGGGAAGGGGAGGAAGGGTAGCAATAATAGTCAAAAACTGCATTGGCATAGGGGAGTAGAGGAGGCAGAGGGAACTGTGGAGGCAATTTGGGTCACCTTGATAACAAGGGGGGCAAGAGAGTAAAAATAGGTGTGGTGTATAGATCCCCTGCGCTGGCAGAGGAGCTGGAGGAGTGTCTGGTGGCAGATGTTGGGAGACACTGTAGATTGGGCAGGGGAAGTGTGGTGGTGTTGGAGGACTTAAACATGCCAGGAACAGACTGGGAGACTATGACATCCTCAGTGGACAGGGAACTGAGGTTTCTTGGATGTCTTTCAAGATGCATTCCTAACTCAGCAGGTGGGGGAACCGACCAGGGAGGCATGGGTACTGGATGTGGTCCTGGCAGACAGTGACCAGATTGGGGGCCTGGAGTAAGGGACCTGTTGGCGGGGAGTGACCATGCCACGGTCTGGTTCTGCCTGGACCTAGGAGGGGTAGAAGGCTGCACAAAGACGGAGGTAACAGACTTCAGGTGGGAGGATTTGAAGGAAATGGGAAGGATCCTTAAGGAGCATTTGGATGTGATCGGGCCAGACATGGACACTGACAGAAGGTGGAAAATAATCAGGAGAGGGGTGCAGAATGCTACCAGCACCTGTGCAAGAGTAAGACGAAAATGTGGTATGGCCCAAAAACCCTGCTGATGGACCAGGGAGGTCCAGGAGGTAGTGCGGGGAAAGAAGGCAGCCTATAGGCAATTCAAGTGCTCAAGGAGTGAAAGGTATTGAGGGGAGTACAAACTGATGTCTAGAAGGGCCACTAGGGTGGTGAGGGCGGCTAAGGCATGGAAGGAGCAGAACCTGGCCAGGGAAATTAGAAGAGGGAACAAGGGGTTCTTTAGATACATTGGGGAAAAACAAAGGGTGAAGGGGCAGATTAGCAGGATTAAAACAGGGGAAAGATGGCCACAAGACCCGGGGAGCAGTCTGAGGTACTAAATGAGTACTTCACCTCAGTTTTCACCAAGGAAAATGGCGGTGGTACATCATACATGGGAGACAGTGATACTGTGGAGGGAGGACCCTTACCAATCAGTGGGTCTGGGGAGAGGGGGAGGCATCACTGGCAGGAGGGGGGAAGGCTAAGCAGGGAGAAGGGGCAGCGGAAATGGAAATCACAGCAGAGAGAGTGATGGATGCCCTCAGATCCCTTAAGATGGAGAAAGCACCTTGGCTGGATAAATTACATCCCAGAGTGCTGAAGGAACTTACGGATATCCTGGCGAAACCCCTGACAGAGCTTTTCACCATCTCTCTGAGGATTGGGGGGGTGCCCCAGGACTGGAAGGTGGTGCATATAGTGCCTATCCACAAGGGGGGGGATCAAGGGAGGTGGCAGGGAACTACAGGTCTGTCAGCCTAACATTGGTGGTGGGCAAGGTGATGGAGGGCATTGTCAAGGAGAGGCTGTGGGGCCTGGAAAAGTCAGGGTGCCTGAACAATAGACAGCATGGATTCATCCCATGGAAATCGTGTCAGACAAATCTTATGGAGTTCTATGACTGAGTGACGAGTGCCTTGGATCTGGGTAGACCAGTGGACATCCTCTTTCTAGACTTCAGCAAGGCATTTGACTCTGTTCCTCATGAAGACCTGTTGGATAAGCTGGGAGAAATGGGGGTGGGGAACCAGATGATCAGATAGATAGACAATTGGCTGCAGGACCGGACCCAGAGGGTCGTAGTTGGCGGGATTGTCTCATCCCCAGGGAGGGTCATTAGTGGGGTCCCACAGGGATCTGTCCTTGGCCCCCTCCTGTTCAACACCTACGTCTCTGACATAAGGACAGGTATCAGGAGTGAGATGAGTCTCTTTGCGGATGACTCAAAACTGGGAGCGGTGGTGGATGGGGAGGGTGGCCCTACAGGGGGAACTGAAGGCTCTGGAAAGATGGTCTAGAAAGTGGAAGCTGAGGTTCAATGCAGGGAAATGCAAGGTACTGCACCTGGGGGCCAGAAACCCGGGCCGAGTGTACACCCTGGGGGGGAATGCTACAAGTCTCGATGGCTGAGAGAGACCTGGGGTGGTGGTGGTGGATGTCAAGATGAACAACTCAGAGAATTGTAGGAGGGCAGCAGCCAAGGCCAACATGATGCTGGGATGCATCGCTAGGGGGATCACCTCCAGAAGGAGGGAAGTGATACTCCCTCTGTTTAACTACTTGGTGAGGCCACACCTCGAGTACTGCGTGCAGTTTTGGAGGCCACACTTAAAGAGGGACATTAAACTCTTGGAGAGGGTCCAGAGGAGGGCAACCAAATGATTTGGGGCTTGGGGACAGGACCTATGGGGAGAGGCTCGAAGAGCTAAATATGTACACATTGGAAGAGAGAAGGGGCTGGGGGGACATGATAGAGGTATTCAGATACATGAAGAGGGTAAATAGGGGAGGAACAGTCAGGGTGCTTGGAAGGAAGGAGGAGGGGGCAACTAGAGGGCATGGGTGGAAGCTGGAGGGGGAAGATTCAGGGAAGAAAGGAGGAGGTGCTATTTCACTGAGAGGGTGGTGGAGCCATGGAATGCACTGCCCAGGGGGTTGGTGGAGGTAGAGACAGTGGAGGGGTTCAAGAGGAGGTGGGACAGGTACAGGGGAAGGGTTCTGGAAACAAAATCCAGTGTAGCGAGAATATCTGGAAATGGGAAGGGAGAAGCCAGAGAAGATGAGGGGGGCAGCAAAGTCAGCTCCCAGGGTGGGGGCTGACCAAACGAACAGACACGAAAGACCACTAGGCCTATTCTGCTGGCATTTTAGTATGCTAATATGTTGGCATGTTAATAAAGTTAGCAGACATACTGTATGTTGATTATGTATTGAGCTGAAAGAAGCTATTTAAGAAAAAATTGTGAGACCACCTGAACAGCTACCATATTTGGTTTTCCTGGTCCCTACATGATGAAACAATTCAAATCCATTAAGTAAAGTATTACTACTGTCATTATGCCATGTTTCTTGTAAACATATCACATCACTCTTGGAGAAAAAACTAATCCAATCACTCTCCTGAGATTTTTGTTTCCAACCAGCAATGTTGCATGAAAAAAATAGCATTCCCTTATCAGTTATTACTGTTTGTTAATACGCTCGTCTGAGATGTATTTGTAAGCAGACTGCCTTGAAGTCATTCTCCATATCCTGCAAGTGTTAAACACTTGTTGGTAACAGGGACTAATTATTCAGTATTTTCATTGCAAGAGTTTTTCTGCTATACATTCTATACAACTGGAACATTCTGCACACAAGGTACATCAGGAAGGTGGACATCATAATCAATTAAATGGCATCCCATGGTGTCCATGATATTGTATTTTTCCATAATTCTGCTTGCCACTTGTTTATTTTTTTAACAAGTATGTCAATTTGACTCCCCTGATTTTGGCAGACAACCCTGAGGATGCCATTCCTACTTAACTCATTGTTTCCTAGCAGACGCCTGTAGTCGTCAGTAAAATACACTGGTGTGTCCTGAGAACATCTGCAGAAGTCGGCTACTGACTCCCAGTGTGCCCTTGCAACGTCTGGAGAAGTCACTTGTATATTTTAATATATAGTGTAACAGAATATAATATATATTTGACTGCATAGCACCGTTGGAAAGGTAATTTTATGCTGAACAACTTTGCCACTGATATTTTGTGTATATCATGTATACTTTAGGAGTTATTCGCATGTATTTATGGTATGGTGTGTGTGGCTTATGTTGCCTGTTTAAGTGAAAACTTTTTTTTTGTTTTTGCTGTTTCAACCAGCATAGAAAAAAAATACATATTATTATTTGCATACCACCATTGGAAAGGTAATTTTGTGCTGAACAACTCTGCCACTGATATTTTGTGTATATCAAGTATACTTTAGGAGTTATTCACATTTGTTTATGGTATGGTGTGTATGGCTTATGTTGCCTGTTTTAGTGAAAAAAATTTTTTTTTGCTGTTTCATCCAGCATAGAAAAAAAAATACATATTATTATTTGCATACCACCATTGGAAAGGTAATTTTATGCTGAATAACTTTGCCACTCATACTTTATGTCTAGCACTTACGGTTCTTGAGCTATTAGGATTTGTTTGTGGCATGCTGACTATGGCTTGATTTTGCTTAGAAAGGCCCAGGATTTACTGTTAACAATATACAGGAGACAAGTGGTGCAACTTCAGAGAGCTCCTGTGGAAGCAATGAGTTAAGGGAATTTGTAGGAATTTGCAAAAAAAAAAAAAAAATTGCACAATGTTCCTGCAAGTTTTTTATTGGTTTCCAAATCCAGTCTTTGGCATACTGAAAATACTTAATCGTGCAGCATCTATATTTTCATTGTTTACAAGTGGAGCAGAATTATTAAACTGATGCGTTTTGGAGAACAGAGTCTGAATCCCCAGATTTGTGTCCTTTATTGTACCAAAATATCACTGGCAATTTTTGGGACACGCAAATATACATCACAAGCAAATAGCACCTCTTGCAATTTTAACCTCCATGATGTCTTCTCTGTGAATATCAATGTCCATGTTCACCCTTACCAAAAAAGAGAATTTGTGCTTTCAGATCTGAATTTACATCTTTTAACCATTTAGGCAGACCCATGAATTTCAGATGTACAGGCTCTGACTTATCTTCACCATTACTGATGTATAATCCCTCTCAGAGTGAAAGGCAATAAAGCGTAGTGGTTTAAGGCTCTGAGCTGCAAACCTGGAGACCTGGATTTGAGTCCCACAGCTCCTACTTGCATACTGTGTAACCCTAAGCAAGTCACTTAACTTCCTTATGCTCCCAAGTCACACTTGGAAACAAGATTCAGCTTAGTGTGTCTTTCCTGGTTAAACAATTTCCCCTTTCCCAGAGTCAGAGTGTTTGGCAGTTCTATTAGTAATGTATCTTTTTTAGGGTAATCTGTGAGTTTTGTATCCCCTAGGGGCCTATTCTAATTTGGATTATTTTTATTGTCATCATGCTTGTTGCACAGATCAATACATTCACTCAGTAGAGATTTAACTTCTTCCTCTAGCTTTCCCAAGTTATTGCTCATTACTTGTGTTTGTATGTACTGTATGTATCTACATTATGCCTGTTTGCTATAATATTATTTACACCTACATTTCTGACCATCATTTGAGTATTTTTTTATAGACCTGCTAGTTTTTTGTGGGGGAATGTTTGTCTGTTGACTCACTGCTGGCGACTTGGCCAGAATTTGGGATTTCCACCTTTTTTGTCTCCTTATTCCCTTTATTCTCCCATCCCCTTTTTTGGCTTTATCCTTTTTCTTGGTTTTCACTTTAGGAGGATATGGCATTATAATTGTACTAAAATCCTGTTTAATATCCAAGTTAGCTGTGTTGGATGAACTTAGGGAACATAAAGAGAGTTCTGTAACTGGGATTATAGCATCCAATTTTCTGTTGATTTCTTCTAATCTTGCTCCATTTATTGCAATATTCTATTTTTGGGAATCATATTCATTTTTATTAATTACTAGTTCCATTACTAATACATTAGCAGCATATGGTTTTTTTAATAATCTGATTAATTCCTCACTTACACAGGAAATATGGTGAATTTGATTCCCTAAGTCAATTTTATATTTCCTTTACTTATTTCCTTTTCATCCTTGTACTTGGTTGAATTAAAATGGTTTTCTTTTTTGCTATCAATATTTTTAAGTCCACAGATAGTTGCTTGTAGTTCTTATAAAACCTCTTCCAACTTGTCTTTTGGTGATGTGTATACTTTTATCTTGTTCATACCTGTATGAGTTATTGATGGAACTTAAATTTCCATTAGTTCTTGTAATTTCAGTTCTGTCTGCCCCATCTTTTTGATAGTTATAACTGAGGCTAATGAATTCTCTAGATCTATATCTACTGTAGATCTGTCATATACTGTAAATACAGCACCTCTTCTGGTTTGTCCATCGTTACTGATTAATCATTAGATAAGGAACTTGATAGAATTTTAGGTATACAGATAGGTGTAGATGTCCCCTCTGTATCTATTGGAGAAATGTGATCAGTAATGTTTGTTTGTTACATTATTCTCCTGGATTTTTGTTAATTTCTTTCTTTTATGTAAGGAAAAATAAAGTTTCTCTGCTAAGGGTGAACTATTAGTACCAAATTTTATTTGACAGTGGGTATATACCATTTTTATTATTATTATGATGAACTGTATTATAGACTACTATAACACTTTGCACACAACAAAAACAAACAAAAAAAGAACAAGGAAGACAGGCTTAAAGTGATTATCTGTATAAAAAGAACAAGGAAGACAGGCTTAAAGTGATTATCTGTATAAATTAGCAATACTCTATTTTCCTTGATTAGGAGGCTAAGCTGATAAGTTGATAATAATTACTGCGGACGTTCCCACATACACATCCAAAAAAATTCCTAACATGAAAACTAGTTATTACTGTAAAACAAATATTATATTCAGTAGAAAACCTTTGGCTAGCATATGAAAAACAAGAGGCTTATATCCAAAATCAAATCATAATTAAATACAGTTTTAGAGCTATAAAATGATATGTATATGTATTTTTAAAATGTACTGATGCAAAAAATAAATCTTAGCTTACGTTTTTTTACTTATGCCAAAAGAAAAAAATTACTCACCTTAGTAATTATGTTTCTTCTAATGGAGTCTAGCTGTATTCTGACTATTGCAGTTAGCCCCAGCACTTGAACTGCCCCAGAGAGTAGAGGGTTAAATTCTATACAGACCATAGAACATTGAGCTCGAGCTCGGTTCAAACCTTTGTCTGCTGCTCTTTGAAATGTAACCGTCAGAGTCTAATAAGCTAATACTAACTAAAACTCATATGTGGAAATTGTACATTTTTACTAGCTAAATGGCAACCAAATATTTTGGATCCCCAAAAGATTGAAGTCAATAAATCCAAAATCAAAAACCAGGTAGTGAACAACTTAAGACTATTAAATTAATAAACATAACCCACTCCCCTTCACTAAAAAGAGAGAGTGTCCAATTGCATCCCTGGGGTACAACACTGCACCTGCCAGCCCACTTCCCAAAAACAGTTTCTGAGAGGGGAGGCAGGGAGGGAGGTCAGAATACAGCAAGACTCCCTTAGAAGAAACATAATTACTAAGGTGAGTAAGGTTTTCTTCAAACAACATGAAGTCTTGCTGTATTCTGACTATTGCAGACTACCAAGCAGTACCTCCATGGAGGAGGGATCCAAACCTATTTTGAGAATAGGCTCTGCAGTACTGCTGTACCAAACAGTGCAACACTCCTAGCCTGGATATCCAGGGAATAATGCTTGGTGAAGGTATGGACTGTTTTCCAGGTGGCTGCTTTGCATATCTCTAGTAAAGGAATATCTCTAGCAGCAGCCAGGGAAGCAGCTGTACCTATAGTCGAATGGGCCCCCAGGCCTGAGGGTGGCATTTTGCCTAGCTTCTCATAGCAGAATTGCCTACAAGAGACAATCCACCTGTCAGTAGTTCTCTTAGTAGCAGGTGTGTCCTTTCCCACCTCCCCATAAGTGAGGAACAACTGGAGGGAGTCAAACCTGTGTGCCTTAGTATGCTCAATGTAATAGCTAAGGGCCCTCTTAACATCTACACTGTGTAATCTTCTCTCTCCTGAAGAAGAATGGTCAGTGAAGACGACAGGGAGAGACATGGATTGGTTCAAATGAAAATCTGAAACCACTTTGGGTAAGAACCTCCTATTGGTTCTAAAGACCACCTTATCTCTATGGAATGAAATGAAATCAGGCTCCACTGACAGAGCTTGTAATTCACTGATACACCTGACAGAGGTAATAGCTTCCAGGAACACAGTTTTCCAAGCCAAGTACTTAAGCTCTGCTGAAGACAAAGGCTCAAAGGGAGACTGCATAAGCTGAGCAATGCAAATTTTAGACACTGGTTCTCTGGCTGGTGCTGTCTTCATTGACCTCTCGAAAGCTTTCGACACTGTCTCCAACCCCCTCCTTCTTGATGCCCTTAGTCTCTCTGGTTTTGCTGCTGGGCCTATCTCCTGGTGCACCAGTTATCTGTCTGACCGCTCAGAGCGTGTAAAAATTAATGGGACCTACTCAGACATCTGTCCCATCTTTTCTAGGGTTCCCCAGGGCTCCATTCTGGGCCCTTACTATTCTCCCTTTACCTTAACACCCTTCCAAGCTCTTTCTGGGGAACATTCTGTTATGCGCTGATGATGCAGTCATCTTTGCCTCAAATCGTAACCCTACTGCCCTCAGGACTCGCTGCAGAAGTCCTTCACTGAAGCGAGGGCTGGTTCAGGAACATAGATTGGTGATAAATCTTAAAAACAAAAACCATGTTCTTCACTCATCCCCAAAACAAGTCCTGCAACTCAAATCCTCATTCACTCTGGGTCCTCATTCCCACTCGAACAAGTTTGCTCCTATAAATACCTAGGATCCATTTGACCCCTCCCTCTCCTTCCATGGACACATCGCTGCCCTAGCCACTGCCACTAATATCCGATTGGGCATCTTACATCGGTATAAACACTGCCTTCCCCGGAGGCTCTTGGACTATGATCACCTCCTCTATCTGTCCCTAGTGGACTATGGACTGCCAGTGTATGGTGCGCTGATCAGAACCGCACTCCACAAAATTCGCTTTTCTCTGAATAAGGCCTGCAGGTTAATTACTGGAGCACCTGGATGACACACACCTGTCTACTGTATGCTAAAGGCTTGGTACTTGATCTCACGGAGCCTCAAATATCTTACCTGTACTCCTACAAAAAGACCCTCCTTGGGCTTTCCCACCAGGATTGACCACCACCATATGCCGCTCTGTCCCACTTGTTCATACTCGGACCTCTGGGAAAACCTCTCTTGTTATCCCTAGAGCTAGGACCTCTCACGGCCAAAGAGCCTTCAGCTTTTGGGCCCCCTCCTGGTTCAACACCTGCCTCTCCATCTCCGGCTCCAACTATACATTGCTTCAAAACTTCCTTACGTAACCACCTTATTAACACCCGATGCTGTAACTGCGCTAGTCAGCCGTGCTCAATACTTATGAACAAAGCTTATTACTAAGCTGCTAAGGACGACATAACTCTGGTATTGTTTGCATCCATCCTACCTGTACCAGCTTGTTTGTATCTATGTCTTAATTTACTGTTATACTTATGTGTTGTACTGCTATACTGTGTATTTTGGTTTGTCTTACTGTGACAAGGTACCTTTGTAAATGAGCCTATGGCTCAAAGGTTTTCCAAACTGCTGTTTAAATAAATAAATAAATAAATAAATATTAAGGTCCCAAGCAGGACTAGGATCTCTAAAGGAGGGATTGGTATGAAGCAATCCCTTGAACATTTACAGAAAGCAGGATGGGATACCAGTGAGGAGGGCTTTCCCACTGACAGAAAAGCAGAAACAGCTGCCAAGTGTACCCTGAGGGTAGCTGGTCTGAGGCCTAGACCTGTGCACTCCTATAGGTGGTCCTATACTCATCCATCTTTATCATGTAATTCTCTGTCTGCTCCCCAAACAGAGAATTACCCACCACAGGGAAATCCATGGCTTTAGCCTGGGTGTCC
The DNA here is from genome assembly GCA_016271365.2 of Neoceratodus forsteri. Taxonomy (NCBI): domain Eukaryota; kingdom Metazoa; phylum Chordata; order Ceratodontiformes; family Ceratodontidae; genus Neoceratodus; species Neoceratodus forsteri. The sequence continues at coordinate 1,098,232,258 of CM057456.1, read as the reverse complement.
TGTGAAAGGCTAGTACATCTGAGCCAAGCCACTCTCTGAAGAGTCACAGATGTAGCCATGACTCGTGATGACGCTTTGCTGGAGTCCACAGCAGCATGAAATTGTACCTTTGATGCCTCAATCCCATCAGCAGCCACCTTCTCCAGCTCCCTGGCAAGCTGGGGGGAAGTCTGCTTAGCCAGTGCCAGTACAGTGTCCCACCAGGACTTCTGGTACCTGGCCATATAGGCCATGTAATTAGCCTGCCTGAGTCCCAAGGAGGATGCCATGTACTGCTTCTTTGCCATAGCATCCAGCTTCCTGGAGTCTTTATCCGGTGGGAGGGGGTGATGCCAAGGGTATGTTAGCCTTATCACAGACTGCAGCCTGCACCACCTCAACATGGCTGCATTGCTGGTACAAGTACTCCATACCTGAGCCTGACAACATGTACCTCTTGTCCATTCTTCTGTCAACAGGAGGTAAAGAATTCGGTGTTTTTAATAATTTTTGTGTCTGTTTCTCAAATGACTTATTAAGGGGAATAGACAACCTTTTGGACTCTGGGATGTCCATCATTTCTATGTAGTCAGGCTCCTCTTGTTCCTCAACAGCTTCTTCCAAAGGGAGCTGGACGGTTTCTGGCACTTTTATGTAAAACATAAAGTGGGAGGGGAAACACCAGAAGGCCTGTCTGGGGAGATGTCTGGTTCAATAGGCTCATCCAGACCTTCCATTCCATCATCATCATCATCACCTTCATAATCATCATCCCCCTCCATGTCCAGTTCGTAAAAATCTTCAGTGGCATAATCCTCAACTGGAGGAACCGCTGAACCAAGCACCTGCCCAAAGGCGTCGGATCAGTTGGAACCGGACGAAGCGATTTCACAATCCTAATCACTCGGGAAATCTCCTCAGTGGTCGGAACATGCAGTTCTGGATCTGAACCAGCCAATTTCTCTGAATTGTCTCTCCTTTTGCCCAAAGAAGTATCACCCTGGTCAGAGGGCACTCCTTCTGGTTCGGCCAAAACCAAACCGGGCTGGCCATCTGGGTCAGCGGACTTTTCGGCCTCCTTCTCCCTAAGCCTGCCCAATCTCCTGTCTAGGGTGGATTTAGGGAAATTCTTACATATTTGGCAGTCTGAGTCAAGGTGGTCAATCGCCAGACAATAAACACAGGTGGTGTGGGGATCAGCCTTAGCAAAGACTAACCCCACAGACTCTGCAGTGCTGAAACCCTGTGAGCCCAGTTTTTCTTTTGGGTTTCTCAGACACAGCTATCCTATCCAACAAACTTACCCTTTACTTGGCAAATGCCAGGTAAGACCCCCTTATCGGTTTCTAACCATGTTACGGGTATTTGAAAAAAACTGCAAAAAACATGTTTTTTTTTTAAACCGATAAGGACCAGTAACCACACTTCTAAACCTGAAAGAAAAAACACACACAAGGTAACCGTTCATCCGGACAGTTACAAATCAATTACAATTTCCACAAATATCCTACGGCTAGTCCACTACCTATGTTACTTACTGTAACACAGACAGAGATCTGATCCGAATTAGGAACGAAAGGATTGGTAAAACTGATGACTTTAACCGACTGAGAACTGTGAGCAGAGAAGAAATCTCCAGAGCGACTGTTTAGTTAGGTGGAGTAAAGAATCTGACGGTTATGTTTCAAAGTGCAACAGACAGAGGTTTGAACCAAGCTTGAGCTCAATGTTCTATGCGCTGCATAGAATTTAACCCTCTACTCTCTGGGGCAGTTCAAGTGCTGGGGCTAACTGCAATAGCCAGAATACAGCAAGATTTCATAGAAACATAGAAACATAGACTTTGACGGCAGATAAGGACTGCTTGGCCCATCTAGTCTGCCCATTTCCCTACCTACAGGATAGGCCGCAGATCCTAGTTAACCAACAGCCTATTTCTTCCCTACCCCCACAAGAATTGCTTATGTCTGTCCCATGCATTCTTGAATTCTCCATGTTTTAGACCCCACAACCTCCTCAGGAAGGCTGTTCCATGCATCCACTACCCTCTCTGTGAAATAATGCTTCTCACATTGCCCCTGAACCACCCTCTATTTTTAAATTGTGTCCCTTGTTCTTCGCGTCTCTCTTTTCTGAAGATGCTACCCTCTTGGACTTTGTTGATTCCACTGGGGTACTTAAAAGTTTCTATCATGTCCCCCTCTCTCTTCTTTCCTCAAGGGTATACATATTAAGCTCCTTTAGTCTCTCCTCATCACGGCTTCTCTGCAGATCCTGCACCATTTCAGTTGCCTCCTCTGGACTGCCTCTATACTGTCTATGTCCTTGCAGAGATGGGGTCTCCAGAACTGGACACAGTACTCCACATGGGGTCTCACCAACTGTCTGTACAGAGGAATAACAACTTCTGTTTTCTGCTGCTGATGCTTCTCCCTATGCATCCCAGTATACTCCCAGCCCTCCCTACTGCCTTCTCACATTGCTTGCCAACCTTAAGGTCATCTGATATGATTACCCCCAGGTCCCTTTCCTTTTTTGTTGTTGTTACTACCTCCCCCCCCGTTGTGTATTCTTCCCCTGGGTTCTTGTTTCCCAGGTGCATTATTTTGCACTTCTTTGCATTGAATCCTGGCTGCCATACTTCTGACCATTCCTCCAACCTTGTCAAGTCCCTTCTCATCCTTTCCACGCCTCCTTGTGTATCAACCCCATTGCAGATCCTTGTGTCATCTGCAAAGAGGCATACTTTTCCTTCCAGTCCCTCTGCAATGTCACTTATGAAGACATTAAAAAGGACTGGACCCAATACTGAACCCTGTGGTACCCACTAGTAACCCCTCTTTCTTCAGAGTGGACTCCATTTACAATTACCTTTTGTGTCCTGTTGTCCAGCCAATATTTTACCAGGCTACCACCCTGGGACCCTCCCAGGCTGGTTAATTTGACTATTAATCTTTTGTGTGGGACTGTGTTAAATACCTTGCTAAAGTCTAGGTAGGCCATGTCCACAGCCCCTCCCTGGTCTATTACTTTGGTCACCCAGTTAAAGAAATCTGTAGATTAGTCTGACATGACCTTCCGCTGTGAACCCATGCTCCTTGGGTCCTGTGCCCCTACTGGCCTCTAGGTACTCAATTATTCTTTTCTTCAAGTGACTCCATCACTTTCCCTACAACAGAGGTCAGACTGACAGGTCTGTAGTTTCCTGCCTCTGTCTTGGGTCCCACTTTTGTGAAGGAGAATCACATCCTCCTTCCTCCAGTCCTCAGGTACACACACCATCCTCCATGATTTATTAAAAGAGTAGCCAGTGGTTTTACTAGTTCCCCCTTAATTCTTTTAGAATTCCGGGTGAATTCCATCAGGCCCCATTGCTTTGTCCACCTTCAGTTTTAGGAGTTCTTTCAGAACCCTTTCTTCTGTGAAAGGACTGGGATCGACCCCCCATCAAAAGTGCTTCTGTTAATTGGATTAGGAACTCCCCTCCTCTTTTGTGAATACCGGGCAAAATATTCATTCAGTATCCCTGCTTTTCACTGTCCCCTCTGCCCACCCACCGTTCATTCTATTCAGCCTCTATCCCTCCTTTGTCTTTCTTGCTGCTGATGTACCTATAAAAGGTTTTATCCCCCCTTCTTAACAGTTGGCTATTTTTCCTCAGTTTGGGCCTTTGCTATTCTGCCCCCCTGCTTCCTTCTGCCTTAACTGGTACAGCTCTCTGTCCTGCTCCTTCTGTGTTTCCTTATATTTCCGGAATGCTATCTTTTCTTCCTGACTTTCACAGCCACCTCTTTTTGAGAACCATAGTGGCTTTTTCTTTCATTTTGATTTGTTTATTTGCTTCACACAAAGGCTTGTTGCCTCTGTGATGGCAGTTTTTATGATTCCCCATTGTTACTCCACACCGTCTTCTAGCCTGTTTGCTAGTGCTTTTCTGAGGCACTCTCCCATCTTGCCAAAGTCAGCCCTCCTGAAGTCCAGTACCCTCACTTTTGTATGGCTTGACTCTGTAGCTGAGTTTAACGTGAACCACACTGTTTGATGGTCACGTTCCCAGATGGCAACCCACTTCTAGGTCTGAGATCCTCCTACTGCCTGTTTGATGCTTGCCAATGAAGCATTTAAACCTATCACCTAGGTTCCTGGTTCCCCTCCTGGACAGATGCAGCCCATCATGCAAGTATAAACTTGCATCTCTCCAGGTGGACCCCCAGTCCCCAGTGAAGCCAAATCCCTGAGCTCCACACCAGTTTTTCAACCATTGATTGAATCCCATGGTGTGGAACACCCTAGCCTCTCCTACGCCATAGATGGGCAGCACCACCAAGAAGGTTACCATGCGTGCTAGTTGTCTAAGACCCCTCCCCAATTCTTACTGCACTTCTTTAATCCCTTTCTTAGCCAGGTCATTTGTCCCTAGGTGGACAATGACATCCAGCTCCTTCCCCTGTGCAGCTGCTCTGGCAATCCTGAGGATTCGCTCCCTGTCCCTCCAAGCCATGGCGCCAGGCAGGCACGCTTACCTCCCACTCCCTTCCTCCCCAGTCCTACCTTCCTAACAATGGAGTCCCCACCAGGAGTTGTTTCCTTCCCCTGCAGGGTCCCTGCCATCCTCCTGTGGGTCTCCTTTGTGTGGGTTCCCAGCATCCTCCTTGGTCTCCACTGCAGGTGCCTCCATAGAGGAACCACACTTTTCCAGAATGGCATAGGAATTGTGGAGAGGTACGACTGGAGGGATGTGCCTCTGTTCCACCACCCTCACCCTCCCAGAGCCCACTGTGGTCCAACCGCTCATCTTTCTTGGCAACCTCTGAGGCAATGGCAGAGGCACTGGTGATCCCTGGATGGAAGAGGAGGTCCCACAAATCCTGGACAACTCAACCTGGACATAAGCAACCTCTTCCCTCAGCCCAGAGAGGTGCCTGCAGATGGGACAACACTGCATCCTCCAGAATGTCTCCCGGAAGACTGCTGCTCCACAGCCACTGCACCACTCCCATCATATCTTATTTCTGGCCCCTTAACTGTTTGCAATCCTTACTCTTTCCTCTGTTTTTTTTTCTCTCTCTCCTTACTATCTGCCTGTGTGCCCTTTAAGCTCCTGATTGTCCTGTTCTGAGACAAGAATATCCTATATTTCTCAGTAGACCCCTTACTTGCTCAGAGAAAGACCTCCAGCAGCTAGAGGGGGCCGGAGAGCTACTCTTGCCCTTCTAGTATGGTGGGTCTTTGGTGGCTCTGTGATCACTCACTTCCTGCTCCCAAACAGGAAGTTCCTGTTGTCAGTCAAATTCTGTGCCTATAAAAGTAGAACTAGCTTTGGGTGGAAGGGTGGAGGGGAGGGAAGGAGGGCAATATAGTCCCAGTAGAGAAGTCCAATCACACAGCAGTCCTTTCTCCTGGTGTCTTCTGCTAAGCTACTAGCAAAATCTTTTTAAGGCAGTCTTTAAATGTAGCTTCCTTCTAGCTAAGCCACTCCCCCTACTTACTAGATCTTTCTACAAGTAATTTAAACCTCACAGCTATCAAGTCCTTTCAATCACCTGAGATTTACACCTAGATAACAGTTCAGATAACCATTCAGTTCAGTTAACTCAGACAAACACACTTTTTTTGTTTTGTTTGTTAGTTTTTTACCCTAAAGTTCCAAGTACAAGAGTTCTACTTCTTTCGTCCCAGTAGAGAAGTCCAGTCACACAGCAGTTGTTTGAATAGTACCCGTATGAGTTCTTGTGGTTCTTGCTGTTCTTGCTGCTTGCCTTCTCACCCCCCTTTTTATTTTTTAATCTTATTCATTCTTGAAGCGTGAGGAGTTGAGTGGTTGAGTGGTTAGATGGTTGTTGAGTTTCTGTAATGTGTTTTTATGGATCTTATTGTCCAAGTAAGAGAAATCTAGCTTGACCTTCCCCCAAGTGTTATGTTTTCTGGACCTTGCTCATTTTCTTTCCTTTTCTTTGTAAGTCTCCATGTACAATTGTAGCTATTCTTTGTTCTTTTATTCTAATTATAACAATACTAATTGGGAGCAACTGTTCTTCCCCTTTCTTCTCTCTTTTATATTAAAAAAGAAAAGAATGTTAAATGTAATATGCCCACGTAATGAATTTTTACAGGTTAGTTAACCTAAAATGCTCCTAGACTACCATGAATTATAAACTCTATCTTTTTCTTCTTCTTTTTTTTTTTAATCATTGCCATTTCTGTTACTAAATCACTAAAAAACTCAGTACTTACTTTTAAGTACCATTCTGTTTGATTCAAGCTGTAGCTTTAACAGATGTAACAGGGCAGTTAGACTAATATAGTGTCTTCCTTTGGGAAGGGGCTTCAATACTCTATCCGCCATGAGCCTAGCTGTGCCTGCTGTGTGAATTAAAGCTGACAGCCTTTAATGCTCCTCAAAAAAAAAAAAAAAAAAAAGCACAGTAACAGCCAAAGAGGCTTTCAGATAGTTTTAAGTAGTATTCACTTTCTTCATGGCTGGACAGAGTCCTACCTCAACAGTGTTCCCTTGAAGTCTGAATCTCAAGGATGCCAGCACATGTGCTTTTTAAGTCAAGCTGGCATGTGATCTTCTGTCATGAATTTAAAAAAAATTAAGTTTGAATATATAAAATATTAAACACGTATCCTTATCATAAATTATACAAAGTTGGCAGTCCTGCATTTTAAAAATATTAGGATATTGCATTTTGTTTGTTTTATGTTTCATCTACTTTTCTTATACTCTGTCTAAGAAATACCCCTTACAGGTAAAATAGAGAAATAAAACTATCAGAATTTATAAGGAGAACTCCTCTTGTTATTTCAGGTTATCTTGTTGACAGAGGAGACAAAAAAGTATTGTCATTTGCTTCTTTCGGCTCAGTGTTAGTCAACATCTTGAAGTATTTAGTGTTACATCTGCAGGCAACCGGCCCTCTGCAGGGCTTTCTACTACCCTCTCGCTGGGGCAGGCTCCCCACCATCAGACTCCAGGCACCTGTTGGCAAGTAAAAAGCAGAACCAGCAAGGAACACCAGGAAAAGGAAAAAAAAAACCAACAGCAGCACAAGTTTGTCTGGAAAGTTTATGGATAAAATGAATACACTATTCAAGTCATAGGCAATGGTGGCATTCCCGACATAAGTGATTCATTTGCCTATCCAGAAACCTGCTATGATCTTCCTCAAGACCCAGCATGCAGCCACTCTCCTCTCAACACCACCAGAATCTGCCCAGCTATACAATCATCAAACTATTACTGAGACAAAGAGGACATGCTATGAAGCGGGGGGGGGGGGTCAATTAAAAAAAAATTTGCTTCAGTAACTAAGTGGGCTTGGTTATTCTGACTAAAAATATGTAGTCAATGATGCCCCCAAAGGTGTTTCTTTTTTTCCCCCTCGTACTAGTGTGATGCACAGTAGCAGTTAGTATATTTGTCTGTGAAACCATATTATTTAATCCCACCACATAGTAACCACTGACTCAATGTGCAAAATCAATTAAATCAAGTGACCTTCCTCCAACACAACAGACCAGCCAGCAGTAAAACTGAGTGGAAGTGGGACTCCACTCTAATTTGAATTTGGTATTTCATTTGGGCAGTTGTGGGGGTATTTAACTGTAGAAGCACATTGTTTTGCAACTGTTTTCCCTTACTGCTCCCACCAGCTTGGACTGTCTTCTACCTTCCCAAGGGCCATCTTTCTGTCCAGTCAGGGCTTTTCCTACCTGGATCCCCCAGGACTCCTGGGGCACTGCAACACACAGTTGTGTTGCCCCCTTCACTTTCTACTCCACCCCAATGCATAGTCTGCTTTCAGCTCCATGGCAGCTCCACCCACTTAATCCAGCTGCCTGTGGCAAATATGAACCACTTAAACCATTCCTGGGAGCAAAGTGAAGACAGTCAGAAAATGGACGTGTGGGGCAGTTGGGGGGGGCTTTATCTGCCCTGTTGGTTGCCCTTTTTTACTTCAAGGGAAATCCTCCCTCTGTGACACCACCACGGCAAGCGCACATGGGTACATGCACTAGCACTGGCATTGGTGTCGGCTTTTCCCTTGATTATGCAGCAGCCATCCAGTGTTCACTAGTTGCACAGCAGAATACACAACCCATCCTCCCAGAAGGTGGAGAGCAGTACATGAGACAGATGCAGAATCTCCTTCCCCAGCCAGCCCCTGACAACTGAAGCACAATCCTGAACTCAGGTCTCTGGCCTAGCAAATGGTAATGCTATTACTATCCTACTGGCTGGCTAATAAACTGCAAAATTAAAAGAAAACTTTTAACCTACTTTAAAAATCCCTTACCACAATATTAGGTTTTATGTGATAATACTGAAGGAAGGCAGTGGACAAAGTTGACATTCAATTAAGTAATAATAACCTTTATTTATCAAAGTGGGAATCAATTATGGAGATTGCAATATATAATTATTTAAAAGGATAGCTGATCTGGTCAAAAGTCAGTTTTACAAACTACATCATCAGTTATAAAAGTAGAACAACTCTTACTAAAAAGTTACTATAATTGTGAGTTATGTTATTAAAAAAAGGGAGAGCACAAACTGGTATAGCCTTCTCTACATCTTTTTCAGTTCCTAAACTGTGGACATATACTGTAGAAAAGCGCTGAGCTGTATTATACACTTAAGAGAAAGATTTTACCAAACTACACTTGCTGTTTCCCAATGTAAAAGTCTTACACAGAATGAAATTACTTTAGAACAGCAATTTTAGGCAGACTAACCACTCATACCATGGGAGCTTCACTTTTACTGATGAGCACTGATATGTACGGTATAATTACAATGCACTTTCAAATGTCATGTTGAGCAATTGCTTTCAAATGCCATGTTTGGGCGATTTTCCACTAGACATTTAATATTGAAAATTGAAAGATATGTACAAAAAAGTGATTAAACAAGCTGACAGTGGAAGAGAATGTCATGTAATACTCGACACTTGTCTCTTGACTGCTACTTTTATATGATCTTTTTAAATGTACATTTACAAATACAAATAAATGGAAAGAAAATGTATCAAATCATGTTAATTCACTGCACAATGCCCATAGTAGCCATTAAAACTAGAGAACTTACAGACGGCTGTGCAAAAAAAAACAAGCAATTATCCTCTGCACCTTTTTATAGCACTCCACGTCCTTATTCATAGGTTCTAGTGACGTCTTCCTGTAGGTGATGCACAAAGAATTTGAAAGCTGGAAATCCAACCCCACTCCACCCCTTGTCCTGGTGTGGTTTGCTGGTTCTCTTTGTGCATCTCCTCAGGCTGGTTGCACATATCTGGCTCTTGGCCAACTAGACATTAACTTCAAAGGGTAAGTCTGCTTTCAATTATTAATCCAATTATCTAGAGCACAGATGTTCCCAATCAGCACCTTCAGTCAGACTGCCTGCACTGAAAAAAAAAAGAAATACAAGTACATATAGATACATATGTTTAAAAAAATAAAATAAAAACATGCAGTCAAAAGGGCTGACAGGTCACAACACTGCAAGCTCAATGTATTGTTCCCTCTGTTGATCACTGTAAGAGCAAGCTAGTTTTTGACTTCTGGCATCGGGCATAGGAACAGGGAACCCAAACTATTCATTGCAGACCAAATTTGCCAAAGATGGAGAAAATCCTTTCCCAGCAGCACTGTGCTAAAAACAGCAGGAACAAGCACCCCCCCAAGTTCAGCCTAGGGGGGCAGGGGATGATAACCCCCATTTTTGTTGCATTTGCTGAGAACTACCTCCCTCCAGCCTACCCTGTTTAGCTAAAGAAAGAGCCACAAGCAGAATCGGCACTGCTTATTCAAAGAGCCCTGCTAAATGTAACTGTGAGTTTGCTCTGATGCACAACTAGCTTACCTTGCTCAGCTGGGAGATGGCCACGAAATCATGATGCCCCAGTCATTCATCCTACTCCCGGTTCACTTTGCTTGTTGTCTGGGGTAGCCAGCCTGCTCAGCAATCCATAGTAAAGAAAGTATACCTGGAGGGCAGCAAGTCCCAAGCTCTGCATCGGGAGTCCAGTTGTAAAAATAGACAAAATCTTCACACAACTCCCAACTCAAGATCAACCTCAGAAATAATAGGTACAAACAATGGGCCCGATTTTCAAAGCTCCTGGGGTGGTGCAAGTGACTTGCATCCAAATAATTAGTGCAAAGTGCCCCTAGCACTAAGCAGTGCCCCAGGAGCAGTTCACAAAAGCAGGCTGCGTCTACCGCACACAGCCTGCCCCTAATGGTGCTTGCACCACCCTTGCACCACACACTGTTCTGTGACATGGCATCAGGGTTTTGCAGCCGATGTAATCTCCTGAATCCTGGAATTGCAATTCACAAAACTCCCCTGGTGGTGACATTTCTAAGTGCCCTTAGACCAGCACTGGCTGGCCTAAAAGTACTTAGAAATTTCACCACCAGGGGAGTTGACCAGGTAGTGGCAATATGCCGCAGACCCCCCCCCTCCTCGAACCCCAATCATGGTTACAATAAATAAACATTAGCCCCATTTCCTGGTAGTCTACTAGCCCCCTCCCTGATCCTTGATTATTATAAAATAAATGTCACCCTTTTGCCTTGTAGTCTAGTGCCCCTCCTTGATCCCTAATCATTGTAAAATAAGTAAATATTACCACCTTTTCACCTGGTAGTCTAGTGCCCCCTCCCTGAAACCCAATCATTGTTAAAGGAAATAAACAGTACCCCCATTTCCCTGGTAGTCTAGTACCCCCCGATCCACAATCATTGTAAAATAAATAAACATTACCCATTTAACTGATAGTCTAGTGCCCCCCTAATCCCGATGACCCCAAACTTACTGTATCAATTACCACTTGGTGGTCTAGTGGGCCTCCCACCCAGCAGTGCCCTACCACCTTGCTCCCCTCAACTTGTAAGGGAGCCAGCGACTGGCACAGCACACCTCTCACCACCGTGGCCAGCCAATGACTGAGCTCTGAATGAGCGCGTACTGTATACACAGTCATTCAGAGATCAGTCAGTGACTGGCCATGGTGGTGAGAGGTGGGCTGTGCCAGTCACTGACTCTCTTATGGGTTGGGGAGGGAGCAGGTGGTAGGGCACTGCCAGATGGGGGGCCAACTAGACCACCAGATGGTAATTAATACAGTAATTTTGTGGTCATCAGGATCGGGCACTAGACTACCAGTGAAATGGGGGTATTGTCTAAAGTTTATTTATTTTACAGTGATCATGCATCAGGATCGGGCACTAGACTACCAGTGAAATGGGGGTATTGTTTAAAGGGGCACTGTCAGCTTGGCCCCTTCATTTTTGGCCAAAAGTAAGTAGTGTGCCTGTTGGCACACAGCTATCACATATATACTTAAGAACATCACTATATGTGGAAAACAGAATTTTTTTTCACCGTTTTTCTGCATTTTGCCAAAGTAGCTTTCTATTCGGGTCCACGTTAAGTCCTCCGCATACCGGAAGCACATTCAGGTCGGGGCAGCGCGTCGTCCACGAGTGCGGCCCCGAAGTACGATTTTTCCATACTCGACATGCAGCTGTATATTGGGAGAGTCCCTTGCACTATTCTAAAATGCTCTATCTACGAGCGACTGCAAACCGAGCACTGGGAGTACTGTAATTTATATTTGTATATTGTAGCCGAAATCCCGCGCATGCACAGATGTCCACTAGAGGTATGGCTAAAGATCTCACGTATGTACAAGAGTTCATCATAGTGCACATGGTTTGGATTGCCACAATGTACAAATATAAATTGCAGTACTCCCAGTGCTCAGTTTGCAGTCGCTGAGCAGAGCATTTTAGAATAGTGTGGTAAGGGACTCTCCCAATATACAGCTGCATGTCGAGTATGGAAACTCAGATTGGGTCAGGACTTGTGACGACGTTGCCCGACTCTGAAATGTGCTTCCGTATGCGGAGGACTTAACGTGGACCAATAGAAAGCTACTTTGGCAAAATGCAGAAAAACGGTGAAAAATTTGTTTTCCACATATAGTGATGTTCTTAAGTATATATAGGAGAAGTTGTGTGCCAATAGGCACACTACTTACTTTTGGCCAAAAACGAAGGGGCAAAGCTGACAGTGCCCCTTTAATGTTTATTTATTTTACAGTTATCATGCATCAGGATCGGGCACTAGACTACCAGTGAAATGGGGGTATTGTTTAATGTTTATTTATTTTACAGTTATCATGCATCAGGATCGGGCACTAGACTACCAGTGAAATGGGGGTATTGTTTAATGTTTATTTATTTTACAGTGATCATGGATCAGGAGGGGGCACTAGACTACCAGTGAAATGGGGGTATTGTTTAATGTTTATTTATTTTACAGTGATCATGGATCAGGAGGGGGCACTAGACTACCAGTGAAATGGGGGTATTGTTTAATGTTTATTTATTTTACAGTGATCATGGATCAGGAGGGGGCACTAGACTACCAGTGAAATGGGGGTATTGTTTAATGTTTATTTATTTTACAGTGATCATGGATCAGGAGGGGGCACTAGACTACCAGTGAAATGGGGGTATTGTTTAATGTTTATTTATTTTACAGTGATCATGGATCAGGAGGGGGCACTAGACTACCAGTGAAATGGGTGTATTGTCTAATGTTTATTTATTTTACAGTGATCATGGATCAGGAGAGGGCACTAGACTGCCAGTGAAATGGGGGAACTGTTTATTTCTTTTAACAATGATTGGGGTTCGGGGATGGGGGGTACTAGACTACCAGGGAAAAGGGGGTGATATCTACTTATTTTACAATGATCGTGGCTCATGGAGGGGCCACTAGACTACCAGGGAAACAGTGGTAACATTTACTGTATTTATTTTACATGATCGTGGATGGGGGGGTGGGGGTGCTAGACCAAGTGTGCTTATGCACATTGCTGCACACTGCCACAAGCTTGCAGTAACCTGTCCTGGTGCACCACTCTTTGGCACACTGCTAAGGTTGCCGCAAGCTGTGGGACTTTACCACTGGGACCCCACCTGATAGAGAATCAGGCACAGGGTCTGTGGCTCATGGGTGATCAGCGCAAGCCACCTGTGGTGTAGCGTGCACCATGTTTTGAGAATCGGGCCCTATAAATCCCTTTAGCGCCGACCCACCAATAGCACAGCAGGGGTTCCCAGGTGAGCACTGTAGACACAGAATTTCAGGCAGCCCACTCTCACTGTACCAAGATGGCGCCTGAGATTCTCGTGGGAATACAGAGAGCTCAGCCCTTAAAGGGGCAACAACCTCCATCCTATCACATTTCTTAAAGTGCTCAGCCAGCAAGTACAGTATAACAGTGCTGGCATCACTGAGGGGGTCACTGAACCACAAAGGCATTCTTACCAGGGAAAAGCAGGGCAAGACAATAAATGGAAATGAGGACGAAGTCTCCATCACTGATTCACACTAATGGCACCACACTAGAGGTGCTAGGACCCCACAGGAGCCAAAAATCTTCAGGAGGGCCGGCGCCGGGATAAGATCATGCAATGCAGCCTCCTGCCCAACTTGGCGGAATTTCTTGCTTGGGTCACCTTCCACAGGCCTGACATCCTTGGCATAACTGAAACTTGGCTTAAACCCTCAACTCCAGATTTGGCATGTGCGCTTCCTGGCTATGACCTCGTCAGACAAGATCGTTCGGGGAAAAAGAGGGGGTGGGGGTGGCATCTTGGTCTACTACAGGAGCCACCTCAACCTGGCGGTTTTATCCTGTCAACAGCCATTGCAGTCTCCCTGTGAGTTACTACATACAGTACTGTTGCTTGGGATGACCAAACAGTTACATATTATATTTACTTATAATCCTCCTATGGGGGCCTAGAGGGATTGTCCTTCCTCCCTGATACTGTTGGTTCCATGACCCGGCATAATGAGTTAATGATCCTGGGTGATCTTAACCTAAACTGGCTTGGTAGTATTACTAAAGCATTTGAGCTGCTGCTTGCTGGTCTTTCCTTGTCGCAGCTCATCAAGGATACTACCAGGTGCTCTTCCAGTGGAGGTGTGAGCTCTCTTCTGGATTGGGTTCTGACAAACAGACCTGAGAGGATCAGCTTGTCGGGCATCCTTCCTGATTCCATCTCAGACCACTCCCCTGTGTACTGTGTGTGGAAGATCCCTTCCCTGAAAATTCCTCATAAGATCATTCAGGTCAGGGACTTCTCCAGGTTTGATCTTGGTTCTTTTCATGATGATCTCCAGCATACTGACTGGTCTGCAGTATGGAATGCTCAGGACTTCTCCTCCGCTGTCAGTCACTTCCTCAGCACCTTCAGGGCTCTGCAGGATAAGCATGCCCCCTCATCAGATGGAGGGTCAGGGGGTCTGCTACTATGTGGTTACATGGGAGCCTCTTAGCCCTTATGAAGTCTAGAGACAAGTGCTGGGCAAATGTCAGGGCCACGTTGGATCAGGCTGTATTTCAGCAGTACAGGAGAATCAGAAATGAGTTTAAGAAAGCAGTAAGGGCTGCCAAAAGTGAATTTTACAAAACTGTGTTGCTGAGTTCAGCTAGGAACCCTAGGAGGTTCTGGAGGAACATTAAAAACATAGTTAGTGGTTCCAAAGTGGTGAGGCCTCTGATATGCTTATCGATGGTGCTAGCTGCAACAACTCACTAACCATCGCAAATGCATTTAACTTGTATTTCTCTGACCTGTCTGCTTTCACCTCACTATTCCCCCCTAGTGGAGGTGATAGCTGTGAACGGGTCTCTTCCCCTCCACTACCCCACCCGCTCTTTCATTTTAAGCCTGTGATGGTGCAAAAGGTGCAGAGATTGCTCTCTGGCCTCTCCCCCTTCTCCAGCGTTGGCCATGATGGTTTGGAACCAAAGCTCCTCTGTCTTGGTGCCTCTCATATTGCCTCCCCAGTGGCCCATATTTTCAATCTGTCTCTGTCATCTGGGGCTATCCCTGACATATGGAAGGTCACCAGGGTGGCTCCTATCCTTAAACAAGGCAACCCCAAACTGATTGAAAACTATCATCTGATAGCCATTCTGTCGGCGGTCAGCAAACTTCTTGAAAAAGTTGTGGTAGGGCAACTCTCGGAGTATTTTCAGTCACATGACCTACTGTCACCTATGCAGCATGGCTTTTGGAAAGGACACAGCACATCCTCTGCCCTTGTCACAGTCTACTCCTGGATCAGGGTGGCTATGGACCAGAGCAAACTCTCTGGGGCTATTTTTATAGATCTCTCCAAGGCCTTTGACCTTGTTGACCATGCTTTGCTCTGCACTCAGCCCAGGTCCTATGGTCTGTCACCTGGTGTGCTCCATTGGTTCTGTAACTATCTTCATGGCAGAGAGCAGCTTGTCAAATATGGTAAGGAGCTCTCGAGCTCCACTTCTGTATCCATGGGTGTCTCCCAAGGCTCTGTCTTAGGGCCCCTGCTTTTCTCCATTTTTGTTAATCTCCCTTCTGCCTCTGTCCATTGCAGGTCCATCCTCAATGCAGATAACCTGGTCATCCTCCCTTATTCTCCAGACATGGGGTCATTGACTGCCACCTGAGTGAGGACTTTGGGAACATTCAGTCCTGGATTACATCCCATAAATTGGTTCTTAATCTTAAGAAAACCCAGGCCATGCTCTTTGTGTCCCTGGCCAAGATTAGGGCCTCTCCTACCCCCTTTATGTGTCACTGGTCCTGATGGTGTTCTGATCCTTGTCATTGACAACTTTAAATACCTTGGGGTGACACTTGACCCACAGCTTGACCTTGTCCCCCATATTCAGAATGTATGTAAGACTGTTAACTGCAAACTGGGTCTGGCCTACAGAGCTAAGAGCAACCTAACTCCTGCTGCCCGTCTTGCTCTTGCAAGAGGTGTGTTCCTCCCCTCGCTTTGCTACGGGCTCCTTTTGTTTGCTTGCACCTCCAAATCTCACCTTTCTAGGTGGTCCACTGCCTACAATAATGTCTGTCATTTTGCTTTGGTTGCCCCTCATCTCACCCATCATTGTGATCTGTATAGCAAGCTGAACTGGTTCTCCCCATCAAATCACCTAGACTTTGTACTGGGGTGTTTCACGGGCAAGGTCCTTGGTAATGGTACCCCCCCTGGGCTGGTGGAATTCCTTGTCCAGCTGTCTCCTCATCCTATTCCCTCAGGTCTCTGGGTCCCACTGTCCTTAAGATCCCTGCCACTTGGACTCAAATGGGGGGGTAGAGATTTTGCTGCGTGTGCTCCCAGATTGTGGAACTCCTTTTCTGCCCAGGTTTGTGCCTCCCACTCACATATGTGCCTTCGATTCTCCCTATGGAATCACCTCAAACTCTCCTCGGCGTGTGGTTGTCCCAAACCCCCATGATCTCTCCTGGTCCTTCACGGCACTCCTTTCTCTTGGATGTGTTCTGGACCATTATGGGTTGCTTGCCATGTATATAATGTATCCTAACCCATGTTCTTGGGTGTTGCTCTAACCGTGGCTCCACTTTTCTGGGGCACTGAGGTGTATATAGTTTTGTATCTGCTGCATCTCAATTTGTACTTATTGCACTGCTCTTAGTTTCTACATGTGTTATTCTGTTGTGTATATACTGTATAAGATATGCCTTACCTGACCGTAAATTGTCTCAATCGGTATCATGTTGTCCTATGTACTTAAATGTGTAACTCCCGGTACTCTCCCGGGTCGTACCTGAAAATAGGCAATTGTCTTGTCTAGTGTACTTACCTGGTCAACAAAAGCTAAATAAATAAATAAATGCGCAGCACCGCAAGACTAGCTCATGCCCGTATAGGCTATCTCAGTGTTGATCCTCCAACCACCTCAGTACCTTTTCGACTGAGGAGATGCAGCATAAACTAATGAAAGAAAACCTAACCCTAACCTCTGGGCATATGAAGGCCCAGATGACCCATGTAAGAAGGTTTAATTTATCAATGTCTTCACAGCCTGAAAAAAACAGGAAGTGAAGACCAAAATGGAACAAGTGAGCTCGGGGGATGGTGGGTGGGCGTGTGATTGACTGGTGGAGACTTCATCCAAGAAGATCAAGAATTACGGTAAGTACGTAATTTCCATATATTCCTGGACTAAACGTCTCCACCACTCAGTCACACTAATGGGAGAGTACCGAACTTAAAATCAAACCCCCAAGTAGGGCAGAAGGAGACAAAGTTCACTCAGGACAGAAGCCCATAAGGACTGTATTGCCAAAGAAAGTGAACTGTCTGGACATCCAGAACATAGTGCTTTTACAAAGTTATGCACTGAGCTCCAGCTCGCCGTCCTGCAGAAGTCTGCAACGGTTACATTATGAATCTCTGCTAGGAAAGCTGCAACCACTCCAGTAGAGTGGTGTGAACCTGACTTTCCAACTTGACCTGTGCCATGGATTAGTAATGTCGAAGACATGCAATTAATCAAGCTGAGATACATCTTGTGGCAACAGGCTGACCGAGCTGAGGCATGCTGAAAGATACAATAGATGCTCGGATGAGTGTCTCTTTGTTCTGTCGATGTGGAATTGCAGAACCCTCTTAACATCCAGAGAATGAAGGGAGCACTCTCCTTCATTCTGGAGTTAATGAGGTAAGTAGGGAGAAATAAAACTTGATTAATGGTAACTGAGCTGGTGACATGCTGTCTACTGGCTCAAGATAGACTGAAAACGCGCAGAGGTATACCTTCACTGCCGAGTAATGCAGACCTGCATTCAACAGGTCCAAGAGGCACCCTAACATCTTACTTGATGGGCAACCGGAGGGCCTAGATGGGACTTGCACCCCAGAAGGAGAAGGAGTTTCCACTTAGCCTCGCAAGTCCTCCTGTTGGAAGGCCTATGCATGGATTAGAAGATGTATGCAATGGTTTGGGAAACCTAAAGCTTGCCCACTTCCATTTCCTGAGGAGCTTGGCATGGAGATGAAGGGAACAATTAGGATAGACTAAAGACCCTCTGTCAGAAGTCTGCTCATAGAGGGAGTCGCCTTGGGGGAACTTCTGACAGACTGTTGAACAATTCAATTATATCTGCTGAGGCTGGTCTAGGACGATGAGAATCATCCTGCCCCCCTTTGCCTACAACTTGTGCAGCACCCTCTGACTTAAGGGAAGAGGAGGAAAATGTACAGGGAGTGTCTTGTCTACTGCAGTGAATACATCCTGACTGGAACACCAGGGTCTGGTTTTCTGAAGCAGGATAGAGGCAGTTTTGTGTTGTGAGGGGACACAAAAAGGAGCAGGTCCGAGCTACCGCACTCACTGAAAGCAACTGCATGAAAACTGGACAAACACAACATATTCAAGGTACCACTGTCATAACCTCATGGTCTTCCTGCAGAAAAGGTAGGAGGGCATCCCACCCTGCTTGCTGATGTAATACATCACAGCTCTGTCATTTGTCTGAAGCAGGTTCACTTTGTGGCAGAGGGCATCCTTTAAGACTTTGTTTATAAGATAGCTCTCATCTCTAAGAAATTTATGAAAGGCTGAAGTTCCTCCTGGCATTACACGTGAGTGTGGAGGTCTTGGTAGTAAGCTCCTCACAAGAGACTTTGTCCGAGGCTCCATCATTTACTCTAAAAATTTATTTGCTTTTCGGTCATAAAAGTGCTAAAACATTGTGAGAAATGCATAGCACGTGCCTCACTTTGTTAACAAACATAACACTTCTAGAAAAAATATATAAATACTTTCTTTACAGTTAGTATTGCTAATCAATTATATAAAAACCCTGCTATGAGGAAAAACAGTAAATAACAATAGACACAAGGCAGTAATGAAAAATAACACAAAAATACTTACGTTTTTTGGTCTTAAAAGTAATCAGATGATCTTGATTAAGAGAAAGATCTTTAGGGCATCTGATGTCTTCAGTAGAGAGAAGAAATCTGAGGCAGAATGTTGACAGTTGGCACAAGGCTGTTTGAAAACAGATGCATTAGCTAAACATTCTATGATTAGCATATTATTCTATTCTCTCTGGGACAGTCCTGACTTCAAAGAGAACTGCAAAGAGTAATAATATTAGTGGATTCCTGGGGTTAGAACAGTAGTTTCCATGATGTAATGAGCCATTTAAAGATGTAATTTCTACCGTCCTCTGGAATGAAAAACGACACCCTGGAGGTACCCAGGAGGGCTCCTCAGAAGAGGAGCTGCTGGAAAGATGAAACTGGTACCTTTCCTGAATCAGAAAACCCCCTGAAGAGATCAACTGGGAGGCTGTGGCAACTGCTTCCTGTGTCTCTTGCCTTGATAGGCTAGCTAGGAGCTAAATGACCAGGAAGTGAAAACTTGAACTCAGAGGTTGTAGTGAATGCCTTCCTGAACAGGTACTAGTTTAACCTTCTAAGGTCAACAATGGCACATGGCACCTGTTATCTTGGAACCAGAAGCAATGGAAATAGGGAGCTGCACTCCACTCGTCTGTGGAACAACTTCTATTGCTCAGTTTCTGCAGAGGCTCTGTATCTTAGAAGCAAGAGTGTGACTGAGAGATGGTTAGACTGGGCTGCCATCTGGGTGGAAGGTCTGGGAAAATCTGCAAAATTGAGAGAGTATCCCTCTCGGACAATCCTGATGACCCATATGTCCGCTGTAATGGACTTCCACTGGCTGTAAAAATGAATTAAAGGCCCCTCCTACCGAGAGGTGTCCCCCTCAGACATCTGAGGTGGGACCTGGGCTGGATCCACAGAAGCTGGTACAGTGCCCTATGCCCTTTACTGGGTTGGTTCCTGATAAAGGCATTTGGGCCTTTACCTTGAAAGGACTGCCTGTCTGAGAATGTTGAAGGTCTTGTCTCTCTGACAGGCAGCAGGCACTGCCTGTTGTTTAAATGGCAGCCATATTGTTCTGAATGGCCCCTAGAACTCAACCTGAAAGTCGAACAGATAAGCACTGCCAAGAAGACGTTAACCACTACTGCCAGCAGCAGCTGCCATAGAGGCAGAGTCGTAGGCATCCATAAAAATGTTCAGATGATTATTGTGCTATCAGCCCCTAGCAATGGAGGGTTAGATGCCGGAAGACTCTCGACCATTGCACTGAGTGTGTTCCACAGGGTGTACTCATACTGAGGAATGTAGGAACTCAAGACGTAGAAGTCTGCTTTGGTCCACAAATGAAGACCGAAATATTATGGTGGACCCCATATCTCTGAGGAAAAAGAACTGGAAAGAAGATCTTCCATCACACTGATACAGAAGTCTTGCATTCCAGACCAAAAAATTAGTCATCTGCTGCATCTCCGACAAAGCAGAATAGGGAGAGACTCATCCAGATCCACTTCTACCCCAGAATAATCTCCAAAAGGCAGGTCTAGACCAGGAACATGGGAGATGCCACCACCTGGATAGATGAAGAGTTCTGTGCCATCCATGGCGCCAGACCCGGCACTACCCCTGGTGTCGGCACCACCCATGGCACCAGCACCACACACGGTGCCAGAACTGCTGCTAGACCCAAAGAAAGAGGAGAAGGAAAGTGGTACCCATGCCAGCCCCTGCAGGGAAAAAGGAGAGGGGGGTAGGCGTGAGGAGTCGGAGTCTATGGTATTGGTACCGGAGAGGGCACCATGCACATCCTGGCCCAACCTACCCTGCTACGGCCCAGTGGCTTCAATGCCTGAAGGTCCTGGATGTGGGTCCACTGGCCAGGACAACTGGGCAGACGCCATACCCCTTGCTCTAAAAGAGCAGCCCAGAGGTGAAACTGCTCACTGGAACCCCATCGAGGACAGAGACGGGAGCTGGTGTTGAAGATCATGGCCACTAAGAGTGGAACACAAGAGAAACCCATTGGAGTTGGTTCAGGTCTACCACTCTCCACCACCGATGATCTCCATGCAGATGTACCAGAGGGTGACCTCGAGTGGTACCGATTCTTCTTACACCGACAGGAGGAAGAACAGCTTGAGATCAAGCGGAGTTGGGTCCCAGAATCGCTACGTTTGCGCTTCGGCAGACTGTCATCCCCCCAGAGCACCGGACTGCCGGTGGTCAGATCCCCCTCCACAAAGTGCAGTGGACCGGACACAGCTCCACTGCCATCAAGGCTTTCAAACAAAGTCTCCCTACCGTCACTGCCACCGCCTAAAGTCGACTCCGTTGATGGCAGGCTGAGAATTTCTTCTTCTTTTTTTTCTTCTTAATCATCATCTTTTATATATTTTTTTTAAATAAGAAAAGAACACTAAAAATGGTAAGTTAAACGGATACTGAACAGCTAAGGCTGCTGTCGTATAGATGAAGACTTGACTCCTGGCAGGCGAGTGATGTCATCATCGAAGCACACTCGACAGCGGGAGAAAAGGAACTAAGGCAGTTGGAGGCTCGATGCTGAGATAGCCTATACAGGCATGAACTAGTCTCATGGTGTTGCGCATGCGTGGTCCTATCCCAGCACCAGCCCTCCTGAAGATTTTTGGCTCCCGCGAGGTCCTAGCGCCTTCGGCGTAGTCCCTTTCGTGTGAATGAGTGGTGGAGATTTTTAGTCCAGGAAGATTAATAAATTTGTTTTATACAAACAAAAGAGGGACTATAAGACATGATTTTTAAAAAAAAAGGGTGCTGACAGGCATATGTGCAAGACATTACTTGTGTATAACGCCCTCCACTGTGAAACAGCAACTCATGGTTTGTCTATCTTCCCTTGTCAGTCTTCACCATTCATTACTGCTGGGTGTAAGCCGGAGGCACACACCTGCATGGGAGCTTTTTATTGGGGGGGAAGAACTGGTGCAGATGGCGCTGCCCATGAGGCCGACACATTGCATGGTGCATGAGGGTTGGCCATTAGGCACTGCAGACTCCTTCTCCACACCAGTTCTGTTTCTCCCACCACAGAGGTCGCACCTACTGCGCAAGTCCAGAAATTTACTTCTGCGTCACTAGGCCTTTGCCAGTTTGACACCGTTCCTGCCAACCCCGTGCTCCATCTGGTTTTGAATATCTCCTGACGCTGTTGGAAACCAGTAAGCCCATTCCTTTTATTTCTTACTGATGTTGCCAGGTCTTTTTTCTGTGAATTTTGTTTTATTTCTTTCATGTCATGTTTGGTTCGGGGGCTAAGAATGGACTGATATAATGTTTTTCTGTGTTGCCTGGGTCCCAACCACAGTATGGATAACTGCAATGCCTGTTTCTCCATGGACCGCCGTGTTTTCAAGATCCATGCATTTAAAGTCAGCAGATCCCTGCTGACTTTCAGAGGATGGCATCATTCTAGGGATGACATGGCAAGATCTCTTGACCCTGCCTCCTGGTCTCCTCTCAGGTCTTTATGATCCAGTGAGGAGGAAACCTCCTCAGATTCCAGCCTTGCCGTCGAGGAGATTTCTTCTGCAGTGCCAGAGGAATGTCTTGGTTCTCTGCAGAGCCGGGTCGAAAGCATCGCTAGGCAGTCACCTCCTCGGAGGTGCAGGCTCCCCCGGTGTTGTGGCCCACGGCTGCTGGGCCGGCACTAGTGGACCCTCGGTGCTGCTGGCCAGCACCACTTTGGATCCTGGTGCTGTTCGCGGTGCCAGTGATCAAGGTGGCTCCATGGGCAGTGCTGTGTCCTGTGGCAGCATTGTTTGTAGTGCTATTGATAGGGGAGCTCCCGAGGTCGCTAGTCTGGCAGTATGTGTGATCTCCTCTTCTTTGGATGCGGATGACTCACTGGCCGATCTGGACTTGTGACTTGACTCCTCAGAGTCAGGAAGTCCTCTTGGACACAGCACCAGGTGGCCCAATGTTCATCTCCCGGGCTCCCCAGAGTCTGTGGTGTCTGTGGCCCCCATGCTGTGTTGGGGTCACTGCAGTGGATAGCAGCTTCAGGGGACCTGATGTGGCAGTTGCCATCTCTGGTGCTGCTGTGGCCTTCTTGGAGGGGAGATGGGGACCTCCTCTTCTGTGGCCTCCCTTGGGGGGCCTGCAGGATTGTGGGATTCCTTGGCACTGGGTTTGAGGAAAAGGGCGACTTTGGAGTCCGAGGGTTTGAGAGGCTGGGGTGAGGTATGGAGGCCTTTGTCCACTACTCTGCGGGGGTGGAAAGGAGCCACAGTGCTGAGCCACATTTTTCCTCCTCTGGGACTTCAGGGGCACCCTTAGTGGGTGGCACTGAGGTTTGCCTTTCTGGAACCATGCAACCTCAGTCACACCATAGGGAAGTTTCTCCCTCAGGGCTCAGCCAGGATTTGTTTTCACATTTGCAGGGTCTGCTGACTGGATCTACCCCCTGGATCCCCCCGCATGGAGGATCTGCTGTGGAGTTCCAGAGCCCTGACAGAGGTTAGGCACTTTTGGTGAGGTGCCCTTCCCCAATCCCTCTGCAGACACCTCCCTCTTTCCCAGGCCATGTGGGCCCTATGGGACCTTTAACCTGGGAGACATTCAGGGCTACTGCAGCGGCCTTCCCTAGGTATGTTAGAGCCATAGATGAGCAGGTCTTTTGCCTGCCTCCCCCGTCGCAGGAGAATTCTGAACACCCGAGCTCCTCTACTTCTTTGGCTTCCTCATCTGGGGAAGAGGAACATTCTGTCCACCTTTTCTCCTATACTGATTTCACTGAATATCAACAATTCCTTTCGAGGTTAGTTCAGAAGCTCCACATTTCCCATGTGGTAAGGCACAATACTGAGCAGGAGACATGTTCTTTTCTGAGCGAGTTTAGTGCCAACCACCTAGTGGTGCCTTCCTGGCCTATTCCCTTCCAGGAAGCATCAATCTGCACCTGGCAGTCACCAGCTGTTTCATCCCCAGCCCCAGTGGAATGCAGGAGGAGGTACTGCACTCCACAGGAGTCTCTTGGTTCTCTGCCTCACCCACCCTGTCCCTCAGGACTGACGGCTTTGGATACTCATTCCAGGCTCCAACACCCGGTGCACAACCGACCACCAGATCTGGATTCTGCAGAGTTTGACCAGTGGGGAAGAAGAGATTTCTCTTCAGCTCATGTGTTACTCTGCATCAGCTCACATCAGGCTCACGACGCTGCCTACAACAGGCACCTGTGGGTGATGCTGGTGCAGGTCTTAGCATCCTTGCTTGATTCAGAGGAATCTAGACAAGCCATTGCCCTCTCTGCTCAAGGACTGGAGCTTGCAAGGCACCAAGCATGGGCCTCATTCAACGCCAATGAGGTGCCTTCCAGATTGGCAGGGACAGCGATCTGCATCTGGTGGATGGCATGGCCTCGCCTGTCTAGATTGTCGCCCATTGCCCGGGGTAGAGTGATTTCCTCTGCTTTCTGGGAGACCTTTTTTTTTCCCACAGAGACAGGAGGAATCTTCAGGGGCATCTTCCATCCCCTCGGCCATAGGGGACACCTCCTTGGCTTGACCAGCTGTAGGCCATGTTGACCTAGAATGGCAATAAGGTCTCTCCCTCCCACGTCTCCCCTGCAGGAGGCTATGGGAATATGTTCCCCCAGGGCAGTGCCAGGTCCCCTCCTGGGGGCTTGGTACTCACTCAGCAGTAATGAATGGTGAAGACTGACAAGGGAAGATATGAAAATGATATACCTACCACAATTCTTGATCATCTCTTGTATCTTCACCATTCATTACTTATTCCCACCCACCTTTTCCTCTTGGGCCTCAGCTCCTGGGTGCCACCTCCACCCTGCTCACCATCCCCCTCTTCAAGGCCAGTTAGGGGCAGAGTCCTCCTGGTACCTCAGGGCCCTCTGTTTTCTTCTCTAAAGTCAGAGTCTCATCCAAGAGGGTGGTGAGTAGGGTCTTTGCCCTGGTCTCGGAGGGAAGTCCCTGGGATTCTCGTGGGGTGCACTGTGGTGTCCTCCATAACCTGGCAAGGATCTTGATCTGTTGTTTTCTTTCTTGGAATAGGAACTGCATCAGTGCATTTTGTGGGAGGACCCACATGGATTTTCCTCTCCATTTTCCTCCTTTCTTGTTTCCCCTCTACTTTTATAAGTCATTCTGGAGAGAATCCTCTCCTGTTTAGGGTTTTTTTCCCCTTGACTAGCTGACAGGTGACAAACTATAGAGGGCCATGTTCCAGGACTTTCATCCCAAGTGTGGATTTAGTGGTGGGTGGGGTGGGGTGGGGGGCTGACTCCACCAGGCTCATATTTTCAAAGACCATTTCAAATTCTCTTGTTCTGGACCTCTGTCCAGTGCTCTCTAAAGTTGATGGGATCCTTGCTCCTGTGTCTTCACACTTTTTCAGAATTTTGAGGCTAATGTAAACCAATGGTCTTCCAGCTCAGCATGGCGCAGAGCCCTCCTTCTCCCCTACATATGTTGTATCTTTCTCTTTTCTCTCTCTCTCACCTTTCTCCTTTTCCTGTGCTGCCACCCAGGAGCTGGAGCCCTAAGGCCAGTTAGAAAAGTCATTTTCCCTCTGTTCTTTGGTCAGCTTATTCCTGTTTCAGTTTATATCCTTTCCTTTTCCTATCTCTTGGCTTCCTTGCCTCCTCTTTGGTTTTCTCTGTCTTGTTGGTTCATCCTCTCCAGCAGGACAGAACTAAGGTGGAGGAGGAGTCTGTGGTGTCTAACGGCCAACCCTCATTAACCATGCAAGGTGTTGGCCTTGTGGGTGGTGCCGTCAGTACCGACCCCCCCCAAAAAAAGCTTCTGTGCAGGTGCGCACCTCTGGCTTATACCCAGCAGTAATGAATAGTGAAGATACAAAAGAAGATCAAGAATTATGGTAGGTATGTCATTTTCATTTCTTGTCACCCACCCCTATTATGTCTTACAGAGGCCACTAACTGCGGTCATGGGGAAGCCAAAGAGAATTTGCCACAAGTGCCCCAACATCCTCCTGACAAGGGCAACTGGTGACCTGTGCATGCTATGCGCAGTAGAAGCCGGACCAAGAGAGGACACCACAACCTCTGGCTCATCAGTAGAGGATCTGGTGGACGACACCCGAAATCCCTCCTCCCAGGAAACAACTCTGGGCATTTTCCACAAGTTATTGGACAGGATCGAAGCATTAGAAAACAGAAAGCTCAAACAACCAGCAGGTGACAGAAAAGACAGGGCCAAGCGCTCAAGAAGGGATGAGGATAAGAACTGAATCTGAGGACACCTCGTCGGGGTCAGAAAATAGTGGCTCAAAGGAGGAACAAGAACTGAGAGAGGACATGTCAGCCAGATTGTGCCCATTTGACACAGTGCAAGAAATTATTAGCACAATGAAGAAGACCCTCAAGTTCGAGGATACCAATCTATAGGAGGAGGAGAAACTAGACCCATTGGTCAGGAAAAGGAAATGGAGTGAGCAGGTTTTCCCAGTATGCAACGCCCTACAAAGCATCCTAATGACAGGGTGGGGGGCCTCTGACTCTTCAGAAACAAGAGAAAAGGTGACATTTACCAGAAGATACCCACTCCAACATGACGCGTGGTATGACGGTTCAGGACCACCCAAGGTGGACTCAGAGGTTGCCTCTCTCTCTAATAAAACAGTACTACCCTCAGAAAGTGCCTTGGCTCTAAAGGATCCCACGGATAAAAAGTTAGAAGACAGCACCAAAAAAATTCACAAACTACTAATGATGTTCATGAGAGCCTCAGCAGTAGCAGTGTACACAACCAGAGCAATCTTGAGATGGCTGGAGGCCATACAAACAGACATGGCCAAGGACAGTACCCATAGGCACACTATGCAGTATGCCCTACAGGCAATTAAATATGTATCCAACGCGGCAATAGACGCCTTCAACATGTCATCCAGGGCTCTAGCGAGTACAAACAGAGCCAAAAGACATGTTTGGCTGAAAATTTGGAATGCAGAGCAAGAATCAAAGAATAACATTCTAAAACTGAAGTTCCAAGGAGACAAGTTATTTGGTAACAGAACAGAAGAGTTCACCACCAAATCAGGGATGGCAAGGATCAGCCCTTTAAAAACTGGCCACCCTACCGTTCTTTCAGCCCAACCATTTTTGCACACAAAACAACAGATGCAAGAGACACCAGTCCTTTCAAGGGAATGACAAGCGTAACTTTGGCTTTGGCTTCAGACAGAACTATTTCAACAAGAGAGGCAATTACAACAACCGGAGAAGTAATCCTCGCTCCTGACCTAGATGAGGGTACAAGCACAACAATGGGTTCAGGACCAATCAGGCATGAGATGAGGCAGTCCCAGGAAGACAACAAGGTGCTGGGAGGCAGGCTGCAGAAATTCATCCCCACCTGGGCAAAAATAATTAAATGACAAGCGAGTTCTGGAGATAATAACAGGAGATACACTATAGAATTCTCAAAGATACCTACAAAGTCTCAATTTCTGCCATCAAACATTTCTCCCGTCAAGGACTCTGATACAAATGGTCAGGGCACTCTTGAACTACCTGATGGCAGAGGGGACCATAGCAACAGTGTGCAGAGGCATGGAGAAAGTCAGGCATATACTCAGTATACTTTTTAGTCCTGAAAAAGACAGGAGACCTCCAGCCAGTGCTGGACCTGAAATTTTTAAACAAATTTGTGAGATACAGAAAGTTCAAGATGGAGGCACTGTGCACTGCAATAGCAGCAGTACAGAAAGACAACTGGCTCAGTTCCATAGCTCTCAAAGATGCGTGCTCGCACATTCCAATCAGACTGGCCCATCACAGATTTCAGAGGTTCTACATCTTGGCCCAACACTTCTAGTATCAATGTCTGCTGTTTGGGTTCGCCTCCACTCCAAGGGTATTCACCAACGTAATGGCTACCCTGGCAACAAGGTTACTTAGGGAAGGAATCCATATCATACCTTACTTGGATGACTGGATGATTAAGGCAAGGTCCAGGGAGGAGGCCAAAATGACAACGAACTGAACAGAGACACTACTGACACACCATGGGTAGGTAGTAAACATGGAAAAAAGCCACTTGACTCTGGCAAAGACACTACAGCAACTGGGAGCCATGTTCAACACCACACTGGGGACAGTCAGACTCACAGAAGCATGTGTTTAGTGAATACGACTTCAATGTCAACACATTGTGGCATGCCCAAAAGTCACATTGTGGGACCTGATGCAGATTCTGGGACTCATGACCTCATGCCTGGAACTCCACAACTGGGCCCTATTACACATGAGGCCAGTTCAACAACTCCTGCTAGACCATTGGAATTACACCACACAGAACTATACACACACATGGTGGTCATCCCACAGATAATCAGAGAGTCCATATGGTAGCAGATGGACACGAGCAACCTAAATCAGGTCACCTCTATAAACAAGGACACTACAACTTCCATGTGCACAGAAGCAAGCCTGACAGACTGGCATACAATAATGGTCTCATGCACAGTGCAGGGAAAATGGTTATCACAAGAATCAAAGCTGCCCATCAACATACTCGAAATGCAGGCCATAAGACTAGCCCTACTGTACTTTCTCTCTGTGATCCATCATCACCATGTAAAAGTCAAAACAGACAACATAACAGCAATGGCGTATTTGTACAAAAAGCGAGGCAATGGCAGAAGATGCCACAGTCTTACTGAGTTGGGCAGAAAGGCACCTAGGCAGTATCCCCACAGTATGCCTGGCAGGGGAACTAAATACAAACTCAGACTGGCTAAGTCGACAGACCTTGCATCCTGGAGAATGGCAGCTCCATCTGGAGGTATTCCAAATGATTCACAGCAGTGGGGCCCACTTCAAATAGACTTGATGGCTTCAACTCACAACAAACAACTGTGAACATTCTATTCCAGGTTCAAGGAGAAGTACTCTGTGGAAGTGGATGCCCTTTCAACGCCATGGAACTTTACAAGAGCCTATGTGTTCCCACCTCTGTCCATGATTCCAAAAGTACTCAGTCAGATACAAATGACAAGGAGTACAGTAGTGCTAGTGGCACCAAACTGGCTGAGACGGATATACTAACATACTAAAATGCCAGCAGAATAGGTCTAATGGTCTCTTGAGTCTGTTCGATTTTTAGAACTGCACTGAGGGCCGATTTTGGTGTCACCCCCTTCCCCCTTGGGTTATACTGTCCCTAGTTCCAGATGTTCCACCTGTATTGGGCCTGGTCAGATTTACCCTCCCCCTGTACCTGTCCCATCCCCTCTTAAACCCATCCACAGTTTCCACCCTTTCAGTAGCCTCTTCCAGCTTACACCTGTGACCTCTTGTTGCCCCACCCTTCTTCCTTTGGAGTACCCTGACTGGGCCTCCTTTATTGATCCCTTTCATGTACTTAAAGACCTCTATCATGTCCCCCCATCCATCCTCTCCTCTAGGGTGTACACGTCGAGCTCCTTGAGCCTCTTCTCATAGGTCCTCATCTCCAGACCCCAGATCATTTTGGTTGCCCTCCTCTGGACCCTCTCTAGGAGTGTAATGTCCCTCTTTAAATGTGGTCTCCAAAACTGTACACAAATACTCGAGGTGTGACCTAACCAAGCAGTTGTACAGTAGAAGGATCACTTCCACCTTTCTGGAGGTAATCCCCCTGGTGATGCATCCCAGCATCCTATTTGCCCTTGCCGCTGCCCTCCTACAGGTCTCTGAGTTGTTCATTTTGACATCTACCACTACCCCCCAGTCTCTCTCACCCTCCGTGACTTGAATCATGTGTCCTCCCAGAGTACACCCCTGGCCTGGATTTCTGACTCCCAGGTGCAGAACCTTGCACTTCCCCACATTGAATTTTAGTTTCCATTTTCCCGACCACCTTTCCAGAGCCTCCAGGTCCTCCTGCAAGGCCACCCTCCCCTCCTCCCCATCCACCACTGCACCCAGCTTTGAGTCATCTGCAAAAAGACTT
This sequence comes from Neoceratodus forsteri, assembly GCA_016271365.2. Taxonomy (NCBI): domain Eukaryota; kingdom Metazoa; phylum Chordata; order Ceratodontiformes; family Ceratodontidae; genus Neoceratodus; species Neoceratodus forsteri. Next base: position 1,098,202,582 of record CM057456.1, on the reverse strand, counting down.
ATCTCACTCCTGATCCCCCTCCTGATGTCGGAGATGTAGGCGTTGAACAGGAGTGGCCCCAGCACTGACCCCTGGGGAACCCCCACTAGTAACCCACCTTGGGGATGAGGCTAATCCTCCAACCACCACCTTCTGAGTATGCTCAGAGAGCCAATTTCCTATCCATCTTAACAACTGTATCCCTACCCCCATTTCCTTCAGCTTAGCCAGCAGGTCACTGTGGGGTACTGAATCAAACGCCTTGCTAAAGTCCAGAAAGAGGACGTCTACTGGCCTACCCTGGTCCAGGGCCCTCGTCACCCAGTCATAGAACTCAACAAGATTTGTCTGGCATGATCTTCCCATGACAAAGCCATGCTGCCTATCGTCCAAGTACCCAGTTTGGTCCAGTAACCCCCCCAGCCTTTCCTTGACAATACCCTCCATCACCTTACCGACCACCGATGTCAGACTAACAGGCCTGTAATTTCCCGCCTCCTCTCTTGTTCACCCCTTATGGATTGGCATGACATGGGACACCCTCCATTCTTGGGGCACCCAGCCAGTCCTCAGAGAGATGTTGAAAAGCTCCACTAGAGGGACTGCAGGACATCTGCCAGTTCCCTCAGCACCCTGTGATGTATCTCATCTGGCCCATGTGCTTTCTCCATCCAAAGGGACCTGAGGGATTCCCTTACTCTCTCTATTGGGATTTCAGCCTCCAAGTCCTCCCCCTTTTCACCCTGCACTGCTGGGCCCACACCTGTCTGTGGTGGCCACTCCCTTTCCCCAGACCCATCAGGGCCCCTGGTCTCTACCGGTCCCACCCCTTGCTCTGGTTTGTCCCTGCTCCCCTTGAAAGACATAGCCCCTCCACCCCCCCAGCACAAACTGAGGCAAAGTACTCATTTAGGACTTCTGCCTGTTCTCCCGCCTCCTGTGCCCAACCATCCCCTATCCTTATCTTGCTGATCTGCCCCCTTACTTTCCTTTTTTCTCCTATGTATCTAAAGAACCCCTTGTCCCCCCTCCGGATCCCACAGGCCAAGGACTGCTCCTTTTTTGCCTTAGCTGCTCTCACCACCCTGGTGACTCTCTTGGCTGTCAGCTCATATTCCTCCTGATCCCTTTCACTCCTTAAACACTTGAAGCGCCTATAGGCCGCCTTCTTTTCCCTGACCACCTCCTGTACCTCCCGGGTCCACCAGCAGGGTTTTCTGGCCTTACTGAACTTACGCCTTTCCCTTGCGCAGGATCTGGTAACCTCCTGTATTCCCCTCCTAATGATCCCCCACCTGCTGTCAGCATCCATATCCGGCCTTATCCTGTCCAGATGATCTTTAAGGATCCTTCCCATCTCCCTGAAGTCTGCACCCCTAAAGTCGGTTACTACTGTCTTTGTTCAGCTTTTCTCCCCCCTCAGGTCCAGGAAGAATCAGACTGTGGAATGATCACTCCCAGCCAACGGGTCCCTCACCTCTAGGCCCCAAATCTGATCACTGTCTGCCAGGACCACGTCCAGTGTCCGGGCCTCCCTAGTTGGCTCACCCACCTGTTGTGTCAGAAATGCATCCTACATGACATCCAGCAGCCTCTGCTCTCTGGTCACTGGTGATGTCGTAGTCCCCCAGTCTGTTTCTGGCATGTTGAGGTCCCCCATTACCACTACCCTTCCCTTTCCCAGTCTACAGTGTCCCTCAATATTTGCCACCAAACTTTCTTCCAGGACCTCCACCAGTGCTGGTGGTCTGTATACCACTCAGACCTTTACTCTCTTATCCCCCTGCATCAGCAAGGTGACCCAAATAGCCTTCACATTCCCCTCTGCCTCCTCCACCTCTCCAATACCCATGCCATTACTGACTAACAGTGCTATACCACCACCCCTTCCCTTCCCCCTGTCTTTTCTGAACATAGTGTGGCCCTCCAGATTTAGGTCCCACTCATGCCCTTGAGTGGCCCAGGTCTCAGTGACTGCTGCCACAACTACCTCCCCCTCAACTAGCATCTCCTGGAGCTCAGGCATTTTTTTTCCTAAGCTCCTTGCATTTATCAGGACAACTCTTGGTATACATCTGTCAGAAGAATGATGATAGACCAACCAGTGACATTACCAAACAGGCCAAACCTCTTCAAACAGAGGGCAATTCTTCAGCAGAACCCTCACGCACTTCAGCTAATGGCATGGCTGCTCAAAGGGGACAGACTACTAGCACTGGGCATCTCACCTAGGGTGACAAACAAATTAATGCAAGCTCCAAGATCTTCAACCAACATTGCTTACCAGAAACACTGGGCAAAATTCCACAACTGGTGTGTCACAAAAGAACTGCATCCCCAAGACTGTTCCATTATACATATTTTGGACTTTCTACAAGATGGTTTTCATAAAGGACTATCTGCCACCTCACTGAAAGTGCAAGTTGCTGCCACAGGCACAGTAAGGGGGAAAACAGACAGCCACTCCCCGGGGGCACACTCCTTAGTCCAGTCCTTTCTTAAAGCAGTGATAAATATTAGACTCAGGCAGAAGACCACGATGGCACCTTGCCAACTAAATTTGGATCTTCCTGGACTAAAAGTCTCCACCACTCATTCACATTAATGGGACTATGCTGAAGGTGCTAGGACACCGTGGGAGCCAAAAATCTTCAGGAGGGCCGGCGCTGGGATAGGACCGTGCATGCATGGCACCGTGAGACTAGCTCACACTGTATAGGCTATCTCGGCGTCAACCAGTCAACCGCCTCAGTTCCTTTTCTCCTGCGATCGAGTGCACTTCGATGACGATGTCGCTTGCCTGCTGGGAGTCAAGTCTTCGTCGATACGACAGCAGCTATAACCATTCAGTATTCATTTAACTTACCATTTTTAGTGTTCTTTTCTTATTTAAAAAAAAAGATGATGAAGAAATTCTCAGCCTGCCATCAATAGGGTCGACCTTAGATGGTAGTGGTCATGGTAGGGAGACTATGTTTGAAAGCTGTGATGGCAGTGGGGCTGTGTCCGGTTCGCTGCCCTTTGCGGAGGAGAGGGTCCGACCATGGGCAGTCCGGTGCTCGTGGGGGGAGGGACAGTCCACCTGAAGCATAAAAGTAGGGGTTCTGGGACCTGGCTCCACTTGACCTCGAGCTCTTCTTCCTCCTATCGGTGGAAGAAAATCAGTGCTACCAATTAGCCGCCGGTTCATGTCCATGAGGGGATCGTCGGTGGTGGAGGCAGTAGGCCTGAACCAACTCCGGTGGGTTCCTCTGTGGCTCCACTCTTAACATCCGCGATCTTCAACACCGATCCCGTCTCTGTCCTTGATGGGGTTCTGGTGAGCAGTTTCACCTCTGGGCCGCTCTTTTAGAGCAGGGGGTACAGCGTCTGCCCAGTTGTCCTGGCCAGTGGACCCAGTTCCTTGGCCTTTGGGCCTCAGAACCACTGGGCTGCGGCCGGGTCGATCGGGCCAGAATGTGTGTAGTGCCCTCTCCAGTGCCAACGCCATTGACGCTGACTCCTCGTGCCTTCCCCCCTCTCTTTTCCCCTGCAAGGGATGGTATGGGTACTACTTTCCTTCTACCCCTTTTCTTCAGGTCTAGGTCCAGCAACAGTTCTGACTGCTGGCACTGTGTTTGGGCTGGTGTCATGTCTGGTGCTGGTGCTGTGTTTGATGTCATTGCCATGGGTGGTGCTGGCACCATGGACGCTGCCAGGTCTGGCACCAGGTCTAGCACTGTGTGTGGTGCTGTACGTGGTGCAGGCACCTCAAATAGTGCTGAACTCTTCGCCAACCAAGGTGGTGGCATTTCCCGTGTTCCTGGTCTAGACTTGCCTTTTGGAGGTTATTCTGGGGTACAAGTGGATATGGGTGAGTCTCTCCCTATTCTGCTTTGTCGAAGATGCAGTGGATGATGGATTTTATGGGCTGGAATGCAAGCCTTCTGTATCAGTGTGATGGAAGATCTTCTTTCCAGTTCTTTTTCCTCTGGGATATGGGATCCATCATAACATTTCAGCCTTCATCTGTGGACCAAAGCAAACTTCTACATCTTGAGTTCCTACATTCCTCAGTATGAGTGCAACCTGAGGAACACACTCAATGCAATGGTTGAGAGCCTCCTGAAATCTAATGCTCCATTACTAGGGGCATATAGCCCAATAATCAGCTGAAAACATTTATGGACACCTTTGTCTTTGCCTTTAGGGCAGCTATCTCTGGCAGCAGGTGGTTAACGTCTCCTTGACGGTGCTTATCTGTTTGATCCTAAGGTTGATCTCTAGAGGCCACTCAGAACAATAGGGCTGCCATTTAAACAACACAGCATCCTCGTAACAGGCAGTCCTTTCAAGGTAGAGGCCTAGGTGCCTTTTTCAGGAACCAACCCCTCAGCTACCAAGAGAACACAGTAGAGGACAAAGGGCCCAAATGTGTCCTGTACCAACCTCTGTGGATCCAGCCCAGGTCCTACCCCAGCTGTCTGAGAGTGGCACCTCTCGGCAGTAGGAGGGGCATCTAATTCAGTTTTACAACCAGTGGAAGTCCATTACAGTGGACCTACAGGTCATCAGGATTGTCCGAGAGGGATACTCTCCAAATTTCACAAATTTCCTCAGACCTTCCATTCATACGGCAGCCCAGTCTGTTCACCTCTCAGTCACACTCTCCCTGAGATATGGGGCCTCTGCGGAAACTGGGCAGTAGTAGTTATTCCATAGCAGAACAGAGCACAGGTTCCTATTCCATTGCTTCTGGTTCCAAGTTAACAGGTGGCATGCACCCAACTGTCGACCTTGGAAGGTTAAACAAGTACCTGTTCGGGGGGGGGAGTTCACTAAAATCTCGGCGTTCAAGTCTTGACTTCCTGGACATTTGGCTCTTAGCCAGCCCATCCAGGCAAGAGACACAGGAAGCAGTCACCATGGCTTTTCAGTTGTTCTTTCCAGGGGGATTTCTGATTCTGGGAAGGTACCAGTTTCATCTTACAAGCAGCTCCTCTTCTTAGGAGTCCTCCTGGATACCTCCAGGGAGTCAGTTTCATTCCAGAGGACAGGAGAAATGACATCTTCAGATGGCTTGTTACATCACGGAAAATGACTCTATTCAGGCCCCTCTTTGGTTGAGCGGATGCTGGGACTCGGCATCCTCTGCAGCAAGCAGTGGTCTCTGGCCATGCATCCGCAATCCTCCATCCAGAATGACAAAGCCTTGGACAAAATCTCTTGTGGGGGGGTTCACTGTCAAGACCTCCACACTCAGGTGTGGAGCCAAGAGGACCACATCTTGTCATAAATTTATTAGAGATGAGAGTTATCTTATAAGCAAAGTCCTGGAGGATGCCCTCTGCCATGAAGTGATCCTGCTTTGGACGGATGACAAAGCTGTGGTGTATTACAATCAACAAGCAGGGTGGGGCATCCTACTACCCTCTTTGCAGTAGGGCCATGAGGTTGTGAGAGTGGTACCTTGAGCACGATGCGTTAATTCAGATTTTGTGCAGTCATTTTTGATGAGTGGGGCAGTTTGGACCTGGTCCTTTTTGCGTCCCCTCTCAACGCAAAACTACCTCTATCCTGTTTCAGAAATCCAGACCCTGGTGTTTTGTCAGGATGTGTTCACTGCAGTAGACAAGATGCTCCCTGTACATTTTCCTCCTCTTCCCTTGATCAGAGGGTGCTGCTCAAGTTGTATGCACAGGGAGACAGGATGATTCTCATCATCCCAGACTGGCCTCGGCAGATATGATTTGCATTGATCTACAATCTGTCAGAAGTTCCCCCAAGGTGACTGCCTCTATGAGTGGACCCTCTGACACAGGGACTTTAGTCCATCCTAGCCTTGGATCTCTTCATCTGCCAGGCTCCAGAGGAAATGTAAGTGGGCAAGCTCTAGGTTTCCCAGACCATTGCAGACATCTTCTAAGCCATGCCTAGGCCTTCCACCAGGTGGGCTTACATGGCTAAGTGGAAACCCTTCTTCATCTGGTGTACAAGTCCCATCTAGACCCTTTGGTTGCCCAGCATGTAATGTGTTGGAGTGCCTCTTGGACCTGTCAAATGCAAGTCTGCTATACTTGGCAGGGAAGGTACACCTCTGTGTATTTTCAGTCTATCTTGAACCAGTATACATGTCACTGGCTCAGTTACCATTAGTCAAGTTTTGCTTCATTAACTCCAGAAGGAAGGAGAGCGCTCCCTTCATTCTCTGTATGTTAAGACGGTTCTGTAATTCTACATCGACAGAACGAAGAGATGCCCATCCAAGCAACTATTGTATTTTTCAGCATGCCTCAGCTGGGTCAGCCTTTGCCATGAGATGTTTTCTGCTTGGTTAGTAGCATGTCTTCAACACTACTAATCTATGACATAGGTCAAGTTGGAAGGCTGGGTTCACACCACTCTATCGGAGCGGTTGCAGCCTCCTGGTAGAGATTAGTGATGTACCCATTGCAGACATCTGCAAGGCGGCTAGCTAGAGCTCAGTGCATATCTTTGAAAAGCACTATGTTCTGGATGCCCATGCCAGACAGCTCTCTTTCTTCAGCAGGACAGTCCTTATGGACTTCTGTCCTGAGTGAGTTCTGTCTCCTACCGCCCTACTCGAGGGGGTTTGATTTTTAGCTTGGTACTCTCCCTTTAGTGTGAATGAGTGGCGGAAACTTTTAGTCCAGGAAGATATGGAAACTACATACTTACCCTAATTCTTGATCTTCTTGGACGAAGTCTCCACCACTCATTCAAACGCCCACCCACCATCCCCCTAGCTCACCTGTTCTGTTTTGGTCTTCACTTCCTTGTTGTTTGGGCTGTGAAGACATTGTCGAAGTTACCCTTCTTACATGGGTCATCCAGGCCTTCACATGTCTGGAAGTTAGGGTTAGATTTTCTTTCATTAGTTTACACTGCATCTCCTCAGTCAAAAAGGTACTGAGGCGGTTGGAGGGTTGATGCCGAGATAGACTATACAGTGCAAGCTAGCCTCATGGCACCGTGCATGCATGGTCCTATCCTGGCACCAGCTGTCCTGAAGATTTTTGGCTCCCGTGGGGTCCTAGTGCCTCTGGTGTAGTCCCATTAGTGCTAATGAGTAGTGGAGACTTCATCCAAGAAGATAAAGAATTACGGTAAGTACGTAATTTCCATTTCTGGATGCCCTCACCAGGGATCCCTTTGAACCATGGCAATCTATTCCCCTACACATCCTGACTGGGAAGGTGCTGTTTCTGCTAGCAATATGCTCCACCAGGAGAACCAGCGAACTGCAGGTGCTGGCCTGTGTGGAACCCTTTCTCGTCATTCAGCCACATAGGATGGTACTGAAGACGGTACCTTCCTTTTTACCCAAGGTAGCATCTCCCTTTCACATGGCCCAGGAGATATCTCTGCCTACCTTTCAATCTCAGGCAGAGGATGTCCAAAAGAGGACTTTACAGTTATTAGACCTTACTAGAGCAATCAGAAGATACCTGGAATGGACTGCCTCCATCCAGAAGATGGAGAGATTGTTCATCCACACATCAGGACCGAATACGGGCCTGCTAGCCTCGAGGTCCAGCATAGCTAGATGGTTAAGGAAGGCCATAAATGAGGCTTACAAGGCATCAGGCCACCCCTGTTTGGCTCACTTTAAGGCCCACTCTACTAGGACCGTAGCCACCTCATGGGCAGAATGTAATTCTGCATCAGTGGCAGTGATCTGTGCAGTGGCCACATGGTCTACACTGCATATATTTACAAGGTACTATAGGCTGGACACTTGGGGTCAGGACAAGTCTAGGTTTGGCAGGGTAGTGCTATAGACAGTATTTTCATAGTCTTCTCCTCATGCCACCCAAACCGACAAGGGCACTGCTTTTTAATCACCCATGAGTAAGGACTTGGAGTGCTATAAAAAGGTGCCAAGGATAATGGAAGTTTACTCACCTGGTAAAGATGATTATGGAAGTACTTTTTAATATTACTCCATATCCTGCCCAATGAGAAGGAGTACTTAGATTATTATTGAATATATGCATCATGACAATCCACTAAAGACTAAGATCGAACACATGAATGTAGGTTGTGAATGACAATCTAATGAGTTAATTATGCATGTGTAGTTGATTTAAATATTCAATAAATTGAAATTTAACCTCATTTAATCCCATATGGTCTGGTATGATACTTGTTTTTAGCAGTATGGAGCTATGCTGTCGAAGCAACCATTTATATTTCAGGAGCACAGCTAGGGAAGTCGTAACACTGGCAAACCACACCAGGACAAGAGGCGGAGTGTGGTCGTATTTCCACCTTTCAAATTCTTTGTGCATAAGCCTACAGGAAGAAATCACTAGAACCCATGAGTAAGGACTTGGAGTGCTGTAAAAAGATCTTCCATAATCACCTTTACCATGTGAGTAAACATCCATTACACAAGCTGAAAGGGGGACAGAAGTTATACTAATGCTACAGATTGCTACCTTTTCTCTTCACAACTTTACGACTGCATGAAAAAAAATATACCAAATCAAGTTATTCCACTACACATCCCAAGAACTTCAAACCTGTCTTGGTCTCTATCACTGGCTGAATCCCCCTGTGACAGACCGACTCTGCAGCCAGTCAAAGGCTAAAGTGCCTGCACTCAGCCAATCAGCAGTGATATGGGGAGTGTCTCCATGCCACTGTCAACATAGATTTAGGCTGCTCCAGAACACAGATTTCATGGTAGACTGCAATAGGAAAACTTTTATAAAGTTTTAAATTAAATTAAGATTATCAAAATTATTGTTAAAACTTTGGAAAACACAGAGAAAACATAAACATTTCAGTTTTTCAACAATTCATACAGAACTGACTGAGTCTGCAACTGGACGACTGCCCACTTTAAAGAAACCTATGTTACATTATTAGGAATGCCCTGTGGTGCAGTACAAAATTACGATTCACAACTACTGGATCATAGTCACACTTTTACCAAATTAATAATCAGACATTTTGTGTTTTACCTTTTGGTTCTTCAATGTCCATAGTATTTACATGCCACATTCTTGTCTCCCATGTGCCTTTAGGGAGAAAATAATCCTGCAGGAAAGCAATGGTCCTGACCAGGAAGTGTCATTGGCATGGAGTGTGGTTCAATGCTATGGAAACCCCCAGGGCTGGTGCACAGACATTCTATAAGAAGGAGAGAGTGAAAGAGATCACAGGAGCCTTGCAGAGCCGCCATAGTGGTTTGAAAACAGGGCTGTAGATACACACTGTATCTCACTCCATTTTCTCAGCATTTCATTTTCTAAATTTTGGGGATGATATGTTAGCATTGCTCACTGTTGCTAAAATGACTACATGTTGCGGGGGGTAATAGTATTCTTCATAGTAATGTTTAAGATACAGTTAATAATTTAGAATATTGTTTTCCACGACACTGTAGGACTTAATGGAGACACTGGAGTGATTGTATTCTTCCTAGTCATTTTTATGTTTGCTTGCACGCATGTGCAAGAAACATAGTGCCATCATCCGAGTTTCTGGAGGTCTGTCACCCCCTCTTCCAATTCCCTCCGTGTGTTTGCAGGCACGGCCACAGTTGCCCAATGCATGCTGCTGCTGTCTATGACAGCACTCGAGAATGCAGCGGCTTACAGTTGAAAGGGAGAGAGCCGCTTCAGTGAGCACGATCAGATAAGGGAAGTGCTCACTGAAGTGCTCTCCCCTCCCCAAACAGTCTTCCAGGTGCCACGCTAGAAGCCCACCCCAGCGTGGCAACAATGTGTTTGGCCGACTGGGGTGCCCAATCCCCAGTCGGCTCCAACCCAAGGGATTACCGAGTGCCACACTGGGAGCCCACCCCAGTGTGGCAACAGTCGGAATGACTGACGGGTGCCCAATCCCGTCTGCTCCACTGCCCCCAAAAGCTTTCCAGCTGTCATGCTGAGCCCACCCCAGTGTGGCAACAGTCGGAATGACCGCGCGAGGGTGCCCAATCCCGTCGGCTCCACTGCCCCCAAAGCTTTCAACTGCTGCAGCTGGGAGCCACCCCAGTGTGGCAAGCATCCTGCATAGTTTAATAGCCATGCTGGGCCCACCCCAGCATGGCAAAGCGTCCATTAAATTAAAAAAAAACCCTGAAAACACAAAAATGGTCCTCGCGGTCTCCTGCCCCTCCCCACCGTGCCCCCACCTCTGCGCACCCTGCCTCTCCACACCCCACCTCATCCCATACTACTCTGGAGCTCAGCGCAATGATCTTGATTGGACCAGGAACATGTCTGCACTCTTCAAAGCCGACCATGAACCAGGGGAATGCCGGTAAGCTGTATAATGTAATGAATAGGGTTTTTTCAACTTTGCTGCATATCTCAGGCATTTTTTGGAATTTTGGAACCAAATTTTCAACATGGCATTTTTGGGCCCCCCCTCACGAATTCTGTCACTGTCATGGCGTTAATCAGGCCCGAAGGGTGATTTCGCTGTCACTGCGTGAAATCACCTTTCAGGACTGATTAATGAAATGACAGTGCCAGTGTTCATAAGGTGCACTCTCAAAAAGCCTATGTTGAAATTTGGTGAAAAATCTAAAATGACTGTTTTACCAGCGTGCATTGCACTGTTCCTACGCACGCTCATAGGTTCGCAAATTTTCAATGTTTTCACTCCGGATTTTCAACATTGCCATTTGACCACACTTCCTTATGAGTAGTACAGCTGTCATTTTTCACATCTCACCCAAAATGTGTTTCCGTGCATGTAGTGCACAATGGCGCAGTCCGTGTGCGAAATCAATGTTTGGGACACATTAAGAAAATCACAGTGACACTGTTCATGAGCAGAGGTGTTCAAATGGCTATGTTAAAAATTTGGTGAAAAAATTCCCAAAAAATTACTATTTTATGAGCGTTTGTTGCACTGATCCTACGCACGCTCATAAGTTTGCAAATTTTCAATATTTTCACTCTAGATTTTCAACATTACCATTTTACCACACCTCCTTATGAGCAGTATAGCTGTCATTTTTCACATCTTGCCCAAAACATGTTTCCGCCCATGTAGCACACAATGGCGCAGTCGGTGTGCGAAATCAATGTATGGGACACATTAAGAAAATCACAGTGACACTGTTCATGAGCAGAGGTCTAAAAATGGCTATTTTGAAAATTTGGTGAAAAATTTCCTAAAAATGACTGTGTTACGAGTGAGCATTGCGCAGTTTCCATGCATCCTCGTAAGTTCATGAATTTGTAATATTTTCAGTCCAGATTTTCACCGTGCCATTTTTCCACACTTCCTTATGAACAGTACAGCTGTCATTTTTCACAACATAGCCGAAATGCGTTTTCACACTTTCAGCACAGAAATGCGTGTTCGCTGTGGAAATCATTGTTCAGACAGATGAAGAAAATCACACAGTGACACAGTTCATGACCGAGGTCCCAAAATGCCTGTGTTGACAATCTGCTGTAAACAATTCCCAAACTAATTACATTATGGGTGCACGTTGCACAGTTTCTCACGCACGTTCATGACTTCACCAGTTTTTTTAATATTTTCAATGCAGATTTTCAACATTGCCATTTTTTACACCTCCCCATGAACAGTACAGCTGTAATTTTTCACATCCTGTTCAGAATGTGTTTTTGCACCTGTAGTGACAAATGCCGTAGTCGCTGTGCAAAAGCAGCTTTCGGCTAACAAACTGATATTGCCACTGTTCATGAGGTGGGGGTCACAAAAAACCCATGTTGAAAATTTGGAGTGAAAATACCAACGAATGCCTGAGGTGTTAGGGTTTCTGACCATAACACCACACCCTGTAGAGAATGACAGGCATCAGGGCTGTGACTTGGGATTGTCACCTGCAATGCTCATACCATTCCACCCCCACCCACACCCTGCAGCCACTGAGAGACATCGAGGTGTGCCTTGGACTCTTCGGCCCCAAAGTTCACCCCATTCTCCTATACCACACCCATCTCACAATATTTCCTGATGGAATGGGGTGCGCATAAGGGCTAAAGACCCCAAGGCACACCGTGACACTTGGTGTCTGCACGGTAGGGTGTGGTGAAATGGCGTGGCTGTTATTCCTGATGACCCAAAGGCACACCCCAATGCCTGTCACTATCTTCAGGGTGGTGATGGGGTTGGCTTCAGTTCAATACTTCGCTGCCATTCCTATTATGCGGCTCTGTAACTCCTACACTACCAATGCCAATGCCAGCAAGCAAACATTCGGCATTGACAAATGCATGCTAAGTTAAAGTTAATCATTTAGAATATTGCTTTCAATGATACTGTAGGACTTACTGGAGACAGCTGAGTGCTTCAAATAGTGAAGTGATTGTGCTTCAACTCCAAAATGTTGTGCTTCTTCAGAATTTGATGACATGCTTCAGTAGTTCCTTTCTCTCTCTCTCTCTCTATGTAATAGCAAGATGTCATGCATAGCTCTGCTATACAGCTATAATGATCGGTGCTGATGGAGGACTAAGGATCAGTGTTAATAGAATAGTATGGTAGCTAGACTATTTGCACTAATAAGGGTTTGCTGTTATGGCTGCAATATTTCTTTTTAAATTCTGGGGGGGCTCCATCCTCACCCCCACCCTTCTTTATTGTAAACATAGGTGTAGGGAGGGGGGAGGAGCTTCCAACTCAAATTAAAAAAAGGTAAATTTATTACCTTAATCTGGCACTAACTGCAACTAGCGTAACTATAAACACTGGTCCTTAGTCCACCAATACCAAATATAGTAATCTTCATTCTGTACTGCCTCTTCCTGAACAAACCAGCATTGGTGGAGGACTACGGATCAGTATAAAACTAGTGCAGCATAGCACTGTGGTATGCTATACTAGTTATGCTACATAGGGTTTATTGGTTTGGTTGTAATGTGTATTTTATCAATCTGCTTCAGTTTGGGGGCTCTGCCCCTTGTGTTTTTTTTATTTAATATGGGAGGGGGCAAAGATCACCAACTCAAATACATTGATAAAAAATCCACAAGACCATACCAACAGTGTAGGTTGAGATCAACGCAAACACGAAATTAGTCTTGCACTACCCAATGGAATCAGTGTACTTTACGCTTCTTCTATTAGCCATATGCTAACTGCAGTGTCCTGTAGTAGTTTGTAGTACAATGTACAGCATGAGCAATATCTATGGCAAACCCTGCTCAACAGCACATCTACGATCAGCCCTATATGTAAAAGAAGTTTCATAGAATCATAGAAATCTGATGGCAGAAAAGGACCTCTCTGGCCCTTTGAGTCTGCCCCTTACCCCCCCACACTTGTCACCTTTGTCAATGGACATTCCCTTCTCCCCACTGGCCAACCCCTTATGTCTGTCCCATGCCCTCTTGAATCCCTCCACCACCTCCTCAGGTAGTTTATTCCAGGGCTCCATCACTCTCTCTGTGACGGAACAGCCCCTCATATTGCCCTTAAATATTCCTCCTACTAATCTTACACTATGACCTCTAGTTTTAGCACCCACCTTCCTTGTAAATAAGCTCCCCTGCCTCACCTTATTAAGCCCCTTCATGTATTTAAATTATTCTATCATGTCCCCCCTCTCTATTCTAGTCTCAATGGGTACAGATCCAATTCCCTCCACCTCTCCTTATAGGGCTTCCCATGCATACCATGCACCATCTTAGTTGCCCTTCTCTTAACCCTTTCAGTCCCATCAATGTCCTTGCATAGGTAAGGTCTCCAGAACTGGACTCTGTACTCCAGGTGAGGTCTTACCATGGTTTTATAAAGAGGCATCAGAACCTCTCTCCTTCTGCTTGTTATATCCCTCCCTATGCATGCCAGCATTCTATTTGCCTTGCCCACCACCTTGCTGCATTGGTTACCCAACTTAAGGTTGTTTGATATTATAATCCCCAGATCCCTCTCCTGCTCAATTGGATTAACTCATTCACACCACAAGATCTCTTTGAGACTTCCACCACTTGTGCCCTGTATACTCTTAATACTGCATCCTGAGCCTTTCTAAGCAAAACTGAGCCATAATTAGCATGCCACAAATAAATGTAAATACCTCTTGAACCGTGAGTGCTACACACAAAGTACGAGTATCAAAATTGTTCAGCACTAAAGTACCTTTCCAGTGGTACTATGCAATCAGTTGTGATACATTTGGTTTTTATTTTATACTAGCTGAAATACCAAACAACTGTTTTTTTTTCAGATTTATTCAAGGTGCTTAGGTAAGGCTTGAGAGACAAATGTCAGCCATGCGCACCATACTATAAACAAATGTGAATAACTCCTAAAGTGTATGTGATAGACACAAAGTATCAACAGCAACATTTTTCAACATAAAATTACCTTTCTAATGGTGCTATGTGATCAACTGTAATCAATTTGGTTTTTATTTTATACTAGATGAAATGTCAAAAAACTGTTTTTTTTTCGGATTTATTCAAGCTGCTTAGGTGAGGCTTGATAGACAAATGTCAGCCATGCACACCATACCTTACACAAATGCGAATAACTCTTAAACTATATATGGTTTACACAAAGTATCAGCGGCAAAGTTGTTCAGCACAAAATAACCTTTCTAACGGTGCTATGAAATCAATTTCAAGCAATTCAGTTTGTTTAATATTTAGGTAAAAACTGCCAATTTCCTCAGACATTTCGAGGCCTGAGTGAAAGTCAGTTGAGTACATCTACAGGTGTTATAGGACTGAGTGGCTGTGCATTCAGATGCCACCTAAAGGTGTATCCTGGCCTGAATGAGTTAAATACCCCCCATGTGTAAACTGCTTGTGAGTTTTTATGCCCCATGTGCATTACTGTGCATTTTTTGGCATTGAATTTCAGCCACCAAGTTTCTGACAACCCTTCCAGAATCTTCAGGTCCTCCCTCATGGCCTCCACACCCCCAGGGTGTCCACCCTATTGCAGATCTTTGTATCATCTGCAAATAGACACACCTTCCCCTCCAGTCCCTCCGCTAGATCACTGATATAGATATTAAAAAGGAGGGGTCCCAGTACCGACCTCTGGGGCACTCCGCTTGTCACTCCCTTTTCCCTGGAATGCACCCCATTAACCATCACCCTCTGGCTTCTGTCATTCAACCAGTTTTCCACCCACCTAGTTATTTTCTGTCCTACCCCTAAGCTTTGCAGCTTATTTGCCAGCCTTCTATGAGGGATGGTGTTGAAAGCCTTTCTGAAGTCCAGATACACCACGTCCACTGCCCCTCCCTGATTGACCACTCTCATCACCCAATCAAAAAACTCTATTAGGTTAGTCTGGCATGACCTCCCATTTGTGAAGCCATGCTGCCTGTCATCCTGCAGTCTGCTGTCTGCAAAGTAGTTTACCCCCTCTCCTTTATTAGTACCTCCATCACTTTACCCACCACTGAGGTGAGGTTGACTGGACGATAATTTTCCACCTCCTCCCTGCCCCCCTTATGTAGTGGCACCACATCAGCCTTCTTGCAGTCTCTTGGCACCCACCCTGAATCCAGGTACAAGTTAAACAACCTCATCAGAGGTGCTGCTAGCTCCTCCCTTAGTTTCTGGAGAACCCTAGGATACAAGCCGTCTGGCCCCTTTGTCTTGTCCACCTTCAACCTTCCTAGTTTCTCTCTTACACTGTCTTCATTGAACAGGCTAGGATCCACCCTTTTATCTTCCCCTCCCTCTTAACTCTGGTCCCCTACCCTCCCCCTCCACCATGAAGACCGAGCAGAAGTAGCTATTAAGCACCTCTGTCTTCTCAAAGTCTTCCTCCACTTGTACTCCCTCCTCCCCCCTTACCCATACTATCCCCTACTTCACCTTTCTCTTCTCTCCCACATACCTAAAAAAATGTTTATTATATAATGGCAAGAAAAAATCCTGGACTCTGATTGGTCAGTCTTGGGCTGGACCCGTGATGTTAATCAGTACAACATCACGGGTCTAGTCTCAGCCTCACTGTGAACCCATTTGGATGACCACCATGACCATTTCTCTTTTGTTGCATCTCCTCTTAAGAAACAAAAATATTTTTCCTCACTAATAAAAACATTCTTTAAAATTATTTTTTTGCTTTATATATACAACAAGCCATTGTATAATAGCAATAATGCCCTCCATGGTGTGTGTCATTTGGGATAACATCACGCCTCAGTTGTTGGCACACTCGGCCTGCGGCCTCGTGCCCAACCACCTGAGGCGTGACATTATCACAGCACAACACACACACCCTGTTGGGCATTATTGCTTAATTCTTCCCCCATTTGGCTTGCCTAGCAATTCTCTTTTCTGTAACAGCTTAAGCCCTCCTAATCTTCTGCCCTGCCACCCTCAGCTTCTCTCTGTAAGTCTCCCTGTTCTCTTTCCTCTGGGTCTTCTTATATGTTCTAAATGCCCCTTTTCTTTCCCTAATTGCCCCTAACACTTCCTGGTAAACCAGAGTAGCCTCCTTCTTTTTTGTTCTTTCTTACTTTCTTTATGCAGAGTTCTGTGGCTTTCAGTAACCCCTCTTTAATAGATTCCCATAATTCCTCCACGTCTCCTAGTCTCCCCTTTTCCTTCCATTAGGAAATTAATTATGGTAGTGAAGTCCTCCACCTCAAATACATTCATAAAATACATATAGAGCTGATCGTAGATGTGCTGTTGAGCAGGGTTTACAGTAGAATGAACAGAACTGTACGCATGATCAGGATTTTTGCATGCAGCTCTCAGGCAGCATAAATGGGTAGCAAATACACTGATTAAAAAAAACACACAAGACTGTGCCAACTAACCCTATGCAGCATAACTAGCATAGCCAACTAACTATGCTAGATACGCTGGTCAGTAATCTTCCACTATCATTAGCCAACCTTGGCACCCTTTTCCTTTTGTTGAAAACAGCAGAAAAGTTCAGCTTGTGCCCACAGTTGTCCTGTAATGACCCCTGCACTATTACACCACTCAGAATGCACACAGAACTATAATGTATGTTAATACAACCCCCAAGACAACTCTTACAACTGTAAGAGTGGTTTCCATGATGGTATTAATATATTATTGATCACGCTCAATCAATAAGAAAAAAAATACTCATCGTAGTAATGTTGTTTCTTCTTAGGGGATCATTCACTATGTTTACTGATGTTGAGCGGGATGAGGGAAAAGCCCTATGAGGAGAGGCTACAGATGCTCAGTATGTACTCTCTTGAGGACAGAAGGGACCGGGGGATATAACTGAGACATTTAAATACTTGAAGGGCATTAATAAGGTAAATCATGAGGGTCTGTTTAAAATGAGAAAAGAGGAATTACAAGAGGGTATAGTCTAAAGTTGGAGGGGGGAGATGAGGAGGTCCAGGCTAGGCAACTTTTCCTCACTTGGACTGGAGTGCACTGGATAGAGTACAGGGAAGGTAACTGACTGACTCAGGTAGAACTCAGATACTACCATAGGCAGGAATTTTCTGTAGGTTCTAAGAACTACTTTATCCCTGTAGGGATTATTTAATTTGGCTCTGTGAAAAGGGCTTGCAGTTCACATACCCTTCTAGCAGAGGTCACTGCAACCAGGAATATGATTTTCCACATGATATACTTCAGGTCAACAGTTTCCACAGACTCAAAAGTAGCCTCCATACGCTGGGCAAGGCATATGTTGAGGTTCTGGGGGGGCACAGTCCATTAGTGTTGGTTATAAATGGCTGAGGCCTTTAAAAAAACTTTTAAAAAATGGGTCATGAGGCCAAAGGCTTTCCCATACTAGCTGACATATATGCTTAAACTGCTGCTAAGTGCACCTTTAAAGTTGAAGGCCGTAGGCCTAACAACAGTAGGTGTGTACTAGGTACTCCAGAAGAAAAAAATTACTCACCATAGTAATGCTGTGTCTTCTTAAGGGAACCCTCTCTATGTTTAAACCATTTCAGCCATGAGTGACGCCCTGGAGATAGAACCTATGCAATGTTTAGCATTTGGAATGTAGGCTCAATCTCTGTATCCGTACTCCACTCTGGCTGTTGCTCAGATCTGTTTCCAAGCCAGAGTGGAGCAGCAGCTAGTGAAACTGACTGATTCAGGTGGAATTCAGATACCAGCTTAGGAAGCAATTTTATGTTGGTTCTAAGAACTACTTTAACACTGTGGGGGATTACATAAGGCATATGTTGAGGTCCCAGTGTGGGACAGAGTCCCTCACTGATGGGTACAAGTGGCTGAGGCCTTTAACAAAACATTTGAGAATAGGCTGTGTGTCCAACGACTTTTCCTTGCCAGCTGATATGTATGTTGATGCTGCCACTAGGTGAAGGTCATAGGCCTAATAACTGTAGGTGTACTAGATATTGTAGAATCATAGGCAACCCTGACTCTACTGCGTTTATTTTTCTGGGGGGCACACCATCAAAAAAAAAAAATAAAACGTTTTCCATTATAGGAATAAGCTTTCTTGGTAGCAGGTTTCCTTGAAACCTTAAGCACCTTCAGAATTTCTTCTGAGAGGCCCAATCTGGTAAATTCTAACTCCTCAAGAACCATGCCCTCAGGTGTAGGGTCCTGGGATTTGGGAATGTCATTCTGCCCTGGTAGAAAGTCAGCAGATTGTGACTGAGTGGCAGGCTGACTGGATTCTTGTCGGACAGGACCTGGAGCATTGAGTACCAGGCCTGTCTGGTCCAGTCTGGGGCTATCATGATCACTGTTGCAGGTTCCCTGTTGAGTTTCAAGAGTACTTTTTGAATGAGTGGAAATGGTGGGAAGACATACAGGAACTTCTCTGTCCTGTCCAGCACCAGGACATTCTCTGGAACTGTTCCTCTGGCTGGTTGTCTGCAACAAAACTGTGGGAGCTGATAGTTCTCCCAAGATTCAAACAGATCTATATTAGGAGTGCCCAATCTTCTGAACACTGTGGCCAGTACCTGCTGGTCTAAGGACCATTTGAATTTCCCTAGCTGATTCTGCTCAGTAAGTCTGTAAGGACACTGCCTTTTCCTGGCACATGCACTGCAAATATATTTGCTTCTAAGGAATGAGTCAGGTCCCAGATCTTCATGGCCTCTGTAAACACTTTTGTCGATCTTGATCTTACTTAATGCTCTGGGTAATATCGGTCTCGATAGATCTGCCATCAAATGGTTCACCAGCTACCTAACCAACAGGCTACAGCAAGTCAAAGGTATAGGTGATCTGTTCCCACAAAAATCCCTCCTATGAGGTGCCCCACAAGAAGAAGAAGAAGAATCAGCATTTATATAGCGCTTTTCATACACAGTATCCCAAAGTGCTTTACAAGCAATGCTAGACTGGTACTGAAGTGACTGAATGTGTGGTGGAGGCCATATTGCACATCTTCACCCACACTCAGCCTGGATAATTGCATGAACCGGTTTATGGGAAGGAAAATGTTGGCCAGGACACCGGGAATGTTCCCTACTCTTTACGAAGAGTACCCTGGGTTCTTTTTCTTCCACCTGGACACCCACCAGAACAACACCAGGATGAGCAGAAGGGACCTTGGTTTAACATCTCATCCGAAGGACGGCACACCCCAGCAGTACAGCACCCCCCAGTACTGCACTCGGATGCCAGCGATTTTTAGGTGCAAGTCTATCCCGGTGTGGGACGAGAATCCACGACCTTCTGGTCCAGAGGCAGATGTACTACCAACTGAGCCACGCTGACACCCAAATCCATCCTGGGTCCAATCCTCTTTGCAACCTACATCAATTACCTGGACTAGCACCTGCACACAGCCAATGTGCACTTATTTGCAGATGACACTGTACTCTACACCACTAACTCATCCTTGGACTTGGCCCACGTGAACCTTCAGCAAGATTTCACCACTCTCCAATATAACATTGTCAAACATAAGCTTCTCCTCAATGCCAAAAAGACTAAAACCATGATTCTCTCACCAAAGTCTGCCCATGGATCTACACATATCCCCCAGATTCTAATGCTGCTAGATGAACCCCTAGAAACAGTTCATACTTTTAAGTACCTAGGGTTCTGGTTGGATAATAAGCTTAACTTCCTGTGCCACCTACATGAAATCTTGAAGAAACTAAGGCAGTGATTAGGCCTTTTCTATTGCCTTAAACATCTGCTTACCTTAGAAGCCAGGAAGAGGATAGTACAATCCACATTTCTACCTGTACTGGACTACGATGACTTCCTCTACAGTCATTGCCCCACAACGACGCTCAACAAACTTGACACCCTTTACCACTGGGCCCTAAGATTTATCCTTAACCTACCTCATCACACTCACCACTGTCTATTATACCAGGAGCTGGAATGGCCCTCACTCTCAACCAGGAGGAAAAGAAATGCTCTCCTTTGGATGTTTAGATCGCTATCCAATAATCTCTGTACATACATCTCACGCTTCTTTGAACGTGCCAAAGGATCTTATGGATTGAGACACTTCTCCATGATTTGCTTCCAGATTCCCAGAGTGAAAACAACCTTTGGCTTGGCAGCAATCAATTGTTCTCTGCCCACACTCTGGAATACTATGCAAAAATCTTTAAAGCTTTCCGTGCTCCCTAACTTTTTCACATTCAAAACACAGATAAGGGACCTGTTTAAGGATACATGTAGTTGCTTTAGATGACTCTTCACCTTAGCCACTGGTCCCTCCCACAAACCTTACACTCCAACTGTTGCCCCCCCCCAGCAAGGGATCCCCAGCACTTACTAGTTCTTTTTATCTTCCCTAAACTCAGCCTAATCTATTCCCCTTCCTAGCGCACTTTCGCTCCCTTTCTTCTCCCTTATCTGCACTTCCCCCTCTCCCCCTGCTTTTAGTATATAGATACTTGCCTCTAATTAGTGGTAACAGCTAGGATGGTAATCTTTACACTCCTGTAAACCATGATGGAAATTGTTGTATGTAATTATGTTGGACCTTATGTATATGCCTCCCTTGGTCTACACCTGCTCATTGTTGCTACATTGATGGCTACCATATCTGTACTATGTTATGTTTTTTTTTGTTTGTTTGTTTTCCTTCTCGTTTACTGTATTTTCTGTATTGTATCGAATTAATGTCCAGGACCACCTTGAAAATGAGCTTGCTCAATGGTGCTATATGCCTGGTTAAATAAAACTGATTGATTGATTGATTGTTCCCCCTTGTTGTGGTGATGTCTGTACCGATTTGGACAGACTGACTTTGTAGCTGGGAGGAGAAGGATTGCATTGATAGCAATACTGCTCTAAGCTCTAGGATGTTTATGTGTTCTGTAACTCCTGTGGGCTGTATGTGCTACTCACTGAGGTCCTGCAGGTAAGTGCCCCACCCCAGGAGTTAGGTGTCTATAATAAGAATACTTGTTGATGATTGCTGAAGGAAGGTAATGCCCTCTCAAGAGGTTGCTTTCCTCCTTCCACCAGTCTAATTATTCCACTAGTCTTTTGGTCAGTGGCACTGTAGCTGCAGGAAGTCTCTTGCAGGTCTTGGCTGACCTGCTGTGAAAGACACAGTTGCTGCTATCAGGGCTGTAACTCTGGCCTGTGAGAGGAAAGCTTTTTCCTGCAGGGTGTTTAGCTCTGCTCCTAGGAAGTCCATGCTTCAATGGGCTCTAGTTGGGATTTTATTTATGTATTTATTTATTTAAGAGTTTTACCAGGAGGGCATGCTGAGCAGAGTACCACTCAATTCCAGATGCGTCCTGGGGACAGTACATGAAAAAGGTCAACAATCATACAATAATGCAGCAATGGAAAAAAATGGTAAAAAACTTGGAACAACAATACAATTACAGCAGTAATACCATACAGTAATGTAAGTAAGGACTATGGCAGGATTGTAAAGGCTATTAGTGCAACCTTTACAAAGATGTGCAACAGAGCGAGGTGAGTTAAAAGACAAGTGCTTGACATCTTAGATTGTTATAAAGAGTGGCACAGAGTAAGTCCAGGAGGTGGTAACTGGCCTAGGAGCAGAGGTTGTGATAGGCGCATGAGCAGGTGGTGGAGAAATGCTCTGAAAGAAGACCACTGAAGTGCTGGGAGGGCGAGGAGTGTCGAATGTTTGGAGTTAAGGAGTTCCATAGTTTGGCCAAATGGTAGCTGAAGGCTGCTTTGCTTGTTGAGGTGGGCCTGTGGGGAATATGTAGGATGCGAGTGTCGAATTGCCTGAGCTCATAGGCTGGGGGGAGTGGGTGGACAGGACCGCAGAGAGGTAGGGGGGGCAAGGACTGGACCCAGAATTTGGCAGCGAGGTGTGCATAGTGCAATGATCTATTGTCTTAGAGGAAGGTAAGTCCCAATGACTGATATAGGGTACAGTGATGGGTGGTGTAAAGACAGCCAAGGGCAAAACAACAGAAGGAGTGGAAGAGGTAGTCCGGTCTAGTCAGGGTGGACTTGGGGGTGGCACTGTAGACCACGTCTCCATAGTCAAACATTGGCAGGATCATTTTCTGTACAATTGCTTGGCGGGCCGGTAGCGGGATGCAACCATGATTTCAGTAAAGTGCACCCAGTCTGGGAGGAAATTTTTTGTGGATCCCATCGAAGTGTACAGAAAAGTCAAGGTGCTGGTTGATCCACTCCCCGAGGTACCCAAAGAGATGCAGACCTCCAACTCCCATCCAGGGTGTGGAAAGTTGGGGGGGAGGTGAGCCTCGAAAGTCTTTGCCTAGTGCTAAGTTCTGCAGGTTTGTAATGAATTCCAGGTTATCCATGGTGCTTTTTTGAACTAAACTAAGGACTGTGCCTTGTTTTTTTTTTTTCTGTGACTAGCCAGTCATCCAGGTAGGGGAAAACCACCACACCTTCTTTTCTTAGATGTGCTGCCAACAGAACCAGCCACTTTGTGAAAACCCCTGTAGATGAGGTGAGACCGAAGGGAAGAGGTATGAACTGGCATTGGCAGTTCCCCAGCTTGAATCTGAGATATCTTCTGTGAAACAGTATTACCGAGATATGAAAATAGACATCTTTAAGACCTAGAGAGCCTAGCCAATGACCTGGGATCACAGTCTTCAGTGAGACCATCTTGAATTTCTCTTTTTCAAATGTTTGTTCAGGAACCTGAAATCTAAAACGTGTCACCACTCCTTATTTTTCTTCTAAGTCAGAATGTATCTTGAGAATACACCCCTGTCCAACTGGGAGGCAGGGACTTTTCCTATGGCTTTTTGATAGTAACAGTTTTTATTTTACTTTAAGTTTCAGCAGACTTTTTTCTGTGGCAGGATGAGCTGGAAAACCTGTGTTTCTGTAGGTTTGGAAAGTGTTTGAACTGCAGACACAGCCCCTGGCTCACTACTTCCTGTACCCACTTGTCTGTCGTAATGTTTACCCATTCCTGGAAGTAGTGTGCCAGTGTTCCTTCCATGTGTAATGGCTGGGCGACCTGGGCAAAATTGTCAGGGGTTTGGTTCTAGCTGGGGCTTAGGTGCTGGAGCTGTGGCACTAAGTCTGGAAGCCCTTTTTCACCGTCCCCTATAGTAATTGCTTTGTGATTGATACTCATAGGGGGCATAAGAGACATAGGCTCTTAGGAAGTATCTCCTGACTCGGCCTCCCCTTTCGTATGACCTGTAGGAGATAGAGGCCTTTTCCTTCTCATTGCTACTTGCAAAAGTAGTTTTGCATTCATCCTCTTTTTCATGTAGGCTTCTGTTTTGTCACCAAATGGATCACCCTCAAAGGAGAAATCCATGGCCTTGTTTTGAGCATCCTTAGAAAGGATGGTACTCCTCAGCCAGGAAAACCTTCTTAAGGACACTGCAGTAGCCAAAACTCTGGCAGCAGTATCATTAGTGTCCACTGTTGTGTGGAAATGATATTTTATGGCACCCAGCACTGATCTTGCTGTGGCAATCAGGTCCTGTGTCAATTCACCATCACTCTTTCTGCCAGTGCCAGAATTGTGTTCCCAAAGTACTTTATGGTACTGCGCTGTATATGTTGAGTAAGCTGCCTGCCTGATAAGAAGGGAAGGTGTAGCATAAACCTTTTTTAGAGTGCTGTCTCACAAGCAGCAGCCTGGACTACTCCATGATGATCAGGATGAGAATGCAGGTATACCACTCACTGCTTGCCCAGCTGGTATTTCTTTCACTTTTCCTATCTTTGGTTGCAGCCGAGGTGGGTGCAGACATGATGTTTGATATGGTATTCTTAAGTGGTGGTGTATGGGAAGTAGCATTCTTCTTGGTGGGGCTACTCCCAACATGTCCATTAAACCAGCACCCCCTTTATCCTCCTCTGTCTCTAGTGGGAGGGGGAGGGTGTTAAGGGTATTGACCAGTTGTCTGACAATAAGGAAAAGGATGAGAAGTCCTCATTATGCCTCAGGGCAGGTTTGCAGTCTTCCTCAGGTGACAGTCTAATTCCATAGGGTCACCTTCCTCCATTTGTACATAATATTCTTCTTCCTCTTCCACAGGCAGATAGGCTGGAGCCTGAGCCTGGGGAGGGGAGGTGGCAGGTATCTTATTAAAATTTTCCATGGCCTGGGATGCCTGGAAATATTACCACATTTCTAATATGTCCTCTGATGAGGGCATGTTATCTGTGCCACCTGCCTCTTCCTTTCTCTGTTCTGGAAGAGTGGCAATGACATTCTTTTCTTTAAATTTCTTTTTGCCAGACACTGTTCCTAAGTGTCTGCTCTGAGGCTCTTCTATTTCTATTTTTACAGTCACTGGATTCAGGGTTCCCCCTTTCAGACACCCTGCTGTCTGAACCATCTTTACCAGGGCTTTCTGATGGCTGTGTAGCTTTATCCACACATATACACACACACACACCCCCCACCCCACACACACTTGACAATAGAACCTCAACCATGTGTCACAGCAGCAGTCCAGACCAGCATTCAGGAGGTTGGCAAGTGCAGTCCAGGTAAGCGTCCATCCCGGGGGGGGGTTACACAAGAAAAAAGATACAGCTACAGAGCCATCAGAGAGCTGTTGTGTGTTGCCTGCCTCAAGCACTGGAATGTAAACCTCAAATACAATCTCACTGGAAGAGGTCCCTACCCAGCTGACTGAGCTAATAAAATGATAGGAGAATCAATGAACTGCCAAGTACTGCAATTTCCTAGGACCCCTGCCTGGGAGGGGGGACACCCATGGAACTCTCCAGCTGGAACCCCTTGACAGTCAATACATAGAAGTGGTGTTTAATGCTACCACTGTGGTGAGGATGTACTGTAGCTGTAAAAACTTTATTTTTCAATAGGATCTAAACTTTAGGTCCATGAGAACCTTTTTTACAAAGTTGTTTGTGTAACCCCTAGATGGCGCTATCCCAGGGGCTACTACCCCTGCCTGATTTGCCGCTAACAGGTTGAGGGGCCTGGATCCAATGGCGGGTGCCTCCACCCAGAGGTCAGGGTTTGCAATAGTTAAACTAACTTGGTCACAGCCCTCTGGGACACTGCAACCCCCCTTTCTTCCCACTAGTGGCCCACACAATATATCAAATTACCTTCACAGTATACACTTACCCCAGGTCTGGTTCCGGCACTGGGACCTCCTGTGAAATGAGATACAGTGCAACAATCACAGTACAGTACTTTAACATAGACAAATACCTCAGGCAGTATAACTTTGCTGAAACAAGCAGCTCTGATTTATTTAGGGGGATATAACAAGGACAGGGAAATCAGGTTAATTAGCTTATCACTCTAATAATCTACCTATGGCTCTGTGCACAGGCCTATCCCTATCAGTTACTGTCCCTGGGTACCCAAGCCCTAGTGGCTAGTCAAACCGTGGCAGCTGGTAGGGGCCCTTTCACACAGAGAAAGGAGAATTAAACAGTCAGCAGTACAGTAATTCCATTTGGATTTAATGTGGCAATTCAACAGGGAGTGACCCTGAATTAGTACTCACGACCTCCAAATAGATAGGGTCCTTCAATGTCAGCAGGGCTCACTTGAGGTACACAAACCTCTTCACCCATCCATATAAAAGAAAGCACTATACCAGGCAGGCTGCATCTGTATCCGATCACAATTACTGCACAATACCGGGAGAACACACAGCAGATTCAGTTCCTGACAGACCGAGTGCAATTTTCACAATTCCTCCAGTCTTCTACAGGGTGAGCCTAGTTTCTCTCTTCAGAGATCCTTTGATTCTTTCACAGGACAGTTCAGTCCTAACAAGCTGTTACACAAGCTGCAGACGAACTCTGGGCCTTACCACGTTTTTGACTAAAACTGCACACTGAAAAGCACAGGGCTCCTTCCTTCTTCACTGCCAAAGCTCAACTGAAACTCCAACCGACAAACCGGGCACTTCCTTTGAGTTCCTCCCAGTCCTTGACTGGATTGGCTGTCACTCACAATAGACTGCTGCTGTTGGTCCAAAAAGTCACTGAAGTCTAAACTACATCTCCCAGAGTCACTGCCCATACAATCCTCTTGTGGCTGGCTCAGATTATGAGTCAAGTTCTGATTCGTCCAAGGCACCATTTTAGAGCTAAGCACCCCACACTGATTGGTCCAGTTCAGCAGTTCAAAACTAGAATGGGGAACTAGCAGACACAGTTCTGACTGCAAAGAAAGCAGGTTAGACAAACTGTAATTTCATTATTACTCTAAATAATTTCTGGCAAACAGTTACATCTTTCAGATAGGTTCCTTTGCACTCCTAGTGACTGCAAAAATGAAGTGAATTGGCAGCAGCTCAGGTGGTACTCAGAGAAGCACACAGTCCCCATACAAACTAATTATGTCTGCAAGCAGACAGCTCTTAAAGACAGTACCAGAGGCTCTAAAACACTCACTGATAAATGGCTTAAATGCCAAACACCATTCAGGCTTGGAGCATTCAAGCAAGCTCCTGGAAGTCTTTGGGAACCCCCATTTGCAGGGGTTACACCCTTCCTAGCCTGGGAAAGCTTGGCGTCCGCGTCAAGCAAGTACCCATAAGTTTCAACTGCAACCATATACATTTGCATTAGGCTGCAGCACGTAATCATCAGTCAATATATCATTTTACCAAGAACACATTTCTGAAACATTGCAGTACATCACTCTTTACACAGTATTACACACATTGTACCATAACTCAAGTTATTACCTCTTGTACATGAAACCTGAAGAGAGGGCCCTTCCTATCAGTTACCTTGGGGCTGGATGGGGCAAGGGCACCATATAGAAGGGCAACACAAGTAACTTGGAGTTAGCACTGATGCTCAGTTTGGGCAATGAGCTCGGGGACACATACACTCCTTTATGGACAACATCGAGAAGCAAGTTCACAGGCCTCCCAAGTGAATCATAACTGAGGTGCACCACAGGCTTTACAGCTCGACCAGTCTTTCTAGGGGAACTGTTATAGTCTCTGCACTCAGAGCCTCATTTTCAGCATTGTCCTCACTTGTCAGAGGAGTCTCCATGGGGTAGAGAGGCTAGAACTTGGGGCACTTTCAGCTCCAGGAGTTACAGTTTCTGAGTCCACAACATTTGGCTTGCATGGAGAGCTTTCGGACACTGGCAGTGGACTGTCAGGGCACTCAAAATACTCTTCTTGTTCGGTGTATCACCAGTCTGCCCCAATCTATCATTTTCCTCCCTAAGCTCAAACAGTTCAACCATGCACAATGATTCCATTTCATCTGATCTGATGCTTTGCACTTCACTTTCTGGGAGCATTGGCTCCAGGGATGAAGCTGGGGCTTAGACAGTCAGAAGGCCCAACTTCATCTCCAGTATTGACTAGGGGATTGCCCGAAACAATTGACTCAGTTAAGTAAGAAGGATAGTATTCAAAGTCACTCTCACTTTCTTCCGATATGGACTGACAGTCATGCTCAACTGGGACTTGTGGAGGGAACACTTTAACTTTGCTTCTGTAGGTGCAGACTTTCTTGATCTTTTCTTAGCAGCAGCTCTAGTCACTGGTCCAGAGGGGCATCTTGTAGGGGCTCAGACTCAATTAAGATTTGTCCAATGGGCAGTAAATGATTTCTATGCATTGTTTTACATCTTTTGAATTATTCTCAGGCCTTACTTTGTACACTGGCAGATCATCTAGTTTGCCCACTACAATGTGAGGGAGATGGTGCCATCTGTCAGCAATCTTGTGCTTGCCATGCAGTCCCAGATTTCTTAGCAATACCGATCTCCTCCTGGAGTTCCTGTGCTTTCACCTTTTATCATACCTTTCTTTGTTGGCCAGATTTCTTTTGGCAGCCATGGTTTGAGCCAGTTAGTACGTATGAGTTAGCTGGGCCTTTAACTTTTGCACATACTGTAAATAGTTGTCAGCTTGAACCCCATCAGGAGAGACCCCAAAACACACATCTACTGGTAGTCGAGCTTCTCTTCCAAACATCAGCGGTAGGGGAGAATCCAGTGGCATCACTTTGGTGCAGTTATAAGCATGTACCAGGGTGCTAATTTGTTGGCTCCATCTAGGCTTGTCCTTTGGGTGCAGGGTGCCTAGCATATCTATCAAAGTGCGGTTGAAACGTTCAGGCTGTGGGTCCCCTGGGGGTGGTAAGGAGTGGTTCTGGACTTTCGCACTCCCCACAGAGAAAGCATCTCTTTGATCAGACGACTCTCAAAGTCTCTCCTTGATCAGAATGGATTCTTTGTGGAGCCCCATAGTGAACAAAAGTTTTCTACAAGTACTTTGGCCACAGTGGATGCTTTCTGGTCTTTGGTGGGAAAGCTTGGGCATATCTCATGAAATGGTCAGTGACCACCAACACATTACTGATATTTCTTTGATCTGACTCCAAACTCAGAAAATCAATACAGACCAGCTCCATGGGTGCACTGGTGGTGATGTTAACAAGGGGCAGCCCTCTGGGGCAAAGCTTTCCTCTGTAAGCTAGCGACTACAAGTTGAATGTGTTGCTCCACATCAGCCCCATCTTAGGCCAATAGAATCTGGATCTCACCAAGTCAAGTGTTCTGTCTATACCAAGGTGCCCCATGTGGTTGTGCAAGGACCTCAGTACTGAGTCTCGAAAGGCAGTGGGCAGCACTAGTTGTTGTTTGTCTACTTGTCCCCTCTGTCTACTGTTTCTCTGTATAACAGTTTATTGATCAGTTTCAACTTAGGACCTTCTTTGTATAACAGTGCAGTTCTCAAATCAGTGGGCGTAATTTGGACACATCTTTTCCTGCATAGAGGGCTTCTAAAGCTGCTTTGATCATGGGATCGTGAGTTGAGCCCGCGAATACTGTCATTGTCCAGCTGAGGCAGTGCACCAATGTCTATTGCAGAAAAGTGGCAATAAGCACAGGTATGCAATTCTCAGAGGCTCCCAAGCAATCCACCATGCAGTCCACTCGTCCGTGGACATTGTTCCTCCCTGTCAAACTTCCGGCCAGAGTGCCGAATGTCAGGTTCTGCCAATCGGACCCAATCATTCTGGGAACAGGCCTCCGGAGAGAGCATCAGCATCTATGTGGTTCAGACCTGCTCGGTATTCGAGAGCATAGTCATATGTAGATAATGCGAAAGCCACCTATGGCTAGTGGCATCCAACTTAGCTGAGGTCTGCACATAGGTCAAAGGATTATTGTCAGTTTTTACTAGTATTTTAGCCCCATACAAGTACTCATGGAATTGGTCAACAATAGCCCACTTCAAAGCTAGGAACTCTAACTTATGTACAGGATAGTTCTTTTCGGATGGGGTCAGGCTTCTACTGGCAAAGGCCACTGGTCTCAGGCCATTCTCATGCTCTTGGTACAACACAGCCCCCAACCCTTGCAAGCTAGCATCAGTGTGCAGGACGTAAGGTTTTCTTGGATCGGCATAGGCCAGCACTGGAGCATGGGTAGATGATATATGATCTCATGAAAAGCAGTCTCACAATCAGGAGTCCAGCGGGCCCCAAATACTTCACTTGGATGAAAATACACTCTTTCAGTCTTGAGGGACGCTGACTTTTGGTATTTTTTGTGGGTTGGGGGATACCCTTGAGTAAGGTTAAGTAAAGGGCGGATCACTCTTGAATAGTCCTTGATGAAGCGCCGATAATAACCACAGAATCCAGGAATCTTTGCAGTTCTTTTAGATTTTTGGGCTGTGGCCAGGTGGTCAAGGCCTCAACTTACTTGGGTGGTCTCTATTCCTCGGTGGATACTATGTGTCCCACATACTTTACTGATGTTTGAAGAATTGACACTTATCAATGGACAGTTTAAGGCCAAAGTCCTCCAGTCGGTCCAATACCTTAAATAATCTGCTCTCATGTTCCTCCAGTGAGCTGCCAAACACAATAACATCATCTAGGTATACCAGGCACTCTAGTAAGTTCATGTCCCCACTGCACGCTCCATCAATCGTTAAAAAGTGGCTGGGGCACCTGAAATCCCTTGAGGCATCCTCATGAATTCATAGAAACAAACGGACAGATAAAGGCCGTCTTCTCCACGGTCCTCTGGGGCCATCGGGATCTGGTAGTACCCACTGCGGAGATCCAGCACAGAGAACCACTTGCTCCCGTTTAGGCAGTCCAAAGCATCCTGAATCGGGGCATTGTGTACTGATCAGGGATAGTCCTCCAGTTTAAGGCGAGTAATCACACACATCCTTACTGTTCCATTCTTTTCCTCACTACCACAATGGGGGAAGCATAAGGGCTTCTGGATTCTTGTATTACACCAGCAGCTAACATCTCTTGCAGATGCCGTCTCACATCATCTATGTCAGCAGGTGCCAGGTGTCGAGACCTCTCCACGAAATGGTCTTTCGTCATGCAGCGGATATTGTGCTCAGCTCCTTCGCGCATCCTACATCCCATTCCTTTAAAGAAAACACCTGGTCTCTCTGGGCAAGCTTCTCACTGATCCTCACTTTCCATTCAGCTGGCAGCGGGGAGTCGCCGAAATCAAACAAGTCAGGCGTTACTCTGTCATTCTTCCTTGAACTCTTGCTGCTGGGTAGCACTGCAGTGTCTGCACAATGCACATTAGCCAGGATGCAACCTCTGTTTACTCGAATGTCTCTTTCAGACACATTATGAACTTGGACCATTACCCTTCTGGCATAAGCATGGGCTCTAGCGGGCAAAATACTAGGCTCGACCAGCAGTCCCTCTGGCAATTTTCCATCGCCTGGTGCATCCAACATTAATATTTTATTCTTAACATCCTTTCTGATACGGACCTCTCCCTGTAAGGTACACTGGGCATTTGGCGCCAGGATCAGAGACTCAGGATCCTTCTTCCATACAATTCCGACCGGTTCCTCTGGTTCTGTTTTTCAGCATCTCTCTGTGCCTCATAGGCCTTCTTAATTAAAGCCGGAACTCTTAAGCTCTACTAGTCTTTGACCCTGTTTTCATAACACAACTGTGCCAGCCTTCCGAACATATGAGCATTTGTTCCAATCAACAAGGGACACCATCATACAGTCCAGTGGGGGACACACTAAGGCTAGGGTCTCTACTTGTTCGGCCACTCCAGCCACGGAGGTGGGGAAAGACAGCCAAATTCGGATATACCCGGAATAGGGGTAGGCCTTCTCCTTAACCCCCATACATGCAGTCCTTCTAATGGTTGTAAGGGTATGTCTGACAAATGCTTCTGATACCAATCCTGGAACATAATTGTCACTTAGGAGCCACTGTCTAATACAGCTCTTGTGAACACTCCATTCACCTTTACAGTGGTCTCCATGGAGGACCCACTATTCTGGACCAGTCTGGAGAGGTGGTAGTGGGGGCCTGGGCAACTGACCCTGCCACAAAAGGATGTGAATTAGCATTTTGTTGCCCTCACTGGGATCATGTCATGCACCTCTTAACCACTGATTTCTTCTCCAAGCTCTCCTTGTAGCCTATATGCAACTTTGTCAGTGTCTTTTGGGGACTGGCATTCCCTTTTCATGTGCCCATCTTTCCCACAATTATAGCAAAACATACTTTCTGGAGTTTGAGCTGGCCGAGGCACCACACTGAGGAGCCAGGGCAGAGGTATTACTAACTGGAAACCTGGGTGCCATCTCTGTCTCGGCGTGATAAGCATTTGGAGACATCTCGTCAGTTTCTCCACTTCCATGGTCAAGGAATTGAGTTTGGAGTTGTTATCAGCAGGAGATACATGGGTGGGTACCCTCACCCCATAGCAGATGCAGTCGGATATAGGTCAGGGCCCGTGCTTGCAGGCGTGGCCTTCATAAAGGACTGTTTTAAATTCCGGATCTCTCTCAACAGTTAGCCCCATTGTGGCATATCTTTTCCTTGTCAGAGCACTCATTGACTGTCAACCTCTGCCCTGAACTTCACTTGATGGGTCACCCTCAGTCACTCGGGTCGTAGCCACAGCTGTTGGTGCAGGTACCTCCGAGGTCGCCTTTTCTCAACTCCTCAATTTCTCTCATTAACTCATCATAGGAGGGTGGGGATTCCAGTCGATTTGCCAGGCGTAACTGAAGCAACAGCAGTTCTGAGAAGGGGCAGACTTAAGGATTCTGTCCAGTCTGGTTCGGTCAGTTCAATCACTGGCAAACTACCCTTTCTGAGGCATTCTTGCAACAATTTTCCAGCAGAGAGACATACACAGACAACAACTCCCTTGGTACTGTTGTGCATTTCTTACTCTCCACCAGGTCCTCATCAGAATCTGGGCTCCCATACACATTCTCCAAGACCTCAAGATAGGCCTGTGCAGTCTTCAGGGTTACTGGCCCGTTTAGCATGGATGGTAGCCAGGGCAGGACCTCGAGGCTCTCACTAACCCTCTTTCGCTTTTGCCTCCCGAGCATTGCCATTCTAGCATTTGGGGCAACATAGTCTATCCAGGTCTCCCAGTCATCCTCCTTGGGGTGGGGAGGGTGCCAGAGAAGATCCTCAACCTTCGGTAAGAGTCGTGACTAATGGCAGGTGCAGAAATGAGAGTCTGCATTGGTTCAGCCACCATTACGGGCACTGGAGCAGGAGAGGGTGTTGGAGGAGGAACACCCCCAGGTGGCAAGAATAGTTTCTTCAAGTCCTCCACAGTTTTCCCCTCTCCTAGCAACCATTCAGCAAATTTCTCCTCAAAGGTTTCAGATAGTGGTGGGGGCTGATTCCCCCCCGGGTCTTTACTGTCCTTAGTTATCACTCTCCAAGCAGTGAGGGCTCCCTCTGGGGTAATGGTCTGTGGCACTTTGGAGCTATCTATGGATCATAAACTCTACTAGGGCCAGGAAAGTGTGGGTGAGCAGATTAGCATGCCGACCCACCACCACAGGGTTTTGTAAACCTTCCACCTTGGAAAGTACTCCCTGCACAGTGTCCGTATTGATACACAGGGGGATGTCCAGGATAAGCATAGCATTTTGGGGGTCGATCTCCTCCCCAGTACACCACTCCACCAGCCGGTGCACAGCCATTTCTGTCGGGGTACCCATTTTTTTCTTAACAGTGGTTCGTAAATATGGCCACTAGAGGACACACAATCCCAGCGGTGAGCCTCCAAGATGTAACCCCTAGATGGCGCTATCCCAGGGGCTACTACCCCTGCCTGATTTGCCGCTAACAGGTTGAGGGCCTGGATCCAATGGGGGTGCCTCCACCCAGAGGTCAGGGTTTGCAATAGTTAAACTAACTTGGTCACAGCCCTCTGGGACACTGCAACCCCCCTTTCTTCCCACTAGTGGCCCACACAATATATCAGAATTACCTTCACAGTATACACTTACCCCCAGGTCTGGTTCTGGCACTGGGACCTCCTGTGAAATGAGATACAGTGCAACAATCACAGTACAGTACTTTAACATAGACAAATACCTCAGGCAGTATAACTTTGCTGAAACAAGCAGCTCTGATTTATTTGGGGATATAACAAGGACAGGAAATCAGGTTAATTAGCTTATCACTCTAATAATCTACCTATGGCTCTGTGCACAGGCCTATCCCTATCAGTTACTGTCCCTGGGTACCCAAGCCCTAGTGGCTAGTCCAAACCATGGCAGCTGGTAGGGGCCCTTTCACACAGAGAAAAGGAGGAATTAAACAGTCAGCAGTACAGTAATTCCATTTGGATTTAATGTGGCATTCAACAGGAGTGACCCTGAATTAGTACTCACGACCTCCAAATAAGATAGGGTCCTTCAATGTCAGCAGGGCTCACTTGAGGTACACAAACCTCTTCACCCATCCATATAAAAGAAGCACTATACCAGGCAGGCTGCATCTGTATCGATCACAATTACTGCACAATACCGGGAGAACACACAGCAGATTCAGTTCTGACAGACCGAGTGCAATTTTCAGCAATTCCTCCAGTCTTCTACAGGGTGAGCCTGGTTTCTACTCTTCAGAGATCCTTTGATTCTTTTCACAGGACGGATTCAGTCCTAACAAGCTTTACACAAGCTGCAGACCGGAACTCTGGGCCTTACACGTTTTTGACTAAAACTGCACACTGAAAAAGCACAGGGCTCCTTCCTTCTTCACTGCCAAAGCTCAACTGAAACTCCAACCGACAAAACCGGGCACTTCCTTTGAGTTCCTCCCAGTTCTTGACTGGATTGGCTGTCACTCACAATAGACTGCTGCTGTTGGTCCAAAAAGGCACTGAAGTCTAAACTACATCTCCCAGAGTCACTGCCCATACAATCCTCTTGTGGCTGGCTCAGATTATGAGTCCAAGTTCTGATTCGTCCAAGGCACCATTTTAGAGCTAGCTTACCCCACACTGATTGGTCCAGTTCAGCAGTTCAAAACTAGAATGGGAACTAGCAGACACAGTTCTGACTGCAAAGAAAGCAGGTTAGACAAACTGTAATTTCATTATTACTCTAAATAATTTCTGGCAAACAGTTACATCTTTCAGATAGGTTCCCTTTGCACTCTAGTGACTGCAAAAATGAAGTGAATTGGCAGCAGCTCGAGTGGTACTCAGAGAAGCACACAGTCCCCCCATACAAACTAATTATGTCTGCAAGCAGACAGCTCTTAAAGAGACAGTACCAGAGGCTCTAAAAACACTCACTGATAAATGGCTTAAATGCCAAACACCATTCAGGCTTGGAGCATTCAAGCAAGCTCCTGGAAGTCTTTTGGGAACCCCCATTTGCAGGGGGGTTACATTTGCATTATCAAAAAGAAAACATAAAGGTTACAAATTTCAACAAGATAGTTACATATAACCCTGATACACAGTTAATTGATAAATTGCTTTATTTACAAGAGAGACAGACATAGATTAAAGACAGATACAGTAACTGTATGAAAATTCACAGTAATCTACCCACCAAATGTAAAGCAGAATGGAATAATGCAAACATAATCTAGACATGTGTGGAGAAGAATATTTCACCACTCCCAGGAACAAACAAGCAGAAGCAATCATATCTCATGAAAATATAATAGAAAACAAGTAGACTCACACAATCATTCCACACATGTGCAGATCTCAGTTAAATCCATACTTACAGTATGAACAAAAGTGCTCAAATTAGGCAAATTTCTTATAGCTGCAGGTGCTTCATTCCATAATTTAGCTATGTTATAACATAATGTCATTTGCCCAGATTTGCTTCGTATTTCTTGAATTGTTACTCCTCTATGGACCACATCCCTTAAGGGGTATTTGTGATCACTTTTCACATTTTCAAAGTGTAAGTTTCCTTTGATCAGACCATTTGTTATCTTAAAGATCAAAGCTAACCATAATTTTTTTGTGACACATTGTCATACTAATGATGTGTTGTGTAAGGGTATTGTAAAACAAATCTAGCTAATCTATTGTATGTTAAACTCATTGTATCAAGTAGCTTTTGATCTGCACTTCCAGAGACCAGGAGTCTGATTCCAAGTTGAATGTCGCAACTCGCTGGTGTATGCACATTGCAACATTCGCCACTATGCCAGGGACCCTGTGGTGCATTCCAAGAGTGGCAGGGTCCCGGCACTTGTGACATGCGGGTGACACCATGCGGAGGCTAGCGCTAAAGGCATGGCATAGAAACCCTGCATGTCGCAAGTCGTGACCCACTACCGGCAGCCCCCTGAAGCCCCCCACCCCAGAACACCACAGCACACACCAGGGGGCATGGGGGGGCAGGACAGGTGGCACAGGAGTCCATAGGGGCACACTGGAGATTGGACCCCCCAGGGGTCCCCGACTTTCAGGGGCCGGGGGGCAGGAGTGTGCTTATGCGGGCATGGGGAGCACATTGGCACCGTTGCCACGGTGCTGTGGAGTGGGCATCCGATGCATGGCACCGTCAGATGCCCCTTAGAGCAGCTCCAAGCTGCTCTAACTTAGCTTCACCAGTGTGGCTCTTAGAATCGTGGCAGCAGGTTACAGCGGCCCTCTTTGAATTGGGCACTGTTGCTGCCATAAGCTGAACTTGCACCTTGTTCTTGCGGGCTGCAGCATAGCGAGTGGCGTAACCCATGGTTGGCGTAGCCCACAGCCAACATGGTGCAGGTCACCTCCTGGAATTGGGGCTGGCATAATGCTTGATGTAAGTCACCAGATATGCCAAGGGGTTTGGCGTATTTTGGCTTATGCCGGCATACGCCTACTTGGAATTGGGCACCAGGTTCCCATATTCTAGGATGAGCAAAAACAACTGTGTTGCAATAGTGTTTCACATGCTATGTAAAATTAAAGACGTTGATCTTCTTAAAGCCCCAGTTCTGGATGGGCATATTCAATGTCAGTGTCAGTCAGAAAGCAACTTTCAGAGGGCGATAGACAGGCTAATCTGAGAGAAACTGGCCACAAGTACCGCCAGACCATTAAACTTCAGTGGGCCCCAGTAGAGGAGTGCTCTGGTGCCCTGTGAACAAGTCGCTCACCAACAACCATTGCTAAAACTACTGTTCATGTCAAAACCAATGCTTGAGATACTAAAGCCCAAGTGTCAAGGAAATGGAATGAGACTGTGGGTTCTATTGTAGATGGGGAAGCTTGAGTGGATGGACTGCTCTCCAGACTACTCCCGGATAGTGGCGTCCAAGTCACTAGTGTTCAGAGACTATTATGGTAATTATCTGTCGCACAAAAAGTTAGAGCCTTTGGAAAGCTTGGACGTGTGAAGTCACATTGAAGCTTAATACCCCCATTTGGGCCTGATTCATATCTGGATCTCCTTCCCAGTGGACATTGCTGGAACTCCTACTACTGTGGAGATGTGTGCCTTCTGCGCCCACAGACAAATATGTAAAAAATTATCCCTATTGTAGGAACCAATGTTCTACTGTCTGGGTCAGTTGTGCAAAAGTTTGAAGCCCAACAAGAAAAAGCTCCAGTGCTCCTTCATGTACTTATCAGACAAGCTTACATTTGAAAAGCCACTGTCTTACCTGGGCATGAATCGGTGGGAACTGTTTGGTGCCAAGACTGATCTAAATTGGTGCTACTGCCCCCCCCCCCAAAGCAGAGTGTGCCATGAAGGGAGTAGTGCGAACCAGAGGATCCTGCCACAATCACCTGCTGATGTTGGATGGCCCAGAGGATGCCGGTTTGCCAGAGGGTCTCATAGTTAGACCTACTGTCTTGCCAGCTAGTACTCATGCCTATGTCAGAAAAGTAACAGTTCATATGACAAATGTAGCAGACTGACCAGTGATTATGCAATCGGAGTGGACCCATGCCAGGGTCTGTCGTGCTGATCTGGCAGTACAGCCACAAAAGAGAACTAACCACACTCCAGGAAAATGAGTTCCTTCATTATTTGAGTCTGGAGACTACTCTTTGCTCACAGAGTAACAGAACATAATTTAAAATAAGTCTGCACAGCGAACAGAAATTTTCTCCCTTAAGGAATGGGACGTTGGGTGTGCCAAGGGTGTCCTTCATGGATGAGTCCTTTTAGGGGAAGGCTGAGATGATTGGTCCCTGCCAAAATAGATGATGTTCAGAAGCACTTGCAGGAGATTTGGGCTACAGGCATCATTCAAGAATGCAGGAGCCCTCCTATGCATCACCAATTGTAGCTGTCAGAAAGAAGAGTGGAACAATCAGAAAGTGAGTGGGCTGCTGAGATTCTAAACAAAAGAACTGTATCCAACCATTACACTATTCCATGAGACCAAGATGCCCTAGATTGAATGGACATCTATGGTTCAGCGTTATGGATTTGAAATCTAGTTACTATCAAATCCACATGGCTGAGCAAAATCAAGACAGGACTGCATACATCTGCTCCCTGGGGTTCTATGAGTTCCTCCGGATGCTGCAAAGGATCTCAGGGGCACCAGCCACCTTCCAATGGCTAACGGAGAGAGCAGTGGGTGACATGACCCCAATGGAGTTCCTTGTGTACCTGGATGACATTTATCATATTTTGAAAAACTCATGGAAGATTAAGAAGCCAGGCTGTTCAAAGTGCTGCACAGACTGCAAGAGTATGACCTCAAAATGTCCATTGACAAGTGTCAGTTCTTCAGGACCTCAGTCAAAGTATGTGGGTCACAATGTATCCCAAGATGACATCTGTACCAATCCCAACTATAAATCAATCAAAATGTTATTTATAAAGTGCCCCTTCCCGGGGGCTCGGTGCACTGTACAATATCATTACACTTCACATATAACATATTAGACATGTATTTAAATTATTAATAAGACATACTTCATAAACTTATTTCAGAGCAAACCTCCCACCCATCAAAAAATAATCCGCTAAAATTCAACATTCCTAACATTAGTAGTGATCATTAACCGTAAGATATAAAATTACATCAGGTTAAATGCGTGTTCAAACAGGAGTGTCTTAAGCACCCTCTTAAAGGTTTCCATCAAAGGGGCCTCTCTAAGATGAAGTGGGAATGAATTCCACAGGACACGTGCGACTACCAAAAAAGTCTGATCACTTGACAGCTGCAACATCATTCTGGGAACCGTCAGGGGGCCACCCTTGGAGAATGAAGGGTGCAAGCCAGACAGTGAGGAATCAGGAGGTCTTGCAGGTAGTCAGGTCTCCAACCATGTAAGGCTTTATAGGTCAACAACCTGACCTTGAAGGCAGTCCTCCACCTTACCGGCAGTCAGTGCAGCCCATGGAGAACCTATGACCAGGCCATCACCACCATCCCAAAACCCACCCAGCTGACAGAACTGCAGAGTTTCTTGGGATTATTTGGTTATTACCACAGGTTTGTTGAAGATTACACCAAGATCATCAAGCCTCTGCAAGACCTAACCCAAGGATATCCACCTGTCATCCAGAAAAACAAGTGGGTGCTACTGTCCACGCATGCAAAAGGTTATTACAGACTGCATGAACCATTTGGGCCTGGATGAGAACTGAGGTGGAGAACAATTGCAAACAGTGTATCAGATGCATCCAGTGGAAATGCTGCCCACCTGAGCAGCCCCTTTGGTGAACATTACTATAGCTGCCCCCATGGACTTGGTTTGCATTTACTTTTTGAGCTTGGAACTGGACAACAAGGACATTGCCAACATCCTGGTGGTGATAGACCACTACTCCCAGTACTGTATGCCCAAGCATTTCCTGTAAAAGACCAAAAGGCCACAACTGTAGTCAAGATTCTGGTTGAAAAGCACTCTGTTCAGTATGGACTGTCAAACAGAATACATTCAGACCATGCGTAGGATTTTGATACTCGGCTGTTAAAAGAGTTGTTGCCTCTCTGGGGAATTAGGAAGTCACAAACCACTCCCTAGCACCCTCAAGGCATCCCACAACCAGAAAGATTCAACAGGACATTGTTAAATATGTTGGGCCCTTGTAAAAAATCATACTGGAGTTAACAAGTGAGCATGATCATCTCATGCATGTAATTGCACTTCCAGTGATGCCTCGGGGCAATCCCCATATCTGCTCATATTCGGAAGGGAGGCCAGGCTCCCAGTGGACCTTGCATTTGGAATGTCATCTGATGGAGACAGTTTAGCAATTTACACCAAATATGTTCAAAGACTAAAACAGCAATTTGACAATGCTTACAGGCTGGTTGCAAAATTGCCTAAAAAGAGAAACTTGACAAACAAAATCCAATACAAGAGTCTTAGATCGGAACTTGGGGTTACCAGGAATGCACAAAATTTCAGATTGGTGGGGCAACATCCCCTATGTGGTCACAGAAAAACATGTGGACTTGCCAGTGTACAGAGTATGCTCAGAGGAGGATCACCAGATAGGTAAGACTTTGCACTGCAGCCATTTTCTCCCCATTGGACAGTTAGATGTGCCAGATCTGGACAATGGTCCAGTACTCCCCCAGAGAATGAAAACCAGAAGTTCTGATAGACACCAAATCGAAACTAGTCAGTCGGCCCCTAACCAAGATAACTGCCACTCAGGCCCACAGAATGACCTTCGCCTGAACCAGCACCCAATGCAACAGATTCATCTGATGAAGAAGGTGACCTTGTTTGGTATTATTCCACTGTGGACATTCCTCATCTGTTAAATGCTTCCAATGGTTGATGGACATCAAATACTCCCACAACACAGTTAAGCCCAGATGCATAGCTGTTTGAACCCGAAGTTAGACCAGTTACCCCTGAACTTGAGCATGTGGAGGATCATTTAGAATCTAACCAAGAGCCAGATATTGTAATTGAACCAGCTCATTCTAGGGAACCTTATTCACCATCTAGAGAGGAAGGAGATGAACCCTCAGCTGCCTAGGAACCAGAAGTCATGTTGCAATATTCAGAAAGGCCTGTAAAGCCCATTGTAAAGTTCGGTTATGGCACTCCTGGTGCCCACACTGACCTGCCTCTTTATGTGGTGTATCACAGAATGTATGTCACACCCCGATCTCTACCTCATATTGTGTTCAATAGCCCTGCCTAGGGTATTATGTGGAGATGCAGAGTACTGGAAATGTTGGTTAGGTAGAAACATAAAAACATAGAATCTGACAGCAGATAAAGACGACTTGGCCAACCTAGTCTGCCCATTTCCCTACCTAATGGATAAGCTGCAGATCCTAGTTAACCAACAGCTTACTTCTTCCTACCCCACTAGAATTGCCTTATGTCTGTCCCGTGCATTCTTGAATTCCCCCACTGTTATTGACACCACAGCCTCCTCAGGAAGGCCATTTCATGCATCCACAACCCTCTCCATGAAAAAATACTTCCTCATATTACCTCTGAGCTGTCCCCCCACTATCTTCAAATTGTGCCCCCTTGTTTTTGCACATCTCTTTTTCTGAAAGATGCTACCCTCTTGGACTTTGTTGATTCCCTTCAGGTACTTAAAAGTTTCTATCATGTCTCCCCCACTCCCTCCTTTCTTCTAGTGGGTATACATATTAAGCTCCTTTAGACTCTCTTCCTATGTCTTCTGGTGCAGACCCTGCACCATTTTAGTTGCCCTCCTCTGG
This sequence comes from Neoceratodus forsteri, assembly GCA_016271365.2. NCBI lineage: Eukaryota > Metazoa > Chordata > Ceratodontiformes > Ceratodontidae > Neoceratodus > Neoceratodus forsteri. Next base: position 1,098,161,426 of record CM057456.1, on the reverse strand, counting down.
ACAGCCTCCATTCTGTCTATGTCCTTGTGGAGATGGGGTCTCCTGAACTGCACACGTTACTCCAGATGGGGTCTCACCAAAACTGTCTGTACAGAGAAACAATTTCCTGTTTTCTACTGGTGATGTCTCTCCCTATGCATCCCAGTATCCTCCAGCCCTCCTTACTGCCTTCTCACATTGCTTACTCACCTTTAGGTCATCTGATATAACTACTCACAGGTCCCTTTACATTTTTGTTGTTGTTAGTCTCTCACCCCCCATTGTGTACTCTTTGTGTCATTTGCAAAGAGACATACTTTTCCTTCCAGTCCCTCTGCAATGTCACTTATAAAGACATTAAAGAGGACCAGTCCCAGTACTAAACCCTGAGGTATTCCACTAGTAACCCCCCTTTCTTCAGAGTGGACTCTGTTTACTATTACCCTCTGTGTCCTGTAGCCTAGCCAATTTTTTACCCAGACTACCACCTTGGGACCCACTCCAAGGCTGGCTAACTTGTATATTAATCTTCTGTGTGGGACTGTGTCAAATGCCTTGCTAAAGTCTAGGTAAGCCATGTCCACAGTCCCTCCCTGGTCTACTACTTTGGTCACCCAGTCAAAGAAATCTATTAGATTTGTCTGACATGAAACCCATGCTGCCTTGAGTCCTGTGCCCCGCTAGCCTCTGGTACTCAATAAGTCTTTCCTATAGAAGTGATTCCATCATTTTTCCTACCACTGAAGTTAAACTAACTGGTCTGTAATTTCCTGCCTCTGCCCTGTCCCCATTTTTGTGACGTGGCATCACATCCACCCTCCTCCAGTCCTCGGGTACCACCCCATCCTCCCATGATTTGTTAAAGAGGGTAGTCAGTGATGTCACTAGTTCTATCCTTAGTTCTTTTAGAATTCTGGGGTGAATCCCATCAGGCCCAATTGTTTAGTCCACCTTCAGTTTTAACAGTTCTTCCAGAATCATTTCTTCTGTGAATGGACTGGTATCGACCCCCCTATCCAGAGTGTTTCTACTGTTTGGTTTACGTACCTCCTTCTCCTCTTCTTTTATGAATACTGAGCAGAAGTATTTGTTCAGTATCCCTGCTTTTTCACTGTCACCCTCTGCCCACATTCTCTCTCCTCCTTAAGCCTCAGTATCCCTCCCTTGGTCTTTCTTTGTTCCCTAATGTACCTATAAAAGGTTTTATCCCCATTCTTAACAGAGTTGGCTATCTTTTCCTCAGTTTGGGCCTTTGCTATTCTGACTGCCTGCCCTGCCTCCTTCTGCTTTAACTGAAATAGTTCTCTGTCAACTGGGCTGTGGTACATAGTGACTCAATGCGCTGGTATTGGGGCTAATTAGCACGGTGTGTGGTTCTTCTCCTTCCCCCTCGCTTAAATTCAATTTTCCTGATGAATGCAGAATGTTTAATATTACATTTTATGATGAGAAGTGCTGAACTTTTACGAACTGGCCAGATTTCAATGGTTAAATTGTATGTGCACTCAGGTATACCCCAGACTGTAAACAGCCAAAAACACAAGCAAGATTTTCCTCGTTAGAAGGTGAAGCTGCTTTGACAGATGGCCAGATTTGAATGCCACTCTTATGCCAATTTTTCTTGTTAGAAGGTGAAGCTGCTTCGACAGAAGGCCAGATCTGAACGCCACTCTTATGCCGTTGGAACTCTGTAAGTGTGAATTTTTCTTTTCAGTCTTTAAGCCTACATTGAATATTCTGAACTGATAACAGTGGTAATGGAGAGGCTTGGAGTGAGAAGGCAGAAATAGCGGCCCAAACTGATTCAAATGTTACCTTTCTTTTCGGGGTTTGGATTCAAGGCTGTATATGGCATTCTTTTGTGGCAACACACGCTAAGATGTTCCGCCGACTAACAAAAAAAAGCCAAAGTGACGGCTCAGAAGCAAGCATGAAAGACACTTTGATGCAGGCACAGATTCCAAGAAAACTAAGATTAAAAAAAACAAAAAATGTTTGGAGTGGCTACTGTTTATTGGCTTACCCATCAGTTAAGAACTAAGAGTGCTGTTTAACTTTAAATTTTTGAGCTGCAACAGTCTGGCATAGAGGTACCCCCCGCCCCGCCATGTCCTGACCTGGTCTGAGGAACCGAGTGGCTCCATGTCATTATTTTTTATGGATGAAACACAGCAAGACCCTAAAATAAATAATAAAAGACTCTCTAAGCTTTTTTCAACATCGGGAGAGAAAAAAAGCCTTACAGGAACTGAGGCTAAATGTAAGAACTTTAAACAGTTAAAGCTCCTGTTCAAAAACTGTTGTAATCCAAGGGGTGTAAAAGAGGCTGAGATGGCTCCCAGAATAGATGCAGAAAGGAGAAAAAAGAAACGGGGGAAAAACTCAGCTACTAATTGCAAACATAATCTAGCACTAGATAATGCTGAGGAGTCTCTTCAAAAAGGAGATGCTGAGGTATTGCCCGATGTATCAGATAATAAAGCACGGGATTTGGATTCTAAGGCAGATGAGTCTTCTGCACAATCTTCAAGCCCGGACATCCTGAATCCATCTCAGGCTCTGGAGTGGCCTAGCCATGTAATTTCTGCAGTGTCTATATTGGGAAAGCCCCCGGAATTGGCTTTAAAATTAATAAATGATTTGCCAACTCTTCAAATGACAATGGACAAACTGACTACACTACCGGATTCCATCAGCTTGATGGCCTTAAATATTCAAAAAATGGACAGAAAATTAGAACAAACTATAAATCATTTAAAAGATCTGGAAACAAGCCATTCTGGTTTACAGGATAATGTATTTCCTCTTGAACAGGATGCACAAAGATTAAAAAAACAAATTTTGTTTTGTGAGTCTAAACTTGACGAACAAGAAAACAGAGTGAGGAGATCAAACAACCAGATTTTTGGGATTATGGTTGACTGGGAAAAAGAACTGCCTTTGAAATCTATTATACTTTATATTTTTCATTTGCTGTTAGCAAGTGAAGTTGAAGTTCCAGAGATAGAGAGGGTGCATTGGTTGGGGAAGGGGAAAGATGAAGTCTAATCTAGGCCAGTAATAGCCAAAATGTTATCTACAGAAGGCAAGGACACTGTTATGCAAGCTTATTACAGGGAAAAATCCTTCACTTATAGAGAACGAGTGTATTTTAGAAATGATTATTCCAAAGTGCTATGGGAAAAAAGGAATCAATTTTCGGGTTTGCAACAAAAATTATGGGGGAATAATATCAAAGCTTATGTGATTTTTCCGGCAAGGCTGAAGGTTTTCTTGAACAATCAACAATTAATGTATCATTCCTTAGCTGAGGCTTACTTAGATATGAAAATCCTAATGTTTTTGTTGGCTATGAAAATGGTTAGTTTAGGGGGAACATTAAGGTTCAAATCAGAGTTTTGACTGAACTTCTCTTAAAAAGAATTTAATGTAGAAATGGACCAGAAATGATATGTATGGGGAGGGGGAGAGGAGGAGATTAGTCCTTACTCCAGTGTTTGTCACCAAGTGATATAGGTTGATATGCCAGACTCGGGTCTTAAGCATAGGATTGGGGAAGGGGGAGCAGTGGTTTGGGTAGTGGTGTACACTAATTCAGTAGAGTGGCATCATGATAAATTTTACACAGAATGGTTAGCAATACTAATATGTGTTGGTGCATCTTTTTTAGAGCTTTATGATGAGTTGGTTTAGGAGCTGTACATGGAATGTAAATGGTATAAATTCTCTGGTGAAGAGGTCTAGAGTTTTATCAAGAATTAAAAAATTAAAATCCAATGTGACTATGTTACAGGAAACCTTCTTAAATGAAAAAGAATGGAATAAGTTGAAGAAGAAATGTGCTGGTTATCTTTACTTCTCCACAGGGTTGTCCAAAAGAAGTGCTGAGGTAGCAATTATTTTTGATAAGAACTTTAAGGGGGAAATTATTGACTCAATTTCTGATAAACAGGGTAGAATTATACTTGTTCTGGTCAAAATCAATGCTATTTCTATTGTAATGGGATCTGTATATGCCTCCTTTAAGGGTTATAATATTTTTTTAGCAGAGTAGAATAAACTCATGCTTACATGTGGGGGGGAGTATATTATGTTATTGGAGGAGATATGAATGCACTTTAATAGAGAAGTTGGATAAAACGTCCAAGAGTTCAATTTGATACAAATATAAAGTTAAGATTTTCAGCACTTTTCTGGATTTAAATAATTTAGTGGATACATGGAGGGAGCTGAATGATGATATAAGAGACTATACATATTTCTCGGGTCGGCACCTGACTCACTTAAGATTAGATTCGATTCGATTTTGACCTCCTGGGAGTTATTAATTAACTGTTTGGGGGCCAAATCAAATATAGAACTCAGATTGATTTCAGATCATAGTCCTGTAGCTGTGGATCTATTTTTGAACTCTGAATATTCTAGGGGAACTTGGCTCTGGTGGTTGAATAATGTACTATTACAAGACAAATTGTTTTTGGTTAAAATTCAGGATACTATAAGATATTTTATGGAACAGAATTCTATATCTGAAGAAAATATTATTGATTCCTGGGATGTTTTTCAGGCAACTTTAAGGCAAGTAATTATTTCAGAGATAGCTTGGTGAAACAAAAAAAAAGAAGGATGAACAAAAGGAAGTAGAGAATAAATTAAACATTTTAGAGCTAGCAGTTAAAGGAGGGAACAGTTCTAAATTAAATCAATTGAAGGATTTGAAGAAATTGATTGAAGCAACAGAGTTCTATGATCTGAAAAGACATTGGGCTTGGTATAACAAAAACTGGAAAACAAATAGTGAGATGGTGGGCAGAACTTTAGCAAAAAGGCTACAGGCAATGGAAAAGGATAAAAAGGAGATTACAGTAATAATTTCAGAGGGTGGTCAAACAGTTAAGGACAAAACAGAGATTATGGAGATTTTCATTAACTTCTACTCTAACTTGTACAAGTCAAGCTGTTCTCCTTCCCTAAAAGAAATTGATTATCATGCTAGATTTGTAGGCTCCACTTTAAATCAGATAGAACAAGAAGATCTTACCAAAAATTTTACAATCTATGCCAAAATCCAAGTTACCAGGCTTGGACAGATTTTCATTGGAATTTTATGTGGCTACGGATCCCATCTTATTGAATTACTTACATATGTTATTTAATCAAATTTTACATAAGAAAAAGATTCCTCCTTCATTTTTGCAGGCCTTTATCTCTATAATCCCAAAATCAGGGAAGCCCATAAACAAACCTGAATATTTCCACCCAATAGCTATTTTGAACATAGATTACAAGATTTTTGCCAAACTTAACAATAGGATAACCCCTTTATTAGGCTCTTTAGTTCATATAGATCAGTTGGGATTTATTCCAACTAGAATGATCCAGTTTGGATTGCTAAAGATTCAGTTTCTTACAGAACATCTGGAAAACAGATCCACTCCCACTGCCTTTGTAGCATTAGATGTGACAAGGGCCTTTGACATGCTGGAATGGCCTTATCTTTTCAGTATGCTTAGGGCCTATGCTTTCCCAGAAGACTTGATTACTATTCTTCAAGTTATTTATGCAAATCCTGTAGCACAAATTAAAATAAATGGCAATTTATCAAAACAAATACAGTTATGCAGAGGAGTTTGCCAGGGCTGTCCCCTTTCCCATTCTCTTTTTGTGTTGAGTTTAGAGCCCTTATTTAATGAAATTAGATCCAATAACTCAATAAGAGGAATTAAGACAGGTACAGAAGAGATCAAATTAAATGTTTATATAGATGATATTCTGCTGTTACTTCAAGATCCAATAAATAGTTCTCAGGAAATAGCTAAGGTCATCAAAAGATTTTCTACTGTTGCAGGATATATGATAAATGAATCAAAGTCTGAAATGATAACTTTTCCTGTACAAGCTCTAGATCAAATCAAGCAGTATTTAAATGCAGAATTAAAACAAGAAGGTATGAGATATTTGGGAATAAATATTCATAACAAAATTGATTCTTTATACAGACTAAATTTTCAAGAACTCACTTCGTCATTAAGGTTAAAATTACAAGGCTGGGAAAAGATCCTTATGACATTGTGGGGGAGGGTTCAAATTATTAAAATATCACAATACCCTTTTTATTTTATAGGTTACAATCTATATTAATCCCAATACCTGATCAATGGTTTGTACAAATGAATACAATTCTAAAAATATTTATATGGAACAAAAAACAACCAAGAATCTCCTGGGATAAGTTATGTTTGCCAACTGATAAAGGGGGATTGGCTTGTCCTGATGTGGGTAAATATCATTTAGCATACATTTATTTATTTATTAGCTTTTGGTAACCGGGTAAGTGCACTAGGCAACAAACCTGCCTATTTTCAGGCACGACCCGGAAGAGTACAGGACAATGTATACATTTTACAGTAGCACAACATGACAATAAGGTACACATAGGACAGCAGGAGGAGTAACAGCAACGTAGGTTATTAGAGTAGTAAGCAATAATCTCCTTCAAATACAAACATAATAGGTTACATGCAGAACAAGACTAGGCTTGAGTCCATGCCACAGGCCAGCAATAGGGTGAAATAGGTTACAAGCACTTGCAGTGACCCCTGTCATGCAGGTGGAGAGAACAGAGAGCTTTTAAATTCCGGTGGGAGGCAGAGTTTTTAATGTGAGGGGAGAGTTCCAGAACTTAGGAGCAAAGTGAGAGAATGCCTGTTCGCCCATTTTGTAGTGCAAAGTCTGGTAGAGAGCATAGGGACAGTGGAGGATCTGAGGGATCGGGCATGGGGGGCAGGAGTCAGCAGGTTTGCCAGTTTGTCAGGGCTAGGAGGTCTAGTCAGTGAGTCAATAAAGCAACCCAGTGAGTAGGCCCTTAGATCCTTGGGTGATAGCCAGTTTAATCCAGAGTAGAGGAGGCAGTGATGAGTGAGGCGAGGGGCAGTTAAGGCGAATCTACAGATGTTGTTATATACTGTGTCCCATTTACTAAGTACAGAGGAGTTGGCAGAATAGATAATGGGAAGGGCATACTGAAGCTGGGGTAAGAGAATTCCCCTAGCCACTGCGAGTCTGGCCGGGAGTGAGGTGGGCGTACGATAGCGCCACCAATTTTGCATTGACAGCTCGGCAGACCATGCTGATGTGTAAAGACAGGTCGAGGGAGGGATCAAGTGTGACCCCCAGGTATTTGAAGGATGCCGTGTTGGTGATGGGGGAGCCATCAAGACAGAGAACCGAGTGTCTGGGGGCGGTTGAAGGTAGTTTTTTGTAGATCCGAACAGCATAGCACAAGTTTTATCCTGGTTAAGGTTTTGATGGTTGTTCGAGAGCCAGCATTGAAGCACCTGAAAGTTGTTCGACAGCGTGGAGTTGATGACATCTATTGATTTGGATCTAGAGTAGAGTACTAGGTCGTCAGCGTACATAAGGGTGCAGCTGTGTTGGGAGAGAACAGGGATATCATTTAGGAAGAGGGAAAAGAGGAGAGGACCAAGTGTGGACCCTGGGGACTCCACATGAGATAGGTTATGTGGGAGGAGAGAGTCTTGTGGAAGCTACCGCCTGAGTCACGATTGCCCAGGTAGCTGCGGAACCAGGAAAGAGTCGGGTCTGATGCACCAATAGTTTGGAGCTTCTTTAGCATGATTGGGTGATGAACCATGTCAAACGCTTTGGACAGGTCAATGAAAATGGCTCCGGTGAGAAGTCCGTGGTCCATATTGCATTTTATGTCACTGGTAAGTTGAATCAGAGCCATAGTGGTGCTGTGGCCTGGTCTAAACCCGTGTTGGGAGGGGGTTTGGAGATTAAACTTGGCAATGTGTTCAGCAAGTTGGCGATGGACTATTTTCTCGAGGAGCTTACTGAGAGTAGGTAGAAGGGAGATAGCTTGGTAGTTTGTCATAAGTTTGACATCACCTTTTTTGTAAATCGGGATGGTTCTGCCCATTTTCCAGATAGATGGAACAGTGGACGTATGGATCGAGAGGTTGAAAAGCCACGTGACAGGCAGGGTCAGCCATGGTGCAAACCGCTTGAGGATACCAGGAAGGACACCATCCGGCCCCTTGCCCTCTGTTGCTGGGAGTGAGTTAAGCAGCTTGCGTACTTCTCGATAAGATGTTGGAGCCAGCACAAGGGTAGGTGGAGTATGAGAAGAGGAAGGGTCCTGATGAAGGTAATCTTGAGGCAGATTAGTCTGGGATGCCTGGAAGCGTTGAGAAGAGGAATTGAGGCGTTGGCAATAGTACTTGGAGTTATTGCAGTGTACGCCTTGAATGTTCATGTCTGTTGGGGACTGATGCTTTTCATTGCCAAGAATTTCCTTTATTTGGGCCCAGTACTTATGCGGGTGTTTGGAAGAGGATTTAAGGAGGTTCTTGTAGTAGGTACTTTTGGCAAGGCGAATTTCCCTTTTGCATTTATTCCTCGAGGCTCGATAGGCTTCATAGTCAGTGCGAAGATGGGATACCTTCCACACTGCCCAGAGCTTGTCTCTACTTTTTAAGAGTTGAAGCAAGGGGCACGTTAACCACTTGGTTACTATCCCAGCCACCCGGCGTGTGGTGACTGGGATATGTAAGTTTTGTAATGCTATGAGGACGGAGTTGAAATAGTCAGTAGCGAAGTTAATGTCCTCAGATTGGTAGAGAGGAGACCAGTCAATCAAACTGAGGTCATTTATGAAAGCATCAGCATTTAGATGGGAGAGGTTAGGGAATGTGACTATTTTAGGAGGGAAGGAGGGGGTGACGGTGTTCCAGATGCAGTAAACAGGATAATGATCACTAATGGTGTCAGGAAGCACTCCCGTAAATAGCAATATTCCTTTCTGTTTGTGATATCCAGTCAATTAGGGTGGCATAGGCGCCACCCTGTGAGACTCTGGTGGGTACCTGTATGATCTGGGATAGATTTGCCTTACTAATCATGGAGGATAGGTTGGCTGAACTGTTCTCGGACCAGTCAAGGTTAAAGTCCCAAGGCAGATAATGGCATTTTTGCCTGTTGTTGTAATTAGGTTTTCAAGAGTTCAGACAGACCTAGTCTGGCATTTTAGGAGGACATATATACAAAAATATGTAGTTTTTGACTCCCCAGAAGAAGGAGGAATGAAGATTTCACAATTAGATGGGGTGGGGTCCCTAAGGAGGGTGATGTTAAGGTGCTTCTTATAGTAGAGGGCAAGGCCACCACCCCTTTTTGCCCCAGGTCGGTCGGTACGTAGCATGTTGTATCCTGGGAGGGAACACTGAGAGTCGATGACAGCAGGCTTTAGCCAGGTTTCGGTGCAGGCAAGGATGTCAGGGCCGTTTGTACTCACCCAGACCTGAAGGTCAGGGAGGTTGGCTAGTAGGCTCCTGGTGTTAATGTGAGCAAGAGTCAGACCACAGGATTTAGGAAGAGAGGTACCCAGGGGTGGCAGAGAATGGAAGAGAACATGAGGCGGACCCGGATTGACCTCTATGTCCCCGGCTAGCAAGAGTGACAGCAGAAAGATCCAGATCGAAATGGTACAGCAGAGCCTGCCTTTAATTCTAATGGAGAGCTTCAATTTCTGATTGAGGTACCTGGCAAGTGGCCACATCCGCTTACTGATGAGAGCAGTTGGGGGAAGAGACGGGGGAGCGGCCGCAGCTATAATGTTGGAGTAGTAAAAGGCATCTTGTGAGTGAGCAGTGTTAGTTGAGGTAGGAGTGTTGGGACATGTGGCGCAGAGAGAAGCAGGAGACAAAGTGTCCCCATTAGGAGAACCGACAGGGGTGAGAGGGGCATTCTGCAGGAGGAATAAGTAGTGAAGGGTAGTGAGAACAGGTCAGTTGCCAATCAACGACGCGCAGCCCAAGTTTTGTGTTCCAGCAATGAATGCAAACTGGCTTCAATCTTAGGGAGAGAGTAGAAATATTCAGTTAGTAATCAGCCTCCCTCTAGTGCCCAACGAGTATAAGGAGCTAATGGAGAAGTAAGCTGATAGAAAAAATGCGATAGCAGCAAAATATTGCAAGAATTTATGCTATAAAGGTAACACCAGCCAAGGGTGGGAGGGTATTGGGGGGTGGGCAGGGAGCAGTCGCGCAGTGACTGCGGGGCCGCACACAGATCAGTTCTCTGTGTGCAGAGAGTTCAGCTACCTTGATGCATTTGCAGGCAGGGATCCGGCGTCGGTGGGGCTGGGAGAGCCTCCGAGGAGTAGGATTCAAGCCCTCTCTGCTGGTGGAGCGCGACGCTCCTTGCGGTGTGTTTGGGGGAGAGTCTCTGGCTTACACAGGCCCTCGTGACCTCCTGGAGCTCGGAGCTCCTTTCAGGGGTTGGGGGAGAGCCCCGGTGCTCCGCTTTTGCTTGCAGGTACTGCCTGAGGAGTGAAAGGTAGGCAGTTTAAATACACTTGCGAGCAGATCGTGGAGGGGTTAAGCGTTTCCTTTGTTTAACACTTGGCAAGGTAAGCTGTGTGCAGGCTGGCTGGGAGCAGACAAAGAAATAACAGAGCTGATTTGCTTTACTAACTAATTAACACAGTAAAAGATCCTGCAGCTAAGTTAATTAAGGCAACAACAGAATGCAGTGATTTCAGCCAAACCAGGTTAAAATATATTGTTAAAACCTATCAGCACTGTTGTGGAGTCACAAATTGATGATGTCTGACTTTCAAATTAAAGGCGCGAAAAGGCAACACAGAGCAGTTCCCTGTGCGCAGAGAGTTCAGCTACCTTGATGCATTTTCAGGCAGGGTTCCGGCATTGGTGGGGCTGGGAGAGCCTCCGAGAGTAGGATTCAAGCCCTCTCTGCTGGTGGGCGTGATGCTTGCGGGCGTGTTGGGGAGAGTCCCTGGCTTACACAGGCCCTCGCGAGCTCCTTTCGGGGGGTGGGGGAGAGCCCCGGTGCTCCGCTTCTGCTTGCAGGTACATGTTTAAGATGGTCCTGCTTTGAGCCAAAAGGGAAGAAGTTTATGACCCAATTACATCTTGGATTAACAATTTGATCCAGTCCATCTATCAAGAACAGCTGAATACTGCACAGCTTCTTTATACAGCTAAATTACATCAAAGCTCTAAAAGTCTTATAATTTGTCGTCTATCAGAGTGTGTAATAAAATATACAAATAAGACCAAGTAGGTGATTCATTTATCCCCTGATGATAATATATGGGGGAACTCGAATTACTGGATACAAGAGAAGAAGATCGAAAATAAAACTTGGAATAAGAAAGGGATCAAAAAGTGGAAAGATTTATTTTTCGCGGAGACCCATCTTACATGGGATTGGGTAAGAACACTGTATAATATAGAGATTAACCAATTTCTGTTTTTTAACCAACTTATTAGTGTCTATAGAAAGGACTACTCAAGATGAGAAAGGGCCCCAAATAATAGGCTGATGGAATGCTCACTTAAAATAATTTTGACTCATCAGGCTAGTAAATTATTTTCTTGGTTATTGAGTAATCTTCAAAAGCCTTTTGAGGTGGTGTACAAATCAGTATTCCATAAATGGGATTTGGATTTGCAAAATGTAAGCAGTGAGACACAATGGGGCCTAGCTTATGAAGACAGATTGAATTATAGTTTAACAAGAGATCGAGAGATTCAGTATAAGAATTTGAACAGAGCATATTATACACCGGATAGACTATTTAAAATGAAGTTGGTGGACAACTATCTCTGTTGGCACTGTAAGCAGACACAAGCTGATATGCTGCACATGTTCTGGAAGTGTAAAGTTAGTCAGAATTGGTGGCAAGAAGCTTTTGAGATATTAGGAAAACTGGGATTCCAATTTTCAGATTGGAATGATCCCAGATGTGTTCTCTTACAAATGTACAGTGTTACGCTGATGTCATTTACACAGAAAAATCTTTTGCTAGCCAATATTATGGCAATAAAAAGACTTTTATTGAAAAATTGGAAATGTGGTGATGAAGATCTCCCTTTCCTACAGTATGAATAGAAGATGTCCTACTTGACAATGTTATATAATATGGGTTTCTATAAGAATTTTTAATTATATCTGGATGTTCTTAAATATAGAGAGTGCTCAATGGTCCCTTGACAATTTTAGAGATAATTAGCTAAACTATGAGAGAAATTAATGCTCCTTATAAACAGAGTATTATATTTATGTGTATTTATGCTATCCTGAAGTCTGACTTTTTTTTGTAGACAAGTCAAAATAATCTTATGATGCCTGTATTACTGCTTTTCTGAGCATCTTATGTATGTACACCACAGAAATGATAATAAAATTATCTTAAAAAAAACTGATATATGTCTCTGTCCTGTTCCTTCTGTGTTTCCTTATATTTCCTGAATGCTATCCTTTTCTCCTTAACCTTCCCCTCCACCTCTTTTGAAAACCACAGTGGTTTTTCCTTCATTTTGTTTTGTTCATTTGCTTTACACAAAGGCTTGTTGCCTCTGTGATGGCAGTTTTGATTTTTCCCTATTGTTACTCCACCCCTCCTTGTCTGTTTGCTAGTGCTTTTCTGAGGATTGTGGTGCCATTTTCTGTCTCCAGGGTGACCCACAGTGCCTCCTCCCCTCCCCTCCCTGTTTACCCTTTAGTTCTGTTGCTTTGATTCCTTCACTTATGTGGAGAGCTACTCCTCCTCCTCCTCCTCTTTTACCCTCCCTGTCCCTCCTGTAGATTGTATACCCTGGTATACTTACATCCCAGTCATGGTTCTCTGTGTACCATGTTTCTGTGACTGCCACAATATCCAGGTGTCCCTCTTCCATCAAGGCCACTAGTTCAGGGAGCTTGTTACCCAGACTATGGGCACTGGCACTCATTGCCCTCCATTTTTTGATGGCCTTACCCCTTTTAGGCCTATCCCTGTCCTTAGTGCCTTTTCCTGAATTTACCCCTGTCCTGCTCCCTATCGACTTCTTTACCTTTGTGTCTACTTCACTAACTACCCTGTTTTGTGGGGGGAGGCTTAGATTTCCCTGCTTCCCTTCAGTGCCTTCCCCCTTGGCTAGTTTAAATGCTTGCCAATGAAGCATTTAAACCTATCACCTAGGATCCTGGTTCCCCTCTGTATCAGATGCAGACCATCATGTCAGTTTAGGCCTGTATCCCTCCAGGTGGACCCCCAGTCCCCAATGAAGCCAAATCCCTGAGCTCTGCACCAGTTTTTCAACCAGTTATTGAATCCCAGGGTGTGGAGTACCATAGCCTCACCCATGCCATAGACAGGTAGCACTTCCCAGAAAGTTACCGTGCATGCTACTTGTCTAAGGCCCCTCCCCAACTCCACAAACTCCTGCTGCACTGCTCTGATCCCATTCCCAGCCAGATCATGTATCCCCAGGTGGACAATGACATCCAGCTCCCTCCCCAGTGCAGCTGCTCCCATGATCCTGAGGATTCGCTTCCTGTCCATCCAAGCCATGGCGCCGGGCAAGCACCTTACCTACCTCTCCCTTCCCCTCCCTCCCCCAGTTCTACCCACCTAATAATTGAGTCCCCCACCAGGAGTTGTTTCCTTCCCCTGTGGGGTCCTGTGCTACCCTCTTGTGGGTCTCCTTTGTGGAAGTTCCCAGCATCCTCCTTGGTCTCCACTGCAGGTGCCTCCATAGAGAAACCACATTCCACCAGAATGGCGAATGAATTGTGGAGAGGCACAACTGGAGGGATGCACCACTGTTCCACTACCCTCATCCTCCCTGAACCCACCATGGTCCAACCGCTCCTCTTTCTTGGCAACTTCTGAGGCAGGAGCCCCTTGTTTATATAGAAATGTTTGCGCAAAACTGTTGTTAATTCTGAACTATGAATCCTGTGAATAACTTAGCTAGGAAGCATTTGTCTAAACAGAAATGTTAGTTGTTTTTGTTGTCTGTTTTGTGTCTTTCAGACAAGCACTGGAGGGAACTCGTGGAATTGCCAGGATAACAACTGTGACCAAAGGGAGAGAGCAACCCCATATCGGGATGAAGCTTACCTGGATTGCATTTGATGCCCTCCTGAATGCTGCTCTGGACTACTGCTGTGGGACTTGATTGCAGCTCTTTGCTCAACAGCACATGTGTGGTGGTGGTAAGAGAGCCATGCTGTTTTTTGGTGCTTGGTACCTCCTGCTCCCTCTGTCTTTGTGGCTGTGGCCATTCTGCAGATTCCAGAGACCCAATCCTGGCAGAGGGGACTGGAAAGCAAAACCAACAGGGCACTCCTTTTGTTGGTACCTCCTGCACCATAATGCTGCCACCAACTCAAGCTGGAGCGTATGCTGCAGGGTGCCTCCTCAGTGCTCCCAGTTCCACCCAACCTTGCCAGCATACCCAACCGTAGATCCAATGCTCACATGGCCATAACAGATCAATTAGATAGGAGCCCACGAGGGTTATGGCAGAACACTAAGGTCAGCACACGGTATGGGGCGGCAAGGAAAATAATAAAACAAGGAACTTTTGAGCACATGGCTTCTTCAGCACATGACCGCAGGCATGTTGGCAACCCTTGACCCCACCAGCTGGCCAGAGGGCTAGGATGCCCAGAGACTGAAGTGGAGACTGGGGGAAGAATGATGCAATCAGACATCCCTAATGGACTGGTGGGCTATGAGGCCCAATCAGGGGGAAGGACTGATGGACAGCTCTACCTGTCCAGTAAGACACAGAATGGAGGGTAAGAAGTTTCTGGGCTCTTGAGAAGCTTGTGGCAGTTGGAGAAGGACACTGAGGTGTTCAGACCTGCTGCTGGCGAGACCAAGTGAGAGACCTAGCCAGGCCAACAATACAGTGGGCCCTCAGCAGTGTTCATTCAGAAATTTCTCTGTGAGCCTTATCCTACTGTAGGTTTACTTTGTTTAGAGACTGTATCAGGCAAGCCCCTGTGGGAAGGAATTGCCAACAGTGTGATTCCATCAGCCACTGCTGTATATTGAAGCTGCTGAGTTGTACTGACAAAACAAACGTCAACACTCCTCGAGCTGCAGTGTAAAAAGGCTTTATTGAAATTTAAAAAGCAAAACCACCATGTATCATGTACAGCAAGTTCACCACAACCCCCCCCCGACTGGTTTCGTATGCTGTATCTCATCAGGGGGTCCTTGCTGTACATGATACATGATGATGATGGAACTTGCTGTACATGATACATAGCGGTTTTGCTTTTTAAATTTCAATAAAGCCTTTCTGCACTGCAGCTCAAGGAGTGCTGTTTTGCCAGTACATTTTGGATTACTCTGAGCACCCTCCCTGTGCAGTTCAGCTGTTTTGCAGTTCTCCTCATCCTGAGTTATACTGAGCAGAGGCACAGATCTGCATTCTACCCAGGTTGCTCCAGAGCCAGGTAAGGTCCCTGCTAGCCATTATCTAGTTGGGTGGCTTGGGATCAGAGAGCCATGGGGCACATGCCCTGAGTACATGGGTACTCCAGATCCAGAAGGGAGTTGGACCGTGGGGCTTGCTTCTGGGGTTTGGGCTCCTTGGGAAGCAGGAAGCCACTGTGTAGATCTGCATCCTGAGAGTTGAGCCAGAAAGCTGTATCCTGAGAAGTGTAAGACAGAAGGGCTGTGTTGCTGTAGAGCATTTGAGAAAGTGTGAAGTTTTCATTCCCAGGTGACTGGGGCCTGTTCCTGAGTGTTGACTGACCTGCTGCTCTGTGCTGTTCCCTGCCTTGACCGAACTGCTGCATCCATGGGCCATGTGAGTGCTGGAACTGCTGATGCTGGGGTCTTTGTACTTTCCAACTTTGGATTACAAGTTTGGTTTCAAGCATTCTCTATTTGGATTGCAAGTTCTTTAAAATGGCTGAGCACATCATGACCTGTTAGACGTCGTCGGGGGGCAGTTTAAACTGCAAGCTTGCTAACTTTCATCAAGTGCACCACCAAAAGAATCCGGGTAACATAGCTACCAGGCCTGAACCAGGACTCTAGTGTAATACCTGGGTACCCAGAGTCATTTAGTATTTGTGTCATACTTGAAACTGTAGTTACACTACTGGTATCAGTTAAAGAGTTCACCACACCCTCTGCAGAATAATTCATTTTTTGTGCCCCTTGATTGGATGGGTGCTTCCTCAAACTGTGCGGTATCTGAGAGGGTAGTAGTGATCCACAGTACAGTAGCTCTCAGGGTACATTGTTATAGGGTGGGAGTGTTCAAGGTGAGTTGCAGCTACTTAACCCTTTCCTTTCTTTCAGTTACCAGGCCTGTGTTCTT
Organism: Neoceratodus forsteri; assembly: GCA_016271365.2. Lineage (NCBI taxonomy): Eukaryota > Metazoa > Chordata > Ceratodontiformes > Ceratodontidae > Neoceratodus > Neoceratodus forsteri. The sequence continues at coordinate 1,098,145,290 of CM057456.1, read as the reverse complement.
AAATAAAGACAAGTTGGTAGAATTTTACTTCTGTGTGTGCGCCCAGTTTGTATAATCTTATTGAAATGTCTACTGGTGAAGGTACCTAGTGTCTTCATGGTCGCCAGGGGGTGGTTCAAGTCCAGTGTAGGGAAGTGGGTAGGTACTGCATCTTAAAGCATGGTACTGCACACATCTGGCCCACTTATTCTCTCTGGTTGAAGGCACCTATTTATTATTTGTTCTTGGACAAATCCCCCTACCACAGGGAAAGAAGAACAAACCCAAATCTCTCAACTGGGTGGGCTCTATACAGTCACCAGGCAGGGGTGTGAACCTGTACACAGAATCCCAGGGGTCACACTTGTCACCTTTAACATTATTTGCTGCTGAACGTGAAGAGATGGATCTTTCAGATGCGGGCTTCCACCATTGTTGGGAACTCCCTTACAGACTTTTTTTTAGGTGAGACAGAGGCAGACTGAGAAGGCATGCTTTTTTTTGTTTTAATGATTTTTACTCTTTTAATTAGGTTTTTGGGTAAAAAATATGACAGGACTTACAATTTGTAAAGTCATGTTGTGGACCCAGGCACTTTAAACAACGTTTGTAGCTATCTGCCCTTCCCAGGAATATGAAACCATTTTTACAATTTCTTGAAGGTTCACAAGGTCTCTCTGATGTACCAATTTGAGAGAACCTCAAAATTACAGAAAAACATTTCCCAAAAACAATGCAGTACAAGAACCCAATGCAAAAATGGCTCATGTGCTATGGAAACTGTGCCAAAGGTCAAATCACTGTTCCTGTAACAGGAACCAATTAATTAAGGTGAAAGGGCACTGACAGAAACAGAAAGTGAAAGCGCTCTGTTAAAAATACTAAACCACTGCTAATTAAAATAAAAATGGTTTAGTAGCTGAAAATAGGCAGAAAGTAAAACGGTAGCCAGCTGGGACATTCTCCGATTCCTGGGAATCAATAGGGACCTGGAGAACCCCTAAATTACTGAAAAAACCATAGCTAATGCAGAGTACATAGAAACATAGACTTTGACGGCAGATAAGGACCGTTTGGCTCACCTAGTCTGCCCATTTCCCTACCTAGAGGATAAGCTGCAGATCCTATTTAACCAACAACCTATTTCTTCCTACCCCCCACAAAAATTGCCTTATGTCTGTCCTGTGCATTCTTGAATTCTCCCACAGTTTTAAACCCCACAACCTCCTCAGGAAGGCTGTTCCATGCGTCCACCACCCTGTCTGTGAAAAAATACTTCCTCACATTGTCCCCTCTTTCTTCAAATTGTGTCCCCTTGTTTTTGCACATCTCTTTTTCTGAAAGATGCTACCCTCTTGGACTTTGTTGATTCCACTGAATGTTTCTATCATGTCCCCCCTCTTCCTCCTTTCCTCAAGGGTATACATATTAAGCTCCTTTAGCCTCTCCTCGTATGGCTTCTCTTGCGACACTGCACCATTTTAGTTGCCCTCCTCTGAACTGTCTTCATCCTGTCTATATCCTTGGGGAGATGGGGTCTCCAGAACTGGACGCAGTACTCCAGATGGAGTCTCACCAACTGTCTGTACAGAGGGATAACAACTTCCTGTTTTCTGCTGGTGATGCCTCTCCCTATACATCCCAGTATCCCCCAGCCCTCCCTACTGCCTTCTCACATTGCTTGCCAACCTTAAGGTCATCTGATATGATTACCCCAGGTCCCTTTCCATTTTTGTCGTTATTATTACCTCCCTCCCCATTGTGTAATCTTCCCCTGGGTTTTTGTTTCCCAGGTGCATTACTTTGCACTTCTTTGCATTGAATCCAAGCTGCCATACTTCTGACCATTCCTCCAACCTTGCCAAGTCCCTTCTCATCCTTTCCACACCTCCTTGTGTATCAACCCTGTTGCAGATCTTTGTGTCATCTGCAAAGAGGCATACTTTTCCTTCCAGTCCCTCTGCAATGTCACTTATAAAGACATTAAAAAGGACTGGACCCAGTACTGAACCCTGCGGTACCCCACTAGTAACCCCTCTTTCTTCAGAGTGGACTCCATTTACAATTACCTTCTGTGTCCTGTTGTTCAGCCAATGTTTTACCCAGGCTACCACCCTGGGACCCACTCCAAAGCTGGTTAATTTGACTACTAATCTTTTGTGTGGGACTGTGTCAAATGCCTTGCTAAAGTCTAGGTAGGCCATGTCTACAGCCCCTCCCTGGTCTACTACTTTGGCCACCCAGTCAAAGAAATCAATTAGATTCATCTGACATGACCTTCCCGCTGTGAACCCATGCTGCCTTGGGTCTTGTGCCCCATTGGCCTCTAGGCACTTAACAAGTCTTTCCTTCAGAAGTGATTCCATCACTTTCCCTACCACAGAGGTCAAACTGACAGGCCTGTAGTTTCCTGCCTCTGTCTTGCTCCCACTTTTGTGAAGGGGAATCACATCAGACTTCTTCCAGTCCTCAGGTACCACACCATCCTCCCATGATTTGTTATAAAGGGTAGTCAGTGGTGTCACTAGCTCTCTGCTTAATTCTTTTAGAATTCCGGGGTGAGTTCCATCTGAGTAATCAAAAAAACTAAGTCAGATTACACTTTTTTTAATATTACAAAATAAATAACCCAACTGGAGAACCAGTCATCACCAGAGTTCACTATAGGGCGATTGCTCTCTTTAGGATGGAGAAACTGATCTGAACAATGGCCAGAGTGGAGCGTGGATGCAGAATTTATATCTAAATGTCAAATTCCAAAATTTGCATAGGTTCTATCTCTGGGGCATCACTCTCACTCAAGATGACTGCATAAAATGTCAACATTCAGTGAGTGATTCCTGAGATTACAATATATTAATTAACTCATTGTCTCCTAGCAGACACCTGTAGTTGTCAGTAAAATACACTGGTGTGTCCTGAAGACGTCTGCAGAAGTCAGCTACTGACTCCCAGTGTGCCCTTGCAACATCTGGAGAAATCACTTATATATTTTAATATATAGTGTAACGGAATATAATATATATTTGACTGCATAGCACCGTTGGAAAGGTAATTGTATGTTGAACACCTTTGTCACTGATATTTTGTGCATATCATGTATACTTTAGGAGTTATTTGCATTTGTTTATGGTATGGTGTGTATGGCTTATGTTGCCTGTTTTAGTGAAAAAAATTTTTTATTTTTTTTTGCTGTTTCAACTAGCTTAAAAAAACAAAACAAAATTACATATTATTATTTGTATACCACCATTGGGAAGGTAATTTTGTGCTGAACAACTTTGCCACTGATATTTTGTGTATATCATTTATACTTTAGAGTTATTCACATTTGTTTATGGTATGGTGTGTATGGCTGACATGTTTTCCATCAAGATTCACCTAAGCAGCTTGAATAAAATTCACTTTTTTGGCACTTCAGCAGGTATAAAATAAAAACCGTATTGATTACAACTGGTTGCATAGCACCATTGGAAAGGCATTTTTGTGCTCATCAACTTGCATGCTGATACTTTGTGTGTATCATGTACACTTTTGGAGTTATATGCATTTGTTTAGGATATGGTGTGTGTGGTTGAGATTCATCCCTCAAATCTCACCAAAGCACCTTGACTAAAATGGGAAAAAATTACATGTTATAGTAAAAAGATATCTTTTTTTTAACAAACATAATATTAAAACACCATCTAATGTCTGTATGCTTAATTTGGTGTTGATATTTTACATATTTTCCAACAAAAAATGGCTTATGTTGCCCTTTTTTAGTGAAAAAAATATTTTGTTTGCTCTTTCGACCCGCATAGAAAAAAAACGAAATTACTTATTATTACATGCATGCCACCATTGGAAAGGCAATTTTGTGCTGAATAACTCTGTCACTCATACTTTGTGTCTAGCATGTACAGTTATTGAGCTATTAGTATTTGTTTGCGACATGCTTGATTTTGCTTAGAAAGGTCCAGGATTCACTGTTAAAAGTATACAGGAGATTCAGGAGGCAAGTGGTGTAATCTCAGAGTGAGCCTGTGGAGGCAAAGAGTTAAAAAAAATTACCCTAATGTGTCCATTTCCAGGGCAGCTGTGCATGAGACAGTCTTCACAGAATAAGTGTGTCTCATGCACAGAGGAAAAGAGTGCTCCGATAGCGATAGGTCAGGAAAGCTCCCTTATCAATAACAGAAATTGTTTAAACATGACCAGCCATAACTCTCAACCCTGTGCCCCACAAATTAGAGACAAGGCTTAAAAAAATCAGGGGCAGAAGACCAAAACCAGGGACACATAGTAAAACATGATAATATTAGCTCCATATGCTGCTACTAGTACCTGGCTTAATGATAAAAGTATTTTCTGAGGGTAAATCAAACTGAAATATTAACATCAGACATCATTTTATGAGTCAAAGCCTGACTCTTCTGTAAAAAAAAAATGCCAAATTTAGGAGGGATGGAGGACATTTTTGGGATAAAATCTGGGACGTCCTTGAAAATCAGGGACAGCTGAAAGATATGTGACCAACTCCTAAGCAAGATGTGCTGTAAGGTGGTCACCCTACTTTTCAAGCAAACTATAAGGTTTAGGGTATTGGTGGAGGGTTGAAGACCCATGTAAGTAGTGTAGCGGTACATCACGGAATTACTGTAGTGTATATTACAATATACTACCAGTACGCTAGTTGTGTAACTAAGTACAGAGCGCTACCTGACTGACTACTACCGCTGTCAGCTTCTGTCTTCAGTCAGCTTGTGGTTTTAGCTAGCAGTCCCATCCCAGTCAACATCACGCAATACCTTCCCAGACGGGAGGGAGGTTTTAGAGGTGCAGCTTCCAGTCCATGAAAACAGAGAACTAATTATAGTGCATTTACAAAATGGACTCTGCCCCATCCCCCTTACCCTCCTTTTATTTCCACCCCTACCTCGAAACCCACTAACCAGTTCAAAACACCCTCTACCTCTGATATTTTTTTCTCTTTAGAAATTGATTTTGAGTTGTATCAATCATTTAAATGAAATCATAGCAGTTTGAATCAGTAGTAGCCACAAATTTAGGAGACCTACTGGCAAAGTTAATGCAGCAATCGCTGCAAAGTTCGGGGCATCAGTACCTCGATCCACCGTACTCACAATATGCAGAGCAGCATTGTCATGGCTGAACACTCATAAATTTTCTAAATCAGAGGGGTGCAGTCAGCATTTTCAAACAGGTGGGCATGGAGCATCCGAGATCACGCTGCAAACAAAGCGATATGCTGACGCTCCACTCTTATGTATGGAGATTTAATAATCTCCCTATTTCCCATACCCAGTGCTATTTTTACACAATTTGCCTAAATGCCACATATGGTATTTAGGCAGATTCTGTAAAAATAGCACTGGGCTTGGGAAATAGGGAGATTATTAAATCTCCATACATAAGGGCACAATACAGGAAGGGGCAGTGGAGCGCCAGCATATCGCTTTGTTTGCAGCGTGATCTCGGATGCTCCATGCCCACCTGTTTGAAAATGCCAGCTGCACCCCTCTGATTTGAGAAATTTATGAGTGTTCAGCTACAACCATGCTGCTCTGCATACTGTGAATACAGGGGGGATTGGGGTACTGATGCCCTGAACTCTGCAGTGATCACTGCATTAACTTTGCCAGTAGTTCTCCATTAAATATGACTCAAGACCTGGTAATTTAGTTGGTAACTTGGGAGTGGGTAAAAAGGTGGTAACCTGGGTAAAAAACTGGTCAGCAGATAGGACACAGAGGGAAATGGTAAATGGAGTGAACTCTGAGGAAGGGAGGGTGGCCAGTGGGGTACCTCAAGGATCAGCGTTGGGACCAGTCCTCTACAATGTCTATATAAGTGACACAGTGGAGGAACTGGAAGGGAAGGTCTGACCCTTTGCATATGACATCAAGATACCTGAGTCACTGGGGGTCGGTGGGGGGGGTTGGAGCTGGACTGACCCACTGTCAGGCAGCTCTCCTCTACGGGGGAGGATTGGGCACCGATCTGACCAGCGGATGGTGTCAGGAGAGGAGTGAGCTATTAGGCGCTTGGTGGAAGCTGTGTCTCTGCATGGCTTCCTGCCTGGACCCTGATCCTTCGTGTCAGCATTCTCAGGTGGAGGGCTTCCTGTAGTTATTTCAGTAACTCTGAAAACCCCACACCCCGTGCCGTGCACTGTTACCCCCACAAGGGGTGTCAGAGCAGATGGTCGGTATGCCACCACTGAGCCTCGCTGGCATCAACAACAGGGTGGACACTCGGGGGGGGGGGTGAGGATGAACAAGGATCTGAAAAGCCTGGAGAAGAGGTCAAATATATGGCAGCTGGGTTTTAATGCTAAAAAGAACAAAATAATGCATCTAGGCCATAGAAACCCAGGAGTGGAGTATAAAATAGGCAGAATGATACTGACAAAGATCAAGCAGGCAACAGTCCCAGAGGTAATCATATCAGATGACCTAAAGGAGGCCAAGAAGTGTGACAAGGTACTCAGAAAGGCTTGTGGGATGCTGAGGTACCTTGGAAGGGGTACTGCCAGCAAAAGGAGGGAGGTGGTGTTGTCTCAATATAGATCGCTGATAAGACCCACATTGAGTACTGTGTCAAATTCTGGAGACTACATCTCAGGAAGGACATAGACAGAGTTGAGGCAGTGCAGGGGAGGGCTACCAAAAGGGTACAAGGTATGCATCAAAAGCCCCACAAGAAAAAATTACTCACTGCAGTAATCTTCTTTCTTCCAAGGGGTCTTTTAGCATCAGTAACTTTTGTGCACTTAGCTGGCTAGGTGCAACTGTCCCGGAGGTGGGCTTTTAAGAGATATTTAAATGAGCTTAGGGCTAAGCCAAGCAAAAGACAGGAGTGGGTGTGAGCTGAGTGAGAGCTGTTGAAAGCTTCAGAATTTTTTCGAGGAAAAACGAGGTCAAATGTCCCGAAAAAGAATCAACAGGATTAAAAAAACATGCAAATGTCCACAAAAGTGGAAACAGAAACAACAGCAACATGAGCTAAAAATGCATCAATAAGAAACTCCAAATTTGGTAAAAAGTGACATAAAGAGCCCTTCTCTGACAGGTGAACTGGGAAGGAAGGGTGGGAGCTTACTGATGCTAAAGGAGCCCTTGGAAGAAAGAAGATTAGTGCAGTGAGTATTTTTTTCTTCTTACACCAGGAGTCCTTTAGCATCAGTAACTTTTTTGCAGACTACTGAACAGTACCAAGTGGGAGGTGGGCAGAGAACCTACTTAGGAAAGAGGCTCTGCAGAACCACCACGCCAAATCTGGCATCAGATCTGGTCTGCACATCCAAACAGTAGTGTTTCACAAAGGTGTGCACAGATTTCCAGGTAGCTGCTTTGCAGACATCCAGTAGGGGAATGTCCCTTGCTACTGCAAATGAGGCTGCAGTGCCCCTGATGGAGTGGGCCCTGAGCCCCAATGGAGGTTGTTGACCAGCTTTCTCATAGCAGAATCTAAAACAAGAGACCAACCAACAAGAAATAGTTCTCTTGGTCACTGGTCTTCCTCTGCCTACATCCCTGTAGGTGAGGAACAACTGAGTGGAAGAACCCCTGGACTGTCTAGTATGCTCTAGGTAGTGAAAGATGGCTCTTTTGACATCCAAGCTGTGGAGCTTTTGCTCACCAGGAGTGGATGGCTCAGTAAAGAAGACAGGCAGAGTAATGGACTGGTTGAAGTGAAACTCTGAAACCACCTTTGGCAGAAATTTCCTATTTGTCCTGAGCTCAACTTTATCATTGTTGTGAGGGATGATGTAATTCAACTCAGTGCACAGGGCCTGCAGCTCTGAAATCCTCCTGGCAGACGTAATGGCTACCAGGAAGGTGGTCTTCCAAATTACAAACTTGATGTGGGCCATGGGCATAGGCTTGAGGGGTGGATTCATGAGCCCATCTATGCAAAGGTTCAGGCTCCAAGGAGAAACAGGCTCCCTAGTTGGAGGCTGGAGATGCAAGAGGCCTTTGAAAAACTGTTTAAAAATGTTGTGGGGAAAAAAATGATTTCTTCTTTCCCACCGAAAGGTAGGCTGAAATTGCTGCCAGGTGTAGCTTGAGTGAAGATGGTTTCAAGCCTGACGCCTGTAGGCATACCAGGTAGTCTTGCAGCTGAGGTTCCGAAGCTGATAGGGGTTCAACTTTTCACTCTTGCACCAGAGGGAAAACATTTTCCATTTGGCTGCATAAGTCTTCTTAGCGTTCGTTTTTTTAGCCATCCTCAGTATCTTAAGGACCTGTTCAGAGTTTTGTGAGGCTGGAAACTCTAACTCCTCAAGAACCAGGCCTTGAGGTAAAGAGAGTGTATGTCTGGGTACTGCACTCCTGTCTGAGGAAGGGTCAGCAGGGAATGAGTTGGAGGCAGGCGACTGGGCCTGTTGCAGGATATTGAGAGAAGGATAGGGTACCAGGCTTGCTTGGGCCAGTCTGGAGCCACTAGGACCATCGATGCAGGCTGCTGTCTGAGTTTCAGCAAAACCCTGGATATCTGGGGAAAGGAAGGAAATGCATTTAGGAACCTCCCTGACCAGTCCAGGATCAGGGCATCCAGAGGAAGTGTTCCCGGAACTGGGGGCCTGCAACAGTACTGAGGAAGCTGAAAATTGAGAGGAGTGGCAAACAGATCCACATCTGGTGTGCCCCACCGCCTGAACACTGTGGCTAGTACTTGCTTGTTCAGTGTCCATTCGCTCTGGCCTTGACTGATGTGGCTTAGAGCATCCACCAGAGTATTAAGTTTGCCTGGGAGGTGAATAGCCGAGAGACTGACTCCAAGGGAGAATGCCAGAGATCAGAGCTTCAGAACTTCCAAACAGAGTATTCCTGATCTGGTACCACCCTGCTTGTTTATGTATAAAATTGCAATGGTGTTGTATGTTTGAATTTGAACTGCCTGCCCTTCTATGCTGGGAGTGAAAGCTTTGAGAGCTAGTAAGACTGCTCTGAGTTCCCAAAAATTTATGCGCAGCTGTGATTCTTCGGGAGTCCAGTTGCCGCTTACTGAGGCACTTTCCAAGTTAGCTCCCCAGCCCAAAAGGGAGGCATCTGTGGTGATCACCTTTGTGGGAAGAGGAGCTTGAAAGGAAACCCCTGCCTGAAAATGTGCAGGATTCTTCCACCACAGCAAATTTTGGAGGAACTGCTCCGACACAGGTATGAACTTTGAAAATTTGTTGCTTCTCTGAGACCACCGTTAGGCTTGCAGGAGTATTATCCTGTACCTGACCCCAGGGACTACTGCAGTCATAGAAGCCATATGTCCCAGAAGTTTGAGGAAATGTCTGGCTGGTCTTGGCTGTCCCTGGGTGAAAGAATCTGCCACTGAAAGGAAACTCTGAATTCTTTCCTGCAGGAGGAAAGCATATCCCTTCTGACTGTCCAGCCGGGCCCCTATGAAGGTGAGCAGCTGGGTGGGTTCTGGGTGAGATTTCGTTAGATTTACCAGGAATCCCAGAGACTCCAGAGTGCATTCTGTGGGGGAAAGAGATTCCTTAACCTGGCAAGGAGACTTTGCTACTATGAGCCAGTCATCCAGACAGGTGTAGAGGGCGACACCCAGTCTCCTGAGATGTGCTGCTACCACTGCAAGACACTTGGTAAAGACTCTTGGGGCTGAGGACAGACCAAAGGGCATTGCAGTGAACAAAGGAAGTTTGAACCTGAGAAACTTCCTATAAGATCTCCTTATGGGTATGTGGAAGTAGGCGTTCTTTAAGGACAGGGAGGCTAGCCAGTCTCCCTGCTATAAGGACTGTATGGCCAGTGACAGAGTGACCATTTTGAATTTGGTTTTTTTCAGATGTTTGTTTAAATATCTGAGATCTAAGATAGGTCCCCAGTTTTCTTTTGTGTCAGAAAATACCTGGAGTAGAGGCATTTTTCCTTCTTGTGGGTGGGGATCCTCGCCACTGCTCATAAAGGCAGAAGGTTTTGTATCTCCATTTCCAACAGTGGAATCTGTGTTGGGGACAGAGGTCTTATCACCTGGGTATGCTTGAGGTCTGGCAGCTGCTTGAACTGTAATGACAGACCCTTCTCCACTATCTCCAGCACCGACTTGTCTGACGTGATGAGGGACCAGTGCTGAAGATAGTGGGAGAGTCTGCTTCCACCCGGAAGCAGGGAGGTGACCTGGACACTCTCATCAGGACTTAGACTGAGAGGCAGATGGCTGGAAAGAGGTGGCTCTTCTTTGGCCCCTTCTGCCCCTGCCTCTGAAAGACCCCCTGTACTGGTTGAAGTCAGATTGGGGATAGGGATTGTAAGGCCTGGAAACAAAACTTCTGACCCTACTGCCTCTGGTATGGGATCTCTGAGGGGTGGCGGGCTTAGGCTTGGTTGAGTGGCTCTGCCAGGAGGCCTTGTACTCATCGACTTTTTTCATGTAGTCAGTGGTTCTGTAATCAAACAACATATTTTGATCACAGGGAAAACCTATGTCCTTGTTCTGAGTGTCTGTGGTCAGACTGGTTGTTCTAAGCCAAGCCAAGCGTCTCAGAGAGATGGCATGGGCCATTGCCCTAGAGGCTGCATCATTGTCATCGTCTGCCATGTGGAATTGGTACATAGTAGCTTCCAGGGCAGTTTTTGACGTATCCACCAGCTGCTGCACCCTAGAATCTGATCTGTTGCTGGTGATAGCCTGGACAAATTTCCAAAGGGCTTTCTGATATTTGGCTGTGAATGCCATGTAAGAAGAAAGTCTGAGAAGCAGGGAAGCTGTGGCATACGTTTTCTTTCCTAAAAAGTCAGTTTTCTTGGAATCCTTGTCAGGGGGAGAGGGGGACAAGGAGACTCCATCTTTCTCATAAGCTGCCTGCTGCACTATACTCTCATGGTTAGGGTGTGCAGACAGGAACTTGATACCATTGTTAGACAATTTATATTTTCTCTCAAGCCGCTTATCAACCCCTGACACTGAAGCAGGGTGTTGAAGCACCTTCATGGTATTTTTTCTAAATCCATTATAGATAGGGACAACCAGGGTCTTTGAGGAGGGACGACCAGGGTCTTTGAGGATGAAAGACTCTTCATCTCCCTATAATCTTCATCTTCATGGACATCTTGGTAGTACTCCTGTGTAGGAAGGAGCAGGGTGTCCAGCATATTTTGTATAAACGTTAACACAGAGGAAGTATCCTTGTGATCACCTGTGGGATCCCTCAGATGAGGGTCCGGGGACTCCTGGAGCTCAAGACCCTCAAAATCAATGTCAGGGGCATCATAAAATTGATTATCTGCATCACCCTCACAGTCTACAGAAGCGAGAACTGTGGAAGAGTGCTTGCCAGCCCCAGTAAATCGAGGACCCATCTTTTGACGGGTCTGAAACAGTTACCATGCTTTTTCCACATCTTGCACTGACAGAAGAACTTGCACAGTGTGTAAGTGTTTTGTTTTTTCTGTATGCTTTAAGCTGCCTGTTGTCTCACTATTGGCTTTCTCAGGAGCAACGGAAGCATATTTGTCTTGACAGAGTTTCTTTTAAGCCACTTCATCAGAGGCTTGATCAAGCTTCCTTTTTCAGTCACTCTTATTATTTTTCAATTTGTGAGGAACTTCATCATTGGAAGCTTTATTTTTTTAGCTGGGATCTGGAGGGTTCCTCAGCACCTCTGCTTTTGGTATTAGTACTTTTGAATGGCCCCTCATCGGAAGCCTTTGATTTATCCTCAGTCATAATAATCAAAGGTTTGTCTGCTATGTTTGCCAATTTAAGCAAAGCAAACCAGTCCTGGACCTACGAACTGAGTGCAGGTTTCTGTGAAAATGTCACCGGCCAGTCCTGCCCCAGTTAATAAACTCTATTACTAGTGCTTTTTTTTTTTTTGGTTGTAGAACTGGAATCTATAACAGTGCCAATCTTAATAGAAACCCAGTAATACTCAGCTGTGCACAGGTGGCTGCTGGACCCTTATGGACAGTCCTGACACAGATGATATCAAGGTGTAGTAATGTAACAGAAAAGGTTTCCTCGTAATTGCCAATCTAGAGAGAACCCCCCCGGCACTGTTTAAATTTGAAATCCACTGCAGGTGCAGGTGCCTCGAAGTAAACCACGTGAGGTCGGAGGTAAAAAACAAGGCAACTGTCCCTAATTCGATGGTTCCGACAAGAATTTGCCCACAAATGAAGGAAATCATCGAAAATAAGTACCTGTGATAACATTAGGCTTTAAACTAAATAGTCACGGTGAAAATAAAGTCAAAAAGCGTGGTCATGCTAAAAAAAAAAAATGTGCACGTCGTTAATGAAAAAGTAAAACTTATTCTCAGCACACTAAAGGAAATAATTTATGAGGAAAACTTTACCCAGATAAGCAATAGGAGGCTGTCAACAAGAAAGTTGGGAGACACCTCAGAGGCAATATTGCTCAGTCCAATGGAGAAAAAATTCTGAAGCCTTCAACAGCTCTCCTCAACTCACCCCGTCTTTTGACTGGCTTGGTCCTAAGCTCATTTAAATATCTCTTAAAAGCACACCTCGGGGCAGTTGCACCTAGCCAGCTAAGTGCAAAAAAGTTACTGATGCCAAAGGACTCCTGGGGTAAGAAGGAAAGATTAAAGAAGCTACATATGTACATCCTGGAGGAGGGGAGGGAGAAAATGATGAGACCTTTAAGTACCTCATGGGGGTTAATAGGGTACAGGTGGGGGTGGGGTGTATGTCAGAGAAAAAGGTGCTCTAGAACAAAGGGGCATGCTATGAAGCTGGAGGGAGGTAGAGTCAGGAGGGATGTAAGAAAGTATTTCTTCACAGAAAGGGTGGTGGATACTTGGAACAGCCTTCCAATGAAGGGAATGGGGCAAGAACAGTGGTGAGGTTAAACAAGCATTTGTCAACGCCGAATGTTTGCTTGCTGGCATTGGCAGTGGTAGTGTAGAAGTTACAGAGCTGCGTAATAGGAATGGCAGTGAAGTATTGAACTGAAGCCAACCCCACCACCACCCTGCAGAGAGTGACAGGCATTGGGGTGTGCCTTTGGGTCATCAGGCATAACGGCCATGCCATTTCACCACACCCTACCCTGCAGACACTGACAAGTGTCACGGTGTTCCTTGGGGTCTTTGGCCCTTATCGCACCCATTCCATCAGGAAATCTACGGTGAGATGGAGTGCGATATAGAAGAATGGGGTGAATTTGGGGCGAAGAGTCCAAGGCATACCTCGATGCCTCTCACTGGCTGCAGGGTGTGGAATGGTATGAGCATTACAGGAAAGAATCCCAAGTCACACCCCTGATGCCTGTCATTCTCTACAGGGTTGGGCGTTATGGTTGGAAACCCTAATACCTCAGGCATTCGTTGGTATTTTCACTCCAAATGTTCACCATGGTTTTTTTGTGACCCAACCTCATGAACAGGGGGAATATCAGTTTGTTAGCCGAAAGCTGCTTATGCACAGTGACTACGGCATTTAGCACCAGAGGTGCAAAACATTCGAACAGGATGTAAAAATGACAGCTGTACTGTTCATGGGGAGGTGTAAAAATGGCAGCGTTGCAAATCTGCAGTAAAAATATTTAAAAAATGGTGAAGTCAGAGCGTACATAGAAACTGTGCAGCACACCGTAATATACTTAGGTTGGAATTTTTACAGCAGATTGTCAACTCAGGCATTTTGGTGCCTCAATCATGAACAGTGTCACTGTGATTTTCTTTATCTGTCCCGAACAATGATTTCCCACAGCGACCATGCATCTCTGCGCTGAAAGTGTGAAAACACGCCGGCCATGTTGTGAAAAATGACAGCTGTACTGTAAATAAGGAAGTGTGGAAAATGCCACTGGTGAAAATCTGGACTTAAAATATTACAAAGTCACTGCGCAATGCTCACTCGTAACACAGTCATTTTATGGACTTTTGTCACCAAATTTTCAACATAGCCATTTTAAGACATCTGCTCATGAACAGTGTAACTGTGATTTTCTTAATCTGTCCCAAACATTGCTTTCGCACACCAACAGCACCATCGTGCGCTACATGTGCGAAAACACATTTTGGGCGGCATATCAAAAATGGCAGCAGTACTGTTCATAAGGAAGTGTAATAAAATGGCAATGTTGAAAATCTGGAGTGAAAATATTAAATTCGCCAAACATTTGAGCATGCATAGGAACTGCATAGCATCGCTTCGTAAAACAGTCATTTTAGAATTTTTCACAAATTTTCAACAAAGCCATTTTAAGACCTCTGCTCATGAACAGTGTCACTGTGAGTTTTCTTAATGTCCCATACATTGATTTAGCACATCGACTGCGCCATTGTATGCGCTACATGGAAACAAATTACATTTTGGGCAAGATATGAAAATGACAGCTGTACTACTCATAAGAAGGTGTGGTAAAATGGCAATGTTGAAAATCTGGAGTGAAAATATTGAAAATTTGCGAACTTACAAGCGTGCGTAGGAACTGTACAACGCACGCTCATAAAACAGTCATTGTTGGGAATTTTTTCACCACATTTTCAACATAGCCATTCTAAGACCTCTGCTCATGAACAGTGTCACTGTGATTTTCTTAATTTGTCCTGTATATTGATTTTGCACACCGACTGCGCCATTGTGCGCTACATGGGCGGAAACACGTTTTGGGTGAGATGTGAAAAATGACAGCTGTACTACTCATAAGAAGATGTGGTAAAATGGCAATGTTGAAAATCTGGAGTGAAAATATTGAAAATTCGCGAACTTACAAGTGTGCATAGGAACTGCGCAACGCACACTCGTAAAACAGTCATTTTAGGGATTTTTCACAAATTTTCAACATAGCCATTTAAGACCTCTGCTCATGAACAGTGTCACTGTGGTTTTCTTAATTTGTCCCGTACATTGGTTTAGCACCGACTGCACCATTATGCGCTACATGGCCGGAAACACATTTTGGGTGAGATGTGAAAAAATGACAGCTGTACTACTCATAAGAGGTGTGGTAAAATGGCAATGTTGAAATCTAGAATGAAAATATTGAAAGTCGCAAACTACTGACGTGCGTGGAACTGTGCAGCATGCGGCTCGTAAAACACTTCGTTTTTGGAATTTTTCCACCAAATTTTCAAAATAGGCTTCTTGAGAGCCCACCTTATGAACACTGGCAGTGTTGTTTCATTAATCGGTCCCAAAAGGTGATTTTGCGCAGTGACTGCGAAATCACCCTTGGGGCCGAATAACGCCATGACAGTGACAGCATTCATGAGAAAGGGTCCCAAAAACCCCATGTTGAAAATTTGGTGCAAAAATTCCAAAAAATGCCTGAGATATGCAACAAAGTTGAAAAAACCCTATCTACCCCATTATACAGCTTACCGGCATTTCCTCAGTTCACGGTCGGCTTTGAAGAGTGCAGGCGTGTTCCCAGTCCGCGAAGATCGTCGCGCAGCTCGAGGTAAGTATGGTATGGGGGGTGTGGGGAGGCAGGGTGTGCAGTGGGTGGGTGCAGGTTGTGGGGAGGGGCAGGAAGACTGCGTGGGACCGTTTTTCTTTTCAGGTATTTAAAAAAAAAAAAAGATGGCGTGGGGCGTTTACTGGCGGAACAGAGCTCCCAAGCGTGGCAGAAGAACAACTGGGGGCGTGGGCTGATGGGGATTGGGCATCCCCGCCGGCCATGGCATTGTTGCCACGCTGGGGTGGGCTCCAGCGTGGCACCCTATCTCGGAGACAGTGAAGCCCGATGGGGATTGGGCACCCCGTCTGCTATACCATTGAGTTATGCGCTGGGGTGGGCACCAGCGTGGCATTTAGAAAACTTTGGGGGGCGCAGCACAGCCGACCGGGGATTAGGCACCCGTCAGCTAGAGAGGTGTGCGTGGGGGAGCACGCAGTATGCGTGCGTGTGTGTGTGTGGAGCTGTGCATGAGCAGGCGATATCTTATCGCTGCTCACTGAAGCGTAGCTCCCCCTTTCAACTGTATGCCACTGCATTTTGGAGCTTGTCATAGACAGCTCCAGCATGCATTGGCAGACAGGGGCCGCACCTGCCAACACACTGACTGAATTGGAAGAGGGGGTGACACACCTCCGAAGACTCGGATGATGGCACTATGTTTCTTGCACATGCGTGCAAGTAAACATAATAAAAATGCATGAGACAGGCAAAAGGAAATTGTAGAGGTGGGGGGGCGGCAATTGTGCCATAGATCAAGTAGGGCCTGCAGCAAAAAACAAAGGTCAAAAAATAGGCAGACTGGGTGTGCCTACCAGCACTTATCTGCCATCACATTCTATGTTCCTATATATGTTTCTATGACCCAGCAGTAAGAAATCAGCACAATGGAGCTCTGAGAGCAGAGTTGAAATGGCGTTTAATGGTGGGGAGAGCACAAGAGTGTGGACATGGGATAGAATGTGGCTTTGTTATTAAAAGAACACAAGCGGCTGGAGTCCTCCACTAACACCAAGTTTAGGTTATTGTGAGGCAGAATAGCTCTGAGATAAGTTCTCCAAACTGGGGACTTGGAGACTGGTGAGACCTGGATTTAAAACTCACAACTGCCTGTTGCATGCTGTATGACCCCGAGCATAAGGTATTTAACCCTCTCCTGGGTTGCGCCTGACACCAGGTTCTAAATAAATTTTAATAAAAACTAAATACCTAAGCTGGCAACTGTGTAGAATATCAGACCACCGCTTTTAGGTAGGATAACACTACAGATAATACAGCATAGTTTCATCGTGTGCATGCTGCACTATACTGTAGCTGCGCTAGGCTACCATCGTCGCGAACTTACTCTGCTGTTGATTTAGTTTTTTTTAGTGGGGGGTGGGGAACCAAGAACTCAAATACACTAATAAAATAACCGACAGGATGACCTGGCGTGGAGCATGTCAGTGGGCAAGTGACGTTTGTGTAGAATGTCGGACAAACGTAAGCGGGTTTCTGTAAACAACTTCGTGAATGCAAGTACCGGCTCTTTTTTTTATCAGTTCTATTTATTCATTTCTGTCTGGCTCTGGGGATGGCCGACCCTCTGATGCTCCGGCCCCGTTCCCGAACCCGGTCTGTCAGCCTCACTAGTACCGTCGTGCCGGCTGGCCGGCCCAAATACCGGCTCTTCAACAAAAAGATGACACTAAACATTCCAAATTCCATGGTAACCAAGGAGCGGCGTCAGCTGTCTCCATGGCAAAACCCTGCCTGCTAATGTCGGTACTGCTGATTGGATAAGTGAAACATGTCCCTGAACAAAACGCTTCTTGATTGGTTTACAAACTGTCAGATTCTCCGGGATCTGCATTTAATTAAAAATAAAGTTTCAGGGACTGACAGTCGCAGCGTGTACGTCCCTATAGTCTATGGGATGTAAAAGGTAAACAAAATTTGCAAGCGCAACTAGAACTTATTTGGTGATAAGGTTGAACGTGACCGAAATATCCAGTTGAAGAACCAAATATAAATAATGTGAGTGATTCCATTTCTTTCTCTTACAAATCTATTATAACGCTTCTGCTGGACCACTGAGTGTTATATGGATTGAATTTACTCCTTTGGTTTCTGTGCTGCAGTATTTTGTTCATGATAGCTGAGAAAAATCATTGTTGGATTCAAGCTTGTTGTTTTGATTGCGTTTTATTTCACGCACAGTGAAATAAAACAGCGGACGGGCATGCGTTGCCCCCCCCTCTTCCCCCAATCATCAGAGCAGACTTATAAGTTCAACACGCATCTATCATTATCTATGTACAGTACACGCTCTTCCATTGTGTGATGTTCTCTTGAGCGAGGTCATAGGTAACCTAACTCCCGGTGTCACTGGTGACTAAAATAAAATGATGTTTTATTTAGGTACTCTCAAATGGATTGTGGGAAGCTCATTGGCTGAAACAATATTTGACTGGCAAATTATTTTGTTGACTGTGTGAAGTAACTTGTCCTTTTAAGTGGCGACCCCGGGAGGTGAACATTAAGAAACATAGGGTAAAAAAAACAAAGTACAGGACAGATGTAGTTTGATTCACAGTATAGTAACATTCTGCTAGTCTACTACATAAAATCCTGCCATGTAGTGTCGCTTTAAAGGTGACAGGACATCAACTTTATACTGCTGAATGCAAATTTCTTTTCTTTTAATGTAAGTGTTGTATTCTGATATGTTTTGACCATTCTTGATCATTTTGATATGATTTTTGATATGCATTTTAGTGCCCATATATTTATACTGTGTTCCTTTCCCCTCAGCAGCTCTTTCTTTTCAAACTGTACTGTATTTCCAAGACATTCCAGTGTAAGTGGAGAACTACAGATCCTCACAGTCCCTGGCTTTGTTGCCAGTACCCTTTTTGGGGTAACCCTTGCCTCAATGCCTTTGTGCTAAGATTCTTTGTAATTTTAATAAGCTACTTAATGTTTTTAAGATGGGTGTAGGACGGCAAACTCCAATTAAGCCTTGGCTTACAAGTTGATTAGAGAGGGGGCAGCATTCTGGGCCCTGACCAAACTATTTTGTTACTCCTACTGTCTAATATCCGCCCCTGCTGGTGCTAATATGAATTTTGTGGCATAAAACTAAGTACTACTTTATATTTCACTCTTGTTATGCCATTCCTAAAGTGCAATACGAGGTGTACAAGGGGTCCGGGTGACAATATGGCCATTTCTACAATTGGCGAGGGGTGGCAAAGAGACACCAAAGGTTTCTGGCTTACACATTTTATTTTCCTAGCTACATTAGGGGGCTCTGCCTCCACAACCCCAATTTAAAAACAATCAGGGTGTGTGGGTCTGCCTCTATCTAAAAAACAAACCTTTATGCATCTTTTTAATTCTGAAACATCTTATGCCACTCATAAAGAAATGCAAACATTTGTGGTGGCTCAAATAGTTATGCTTCATTTGCTAACTTGTGTAAGCCAGTATTCACATAATTACATACGTGAGGATTATTATTCATCCACCGACGCTGACTTACCATGACATCAGTTACAACTTTTCATGCTTTTTGTCTGAAAGGCCCAGAACTGATCAACTGATGTCCTTGAATGTTCAGGTAGTCTTAAAGGACAGAATAGCAGTGGCCGAGGAGGGAGGGATTCAAGGTAATTAACCAAGGCAATTAACAATTTGATTAAACAATTTGATTATTTAAAATAGGTAAACTATATCAGAATGTAGGATCTACTAAAAGGAAAACAGGGTAGCATATAAAGGTAGAAAAACTGTTTTCTATCACCATTAAAGCAGCTTACCGCTGTAGTGTTTTAAGGAACCAGAAAATATTTTAAAAGGCTGTATCATTTTTTTGGCATGACTGGTAGGCCCAAAAAGATTACAGGACCTACAGGATTTAAAAATTGCAAATCCTGCTTCAGACCTCTGGCTGAAGTAGACTGCTACGAGTTCTGTTTTGAGTCCCTAGGTCCTGATAACGATTTTGAAAATTGTGATTTGTGTAAATGTTTCTACCCCAAAACACAAAACTAAAGGGCAAAGCTCAGACAGAGATTTTTGGCTCCACAGTCTGCTTCTGTGTCAACTCAAAGTTGTCCACTAAAAAATATATTATGGAGGTGGTTATCACCGATGGTGGAAAGCATGCATCAGCAGGTTCCTCATTCTCAATTAAGTTAATTAAATTAAGAGAAAATTAAGGTGGCAGAGAAAAAGCATTGGCCTGTGATCAGAGGCAAAACACTTAAGCCATTTACAAGTTCTGATAAAGAACACAGGGTGTCTGACAGAGAGCACCCTGATGCTACAGATGGTACAAAAATAAAAGGGCTTCTGAAGTGCTGGTGCCATCAACACAAGCCCCCCCCCCAAAAAAAAAAAAAGAAAAGCATGTAACTGCTACTCAACTGCAAGAGACCACGCCCCTGAAGTAGAAAAGAGAGAGCTATGCCCTCTGCTGAGGACATCTCAGAAATGTAACAGTTCTTCCAGGCCTTTCAAGCCATTGGAAATCTAGCCACTGTTCCTACTACCCTTCCCACCCCCGCTCAGGTCATTTATCAGCCTGTCCTGGTGGAGGTGGAGGTGGAGGATGGGAAACCAGTTGAACTAGGAAGCCCCAGAATAGGATTTTAGTTGACCACCCAGAGTTAAAGGAGAACTCCCCTGAATTTCTGAATCATGTTTCCCCAGTAGAAGCCTGTTTTTAAATACTGGTTCTAATTCTGTTATAGTGTATGGTGGAACATCCTTGTGTATGGAGATCCATACACTGCAAAACAAAGTTGTTCTGCTGCAGTAGTGACATAGTTACTAATGCAGAATGACTTTTCATTCTGCGTTATAGCTATGTCACAGTGCAAGTGCCCCCATCAGTGCTGTTCATAGGACAGGGGGTGGTTGAAGCATTGTGAATGAGCTGGCCGGCAGGCGGATGTCTAAGAAGTGTGGGTTGCAGATGGCAGAGACTGACTGCTTGAACAAGGAAAAGTAAGTAATTGTGTTTTGGAGGACCATGCATTATATAGAATAGTGTATGATAGCCCAACTACTCAACATCGCTATTCATAAACCTTGTGGTTACCATGACGACAGTGGGACCTCTTGAGCTTCGCTGTCGAGCACTTCATCATCATGGTGAGCACTCAGTGGAAGAATAGTGTTGTTGTGTATGGGTGCTCATACACTATCCTATATAATGTTCTAGCTAGTCAGGCTTTTTAGTTATCTGTGTGGATAGTTCTGATTTACATGCCGCTGGTAAGAACCATTTAAGAACCGTATGATGTTGTTTATTCCCCGTTCTACTCTTCTGTTGTTGGCACAATATATCCATGTTCTACTATAGAGTTCTGTGACTGCGCAGGACATAACCTACATCACACAGTTCTAAAATGTTACTTACCATCAGACTGTAAAGCAGAAACACATCACTGAGATTACTAAAAGGCATGCATAAATGGAAAAAAAAACAGAATTTAAACCAGTACTCAAAAAATAGCTTCTATTGGGAAAAATGACAAGCTCAGCACAGTTCTCCTTTAATGAGGATTTCTCCTCATACTCCTCCTTCGTAAGACCGATGGTTGATACCCTTAATATCCCTTGTACAGAGACTGAGGAGGATATAGAGGAAGTTGAATTTATGAGCATACTGAAGCTGACCTCCTCCCGAAGGCTATCAGTACCCATCCACAAATCCTTCAAAAAAAGGCCATGGGCAAGATTCTAGCAGCACCAAACTCTGCTTCAGGCATTGACAAAAAACTTGAAAAGAAGTACCAGGTGGACAAACAAGTTCTTGTATACCCATCCACATCATGAAGGAGTGGTCCAAGCTGCCACCTGTGAAAGGACTAAGGTGTCCTTGGCTGCAATGCCACCTGAAAAAAATTCCAGGAATCTGGATTATATGGAAAAGGTCTATACCACAGCATTCTTGCAGCTGAGACAGGCAGCCTATATGGCATACACAGTACAGTACCAAAAAGGTGCTGTAGGATACTATCATGACCTCGGAAGGTCAACTGTGAAGTGGATGATGCTTTGGCAGAAACAGCCAAAGCCGTTTTAGAGGCCAACAAGTATCAGTTCCACATGGCTGTGGATGCTAATGATTCTGCAACAAGAGTCTTTGCCCTTTCAGTTGCCCTAAGCCGGTTTACCTGGCTAAGGACAACCATCTTAACAGAGGACGCAAAGGCTTAGGCAATGGATTTCCTTTCAAAAGCTTATTTCTTTTTGGTGATATAACAGAAAAATAAGAACCTTACCCATAAGGAGAAGGCTACAAACCACTTCGGGCATTATGGAAGAGGAGACAGGGATAGGGCCTATTACCAGAGGCCTTACTTTTATTAGGAATACCCTGTTTCCAAAACTAAAGGCACCAAAGGTTTTCCCACCACTCAGGCCAGAGGCATAATCCTACTGGAACTGGAAATGATAACATTGCTAATGCTTGGAACTATGGAGAAGACCCCTTCCTCCCAATGGGGAAGAGGCCATTTTTCCAGGTACTTTATCACCCCCCAAGAACAATGGAGAATGGTGGCCTATTCTATACTTAAGATTCTTAAACAGGCATATTAAGAAAGAAATGTTTAACAAGATACAAGGACAGTAATCTTTGTAGAAAGGAGGGTGGCTGGGTTCACTGGATCTGAAAGATGCTTACATCCATATGCCAGTAAGGCCCTCTTACAAAAAATTATTCAGGTACAAGCTGGGAAAGTGCCACTACCAGTTCTCAGCATTGACTTTCAGCTAGACCTCAGCACACAGAGTGTTCACAAAGTGTCTACTGTAGCTTCTGTGGCTGCATACCTGAGAAGTAAAGGTATCATGGTATATAGTGTACAGTAGAACATTGTTCTGTATAGAATTCTGTCCCTTTCAATATGCTGTTGTGCCATGGGTCAAGGGTCATGGAATGTGATTGTACCATTCTGTGGTACAGTAGCATTCTGAAACTTCTAGAGACTGCTCAAGCCAGTTTCGTTCTGAAGGTGAAAGAACCACTGCTCACACTTTTCATATAATGCTATACACTACAAAAATACAGGGTGAGCAACTTTATGTACAACCAATGTGTTCTACCACCTCGTGGCTCTGATTCCAATGGACCTCTCAGGCTTCACACTGGAGGTCAGAGGGAATCGGAACCCCTCTGTGGCAGAATACACTAGCTGTGCATAGTTGCCCATCCAGTATTCTCAACCTCTATGTAATATGTGGGTGTCATTATTTCCCACGGGTAATCAGTGACATCAGAAACTTATAATACCATTGCTCTGACTTCAGAAAGTCATAATGCTATCATTCTTTTTTTAATGTTTCTTTTTATTGAGGCTTAAAGTTAAATGTTCATTCATTTCTTTCCATATTTGGCAAAGTTTTTACATACAGTATATTATATCAGGGAAGAAAAGTAAGCATTACATTTCATAATGGACTTCATTTTTACATAGTCATATGCACATCTTAGATTGTAAGTTTGTTATTTTGTTTAAACTAACTATTATCTATATACTCTTGGTGGGGCCAGCCCATCCCTTCCCTCACAGCCATGTACCCAGGTGATGAATTATCTTATCCAGTTTAATGACAGGGGTTGAAAAAACAGCTCAAGCTGTATAGTAAAAATACAACAAAACCCCCTTCATTGAGAACTCATCAGATTCTCAATGCCTTATTACTTCAGTGACATCAGGAAAGCATTTGAACTTTGCCCTCATGCCCCTGATGTCACCGAACAAACTCAGTGTTGAGAATCAGTTCATTCTCAACTAAAGGGGTTCGTTTATTTATTTGTTTAGTTTTTGTTAACTGGGTAGGCACACTAGACAGCATAGCTGCCTATTTTCAGGGACGACCTGGGAGATTACAACAAAGGGTACGTAGACAATAGTAGATACAAGAAAACATCATGGGAACAAGTAGAAGTCAGACATAGTACACTTACACAAAAGTTTTAGCAATGATAGTACATTTGCAGGAATCTATATGTAGTAAAAAAACAGTAATATAACTGCAAATAACTAACAGTCATAAGTCATACAACTAGTGAGTAAGTGCTAGAAGAGAGGAAATAGCAAGATTTCCAGGAAGGTTTGAGAGTAGTAGAGGTTGGAGCCGGTAGGCAACTAGGAGGAACCAGTACAGGAGTGGGTGGATAGAGAACAGGAGCAGGGTTCAGAGCTTAGAAGAGCCATATGAAGCTCCTGTTTGAAGCTGTGTGGAGAAGGAGAGATTCTTGCACTCAGTGGAAGGGAGTTCCATAGTTTAGGGGCCCAGCTAGAGAAAGCATTCTCCCCCATTTTGGTTTTATATCTCGGTTGGACAAGAAGGGCTTTGTCAGCTGATCTCAGTAGGTAGGCAGAGGTCACAGGTTTGAGCAGTAGAACCAGTTTGCCAGGTATCTGGGAGGAGATTATATTCTTTATAAAATAGTAGGAAGTAAACTGTTGGAAGGCTGAGGGGGTAAACAATCCCAGACTGGAGTATAGTGTGCATCAGTGAGTAAGTCTGGGTCAAGACAGAGCAAAACGGCAAATGCTGTTGTAGCAGACATCCCACTTTCAGAGGAGCACTCCAGTAATTGCCAGAAAGGCTGTTAAACCATTCGCCAATTTGGGTCTCAGGATCCCCTGTGCAATGGCCACCCTCACCGTGGATGTTAGGCTATGTCTCACCTTATATGCCACTCCAAGTTAAATATTGATGGATTTAATGATTGAGGCTAGGTGCAGGTCAAAATACAAGGCTGGATCAAGGGTTACTTCCAGGTATTTAAAAGAGGTAACTGTGTTAAGGGGAGAGCCATCAAGTGCTCTGATACTTAATGGTTGGGTGCAGGACAGAATTTTTGAACCTGAACTGAAGAGCATAGTCACTGTTTTATTTTTATTTAAGACAAGATTGTTTTGCGATAGCCAGCTCTGAAAGGTATTGAAGTTACTGTTGAGATTCAGGTTGATGAGTAAAGAACAAAATCATTAACATATAGCAGACCTGAGCAAGCACCAGTGAGCGGTGGGATGTCATTTATGAAGACTGTAAACAGGAGAGGACCAAGAATCAAACCCTGGATCACTCCAATACAAGTAGGACCAAGAGGGGACTTAGCATCTCCAATCTGGACAAATTATTGATGCTTCGAAAGATCATTTTGGAACCAGGCAGTTACAGAGGTAGAGAAGCCTAGGAACAGCGGGTGGTCAGCTAAATCAAACGCTTTTGTAAGATCAACAAAAGTAGCCCCAGTGAGAGAGCCTTTGTCCATAGCGAGTCTGACATCATTTGTAAACTGTATGAGAGCAGTGGATGTACTGTGCCCACTTTGGAAACCATGTTGGTCAGGGGTGAGAAGTTTGAAGGAGTACAGGTAATCTGAGACCTGGGTAGCAACAATTTTCTCCAGTATTTTAGAGAGGGTTTAGAGGATGGCAATAGGGCAGTAGTTATCCAGGTTAGTGGTGTCCCCCTTTTTATAGACTGGTTCAACTCGAGCAATCTTCCAGAGGGAAGGGACATGTCCTGTAAGAAGAGACAGGTTGAAAAGTCTAGTCACTGGAGAGACTATAGATGGTGCAACGCTTCTTAGGAATTTTGGTAAGAGTCCATCTGCCCCAGCAGATCCAACAGGAGAGATGGACTTAAGTAAGCATAAGATTTCACTCTCAGAGACTGGGCAAAGGGTGAAAGATGGGTTGGAAGGTTTAAGGTTATCCTGCAGAGTGACAGGTAAAGGCCCAGGAGGTGCAGTATAGGAAAAGAGGTCAGTGAATCTGGAGTGAAGAGCCTTGGCGATAGTGAGCAGGTTGTTGCAATTACAACCATCCATGACCATATCAGAGATGATATTGCACTTGCTTTTCCCCATGATGGTGCTAACATGACTCCATAAACCACGAGAGTCACTGACAGAGGTACTAAGGAGCTGACGGTAGTAATTGCCCTTAGCAGATCTGATGGAAATCTTACATAGGTTTCGGAGTCTTCTGTACTCCGCCCAATCTGATGGGGACTGGGTTATCTTAGCTTTGTTCCAGGCTTTATCCCTCTTTTTCAGAGATGACAGGAGTGAAGAATTTAACCAGTGGGTAGCAGATCCAGATCCCCGGATAGTTATTCTATATATACTTAACTGGATGACTAGCTAGTCACAGGCAGGATAAAGGAGTAGGAAAAATGCTCCACAGCAGTAGTAAGGAGCACTCTAGAAGGGTTGGGCTTCCTCCTTAACCTAAAAAAAAACAAAAAAACAGAACCCAGACAAGTGCTGGAGTTAATCAGTGCAGAGGTGAACTCGCAAGGGAAGATTTTTCTGCTACAAACAAGGTAAAAACAGTGGAAAGCTGGCTTCTGCCAGCCAGCATATTTTAACAATTAACATTTGTGGTAAGCCCTTTCAAAAGGAGTTTCAAGTCTGCATATTGTTGCTATTTTAGTTGGACACAAACTCACCTTGTTCATAGTACTGAAGATGCGTAGTTGCATGCAAACATTAAACAACTATCAAACTTTAAAAGATTTCGAACATCCTAAGGAAAACTGTCTTCTGCCGCTGAAAATTTAAAACAGTGCGTGGGAGGTGCTTATAAAAGCAGTTTAAACTGAAGATTAATATTTCATGACCTAAGTTGCTAGAAAAACAAAATAAAAGGGGAAACACTTTCTGAAGGCTCAAAAGGCCTGTTCAAAAGAACAGAAATCGTTAAAAAAATTTCTGGTGTTATTTCAAACAACATAAGGTTACTGCAGAGTGGTAGACGTGAGTGTTAGAACATGTAAGAACAGCAAATGTTAATTGTTAAAATATGTTGACAGGCAGAAGCCAGCTTTCTACTGTTTTTGATATGCATAAAGACTAATTGCCCACTACATTAGTTTGCAATGAGAAGGGCTCAGTATTAAATAAGCAGCCAGCTGAGTGATGGCAGTCTATGTCTGTAACCTGGAGGTTAGAATAAGCTTATGAGGCAGACAAATGTAAGTGGTATACTGAGTTCATCTGCTTTGGTTGTCTCAGCTATAGCATACTTAAGCAGCTTCCAACAAATTTAAAATCATTGTATTTCTTTAGATTTTGCAGTAAAGAACCACAGGTAACACACACCTTTAAGGTTTGAGCACCAACAAAGTTATGTATTGACTTACAATAATTCTCTTAGCAATCTCGTATGTGTACTTACTGACTAAAACATTTTATGAGCAAATAACTGCAGCCAAGCATTACAGGTCAGTCATATGATGATATGTAACACAAAGATTTTGTGCACTTTTAAGGAAAGTTTGAGGGTGCACTAAAGGTGTAGTGGCAAAGGACTTTGTATTCAAAACGCTCTTGTATATAATACTAAGCAACCTGAAACTGCACTGTTTAAATAAGTTAATCTCTTTATAGCAACAGAGTTTACTCAATGATTCCTCAGCCAGGTACTAAGGCGATGATGAAATAGCCAGTGTATATGTTCATCTTTGATTTATGTATGAGTTACATAACATACCCTTGAAAACTGATTATGATATATGTCTCTATAAATGCACAGTTCCTCCTGAAGAACACCCTTACAGCATGTCGAAACATTGGGATTTTTCAACAGTAAAAGAAGGTTCAAGTTTAATACTGACTGGGTTTTTCTTTCCCTGAGTGGCTCACTCCCTTTTTGCTTGTTTCATTTTCACGTTTGGGCCCGCTCTACACCAGAGACAATATTACCCATACAAGAGAGTCATTCTCCACCAGGAACTGTGCTTTGAGAACAAGTTTGTTTATTTATTTAAGCATTTAACAAGGGAGGCATGCTGAGCAGACTACTATAGATACATAGACAGTGTCGGCAGATAAGGGCCTATGGCCCACCCAGTCTGCCCATTTGAGCTAGTAAGTTCAGTTTATGTTTTCCTAGAAGTCTCTTGCCCCTAACCCCTGACCTCCAGAATTCCTTTATGTCTATCCCATGCATTTTAAATCCTGTGATTGTTTCAGCCCCCACCACTTCCTCTGGCAGGGTGTTCCACTTGTCCACCACCCGTTCTGTGAAGAAATTCTTCCTCATGTTTCCTCTGAATCGTCCTCCCTCCAACTTCATCCCATGCCCTCTAGTCCTGGAACATCTTTTTCACTT
The DNA here is from genome assembly GCA_016271365.2 of Neoceratodus forsteri. Taxonomy (NCBI): domain Eukaryota; kingdom Metazoa; phylum Chordata; order Ceratodontiformes; family Ceratodontidae; genus Neoceratodus; species Neoceratodus forsteri. Next base: position 1,098,117,781 of record CM057456.1, on the reverse strand, counting down.
AAAAATAGTGTATTCCTGAACCCTGTTCCTCCCTGTAAGATACTTGTATGTCTCTATCATATCCCTTCTCTCCCTCCTCTCCCTCCTCTCCTCCAGGGAGTACATGTTCAGTTCCTTCAACCTGTCTTCATAGGACTTGTGATGCAATCCATGCACCATCTTTGTTGCCCTCCTCTGAACCTTCTCTACCCTGTCTATGTCCTTAGTAGGTATGGTCTCCAGAACTGTACACTGTACTCCAGGTGGGGCCTCACTAGTGTCTTGTACAGCGGAATTATGACCTCCCTTTTCCTGCTGGTGATGCCCCTGCCTATACATCCCAGTATCCTATTTGCTTTACTGCTGCCTTGTCACACTGTTTCCCTATGAGGTCATCAGATGATGATAACCCCAAGATCCCTTTCCTGCTTGGTGCATGCTATATCCTCACCCCCAACTAATATATTGTGCCGGGGTTTTGTGCCCTATATGCATTATCTTGCACTTCCTTGCATTGAATTTCAACTGCCAAACCCCTGACCATTCTTCAAGTTTCTGCAGGTCCCTTCTCATTCTGTCTACACCCGCTAGTGTGTCTACTCTGTTACAGAGCTTTGTGTCATCAGCGAACAGTGAAATTCTGCCTTCTAGGTCCTGCGCAATGTCACTGATGAAGATGTTGAATAGGACCGGTCCCAGCACTGATCCCTATGATACCCCACTGGTCACTCTTCCCTCTGTGGAGTGACAGCCATTTACCACCACCCTCTGTGTCCTGCCACTCAGCCAGTTACCTACCCACCACACTACTGTCCTGCCCACACCCATACTCCCCAGTTTGTGTAATAGTCTTCTATGTGGCACAGTGTCAAAGGCCTTGCTGAAGTCCAGATAGGCCATGTCCACTGCCCTCCCCTGATCCACCTCCTAGTCACCCAGTCAAAAATTAAACGAGGTTGGTCTGACATGACCTCCCTGGTGAAACCATGCTGCCTTGGGTCCTGTAGTCCATTGACAACCAGATGTTCCACCAATCTCTCCTTCAGTAGTGCTTCCATGATCTTCCCCACTACCGAGGTGAGGCTGACTGGTCTGTAGTTCCCTGCTTCCTCTTTATTCCCACTTTTGTATAAGGGGACTACATCTGCTGTCCTCCAGTCTTTGGGTACCTCCCCTGTTTCCAGTGATTGGCTAAACAGGATAGCCAGAGGTTCAGCCACCACCTCTCTTAGTTCTTTAAGGACCCAGGGGTGCACCCTTCTGGCCCCATTGAGTTATCAACTCTTATTACTTCCAGTTCCTTCAGGACCCTGTCTCTGTAAAGGGACTTGTGCCCATTCTGCACCATTCTCACCCTTGTACTCCCTTCAGACCCATTACCCTCCTCTTTCTCAGTAAAGACTGAGCAGAAATACCTGTTCAGTATGTCAGCTTTACTGTTGTCATCCTCCAGGCGGCCCCCATCCTCCCCCTTCAGTCTCACTATCCCTCCCTTTGTCTTTCTTTTTTCACTCATGTACCTGTAAAAGGTTTTGTCCCCTCTACCCACTGATTTTGCAATGTGTTCTTCTGTCTGAGCTTTGGCTTCCCTTACTGACCTCCCTGCCTCCCTTTGCTTCTCATGGTACTTCTCCTTATCCCCTTCTGCCTGTGTCTTTTTGTATTGCTTGAATGCAATCTTTTTGGCTTTCACTTTCTTTGCTACCTCTTTGGAAAACCATAATGGTCTCCTCTTCCTTTTCCTCTCTAACCTGCTTAATGCATAATTCTGTTGTTCTTGTAATCCCCATTTTAAATACTGCCCACTGTTCCTCAACCCCTGATTCCTGTCCCATTCCCCTTAATGCCTCTTTCAAGTATCTCCCATTTTCCCAAAGTCTGCCCCCCTAAAATCCAGGATACGTGTTTTTGTGTGGTTTGGTTCTGCTCTTTCTGTGATTTCAAACCACAATGACTGGTGGTCACTGTTCCCCAGGTGCTCCCCCACTGTTACCCCCATCACACTGTCCCTGTTTGTGAGCACAAGGTCCAGTATTGCCTTCTGCCGAGTTGGTTCCATGACCAGTTGCTTGAGGAAGGCACCCTGAAGAGTCCAGGATAAATCTGCTCTAGTTGGCGCTGCTGCTGGGATGCTCCAGTCCACGTCCGAAATATTGAAGTCTCCAACCAGTACTACCTCACCTTGTCTGCCATCCTTTGGATGGCTAGCATCAGCTCCCTATCTGTTTCTTCCTCCTGGGATGGTGGTCTATAGACCACACCTGTGCGGATGGCTGTCCCATTTTCCTTTCCAGATTAACCCACAGTATCTCTCCCCCATTTTGTTCCTCTTGGATCTCTGTGGCCTTTGTGTCATTTTTCACATACAGTGCCACTCCTCCTCCCTTTCTGCCTGCTCTGTCTCTTCTGAATATGTTGTAGCCAGGTATGGCCATCTCCCAGTCGTGGTTATCATTACACTAGGTTTCAGTGATGGCCACAATGTCCAGGTCTGACTGCACCATGACAGCCTCCAGATCTTCCATCTTGTTGCTAAGGCTCCTGGCATTTGCACACATGGCTTTCCATGATTTGACCTCCCCAGACTGTTTCGCTGTTCTACTCCAGCCCCTTCCTTGGTTGTCCTTTATCCCTGGTTCTCCTTGCTCTCTGCCCTTCTGCTGAATTTTGCCCCTTTTCTGCCTATCCACCTCTTGGGCACTAATCTCCATCTTTTGCACACTGCTTTGCAGAGATAGCCACTCCTCTGGTTCACTGGTTCCACTGCTAGCTGTGGGGGGTGAACAAGTAGGTACCCTCCTTGCTGGCCTGCCACCCCCCTTTGCTAGTTTAAATGCTTGTCAATGTAGCATTTAAACTTATCATTGAGTGCTTGGATTCCCTTCCAGGATGGATGCAGGCCGTCAGGCTTGAACAAACCTCCATCCCTCCAGGTGGGTCCCCAGTCACCAATTAATCCAAACCCTTCCTCACAGCACCAGTTCTTCAACCATGAGTTAAAGTTCCTCGTGCATGCACTCCTATGTTCTCCCTTGCCTCTCGCAGGAAGCACTTCTGAGAAAGTGACAGAAGTAGCTACTTGCTTGAGACCCTTCCCCAATTTCCTAAACTCTTCCTGAACTTCCTTTGGCTCCTCATTTGCCAGGTCATTAGTACCAAGGTGGATAATGACATCCAGCTCACCCTCCCATCTTGCCTTCCTAGTGATCCCCAGGATCTTCCTTCCATCCCTCCATGCTGTGGCATCTGGTAGGCAACTCACCTCCCTGTCCTCCCCCTCCTGTGTTCCTAGCTGGATCCCTCTTATGATGGAGTCCCCACCAGGATTGTTTCCTCCTCCTCTGGGGTCCACTGCTTTCCCTTGGGTACCTCCTTGGCTAACCTCCACATCCTTTCCTTCCACTTCTCTGGGTACCTATATTTGGTTGTCCTCGTTTGCCAGTGTGGCATATGAGTTCTTGAGTGGAATAGGATCTGGGATGTGCCTCTGCCTGACTGCTCTAACCCTCCCTGAGCTCACTGTCATCCAAGTGCTCCTCGTTCTCGGCATCCTTTGAGGCAGTTGCATTGGACTGGGTGGTCTCTGGATAGGGGTGATGGTACTCCTGACCCAGTTTACTTCGCTCTGAGTCTGGCTACCTCATCCCCGCAGTCAGAGATGCATGCAGATAGGGCAGCATCTCAGTGTCCAGAAGGTCTGCCTGAATATGGCTGCCCCACAGCCACTGCATTGCACCACTCCCCACATTATACTGCAATTATACTGCTATTCCACTACTTGTCTGCTACTGAAGCTCTCCTAGTTCCCTTTTTATTAATTTACTGTCCTAAAACTCCTGCCACTGACCCTCAGATAATTTTCTTAAAAAAAAAAAAAAGAAAAGAAACCAATAAATAAATAAATGAGTCAAAACACTTGGCGTGCTGAGGGTGGGCTTCTTCCCCCTTATGCCCCTCCTACTTCACACCCCTTACTATACCCTGTGTTTAGCTCCTGTCAATCAGATTTAACAGGGCATATAATTAAGAGTTGGGGAAAGGGGAGGGAGGGGGCGAAAAATTTGCAGCAATTAAAGACAGCACAGAATTACACCACCACTACGTTTTAAATTTTCAACAGCCCAAAAACAATTCTAAGTAAAGACAACAAAGAAAGTACAGTGTCACTAAAAGCCCACAATCTAAGTTTAAAAGAAAAATAGCAATTACCAGTTACTCTAAAGCACTGAATTGAATATGTTTCCTTCCTTCCCCTTCTGGCTTCTTCTGAGAAAATAAAACTCACTTGCTACCTCAACTCTGACTAAGCCCCACCTCCAGTTATCACGTAGCTGAGGTCAGAGGCCAGACAATTAACACCCCTCACCCAACTACAGGGCAGTCAGACAAGCCAAGATAAAATTTGCAGCAATTAAAGACAGCACAGAATTACACCACCACTACGTTTTAAATTTTCAGCAGCCCAAAAACAATTCTAAGTAAAGACAACAAAGAAAGTACAGTGTCACTAAAAGCCCACAATCTAAGTTTAAAAGAAAAATAGCAATTACCAGTTACTGTAAAGCACTGAATTGAATATGTTTCCTTCCTTCCTTCCCCTTCTGGCTTATTCTGCTCGATTCCAGATGTGCCCTGGGGGAAGGGGGAAGTAGGAGAGCATGCACATAAACAGTAAAGTCCATTACATGATGTACTTCATATAATTAAGCAATAAGGCATGATCAAGGGTTATGTTAATGGTCTGTTAATCATATTCTAGGGGAGTACTGTGGCACAAGGTGTAGCCGAGTGCCACATGCCCCTAGAGGGTGATTAACTGACCATTAACATAATCCCTGGGAGTGCCTTATTGCTATTATAATAAAAAATGTTATTAAACAGTGTTAAACCTTGTTCAGCATATGGTTAAGCTCTACATGTATGTTAATAAAAGACTAACATAAGGCTGTTAGAATGTTTGCTGCCAATCAGAAAGTTCCATTTCTCAGACCCTTTTTATAATGTAAGTTACCCAGTTTCTGTTGCAGACCATCCTCAAGGGGGTCAGTGCCACAAGATGCACTGACTCTCAGTTTGGGGGAGCATGTTTCTGTATGTCTTCCCTTCTTTCCCTCTCATTCGAGAGTTCTGCTGTTGTTAAGGGAGGAGCCAGCAACAAGGATCCTGGTAGTCTCAAATTGGGTCAGACAGCTCTGGTGCTACCTTCTACTGTCCTTGTCTCACAGAAGATACAGCTCCCTGCCACTGAGACACTGGGCCACATTTTCAAAGCATGGCACAGAGCTTGCATCATACCCTGTGCCATGACACTTAGGTTCTGGTGGTGAGCCAAACCCCTTCACTGCAACTGCGCCCGATTTTAGAATCTCGGGTGGAGTTGCGACAGTTCCCATGTTTCACGGCAGCTTGCACCAAATATCTGGTGCAAGCTCTGTAAAAAGAGCCCTTGGGATTGTTGCAAGCTAGACCACAAAAAGGTCCCACATGCGCCAATTGACGCATAAGTGATAAAATCCTATTAGATTGCTGCAAGCCCGGTGCATCATACCTTTAGTGCACGTGGGGCTTGTGGCAATCAAATCGCTATGAAACTCCGACCCATTATCTGTTAAGCCTGTCAAATTGCAGTGAGGTTTTCAGAACCTAGACTGTTATGCCTAAAAGCCTGTTTTTTTTTGTGAAGTTAGAATACTGAGGTATGAACCTGTCGGGCAAAGTGTCAGGAATCAAAGAACCTCAATAGAAGGTGTCATTTCTAATGAGGTAGCCCTAAGTTGTGGAGTCCCCCAGGGCTCAATTTTGGGACCTTTGCTTTTTTCCTTAGTTGTTAATTCACTCTCTGATCTATTTAAACATACAGGCCGAGATATTCAAAGGGGTTGCGCCTGGCATAACTGAGTTGTGCCAGCGCAACCCCAGAAATGCACCCCTGGGCAATATTCAAAAGGGGGAATTGTGCAGCGCAATTCCCGATGTGCCAGGGCGCAAAGATAATGTATGCGGCACATCTCCAGGGGGGAGTGCCCATGCATATGTGGCACATCCCGATATTCAGCCCAGGATGTGCAGCGCATCTGCTGGCACATCCCAGAGATGTGCCGCATACCTGGGCATAAAATTGAGCCCATAAAAAATGGCTCAACTGCCAGCCACTCACAGGCAAGCTACTGTATTGCAAGGTGCAACACAGCAGCCACCAGCCATGGGTGGCTACCCCCCAGAACACTATACACAAGCACCCAAATCAGTCCCTGGTAGTCCAGTGGCATCCCCCACCCTGCCCGTAACCCCGATCACTGTGGACATGTATGTATTAACATCCCTGGTAGTCTAGTGTTCCCCCCCCCTTTAGCTCCAATCGCCCGTACCTTCGTAGAAATAATTTCCCTGGGAGTCTAGTGGCCCCCCTCCCATCCCCGACCATGATCATCCCCAGAGAAATAATAAAATAATGCCCTGGTAGTGGAATGGTAACCCCTTCCCATCTCCAATACCTGATTGTGCTGAAATAATTATTTGCTCCTATCCCTGGTAGTCTAGTGGGCCCCCTCCCATCCCGTGCCTCTGATCGCCCAAAATAAATATGTAGGCACATCTGTGGTGGTCCAGTGGTACCCCCACCTCCCACCCACACAGGACCCCCAGCCCACTCAGCACCCCCCCAGTCATTAGTGGGCAGCAAACCCACCCGCATACCTACACGGCTGCCAGCCGAATGACAGCTTACAGTATCTGCTGCAAGCCCATTGGCTCACACTGTGGATGAATGGGCTTGCTGTGCATACTGTAATAGTCATTCATAACTTTGTGAATAAAGTCATTCATTCACAAAGTTGTGAATGACTAGTACAGTTACATATTTATGATAATTTTGGTAATCAAATTGAGCAAGTGATGGTTTTTAAGTATTTGGGCCTGTTTTAGGATTCTCATCCGTTTTATGAGTGTCATATTTTTGAGTTAATTAGTAAGTTGCATTGGAGACTGGTTTACCTCTTTAGAATACAGAAAAATCTTACAGTAGAAGTCAGACATATGTCAACACATAGTTTACTATTGTCAGTGCTGGACTATGGTTCTGTCATATATTCCTTCACTTCTGAGGTAATGTTGGCTAAACTAAGGACAACCTACAATATTATTGTTCGGTTTACCATAGGTTATCCTAAATCTACTCATTGTTTGCTGTATAATGCATTCAGTTGTTTATCACTGATTGACCATTTCAATTTTTGTCCTTTATTGTGCCTTCATAAAATTCATTTGGGTCTGTTTCCCAGTAGTATTAGCACCTTGTTTTCTAGAACTGACCTTTCACTTCAATGTAACACAAGAATGAAAAGCTGACTGCCATTTATGGTTCCTGTATATCATACTTGGTTTGCTCAGAATTCCATAACCTTCTCTCCTATTATTCTTTATAACAAGCTTCCCAGTATAATTGTCAGCTGTTCTAAAATGTTCAGTTTTAAGAAAATTTTAAGGAGTCATATGCTTACAAGCTCGGAGTGTAAATGTTATAATTGACGTTTATATGACTGCATGTATTTTTTATAATGTGTATGTTTTGTATGGTTCTATGTGATAATGGCGAGCACCGAACGGCGACCCACCTTATCGTGATGTCAGGACGGCAAAAACAATTTTGCCACCCTGACATTTTTGGCGCATGGAAGAATGGCGCTGGGACTTAAAGCATTTGCATTCTGTGGGGGCTTGCGCCCCCACCACCTGCACAGGCTTTTGCCCCGCACTCTCTCACTTAAGGATTTCAACTTCGGGGGTGTATGTCGGGGTGAAAGCAAAAACAACAGTTTTGGGCCGGTGCAACAAACCCAGTAGCACCGGACCCAGACCCAAACTCAGTACCCCATGCACCACAAGCAGATGCCAACCCCCGACACCATGGTCCAGCTGTTGGAGTCTCCTTTTGTGCCATGACCTTTGCACAGTTCATATTTATCATGTGGAAAACTATGTTCCTTGTAGTTATGACAGAAGGGTCAGTGAGGAGCAAGCCCTATGCACAGATCCTAACGGAACTGTCACGCATACAGACAAGGTTGTGCTCTGAATACACAGGAAATTCCTTCAAAAAGTGGTGTCAGAATTTCCTGTAAACCAATCCGTATAGCACTACCTGTGCTTTTTCTTGAACTTTCTAACACAGGTGAACAAAAACTACATTTCCTTGATGTTAAAAGGGCACTGAGAGCTGCCATCTGGATAGATCAAGGAATCATAGGACTGACAACTCTCAGCTTCTTGCCACCTATGGTGAAGTCAGTAATGGTAAGCCAGCAGCCAAGAACACTATTTCTCATTGGATAGTCTCTTGCATCCACTTCTGTTATGAGAAGGCTGTGAAACCACCTCTTAAAGGCGTAACAGCACAATCCACAAGAAGCACATCTGCCTCAGTGGCATCTTCAAGGGGTATCCCACTTGCAGATAGTTGCAAGGCAGTTACCTGGTCTACTGTACACACATTAACAAGGCACTACTGCCTGGGGATCCTCTCTAGGAGGGATGCAATCTTTAGGACTGTTATACTACAGAGCCTTTTCCCTAAATAAGGTTGTAGATGTCTCAGCCTCCCAAGGTACTGCTGTGTATTCTGCAGTTTTTGTATGGCATCACTTTTAGACTTATAATGTATGGTAGAACGTTGTTACTACGGGAAATTCATCTTTTCCCCTCAGTTGTTATACCATCAATGTGACACAACTTTGTTGTTAACCCATCAATGGTACTTCACATTGATGGTATAACAATGTGGATTGCTCTGCGCATGATCGCTACTCAAACTTGAAACGGCCGCGGCGGTGAGAGCATGACCCGTAGCCGAGTGGCAGTGACTTAAGTAATGGAGCGGCTGACAAAAGTGAGGATACTACTTCATTATCTAAATGTTTTTGATGACCATACACTATAAAATACTGTATAATGTATGGTACATCGATGGTCAACCTGTTTGTTAAGCTGTCTCGAGGTTGCCCTGGCAACCTCTCGATGGTTAACAAACTGGTTAACCATCGATGACTGTACATTATCCTCTATATTTTCTTAAAAGTTAAACAACTACTCATTGTAGTAGTTATATTTCTTCTAAAGGGCCCAATAGTGAGCCATTATATATCCATCCCTACCTCCCCTTCTAGAACCTGATGAGTAAAAGGTTCTGACAAATCAGTTATTGTTTTCTGACAATACTGCTTGAGCACCGTTCAACTAATTCATAGTTTTCAAATATAAGTGATCTTTTTAAATCGTTACTAATTTTTAAGTCTGCTGTTCTATTTCTATTAGGATAATTAGATAGGTGGTCACTGTTCCCCTTACTCTTAAGTACAAATCTGACATTGGCGCACTAGGGGGAGCGTGACTGTGCAGTAGAGTTTGAATGTAGGTTCCATGTTCTGCATTCTAAAATCTCCATGGGCAATACCTCATACTGGGTTGATGCACTTTTGCAATGGTTCACTATTGAACCCATTAGAAGAAACATCACATCGATTACTGCAGTGAGTATTTTTTCCTTTTTTGCTGTTCTCCTGTTTTATGTCCTTGCAAGCGGTCATACTACTAGTGGTCCCACTGTGCCTCTTTCTTATCCAAATTTTGGTTTGGCACCCTTCCTTCTTATCTCATTTCCTTTTTGTCCTCTCCTTTGTTTTCCTCTTACACTCTTCACAACATTACTTCCCACTGTTTCTCTATTCCTTCTACAAAATCTACTGTCGGTCAGTCTGCTTTTTCTTATCGCTTTCCTAAACTTTGATCCTCCCTTCCCCTTTCTATTCAATCTACCTCTTCTCCTTCCTCTCTTAAGTCTCTTCTGTATGACTTTTCTTATCCTATTGCAACTGTCTATTACACTCTTCCTACTACCCTTCTTTAGCCTAGTTCTGTTCATGTTGTTCCTTTATTTTTTCCCTTCTGTACTTATAAGAACGTGCTATACTTTCTAAATGCACTTATTTACTAATTTGCCTCTAATATTAATGATTCTGCCTGCAATACTATACCATTGTATGTGATTACTTGTATTTTGTAGCAATATTGTTCAGCTATCTCCCTCTCCCTCAGGACACATCTGGAAACCAGCTGCTATCAGCTCAGAGGTACTGTATTTCCTGGTTACATTTTTAAATACTAGACCATTCTTGTCTTGCAGGCTATTTTCGATTTAGCCAACTCTTTTTTTTTTTAAGCATACTCCATTCACAAAGAAATGCTTTCCAGTGGTTTGGAGGGGCTCAGTTACCACCAGAATTTGTAAGATTTATACACATTTGGGTGTTATACCTACAGTCACCATGGCTACTCAGTTGGGCCCAATTAGCTATGACCCACATATATAATTTCCAATCAAGATTTTGGTACACATTCCCTGTTCTTAGTAGAGAGATGTTTTGACTCTGACAAATCTGGAATACAAAGTTTTGAATTCAAAGGAATGTTTCCATTTTTGAGTTCACGCATGTGCTTCGAACTCCTTGGAATAGTGACTTTTGAGAGGTATGACACTGTCTGTCCAATGCAGAGTGCTCTGCAAGGGCTTGACAGTATCACTCCAATCAGCAGCCAGGCTGGTCCTGACACTGTTTTGCCTGAAGTGGTCTGCACTTGAAAGGAAAAAGCAACATCAATCATGTGGCAGCTTTTCCCTTTCATCTGCAGATCACCACTGAGCCAACAGCTGTTTGCATTGTGATGTCTCCACCTCCCCCACCACCCCACCAGTCCCTGCCTGAAAGGTGGGAGGAGGCACTTTCCTTGCCTGCCTCCTCCACGTCCCACTGTCTCCATTTCTGTATTTTCTCCCTCCTGCTCCACACTGCCTAAGCTGTGTATGGGCTGGGAGTATTCAGTGCCCAAAGGCACTTTTACTCTAAGAGCGATCGATCGCACTAGTGGACCCCCCACCTGCTGACATCAGGGTGCTCAATTACCCATGTCAGTGTGTATCCCCCCTCATCCTTTAATGTAGCACACTGGGAGCCCACTCCAGTGTGCCAAAAACTACCTGTGGTGTTTCCGACACTGGGATGCCCACTCCTGGTGTTGGATGCGTCCCCCATGCCCCTATATTCTCCGACCTCGGGGTCCCCAATCCCCGGATTGGCATTGATCCCCCCTTCCTCCCAGTACTCTGGCACACTGGGAGAGCCCACTCCAGTGTGCCAAAATCCTAAATAGTTTACCTGTAAAAAGAAAACAGATCGCTAATGTCTTTTTTTTTAAACCTGAAAAAGAAACAGTCCCTCGTTGTTCCTGCGGTCCCCCTCCCCAACCCACGTACCCCCGCACCCACCTCCCCCTCACCCATACTTACCTCTGGAGGTCAGGAGCAGTGATCTTCGGTAGACCAGGAACACATCTGCACTCTTTAAAGACCAACCGGGAACTGAAAAAATTACAGTAAGCCCTATAATGGCAGTGAACGGGGGGGGGGGTCAATTTAGGTTGATATCTCAGCCATTTTTGGGAGTTTTAGACCAAAATTTTCAACATGGGGTTCTTGGGACCCCATCTCATGAACACAGTCACTGTCATTTTGTTTCTTGGTCTCAAAAGGTGATTTCATGGTCGCTGCATTTCTGGACCAATTAACAAAACAGTGCCACTGTTCATGAGGTGGGGTCTTAAAAAACCCTTGTTGCAAATTTTGTATAAAAACTCCCCAAAATGACTGCATTATGAGCACCTGTTGCGCAGTTTCTATGCACACTTGTAACGTCATAAATTTTTAAGATTTTCACTCCAAATTTCCAACATTGCTGTTTTTTCACACCTCCTTATGAGCAGTACAGCTGTCGTTTTTTGCATCCTTCCCAAAATATGTTTTTGCACCTGTGGAGCAGAGCGGTGCAGTCGCTGTGTGAAATCAACTTTTGGGATAGATTAATGAGATTCCAGTGCCACTGTTCATGAGGAGAGGTCCCAAAAAGGCCATGTTGAAACTTTGGTGAAAACATTCCAAAAAATGACTGCCTTACGAGCGTCAGTTGTGCAGTTTCTACGCACACTCGTAACTTCACCACTTTTTCGTATTTTCACTCCAGATTTTGAACATTGCCATTTCTTTACACCTCTTTATGAACAGTAAAGCTGTCATTTTTCACATCCTGCCTGAAATGTGTTTTTGCACCTGTGGCACCGAATGGCACACTCTCTGTGCGAAATCACCTTTTTGGATTGAGTAACAAAATGATACTGCCACTGTTCATGAGGTGGGGTCCCAAAAAGCCCATGTTGAAAATTTGGAGCAAAAACACCAACAAACTCCCAGGGCATTAAGGTTTCCAACTGTAATTCCCACCCTTAAAATGCAAGGCAGAGGAATATACACAAAAAAATATGTGAGGCATGTACAACAGCAATACCAACAGCAAACGTTCAGCATTGACAAATGCTTGTTGATACTAGTTTTAATTAAAAAATTGGGCTGAAGTTTCTGAGGTCTTCAAAAATGTGCTGCTAACATGGACCAATATTTGGGGCCACTTAGATTTAGATTTCTTTGTTCTTTTATGCAGTTTTCTGGGCTGCTGAATGGCTCAGTGTAAATATAGTCACTTTCCATGCTAGTGAGCCAAGTTTTTGCCCTCTGCCCGGGGTGCCACACCTAGGAAAGCAGTGACAGGGTTGGATGACCAACTCAGTTGTCTCCGTTTTAAAGGAGTCTGGGTGGCTTCTGCCACTGCTTGATTATCGCCCGGTACAACAGGTGGAAGCCATGAAGGAAGTAAATTGCAGCCTATCAGTGGAGAGGGCCTGCCTATAGTGAAGTGTGGTGCTTGCATCAGGATGTGGTGGTGTTCTGCACTTAGTTATGCTGGTGGAATGTGATGGGTCGACATGGTACCAACCTATTTCTGACCCAACCAGAAAGACCCATGCACCAGGTCACACTCCTTAAGGAGGAGCCAGGATTTAGGGAGGAAAACTCAGAATGACATGATTCGTATTAAGAAGATGCTGCTGCCACACTCACCCCAACCACTTGCAGCACATGGACCTCTGGACCCCCACCCCCTTCTCTGTGGTTAGATGTGTTCTAGCCAGACCCTGTCCTAACTGAATAGATAGCTTTCACAGGAAGGGAAAATTCTGGACAGGAAATATAGGATTCAGCAGTAGGGTCTCTGAAGACCAGTGTTGTATTCTTTAGAAATGAGTGGCTTTAGCTAGTAGAGAGAAAAAGGAGTGCCTGGCCCTACTGAGTAGGCAGAAGAATATACAGCACAGTGGAGCCAGCTACGATGCAACACAGTAACTTGCAGTAAGTGACATGTCACTAGTCTAGGGGGGAGGCACTGATAAGAAGCAGGGAATTCCCAGCTTCTCCCCACAAAACAGGGTTGTCAGCAAGGAAAACACCAAGGTAGAAAGGTCAATAGGGAGCAGGACAGGGGTAAATGGAGAAGAAGACAAAGTCAGTAAGGGTAGGGATGGGGCTAAAAGGGGTAAAGCCATAAAAAAATGGAGGGTGACAAGTACCAATGCCCGTAGTCTAGGTAACCAGCTTCCTGAACTAGTGGCCTTGATGGAAGAGGGATACCTTGATATCATGGCAGGCACAGAAACATGGTACACACAGAACTATGACTGGGATGTAAACATACCAAGGTACACAATCTACAGGAAGGACAGGGAGGGTAAAAGAGGAGTAGGAGTAGCTCTCTACATAAGGGAAGGGATCAAAACAACAGAACTAAAGAGTAAACAGGGAAGAGAGGAGGCACTATGGGTCAACCTGGAGACAAGCAGTGGAACCACAATCCGCATGGGGGTTGTATACAGACCCCCATCTTAGGGTGAGGAAATGGACAAGGAAATGATAGAAGGCATCCTTAGAATGGCAGAAAAAAGGGAGATATTGTTAATGGGGGACTTGAATATGTCAGATGTTAACTGGAGCACATTTGCTGCAGCCACATCCAAGAGCAGGGTCATTCTCGATGCCCTTCAGGGGGCATGCCTCAGACAGCTAGTATTGGAACCCACTCAGTAGGGAGCAATCTTAGACCTGGTACTCTCAAATGGAGATGGAAAGAGGATCACAGATTTAAAAGTGGGTAGCCATCTGGGAACTAGCAACCACCAAACAGTGTGTTTCACAATTAACACAGCAGTAGAGTCAAGCCATACAAAGGCAAAGGTACTGGACTTTAGGAGGGCTGACTTTGCCAAAATGGGTGAGTGCCTAAGGAATGCACTAGCAAATGGGCAGGAAGGAGGGGTGGAAGAACAATAAGGAAAAATCAAAACTGCCATCACTGAGGCAACAAGCCTTTGTGTGAAGCAAATAAAGAAAACAAAATGAAGTAAAAAAAACACTATGGTTCTCAAAGGAGGTGGCGGGGAAGGTTAGGGAGAAAATGTTAGCATTCAGGAAGTACAAGGAATCACAGAAGGAGCAGGCCAGAGAACTGTATCAGTTAAAGCAGAAGGAAGCGGGGAAGGCAGATAGAATAGCAAAGGCCCAAGCTGAAGAAAAGATAGCCAACTCAGTTAAGAAGGGGGATAAGACATTTTATTGGTACATCAGGGAGTGAAGGAAGACCAAGGGAGGGATAGTGAGGCTTAATAAAGGGAAGGGGAGGTGGGCAGAGGGTGACTGTGAAAAGGCAGAGATGCCGAACCTTTTGCTCAGTATTCACAAAAGAAGAGGGGAGGTACCTAAACCAAACAATAGAAGCACGCTGGATACCAGTTCATTCACAGAAGAAAGGGTCCTGAAAGAACTCCTAAAACTCAATGTGGGCAAAGCAATGGGGCATGATGGGATTCATCCCAGAATTCAAAAATAACTAAGGGGAGAACTAGTGACACCACTAACTACTCTTTTTAACAAATCATGGGAGGATGGTGTGATACCCGAGGACTGGAGGAGGGTAGATGTGATTCCTCTTCACAAAAGTGGGAGCAAGACAGAGATAGGAAACTACAGACCTGTTAGCTTAACTTCAGTGGTAGGGAAAATGATGGAACCACTTCTGAAAGAAAGAATTGCTGAGTACCTAGAGGCCAGTGGGGCACAGGACCCAAGAGCAGCATGGATTCACAGCAGAAAGGTCATGTCAGATGAATCTAATAGATTTCTTTGACTGGGTGACCAAAGAAGTAGACCAGGGAGGGGCTGCACATATGGTCTACCTAGACTTTAACAAAGCATTTGACACAGCCCCACACAAAAGGTTAATAAACAAGTAAGCCAGCATGGGAGTGGGTCTCAGGGTGGTAGCCTGGGTAACAAACTGGCTGTACAACAGGACACAGAGGGTAATAGTAAATGGAGTACACTCTGAAAAAAGGGGGGTTACTAATGGGGTACCACAGGGTTTAGTACTTGGACTGGTCCTCTTTAATGTCTTTAAAGGAGACACTGCAGAGGGGCTGGAATAAAAAGTTTGCCTCTGTGCAGATGACACAAAGATATGCAACAAGGTTGATACATGGGTGTGTGTGTGTGTGTGTGTGTGTGTGTGTGTGTGTGTGTGTGTGTGGAAAGGATGAGAAGGTACTTGGCAAGGTTGGAGGAATGGTCAAAAATATGGCAGCTTAGAGTCAATACAAAAAAGTGCAAATGAATGCATCCAGGAAACAAAAACCCAGGGGAAGAGTACACAAGGTGTGTGTGTGGGGGGGGGGGGGGAGATATTAACAACAACAAAAATGGAAAGGGACCTGGAGTAGTCATATCAGGTGACCTTAAGGTAGGTGAGCAATGTCAGAAGGCAGTAAGAAGGGCTGGGGGATACTAGGATGTATCGGGAGAGGCATCACCAGTAGAAAACAGGAATTTGTTATCCCTCTGCACAGGCAGTTGGTGAGACCCCATCTGGAGTACTGCATACAGTTCTGGAGACCCCATCTCCACAGGGACATAGAAAGGATGGAGGCAGTCTAGAGGAGGGCAACTAAAATGGTGCAGGGTCTGCAACAGAAGCCGTATGAAAAGAGACTAAAAGTGCTTAGTATGTATACCCTTGAGGAAAGGATGGACATGATAGAAACTTTAAGTACCTCAAGGGAATCAATAAAGTACAAGATAGGAGCATCTTTCAGAAAAAGAGATGTGCAAGAACAAGGGGGCACAATTTGAAGATAGAGGGGGGGCTCAGGGGCAATGTGATGAAGTATTTTTTTCACAGAGAGGGTGGTGGACACATGGAACCACCTGCTGAGGAGGTCATGGGGTCAAAAACAGTGGGGGAATTAAAAAAATGCATGGGACAGACATAACGTAATTATAGTGAGGGGTAGGAGGAAGTAGGCTGTTGGTTAACTAGAACCTGCAGCTTATCCAATAGGTAGGGAAATGGGTAGACTAGGTGGGCCAAGAGGTCCTTATCTGCCGTCAAAGTCTATGTTTCCATGTTACAAAATACTGAATGACAAAAGGGTTTAATTGCTATTGAATTACACTATTCTAACCCCAATAATTCATCAGTATGTATTCACAAAGTGCAATCAGTCCACAGGAATAAGCTGCTCCTGAGATGGAACTTACGCTAATTATGGAACTTTGAATTAGATCTAAGTTTAAACTCTGTTCTCTGGTCACACTACCTGGCCTTTTAAGACAAGATTTATTTCTCTGCTGAAGAGAGCAGTGGCCCTGAAGTACAGCTCGACCCTTCTGGTTGGTTAACCATTATGTTATTATGGGGTATGGTGGAATGCGATAGTGTATGGAAAGTCATACACTGCAGAAAGTCATTCTGCTGCAGTAGTGACGTCCTCACTAATGCAGAACGACTTTTCATTCTGAGTTACTGAGGACATCATAATACAAATGACTTCACCAGCGTTTGTGATTCATCAGTGGCTGTTGGAGAGTTACGTGCGTGTGCTGTCCAGCGGGCAGTTGTTCAAGCGCAGTCGGCAGAGCAGACTTGAAACTTAGAAAAGTGAGTGCTTATGATGTTTCTTTGTATTTTACATCACAGCTGTAGACATTGCATTCCACCATACACTATACAGAACAGTGAATGGGAAACACACTCAACTCGGCTGCTCTTCCCCCTCATTGATACCATGCCGACTAAGAGACCTCTCGAGCTTCAAGGGTACATATTTGTATAACTATTGTCAAATTTAGTGGCTTCTCTGGTTCCTGATCAGGTCCCAGTAACCAGAGAAGGCTGCTAATCAGCACGATTTCCACCTTTAGGAAACTGCTATTATTTGCATTTTAAAGCATTAAAAAATTTTGTTTTATAATCGCTTTCAGCATTTTTTGATCTTTTAACACTTGGTTCTATTACATATGAACATATGACAAAGCCAGCAGAATAAGGCCATTAGTTTTTTTGTCTCTGCTTGTATTGCAGGGTCCTTGGTATCAGCTAATGACTCTGCCCCCCTTCCAGTCAGCCCTCCTGATCCTTGTTTTCCCCTTAACTCTGTCCCATTGAGTCTGCCTATGGTTTCCAGCAAAACCATCTCCTCAGGAAGGTCATTCCAACCTGCCACCACCCTCTCCATGAAGAAGTGCCTCATAGTCTCTCTCCTAAACCTCCCCCCATCTGTGCTTCCTCATGTTTTGATTCTCACTGAGCCTGAAGAGGCCTTCCATGTCCACCCTGTTTATTCCTTTCAAATACTTTAAGGTCTCAATTGGGCCCCTTCTCTCTCTCTCCTTTCCTCCAGGGAGTACATGTTCAGGGCCTCCAACCTCTCCTCATACGTACTACCCTGCTGGCCCATGGTCATCTTAGTTGCCCTCCTTTGGGAGACCTCTAGCAGGTTATGTTTTTTTAAGGTATGGACACCGGTACTATATGCTGTACTCCAGGTGTGGTCTCAACAATGACCTGTACAAAGCAATATTACCTCCTCCCGCCTACTGTTGATCCCCCTGACAATACAGCACAAACATTTTATTTGTTTTTGCTACTGCTTTCCTACATTGTGTGGAATTCCTCAGGTCAGTAGTGATCATCACCCCTAGGTCCTTCTACTCCTTGGATAAAGGCACCCGGACCCCACCCAGATTGTACTCAGTCCTGAGGTTCTTAGCATCAGTGTGCATAACCTTGCATTCCTTTGCACTGAAACCAAGCTGCCAAATCCTGGACCACCTCTCTAGCTTTTCCAGATCTTCCCTTATGTCCTATATCCCTTCTGCTGTGTCCACCCTCTCACAGAACTTAGTGTCATCCATGAATAAGCAACATTTGTCCTTAATGTCATCTCATATATCATTGATAAAGACATTAAAAAGCACTGGTCTAAGCACTAATCCCTGTTGGACCCCACTGGTGACCTCTCTGGTGCTTGAGAGCTCACCCCCCACCACCACAGTCTGGGTCTTGCCCCATAGCCAGTTATCTACCCACCCGGTCAACTTCTCACAAACCACCAGGTCTGCCAACTTTGTGATCAGCCTCTTCTTGGGTACAGAGTCAAAGGCCCTTGCTGAAGTGCAAGTATAGGAGGTCCTCCGCTTGGCCCCTGTCCACTGTTTTAGTGACCCAGTTGAAGAAGTCAATCAGATTTGTTCGACACAGTCTCACTCCCATAAACCTGTGTTGCTGTTCATCCTGGAAGCCATTCTCTTTGAGATACTCTACTATCCTTAGTATGGCCTCCATGAACTTGCACACAATTGAGGTCAAACTGACTGGTGTGTTGTTCCCCGGGTCATCTTGGGACTGCTTTTATGGAGTGCACTGCATGTGTCATTCTCCCATCCTGAAGTACCAATGAACTGTTGAACAGGTCAGCCAAGGGACCTGCAAACCCCTCCGCCTGCTCCCTCAGCACCCTTGGGTGTATACTGTCTGGTCCTGGGGCTTTATCCACGCTTAATGCTAGCAACCCCTTCCTCACCCTATCCACCTCTATCAAATTATCTGTGCACCCCTTCCCTTGTGCCACTGGTCTAACAGAAAGAAACTGAACCATTTTTTCCTTCAAATGTATTTTACCTCAGCGTTCGCTGTGAACAACTAAGGTTCATTAGCAGTTCACTTCTTAAAAGAGCCAAACCACAAGTTGTGCTTGTGAAGTCATTCTTATCTTACTTGGGCATATTTAAATTACCTTCTACCCAAATTGAGAGCTGGCATTTTTTTTCAGGTCTTCAGTGTTTGGCATGACTGACAGACCTACAAAGAAAAGAACAGGACCTATATACTTTAAAAATCGTACAGATTGTTTCCAGCTCCTGGCAAAGACAGATTGCCATGAGCTTTGTCTAAGGTGCTAGGGTCTCGACTATGATTTTATAAATTGTGATCGCTATAAACTATTTTACCTTAAAACACAAAAGTAAAGGGCTAAGAAAAGTGAAGCCCTTATGGCTTCTTAGTCTGCGCCCATGTCACCTAAAGGCTTAGATGAGGGTCCTGCCTCTCAAAGTAAGCAGCAGACCCTGTCAAAGTGGCAGAAAAGAAAGATAAAGCTGCAGAAGATGGTTCAGATAAACAGTATCTGCAAAAAAAGAAAAATGTCTCTTTTACTCTTCCTGGAAAAGGAAAGGAGCAAACAGCTGACCCCAAACAAATGCCCATGGCAGAGGACATGAAAAGGCATGGCAGGCTTTTCAGGTTGTGGGAAAATTTATGAATATGTGTGCCCCCCATCCCCATGCCATGGTTTTGTCCCAGATGCCTGTGGAGGAGGAAGAAATGTATTATGAAACTGAGGAGGAAGGGGACCCTCTGGAACTGAGCAGTTCTCCTGAGCAAGAATTTGGCTCTCCTCACAGGTCTTCAGAGAACTACACATCTCATTACTCCTTTGTAAGGCAGATGGTGAACACCCTCAACATACCCTCTCATGAGATTGAGGATGATGAAGAGGAGGTTGCATTAATGGATGTAATGGGACTACGTCCCAGAATAAGATTACTGCTTCCAATCCACAAATCCCTCAAGAAAGCCACTGACGACATCATGTCAGCACCCACCTTGGCTGCTGGCATTGACAAGAAAACAGAAAAAAGTATCAGGTGGATAGGCAGAGGGCTGAGTACCTGTATTCCTACCCTGATCAGGAGACAGAGATTCAGGCTGCTGCATGTAACAATGCCAAAGTGCACTTCACTTCCTAGCCTCCTGAGAAGGACTCCAGGAAACTGGATAGCATGGCCAAAAAACTGTATACATCAGCTTTCCTGCTCATCTGGCAAGCAGCTTTCTTGGCAGTACATAGCTCAGTAACATAAGGCAATCTGGAACTCTGTACTGGCACTGAGCGAGAAAGCAATTGGTGACTTAGCGCTGGGCATGGTTGACATGGCTAGAATAGCCATGGATACCACATAGTACCAGTTCACGTGGCAGTGGATACAAATGACATTGCTTCAAGGGTTCGGGCCCATATAGTATCCTTAAGGAGGTTTTCCTGGCTTAGGACAACCACCCTATCCCAGGTACACAAATAAAAGCTATGGATTTCTCCTTCAGTGGCACACTCCCTCTTTGATGACAAAACAGAGGCATATGTGAAAAAGGTGGATGAGTACAAAATCACTTACAGAAGCAATACCGAGAAAGAAAAGGCCTCCACTTCCTACAAGTGTTATGGAAGGGGAGGCAGAAATAGAGGTTACTACCAAAGGCACTATGCCCCGTATGAGTATCCACCCAAAAGAGGTTACTATAGGGGCAGGGGTAAAAGGGGCACTAGGCATGCAGCAGCACCAGCCCCTAAACCTCAGCAGAAGCAACACTCCTAACAACTCTGCCCAGGTCGCTCATCCTTTGCCAGTGGGGGAAGGTTGACTCACTACTTCCAGGAATGGTCAAAAATCACCACAGATAAGTCAGTCCTGGAAGTAGTGGGCAAAAGATTGTTGATACAGTTCAAAAATTTCAAATAAGGCAATCTGGGCTCACACTCCACAGCAGCTCTACAATAAACACCACTTTGGTTATCAGATAAAACACAGTTTTTATTCCACAGATGCTAACGGACAGTAGCAGACAAACATCCAGTGTTTCATGTGATACTGATGCTTTTTCAAGGAGTGAGGTCATCAGTAAGCATCAAGTTTTTATCCCAAATTTTCTTAAAGAGATGGTGCAATTTATCACGTTAAAATATATAAACATATGTTAAAGCTCTGCCATATAAACACACTTTGTAATATATATATATATCTATTCATAGACACACATATATAGGTATATGCACAATATAGATTAAAAAGTGACCAACGTTATGCACAGCATACAGCATAACTTTTTTTTTTTTGTTCAAAGAAAATCCCCAAACTAGAATCCAAAAGTTTTCCAAACCCACACACCAACAGAGAAAATCCTGTTGGAGCTGGAGGTTAAGAAATTGTTACAGGTAAAAGAAGTGGAGAAAGTACCTGCCATTCAATGGGGCAAGGGCCTTTTTTTCCAGAAACTTCCTGACCCACAAGAAAAATGAGGAGTGGCGACCCATTTTAGACTTGAGATATCTGATTAAGCACATAAAAAAGAAAAGATTCAAAATGGTTATACTGGGCTCAGTGATACCGTCTTTGAAAGTGGGGCACTGGCTGGGGCCACTGCATCTGAAAGATGCCTACTTCCACTACCAGTCAGATCCACTCACAGAAAGTAGTTAAAGCTAGGAAACTGCCAATACCAGTTCACATTCCCTCCCTTTGGCCTCACCTTAGCACCAATTATTTTCACAAAATGCCTAGCTGTGGTAGCTGCATTTCTAAGAAGGCAGGGTATAGTGGATTTTCCCAACCTGAACTACTGATTAGTCTCAGGGAAAACACTGCAGGAGTCAAGGTGCTCCTTTCAGCTAGTGAAAAGTCTTCATAGGCACAGAGCTGAATACCCTGCAAGGGAAGACTTTTCTTCTACAAGAAAGGGTCGCAAACTGATTTCTATTTCAAAATCCTTCAGAGCAGGCCAGCCAAGGCCTACAAAGGATTTCCTGCAGCTATTGAGACACATGGCCTCGTCCACTGCAGTGGTACTGTACAAGGGACCATGTTCCAGACGAGAGACATCTAGTTCACCTAAAAGATCACTGGTCCCAGAGATGGGATCCTCTGTCCAAGCTAGTGCCTGTTACAAAAACTTTGCTAAGGGCACTAGAGTGGTGGAAAGAAGGCAACTTCAGAGAGGGTATTCCCTTCTCCAGCTATCC
Organism: Neoceratodus forsteri; assembly: GCA_016271365.2. NCBI lineage: Eukaryota > Metazoa > Chordata > Ceratodontiformes > Ceratodontidae > Neoceratodus > Neoceratodus forsteri. The sequence continues at coordinate 1,098,095,683 of CM057456.1, read as the reverse complement.
TCTATAAGTATCATAACAATAGATACTTCACTCCTAGGGTGGGGATGCCCACCTAGAGTATCTCTCCGTAAGTGGTACCCAAAGTCTACAGGAGACCCAGGAGCCTATCGGCCTATGAGAACTCAGGGCAATGTTTTTAGCTCTGCAAGCATTCTCCTCCCAGATCCAGGGTCAGTCTGTCCAGATCCGAACAGACAACACTGCAACAACATATTACATAAACAAAGAGGGAGGATCAAGATTGTTATGGCTATGTACAGAAGCCTAAAGATTTGGAATCTAGCCTATTCTGTAGGTGTAGAGCTATCTGCAGTATACATGCCAGGGAAATTCAAAGTCCTAGCAGGCTGTCTAAGTAGAATCAGCCAGAGAAATCACAAATGGGCTCTGAACAAGTAAGTGCTGGCATCAGTATTCAGACATTGGGGTACCCCAGAAATAGACCTGTTTGCTTCCTGGGAGATTAACTAGTTCCCACTTTTTTGTTGCAGAACCCCAGTAATGGGGTCAATCCCAGAGGATGCACTGGTCCTGGGCTGGACAGGGAAGATGTTATCTGTGTCAGTCTTCACCATTCATCACCTTTGGGTAATGTGGCTGGAGGTCATGACCCCACGGGAGCTTGTTTTTTTTTTTTTGATTGGCGGAGTCAATGCATCATCGACGTCACCTTCGAGGCCGACACACTGCGTGGCGCTCACGGGTTGGCCGTTAGGTGTCGTCGACCCAGCCCTCCTGCCAGTTCTTCGTCTCCTGCCATAGAGGTCACACCCTGTGAGGAGCTGCTGCTGCATCAAGAGGCCTACTCTGTGAAAAGCCATTATCGATGGCGAAATTCGTTGATGCCGTAATAGTTTTTGACTCCTGCTGGTTCCATTATTGCCTCCACTCAACACCGCTGGTAAGACTGTTCCTTTTCTTTATTTTCTCAGCGACATTGAGTCTTGTTTAGCTTGTTTTACTGTAGGTCATGTCTCGGTTGGGGGTCAAGAAATCTTGGAAGACGGGATGGCCCCCTATGCGATGGTGCCTGTGCGGCCGTAAATATTCCGTCACCGACCAACATGGCTGTTGCCTCGAGTATCTTGGCTTGCTTCATGACATGGATTCATGTGATGCCTGCTTCATCATGGACCATCATTCATCAAGCAATGCACGTGGAAAGTTGGACGAGCTCCGCCGACTTTTGGGGGACGGGCTTGCACTAGTCAGGCCAAGCCATGGTCTCTCGGCCTTTCCTCCGGTCCCCTCCTGGTTCTATATGGACCGTGGAGGAGGGGGTGCCTGCTCCTAGTAGCCTCGCCATTGCAGAAGCCCCTTCTATGGTGCAGGAGGCTCAGTCTGTCCCCAGGGGGTGGGTGGGAGGAGGCACTGCATTGGCAATTGCTCCTTTGAAGGTGAAGGCTCCCCGGTGTCATTTCCTCGGGCTGGGAAATCCTCGACGCCATCCATTGGTACCATTTTGGGCCTCAGCGCTGTTCGTGGTGCCGTGGGCTCTGATGGCACCGTGGTCAGCACTGGTCCGTCGCTCAGCGCCGTCTCTGCTGTTGGCATTGTTTGCGGCACTGATGGTGCTGACAGAGCATGGGAGGTTCTATGGTGCCATCCTCGACTGTTTCTTGCCTTGGCACCATTCTCAGCGCCGAGGCAGAGCACAGTGCCATGTCTAGCTCTGGTGCCACCTGCGGCATTGAGCGAGGACATGGTGCCATGGGGCATACTGCTCTCAGCACCATTTGCAGCACAGAGAGAGCTGTTGGAGCCATCATCAGCATCGTTCCTGACCTCGGCGCCGCTTGTGGTGCCATGGATCGGGACAGTGTCATGACAGGCACCAGCCCTAATGCTGCTGCCACCATCGGCGCCGTGTCTTCTTCGTGCAACATTCATGGTGTGGTTGGGGGCTTCAGCGCCGACTCTGGTGCAGCCACCTGGACTGGTACCCCCTTCGGTTGGGATGGCAGTGGGTGTCTGCATACTGTCTGGCATCAGACTTCAGTCTCCACCTCCTCAGAGGTGGAGTTGGACTCTGAGTTGGACAAGCGGTCTGACTGTTTGGAGTTGGCCGCTCACATGGACCTGGTAGTGTCCTCGACTGACCAAAACCAGCCCCCCCCAAGGAGTGGGCAGTTGCCCCAGGTCCAACATCAGGGGTGCTGACCAGCAGGCAGTGGTGCAGGCCACTATCGCTCTGCAGCCTGGCCTTGGAGGGTTTTCTGACCCCTCAGTAGTGGTACACCCTCAGGTGGTGTGCCTGGATCGCCTAATTTTGGGGCCGATCGGAGCACCCACTGGAGGGGAGGGCTACTGCCTGGGTAGTCCCTTTGGGGACTGACCAGAGTTGTCAGCTGCCTAGGCTGGCATTTGTGAGGAGGAGGGCCCTATCAGACTCTGAGGGGTCAAGGGGTAGGGGTTTGACATGGCAACCCTTTTCTGGGACCCACCTGGGTTCGGGAAGGAGTCGTAGTGTGGACTTCTGCCCTTTCTTATCGGTCTCCTCGAGAGGGCCCTGTTCTTTGGAGGTAGGAGACCATTCTTTTGGAGTTCCCTAGCCCCGGTCACCTCACAGGGGAAATCTTCAGGGCACAGCCTAGGCAGTTCCAGTATGGTTGATCAGCTGTCGACTGTTGAGTTTTCTGGAGCTCCCCCTTCCCTTGGGGCTCCAGGTGCGTTCTTATGCCCAGGCAGAGGATAGTCAACTTCTGTTGTCAGCTCTGCCCCCACTCCTCTGCCACCTTCTCCAGCTCTCCTAGGCATTCTTGGTCCTAGCGGACCTCTCTCTTGGGAGCAATTCAGGGCTGTGGCTTCTCATTTTCCCTCTTACATTAGGGCCATGGACAGGCAGGTGTTCCAATCTCCCTCTGAGCAACCAGCCACTGACTCTATGAGATCCTCCGCTTCTTCATCCTCCTCCTCAGGAGGAGAAGAACCCTCTGTCCACATCTCCCCTGCTGCTGATCTTGTGGAGTATCAGCGTTTCCTCGTGAGGATGTTGGAGGACCTGCATATCGCCCCACCCACTCAGCACAATCTGGAGCACTCGACGCATGCCTTCCTAGGTTATTTCAGTGCAGACACCCTTGTGGTGCCCCCCTGGCCTTCTCCCTTTTGAGAGGCATTGTTACGCTTCTGGCAGAGACCCTTTTCCAGAGTTCCAGCCCCTAGGGATCTCTGCCAGAGGCATTGTGCCCCCCCCCGGAGTCTCCAGGTAGTTTGCCTTATCCTCAGTCAGGGCTGATGCAACTGGACACTCCCAATGGGCTTTTCGCCCTTCACCGTGACCAGCCCCAGATGCAGATTCCATGGATTTTGACTTCTGGGGGAGGAGGACTTTCTACTCAGAACAGTTGCTCCTTTCAAAATCTGCACATCAGGCCTACTACGCTACCTATGATAGATTCCTGTGGTCCAGGCTAGGTCAGCTCCTAGCCTCTATGCCTGATATGGAGGAAACCAGACAAGCCATTGCAATCTCTGCACGTGGTCTGGAGCTAGCAAGGCACCAAGCGAGGGCATCTTAAGTCACCAACGAGGTAGCTTCCAGGGTCATAGGGACAGCGATCTGCACTAGGCGGATGGCATGGCTATGTCTCTCCCGGTTGTCGCCCTTGGCCTGGCATAGGGTGATTTCCTTCGCATACCAGAGAACCCATCTTTTGTCCCATAGGGTGAGGGGGCTTCTGTCAGGGCAATCTCCTGCCCCCTCTGGGGGGTCTCCGTCTCACTCTCCCCAGTCTCTGGCCTCTCCAGACCCATGTAGGTTCTCTCTCTCGGTGTCCCACCCACTGATAGCTAAGGGACTTAGTCCTTTAGGGTCCAGGGCTCCCTTCTGGGGGGGGGGGCTCAGCACTCACCCAAAGGTGATGAATGGTGAAAATTGACACAGATAATATATGAAAATTATGTACCTACCATAATTCCTGATCTTTCTGTGTATCTTCACCATTCATCCCAATCCAATCCTCCATCCCCCTGGGGCCTCAGTCTCTGGGTCCCACTCCCTCTGTGTGCCCTCATTTTCCCCCCTTCCTTTCCACTGGTCAGGAGTGGGGTGACCTTGGGTACAAAAGAGGGCTTCTGCATTCTGTCAGGGGGGGAGAGGGATCGGGGAGAGGGCTCTTCTTTCCTCAGTGCCTCGGCTCCACTCCTGTGGGGTGGTGGTTGGTGGTTGCCCTCTCTTCTTTTCTCTCTCTCTCTCTCTCTCTCTCTTTTCCTCCCTTTACACTATTCTCCCTCATTCTTGTCCTTAGGGACTCAACCCTCAAGTTAATTTAGCGAAGCCTGTTTCTTTCCTCCAAGTTGGGTTTTGGGGGGGAGGGGGACAGCCCAGTATCCTGTCTTTTCTTCCAGAATAGCCGCCTCTGTTTATGTTGGGGTTATTGCCAGTGATTCTGTGCCTTGAATTCTGGCAGTTTAGCCTTCTGGCTACTCCTTCGCAGTTCCTATACATTCTGGAGACAGGTCAAAGCTTTAGGGTATGTTTCCTCCCCTCCCACATCCTTACTTCTAATTCTTCCCTTCTTCCCTCCCTCCTCTTCTACTTCCAGAGATTTGGCCCCTTCCCAATTCCCTTAGATTTCCAGCTCTGTTTCTGTGCTCTCAGTCATTTATTTCTCCTTTCAGTTTGTATATCTTTTCCTTTATCTGTCCCTTGGACTCCCTTGTCCCTTCCTCCCAATCTTTTCTTACGCTACGGTGACTGAGAACTGGTGGGAGGGTGGGGTCGATGACACCTAATGGCCAACCTGTGAGCACCACACAGTGCATCGGCCTCGAGGGCGGCGACGATGGTGCGTCAACTCTACCCATCTAAAAAGGAAAAAAAAAAACCTCCCTCGGGGTCATGACCTCCGATCACATTACCCAAAGGTGATGAATGGTGAAGATACACAGAAAGATCAGGAAGTACGGTAGGTATGTAATTTTCATTTCCTGCATGCCTTCCCTCCATTCCCACTCTTACTGAGAGTGCTCATAAAGCTCAGGAGGGAGTCGGCAACAATGATCCTCATAGCAGCTGGGCCAGGCAGACCTGGTACTCCATGTTCCTGGCCCTGTCCAGCAAACCTCCTATCATCCTACTACTGAAATACACTCTGCTGACACTGTATCAGTGCAGCATAACATTCCCAGACCTCAGAACCCTACACCTCGGGGCATGGTTCTTGAAGAGCTAGAGTTTTCTGGGCTAAACGTATCAGTTGAAGTAATGAAAGTGTTGAAGGTTTCTAGAAACCCAACAACAAAGAAAACATATGCTGAGGAATGGAGGAGGTTTTAGTTCTGGCATGCTCCCAGACAGATAAACTCTATGCAAGCAGACCTGCCTACAGTCCTGGTCCACCTACAGTCCCTGGGTCCATGGCCTCACAACCCATTTTGAAAAGTTTTTTTGAAAGACCATAATCACCTGTAACCCCCCCCATTCCCCTGCGACCTAAATATGTGTATTGCTCAACTGATGAAAGCTCCATTTGAGCCTATGGCTACTGCTGCTATGCAATATGTCACTTGGAAAACAATATTCTGAGTGACCATCACATCTGACAGAAGGGTGTGTGAGCTCCAAGCAGTCTGCACAGAGCCAAACTACATAATTTTTCATAGGGTCAAAGTAGTCCCGAGGACAAACAGGAAACTCCTCTCAAAGGTGGTATATGAATTCCACCTAAATCAGTCTGTTGCCCTTCCTGTGTTTTTTTACTGAGAAATTTGGCACAGGGGAGCAGAAAAATCCACTGCCTGGATGACAAGAAGGCACTAAGTTACTACTTGGACCACGCAAAGGATGCACAGTCCAGTTGTAGTATTCCGTTGCTTGCCACTTATGGTGAGGTAGTGAAAGGCAAACCAGCAGCCAGGAGAACCATTTTTCTATGGATAATTTCTAGCATACAGTTCTGTTACAGGAAAGCTGGCAAATTACCTCCAGAACCCTTAGGGCATACTCTACGAGAGACATTTCTGCTTCTGTGGCAGTAGGAAGGGGTATCCCCCTGCAAGAAATTTGCAAAGCTGCCACCTGGAAAGCAGTACACACCTTCACAAAACATTACTGTCTGGACGTACAGTCCAGAAGAGATTCCAGCTTTGGCACTGCTGTCTTGCACAGCCCTTTCCATAACTAGGTTCTGGACCCAGCCTCCCAAAGTACTGCTATGTAGTCTGCACTTTAGTGAATACATACTGATGGATTCCTGGAGTTAGAAGAAAAAATTACTCACCTTAGTAATGTTTCTTCTTAAGGGATCCGTCAGTAGTGTTCACGGTCCCTTAACCTGCCTCTCCTTCCAGAACCTGGAAATAGGTTCACACAAGAATCAATTATTTTTTCATGGCTTGAGCTTTACTTGTTACAAGGCTTTTACAATTGTTGCTAAGTGGACTGATTATAAAAGTTTTTTTCCATTTATATTTGTTCTTCCTTATCTACTGTAATTACTATTTTTTCAAAATGTTAGAAAGACGTTAAATATTTTCTCGGTACCCATTTAGCTAGTTTAGTGGTCCCAGCTCACCCTAACTTTAGAAATAAATCTGATGTTAAGAGGAAGGGTGTAGAGTGACCATAGAGCAGATTATGAATTTAGTTATAATTCGAAGTTCCATAATTAGAATACATTCCAGGTCTGGGGCACCTCATTCCTGTGGACTGATTGCACTTTGTGAATATTACTGATGGATCATTTAAGAAGAAACAGCATTACTACATTTAGTAATTGATTTCCCCCTCTGCAGTATATTGTGATTTATACAGTGAGCATGCTGCTTAAACTGCCAAGATAAAAATGCTATCCGAGCTGATGTCAAACCCGATTCATAAGATATCAGTTTTATCTTATGAATCGAGGTCATCACCCCAGCAGTCTCCACACTCCATTTCATCACAGTGACACCATGCTGATGCCGAATCACACTACAGCAGACCTGCAGCCTCAGACGCAATGGTAAAGGAATAAAAAACAGACGCAGGGCATTCTGAATCCAGCGTTCACTGTATAAACTGGAAATGTTATATGTGTGTGTGTCATATCTTTTTTATCTTCATTCGAGGTCTACAACCTCTTAATCCTTCACTCGCGGCTATGCCACGAGTGAGGGGTCAAGAGGTCACAGACCTGTCATGAAGATAAAATACATATGACACAGTCACACATAACATATCCCCTATATACTGCAGCATTACTGTGTTGTATCCTGGGTGGCGCCATTGTAAGTAAAATAAAAAAAAGTAGTTTTCCAAGAAAATAGCAGTGGAGCTAAGTATTTTAATTAAAGGAGAACAGCACTGAACCTGTAAGTCATTTTTAAGGCTACTTGGCATCAGCCTGCAGGCCTTTGGGATTACAGTAAGTATGGATCTGATAGAAAAAGGAATGAAAAATGTACTCGTCCCTCAAGGACTATTTTTGTGTGTGCTTGAGTCCAACCCCGCATGCCCAAGCATATCTTCTCTCTGGACAATCGAACATTTGGTATTCTGTCTATGTTGGGAAAAACCCTCACAGACTCTGTAGAAGGTGTACAAAATGTATGAGGTGCAGAGAAAGGGTATACTGAACTGAAGAGTAAGATGTTTAAAAGCTTTTTTTTCTCTTCCCCTTCATGATGACCTGAAGGGTGTAAGAAGCGGACTGAATGGACTGACATTTAAGGAAAGGGAACCAGAGTGCTAACTGGAAAACCCTTACTTGTTCTGGCTGCAGATAGGTAGCAGTGTTCAGAAAAAGGGTTGGTTGAACGAATGTAATGATAATCTGAAAGGGCACCTTCCCCGATATGTTTCAGTTCAAAAAGAATTAAATGGAGAGCTCCCTTACCTCATCGGGAGCTCCTCCAGGCTATTTCCAGATTTTTTATACATCCTCCAAAGGAAGGGAAGGGATCATAATTATACCCAAAGGGCTGGCGGCATGATCCCTCTCCACTTCCAGAATCTCCGATCCAACCCCATGCTCCAACGTTTTGTGATGTCTTTATAGGTTGAGCGCGGGGGTGTGCTCCATTCACTTGAATGCAGCATCTTTTTCAAACATAATTTCCCAATTATAATGTGGGTTTTGGTACCTATGGATGCCAGGGTTCAACTAAACAAGAGCCGTGTTAGTTGAACCCTAGCATCAATAGGTACCAAAACCTGATATAAAATCAGGAAATTACATTTGCAAAAGACGCTCCATTGAAGTGAATGGAACATACCACCGCGCTTAACCTATAAAGATGTCACAAAATTTCAGAGTGCTGGGGTGGATCGGGGAGTCAGGAAGTGGAGAGGGATCATGCGGTCAGCCTCTCGGGGCAAATTACAATCCCTTTCCTTCCTTTGGGAGCTCTGTAAAAAAACAGAAAAGAGCCTGGAGGAGCTCCTGCTGAGGTAAGAGAGAGCTACCTGTTTAATGTTTTTGACATTGAGAAAGGTGCTCTTGAATGGTTTATCAGCAGCACTTATCCTATGAGACAAAAGGCTGCTGAAATTAAAGAGCTAGTGGAGCCAAAACAGGCAGACAGGAAAATAATACAAATTTTAAGAAGTAGTCAGCTGTAACTTTTTATTTCTGAAGTATTTTTCTTTTTTCCTGTGCTGATTAGAAAGTTTTCCATATGATAATATTGGTGCTGGATGTGTGGAACAGCTCTTAGCCTGGCAGATGACATATCTATCTCTACTGCCCCACACTACATCATCAGCATTGTGATCTCACTGACAGTGACATCACAGGTGAATGACCTGGCAGTCACTGAATGGCTGTTCCTAAGCAGCAGTGATGTCACACAGTCAGTGAGGTCACAGTGCTGATGAAGTAGTGGGGGCAATAGAGTTAGATACATCAGCTGCCAGGCAGAGTGCTGTTCCACACAGCACACCTACTAACATCAGGTAAACAAACTTCTAATTAAACAAAGGGGAAAGAAAAAGTATCACAGGTATAAAAGGTAATGGTTGGCTGCTTTTAAAATCTGATAGTTTTAGGTAGCACACTAGCTCTTTAAGTGACTGGGTACAGACCTAACCCATCCTGATTATTGTTCTGATTATTACTCTGATTTTAAAAGGCAGTGGTCAAATAATGAGTTTGATGATACCTTGTGTTCAAAGGGCTTGTGACTACCTGCAGTAATTTGGGGAAAATGTAAATTAGTTAATTTATTGCTGTTTGTATTATATATTTACAGCTATATATTTTATTGTCTTATTCTCCCTGTGAGGCGCTCTGAGTCATATGGAATGGGCACCATATAAGAAAAAAAATGACTCGTAAGCAATAAGACACGATGGGGTGTGCATTATGGTGTGATAACCGCACTCCTAGGGGCGTAGTTAGGCACGAGGCCGAAGGCCAAGTGCCGGTTGTCCCTAGGATTGCGGTATCACACTGTAATGTACAACCCTGGAGTGTCTTATAGCGCTTATAAAATGGCCCTTTATTTTTAGAAGCAGTTTTTTTATTTTGAAACACATTTTTAAATAAGTAAAAATGTAAGTGAATCTGTGCTTTTAACATAAAATAATCCTTCTGCCTATTGGTGCTAGATTAAAGTAGTGTAACACAGTGTGTGCCTCCCTGCCCACTGAAGCTTTAAATTCTCCTGCCAACCTCAACAATTCAGAAATGCTGTTTTCCTCATTCTAAGTATGACTCATAGCCCCCTTACTTTATTTCATTCTCCTCACTCTGTAGACAAAACTAAAAGGAAGCCATAACAGAGGTTTCTCAGTTCCCTGATGCTGCAAGTAAGTGTGGTTCAAAACTGCCACATTCACTGAGAGCATCATGAACTGCTCACTCTGTCCTAAAAGCTAAACAGCAGGGTGAGTCATTTACCACATTTTCTCTCTGTTTATATAGTATTATTGCTTACTTTCTTCATTCTGTTTTTTTTTCTCTGTGTTTTCCCACATTCAAAAAATGGAATGTTTATCATGGAATGTTTACCATGGAATACAGGGATTCAAAATTCTGCTCAGTTCCACTAGCAGAATGTTCCTCTACTAACATACTGTACATTCACAACAAAGGCCTGTTTTAGAGCTAGAGACAATTTTCTATCGGGGCAAGCAGAAGGGAGTTCCCTGATGAACAGATAAACACAGGAGGGGGATTTTTCACTGTTAGCAAAGAAACGGTTGTAATGAAAACTATAAACGGTACTTAATGTTTCTAATTTGTTTTTGCATGTAAGGAGAGTGTGATGATATGGTAAACAACATTTTATTAATTTGTTTTTTTTATATTTAAGGTAGTTTTATTTTTAAGGCCCAGTTGAAGGTTTCTGCAGTGTGAAAGTAGCAGCCATGTTTGTGGTGGAAGATTAGTTCTGGTTGTAGGAAGATTGATGGAAGATAGTTCTGGTTGTAGGAGGAGTGATTTGCTCATTGTGTGATGTGGTTTAGGACCAGGATGACTGTGCGTATACAGAGACTTAATGTACGGTCAGCTGATCTCTCTTGACCAATGAGATTTCTAGATTTTTTCTTGCCATTTTATAAGCTGTAGTAATGTTGTTATTTCCAAAACGATTCCTCACTATGCTGAAACAACTGCAACCATTTCCCTGGAATGAGCCACACTGGAGCTTTAGAATTTTATGCTGATTGTAGAAGTTAGAATGAAATTCAAACCCTGCTGTGTGGTCATGCTTATTACTGCATCATAATGTCAAGATTTATTTCTAAAGCTAGGGTGAGCAGTGACCACTAAAACTAGTTAAATAGCTACCAAGAAAAATGCCAAAAAGAAAACTGTAAAAAGTTTTTAAAATTGTTTTACATGGCAGAAACTATTTTAAAAGGCCAAGAAAACAGCTGAGATCACTGACAGTCACTTGTAAAGGCACTGTAACATGTAATGCTCAAGGAAACAGAAAGTACTGATTCTTGTGTGAACCTTTTTCATGGTTCTGGAAGGGGAGGTGGGGATTAGGGATTGTTAAGCATAGTGAGAGATCCCTTTGGAAGAACGAACATTACTACAGTGAGTAATTTTTCTTCAAGCCTCAGGAATCCCTCAATTTGTTTAACAACTGCAGACTCCATAGCAGTACCATGGGAGGCTGGGTACATAACCTATTTAGGAAAAAGGTTCTGCAAGACAGCAGTGCCAGAGCTGGCATCCCTTCTGGACTGTATGTCCAGACAGTAATGCTTTGTGAAAGTATGTACTATTTTCCAGGTTGTTGCTTTACAGATTTCCTGTTAGGAGACAGCTCTTGTTACTGCCACAGAGACAGAGGTGCCCCTTGTGGAGTGAGCCCAAAGACCTGCAAGCAGCAGCTTGCTAGCTTTGCCATAACAGAACTGTATGTAGGAAACTATCCAACAAGGGATGGTTCTCTTGGATGCTGGTTTGCCTTCCCCCACTTCTCTATTGGAAATGAATAATTGAGTATTAGTGGGCCTTATATCCTTTGTGTGGTCCAAGTAGTAGCTCAGAGCTCTCTTAACATCTGGACTGTGGAGCTTTTTTTCTCCTGAGCTGGATCTTGCTGTAAAGAAAACTGGAAGTGTTATTGACTGATTCAAATGGAATTCAGACACCACTTTAGGGAGGAATTTTCTGTTCAAAGGACTACCTTGTCCCTGTGAAAACTGATATACTATAGTTAGGATCTGTGTAGAGGGCTGGCAACTTGTGCACCCTTCTGGCAAATGTGAGTGCCACCAGGAAAACTGCTTTCCAGGTGACAGACTTCAAAGTGAGAGTTGCCATAGGCTCGAAAGGAGCCTCCATCAGCTGGCAATGTACAGATTCAGGTCCCAAGGGGGAACGGCGTCCCTTTCTGGGGGATGCAGGTGATTAAGGCCTTTAAAGAACCTTTTGAAAATAGACTGTGAGGCCACTGCCCTGATTGTGGGTAGACTTGCTCGCAATGGGTTGAGCTGTCTGGGGGAACACCAAATGGAAAATCTTTTCCATTTTGAGGCATTTTTCTTGTTGCTGATTTCCTGGAAACTTTCAGCACTTCCATAATCCTCTCTGAGAGATTTAGTCCAGAGAACTCTAGGTCCTCAAGAACCATGCTGTGAAATGTGGAGTTCTTGGATCTGGGAGTGTTATCCTGCCCTGAGGCAATTTCAATGGGTTGTATCTCAGAGGCAGGTTGACAGACTACCTGTTGGAGAGGGACAGCAGTAGCCAGTAGGGAGTACCAAATCTACCTGACCCTTCTGGAGCTATAAGAATCATTGTTGCTGACTTCCTTCTCGGTTTTAGCAGTACTGTGAAGAAAAATGGGATGATGAAACTTCCCTGACCAGCTGAGGGTTAGAGCATCCTCTGGGACTGTACCCACCTTTGGAGGTCTACAACAAAACTGTGGAAGCTGGTTGTTTTCCCAAGATGCAAACAGGTCTCTTTCTGGAGTACCTTACTTACCTTCAAATCCCAGGAATCCCTCACTATTGCTTGACAGCTGCATCATTCCCTTGGAATGAGCTGCTCCAAGCCTAGAATTTTATGCTGATTAGAGAACTTGGAATGAAATCTGAAACTCTGCTGTGATCCCACTGTCCCCTGCCCTCCAACGGCAGATTTATTTCTCTGCTTGAGAGGAAGCATCACCCTGAAATTGCTCTTCACAGTTTTGACATTCTGGTTTATTTCATGTTTATTTCACATTGTCAGTTTCATGTTTAGTTAGTTTCTCAATAAGTCTGTGTTAGGGTGTTTTTCATTTATTTTCCTTTGTTCCCTTGCGGTTCCAGGGAGCCAAGGAAACACCTTGAGGTGTGGTTCCCGACTTAGTGGAATTGCATTTATTTATTTAAAAAAAAATATTGAAGTGAAGTCATTTTACTTCTTTAGCCAGTGGCGAACATTTTTTTTCCTTCACCGCTTTGTGCTTCCTTTCTAATTAAGTCCTGGTTATGTCTTTGGGAACCAAGTCGCTATTTTCATCCTTTGGGAATTTTTATACTTTAACATTTTATCTTGCGGTTCCTATTTCTATGGGAACCGAAACACTAGCTTTATCAGAACCATTTTTTTCTTATGGTTTGTCAGTGATTGTCACGTCTGACAGACACAAGAAAAGAACAGAACCCACAGGTTTAAAAAACTGTGCTAGGTATTTTAAACTCCTGACTAATGCAGACTGCCACTGGTTGTGTTTTAATTGCCTGGGTTCTGATCACGATTTTTCTAGTTGTGAACTCTTTATCAGTGTATGCCCCAAAACACTAAAAAAGAGGGCTAAAAACTTGAAGATATTATGGCTTCTCAGTCGGCCTCTCCCTCACAACTGGGCTATGGGGAGAGTCAAGTTCCTCATAGTAAGCAGAAGGACAAGTCTTCTAAAGGTGACACAGAGGTCAGGGTGTCTGACAGAAAGACCCCTGAGCCCTCTAAGACAAAAAGGACTGTTGAGTAGACATTGGAACAGGTGCCTGCTAAGAAAAAGTAGAAAGAGAAGCTTGTCTCTGCCCCTCCTGCTGAAGAAGCAAAGGAGACGCCGGTTGACAAATCTAGAATGCCCTCTGCAGGTGACATAGCTAAGGCATGGCAGTTTTTCCAGGCTTTCCAGGCAATGGGAGCATTTTTGTCCAGGCCAGCCCCCCAGACTCATGTACCTATACAGCATCAATGCCTGTGGTGGGGGAGGCCGAACTTTCTTATGAGGAAGAGGAGGAAGAGGGTGAACCCATACAGCCTGATGGTTCCTCTGTTCTGGAGTTCGATTCCTCTCTCTGGACCTCTGAGGATTACACCTCACACTACTCATTTGTGATGCAGATGTCAAGCACCCCCTTAACCTCTCTCCACAAGAGACAGCAGCGGATGAGGATGAGGTGGAGTTTCTAGATATGATGGGCTTAATACCCACAAAAAGGTTGTTCCTCTGTTCACAAATCTCTTAAGAAGGCCTCCTCTAAGATTTTGGCAGCCCCCACTTCTGCAGCTGGGATAGACAAAAAAATTGATTATAGATCAAGGTAGTGCTCCCAACCAGTCGGAGGTCTCTTTTCCTCTGTGCATGAGACACTCTTACTCTGTGAAGAGCGTCTCATGTGCAGGTGCCCTGGAAAGGAACACGTTAGGAAATGTTTTTTTAAAAAAAATTATATTATTGATCGTGCTTGATCAATGTATGCTAATATCCCCCCATAACCACTCTTTGCTGTATCAGAGTGGTTTCACTTACTTCTCCAGCTTGAGCCAGAACAGCCCAGCTTCCTTGGCTATTCTGGCTCAAGCAAATGTCTGATGAAACCACTCTTATACAACAGAGTGGCTCCAGGGGACATATTAACATACAATAGAAATACCAGCTGGATAGGCAGGGTGCTGAGTACCTGTATACTCACCGTGACCATGAAGAGGTGGTACAAATTGCTGCCTGTGACGAGGCCAAGGTACCCCTTTCCTTACATTCCCCAGAGAGGGATTCCAGGTAAGAGTACAGCATGGATAACAAGGTGTATACTTCAGCTTCTCTTTTGCTGAGGCAGTCAACCTTTATGGCCTACACAGCTCAGTACCAGAAGGCATTCTGGAGCTCTGTGGTGGCCACAAGTGAGAAAGTTGCTGATGACTTAGCCCAGAAACTGGCCAACACAGCAAAGGCTGCCATGGATGCCACTAAGTACCAGTTTCATATGACTGTGGATGCCAGTGACACTGCTTCCAGAGTAATGGCACATGCTGTATCCTTGAGGACGTTTGCATGGCTTAGGACTACAAATCTCTCACAGGACACTTAGACTTAGGCCATGGATTTCCCCTGTGAAGGAAACTCCTTGTTTGGGGACAAAACAGAGGCTTATTTGAAAAATGTGGATGAGTTTAAGACCACCTACAAAAATGAGATGGCCTCCATTTTCCATAGACCTTATGGAAGGGGCTGGGGTTATTTTCCCTGGGCTTATGTAACTTATGATTACCCTCCTCAGAGGGATTTTATCAGGGGAAAAGGCAAGAAGGGTGCCAAGTGGTCTGAAGCCACTCCAGACCCCAAGGTGCAGACAAAGCAGAACTCCTGATATGTCTGTCCAGGCCACTCAGCCATTTCCAGTGAGGGTAAGGTTGGCTCACGATTTCCAGGTGTGGAAAAACATTACCATGGACAAGTGGTTCATGGAGATAGTGAGTCAGGGTCTCTTTCTGCAGTTCAAGACAGTTTCCACAACTGCAGGCACACAGGGCCTTCCTATCTCATACCCCAACAGAAAAGCGCTTGCTGGAGTTGGAGGTGAAAAAGCTGCTGCAGGCCAATGCAGCGGAAAGAGTTCCCCTCCCCAATGTGAGAAGGGGTTGTACTCAAGACACTTCCTGACCCACAAGAAAAATGGAGAATGGTGACTCATTTTAGATCTAAGCTTTCTGAAAAAATGCTTGAAAAAAGAAAAGTTCAAGAGGGAGACATTGGCCACAGTGATCCCATCTCTGTGACAGGGACATTGGTTGGAGTCATTGCCTACTTTCACATTCCAGCAAGACCCTCTCACAGAAAGTATCTCAGGTTTAGTGTGGGGAACTGCCACTACCAGTTCATGGCTCTTCTCTTTGACCTATCCTCAGCACCAAGAGTCTTCACACAGTGCCTGGCAGTAGTTGTGGCACACTTGAGAAAGCAAGGTGTGGTGGTCTTCCCTTACCTGGATGACTGGCTAGTCTCATGCGGTCATATCAGGAGGCCAAATCCTCCCTTCAGCTCACCCAGAAAATTCTAGAGGATCTAGGCTTCCTGGTAAATGTTATGCAGTCCCAGACTGAACCTGTCCAGGTGCTAAACTTCAGAGCAGCAGAGCTGGACACCTGGCAGGGAAAGGCTTTCTTCTCTCAGGAGAGGGTGGCAAGCCTCATAGACCTCACATGGTCTTTCAAGGTAGGACAGCCAAAGACAGCAAGAGTCTTCCTTCAGGTGCTGGGACACATGGCTGCCTCCATGGCTGTGGTACAAGGCACAAGATTTCAAATGAGGGATATTGAGTATCACCTAGGGTTTCACTGGTCCCAAAAGAGGGACACTCTGTTAAGACTGGTACCAGTTACAAGATGCATTCTAAGGGAACTGGACTGGTGGGAGGAGGAGGAGAACCTCAGGGAGGGAGTCCCCCTTCCTCAGCAATCACCCACTGCAGTGCTTGCTACAGATGCCTCTCTTCTGGGCTGGAGCACCCACCTGGAGGCACAGGCATTGCAGGCATATGCTGTGTACTGTGCAGAGTGCAGTAAAATTCATGAAATTGGTGGGGCAAGAAACAAAGGGAAGCAGCCAGCAGTACAATAAAAGCTTGCTTTAAATTATTGTAGCACTTGTTTCTTGTGTCAGCCTGGTCCACAGTAATAGATTGATTGGTGGTGGTGTGGAGGGGGGGCTACCACCAAGTGCCATGCTGTCAGACCCCATGCTGTTTTTCTTTTGCTTTGGTAAGCGGATAATTAAGGACAGTGCTGTGATGGATGTACTGTGCAGAATGCACTGCTGCAGTGGCAAGCAGAAGTCAAGCAAGCAGACATTCGAGTAGAGGGAGCAAGCGAGCAAGCGAGGGATGCTTCAGTCCAAATTTTAGGTCAATAAATGATGAGGTGAATGGGATTCTGACTGGCTGCACACACATGTCTACAGGCTGTGAGTGATGTGAAAAGCAGGCTACCTGGTGGGAAGCAGCACCAGGTGGCAGCCCACAAGATAAGACACCACAGAGAGTGGGGCTTCATACAAACTCAGGGAGGAATAATGATTCATTTTAACATTTGAGTGCATTGCAGATAAGACTGGGAATGGGCAGCAAACGGTTCTCTAAAGAAGGCAATGAAGGGATTAGTATGTGAAAAAAGTGAGGGAACGTGTTGATACAAATCAATGGCAACCAGATATACAATAAATCTAGACATTCTAAAATTGCACATGGATTTTCTTTTTTTTTTTTTTTGTGATGGAACAGGCAGGCACCAGTACCTTTGTTTCACCAGGTAGGTAGGCTGACATAAATGTACAAGTGCCATGCCCTCTGCCTAATCCAATTGTATACTAGGATTTCCTCTGTCCCTTGTATAACATGGCTGACAATGCAATGTACTGTGGCAGAGAAACTAGGGAGCTGATACAGTATACTAATCAATGTGTACATTGTGGTCAATAAAGTACTGTACATTAAATTTCCTCTGAAGTATAGATAACATATTCAACAACAACAGACACAAACTGATTTAACACTGGCATAATGCTGTGAGTATTTTGGACTGGACATATTGGATATTAGAAACATTCATTTAACAAAATGAGATGAGCTGCTTTGTGTAGGCTTTACTCTCTGTAAAAACTGATGAGAGCACAGCAAAACACAGCACATGCTATACCGGGGATGAAAGCCACTATGGCGAAACAGATGAGTAGCAAAATTAAAGTAACACAGGGGATACGCAACAAAGGCCCTGAATCACATATTGACCTAAGGCCAAATGGTGTTTTTAAAAAGACAAAACTTAAAAAACAAAAACAAAAAAAAAACACTTTTACAAAGTAATGGGTAAAGAATTGGCTGGAGATTAGGACACAGAGAGTAATAGTAAATGGAGTCCACTCTGAAGAAAGGGGGGTTACTAGTGGGGTACCACAGGGTTCAGAATTAGGACCAGTCCTCTTCAATGTCTTTATAAGCGATATTGCAGAGGGACTGGAAGGAAAAGTATGTCTCTTTGCAGATGACACAAAGATCTGCAACAGAGCTGATGCACAAGGTGGGATGGAAAGGATGAGAAGGGACTTGGCAAGGTTAGAGGAATGGTCAAATGTATGGCAGCTTAGATTCAATGCTAAGAAGTGCAAGGTAATGCACCTGGAAACAAAACCCAGGAGAAGAGTACACAATGGGGGTGAGATACTAACAACAGCAAAAATGGAAAGGGACCTGGGGTAGTCATATCAGATGACATAAAGGTGGGCAAGCAATGTGAGAGGGCAGCAAGGAGGGCTGGGGGGATACTGGGATGCATAGGGAGGCATCACCAGCAGAAAACAGGAAGTTATTATCCCTCTGTACAGACAGTTGGTGAGACCCCATCTGGAGTACTGCGTGCAGTTCTGGAGACCCAATCTCAAAGGATGTAGACAGGATGGAGGCTGTCCAGAGAGGGCAACTAAAATGGTGCAGGGCCTGCACCGGAAGACATATGAAGAGAGACTTAAGGAGCTGAATATGTATAGCCTTGAGGAAAGGAGAGGGGGGACATGATAGAAACTTTCAAGTATCTCAAGGGAATCAACAAAGTCAAGAGGGTAGCATCTTTCAAAAAGAGGTGTGCAAGAACAAGGGGCACAATGTGAAGATAGAAGAGGGCGGCTCAGAGGTAATTTAAGGAAGTATTTTTCACAGAGAGGTTGTGGATACATGGAATGGCCTTCGGAGGAGGTTGTGGAGTCAAAAACAGTGGTGAAATTCAAGCATGCATGGGACAGTCATAAGGCAATTCTAGGGGGTGGGGGTAGGAAGAAGTAGGCTGCTGGTTAACTAGGATCTGCAGCTTATCCAATAGGTAGGGAAATGGGCAGACTGGGTGGGCCAAGCGGTCCTTATCTGCCGTCAACATCTATGTTTCTATGTTTCTATGTTAAAGTAAATCCAGTATGTTGCTTTATTTGAACTGTTTTTTCATTCATGCTGATGGTTTTCCAAGCCAAGCAATTTCATTACTTTAAAAAAATGTATATTTTTTTATTAACCACCTGTCTTTTGGCTGCAAAAATGCTATTACAAAGAACTGGCTTACCACTAATATCCCCACACTTTCTTTCTGGCAAGATGTTCTTATTGTGATATGTAAAATGGAGAAAATCACAGCACAATTAAATCACCATACTGAGCAGTTTGAAATTCTTTGGAGGAGATGAGTGTTTTATAGACAGGATTTTGTTCCCTGAGAAGATCACAAATTGGTTGGCTCGGGGCGGGGAGGCACAGATCCATGTTTTTGTTTAAAATGTGAAGAACTATGAAGCACTGTCTGTGTGCAATGGAATATCGTACATGCTCATTTACAGTACTTTATCCTTACCCTATATATGACCTGTTCAGATCAATCTGGATGTGTAATCCTTCTTAGATTGCAGCCACTGTTATTATATAGTTGTTCTGTTGTCTCTGATATGTGCTTTATTTATAAAATGGTACTAAATAAAAAATAAATAAATAATTGTTTAAATTCTAAACAGCAGGCGAACTTAATGATGTCATATGAAATTTTGAAGCACTTCACCCAATTATGAAATTGTTGTTTTCACTTTAATGAAATCTTATTGAAATACCTAATGGAAAAAGGGAAATAATGTCAGGCCTGTAAACATGTAATACTATAACGCATTTTAAGAGAACAGAAATAAGTGATAAGCCTGTCAACAGTACACTATTCCACAACAACTTTAAAGCACCTTCATCGTGGCCTATGCTATGTAACTCCATTAAGGAAACAATAATTAAAGAATGAGTTTTTGAAGATGTTCAGCATTATTTTTACGACCAGTTAAATGTTTTGATGTTGTGCAGCTCAAAGTCACTGTCAAACAACTTGCATGAAACCACTGTACTAAGAGCTTTGGAGTGATCATTCGGACTAAAGTGCCAGTGCTGTTTCAGGCAGTTGTCAACTCTGCAGGAGAGGGGGTGTATTTAAATGAATTGATATACACTGTCACTCGGAAAATAACCCACCCTGTTTATCTTCTCTTTTCAAACTTGGCTTTAAAATGTGCTGTTAAATAATGTCATAGTTTTTACTTTAACCTTGACTCTGTAAATACTTGTAGCAAGTTTGCCTACTTTAACATTGTTTTTGCACTTAAAACATTACAGCACAGTTGGAAATGAGTAATTGCATCAGGGTGGGACTGCTCTGGCATTCTGGCAGCCTGGGTTCATGCCCTGATAGGGTCAGAGGCTGACAAGGAAGGCTTGAACACTCTCCTGGGTGTGGCGGGGGTGTGTGTGGCACCACTTTTGTAGCGACTCTTAGTAGTGCCGTGGAGATGCTGTTGGCCACATGGATGACCATGCATCGCAAGGCAACCCTATAATGTCAGCAGGCAGTGTGCCCATCCTGCGGGGTTGAGGCAGGGGAGAAAAGCAGAGGAAACAGGCATGTTGGGAGTTTTTAGATGACGGCCTCCATGCACTCACTCCAACTCACTACCAGTCCTGCATATGCAGTAGATACACTACCCAGCCTTTGGTAAGTCCAAATCACAACTCCCTCTCCTCTTACAGTAAAAGGGGAGTAAGGAGGGATAGTAGTAATTGTAATGAATTGAATGAGAATGAATGCAAGGACAGCTCTGGGTTTTTATTTTTTGGGCCAATATTTTCGCCAAAATATATATTTGCATGAGACTTGAGCAAATGATATAGTCCACAAATTCCCTTGTTTGTACAGCATTGTGGTATATACAGTGGGAATTTGAAGGAGGAACATGGTGGGTGGGCAGAAATTGGCCTAGAACTGGCAGGCAGGTTTTTCAAACAACATGAAGTCTTGCTGTATTCTGACTATATGCAGTCAGCCCCAGCACTTGAACTGCTCCAGAGAGGAAAGAGTTAACTCTATGCATGAGCACAGAACTTCGAGCTCGAGCTTAGTTTTCAAACCTCTGTCTCTGGTACATATCAGTGTAACTGTCAGACTCTTTACTCCGCCTAACTGTGAAGTCGCTCTGGAGATCTCGCCTTCTCTTCGGTTCGGTAAAAGTGAAAATCGGTCGGGTTTTCTCAACCGTTTAATTTATTTTTGGTATCAAGTCTCTGTCTATGGTACAGGTAGTGTAAGTAGGTAGATTGTGAATTGTTGGTTTAGAAATTGCTTTTCTTTGGTTTCTCATTGGTCGGTCTGGTTGGGAACCGAAACAAATCTGTTCTTTTTTCTAATTCCTACATTTAATTGTGGTGTCTAGTTCTTATCGGTTTCAAAAAACAGAACTATCTTCGTGTTTTTCCACAACCCATGACACGGTTGGTAACCGATAAGTTTGTGTTACTGGCTTTAAAGCTGAGAAGGGTAACTTTTGAAAAAGGCTCTGTCTGAGAAACCCAAGAAGAAAACCGGTCCCACTGGGTTTCAGCACTGTACTGAGTGTGGGGAGGCTTTTGCTAAAGCTGATCCCTACCTCATATGTGTTTATTGTCTGGGGTTTGACCACCTCAAAACAGACTGCCAGATTTGCAAGAATTTTCCCAAAGCCACCTTGGAAAAAAGATTAAGTAGGCTGAAGGAAAAAGAGGCAGAGAAATCCGCTGATCCAGATGGCCAGCCTGGTTTGGTTCCGACCAAACCTGAGGAGGTGCTTGCTGACACGGGCGATACCTCCTCGGGCAAAGGGAGAGCCAATTCAGAGGGATTGGTTCTGTCTAAGAAAAAGAGAACCTTAGCCGGTTCAGATCCAACCCCACAGATCCCAACCACTGAGGAGACTGCGAAAGCAATAAGCATTATACAATCGCTTCACCCGGTTCCATCCAAACCAATGCCTTCAGGCAGGTGGTCGGTTCAGATGGTTCCAGCCCCAATGGATTATGATCCAGAGGCTTTTTATGATGTTGAGTGGGAAGGAGATGAAGACTTTCCTGATGATGATGATGATGGTGATGATTTTGGAGGCCTAGATGAGCCTGTAAAGCCTGATATCTCGCCAGACCAGAGAGCTCCCTCTGTACAGACAGTTGGTAAGACCTGACTTGGAGTACTGTGTGCAGTTCTGGAGACCCCATCTTCGCAAAGACATAGACAGAGTGGAGGCTGTCCAGAGGAGGGCAACCAAAATGGTGCAGGGTCTGCACCAGAAGACATACGAAGAAAGACTAAAGGAACTTAATATGTATACCCTTGAGGAAAGAAGGGAGAGAGGGGACATGATAGAAACTTCCAAGTACCTCAAGGGACTCAACAAAGTCCAAGAGGGTAGCATCTTTCAGAAAAAGAGATGTGCAAGAACAAGGGGGCACAATTTGAAGATAGAGGGGGGACGGCCCAAAGGTAATGTGAGTGTAACCCCCCTGCAAATGTGAGTTCCCAAAAGACTTCCAGGAGCTTGCTTGAATGCTCCAAGCCTGAATGGTGTTTGGCGTTTAAGCCATTTATCAGTGAGTGTTTTTAGAGCCTCTGGTACTGTCTCTTTAAGAGCCGTCTGCTTGCAGACATAATTAATTTATATGGGGGACTGTGTGTTTCTCTGTTTGAGTACCACTCGAACTGCTGCCAATTCACTCCATTTTTGCAGTCACTAGGAGTACAAAGGGAACCTATCTGAAAGATGTAACTGTTTGCCAGAAATAATTTAGAGTAATAATGAAATTGCAGTTTGTCTAACCTGCTTTCTTTGCAGTCAGAACTGTGTCTGCCTAGTTCCCCATTCTGGTTTTGAACTGCTGAACTGGACCAATCAGTGTGGGGTAAGCTAGCTCTAAAATGGTGCCTTGGACGAATCAGAACTTGGACTCATAATCTGAGCCAGCCACAAGAGGATTGTATGGGCAAGTGACTCTGGGAGATGTAGTTTAGACTTCGGCACCTTTTTGGACCAACAGCAGCAGTCTATTATGAGTGACAGCCAATCCAGTCAAGAACTGGGAGGAACTCGAAGGAAGTGCTCGGTTTTGTCTGTTGGAGTTTCAGTTTAGGTCTGGCAGTGAAGGGGAAAGAAACCCTGTGCTCCTTCAGTGCACAGTTTCAGTCAAAAAACGTGTGTAAGGCCCAGAGTTCCGGTCTGCAGCTTGTGTAACTGCTTGTTAGGACTGAATCCGTCCTGTGAAAAGAATCAAAGGATCTCTGAAGAGTAGAAACCAGGCTCACCCTGTAGAAGACTGGAGAAATAACTGAATTGCACTCGGTCTGTCAGGAACTGAATCTGCTGTGTGTTCTCCCGGGTATTGTGCAGTAATTGCGATCGGGATACAGATGCAGCCTGCCTGGTATAGTGCTTTCTTTTTACCATATAAATGTGTGAAGAGGTTTGTGTACCTCAAGTGAATTCTGCTGCCATTAAGTGACTTTTGCCTGTGACTGTTTACCATATAAATGTGTGAGGAGTCCTTGGAGCTCAAGAGTAGCCCTGCTGACATTGAAGGACCCTATCTTGTTTGGAGGTCGTGAGTACTAATTCAGGGTCGCTCCCTGTTGAATTGCCACATTAAAGCCAAATGGAATTACTGTACTGCTGACTGTTTAATTTTCCTTTCTCTGTGTGAAAGGCCCCTACCAGCTGCCACGGTTTGGACTAGCCACTAGGGCTTGGGTACCCAGGGACAGTAACTGGTAGGGATAGGCCTGTGCACAGAGCCATAGGTAAATGAGTAAAGTATAAGCTAATTAACCTGATTTCCCCCTGTCCTTGTTATATTCCCCCTAAATAAATCAGAGCTGCTTGTTTCAGCAAAGTTATACTGCCTGAGGTATTTGTCTATGTTAAAATATTGTACTGTGATTGTTGCACTGTATCTTATTTTACAGGGGGTCCCAGTGCCTGAACCAGTCCTGGGGGTAAGTGTATACTGTGAAGGTAATTCTGATATACTGTGTGGGCCACTAGTGGGAAGAAAGGGGGGTTGCAGTGTCCCAGAGGGCTGTGACCAAGTAAGTTTAACTATTGCAAACCCTGACCTCTGGGTGGAGGCACCCGCCATTGGATCCAGGCCCCTCAGCCTGTTAGTGGCAAATCAGGCAGGGGTAGTAGCCCCTGGGATAGCGCCATCTAGGGGTTACATGAGGAAGTATTTTTTTCACGGAGAGGGTTGTGGATGCATGGAACAGCCTCCCTGAGGAGGCCGTGGAGTCAAGAACAGTGGGGGAATTCAAGAATGCATGGGACAGACATAAGGCAGTCCTATTGGGGGGGTAGGAGGCAGTAAGCTGTTGGTTAACTAGGATCTGCAGCTTATCTGTTAGGTAGGAAAATGGGCAGACTAGGTGGGCCAAGCGGTCCTTATCTGCCGTCAAATTCTATGTTTCAATGTTTCAGACAGGCCTTCCAATGTCTGACCGCCCAGACTTTTTGAGTCTCCTTCTCACTTTTTGGTCTACAAAAAAAGTGGCTGAAACTCTCCAGCTCCCAGTTGTGGAAGCTGCTGAAGAAGAGGAAGAACCTGACTATGTGGAAATGATGGACGTCCCAGAGTCCAAAAGGCTGTCTATCCCACTACATAAGTCCTTAGGGAAACAGACCCAAAAAATCTTGCAAATGCCCACTTCTATACCTCCTGTGGATAAAAAGATGGACAGGAGGTATATGATATCAGGTTCTGGTATGGATTTCTTGTACAATCATTGCAGCCATGTTGGGGTAGTGCAGGCTGCAGCATCTGACAAGACTAATATCCCCTTGTCTTCACCCCCCCCAGATAAGGATTCTAGGAAGGTGGATGCCATGGCCAAAAAACAATATTTGGCATCCTCCTTGGAACGCAGACAGGTTGCCTATATGGCCTATACAGCCAGGTACCAGAAGACCAGGTGGGATACAGTTCTGGAGCTGGCTAAGAATGCTTTCCCTCAGCTAGCCAAGGAGCTGGAGGAGGTGGCTGCTGATGGTATTGAGGCATCCAAGGTGCAGTTTCATGCTGCTGTGGACTATAATGATGTGGCATCTAGAGTCATGGCTACATCTGTCTCCTTAAGGAGATTCGCTTGGCTCAGGTGTACTAGCCTTTCGGAGGATACCCAGACTAAGGCAATGGATTTTCCTGTCACTGGTAATTCTCTGTTCGGGGAGCAGACAGAGTCTGACATGAAGAAGATGGATGAGTACAGGATCACCTACATGAGTGCAGTGGCCAAGGAAAAGCAAGCCACTCCTCAGAAGCAGCAGTCTAGGGCTGGCAGGGGCAGGCCTTTTCATAGGCCTTTTTACCAAAGCTCAGGCTTCCTCTTCCTTCCAGCAGAGGGGGTTCTTTACAGGGAGAGGGAGAGGTAGAAGAGGGATGAGCAGGGCTACATCCTCTTCTCAATCTAAGGCTCCTGCCAAACAGACACCCTGATGTGTCAGACTGAGTCGCCTCCTCAATTCCAGTAGAGGGCAGGCTGGCTTATTACTTCCAGGTGTAACCCCCCTGCAAATGGGGGTTCCCAAAAGACTTCCAGGAGCTTGCTTGAATGCTCCAAGCCTGAATGGTGTTTGGCGTTTAAGCCATTTATCAGTGAGTGTTTTTAGAACCTCTGGTACTGTCTCTTTAAGAGCTGTCTGCTTGCAGACATAATTAGTTGTATGGGGGACTGTGTGTTTCTTTGATTGAGTACCACTCAAGCTGCTGTAATTCACTCCATTTTTGCAGTCACTAGGAGTGCAAAGGGAACCTATCTGAAAGATGTGACTGTTTGCCAGAAATCATTTACAGTAATAATGAAATTACAGTTTGTCTAACCTGCTTTCTTTGCAGTCAGAACTGTGTCTGCCTAGTTCCCCATTCTGGTTTGAACTGCTGAACTGGACCAATCAGTGTGGGTAAGCTAGCTCTAAAATGGTGCCTTGGACGAATCAGAACTTGGACTCATAATCTGAGCCAGCCACAAGAGGATTGTATGGGCAGTGACTCTGGGAGATGTAGTTTAGACTTGAGCGCCTTTTTGGACCAACAGCAGCAGTCTATTGAGTGACAGCCAATCCAGTCAAGAACTGGGAGGAACTCAAAGGAAGTGCCAGTTTTGTCTGTTGGAGTTTCAGTTTTAGATCTGGCAGTGAAGGGGAAAGAAACCCTGTGCTCCTTCAGTGCACAGTTTCAGTCAAAAAACGTGTGTAAGGCCCAGAGTTCCGGTCTGCAGCTTGTGTAACTGCTTGTTAGGACTGAATCCGTCCTGTGAAAAGAATCAAAGGATCTCTGAAGAGTAGAAACCAGGCTCACCCTGTAGAAGACTGAAGAAATTGTTGAATTGCACTCGGTCTGTCAGGAACTGAATCTGCTGTGTGTTCTCCGGGTATTGTGCAGTAATTGTGATCGGGATAGAAGCAGCCTGCCTGGTATAGTACTTTCTTTTTTTACCATATAAATGTGTGAAGAGTCTCAGTGGAGCTCAAAAGTAGCCCTGCTGACGTTGAAGGACCCTATCTTGTTTGGAGTCGTGAGTACTAATTCAGAATTAGCTCCTGTTGAATTGCCACATTAAATCCAAATGGAATCACTGTACTGCTGACTGTTTAAGCTAATTTTTCTTTTCACTGTGTGAAAGGGCTTTCTCAACTGCCACGGTTTGGACTAGCCACTAGGGCTTGGGTACCCAAGGACAGTAACTGGTAGGGCTAGGCCTAATGCACAGAGCCATAGGTAGATAGTAAAGTGATAAGCTAATTAACCTGATTTCCCCTGTCCTTGTTATATCCCCTAAATAAATCAGAGCTGCTTGTTTCAGCAAAGTTATACTGCCTGAGGTATTTGTCTATGTTAAAGTACTGTACTGTGATTGTTGCACTGTATCTTATTTCATAGGGGGTCCCAGTGCCGGAACCAGACCTGGGGGTAAGTGTATACTGTGAAGGTAATTCTGATGTAACCCCTAGATGGCGCTATCCCAGGGGCTACTACCCCTGCCTGATTTGCCACTAACAGGTTGAGGGGCCTGGATCCAATGGCGGGTGCCTCCACCCAGAGGTCAGGGTTTGCAATAGTTAAACTAACTTGGTCACAGCCCTCTGGGACACTGCAACCCCCCTTTCTTCCCACTAGTGGCCCACACAATATATCAGAATTACCTTCACAGTATACACTTACCCCAGGTCTGGTTCCGCACTGGGACCTCCTGTGAAATGAGATACAGTGCAACAATCACAGTACAGTACTTTAACATAGACAAATACCTCAGGCAGTATAACTTTGCTGAAACAAGCAGCTCTGATTTATTTAGGGGATATAACAAGGACAGGGGAAATCAGGTTAATAACTTATCACTCTAATAATCTACCTATGGCTCTGTGCACAGGCCTATCCCTATCAGTTACTGTCCCTGGGTACCCCAAGCCTAGTGGCTAGTCCAAACCGTGGCAGCTGGTAGGGGCCCTTCACAGAGAAAGGAGAATTAAACAGTCAGCAGTACAGTAATTCCATTTGGATTTAATGTGGCAATTCAACAGGGGCACCCTGAATTAGTACTCACGACCTCCAAATAAGATAGGGTCCTTCAATGTCAGCAGGGCTCACTTGAGGTACACAAACCTCTTCACACATCCATATAAAAAAGCACTATACCAGGCAGGCTGCATCTGTATCCGATCGCAATTACTGCAATACCGGGAGAACACACAGCAGATTCAGTTCCTGACAGACCGAGTGCAATTTTCAGCAATTCCTCCAGTCTTCTACAGGGTGAGCCTGGTTTCTACTCTTCAGAGATCCTTTGATTCTTTTCACAGGACGGATTCAGTCCTAACAAGCTGTTACACAAGCTGCAGACCGAACTCTGGGCCTTACACCGTTTTTGACTAAAACTGCACACTGAAAAAGCACAGGGCTCCTTCCTTCTTCACTGCCAAAGCTCAACTGAAACTCCAACCGACAAAACGGGCACTTCCTTGGAGTTCCTCCCAGTTCTTGACTGGATTGGCTGTCACTCACAATAGACTGCTGCTGTTGGTCCAAAAGGCACTGAAGTCTAAACTACATCTCCCAGAGTCATTGCCCATACAATCCTCTTGTGGCTGGCTCAGATTATGAGTCAAGTTCTGATTCGTCCAAGGCACCATTTGAGAGCTAGCTTACCCCACACTGATTGGTCCAGTTCAGCAGTTCAAAACCAGAATGGGAACTAGCAGACACAGTTCTGACTGCAAAGAAAGCAGGTTAGACAAACTGTAATTTCATTATTACTCTAAATAATTTCTGGCAAACAGTTACATCTTTCAGATAGGTTCCCTTTGCACTCCTAGTGACTGCAAAATGAAGTGAATTGGCAGCAGCTTGAGTGGTACTCAATCAAAGAAACACACAGTCCCCCATACAAACTAATTATGTCTGCAAGCAGACAGCTCTTAAAGAGACAGTACCAGAGGTTCTAAAAACACTCACTGATAAATGGCTTAAATGCCAAACACCATTCAGGCTTGGAGCATTCAAGCAAGCTCCTGGAAGTCTTTAGGGAACCCCCATTTGCAGGGGGGTTACACTGATATATTGTGTGGGCCACTAGTGGGAAGAAAGGGGGGTTGCAGTGTCCCAGAGGGCTGTGACCAAGTTAGTTTAACTATTGCAAACCCTGACCTCTGGGTGGAGGCACCCGCCATTGGATCCAGGCCCCTCAACCTGTTAGTGGCAAATCAGGCAGGGGTAGTAGCCCCTGGGATAACGCCATCTAGGGGTTACACAGGCCTGGAAGTTTATTACTTCAGACAAATGGGTCCTGGAAGTAGTAAGCCAGGGAATTGCTCTCAGCTTCAAAAGATTCCCCAGATTGAGAGCCAGGTCTTTTCTACCTGCAACACCCTTGGGAAACAATTGCTCTGGAGGCAGAAGTTTCTTCCCTACTACTCTTAAAAGCAGTGGAGAAGGTTCTTCCACAGTACAGGGGGAAAGGACTGTATTCAAGATACTTCCTTACCCCAAAAAAGACAGGGGAGTGGCAACCCATCCTAGACCTGTGATATCTGAACAAACATATCACACAGCCAAAATTCAAAATGGTGACTCTGGGAATAATTCTTCCCTCTCTGAGGCCAGGAAACTGGCTAGCTTCCCTGTACCTCAAGGATACCTATTTTCATATTCCTATCAGGTGCTCCCACAGAAAGCACCTCAGGTTCTAGTTGCCCTCAGGTCATTACCAGTTAAGAGCCATGCCCTTCAGCCTGACATCTGCCCCAAGGGTGTTCACAAAATGGCAAACAAAACAGTCTTGGCACACCTGTATATAGACAAAGAAAGACTCTCTACACGTAACAAGCGACAAAGCCTGTGTTCAGGTGAAACGTGCGTGAGGAGTTATTCTGTGTCTGCACTTGTATGCACTTTATGTTTACCGTTGCTGTTTTTGGTATTTTTCAAGTAAAGATGAGAAATATTTTACTTGTTACGTGTGGAGAGTCTTTCTTTGTCCATATACAGGTGTGCCAAGGCTGTTTTGTTTGCCATTTCATGTGGTCTTTGAGCACCCATACCTCTGTGCAGCTCTGTCTTATTGCCAGGTGTTCACAAAATGTCTAGCAGTAGTGGTAGCCTTCCTCAGAAGGCAGGGCATCTCAGTCTTTCCATATCTAGACGACTGGCTTATTGTAGGCCAGTCTTCAGACCAAGTCAAATCAGCTGTAGAGGTCACCCAGAATCTTCTAAGTTCTCTGGGATTCCTTCTCAATCTATCCAAGTCAGTTCTCGAACCAGTACAGCTCCTTACCTTTATAGGGGTAGAGCTGGATACTATTCAGGCAAGGGCCTTCCTCCCATGCTCAAGGGTAAAGGACCTTACAAATCTGGCTACTTCTTTCTGACCTCTGGTGTCTCGTCCAGCCAGACATTTTCTTCAGCTCCTAGGCCACATGGCAGCTTCCACTGCAGTGGTTTAGGGAGCCAGGTTCCAGATGAGGGACAGTCAGTTCCATTTAAGGTCTTTTTGGTGTCAGAAAAAGGATTCTCTCACCAAACTGATTCCAGTGACTCAGACTCTTGTCCAAGCCCTCCAGTGTTGGTTGGATCAGGACAATCTCAGACAGGGTGTCCTATTTCTCAGTCAAGCACCCTCAGTGGTCCTGACCACAGATGCCTCTCTCCTGGGGTGGGGAGCCCACCTAGGGCCTCTCACTGCACAGCATACTTGGTCACAGCAGGAGTCTCCCTTTCACATCAATTTTCTGGAGATCAGAGCTGTGTATCTAGCCCGTCAGGCATTCTCAGAATCAGTCAAAGGCAAAGTGGTGCAGATCAGGACAGACAACACCATTACAATGTGGCACATAAAGAAGCAGGGGGCACTCGGTCCACGACCTTGTGCACGGAAGCTACGAAAGTATGGTCACTAGCCTATTCTCTTCAAACTTCTCTAACAGGAGCTGCCCCAGTGGCACTGAGGGTTGAGGCGCTGGATGCCACACCTCACGCCACGCTGGCGACCTGGGTTAGGGAACGAGCCTGGGCCGTCGGGGGTCGGCTGGGAGAGGAAGGATTGAGCATTCCTAGGACTGCTCTCCTTCCCCGGGGAGGGGGGGAGTCCAACAACCTATGTACTGGTGACCTCTAGCGGAGGCTGGAGGCACTGCAGTGCTCGGCCGCAAGATGCTGGGGATTGAGCTATGGCGGACATCTTCCGGGGGTGCACGGGAGTGTGCACCAGCTGAGCTGGACATCATGTCCGAGCTCGGGGGCACACAAGAACAGAGGAAAACAATGGTGCCATGGATAGGCAATGGCACCAGTCCCCCATGCCCTTCGCTGGGCCATCCCTGACTGACCTTCCAAGTCCTCCACCTCGGGCCCTACCCTGTAGCCAGAGTCTGACTATAAGAGAGCGCCTAACAGGAGGAGGGTGACCCACCCTGGGAGGGTTAGACCAGGAGTGCTGACTGCAGGAAGGGGGGGGAGAGAGAGGAGGTACAGCTCGGGGAGGCCTCTGGCGGGCAGGATCCAGACATGGATGCCTGAGGGAGGTCCATGGGGCCGCGATCGGAGGGAAATAAATTTGAAAAAAAAAATTCTCTAACAGCAGTTCACCTTACAGGGAAGGACAATATGCTGAGAGATGCTCTAAGCAGAATATCTCAGGGTCACCATGAGTGGTCCCTGAATTCTCATGTCCTTCAGGTAATTTTCAGGAGATGGGGCACTCCACGGATAGATCTCTTTGCGGCCCCAGACAATCATCAACTTCCTCTATTCTGCTGCAGAACTCCAGTCCTGGGGACTGTTCCTGTAGATGCTCTCCTGTTAGACTGGACGAGTAGGTTTCTTTATGCTTTCCCTCCTGTTCCACTGATATTCAGAGTGCTGATCAAGATCAGGTCTCAACCCTGCACAGTGATCCTAGTGGTTCCAGATTGGGCCAGGCCACCATGGTATCCTCGGCTGCTGTCCCTGACAGTCTAAATTCCCCTCTTTCTACCCAGGAAGCATGACCTTCTGACCTCCTCTCAGGGGAGGATTTGGTATCCCAATCTTCAGTCTCTCAGGCTCAAGGCTTGGCTCTTGAAGAGTTAGAGTATGCAGGTCTACATCTTTTGTAATGGGTAATGGATATCCTTAAGGTTTCCAGAAAACCTTTCACCAGAAAAGCTTACAATTCTAAATGGAAAAGATTCAGTATTTGGTGTTCTGAGAGAGACACACAATCAGGCTCTGCGAGCATTGCTATAGCCCTGGATTATCTGGTTCATCTTAATAGCTTAGGCCTCAGGCCTGCTACCCTTAAAGTGCATTTGGCAGCTATCTCTGCTTTTCGTTCTGCGGGGAAGGGATCTTCTCTGGCATCTCATCCTGTTTTTAGTAAGTTTTTCAAAGGTCTGGTTCACATCAGTCCTTCCTTCAAAGAGCCTACTCCTGCCTGGGACTTGAATGTCTGCATTGCACAGCTTATGCAGCCCCCTTTGAACCTTTATTGTCAGCTGAGCTTAAGTACTTGACTTGGAAGACTGTCTTCCTGGTAGCCATTACTTCTGCCAGGAGAATCAGTGAATTGCAGGCTCTTTCAGTTAAACCTGACTTCATTTCCTTCCGGTATACCGATGCCGTAGCGATGCCCCGACTGCGAAGACCATCACAGCGACAAGATTTAGGCAAAGTCCGCATGTCGCTGTGATGGTCTCGCCAGACACTGAGACTGCCTGCTGGTGTATCGCCTCATTCCCCTGGTTCAATTTCTGACTTAGAGTTAGAATCCTAGAGACCGGGGTGGAGGCCCCCACATGGGGGGTTCGGGGGGTGCAGCCCCCATTGGAAACACAGAGACATCCCTGACACCGCCTTGCCAACACTCGGCTCTCCGGCTGTCGCTGTCAGGGATATCTCCGTGGTGATGTCGCTGCGGTATGGTAAAATCTTTCCTTCCGTAGGGCTAAGGTGGTCCTTAGGATGAATAGAAAGTTTCTTCCTTAAGTGGTTTCGGATTTTCCTCTGAATCAATCTATCTCTCTGCCTGTGTTTTTCACTGACCATTCTTCGATGGGGGAGAGAGGGTTGCACAGTCTGGATGTGAAGAGGGCACTTAGCTATTATATAAAGCATACTAAGGCCCATAGGAATGATTGTACCCAGTTATTTCTTACTTATGGAGAAGTAGGAAAAGGTAGACCTGCCACTAAAAGATCTATTGCCAGGTGGATTGTCTCCTGTATCCAATTCTGCTATTCAAAATTGGGGAAGAAGCCCCCCTCAGGCTTGAGGGCTCACTTGACCAGGGGTATAGCCTCCTCCCTGGCAGCAGCTAGGGATATTCCCTTGGTGGAAATTTGTAAAGCAGCCACCTGGAAAACAGTTCATACATTCACCAAGCATTGCTCTCTGGACACCCAGACTAGGAGTGATGCTAGGTTTGGCACAGCAGTACTGCAGAGCCTGTTCCCAAAGTAAAATTCTGTCATCCCCTCCTCCAGGGGGGAACTGCTTGGTAGTCTGCATATAGTCAGAATACAGCAAGACTTCACGTTGTTTGAAGAAAAAATGACTCACCATAGTAATGTTGTTTCTTCTAATGGAGTCTTGTTGTATTCTGACCTCCCTCCCTGCCTCCCCTCTCAGAACCTAGTCTTTTGGGATGTGTGTTGGCAGGTACAGTGTTGCACCCCAGAGGTATACCTTTGTACCCTTCCTGGCCAGGTGGGGTCTTTTTGTTTTATGTTATTGTTATTGCATTTTTCACTATCTACATATGGTTCTTCTTGGGTTCTCAACTTGAGTCTTTTTGGACCCAAGCCTTTGTTGCCTATGGCCTAAAACTGAAACAATTTCTACAGCTATTAGTATAGTGCTCATAAGAATCTGACGGTTACACTGATATGTACCAGAGACAGAGGTTTGAAAACCGAGCTCGAGCTCAACGTTCTATGCTCCTGCACAGAGTTAACCCCTTTCCTCTCCGGAGCAGTTCAAATGCTGGGGCTGACTGCATATAGTCAGAATACAGCAAGACTCCATTAGAAGAAACAACATTACTATGGTAAATAATTTTTTCTTCCAGGCCCTCAGACCAGCACAAGAGAAGCATTGTTGCCCTATTATGTATCTAGTGTTGGCAGGTGTTCTAAACCAGAGCCTTAGCTAAGCCTTTCCCTTACATTTCTGGTTTTCAAGAGATTTAAGATATATACTTTGGAACCTTTTGATGAAAATATTTATATGTAGAGTGAAGCAGTTGTAATGATATGTGATCACTCAGTCTCATCTGACCAAGCTCATTATGTAGTGAACAGTCATGTATATTTCGGGGGCATTCAGGGTGAATCGAGTAAGTCTGTTATAAAATACGCAAGATTGAGTCTGGCTAGATGAGATCTGGAGGCCCATCAGATATAGGAAATACCTGTAGTCTGTCAAAGATATGATCATGGTGTTCATGATGTGAAGTTGGCCAGAATCTGTGTAGAAAACCAAGCTTTGGGCCAGATTGTTTGGTCAAGTTATGGATGTGAGAATTTCATTTAAAGTTGGTGCCAAGCCAGAGTCCCACGTATTTGTAAGGTGGGGCAAACTAAAGGGGATCAGAGTCAATAGTGGTGATTTGTAACTTACTGCCCAGCTGGATGTTGTCTTCCACTCATTAAGTTGCTTCACCTTCGGCAGCACTCCCTGATCCCACCTCTGTATCCTCTAATTCTTGCTCTCACTCCCCTCTCTTTTGTGTCTTCCTAAATCTCAAAATACTGATCATTGTTGTGCAAACAACCAGCACTAGATCAGGTCAGGGCCTTTCATTAATACCCTGGTGTGTGTGTGTGTGTGTGTATGTGTGTGTGTGCATGCGCATGCTGTAGACTGCAGGATTAGAGCCTTGATCTCAGGGTCTGCAGCCTGTGCTAATCAAGCCACTATCATACTGCTTTCCTCATTAGTTGGGGTTAAGGAACCAAACTGGTGATTTGGTTGAAACCTGTGAATAACTCCAGGTACAGGTGAGTCTCAGTGGAGATATTTGCTGCTTCGGGGAGACTGAGACAGGGCTGTTATAGTCCCCTCAGCTACCAAGGGAGAGGACTTAATGGGGGGAAAAAAAAGAATTTGGGACACCACCATGAGACCAAGTACACACACTTCAATTCTTTGCAAACACGGTTTTATACTACATTAAAAGGAGATCTCTAATAATATGCTCACACACTAAAACTAACAAGACTTAATCTGACTGCCATTTGGTCCTGTGAAGCAAATAGGGGTTAGGCAATGGGCAGTAAAAACAGCAAGCAGTCCGGTAGCAAGGTAACACTGGCAAACAATCATGATGTTACTTTACAGACCCCAGTGTTATAGTACAAGCCCTCCCTTCCTTTTGTTTTTCATCCTCGGTCTTACTGCTGATATTGATTTATATTAATTTGGTTGCACTTTGATGTGTTATTTTGTACTTTATATCACAAATCTGGGTAGAGCTGCCACACATCCATATGCAAAATGCAGTATGGACAAGGTAAAGCGCTTTTTGTGTATTTGGGGTTGTAAGAGATGATCACATTTAATGAAGATCCCCATTATATTCTTCATAAAAGATAATATTTAATGTGCTTATTTAATGCATTAGCAACTTAGAACAGATACTGAAGTAGGAGTTCATATGTATTGTACTGCATGTTTTACATTTTCCGAATTTTTCCCACTGTTCACCATTTCAACACCTTATTATGTAAATGTGGTTATTATATGAAGACTTGTTGAGCCTTTTCACTTTATTACATCTAGTTTCCTTAAAGCCATGTGAGTGTGTCTATTAAACTAATGCATTTGTTTCAAAAATGAGTGAGCACATTCATTGTAGAGCAGCTACATTTTGGACTAAGGGGTAATTTGCCAGGTGCTGTTTGCCCACTTTAGGGCTGCAGTTCATTATGGTTTAAAGTAATGGGTATGTGCATTTATTGTAGATACCTTTTAAATAAATCTGGATTAAGGGACAATTTTTCCAGGTGCGGTCTTTGTGAAGGCCTTACAGTAATAAGAATTGATCATCTCTCCCTGCTGTTTTTTTTTTAAACCTGTAAAATGAATTCTGCTTAGTTGTCATGTGATGAGGGGGTGACATGATGTGTGATGTGTGGGTGCTAAACTTAGAGGCCATGTTTGTTTGAGTGACCCGATTGAGTATGTATGTGTGCTGGTGTGAATGGACCTTTGTAAGGCTGGCTACCTTGATGTGGTACAGAGGCTTATCTCACTGTATTCTAAACAGTGTAACTAATAGCCAACCAAGTTCTGTCTTGTAGCGTGTGTGTATATACTGTATGTTTCAGATAAAATAAAATGTTGAATCTATTAGGATGATTTCTACATATTGTTGATGGAAATAGGGAGGGCTATGTTTGTGTGGTGGGGAAGCACATCTTTTTGTTTGTGTTTACGGGGTGGGGGAAAGCAACAGTGCCATCAACTCCTGAATACAAGTTTAAAATTCCTGGCTACAGCGCTGCTTGGAGGACTTAACTGTAAGTGAAGTGTGGACCCCACAAACCTCTTGGAGCTCAGGACTCTGTATCTGGTAATGCAGGCTTTTTCCTCCCACATCAA
Organism: Neoceratodus forsteri; assembly: GCA_016271365.2. Classification (NCBI taxonomy): domain Eukaryota; kingdom Metazoa; phylum Chordata; order Ceratodontiformes; family Ceratodontidae; genus Neoceratodus; species Neoceratodus forsteri. The sequence goes on along the minus strand of CM057456.1, from coordinate 1,098,060,093 downwards.
GAGTCAGTCAGTCTAGAACAGGCCAGACAACACCACCACCACCATGTACTATATAAACAAGCAGGGAGGAACCAGATCTTCCAAGTTGTGTACAGAAGCAATGAAGGTCTTGAACCTGGCATATGAGCCAGAGGTGCAGCTGTCCACAGTACACCTGCCAGTCAGTGTCCTCACAGATTCCCTGAGCAGAATCAGTCAAGGAAACCACAAATGGACACTGAGCAGTCAAGTGCTCTCAGCAGTGTTCAGAAGGTGGGGCACACCAGAGGTAGGCCTGTTTGCTTCCTGGCAAAACTACCAGCTCTCCCTCTTTTTTGCAGGCCTCCATCAGTTGGGACAGTAACAGGGAGGTTCCTTCATGCATTTTCCCCTTTTCCACTCCTACTGAGAGTGCTACTGAAACTCAGATGGGAACCTGCAACAATCCAAACTGGGCCAGGCATACCTGGTACTGTCTGCTCCTGTCCCTATCCAGCAATCCTCCAATCACCCTTCCCCTGAGGTACAATCTGCTGACCTTGCCTCAGGGCAGGAAACATGTCCAGACTCCAGGCCCAAGCATACTGCACCTCAGGGCCAGGTACTTGAAGAGTTAAAATATTCTGGATTAAACCTCATGAAAGAGATTTTAAATGTATTAAGTGTTTCTGGAAAGCCAGCCACCAGGAAAACCTATGCTTCAAAGTGGAAAAGGTTTTCACTGTGGTGCTCTTCCAAGCAGCTTAACCCTTTTCAGACCAGCCTGCCCAACATCTTGGATTATCTGCTACACCTGCAGTCCCTGGGCCTTTGGCCCTCAACCCTGAAGCTGCATCTAGTAGCAGTCTCGGTGTATGCCTCAGCTGGCATGGATGAGTCCATGGCTGTTTTCAAAAGATTCTTCAAGGGTCTGACTCACTTTAACCCCCTTTTAAGGATCAAGTCCCCCCCCCCGGGTCTTGAACCTATGTATCGCCTAGCTCACGGGGGCTTCCTTTGAGCCCATGGCAACTGCTGCACTGAAGTATGTCACCTGGAAAACAGTTTTCTTGGAAGCCCTCAGTTCTGCCAGGATGGTGAGTGAGCTCCAAGCTCTGTGTACAGATTCTAACTACACTATTTACCACAGGGATAACATAGTTTTGAAGACCAGCTGGAAATTCCTTCTGAAACTGGTTTCAGAATTTCAACTCAAGCAAATGATCCCATTCCACGTGTTCTTTACTGAAAAATCCACACCAGGGGAAGCGAAGACCCCACAGCCTGAATTTTAAAGGTTACCTGCAAAGAAAGGCTGTAGCCCGGTCCCATTCCCACATACCTTAAAATGCTGCTGTGGGAGTCTGGGGCTGCAGTGATCTTAATTTTTAATCCAGCGTATTTTTGCTATAAAGTGCCGAAACTTTCAGCTGAACACGGAAGCGCGGTGCGGTTCCCATATGAGCGGGCACAAAAAGTCATGGTTATTACACCCATTTAGTGATGTCGCTACCACCACTGCTCTTATTATAGTAGCAGTGGTGGTACTTTATTATGTTTAATTTATGGCTTATATGGGGGTCTTCATACATGTAATGATACTTACAGCATGTTGTAAAGCTATACTATGTGTTAATACATCCCCCGGAGCCACTTGTTGCTGTATCCAAGCGGTTTCACATGCTTCTGCTGGAGCAAGAACAGTGAAGCAAAGCTGAACTGTTCTGGCTCAAGCTGAAGGCAAGTGAAACCACTGTGATACAGGAACGAGTGATGACTGGGGACATATTATTGATCGAGAGTGATCAATAATATATATATATTTTTTTAAACTGTTCCCGGAACGTGCCCATTTCTAGGGCATCTGCACGTGAGACACTGTTCACAGAATAAGAGTGTCTCACGCGCAGGGGAAAGGAGCATTTCAACTGGTCTGGAGCGCTCCCTCGATCTATAATGGAAGAAAGAGAAGTTTAGAAAAGGTAACTAACTGAGGTTCAGAGGAGTGGCTTGCTCCTGCTGCTGTAGCTTGCTGTAAAGCTATTCAGATAAGAGAAGGTGAATGATACCCTGAGGATAAAGAAAACTAAAGTTAGAAATATAGAAGAATAAGGACAGAAAAAGACTACAAGTCCAACAAGCACATATGTCCTGAAGCGCTACAATGTATTACTTCCTAATAACCTCCTTGAAGATTAGGGATGGGCGAACTAGTTGGTTAAGAATCAAACCCCCTCCCCCCGGATCCCATGATGTCTGGTGGACCCAGGTAAATCAGAATGCTATCACAAAGTGTATTGGGCATGTCAAAATAACCCTCCCATCTGCAAAAATGACCCCTGCCCCTTTAAATTCTATAAATGCCCCAATAGTAATAAATATTATTTTATTTTCAGACCAGATGATTTAGCCTTCTAGCCTGTTTCCACTGTTTTCATCAGCAGCACCTGAAGTGTGCATGCGTAAACTGCTGTGGCAGGGTGCGAGAACAGAAATCAGATGGCAGCAACCGGCGCACACAAGTCAGGGTGGCAGCTGTTTCTAAGATTTGGCACCATTTGCCAAGCTGTCTCATGGCGGCATGTAGAGACTCCCATAATGTTAATGTTTACCCGTGTGTGTGCATGCATGCCCTGGTACGGTTGGTTGGAGAGAGCGATCAGTGAACGGTAGAAGAACAAGGCAGGAGGAGGAGCTGTGAGTGTGAACGGTAGGAGCGGGAACTGGGAGCAGAATGCTCCAGTGGAAGTGGTTAACGGAGTCCAGTCAGGCAAACCATTAGCCAGTTAGGGACAGTACAGGTTGCTAGGTGTCCTGCTGTATTCAGGATTGTTTTGGTTTATAATGATTCCCGCTGAGCCCTCCTGACAAGTACAGCTACTCTCATTACTTCGTCAGTTTTGTCCAACTTCTTGCAAGTTGCAGTTGTCTACTCTGTGCACAAGGTAGGCAGGCTGTAGTAGTGCAGCTAGGGGTACAGAGAAATGACAAAATGCTTTTTTTTTTTTTCTTTGCTACTGCTCATTCAATAAAGTTGCAGCCGTGGGTGGAGGCTCTAAAGGGGAGTGCTATCACTGATAGAAATCGGGCACAGCCACTGCTGAGATTTTCGCTTTTGAAAGTTTTGAGCTCCACTAGGTGTGGGTGCCCTGGGGAGATTCTGGGTCACTTGGTTGTTAGTCACAGAGACAGAAGGCCAGGTGGGAACTGAGCTACCCATGGGAACTGGTGCAGTTATGTCAGATAATTTTTACAGACCCAAGAAGTAGTGCGGCATGCAGTTTCATGGGTGATGTGACATGTTGTAAGGAGACTAGTGAAATAAAAAAAAATATAAAGCTCCAAAGATATGCTTTAAACAATGGACAAGTATTCTATAACACAGGAAATGCAATCATTTGTATCCCTAAAATATCAGTTTTCGGGGGCGCCTGGCCAAATCCTGCCAAAGCAAAATTGTCCCTATTTGACATCACAGACCTGGTAGCCTGCCTGCAGCAGTACACTAGGATTTTGGGGGAGGGGCCGTGTAAGCCATCAGCAGGAGACAGAGTTGTTGTGGGGACGGCAGTCTGTCAGTGGGTCAGGGGTCCGATATTGTCTGGTCAAAGATGGAGGAGGAGGACGATCACAAGCATGATGCGATGTGTGCCAAAGGCCCAAAGAGGGGCAAAAAAGTATGAATGTGGATCCTCGGTCTTCCATCTCCCATTTGAAGGGGGGGAGGGGGTTGTATTTATTAAATCAAAGTGTGAAGGTTTTAGCACAGGTAAGGGTTGCAAACTGGACTCGAAGCTGAACTCTTTCATTGTTGGTGGACAGTTGCCCCACATGCTGCTGTGTATTCAGAACTGATAGACTAGCACATTTGTGCCAGTAAGTTCTCAGCTTTCGTTTCCTGAATGCTGTTTACAGTTCTCTGTGTATGTCATCGTCCTTTGAGTTGTTTCATGCAGTTGCATGGCAGATTTTCAATTTTCCTCACATTTTGCAAAAAGTTTTGATTCAAATCAGAAATAATCAAAACTAATCAGGACTTTGGCTTGGATACTGATGCTAATAATAAGGGTCAGGGCCTTTTCGAGTCTGCCCATCCCTATTAAAGGTGCCCCACTGTGTTTTGAACCCAGCTACAGTATATCCCTAGAACTGACCAGGGGACGTCCCTCACATAATGTAGGACAGTTGGAGGTATGGAAGTGTGAACTGAATCTAAGACTGGGCTCTTCCCAATAGGTTATGTCTTCTAGGAAGATGGCTGCCATGCTGTACTGATGCATGAGAATCTGTGAGCGAAGCTGCAGCCTGAGAATAAAAAGTTTTGGAATAGCTTTTAAAGAGCTACTGTTGACTTGAAGAAAACTTTAAAAAACATAATAATTAGATACAATTCTGCTTGCATTCCATTTATATTTTATATATTTCTCCTTTCTATAATTTATTACCCAGGAAATGTGTATGAATATATGATCATTGTCCCGTAGAGTTTATTTCGAGTTCATCTGCCTCTATAGGTTACTCCCTACTCCAAGTCATAATCCTCTGCTGTGACATCACAATCTGTTGCCATGGGAGTAACTGTGAGGTCACAAGCAGTGCTCTTTGACTTCAGGTAGGGAGAAAGCAGCAGCAATAGATGAACTCTTCAGGAGCAGAAATCCTGTTTTCATACCAATGACCTCAGCAATAAATAATGAGGAGAAGTACAGAACTAATGGGAAAAGCAAGCTGGACTGTGTTTAAATATTATGTTTTGTTAAAGTTCACTTGAACGTGTCACCAACTCTTTAAGCTATGATCATTTGCTTTAGGCTAACACTGAATACCTGGTTATATTTAACATCTTATACTGTATATCTTTAGTACAGATCTTTCACATCTGTTCTTTTCAATATTTTTATATGTGATATACAGTAGGTGAGAAAATAAATTTCAAATATGAATCTCTTTGCTGATTTATTCATTTATTAGAAAAGCTGGATTTACAACCTTTGAGTCATGGACTCATTTACAAAGCCACCTCATCGCAGGGGGTAGACAGAGTTACATAATGTGGTTACAACAGTGAGAACAGTACAGGTGCAGAACATTGAACAGAGAGTACACATAGGTTACATAATAATGTTACTTATAATAGGTTACAGTCATATATAAGGTACCCAAGGGTTACATTGGGGTACAACCCTGGACATATCTAGATAATACCTGGAGAGGGTGGAGGTAGGGATGGGGAGTGGGGTGGAAGGGAGGGGGAGAGGATATTAAGGTCCATGGCAGAGTAGATAATGTATTTATTTAGCTTTTGTTAACCAGGTAAGTACACTAGACAAGACAAATTGCCTATTTTCTGGTACGACCCGGGAGAGTACAGGAAATTACATACTTACACACTTAGGACAACATGGTACATAATTAGGAAAACAATTACAAGTCATAAGACAGCAAGGTACAAGTTAGGAAAAACAACTTGCATGTGACATGCGAACATCATAATTTAGAATACACAAAGTACAAGGCATGTGAGGCACATTTTAGTTAGAATAGGTTCAACAGAGTAAATGGTATGCGCCAGTTTTGGAGAAGTACAAGGCAAGGACTGGTAGCAGCAGGTACGAAACTATCGACATAAGGGCCAACTGTTATGTATAAGGGCTGAGTGCTAACATTTTTTGTCATGGGGGTTTTTGGCACCCACAGGCTGATGCAAGTTTGAGATGGTTTCATTGGGAGGAACGCAGGCAGCCCTGAGATGGGGCAACACGGACCTGGGCAGGAAAGGTGTTCCATAGTTTGGGGGCACACGCTGCAAAATCCCTTTCACCCATTTGAGTCCGAGTCACAGGTACCTTGAGTGTGGCAGACCCCTGAGACCTAAGGTGATAGGAAGAGGGAACAGTTTGGGCAAGCAAACTCGCCACCCCTGGGGGGGTGCCTGTGCTAAGGACCTTTCCTGTGAAGCAACCAAAGACAAAGTCAATGTGCTTTGAGGGAGAGAGCCAGTTTAGCTTGTTATAGAGATCACAGTGGTGAGTGAGCTGGGGGACCGCTAGGGCGAAGCGGCAGACATTGTTGTAGGCAGTCGACCACCTAGAGAGATGGACCTTAGTGGTGCTGGCAAACAACAGGAGCCCATAACATAGCGAGGGGAGAAGCATACCTCTGGCAAGAGCAATATGCGCAGCCGGAGTGAGGTAATTATTTGCTCTATAGGCCAGACCCAGTTTAAAGTTGACAGTTTTGCGTGTATCCTGGATATGGCGGACAGGGTCAAGCTGCGGGTCCAACATTACCCCAATGTATTGAAGTTGTCCGTGATTGGGATCGGGACGCCTCCCTTTCCGGAAACACAGAACAGCACAGGGGAGGCCTTAATCTTAGCCCGGGACCCAAACAGCATGGCCTGGGTTTTTTTTAGATTAAAGACTAGCTTATGGTTCAGGATCCATGTCTGAATGTTCCTTAGGTCATCACTCAGGTGGCTATTAATGACCCCCACCTCTGGGGAGTGAGACAAGATGACCAGATCATCTGCATAGAGGATTGGTTTACAATGAGCAGCGGCTGGGGGGAGATTATTAATGGAAATGGAGAAGAGCAGGGGTCCAAGGACGGAGCCATGGGGGACCCCCATTGTTACTGGGATGTGGCCTGAGAGTGTGGATATAGAGGATACATGATGGTCTGGCGTGTCATATGGCAAATATCTACATGAGTGAACAGTGACCTCGGGATATCTCATGAGTGGCAGAGCTGAGCCACGAGTGATGATACTTGAGGTCACTGTATACAAGTGTAGATATGTGCCATATCTCAGTCCAGACCATCATGTATTCTATTTATATGTAACCCCTAGATGGCGCTATCCCAGGGGCTACTACCCCTGCCTGATTTGCCACTAACAGATTGAGGGGCCTGGATCCGATGGCGGGTGCCTCCACCCAGAGGTCAGGGTTTGCAATAGTTAAACTAACTTGGTCACAGCCCTCTGGGACACTGCAACCCCCTTTCTTCCCACTAGTGGCCCACACAGTATATCAAATTACCTTCACAGTATACACTTACCCCAAGGACTGCTTCAGGCACTGGGACCCCTGTAAGTAATAAGATACAGTGCAACAATCACAGTACAATACTTTAACATAGACAAATACCTCAGGCAGTATAACTTTGCTGAAACAAGCAGCTCTGATTTACTTAGGGGATATAACAAGGACAGGGAAATCAGGTTAATTAGCTTATCACTTTACTCATCTACCTATGGCTCTGTGTTATGGGGCCTATCCTACCAGTTACTGTCCCTGAGTACCCAAGCCCTAGTGGCTAGTCCAAACCGTGGCAGCTGGTAGGGGCCCTTTCACACAGAGAAAAGAAAAAATAGTTAAACAGTTAGCAGTACGGTAATTCCATTTGGATTTAATGTGGCAATTCAACAGGGAGTGACCCTGAATTAGTACTCACGACCTCCAAACAAGATAGGGTCCTTCAACGTCAGCAGGGCTACTCTTGAGCTCCACGAGACTCCTCACACATTTATATGGTAAACAGTAACAGGCAAAAGTCCTTTAATGGCAGCAGGATTCACTTGAGCTACACAAGCCTCCTCACACATTTATATGGTAAAAGAAAGTACTATACCAGGCAGGCTGCTTCTCTATCCCGATCGCAATTACTGCACAATACCCGGGAGAACACACAGCAGATTCAGTTCCTGACAGACCGAGCGCAATTCAGCAATTTCTCCAGTCTTCTACAGGGTGAGCCTGGTTTCTACTCTTCAGATATCCTTTGATTCTATTTACAGGACGGATTCAGTCCTAACAAGCAGTTACACAAGCTGCAGACCGGAACTCAAGGCCTTACACACGTTTCCCGACTAAAACTGCACACTGAAAAAGCACAGGGCTCCTTCCCTCTTCACTGCCAGAGCTCAACTGAAACTCCAGCAGACAAAACCGGGCACTTCCTTTGAGTTCCTCCCAGTTCTTGGCTGGATTGGCTGTCACTCACAATAGACTGCCCGTTGGTCCAAAAGGTGCAAGTCAAACTACATCTCCCAGAGTCACTGCCCTACAATCCTCTTGTGGCTGGCTCAAATTACGAGTCCAAGTTCTGATTCGTCCAAGGCACCATTTTAGAGCTACCTTAACCCACACTGATTGGTCCAGTTCAGCAGTTCAAAACTAGAATGGGAACTAGGCAAACACAGTTCTGACTGCAAAGAAAGCAGGTTAGACAAACTGTATTTTCATTATTACTCTAAATGATTTCTGGCAAACAGTTACATCTTTCAGATAGGTTCCCTTTGCACTCTAGTGACTGCAAAATGGAGTGAATTGGCAGCAGCTCAGTGGTACTCAAGCAAAGAACACACAGTCCCTCATACAAACTAATTATGTCTGCAAGCAGACAGCTCTTAAAGAGACAGTACCAGAGGCTCTAAAAACACTCACTGATAAATGGCTTAAACGCCAAACACCAAACACCATTCAGGCTTGGAGCATTCAAGCAAGCTCCTGGAAGTCTTTTGGGAACCCCCATTTGCAGGGGGGTTACATATATAGTAGGCTTTTTAGTTCAATTGAGAGGTGCATTCAGTGATATTTTGTAGTTACCTGTCTGTGTGGTGGCTGTTCTTGGTGTTGTATGCCTGTGAATGAGTGTTGTGTGTTGGTTTTGATTGGTTGTATTTTTGAATGGGCTTGCTGTGCTGTGGTGTGATTAGTTTGTGTCATTATGCGTGTGTTTGCGTGCGTTGTTATTGTTGTATTGGGACGTTGGGGGCGGGGATTTCCGGGTTTGTTTGGCGTGGAGTTTGTTTTGTTTTTTTCTCCGGGTATTGGTGTTGTTTTGGGAGTCTATTCATGCACTTTTTTAGTTCATTTAAGTGCTTTCTTTAACACTGTGATACTTAGTGCAAGATGTAGTTATTTTTTGTTGAGTTATCGCCAGTTGCCATCACTGGACCTTTGAGCTGCAGCTGTCAGTTGTTCCGATGCGGTCTGCTTCTGCTTCAGTCTGCAGTTCAGCACGGGGAGCCAGTGAGTATTCCATGGTGGTTGTTGAGGTGCTGCAAGTGATTGTAAGTTAGTGTGGTATCGCAAAATTGTACTTTGTATCTGGCGGTCTCTAGTGAAAGGATTTTCTGATGTATGCGCTGTGGTATCAGGTGCTGATGTATGCACCATGTGTATATCACTTTGATATTATCGCAGTGCATACGTCAGTTGGAATTTATCTCACTGTGTGATAGATACATGTTTTTATCACACTCGTTTACTACTCACTCCTATTGTGTAAATAAGATTACTTAGTGTGGATCTAGAAAACATGAGAAATGGTCTATGGTTTGGCAACTAAAGTTCAGGGCAAAAAATGTAAGTTTATATATACTGGAAAAAAAAACAAGACTAGCCTATGTTATGGATGGGGTAATAATAAATGAAATGGACAAGGAGAGGGACTTATGAGTGTTAATAAATGAGGGCATAAAGCAATTTTTACAATGTGATAAGACAGTGGGGAAGGCAAATAAAAAGCTGGGTTGTGTTGTGTAAGCAGGGGAATCAGTAGTAGTAGTAGTAGTAGAAAGGAGGCAATATCACCCTTCAAACAACACGAAGTCTTGCTATATTCTGACATATGCAGTGAGTCCCAACCTTCGAACTGCCCCGGAGATGAAAGAGTTAACTTTCCATGCCAGGCATGGAACGCTGATCTCGAGCTCGGTTGAGACTCTGTCTGTTGTTCTTCAAACTCAAACCGTCAGATTCTTTACTCCGCCTCACTGAACAGTCGCTCCGGAGATTTCTCCTTCTGTTCAGTTCATTTTGTCAGTTAAAGTGCCATTTTCTCAGTTTTCGACTGAAATTAAACCGTAACCTGTCGGTTCAGTCTCTGTCTGTGGTATTTGTGAGTACTAGATAGGTTATATTTTATCTATTCTGTGTGGAACTGGTAAACGGTTCATCGGTTCGGTTTGAACCAATCAAGGTGTTTAAAAAATCTTAAATTGTACTTTTAGAGTGTGGTTACCGGTTCTTATCGGTTCTAAAAAAAACAGATTTTATTACGGTTTTTTCCACGACCCGTGACATGGTTGGGAACCGATAAGAGGGTCTTGCCTGGCGGATTGCCATAAATGGGTAAGTTTGGATAGGACTGGCACTATGTCTGAGAAACCCAAAAGAAAAACCGGGCCCACTGGGTTTCAACACTGTAGTGTGTGTGGGGAAGTCTTTGCCAAGGCTGATCCCACACCCACCTGTGTTACTGTCTGGGGTTTGACCACCTCAATGCAGACTGCCAGATTTGTAAAATTTTCCTGCAGCTACCCTGGAAAAGAGAGTTGGTAGGCTCAGGAAAGGGAGGCCAAAAGTCCACTGAACCGATGTCAGCCCGGTTCGGTTCAAACCGAACCAGAAGGAGTGCCCTCTGACCAGGGCGAGACTTCTTCGGCCAAAAGGAGATCCGACTCTGAGGAGTCGGTTCCAGCAAAAAGGACTAGAAAATCAGCTGGTGTGGAGCCAAAACTTTCCTCTCCAACCGCTGAAGAAATAGCCAAAGCGATCAAAATTGTCCAGTCGCTTTCCCCGGTTCCGACTGAACCGGCACCGTCAGGTAGGCGCTCGGTTCGGCCGGTTCCACCGGTTCAAGAGTATGATTTAGAGGAATATTATGAACCGGAGGAGGGGAAAGAGGAGTATGAGGAGAGTGAATGTGGATTTGAAAGTCTGGATGTGCCCATTGACCGGACATCTCCCCAGACAGACCTTCAGGAGTGTCTCCTCCTAGGCTTTCTGAGTCCCCTTCTCATTTTATGTTTTATAAAAAAGTGGCTGAAACCCTCCAGCTCCCTATGGAGGAAGCTGTGGATGATCAAGAGGAGTCTGACTTTGTAGAAATGATGGATATCCCAGAGTCTAGGAGGCTGTCTATTCCCTTGCATAAATCTTTTGGGAAACAGACATTTAAAATTCTAAAAACTCCTCACACTATACCTCCTGTGGATAAGAGAATGGACAAGAGGTACACATTGTCAGGCTCTGATACGGAGTTCCTTACACAACAATGCAGCCATGTTGGGGTAGTGCAGGCTGCAGCCTGTGACAAGGCAAATATTCCCTTGGCTTCAAACCCCCAGACAAGGACTCCAGGAGGATTGATGCCATGGCAAAGAAACAGTACATGGCAGCATCCTTGGGACTCAGACAGACGAATTATATGGCTTATGTGGCTAGATATCAGAAATCCAGATGGGACACTGTCATGGCTTTAGCAAAACAAGTTCCTGGCCAGCTTGCCAAGGAGCTGGACCAGGTGGCTGCTGATGGTATTGAGGCATCCAAGGTGCAATTCCATGCTGCAGTGGACTCAAATGATGTGTCATCAAGAGTCATGGCTACATCTGTGGCACTTTGGAATCAACTTTGATCAAGGCCTAACCTTTGCAACGCACATTGATAGTACAGCAAAAACTATTAATCAGCGAATTGGGATTCTGTATCGGAACCGACAGCTCCTTACCCATTCTGCACTGAGGATTGCCATCCAATCCTTTATCATCTCAGTCGTTGACTATGGCTTAGTTATATATGGATCTGCCACTACTACAGCACTTAGTTGCATTATAACATCCCTAAATAAGGCCTGTCAGCTGCTCACTGGTGCACATCAGCGTACCACACATGTGAACTCTATGCTGACTCAGGTTGGTTGCAACTCTCAAACCGGATAAAGTACCTTACCTGCCTGATGGCGAAAAATCCACTCTGGGCCTCACTCCACCTTGTATCCAAGACCTGTTATGCCAGCGCTAGCACCCGTTTTACCAGAAGATCAGAACACCAGCCTCTCCAAGTCCCCGATGCGGACTTCTCAGGGACAAAGATCATTTGCCTATCGTGCCCCAAGCTGGCTAAATGCCCTCAGCACTCATATTACTGCCTCCACCTCTCTAGGTATTTTCAAATCAAGGCTGTTCTCTCACCTTGCCACCTCCAGCTCCTGTGACTGCCTGATTAAACCTTCTATTTTCTCACTACCCACCCTGTTCCGTTATTTGACAAAGACATGTTTGGGAAACCTTTTCTCCTGCTATTGTCTGCTCCCCACCTTTCACTTACCCTCTCTGTTCTGGACTTTTTCCCTATTTGTTTCTCCTAATCTGGCATGACCTCTTTCTTGTAATAATAATGTGATTATTGATATCTCATGTCCTATTGCACAAATGATTTGATATGTATTTGTATATGTTTTCTCGGTCTTGACACAGCACAAATTGTTGTGTTATCTATGTAACCTTTTTTGTACTGTACCTAATTGACGTGGAACCTTTGTAAAAGAGCCTCTGGCTCAAAGGTAGTAATTCCTAGAACAATAAACTAAACTAAACTAAACTTTGAAGAATGGCTTGGCTCAGATGTACTAGCCTGTCACAGGATACCCAGACTAAGGCCATGGATTTTCCTGTTGTGGGTAATTCTCTGTTTGGGGAGCAGACAGAGAATTACATGAAGAAAATGGATGAGTATAGGACCACCTATAGGAGTGCACAGGCCAAGGAAAGGCAGGCCACTCCTCAAAGGTAGCTTCCCAGGGGCAGGGGCAGGCCTTTTCATAGGCCTTTTTACCAAGCCTAGGCCTCCTTTTCTGCTTATGCCCAGAGGGGGTTCTTTAGAGGGAGAGGCAGACGGGGTACAAGCAGGCCTGCTTCCACCCCTCAGCTCAAAGCTCCTGCCAAGCAGGCACCCTGATGGGGTTGCCAGGGCTGATTCTCAGCTACCTGTAGGGGGCAGGCTGGCTTATTTTGTCCAGGACTGGGAGTCTCTGACATCAGACAAATGGGTCCTGGAAGTAGCAAGCCAGGGACTGGTTCTCAGCTTCAAAAAGTTTCCAAAGAGGAGAACCAGATCCTTTCCACCTGCAAATCCATCAGAGGCACTTGCCTTAGAGGCAGAGGTCTCTTCCTTCCTAGCTCTCAGAGCTGTGGAAAGGTTCCACCCTACACCAGGGCAAGGATTGTGTTCCAGGTACTTCCTTACCCCAAAAAAGACAGGAGAATGGCGGCCCATCCTGGATCTCAGGTATCTAAACAAGCACCTTTTAAAACCAAAATTCAAAATGGTGACTCTGGGAATAATTTTACCCTCTCTAAGGCCAGGGGACTGGCTAGTATCCCTGGACCTCAAGGATGCCTACTTCCATATTCTCATCACAAGCTCCCATCGAAAGTACCTCAGGTTCGAGCTGCCCTCAGGCAATTACCAGTTCAGATCAATGCCCTTTGGCCTCACCTCTGCTCCAAGGGTATTCACAAAATCTGGCAGTAGTAGTTGCTTCTCTAAGAAGGCAGAAAATTGCCATCTTCCCTTACCTGGACGACTGGCTCATAGTAGGCTAGTCCCCAGACCAAGTCAAGTTACACTTACAGATAACTCAGCAACTGCTCACTTCTTTGGATTTCCTTCTAAATCTTTCAAAGTCAGTTCTAGAACCTGTCCAGCTCCTCACCTTCATAGGCATAGAGCTAGACACAGAGAAGGCCAGAGCCTTCCTTCCACCGGACAGGGCAAGGACCCTGGTCTCTCTGGCCTCCTCATTCACCCTGCAGGTGTCTCGACCAGCAAGGCATTTTCTACAGCTGCTGGGGCACATGGCTGCCTCTACAGCAGTAGTGCAGGGAGCAAGATTTCAGATGAGGGACATTCAGTTCCATTTGAGAGCCTTTTGGTCTCAAAGGAAGGACCCTCTGACCAAACTGATCCCAGTAACTGAACCTGATCCAGGCCCTACAGTGGTGGCAGGATCAGAACAATTTGAGACAAGGGGTTCCCTTTGTCACTCAGTCTCACTCTTTAATCCTTACTACAGATGCCTCCCTCTTGGGGTGGGGGCTCACATGGGCGACCTCACCACCCAGGGGTTGTGGTCCCCTCAGAAATCTGTGCTCCACATCAATCTGTTGGAACTCAGAGCAATATTTCTAGTACTTCAAGCTTTTTCTAGATCTGTTCAGAACAAAGTTGTACAGGTCAGAACAGACAACACCACCACAATGTGGTACATCAACAAGCAAGGAGGCACTCGGTCTACGGCCTTGTGCACCGAAGCAATGAAATTGTGGTCTCTGGCTTACTCCCTGAACACCCCCCTCACGGCAATTCACCTCCCAGGAAAGGACAATGTCCTGGCAGATGCTCTCAGCAGGATATCTCAGGGCCATCACGAATGGTCACTGGATCCCCTGGTCTTGGAGGTGATATTTTCCAGATGGGGCACCCCGCAGATAGATCTTTTTGCAGCCCCAGACAATCACCAACTTCCCCTTTTTTGCTGCAGATGCCCAGTGTTGGGCTCAGTCCCCCTGGATGCCTTAGTTCTCAATTGGAAGGAAGTTTCTATGTTTTTCCCTTCCCTCTCCTGTTCAAAGTGCTAGTCAAAATCAGATCTCAACCCTGCAAGATGATCCTGATTGCTCCAGACTGGGCCAGACAGCCCTGGTATCCACTCCTACTGTCCTTAGCAGTCCATCTTCCCTGTGTCTTCCCAGGAATTACAACCTGTTAACCTGTGCTCAGGGAGGTTTGGTACCGAACCTCAAATCTCTCAATCTCAAGGCCTGGCTCTTGAAGAGTTAGAGTTTGCTGATTTACACCTCTCCCAAGGTGTAATGGATATCCTGAAGGCTTCTAGAAAACCTTCCACCAGGGCTACTTATAATTCTAAATGGAAAAGATTTTCCATATGGTGCTCTGGGAAGCATATTTCCCCAGAATCTGCTGACCTGCCCACAGTCCTTGATTATATGGTTCACTTAAATAGCTCGGGGCTGAGACCAGCTACACTGAAAGTGCATCTGGCAGCTGTGTCTGCTTTTATTTCAGCAGGTAAGCCCTGTTCTCTCTCAGCTCACCCTGTTTTCTCCAAGTTTTTCAAGGGATTGCTTCACACCAACCCTCCATTCAGGGACCCTGCCCCTGCCTGGGACCTCAATGTTTGCATTGCTCAGCTTATGCAACCCCCTTTTGAGCCTTTATCTTCAGCAGAGCTTAAGTACTTGACTTGGAAGACTGTGTTTCTGGTAGCCATCACTTCTGCTAGACGCATAAGTGAATTACAAGCTTTGTCAGTGGAGCATGATTTTATCTCCTTTCATAGAGATAAGATGGTCCTCAGGACTAACAGGAAGTTCTTGCCTAAGGTGGTTTCAGATTTCCACCTTAATCAATCTATGTCTCTTCCAGTGTACTTCACTGACCATTCCTCCTCTGGCGAGAGGAGACTGCACAGTTTAGATGTGAAAAGAGCCCTTAGTTACTACATAGAGCGTACCAAAGGTCACAGGTTTGACTCCCTCCAACTGTTCCTCACTTATGGTGAGGTTGGTAAAGGGAGACCTGCCACTAAAAGATCCATTGCCAGGTGGATTGTCTCTTGTATCCAATTTTGCTATGAAAAACTGGGTAAGGTTCCTTCCTCAGGCCTGAGGGGCTCACTCTACCAGAGGTACAGCTGCTTCTCTGGCTGCTGCCAGGGACATCCCTATTCTAGAGGTATGTTAAGCAGCTACCTGGAAAACAGTTCACACTTTTACCAAGCATTACTCCCTGGACATCCAGGCTAGGAGCGATGCTCGGTTTGGCACAGATGTGCTTCAGAGCCTATTTCCTAAGTAGGTTCTGTCCCTCCTCAATGGAGAGGTACTGCTTTGTAGTCTGCATATGTCAGAATATAGCAATACTTCATGTTGTTTGAAGAAAAAATTACTCACCTTAGTAATGTTGTTTCTTCTAATGGAGTCTTGCTATATTCTGACCTCCCCCCTGCCTGCCCCTCTCAGAACCTCTGTTTTGGGATGTGGGTGGGCAGTGCAGTGTTGGCACTTAGTAGGTGCCCACCTTTTGTTTCACCCCTTCTTTTTTGGGGTGAGTGGGTGTTGTGTTTTCAGTTTTGGGTCTCCTGACTTGAGTCTTTGTATTGGGACCAAAAAATGTGTTTTATGTTTAGTAGCCAGTTGGTTAGTGTAGGTTTACAGCTTCCACACAGGACCTTAGTGAGTTTAGCTCGTAAAGATCTGACGGTTTGAGTTTGAAGAACAACAGACAGAGTCTCAGCGTTCTATGCCTGGCATGGAAAGTTAACTCTTTCATCTCCGGGGCAGTTCGAAGGTTGGGACTCACTGCATATGTCAGAATATAGCAAGACTCCATTAGAAGAAACAACATTACTAAGGTGAGTAATTTTTTTCTTATAGTATATGATTAGGGCATATTGTGGATGGAAATGAGTGGCTTTCAAAATTTTGTTGTAGGACAGTTCAAAGGTAAAAAAAATTATAGTGTATGCTAGAACACAGTTACTAGCCAAATTCCATCTTTTACCAGTGTTGTTGCACCATTGATGTGTCGTCATGCTGTTCTTATACCATCAATGGTACGTCATATCGATGGTACAACAAAATGGAATCAACTCGCACAGTACAGTACAGCCGCTTGTACATCAAGAATTTCCCTTGAAGTATGTTTTTTTTTTTTAATGTGCCCCTACTTTCTAACCCTATCTGTGCCGGAAACCCTTCAAACCTGCTGTCACCCACTTAGTCACAGGTTGCTCTTTTTACAGCCTCACGTCCCTACCCCATCCTGTTTATGGCAATCACCATGAGGCACATGATTTGCTTCTGTGCTAAGTTCCATTAATGGTATCCCTTAAATGTTGTTTTCCTGTTTTCATTAAATAGTTTGTTCTTCAGTTCACGCCGTGTTTCGTTAGCTGTATATTTTTAAGTTTATTGTTGGCAGCATGAACGAATGACTGTGAACTGCAGAGTAAGGTAAGGCAAGGTCAGTTATTGGGTTGTTGGGGGCGGGGTCATGCAAAGATGGAAATCACATTCTGCTGTTGATTTACTAACGCCCATATACAATACAAGACAATGGATGGGCATCAGTAAACAACAACACTGTCATCACTGTAACAGGGAAAAATAGCGGAAACATGGTGGTGCGATTTAGCGAGCGCCGAGCAGTGGACCCTCCTAATTTTGACACAAAGAGTCTCAGATGGCTCTGTTTCACAGAAGTGAACTTTTTTTAATTTTATTTTAAAAACAGAAAACAGAAGCTGGAGCAAGTGGGAGCAGGGAGAAGCAGGAGCCAATGGGAGTAGGAGCTACACCAGATAACGTAGAAGGTAACCAGCAACTTAAAAAAAAACTCAGAAAGGAAATAAGCGACGTCCATATGCTATATGAAACAGTGGGTGGGTGACCATCCACAACTAAGGCTTTGTTTCCATCTCGGAAGTTGATGACATCATCAAGACCTCGAGAGTGAATTTCAGTTGGATCCATAAAGTTGTTGCCGGACAGTTCAAACGTAAAAAAAGATATGGTTTGCCCCTATTGTGTATGGATTTCCATACAGTTAATAATCTTATGATACCCTTTAAAGGTTGTGAAAAGTTGTTGTGGTATCATTCTGACATCACAATGATACCACAACAACTGTTCAGTCTTGACGTGCCACCTGATTGATATAAGATGCATCTTTCTAAAAACAGTCATGGAAAAATGGCAGTGCCACTAATCAAGTGGCTTACTGAAACAGTGATGGCTTCTTGGTACCAAACATGGCTCGGGTGTACTGCCGACTGACTGCCTTGTCCAGGTCACTGAACCGTTACTGACGGGTTTCTATCAGAATCTGTCATTTCATGGATCCACTGTTTCTCTTCAATCATCAAGACTCTCAAGGTTCAAAATTCACTGACCTTCTCGCCGCTGCAGATAAGTTAGTTTAAAAAATAACATCCAAATTTTCAAAATTTTTTAAAGTAATTCAGTGAAATCATAATGCTGGTGATGTAGTGTGGGGCAGTAGAGTTAGATATGTCAGATGCCAGGCTAAGAGCTGTTCCACACATCCAGCACAATATTATCGCATAGAATACTTTCTGATGAGCAAAAGGAAAAAGAAAAATATTTCAGAAACAAAAAGTTAAAACTGACTACTACTTAAAATTTATATTATTTTCCTGTCTGCCTGTTTTGATTCCACTAGTTCTTTAAAACAAACAGCAGATTTAAAGAGACACTGTCAACCCCCTTAGGCCTCAAATTGTTCCTTGTTTAAAAACACATCTTATAATTGCTCACATTCTGTAGAGACTGCTGATGTAGCTGGTTGTTTGATTCAGGTTCCTTTTTTCCTTGCAAAAGAGAAAAACAGACTGCCCACCATACTGGCATTACCCCACTTAAATGTGTGTTTTTTTTTTTTTTAACAGTCCTTGCTCAACTCCCCCTGCATCTTTTCTGGACTTTGGAACACCCAAACACATTCTAGACACTTAAGATGCTGTGGGAGGAGAGAAGACTACTGCATAATGAATGGCTGCACCATATGGAGATGTTCTTTATGTTTGGAAAGTATGCAATTGGAGTAGATCAAGATTTAGAAACAAAACAAGGTTGGGTATAATTACACCATTAACATGCATTTCAGTTCTATGAAGAAAGGAAGCAGGTGAAACAACCAGCAACATCAGTGAATTTTAGAGAAGGTAAGCAATCATAAAATGTGGGTTTCCAACTGGAAGGGGAGGGGGTCTGGCGATCCCCTGGACTAGTCCTGGGGGTGTTCCCTTGGTGCCTTCCATCTGGGTGAAGGATCTGGGCATGGTCCTGGATGGTGGCTTGACACTTGAGGCTCAGGTATCCACCGTCGTTAAGAGTTGCTTTTATCACTTGAGGAACAGTGCCCAGATCCGAGCCCTGATACCATCTGATGATCTGCCCACCCTGGTGCATGCCTTCATCATGTCCAGGCTGGATTACTGCAATGCTCTGTACCTGGGGCTATCTGGAGGAAACCTTCACCAGCTGCAACTAGTGCAAAACATGGTGGCAAGGTTGTTGACTGGTATTTCAGAATTTAACCATGTCACACCTGTCCTCTGCGAACTGCACTGGCTGCCAGTGCGATAGAGGATTGCCTTCAAGATCGGGTTACTGACCAATAAAGCCCTGCATGGGGGGGGGGGGCAGTCTACCTGCAAGACCTCCTGGTTCCTCACTGCCAATCTTGGGCTCTCTGTTCCTCCAAAGGTTGTCTCCTGGTAGCTCCCAGGGCTAGGCTGTGGCAATCTGGGGACTGGATGTTCTCAGTTGTCACGCCAACCCTGTGGAACTCCTTACCTCGACATCTACCTGAGGCACCCTCGGCAGAAGCCTTTAAAAGAGGCCTAAAAAAATTGCTTTTTCAGCAAGCATTTAATTTGACTTGATAATTACCCCTGCTGTTTTACTAAATGATTGGACTACTGACTGTTGGCTATGTTTGGGAATTATGATTTAATATTTTACTAATTTTTTTATTAATATACTGTTTGTTATAAATTGTTGGATAGGCTGGGATGTGTATTAGTAACTGTGTCATGTGCCATTTTATAATATGTATATTTCAATATTGTGAAGCACTCCAAGCCTCCGGGAAGGAGGCCCCCATTAATAAAGTCTCTATCCTATCCTGGAAATAATATGATGCAAAAAGGGTTGAGTGTCACTTTAAAAGCTATAACTAATAAACTACTTAAGCAACAATGATGGAACTAGTGGCTGTTTCTTGGGGATTAATGACCGAATGGGGGGTTGGATTGTATGAGGTGCAGTTGAAGGCAACCACCCCAGCCACATGGTCGTTAATCCCCAAGAAACGACCACTAGTAAGGTCATTATTGCTATTATAAGCCTATCTGTTCTTGAAATAGTAATAATTGTTAGTTTTAGCTACCATTATATCTTTTTTTGGTCCAGGGCTGGCGGAGCGGGAGCACGATCTTTGCATATATAAAGTGTCATTAGGTCAACAAATCATGATGGCGTGTGTCCACGTCCGCTGATCTGCTGTGAAGTAATGTGGCTGCATGGCTGTCAGCAGGTCGGCAGTTACAGTTCTGGATACCTTTGTATTTCTGTTTAGTTTTGTATTTGGATCATTGTGGATGCTTTCTTCTTTCTTTCTTTTTTTTAAACATGTGGTAAGGTCACGAGCCTGCTCCGCCAGTTACAGATCAAAATAACTATGTAATTGTAAGTAAAACTAATAAATATAATTCTAGGAACTGTTAAGAACTGTTAGGCTTAGGGATTTGGCTGCACTGCCCTGGTGACTTGCTGTGGTTTCTAGTAAAACTAATAAATATAATTCTAGGAACTGTTAAGAACTGTTAGGCTTAGGGATTTGGCTACACTGCCCTGGTGACTTGCTGTGGTTTCTAGTAAAACTAATAAATATAATTCTAGGAACTGTTAAGAACTGTTAGGCTTAGGGATTTGGCTGCACTGCCCTGATGACTTGCTGTGGTTTCTAGTAAAACTAGTAAATATAATTCTAGGAACTGTTAAGAACTGTTAGGCTTAGGGATTTGGCTGCACTGCCCTGGTGACTTGCTGTGGTTTCTGTTGCATTTGGTGTGGTGCTAAGGTGTCACCGTGAACTGTGGGAGATGGGGAAATTTCTGTGTATGTAGGGTTTGACAGCGCAATTGTGATTCTTCTGGCTGCTGTCACTTTCATTTCCATGTGTAGCTGTCACCGGGAAATGTGTAGTGGAGGAAAAGTGGTGTTTCCGGCTATGCGGTTAAATCTTAGTTTTTAAAATGTGCGGTAGTCGCTCGTGATGCTAACAAATCTGGATCGATCATTAACTGGACGTTAATGATCGATCCTGTAGCAAATCACAAACCAGAAACACCTCATTAATTATTAAGTAGGCTTATAATGTTGTATATATCAAATATACACTGGCTTGACTCAAAATAGACAGTTTATCAAAGGTCCTCCACTTGAACTTGGCTGCTGAACTCGTCATTTAAAGGAAGGTACGTTTGGGGGATGGAGGGGTTTGTGTGGAATTCCTGGTTTGGTATCTGATGGTGACGCTGCGACTGGCAGACGACAGGCATCCCACTAGATCAGGCTATTACCCCTCAGGAGTCTGCAGATGCAGACAGGAACATTTTCATCCCCCTCATCCCATTTTTCTCTCAAGGCGTGCACTGCCCAGCTAGGACCTGCTATATGGAATGACTCCTAGAGGCTGACTTACGGGATCCAGTTTTTGATTTGAGAAATATTCTGCCAAGGCAATGGGGTTAGGATCGAAGTCATAGTTGGGACCATAAACAGAACATATACTGCACATGCCTGCCTTGCCGTCACTCAGAACACTAACGAGTGGACAGCACATAAAAGCAGATGCTCTTTCCTCCTTGCTTCTTCCTTGAAGAGTTTCTTTTCTACAGCTAGGGACAATTTATCCCTAATTTTCTGCCAGTTTCTTTAATGTTGGCAAGGATATTGAATGGTTCTTCCAGCAGAGAGTTTTTAACTTTAATTTATGCCAGATTCTTCAATGATGACAAGGTTATTGAACAGGTTTTTTTCTGGCAGAGAGGCTTGAACCTGGAGTACCAAATTAACCCTTGATTTTCTTATTTTATATGATTCCCACTGTCTCCCACTACAAGGGACATTTTGGAGTTGGACTTTGATATTTTCTTTTTACAGTCTACCCTTAGGAGGTGGAGAAGTGTATTTCAATGATGGTTAATTATTAATTTTGATAATTACTTTTGCAGTTCTTCAGTCTATGATAAACAGACATGTTTCTAGCCATTTAGATTTACATATAGGGCTTTTTTTTTTTTTTACTTATTTAACCAGGAGTAGCATACTAAGCTGAAATCTTTTTTACAGGAGCGACCTGGGAGTACAGGGAAGTTAAGTGATTTGCTCAGGGTCACCCAGTGTGCAAGTGGAAGCTGTGGGATGCAAATCCAGGTCTGGTCTGCTGGATGTGACCAGATTTGCAGCTCAGAGCCTTAAACCACTGCACTATACTGCCTCCCAAGGTTAGGTTGTGGTAACACACCCTCTACCTCCTACATGCTTTGCCTAGGGTAGAGTCGCCTCCCCTTTTTTTGTTGTTATTTGGTTCTGTTTTCCCTTGACAGGTAGTAAGGGGGAACAGGTGGAGCCCTTCTGGCCATACTCACTGCCTAAGTGGGTGTTTCTCCTTTATAATTTAGCTCTTATTGTTTGAGAGATGGCTCGGAGCTTGTTTTTTTGTGCCCGTCATTCTCGGAGAGGACCAGAATGTTTTTTGAGAGGTGGGTGACTTGTGGCAAGGGGCAACATTATAAAGAACTGTTGATGGTAACTACTGTTAATTCCTTTCTAATGTTTCTGTTTCGGGGGGGGGGGTGAAATTTAAAAGGAATGAAGAGCATCCACCTAGATTAGATTACATTTCTTTGGTTAATCTACAAGGGAACCTTGATTGATTAAACTCTATCTTAAATTCATATTTCTGGAGCGCAGCAGGAGTTACGGTGCTTGCTGTTAGGATGACAGTCATTTTTTCACCTCCCTTTTTAGGGCTGCAGTGGACGGAGCCCAGCAGACCTTTTGCTTTGAGAAAAAAGGACTCCATATTCTTTCCAAATGAACAACATGTTGTACTTGCATCATAGTCACCTCTGCGTCCATGAAGGAGTCGGCCCATGTTGTCCCTATTGACACAGCACTGCACTATTTTACAGTGCTGGCGGTCATGGCAGAACATGGTCCACTCCATCGTGTCCAAGATGGACACCGCACTCTACTGTGCATGCACTAGTAGTTGCGCATGTGCAGTAGCATGCAGCCGTCATCTTGGTCACAGTGTAGTAGTCCGTGTTCCGCCATGTCCGTCTATTGTATGAATGTATTTATTTATATATTTTATATTATAAAAAATTCCTACTACCCGACCTTCCCTCTCAGCACCCATCCTTCCTGAAACATAACTGTGAAACTGGGGGTGCCCAATCCCCCAGTGTTGCGATCGGTAATCAACAGTCTTTTTTTTTTCCCTCACTTGTGAAAAAAAAAAAAAAAAAATGGTCCATCAAAGTCTTTCCCCACATCACTGTGACACTGGGGGTGTCCAATTTCCCAGTGTTGTGAGCAGGGATCATCAGTTCTTTATTTTTATTTTGTTTTTACCTGTAAAAGAAAAATGGTCCATCAATGTCTTCCCCACAGAACTGTGACACTGGGGGTGCCCAATCCCCTAGTGTCACGATTGGGAATATTCGATCTCTCTTTTTTGTTTTACCTGTAAAAAATAAACAGTCCATTGATGTCTTTTGCAGCTGTTCCTACCCCCACCCAACCCTTCCACTCAGCATCCACCACCCAGCACCCCCAGCCCTTGCTTACCCATTGGGGTCCAACACCTAATCTTCTGGACCACAGACACATCTTCACTCTTCAAAGCCGGACAGCGAACTGAAGACACAAGTATGCAGTTTAATTTATTTCAACGGGGTTTTGAATTTAGTGCCATAACTTGTTTATCTTATGGGTTCCATAAAGGGCAGTTCTTGTTTAAAAGCTGCCATTTACTGCATTACTAGACGAGGCAGTGTCCCTTGCAATTTAAAAATTCACAGCGGAAACATGTTTTCTTACTTGACATCAGTGTTACAAGGATCAAGTTAACAGCAGTTTCAGGTTTTATGCTTTTGAACTCTCACAGCTTGTTTCATCATTCATGTATACAAAGACAGAGCAATCATGCAAACTGCACTTAAACTTAAAGCAGCAGTGCAATGAAAAAAATATTCCAAAAAGTGAATTTTCTACTATGGTTATGAAAAATATTGGCAAAACTGTTAATTTGGGTTTTCTGGATGCTTCCTATGCTGTGTACTGCACATTTGCAAATGTATTTGGATTCTTATCCTTCTCAGGTCTTCAATCTTATTTCTATGCAAAAATGAAGTGGACATATTTTTTCTTGAGAAATAATTACTTTAAAACATTCATAAATTCTTAAATGATATAGGATACTGAAAGTTTTACCACCAAAATAAACTGGAAGACATCTGGCATTGATTAGGAAGAAAAAAAGGTGGGGTCAAATTTTGGCCCATTTTACTTGCACTGCTGCTTTAAACATTTCAGAATACCTGTGCTATGTTGGCAACACTGTTTACTTACAGTACGTGTTTGTTTTTGCATTTTGTTTGTTGCATTCTCAGTCCACCTTGTGCCCTCTCCTCAGGACACATTTGGGAGGAAGTTGTTTCCTAGCCCAGTATGCCTTCCCTCATATAACTTTTAAACACGTAAATAAACTACACTACTAGCAGTTATTTTTACCCACAGTGTTGCTGTTTTGAACTACTTGTACTCTTGGGGGATATAGATGGTTTAGTGGAATATGTGTCATGGCACCTTTCATTTCTAGGCTGCTGGTATACAATGCCCCTGTGTAGTAACCAAAAATGATTCTACACTGATGGTTGTCTTTTGGTCCATGCACAAGGATCCACGATGGGTGTTCGACAAAATTTTTGTCGAATGCCCCAACAGCGAAATCAGCAGGTTGACTGCATTTTGCAGTCGGCTGCTGGTTTCCAGTGGCACTAAGTGTTTTCCCCTGCACCCACATCACTTAGGATTATCAACTCCGAGTTGGAGCAGATTTGCCGAGGGGGGGGTGCAGGACCCCCGACAGACAGTGCCAGGTTCCAGTGGGTTCCCTACAGCGGCATGGCGCTGTAGTCACTGTAGGGGACCTCGCTGTCAAAGTCACTGTCGATTGGGTATACCCATGCACAATTAGTGTGGATGGTCTCAGAATATATTCTTATAGGCAGATGTTCCCATAATGCAAATGTAATCAATAACAGCTGCCTTGCTGGCCTTTGTATCAATGTAGGTGAGAGAAGTTGGCCATAAGCAAATTCAGTTCAGTCTCAATTTGAGACCCATGAATTCGATTCAGCTTTCATTAATTGGCCAAACCGCTTTGAGTCCCAATGCAGTATTGACATAGGGAAAGCAGACTTCAGATAGGAGGAAATAAAAGTCTTCAGGTCAGTAATGGGTATTTCAAACAACATGAAGTCTTGCTATATTATGACTATTGCAGTTTGTCCCAGCCTTAGAACTGCTCCGGAGGTGAAAGAGTTAACTTCCATGCAGAGCATGGAGCTTAGAGCGCGAGCTCGGTTCAGAAGCTCTGTTAGGTTGGTTTCAAACCGAAACCGTCAGATTCTTTACTCCGCCTCACTGAACAGTCGCTCCGGAGATTCCTCCTGTTGCTCGGTTCATTTCTTCGGTTTAAAGCGCTATTTCTCGGTTTAATTTAACCGCGATTTAATTATTTTAACCGCAAAACCGATCGGTTCAAGCTCTGTCTATGGTAATCGTAAGTAATAGATAGGGTTTTTCTGTGTGGAACTTGTAAAGTGTTATCGGTTCGGTTGAACCGATCGAATTATAAAAAATTTAAGTTTAAAGCCTTTTAAGGCTTCTTAGAGTGTGGTTCCCGGTTCTTATCGGTTCTAAAAAAAACG
Organism: Neoceratodus forsteri; assembly: GCA_016271365.2. Classification (NCBI taxonomy): domain Eukaryota; kingdom Metazoa; phylum Chordata; order Ceratodontiformes; family Ceratodontidae; genus Neoceratodus; species Neoceratodus forsteri. Next base: position 1,098,034,725 of record CM057456.1, on the reverse strand, counting down.
GATTTCATTACGGTTTTTTCCACGACCCGTGACACGGTTTGGAACCGATAAGGGTGTCTTGCCTGGCACTGCCATTAAAAGGGCAAGTTTGTTGGTTAGGCTGGCATCATGTCTGAGAAACCCAAAAGAAAAACCGGGCCCACTGGGTTTCAACACTGTAGTGTCTGTGGGGAAGCCTTTGCCAAGGCTGACCCACACACTACATGTCTATCGTCTGAGGTTTGACCACCTCAATTCAGACTGCCAGATTTGTAAAATTTCCTGCAGCCACCCTGGACAAGGAGTGGGCAGCTCAGGGAGCGAGAGGCCAAAAGTCCGCTGACCGGATGGCCAGCCGGTTAAGCGGGTGCCAGCAGGAACCGGAGGGTCCCGCTGACCAGGGCCAGACTTCCTCGGCAACGAAGGATGGCTCTGAGGAGCCAGTTCCAGCAAAGAACTAAAAATCAGCAGGTTTGGAGTCCAAAATTCCTTCTCCAACTGCTGCAGAGATAGCCAGGGCAATACAGATTGTCCAGTCCCTGTCCCCGGTTCCCTCCGAACCGCCACTGTCTGGCAAAAGGTCGGTTCGGTCGGTTCCAGTGGTTCAGGATTATGATATAGAAGAGTTCTATGAACCAGAGGAGGGGGATGAGGATTATGATCAGTGTGAATGTGACTTTGAAAGTCTGGATGTGCCCATTGAACCGGACATCTCCCCAGACAGACCTTCAGGTGAGTCTCCCCCTAGGCTTTCTGAGTCCCCTTCTCATTTTTTGTTTTATAAAAAAGTTGCTGAGACCCTCCAGCTTCCCTTAGAGGAGGCTTTGGATGAGCAAGAGGAGCCTGACTATGTGGAGATGATGGATATCCCAGAGTCCAGGAGGTTGTCCATCCCTTTACATAAATCTTTTAGAAAACAAACAATAAAAATTTTAAAAGCTCCTAATTCTGTGCCTCCTGTGGATAAAAAGATGGACAGGAGGTACACTTTGTCAGGTCCTGATACAGATTTTCTTTCACAGCAATGCAGTCATGTTGGGGTAGTTCAGGCAGCAGCCTGTGATAAAGCTAATATTCCACTGGCTTCACATCCTCCTGACAAGGATTCTAGGAAGATTGATGCCATGGCCAAAAACAATACATGGCAGCATCCTTGGGACTCAGACAAGCAAACTATATGGCTTATGTTGCAAGATACCAGAAATCTAGATGGGATACTGTCATGGCCTTGGCTAAACAGGTCCCTGGCCAGCTTGCAAAGGAGCTGGAACAGGTGGCTCTTGATGGTATTGAGGCATCTAAGGTGCAATTCCATGCTGCAGTGGATTCTAACGATGTATCCTCTAGAGTCATGGCTACTTCTGTGGCTTTTCGGAGATTGGCCTGGCTCAGGTGTACTACTTTGTCACAGGATACCCAGTCTAAGGCTATGGATTTTCCTGTGGTGGGAAATTCTCTGTTTGGGGAGCAGAAAGAGAATTATATGAAGAAAATGGATGAATATAGAACCACTTACAGAAGTGCACAAGCCAAGGAACGGCAAGCCACTCCTCAGAGGCAGCCCCCCAGGGGTAGGGGTAGGCCTTTTCACAAGCCTTTTTACCAGACCCAGGCCTCATCCTCTTCAGCCTATGTACAGAGGGGGTTCCTCAGAGGGAGAGGCAGACGGGGTTCGAGCAGGCCTGCTCCCACCCCTCAGCCTAAAGCCCCTGCCAAACAGGCACCCTGATGGGATGCCCAGGGTCGGCTCTCCACTACCTGTAAGGGGGCAGGTTGGCTCACTTCATCCAGGACTGGCAGTCTTTAACTTCAGACAGGTGGGTCCTGGAAGTAGTGAGCCAGGGTCTGGTTCTCAGCTTCAAGAAATTTCCAAAGATGAGAGCCAGATCTTTTCCACCTACAAACCCTTTAGAGACTCTTGCTTTGGAAACAGAAGTCTCAACCCTCTTGGCTCTCAGAGCTGTAGAAAGGGTTTCTCCCCTTCACCAGGGCAAAGGTCTGTACTCCAGGTACTTCCTTACCCCAAAAAAGACAGGAGAGTGGCGGCCTATCCTGGCTCTAAGATATCTAAACAAGCACCTTTTAAAGCCAAAGTTCAAAATGGTGACACTGGGAATGATTTTACCCTCCCTAAGGCCAGGGGACTGGCTAGCCTCCCTGGACCTCAAGGATGCCTACTTCCATGTTCTTATCAGAAGCTCCCATCGAAAGTACCTCAGATTCGAACTGCCCTCAGGCCATTATCAGTTCAGAGCAATGCCCTTCGGCCTCACTTCTGCCCCAAGGGTGTTCACAAAATGTCTGGCAGTAGCAGTCGCTCATCTAAGAAGGCAAAAGATTGCCATTTTCCCCTACCTGGACGACTGGCTCATTGTGGGTCAGTCTCCAGACCAGGTCAAATCACACCTGCTAGTTACCCAGCAGCTGCTTACCTCGCTGGGATTTCTTCTCAATCTTCCAAAGTCAGTTTTGGAACCTGTCCAGGTACTCACCTTTATAGGCGCAGAACTGGACACAAAGCAGGCCAGAGCCTTCCTTCCCTTGGAAAGGGTAAGGACCTTAGTGGCCCTAGTCAGCCTCTTCACTCTGCAGGTCTCTGGACCAGCAGGCATTTCCTGCAGCTCCTAGGGCACATGGCTGCCTCCACAGCTGTGGTGCAAGGAGCAAGATTTCAGATGAGGGACATTCAGTTCCATTTGAGAGCTTTCTGGTCTCAAAGAAGAGATCCTCTATCCAAGTTAATCCCAGTGACTCGAACTCTGATCCAGGCCCTTCAGTGGTGGCAGGATCAGAGCAATCTGAGACAGGGGGTGCCTTTCATCCCTCTGTCCCATTCCTTGACCCTTACTACAGATGCATCCCTCTTGGGATGGGGAGCTCACATGGGCGACCTCTCCACCCAGGGGTTATGGTCCCCTCAGGAATCTCTGCTCCACATCAATCTGTTGGAACTCAGAGCTGTTTTTCTAGCACTTCAGGTTTTCTCTGCATCTGTTCAGAACAAGGTGGTACAGGTCAGAACAGACAACACCACTACAATGTGGTACATCCAACAAACAAGGGGCACTAGGTCTTGGACCTTGTGCACAGCGATAGAGATTGTGGTCTCTGGCTTATTCCCGAACACTTCCTCATAGCAGTTCACCTCCCAGGCAAGGACAATGTCCTGGCAGTTGCTCTCAGCAGGATTTCCCAGGGCCATCACGAATGGTCACTGGATCCCCTAGTACTGGGGATAGTGTTTGCCAGATGGGGCTATCCTCAGATAGATCTTTTTGCAGCCCCAGACAATCATCAACTTCCACTGTTTTGTTGCAGGCCCCCAGTGTTGGGCTCAGTTCCCCTGGATACCTTTCTCCTCAATTGGGAAGGGAAGTTTCTTTATGCCTTTCCCCCCTTCCCTCTCCTGTTCAAAGTACTAGTCAAAATCAGGTCTCAGCCCTGCAAAATTATCCTGATTGCTCCAGACTGGGCCAGGCAGCCCTGGTACCCACTCCTTCTGTCCTTAGCAGTCCATCTTCCCCTGTGTCTCCCCAGGAACCACAATTTGTTAACCTGTGCTCAGGGGAGAGTTTGGTATCAGAATCTCAAATCCCTCAACCTCAAGGCTTGGCTCTTGAGCAGTTAGAGTTTGCTGATTTTCAACTTTCTCAAAGTGTTCTCAAAATCCTGAAGGCTGCTAGAAAGCCTTCCACCAGGGCTACCTATAACTCCAAGTGGAAATGGTTTTCCATATGGTGTTCTGGGAAGCATGTTTCCCCGGAATCTGCTGATCTACCTACTGTATTGGACTACATGGTCCATCTTAGTTCTTTGGGACTGAGACCAGCTACCCTGAAAGTGCACTTGGCTGCTGTCTCTGCCTTCATTTCAGCAGGGAAGCCCTCTTCTCTTTCTGCTCATCCTGTATTTTCCAAGTTTTTAAAGGATTGCTTCACACCAATCCTCCATTCAGGGACCCTGCCTGCTTGGGATCTTAATGTATGCATTGCTCAGCTAATGCAACCCCTTTGAGCCTCTGTCTTCGGAGAGCTTAAGTATTTGACTTGAAAACTGTATTTCTGGTAGCCATCACTTCTGCCAGGCGATAAGTGAGTTGCAGGCTTTTATCAGTAGAAACTGACTTTATTTCTTCACAGGGATAAGTAGTCCCTCAGGACTAATAGGAAGTTTTTGCCTAAGGTGGTTTCAGATTTCCACCTTAACCAATCTATTTCACTTCCAGTGTTCTTCACTGACCATTCCTCCTCTGGTGAGAGGAGGCTGCACAGCTTAGATGTTAAGAGGGCCCTAAGTTACTACATAGAGCGTACCAAGGGTCACAGGTTTGACTCCTCCAACTGTTTCTCACTTATGGTGAGGTTGGGAAAGGAGACCTGCCACTAGAGATCCATTGCCAGGTGGATGGTTTCTTGTATCAATTTTGCTATCAAAAGCTGGGTGGGTTCCCCCTCAGGCCTGAGGGCTTACTCTACCAGGGTACAGCTGCATCTCTAGCTGCTGCTAAACATCCCTATCTTGGAGTTATGTCAGGCAGCTACTTGGAAGACAGTACAGACTTTCACCAAGCATTACTCCCTGGATATTCAGGCCAGGAGGGATGCTTCGGTTTGGCACACAGCTGCGTTTCAGAGCCTATTCCTTAAGTAGGTTCTGTCCTCCTCCATGGAGGTACTGCTGTATAGTCTGTAATAGTCATCATATAGCAAGACTTCATGTTGTTTGAAGAAAAAATTACTCACCTTAGTAATGTTGTTTCTTCTAATGGAGTCATGCTATATTATGACCTGCCACCCAGCCTGCCCCTCTCAGAACTCCTACTTTGGGTATGGGGTGGGTAGTCCTCTGTTGGCATTTATTGATGCCGTCTTTCATGTTTGGGTGTTGTATTTATTTAGTTATTTTATCTTATTTTTCTGGTCCACTGACTTGAGTCTTTGTGTTGGGACCAGGAAAATGTGTTAATATATTAGTGGCCAGTTGGCTAGTGTAGGTTACAGCTTCCACAGAACCTTAGTGAGTTTTTGTCAGAAGATCTGACGGTTGCTCGGTTTGAAACCAACCTAACAGATCTTCTGAACCGAGCTCGCGCTCTAAGCTCCATGCTCTGCATGGAAGTTAACTCTTTCACCTCCGGAGCAGTTCTAAGGCTGGGACAAACTGCAATAGTCATAATATAGCAAGACTCCATTAGAAGAAACAACATTACTAAGGTGAGTAATTTTTTCTTATTACTCTAGCACGCCTACTGCAGGTGGTGGCATTCCACTACTGATGATTGCTGTGTTTTTAGTGGTGTGATGGAGTATACAACCATCAAGGCCACATTGCTGCTGCCCGCTGAGCTTCAGTAATAAATATTGTGGAACTGTTTATTCTTGTGCAAGTTATGTTTAGTGCATGATATTTACCATCCACAATTATGCAAATTTTATTTTACACTCTGCAATTAGTGCATAATTCATGCCTATTGAAAATGTGCAATTTCAGCAAATTACTGCAGTTTTTATGTTCGCGCAGTTATCACTTGAATGAATATAGCTATAATAATTTTACAGCAAATTTAACCTGTTCTACAATATTTATCGCTCAGCGTAAGGCTTATACTGCCCTGTATAGTCTCTGTGTTACCAGAATGCTAACTACTGTATTCTCATTGACCATATAGATTTCTCAATTATTAATAATGTTCCAAACCCACAAAATAATGCATTACTCATCATATAAAATAAATGAAAACAAATTATGGACATTATATTGCCATTCATAATATTGTATGCATCCATCAATGACATGTAATTAAAGAAAACAATGTATTTTTTATATTTTACACACACACCACACACTAAACAACTTAGGAGTCCTTAGATATCTTGTAAAGTGGCTTGCTTGGCTAACAAATAGAATGCAAAAGGTGAAACTAAATTAAACAGTGTCAAAGTAGGGTGAGATGACGAGTGGGATCTCTCAATGGTTGGTGCTAGTTCCATTGCTGGTTAGTATCTTTGTGAGTGACATTGAAAAGGGATGTAAAGGGTGGGTTCCAAAAGCTGCTGATGAAACAAAGATGATACACAGACTGGTCTTGTTTTGGAAAATACAAAAAAGTATTGTGAACTGCAGCGTGATCTTAATACTTAAGCAGCATGGTCTTAAAGATCCAAGATGAAATTCATTACTGAAAATGGGGAAAACAGTCAAGGTTATTATCTAAACAGCCAAAAACTAAAATAAGCAGAAAAATAAAAGGACCAAAGAACAATGATCGAGAAATCAAGGACACAGTTCAGTTAAGTGTTTAAGAAATGTAATAATTCTGGGGTAGTATAAAGGGGAACATAAGCTCTAGATAAAGGACATTCTTCATGCCACTGTACTGCACATTGGTGAAACTGAAAATTGATTACTGTGTGCATTTCTGGGAACATTTTCTGTGAGAGACATTAACCAACTAGACAGAGTGCAGTGATAAGTGGCTAAACAAGTACTGGGCTTAAGAGGACTGAGCTACGATGAGAGGTTACATGAACTAAACCTACACAGCTGTGAGAGAAGGAGACTGAGAGGATGCTGGGATCTATTCACAATGAATGAAAAGACAGTAACTAGGGACATGGATGGATGCTGGTTGGGAGGATTCAAAAGGGATGTCAGAAAGTACTGTATGGGGCTGCAGTGGGCGGAGCCCTGCAGACTTCTTGCTTTGAGAAAAGGATTCTGCATTCCATGCATTCTTTGTGACCAAACAACATGTGGTCACACCATAGTTGCCTCCATGTCCGTGGATCACCAGACTGCACTACGATGTGGAATTTCAATTTTTTAAAGTGCCCCCACTACTACACATGTGTGGTTCTTTCTTCTTTAAAAAAGTAGATATATTGATATCCCCACCCGACCCTCCCTCTCAGCACCCACCACCCCACCCCCAAAATATAAGAGTGACACTGTAGGTGCCCAATTACCCAGTGTCTCGATGAGGTGTTCTCCATGCTTTTTTGTTTTAAACCGCAAAAGGAAAAACATCCATTGACGTCTTTTGTGGCCATAATTGCCCGCCACCCTCCCCTCCCACTCAGCTCCCACTACTCCATCCCCCCAAGTCCTGACTTACCTATTGGGGGTCTAACGCTGTAATCCTCTCTGGACCGCAGAAACGTCTTCACTCTTCAAAGCCGGACTGTGAACTTAAGAAACAGGTATGCGTTTTAACGTATTTCAATGGGTTTAGTGGCATAACATGGGCATTTCTGCATATTTTTGACTCAAATTTTCAACATGCCTTCTTTGGGACCCTTCCTCTTAAACAATTGCACTGTCATTAGGCAGATCTGTCCCAAAAGGTGATTTCATGTTCCCTGCATGAAATCACCTTTTAGTCAGGAATTGAAAATGTTCTCTGCCCCCGTTAATGAGGTGGAGTCATAAGATGGCTATGTTTAAAATTTGGTGTAAAATATTAAAAAACAACAAAGTTATGAGCCTATGTTGAATTTGCAAATGCAGGCTCATAACCTTGGTAATTTTCAATACCCCCCCCCCATAATTCACAACATGGCCATATATTTACAGCACCTCATGAGCTGGACAGTTGTCATTTTACAAATCCTGGCCAAAATATTTTTTATATCCCAAAAGGTGATTTCACGGTCCCTGCATTAAATCACCTTTTGGTTAGGAGTTGAAAATTTTCTCTGCCCTTGTTCATGAGGTGGGGTCATAAGAAGGCTATGTTTAAAATTTGGTGTAAAAATATTAAAAAACAATACACTTACAATATGAGCCTAAGTTGAATTTTGCTAAGGCAGGCTCATAACTTTGGTAATTTTCAATATTTTTAACCCAAATTTACAACATAACCATATCTTTACAGCACCTCATGAATGTGACCATTGTCATTTTTCAAAACCTGGCCAAAATGTTTTTTTTACATCCCAAAAGGTGATTTTGCGGTCCCTGAACAAAATCACTTTTGGACAGGAGTTGAAAATTTTCTCTGACCTTATTCATGAGGCGGGGTCATAAGAAGGCTGTGTTTTACATGTGGTGTAAAAATATTTTTTAAATAAGTTATCAGGCTATGTTTAATTTTGCAAATGCAGGCTCATAACTTTGGTAATATTCAATGTTTTTACCCCAACTTGTCTATATAGCCATTTCTTTACAGCACCTCATGACTGTGACAGCTGTCATTTTTCAGCTCCTGCCCAAAATGTGTTTCTGTATCCTGAAAGTTGATTTCATAGCCCTTGTGCAAAATCTCCTTTAGGCCAGGAATTAAACATTTTCTTTGCTCTTCTTCATGAGGCATGGTCATAAGGCTATGTTGAAATTCTGGTGTAAAAATATTAAAAAACTAATTGTCAATATTTTTACACCAAATTCCTCAGCTGCAGCTCTGTTGGGTCTGGCCAGAGTTTGTTTCTTTTAGCTGCCCTTTTTATTTTCATCCTTGTTTATTTCTGGGGTACTGTTTACCTCACGGAGGCCCAGGTTGATTTGAATCCTGGCCAGTTCTGCCATGTCGCAGCTAGGAAGGCCTTTCCCTTTATAATTTGTGAGTATTTAGGAAGAACCCATTGGCTCTCCCCTACCTTGGAAGTCTTTCCACTTCTACCTAGTTGATATTCTATAATTGTGTTCAGAATTTTCTGCCACCTCTTTTTAAGATAAGATACAATATGGACTGTATGTATTTTTATTTCTCTCTGTTACATCTGCAGGGGAAGCTGTAGTAACATCTCCCTTGCTTGTATTAGTTATGCCCGGTTAGCAATCTTAGCATTACTGTTCTTTTTTCTTAATTTTTTTCTCAAAGTCCTATTTTGGCACAAACTTTCTGTTTTGCCAGGCCTATTTTCTGATAAATTATCTCAGGTTAGATGTAAAAGTGTGGTTGTTCTTTATATTTTCTTGTCATTAACTTATTGTATAAAAAATCAAAGAAAAAAGAAGCGTGAGAGCTTTATTTTGTACGTGACTGGGGACTTAATTTGAGTAAAGAAATGGATACTGCTGCCGGCATGGAGATGGGGTGGTCCTGTACTGGAGCTACGCTACTGGACCCTCATAAGGAAGTGCTTTAGTGGGAACTTCACACCCCACCCACCCCCTGCCAGTCCTGAGTGGTGTAGTTTTATAGCTGTTTATATTATTTATTTATTTAAAAGTTTAACCAGGAAAATTTCAAATCCACCTGCTATATTTGTTATTTGCCCATTATGGCTGTTTCTCCAGTAACATTTTTATTAAACATTAGTGGCTTGAATAATTCAATAAAAAGGTACAGACTGTTCCAATATATCAGAAAACAGGGACCAGACATAATATATTTACAGGAAACCCACCTATCACAGGGAAAGCATTTGAATCTTTCCTGTGGGGGGAGATAAAGGGTGTTTGCCTTCTCATATGGGAAGGGCAAGCGTTGGGGGATGGTTGTTGTGGTCCCAACAATCACCGCATCCCTACCTCAGCAAGAATATATTGACCCATCTGGATGCTTCATGATACTCACGGGACAGTTATTTGGTAGGTAAGTGACTTTGGTTAATGTTTACTTTCCCCTGCAAGCCTCTCTGGCAAAATTCCAGAATTTTAAAAATAAATTATTAGATATGCAGCAGGGGTGTCTTGTCCTGGGGAGACTTTCATTTTACCCTGTCCCTTCAGTGGGATGCCTCAAACCCAGCAAATCACTGTACGCCAGCATCTCAAAAATATTTACAAACCCAACAAACTAGTTTGGGAATAGCAGATGTATGGTGACACTTTTTCCCTACAATGAGGGTCTACACCTATTACTCCTTACGTTTCCACTCGTTCTCTCAGATTGACTATTTTTTTGTATCAAGGGAGCACTTAGATTTGCTCCATGATATTACTATTTGTCCTCAATTTCTCTCAGATCATTTTCTGTTGTTATTAATGCTAGACTTGGGTAAACCTCACAAGCTACCCAGTTGCCATTTAAATCTCTCTCTCTCTCTCTCTCTCTCTCTCTACTTAGAGATGAGGAATATAAAAGGAGGATCTTAGAAAAAATACTGCAAATTCTAAAGGAGAATTCCGCTCCAGATATATCACCCTGTCTATTGTGGAACAACTTAAAGGCAGTAATTCACAGAGAAATTATCGCATATGCCTCTTGTAAAAAGAAGTAAAGGGATGCCTTATACCTCAAACTAACAGCCGAGCTGAAAGAACTACAACAGGGTCATAAAGGACAAGAGAGGGATAGGGATAGGAATAGTCATATCCATCAGGTTAAGGCAGAATTGCAGACTATTTTAGATAGTAAGGTGCAGATGGCGCTCATGTACCTTAAAATGTATCGCCATGATGGGGGTCCAAAAGGTGCCAGGAATTTGGCCAGAAGGCTGTGTGGACATAGAGTTGCCTCTTGTATCACACAGCTTAAATGTCCAACTACAGGTAAACTTATATCATACTCCTGAAATAATCAAATCATTTCAAACATATTACAGCCAGTTATATGCAGATCAACGCCCACCAGCAGACCATCTGATTACTAGTTTTCTTTCTCTCCCAAAATATCCCAGTCGCAGCAAGACTCATTACTTGTCCTGATAAGTATGGAAGAGCTACATAGTGCCTTGTCCAAAACCAAAACCTTGAAATGCCCAGGCCCAGATGGCTTCCCATCACAAGGCCTTTTGTGAACCTTTAGCTGCTAGCCTACTGGCTGCATTTTGGGAGGTACAAGGGGGTGAACCCCTGCCCCCTCTTGGGTTCGTGCCATTCGCTCTACAATTTTAAAACCAGGCAGAGACCCTAAGCTTCCCTCCTCCTAAGGACCTATTTCCATTTTAAATATGGACTACAAATTATATATGGCAATCTGGGCACCCCGGTTTGATCAAGTTCTTCCTACCATTATCCACCCAGATCAATCTGGATTTATTTGAACTCACCAAACTATGGATAATATGTATGTAACTATCCATTTAATGGATTTTATTTCCCAAAGGTAAATCTTAGCAGTTTTGATCAGCCTTGTTGCAGATGAGGCATTCGATAGGGTCTCATAGCAGTTCTTGTGGCAGACCCTCTCTGAGTTTGGTTTTCCAAAGGAATTAGTGTCCTGGCTCTAAAATATTTACTCCTTACCTGCAGCATATCTCAGAATTAAACAGCCACCTTTCTTCTCAATTTGCTTGGCCCATGGTATGTGTCAGGACTGTCCTCTCCCTCCTTTGCTTTTTGAGCTTTACATAGGATCAGTAGTGAGAGGCGGAGAGTGTGGAGGGAATGCCCCTGGGAAGAAAGATCTTTAAACTCTCCTTATATGCAGATGATATTTTATTAACCTATTTAGACCTGGAGAACTCTGTACCTGATGTATGGAATATATCTTGGAACTTTGCTTAAATCTCAGGATATGTTATTAACATTACTAAGACTGAGGTACAAACCATTGACAAAAGCTATTGGACGAGATTTGAGCCAGTGGACTCATCTTTGTTTACCTTTCTTGCCACAAATTTAAGTAATCTGCATTACTATTCTCCCCAGGCTACTATATTTGTTTCAGACACTCCCCATAACCCCAACTACTTATCTTTTCACTTCCTGGAATAAGGTTTTATCAATATTTGTATGGGCGGGCTGGCGTCCCTGCCTTAGGTGGTCACTTCTCCAGTTACCGGTCAACAGGGGTGGCGCTGTGGATCAACCCTACATGTAATGTCTTATGAAAATACATTGAATTTGTTTTAAATGATCTCTTTGATATGGGGAGGATCCTATTTGCTCTACTGACTTCTCTTCCACATGTGAATGATTTCACATTTGGAACATCACACATGCTACGTTCCTGGTTTAAGCTACGTGTCCTCCCTTCCCTGACTCTTATATTTTACTTTGCCTGCTAACCATTGAAACAGACTTTTTACCATCTCACATAGCTCACACCTCCCAGAGATAGCACCAACTGGATTATCATATATCTTCCAATTTTTAGACACTCAGAAACTTAGAGACATAGACTTTGATGGCAGATAAGGACCGCTTAGCTCACCTAGTCTGCCCATTTCCCTACCTACTGGATAAGCTGAAGATCCTAGTTAACCAACAGCCTAATTCTTCTCAGAGTGTGATACCCTTTGCCCACTTGCAGTCTCTCTACCACTTCACAAATCGAGAATATTTTCATTATTTACAAGTTCGCACATTCCTTTTACACAAAGGCCCCCAAAGAAATACACTTCCCGACCCAATGCCACTTCTATTAAAAATGATTCTGGATTCTCTAAAAGGGTTACAATGGCAACAGCTGATAGGAAAAATTTATAAAGGCCTAAGGGACTATTTAAGTGATACTACACAGTTGATACTTGAAGCATGAAATGAGGCATTTTCCACGAATATTCCTTATGTCACCTGGGTAAAATATGCACTTCCTTCTATGAAGGTCTCTTAGGCCCCATACTGGTGCAAATCTGCTAGGAAATGCCACTCTAGGTTTTTTAACATTCCTTCCCAATATGTTAAATATCTTACGGCTAAATTTGGTGGTTGCTGGAGAGGCTGTGGGGACAGCTTGGCTAACCATGCTCATATTTTCCTGTTCTGTCTCATTATCTTTTCCTTCTGACTGCAGGTGGAGGAAAGAAGACTTGTTCATTTAGTGGGAAGGGAGGCTGTATTAACTCCAGAATTGGTTCTTTTGTCAGTCCCTCCTCAAGATCTCCAATTATACCCTAGAGCTATGATATATACATATATATTGGCAGCCAAGAAAGCAATTACATGCTTGTGGTGCCAGAGTCCCCCCCTCCTGATGCTTGCCCACTGGCATAAAATTATTAATGAAATGTACTGTCTTGAAAGGCTTATTGCACATTTTACTGGTTTCGAAAAGCAGTTCAAATTACAGTGGAGGCCATGGGTATTTTATATCTCTGCAGAAGATGAGTTCTTTGTCCCATGAACAGTGGAGAGGTCAGGGAATAAAGTAGTTATGTAGTGGCTGAATGGGTTAGGATTGGTTGGAATGGGCTGGGCCTTATTCTTATTTACTAATTGGAGGAATACACCCATTTGATTAATTTTATTATTTGTTAAGTCTCGTAAGTTATGTATCATGCATTTTGGAGTGCTATGCTTATGTAGATGTACCTTCTTTGTATGAGTTCTTGTTGCATACGTTCAGTTTGATATTGGTGAGTTATTATGATTGTCATTTCTGTACCACTCTCTGAAATCTTAAATGGTTTAAAAAAAAAATAGGCAGTTTATCATCACAAAAGAAGGGAGATTCCAACAAGCAAACCCAATTCAGTCACCTCTTATGAAAACGGACACGAACCTGTGTTTGTAAATGATTTCTTTGATGCAAAATATCAGCAATGAACATAAAAACAAGGGGCAGCAACCTGACTTGAGTATGAGTGCTGGAATCCCCCTGCTCTTGTTGATTGACTGGTTGTGCTTGGCACTGCAGGTCAGAAGTGCAGCCCTTCCTGCTTGTTTGAAGAAGTTTATCATCACTTGTGGGGAGGCAGGAGTTTCATAACTCACTTGTGACTCTGCCACTCTTGAGTTGTGATTGCCCCCTCACACTTGAAGATAAATTACATTTTTTGAGTCAGACCAGTACATATTAATTCTATCTGTCTGTCTGTCTATCTCTCTATACTGAAAAATGTAAAAAGTTAAAACTGTGTAAACTACATCATACAGTTCTAAACTGGCTATAACCACCAGTGTGTAAATCAAGTACGCCCACTGAATAATTTCAAAGGCCATTGAGATGGTACAAGAATGGAATATGAACCAGTATTTGAAAAATAGCTTTTACACAAATTATAGGCTCATACGTTGAATGCATTTCTCCTATATGTTACATGAGGTTGAACCACATTTACTGTCAGCTGCTTTAAATAGCATTTATTAAGTACTGATGGCCATACCTCTCAGTATTAAAAATCATATAACACTGGCCCAGAAAATTCATAGCAAATGTCCAGAATGTGTAACACTTTCTTATTTTAAAGAATAACGTCTATAAATAGTGAGCATCATATATTTAATGTGAAGGAATGTTTCTATCAAGTTAGTACAATGATTTAATAGTTTGTGTCTAGAAATAGCTCTAACATTATGAAGAACATCACTAAACCTTTGCAGAGCAAGGGTAAATTTGAGTGTAAAAGTCATAGTACTGTGCAAAATTCATAGCAGTTGAGATGTATGCTGATGGCTTAGAAAATATTGTGCTGTGTTACAAAATAGGCTTGCATACAAACTCCTACACAAAATACTTAACCATTGTACATGTCTTGAATGTGGCACAAGGTTTTCACAATTTACACCATGCATCCAGTCTTTATTATGCCCTTTTTACGATTTTCTAAAAATAAGGGAAATGTATCCTTACAAAAACCTAGTCCCAGTAGATGAGATTGTAAGTTCTGTATTGTTCAGTGTGATGCACATGGGAGCATATTAGTGCTGGCCCATGGAAACTTGTTTTTCTTCAAACCAGTACACAAAGACAGACACTCCCTTACTGACTGCACAGTGCAGTGGAGTTGTAAAGATAAATATAATTTCTGTGATGGGTGGTGGCAGCTCCCCTGTGGCCTGACATAACTGGGTGGAAATCCTTCTCTAAGACAGAATCACCTTCTTTTGTGTCTGCTAATTTAAGGTTTTGAGATGGCTGGATTTTCATATTGCTTACATTCTGGTAACAAAGTTGAGAGAAGCATACACCAGTAGGCATACTCTTTTTAGAGTGTAACCATAGAACTGGCAGAGTCAAGGGTGCCGGAAGATGGTGAAAGCTGAGGGGGCTGAGAATCAAAAGGGCACTAATGAGGATACAAAGGGCACTTTTTTATATTAGTTTTTACCATGCAGAAATAAAAAGTGGAGGGGCTACTGCCCCTTCCGCCCCCCCGGTTCCGGCACCTATGGGCAGAGTAGTCTGTATGTTATATGTTGTACTCTCTTTTTTAAGAACGTCAAATTTGTTGAATAAAAAATGACAGTACACTAGATTTTTACAAATATTTCAACAAACAACTATTATATAAGTAAACATAGAATAGGACTGTGCTTCAAACTGACATTCAGACCCACCCTTAATTTAACAAAAAAAAAAAAAAACAAACAAAACAATAAACCCAGAGAAGTCTGAGAGTTTACCCTTATTGAATCATGATAGACACAGATAATAACAGCAAGTGACTGTGTAGGTCTCAAGAGACCACAGATCAGTTCTGGTGTTATTATGTTATCCCTTACTGTACATATTCTAAATCAGCAGTGTTGGCTTAACCGATCAGTACTGGGAGATCTGCTCTACCTACAAGGACCTCTTATAATTAAACATTCTAACAACATTAGTTTTTTCATCTGTTTACCATTTTAAGTAAATGGTGGGTACGTGCTGTGTGCCCTGGAATGTCAGAGTACTTTGAACCAACCCAAGCATTAATTGCATATCCCATGAGCCTCAAATGCTAGATCTTTTATAGCTGCAATAAAGACTCAACTTGGCTATGTCAATATCCTGGTTATGTGAATAAAAACAACTGTCTCTAAGTCCATTTAAACTTGCACTTTTCTCTGATTTTGGCACTGATCAGTTTTGGGTGAATTTGTTTATTTTTTGGGGTTGCTGTGAACAAAGTATGATCAGTTCCTTAAGTCTCTTTTTGATCCCTTTTTAAACAAGCATTTGCCAATGCCGGATGTTCACCACTGGTATAGAAGCCCTAGGGTACTAGATGCGTTGTGGTGCACTGTGTGGGTTATGTATTACCAGAGTTAGGAGCCTGCGTTTGTGAATTTCAATTTAGATTCATAACTTTTTTTTTTAATATTTTTGTCCAAAATAAATAAATAAATCCTTCTCCTGAAGGATTTGTACAGATAATTGCTTGTGAAAAAACTTGGATTTTTTTTTTTATCATCAGTCCATCTGACAAAGATTCTAGAAAAATTGATTTGTATGCAAAAAAATAGCTATTATGCTGGAACCGTGGTGTAAGGGCCAGCCACGTTCCCTGTGTCTTGGGGCATATAATTGTGCTTCTCATTCATGGTGGGGCTGCTTATACCAGAAACCTGCACATTGATTAGCTACAGCGGGCCTGGGAAATGGGGACCAGGGGCATCAATAATCATGAGGACACCAGTAACTGGAGACCATACCCAAAATGGAATGTCCATGCTAGGAGCGGAGATCAAGTAGGCCTGTGGTAATTTATCCCTATATGGTATACATCTTTCTCTAGACTTATTCCAACTTATCAGCCGACTTTCCCTTAAATGTGACAGGAAGTTATTTTTACATGCTGGTAATTAAGTGCCCTCCCATTTTCTTTTTCATGTCATTTATTCTGATATGCTTTGCCAAATTTTTGATAACATAACTAATTAAGCTGGGATGCCCTCCAATCTACATAGAATTCCACTCTCCTCAGCAGCAACTGCTTTTTTCTAAGACATTCCTTGACATCCGTTATACCCTTCCACACTCTTCATCTGAATGGCCTAGAAATGTGTTACTGATATCATTGAGTGTTTAGGCAGTTATGAAAAGAGAGAGCAGCAACTGCTGAGGAGAGAGAGATTCAGGGTAGTTACAAAATCAAAATAATTAGATCATTAACAAAATAGTAAAAACATATCAGAATATTGGGGAGATGCTAAAACGAAAACAGGAGGACATCTAGAGGTGTAAGAAACTGCTTCCTATCACCTTTAAGTTCATTTGGTAAGGCTTTCACAGTTTCCCAAGGCCCTTCACTTAGTACGGACACTGCTGCATCAGAGATAGTCACAAATGTTGCAGGCCTAACTCCCATTATGGGGTCCCACATGTACTACTTTCCACAACTTGGTTGCATGGTGGCACCCTCCCCAGGCAGGGTGAGATACTACCCTGAGGGGCCGCTTCAAGATGGCCACTGAGCTGGGTGAGTCCTCAAATCAGCTGTTTTTCAGCTTTGAAAACAGCTTCCTATTTATTTGTTTGATAGGGTAGTTATTAGGACATCTTTCTTTAGCTATAGTTAGTTTTAAAGTATATTGGGTGAGGTAGATATAGGTTTTAGTTAATTATCTTGAGAGTGCCACTAATATAATGTATTCCATAAACTGGCAACACTACACTACAGGGTTTGCGCTTGGAGGGTTTGTCTGATCTGAGCTTCCCTGCCTGCTAGCTCATATTGTGCATTTTGGATTAGGTTGCATTGATCTACAACGCTGGACTGTTGATTGTATTTGTCAGTATTTTTTTCATCTGCTGGGATTCCTGACATCTGGATGGACATGCAGGTCTGGGAGTTTGCAATCCTGTAATTTTACCTTCCAATTTATGGAGAAGATTGGAGCCTTTTGCAGAAGCATAGGTGTGCCCCTGGGACAGTTCTCATGGACTGGAGTTTCTGACTTCTCTGGTGTCTGGATGCAGAGATTGGATTGTGATGGTGATCAGGGGCTAGTACTACGTGAGCAGAGGAGCAAACCACCTGCATCAGTTAAACTTTTTGAGGCACAATATAGTTGTGATTGAAGACCACAGTGAGAGTGTGGACTCCATATTAGGTCCCATTCAGTACCGGGGGCTCCAGTAGTGGGATAGGTGATTATTGACCCTTTTGACCTAGGCTGCTTAGACTTAAAACTTCTTTCTCAAAAGGAGGGTACAGTGAGAGAGTTGCCCACTGCCTCGTATTTCTGGTTTCTCACTGTCATTTTAAATCAGTCATTGAGCCTGATGAGAGCAGGTTTTTGTTGGACCTGTGGAATTTAAATATCTTTCTGCTTTACTCTTCACACATCAGCACAGTTGCCAGTTAGTTCAAGACTTGGATAAGTTCTCCTCTCAATGGCAGAGAGAGTTTTTTCTCAAACATTTTAATCTGGATTTTTACTTGTGGCTATTTCTGCAAAATGTGAGACACCCAACCATACACCCCAAACATTCTGAACAAATCAAACAGCTCCATTACTACCTTCCTCCCCCACATGCTCACCAGTCACATCACTAACAGACACTAACAACATATTTGTATTTATTTTACCAGGAAGAGGCTGCACTGAGCCGAGCTCATTTACAACACCCCAAGACATGCAGACAAAGACAAATTGAAATGCATACAATTATAATCCAATAACCTGGGTTTTGGATTGTACTTTTATGTATTGAAATGTGTCTTTGTCTGTCTGTCTTGGGGTGTATGACTATGTTGCTAGTTTCTGTTAGTAATGTGACTGGTAATGACTAAATGGGGGAGGTACAGTAGGTAGAATTGGAGTTTGATTTGTTTAGAATGTTTGGGGTGTATGGTTCGGATGTTCTAGCACTGATCTAATGTTTGATTAGTGATGCGAATGTGTTGGGTGCATGAGACAAGAGGGTTGGGATCTTGTTTTAAATTATAAGTATTTTGATGGGTTTGTTGTTATTTGTGTTGGGGGAGGGGGTTGACTTTTTCTTTTGGGTTTTAAAGAGTATTACCAGTGCTGCAGTATGCAGACATTAGAACTGGTAGGCTCATATATACTGGTGACCTCCTGTACTAGTTGTGTCCTTTTGGTGGAACTCCATTAGTTCTCCCTGCAGAGGTTCTTAGCTGCTGCAGGGGACTGGGGATCCTCCTGCGGCAGGGCAATACTCACAGTGGAGGTGCCAGATGTAATGATTGGGGTTGGGGAAGATTGGGTTGGCGAGAACCAGGAGACAACCTGGGAGGGTTTGGAAACAAGACTGGGGTCCTCTCTGTCTGGTCCCTTCCCCAGGGCTCCACTAAAAGTTAATGAGCAGACAGTAGTCAGTCCAGCCAACTCTGCTTCTCCCCTTCAAGCCTTTCTGTGTAACACGAAGTCACTGAGGAATAAAACTACTGTGATGGAAGCTTTCATCACTGATTACTCAGCTGACCTTGTTTACATCACAGAGACTTGGCTGGGAGAGGGCTCCTGCTCTGGAGGCACCTATCCCACCAGGGTACTTAATGGTGCATTGCCCGATGAGTAATTGCAGGGTGAGGGCAGCTAGTTTTAAATCCACTTTGGGACTCACTATATACCCCATGTTCATGGCAAGATCATTGTCACATACCAAACTCCAGGTTGTGGGAGTGATTTTATGCAGGAACTGGGGGACCAGAACTGAGCAGGTATTGAATGCTCCCAGACTTTTGGTGCTGGGGGAATTCAGCACTTGGGTCGATGATGTATCCTCGTGTTTTGCTTCGCAGCTCCTCCAGTTGATGTCTTCCCTGGGACTCACACAAGCAGTTACCTCTGGAGTACATCTACATGGCTACACTTTGTACCTGATATTCTCATTGGGACTTGAGATTAGTATGGTCAGGGTTGAAAAATGGCCAGCTCAGCTCCATAGCAACATTGACTGGCTAATTAACTCCTCCTGTCTGCAATCTGTTCAAACTTTTCAGCAGAGCATTGCGAGGAGTTTGGCAAATTTTTCTCTGACAAGGTGTCCACCATTTAATCAGGTATTCATTTCTTCAAGTCATCTGTCATGCGCCGGTGGTGGTTGGCCTGTGAGAGACATATGCCTGCCTACCTGGGATACATTTTAGCTAGTTGTTGAGGAAAAGGTGCTCCAGGTGATTTTGGGTTTCAGTCCTACTTGCTGTAGGCTGCATCTGGGGCCTACTTGGCTGCTTTTGGGCTGCTGGGAATCCCTAGGTCCAGTCATCACTGAGATTGTCGGGTTTTCTTTGAGGGAGGGTGTTTTTCCATCCACCTCGAAAAAGGCAGTGATTAGACCCTCTTCTAAAAAAGTCATAATTGAACACTGAGGGTAGAATTCATAAATGTGGGGGAAGGTCCCGCAACTGTGGGAAAACTTCGGCGCTAGTGGGTTTCCACTTGCGAAGCCGCAGGTTGCCCGCAGCTGCGGGTATTCACAAAGGTGGAGCCGGAGTACGACTGGCTCCACGGAATATGGCAGCTTGTGGGTGCTGTTGCCAGGGACAGCATCGCAGCTGTGGGAGGCTGCTACGGGTAGTGGGACCCACCGTAGCACCCTCCGCAACTGCTGCAGCTAAGGATCTGCCGCTCCGTAGCTGTGCCGATTTTGGTGCACAACTGGGGTTGCGGAGTGGGACTTAGTCCCATTTCACTTCGTGAATCCTGCCCTGACTCTCTAGTGAATTACAGGCCTGTCTTGAATCTTCCCCTTTTTGGGAAGGTTACAGAGAATGTGGTGGTGGTGGATCAGTTTGAGGATCATTTAGAGCAATATAATATCTGTGAAGCTCTCCAGTCACTTTTTCAAACAACATAAAGCCTTGATGTGTCCTGACTATTGCAGTGATCTCCAACCTTTGAACTGCCCCAGAGAACAAAGAGTTAACCTCCCATGCAAGGCATGGAACACTGAGCTCGAGCTCGGTTGAAGCCTCTGTCTGCTGTTGTTTGAACCCCAACCGTCAGATTCTTTACTCCGCCTCACTGAACAGTCGTTCCGGAGATTTCTCTTTCGCTCGGTTCAAAAAAGTCGGTTAAAGTGTCATTTTTTTCGCTCGGTTTCAACCGAATTTCTGCTTCTAACCTGTTGGTTTAAGTCTCTGTCTGTGGTACCATGAGTACTAGATAGGTTTTCTATATTAGTTTTCTGTGTGGAACTTGTAAACATTGGATCGGTTCAGTTTGAACCGATCAGGTTTGTGTAAAAAAACTTCTATCTTTATTAGAATGTGGTAACTGGTCTGTATCGGTTCTAAAAAAAATGGATTTCATTATGTTTTTTTCCAAGACCCGTAACACGGTCAGGAACTGATAAGGATGTCTTGCCTGGCGGATTGCCGAAAAAAGGGTAAGTTTTGGATTAGGATTGGCCATGTCTGAGAAACCCAAGAAAAAAACCGGGCCCACTGGGTTTCAACACTGTAGTGTGTGTGGGGAAGCCTTTGCTAAGGTTGACCCCCACACCACCTGTGTTTATTGTCTGGGGTTTGACCACCTCAATTCAGACTGCCAAATTTGTAAAAGTTTTCCCAAAGCTACCCTGGATAAGAGAGTAGGTAAACTGAGGGAAAGGGAGGCCGAGAAGTCCGCTGACCCACATGGCCAGCCCGGTTCAGTTCCCACCAAACTAGAAAGAGTGCCCTCTGACCAGGGCAAAACTTCTTCGGGCAAAAGGAGAACAGATTCTGAGGAGTCGGTTCCAGTTAAAAGAAAAAGAAGGGATAAATCATCCGGTTCGGATCCACAAGTTCTTTCTCTGACTGCTGATGAGATAGCCAAAGCGATAAGGATAGTTCAATCGCTAACTTCGGTTCCTGCCGAACCGGCACCATCGGTCAGGGGCTCAGTTCGGTCAGTTCCCCCGGTTCCGGATTATACTTTAGAAGAATTTTATGAACCAGAGGAGGAGGAGGGAGAGTATGAAGATAAAGATGATGATGATGATGGTGATTATGAAAGTCTGGATGTGCCTATTGACCCGGACATCTCCCCAGACAGACCTTCAGGCATTTCTCCTCCTAGGCTTTCTGAGTCCCCTTCCCACTTTATGTTTTACAAGAAAGTGGCTGAAACCCTCCAGCTTCCTATGGAAGAAGCAGAGGATCAGGAGGAGCCTGATTTTGTTGAGATGATGGACATCCCAGAGTCCAGGAGATTGTCTATTCCCCTCCATAAATCTTTTGGGAAACAGACATTTAAAATTCTAAAAATTCCTAATTCCATACCTCCTGTGGACAGAAGAATGGACAAGAGGTATACTCTTTCAGGCTCAGACACGGAGTTCCTTTCCCAGCAATGCAGCCATGTTGGGGTGATGCAGGCTGCTGCCTGTGATAAGCCAAATATTCCCTAGGCTTCACACCCCCCAGACAAGGACTCCAGGAGGACTGATGCCATGGCAAAGAAACAGTGCATGGCAGCATCTTTGGGACTCAGGCAGGCTAACTATATGGCCTACACAGCTAGATACCAGAAGTCCAGGTGGGACACTGTGATGGCTCTAGCTAAACAGGCCCCTGACCAGCTTGCCAAGGAGTTGGAGCGGGTGGCTGCGGATGGGATTGAGGCATCCAAGGTGCAATTTCATGCTGCTGTGGACTCCAGTGATGTTTCATCTAGAGTCATGGCTACATCTGTGGCCCTTCGGAGGATGGCTTGGCTCAGATGTAATAGCCTATCACAGGATACCCAGGCTAAGGCCATGGATTTTCCTGTCATTGGTAATTCTCTGTTTGGGGAGCAGACAGAGAATTACATGAAGAAAATGGATGAGTACAGGACCACCTACAGGAGTGCTCAGGCCAAAGAAAGGCAAGCCACTCCTCAGAGGCAGCATTCCAGGTGCAGGGGCATGCCTTTTGATAGGCCTTTTTACCAAGCCCAGGCCTCCTCTTCTGCTTTTGCTCAGAGGGGGTTCTTTAGAGGGAGAGGCAGACGGGGTATGAGCAGGCCTGCTTCCACCTCTCAGCCTAAAGCCCCTGCCAAGCAGACACCCTGATGGGTCTGCCCAGGCCAATTCTCCACTACCTGTAGGGGGCAGGCTGGCTTACTTTGTCCAGGACTGGAAGTCTTTAACATCAGACAAGTGGGTCCTGGAAGTAGTAAGCCAAGGACTGGTTCTCAGCTTCAAAAAATTTCCCAAGATGAGAACCAGATCCTTTCCACCTGCAAATCCTTCAGAGGCCCTTGCCCTAGAGGCAGAAGTTTCTTCCCTCTTGGCTCTCAGAGCCATATAAAGGGTTCCTACCCTACAAAGGGGCAAAGGATTGTACTCCAGGTACTTCCTAACCCCCCCCAAAAGACAGGAGAATGGTGGCCCATCCTGGATCTGAGATACCTAAACAAACACCTTTTAAAGCCAAAATTCAAAATGGTGACTCTGGGAATAATTCTGCCCTCTCTAAGGCCAGGGGACTGTCTAGCCTCCCTGGACCTCAAGGATGCCTATTTTCACATTCCCATCAGGTGCTCCCACAGAAAGTACCTCAGGTCTGGAGTTGCCCTCAGGCTACTATCAATTCAGAGCAGTGCCCTTTGGTCTAACATCAGCCCCAAGGGTGTTCACAAAGTGCCTGGCAGTAGTGGTTGCTTTCCTAGGAGAAAAAGATCTCCATCTTTCCATACCTAGACGACTGGCTCATAGTAGGTCAGTCTCCAGACCAAGTCAAGTCACATCTTCAGATAACTCAGCAACTGCTCACTTCCTTAGGGTTCCTCCTAAACCTTCCAAAGTCAGTTCTAGAGCCAGAGCAGCTCCTCGCCTTTATAGGGGCGGAGCTGGATATAGTAAGAGCAAAGGCCTTCCTTTCCCTGGACAGGGCAAGAACACTAATCGAACTGGCCTCTTCTTTCACCCTTCAGGTGTCTCGACCAGCAAGGCACTTCTTTTTTTTTTTTTTAATTTAACATACTTTATTGCTTATAACACCATAATACAATATAGCCAAACAGAATATAAACAACAAAACGGGATAACACAGGAGCTAATAAAGAAAAGGGAAGAAATGAAAACAGAGAGACCAACAATCCAAAAAATATAAATCCCCAAATAAATAATTTAAACAATTTAAACATCCCCCCTCCCCCCCACACTCCTACACTGTGGTGTACACAGATACCATCCTACAAGGCCATATTAACATATAAAAGGAAGAAAGTGAGAAGTAACACATAAGAAAAGAGGTGGCCCAGTGGGGGATATACAGGTCTTTTGGAAAGACATGAAGAGACAGAAAGAGAGGAGGATAGCCAGGGAGAGAGGCTCGTGACCCAGCTCATGTACCTTATCAATTCAGGTAGAGGGCATATAGTTTTCCCCATTTACTATTAAAGGAGGATTGGCGGTGATTCACCTGTGCTATTAAATGCTCAACACGAAGTGCAAAAGACATTTCATGCAGCCACTCTGTGTATGAAACAGGGCTTGGTCCATCCAATGTCTGAGTACCAATTTTTTAACCGCCATTGAGATTAGGGCCATGTGGAATCTTTTCTCTCTCACCTGGATCTCAGAATAATCACTGAAAACACAAATCGCAGGGGAGAAAAGACCCTGTAGCCCCAACACAGGATCCAAAGTTGATTCTATTTGCCTCCATAAAGGGGTTACTTTGTCGCATGACCATAAAGTATGCAACAATGAACCTTCATCTTTATTACACCTGGAGCATGTGGTAGCAGATATGCGCTTCATTTGAGCCAGTTTAATGGGGATGTAATAGAGGTTATGCATAATACAGTATTGTGTTATCCTGTATCAGTCTTGAGTGTGATGTGTATATAAATCCCTCCATATTTGTTGCCAATTAATATCTTTATTCGGGAAGAGCCTTTGCCAGATTTTGGAACCAGCAGCTGATGGGATTTGTGAAAAAGTATAAAGTAGGCCATACAACTTAGATATACCATGCGGTTTATTAACAGAAGCAGAGCTTTGTTGAAAAAAATCAACAAACTGAGGGGTTTTAGTTTTACGCCCAAATGTTTTGATTAAGAGATGTTTAAGCTGAAGAATTTTAAAAGCTGCCGACGATGGCCAGCCAAACTTAAGCAAAATCTCTTCCGTAGTTAAAATATGTTCCTGTGAATAAAAGTCAGCAACAGTATGCTCAGGGGAAATTGGCAACCACCTTCCAGTTATAGGAGCATTGCCTATTTTGAGATTCGGGTTGGCACATATAGGTTGGGAAAAGTCTAAGGTTGGGAATACCTTGAGATAACTAAAGAGCTGAGAAAGAACTCTTAAAGAAGTACTAATCGGGAGAGACTGAAAAGCTTTGGGTATATTTTTCCTTAATGTGTAGAAGAGAGATACTGGAGCTATTTTATGAGACACAAACAAATCTGATTCAATTTGCAACCATAGTGGAATATAGCCGTGGTGAGTAAGGGAGTCGGGTAGAGATAACCATTTCCCACATTTGTATAAATGGGAGGCCCAGTAATAAAATAGGAAGTTGGGAAGGCGAAGCCCTCCGAGATCCTTAGACTGGGACAATTTAAGATAAGATCTTCTGGCTGTCTTATCACGCCATATAAACGAGTTAATCACTGAGTAAATACGTTGAAAGAAAGATATCGGTAGCCATATGTCTAGCATGTTTAAAGGGTAAAATAATCTGGGTAAAACATTCATCTTAATAGTGTTAATTCTGCCCCAGAATGAGAGTGGAAGGTTTTTCCACCTTGTTAGATCTTGCTGAATGTTGTGCCATAGGTCCTCCAAATTAAGCTTCCGCGACAAAGTTAGATTCGAGGTAATATAAATCCCTAAATATCTGATGGAACGTGGTGTCCACTTCATACCAAATTGACTGAAGGCTGAACTATATGTTACATGGTTAAGAGGAAACATTTCGGTTTTACCAATGTTGAGTTTATAGTTCGAGTATTTGCCAAAGTTATCAATAATAACCAAGGCTTCTTTTAGGGAGAAAACTGGATTCGACAGGTGAAGGGGTATGTCATCGGCATAAACTGAAAGCCTGGGGGCACTATTACCTATGGGAATACCGGCGATTAGAGCAAGGCACTTCTTGCAACTCCTGGGCCACATGGCAGCCTCTACAGCAGTGGTCCAGGGGGCAAGATTTCAGATGAGGGACATTCAGTTCCACTTGAGAACCTTCTGGTCCCAGAGAAAGGATTCCCTGACCAAACTAGTCCCAGTGACTCAAACCCTGATCCAGGCTTTGCAATGGTGGCAGGATCAGGACAATTTAAGGCAAGGAGTTCCTTTTGTCACTCAGTCTCATTCTCTAATCCTCACCATAGACGCCTCCCTCTTGGGTTGGGGAGCCCACTTGGGGGATCTTACCACCCAAGGGCTGTGGTCACCTCAAGAATCTCTGCTTCACATCAATCTCTTGGAACTCAGAGCAGTGTTTCTGGCACTACAAGCTTTTTCCAAGTCGGTTCAGAACATAGTAGTCCAGATCAGAACAGACAATACCACCACAATGTGGTACATCAACAAGCAAGGGGGCACTCGGTCTACGGCCTTGCGCACAGAAGCAATGAAGTTGTGGTCTCTGGCCTATTCCCTGCAAACTTCTCTCACAGCAATTCACCTCCCAGGGAAGGGAAATGTCCTGGCAGATGCTCTCAGCAGGATATCTCAGGGCCACCACGAATGGTCCCTAGATCCCCTAGTTTTGAAAGTGATTTTCTCCAGATGGGGCACTTCTCAGATAGATCTTTTTGCAGCCCCAGACAATCACCAACTTCCTCTTTTTTGCTGCAGACCCCCAGTATTGGGCTCAGTCCCTCTGGATGCTCTGGTACTCAATTGGGAAGGGAAGTTCCTGTATGCTTCCCCCCCTTCCCTCTCCTGTTCAAGGTACTAGTCAAGATCAGGTCTCAACCCTGCAAAGTGATTCTGATCGCTCCAGACTGGGCCAGACAGCCCTGGTACCCACTGTTGCTGTCCTTAGCAATCCACCTTCCCCTGTCTCTTCCCAGGAATTACAACATGTTGACATCCTCTCAGGGGAGGGTTTGGTATCCGAATCTCAAATCTCTCAATGTCAAGGCTTGGCTCTTGAAGAGTTAGAGTTTGCTGAGCTGCACTTCTCTCAAGGTGTCCTGGATATTCTAAAGGCTTCTCAAAAGCCTTCCACCAGAAAGACTTATAACTCCAAATGGAAAAGGTTCACTATTTGGTGCTCTGGTAAGCATATTTCTCCAGAATCTGCTGGGTTGCCTACAGTCATGGACTATATGGTTCATCTCAATGGCTTGGGACTCAGACCAGCTACACTCAAAGTACAGTTGGCTGCTGTTTCTGCTTTTTTGTCAGTAGGCAAGCCCTCATCTCTTTCAGCCCATCCTGTATTTTGCAAATTCTTCAAGGGACTGTTGCTTGCCAATCCTCCCTTCAGGGACCCTGCTCCTGCTTGGGACCTTAATGTTTGCATTGCTCAGCTTATGCAACCCCCTTTTGAGCCTTTGTCCTCTGCAGAGCTTAAGTACTTGACTTGGAAAACTGTGTTTTTGGTAGCCATTACCTCTGCCAGGCGCATCAGTGAATTGCAAGCCCTGTCAGTGGAGCCTGATTTCATCTCTTTCCATAGAGATAAAGTGGTCCTAAGAACTAACAGGAATTTTTTGCCTAAGGTGGTTTCAGATTTCCACCTTAATCATTCTATGTCTCTCCCTGTTTTCTTCACTGACCATTCCTCCTTTGGAGAGAGGAGGCTGCACAGCCTGGATGTAAAAAGGGCCCTTAGCTACTACATAGAGCGCACCAAGGGTCACAGGTTTGACTCCCTCCAGTTGTTCCTCACTTATGGAGAGGTCGGTAAGGGAAAACCTGCCACTAAAAGATCTATTGCCAGGTGGATTGTCTCTTGTATACAATTCTGCTATGAAAAATTGGGTAGAATCCCACCCTCAGGCCTGAGGGCTCACTCTACTAGAGGTACAGCTGCTTCCCTGGCTGCTGCCAGGGATATTCCTATCTTAGAGATTTGTCAAGCAGCCACCTGGAAAACAGTCCATACTTTCACCAAGCATTACTCTCTGGATATCCAGGCTAGGAGTGATGCTCGGTTTGGCACAGCAGATCTTCAGAGCCTATTCCCAAAGTAGGTTCTGCCCCTCCTTCATGGAGATACTGCTTGGTAGTCTGCAATAGTCAGAATACATCAAGACTTCATGTTGTTTGAAGAAAAAAATACTCACCTTAGTAATGTTGCTTCTTCTAATGGAGTCTTGATGTATTCTGATCTCCCCCTTGCCTCCCCTCTCAGAACCTGGTTTTTGGGATGTGGGTGGGCAGGAGCAGTGTTGGCACCTAGAGGTGCCCCCTTTTTTCTCACCCTCCTTTATTTTGGTGTGTGTTGTGTTTTGCTTTTTGGGGTTTCCTGACTTGAGTCTTTTGCTTTGAAACCGAAAAAAAACTTTTGTTATCAAATTTAGTTGCCAGTTGGCTAGTGTGAGTTTACAGTTACCACACAGAACTCCCGGTGAGTATAGCTCGTAAAGATCTGACGGTTGGGGTTCAAACAACAGCAGACAGAGGCTTCAACCGAGCCCGAGTTCGGCATTCCATGCCTTGCATGGAAAGTTAACTCTTTGTTCTCCAGGACAGTTCAAAGGTTGGAGATCACTGCAATAGTCAGAATACATCAAGACTCCATTAGAAGAAACAACATTACTAAGGTGAGTAATTTTTTTCTTTTTTCTCATCTCTGGACAGAGACGGTGCTCATCAGGGTGACTCATGATCTTCTCATGGCGAGAGATCAAGGACTATGTTCTATCCTGGTTCTCTGGGATCTCTTGTTGGTGTCTGACACAGTTGACCATGGGGTCTTATTGGATCACCTGAGGAATTATATGGGTCTCTCTGGCACAGTTTCATGCTTATTTGAGTCCTAAATAACAGGGAGAATGCAGCAGTTGGCCTTAAGCAAATACATCTCTTTGGCTTCTACACTCTCCTGTGATATTCCTCAAGGCTCAATTCTTGCCCCTGTGTTGTTTTCTGTGTACATGCTGCTGTTGGGTGAGGTCATTAGAAGGTATGGTGCAGAGTTTATCTGCTATGCAGATGATACTCAGCTATACCTGTTTTGTACTCCTGGCGAGTTTCAAGCCACTTTGGTGCTGGGGCGATGTCTTGGTGAGATCAATGACTGCGGATGGCCTTAAACTGGCTATGTCTTAACCTTGGGAAGATGGAGATCATGATGATCGAGCTGGGTCTGTGTGGATCAGTGATGACAGATGGTTCGGCAACATTTCCCTCACTGACCGGCCAGTAGAGATGTTGCAAAATTTTATTTTGCTAATGAAATTGCCACGAAATCAACAATTTCGCAGCGTGAAATTTCAACCGCAATTTCACCCACAAATGCACATTGTTATTTTATTTATACCCTTCCCTGGTGTCTAGTGGGCCACCCCCGGCCGATCACCAGCTGAACTGAAGAATCCCCCCAGTCACCCCCAGAGTTATTTCCCCTCCCCAGCCATGACCCTGGCCCCTAATCTTTAAAAAAATACAATCCCTCCCTATCCCTGGTGTTTAGTAGACCCCCACCCAGTCTTCAGTCAGATTAGCACCACAGTACCCCGATCGGGCCACCGGCACAGCCCTCCACTCACCTCCATGGCTGGCAGTGGGACTGAGTGCTTCATTGAATGAGCATGTGCTTGTACAAGTCAGTGCTCATTCATTGGATTCAGACAGCTAGTGCTCTCACTACTACTGGTAGTGTAGTGAGAACACTGACTGTCTGAAACTATCAGTGAATGAGCATGTGCTTGTACAAGCGCGTGCTCATTCATTGAAGCACCTTGTTACAAGGCCACAGAGGGTGAGTGGAGGCCAGCCGGGTGGCCTGATCATGGGTACTGGGGAGTGGGGTGGATGCTATCTGATGACAGGGAGGGGGGTCCACTAGACACCGGGGAGTGGGGATTTGATGTATTTGTTTTTCAAAGGACATGAAGGTAACTTGGGGGGCTGTATTCAGTTTTGGCTGGAGATCGGCTGGGGGGGTGGCACTAAACACCAGGGAGAATTTTTTTCAAAATTTCAGCATGGTGGTGGGATCACGTGATGAGCTGATCGGGGCAAGACACGCTGAGCGGAGCTCCCGGGCCCTACTGACCTAATTACATTATAAAATATACAATACCCTGTCGTAACGGCAGAAAAATAAAAGGAACTGCTCTCCTAGAATCTCCTTCTACCCTTGCCGAAACCTTTTTTTTTTTTTCTTCTCTAAATCCCGGTTCAGTACTTACAGAGTTCTAGCGGCGTACAAAACCAGACGCAGCATCAGGGATGGATTTCGAAACCCCCGAGGGCCTGGATTCATGAGCCCCAGCAACAAAGCGCCCGAAACCCCCATCACCTGTCCCGGAAGATCAAGGGCATAGCGCTTCGAAGGTCGGAGGAGACCAGACATCATCCGAGGATATTTCCGAAATTAAAAATCTCCTTAGAAGTCTAGTCATTGACTTTTCATCAGTAAAGCTATGCTGAAAGCCTTTGGCACAAAGAATGGGAGACGGAAGCGCTGTGGTGGCGTCTTCAGGAGCATAAATCTATCTCCCAAGAGCAGGAGCTGGTGGCTATGCGAGGCAAGTAAAAAAATTAGAGGAACATGTCAAGATCAGGAATCTCAAAGCAGAAGGAATAATCTAATTCTACTTGGCTTGCCAGAGTGATTGGAAGGGCCAGAATGCATTACCTTCATCCAAGACATGCTAATGAAACTCCTAGGCCCCAACACCTTATATGGCGACTCTTACAACTTGGAAAAGGGCCCACCGCTTCTTAGAGAGGTACCTCCACCAGGGGCTAGACCGAGGGTCATTATTATGCGATTCTTAAATTTTAAGGAGAAATTACATGTCCTAAACAGAGCTAGAGCACTTAAAAACCTGCAGTGGAATGGGCGCCCTTGTTAGTGTTCAGGACCAAACCCAGCGATTCGGGAGAAACAGAAGGAATACCGGACATGAAGAAAAACTTTATTTGGCTGGCGTGAGTTTAGAGTCCAACACCCGCCACGCTGGTTGTGAAACTGCAATCTGGAGACAAAAGGTACCTAACGGCGAAGGAGGAGACAGAAGGACTGAGGCAGGAGCTCCCAGATCTGTTTAAATCAAAGACCTGAGAAGACTCCATAGGGAAAGCATTAACCAGTTGTGGCTCTTTATAAGACTTTGGACATTTTCAATGATAGTTGAATGGTAAAGAAGCGTTCACTTGAACTCCTATATGGAAAGGGGAAGAAGAGATATGAATGTAAGAAGAGAAGAGGAAGACTAAAAGGAAGACTAAGTGGAAGACAAGAAAGAAATAGAATGGAAGGAAGAAAATGTTCTCCTCTTCCCCTGTACCTATCCACCCCCATTCCCCTCCTTCATTTTTTTTTTCCTTTCCTACCTCCTCACTATTCCGCTTTTTTTTTTTTTCCGCTTAACTGAGGTTGAGGGTTGGGGGACTATTTATTTACTTCATGTTAAAATTCATGAATCATGAAAGATGGCTCACCTAGACCGCAGGGGGGTCTAAAGGAAATTGTAGATTTATAATATGTCCTGGATGTTAACTAAAGTCTAGAGGGGTTAGATTTGAACCCTATAACTTCTGTGAGCAGGAATTTATGATCCCAGCAAGGGACACTTTACACCCTCCCTTTTTTTTTTTTTTTTCCTTCCAACTCGGGGGTGAAGGGCATTTGCCTCAGCTTAAGATATCACTTCTGTTCATTCTGTTTAAGTTTTTTAAGTATGGTAGGGGTTGTTTACAGTTGTGAGGGTAAATCGAGGGGAGTGATCGGGAAGATGGGCCTATGTTTAGGGGAAGGTAAGAAATTATAAGGGTGAATGTGAGACTTTAGAGGGTCCGGGGACGAGCTCACCAGTTAGCTCATCTACGTGTCCATTTGAGCTAGGAGGACGATCCAAGGATCGGGGCGGATTGGGGGAGGTAAAAGGGAAAAGAGAGAGTACAAGGCTTTTATATTTGTTAAGGCAGATTCGTTGGGTATGGAATCCAGGGGTGTAAATAAAATTGCATGATCAACATTAAAATTATCACGTGGAATGTTAAAGGCCTCAGAGGGCAGAAGAAGAGGATGGTGATACTAAAGCACATCCGCCAATTGGGAGCCCAGATTGTAGCTCTACAAGAGACTCATCTCCTTAAAGAGGAGCTGGGCCTTCTTAAAAAATTATGGGTAGGGCAGGTTCTCGGTGATGGAAACACCAAAGCTTCAGGGGGAGTTGCGGTTTTGATTGGAAGAAATTGTCCATTTATAGTCTTACAAACCAAAACTAGAGAAGATTGCAGAGGATCTATGTTACGGTACTATTATGGGCAGAATGTTATCAGTTGCTTCTATATATGCTCCTACACCTCCTAACCCTGACTTCTATGCTTGATAGAAGTTGACATATCCTTACTCCCATCCTATCCTTTAATTTTAGCAGGAGATTGGAATCTCTGTCTCAATAATAGGTGGATAAAACCCCATCCAAGCGATCTCACTCTATAGCACAAGCATCACTGGCCAAACTTCTAGAGGCTGGCGCGCCTGATTGACCCAATTACGGTCTGCAATAAAGAGGCGACACTATGACTTTCTATTCTGGAGCGCACAAACCCACTCAAGAATTGACTACTTTTTGGTTAATAAAGAGGCAACTCAGGGGGTAAGGGAGTTGATTACCCATACTAGAATCTTATCTGACCACTCCCCAGTCCAGCTAACTTGGGTGATAGATTCCCTCCCAATGAGACCATACCGATGGAGATTGGAGGATTCCCTATTGCTCGATAAGCACATGCTAGCCAAGTCAGAACAGATATTGGTGGAAATTATCCAGACCCAACTTCCTACGCTATCAGATAGTAGATTAAGGTGGCCCGCTTGTAAAGTTTTATATTCGGGTTTGGTTCAAAGACTGGCAGCCAGGAGAACTTATATGAGAAGGGCGAGGGAGGAGTTTATCCTGGGTGCTATTAACTCACTGGCCCCCCTGGAGGGCACTGCAGAGGGGCTGGACCTGGAGCTTAGGGAGCTTAGAGATGAGATGGCAGGTATACTGCATGGCAAGTTGGAGCGGTGGGCGGAAAAGGTCCATGCAAACTATTTGATGCAAGGCGATGTTCCAGGTAGGCTTCCTGCCCATAGAATAAGAGAATGGGAGGCAGCTAGGGTAATCCCGCTTATAAACCATCAGGGAGAAACAATAATAGAACCCCAGAAAATGCCTGATGCATTTGCGGCCTACTTCGAAGGGATTTATCAAGGGGGAGTCTCGTTAAGCGAGGGAGACATTATGGGGTTCTTGGAAGATATACCTCTCCCGAGGCTGGACCAGGCTCAAGCCCAATGGCTAGCGGCCCCTATTTCGGAGTCAGAAATACTAGAGGCGATTATATCGCTTCCGAATGATAAGACACTGGTCTAACGGCCCAATTTTATAAATCTCATGCTGCAGTTATATTGCCTCTATTGAAAGAATTATTTGAAAACATTATGCAGGATGGAGTCCCACACCCACAGTTGTATCAGGCCTATATAACTCTCATTCCAAAACCGGAGCAGCCTAAAGAACTCCCTGAGAGCTATAGACCTATTGCCCTGATGAACCAAGACTTGAAATTGTTGACGAAGATATTGGCCAATAGAATTCTGGCACTTGCCCCTGGTTTAATTAGCCAAGAGCAACTGGGGTTCATGCCGGGTAGAGGAGCTCATGATGCACTCCGGAAACTCCACCATATACTGCATAAGGCCTCAGCCTCTAAGCTACCTATGGCGATAATTGCTTTAGACGCCAAGAAGGCCTTCGATAGGGTCTCCCATGATTTTCTATTTGCAACTATGGAATGCATGGGTTTCCCAGAGGACTTTCTTAGGGGTATTAAAAACTTATACACTGCCCTCACGGCTAGGATTTTATGTAATGGCTATTTATCGAAGGAAATTGTTCTAGATAATGGGACCAGGCAGGGATGCCCCCTCTCGCCAATATTATTTAATATTTACTTGGAACCCTTACTAAGGGCGATTCAGAAAGACCCGGTGGTACAAGGGATTGTTATTGGAGGGATAGAAATGAAGTTATCTGTTTTTGCTGACGATATTTTGTTACACCTCCAGGATCCGGCAGAGAGTTTCAGGCAGGTTCTAGATATAGGTGATAGATTTTCCAGGGTGTCGAACTATAAGCTAAATTTGAGTAAGACGCAGGCTCTCCCTCTCACTATATTTACCTATAAAACCGATTTTGAACCGCTCCAGGTGAAATGGTCCCCAAAAAAGCTTAAATATCTTGGCATTTGGATCACTATTAAGGAGGATGAAGGCCTTGAAGCAAATCTAGGAGAGATACTATTGGTAATTAGAACCGAAATAACTAGATGGAATAAACTCCCGCTAAACTGGACAGCAAGATTGGGGCTGGTTAAAATGAACCTACTACCCAGACTTCTATATCCAATACACTTATCCCCGTATATCATCCCTAAATGCTGATTTACTAAAATGCAAAAGCTCATCTCTAACTTTTTGTGGAATGATAAACCCCCTAGAAGAAAGTATAATATCCTACGAGTACCTTATAGCATGGGAGGTATTAAAATCCCAGATTTCCAAATTTACTATGTTGCGGGTCAATTAGGGTTAATGAGTAGGTGGTGTGAGCAGGTGAAGGAGGGGGGATATATATCCCAACCTGGCTCCAGGTTGAAAAGCAAATTCTCTTGAATATGGGCGTTTCCCCTGAAGCGGTATTGTTTATTACTCCTGGAGGGCTATCAGGTGGAGGGAAACAAACTCCAATTTATAAAACAGTATCGGCTTGGTGGACTTTCTTGTCCCCAAAACAAAGAAATAACCAAAAAGGCGCCAGAGAACAACCTCTTGTGGGTAATCCAAATATGCGCATCGGAGGGCAAACAATTAAAGGGCAATGGGCCTTTCATTTGCTCAACTTAAAATGGGCGGACTTTATTAAAGGGGATAAGGTGGTTCTCCCAGACCAATGCAAGAATTGGAACTTCTTTAAGAAAATTCAAATTACTAAATTGCTCCAAAAAATGGAAAGAGAGACGGATGGATTTCATGATACGTCATTTATGTGGAATCTTCTTAAGGAGGTAAACTGTGCAAGAAATCTCCTGTCCAAAATCTATAAGATATTACTTGACTTTTTAAGCAGGGGTTCTTATGTAAAGATTCCATATTGGGATAAACAAGAGGACATTAGCCCTCAGAGACCTGACTGGAAAGAAGTGTGGAGGAGTAGTAGATATATTCCTATTCCTAAATACAAGATCATGCAATTTTTCGTAGCTTCTAACTTATATTATACCCCTACCAAGCTATGTGCTAGGGGCCTTAGACAGACAGACCAATGTTTCAGGTGTAGTGCGAACACAGGGGACTTATTCCATGTATTATGGCACTGTTCCAAAATTCTTCCCATCTGGGAGCAAATTCAACATAATATGGATCCAGTGATAAATTATAAGGAATTCATTGTGCCTAAGATCTGTGTTCTAGGGGACATGTCAGATATCCCTAGCACGCTGGTTAAAGGCCACATCTCTTTAATGTCCTCCTTGGTCAAAGCATTCGTCTTAAAGCACTGGAAAAATGATATGATTTATACATATGACCAATGGGTGAAAGACTTATTGACAATCTTGGCCAGGCTCAGAAAACAAATGCTTCAAGCTGGACGAGAAGCAATTTATGATAAGAGATGGAAGACTTTGAGGCGTGTATATACCCTCCAGTCCAAAGTACCCCAAACCGGGTCTGTCTGTCAGAGGGTGTCTAATCAAGAATAGCTGGGTAGGGAGTAGATACTCCTGTAATAGTGGGCTTACTTAAATGCAGCTAGCTACCAAAGCAGGTAGGCCACGTTTCAAAGTTTTTCTAGTTATTGGATCACGGAATCTGCCAAACATCAAGGTGGGGGGAACTCTCTCTTTTCCTTTGGGACACAGCTGCAAGGTATTTCCCAGAGGACCCTTATGTGCGATGCAAGGCCTTAAAGGCTTTATAGGGCAATTGAGATTTAGATATTGATCCATATAAGTATCTTCTTGGCTGGGGTTGTCCTAGTTATTATATTCTAAACCCAGGAATGAGTAAATTATTAGAGGGTATACTGTGCGGCTGTGTATGTATATAGTTATCGATTATACATAGTGGTCACACCTAGTTTTGGGGTGTGGGCCCTGGCACGTCCTGGGTATATGTATGTTTGTCAAATGATTAATGGAAGAAATGCACAATAAAGATGACTTAAAAAAAAAAAAATCAGCATGGTGAGTGGCCGGGGGCACTAGACACCAGGGAGTGGGGAGTTGATTTTTTTTTTTTTCAAAAGGACATGAGGGTAACTGGAGGGGGACTTTATTCAATTTCACCTGGAGATTGGCTGGGGCCACTAGACACCAGGGAGAATGCTTTCTGAATTTGGGCTGGTGAGCGGCCTGGGGGGCACTAGACACCAGGGAGTCTTACAGTGGCAAAAATTGTGAAATTTCGCCCGTGAACGTCAAATTTTGCTGGTTTGCAGGTGAAATTTTGCTTGCTCTGGGGGTGAATTTTTGCATTTTGCCCAGCTAAATGTTTCACGAAATGCGCAAATTTCATGAAATATTTCATCAGGTGAAATTTTTCAATTTCGCACAACATTAGTGGCCAACTATGTATAGCTGTAGATGTGGTAAAGAATCTTGGGGTCATTTTGTATTGCAAGCTGATGCAAGAACAGCAGGTGTCAGTAGTGATTCGATCTGATTTTTACCATCTTAGTAAAATCACCAGGATGAAACCACATCTGGCACCAGATGATCTGGTAACAATTGTTTATGCTTTTGTTACCTCTAGGCTTGACTATTGCAACGGTTTCTACTTAGGGTTATCTGTAAGTTTGAGGTGAGGCCTGCAGCTGTTCCAGAATGCTGCATCTGATTGTGGGAACTTGTTGGAGTGATCATATCACTTCATTACAATCTTTCTGACAGTGTTCCTAGGACTGCAATTTCACCCCCTCTACCCAGCCATCAAGTCCCTGGTTGCTCTATTTTCTGTCTAGCTACCTCATTGTATAGGCCAATATTATTTCCCACTTGTAATAATTGCTGTAACAAACTGGTCCTCAGGCATAAAGCTCTGCTCCGGCTTTGGTTCGTAGCTGTGTAATAAAATCCTAGCCTGAACTTATTTGTTGTAAAGTACCACTCTATGATGTACTCTTGTAAATGCCCAACTGCCAGTATACTTGGAAACTCATGTAACCCTGTAACTATGTACTCTGAATCTCATGTAACTCTGTAACTATGTGCTTGCCTTTTAACTCATGTACCTGTCTATGTATTTGTCCTACTTGACGATGAGCCTTTGGAAACGAGTCTTTGACTCAAAGGGTTGTAACTGTGGTTATATCAGTCAATAAATAAATATCATGCCAGTTCTGCATGCGTTGCACTCGCTGCCTGTGCGTTGGTGCATTGCCTTTAAGATATGCTTGATAACCTTCAAGGTTTTATGCAGTTTGGGATCTGACTACTTAAAAGAGCTTAAAACCCCAGGAATCCCTCACTATGCTTACTGTTGCACAATCAGCCTACGAGTCTCAGCTGCCCCGGAGAGTGGAATGTTATGTAAATTAGGGAACAGTGGAATGAAATTCAAATCTCTGCCATGTGGTCACACTCCACCCCACTTTCCAACATCAGATTTATTTCTCTGCCTGATGAAGAAGTTGCCCCGAGGAGCTCTCTTCGTCTAGCTTCAAGTTTCTCACGGTTTTTGCTTTTTTCCCTTTATTTTTCTCAGTATTTTTTATTTTGCTTCGAATCTATGCCAGTTTAGTTAGTTTAGTTTTGTAAATTTTGTTACAGTACAGTGGTATTCTCCGGTTCCCCAGCAGTTCCCAGGAACTGGAGGGGAAAAAAAACTTTTTCCTTTGTTTTTTCCTATTTTAACCACTCTAACTACATATATTTTTCCTTTTTAATGATTACATTTTGTCATTTCTTTTCAGTTGATTGTGGCTGTTTTTCAGTTCGTTTCCCCACGTCTCCAGAAACCAAGGCACGTTAGTGTTTCTCTATTTCTGTTTAAAAAAAAAAAAGAGAAAAAGGGATTTTTTTCTTAGCGGTAAGAACCGAACCTCACTCTTTCTTTTCTGCTGTTGGGAAGCATTTTCTTGTGAGTCTTGTCACATTTGATATGTCTGACAAGCCCAAAAAGAAAAGAGGACCTACAGGTTTTAAAAACTGCGTCAGGTGTTACAACATCATCTTTTTTCAGATTGTGAGCTCTGCATTAAAGAGGACAGGAAATAATATGCGATGAGCACGTTGGCCGATTGGTATTCGTACATACTGTTAGTGTCATTATAAACTTTTGATTTATTTAGCCAATAAAATGAAATAACAGTGTTTGATTTTTGATTTTAAATGGGAAAAAAAAAACCAAGATGGTTGTCTGTGTATCTTTCTCAAATCAATTTTTTTTTTAGTCCATATTTCTGCTCATGCCACTGAGTTCCATGACGTGTGTGGTTGTGAACTGACATCACTAGCAGCACAAGTAATTATGTCATCAGTCAGTGTGCCGTTCATTGCTATCAGTCTGACTCAGCTGCTTTTTAATGTAAGGTCTGTGGCACTAATTGATGGAGTACTCTTTTTAACATAAATCTGCCGAATACCACGCCGACAACCTGGGTTGCATAACAAGGGATCGAGGGGGAGGGCCACTAGACCACTAGGAATTATTAATTTGTAACATTCATATTGACATTGGGATCGGGCAGAGAGGGCCACTAGACCACCAGAAATGTTTAATATATAACCCTGATACTGACATCAGTGATCAGGGGGAGTGAGGGCCACTAGACCACCAGGAATTATTAGTATATAGGATTGATACTGACATTCAGGATTGGGGAGGGAGGACCATTAGACCACCAGAAATTATTAAAATATATAACATTACTAGTGACATTGGGGATCAGGGAGGGGGGCCACTAGACCACCAGGAATTATTAATATATAACATTACTAGTGACATCAGGGAGGGGGCCACTAGAGCACTAGGAATGAATAATATATAATGTTACTAGTGACACTGGGGATCAGCGAGAAAGGGCCACTAGACCACCAGGAAATATTAATATGTAACATTGATAGTGACATCAGGGATCGGGGAGGAAGGGCCACTAGTTCACCAGGAATTATTACTATTTAACACTACTACTGACATTGGGAATTGGTGGATTGGGGCATCAGACGGGGGACCACCGCACACTGCTGCACTGTGCCAAACTCTCCCAGAATGATATTTCTAAGTACCCTTAGACCAGCCCTGGTTGGTCTAAGGGTACTTTAAAATTCTCTGTCTGGGTGAGTTTTGAAAATACAACATTCGGATATGTGGTAGCCTGCATCTGCCGTATGCCCCCTTGCACCATGCCACTGCCTATTTTGTGGCGCACGGTTAGCCAAACCCGGTTTGGGGTTTGACTGCCTTTGAGAATCGCTCCCAGTGCATCATTTGGTGCAAGGGGCACTTTGTGGCATTCATTGTGGTGCAAGCCCCTTGCACTGCGCCGGGAGCTTTGTGAATCGAGCCTGATGGGTCTAACCCCATCTAAGAGGTTACGTCTTCTGGTGCATAAACCCCTATAAAAAGGCAACCTGTAGATTGTTGTAGACCTCCACCTCCACCCCCTGCATTGACAAAAAGATTGAAAAGAAGTACTGGCTCGACAAGTGAGATGCCGAATACCTCTATTCCCATCCTGATCATGAAGGAGTAGTGCAAACTGTGGCCTGTGATAAGGCTAAGGTTCCACTCTCTACCCATCCCCCAGACAAAGATTCCAGAAAGCTGGATAGTATAGGGAAGAAAGTTTATACTTCTGCTTCCCTGCTGCAGTAGCAGGTGGCCTATATAGCTTATACTGCCACTACCAGAAAGCTCTCTGGATTTCTGTCCTGGCCATGAGTGACAGAGCTTCTCAGCATTTAGCACAGGATTTAGCATATACTGCAAAATCAGCCCTGGATGCAACTAAGTACCAGTTTCATATGGCAGTAGATATCAATGATGCTGCCTCCAAGGTCATAGCCTATGCAATATCTTTGAGAAAGTTTGCCTGGCTCAGGACCATAAACCTGTCCCAAGACATGCAAACGAAGGGCATGGATTTCCCCTGTGAAGAAAACTTCTTATTTCATGACAAGACAGAGGCATACATGAAAAAGGTGGAGGAGTACAAAGCCACCTTTTTAAAAGCAAAACTGAGAAGGAAAAGGCCTCCACTTCCTATAGGCCCCATGGAAGGGGAAGTAGGTGTAGGGGTTATTTTTCCCATGGTTTCCTGCCTTATGACTTCTCTCAGCTGAGAGGTTTCTGCAGAGGTAGAGGCAGGAGAGGCTCCAAACATGCTGACTCAACCCCAGCACCCAATGGTCAGCCCAAGCAGAACACCTGACGAGTTAGTCTAGGTTGCCTATCCATTGCTTCTGGGAGGGAGGTTGGCTCAGTTCTTCCAAGAGTGGGAAAACATCATGATAGACAAGTGAATCCTGGAAGCTGTGAGTCAGGGGCTCACACTGCAGTTCAAAAAGGTCCCTGGACTGCAGGTTCATGGAAAGTTCACACCTCCCACTCCAACAGAGAAGATCCTGCTGGGCAGGCAAAAGCAGCAGAAAGAGTCCCCCCTTCTCAGTGGGGAAAAGGCCTTTATACAAGGTACTTCCTCATCCACAAGAAAAATGGGGAGTGGTGACCCATTTTGGATCTCAGATATCTGAACAAATACCTGAAAAAGGAAAAGTTCATGATGGTAACCCTGGCTGCAGTGATAACATCCCTTCAACAAGGGGACTGTCTGGGTTCTCTGGACCTGAAAGATGCCTATTCTTATATTCCCGTCAGGCCCAGCCACAGGAAGTATTTAAGGTTCTGGGTAAGAAATGGTCACTACCTGTTCTCAGTCCTCTCCTTTGGACTCCCAGGGTGTTCACAAAGTGCTTAGCCGGGGTCATAGCACACCTCAGAATACAGGGAGTACAGGTTTTCCCTTACCTAGATAACTGGCTGGTCACAGGAAAATCACACCAGCAGGCCATGCCTTCTCTTCTCTTCTCCTTGCCCAGAGTACCCTGCTGGACTTGGGGTTTCTCATACACTCTCAAAAGTCCCAGACAGAGTCAGTTCAAGTGCTGGAGTTCATAGGATCAGAGTTGGATGCCCTCCGAGGGAGGGCCTTCCTTCCTCAAGACAGAGTGGAAAATCTTACAGATCTGGCAAAGTCATTCATCCTGGGTCAGCCCAGGTCAGCAAGAGACGTCCTCCAGCTGTTAGGCCATATGGCTTCCTCCACAGCTCTGGTGGCAGGGGCAAGGTTTCAAATGAGAGACATCCATTACTACCTAAGGGCCCACTGTCCCAAAAACAAGACCCTGTCTTTGTTTTAATTAAGTATGCTTTATTGTTTTTCAAGAAGAACACCACTGTAAAACACAATACTGTACAAACAGTACAGAAGAAAAACACTGATACAAAAAACCCAATGGGGACAAACATATATACACCCACCATTAATTCAACCACCACTCCCAAATCCCACCCCATGAGTGCTGCTCATACTATAAAGCATAAAAACACAAAAGTTCATGAGCAGTAAAATAAGAAAAACCTGAAGCAACCTGATTCTGACACAGTCCTCCACAAAATTAATTTAAAGAGTTGTTAACCAAGCGTATAGTAAACCCCATTTAGATAAAAAGGACTGACGTCTGCGCGTTACATTAGCTATGTGCAATTCGATATTTAAGTTGCCAAGGATTTCAGCATGCCACTCAGACCAGGTTGAAAGTCTGTCATCCAACCAATAGTATAAAAGAACCATTTTCGCGGCTGTTGAAATTAGGGCACTAAAGCCCCTTTTATAACCTGGCGAAATATTATTGTAAGAGCCCACTAAGTGAATATTTCTTCCAATTCAAAAGACAGATTTAAACGATTCTTGATAACCTCCCAAAAAGGTGCAGTCTTTTCACAGGTCCATAAAATATGATAAAAGGATCTGATATCATGTTTACACCTGAAACAGATAGGTTGGTCCTGTCTCCCCATTTTACAAAGTTGCTGTGGCATAAAATAAAGGTTATGCAAAATTTTAAATTGTAACAACCTATAACGATCCTGTTTTATAAATGTATAAATATTAGACCAGACTTTTTGCCAATCCACTGGAACCCAGTCTAGTTGAAGATTATTGTGCCAGTAATAGCAAATTCAAACAACATGAAGTCTTGCTGTATTCTGACGTACTGCAGTTAGCCCCAGCACTTGAACTGCTCCGGAGAAGAAAGAGTTAAATTCTATGCAGAGCATAGAACGTTGAGCTCGAGCTCGGTTCAAACCTCTGTCTGCTGCACTTTGAAGTGTAACCGTCAGATTCTTTACTCTGCCTAACTGAACAGTCGCTCCGGAGATTTCTCCTCTGCTCACGGTTCTCGGTCGGTTAAAGTCATTGGTTTTACTGATAAATTCTTTGTTTTTTCGGTTCAGATCCCAGTCTGTGGTAGAGTAAGTATGTAAGTAGTGGACTAGATTTGGAAAAACTAGTGGAAATTGTAAACTAGATATTTCAACCGGTTCGGCTGAAACGGCTGCTGTGTAGAATTTGTTTTATTGCGGATTTAGTGTATGGTACTGGTCCTTAATGGTTTTTTAAAAAAAAAACGAGTTTTTGCATTTTTTTTCAAATACCCGTGACACGGTTAGAAACCGATAAGGGTGTCTTGCCTGACTGAAGTTGAGTAAAGGGTAAGTTTTCTGATTAAGTATGGCTACGTCTGAGAAACCCAAAAGAAAAACCGGGCCCACTGGGTTTCAACACTGCAGTGTGCGTGGGGAGGCCTTTGCTAAGGCTGATCCCCACACCACTTGTGTTAATTGTCTGGGGTTTGACCACCTTGATTCGGACTGTCAAATCTGCAAGAATTTCCCTAAACCCACCCTGGATAAAAGATTGGGTAGGCTTAGGCAAAAGGAGGCTGAGAAGTCCGCTGACCCAGATGGCCAGCCCCGTTTGGTTCTGACCGAACCAGAAGGAGTGCCCTCTGACCAGGGCGAGACTCCTTCAGGCAAAAGGAGAGCCGATTCCGAGGGATCGGGTCCATCAAAGAAAAAAAGAAAATATAAATTGGCCGTTTCAGATACAGAACCGCTCCATCCGATTGCCGAAGAAATTGCCCAAGCGATTCGCATAGTGGAATCACTTTGTTCGGTTCCGACCGATCTGGCGCCTTCTGGCAGGCGTTCAGTTCGGTCGGTTCCTCTGGTTCCAGACTATACCTCTGAAGATTTTTATGAACCGGATCTGGAGGGGGATAATGATTATGATGGCGATGAAGGTGATGATGATGACGGAATGGAAGGTCTGGATGAGCCCATAGAACCAGACATCTCCCCAGACAGGCCTTCTGGTGTTTCCCCTCCTAGACTTTCTGAGTCCCCTTCCCACTTTATGTTTTATAGGAACGTGGCAGACACCTTCCAGCTCCCTATGGAAGAAGCTGTTGAGGAACAAGAGGAGTCTGACTTTGTGGAGATGATGGACATCCGAGAGTCCAAAAGGTTGTCTATTCCCCTTCACAAGTCTTTTGGGAAACAGACACAAAAGTTGTTAAAAACTCCAAATTTCTTACCTCCTGTGGACAGACAGATGGACAAGAGGTACATGCTGTCAGGCTCATGGACGGAGTACTTGTACCAGCAGTGCAGCCATGTTGGGGTCATGCAGGCTGCAGCCTATGATAAGGCTAACATTCCCTTGGCTTCACACCCTCCAGATAAAGACTCCAGGAAGTTGGATGCCATAGCAAAGAAGCAGTACATGGCATCTTCTTTGGGACTCAGGCAGGCTAATTACATGGCCTATACAGCCAGGTACCAGAAGTCTACATGGGACACTGTACTGGCACTGGCTAAGCAGGCCTCCCCCCAGCTTGCCAAGGAACTGGAGGAGGTGGCTGCTGATGGGATTGAGGCATCGAAGATCCAGTTTCATGCTGCTGTGGACTCCAATGATGTGTCATCTAGAGTCATGGCTACATCTGTGGCTCTTTGGAGACTAGCTTGGCTCAGGTGTACTAGCCTATCTCAGGATACTCAGGCTAAGGCTATGGATTTCCCTGTAGTTAATAATTCTCTGTTTGGGGAGCAGACAGAGAATTATATGAAAAAGATGGATTAATACAGGACCACCTATAGGAGTGCACAGGCCAAAGAAAGGCAGGTAAGTCCTCAAAGGCAGCAAGCTAGGGGTAGAGGCAGGCCTTTTCAAAGGCCTTTCTACCAAGCACAGGCCTCATCTCCTTTTTCTCAGAGGGGGTTCTTCAGAGGGAGAGGCAGAAGGGGGATGAGTAGGGCTACATACACCTCTCAGCCTAAGGCTCGTGCCAAGCAGACACTCTGAGGTGTCAGCCCTGGTCGACTCCTCTATTCCTGAAGGAGGCAAGCTGGCCTACTATTTCCAGGACTGGAAGTCTGTTACCTCAGACAAGTGGGTCCTGGAGGTAGTAGGCCAGGGACTGGCTCTCAGCTTCAAAAAATTCCCAAAGCTGAGAGCCAGATCTTTTCCACCTGCAAGTATCTCCGAAACCATTGCTTTAGAGGCAGAGCTTTCATCTCTTCTGGCCTTAAGGGCCATAGAGAGAGTTTCTACA
Source organism: Neoceratodus forsteri (assembly GCA_016271365.2). NCBI lineage: Eukaryota > Metazoa > Chordata > Ceratodontiformes > Ceratodontidae > Neoceratodus > Neoceratodus forsteri. Next base: position 1,097,990,516 of record CM057456.1, on the reverse strand, counting down.
ATACACAGGGGAAAAGGTCTGTACTCCAGGTACTTCCTTACCCTGAAAAAAAACAGGGGTGTCGCGGCCCATCCTAGACATAAGATACCTGAATAAACATTTGTTAAAGCCAAAGTTCAAAGTAGTGACTCAGGGAGTAATTCTTCCCTCTCTAAGGCCAGGGGACTGGCTAGCCTCCCTGGACCTAAAGGATGCCTACTTTCACATTCCCATCAGGTGCTCCCACAGAAAGTATCTCAGGTTCGAACTGCCTTCCAGCCATTACCAGTTCAATGCAATACCCTTCGGCCTAACATCAGCTCCAAGGGTGTTCACAAAATGCCTGGCACTAGTATGGGATTTCCTAAGGAGAAAAAATATCTCCATATTCCCATACCCGGACAACTGGCTCATAGTGGGTCAGTCTCCAGACCAAGTCAAGTCAGATCTAAAAGTGACCCAGCAAGTGCTCACTTCTCTAGGTTTCCTTCTCAATCTTCTTAAGTTAGTTCTCAAGCCAGTACAACTGTTGACCTTCATAGGGGTGGAACTAGACACTGTCAAAGCAAGAGCATTTCTTCCCTTGGTAAGAGTGAAGGCCAACATGGAGCTGGCTTCTTCCTTCCACCCTCTGGTCTCACGACCAGCAAGACACTTTCTTCAGTTGCTGGGCCACATGGCAGCTTCCACTGCAGTGGTCCAGGGGGCCAGATTTCAGATGAGAGACATTCAGTTTCATCTGAGGGTGTTTTGGTCCCAGAAAAAAGATCCTTTGACCAAACTGATTCCAGTGACTCAGACTCTGATCCAGGCTCTTCAATGGTGGCAGGATCAGGACAATCTCAGGCAAGGGGTCCCATTCATTTCTTAGTCTCATTCTGTGGTCCTAACCGCAGACACCTCTTTCCTGGGTTGGGGAGTCCACTTGGAGGCTCTCACAGCCCAGGGAGTGTGGTCCGCTCAGGAGTCTCTTCTCCACATCAAGCTTCTGGAGCTCAGGGTGGTTTACCTGGCTCTACAGGCTTTCTCACAATCAGTAAAGAACAAGGTGGTTCAAGTCAGGACAGACAACACTACCACGATGTGGTACATCAACAAGCAGGGCGGCACTCAGTCTACGGCCTTGTGCATGGAAGCCATGAAAATATGGTCCCTGGCTTACTCCCTACAGACCTCTCTGGTAGCAGTCCACCTCGCAGGAAAGGGCCATGTGCTAGGAGATGCACTGAGCAGGATTTCCCTGGGCCATCACGAATGGTCCCTGGATCCCTTAGTGTTAAAAGTAATATTTTCAAGATGGGGCACTCCAGAGATAGATCTCTTTGCAGCCCCAGACAATCACCAACTTCCTCTATTCTATTGAAGACCCCCAGTCTTGGGCTCTGTCCCTCTGGATGCTCTGGTTCTGAATTGGGAAGGGACATTTCTGTATGCCTTCCCTCCTTTTCCTCTGCTGTTCAAGGTCCTGGTCAAGATAAGGTCACAATCTTGCAAAGTGATCCTGATTGCTCCAGATTGGACCAGGCAGCCTTGGTATCCCCTGTTGCTGTCCCTAGCAGCCCATCTTCCCCTGTCTCTTCCCAGGAAGGCATGGCTCTTGAAAAGTTAGAGTATGCAAGTTTGCATCTGTCTCAAGGGGTTCTGGACATTCTCAAAACCTCTCGAAAACCTGCCACCAGAAAAATGTATAACTCTAAATGGAAGAAATTCAGCATCTGGTGTTCCAAAACCATATATCCCCAGACACTGCTGAATTGTCTACAATGCTAGATTATATGGTTCACCTCAGTGGTTTAGACCTCAGACCAGCTACCCTCAAAATACATTCGTCAACTGTTTCCGCTTTTCTGTCAGTGGGAAAGCCTTCTTCACTGGTATCTCATCCTGTTTTCTGTAAATTTTTCAAGGGATTGCTTCATACCAGTCCTCCCTTTAGGGATGCTACCCCTGCCTGGGATCTTAATGTTTGCATTGTCCAGCTTATGCAACCCCCTTTTGAGCCTTTGTCTTCAGCAGAACTGAAGTACTTGAGTAGGAAGACTGTGTTCCTGGTAGCTATTACCTCTGCCAGATGTATCAGTGAGTTGCAAGTTCTGTCAGTGGAGCCTGATTTTATTTCATTCCATAGAGTTAAGGTGGTCCATAAAACCAATAGGAGGCTCTTACCTAAAGTGGTTTCAGATTTTCATTTAAACCAATCCATGTCTCTCCCTGTATTCTTCACTGATCATTCTTCTTCAGGAGAGAGAAGATTACACAGCTTGGATGTTAAAAGGGCCCTTAGTTACTACATTGAACATACTAGGGCACCAGGATTGACTCCCTCCAGTTGTTCTTCATTTATGGGGAAGTGGGTAAGGGCAAACCTGCCACTAAGAGAACTATTGCCAGGTGGATTGTCTCTTGTATACAGTTCTGCTATGAGAAGCTAGGCAAAATACCACCCTCAGGCCTGAGGGCTCATTCGACTAGAGGCACAGCTGCTTCCCTGGCTGCTGCCAGGGATATTCCTTTACTAGAGATATGCAAAGCAGCCACCTGGAAAACAGTCCATACATTCACCAAGCATTACTCTTTGGATATCCAGGCTAGGAGTGATGCTCAGTTTGGTACAACAGTACTTTAGAACCTATTCCCAAAATAGGTTCGATTCCCTCCTCCATGGAGGTACTGCTTGGTAGTCTGCAGTATGTCAGAATACAGCAAGACTTCATGTTGTTTGAAGAAAAAAATTACTCACCTTAGTAATTGTGTTTCTTCTAATGGAGTCTTGCTGTATTCTGACCTCCCTCCCTGCCTCTCCTCTCAGAACCTGGTTTTGGGAAGTGGGCTGGCACGTGCAGTGTTGCACCCCAGAGGTGCATATGGGCATTCCCTCTTTTTAGAGAGGGTGAGTGGGTTATGTTTATTTATTTCAGTAGTCTTAAGTTGTTCACTACCTGGTTTTTGTTTTTGAATTTCTCGACTTGAGTCTTTTGGAGGATCCAAAATATTTGGTTGCCATTGGGCTAGTAAAAGTCTACAGTTTTCACATAGTGGGTTAGTTAGTATTAGCTCATAAGAATCTGACGGTTACACTTCAAAGTGCAGCAGACAGAGGTTTGAACCAAGCTCGAGCTCAACATTCTCTGCTCTGCATAGAATTTAACTCTTTCCTCTCCAGAGCAGTTCAAGTGCAAGCTTTTAAACTAGTCAAGGGGGGGAGGCACTGATAAGCAGCAGGAAAATCCCAGCCTCTCCCTACAAAACAGGGTACTAAATGAGAAAAAGACCGAGGTAGACAGGTCAGTGGGGGATGCTGCAAAAGAAGGTAAAGCCATCAAAAAATGGAGAGCAATGAGTACCAATGCCCGTAGTCTGAGTAACAAGCTTCCTGAATTAGTGGCCTTGATGGAGGAGGAACATCTGGATATCGTGGCAGTCACAGAAACATGGTACACACAAAACCATGACTGGGACGTAAACATACCAGGATACACTATCTACAGGAGGGACAGGGAGGGTAAAAGAGGAGGAGGAGTAGCTCTTTACATAAGGGAAGGAATCAAAGCAACAGAACAAAAGGGAAAACAGGGAGGAGAAGAAGCACTGTGGGTAAATTTGGAGACCGGCAATGGCACCACAATCCGCACAGGGGTTGTATACAGACCCCCTTCTCAGTGGGAGGAAATGGACAAGGAAATGATAGAAAGAATACTTAGAATGGCAGAAAAAGGGGAGATATTGCTGATGGGTGATCTGAATATGCCAGATGTTAACTGGAGTGCAGTTGCAGCAGCCACTTCAAAGAGTGGGGTTATTCTAGATGCCCTACAGGGGCATGCCTTAGACAACTAGTATTGGAGCCCACCCAAGAGGGAGCAATCTTAGACCTGATTCTCTCAAATGGAGATGAAGAGAGGATCACAAATGTAGAAGTGGGTAGCCATCTGGGAACTAGTGACCATTGAACAGTATGGTTCACAATAAACACAGCAATAGAGTCAAGCCATACAAAGGCAAAAGTACTGGACTTTAGGAGGGCTGACTTTGCCAAAATGGGTGAGTGCCTAAGGAATGCACTAGCAAATGGGCAGGAAGAAGAGGTGGAAGAACAATGGGGAATAATAAAAACTGCCATCACAGAGGTAACAAACCTTTGTGTGAAGCAAATAAACAAAACAAAACGATGTAAGAAACCACTATGGTTCTCAAAGGAAGTGGCAGTGAAGGTTCAAGAGAAAAAGAAAGCATTCAGGAAGTACAAGGAGTCACAGAAGGAGCAGGACAGAGAACTGTATCAGTTAAAGCAAAAGGAAGCTGGGAAGGCAGTCAGAACAGCAAAGGCCCAAAATGAGGAAAAGATAGCCAACTCAGTTAAGAAGGGGGATAAAACCTTTTATAGGTACATCAGGGAGTGAAGGAAGACCAAGGGAGGGATAGTGAGGCTTAATAAAGAGGAGGGAGGGTGGGCAGAGGGTGACTGTGAAAAGGCAGAGATACTAAACAAATATTTTTGCTCAGTATTTACAAAGGAAGTGGGGGAGGTACCTAAAACAAACAGTAGAAACACTCTGGATACAGAAGTTGATACCAGTCCATTTACAGAAGAAAGGGTTCTGAAAGAACTCTTAAAACTGAAGGCAGACAAAGCAATGGGGCCTGATGGGATTCATCCCAGAATTCTAAAAGAACTAAGGGTAGAACTAGTGACACCACTGACTACCCTCTTTAACAAATCATGGGAGGATGGGGTGGTACCTGAGGACTAGAAAAGGGCAGATGTGAGTCCCCTTCACAAAAGTGAGAGTAAGGCAGAAGCAGAAAACTACAGACCTGTTAGTTTAACCTCAGTGGTAGGGAAAATGATGGAATCACTTCTGAAGGAAAGAATTGTTGAGTATCTAGAGGCTAGAGGGGCTCAGGACCCAAGGCAGCATGGATTCACAGCAGGAAGGTCTTGCCAGACAAATCTGATAGATTTCTTTGACTGGGTGACCAAAGTAGTAGATCATGGAGGGGCTGTGGTCATGGCCTACCTAGACTTTAGCAAGGCATTTGACACAGTCCCACACAAAGATTAATATACAGGTTAGCCAGCCTGGAGTGGGTCCCAAGATGACAGCCTGGGTAAAGAATTGGCTGGAGAATAGGACACAGAGAGTAATAGTAAATGGAGTCCACTCTGAAGAAAGGGGGGTTACTAGTGGGGTACTGCAGGGTTCAGTATTAGGACCGGTCCTCTTCAATGTCTTTTGACACAAAGATCTGCAACAGAGTTGATGCACAAGGTGGGGTGGAAAGGATGAGAAGGGACTTGGCAAGGTTAGAGGAATGGTCAAATGTATGACAGCTTAGATTCAATGCTAAGAAGTGCAAGGTAATGCACCTGGGAAACAAAAACCCAGGGGAAGAGTACACAATGGGGGGTGAGATACTAACAACAACAAAAATGGAAAGGGACCTGGGGTAGTCATATCAGATGACCTAAAGGTGGGCAAGCACTGTGAGAGGGCAGCAAGGAGGGCTGGGGGGATACTGGGATGCATAGGGAGAGGCATCACCAGTAGAAAACAGGAAGTTATTATCCCTCTGTACAGACAGTTGGTGAGACCCCATCTGGAGTACTGCGTGCAGTTCTGGAGACCCAATCTCCACAAAGACATAGACAGGATGGAGGCTGTCCAGAGGAGGGCAACTAAAATGGTGCAGGGTCTGCACCGGAAGACATATGAGGAAAGACTTAAGGAGCTGAATATGTATAGTCTCGAGGAAAGGAGGGAGAGGGAGGACATGATAGAAACTTTCAAGTACTTCAAGGGAATCAGCAAAGTCCAAGAGGGTAGCATCTTTCAAAAAAAGAGGTGTGCAAGAACAAGGGAGCACAATTTGAAGATAGAAGGGGGTGGCTCAGAGGTAATTTAAGGTATTTTTTCACAGAGGGTTTTGGATGCATGGAACAGCCTTCGGAGGAGTTGTGGAGTCAAAAACAGTGGTGGAATTCAAGCATGCATGGGACAGTCATAAGGCAATTCTAGGAGGTGGGGGTAGGAAGAAGTAGGCTGCTGATTAACTAGGATCTGTAGCTTATCCATTAGGTAGGGAAATGGGCAGACTGGGTGGGCCAAGCAGTCCTTATCTGCCGTCAAAATCTATGTTATGTTTCTATGTTAAGTGCTGGGGCTAACTGCAATATGTCAGAATACAGTAAAACTCCATTAGAAGAAACACAGTTACTATGGTGAGTAATTTCTTTCTTCCTGTTGATGTAACTGGATTGAGGGGTTGGAATATCTTGTATAACTGGGTGGTTGAATGATGGGAGCCTGGAGCTTGAATCATTTCCACGAAGGGCTGCTGGCCTAATTCATGCCATGTAGGAGAGTCTAACTGGGATATTATTGCATGAGAAGTTGCAATTATTTAAAATGATGTTTTGGTGTCAGACCAAATTTAGCTTGAAAGGAGTTAAAATCAAGGAGACGATCCTCAGAAGATGCCATATCTACCATAAAAGTGTCATCCAATGAGACCCTCTCTCAAGGCTGGTGCCTGTGAGTAACATAATCTTTCTTATGAGCACTGGACTGGTGGAAAGAAGAGGACAACCTCAGGGAGGGAGTGTCCTTCCTGCAGCAGTTGCCCACATTTGTTCTAACAACAGATGCCTCCCTCCTAGGCTGGGGAGCTTATCTGGGTGACCTGACAGTAAGTGGGGTGTGGTCCCTCTGGGAATCCCAGGTGCACATAAACCGGTTGGCACTCAGGGCAGTTTTTCTGTGTCTATAGTCTTTCGCTCCCCAGATCAAGGATCAGTCAGTCCAGGTCAGGACAGCCAATACCACTACCATGTATTACATCAACAAGCAGAGGGGCACAGGATCCTCAAAGCTGTGTACAGAAGCAATGAAGATCTTGAACCTGGCTCACTGCCTTGAGGTGCAGCTTTCAGAAGTTCACCTGCCAGGGAAAGACAATGTCTTGGCAGATTTCCTCAGTAGGATGAGGCAGGGACATCACGAAAGGACCCTGAACAAGCAGTTGTTGACCACAATGTTCAGAAGGTGGGGCAGAGATACCAGAGATAGATCTGTTTGCTTCCAGGGAGAACCACCAGCTCCCCCTGTCTTGTTTCAGACCTCCAGCAGTGGGCTTGGTACCAGTGGATGCCCTTCTCTAGACTGGTCAGAGAGGTTCCTGTACGCCTTTCCCTCTTCCCTCTTTGTTGAGGATGTTATTGAAGCTGAGGGCCTAGTCTGCCACCATGATACTGCTTGCTCCAGACTGGCCCAGAGAAGTCTGGTACTTCCTTCTCTTGGCCTTCTCCATCAAGCAGCCCATCTGCCTCCCACTGAGGCACAATCTGCTGACCATGTCCCATGGCAGAATCACCTTTCTGAAACTCAGGTCACTATATCTCAAGGCATGGTTCTTGAAGAGTTAGAGTATTCAGACTTTCACCTATCTGAGGAAGTCCTGAAAGTCCTCAGGTTCTCCAGGATGGCAGTTACTAGGAAAACCTATGCTTCCAAATGGAAAAGGTTTTGTCTGTGGTGTACCCCTAAGCAGCTCAGTACTTTACAAGCAGATCTGTCCACAATCCTGGACAACTTTGTCCACCTTCAGTCCTTGGACCTCAGGCCTACAACCTTTTAGGTGCACCTGACTGCTGTATCTGCTTATGTCTCGGCAGGTAAGGAGAAAACAGTGGCTTCACAACCCATTTTCAGGAGGTTCTTTAATGGGCTTCTGCACCTGCATCCCCTGGTTAGGGACCCAGACCCTTCCCTTGGGATTTGAACCTCTGTATAGCAAAGCTAATGGAATCCTCTTTTGAGCCCAAGGTTACTGCTGATTTGAGGTATTTCACCTTGAAAACAATGTTCCCGGTTGGCATAACTTCTGCCAGAAGGGTGTGAGTTGCAGGCCCTCTGCACAGACCCAAATTACATCATCTTTCACAGGGACATGGTAGTCCTAAGGATTAACAGAACATTTCTCCCTAAGGTGGTGTCTGAGTTTCACCTGAACCAGTTTATCACCCTTCCAATATTTTGTGCAGCAAACTACAGCTCCGGAAAGCAGAGACTCCACAGCCTGGATGTTAAGAGGGCACTTAGTTACTACCAGGACCACACTAAGGATCTCAGGTCTTCCCAATCACAGCTGTTCCTCACATATGCCTGCAGTGAAGTGGGAAAGGGTATGCCAGCCTCCAAAAGAACTACTGCTTACTGGATAGTCTCCTGCATATAGTTCTGTTACAGCGAAGCTGGCAAACTACCACCACAAGGCCTCAGGGCACACTCCATGCATGACTCCTGCATCTGTGGCAACTGCAAGGGATAACACCTTTCTAGAAATCAGTAAAACAGCTACTGTACCTAGAAAACAGTACACACCTTTACAAAACACTATTGTTTGTATGTACAGTCCAGGAGGGATGCCAGGTTTGGCACTGCTGCCTTGCAGAACCTTTTCCGTAAGTAGATATTGTACCAAGCCTCCCAAGGTACTGCTTTATAGTCTGCAACAGTAAGTACAGTGAGGAATTCCTGGGGTTTGAAGAAAAAATTACTTTATCATAGTAATATTGTTTCTTCCAAGGGATTCCTCAAAATGCTTAACATGCCCACCCTACTTCCCCTTCCAGAGTTCTGGTCAGAGTCAAGGTTCTGCAAAGAATCAGCTTTTGTTTCAGTTTTCAGTTTTTTGCTTGAGCATTGCTTTTGTATTGCCTACAATCAGTTTTAACTGTTACTGATGCTGGGACCAATCTTTTGGGGTTTTCTATTTTTCTTATTTCTTTCTTATTTTCCCTTAGGTTTAAGTTAGCTAGCTTAGTGGTCACTGCTCCCCTGGCTATCAAAATAAATCTAATATTGGAGGGCGGGTGGAGTGTGATCATGCGGCAGAGATGTGAATTTAATTTCTTTGTTCCAGAATTTACATAAAATTCCACTCTCTGGGGCAGCTCAGATCTGCAGGCTGGTTGTGCAACAATAAACATAGTGAGGGATCTCTTGGAAGAAAGAATATTACTATAGTAAGTAATTTTTTCTTCTGGTTCCTTTCTGCTCAGCTCACCCCCTTCGCTCCTCTGATGCATGCTTGCTTGTTGACCCCCATTCCCGTCTGAAACTGTCTGAGGACAGGGCTTTTGGTATGGCAGCTCCCATGCTTTGGAATTCTCTACCCCAGAAATATCCCATCTGCCCACAACATGGAGGCCTTCAAAGTCTCTCAAAAAAACCATAAAAAACATATTTATTTACTCAAGCATTTCCCAGTTCATTTTAACATGAAAGTAAGTTATATTTACAGTATATATTGTTTTCTGATGTTATATATGACATGTATTATTATGTATACCACACCAGTGGTAAAAAAATTGGGTAAATAAATTGTTATTTTGGGATAAATATTTATTTTCATTTAGAACACCATTTATTTCACTTAGAACATGTTATTTCCACTTAGAATCCAGAAATGGAACACAGAGAACAATGGGCCAGATAGGGAACTTAAAATGGAATGAAATGCAGTTTTAAACTAAAACAAGGTAAAACACCAGTAAAAACACTACAAATGGTGTGGTACATATCAAACACATAATGGTTTTTAGTAGAACATATATGCTAGTGTATGGCTGCCCATATACAACAATGCTATTCTTATACCGAGTGGTTACTATGACATCAAGGACCTTGAGAGAGAAGCTCAAGAGGTTCCTCTGACAGCATAGTAGCCACGAAGTTTAAGAATAGTGATGTTGTGTATTTGGGCTACCATACACTATTCTATATAGTGTATGGTCCCAAAAAAAAACACAAGTGATTACTTTTTCCTTCATAGGTAGCCAGTCTCTGTTGTCCAGGACCACATCTCTGGGCTATCTGTCCACCGGCCAGCTCACGCACCTGAGTCATCAACCACTCCCTGTCCTATGAATGACACTGAAAGGGGCGGTTGCATTATAATGTAGCTACTAAAGCAGAATGACTTTTTGTGGTGTATGACTTTCCATACACAACCGCATTCTACCATACGCTATAACACATTTATCTCCACACATGAGTGGTAAAACCTTTATAACTAACTCATGGTTTCACCACCTGTGAGTTATCAGTCTTATCACTCACTAGTGGAGATAAATGTATTATTCCACTGCAGACCATTATGTAGTCCCTATTTATTTAATTCCTATTGATTATACAGTGCCCTGGGCCTATGGGAAAGGGCGCTTTATTTTTTTTTTCAAATTGAATAAACTCTATTGAGGGAAGAAAAAACACCAATAGAAGTAACACTACACAGTAGAATTATCAACTCACAAATACAATGTCAAAGAGTAAATAAAACAGGAATAAGACCAAATGGTGTACAATTTTTAATATACAAACACAAACCCTCCCCCTCCCAACCCCACCTCCCACCAAAAACAAAAAAAAACTTCCCTCCCCTCCCACCACCACAAGAGGATACCCAGGAGAACTCCTCTACAAGGGAAAGTAGCATGAGATACCGGGGATATGTCGCACCTGTACAGTAACAGAGTCTTAGATAAGGTGATGAAAAGTATATTCAGGTTGTTAATAATACCTGTAACAGTTCCTCAATATGGCTATATTTAGACAGATGACCAGCCAAGCTGGCAATAAGGCATTCAGCTTGCAAGGCAAATATCTTCTTGTGCCACTCAAAATATTGAGGTTTATACAACATGTGTGGGTCTCTTTTCAGGAAGATAAAAGAAATATCTCACTGAGCACATGTGAGATATCACTGCTGTCTCCAAGTTGGGTATGTCACAATGGATATCTTGGATAGTTGGGTACAGTATGTCACAAAAGGTTCGGAACTCATTTAGAATGTTCAGCCTTAGTAGCAGAACTAACTGTATTCAAATGCAAATAACCTTAAAACAGAAAAATGATACCATGGTGCTGTGAGCACGAAAGTTGTTCAGCACAAAAATATCTACAAAATGAGTGGTGTTTCAGTTATAGTTACCATTTATTTTTTTATAACTAGCAAAAAAAAAACAGAAAATAAATTTTTTTCACTTTTTCAACAAACAAATGTGAATACATTTAAAAGGAAAAATGACAGCATGGTACTGTGTGCACACAAAATTTGTTCAGCATAAAAATATCTACAAAATGAGTGGTATTTCATTTACAGATACTTTTTATTTATTTTGTTATAATTGGCATGAAACAGCAGAAAAGTCAAATTTTCTTCACTTTTTCGACAAACAAATGCGAATAACTTAAACACAAAAAAATTACAGCATGGTACTGTAAGCACAAAATTGGTTCAGCACAAAAATATCTACAAAATGAATAGTGTTTCATTTTCAGATACCTTTTAGTTTTTTTTATAATTAGCAAAAAACTGCAGAATTTTTTTTCACTTTTTGCAACAAACAAATGCAAATAACTTTAAAACAGAAAAAAGAGAGACCCACATATATTGTGCAAATAAAATATGACATGGGTGGATCGTGAGATAGCAGAAATATCTTCACTTGCTGTCACTGAATTCTTGTATCCCACTTGTGGCTTCGTCACTTGTGGGATATCAAGAGTTCAGTAACAGCTCATGAAGACATTTTTCTGCTATCTCACTCCCACTTATGTCATATCCCATATATACACTGATCTAGCCAATGGCGGAGAAGAAAAAAATTACTCACCGTAGTAATCTTGTTTCTTCTAATGGAGTCTTGCTGTATTCTGACAATATGCAGTTAGCCCCAGCACTTAAACTGCCCTGGAGAGGAAAGAGTTAACTCTATGCCAGAGCATAGAATGTTGAGCTTGAGCTCAGTTTTCAAACCTCTGTCCTTGGTACATTCTAATGTAACCATCAGATTCTTATGAGCCCTAATACTAAACTCAGCTAGCTCAAACAGTATTTTAAAAACATTAAATACAGGTCAGAGAACTTGGGTCAAAAGACTCAAGTCGAGAACCCAAGAACAAGACCATTCTCAGATAGTGGTATAACAATATAAGAACAATAAAATCAAGTCTTTATAACCACTCACCCTGGCCAGGATGAAGTCAAGGAAGTACACTTCTGAGGTGCAGCACTGTACCTGCCAACTCCCACATCCCAGAGAAAAGGAAGGTTCTGAGAGGGGAGGCAGGGATGGAGGTCAGAATACAGCAAGACTCCATTAGAAGAAACAAGATTACTATGGTGAGTAATTTTTTCTTCAAACAACATGAAGTCTTGCTGTATTCTGACAATATGCAGACTACCAAGCAGTACCCCAATGGAGGAGGGATGTACAGAACCCTACTTTGGAAAAAGGCTCTGCAGAACTGCTGTGCCAAACCTAGCATTACTTCTGGCTTGGGTATCCAGACAGTAATGCTTGGTAAATGTGTGAACAGTTTTCCAGGTGGCTGTTTTACAAATTTCCAAAAGGGGAATGTCCCTTGCTGCTGCCACAGAGGCAGCGGTACCCCTGGTCGAGTGTGCTTTCAAGCCTGAGGGTGGCTTTTTGCCCAATTTTGCATAACAGAACTGAATACAGGAGACAATTCACCTGGCTATTGTTCTCTCAGTGGCAGGTTTACCTTTTTCAACTTCAAGGGAGAAATAACTGGGGACAATCATTTATATGGGCCTTGGTATGGTCCATATAGTAGCTTAATGCCCTTTTTATATCCAGACTGTGCAGCCTTCTTTCACCTGAAGAAGAATGGTTAGTGAAAAACACTGGCAGAGACATAGACTGGTTAAGATGAAAATCTGAAACCACTTTATGGAGAAACTTTCTATTTGTCCTGAGCACCACCTTATCCTTGTGAAAAGTGATAAAATCAGGCTCTATGGACAGGGTCTGTAACTCACTGATCCTCCTGGCAGATGTAATGGTCACCAGGAAAACAGTCTTCCAAGTCAAGTACATTAACTCTGCTGAGGACATTGGCTTAATGGGGGGGCTGCACACGTTGTGCAATACAGATATTCAGGTCCCATGCTGGAGTTGGCTCCTTGAAGGGGGGATTAAGATGTATCAGACCCTTGAAGAATTTGCTCAAGACAGGGTGAGATGCCAGGGAAGAGCCCTTCCCTGCAGAAAGGAAAGAAGACACAGCTGCCAATTGAATCTTTAATGTGGCAGGCCTAAGATCTAGGCCATTCAATTGAACCACATAATCCAGAGTTGTGGATAGGCCAGCCAATTATGGCTGTACACTTCTCTGAGAGCACCAAATGCTGAATCTCTTCCACTTGAAGTTATAAGTTTTTCTAGTGGAAGGCTTTCTAGCGACTTTGAGAACATCCAATACCCACTGGGAGAAATGCAGGCCTACATACTCTAACTCCTCAAGAGCCAGGCCTTGAGCCTGAGAAAGCTGAGACTAGGATACTAGATCCTGCCCTGGGAGGAGGTCATAAGATTGTGCCTCCTGGGAAGGCAAAGGGGAATTGTGACTGCTAGGGACAGTAACAAAGGATACCAAAGTTGCCTGGTCCAGTCTGGCACCACCAATATCACTGTACAGGGCTGAGACCTGATTTTTATCAGTACACTGAAAATCAGAGGAAAGGGAGGAAAAGCATACAGGAACCTGTTTATCCAGTCCAGCAGTAGAGCATCTTGAGGCACCGACCCCAGGAGTGGAGGTCTGCAGCAAAACAGAGGAAGCTGATGATTGTCTGGGGCTGTGAAGAGATCTATCTCTGGAGTGCCCCACCTCTTGAATATGATATGCAGAACTTGGTGATTTAGGGACCACTCATGGTGACCCTGAGAGATCCTGCTAAGAGCATCTGCCAGACTATTGTCCTTCCCTGGAAGATGCACTGCTACTAGGGAAGCTTGAAGGGAGTAGGCAAGAGTCCAAACCTTCATGGCGTCTGTGCACAAGACCATGGACCGAATGCCCCGTTGCTTGTTTATGTAGTACATTGTGGTGGTGGTGTCTGTCCTGATCTGCACCACCTTCCCCTGTACCAATTCTAAGAATACCTGAAGGGCAAGAAGCACTGCCCTGAGTTCCAGAAGACTGATGTGGAGAAGAGACTCCTGCTGCGACCATGTTCCTTGAGCAGTGAGACTCCCCAAGTGAGCTCCCCAACCCAGTAGGGATGCATCCGTGGTGAGAATCACTGAGGGTGACTGATGAAGAAAAGGGACCCCTTACCTGAGATTGTCCTCCTCCAACCACCATTGGAGAGCCTGGATAAAAGTTTGAGTTACTGGGATTAGTTTGGTAAGAGAATCCTTCTTCTGAGACCAGAAGGACCTGAGGTGAAACTGAATGTCCCTCATTTAGAACCTGGCTCCCTGATCCACTGCAGTGGAAGCTGCCATGTGGCCCAGAAGCTGGAGAAAGTGCATGGCTGGATGAGACACTCTAAGTCTGAAAGAGGCTGCCAGTTCTGATAGGGCTCTTACCCTTTGAAGGGGAAGAAAGGCCTTTGCTTGAATAGTGTCCAGTTCTGCCCCTATGAAGATGAGAAGCTGAGCTGACACCAGTACTGATTTAGAAAGGTTGATGAGAAACCCTAGGGAACCCAGAAGCCTCTGGGTAACTAACAGAGCTGACCTTACTTGATCTGGAGACTGGCCTACAATAAGCCAATCATCTAAATAGGGGTACCCAGAAATGCCCTGCCTCCTGAGGAAGGCCACCTCCACTGCCAGACATTTTGTAAAAACTCTGAGGGCAGAGGTGAGGCCAAAGGGCATGGCTCTGAACTGGTAATGACCTGAGGGCAACTGGAACCTGAGGTACTTTCTGTGGGATCATCTGATTGGTATGTGAAAACAGGCATCCTTGAGGTCCAGGGAGGCTAGCCAGTCCCCTGCCTCAGAGAGGGAAGAATAATCCCATTCTGAATTTTGGTTTTGTAAGATGTCTGTTCAGGTATCCTAAGTCTAGGATGGGTTGCCACTCCACCGTCTTTTTTAGGGTAAGGAAGTACCTTGAATACAACCCTTTTCCCCTGTACACTAGAGGAACTTGCTCCACTGCATTCTAGAGCAACAATGAAGAAACTTCTGTCTCTAAGGCAGCTGTTTCCTTAGGTGTGGCAGTATTGAAGGACCATGCTCTGATTTTGGGACATTTTTTTAAACTGAGAGCAAGCCTCTGGCTCACCACTTCCAGGACCCATTTGTCTGAGGTAACAGACTTCCAGGCCTGGGAGAAGTGAGCCAGCCTGCCCCCTACTGGAATAGGGGAGGAGACCCAGTCTGACACACCAGGGTGTCTGCTTGGCAGGGGTTCTAGGCTGGGAGGTGGATGCAGCCCTGCTTATCCCCCTTCTTCCTCTCTCTCTAAAGAACCCCTCTGCTGAAAAGTAGAGGAGGCCTATGCTTGGTAAAAAGGCCTCGGAAAAGTCCTACCCCTGCCAGCCCTAGGCTGCTTCTGAAGAGTAGCAGACCATTCCTTGGCCACTGCACCCCTATAGGTGGTCCTGTATTCATCCATTTTCTTCATGTACATCTCTGTCTGCTCCCCAAACAAAGAGTTCTGAACCACAGGGAAATCCATGGCCTTAGCCTGGGTATCCTGAGAGAGACTGGTACATCTGAGCCAGGCAAATCTCCTCAAGGAGACAGATGTAGCTATGACTTGTGAAGAAACATCATTCGAGTCAACTGCAGCATGAAACTGAACCTTGGATGCCTCAATACCATCTGCAGCCATCTGTTACAGCTCCTTGGCCAGCGGGGAGGGGGGGCGGTATTCTTCACCAGATCCAGAATAGTATCCCACCTAGACTTCTGGTATCTAGCCACATATGCCATATAGGAGGCCTGCCTGAGTCCCAAGGGGAATGCTAAGTACTCCTTCTTAGCCATAGCATCCAGCTTCCTGGAATCCTTGTCTGGGGGTGTGAAGCCAAGGGAATATTAGCCTTGTCACAGGCTGCAGCCTGCACTACCCCAACATGGCTGCAGTGATTATAAAGGAATTCCATCCCCGAACCTGACAACATATACCTCCTGTCTATTTTCTTATCCACAGGGGTTATGGAAGTTGGTAACTGTAGAATTTTTTGTGTCTGTTTCCCCAAAGATTTATGTAAAGGGGTAGACAGTCTTTTTGACTCTGGGACATCCATCATTTCCACAAAGTCAGGTTCCTCTTCCTCTTCAGAAGCTACCACAGTAGGAAGCTGAAGAGTTTCTGCCACCTTTTTGTAAAACAAAAAGTGGGAAGGGGACTCGGAATGTCTGGGAGGAGAAACAGAATTAGGCCTGTCTGGGGGAGATGTCAGGTTCTACTGGCTCATCTAGGCCTTCATACTCCTCTTCTTCCTCTTCTTCTTCTTCCACTTCTTCTCCCTCCCAGACAATTTTATAAAAGTTCTCTGGATCATATTCCAATTGCACCTGAACCGACTCAACCGACCGTCTTGTAGAAGTTGTCGGTTTGGTCAGAACAGCTTGCAGCGATTGTACTATTTTTATTGCTTTTGCAATTTCTTCAGCGGTTGGGATCTGTGGCTTTGGATCCGAGCCGGACAATTTCTTTTTCTTTTTGATGGAAGTGATCCCTCGGAATCGGCTTTCCTTTTGCCCGAGGAGGCATTGCCTTGGTCAAAAGGCACCTCCTCAGGTTCAGTTGGAACCGAACTGGGGTGACCATCTGGGTCAGCGGATTTCTCAGCTGCTTTGTCCTTCAACTGGTTCAATCGCTTTTCCAGCATGGCTTTAGGAAAATTAGCACATATTTAGCAGTCTGATTTCAGGTGGTCAAACCCCAAACAGTAAACACAGATGAGGTAGGGATCAGCTTTAGCAAAAGCCTCCCCACACTCAGTGCAGTGCTGAAACCCAGTGGGACCACTTTTCTTCTTGGGTTTTTCAGACATTGTGCTTGTTTTCCCTCAAGTTACCCTATGAAGGCATTCAAGCCGAGTAACACAAACCTTTCGGTCACCAACTGGTTCAAGGGTTGTGGAAAAAAAAAATGAACAAAATCTCATTTATTTTGAGACCGAAAGATACCGGAACCTACTACCAGAAAAAAAAAAACACTTCAAAATTTACCACAGAAGTATTCAGTTCGACACCGGACCGACCGATGAGGAACCGAACAGAATAATAATCTACCACTATCTACCAACTACACTACCTGTACCGTAGACAGGGATTTGATGACCAAAATGATAATGGTTGAAAAAAAACCAACGATTTTTACACTGAACCGAAACAGCGAATGAGAACTCTCTGGAGCGACTTCACAGTTAGGCAGAGTAAAGAATTTGACAGTTACATTAGAATGTACCAGGGACAGAGATTTGAAAACTGAACTCGAGCTCAACATTCTATGCTCTGGCATAGAGTTAACTCTTTTCTCTCCGGGGCAGTTCAAGTGCTGGGGCTAACTGCATATTGTCAGAATACAGCAAGATGTCATGTTGTTTGAATAATCTTTTTTGTACGTGCAAAAATCAAAGCCAGGTGTGGGTCTCTGGTTCCCAACCAAAGCATTGGAGTGATCTCCTAGAAGGCATATTTCGGAGAGGAAGGCCTCAGACAGCCTCAATAGGGGATCCAAACATGTACAAATTGAACTCCAAAATGGGGCCACCTTCTCACAAGACCACAGAATGTGGAGTAAAGTGCTAGGCTTTTTACCACATCTGGAGCAGAGCTTATCAGGGAGTTTACCCATTCTATGCAAGTGAACTGGGGTGTAATAAAGGTTATGTAAAATTTTGAACTGCATAAAGTATCTATCCCACTTTATAAATT
The DNA here is from genome assembly GCA_016271365.2 of Neoceratodus forsteri. Lineage (NCBI taxonomy): Eukaryota > Metazoa > Chordata > Ceratodontiformes > Ceratodontidae > Neoceratodus > Neoceratodus forsteri. Next base: position 1,097,972,821 of record CM057456.1, on the reverse strand, counting down.
TATAAAGATGCTTCCAGATGGTGGTCCAATTCCTAGCAGTACTAGGAGATAGGAGGGATTGATACCAACCATAAAACCTTGGGCCTTCGTTGATAACCAGAAAGTTTTGTAAAGCTTGATAGTAATGTGAGATACAGTGTGAGGTAGGGGCCTGATGAATGAGGGGGGAGACTAAGGTGTTTAATGGACTAAGCCATGGGCCGTTACCAAAATGATGCATATGCATGTATGTTATTTGAAAGTACAGGAAGCACAAGGAGGCAGGCCAGTGGTATTTGACACAGGCCTCCTGGAAAGGTAACAATTTATGGTTAAAAGTAAGGTCACCGACCGTTTGTACCCCCATGTCAGGCCAAAACTTCCCCAAAAGAAATTGCTCAACTATATGCAGGTTGAGGTTCCCAAATAGAGGCTGGGATGTGTCCTTATATGGGCATATTTTAAGGAACGAACACAGTTGCAGGTGGACCCGAAGGGATGCTTCCAGGGGAGAGGTCCGTAAAGCTGGGCGAAGCTTCTTCCTGGAAAGATTAGGGAGGGAGCGAATATCCATCCCATTGTTCAAACACAGCGAGTGCTCTGTGTCCACCCACTGCGGAACACAACACCTGGATGGGTCACCCACGGCTACGCCAAACCAGTGGGGAAGCCGAGTGAGATGTAAGGCTAAATGTAACCCCCCTGCAAATGGGGGTTCCCAAAAGACTTCCAGGAGCTTGCTTGAATGCTCCAAGCCTGAATGGTGTTTGTCGTTTAAGCCATTTATCAGTGAGTGTTTTTAGAACCTCTGGTACTGTCTCTTTAAGAGCTGTCTGCTTGCAGACATAATTAGTTGTATGGGGGACTGTGTGCTTCTCTGTTTGAGTACCACTCGAGCTGCTGCCAATTCACTCCATTTTTGCAGTCACTAGGAGTGCAAAGGGAACCTATCTGAAAGATGTAACTGTTTGCCAGAAATCATTTACAGTAATAATGAAATTACAGTTTGTCTAACCTGCTTTCTTTGCAGTCAGAACTGTGCCTGCCTAGTTCCCCATTCTGGTTTTGAACTGCTGAACTGGACCAATCAGTGTGGGGTAAGCTAGCTCTAAAATGGTGCCTTGGACGAATCAGAACTTGGACTCATAATCTGAGCCAGCCACAAGAGGATTGTATGGGCAGTGACTCTGGGAGATGTAGTTTAGACTTCGGCGCCTTTTTGGACCAACAGCAGCAGTCTATTGTGAGTGACAGCCAATCCAGTCAAGAACTGGGAGGAACTCAAAGGAAGTGCCGGTTTTGTCTGTTGAAGTTTTCAGTTGAGCTCTGACAGTGAAGAAGGAAGGAGCCCTGTGCTTTTTCAGTGTGCAGTTTTAGTTGGGAAACGTGTGTAAGGCCCAGAGTTCCGGTCTGCAGCTTGTGTAACTGCTTGTTAGGACTGAATCCGTCCTGTGAAGAGAATCAAAGGATATCTGAAGAGTAGAAACCAGGCTCACCCTGTAGAAGACTGGAGAAATAGCTGAATTGCACTCGGTCTGTCAGGAACTGAATCTGCTGTGTGTTCTCCCGGGTATTGTGCAGTAATTGCGATCGGGATAGAGAAGCAGCCTGCCTGGTATAGTACTTTCTGTTTTACCATATAAATGTGTGAAGAGGCTTGTGTACCTCAAGTGAATCCTGCTGCCATTAAGTGACTTTTGCCTGTGACTGTTTACCATATAAATGTGTGAGGAGTCTCTTGAGCTCAAGAGTAGCCCTGCTGACATTGAAGGACCCTATCTTGTTTGGAGGTTGTGAGTACTAATTCAGGGTCGCTCCCTGTTGAATTGCCAAATGGAATTACTGTACTGCTGACTGTTTAACTAATTTTTCTGTGTGAAAGGGCCCCTACCAGCTGCCACGGTTTGGACTAGCCACTAGGGCTTGGGTACCCAGGGACAGTAACTGATAGGGATAGGCCTGTGCACAGAGCCATAGGTAGATGAGTAGAGTGATAAGCTAATTAACCTGATTTCCCCCTGTCCTTGTTATATCCCCCTAAATAAATCAGAGCTGCTTGTTTCAGCAAAGTTATACTGCCTGAGGTATTTGTCTATGTTAAAGTACTGTACTGTGATTGTTGTGTAACCCCCCTGCAAATGGGGGTTCCCAAAAGACTTCCAGGAGCTTGCTTGAATGCTCCAAGCCTGAATGGTGTTTGGCATTTAAGCCATTTATCAGTGAGTGTTTTTAGAGCCTCTGGTACTGTCTCTTTAAGAGCTGTCTGCTTGCAGACATAATTAGTTTGTATGGGGGGACTGTGTGCTTCTCTGAGTACCACTCAAGCTGCTGCCAATTCACTTCATTTTGCAGTCACTAGAGTGCAAAGGGAACCTATCTGAAAGATGTAACTGTTTGCCAGAAATTATTTAGAGTAATAATGAAATTACAGTTTGTCTAACCTGCTTTCTTTGCAGTCAGAACTGTGTCTGCTAGTTCCCCATTCTAGTTTTGAACTGCTGAACTGGACCAATCAGTGTGGGTAAGCTAGCTCTAAAATGGTGCCTTGGACGAATCAGAACTTGGACTCATAATCTGAGCCAGCCACAAGAGGATTGTATGGCAGTGACTCTGGGAGATGTAGTTTAGACTTCAGTGCCTTTTGGACCAACAGCAGCAGTCTATTGTGAGTGACAGCCAATCCAGTCAAGAACTGGGAGGAACTCAAAGGAAGTGCTCGGTTTTGTCGGTTGGAGTTTCAGTTGAGCTTTGGCAGTGAAGAAGAAGGAGCCCTGTGCTTTTTCAGTGTGCAGTTTTAGTCAAAAACGTGTAAGGCCCAGAGTTCCGGTCTGCAGCTGTGTAACAGCTTGTTAGGACTGAATCCGTCCTGTGAAAAGAATCAAAGGATCTCTGAAGAGTAGAAACCAGGCTCACCCTGTAGAAGACTGGAGAAATTGCTGAAATTACTTCGGTCTGTCAGGAACTGAATCTGCTGTGTGTTCTCCCGGTATTGTGCAGTAATTGCGATCGGGATACAGATGCAGCCTGCCTGGTATAGTGCTTTCTTTTATATGGATGTGTGAAGAGGTTTGTGTACCTCAAGTGAGCCCTGCTGACATTGAAGGACCCTATCTTATTTGGAGGTCGTGAGTACTAATTCAGGGTTACTCCCTGTTGAATTGCCACATTAAATCCAAATGGAATTACTGTACTGCTGACTGTTTAATTCTCCTTTTCTCTGTGTGAAAGGGCCCCTACCAGCTGCCACGGTTTGGACTAGCCACTAGGGCTTGGGTACCCAGGACAGTAACTGATAGGGATAGGCCTGTGCACAGAGCCATAAGTAGATTATTAGAGTGATAAGCTAATTAACCTGATTTCCCTGTCCTTGTTATATCCCCTAAATAAATCAGAGCTGCTTGTTTCAGCAAAGTTATACTGCCTGAGGTATTTGTCTATGTTAAAGTACTGTACTGTGATTGTTGTACTGTATCTCATTTCACAGGAGGTCCCAGTGCGGAACCAGACCTGGGGGTAAGTGTATACTGTGAAGGTAATTCTGATATATTGTGTGGGCCACTAGTGGGAAGAAACGGGGGTTGCAGTGTCCCAGAGGGCTGTGACCAAGTTAGTTTAACTATTGCAAACCCTGACCTCTGGGTGGAGGCACCCGCCATTGGATCCAGGCCCCTCAACCTGTTAGTGGCAAATCAGGCAGGGGTAGTAGCCCCTGGGATAGCGCCATCTAGGGGTTACAGTTGCACTGTATCTTATTTCACAGGAGGTCCCAGTGCCGGAACCAGTCCTGGGGGTAAGTGTATACTGTAAAGGTAATTCTGATGTATTGTGTGGGCCACTAGTGGGAAGAAAGGGGGGGTTGCAGTGTCCCAGAGGGCTGTGACCAAGTTAGTTTAACTACTGTAAACCCTGACCTCTGGGTGGAGGCACCCGCAATTGGATCCAGGCCCCTCAACCTGTTAGTGGCAAATCAGGCAGGGGTAGTAGCCCCTGGGATAGCGCCATCTAGGGGTTACATAAATAGTATAGAAAAAGGTTGGAGGCTTGCAGGCCCCCTATCTAATTTAGGATGCATCAGCTTAACTAAGGCTCTGCGGGCTGCCTTTCCCTGTCACAAAAAGGAGGAAAAGAGTCTGTGGACTTGATTAAACCACGACTGGGGGAGGGCACGGTTTTGCATTTGAAGGGGGTATAGTAATCTGGGTAGAATGTTCATTTTAATGATATTTAAATGACCCCATTGCATAAGAGATAGCAAAATCCAACAGTCTAAATCTACTTTGAGACGGGTCACCAACGAATCAAGGTTATAGTGCCACATCTTGGAGGGGGAAGTACTGAGAAAGATCCCCAAGTATTTCAGTTTATCTGGTTTCCAGAGAAGGCACAGGTGCGTGATATCAGCTTTGAAGGTGACATTATTGAGAGGCTGTGGTAGAACTGTGTTCTGCCAATCCGATAACCCCGGTGGAGGGATGACTTTCCTATCTTCTTCTTTTTCCTTCTGAAATCTGTTGTGCAACAGTATCTTCCTATGCTATACTTTACCTTTCTCAGCCCCTGGCATAGGTTGGCCACCTACGTCAGTCTTTTCTATTTCTTACTAAATCTTTTTCCTGCTGCCTTTAATTCTGATTTCCATATTTCCATCCCTCACCAAGAACTCCCCAAAGTCATGCACCATGCTAAAGCTAGCTGGCAGGAATGAAATAAGATGCATTTATGGCATTTAATGCCAAAAGATATAAAGTGCCTTTAAAGAGGTATAAGGTGCTGGTTGAATAAAGTGCATTTTTTGAAATAAAGTGCTCCATTAAATTATAAAGTAGTGAGGCAGGATGTTTTAGATCTGGGCCTCACTTGGTCTTTCAGATCACTTAAATATTTAGGTCTGCAGCTCTCCACTAGCAGGGATTGTATGCAGAAACTGAATTTGGAATCCTTAAGTACCCACATCCAGCTTGACCTAAAACGCTGGGTTGACCTCCCCCTAACCTTTTGGGGAAGAGTGAATATAATTAAAATGAATGTTCTTCTGTGAATATTCTGTCCCCTTAACCTGCTTAACTCGTGGATTCCTACAAGTTGGTTTAAGAAGATTCACTCTTATCTATCCAGATTTATTTGGACAGACAAAACCCAGAGAAGAGCCTACAACAAACTAGCTGCCCCAAGACACTAGGAGGATTATGACTCTCACATTTTGGGTTATATTATTGGGCCAGTCACCTTAACAAATATCTGAAGTGGCACTTTCCGTTAGGGTCAACAAAATGGGGAGATTATACACTAATGTCGGTCAGAGTAGAACAAGAGATAATATTTTCTGTGGGAGTAAATCCACTGTCAATGCCTTATTTAAAGCCCAAAAATCTTCCTTCCAGTTTACGTTATTCACCCTTAGAGAAGTCAATTCATATTAATTCCTAGCTATGTAACACTATTCGTTATGCAAATGCATATGATCTCGCTCAGCTGATATTTCAGAACCCTAACTTCCTCTTGGGGGGGGGCGCATGATTCCTTATAATTGGAGCCCATTGAAATAAGATAGCACAGCACGACAGTTTTGCACACAGGGTGCCGATTGGCTGAACACACAGGAAATCCTCACTAAATTTGATCTATCTCCAAAATGGTCCTTCAAGGTCTCTCAACTCCAACACATGTTGGTATCCTATTTCGGATCCAGTAGTAATAACGTAGAAAGAGGGGAATGGACGAAAGCTTGCAGAGGTTTGGCCTTAGCCCCACATGCTGTCTCCTCAATATATGTCTGCTTTACTCATGGGTTTTTCCAGATGTCACGGGCATCAGTAGGTATTGGTCTGATAACTTTCCTAACTCAGTGTCTAAATGGCCACAAATCTGGGAGAATTGTCACAAGTACATTACTCAAGACAGACTATGAGTAATGCAGTTACAAATCTTGAATGATATGTATTTAACACCTTATAGATTATATAAAATGGGTCGGGCTGTAACCCCAACATGTAACAGATGTATGCAGGATGTTGATATTCTATACCACCTGTTTTGGGAGTGCCCAAAAATCTCACTGTTATGGGACCTTATAAAGGCAAGGGCGGATCCTCTTTTGGGCCTTCAGGACTATTTCACCCCCGAGATGTGTATTTTGGGTGACTTCACTGGCTACCCAGTAATGGATCGCCAATACCATATTACTATGATCTCATCCTCTGTCAAGAAATTGTATTAAAACACTGGAAGGATTCATTACAGCCTTCCTATATAGAATGGCTGAATGAACTTCTTAGCAATTTAAGGGTAGAAAAAACTATGTCTAGCATTTTTAATCGCATGGGAACTTATAAAAAAAGATGGAAGAAACATCATGTTCTTTACACCATGGGGTCAAGACCCTAAGAAATGTATGTACAAGTGATCTGTGACCACATGTTTTATATATTGATTATATTAGAGGCACCGGGGGTGGGCCATTGGGAGGTAAAAGGGTTTGGGGTGTGGGGAAGAGGGTGGTTGAGTTAGATGAGAATGGGTGAGAGGGGGAGGGGGACAGTTTGAGGGAGGCAGGATACCTTCTGTTTTGGTCATAATGATAATACGTCTGTATGTACCTTGTAGTGTATAAATGAAAATTAATAAACTTTAAATTAAAAAAAAAAGAAATTACCCTGGCAGAATAATGGCACAGAAGGACCCCAGGGAGGTATTCAGCCCCTAGCAAAAAGTAATAGTAACACAAATGCAAGTGCAAACAGAAACGCTAACAGTAACGGTGACGCAAACGTCAGTGCAAACGGTACCTGAAACGCAAGTGCAACCATAAATGCTAACAGTAACGCTAACGTACATGCTTTGTGTCCAAAACAGGTGCATCAACAAGCATAGTGAATACAAAGAATGTGGGCATAATAGTGGCCCTCAGACAGGAAAATGAACACTTGGAATACTAAATTGCTTATATCTCAGGAACTGAACAACGTAGAAAAAAAATTAAAATGTCATATTATTTATGACTTTCCAGGCTAGTTTTGAACATAGCCCCCAGTGGGGGCATAAGAATTTTTGTGATGAAAAGTCCGTATCTTGAACTGTTTTTGAGAATTAGGGACCGAAAGGCGCGACGGATGCCATAATGTTATCCTATGGGAAAAATTGTCACATTCAGATTGCTGTAACTTTGGAACCCTGTAATATTTTGGCACCAAACCACCAAAAGGCACATTTGTGCAGTCTTGGCTTTCTTCCTTGCAAATCTCAGACCAAAAGACCGAACGATTGCTTTGTAGGAGTGTGGCAAAGATTTCCTGTTGTTTTGGCCATAGTTTCACAAAGTACTTTTGCAAATCATGACAGTTTACGACACTGTCGAATTTGTGAAAATATTTTGTGAAAGTACTTTTTCCAAAAATTTAAAAAACATATTTCTGGGGGGTTTAACCCCCCCAAAAAAGATATGGCTAGCATCCTCAGGACTCGACTAGGTGAACACAACAAGAATTGTGTCCCTAGAGGGTCCCAATTTTAAATGCCAGGCATTTTTCTGAGCTGTAACTGAAAACAAAATGGCCGACTCATGAAAGTAAAAGGTTAATTTGCGACAGTAAAAATGGCTATTTGCGAAAGTGTGGCAATTGTTAACTTTTCCCATTGATTATAATGGGATACAGTTGTTTTTGAATAACTTTTGAACCGTTTAATATTTTTTCATGAAATCTTCAAAAGACATATCGGGGACCCCGGCTGCATGTTCCCTAGGTTGGGTATGATGAGAGTGAGGGTGTCTGTGTACAGGGGTGGTGGATGGGAGTCCTCTAGACTATGAATATGGACCATGGTTTCCTCTGGTGTGATCGGGTTGGGGGGGCCCTACACTATGGAGCTCTTCAGGTATGGAGTTGGCTAGATTGGGGATGGAAAGGGGGTACCTCTGGTCCACCAGGGCTGCAAGGCTGCTGTGCACTTGGGTGCACATCTGCAGCCTGCCTGTGGGTGGCTGGCCAAGTTAGGCCAGCTATTCATGGCCTATGGCCTGCGGTGCTCTGGACTGTGAGGGGCACATTCCCACTGAATATGCTGCAGCACGGCATATGCATGGGATTTCCCCCTTGACTTGAACGGCATACCATTTGTGGGTGCCCTGGCCCATTCCCATGTGGCCGATGCATCTTGTACGTTTTAATATCACGCTACTGCACATTGTTGGAGTTGTGTGGCACATCTCCCTTTTCCACCAGGATGTGCTGCGTATCTCCTTTGAATATGGGGGCCCTGGACTAGGTACCCTGAATAAATACATTATAAAAATGATAAAATCATGACCCCACTGAAAACAAGACATTGCATCTAATCTGGGACAGCCTGAGTAAATACAGTGCAAACATGTGTAAATGAACATCCCTGTTCAAATGAGATGTAGCATCTCCCCTGCCCTAACCAGGATACAAAATATAGGATAAGAAATATTCAGTGCTCCCAGATCCAAATAACCATTACCCTGTAAGAAGCCCTCATTTTCCCTGTGTTTTCCCCACAGTGGCAGAGTCAAATCCCTGTATAAATCCCTTTAGATTTTTCCATAAGCCACTGGTTCCTTATTTTTGACTTTGTTCTTTATTTATTATAGCAGTAGCCTTTTAGCAGGAAAAGAGCTCTGATTTGCTGCTCAGTATTAATAGTATATGTCAAGATGGCCTTGGAATGATTTGGATTTATATGCTTTGCATAAGGCATAATGGGGGACTATATGAAATAATAAATATCAAGCTCATTATTTCATGAACTATACTCAAAATTAGAATCACAAGTCAGACAGTCTTTCAAAAGTTACTGGTAATGCCTGTAAACTCGTGAGGTTACCCGAGGTCAAACAGCACTTGTGTAGATAAATCATTTATCTGACAGCTCTCCATTGTATATCCCATATATATATATATATATATATATATATATATATATAACACCGTGTGTGTATATATAGGGGATATGACATGCCTGACTAGAAGATATCATATTTATCTTCACGAGGAGCCAATGATATCATGATGATCTCACGAGTGGCGAAGCCACAGTGAGATATCATGATGTCATTGGCCTCGAGTGAAGATAAATATGATATCTTCAGTCAGGCCATGTCATGTTCTGTTTATACAATGTATGCTTTGGGCCCCACTCAACACAACCCCCAAATGGCCCCTTGATACAATCCCTCATATAGAAGTAATGGCTATTTCATCTCAACTGTGCATATCTGTTGTAACACAACAGATGGCATATATTATTTAAAAAAAATGTGTGTGGTTGATCTTGCCACTTTAAAATAAAAAAAAGCATGTTCTAGATTACCCAAACACAACTCTTCATACCCCTTCCCCCCACACCATCACCAATCCAACAGATTACATACACTAAATGTTAAAAAATGTCTGATCTTGGCACTGTAAAGGTGTTTAATAAATCATATCTGGTTGATCCTGCCTGTATGTTAAAAAAAATACTTGGTAAAAAAACATATCTGGTTGATCCTGCAACTTCTGTTTATCTACTTCTTCATGGAACATAACGTGACCAAGCAGCTGTAACCCCCCTGCAAATGGGGGTTCCCAAAAGACTTCCAGGAGCTTGCTTGAATGCTCCAAGCCTGAATGGTGTTTGGCGTTTAAGCCATTTATCTGTGAGTGTTTTTAGAGCCTCTGGTACTGTCTCTTTAAGAGCTGTCTGCTTGCAGACATAATTAGTTTGTATGGGGGGACTGTGTGTTTCTTTGCTTGAGTACCACTCGAGCTGCTGCCAATTCACTCCATTTTGCAGTCACTAGAGTGCAAAGGAACCTATCTGAAAGATGTAACTGTTTGCCAGAAATCATTTAGAGTAATAATGAAAATACAGTTTGTCTAACCTGCTTTCTTTGCAGTCAGAACTGTGTTTGCCTAGTTCCCCATTCTAGTTTTGAACTGCTGAACTGGACCAATCAGTGTGGGTTAAGGTAGCTCTAAAATGGTGCCTTGGACGAATCAGAACTTGGACTCGTAATTTGAGCCAGCCACAAGAGGATTGTATGGGCAGTGACTCTGGGAGATGTAGTTTGGACTTCAGCACCTTTTTGGACCAACAGGGGCAGTCTATTGTGAGTGACAGCCAATCCAGCCAAGAACTGGGAGGAACTCAAAGGAAGTGCCCGGTTTTGTCTCCTGGAGTTTCAGTTGAGCTCTGGCAGTGAAGAGGAAAGGAGCCCTGTGCTTTTTTCGGTGTACAGTTTTAGTCGGGAAACGTGTGTAAGGCCCAGAGTTCCGGTCTGCAGCTTGTGTAACTGCTTGTTAGGACTGAATCCGTCCTGTGAAGAGAATCAAAGGATATCTGAAGAGTAGAAACCAGGCTCACCCTGTAGAAGACTGGAGAAATTGCTGAATTGCGCTTGGTCTGTCAGAACTGAATCTGCTGTGTGTTCTCCGGTATTGTGCAGTAATTACGATCGGGATAGAGAAGCAGCCTGCCTGGTATAGTACTTTCTGTTTACCATATAAATGTGTGAAGAGGCTTGTGTACCTCAAGTGAATCCTGCTGCCATTAAAGGACTTTTGCCTGTTACTGTTTACCATATAAATGTGTGAAGAGGCTTGTGTAGCTCAAGTGAATCCTGTTGCCATTAAAGGACTTTTGCCTGTTGCAGTTTGTCATATAAATGTGTGAGGAGTCTCGTGGAGCTCAAGAGTAGCCTGCTGACGTTGAAGGACCCTATCTTGTTTGAAGGTGTGAGTACTAATTCAGGGTCAGCTCCCTGTTGAATTGCCACATTAAATCCAAATGGAATTACTGTACTGCTGACTGTTTAACTAATTTTCTTTTCTCTGTGTGAAAGGGCCCCTACCAGCTGCCACGGTTTGGACTAGCCACTAGGGCTTGGGTACCCAGGGACAGTAACTGGTAGGGATAGGCCTTGCACAGAGCCATAAGTAGATGAGTAAAGTGATAAGCTAATTAACCTGATTTCCCCTGTCCTTATATTCCCTAAATAAATCAGAGCTGCTTGTTTCAGCAAAGTTATACTGCCTGAGGTATTTGTCTATGTTAAAGTATTGTACTGTGATTGTTGCACTGTATCTTATTTTACAGGAGGTCCCAGTGCCTGAACCAGTCCTGGGGTAAGTGTATACTGTGAAGGTAATTCTGATATATTGTGTGGGCCACTAGTGGGAAGAAAGGGGTTGCAGTGTCCCAGAGGGCTGTGACCAAGTTAGTTTAACTATTGCAGACCCTGACCTCTGGGTGGAGGCACCAGCCATCGGATCCATGCCCCTCAACCTGTTAGTGGCAAATCAGGCAGGGGTAGTAGCCTCTGGGATAGCGCCATCTAGGGGTTACACAGCTATTCCCCAGAAGTGTAGCATCGACGAGCACTATACACATGAAAACCTGAGGCAGTGTCTGATTTTTACAATGAGGGAGTCAGCACTGCCACATTCAGAAAAGTGTTTTGTTTTTCTTATTTTAGCCCTATTTCCTCAAAAGAAGCTGCTGACAGTACTGAGAGGAGAACGAGTGAGTCAGCAGCTTCAGAACCTGAAACCCAGCTGAGCATGTGTTGCTATGGCAACTGACCGCTGCTTTCGCCTGCTGTTCTGAAGCTGCCGACTCACTCGCTCTTCCCTCAGTACTGTCGGCAGCTTCTTTTCCTAAAATAGAGGCAATATTAACAAAGGGGAACACCTTTCTACAGTTTACAGCATGGGCTGCAGAATAAACACTTTCTGACAGTACTTGAGATTTGAATCTTCTAGCGCTCGGTCACGCTACATTTGACTGTATACTGGTTGGTCATGCTGCATTACAGTTGGACATGGATAAAACAAAGTCGCAGGATCAACCAGATATTTTTAAAAATAATTATTTGTTTAAAGATGTATGTAACCCCTAGATGGCGCTATCCCAGGGGCTACTACCCCTGCCTGATTTGCCACTAACAGGTTGAGGGGCCTGGATCCAATGGCGGGTGCCTCCACCCAGAGGTCAGGGTTTGCAATAGTTAAACTTGCTTGGTCACAGCCCTCTGGGACACTGCAACCCCCTTTCTTCCCACTAGTGGCCCACACAATATAGCAGAATTACCTTCACAGTATACACTTACCCCAAGGCTGGTTCAGGCACGGACATCCTGTAAAATAAGATACAGTGCAACAATCACAGTACAGTACTTTAACATAGACAAATACCTCAGGCGAGTATAACTTTGTTGAAACAAACAGCTCTGATTTATTTAGGGGATATAACAAGGACAGGGGAAATCAGGTTAATTAGCTTATCACTTTACTATCTACCTATGGCTCTGTGACAGGCCTATCCCCTACCAGTTACTGTCCCTGGGTACCCAGGCCTAGTGGCTAGTCCAAACTGTGGCAGCTGGTGGGGCCCTTTCACACAGAGAAAAGGAAAATTAAACAGTCAGCAGTACAGTAATTCCATTTGGATTTAATGTGGCAATTCAACAGGGAGCGACTCAATTAGTACTCACGACCTCCAAAGAAGATATGGTCCTTCAATGTCAGCAGGGCTACTTTTGATCTCCAAGAGACTCCTCACACATTTATATGGTAAAAAAGAAAGCACTATACCAGGCAGGCTGCATCTGTATCCCAATCGCAATTACTGCACAATAACCAGGAGAACACACAGCAGATTCAGTTCTGACAGACCAGTGTAATTCAACAATTTCTTCAGTCTTCTACAGGGTGAGCCTGGTTTCTACTCTTCAGAGATCCTTTGATTCTTTTCACAGGACGGATTCAGTCCTAACAAGCAGTTACACAAGTTGTAGACGAACTCTGGGCCTTGCACACGCTTTTTGACTGAAACTGTGCACTGAAGGAGCACAGGGTTTCTTTCCCTCACTTTCAGATCTCAAACTGAAAACCCAACAGACAAAAACCGGCACTTCCTTTGAGTTCCTCCCAGTTCTTGACTGGATTGGCTGTCACTCACAATAGACTGCTGCTGTTGGTCCAAAAAGGCACGAAGTCTAAACTACATCTCCCAGAGTCACTGCCCATACAATCCTCTTGTGGCTGGCTCAGATTATGAGTCCCAAGTTCTGATTCGTCCAAGGCATCATTTTAGAGCTAGTTTACCCCACACTGATTGGTCCATTCAGCAGTTCAAAACCAGAATGGGGAACTAGGCAGACAGTTCTGACTGCAAAGAAAGCAGGTTAGACAAACTGTAATTTTATTATTACTGTAAATGATTTCTGGCAATCAGTTACATCTTTCAGACAGGTTCCTTTGCACTCCTAGTGACTGCAAAAATGGGGTGAATTGGCAGCAGCTTGAGTGGTACTCAATCAAAGAAACACACAGTCCCCCATACAACTAATTATGTCTGCAAGCAGACAGCTCTTAAGAGACAGTACCAGAGGTTCTAAAACACTCACTGATAAATGGCTTAAACGCAAACACCATTCAGGCTTGGAGCATTCAAGCAAGCTCCTGGAAGTCTTTGGGAACCCCCATTTGCAGGGGGTTACATGTAGGCAGGATCAACCAGATCTGAGAGATGTGTGTATTTGGGGCTTGCTTGTACAGTGAGACAGGAAAGAGACAGCCAGATGATGAAAAGTGAAAACTTTCACTTTCATCATGATGACGTATAGGAACGTGGAGATGAATGACGTATAGGAACATGAAGATAACAATGTTATCTTCACTGGGCAGCTAAGATATCATTTTTATACTGTTATTTATCCCCAAACATACATTGTATAAATATATATATATATATATATATATGTGTGTGTGTGTATATATATATATTTATACACACACACAAATGCGACTTTTGCATCTTATAGATGTTAGTTTTCAGACAAAGTGTCATAGTCTTTTTTCTGTCCACCTGGTGAAATCTTAAATGAGTTAAGTAAATGTTATTATTTTCTTTAAGGTCCTGATCCAGCAACTCAGTATATCATATTATAAAATGACAAAAAACAGTCTTCTGTTTGCAGTTGTTTGATCAGGAATTTTATAAATGGTATAAGTTCTTTTTGTTACATCTACAGTATTTTGGTCCAATAAAAGGTATCAAATCATTTGCTTCAAACAACATGAAGTCTTGCTGTATTCTGACATTATGCATTTAGCCCCAGCACTTGAACTGCTCCGGAGAGGAAAGAGTTAACTCTATGCCAAAGCATAGAATGTTGCGCTCGAGTTCGGTTCAGACCTCTGTCTGCTTCACTTTGAAGTGTAACTGTCAGATTCTTTACTCCGCCTAACTGAACAGTCGCTCTGGAGATCTCTCCTTTGCTATCGGTTCGGTACAGTAAAATGTCACACACACACACACACACACACACTTACTATAAGAGATCTCAGTAGCTCTTATCTGTTATGTTTGGGAAGCAGGCCGCAGTCCTTCCTGTCACAAAGAAATGTATATATTTAGTCTGGATAGTTCACTGAAGACCTGCCATTTTATCAGATAGGTCGTGAGAGGTTAAACAACAGTGTAAATCTTTACAAACTTTGCTGGGAAAGGGTAACATTTATGAGATATGAATCTTTTTTGAAAGACATTCACCCCCAACTTAAGTTAGTAGCAAAAAATGTTTAAATGCTAGGCATTTAAATGTACAAGCTGTTCCATTTTGAAGGGAGCAAACAAATCTCCAGTTTAATAGGCAACCAATATTTTACAAGCCAACTGTTTCCTAATGGCCATCTGATAAGCAGCTTGGAGTTATGGTTCCAACATTCTAAACAAAAAGAAGGGATTATTTTATTTTAGTTGTCATAATGATTTGTAGATGTGGAAGGATACATTGAAAAGTCAAAAAAATGTGTTCCACAAAACTCCATTTTCAAGCTACAGATAGCAAAATGGCTGCAGGCTCCGCTCACGGCCATAAAAACTATGCTGGTACAGAAAAACATCAGATTTATGATGATTCCTCCTGCAAAAATGAAAGTCTGGATTCATGGAAGAACTAGAATATTTACCTCACCAGAGGAGGTGGAAAAAACAATCAGACAATGGTTGACGGAAGAACCGGTAGGAATTATTCAATTGTCACAATCTTCTTTAAAAAAAATGATTTGCCACGCTCTGAGGAAGATTTATACTGAAACCCATGAAGAATGGAGCTATACTTTGCAAGTCTAACCATCGTAAACAAATGCAAAATAACTTGCAATAAACAAATACGTTAAAAAAAATATATATATCTTAGAAGAAATAGCTTAAGCATAATAAAGAAGGGGAGGTTAGACACTGGATAGTAAGGGAACTAGTAAGGGAAATAGGTTCATAAGCAGTAGTATTGAGGAAACTAGGAAACAAAAACTATGTATAATTGTGTGTGTGTGTGTGTGTGTGTGTGTGTGTGTGTGTGTGTGTGTGTGTGTGTGGCTATCTCTGAAATCTGGGACTCAGCGGTGGTGTCTCAGTCCGACCCACTAGCAAGATCATTTGGTGCCACAAAGGTAGGGTGCCAGATGCTTTCCATCTATCTGGTAGGCAAGTGGGAGGGAATGGCCAGTGAAAGGGAGAAGGGAAAAAAAAACAAAAGAAAATATTAATCCAGAAATGGGCTATTGAAAGCATCATTGAGTTTATTTTCATTTTTCAAGAAATGGCTCTGTTTATTTACAGCCGTTTTGGCTGGTGTGTGTGTGTGTGTGTGTGTGAGAGTGCACGGGGGATTTAGGAAAATCAAATGGGAACATTAATGATAACATAAAGTGGGTAGTAGGGATAAGGGGAGAGTGGCTGACTTTGCCAAAATGGGTGAGTGCCTAAGGAATGCACTAGCAAATGGGCAGGAAGGAGGGGTGGAAGAACAATGGGGAATAATAAAAACTGCCATCACAGAGGTAACAAGCCTTTGTGTGAAGCAGATGAACAAAACCAAACAATGTAAGAAACCACTATGGTTCTCAAAGGAAGTAGCAGTGAAGGTTCAAGAGAAAAAGAAAGCATTCAGGAAGTATAAGGAATCACAGAAGGAGCAGGACAGAGAACTGTATCAGTTAAAGCAAAAGGAAGCTGGGAAGGCAGTCAGAACAGCAAAGGCCCAAACAGAGGAAAAGCTAGCCAACTCAGTTAAGAAGGGGGATAAAACCTTTTATAGGTACATCAGGGAGCGAAGGAAGACCAAGGAGGGATAGTGAGGCTTAATAAAGGGAGGAGGGTGGGCAGAGGGTGACTGTGAAAGGCAGAGATACTAAACAAATATTTTTGCTCAGTATTTACAAAGGAAGTGGGGAGGTACCTAAAACAAACAGTAGAAACACTCTGGATACAGAAGTTGATACCAGCCCATTTACAGAAGAAAGGGTTCTGAAAGAACTCTTAAAACTGAAGGTGGACAAAGCAATGGGGCCTGATGGGATTCATCCCAGAATTCTAAAAGAACTAAGGGTAGAACTAGTGACACCACTGACTACCCTCTTTAACAAATCATGGGAGGATGGGGTGGTACCCGAAGACTGGAGGAGGGCAGATGTGATTCCCCTTCACAAAAGTGGGAGCAAGGCAGAAGCAGGAAACTACAGACCTGTTAGTTTAACCTCAGTGGTAGGGAAAATGATGGAATCACTTCTGAAGGAAAGAATTGTCGAGTATCTAGAGGCTAGAGGGGCACAGGACCCAAGGCAACATGGATTCACAGCGGGAAGGTCATGCCAGATAAATCTGATAGATTTCTTTGACTGGGTGACCAAAGTAGTAGATCAGGGAGGGGCTGTGGACATGGCCTACCTAGACTTTAGCAAGGCATTTGACAGTCCCACACAAAAGATTAATATACAAGTTAGCCAGCCTGGGAGTGGGTCCCAAGATGACAGCCTGGGTAAAGAATTGGCTGGAGAATAGGACACAGAGGTAATAGTAAATGGAGTCCACTCAGAAGAAAGGGGGGTTACTGGTGGGGTACTGCAGGGTTCAGTATTAGACGGTCCTCTTCAATGTCTTTATAAGCGACATTGCAGAGGGACTGGAAGGAAAAGTATGTCTCTTTGCAGATGACACAAAGATCTGCAACAGAGTTGATGCACAAGGTGGGTGGAAAGGATGAGAAGGACTTGGCAAGGTTAGAGGAATGGTCAAATGTATGGCAGCTTAGATTCAATGCTAAGAAGTGCAAGGTAATGCACTGGAGAACAAAAACCCAGGGAACAGTACACAATGGGGGTGAGATACTAACAACAACAAAAATGGAAAGGGACGTGGGGTAGTCATATCAGATTACCTAAAGGTGGGCAAGCAATGGAGAGGGCAGCAAGGAGGCTGGGGGATACTGGGATGCATAGGGAGAGGCATCACCAGTAGAAAACAGAAGTTATCCCTCTGTACAGACAGCTGGTCAGACCCCATCTGGAGTACTGCGTGCAGTTCTGGAGGCCCAGTCTCCGCAAAGACATAGACAGGATGGAAGCTGTCCAGAGGAGGGCAACTAAAATGGTGCAGGGTCTGCACCGGAAGACATATGAGGAAAGAGACCTAAGGAGCTTAATATGTATAGCCTCGAGGAAAGGAGGGACAGGGGGGACATGATAGAAACTTTCAAGTACCTCAAGGGAATCAACAAAGTCCAAGAGGGTAGCATCTTTCAAAAAAAGAGGTGTGCAAGAACAAGAGGGCACAATTTGAAGATGGGGGGTGGCTCAGAGGTAATTTAAGGAAGTATTTTTTCACAGAGAGGGTTGTGGATGCATGGAACGGCCTTCTGGAGGAGGTTGTGGAGTCAAAAACAGTGGTGGAATTCAAGCATGCATGGGACAGTCATAAGGCAATTCTAGGGGTGGGGGTAGGAAGAAGTAGGCTGCTGGTTAACTAGGATCTGCAGCTTATCCATTAGGTAGGGAAATGGGCAGACTGGGTGGGCCAAGCGGTCCTTATCTGCCGTCAAATTCTATGTTTCTATGAGGCTTGAGAAAAATTGAGGGAGGAGCTACAAAAAAAAAAAAAAAAAGAATAACTATAAAAGGAATAGAGGGAATCGGTACCATTACCCAAATCTACAAAAATTTCAAAATTTTGTACCACAGGGGAGAGCATCGCAGTTGCCAGTTGACTCAGTCACACTGAAGCTAAAATAAACATAAATCAAGACTATAACAAATGACATTCTACTAGCTGTGGCCCACAAGGCCCTCATGCAAATGGCCAGAGATCCACTGACCCTACAACAATGGCTATCCATTGTACAAGAAATATAGAATATAGAGGAGCTAACATATAAAATTAATCTTAGGACTCATATCTTCACCCATAGGTGGGCAAGGTGGCTACTGAGGCCTGGGACACCGACCGACCCTTAAATCTGGCCTAATTCGCTATAGAGTAGTATGGGCTGATTTGGAATTATTTTTTTTCCTTTTCAGGGGACCCAGTAGCTGCTTCTCAGATGTTAATGGCCTTGCTATAAAATAAAAAGAAAGACAAGAATGTCATTAAATAATCAATTTTTATTATGTAACTTGAATGAACTCTGTAAGTAATTTGTATCTTATGTAATGTGCATTGTCTTTGTACCCAAATGTTTCAATAACATTGAATAAAAAAAAGACTATAACAAATGGATGCAATTAATTTGATGACATGGAATGTGAAGGGCACTAGAGACAGAACAAAAATAAGAACAATAATAAACCAATGCAAAAGAAAAAAGATACATATCCTGTTTCTGCAAGAAACTCATTCTGAAAATAGAGACCTTAATTATTTCAAAAGCCTCTTTAGACCTGAGGGCTCTTTCTCTATGTACAATAGTAAGGCCAAAGGTACAGCCATTCTGATTAGAAAAAAAAATGGGCTTCTTGATTATATCTCAGTATATAGATAAGGAGGGGAGATATTCTATAATGAGAATAAAAAAAAAGTAAATTAATTCACATTAACTTCTGTTTACGCCCCAAATAAAGGAAGATCCCTCCTTTAAACAACATGAAGTCTTGCTGTATTCTGACAAATTGCAGTGAGGTCCAACCTTCTAACTGCCCCGGAGATGAAAGAGTTAACTTTCCATGCCAGGCATGGAACGCTGAGCTCGAGCTCAGTTGAGACTGTCTGTTGCTGTTTGAACTCAAACCGTCAGATTCTTTACTCCGCCTCACTGAACAGTCGCTCGAGTTTCTCCTTTGCTCGGTTCAGTTGTCAGTTAAGTACCATTTTTCTCGGTTTTCAACCGAATTTAAACTGCAACATCGGTTCAGTCTCTGTCTGTGGTATTCGTGAGTACTAGATAGGTTTATATTGTTTTCTATTCTGTGTGGAACTTGTAAACGTGTCATCGGTTCGGTTTGAACCGATCAGGTTGTTTAAAAATCTTTACTTCTACTTTTAGAGTGTGGTTACCTGTTCTTATCGGGTCTAAAAAAAACAGATTTTATTACGGTTTTTTTCACGACCTGTAACGCGGTCAGGAACCGATAAGAGTGTCTTGCCTGTCGGATTACCATAAAAAGGGTAAGTTTTGTTTAGGACTGGCCATGTCTGAGAAACCCAAAAGAAAAACCGGTCCCACTGGGTTTCAACACTGTAGTGTGTGTGAGGAAGTCTTTGCTAAGGCTGACCCCCACACCACCTGTGTTTATTGTCTGGGGTTTGACCACCTCAATGCAGACTGCCAGATTTGTAAAAATTTTCCTGCAGCTACCCTAGAAAAGAGAGTTGGTAGGCTCAGGGAAAGAGGGAGGCCAAAAAGTCCGCTGACCCAGATGGCCAGCCCGGTTCAGTTCAAACCGAACCAGAAGGAGTGCTCTCTGACTAGGGCGAAATTTCTTCGGGCAAAAGGAGAACCGATTCCGAGGAGTCGGTTCCGGTTAAAAGAACAAGAAGGGAAAAATCAGCCGGTGTGGATCCAAAAGTTTCTTCTCCAACCGCTGACGAAATAGCCAAAGCGATAAAAATTGTTCAGTCGCTATCCCCGGTTCCAACCGAACTGGCACCATCAGGAAGGTGCTCGGTTTGGCCGGTTCCACCGGTTCCGGATTATGATTTGGAGGAATTTTATGAACCAGAGGAGGAGGAAGGAGAGTATGAGGAAAGTGAATGTGATTATGAAAGTCTGGATGTGCCCATTGACCCAGACATCTCCCCAGACAGACCTTCAGGAGTGTCTCCTCCTAGGCTTTCTGAGTCCCCCTCCCATTTCATGTTTTACAAGAAAGTGGCTGAAACCCTTCAGCTTCCTATGGAAGAAGCTGTGGATGACCAGGAGGAGCCTGACTATGTTGAAATGATAGATATCCCAGAGTCCAGGAGGCTGTCTATTCCCCTTCACAAGTCTTTTGGGAAACAGACAATAAAGATTTTAAAAACTCCTAATTCTATACCTCCTGTGGATAAGAGAATGGACAAGAGGTATACTCTTTCAGGCTGGCATACAGAGTTCCTTACCCAGCAATGCAGCCATGTTGGGGTAGTGCATGCTGCTGCCTGTGATAAGGCAAATATACCCTTGGCTTCACACCCCTCAGATAAGGACTCTAGTAGGATTGATGCCATGGCAAAGAAACAGTACATGGCAGCATTCTTGGGACTCAGACAGGCCAATTATATGGTCTATACAGCTAGATATCAGAAATCTAGATGGGACACTGTTATGGCTTCAGCTAAACAGGTCCCTGGCCAGCTTGCCAAGGAGCTGGAGCAGGTAGCTGCGGATGGTATTGAGGCATCCAAGGTGCAATTCCATGCTGCAGTGGACTCCAATGATGTTTCATCTAGAGTCATAGCTACATCTGTGGCCCTTCGCAGGATGGCTTGGCTCAGATGTACTAGCCTGTCTCAGGATACCCAGACTAAGGCCATGGATTTTCCTGTTGTGGGTAATTCTCTGTTTGGGGAGCAAACAGAGAACTACATGAAGAAAATGGATGAATACAGGACCACCTATGGGAGTGCTCAGGCCAAGGAAAGGCAAGCCACTCCTCAGAGGCAGCATCCCAGGGACAGAGGCCTTTTCATAGGCCTTCTACCAAGCCCAGGCCTCCTCTTCTGCTTATGCTCAGAGGGGTTCTTTAGAGGAGAGGCAGACGGGCACAAGCAGGCCTGCTTCCACCCCTCAGCCTAAACCCCTGCCAAACAGGCACCCTGATGGGTTTGCCAGGGCCGATTCTCCACCACCTGTAGGGGCAGGCTGGCTTACTTTGTCCAGGACTGGATGTCTTTAACATCAGACAAATGGGTCCTGGAAGTAGTAAGCTCAGGACTGGTTCTCAGCTTCAAAAATTTCCAAAGATGAGAACCAGATCCTTTCCACCTGCAAATCCTTCAGAGGCACTTGCCCTAGAGGCAGAGGTCTCTTCCTCTTGGCTCTCAGAGCTATAGAAAGGGTTCCACCCTACAAGGGAAAAGGATTGTACTCAGGTACTTCCTCACCCCAAAAAGACAGGAGAATGGTGCCCATCCTGGATCTCAGATATTTAAACAAGCACCTTTAAAGCCAAAGTTCAAAATGGTGACTCTGGGAATAATTCTACCCTTCTAAGGCCAGGGACTGGCTAGTCTCCTGGACCTCAAGGATGCTTATTTCATTTTCTCATCAGAAGCTCCCATCGAAAAATTCTCAGGTTCGAGCTGCCCTCAGGCCATTACCAATTCAGAGCAATGCCCTTCGGCCTAACCTCTGCTCCAAGGGTGTTCACAAAATGCCTTGCAGTAGTAGTTGCTTTCCTAAGAAGGAAAAGGATTTCCATCTTCCAGTACCTGGACGACTGGCTCATAGTAGGCCAGTCCCTGGACCAAGTCAAGTCACACCTGCAGATAACTCAGCAACTGCTCACTTCTCTAGGTTTCCTTCTGAATCTTTCAAAGTCCATTCTAGAGTCTGTACAGCTCCTCACCTTCATAGGCACAGAGCTAGATACAGAAAAGGCAAGAGCCTTCCTTCCCCTGGACAGGGCAAGGACCCTTATCACACTGGCCTCTTCATTCGCCCTACAGGTGTCTCGACCAGCAAGGCATTTTCTGCAGCTCCTGGGGCACATGGCTGCTTCTACAGCAGTGGTGCAGGGAGCAAGATTTCAGATGAGGACATTCAGTTCCACTTGAGAGCCTTTGGTCTCAGAAAAGGATCCTCTGACCAAACTGATCCCAGTGACTCGAACCCTGATCCAGGCTTTGCAGTGGTGGCAGGATCAGGACAATCCAAGACAGGGAGTTCCTTTTGTCACTCAGTCTCACTCTTTAATCCTTACTACAGATGCCTCCCTCTTGGGGTGGGGGGCCCACTTGGGAGACCTGACCACCCAAGGGTTGTGGTCTCCTCAGGAATCTCTGCTCCACATCAATCTGTTAGAACTCAGAGCAGTGTTTCTAGCACTTCAAGCTTTTTCCAAGTCTGTTCAGAACAAAGTGGTTCAGATCAGGACAGACAATACCACCACAATGAGGTATATCAACAAGCAAGGGGGCACTCGGTCTACTGCCTTGTGCACAGAAGCAATGAAGTTGTAGTCTCTGGCCTATTCCCTGAACAGCTCTCTTACAGCAGTACACCTCCCAGGCAAAGACAATGTCCTGGCAGATGCCCTCAGCAGGATATCGCAGGGCCATCACGAATGGTCACTGGATCCCCTGGTTTTGGAGGTGATCTTCTCCAGATAGGGCACCCCACAGATAGATCTTTTTGCAGCCCCAGACAATCACCAACTTCCCCTCTTTTGCTGCAGGACCCCAGTGTTGGGCTCAGTCCCCCTGGATGCCCTGGTTATCAATTGGGAAGGGAAGTTCCTGTATGCTTTTCCCCCCTTCCCTCTCCTGTTCAAGGTGCTAGTCAAAATCAGGTCTCAGCCCTGCAAGGTGATTCAAACAACATGAAGTCTTGCTATATTATGACAATTGCAGTGAGTCCCCATCTTCGAACTGCTCCGGAGGTGAAATAGTTAACTTTCCATGCAGGCATGGAACTTAGAGCGCGAGCTCGGTTGAAAACTCTGTCTGTTGTTCTTCAAACGCAAACTGTCAGATTCTTTACTCCACCTCACTGAACAGTCGCTCCAGAGATTTCTCCTTCTGCTCGGTTCATTTTGTCAGTTTTAAAGTATTATTTTGTCGGTTTTTCAACCGAAATTAAACCGCAACCGGTCGGTTCAAGCTCTGTCTGTGGTAATGTAAGTAATAGATAGGTTTTACATTTAGTTTTTCTGTGTGGAACTTGTAATTCATTATCGGTTCGGTTTGAACCGATCAGGTTGTCTTTAAATCTACTAGTCCTTTTTTAGAGTGCGGTTCCCGGTTCTTATCGGTTCTAAAAAAAATGGATTCCATGACCCGTGACATGGTTGGGAACCGATAAGGGTGTCTTGCTTGGTGGATTGCCATAAACGGGCAAGTTGGTTAGGCTGGCATTATGTCTGAGAAACCCAAAAGAAAAACCGGACCCACTGGGTTTCAACACTGTAGTGTTTGTGGGTAAGCTTTTGCTAAGGCTGACCCACACACCACATGTGTCTATTGTCTGGGGTTTGACCACCTCAATTCAGACTGCCAGATTTGTCAGAATTTCCCTGCTGCCACCATAGATAAGAGAGTTGGTAGGCTCAGGGAAAGGGAGGCCAAAAAGTCCGCTGATCCGGATGGCCAGCCCGGTTCGGTACCAACCGAACTGGAGGGAGTGCCCTCTGACCAGGGCGATACTTCCTTGGGCAAACGAAGAGCCGGTTCTGAGGAGCTGGTTCCAGCAAAAAGGACTAGAAAGTCAGCTAGCGTAGAGCCAAAAGTTCTCTCCCCAACTGCTGAAGAAATAGCTAAAGCAATTCAAATTGTCCAGTCTCTCTCCCCGGTTCCGACCGAACCGACACCATCAGGGAGGCATTCGGTTCGGCCGGTTCCACCAGTTCAAGATTATGCTTTTGAGGATTTTTGTGAACCGGAGGAGGGGGAAGAGGAATATGAGGAGGGTGAATATGGTTTTGAAGATCTGGATGTGCCCATTGAACCGGACATCTCTCCAGATAGACCCTTAGGGGTTTCTCCTCCAAGGCTTTCTGAGTCCCCTTCTCATTTCATGTTTTATAAAAAAGTTGCTGAAACTCTCTAGCTCCCTGTTGAGGAAGCTGTTGATGACCAAGAGGAGCCAGACTATGTAGAAATGATGGATATTCCAGAGTCTAGGAGACTGTCTATTCCTTTGCATAAATCTTTTCGGAAACAGACAGTAAAAGTTTTAAAAACTCCTCACACTATACCTCCTGTGGATAAAAGGATGGACAAGAGGTATACCGTATCAGGCTCTGACACTGATTTCCTCACTCAACAATGCAGCCATGTGGGGGTAGTGCAGGCTGCAGCCTGTGACAAGGCTAATATTCCCCTAGCTTCACACCCCCCTGAGAAGGACTCCAGGAAGATTGATGCTATGGCAAAGAAACAGTACATGGCAGCATCTTTGGGACTCAGACAGGCAAATTATATGGCTTATGCTGCTAGGTACCAGAAATCCAGATGGGATACTGTGCTGGCCCTAGCAAAACAAGCCCTTGACCAGCTTGCCAGGGAGCTGGAACAGGTGGCTATGGATGGTATTGAGGCATCCAAGGTGCAATTTCATGCTGCAGTGGACTCTAATGATGTTTCATCAAGAGTCATGACTACATCTGTGGCACTTCGCAGGATGGTTTGGCTCAGATGTACTACCCTGTCCCAGGATACCCAGTCTAAGGCCATGGATTTTCCTGTTGTGGGCAATTCTCTGTTTGGGGAGCAAACAGAGAATTACATGAAGAAAATGGATGAATATAGGACCACCTATAGGAGTGCACAGGCCAAGGAAAGGCAGGCCACTCCTCAAAAGCAGCTTCCTAGAGGCAGGGGCAGGTCTTTTCATAGGCCTTTTTACCAAACCCAAGCTTCCTCCTCCACCTATGCTCAGAGTGGGTTCTTTAGAGGGAGAGGCAGACGGGGTACAAGCAGGCCTGCTTCCACCCCTCAGCCCAAAGCCCCTGCCAAGCAGACACCCTGATGGGATTGCCAGGGCCGATTCTTCTCTACCTGTAGGGGGCAGGCTGGCTTACTTTGTCCAGGACTGGAAGTCTTTAACATCAGACAAGTGGGTCCTGGAAGTAGTAAGCCAGGGACTGGTTCTCAGCTTCAAAAAATTTCCAAAGCTGAGAACCAGATCTTTTCTACCTGCAACTCCATCAGAGGCACTCGCCCTAGAGGCAGAGGTCTCTACCCTCCTGGCTCTCAGAGCCGTGGAAAGGGTTCCTCCCCTACACCAGGGCAAAGGTTTGTACTCCAGGTACTTCCTTACCCCAAAAAAGACAGGAGAATGGCGGCCCATCCTGGATCTCAGATACTTAAACAAGCACCTTTTAAAGCCAAAGTTCAAAATGGTGACTCTGGGAATTATCCTACCCTCTCTAAGGCCAGGGGACTGGCTAGCTTCCCTGGACCTCAAGGATGCCTACTTCCATATTCCCATCAGAAGCTCCCATCGAAAGTACCTCAGGTTCGAGCTGCCCTCAGGCCACTACCAGTTCAGAGCAATGCCCTTCGGCCTCACTTCTGCTCCAAGGGTATTCACCAAATGCCTGGCAGTAGCAGTTGCCTACCTAAGAAGGCAAAAGATTGCCATCTTTCCTTACCTGGACGATTGGCTCATAGTAGGCCAGTCCCCAGACCAGGTCAATTTACATCTTCAGATAACGCAGCAACTGCTTACCTCTCTAGGTTTCCTTCTGAATCTCTCAAAGTCAGTTCTAGAGCCTGTCCAGCTTCTTACCTTCATAGGCGCAGAACTGAACACACAGGAAGCCAGGGCCTTCCTTCCCCTGGACAGGGCAAAGACCCAAGTCTCCCTGGCCTCCTCATTCACCCTGCAGGTCTCCCAGCCAGCAAGGCATTTTCTGCAGCTCCTAGGACACATGGCGGCTTCCGCAGCACTTGTGCAGGGAGCAAGATTTCAGATGAGGGACATCCAGTTCCATTTGAGAGCTTTTTGGTCTCAAAGAAAGGATCCTCTTACCAAGTTGATCCCAGTAACTCGAACCCTGATCCAAGCCCTACAGTGGTGGCAGGATCAGAGCAACCTGAGACAAGGGGTTGCTTTTGTCACTCAGTCTCACTCTCTAATCCTTACTACAGATGCATCCCTCTTGGGCTGGGGAGCTCACCACCCAGGGTCTGTGGTCTCCCCAGGAATCTCTGCTCCACATCAACCTGTTGGAGCTCAGAGCAGTTTTTCTAGCACTTCAAGCTTTTTCCAAATCTGTTCAGAACAAGATTATACAGGTCAGAACAGACAACACCACTACAATGTGGTACATCAACAAGCAAGGGGGCACTCGGTCTACGGCCTTGTGCACAGAAGCGATGAAGTTGTGGTCTCTGGCTTACTCCCTGAACACCTCCCTTACGGCAGTCCACCTCCCAGGCAAGGACAATGTCCTGGCAGATGCTCTCAGCAGGATTTCCCAGGGCCATCACGAATGGTCACTGGATCCCCTGGTCTTGGGAGTAGTATTTGCCAGATGGGGCACCCCGCAGATAGATCTTTTTGCAGCCCCAGACAATCACCAACTTCCTCTTTTTTGCTGCAGGCCCCCAGTGTTGGGCTCACTCCCCTGGATGCTTTAGCCCTCAGTTGGGAAGGGAAGTTCCTCTATGCCTTCCCTCCCTTTCCTCTCCTGTTCAAAGTGCTAGTCAAAATCAGATCCCAATCCTGCAAAGTCATTCCTGATAGCTCCAGATTAGGCCAGACAACCCTGGTATCCACTCCTACTGTCCTTAGCAGTCCATCCTCCCTGTGCCTTCCCAGGAATCACAATCTGTTAACCTGTGCCCAGGGACGGGTTTGGTATCCGAATCTCAAATCTCTCAATCTCAAGGCTTGGTTCTTGAAGAGTTAGAGTTTGCTGATTTACACCTTTCCCAAGGTGTAATGGATATATTGAAGGCCTCAAGGAAGCCTTCCACCAGGGCTACTTATAATTCCAAATGGAAAAGGTTTTCCATATGGTGCTCGGAAAAGCATATTTCCCCAGACTCTGCTGATCTACCCACAGTCCTGGATTATATGGTCCATTTGAATTCTTTGGGGTTGAGACCATCTACACTGAAGATGCATTTGGCAGCTGTGTCTGCTTTTATTTCAGCAGGTAAATCCTCTTCTCTTTCAGCTCATCCTGTATTTTCTAAGTATTTTAAGGGATTGCTTCACACCAGCCCTCCATTCAGGGATCCTGCCCCTGCCTGGGATCTTAATGTTTGCATTGCTCAGCTTATGCAACCCCCCTTCGAGCCCTTGTCTTCAGCTGAGCTCAAGTACTTGACTTGGAAAACTGTGTTTCTGGTAACCATCACCTCTGCCAGATGCATAAGTGAATTACAAGCGTCGTCAGTGGAGCAGGAGTTTATCTCCTTTCACAGAGATAAGGTGGTCCTCCGGACTAACAGAAAGTTCCTACCTAAGGTGGTTTCAGATTTCCACCTTAATCAATCTATTTCTCTTCCAGTGTACTTCACTGACCACTCCTCCTCTGGTGAGAGGAGGCTGCACAGCCTAGATGTGAAGAGAGCCCTTAGTTACTACATAGGGCATACCAAGGGTCATAGGTTTGACTCCCTCCAACTGTTCCTCACTTATGGCGAAGTTGGTAAAGGGAAGCCAGCCACTAAAAGATCCATTGCCAGGTGGATTGTCTCTTGTATCCAATTCTGCTACGAGAAGTTGGGTAAAGTTCCCCCTGAGGCCTGAGGGCTCACTCTACCAGAAGTACAGCTGCTTCTCTGGCTGCTGCCAGAGACATTCCTATTCTAGAAATATGTCAAGCAGCTGCCTTGAAAACAGTTCACACTTTTACCAAGCACTACTTCCTGGACATCCAGGCTAGGAGTGATGCTCAGTTTGGCACAGCCGTGCTTCAGAGCCTATTCCCTAAGTACGTTCTGTCCCTCCTCCATGGAGGTACTGCTATGTAGTCTGCAATTGTCATAATATAGCAAGACTTCATGTTGTTTGAAGAAAAAATTACTCACCTTAGTAATGTTGTTTCTTCTAATGGAGTCTTACTATATTATGACCTCCCTCCCTGCCTGCCCCTCTCAGAACCTCTGTTTTGGGATGTGGGTGGGCAGTACAGTGTTGGCACTTTTTTGATGCCCACCTTGTTGTTTTTCACCCTCCTTTTTGGGTGAATTGGTGTTGTGTTTTTGCATTTTTGGGTCTCCTGACTTGAGTCTTTGTTTGAGGCCAAAAAATGAGTGTTTATGTTAGTAGCCAGTTGGCTAGTGTAGGTTTACAGCTTCCACACAGAGCCTTAGTGAGTTTTAGCTCGTAAAGATCTGACAGTTTGCATTTGAAGAACAACAGACAGAGTTTTCAACCAAGCTCGCGCTCTAAGTTCCATGCCTGCATGGAAAGTTAACTATTTCACCTCCGGAGCAGTTCGAAGATGGGGACTCACTGCAATTGTCATAATATAGCAAGACTCCATTAGAAGAAACAACATTACTAAGGTGAGTAATTTTTTCTTCTGATTGCTCCAGACTGGGCCAGACAACTCTGGTACCCTCTCCTGTTGTCCTTAGCAGTCCACCTTCCCTTGTCTCTTCCCAGGAATTACAACCTGTTAACCTGTGCTATGGGGAGGGTTTGGTACCTGAATCTCAAATCTCTCAATCTCAAGGCCTGGCTCTTGAAGAGTTAGAGTTTGCTGATTTACACCTTTCTCAAGGTGTTATGGATATCCTAAAGGCTCCTAGGAAGCCTTCCACCAGAACCACTTATAATTCCAAATGGAAAAGATTCTCCATATGGTGCTCTGGCAAGCATCTTTCTCCAGAGTCTGCTGGCCTGCCCACAGTTCTTGACTATATGGTTCATCTGAATAGCTTGGGACTCTGACCAGCTACACTAAGAGTGCATCTGGCAGCTGTCTCTGCTTTTCTTTCAGCAGGTAAGCCTTCTTCCCTTTCAGCTCATCCGGTATTCTCCAAGTTTTTCAAGGGATTGCTTCATACCAATCCGCCATTCGGGGACCTTGCCCCTGCTTGGGACCTTAATGTTTGCATTGCTCAGCTTATGCAACCCCCTTTTGAGCCCTTGTCCTCAGCAGAGCTTAAGTACTTGACTTGGAAAACTGTTTTCTTGGTGGCCATCACTTCTGCTAGGCGCACAAGCAAGTTACAAGCCCTGTCAGTGGAGCCTGATTTTATCTCTTTCCATAGAGATAAGGTGGTCCTCAGGACTAACAGGAAGTTTTTACCTAAGGTGGTTTCAGACTTCCACCTTAACCAATCTATGTCTCTTCCTGTGTTCTTCACTGACCATTCCTCCTCTGGTGAGTGGAGGCTGCACAGTTTGGATGTTAAAAGAGCCCTTAGCTACTACATAGAGCGTACCAAGGGTCACAGGTTTGACTCCCTCCAACTGTTCCTCACTTATGGTGAGGTTGGTTAGGGAAAACCTGCCACTAAAAGATCCATTGCCAGGTGGATTGTCTCTTGCATTCAATTTTGCTATGAGAAACTAGGTAGGATTCCACCCTCAGGCCTGAGGGCTCACTCTACCAAAGGTACAGCTGCTTCCCCGGCTGCTGCCAGGGATATTCCTATCTTAGAGATATGTCAAGCAGCTACCTGGAAAACAGTTCACACTTTTGCAAGCATTACTCTCTGGATATCCAGGCTAGGAGTGATGCTGGTTTGGCACACAGCAGTGCTTCAGAGCCTATTTCCTAAGTAGGTTCTGTCCTCCTCCATGGAGGTACTGCTTGATAGTTCAATTTGTCAGAATACAGCAAGACTTCATGTTGTTTGAAGAAAAATTACTCACCTTAGTAATGTTGTTTCTTCTAATGGAGTCTCTGTATTCTGACCCCCCGCCTTCCCTCTCAGAACCTTTGTTTTTGGATGTGGGTGGCAGTAGCAGTGTTGGCACTCAGGAGGTGCCCCACCTTTTATTATCACCCTTTTCTTTGAGTGAGTGGGTGTTGTGTTTATTTCATTTTTTGGGTTTCCTGACTTGAGTCTTTGTTTTGGGACCAAAAAATCTGTTTTTTATATTTAGTAGCCAGTTGGCTAGTGCAGGTTTACAGCTTCCACACAGGACACTCAGTGAGTTTAGCTCGTAAAGATCTGACGGTTTGAGTTCAAAGAGCAACAGACAGAGTCTCAACCGAGCTTGAGCTTAGTGTTCCATGCCTGGCATGGAAAGTTAACTCTTTCATCTCTGGGGCAGTTCAAAGGTTGGACCTCACTGCAATTTGTCAGAATACAGCAAGACTCCATTAGAAGAAACAACATTACTAAGGTGAGTAATTTTTTCTTTTTTAATAATCTATTCACTGACACTTCACTATACCCTGGTCCATACATTATAGTCGGAGACTTTAATATAACATTGGGTCATTTAGATAGGAGCATAGGAACTAAAGAAAAGAAATATAACTTAATACCATTAATGAAAAACGACATGGAAGGACTCCGATTAGTAGATTCATTGAGAGCCTTGTTTTCAAACAAGAACTATATTCTTATTACTCCAGTATACATAATTCTCATTCTAGAATATATTTTTTTCTAATATCTAGACAAATATTAAACAATATACAAGATCTGAAATATGACCCTATTAGCATATCTGACCATGCATCAGTGCGCATCTCCTTACAAATGGAAGAAATAGCACCAACTCTAAAAAGTTGGAAACTAGATCAGAGATTATTAAATTATGAAAAGTTTACAAAACTCATACATTTTATGTATACTAACATTACTCAAGAGGTCTCAATGAATACAAGCTGGGGCACGCTAAGGCATATTTGACAGGCATGTGTATTTCATATAACAGCTTTAAAACCAGATCAGAAGAATGTACTCTCAACACCCTTGAGCAAGAACTAGCCAGAGCAGAAGCATATCTTATAACATTAGGATTGAGACTCTCAAATGTTTTACTGTTAAGAGACAATATAAAACAAATAATGGAAACTCTGGTCAGGGAAGCACTGATGAGGCAAGAACCAAATACTATTTTTGGGTGAAAAATCAGATAGACTATTGGCTTTTCAAGTACAATCTGAGAAATCTTAGAATATAATAAATTCAGTGTAAGATGAAATGGGGCACTGTGTCACAGATCCTAAAACAATAAATGAAATGTTTTGCTCCTTCTATAAAAAAAAACAACTTTACACTCCTGAAAGTACACCTGACAGTCACAAAATGGAAATATTCTTATCAAACATTACACTAAATAAGCTTGATAATCATCAGGATAGGCAATTCTTAGAAACTCACATTAGTGCACAAGAAATACTAGAGGTTATTTCACAATTGCCAAATGGCAAATCCTCTGGTCCTGATGGATTTCTGAATGAATTTTATAAACACTTTAAGGAAGATCAGACATCTTACATCAACTATTTAATAGCTTTCTTGTGGAGAATGGGCCTCTGTCTTCTTTTGATGAAGCCACAATTACACTAATTCTGAAACAAGATAAGCCATCAGAAAAATGTGGGTCCTATTGCCCAATATCCTTATTAAACACTGACTACAAGATCTTCTTCAGAGTACTCACAAAAAAGACTAACAACAGTCATACATAAAATAATACATCCTGATCAGACAGGATTAATTTCAGGTAGGAAACTAACAGATGACATATGCTGCACACTTAACCTGGTAGAGAGCTCATTCCATAAAAATGTGGCACTAGTTGCATTTGATGCAAAAAAGTTTTTGATAGGGTAGGCTGGGAGTATCTCTGTAATTTTACAGAAATTTGGATTTGGGGAAAAAATGATCAAACTAATCAAATCAATATATACACCTTCAAATGCATGTGTAAAAATAAATACACAGATATCACCATTCACCATTATCACCAATAAATTTAAAAAGGAGCACTAGGCAGGGGTGTTCACTTTCTCCCCTACTCTTTGATATTTATAATGAACCGTTAGCATAAGCAATAAGACGATCTAGTCAAATAAAGGTCATAAAATACAAAGAGTTATATCACATAATATCATTATATGCAGATGATATTTTGATATATGTAGAAGATGATCTCTCAGAATGTACTGCCCCAACTGTGTTAATAAATAATTTCACAGAAATCTCAGGTTATAAAATAAATTCTACAAAAACTTAAATTCTTCCACTAAACAAGTACTTTCTGGCTCTTGACTTCAAGACAAAATCTAATTTAACCTTAGCTAACAGGATAAAATACTTGGGAGTGGTCATATCACAAAAACAGAAGATCTGTTCAACTTACATTATGATACACTACTTTAAATAATATTTAATGATATGGATAGATGACAAATGCTACCATTGACTTTAATAGGTAGAATACATGTAATCAGGATGAATATTTTGCCAAGAATGTTATTCCTCTTTCAGACATTCCCAATATAAACACTGAAAAAAAATCTTTTCTCATCTTGAAGTTAAGATCAGAAAATTTATTTGGCAGAACAAACCTCCCGGAATAAGTTTAATAAAACTATATGCCTCAGTGGAAACTGGAGGATTGGGATTGCCAAACGTTCAATGGTATTATAATGCTGCACAAATCTAACAGATTAAAATTTGGTTTAAATCAGAAGGAACCCCAGAGTGGGTCAGGATTGAGGAAGGAGCATCTCAATTAAGACATCTTGCAGGTGTTCTACAGGAAAAGTTAAACAGTAACAAAGAAAGGAAGACTTACTTAGAGTCAACAAAAGTCTCAATCAGAATATGGTCAGAAATCCACAAATTATCAGTATGGAAAGAATCAATAACCCCTCTCACATACATCTAGCTCATCCCAGCATTTAAAGATAATTATTTCATTCAAAAATGGGAACAAAACAGTATATATCAAGTAAAACACCTTTATAGCCATGGGATGTTAATGGATTTTCAAACTTTTAAACAGTGGTTCAACTTAGAGGAAGAACACTTCCTTACATACCTCTAAGTAAAAGATTATATCAGGAAAAATTGAGATCTCCTGATAAAATAATAATTTCTCCAATTGAAGAACTATTAACTAACTTTGGATCTAACAAGAAATGAATAGGTCAAATATACCACACATGTGTGGGAAAAAATTCTCCCACCCTGGATAAACTATATGAAAATTGGAAACAGGATATTGGTCCAAAATTATCAGAGGAAACATGTAATATATTATCACCAAAACTTTGGAAGTTTCAAGAAATAGGTCGAAATAAATTCAGTATAATATTTTTTATTCGGTATACTCTACCCCAAAGAAACTGCATAAATTTATTAGAAACTTTTCAGATAAATGCCCAAGGTTCGGTAACATATCCAGATCCCTTATTCATATGCTGATAAGCTGCCCAAAGCTGGCAGTGTACTGGAATGCAGTTTTATCAATATCAGGTAGGATATTAGTAGTAGATTTCCCTTATGATCCAGGAATCATACTCTTTGGAAATACTTTTACACAACCCATGGATGGTAACAAGACAATACTTTTAGATATGCTGCTTATTAATGCAAAAAACCTTATTCTGCAGAATTGGATATACAAGAAACCACCTCATATAAACAACTGGTTTAATATATTTTTTTCCATATAGGTTCTTATACTCCTTCTCCCTGGCTGCCCCCCTTCAGACTGACTGACCACCCCCAGTCCTATCTCCTTGGTATCACCGGGACTTACCTCTTTTGCCCGGCCACCAGCTGCAGAGCCTGTGGAGGGTCAGTCATCACCCGCAGGTGGGGTGTTTTTCCATTTTTCTCCCCGTTTGTTTCCCATCCCCATTGCTGGGGCACACATAGCCAGACATGTGTATGTGGAGGTGTGTGCATGTCAGCGGAAGTCCCACAGCACTCTCCCTTTCCTGGTGCCACATAACCATACTATCCATGGGCCTCCACCTGGGGCAATCATTTGGTGGGAGTGCCAGTCCTCCCTCCCCAGGAGAGGAGAGCTGTCCTCTGGATGTTCAATCCTCTCCCTCCCCAGCCGACCTCTGGCGGCCTGTTCTCATCGTGAACATGGGTCGCCGGTGTGGCAGGAGGTAAGGTACGGATGCCTCAGCCCTCCATGTCACTGGGCCGTCACTAGCTAACTATCTAAACTGATTGTGGTAACTTGGAAATCATTTTTTATACACAGGAAGGAAATGCCTCTAAATTTAGAGGTATAAGGGATCCCTTTGCAGAGTACTTGAAATCAATATAGTACACTGTTTCTCTTTCCCTTTACAATTTCCATTAAATTATTTCATTCTTTTTATTTTGACAGACTGGGCTGTCATGGTAACTGAGACCTTCATTGTTCTGGAATATGATGACTGGTGAATGATTCCCTGAAGTAAATGGAGTAACATCCCATGGTCTGATTCAAGAAAATGAATAAATAAATAAAAAGAAAATAATAATAAAAAAAATATTTATGGATTTATTTATTGAAAGGTTTCACCAGGAAGGCACACTGAGCAAGTTAAATTGCTCGTCTCCCGGTGCATTCTGACTATCCTCTATATATCCTCTATACTATATACTATCCTCTATATAGTGTATGGTAGAACATTATTACCAAATGAATTCCATCATTTCCTAGGGCTGTTTTACCATTGATGTGATGTCAACATGTTGTACCATCTTGAGTATGTCACATCAATGGTACAACAACTTGGAATGCCCTCACAGTCTCGTTGCCCTGACAGCCATGGTGATTGCTCGTTTGTCTGTTTCTGCTTTCCCAGCCCCCATCCAGATTCCATTGTCAGAACAGATACACGTACATTTCTCTGTCTTTTCTTTTCTCTTTTTTTTTTTGCACCTTTATCACAGGTCCTTGTCCAATGATGTTGACATAGAAACATACATAGAATTTGACGGCAGATAAGGACCGCTTGGCCCACCCAGTCTGCCCATTTCCCTACCTAGTGGATAAGCTGCAGATCCTAGTTAACAAGTAGCCTACATCTTCCTACCCCCCACCCCCTAGAATTGCCTTATGACTGTCCCATGCATGCTTGAATTCCACCACTGTTTTTGACTCCATGCATCCACAACCCTCTCTGTGAAAAAATACTTCCTTAAATTACCTCTGAGTCACCCCCTCTATCTTCAAATTGTGCCCCCTTGTTCTTGCACACCTCTTTTTTTGAAAGATGCTACCCTCTTGGACTTTGTTAATTCCCCTGAGGTACTTGAAAGTTTCTATCATGTCCCCCCTCTCCCTCCTTTCCTCAAGGCTATACATATTAAGCTCCTTAAGTCTCTCTTCATATGTCTTCCAGTGCAGACCCTACACCATTTTAGTTGCCCTCCTCTGGACAGCTTCCATCCTGTCTATGTCTTTGCGGAGATTGGGTCTCCAGAACTGCACGCAGTACTCCAGATGGGGTCTGACCAGCTGTCTGTACAGAGGGATAATAACTTCCTGTTTTCTACTGGTGATGCCTCTCCCTATGCATCCCAGTATCCCCAACCCTCCTTGCTGCCCTCTCACATTGCTTGCCCACCTTTAGGTCATCTGATATGACTACCCCAGGTCCCTTTCCATTTTGTTGTTGTTGTATCTCACCTCCTATTGTGTACTCTTCCCTGGGTTTTTGTTTCCCATGTGCATTACCTTGCACTTCTTAGCATTGAATCTAAGCTGCCATACATTTGACCATTCCTCTAACCTTGCCAAGTCCCTTCTCATCCTTTCCACCCACCTTGTGCATCAACTCTGTTGCAGATCTTTGTGTCATCTGCAAAAGACATATTTTCCTTCCAGTCCCTCTGCAATGTTGCTTATAAAGACATTGAAGAGGACTGGTCCTAATACTGAACCCTGCGGTACCCCACTAGTAACCCCCCTTTCTTCAGAGTGGACTCCATTTACTATTACTCTCTGTGTCCTATTCTACCAGCCAATTCTTTACCCAGGCTGTCATCTTGGGACCCACTCCCAGGCTGGCTAACTTGTATATTAATCTTTTGTGTGGGACTGTGTCAAATGCCTTGCTAAACTCTAGGTAGCCCATGTCCACAGCCCCTCTCTGATCTATTACTTTGGTCACCCAGTCAAAGAAATCTATCAGATTTGTCTGGCATGACCTTCCCGCTGTGAATCCATGCTGCTTTGGGTCCTGTGCCCCTCTGGCCTTTAGATACTCGACAATTCTTTCCTTCAGAAGTGATTCCATCATTTTCCCTACCACTGAGGTTAAACTAACAGGTCTGTAGTTTCCTGCTTCTGTCTTGCTCCCACTTTTGTGAAGGAAATCACATCTGCCCTTCTCCAGTCCTCAGGTACCACCCCATCCTCCCATGATTTGTTAAAGAGGGTAGTCAGTGGTGTCACTAGTTCTACCCTTAGTTCTTTTAGAATTCTGGGATGAATCCCATCAGGCCCCATTGCTTTGTCCATCTTCAGTTTTAAGAGTTCTTTCAGAACCCTTTCTTCTGTAAATGGGCTGGTATCAACTTTGGTATCCAGAGTGTTTCTACTGTTTGTTTTAGGTACCTCCCTCTTCCTTTGTAAATACTGAGCAAAAATATTTAGTATCTCTGCCTTTCACAGTCACCCTCTGCCTCCCTCCTCCCCTTTAT
The DNA here is from genome assembly GCA_016271365.2 of Neoceratodus forsteri. Lineage (NCBI taxonomy): Eukaryota > Metazoa > Chordata > Ceratodontiformes > Ceratodontidae > Neoceratodus > Neoceratodus forsteri. Next base: position 1,097,936,335 of record CM057456.1, on the reverse strand, counting down.
TAAGCCTCACTATCCCTCCCTTGGTCTTCCTTCACTCCCTGATGCACCTATAAAAGGTTTTATCCCCCTTCTTAACTGAGTTGGCTATCTTTTCCTTGGTTTGGGCCTTTGCTGTTCTGACTGCCTTCCCAGCTTCCTTTTACTTTAACTGATACGGTTCTCTGTCCTGCACCTTCTGTGATTCCTTGTACTTCCTGAATGCTTTCTTTTTCTCTTGAACCTTCACTGCCACTTCCTTTGAGAACCATAGTGGTTTCTTACATCATTTCATTTTGTTTATTTGGTTCACACAAGAAGCATTTACCTCTGTGATGGCAGTTTTATTATTCCCATTGTTCTTCCCCCTCCTTCCTGCCCATTTGCTAGTGCATTCCTTAGCCACTCACCCATTTTGGCAAAGTCAGCCCTCCTAAAGTCCAGTACTTTTCCTTTGTAGCTTGACTCTATTGCTGTGTTTATTGTGAACCATACTATTCGATGGTCACTAGTTCCCAGATGGCTACCCACTTCTACATCTGTGATCCTGTCTTCATCTCCATTTGAGAGAACCAGGTCTAAGATTGCTCCTCTCGAGTGGGCTCCAATACTAGTTGTTCAAGGCATGCACCTAGGGCATCTAGAATAACTCCACTCTTCGAAGTGGCTGCTGCAACTGCACTCCAGTTAACATATGGCATATTCAGATCACCCATCAGCAATATCTCCCTTTTCTGCCATTCTTAGTATACTTTCTGTCATTTCCTTGTCCATTTCCTCCCCCTGAGAAGGTCTGTATCTAACCCTGTGTGGATTGTGGTGCCATTGCCAGTCTCCAAATTTACCCACAGTGCTTCTTCTCCTCCTGTTTTCCCTTTTGTTCTGTTGCTTTGATTCCTTCCCTTATGTAAAGAGCTACTCCTCCTCCTCTTTTACCCTCCCTGTCCCTCCTGTAGATAGTGTATCCTGGTATGTTTACGTCCCAGTCATGGTTTTGTGTGTACCATGTTTCTGTGACTGCCACGATATCCAGATGTTCCTCCTCCATCAAGGACACTAATTCAGGAAGCTTGTTACTCAGACTACGGGCATTGGTACTCATTGCTCTCCATTTTTTTATGGCTTTACCTTCTTTTGCAGCATCCCATACTGACCTTTCTACCTCGGTCTTTTTCTCATTTAGTACCCTGTTTTGTAGGGAGAGGGGATTTTGCTGCAGCTTATCAGTGCCTGCCCCCTTGACTAGTTTAAAAGCTTGCCAATGAAGCATTTAAACCGATTGCTCAAAAGACTTGTTCCCTTCCTGGACAGATGCAGACCATCCTGCCAGTATAGGCTGGTGTCCCTCCAGGTGGAACCCCAGTCCCCAATGAAGCCAAACCCCTGTGCTCCACACCATTTTTTCAACCATTCATTAAACTGCATGGTGAAAAGTACCCTCGTCTCACTCATGCCATTGATAGGCAGCACCTCAGAGAAGGATACTGTGTGTACTACTTGTCTTAGGCCCCTCCCCAATTCTACAAAGTCCTTCTGCACTGCTCTAATCTCATGATGAGCCAAGTCATTTGTCCCTAGGTGGACAATGACATCCAGCTCAGACTTCCGTGCAGCTGTTCTCATGATCCTGAGGCTGCGCTTCCTGTCCCTCCAAGCCATGGCACCAGGCAGGCACCTTACTTCAGTTTTCCCTGCTTCCCCTAGTTCTATCCCCCTAATAATTGAGTCCCCCACCAGGGACTGCTTCCTTTCCTTGTGGTGTCCTCTGCCTCCTTCCTGTGGGCCTCCTTTGTGACAGTTGTCCTCAGCCTCCTTAGTCTCCTCTGTGGGTGCATCCATAGGGGAGCTATGCTCCCCCAGAATGGTGTATGGATTGTGGAGTGGAACAACTGACTGGGTGTGCCTCTGTTCCACCATCTTCACCCTCCTTGAGCCCACTGCAGTCCAACTGCTGTGCTTTCTTTGCAACCTCTGAGGTAGTGGTGGTGGCATTGGTGCTCCCTAGATGGGGGAGGTTTCCTTCCTACCATCCAGTGTGGCCTGGGGGAAGGTTCCCTTACTACTGTCCAGTGTGGCCTGAAGACAGGCAACTTCCTCCCTCAGGGCAGAGAGTTGTCTGCAAATAGGGCAGCATCTCAGCCTCCAGAAAGACTCCCAGAAGACTGCTGCCCCACAGCCATTACATTGCACTACTCCCCACATGTTTATCTACTTTTTTTTGTGTGTGTGTGTGTTTGTGTGTGTGAGTTTGTTATATGGAAATATATATATTATACAAGTGTATGCTTATATTGTCAGTGCAGTGTGCTAGAGAGGATATGACAGTGATATGCACCTTGCACTCTTGAGGAAATGATGTCAGAACCCCAGGTATAAAGGAACTATTTCCAGGGGTGGGTGTGGTGAGGGTGGGGAGGGGTTGGGCCTAAACTGTGCCCTCACAAAACAATCAGCTAAAAGCTCTGACCCACCGCTGCGATAAGTGCCTTCCTGTCAGCAAGATGCCTTACACAACAATTTGACAGAAAAAATACCCTGCTAATCAAACAGAGAAAAATCCAGACATCCAAGTCAGACACAGGTAAACCTCCCCAGACCCAAAACAGCCTGGTGGTTTGTGCTTTGAAAGCAGTCAGCCCCAAAATAAGTCAGCTGTGCTTTAAACTCTTCCTGCACTGAAAATCTTAAGAATTATAACAAATGTAAAGCTAGATCCACCTCCCTCTGTTGCTTGAAAGACTGTCTTTTCCTGACAATTCTAAGTTCCTTATTTCACCTTTCAGTTAGAAGTAGCCTCCACCTGCAGAATATCTGCTACAAACCAAAGACAATTGTAAGGTTCACCTCCCTCTGTTGTGAGCACAAAGTGCAATATAGAATTTGCAAGTGCAATATAGAATTTCTCACACAGCTCACAGCTGAATAAAGAAGTAGTGTCCTTCCAGGTCAAGCAGATGAGCACGAGCTAAAACTCTGTGCTCACCATGCTGCCTGCTGGTTGCCAAGTCATCTGTTACCCCAATTGACGCCCACTGCATGAAAAGCTCATCAGTTGCCTGCCATTTGTTTTAACTGTTAATTAGTGTTTAATGTTGTTCACCTTTTGGCACATAGTTGGCTTATTTATTTTTTTGTTGTTTGTCTGCTTTCTTATTTCATTAAAGCAGTGTGTGTGTGACATCTCTAGTAGTAGCTTTTCCTTTGGAGCAGTTAAGATAAGAGTATACAGCAGATGCACTGCAGAAATGTGTTAGTGAGTTCTTTTTTTTTTTTGTTCTTTTCAGCTTGATTACATGTACACAGTTGAGGGAGTGCTACAACGCTTGTTCTCTGGGGGTCCATACACTATAAAAGACAATGTGTGGGCATCAGTGAACAAACAATGCTGTGCTCACTTCACATGATTGTCATGTCAATGGATAACCTCTCGAATTGCACTGTTAAGGTTTACTAGGTTGTCATGACAACCACTTGAAGTGAACACAGCGCTGTTGTTCACTGATGCCAATACACTATATTCTATATAGTGTATAGTAGAGCATTGTTATATATATGTAGAAATCCATTCTTTTCAAAATGCCGTTCTACCACAGTTCAAAGATCATGGAATGTGATTGTACCCTTCTGTGGTAGAACAGCATTCTAGAACCTCTAGAGACTGCACAAGTCAGTTTCATTGTGAAAGAGAAAAAAACACAATACAGAACACACAGGTTGTGCATAATTGCCCATCCAGTAGTCTCTGTGTTGTGCACAATCTAAGCTGTTGTGCAGATTCCAAGTGTTGTGCACATTTCAAACAGTTCTTTAGCACAGTTCAAAGGTTGTTACATGTTAAATTCCTCATCGACCCTACACTTAACTGTTGCCCAGAGTTGTACCTTTTAACTTGTAAAAGTCTGAAAATTTAATTTTGGTTATGAAACAGTTTTTACTTCGGGGTGACACTTCTGTGTCTTCTCTATAAAGAAAACCATATACTATACTAAATAAAATATTGGCAACCACACACAACTTGGCATATTTCCATCTTGGGGTTGAGATAATACCATGGACCTCTCAAGCTTCACTTTCAAGGTTCATATGCTGTCATTTCAACTCCTCGATAGAAACACAGACTTGTGTCTGGTTGCCCATACATTAGTCTGTATATCTCAGATATACCATATGCCAGTTTAAATCCTTCACCGACCTTCTTGATGCTGCTTTTGTGCTGGTTCTTCATGCCAGCTGTGAATGTCCGTTATACCAGTTTCTACTTATGCTGTACTGTATGCTGTATTGTTGTTGCCTACAAACTTTCTGTGTAACACATTTTTGTATGTAATCTCCCAAGTTGTGCCAGAAAATAGGCATTTCATTGCCTAGTGCACCTACCTAGTCAAATAAAAATAAATACATTTCCAGCCTTGTGGTTGGGCAAGGACTTCAAAAGGAAAAGGAGGTGAAAGGCAGAGAATGGGTGGAATTAGGGAGGATATTCAGTATTCTGGAGCTGTGATAGGTGAAGGAGAGGTGTGCCCCCAGAAGCCCTCTCACAGTTCACACTGATACCAATATCTTCACATGCGTTGCAAGCAAACATACACATAAGAATTAGATGTTATTTGCCCTTATAATCTTCTAATACTCATAACTTAATTAAAAAATGAAGCATACAGTTCTTCAGGGGTTGAAACTAACTTTTTCAGCCACAAGCCAGCAGGGTTAGTGACTGGAAAAATTCACTGGCTCAACAGGATCTTCACTGTCCCAGGAAAGAAATTATGAGAAATTCCATTTTTTCCAAAAAACAAGTTTTATTGCAGTTACCAAAAACAATATTTAAACAATTATTAAATGTTTAATGTAAAAAGGAAGTGTTTTGATGTCTTCTTTTACTGGCAAGGGATTTTGTTGCAGAAACAACCTTGGGGAGGACAAACAATCCCAAGAACACAATGATTAAGCAACACAGTAACATTATTAAACTGAGTTTCTAGTCCCAGAGTGAGCCCTGAAGTTTAGTCTGAATCCTCTTCATCGTTGTCACTAAGGCAGATGCAAATTTCTTCCTCCTCCTCCTCCTCCTTTGTTTCACGATGGATTGGATAATGACTGGTGGTTGCAGACTCCAGATCATGGCAAGTGCTGGACCACTCTACTTGACTGGTGCTGGTCATATTCATAAATTTAGGTCTTCTCATTCTGATGCCACTAGCATGCCAAAGCTCTACTGCAGGATTGGGATCAAACTTTTATGTCTAGTGAATTAAACTGGACAGTCATCAGGTCAGCGAGGGTGTCACATCTCAGTTTTGATTGCCAGCCACTTTTTATTTGCTTCATAACATTGAAGCTCTGTTCACACTCTGCCGTGGAGGCAGGCAATGACAGGACAAGATCGATAAGGTCCTGTTGACAGCTGGCCAAGAAAGCCTTTGTAGATTTTCCATGGTGAACTTGGGTTTTGGTATATCTTGGATTTCAGAATGGTCCACTGGTCAGGTATTTCATTTATCATGACCCCAGAAGAAACCAGGATGGGTTGGAAGTGTCCCACCAGTATATCGATCTCTGAGTTACCAAAATCTGCAAAAACAAAACAAGACATTATTAAACTAGTCACCTTGAAGTAAAATTAAGTGAAAATATTTAGCCTTATATTTACCTGAAATACTGTCTGGGTCTGGCCAAGAGTTGAAGTTCACCACATTGGTAGTACAGAACACTCCAGCAGACACTTCCAAAAATCGGTTGTTAAGGCTTGACTTCAGCTCATCCAGCAGTTTGTTCTTTGATGCTGTAAAGGTGGCACTGCAGTCCTCGCTTGACAGATCCACTCCCTCAAAGTTAGTCTTGTCAATGACTGTCTTAAGCATGGGACCAGGCCTGTAAGTGAAAAGAGAATAAACTGATCACCTGTTCTTACAAGTTTTTTTTTTCACAAAACTCAAACAAGTTGCTCACCTGGATTTATACTTTTGAAGCGAAGTCTGAGTTAATGTCAGGGCTTCATGAACTTCGGCAACTGTTACTGGTCTCTTTCACAAGGTCTTGGACAGGTTGCTCAGGTTAACTAGAATATCGCGCATCAAATAGCTGAACTTCACCATGTTTTTGGCTACAGTGGTCTTGAAATATTTTTTTGCCTTGCTTTGTTGGTCACCACGAACACCTGCTGCATCTGGAGACTGAATCTAAAAAAGGGACAACATCATGTGTCAAAATATAAAAATAAACTAAGGTAATAAATAACTCCTGGAAAAAAAACACAAGAACATTTACCTTCTCCAGGTGTTTTATGATGGCTTCATACCTTCTCAGAAAATGGTCCAGAGCATTTAGCAGGTGACCAATCCATCTTGTGCCTTCCATTCATGTGGTTACAAGTGGCTTCATTCCAATTACTTTATAGCTGTTCATCAGGTTAGCCCTAGTCAGTGGACTATTATGACAGAAATAGTACAGGCCCATCAACAGCTCATCCAGTTTCTTGTAGGAGGTTTTCTTTTTTATAGTGTCTGCAAAGGCCAGTTCAAGTTGGTGAGCCATGCAGTGAATGCCTAGCACATAGGGCCTGTCCTCACAAAGCCTGGTAACAACATTAGTCCTTGCTCTGGTCAGCACTGATGCACCATCCATGCCACAGGCAACCGACTTCTTCTTCCATGTTTCTTCCTGCATTGCAGTTGTGGTACCTCCTCCTGGTTCTTCTGGAATCACCTGCTTCATCAGTGAACTGAGCTTCTGAAATATGTGGAGCATCTGCCTTCTCCACTGACTGAATGCCCACAAACTGCATGGTGACTTCTCCTTGGTGACAGAGGCAGACATAGACAAGCTCTTCTATTGCTGCAGCATCAGTTGAGCCATCATACATGACATACAGAAATATGGCTCCTTTCAACTTTGCTTGCAGCTTCATCTTTTCTACCTCAGCAATGAAGTGCAAAAAGACTTGCTTGTTTATCATTCTTGTATGTCTCCCCTACGTTCAGCCCTTTCTTCTCATCAACCCTGTGGGCAGACAGAGAAGGATACGAATTACTGTAAATAAAAAACAAACAAAAAATTGAATAGGGACAGTGCTTGGTTGCTACTTACTTGCACATCCATGTAAAGTCTGTGAAAGGCCTCCCTTTCTTCCTTATTGCATTTTCATTTCTAAAGAGTATCCTCAGCTTTTCAACGTTGTCTGCCTTGAGTGATGCCAGAGCCTTCTCTGCTGCTGATGATGCTGGAGGAATCCTCTTTGCAGGTGAAATCTGCATTACTGCTGATGACTCTGCTGCTGATGACTCTGTGAACTTTCATGATCCTTCACGCATTTCAGCTTCCAGTTGGTTGTTCCTGCCATGAATGGATTATTTTTCATGGACTCCCGAACAAACAGCCAGCATTCAGAGCAGTACATAACCTGCTGAGCCTTGTCAAAAACTAACCATTCCCATTTCTGGCCCTTGTCATCTGTTCTCCATTTGTCACTGAAGTGTCACACTTTCTTCTCCTTCTCATATTTCTTGTTCCACTCAGCCTTCTCAAGATCTGCATCTTGCTTTCTTTTTTTAGCTGCCTTACTCCCTCTAAATAGCATCACATGGTGATGGACAAATGCTGCTGAAGATTGCGGAGGAAAGTAATAGCTAAATCAAAATGAAAAGCCCAACACTGATGAGGTAGAGAACACAAATTGTCTTAGAAATCTGTTATTATTTCATTCTGGCACAAAAATAACAGGCAGCTGACACCAGCAGACTAGCTCCAGTGCTTCGAGATACTGGAGGAATTTGATGGTCACTGGGTGCTCTAAGGTCAGTGAGGAGCTAAGGAATAGAATATCCATCCCACAGTCTGCAATGCCAGTCGATGCCTGGGCGACGCATCCGAACATTAAAGGGCAAAAAGAATGCACACTGTAGTAATGGATCCAGGGAAGGGGTTCAGTGAGCTACCTCAGCTGGGCAAGTTAAACAGTAAATTTGTCTATATTTCTAATTAAATTATACAGGACAACGCATATGTGTGTGTCTTCTTGGTCTTCTCTTATTTATAACGTTACACACACACACACACACACACACACACACACACGTACCATTTTCCATATAAAATTCACAGTCCCAGTTTGAGCAAGCACAAAAAGCAAGTTGCAGTTTGTCAGGCTTCCACCCTTCATTTGTACAGCCATTAAAATACCAAGAAATCAAAAGTTTAAAGTGTAGGCAATACCAAAGAGAATGTCCTTAGTGCTTCTAGATTTGACTGATTTGGCATTTTTCCATGTAACTTAATTTACTTCCACAGCTGAGCAATGTTCCTATGTTTTTCTGTGAACATTATTTCCTATCAGAAGCATTGCCCTGTTCCACTACTGGAACTCTCACTGGCTTGACTCAGGAAAACTAGATTGAGCACTATTCTGTCTCATTTAATTTTGCATTCTGAGGGCCACTGGCACAAGAATGAGCACAAATCAGTTTTTGGCCTGTGCTGCTAACAGCTGACACATGGCCAATTATTCATGCATTCTCTACAGATTTATTTATTTATTTATTTATTTAAACATCAGTTTACAACCTTTGAGCCAGGGGCTCATTTACAAAGGTACCTTGTCACATAGAGGACACGGACAGTGGCATGGGAGACATCAGATAAGACAGGAACAGGAACAACAGATTAAACAGGAACAAAGTAAGTGTCATTCAAGGTTACAGTTGGTTCAACACAGAGGAGGAATACATGACTAATCAAGCCAGCAAAATAGGGTTAGTGATTGGGAAGGAGGGGGAGAGCCAGGGAGGAAGAGAGGATAGGGAAGGAGGTAAGGGGGAGGGGTGGAGAGCAGCTCGGTGAGCATTGTCAGGCTTTTTTTTTTTTACTTTAGCGGCAGCGGCATCTGCGTGAGAGGAGCAGGTGATTTCTGAGGCTACTTTTAAAGCTTGCTAGTGAGGGGGAGTCGGAGACAGCAGCAGGGAGGGAGTTATACCAGGTGGACACTCTTTTTTTTACTGCTTTCAGCTTTGAACCTGTTAACTTAGCAGTGCAGGTATTGAATGCTGGCACTAAATAAAATATCAGGACCACACAGTGACAATCCTCACAATATATCATTCATTGGCAGCTGCAAATGACTCAGTTATTATGCAACAATATAGTAGCAATACTCTTTGCTGGTCACTGCCCACTCTGCTCCCTGTTCTCATGTCTCTAAATTAATAAATTAATAATGCCTCTTATATACTGATGCTCCTGTCCTGGTTTTCCTATTTGTTGCTATTGTGACTGTCAGTCTGTCTCAGGCACCGCAGCATCCCAGTCTGTGAAGAGGAGGAGGTTCCCTTTAGATTGTAACTTAGCTGCCAGTCCTCCACAAAAGGAGATTACACTACAGGGCTCCTTGGACTCATGTTGTGAGATTGGGGAGGAGGAGGCAGCATATGTAGCACATCACCATTCTCAGTTTTAGTTTAGTTTGTGCATGCTTGCCCCTCCCCCGAATGCTGCTGCTTGCTCCTGTTGTTCATCCGCTCTTCGTTTGTGCTTGCTCCCCACCCATTTTTGGAAAACTTTATCTTCTCAACCTACACGCCAAACTTGCCGCAGCAGCAAGACTCCTCAATCATTCAGCCAGTGAGCAGCTCCAAGTAGTAACAAGTCCCCCCCATTTCAATTCTCAGTCTTACTGGCAGGCCTTCTAAGACTTCAGGGAGTTTTCTGGGCTCCTAGATCACTCACTTGACTCCCTTCTTGAGACTCCTCTCCCGATCACGGTGCTCGATGACGTGGACTCTCGACCCGAAGCTCAGATGGCACACACAAGGTATCCATGTTCTGTTATGTACTGGCATATTCTCATCATCAGTTCCTCCTCTCTTGTTGTTTCCTGGTGGTCTTGAGCTTCATGAGCATCCGGAGCTCACTTCAGCAATTTTCAATGGTGGTTGAGCATCCAGAGCTCACTTCAGCAATTTTCAATGGTGGCTGTGCATCCGGGGCTCACTTCAGCAATTTTCAATGGTGGCTGAGCATCCGGAGCTCACTTCAGCAATTTTCAATGGTGGCTGAGCATCCGGAGCTCACTTCAGCAATTTTCAATGGTGGCTGTGCATCCGGGGCTCACTTCAGAAATTTTCAATGGTGGCTGAGCATCCGGAGCTCACTTCAGCAATTTTCAATGGTGGCTGTGCATCCGGGGCTCACTTCAGCAATTTTCAATGGTGGCTGAGCATCCGGAGCTCACTTCAGCAATTTTCAATGGTGGCTGAGCATCCAGAGCTCACTTCAGCAATTTTCAATGGTGGCTGTGCATCCGGGGCTCACTTCAGCAATTTTCAATGGTGGTTGAGCATCCAGAGCTCACTTCAGCAATTTTCAATGGTGGCTGTGCATCCGGGGCTCACTTCAGCAATTTTCAATGGTGGCTGTGCATCCGGGGCTCACTTCAGCAATTTTCAATGGTGGCTGTGCATCCGGGGCTCACTTCAGCAATTTTCAATGGTGGCTGAGCATCCGGAGCTCACTTCAGCAATTTTCAATGGTGGCTGTGCATCCGGGGCTCACTTCAGCAATTTTCAATGGTGGCTGAGCATCCGAGGCTCACTTCAGCAATTTTCAATGGTGGCTGAGCATCCGGAGCTCACTTCAGCAATTTTCAATGGTGGCTGAGCATCCGGAGCTCACTTCAGCAATTTTCAATGGTGGCTGAGCATCCGGAGCTCACTTCAGCAATTTTCAATGGTGGCTGAGCATCCGGAGCTCACTTCAGCAATTTTCAATGGTGGCTGTGCATCCGGAGCTCACTTCAGCAATTTTCAATGGTGGCTGAGCATCCGGAGCTCACTTCAGCAATTTTCAATGGTGGCTGAGCATCCGGAGCTCACTTCAGCAATTTCAATGGTGGCTGTGCATCCGGAGCTCACTTTAACAATTTTCAATGGTGGCTGTGCATCCGGAGCTCACTTCAGCAATTTTCAGCAACGGCATCCTAGCAGCAATGATAGGAACTGCAGCACAGTTTTGAACTCGGGAAAGGTGCCCAGCGGGCTCTCAACTAGGGCAATTTTACCTGCCCAACGTGAAATACACCCTCATTTGGTGAGCAGGTGCCAATTTCTAACTCTGGTAGTTGCAGTTTTATTTTTTTGTTGTTTCTTTGCTGACAATGAAAAATCCTCCTCCTATCTGTAGCTGCTTACAAGGGAACTCTAATGTTTAACCTGCTATAGATAAAACAGAAACAATGGTTCCATTTGAGGCCTTCTGCTGTGTGAGTTTGTGGGTGAACATTCTACCAGTAGAAATGAGCAGAGCTTTGACTTCTTCTATTTCATCCATATTAACATTCCATTTATTGAATGCAGGAAAGAAAGAAAATAAACAAGGTGTGGGAAAGAGAAGAAATATATAGAGGAGGAAGAAAGGTGAGAAAACAGGTAAATGGGATGGGCTGGGGAGAATAGAAGGTTTAAGGGCTAATTTTAAAAATATGTATTTTGCTGTGCACAGTGTAATATTTGAAACAGATGGTATGCCAGTGCTGGGATGTGCTTGGACCATTTTGTTGGGGTGGATGAATGTTTTAGAAAAAAATTACAAAAATATTTATATTATTTTAGTTTTTGGCATTTTCACCCCCCCAAAAAAAAAAATAGATTATACCCATTTTATAATTATAGTAAGACACACTGTGGTGTGCTTTGTGGTGGAATAACAACACTTTGTGGGTGATTGAAGGTACTCAGCGATGCTTCATGCCTCACAAGGTATCCGAGGTGTGCCATTGTCCTACTACAGTGCACACCCTGTCAAGTCTTATTACCTAAATATTGACTATCATTGCAAATTCCTTTTTCAGAAGCCTCTGGGGCTAACATAGACTCCTTCATTATTTCAGTTATTGGAATTATGTAAGCAAACTCAGCAAACATGATATGTAAAAGAATGTTATTGACTCTTAAAAATGTACCACTTACATTACAAAATTGCTGGGAGGATCAGTTAAACCTGTTGATAATTATATATATTGTGAAAATATTTGGAAAGCTGGACATGTCGTAAACAAGAAAACCAAAGGTTAACTCATTTCAGAATACTCAGTAATTCACATTGGACTCTGGTAAGGTAACATTTACATAAGATTTCTGTTGACAGTAGTTGCTATGTACGTGGAGAAGTGAAAGGAATGCTGTCTCATATATTCTGACATTGTTCTAAGGTCAAGCCTGTAGAAAATGAATTGGAAAGGTAGTACAGAGAGTCACTAGGTGCAAGTGATTCTTTCACCCAGAGGCCTGTCTATTAGGCCTTACACCTCCAACAGCTGAAGAGCAGCTGATGCTCTCGGGGCAGGCAACTCATGACAAGGAGATGCCTGCCAGATTACCAAAGTCAGTCATAATTAGATTTCTGATTTTCTTTTTTATGATTTGTAAATTATTTAACGTACTGAGCCCACGACTGTACCTACTAGTTTAGCTGAGCTTCTGAGTGCCTATCTGAGCTCCACCGACAAAAATATATATTTTGATGACGTGAAGTAGGGAAGGAGCAGCAGCACTATACGTAAGAGATGTGAAATGGGTAGGGTAAAAATTAACCATTTATTTCCATAAGTGATGGGAATGAACCATAAGTCATGAGTGGTAAAGCCATGAGCGAGACAAAGCCCTCCACCCAAAAATGGAAATTAATGGTTTATTTTCACTCTGACCATTTCATGCCCAATTTATACCTCATTTGTGAAAAAAAATAGAACTGATTTTAAAACTATTTTTAAACAGTTAATATTGTTGTACTGAAGGAGTGTTTGCTGTTGTTCTCTCCCCCATAACAGCACTTTTGACTATAGTTTTTATTGGTTTGCAAGTTTTGGTATATTGAAGGAGTCTTAGTTGCCCCCCCAAGCACTTTTGCCTGTGGATTGCTGAGTCTCTTTGTTGCAACAGTTTTTAGGGGTTTTGTTTGAAGGTTTCTGCATTGAACTAAGTGCCTGTTAGCTGTAGGCCCCCCCAGCGCTTTTGCCTGCAGTTTTGTTTTTATTCCATAAGTTGTTGTAATTTTGTGGGGGTGGTTTGTTTTAGGAGGAGAGGGAGGGATTTGTTTTGAGAGGAGAGAGACTGAGTGGTTCTGGTTTGATGGAGTCAGTGAGACAGCGAGAACATGTTGGTGTAGCAGGGTAGAGATCGATTTGCTATACACTTCTGAGCATGCATTGGGTTTGATGGATATTAAAAAGTCTGTACCAGGGAGCTGGTGTGCCAGGAGACAATGTGCCAGTCAGAGACAAACAGTGGAGGAACACCGAGGTACAAATAAGGTACTGTGAAAATGTCTGCAGACTTGGGAAACAGTTGCAGGTTTGTGCAGTCTGAATGTAGGCTTTGTTTCGCAGCTGCAAAGAGTATGCACTGCTGCAAGAATCGGGAGCCTTTGTTTTTTACTTCTGAGCATACTGTGGCTTTCTTCAGCGAGGATGTGTTATGGACATATCGTCATCATCATCAACAACTTTATTGCTCATCCAAAAAAGAAAGGACATTACAATTTTTACAAAAATAAATAAAATGCATTTAAAAACAGGTCAGAAGAGCACTTTACAAATATAAATACTATATAGCAATTAAACATGTGCAAGTCCTGCAGATACAATTTAAAACATATGTACTGTATATATGATTTAGGTATTAAGTGTATTTTTATGTGTGATTACTGCAGAAATAAACTTTGCTACCAGTTCTAGGTCCTTTTCAGTTTTTGGGTGCAAAAACATGAAACTAGGGTTGTAGTTTAGGGTTACATACTTTATCAGGAAGTCCTTCAAGAGATCATCCTTACTTTTATTATATAGTGGGTATTGTAAGATAATATGACTAATAGTTTCTTGGGAACCCTTTGAGCAAGGGCAATATTTTACCAATGAAGTGACTTTCTTATTTCTATTAAAATAGCTATAGCCTGAAGTTATAATTCCTAATCTAGCCCATGTTACCAATATCTTCAGATGAGGGTTTGAATGAATCAATAGATAATCTTCGATTCCATGTACCAGTTTATTAGAGCTGTACCAAATTGATTGTTTTTGAATTTTAACAGCCTCTGTATCTTACTTCTGTGCCAACCAGAACAATTTTCTCTTAATGGTTTCTTTAAATTGCATGGAGATGATTATGTCCCTATTAAAACCTTTCCAAATATGTAGCAGCTTAGTCTTGTGGAGAATTTCCATAAGCCTCTTCAGCCAGTTTGAGGGGATTCCTTTTTTTTGCAAATTTATTTTCTCCAATAAACAGTGTTTTGTTAATGTATTAGTTAAGTTATTATATGCAGCCAGTAAGATGCAGTGCTAAGTTCTATCATATAGATTTTTTTTTTGTATGCTTTATTTATTCTCCTCCATGGCTGGGCATCCTTCTGGGGTGCTCTCTTGATGGGACTTCTACTCCCTGCCCGAACCCAATTCTCGGAGAGACTCCCCTGACTACCCAGGCAGACCTAGCTTCCCGGATAACCCCCCGGGACGGGTCCGTTCTCCTCTAACGGCCCATCTGTAAGTTAGAGAGGCCTTACCTGGTAGCCAGGTCGGGCCTGGAGTCCTCCTGAGTAGGTGGGCCAGCGATGGGATGTGAGTCCTGCCCCTGGAGCCCCCATCATCTCCACAGTCCATGGCAGGTGTTTTCTCGTTAAGTTTCCCCTAGGAGTGCGGCGTGCAATGACGTCTGCGCACGGCTGCCCTGCTGATGTTTGCCGCACTCCTCCCCTTACGTCAGCTGGTGTTCCTGTGTTACCCCTGATCTCCATCAGGAGTTGCTAGGACACCGAGCAGCCCCAAAACCCTCCCCAGGGAGAGGAGAGCTGTCCTCTGGATGCTCCATCCTCTCCCTCCCCTGCTGACCCCCGGCTACCCGAGTTCATTCCTAAACCCGGGTCACCAGCGTGGCATGAGGTGTGGCATCCAGTGCCTCAACCCTCAGTGCCACCGGGCTGGGGCATCATATAGACTTTTATTCTGCCTAATTCAGATCTTACCATTGCTGATGATATGGACAAAGGCACTTTTAAGAAGGATTTATAGAAGTAAAGAGGTGGGGCCTTTAGATTCAGAGTTTTTTGTGACCCCCCAGACTTCAGATCCATAAAGTAAAAGAGGATTTAGTTTAGCTTCCCTAGCTCGAAGGGCATGAAGAATGGTATTGCCTCCATACTTTTGATTAAAACTCTGCACTTGGCCTGGAACTTGTGAAGCACCAAACAACGGCATCGTATGACATCAATGAGGTAGCAATGCATGCAATTGATAGAAAGATAGATAATTACATAGATAGATAGATAGATAGATGATAGGCAGGCAGGCAGGCAGAATAGGAATGGCAGTAAAGTACTGAAGTGATGCCAACCCCACCCCCCACCCTGCAGAGATAGACAGGCATTGGGGTATGCCTTTAGATCGTCGCTCATAATGCTCACACCATTTCACCTCACCTTACCCTGCAGACACAGACAAGTGTTGAGGTGTGCCTTGGAGTGTTTGAGCATTACACTCGCCTCATTCCATAAGGAAATATGCTGAAATGGGTGCAGTATAGGAGAATGGAGTGACCTTTGAGGCTAAAGAGTCAAAGGCACACCTCAATGCCTGTCACTGGCTGCAGGGTGGGGATGGGGGGTGGAATGGCGTGAGCATTACTGTTGACAATCCCAAGTCACACCCCTGATGCCTGTCAGTCCCTACAGGGCAGGATGTTATGGTAAGAAACCCTAATGCCCTGGGCGTTTCTTGGTATTTTCACTCAGAGTTTTCATCATGGTCTTTTTGTGACCCCACTGCATGAACAGCGACACTATCAGTTCATTAGCCAAAAGGTGATTTTGCACAGTGACTGTGCCATTTGGTGCCGTAGATGCAAAAACATGTTTTGAACAGGATGTAAAAAATGACAGCTGTACTGTTCATGAGGAGGTGTAAAAAAATAGTAATGTTGAAAATCTGGAGTGAAAATATAAAAAACTGGTGAAGTCATGAGCTTGCATAGAAACTGCACAACACACACCCATAATGCAATTATTTGGGGGATTTGTTACATCAGATTTTCAACATAGGAATTTTGGGACCTCCACTCACAAACAGTGGCGTTGTGATTTTCTTAATCTGACCTGAACGTTGATTTCACATAACGACCGCGCCCATCGTGCTCCAGATGTGCAAAACCACATTTTGGGCAGGATGTGAAAAATGACAGCTGTACTGTTCAGAAGGAGGTGTGCAAAAATGGCAATGTTGAAAATCTGGAGTGAAAATATTAAAAATTCTTGAAGTTACAAGTGTGCGTGGAAACTGCTCAACACACCCTCATAACATAGTAATTTTGTGGAATTCTGTCATCAAATTTTCAACATAGGCATTTTGGGACCTCTGCTCATGAACAGTGTCACTGTGATTTTCTTAATCTGTCCCAGACATTGATTTCACATTGCGACTGTGCCATTGTGTGCCAGATGTTCGAAGACACATTTCGGGCAGGATGTGAAAAATGACAGCTATACTTTTCATAAGGAGGTGTGAAAAAATGGCAATGTTGAAAATCTGAAGTGAAAATATTGAAAATTCTTGAAGTTACAAGTATGTGTGGAAACTGTGCAATGCACGCTCGTAACACAATAATCTTTTGGAATTTGTTTACCAAATTTGCAATATAGGCATTTTTGGGAGTTCTCCTCATGAACAGTGACACTGTTGTTTCGTTAATCGGTCCCAAAAGGTGATTCCACACAGTAACTGCAGAATCACCTTTTGGGACTGAATAATGACATGACAGTGACTGAATTCATGAGATGGGGTCCCAAAAAACCCATGCTGAAAAGTTGGTGCCCAAAGTCACAAAACTGGCCGAGATATCCACCTAAGTTGGAAAAAAAAAACATTTACTGCATGCCGTTATATAGCTTACCGGCATTTCTTTAGTTTGTGGTCAGCTTTGAAGAGTGCAGACATGTTCTCGCTCCACCGAAGATCATTACACCAGGCTCTGGAGGTAATATGGGGTGAGGGTGGATGGGGAGGTGGGGTGTGCAGAGTATGGGTGCAGGTTGAGGGAGGGGGCACCGCAGACAACGAGGGACCATTTTCTTGTTCGCAGGTTAAACAAAAAAAAACAACTGTTGTGGAAAGGTGTTTTTTTCACAGGGACATTTGGCACACTGGGGGTGGGCTCCCAGCATGCCACCTAGGTGTTTTGTGGGGGACTGGAGCCAACAGGGATTGGGCACCCCGTTGGCAAAGAAGAAAGGGTCTTTATTTGGGGGAGCATGATGCTGAAGGGGAGAGGGCCCCCCTTGGCAGACAAATTATTGGACAGGGAGACCATTATGCTGATGGGGATTGGGCTCCCCCATCAGAAAATGAACTGGGAAGGAGGCATGCCGACAAGGAGTTTGGGCACCCCAAACATCAGATTTCTGGGAACTAGAGGCAGACAGTGACAGCCGCTGCCATGTTTATTGAAATGTTACACCAGGCAAGGCACGCCCTGCAATGAGTGGGTGCTCCCTCATTGCAGCGATGAAATTCTTTCAAGTTGGTGGCACGCTTTTGCACTGCTGTCATAGACAGCTTGCTCATTTATTGTTGCCACAGAGACAAGCCCCACATAGCAGTGGGGGCATTGGCCACAACACAACAGCACCTCCACAAACTGCGACTCCAGCAAGTTGGCATATGTTTCTTGCGCATGCATGCAAGCAAACATAAAAAACATGCCTAAAATACAACATGGCATGATCAGTCTCTGCAGTCCTGTAACTGCCAGAGGTTGGCAGCTCTACTGAGAACTTTATTTATGGTCTGCTGCCAAGTGTGTAAAATTAATAACACTGCAGGAACCTTTGTGTGTGTGTGTGTGTGTGTGTGTGTGTGTGTGTGTGTGTGTGTGTGTATGTCTCAGGGAAGGAAGGACTCTGCAGGCAGCTGAGCCTTTCCAGTGCACAAGCATTTGACTATGATGGTTAATTTCACTGTTACAGTATATGCTAGCACAATAACAAACACAAGGGAAAAAACAGCAGTACAGGAAGCAACCCAATACTCTATCCTGAAAATTATAATAATTTATCCATGTCCATGTTTTATGCTTGTATTGTCTTTTGCCTGCTTTCAATGCTTAGCAGTCATTGTGGTCATTGACGCAGGGAGGTCACTGATCTGTGCAAAAGGTCATATACCTTAGGTTGTACCTTGACTTTAAACTTCCAGGTACTGTTTTTTTTGTCAAAGGGTACCTCCCCACTGAGTGCAGGTCTGTTTACTCATTAGTGTTCAGATATGCATCACTCACACTGAAGTTTAATAATAATGTTCATAGTTTGTTTGTAGATTTAATTTCTGTGGCCTACACAGAATTCAGATATGCTTCACTCACGCAACAGAGTAATAATAATGTGCATATTGACCTTTCCATAAGCTTGTGATCTGATTACCAAAAAAAAAAACAAAAACTTTTATTAAGACACCTGTAGTGCACACTCTTATACCCGTGTTACTGGTGTTAGGGAAGTCACCAATCCCTTCAAAAGGTCATAGACATTGAACCTGCAAAACATCAATCTATAACTGCATTTCTAAATGGGGCTTTGAAGAATCCTGTTGAGAAACGTCTAATATCTTTTTATGAAAAAAAAAAACACACTGTAATGGGAGAAACAAAATCTCACTGTAATTATGTTTTTTCTTTTGTATGCTGCATAACCCTCTTCAGAACTTATATGTATAGATGGGGGGAGGGTTACTATATATAATATATTGTGTGTGTGTGTGTGATTTTTCCAGCAGTTGCTCTTTCTCTGCCTAGCTATAGCGCTGCTGCTGCTATTTCATATGCAAGAATTGTGTTGTATTTTACCATGACAATGGATTGATTTACTGTTCAATTTATGTTATGATAGACAAACAAGAATCACTGCCTGCAGCTTTGGAAAGGAGAGCTGGTTTGAGAAAAAGTTTTTATCGGCAGACTGCCCAGAGAGAATTGCCATGAATTCTGGTGCACACTCAACACAATTTAACTTGTATCCTGACTCAATGCAAGTCAATACTGATCAGGGAAAAATAATCATACATACAAATGCAAATAAAAAATAATGAATGATGGATGACATAGAGTCTTTTGTATGTTTAATTTGGGTCATGCTGCCAATTGCATTCTAGATTTCCTTTCAGTGACGTAACCAGTGTTCAGATATGTGGAGGTTTAAAGTCACAGATCAACCCTAGCTCAGGGTACTTAATAAATAAAGATCCCCAATAATGTTTAATAGATATTTTCTCCATTTAATGGTCAAAGCAAACACTACATGCCCCACTGGTCCAGGGAAAGATCATTGTGGAGAGCATTTCTCTGGCCCAGTTGGGCATGTAATGTTTGTTGTGACCATTACATGGAGAAAATATGTGGTAAACAGTAGCATGGACCTTCATTTATTAAGTACCCTTTGCTGCAGTTGTACCTTGACTTTAAACCTCCAGGTACTGTTTTTCGTTACAGTGTAAACCCCCGCTGAGTGCAGGTCTGTTTACTCATTAGTGTTTGGATATGCTTCACTCACACTGAAGTTTAATTTATAATGTTCACACTGTGTTTGTAGATTTAATTTATGTGACCTATGCAGTGTTCAGATATGCTTCACTCACACAACAGCGTAATAAATTATTTTGTATAAAGCCTCTTTTCCTACAAACTCCATCCTCTTCCTCTGCCCATGTCATTATCACACTCTATATATTAAACTTCAAAGGGCAACACCTGTTCATATGCTTAACTCCCCAAGCCTTCAGTCACTTCAACCAATAATGGTAAACTTCAGGTGCCAGGATCTGCAGGAAAACTGCCAGACTTTCTGTCTGAGATGCAAATGGCTTTTCATCCCTCCCCAGTAATTCACATTGGGTGAATCTTGCATGCCAGTCTCGAATCCACTTTCCATGTAAAGGACAACAACTTAAGCAAGGCCTTTGTTTTTAGTGCCCATACAGTGTTACTTATCACATCATATCCAACATTTACTTCTGAGGTTGCTGGAAATAAGCAATCTTACATTACTGCTAACAAACCAAACCCATATAATCTGGATCTATGGACTGAAAGCGACTGGCTACACTATCCATGCACACTATAATTTACTGGCTACTGCATTACTGCTACTGATATATCATAACCCACATATTTCATTGTTACATGGATCAACTCAAAATAAGTGACTCTTTTGTGTATTTCCTACCAACTTCTTCACAAATCAGATTATTTCAATGATGTCCTTTACAGGACTAACATTTCCATTTCCATACCTACTTCAGCAAGTTTTTTTTTTTCCTTTTATACCATGTACCCACTATTATATTTACTACCTTTTATGTACTGTCATTTTTTTCTATGTACTATAACCTGCATTGATTATTGATCCAAGATGGCAAACTTACAGGGCAAGAAAATTTAATTCAAGCTAATGTAATTATTACACATTGGTGATAATTACATTTTTATTTATGTACTACTCAGGCACATTCATTTCATTATCTAGGTAATTGCAAATGTATTTATGACATTTAAAAATGTTCACAGGACACCTTTACAACCTCAAGGGCTATATTCATACTTTAGTAGTTATTTTCATGTAGCAGGCACCACGCCATGATTCTTTGGGTTTCAGTGTGTGTGTGTGTGTGTGTGTGTCAGGAAGGAAGGCCTCTGCAGGCAGCTGAGCCTTTCCAGTGCACAGACTTTTGACTGTGGTGGTTAATTTCACTGTTTCATTATATGCTAGCACAATAACAAACACAAGGGGAAAAACAGCAGTACAGTAAGCAACCCAATACTCTATCCTGAAAATTATAATAATTTCTCCATGTCCATGTTTTATGCTTATATTGTCTGTTGCCTGCTTTCAATGCTTAGCAGTCAGTGTAGTCATTGACACAGGGAGGTCAATGATCTGTGCAAAAAAGGTCATACACCTTAGGTTGTACATTGACTTTAAACCTCCAGGTACTGTTTTTTGTCACAGGGTACCCTCCCCCCCCGAATGCAGGTCTGTTTACTCATTAGTGTTCAGATATGCATCATTCACACTGAAGTTTAATAATAATGTTCATAGTTTGTTTGTAGATTTAATTTCTGTGACCTACACAGAGTTCAGATATGCTTCACTCACACAACAGAGTAATAATAATGTGCATATTGACCTTTCCATAAGCTTGTGATCTGATTACCAAAAAAAAAAAAAAAAAACTTTTATTAAAGACACCTGTAGTGCACACTCTTATACCCACGTTACTGGTGTTAGGGAGGTCACCGGTCCCTTTAAAAGGTCGTAGACATTAAACCTGCAAAACATTAATCTATAACTGCATTTTTAAATGGGACTTTGAAGAATCCTTTTTGAGAAACGTCTAATATCTTTTTTATGAAAAAAAAAACACATTGTAATGGGAGAAACAAAATCTCACTGTAATGATGTTTTTTTTTTTTTGTATGCTGCATAACCCTCTTCAGAACTTATATGAATAGATGGGGGAAGGGTTACTATATATAATATAGTGTGTGTGTGTGATTTTTCCAGCAGCAGCTCTTTCTCTGCCTAGTTATAGCGCTGCTGCTATTTCATATGCAAGAATTGTGTTGTACTTTACCATGACAATGGATTGATTTACTATTCAATTTATTTTGTGGTAGACAAATTAGAATCACTGCCTGCAGCTTTGAAAGGGAGAGCTGGTTTGAGTAGAA
The DNA here is from genome assembly GCA_016271365.2 of Neoceratodus forsteri. Lineage (NCBI taxonomy): Eukaryota > Metazoa > Chordata > Ceratodontiformes > Ceratodontidae > Neoceratodus > Neoceratodus forsteri. The sequence continues at coordinate 1,097,914,607 of CM057456.1, read as the reverse complement.
GTTTTTATCTGCAGACTGCCCAGAGAGAATTGCCATGAATTCTGGTGCACACTCAACACAACTAAACTTGTATCCTGATTCAGTGCAAGTCAATATTGATCAGGGAAGAATAATCGTATATACAAGTGCAAATAAAAAATAATGAATGATGGATGACATAGTCTTTTGTATGTTTAATTTGGGTCATACTGCAAATTGCATTCTAGATTTCCTTTCAGTGACGTAACCAGTGTTCAGATATGTGGAGGCTTAAAATCACAGATCAACCCTAGCTCAGGGTACTTAATAAATAAAAATCTACAATAATGTTTAATGTTTTCTCCATTTAATGGTCAAAGCAAACACTACATGCCCCACTGGGCTAGGGAAAGATCATTGTGGAGAGCATTTCTCTGGCCCAGTTGGGCATGTAATGTTTGCTGTGACCATTACATGGAGAAAATATGTGGTAAACATTAGCATGGACCTTCATTTATTAAGTACCCTTTGCTATGTTTGTACCTTGATTTTAAACCTCCAGGTACTGTTTTTTTGTCACAGGGTACCCCCCCCCCCGCTGAGTGCAGGTTTGTTTACTCATGAGTGTTCAGATATGCTTCACTCACACTGAAGTTTAATAATAATGTTCGTAGTTTGTTTGTAGTTTTAATTTCTGTGACCTACACAGTGTTCAGATATACTTCACTCACACAACAGAGTAATAACAATGTGCATATTTTTTTTTTCTGGGATTCCAGGAGGCTTAGAAAGGACTCATATCAGTCACAAGAGTTTTGTTTTTAATGATCTTTCCATAAGCAAGTGATCTGATTACCAACTATATATATATATATATATATATATATATATATATATATATATAATTTTAAATTAAAGCAGTTGTAGTGCAGAGTATTTTACCCATGTTACTGGTACTAAGGAGGTCAACTATGCCTACAAAAGGTCATAGAAGTTAAACCAGCAACATTTTGCTCTATGACTGCATTTCTAAACAGGACCTTGAGGAATCATTTTTATCATATGGTATAGTCTGACATAATATGGTGGGATATATGAGAAGATAATATGGAATAATCTGAAATAAAATGATATGCTATATGAGACAGATTGCAGCAGAAAACTGGATCTTTAGGAGATGCTCAGGTGAAAGTGGGATAGAGCTTTCTCAATCCACCATTATAGATCCACCTCTTGTCCCTCCCACATGAGCCCCCCCAAAAAAGGTGAGGTTGATCTTTAGGAGCTGCTTGCGTGGCGATGGAGGTGGATCTCATAAAAAAAAAAAATAATGCTCCCTCCCACTGCTCAGGTTCCAGTTCTTGTACCTCCCAATTAAGAAAGAAAATAGTGCCCTGCAACCATTGACTAATATGAAAGTGCATTTATTTGAGGGCGGAGAGCATTTCTTTGAGGATGGTAAGGTGAAGGAGACTATTTACACCTTCAGCCAGTTCCATGGACAGAAAACATGACATGAGCCCTTTTGTACATGCAAAACATCTGCAGGGTTCCTCCTATTGCAGCCGTAAAAGATTGAGTCCAAAAACAGACTGTCAACAGAAAAGTTTTAAATGCTGCAGAAGTTAGAGGGTTACCTTTCAAACTCGGCAAAGATGTGGGGAAACAAAATGGCAGAGGCCAAGATTTTGTATGTTGAGAAGAGTGATTTGATTAGAGTTCAGGTACAGAAGTTTATGTTTTTGATTGGTTGGTTGTGTTGTCAAGCAAATTGATGCTCTTAAGTGAAAAAATAAACTGTTTCTGATATCGCAACATGCACAATACACATTTATTTTTCACTTACTGTAGGTGTCCCCTGTGAAATCAAATGATTTACTTTGTCTATTGTTGGTTCACACATGTGGTTTAAATGGGCATAAAATGTGACTAGGGGTAGTGACGGCCTTTGCATGCTGTTTTTTACTTTTCTAGTAATTGCATATACAGTAAATGCAATACTACCCCCACTTAACATGTACAATTGCCAGTAAAGTAAAATAACTATGTAAAGGCAGGCAACATCACCAATCACACTATGGGCCCTATGCACGTAAGTTGGAATTGCTTACTCGCTGCGTATCTGCTGTGTGTAGACAACTCTAAGTTGGAATGGCATGCATTGGGGGTCCTGTGTCCTGTGGACCCCAGTAGTATTCACTGAATAGGTGCACACTCCTTCTGTACTTGGTCCCAAGGCTGTTCATGCAGCTACATTCACGGATGGTCCAGGGGAATATTGGAGGGGTACCCACACGCTGCACCATTCATGAAGGCACAGAGATTGGGACCAGACAGGCACAAGATACAGTAGCAGGGACCCTGCCATATCTGTTGCACCCCCCCCACAGAGTACCCCCACTGGTTGCAGGATAACTGGGACCCCTCTACCAAGCTGCCCCAACACTCCATTCAGGCAAGGAGGGCTGGGAGCAATATTTGGGCACTCGACTGACATTTTTAATTGTAGGGACCTACATTTTCCCACACTCACCTGTTCTGCACATAGCAGGGAATGTGATACAGGACCAGGTTGGGAATCCAGTTGGATGCCCACCTGTATCCGCCAAATTGCCCACTGCACACTGGGGGGACACAGTCAGACACCGGTGGTGGCTGGTGATCATGAATGCCGATCAGTGCGTGCCTGTCTATGGGTGCAGAGGTGTGCTGGCCAGGTATACACCTCTTCCCTGTACCCAGCCCCCAGTAGTGCATAGCCCCCTGTATGCCTATGTATAGCACTGCAGCTCCTTCCCTGCTTCATTTCATCAAAATGCAGTTTGGGTGGGTAGAGCTGCAGTGGGCACTTGGCGGCAGGGCTACATATAGAAGCACAATCAAGGACTCAGTAAGTTAAATAGCTGAAAAAAAACTTTAATGAATGTAAGGATAAAAGATAGCTGCATTGTGTTTTCTATCTTTAAATAATTCAAGCACACAAAGTGAATGTTTCCCTCTGGTTTATTTTCTTTCAGCGAGTTCCATCAACATCAAATACATGTATTTCTTCTTTCTGTTTGGTGCTGCTTATTCAATTTTATACAGTGCTTATACTAAATGTTCTTATCTTAAAAACTACTGACGCCCTAGTATAGGCCAATCATATAACAAAATAACCTATTAATCTTAGGGTGTGGTGAATAACAAAGTATAGATAAGCTGTATTTCCTTCATAACATCACAAGGTGTTTATCACATTTCTTACACAATCTCATAAGTGCTGACTGCGCTAATAGAAGGTTCTTTATGAGCTCACCTCTCTGTAATAGGTAAACATTATCCTAATACAGGCACACCATCCTGTGTAAGTGTTATTATAGGACATTTAAAAGCTTACCACTGTAAAATCATATGGTAAAGTGTTGTGTGATTATAAACTATCACAAGACTGAGGCATTACAAGACATTTAACTAGGTCTTGTGAGAAACTGTCATAGCTAACTATTTGAGTAAATACATTTGGTTATATAGTATAAAAAAATACACTGAAGCATTCTGTTAAAAGTCTATACTTAAACACTCAGTTTAACTATTATAAAAAGGTTATACTGAAATAAATGTTATACTACAAAATGTTACACTACAATATCCCCCCTTTGTGACTCTCTATACCTGGAGATTACACAAGACAATGTTGCCATTGTAACATTTGTATTTGTCTAACCACGTGTTTCATTTTACGATACAATAACAATTGTACAATAATAAGAACACATATCACTGCAATACTGCAACCCACCATTATTAGGGTTGGACTAGTACCCAAAACAGCCAATCCCCCATCCCACCAGGACATGATCGGGGATAGATGATGACTGTTTCTTTACCTCTTTAGCAGAGGCCTTTTGTGTCAAAATAAGTCCTTTTGTTTGTTGACGGTACAACAAGGCACCAAGTGTCATTTTATCAATTTTGGGCAATTCGAAATGAGGTGGAGTTGCCAAATCAGTGAGTAAATCTAAAGCCATACTGGAACCATCGAAATGGGTAACATTTGTTTGGCTATAGGCAGGACATTCCTGAAGGGTCCAATTTGCAACCCACCAGGTCTTGTCACTATACCACCATACATTCCAAGGTTGACCTGCAATTACACACCATGATTGGTTCCATCTCATAGCTTGGTGATATTGATTTGCAGATGTTAAGGTAAATTTACACTGTTCAGGAAACCATGGGGCAGTTGATGTCTCTTCCCCACATAGTAAGGTTTCATGTTCTTGTACACACTGTTGTTTAGGTAAAACAACATATTCATTGTGTACCATGATAATAGTATCACCTGGTATTTGGAGTCTCATGATCTGGTCATGTATTAATACTCCCAAATTACTGATTTGCCATGATGTTTTTGGTGATTCAAAACATGCAGGTATTATCACTAGTATGGGAATCACATGTCGCAGCACGTGTGCATATTGATTCAGTGAGTTCCATATTTTTATCATAGCTAAGGTTGGTAGGAATACAGTGGGATGATCCAATAATGTAGTTACATTGGTCTCATCTATTCCTAAGGGTAACTTATTGGTCTCAATTCTATTTAACTCATTAACTAGATAAATGTGTGCTTCAGCAGCTAATTGAGAACAAGCCAGTTCTATATAACTTTTTCTAGACATATTAGAAAGTACGTTATAAAAATGAACTGATACTGTATTTGTGCAATAATTTTAAAATTTTGTAAGGTTTCTCTAAATGCAAACCAATCAATTTCTTCATTATCTGCTGATAATTTTACAATAGTTGATAATGGTCCAGTAGCCATATCTTTTAAAGTCGTTTCTAAAGAACAAATATGACCTTTTAAACTATAGCATCGATACCATTAGCAATTCCCAATCCTGAGCCTAACCAGCCCCACATGTCTCTTTTACGATGGAATAAGCCTGATGTTACTTCTGCAGGAATTTGAAATTATCACAATTTGTGTCTATCATGGTATCGATTTAAAGTATTGTTATAATACTGTTGCCACACTATTGCCGAAGCTCAATCCCTACATTGAAGTGGTAATCGTGAAAAAGGCAAATGCAACAACACATTATAATACTGTAATTTACAAGGATAATATACAGGATATACATTTTGCGTCAAGATGATACCATCTGACGGGGACAAAAACTTTTGCCCTGATATACCTTGTTCTTGATACACTATATTTCATGCCCCAAAATTATGCCATGCTGTTAGACTAACATTACAGGCCATTCCTGGCCAATGTGCCTCTTGAAAGACACGCACATTTATTAACAATGGATATACATTTTTTTAATGGTAACACTGTAAAAAATTGTTTTAATCCTACAGTATATATTCTAGTTATACTATATAGGAAACGCCACATATTATGTCTCGAACCACGAGAATAGTTTAACGCAATTGTATTTAATGGATATTGTAATATGTCCTTTAATTTTATTCAAAATGAATCTTGTTCTTCTTTTATTAAATTCGTAGTATCTCCCAACATGGAATGGATATAAATTCCTCGCTGGACTATTGTGTTCACTGCACACATCGCTGTACCAGGCCAGGCTTCTGGCAAGCATCCCCATGTCGCATTTTGACATTGTCCATTACAAATAAAGTACAATTTGACAAGAAGATATCCAGTGTGTTCATGTTGTTCTACTAACAGCACTGGGAGACTCCACGCAGTACGATTTGTGATGTTTGGGCTGTTCAAACTGTTCCAAATATGCCCCGGACATCCATTTATGTCATCAGAAGTTACCAGGGTCAGCAAGATACTGCACAGTATAACTACAGGAGACAGCATTGTACTTCACCTAGTGGGAGAAACAGAGCAGTATCAGTTGTTATCATTTAAAGGCTGATACAATTTACATTGGTCCACATGGACCCATTTGGTTTCTGTAGACCCTTGTCCAATTCACCAGACCTGAATGACCCATGGCCCCAAAACATCAATGACGGTATAGGGTCCCATCCAATTAGCATCCCATGATCCCTTCTGACCAAAATGTTTCAACATGACGTGATGACCCCTTTCAATGAGAAGTATCACTTTTTCATCATGTTTCTGTTTGTTTTTCCAATGAGTCTGTGCCATATTTCTGGCAGCATGAGGTAAATAAACAGCAAACTGTTTTTGTAGCTGTTGCAAAAACACATCAGTCTTGATGCAGTCCAACACTGGTGTTGATGGATCTGGATCTGATGGATAATACAGCTGCATATCTCGTCTAGTCATCAATTGATATGGGCTATAGCCAGTACTCCTATTTTCAGTACCTCTAATACCCATTAGAATTCCTGGTAAGTGCATCACCCACCCTTTACCAGTATCCAACACTGCCTTTTTCAGTGCATTTTTCAAAGTGCGATTTAACCTTTCTACCATTCCCGAAGATTATAGATGATAGGGTAAATGCAAACGCTGAGTGATACCGAAAATATCACACAAAGCTGTCATCACTTTCACTGTAAAATGAGTTCCTCTATCACTTTCAAGTATTCTGGGAAAACCCCATTGTGAGAACACCTGTTCTCATAGCACTTTTGCAATAGCGGTAGCACTATCATTTTGTATGGGCAATGCATCTACCCATTTGGAAAATATGTCAACAATGACTAGTAAATATTGGAACCCCCCTTTGGCAGTAGGCAAGGGCCCCACATAATCAATTTGTAAGTTGGGCCAAGGACTATCCACTAAGGGTATACGTCCTAACAGAACTGTCTTACCAGGCACTGGAGGATTCATCTGTGCACAGATGAGACAAGCCTCCAGGCATTGTTTGACATCTTTTCCCCATTTTTGGCCAGCAATATTTTTGTGCCAACATTTTACAAGTTTTGTGGAGTCCACAATGACCTCCAATTCAATGATTATCCATGATAATATCCTTTCAAAGTGAAGTGGGTGGTATTCACTTTCTAAACCCAGGTTTTCATTCCCATACTACCATATCTTCCCATACGGTAACATGCTTGGTTCCACGCTGTCCAGTGTCTTTCCATTGGTTCCGACAACCCACTATCCAAGTATCTGTATCTTGGATACGTCCCAAACTTGGGACTTGTGAGATGGCAGCTATCCATTTAATATGGTGTTTGTCAAATTTGTCCATCTCCCACAATTGTGTAGAGTCACCTCCTAGAGGGTCTACCCATAAAGTTGTTTGTTTGGCTGCCAGTTTGGCAAGATTATCCATATAACCATTATTTAGCTCATGTATATCCTTTGGGTCTCTTTGATGAGCTTGTACTTTAGAAATGGCTATCCTTAGTGGAGTCTGAGCACCAATACCCCAGATATGTTGCAGTATGGGTGCATGTTGTATTGGTTTACCACTTGCTGTCTTCATACCCCTTTTTGCCCAAATGGGGAGAAAATTAAGCAATGAATTAACTCCGAAGGCTGAGTCAGAGTAGATATTAATATATTTTCTCCGGGTTAGCCATACTAGCTTCTCTTACTGCTTCTACTTCAGCTCGTTGTGCTGAAAATGAGGAGGGTCACCTAACTAAAATTTCTTGATTAGTACTGGGTGTCCAAACGGCATATCCAGTATGGAAATGCCCATCCTCCCATTGTCTTGATCCATCTACATACTGTAAACGGTGGGTAAAAAATTACCATTAAGTAAATTATCAATTACTGATATTTAGAAAGGAGATGAACGGAGACGATGCTGATGGCGGAAGAATTTAATGATTATAACAATAATCACAGTAAGAGATAACAAGTGGTACATCCTTCATTCTTCATTCTTAATTCTTGAAACTAACAGTGTATAGTGGCTTGCTTATATAGTGGAAGACAGTACTATCAGTTTCCTATGATTGGTACAGAACAAGTACAAACATTTAACTTAAAAGGCAATTCTCCTTTTAGTTCATGCATGAGCTAATCTCTTGGTATTGATAGTGTAAATTATATTACTATATATGGCTAATAATAGTGGTCATTACCAGTTATCAAGGTCTTAGGAGGCAGAAATAGGTTTGCACTTAGGAATGTGCATACAAGCTTTTTAACCTGTCCTGATAACAAACACTAAAAATAGTCTGAAGGGATAATTTGAACTCTATCCCTGTATTTCTGTCTTTGCAGACACTTAAAACACCTGTTTTCTATTACTCACATGATCAGTACAAATATTAAAAGACACTTTAATATTACAACTTGTGGTTTAGTTAAACTTGTAGCTTTACAAGTTTTAATATGATTCAACTTTATAGGTCAATATTAGTTACACAAACACCTTATGTTTTAGACCAAAATGAGGTTTAGGCTAAAATATTGGGACACATTTCTTTATCCCCTATTACAAGCCCCCCTTTGGACCAATATTGCCTAATTATTATTTATGCAACAATGCAACTCCTTTGAGCATGTACATCTCACTATGTACTTCACGAATAGTAAGTCTTAAGCAACACAGGCCTATAATTACCAAGAACACTAAGACCACTGGCAACACAAGTAAAACTTTAAAAGACAGGACTCCTAAAGGTCCCCCTGCATAGCTATAAATTAAGTGCTCATTATCACTCTCACTGAGCAATTTATTTACAACTACTTGTGCCTTATGAATTTGTATCAAATGAGTATCTTTCCGATTTAAAAGTGACTGTACATTAAGAAACAGGAGAGGTATCACAGCTCCAAATGATGACACTTAACATGTCAATTAACATAGTGGCATAGAACTTTGACACACCAGTATCTGCACAACTATTGTTAACATTTATATTCCAACCAGAGAAAATCTAGACTTATATGTACTCTACTGTACTTCACATTATTCACAATCACTTGATCAATAAGTGTTGATTAAATCCACTCTCTGGCCCTTTTGTCACATTTGGGCATTCAGTTAGTGTTACAGTTAAGTATATGGCATTTGAGACTACAAAACATAATGAGTTGCTTAAACTAGCATAGTTACAAACATTATTATCACCTCAAAAACAGTAGGACAGAGTTAACACATAAACATTATTGTCCTTTTGTGTGGCTCTGTTTATAACAAGAAACACATTTGTCTATTTTTAGTCCATGTAGCTTTGCTGTGATCCAGTCTTGAGCTTTGAGGCACAGCTGCTAGACCGGCTGTTAAGTATGTCCACACACCAATTTAGCAAAGTTAGTGTTCATATTGCTGGCTGGCTGATTAGCAGACACACTGCACTGGTCAGGGGTGCATTAGATTTTGCATTGAGTAGCCACACACACACTGGCATGGCATTTGTGTTGTGGTAGTTGATTATACCCTGGCACACAGATTAACAGTCCATAAACAGTCTATAGTAAAGCAATAGGTTTGCATAAAGTATCAGCCATGTTTGGAATAAACAGCAGTGAAGAAAATGGATATCTTGCTTGAAGATCAATTGAAGAAGAAAATCTTCTTGCTGAAGTTAGAGGATTGCCCCTACCCCAGACTTAACTTCATAGTAAGTAGAAACAATAAGCTTGATTGTAGAGTTTAAACTGATTAGACCTTTTTCAGTTGATTTAAAGTTGTACAAATAGATGTAATTTTGCTAAAACATTACACTTGCAGAGGTAATAATGACTTGATTTATGCAATAGAACTTATGTGGAACCAATTAGGAAACATAAGCATTTTTGCAATAGAACAATTTTAGTATTGAGCATAATGTATAAAATACATTTTAAGCATGAAACAAATATAGCTTGTAAATGGGCTAAGAAAGCTGAAAAGACAATCAAAGGAATGAATATGTGGAAGTACATACACAACTCCCACTCCAGCTTAACTAATTCTTGAAGCATATGTTTTTGAAGAAGAATCAAATACACATTTTTTGGTATTTACCCCTATGGGGAGATAGCAATGTACCTTGCAACTTTTGTGGACATTACACTGAAAGGAAGGAAGGGTAGCTTACCCCCTCCCCCCGAGCTTCTACTGGTGGAAGAGAAAGTTCAACTACTGTAATACAAGATTATTTCCATAGGATAAAAGAAGCCAAGCGTCCCTGGGTTTTCTTATCCTAAGCATGACAAAATGTCAGCTGAGTTTAAACAAAGAAGTTTTGCTTATAGTTAAATATTGATTGACTGTGTTGGCTGCAACACAAGAAGGTCAAAAGGTCACATAGTGTGCATGCAAGGGACGCTCAAACCCAGTTATTTTTGTAGTGGCCTTGAACACTACTGATATTAAAAATATCTTAATGTTACATTGCACAGGAAATGAAAAACCTTTTTATGTAATTAACTTAAACATTTTTTATCCAAGGACACTTGAATACCACATTTAAAAATATGCCAACATCATTTTAATGAGAATCTTTTTGTCCTTTAGAAACTCAAGTGTTACTGATAACATTATTAAATATGTTAAACAACTCCAAATGGTTTGTTTGGTCATGGTAGCAATTACAGAAGAACAAGTGGCTAGCATTTGCTCTAGTCTACCCCACAGCATACTGAGAGTATTTAGAATCAAACTCTTTAACATTAGAAGAGGCAAGGTCTTTGGGCATTAAGTTAGTATGACTTGCCAATACCTGACTAATGACACAAATTTGCCATATCTGACTTTTTTTTTTTACTTTTACATTTTAACTGCTCCTATACAGGAGTTAGCACACTGTAAAGTGCCTGTTTTTAGATTTCAAGACATTTACATCTTACAAACATGCTACAGAAGCTGTGGCATAGTTTATATTGCAATCAATAAAAGAGAATTATCCCTATCTAAAAAACAAAGGTCTCCCTGTACCTTTACAAACTAACTTTAGTTATTAGTTTTTCTCTTGCAGGGATTTTGGCTCTTGACTTATTTGCATTTCTAAACTATCTATTTTTTGACTGTAGCTGGATTATTACATCTTACTGTTCATGCAGCTTTCCCTTTTTTTCCAAAGTCTCATGTGTTAACGAATTACCACCTGGCTATATTATCACAGACTTTGTACAGTATTTGCTAGTTTCTCTTTCTTTATTTTTAATCAAAATACTGCTGTGCTTGTTGATCATAGTTTGTATGCCCCCCCTTAGGTGTTTCCCCTAGAAACAACCTATTATTGTTTCCATACTCATTTTCCTTATCTTTTTCTTGCCTGCCTAGCCTTTACATCCGGGTGCACCCATGCACTGGTGCCCTGGTCTGTCTAGCTATGTCTTACAGCTCCCCTGTGAGGTCCGGCTTGCAAGTCCCAGCACCTTTACTTACCTACTCTGCCCCATGAGTTCCTACAGAGTTAAGCATTACTTTATATTTAAACAAATTGGAAAGCATACCTCACCTGATCAGCAAGTGGCTAAACCTGTCTGTGTGCACCTTTTTCTCTTGCTTTAAGCCATTAGCATCACGTCTCCGGGCGTCATCACCTTCTTATTAGTGCTCGCAGACTAACCAACCAGTAGTTAGGCAGCCTCCTCAGCATGCAGCACCAGCAATCCGAGTCACGGCACCAAATGTAAATGGTGGGTAAAAAAAGTACAATTAGTAAATTATCTATTACTGATACTTAGGAAGGAGATGAACGGAGATGGTACTGATGGCGGAAGAATTTAATGATTATAATAATAATCATAGCAAGAGATTACAGGTGGTACATTTTTCATTCTTAATTCTTAATTCTTAAAACTAACAGTGTATAGTGACTTGCTTATATAGTGGAAGACAGTACTATCAGTTTCCTATGATTGGTACAGAACAAGTACAAACATTAACTTAAAAGGCAATTCTCCTTTTAGTTCATGCATGAGCTAATCTCTTGGTATTGATAGTGTAAATTATATTACTATATATGGCTAATAATAGTGGTCATTACCAGTTATCAAGGTCTTAAGAGGAAGAAATAGGTTTGCACTTAGGAATGTGCATACAAGCTTTTTAGCCTGTCCTGATAACAAACACTAAAAATAGTCTGAAGGGATAATTTGAACTCTATCCCTGTATTTCTGTCTTTGCAGACACTTAAAACACCTGTTTTCTATTACTCACATGATCAGTACAAATATTAAAAGACACTTTAATATTACAACTTGTGGTTTAGTTAAACTTGTAGCTTTACAAGTTTTAATATGATTCAACTTTATAGGTCAATATTAGTTACACAAACACCTTATGTTTTAGACCAAAATAAGGTTTAGGCTAAAATATTGGGACACATTTCTTTATCCCCTATTGCACATACATATCCCTAGCCTCCTGGCTGGGTTCTGTAGCAAAAATGGGTTTAAAATTGGTTCCCATAACAGTTCCACAATCATGTGCCTCTCCCTCCCATGCCATTAATTCAACTAACATAGGTGAGGTACATTTTTCGACTGTGATATTTTTCCCTTGTAGAGCTAAAGCCCATTTAACCAATCGCTGTGAAGACACACCTCTCACATCCCTTTCAAGTAGAAATTTCACTGGAGTGTGAGATGTTTGCAGGATAATTTTATTAAACCCCACAATATGTTCTGTGGCTTGTATAGCCCACTATGCAGCTAACAAATGTTTTACACATTCCTCATTTGTCTCTTCCACAGGTGTTAATAAATGAGAAAAATATCCCACAGGACATAACATCCCTGCTCTCTCTTGTAACAGTACTGCATTGATTATCTGATCTGTTGTGTGTACCTGTATTACAAAATCAGAGGATTCAGAAGGACTAATGAGAGACAGAGCTGTCATTAGTGCTTGCTTTAGAGCCAGAAAAGCTCTCTGATGTTCTGGTTCCCAATGGAGAATATCAGTTTCTTTCCCCCCTTCAGTAGATTATACAGAGGTTTTGCCATGCTAGAGAAGGCTTCAATAACATCTCTACAAAATCCAACCATGCCCAAGAACTGTTGTAATGCAGTCTTTGTCTTGGGTCTTGGTAACTGCTGCATTACCTGATTTTTATCAGGATCTACAGTTTGTCCTTCTTTGTTAATACATATTCCCAAAAAAGTAACTTATGACTGTCCAATTTGTGCTTTACTAGGGTTCATTTTTAACCCTCCTTCACCTAAGACTGTTAGCAACTCATTCAATAAACTAACATGCTCTTGGTATGTATCAGTGTGCAATAAAATGTTGTCAACATATTGTGTTATTGCTTCTGGTACTGAAAAACCCAATAGTATTTCCGCTAAACATTGATGAAATAAAGTGGGCGATGAGTGAAAGCCTTGTGGCAAACACTGGAATGTGTATTGCTTATCCTGAAAGGTAAAAGCAAACTTATACCGACTATCTGGATGTACAGGGATAGACCAAAATCCATTTGACACATCTAGTACAGTATAAATAGTGGCAGTGGGAGACAACCGAGATATTAAGTCCGATAGTCTAGATACCACTGGGGTGACTAAAGGCGTTACCTCATTTAAGACCCTATAGACTATAGTCAATCTCCAAGTACAATTCGCTTGACGAACTAGCCAAGGAGGGGAATTAACAGTTGAACATATCGGGCGAATTACCTTTTGTAATTGTAACTGTTTCAAAATAATTCCTACCTCTTCCTGTGCTTCCTTTGGAAACGCGTATTGCTTTTGTGGTGGTAGGTCCAGTCCCTCAATTTGGACCTCCATATTAGACACTTGTCCACACTCTATAGCATTTTTAGCCTAAATTGATTCATGCCTTTATACAACAGATTTTATCCATTGTGGCACCTGCTTCCATAAATCACTCATGTGATAAATCTTTAATGACTTTATTGTGTACACACTATGTGAGTCATCCACATTTGGTCCTAGGTTAGTAGTGCTTCCTTTCCATAAAATCATGTTACTAAGATCTACTACTAAACTATGTTATGCTAGTATGTCCATACCCATGTTTTTACCTTCATGTGTATTACAGTTCCAAAACATACATTTCAATTGTTGTTCACCTATCTGAACCAATACTGGTTTAGTCAAATATTCTGTTAACACACCCCCTGAGAAACATTTCAATTTAATCTGTCATTTCCTGTGAGTTGTTAAAGGCATATCACTATCTGTTATACTAACAGTAGCACCAGTATCAACTAATATCGCAGTCTGGCAGCCCCTTACCATTGCTGATATTGTAGGATGCCCTTCCTGATCCTCTTGTAATTGACCAAGGATTTGGAAGGCGGGGGCTTCATTCCGTTATTTTCTCTTTCTCACATCTCTAGCGATAAGCTCTTCTTCATCTTCCTTTTCACTATCACTAGGGGAAGTAGGTTCCTCTCGAACCGCTGCAACTGTCTTAGTATTAATCAAATGACTAAGCATTTCAAATACATTTTTGTAAGTCTGCCTTACCACCAGGTTTAGCATTATTATCTGGATTTTGAGTGCGTCTTCTCTGTAAGACTTGCTGCTTCTTTCCTTCCATATCTCCACCTTTTACCCAACAATCACATTTAAAGAGGCCTACTTTATTGCAATTGTGACAGGCAAACCCGCCTTTGTCTTCCATTTTGACTATTGTGGCTACCCTTCGCTTGTCCTTTAATTTTCTGGGCTTTCATCTTGTTGCATTCTCCACCAATCTGTAAGCAATTCCTCCTTTCCTGTGGCTCTACCCTCCCGTTCACATAACATCCATATGGAGAGGTGAGAACGATAGTCGCTTGCATATCTATTAGGCTCAAGAAAGACTTTTCGGCCTTACTTGGGTCTGCCACTCCTCCATATGTTACGTAGGCAGTATATAACCTATTTATGAACATAACTGGGGACTCCCCAGATTGGAGGGTGATTTCATAAATATTAATCCAATCTGCATGGGAAACTCCATGCATAGACTGTAACACAGTCTGTATTTTATCTACATTAGCCCAGTTTTCATCAAGATCTGGTTTTGCCTGAGTACCTATTATTTTTGCAGGGAGACTTTGCATTAATACTGCTGGTAGGGACAAAGTCACGATTTTACAAGCATCTTTATTGGTCAAATTAAAATTAGCTACCAACGTTTTTAACTTCGCACAATAGGTAACAGGATTTTGTCCCAGTTCCCATTTTCCCCAACTGTTCCACCAATTGCATTGATTCAGTAATGGACAAGTCCCTTTGGGAGGTAACTGTTTGTACCTCTGTTTCTTCTTCCCCAGCCAGTAAAGCTGCTAACTCAGCTCGCCTTTCTTCATCTCCCTTAATAGTAGCTTCATCCCACTCTGTGAAAGCTTTTAATTCTTGCACGAGTTTCTATAGATGATCCTTATCTGACTGTTCTGTAGCAGCCTCATACTTTGTTTTTTGGTTAGCCAATAAGGCCTTGTTATCCACTATATTGACCAATTGTTTTCACCTCTGTCTATCTGTGAGAGTTTTTGGGCAGGGTTTACCTTTATGTTTCTTACCTTCCTCTTTAACTTTCACCACTACCGGTGCCATCTTGGGTTTCCTACTTCTCATACTACACTCTTCCTCACTAGATTCCTCAGAGTTGGTATCAGAACTAGACTCGAACCAATGTCTTCCCCCTACACAGGTACATGGTATAGGTTTATCCTTTTTTACCACTTGCACTGCTGCTTGTGTACATTTTTGTACTTGTTGCCGTAACTCCAGTGATATCTGACACTGCAGCTGAGCCTCAGTACGTACTGTATACATCTCTTGTTCTATATATAATTCTTGAGCATGTTCTTGATTTGCATGATCTAATTTTTGTATGACTTGCTGTAGCTACCAAGATAGATCATTAATCTGGGCTTGACTTTGTTTATTAATAAATTTAATAGTTTCTTCCAATTGGTTATTCTTAATCATCAAACCACATACTTCTCCTTGAGAGACATTTAATTTGTATTCACTGTTCCTAGTCTCTGTGACATATGTGGCTATATTTAAGCAATGTGCTTCATCCTTTTCTAACATCTCTCTCTCTTCAACTGACACGTCCTAGCAGTTATTTCTAAAATTACGGTCTGTACATTGTTTAATTAAACATGAGTACGCATCTTCCTGCTGTTCAGGGGAGCTGTATGGACATTCTTTAAGGTTTGTCTCTAAAAATTTACGTAATATGGCATCCATATTTACGTCAGTAGGTTCACTGGCAAATCACGTCCGACTTCGCCTCAGCTTCCTTGTTTGTCTCTCCGACCTCCCTCCATACGTGAGTAATTAGTTCAGGTATGGTAGGCGTTCCTTGCAGTGGTTTCCTTCTCAGTTCATTTGATGTCGTTAGCAACTATATAGACTGTCTTCAGACAACCGAGTCATGGCACCAATTGTAAGGATAAAAGATAGCTGCATTGTGTTTTCTATCTTTAAATAATTCAAGCCACTCAAAGTGAATGTTTTCCTCTGGTTTACTTTCTTTCTGCGAGTTCCATCAACATCAAATACATGTATTTCTACTTTCTGTCTGGTACTGTTTATTCAATTTTATACAGTGCTTATATAATATTTTCTTATCTTAAAAACTACTAACGCCCTAATATAGGCCAATCATATAACAAAATAACCTATTAATCTTAGGGTGTGGTGAATAACAGTCAAAGTATGGATAAGCTGTATTTCCTTCATAACACCACAAGGTGTTTATCACATTTCTTACACAATCTCATAAGTGCTGACTGCACTAATAGAAGGTTCTTTGTGAGCTCACCTCTCTTTATTAGGTAAACATTATCCTAATACGGGCACACCATCCTTTGTAAGTGTTATTATAGGACATTTAAATGCTTACCACTGTAAAATCATATGGTAAAGTGTTGTGTAATTATAAACTATAACAAGACTGAGGTATCACAAGACATTTAACTAGGTCTTGTGAGAAACTGTCATAGCTAACTATTTGAATAAACACATTTGGTTATATAGTATAAAAAAATTACACTGAAGCATTCTGATAAAAGGCTATCCTTAAACACTCAGTTTAACTATTATAAAAGGTTATACTGAAGTAAATGTTATACTACAAAATGTTACACTACAATGAAAATTTCAAATTATGGCTGATTTAGGTCCTCGTACGTGCAACTCCTTGCCATGGGTTGCTTGCTTTAAGGAAATTATTGTGTCCGCTTCTCTTTAAGGAAGACAATATAGAGTATATCATATGTATACAACATAACTTGGGGTTAAAATGAAATAAAAGATATCTTGGTTAGTGACATCAGAAACAAGAACATATCAAAAACATGTTGCTATTACTGTTGTCACAATGGATATTTTTTAAGTTATTGTCATCACAGTGAAATACTGAACCAGTTGGAGAGCAGCTTTAACAATACTGATGACATCACAATCCCTAGTGCAACACTGAAGCCAGCAGTTAAAATCAAAGAAAAGCAGCAAAATGTTCAAACTGCAGATTTAAAATCTATAACTTGTAAAGTATTATATTGTATGGGAGAGCATTATTATGCACTGAATTTGACTGGTTCCTAGTGCTGTTGTACCATTGATGTGACATCAGATAGTTGCTGTACCACCTTGACTACGTTACATTGATCTAACAATAACATGGAATGCTGATGTGCACTGCTGCTGCCGTTTAGGATTGCGGTTCCAGTGTTCAAAAACGGTGCTTTAAAAAAACAATCTGTAGCAAAGTGCATCAACTTTTTTTATTGGTTATTTAAGTGGTTTTATAACTCGGGAAGAGTGGTTTCTGAAGCGGAGAGAGAGAGAGATAAAAAGAGGAGCAGGCAGGCATGGTGAGTTTCAAAGTAATAGCGGAGTGTGGCTTTCTTGGTGGTGGTGGTGGGGGGGGGGGAGTTAAAACAGCCATGCAATTCTCATTTTAATTTTAATTTTTTGCTGAAGAAATGCCTTGTTGGTGTTGAACTGTTGCCCATACACTATAAAAGACAATGGATGAGCAACAGTAAACAACACCGCTGAGTTCACTTCTCGAGGTTGTCTGCCAACCTAAAACCTCTCGAGTTTCACTCTTGAGGTTTGCTTAGTTGTCATGACAACCTGTTGAAGTGAACACAGTGTTGCTGTTCTCTGTTGTTCATCCATTATGCTCTATATTCTCCCTTTAGCACTGTTTATTTCCCATTTAATGATGTCATACATGTTGTTTCCTTGACCCACACCACCCCTAGCTTTCTTATCATCTGACACTCCGTCTTCTCATTGTGACTGCATTCAGATGAGCTGTGTTTGTCTTTGTGACTTTCTTACTCTATGTGATGGTGAACATTTCCCTCACTTCATGTGTACACACTCAACCTCCCTTGCATGCACACACTACTTCACTCTCCTCATTGGCATCTCCTAAAGTCACAGTTTCTCAGTTCCTGTGATTGTTACAGGATTTTGCCTGGTGTGCAGTTCAAACACTTGTCTCCCTGTTCGTGATTGTGGAAAAAAAAAGTAAAAGTACAAACAGCGCTTTAGCCTGAAGTCACTATTAACCAGCAGCACCATCTATTGGCCATACTGTTTTATAGAGATGCTAGGTAGTGTTTTCAAGGTGAGAAAATAATACACAGAAAACACGCTCACTGTGACAGAAGGTATTGCGAGCCCCTAAAAGTGTCAAAAGCAGCTGTACTTCAAAAAAAAAAAGTTACCATCGTGAAAGACACTGTGTCTTCGTCCCTGACAGAACATTGGCATCTCAGTATGGTAGCTCATAAAGCAGCACAGTCACCTCAACAAACTACTAGGATTTCTTGTAAGAAAAAAGAAAGAAAGAAATAATAAATAAATCATAAGCACATGTTTTGACATCCGTCTCGCTGAAGAGAGACACACTGGCAATGAATGTCCATGGCAACCAATGGCCCAAAGCTGTGAAGCAACTTAGTAAACAAACAAAAAAAAAACATTTTAAGACACCAGGCAAAACTTCTGCATATAATAAACACTTCCTAAAACTAAAAAATAAAAGTGAAGTTTAACTTTAGTTAAGTTTAACACTTTTGCACATTTTTAGGTTCATTCTTGTATTGAAAGAACACAGTTCATGCTGTTGTTTTTTTTTTCTTTTTCTTTGATGTTTCAATATGCGGTGTTGTAATGCTTTAAGTCTTTACATTGCACTGTTGCTTCTTCTTGACATTTGACATTCAGTAAAATATTTCATATATTTCAAGGTAAAAGACTTCACTTTCTGCATGAACATTATACACCAAATAACAAAAGTCTGTCTGGAAAAAAATCTCATCAGATGATATATAAAATAAAGCATGGGATAGTGTGTGTTTATGAGAATTTCATCATCATCATCATCTTTATTTATAAAAAGCGCCTTTCAAAACCAACGCGCCTTCAATGAAACAATTAATAAAATTAAAATTAACACATAAAATCCCATGGCTACAATACTAATAATTGGCATATGCCATATTAAAAAGGAATGTCTTTAATGCTGTTTTAAAACTTTGGACGGTTGCGCTATCTCAAACCTGATCAGGTAGAGAATTCCACAGGGTTGGGGCTACAAAACTGAAAGACCTGGCCCCAGATGTTATCAAACGAACCCTGGGAATCTCTAGCAATCCCTCGTCAGTGGATCGGAGAGAGTGGGAGGGACAGTAGGGATGAAGGAGATCTTGCAGGTAACCAGGTCCCTGATTGTGTAGGGCTGTATAGGTCAGTAAACTGACCTTGAAGGTGATCCGCCACTGTACTTGCAGCCAGTGCCGTCCGTGAAGCACAGGTGTTATATGACTGGACCTGGAGGAACCAGTCAATAGCCTGGCTGCCGCTTTCTTCATGAGCTGCAGGCAGTGGATATCAACCCCCGATAGCCCAAGGTAGAGGGAGTTGCAATAGTCAAGGTGGGAGGTAATGAAGGCATGGACCAAAGTTGGAAGATCGTCTGAAGGAACTAGGTGTTTCACCGGAGCGATAGTCCTCAGATGGTAAAAAGAGGTTTTGGCAACTGCTGACACCTGCAATTTGAGTGTCAAACAGCCATCAAACATAATGCTCATGTTCCGCACCACGTCTGAGGTAGTTAACTGTACACCTCCAAGCCATAAGCCTGAAGGTGATCCAGCCAACAAACCCACCTCCTGACGACCTGGATCCACAACCAACACCAGTCTTTTCTGGATTTAACCACAGCCAACTCCCATTCATTCATTCCTGGATCTCGGTGAGACAGTTGTTAAAGACTGAAATGGTAGCATCCTGGCTGGGCACAAAGGACATGTATAGCTGAGTATCATCTGCATAGCAGTGAAAACTCAAGCCATACCACCTAATAATCGCTCCCAATGGCAGCATATACACCGCAAACAATATGGGTGCCAAAATGGAGCCCTGCGGAACCCCACAGGATAGGGGGAGTGATGCCAAGGAAAATATCCCGGACACCACCCTCTGAGTCCTACCCTCGAGGAACGATCGAAACCATCTGAGGACCATACTAGACAGTCCACAGATGGACCGCAGGTGCCCTAATAGCACTTCATGGTCTACAGTGTCAAATGCCGCAGAGAGATCAAGAAGGACCAAGACAGAACAGGTCCTTCGATCTCTCACTATTAGGAGGTCATTAAGTACCTGAATAAGAGCTGTCTCGGTACTGTGTCTCTTCCTAAATCTGGACTGAAGAGAATCATAGACATTGTGGCTGGTCAAATGACCATCCAGTTGCGACGCAACCACCTTCTCAATAACCTTACCCACAAAGTGCAGGTTAGAGACAGGTCTGTAGTTAGCCAGACAGTCTGGGTCCCAGGAGGATTTTTTTAAGTAGGGGCAGAACCACCGCCTCCTTTAGAGGATCAGGAAAGATCCCCTTCTCCAAGGACATTCAGACTATCTCGGCAAGGACCGGGCTGATCTTATCCACACAGCCCACTAAGAGATGCGTGGGGCCAGGATCCAAACTACAGCTGGTCGGACGCAGAGACTGAATGATCATCACAATGTCGCTGATCATGGGGAGGCTGAAGTCACACCACAAAAACTGGGCACCCAACGTCTCCTGCCAACCACTGCAGCCCCCACTGGGGTGGGACACGCGGATACCCGACCTGATTGTGGCAACCTTATCTGAAAAGAATCGAGCAAACTGCTCACACCGATCTTGAGAAAAAGCACTCCCAGACTGAAGACAGATTGGATTGCACAATCTGTCCACATTCCGGAAGAGCTGAGCCAGTCGATTCCTTGCAGCAGCAATCTCCCTGGACAGGAATGCTGCCTTCTTATGGGTAATTGCTGATTGATAGACCACATAATGGTCCATCAAACTAAGTCTGTCGCACTCCAGACCAGATTTCCACCAGCTCCTCTCCAATCTTCATCCCACTCCCCTCAACTCCCTCAAAGCCTCATCAGACCAAGGAGACTTGGGGTGAAGAGAGAGGGGACGAACATGAACAGGAGCAATGGAATCCAGGGCACCTACCACCGCCTTATTATAGGCAAGTGCCAGGTCCCCTGGATCCGTGCATTCACTGGGTAAACCCAATAGGTCCAGCACTGCCATCAGGCCATCTGGTGAAACACCCCTCAAAGGGCAGCACCGGACCATTTCCGTAGAGGATGGCTTACTAGGGGTGGCCTCGAAACTGTACCCAGTGGAGTGATGGTTAGACCATCCGACTGGTTCCACCACCAAATCAGATATTTCCATCCCCAGGAGAAACACCAAGTCCAATGAATGACCATGAATATGGGTCGGGGAGGAAATAACCTGTGCAAAGCCCATCGAAATCATTGCCTGGAAGAAGTCCTGACCAAACTGTGAGAGTTCATCGTTGACCCAGGCATTGAAATCCCCCAGAACCAACCATCTGGGGAATCCCAATGTCAGATTGACAATGAAGTCCACCACTTCCTGCAGAAAAACATTCTCGTCTCCTGGTGGACGGTAGATGAGAAGTATCCTGCACCCCACACCCTTGCCCATGATACATTCACAGGAGTTGGTAGTTCCCACTGGCACTTCCACTAGGACCAGATCGGATCTAAAACAGATGGCAACACCCCCCACCTCTACGATCCATCCTCGGGTGGTGTATCATCGAGTATCTGGTTGGAATTGCTGATGACAACACTGGACCAGCATTTTCATCCAGCCAGGTCTCGGTGATACAAGCCAGGTCCGATGATCCAACAAGATCTGCTATTACCACAGTCTTGTTCTTAATAGACCTGGCGTTGCTTAACACAGCCTAAATAGGATGAGAACCTGAGGAAGACTGAGTTACCTGCCTGCTGCAAGCAGAGCCTTTGGGTATGGGAACCAGGTATGGAGGACCCCTTTCCTGGAAACATTGCACCCCAGGGCATCTCCTTGTCCCCACTATTCCTATCAGCCCACTCCTTTCCATCCCCTCTCCAGGCCAGGCCCTCGCCCTCCTCCCTCTAACAATCCCCAAGGCTCTGCACCTTCTATATACCTCTGGGGATAGTGGAGGACAGGAAAAAGGACGAAGGTCTCTGAGGCTGAGGGGAATAATACCCGACTGTCTCTATACCTTCCCAATACATATTCAAAAATCCAACAAATCACAGACCTAATAAAGTAAAATAATATCAAAATAAAATTCTAAATTATAAAACATTCAGTCACATTCAGTCAAATCATTACAAATCCTGAACTATTATACCTCTGGATTAGAAAAACAGACTAAAATCAAAACCCAACTCAGTCAAATCAAATTAACACAAAACAAGATCCCAGTCTTAATGTCCAAGGATAACAAACCACAGGCCAGAGTAAAGTCATATAGCTCATATAAGCCTTTGGGATACAGTCCAGGAAATCCACAACATAACAGTGGGCTGGGCATGCACACTAACTCTCGGGGAGGGCCTTTCCTCCAAGTGCACTGAGCTCACCTGTCTCAACACCCTGCCACCCGACACCCATAGCCACAATCCCCCCGGGGGCACGCCACAAGGAATGACCCACAAGAGATCTAGAAGATGCCCAACTAACACTCTGACTCCCCAGAGATGCAGAGGGCAACTCTTGCTTGGTCACAGGAAGCTGGTTAACCACAACCCCAGGTGCAAATAGAAGGGTCACTCCCCCCCAAGGATAGCACCCACACCACATTGCTCCTTAAATCCCAAAGGCTTGTAGAAGTCTAATATCCAGGGCAAATGTTCACAATCTTCTTAGGCAGTCTACTCAAATTCAAATTTGCAGCCTGTAAATCCAATCGATTTAGTTCAAAACTCCCAGCCTCTGACCCTAGGCCACCAAGCCCTCAAGGCAACAGTCCAAACAGTGTTGTATTCCCCCCAAAATCTCTGTCACTTAAGGAGGAAGAAATTACAACACTGTTAGCTAAATCACTGATTCATTTAAAACAGGCGGAAGACAGTCAACCAAAACCCCATACACAAACCACGGGAGGCTCTCACCACTCCTGGGAGTGTCAGGGAAATTGTTCTGTCTTGGTTAGGTAGATAAAAAATAAACAAGGGATCAGCTCACTCCCCTGGAGCAAATTTAGGAGGCTGTCACCACTCCCAATAGTAACGACAATTCATCTCTCAGCTGGACAAGCTTTGGAGGCTCTCACCACTCCCAGTAACAGCAAAGTTTGTCTCACAGCAGAGCAGATCACCGCAGATGATCCTTTATTCAGCCATACTTCGGTCCTCACAATTTTCCAATGGAAAGGCAAACAACATCGTAAGTCCCACAATAATCCATAGGAATTCGACCGACACAGGAGACAGACAAATTCTTAGATATTAAACGTTAATCCCCATTGCCTCCGAAAACATAAACTTAAAATAAATACTACTCTTCTTACCACTAATTCACTACTTGAACCCTGACTATTGCTCACAGCCCTACGTTAATACAGACCAAACTTTAAACGAAAAACAAACAAAAATAAATAAAACCGATAAAATTTAAGTAAAATTGCAGACAAAATTATCCCCTCACTGACGGCAGACCAGCATGGCCACCATCTTGATTTCAAACCACTCTTGTACACCCTTGGTGTGGGATGCTTTGATAAACCTCTTGAGCTTCACTCTCAGGGTTTTTGTACCATCCCACACCTCAGGTGTGCATTAAATTCTCATAACGCATACTACCCCATGCTTTACCATATATAAATTAGAGATCTAGAATCCAGAATTACAGGCATGTAATACTACATTATGATTTATTAGAAAAAGTATTTTATTAAATAAATATTTAGTTACTCTATAAACAAATGGTTTTGGTACATTTTCATTTTACAGACAGTATCCAAGAATATATGGGGACACCAGAGTGTGGATATATGGTCTTTGATATATAGGTGAGCAGAGATAGAATGGAATGAATAAAGGGGCTTAAAGGTCTTTTATCTTACGTGATTATACTATTATTGTTCTTGTTAGATGCAGTTTCACACTGAAGAAGGATTTTTCCGAAACTTTTGTGTTTTATGAACTGTATCTGGATATACTAGTGTCAATAAATAATATTTGTTTGACACATATTGGTGAGTGGGCCTTTGTTGACCAATTGTTGTGATAGAAGTTTGTTAGCTTTGAACTGGTCCAGGCTCCTCCCTGAATAAATACTATTATTTTTATCCAAGCTTGGCTGAGCTGGATCAAGGTTCTCTTTAAACAGTGTCCTCTCATATAGAATAGGATATCCATTAAGCTACTCCTAAGAGTGATGTACTCACTGGTATTCTACACCTTGTCAGTGTGGTGACATTATAAAGGTACTCAAGCTTCATTTTCATGCTGATGATGTCACTACATTAACTGGATATGGAATACCAGCTTTGTTCCTCATGCTTAGGGGTACATTATTCTCTGTATTCAGGGACGTCCTATGGATATCCACTATTTATACGAATAATAGGACTGAATAAATATGGGGTATACGATGGCCAGATTCAGAAAATGCCATTTATCAGGATGAGAGAGGGAGGAGGACTATAACTCACGAGGGCAGAGCCCAGAGTGAGTTATGAAAATCCTTCCCTCTCACGAGTTATGATGAATGTCATATTCTGAATCAGGCTATTGTGTGCCCAGTGTATACATTAAATGAGAAATTGCAGAACTTTGAGTAGTTCTTTTTTTTTTTGCTCCTCCCTGAGCCCCCTCCCCGACCAGCCACTCCTTCAGGCCTCCCTAGGTGCACCTGCTGCCACTTCATCCCCGTCACCCTCCACTGCCCCCATTTTGGTAGCCCCAAGGGAAACCCAGTGTATCCCTTCATTGGATGGGTCCCCCCCTTCTGAGGGAGACGCGCCGGTAGGCAAACCAGTTGACCCGGGTGCTGCGAGGGTCGGTCGGGGCGATCCGGGGCTTTGTGGCGATGCGGACCGGCGGCCATCATCCAGTCAATTGGGGGTCAATTTTACATTTTCTGGTCCTCCCACTCCACCTGGATTGGGCCTATGTGGGGACAGTAACCTGAGGTGGGGCCATGCGGGGGCATGACGAGGGTTCATGCTCCTAGCATGTTGCCCAATCCATCTCCAGGTGCTGAGGCCCTGCCCACTCCCCCAAGAGGGAGGCGTCCAGTGGACACTCTGGATTTTCTCCTTGCCAGTTTCCACTACTGACACCTGGGCTCGGGGTGCAAACCTGGGTCACCAGCGTGCTGAGCAAACCCCTTCACTCGGTGCCACGGAGCCAGCAGATTAGTTCTTTTAACGAAGAATAAACTGGTTTTGATTGATTTCACTGCTCCATTTTGAGTGTAGAAGAAATCATTATGACGTCATCAGTAGGCTTGCCACAGTATAAAATTCTGACGGTATAATAACCATCACATGCAATACCGCAGTTATCGTCATGCCATGGTATTGCAGAACAAGTAATTTTTGCACAAAATAATGCTGACTGTGAACTCAGGGCTTCACTTCACTCTGCCACTTATCATTAGATGGCATTGTTAGCAACATTCCAGAGTAAATAAAAGGAGTATTTCTGCATGCCCTGTGCAGTGTCTCCCTATGTTGTCAATAAGTGTGAAAAATGCAATTTTAAAGTATATACGCAATAATACCTGATAGGGTGGGCGGTATTGGGAAATACCGGACCTCCCGCAGGCGTATTAAGGCCCGAAGTCACAGGTGGAGGGCCTTATAGCCCCTGGAGGGTATTATTGCACTTAGAAAATGGCCCATCAGTAATATGTTTTTATAGAATAGAAAAAACATATTAAAAAGGTTTCATCAATGTTTAACAAAACATTAAAATATATTTTTTGTAATGTAGTCCCTGTATCACAGCCAATTGTCTAGCTTGACCATTTCAGCATTGTTCAATTACTATAAACTACTGGTGTGATCCTGTTTGAGACAGAAGTCCATCTTCTTCCAAGTTGTGTACTGGGTGTGCTTTGAAACAACTGAGAAGCTGCGTGGGATATACTGTATTGGACTAGATATCTGTAACTAATCTCTCTCTCTCTCGCTTACATCTGAGAGAAGTTTTCCTCACTTTACAGTGGTATTGCTTTTGTGTTTAATTATTTTAGTTTTAATTCAGGAAGGGGTTTTCAAAACTGCTTATCTTGTCAGCATCTTCAGAAGGGCTGAAATAACTGCATATTTGATTTTCCTTTGTGGCTAACAAACCACCAGGCTGTTTTGGGGCTGGAAGGTTTACCTGTGTCTGACTTGGATGTCTGGATTTTTCTCTGTTTGATTAGCAGGGTACTTTCTCTGTCAAATTGTTGTGTAGGGTATCTTGCTGACAGGAAGGCACTCATCGGCAGCGGTGGGTGAGAGCTTTTAGCTGATTGTTTTGTGAGGGCACAGTTTAGGCCCAACCCCTTCCCACCCCTCACCCCACCCACCCCTGGAAATAGTTCCTTTATACCTGAGGTTCTGACATCATTTCCTCAAGAGTGCAAGGTGCATATCACTGTCATATCCTCTCTAGCACACTGCACTGACAATATAAGCATACACATTGTATAATATATATATTTCTATATAACCAATCACATGCGCACACACACACACACACACACAAACACACAAATACAAACAAAAAAAAAGTAGATAAACATGTGGGGAGTAGTGCAATGTAATGGCTGTGGGGCAGCAGTCTTCCGGGAGTCTTTCTGGAGGCTGAGATGCTGCCCTATTTGCAGACAACTATCTGCCCTGAGAGAGGAAGTTGCCCGTCTTCAGGCTGCACTGGACAGTAGTAAGAAAACCTTCCCCCAGGCCACACTGGACAGTAGGAAGGGAACCTCCCCCATCCAGGGAGCACTAGCGCCACCACCACTACCTCAGAGGTTGCGAAGAAAGCACAGCAGTTGGACCACAGTGGGCTCAGGGAGGGTGAGAATGGTGGAACAGAGGCACACCCAGTCAATTGTTCCACTCCACAATCCATACACCATTCTGGGGGAGCATAGCTCCCCTATGGATGCACCCGCAGAGAAGACTGATGACAACTGTCACAAGGGAGGCCCACAGGAAGGAGGCAGAGGACACCACAGGGAAAGGAAGCAGCTCCTGGTGGAGGACTCAATTATTAGGGGTATAGAACTGGGGAGAGCTGGGAAAACTAAAGTAAGGTGCCTGCCTGGTGCCATGGCTTGGAGGGACAGGAAGCGCATCCTCAGGATCACGAGAACAGCTGCAAGGGAGTCTGAGCTGGACGTAATTGTCCACCTAGGGACAAATAACTTGGCTCATCATGAGATTAGAGCAGTGTAGGAGGACATTGCAGAGTTGGGGAGGGGCCTAAGACAAGTAGCACACACTGTATCCTTCTCAGAGGTGCTGCCTGTCAAAGGCATGGGGGAGGCAAGGGTAATTAGCACCATGCAGTTTAATGAATGGTTGAAAAAATGGTGCAGAGCACAGGGGTTTGGCTTCATTGGGGACTGGGGTTCCACCTGGAGGGACATCAGCCTATACTGGCAGGATGGTCTGCATCTGTCCAGGAAGGGAACAAGTCTTTTAAGCAATCAGTTTAAATGCAAAGGGGGAGGCACTGACAAGCAGCAGGAAAATCCCAGCCTCTCCCTACAAAACAGGGTACTAAATGAGAAAAAGACCGAGGTAGAACGGTCAGTGGAGGATGCTGCAACAGAAGGTAAAGCCATCAAAAAATGGAGAGCAATGAGTACCAATGCCCGTAGTCTGGGTAACAAGCTTCCTGAATTAGTGGCCTTGATGGAGGAGGAACATCTGGATATCGTGGCAGTCACAGAAACATGGTACACACAAAACCATGACTGGGACGTAAACATACCAGGATACACTATCTACAGGAGGGACAGGGAGGGTAAAGAGGAGGAGGAGTAGCTCTTACATAAGGGAAGGAATAAAAGCAACAGAACAAAAGGGTAAACAGGGAGGAGAAGAAGCACTGTGGGTAAATTTGGAGACAGGCAATGGCACCACAATCTGCACAGGGTTGTATACAGGCAGCCCTTCTCAAGGGAGGAAATGGACAAGGAAATGATAGAAAGTATACTTAGAATGGCAGAAAAAGGAGATATTGCTGATGGTGATCTGAATATGCCAGATGTTAACTGGAGTGCAGTTGCAGCTGCCACTTCGAAGAGTGCAGTTATTCTAGATACCCTACAGGGGGCATGCCTTAGACAACTAGTACTGGAGCCCACTCGAGAGGGAGCAATATTAGACTTGATTCTCTCAAATGGAGATGGAGAGAGGATCACAGATGTAGAAGTGGGTAGCCATCTGGGAACTAGCGACCATCGAACAGTATGGTTCACAATAAACACAGCAATAGAGTCAAGCCATACAAAGACAAAAGTACTGGACTTTAGGAGGGCTGACTTTGCCAAAATGGGTGAGTGCCTAAGGAATGCACTAGCAAATGGGCAGGAAGGAGGGCGGACAAACAATGGGGAATAATAAAAACTGCCATCACAGAGGTAACGAGCCTTTGTGTGAAGCAAATAAACAAAACAAAATGATGTAAGAAACCACTATGGTTCTCAAAGGAAGTGGCAGTGAAGGTTCAAGAGAAAAAGAAAGCATTCAGGAAGTACAAGGAATCACAGAAGGAGCAGGACAGAGAACTGTATCAGTTAAAGCAAAAGGAGGCTGGGAAGGCAGTCAGAACAGCAAAGGCCCAAACTGAGGAGAAGATAGCCAACTCAGTTAAGAAGGGGGATAAAACCTTTTATAGGTACATCAGGGAGCGAAGGAAGACAAAGGGAGGGATAGTGAGACTTAATAAAGGGGAGTGAGGGAGGGTGGGCAGAGGGAGACTGTGAAAAGGCAGAGATACTTAACAAATATTTTTGCTCAGTATTTACAAATGAAGAGGGGGAGGTACATAAAACAAACAGTAGAAACACTCTGGATACAGAAGTTGATACCAGCCCATTTACAGAAGTAAGGGTTCTGAAAGAACTCTTAAAACTGAAGGTGGACAAAGCAATGGGGCCTGATGGGATTCATCCCAGAATTCTAAAATAACTAAGGGTAGAACTAGTGACACCACTGACTACCCTTTTTAACAAATCATGGGAGGAGGGAGTGGTACCCAAGGACTGGACGAGGGCAGATGTGATTCCCCTTCACAAAAGTGGGAGCAAGGCAGAAGCAGGAAGCTACAGACCTGTTAGTTTAACCTCAGTGATAGGGAAAATGATGGAATCACTTCTGAAGGAAAGAATTGTCGAGTATCTAGAGGCCAGAGGGGCACAGGACCCTAGGCAGCATGGATTCACAGCAGGAAGGTCATGCCAGACAGAATCTGATAGATTTCTTTGACTGGGTGACCAAAGTAGTAGATCAGGGAGGGGCTGTGGACATGGCCTACCTAGACTTTAGCAAGGCATTTGACACAGTCCCACACAAAAGATTAATATACACGTTAGCCAGCCTGGGAGTGGGTCCCAAGATGACAGCCTGGGTAAAGAATTGGCTGGAGAATAGGACACAGAGAGTAATAGTAAATGGAGTCCACTCAGAAGAAAGGAGGGTTACTAGTGGGGTACCGCAGGGTTCAGTATTAGGACCGGTCCTCTTCAATGTCTTTATAAGCGACATTGCAGAAGGACTGGAAGGAAAAGTATGTCCCTTTGTAGATGACACAAAGATCTGCAACAGAGTTGATGCACAGGGTGGGGTGGAAAGGATGAGAAGGGACTTGGCAAGGTTAGAGGAATGGTCAAATGTATGGCAGCTTAGATTCAATGCTAAGAAGTGCAAGGTAATGCACCTGGGAAACAAAAACCCAGGGGAAGAGTACACAATGGGGGGTGAGATACTAACAACAACAAAAATGGAAAGGGACCTGGGGGTAGTCATATCAGATGACCTAAAGGTGGGCAAGCAATGTGAGAGGGCAGCAAGGAGGGCTGGGGGGATACTGGGATGCATAGGGAGAGGCATCACCAGTAGAAAACAGGAAGTTATTATCCCTCTGTACAGACAGCTGGTGAGACCCCATCTGGAGTACTGTGTGCAGTTCTGGAGACCCAATCTCTGCTAAGACATAGACAGAATGGAAGCTGTCCAGAGGAGGGCAACTAAAATGGTGCAGGGTCTGCACCGGAAGACATATGAAGAGAGACGAAAGGAGCTTAATATGTATAGCCTCGAGGAAAGGAGGGAGAGGGGGGACATGATAGAAACGTTCAAGTACCTCGAGGGAATCAACAAAGTCCAAGAGGGTAGCATCTTTCAAAAAAAGAGGTATGCAAGAACAAGAGGGCACAATTTGAAGATGGGGGCGGCTCAGAGGTAATTTAAGGAAGTATTTTTTCACAGAGAGGGTTGTGGATGCATGGCATGGCCTTCCGGAGGAGGTTGTGGAGTCAAAATCAGCGGTGGAATTCAAGCCTGCATGGGACAGTCATAAGGCAATTCTAGGGGGTGGGGGTAGGAAGAAGTAGGCTGCTGGTTAACTAGGATCTGCAGCTTATCCAGTAGGTAGGGAAATGGGCAGACTGGGTGAGCCAAGCGGTCCTTATCTGCCGTCAAATTCTATGTTTCTATGTACTGTGGCATGTGTGCCACTAGAGGGCGATTTAGATTGACATTTTATTTGTATGAGGCACATAGCTGACCCGTGAGTTTATGGGACTTGTAGTCCTGTATGTAAGGTATTGATAGGGTTTGAGGCCATGTAGTAAAGTGGTATGAGTATTTATCATGTGGGGCCTGGTACCGCTTGTTTGGAGGCCAGGCGAGGGATTGCCTGTACCGCTCGTTTGGAGAGTGGGTGAGGAATCGGCCGTCAGGAGTGGTGGCTGCAACATGACGGGCGTGGTTTAAAAAAAAAAAAAAGCAGAGGAACAGCCTGCCTAGTGACCTCAACATGCAGGAGTAGGTAAGCAATAAAGTGGACAGTATGCGTGTTGTGAGGCAAAGGCGGGGTGAGGAGCGGAGGAGGCACTGTCTTGAATTTGGCTCTCCATATGTGAAGATTCTTTGCCAACTTGCTTTAGTACTGTATCAGCCGGCTTTTAAGGGAGCGGGAGCTGCAATTCTCTCTGTTGCTCTGTAAAGGACTGTGCTCCATTGAAAAACTTGATTTATTCTTTTAAACATGTTTTTGTTTATTTTTGATGGTTTTCCTACTCCCGGTGGGGGTGGGGACTTCTATCATGGGGGGGTCTTCAGTTGGTCAGCTGGTAATGGGAAACAAATGGTGGCTCGTTGGTTGTGAATTTTGTGGCACAAGGATACCAGTTTGTCACTGGTGTATGAAGTTGGCACTTGTTTTTTCAGAGGGCATCTATTTAAAAATAGATGCCCCCTCACAAAGGTTCTCAACCAATCAGGTTTTAAGATTTTTCTTTGCCATTTTTCTAATGGAGAAATAATCCATAACATTCAGTGTTTGGCATGCTGGAATATTGCAAGCATTACACTTAGATGAACGCTCACCCGGTATAGGTAATAATCTAGATATGTTCAATAAAAGGTGGGAAAACTTATTTAGTACTAGAAGACGCGACATGCCACTGCTAAGCATTGAATACTATATAGAGAATAACTAACACCTAAGTGTGAAGAACAAGCTGGTTCAAACACTTAGTGGATGTAGTGACATCATTTGGTACAAGAGTGAAGCTCGAGTGCCTCAGTGATGTCACAGCACTCATGAGGTGTGTGAAGCTGTGAGTTCTTCACACTTTGGTATTGTTTATAATACGAAAGTTAATGTGTTTTTGCATGTTAGCAAGGTCAAAACAAGGGGTAAACAAAGCCATCACAAATGGTGAGAAATTTGTTTTGAATGTTGCTGACTTGATTATTACAGGAGACTGTGTTGGTAAGTGACTGTAAAAGTGAAAATACAGTTTGCTTGCACACACAGTTCTAATGAGCAAAGCTGCTATCACAGCTGAGCTCTTTTTCAAGCCTCCAGGTTTTTCTTAACGTTCTCAAAAGGTTTACTTCATGCATGTTAAGAACAAATTATTCAAGTCATGGATAAAACATGACGTGTATTATATTTTTATAATTACTGGTCTCCGTTTTTTCCCATTGTCAAAACCGTGTTTTAAATGCATTACGGCATTCACGCGCTCCCTTTGAACAACAGAGCGCTCGAGACAGGTAATTAAACATAGCGCAACGTTCAAATTGTCCCTGTCACTTCAACCGCCACTGACTGAAAAAAACACTTACTTCTCAGGCGTCACCTCCATCCCAGATAGCCTCCAGCAGCCTCACATCACCTATAAGTTGAAAAAAAAATGTTAAGCCGATTCCAAACAGCAGGCAATGTTTGGGACCGGCTGCATTTTCCACAGTCCTGTGACAATAAATATGTACAACTCCAACCAAAAACCTCAAAGCAGGAAAAGAGTCAGAGTTGTCGAAGATTTATACACCTCCGATTAAGGTATTTTCTTGTATTCAGACCCCCGAAAAACGCAAACATTAAACTTTTTTTTCTCTCGACCTAACTTATGCAGTTAACACTTTAACGA
Source organism: Neoceratodus forsteri (assembly GCA_016271365.2). NCBI lineage: Eukaryota > Metazoa > Chordata > Ceratodontiformes > Ceratodontidae > Neoceratodus > Neoceratodus forsteri. Next base: position 1,097,881,887 of record CM057456.1, on the reverse strand, counting down.
TGATCCCTAACTCTCTCCCTTTCAACCCTAACCTTTCCTCTGCAGGTCAAACGAAAATACCATTCAAACAGGAAATGATACGAAGAATCTCCATACTGGACTTCTAACACTTGTGGCCAGTTTATTTTATTAACAGTTTAAAATTACTAAAGTTAATGTTTAACCACAGTTCTGTTTTTATCACACAAATAAAAGCTTTCACCTGCAAGGTAAGCCTCCACGTATTTTTTTTTGAGAAAACGGAGCCCTTCAATTATATAAAATAAAATATGGGGAGAAGTGTGTCAAACTCGAATTTAACACATACCCTCATTGTTGAATGGCATTATGTGCCATCCAACAACTCGGGTGTGTGTTAAATTCTCGTAACACACTTCTCCTCATACTTTATCCTATATATAATGCACACCACCTCATGCATTATTCTCTGTGTTGTGCGAGACTAAATGTGTCAAGTATTATTCGCTTTACCATTATATGTAGAAATCATCTAGGTATTTAGTTATGTAGTGTATCTACCTGGCAAACACAAACTACCTAATTAAGGGCTCTATTCACAAAGCCTACACACTGCATATATGCGGTACATAAACTGGTTAAGTTCCTCCACTGCACAGGAGGGGTAGTGTCTGACCCTAACACATTTACAGTGGGGATCTGCTCCTCATTCACACCCTCACCTTGCTCCAGGTGCATGACTATGCATGTAACCAGGTGTGGAAGTTGGCTAGGGACAGGGCATGGCTATATGCCTTGCAGGAACAAAAATACATAGGGTGGAACACTGGTGGAGGGGGCGCAGGCTACACTGGCATGGACCTTGCTGTAGCCACATATGTGCCCCCTCCCACTATCCACAGGAAATATCAGATATCACATTGTCTCCCTCACTTTGCTACCCACGGCCATCAGAGAGTACCTGGAGCATAGTGGAGCACACTGGCAGAATGCCTCTTCACTTTAAGGGATATGGAAGTCCTGGGAGGACCGGACAGATCCCACAGTCCCCTCCCCCATCACGTGGAGTAAGGAATGGAGTCCAATAGCAGCAGGCCATCAGATTGAATGGCCTGTCATCGATTGCTGAGCTGCCCCTGAGCTACTATGCAGGAAGGGATAGCACCGGGAATGTGAGCCTATGCTTTATATACAACATGCATTGTATACTGCACAGCCGGTGAGGGGCACTGTGGCCTGGCTATGCTCATTTGGAGTGTACCTGTGCTGTGATCATGAATTGAGCCCTAAATAAGTAAAACATAAGGAATAATGTGTGAGCACCCATACACAACAAGCCTATGTTTCCATTGAGGAGTTGAGATACCATTGTATGGAAAGTGAGAGTGAAGCTTGAGAGGACCATGCTGGTATCGCAACCCCTCAATGGAAACACTAGGTGAGTTGTATACGAGCACCCATATTTTATTTATTATAGTGTATAATTAATGCAACCCCCCCCAAAAAAACATGGCTAGCATTTCTTTTTTTTTAACCACATGATAACGCTGAGGTACAGTGTGCAGAGAAAGTGAAACCAGGCAGTGGGAGTCAGTGCGAGGGAATGGCAGCTGCAGTTAATGATAGAATGAGCACAATAAGATTTTTTGAATGTGCACAACAACTTTAGAATGTGCATAATAACTTTAAAACATGCACAACATAGAGAATAATGGATGGGTAGGTGGTTATAATGAGGATTTTACAGACCTCCGAGGTGTGGCATGCCACATAAGCCCCGAGAGCGAAGCTCGAGGGGTTTATTAACGCATCCCACACTGAGGGGGGTCCGTAAGATCTGAGTTTTGACCCCCTACCCATCCTTTATTTTGTACAATTGCTGGTGATAATTTTTTCACCACAGCAGTATACAAAATAAATATATATCTCGCCGCAGACCATTGGGGTTTCACCGCAGTCCATTTCGGCTAACAAACTAAAGCCGTGTTTACTTTTTTTTTTTTGTTTCTGACCAAAAATAAACTTTTCCAGTGCCCATTCATCTTTTTGTTACCAAAATAAATAGAGAACTTACCGCCAACTCCCACTGTCAGTGAACTGTAGAGCGTTGAGGAGCTGGGCACAGAGAATAGGAAGATCGCGACTGGCGAATGCACCGAGCTAGGGAAACCAGGCACGTGTTTGTCGTTATAACCAGCTGGTTATAACTATAAAGTTACAACCCGGTTTCCCTATGGGAAAAAATGAGAGCCAGTTATTATGTAGAGGATTGTGTATGAGCTGTTATACACAACAAGTCTAGGTTTTAATCGAGAGGTTTCCTTGGTAACAGTAGATCCCAAAAGCACAGCTTGAGGGGTCTTCTGTTACCAAAGAAACCTCAAGATTCAAACCCAGACTTGTCCGTATATGACTGCTCGTACACAATCTTTTGTAGTGTATGGGCATGCCTACACAAAAAGAAATAATCTGATTTTTAGTTAATTTGATTTGTAAATAACACAAATCCATTGACCTGAACTGTGTAAGTAGAAGGCAGAGGAATGACATGAGACTGAGAAACGGGAAGTGTTTTCTTCATTTTGAGCATGATTTCCCCTAGCTGAGTTTGTAGCATCAGTCCTTGGAGACTCTTGGTTACATTAAGTGCCTCCACAGAATTGTCTTTCAGATCTGTAAACAACAGGTTTTTTAGCATGGTGAATTTTTGTCTTTAGTGTATGATTTTGACAATGCCCAGCCCATTAGATTCTTCTTTGATTAGGTTGAAAGAAACCTGTTCTTCATGGTTTGCAGTTTGTCTCACAGAAAACAGTTTAGGCATGTTTTCATATAAATACCTCTACTGGCCACCAGTCTTAAATGTCACAGGTCATTAAAGATGTGTAGTGTATGGGTATGCATACAAGAAAGAAATAACCTGGGACACTTTTTTTTTTTTTTTTTTACATTTTACAGTCCCATTATGTGAACTTTCTCTATGACTATGTATAGCAATATCGCGTTTTCTGTACCCCTCTGTGTCAGCCGCTCCAACTTACAATGCTTTTCTGTACCAAGGGGAAAAAAAGAAACCGGTTATACTTTTCTGTTTTTTTCTTCAGCAGCTGACCGAAAAAAAAAAACACATCTTCACAAGGTTTCAGATCAGTGGACACGTGGCAGCATTCCTATTTGTTATGCTGCAGTAGTGATGTAAACAGTACAGCACAACATTGGTGCTGGAACGGTTTGAAAAGTGGTAGGGCCAAGGATGTAAGGAACAAATTCGCCCCTATTAAATACATTAACATGATTGCAAAAAGTGATAGGGCCACTTATGAAAGTGGTAAGGCCATGGCCCTAGTGGTCTGTTGGCCCTGTTCCGGCACCTATGCAGCACAACATCATCATGATGTACAGTAGGTTCTGCAGCACGACAAGCCTCTTCTAGGTCTGGATTTCCACCCACAATAGCGTTCCACAATACACTATAAAGCAAAGCTTCTTTGGCTATTAGACAGGCACATTTCCAGGCCTTCGCTGCCCAGTACCAGAAGTCCTTATGGTAGTCTGTATTGGCCAGGGCACAAAAAGCCCCTTCACCCTTATCTGATGACCTGGCAGAAACTGCCAGATTTGGCTTAGAGGCAGCCAATTATCAGTTCCAAATGGCTTCTGATACCAATGACACAGCAACCAGATGGATGGCAAACACTGTTGCTCAAAGAAGGTTTGCCTGGCTGGGAGCAACAAATCTTACCCAGGATACCCAAACAAAGGCTCTTGGAGGGAAATTCACTTTTTGGAGAATTAACAGTGGCTTATATGAAGAAGGTGGATGACTATAAAGCCAACTTCAAGAGTAACTCTGCTAAGGAGAAAGCCTATCCATCTACCAGACCCTATGGAAGTAGAGGCAGGGGTGGGTCCTTTCATACTAGGCCCTTTTTCCAGCCAATGGCTGCACCCTAAAACCAACAGTACCCCCAGCAAGGGTACTTCAGAGGTAGGGGCAGAAGGGGTTCCAGATGGGGATCTCAAACCCAGCCTCAACCCCAAAGCAAGCAAACACCCTTGTTACAAGCACTTCAGTGGTGGAAAGAGAAATCCAACCTAAGGGAAGGGTTCCTTTCCAATGAAAATCTCCATCAGTTGCTCTCACAACAGATGCATCTTTGCTGGGGTGGGGTGCCCATGTAGGGGACCACACAATCCAGGGCACTTGGTCCAGTACAGAGTCACTCCAGCACATAAACGTACTGGAACTCAGAGCAGTGTTTTTGGCACTAAATGCCTTTACAACACTGGAACAAGGGAAGGTGGTACAGGTCAGAACAGACAATACCACCACAATGTACTACATAAACAAGCAGAGAGGCACCAGGTTGGGTCCTCTCTGCACAGAGGTCATGAACTTTGGAGCCTGGCTTACTGCTTGGGAGTTTCCCTGCAGGCAATCCACCTACCAGGGAAGGACAACACCCTAGTAGATGCTCTGAGTCGTATCAAGCAGCCCCATCATGAATGGGCTCTGAACAGGCAAGTGATGGAAGTAGTCTTCAGTTGGTGGGGCATCCCAGAGATAGACTTGCTTGCATCCCACGAGAACCACCACTTGCCTCAGTACTGTTGCAGACCACCAGATCAGGGCACACTACCTCTTGATGCTCTGGCTTTGGACTGGTCAGGGAAACACCTATGTGTTTCCTCCCTTCCCTGTGGTGTACAAGGTACTGCTCAAGCTCGGGTCCCAGTCACATCAATGATCTTGATATTTATTTATTTATTTTTTTTGTTGACCGGGTAAGTGCACTAGACAAATCCTGCCTATTTTCAGGCACGACCCGGGGGAGGGGGATACAGATGAATGCCAACTACGATAACAATGATAGCCCCAGACTGTCCCAGGCAGCCATGGTACTCTCTTTTGCTCTCCACGTCTGTAGGAGAGCCAATTCATCTCCCTTGGAAGCACAGCTTGTTAATCTCCAACCAGGGAAGACTTCTTTATCTGAATCTCAGGTCTCTCAATTTCAAAGCCTGGCTCTTGAAGACCTAGAATATACAAGTCTACACCTCTCTGAAACTGTTTCGGACATCCTGAGCGATTACAGGAAGCTTTCCACTAAAAAACCTATGCCTCAAAATGGAAAAGGTTCTCTATCTGGAGCTCAGCCAGGGACTTGGTACCAGCACAGGCCGGGGTTCAAGATGTTCTTGATTACCTCTCTTATTTGCACTCCCTGGGGCTGCAACCCAGCACCCTTAAGGTACACCTGGCTGCAGCATCTGCTTACATTTCTGCTGGAAGAAATGTGACAATAGCTTCAGAGCCTATCTTTAGGAAGTTCTTCAAGGGTTTGACCCACCTGCATTCCCCTCATACAGAACCAGTGCCAGTATGGGACCTTAATGTGTGCACAGCTAAGCTCATGGACCTTCCTTCTGAGCCCATGTCCTCTGCTGATCTGAAACAGTTTTCCTAGTGGCAATTACTTCTGCAAGAATAATCAGTAAGCTTCAGGCTCTCTGCATTGAACAGGACTACACTGCATTCCACAGGGATAAAGTGGTCCTGAGGACAAACAGTACATTTCTCAATAAAGTGGTTTCTGATTTCCACCTGAACCAGTCCATTACCCTATCTGTCTTTTTCACTGAGCATTCCACTTCTGGTGAAAGAAGGCTTCACAGTCTGGATGTCAAGAGAGCTCTCAGCTACTACATGACAGCCACCGAGGACCATAGGCAGGGCAGAAAACAGCTGCTCCTGACTTATGGGGATGTGGGAAAGGGTAGCCCAACAACAAAAAGGTCCATTTCTTGATGGATAGTCTAGTGTATCCAGTTCTGTTACACTAAAGCTGAAAGGGAGCCTCTAACAGGATTGAGGGCCCATTCCACAAGAGGGACAGCTGCTACTTTAGCAGCTGCCACGGATGTTCCACTAGTTGACATCTCTAAAGCAGCTACCTGGAAAACAGTGCACACCTTTACGAATCACTACAACCTGGATATTCTGTCCAGGGGTAATGCTAGATTCAGCACAGCAGTCCTGCAAAGTCTGTTTCCTAAATACGGTTCTGTGCCCACCTCCAAAGGTATTGCTTTGTAGTCTACAGAAAGTTAGGAATACCTGAGTATTACTGGGGTTAGAAGAAAAAATTACTTACCTAAGTAATCTAGTTTCTTCCCAGTGATGCTCAGGTGTTCATAACTTCCCACCCTACCTCCCCTTCCAGAAACTTTCGCCTCTGCACTCCTGCATATTGTGCTGTCAAGGGTATACGTGCCACTTTTTGGCACAATTTAAATAATCAAGGTTCATGTAGTGTTTTCCCCCTTCTTTCAGGTGACTGTGACATTTTGGAGGGTATCTGGTGTTTTTTCCCCCGAGGGTATATTTAGGGGGTTATGGGTTTTTACTATTATTAAATTTGATTATTATCAATTACTAATACTATTCAGTATTTATAGATCTTCCCTTGTCAATCTTCACCATTCATTACTTCCTGGGTGTAAGCCGGAGGCGCGCACCCGTCACGGGAGCCTTTTTTTTTTTTAAAAGCTTTGACTAACTGACACCGCCCTCGAGAGTGACGTCATGCGTCATGCGCGAGGGGCGGCCGTTAGTAGCGACCGACTCCTCCTCCAACTCAGTTCTGTTTCTCCCGCCGTCGAGGCAGCACCTGTCGCGAAGCGCTTTGAATTGCTACTGCGTACGACTCCTCGTTCTTCCACACACTCGACGCCAACCGGTAAGACTGTTCCTTTTCTTTCTAAAAGCGGGGCCGGGTGTGTTTCCTACTGTTTTTTTTTCTCAATAGTTTCGCGTTATGTCCGGTTCCGGAGCTAAGCGTTCTTCCAAGACGGGCGCGCCCCTATGCGTCGGTGCTCCTGTGGCCGGCATTTCTCCATCTCGGACCGACATGACGTTTGCCTTCGTTGCCTGGACCCAACCATGACATGGATTCGTGCGATGCCTGTTTCACGATGGACCGCCGTGTCCTCGAAATCCACGCGTTTAAGCTTGGCAAAGCCCCGCCGACCTTCGGGGGACGACGTCGCTCAAGGGATTCTCGGGCAAGATCTCTAGGCCCTTCCCCTGGGTCCCCTCCCGGGCCTATACGGTCCGAGGAGGAGGGGGTCTCCTTGTCTTTTCTTGCCGAGGAGGAGGCCCCTTCTGCGGTGTTGGGGGAGCATCGTAGTCCCTCCCGGGGCTGCGGCACCGACACCGCCTCAGCAGTCACCTCCTCAGAGGTGCAGGCTCCCCCATGTCGAGGCCCTCGACTTTTGGGCCTGGCTCGGGTGGACCCTCGACGCTGCCTTTCGGCGCTGTTTCAGATCCCGGCACCATTCACGGTGCCGGTGATCAGAACGGCGCCATTGGCGGCGCTGCTTTGGATCCCAGTGCCGTTCGCGGTGCCGGTGATCATGGCGGCGCCATTGGCGGTGCTGCTTTGGGCCTCGGCACCGTTCGCGGCACCGATGGTCATGGCGGCACCATCAGCGGTGCTTCACCTCGGCGCGGCCGCGCGCACCGTCGGACCTAGTCCTACCTCGCCTGCGGTGCCAGGCCTGCGGCGTGGGGGAGTTCGGAGTTGGGCCTGGCTGCTGCCGGCGTTGGGGGGGCGAGTGGCGTCGCCCTTGGTACCGGGGCCATTAGTGGCACCGTGGCCTCAGGGACCCCTGGGGTGGCCAGCATTGAGGTCCAGCTGGTCTCGTTCTCCTCGGAGGACGATGACTCTGACGTGGACTCATCCTGGCACCCCCATTCTTCGGGGTCTGGGTCCCCTGTGGCTAGAGGTACCAGGCGGCGCAGCGGGCCCCTCCCTCTGCCCCCCCTTCCGTCGTCTCCTGAGGGCTCTCTGGCTGGGGGTGGCCGGGGGTCCCGGGGGGCAGGCGTGGGGGTGACGGAGGGGGAGGCTCCCCTCTCTGGAGGACCGGTGACAGCTACCCCCCAGGGTGCTGTTGCCCCCTCTAGGGATAGGTGGACACTGCTGTCGAGGAGGAGGGCCCTCTCGGAGTCCGAGGGGTTGAGGGGCAGAGGGTCTGGCGCTCGGTCTTCTTTGGCCACCTCGGGGGGGGTGGCCAGGAGCTGTAGTGCAGAACCCCGCCCCTCCCTCCGGGGCTCTAGGATGCCCTCCGGCGGCGTTCATGTGGACTGCCCTTCTGGATCCATGCAGTCCCGGCATCGTCACAGGGGAGGTTCTCCCCCTGGGCTCTTCCAGGCTCCGCTTCCCCAGAGTTCCGTTCTGCGGCCTGGTCTGCTGTCCGGGATCCCTCCAACTAGGGCTCCGTTCCCCGGATTCCAGAGCCCTGGCAGAGAGCAGCTGCCTCCTCGGAGGTGTCCCTCTCCCATCTCTCTGCCTTCACCACCCCCGCTCCCAGGCCATGTCGGTCCTATGGGTCGGTTATCCTGGGAGCAGTTCAGGGGTTCTGCGGTGGCCTTCCCCTCATATGTTAGATACATGCATGAGCGGGTCTTTCGACTCTCCCCACCGCCGCAGGAATCCTCTGGACATTCCAGCTCCCCATCATCCTCGTCTCCCTCCTCTGAGGGAGAGGAATCCCCTGCTCATCTTTCCTCCGATGCTGATTTCACTGAATATCAGCGTTTCCTTTCGAGGATGGTGAGGGATCTTCGGATTTCCTATGTTCGGAGAGACAATACCGAACGGGAGACGTGAGAATTCCTTGGTGAATTCAGTGCCCAGCATTTGGTGGTACCTTCCTGGCCTATCCCCTTCCTGGAGGCGTCTATCCGGTCCTGGCAGTCCCCAGCCGCTTCTTCTCCAGCCCCGGCTGACTGTCAGCGTAGGTATTGTGCACCCTCAGAGTCTCTAGGTACCCTTCCCAACCCCCCCTCTGGTTTGGTCTACCTAGACACTCCTTCTGGAGCCGCCAGCACAGGTGCGACCGCCCACCGGATCCGGACTCTCTCCAGTTCGACCGTTGGGGGCGAAGAGTGTTCTCTTCTTCTCGTGCGATTGCCTGTATTGCATCTCATCAGGCTCACCACGCTGCCTACAACCGGCATTTGTGGTTGATGATGTCCCAGCTGTTGGCATCTATGCCTGACACGGAGCAAACCAGACAAGCCGTTGCCCTCTCCGCGGTAGGCCTGGAGCTGGCAAGACACCAAGCAAGGGCATCTTACGACGCCAATGAGGTGGCTTCCAGGCTTGCGGGGACAGCGATCTGCATCAGGCGGACGGCATGGCTTCATCTCTCTAGGTTGTCACCCCTGGCCCGGCGTAGGGTGATTCGCTCCGCCTTCCGGGGGACCCGTCTTTTCTCCTCTAGAGCTAGGAGACTTTTACAGGGCTCCTCCATCTCCCTCGTCCTCGGAGGCACCTCCTAGCTCTTCTCCCACTTAGGCTTTCTGAATAAGCCGGGTCTTCTCCTTCTGTTGCTCACCAGCAGAAGGCTGGGGTCTTGTTCCTCAGGATATGCCTCTCCCGGGAAGAGGAGCTAGTATCACCCAGGAGTAATGAATGGTGAAGATTGACAAGGAAGATATGAAAATTACGCACCTACCGTAATTCTTGATCTTCTCTTGTATCTTCACCATTCATTACTCCACCACCATCCCTCACCATCCTCAGTGGCCTCCTCCTGTGGCTTCTCCACCTCCCGTCTCCTTCCTCTCTCTGCAAAAATATAAAAAGTAAAAAAAAAAAAAAAAAAAAAGGAGGAAGAATTACTCCAATTTTTCAAAAAAAAAAAAATCTATATCTTAAGGGGGCCTATTTCTATCCAGAAAATTATTTACTGGAATTGCATATGGTGATCAAACTCGCAACTATCTCTTGCCATTCCTTGGCGAGATACTTCTGGGGTTTTAGCCTGGCTCTGGCTATTCAGTTTGATCCTGCAATCCCATGCTACCAGCTGTTAAGCCCTAGAATCGCAACCCCCCCCTTCTCTAATTCTTGCCTTGCAGAGAGGAGGAACGGGTACGACTATTTTTTTCTTTAAAAAGAAAAAAGGGGGAAAAACTGAGGGAACTCTCTCCAACTGCTATAGGCATTCTCTGAATTTAAAGTCATGCTCCTAAGCCTGCAAGTTATTATCTGTGAAAAAAAAAAAAGAAAGAGAAAAGGGGAAATACAAGGGCAAACAAAATCCTTCTTGTAAGATTTTGATGATTGTTTTTTCCTTTCAAGTGTCCTCCTGGACAGTTTTACAGAGAAGCAGTGCTGACCATGACCAATCCTCGCCAGCCTAAGCCTCTGGCCTGCCTTGGCAAGTCCAACTGAGTCCCATTTCTATACCTATAAACGCCTGAAAGGCTTAGATTTTCCATTTCTAAACCCTTGAGCAGCTCTCACATGCTGCCTGGGATTTATCCTTCCCTCCTCGGGTGTCCTCCAGTTAAAGGCCTTTCCTCGGCCAGGAGCCCGAAGTGGGGATCAAGAACCATGGCATGTTGAAGATGAGGACTATGCCCTCCTGAGTCTGTCTAGCGGGTTCGGTGAACCTTCTCTTCAGCTCTATCTCCGGGGATTCTTGCTCCCTGTTTATCGAGCCTTAAGCTATCAGCTAACTATGCTCGTTAGGCATTCTGGTTGTTGTTTCTTCTTCCTCTTCTTCCTCTTCTTCTTCCTCTTCTTCTTCCTCTTCTTCCTCTTCTTCCTCTTCTTCCTCCTCTTCTTCCTCTTCCTCTTCCTCTTCTTCTTCACCTTCCTTCTCTCTCCTCCTAGAGTCGCCCAGGTAAGGAGGCCCTGCGGTCCCTAGGTTAGGGATACTCTTATCTCCTCTGTCCTTCCTCCATCAGCTTATTCCTTTTTCAGTTCATTCTTCCTTACTTTGCTATCCCTTGGCTATCTTGCCTCGCTATCTCTATTTCTCTGCTTTCGCTTTTTGCCTCTCCGGCTCACAGAACTGAGTTGGAGGAGGAGTAGAGTGCTTCTGCGGCGCCCCTCGCGCATAATGGCGTCACTCGGCGTGCCGTTAATCAAAAAAAAAAAAAAGGCTCCCGTGACGGGTGTGCGCCTCTGGCTTACACCCTGTAAGTAATGAATGGTGAAGATACAAGAGAAGATCAAGAATTACGGTAGGTACGTAATTTTCATTTCTTGGGGGCCTGCCCTTCCATGTGTCCAGGAAATCTGAGGGGTTTTAGAACTAAGGCAGTTAGTTCAAGGCAGCATTTGAATAGTTGTTACCTGCAAAGAGTTACATCATTTGCATCTGTTCTATCCTCTCTGGGCAGTTCTGGCTTAAAGGCACACTGCAGAAAGTTATGAATACCTGAGCATCATTGGGAAGAAACAAGATTACTATGGTAAGTAATTTTTTCTTCCATCCCAAACATGTTAAGAATGGTTTTGTATCAATCCACTTGATAGCACTGAATCCACTCCAGGGCCACAGGCGAAACAAAGTATCATGAATTCAAATGAAGCTGGGCTCACTGAAAATAGACACAAACTTTAAAGCTTGAAGAAAAGTTAAAACATTTATTTAAAATTACCACAGCACAGGCACCTCCTGCCACCACCAATGTTTCACACAAAATTAGTGCTTTGTCAAGGCGTGTAACAATCCAGATACACATCCACATGTGATATGTTGGTGGCAGTAGGAGGCGCTTCTGCTGTGATAATTTAAAATAAATGTTTTAACTTTTCTTCAAGCCTTGAAGTTTGTGCCTATTTTCAGTGAGCCTGTCTTCTTAAGAATGGTTTGCCGTATTCATAGTTTCCTAGACTTCATAGGTTATGCAGTGAAGATTATGATTTTGCTATGCAGGCTCAAATAATGCACAGATCTTACTTCAAGGAAGGATTTGCAGCAGGCCACACTGTTAGGACTAAGATGCCAAACTCTAGGACCACACAGAAAATGTCTAGTCTATCACAGTCAGCTGACATCAGCCTAACCTATATAGGTGGGTTATCCCACACACCTACCTCAGTTCCTTTCCCACCGTCGACCCGTGCACGTCATACTTTAGCAGATCTCACAGCTACAGTTGACTACCATTTACCATGCTTACGATGCTTTTTTATTTTTAGTTTCTTTCAGTGTAAAACTTAGAATTTTCGATGAGTTTATGTCTTCTACACCAGCCTCATCTGCTCCTCGAAGTGATCCTGCGACAAACAGATCCATGAAAAGGATGGCCACTCTGTGTGTCTTCTCTGCCTAGGCCCCAACCACGACACTGAAGCCTGCTAGTTTTGCCAACAATTCAACCAGGCCAATCGGAGGTGTCATTTAAAAACTCTGGAGAGCCATCTTTTGAAGCAGAAGTTGATCACGATGGAGAAGGAGCTGCAGGTCAGGAGCTCTTTGGCCTCACCAACACTTTCCTTTGGGGCTTCTTCGTCTTCTCACAAGAAGAAGTCTGGGAAGCATAAACACCAGAATAAACACTGGGACAGGGCCCGGTTAGCTTCTCATTTGCGGTCACCCCATAAACCTTCGACTGTGACTGGATTGTCCCCCCATGGGGGGTTGGCTCCTGCAGCCCCACCAGCCTTCACTTCCTCCAGGTTCCCAGTGCTCCACCACTCACCCTTATTTCTATTACTGGTGGCGGCTCTTCAGGGCAGGGGACATTGTCTCCTGCTCCTCAGCCCCTGACACTCACGCCTATATCCTCTATGGTCTCTCAGCCTGGTGGCTTGGCCAGTGTTGGTCTCTCAGGCATTGGCTCTTCAACCTTGGCCCCCCTCCTCCCCCCCCCCGGCCACAGTGCTGCCTTCATTGGCTTCCATCACTGGGACGAACATCAGCCCTGCCAGGCAATGCCCACAGCCAGCGACCGCCATCTCTTCCTCAAAGCTGTTGCCTGTGCCCTTAACTTGGGGGTCTCCATCCCCTCAGGCACCAGCAGATCCTTCACTCGGACACTCCAGGCCATCGCCTCCTGGGCTGGCGCCAGTCCTGCTGCAACCCTAGCCTTTGGTCCCAACTCCACCCTCACCCCTGCTGCAACCTATGCCACAGCCAACACTTGCTGGCCCATTTCCAGATTCTCACCTGGTGCCGAGTGGACCTACACCGAGGTACCCTTTTCTGGCTCCTCAGCCATTGTACCGTTCATTGGCACTCTCGTTTCCTTTTCTGCCAGTGTATAATATAGTACCTTTGGTAAATTATGATACCCTTTTTTTGGCATGGTGGTCCTCTTTGCAAAAGCAGACCCCACCCCTCAGGGCCCACGTCCGGTGTCCCCCCACTGCCCTCCACCAGATTTCCAGCCCCAGAATCCAGCTAGGGCTGGTCCAAATTATCCCCATACATTGGGGTCTCCAGGGGCTCGACCTGAGGTTGGTTTAGGTTCTCAGAGAAGTAATCACCGAGCCCTGGCTCCAGTCCCAACTAATGACACTACTGAGGATGACTCCAGTTCTTTGGGTCTTCCTCCTCTCCTGGTCTCCTGGTGAGTCTTTGGAGTGGATGACCAGGCCAAAGAGGTGTTCAGGTCCCCTCTGACGATCTATCCTTTATGGATGTTATACACCACAACCAGTCCATCATGGGCTGGGAGACAGAGGAGCAAGACCTGGAGAGATGCTGCTTTGCCATCTAGCTCTGGCAGCGGGATGCCCTCCTGGTGGTGGTGGTGTCCCCTTTGATTGACTCCTATGCGGATGTCACTTAGGTGGCCTGGAACCTCCCTTCTACCACCCCCTCCTCTGTCTAAAAAGGCTAACCGTCTTTACCACGCTTTGGCTGGCAAGCCTTTTCTGGGGAGTCATCCTACGGCAGATTCAGTGGTCATTACTGTGGCGCATGACTGAACTAAGAAGCCCAAGCACTTTAGTACCCTCCCACTGGACTGGGAGTCCAGGCAGCTAGATCACCTTGGCAAATGGGTTTTTGCCTCTACCACTCTGGCTATCCGACCCACATGGTCCAATATCAGAATGTTCTTTGGGACCAAGCCAGGGATCTGGTTAAGTCCTTGTCAGAGGATTCCACTAAGATGCAGCTTGCCCAACTCATGAAGTTGGGCTCAAACATTGGCATTCATGTTATTAGAGCTGCTTATGATGCTGCAGACACTTCTGGGCATGGGGCAGTCGCTGGGGTCTGTCTCCAGCTCCATTCTTGGCTCCAGGTATCCATCTTTGCCTCGGACATGCTGGCTATTATCATGGATGCCCCCTTCTGGGGATCCATCCTTTTTTGGAGGAGATGTCCAGGACATCATTTCTACCCTGCAGGAGTCAGGGTGGGCCCTCAAGTCTGTCCATTCACTGTATCACACCTAGCCTAGGGCAAGCCAATGTTAGTCCTTTTGTAGGTCCTCCCACAAGCAACCTCAGAACCACCTGCCAAGCATCAGTTCAAGCGTAAGGCCACAGCAGCCTCCACTGCTGCCACCGCCAGAGCACACAGGGCTCCCATGGCTCCTTCGCCTGCACTCACCCCTACCTCCTGACTCCTTAGCCAAACCCCCTCTGGCCAAGGATCCAAGGGAGACAGTAGGGGGTTGGCTCTTCCTCCACCTAGAGGGGTGGCAGGGGGTGACCGCAGACAGCTGGGTGCTTCAAATCATAGCACACAGTCATATTTTGGATTTTCTGGAGTGACCACCTGAAAATTTATCAGTCCACTTCACATACCCCCCCTGCACACCTGTCTCTGGTGTGGGAGGAAATTCAGGCTGTTCTTCAAAAAAGAGCCAAGGAGACTATCCCACAGGCTCAGTGGGGAAGGGGGTTTTACTCCCACTTCTTCCTCTTCCCCCAAAAGACCAAGGCTCTCTGGCCCATCCTGGACCTAGGCCATCTCAATCTGTACATCGAGTACAAATGCTTCAGGATGGTCACTCTCCAGGGGCTGTTACCTCTTCTGCACCATGGAAACTGGCTGTGTTCACTGGACATGCAGGATGCTTACCTACACATCCAGGTCTTTCTTGCCCGTAGTCGCTTCCTCCGCTTCCACTTTCAGGGGGCCCACTTTCAATTCTGGGCCCTCCCCTTTGGCCTCTCCTTGGCCCCCCCTGAATATTTACCAAATGCCTGGCAGTGGTGGCTGGCACATTGTGAAGGCAGGGCTTCTATGTGTTCCCCTACCTGGACAACTGGCTCCTAACAGCCCCCTCCAGGGACCGCTTGGTTTAGAACCTGGACTACACCATTCATCTCTTCCAGGCTCTGGGGATCACTATAAATCTACCAAAGTCCTGTCTCTCCCCTTGCCAATGCCTCCAATACATAGGGGCGATCCTGGACACCAGCCAGGGCAAAGCATTTCTGCACAAGGACAGAACAGAGCAGAGCAGAGAGACTAATGGAGCAGGCCTGTCTGCTTTTCTCAAGCCGGCAGGTCCCTGCCAGGGTTTTCCTTTGCTTCCTGGGCCACATGGCAGTGGCTGTTGCCATGGTTCCCCTGGCCTGCCTGTATATGTGTATTCCTCAGTGGACCTTGAGGGTCCAGTGGGATCAATGCACGGACGACCTGGAGGTCTCTGACCTGGTCCGGAGGGTTCTGTCCTGGTGGCTGGATTTGACCAACCTCCTTTGGAGGTCTCTTTTCAGCTCTCGACCCCCTAGCAGATTCTCATGACAGATGCATCTGACCTGGGCTGGGGTGCTCATCTGGCTGATCACCGGACCCAGGGTGCCGGAACAGACATGGAACAGGGTCTTCATATCAGCGTCCTGGAGATGAAAGCAGTTCTCTATGCCCTGCAGGCCTTTTGACTCATCTCCTCCCAGTGACTTTTTACAGACCACCAGATACTACAATTAGTGATGCAGAATCCTTTATTGAACATGTTGCTACTGTGGCTGAAGATTCAGATATATTGCCGATGGGGGACTTAAGCATCCCAGGTATTGACTGGGTAGTTTTAGCTACCAAAAATGCTTTGGCAGCCAGGGTGCAGAATGATCTGTTATCAGCTGGCGTGGAGCAATGCATTCAGGAGCCCACTAGAGGAGAGAATATTTTGGGATGTTATATTAACCAACATACCAGAATATGTTTTAAACATGAAGATCATCCCTCCATTAGGTACAAGTGACCATGATATTATCACTTTCCAAATTAACAGGGCTAAGAAAAATACAAGGGGAATAATGACTCATACAATGTATAATAAGGCTAACTATACAGCAATAAGGAAGGAATTAGCAAAAATGAACTTGAATATTATGACAGAAGGCTTATCAACTGAATCATGCTGGGACCTGTTTGTAAAAATCACTAATGATATGGTGGCTAAACATATCCTCACAAGAATTATGTGTAATAGCAGAAGCAAAAAGCCATCATGGCTAAATAAAAGGATCATTAAACTGAGTTACAAGAAACGATTATATTATAAAAAGATGAAAAGTACACAGTCTAGTGAAAACAAGAATAACTACAGAAAGACCTTATATCTACTTAAAAATGAAATTAAGAAAGCAAAGAAACAAGTGGAGTTTAGACTAGCTACTTCTAAAACTGATATTAAAGGCTTTTTTTTCCTATGTTAATAATAAGAGAGGTAATAACAGGAATATCGGCCCACTTAATATTGATGGTGTAGTTTTCACCAAACCAGTTAACATGGCTAAGGGATTTATTAATTTCTTTAGTAAGGTTTTTAACAGGGATGACCCTAGTGATGCAAGTATCGTACCTGCTGCTGGGATTTCTATGCAAACAGAGTTTATTACAGACGAGAAAGTCAACAGAAAAATTAAGGCGCTCAAGGCCAATAAATCAGCTGGCCCTGATGGCCTACACCCCAGATTTATTAAGGAGCTAGGAAAGGAGCTTGCACCGATTATTGCAGATATAGGTATTAGATCCTTGAAGGAGAGATATGTGCCAAAGGATTGGAGAACAGCTATGGTGGTGCCAATCTTCAAGAAGGGTAATAGGAAGGCAGCTAATTATCGACCAGTAAGCCTGACATCGATTGTCGGTAAATTGATTGAAGGGATTATTTCTGATGAGATTAGGAGCTATTTTGTAGACAGGAACCTAGTTGATGAGTTTCAACATGGTTTCACAAAGGATAGATCCTGTGACAGAAATTTAATTAGCTTTTACAATTATGTAGGTAGCCGTGTAGATCAGGGGATGGTGGTGGGTGTGGTGATGTTGGATTTCAGCAGAGTCTTTGATATTGTGTCTCATGGGATTCAGATTTCAAAGTTATTGGCAGTGGGTACTGATTGTACCATTATTAACTGAATCAAGCAATGGTTGATGGAGTGCAGGGATATGTATCTGAGAAGGTGGAGGTTACAAGTGGTGTGCTGCAGGGGTCTGTGCTGGGATCTCTGTTCAACATTTTCATTAGTGATTTAAACATCAATAGTGGAAACAAATTAAATACATTTGCTGATGATGTGAAACTTGGGGGAGTGGTAGACACGTTTGAGGGCAGACTCATTCTAGGGCATGATATAATAAACCATTAATGAGTGGGCAGTAAGGAATACAATTGTATTTATTTTGTATTTATTTAATTCTAGGATTACAAGTACCTTTGAGCCAAGGCTCTTTCACAAATGTCCCACGTCAGTAAGAGACAATATACAGTACATTTCAAGGTAAAGGCAGTATACAGAACATTACAAGTTAAATGCAGTTTCAGACAGAATGTACATCAAAGACACAACATAAAATGAGCTTACACAGTTTCTAGGTTAAAAAAGGTAGGGTGGGGTGGGGAGGGAGTGTAAGGGGAAATGAGAGGGACAGAGAGGGTATGAGCAGCCAGAGGCAATTGTCAAACATAGAGAAGTGCTAAGCAGTGGGGCTGGTTGGGGAGGAGGGGGAAGGTGAGGGAGGGGAGAAGGTAAGTGCTGAGCCAGATATTGTAGGACTAAGTGAGGTAGAATGATAGGGCTGGCTAGGAGTGGCAGTCACAGGTTCTGGAAACAGTGAGGTAATGCTGGAGCCTTTTTTTGAAAAGGCCACATGATGGAGCGGACGAGATCTCGGTGCTGAGGCTGTTCAGCCAGCCAGGGGTCCTGAAGGCAAAAGAACATTGACCCAGGGAGGTTCTGCGGTGAGGGATCTTAAGGAGTTGGGAATCAGAGGCCCTAGTGCAACGGCAGTTATTATTAGCTCTCAGGAGAGATTGGACCCTTGGGGGGGCAAGGCCCATAGTTATTTTCCTGGCCATAGTGCAGGTTAGGTATTTCAGGTGATTAGATAGTTGGAGCCAGCCTGTTTGTGCATATAGATCACACATGTGGGTTAGTCAATGGGATCCTGTAGTAAGTCTACAGGCTTTATTGAGTGATGTAGAAATGTGTTTGAGGGCAGTTGATGAAGCTGATCCATATATGATGAGGCCATAGTCGATTATGGAGACAATGGAGCTTTGCACTGCAGTACTTTGAGCAGCAGGGGTTAAGCAAGACCTGTGCCTGTAGAGAAGCCCGAGACGTATGTTGGCAACCTTAGCAACATTGTCAACATGGGCACTGTAGGAGAGGTTACTGTCAAGTGTGAGCCCAAGCTATTTAAAGGTTTGGACCTGTTTGAGAGTAGATCCAAGTCGGTTAGTGATGTTCAGGGGGGCAGACTGCTCCTACTGTGGGAGTTACTGAAAAGCATGGTCTTAGTTTTTTTGTGGTTGAGAATGAGTCTCTGTTTGATGAACCAACTCTCCACAGCAGCAGAGCCTTGCTGGATATTGTTTTGCAGGGACTGGGGTCCTTGTGGGAGGAGTGAATTACAGCATCATCAGCTTAGAGTATGCATTGTTCTCCGCAGGATTGAGAGAGTTTATTGAAAAAGAGTGACAATAGAAGAGGGCCAAGGATAGAGCCCTGGGGAACTCCTGAGCAGACTGACATAGAGCTGGAGAGAACATTGGCAATTTTTACCTATTGTGTTCTGTTTTCGAGGTAGCTTCTAAACCAGGCCATGTTGACAGGGGAGAGGCCAGAAGTAGAAAGCTGATCCAATAGCAGACAGTGATGAACAGTGTTGAAGGCCTTGGTTAAGTCTATGAAGACTGATCCCGTAAGGTGACTGTTGTCCAAAGAATTGTGGATAGCTCCAGTTAGTTCCAAAAGTGCCAATGTAGTGCTGTACCCCTTCCTGAAGCCACGTTGTTGGGGACATAAAATGTTGTGTCTGTCAAGGTAGTCTGAGAGTTGATCAGCGACAAGCTGTTCTAGAGCTTTTGAGAGAGGTGGAAGTATAGAGATAGGAAGGTAGTTTGCGTGGTTGGTCTTGTCGCCTGTTTTGTGAACAGGGGTAACGATTGCGGGTTTCCATCTGTCGGGGAACTGGCTGAGGCTGAGGGAGAGGTTGAAGATCTTAGTGAGTGGACTTCTGACTACATCAAGAGTAAGAGTCAGCAGTTTTAGGTCCAGGGAGTCCCCGCTATGTCTTGATTTATCTATTGCCTTCCTAATGTACTTGTAGGCTTCGTGTTTCTTAACGGCTTTGAAGTAGAAAAGTGGTAGTGACGGAGAGTGTGGAGTTATGGTGGTGCTATCAGGGTTATCTATTTTATTGAAGAAGTTGGGGGAGAGGACAGAGCTGAGATCAGTGATGGCAGTATTGAAGGTATTTGCGATAGCCATAGGGTCCAGTGTTATGTCTCCATCTATAATGAGTACTGTGGGGGATGTTTTTGGCTGCTTTCCTGTCACTTCTTTGATGTTGTTCCAGAACTCTCTTCCATTTCCCCATGTATTAGTGAGGGCAGCCCTGTAGTGGGTGCTTTTGCGGAGTCTGATGGCTTTCGTGCAATCATTACACGCACGTTTATAGTTCTGGATATCTGTTGGCGACCCTGAGTCTCAGGACAGAAGCCAGAGGTGGTCCCGTGATATTATTTGTATTAGTAAGTCTGCGGTAAGCCAGGGGTTGCAGAGTGATTTGGCTTTACGTGTTTTCTGGGGAGCGTAGATGTCACAGGCTGCGTTGAAGCTGGAGATGAAGGAATCCAAGGCCGAGTTAACATCAGTAGCATTGTAAATAGCTGACCAGTCCCGCTGTCTGAGGTTTGATTTAAGGTGGTTCAGATTACCACGGGGCAGGATTCTGCTATTGATGACTGATGGTGGGGGTTTGCAGAATTTGTTGGACCATTCACCGATAACAGGGGAGTGGTCACTGAGGGAGTCTGGAAGGATGGACATATTAGAAATGCGGGCAGGATGGTTGGTAAGAATCCAATCAAGGAGGGAGCTGGTATTGGTTCTATAGTTGTGCCTGGTAGGGGAGGCAACCATTTGGGTGAGGTTCATTGCGTAGATAGCATTCTTAAGCCCACCAGGATCTGGGGCAAGCCAGTTGATGTTAAAGTCACCAAGCATGATGAGCTCTGTTTCAGGTGGTTGTGCTCGGGCAAAATCCAGGGCAGCACTGAGACCTTTTACTTGCTCCCTAGGCGGGATGTAGATGTCAACGATTGTGAGGGCTTTACCATGTGCTCTGAGGATGATCCTAATTGGGAGGAACTGAGCAGATGAGTCAGTGGAAGTAGTGATTAGGGGGTGGCCGAGGAGGGATTACTTGAGGTAAATTGCACAGCCCCCACCTCTTTTGGTATGTCGGTCGAGCCTGAAGACAGTGTAACCTGGTAAAGCAATTGCAGTGTCTGGGAATTTTGCTGTAAGTCATGTTTCAAAGACCATGATGATGTCAGGTATATGCTGGTTGGTGAAGATTTGTAAGTCGTTCAACTTAGGGAGGAGGCTGCAGATATTCAGTGACACAAATGAGAGTATCCCCAGGTGGCTACCTTTATTGGCTGAGCCAATGGTTTTAGGCCCTGGGTTAGGGTGAATGTTTCCAGACAGCAGTAAGAGGAGGAGCAGTAATTTGAGGGAGCATAGGTGTAGGTCCCTGGGGGAGAGTTTGCGGGATTGTAACTTTCCATTTGGTCGCAGGAGTAGCTGGGGCTGGTCTCCGAATAGCGTTGAAAAGACCAGGTGGGGGAGAGGAGATAGGGGAGGCCAGGAACCACTGTACTGGGATCCAGGGGGCTACCTTTCAGTTTTTGTGGTAGGTGACGGGGTGAGGGGAGGCATATGAGAGCAGGTGCCTTGTTGGATGAGGGTGAGGTCAAAGAGATAACTGAGAGGTGGGGAGGGGTAGTAGGAATCAGGGATGTCGCAGAGTGGTAGTAGCAACATGAACATAAAAAACTGTACCAACATATTGGTATTGATTAGAGCCAGAGGCTGAGGGAGGCAGGTAATGAGTGGACTGCAGAAGGGCACAGAGAGTGGTGGAAATATGTGGCCAGGAAAACAGTAAAGAGGCACTGGAAAAGAATGGAGAGGATAGAGGTGAAAAGGCAGGGGGGGGTGAGAAGAGAGGGAGGAGGAGGGAAGATAGGCGGGGATGGGAGTGAGCAAGGAGAGGGGAGGTACAGTAGAGTTGTCCAATAAAGTAGAACTAGGGAGGTGGTTCAAAAAAGGGGAGGAGCTAATGTCTATTTAATTAAGGCAGGAGGCGGGAAGGGGGTGGGCGTAAAATTTGGTCACTTTCTTAAGAGATTCAATGGGTGCTGAAGCCCAGGAAAGTGTTAGGAAGCTGGTCCGATCGGGGAGGAAGGCGTAAAGGCCGAGTCCAATCACAGGCAGCTGAGAACAGTGCTAGCCAACTGGAGCTTCTTACAGCCGTCCCGGTCAGTCTGCAGTCTTACCCGGCTTGTGTGGAGCTCCTATGCGGCTCCGGAGATTGCGAGGGTGGGTGGCAGGCTTCTCAAGCCGCGGCCGCTCCAGCTGTAGCACCGAGCCTGAGTCAGGGGCGAAGTCTAGAGGGGAGAGAGGTTACAAGGGCAGTGACGTAGGTGCTAAATCGGGGGGGGGAGACCACAGGAGGTTGGGGCGTAATTACTCAGGAGAGATGGGGAGTGGGGGGGGCTGTCAGGAGCAAGAGAGCAATTCACCAGCTCTGGTGCCACCGGAGGAGGGGTAGACTTGGGCGATTAAGTTAAGAAGTGTGGCAGACAGTGGACAGATTAAGGAAGGGAAGAGTAACTAGGGCCAGGGAATAGCAGATGTAGATCCGAGACAGAGGTGGGCCAGAATGGTGGCCAGGGAGAGGTGCAGAGATTAAGAGTTAGGCAGGAAAACAGAGGGGGCAGGAGTTGGGAAAGCAGCAGAATCAACACAATATATAACTTAACTAAACAGTATATTACAGAAGCGGTAAAAATGTGGTACAGTTACTAGCTAATTTCAGTTACAGTGTAAAGGGGCTAAATCAACACAGGCAAAACAGAACAAGTAACAGTTGAAAACACTTCTGAGTGCAGGCGGGTAAAATTTTGGTGCTTGCTTAACAGATTCATGGGCGCTGGAGCCTAGAAAAGTGTTTGGAAGCCGGTCTAATCAGGGAGGAAGGTGCAAAGGCCGAGTCCAATCACAGGCAGCTGAGAACAGCGCTAGCCAATGGGAGCTTCTTACAGCCATCTCGGTCAGTTTGCAGTCTTACCTGGCTTGTGTAGAGCTCCTGTGCGGCTCTGGAGATGGCGAGGGTGGGCGGCAGGCTTCTCGGGCAGTGGCCGCTCCAGCTGTAGCACCGAGCCCAAGTCAGGGCCGAAGTCCAGCTTACGTGGAGCTCCTGTGCGGCTCCAGAGATGGCGAGGGTGGGCGGCAGACTTCTCGAGCCACAGCCACTCCAGCTATAGCACCAAGCCTGAGTCAGGGCCCGAAGTCAAGCTTCTGTGGAGTTGATGAAGTTTAGTTTACAGAAATGTTAGTAATGTACATGGGGAGAAATAATATTCATTAAGATTATTATATACAGGGGGTTAAACTAAGAGATTCAGTATGTGTGAAAGATTTGGGAGTATATATTGGGAGTGATTTGAAAAGTGGGGTACATAGCAGATTTGTTTCAAATAAGGCAATGCATCTCACAAATTGCATCCATAGAAGTTTTTAGGCCCCAAATGAATGTATTCTACTGCCATTATTCAAAACATACACAAGACCACATTTAGATTATTGCTCATCAAGCTGGAATCCTTTTAAAAAAAGATTAATCTGTGGTCGAAAAACCACAAAGGTCATTAACTAAACTAATAATAGGGCTAAAAGATAAACCCTATGAATCTAGGCTAAATAAATTGGGATTATGGCCTTTGGAAGTTCAACGTGCATGAGGGGATTTACTGTTGTTATATAAAATTCTCAAACAGGATGCATTAAAGAGTGAGCTGGTTCTTAGATGTAGGGAGCAAAATTATTACTTAAGAGGCCATACTCAGCAGTTAGTTGAGACACAGTGTAGGACTGATATATGGAGCCATAGTTTCAAACTCAGAGTCATTAGATTATGGAATAAGCTGCCTGAAGAAGTGGTTGGTGCATCCTGTTTCAACACCTTCAAGGCCAAGCTAGACCACTATATTTCAGTTGATAACTTTAGTTGCCTCAACTGAGTAGTGGGGACAACTTATATGGGCTTACACCTTCTGTTGTCTTACAATTCCAAGTATGAATTCAAGCACGGTGCAGATGGACAATATGTGTGTGGTGTCCTACATCAACAAGCAGGGGGGACTCGTTCTTTTTTTTTATTTAAACTTTGTGTTTATTGTTTTAAGTAAAACTTACACACAATCTATCATACAGGGCCATAGTAAATGTGAACACATTTGCTTCTCGAGGTTGCCATGACATCTGAAAACCTCTCAAGCTACACTCTCGAGGTTTACAGTGATGCCATGGCAACCTCTCGAAGTGTTTACAATATGGTTATTAACCAAATACCGTACATTATCGTCTATATTATTACCATTTTGTTTTGTTATACATTACACACCTACACAGCCCCCTACACTACAGTAACAATATGTCCACTTTGCGCTTGTGTGCACGCAAACATAAAAATGCTAATTTTCTTTGTCCTGCTGTCTGCATTATATTGAATTAAACATTTTATATATAGTGGACTGTGGTTTACAAAGTAATGCGTCGGATATTGGTAGACTGCAGGGACTGTTTACAGTACTTTATGCAGCACCCATTAAAGAGCAACTCTGCACTTTAGCATGTGCTTTCCTAAATAAGATGTTTCCGCAGCTAGAATTTACTAGAGAATACTTTTTTTTCCTTTTTAATGTTCCTTTCCACAGTTTACAGCACATTTTGGCAGTCCATCAAAAAGTCTGTATAGAAAACATTTGCCTCTCCCTTGCTAACCTCATAGTCTTTGTTTATAATATCATAGTGCTCACCATGACAACCGATTCTGATGTCACAAACAGCAGTTGTGTGGTTAGCAGGGGAGAGTGAGATACATTTTAAAAGACTCAGTAAAATAATTGCTGCATTATTTATAATATTCAGTAGACAAAAAGTAGGGTAATGTAATACAAAGAACAAAGAACTGGAAAGCAATAAAGTTAAAGCATAATTAGTGCATTTCTATAGCTTTTAAGCTTTTTATTTTAATAGAGAGTTGCTCTTTAAGTGTACCAATAATATACACAACCATTTTCCATTAGACAAACCAGGGTAACTGAACAAGGGGAAGTTTACCAGAAAACCTGGAATAACTCCCCTACTCTTTAAAAATAAAAGTATAATGTGATCTAATAATATGAGGCAGCCACAGAGAGGGGCTAGAGGCCTAGTAGCAGACAAAGAGCTCTGCTGGAGCTGGAGAGAGGACATGGGGCTGCTGCATTTTTTTGATAGGGCAGGGGTGATTTAAAAATGTTTTGGTTTTTCTCAGGATGGGGCACCATTTGCAAATTTGTCTAGGGGCACCACATATCCTAAGGCCAGCTCTGTCTAAGTTTGCGATTCTGCTTCAGCTGCAGTACTAGTAGGTACATTTCCTGTAATACAGTACCTTCTGGGCAGGGCATGATTGTATGTGACTTGAAGCCTGCCAGTGGCAGTAGTAAGTGAGATAAAGCTCACAAAAGATATAATAAGATTTCTCAGCTCTGCTTTTCTGTTATTGGCAGATTTAGCTTCATTTAGATAGTTTTCCTTGTGATTTCTGTTGTGATATCTTTCAGTGTGTGTTAATACCCAAACCTCCTCCCCCTCAAAAAAAAAAAAAAACAACAAAAACACAGATTCTTATCAAATGTCGGACACCAGAAGCTGGATAATGAAATCTAACAGTAGACCCAATGTATACCCCTAGCCAACAGCATACCAGCAGTCACATGTCAGTTCTCAACATTGTCTACAACAGGCATAACACATTTTGATCTGGATATACATGCTACATCGTATCTCAGGGACACATTCTCACACATGCCAGTGTTCATGCTGTGTTTGGTTTGTTACATAATTGCTTAAGCCTTTCAAAAAAGAAGGTATTAAATTTGACCTTTTATTCATAGAACTGGGTCAAACTTAATTACTGGTTAAAACCGTTGGAAACATGGTGGGATAATAGTGCTGCTCTTGACAAGTAACACCCCTCGAAACCTGTACAGATTTCACACTGCAACAGCAACAGAATACAGTTGGGTAACCATTTACAATAGCAAATATGTCTGGAATTTACACTGGTTTGTCATGCCTGCTTTGATATTTGAACAGTTAATCATCCTTTAAAACCTGTTGGAAGTAAAGTATGAGTCAGTGGTCATAAAGTGAAAAATCTAAAGTGGCAGTACACTTTTATATATGGCTTGTATGCTCTATATAAAACTATATTCAAAACATGGATTCATCCAGAGCTACACACATGCTGAATCCCAGTCCAAGGAGCCAGTGTCCAGAACTGTCCGAGAGATTTAAACCATACCTTGTGCACCATTCTGCTTGCCTAATACCTAGTTAGCTTCAGCTGTCCAATCATTACACCAAACAGACTGGTTGCCTTGGATCCATTCCCTGCTTCTCTGTGCTTTATGATATCCAGGTTAAGCTACATGCTATGGCTTGGTTCTACAGTATATTTGTTATTATTCTAGTTCGGTTCTTGCACCGCTCCTTGTCTTTTCAGTATTTTTTGTCACTATTTACAGAACATTCTACAGTACAGGTCACATTAAACTGTTCCGCCAATGAGATGCTTAAGCATTTGTGACTGAGTTGCATAAGTGTTGCTGGATTCAGTACAAAAAATTGCACAAACTGTTTCTTAAGAGTTACAACTGAGTTTTGCATTGCATTGTGATTGGGCTTCAAGTGCATGGCAACTGAATAGCAGAAACATTTTATAAACATTGCTGTTGAGCTGATTAAGTGATGGAAAACAATGCAGTATGAGTTGCCAATGCATTGTCTACTGTAAAAATCAGTGCTGAACCAACTCATTGGCAGAACAGTTTAATGTGATGTGTACTGTAGCTTTTTCCGGTACCATGACTTCCTGATGACAAGAGAATATCCACAATAAGCAAAAGAATGAAAGCTCAACTCCTATCATTGGTGTATAGTTTTTATTTATAGCTTCCACCTTATCAGTGTACATTACATGACAAATGCCACTTCTTCAGGAACGGTGGTTTCTTCAGATTATATCATGCTCTTTGTTCAGCAACACAGTTCTGGCTTTAACTTTTATATTTACTCAGCTTTCACAACTTCGGGCCTTATATGTAAAAACTGCCTCAAAAAAGTGTGCCTGTTAGTGGTGGGCAACATACATCCTGGGACCGGCCAACTTCCCATTGTCAGAAGCACTTTTAAAGATGTGGTATTTGCCGTGAAATATGGACTGAGAAGGTGGAAGCTATAAATAACAAACTCTGGCCAGAGCCAGTACTGCTGCAGCCGAGATTGCCAATGGAGCACGGCATTGACTGCTGTGTGCAAGATGGCTGCCAGAGTTCTCTGCGCATGCGTGATTACTCGTGCATGCACAATGAACTCTGGTGGCATGGCGGAACAGTCTGCTGCATCCAAGATGGCCGTCGGAGTTCCCTGCGCATGTGCGATGACTTGCACATGCGCTCACCCACTGCCATCTTGGACATGGTGGATCAGCTCCATGCCACCAGAGTTCAGTGCATGAAGTCATTGCACATGTGCAGAGAACTCTGGTGGCCATCTTGGACATGCCAACCAGTGCCGTGTTCCACCGGCAACCGGCAGACAAAATAGTGCGGTGGATGCACAGTGGTTGCCATTCACCTCCACTATTTACAAGTCTGTCTGGTATCCAGTAGACTCCCTTTTACTCTAATGTGCTCACAAGATGTCAGCAGGGCTACACTCACTACAGCCATAAAAAGTATTCAACAATGGTATCAAGCAAAAGACTATTATTGTGACAATTCCGAACAGATTCAAAATTGTCTCCATATAGGTCCCGCAGTACAGCAGTGATGTTTTCGCTGGTGTTTCACCCCCTTACAAAGCAACTCTGACTTGGTGTTGATTATCTGTAGATTTGGGTATGTGGGGAGTGGAGTCCTCCATATTGGGGGTGTGGGGGATACAGCCCCCCTCAAAAAAACTGTGTTCTTCTGACAGGTGAAATACAGACTGTCAGTATTTCACCTGTCACTGTAGGGCATGTTGACAGTGAAGTTGTCGAAGCGGGTTGGTGGAACCTTCAGCAATGATAGGAGTTGAGCCTTATATTCTTTTGCTTATTGTGGATTTTCTTTTGCCCCTAGAAAAGCTCCTTCATTCTTACTTTTTATGGTTGCTGAGTCATTCTTTGAGCATGCTGTAATGACTGCTTTTTTGTCATATAAACATAGATGATGAAAACAGAAAAAGACTGATGGTCTATCAAGTCTGCTCAGATTACCCTGTCATACCCCAGGATCTACTGTCTCTGTGGGGTCTTCAGTTACACTGTTCACCCTTTTGTTATCCATGTTTCTGCCCCCCCACTTCTTGCAGAGTAGTTACTATTCCCTTGAATGCATTCCAACCATGCTTGAAGTTATTTATGGTTTTGATACCCACCACCTCTGCTGGCAGACCATTCCACGACTCAACCACTCTTTCTATAAAATAATGCTTCCTGACCTACTTTTTAAACCTCCCTCCATTAACCTCCAATTGTGACCCCTTGTCCTTTCTTATCTAATGGTATGCTGTTCCAGTGGGGCTCTGTCCCAATTCCACATTAGGAGCAGCAGGTTCCCAGCAAGACAGTGTTGACTTGTGGATGACTTAGAGTATGATGGCCAGGGGGCAACAAAAGGGTCACTGATGGTCCTGAAACCAGTTACCAGCAAAAAAAAAAAAAAAAAGATTACAACAAAACCAACTCGTGCAGTTTCAGTGGCGGGAAATGGAGGGTAGATTGTCAGCAGAGAACACTCGGTCAGTCAGCAGTCATTGAAAAGTGCCAAAAACAGAAGAAGAAAAGCCCACTTGATGCAGCAGGCACTGACATAATGTGACATGGCAGTCACTGAAGCAGCCGAATGAATGAAGACACAAAATACTGAGCTAAGAATAGTCTGGTGAGTGAATTAGAAAAGGCCTTTGGCATAACTTTACCCTTGTCATTCAGAAATTGACAATGGGCTGGATATTCAAACTGCGCTATTATGTGGCGTAAGCCC
Organism: Neoceratodus forsteri; assembly: GCA_016271365.2. Taxonomy (NCBI): domain Eukaryota; kingdom Metazoa; phylum Chordata; order Ceratodontiformes; family Ceratodontidae; genus Neoceratodus; species Neoceratodus forsteri. The sequence continues at coordinate 1,097,853,551 of CM057456.1, read as the reverse complement.
TTGCGCTGTACAAAATAGTTGCACAGGGGTGTGTCCAGAGCCATATTCAAAGGAGTTGCGCCCTTGAGCAACTCCTTTGAATATCACCCCCTGGCCACAGCCACTGTGCATGGCGCAGTGGAACTTGCGCCACCGCAAGTTGTCAGAGTGGAGCATTCAACTTGCGGTGGCGCAAGTACCATTGCGCCATGCTCAAAATCCCCATATTCAAAAGGTGACATGCAAATGGGGCCATAATTCATGCAAGGTGCAAGGGGGGCCATTTGCATCTGATTATGGCCCCATTGCATGCCATTAGCACTGATCCCCGAGGACTTACGCCTGGCACCCTGCCAGGCAGCAGCCCTTGGGGACCGACGCCCCCAGCAGCCCGATCGCAGGTGAAACAGTGTACAATCCCCACCACCACCCCCCACTGGCCCGATCGCGGGCATAGTTTAATCCCCCCCACCAGCCCGATCGCGGGCAGCAATGTAGCTCCCGAGCGTATCCCTGGTGGTCAGTGGACGAAAAGCCCGATCGCGGGCAGTACTTGTTTAAACACCCCCTCCTGCCGACTTCATCCCTGGTGGTCAGTGGTACATCCTGATTGCGGGATGTATATGTTGAACAAACCCCGAACATAGCCCTGGTGGCTAGTGTCCCCCATCACCACCCACAAAGCCCCACCCCGCTCCCCGGCGGCGGCGGGCAGCAGCATCCACCCGCCTGCGCCCTGCGCCCGCCGACTGACTGCCGGTGAGGCTGCGCCCGTTGGTGCAGAGCAAGAGCCAATGGGCGTGCAGCACTACGCCTAAGACAGTCCAGTTTTGTGAATGAATGAATGTATTCATTCACAAATCTGGACTGTCATGTCTGCATTGGCTCGCCAATGGCTCTTGCTCTGCACTACGCATGCAACCTACGGGCAATCATCGACGGAGCGAGAGGCGGGTGGGATACTGCTCCTCGCCCGGCTGCGGGGGCGGGGTGGTGGGGCTTCGTGGAGTGGGTGGGGTGGGGGACACTAGCCAACAGGGCTATGTTCGGGGGTTGTTCAACATATACATCCAGCGATCGGGATGTGCCACTGGACCACCAGGGATGAAGTCGGCAGGAGGGGGGGTTACTAAACAAGTACTGCCCGCGATCGGGCTTTTCGGTCCACTGGACCACCAGGGATGAATGCGGGAGGAGGGGGGGTTTCTTAAACAACTACTGCCTGCGATCGGGCTTTCGGTCCACTGGACCACGGGATACGTTAGGAGCCACATTTGCTGCCCTGTGATCGGGCTGGTGGGGGATTAAACTATGCCCGCGATCGGGCCAGTGGGGGTGGTGTGAGGATTTACAGTCGGCTGCCCGTGATCGGGCTGCGAGGCACAGGGACTGGGTTGGGGCCAGCCACAGGTGGCAGCTGCTGTGTTGTGCCCTGCAATGCAGCAGCTCACCTGTGGGTGGCCCTCAACTTAAGCCTTTTTTTTTTGGCTCAAAGTTGTGCAGGCGCAGGTTGGGGGTTGCGCCTGCACAACTCTGCACAGCCCTGCTGAATATCGGGCTGTGCAGTTTATGCATGGTTCCTCCCCCTCCAGTTCAGCATGCATTCATTTGCATTGCGCTGTTGCTCAGCATGTTTTCTGTGGCGCAACTGCCTCCTGCTGAATATGGCAGAATGGAGCAAGTTCGGACTTGCGCAGGCGCAACCCTATTGCGCATGACGCAACCCTTTTGAATATCTGGGCCAATGTGTTTAGTAAGTTGCTCATTGCCAGAAAATATATTTGGGGGGTGAAACTAAAGGGTGGGAAAGTCCATGACCTGGGTGTGTCCCAAAACAAACTGGATTTATTATGAAAAGAATAAAACATCAGAAAAGCGTTAAAACAAAGTTGTGCAGCTGTGGGGAAACAAGTGAAAGGGGTGGGTGAGAAGGTCCATGAGCTGGGTTTATCCCAAGACGAGCTTGATTTATTACAAAAATAATTAAAAAAAAACCCCAAAAAACAGAAAAAACATTTAAAAATTGTGCAACTGTGGGAAACAGGGGAAAGGGATGGGTGGGAAGGTCAATGACTTGGGTATATCCCAGATAAGCTGGATTTATTACCAAAAGAATACAAAAAAACAGAAAAACGTTTAAAAAGTTGTGCGGCTGGAACTTTGATAGGAAAACAAGTGAAAAGGGTGGATGTGAAGGTCCGTGACCTGGGTATATCTCAAAACAAGCTGGATTTATTATATTAAAAAAAACAAAAACCAGAAAAACTGAAAAAACCTTTTCCAAGAATTGTGTGGGGAAATGAAAGGGTTTTGAAGGTCTGTGCCCTGTCTTGTGTGTTCTGAGTGTTTGCCAAGAAAGAAAAACTGGTCCCTGAGTGTGTATATGCCAATCAGGCCTGCTGCCTGTGTGGGAAGGTTTAGCTGGGTGAGTCCCAAGAAAAGGTTATATAAGGAAAAAAAAGTTATATAAAGAAAAAAAGACAAAAAAGACCAAAAAAAAGATCTTATCTGTGTCACTCTTCACCATTCATCACAGATGGGTTATCTGGCCGGAGGTCAGGACCCCGCGGGAGCTTTTTTGTTAAAGGGGTAGGCGGAGCAGACACACCATCGGCGCCGCCCTCGAGGCCGACGTACTGCATGGCGCTCGAGGGTTGGCCGTTAGGCTGTGTCGACTCCGCCTGCCTACCAGTTCTTCATCTCCTGCCGTTGAGGTCGCCTCATGGGAAGCTTCAGCAAGAATTTAGGCCTGTTTCAGTCCTTCGCCTTCGGCGTTTCAGTCCGATGGTTACCTGCCGGTTCTGTGTTCTGCCTCCACTCGACGTTGCCGGGTAAGATCTTTCCTTTTTATTTGAATTTTGCGACGTCAAGTCTGTTTTGGTGATTTTTTCCATAGGTCATGTCTCGGTCGGAGGGCAAGAAGTCTTCAAAGACGGGTCAGCCCCCCATGCGTCGGTGCCCATGCGCCGAAAATTCTCCGTCACCGACCAGCACAACCGGTGTCTTGCGTGTCTTGGCCTGCTTCACAACATGGACTCGTGCGATGCCTGCTTCTCCATGGACCGCTGGGTCCTCGAACAGCGTGCTTTGAAAGTGGGGCGAGCTCCGCCGACTTTTGGGGGTAGGGTTCGCACTCATCGGACCAAGCCGCGCTCTCTCGACCGTTCCTCAGGGTCCCCTCCCAGTTCTATACGGACCGAGGAGGAGGGAGCGTTGGCTACACCTTAGCCTGGCCATCGCCGAGCTCCTCCCGCGGCGCAGGAGGCCTGTCCCGCTTCCTCCCGGGAGCGGGCGGGAGGCGCCGCCATGGCAATCGGCCCTTTGGGGGTGAATGCTCCCCTGGTGTCGTTCCCGTGGCTCGGAAGGCCTGGGTTGGCGCCGTCCTCGACGTCGTCAGAGCCTTCAGCGCTGTTCACGGCGCCGTGGGACCTGGCAGGGCTGTCGTCAGCGCCAACTTATCGCTCAGCACCATGGGCTCAGTTGACACCATTTACGGTGCCGACACTGTTCGTGGCGCCGTGAGACCAGATCCAGCATCATCCTTTGCCATGTCTCGCCTCGGCACAGAGGTTGAGCATGGCGCCATGTCTTCGGGGCTTGGCGCCGTGGGGCCTTCGACTCCATCTGTCGGTGCCATCCGCGGTGCCGTCCACGCTCTTGGCACTGTTCGCAGTGCCAAGGAGCTGGTCGGTGCCATGTTCAGCACCGGGTCCACCTTCGGGGCCATCGTCGGCACTGCTACGGTCCTCGGTGCCGCTTGCGGTGCCGTGGGGCCAGGTGACGTCAACGTCGACGCCGAGGGTGCCACCGGGGCTGTTGTCAGTGCCGTCCCTGTCCTTGGTACCGCTCCTGGTGCCGGTGGATTGGACGGTGCTGCGACTGGCCCTGGCACTGGACCTCTGGCTCGAGCTGGCGCCGTGCCTCCTGCAGGTCCCGCTCGTGGGGTTGCGGAGGGCACGGGCACCGACTCGGGCACAGCAGTGGCTTCCGGGCCCGGTGGCAAGGTTAGTTCTGCCTGCCCTCCTACAGTTTGGCTCAGAGCTTCGGACTCTACCTCTTCGGAGTCGGAGTCGAGCTCCGAGTCGGACGGGCAGTCGCACCCCTCGGGGTTGGCTGCGGACGTGGGCAGCACTGTGGTCTCGTCGACGAGTCAGAGCCAGACCCCTACTGAGGAGAGGCCGGTGGCCCCCCGAGACTAGGGTCATTGGTGCTGACCAGCAGGCAGTGGTGCGTGCCACCATAGCTCTGCAGCCTGGTCTTGGGGGTTTCATCAACCCCTCGGTGGTGGTACCCCCTCCAGTGGTGTGTCTTGATCGCCCGACTTTGGGGCCCATCGAGAAGCCTGCAGGAGGGGAGGGTATTGCTCCCTGGGTCTCCCTTTCGGGGGCTGCCCAGAGATGCCAGCTACCTAGGCTGGCCCTCTCGAGGAGGAAGACTCTTTCGGGCTCTGAGGGGTCGAGGGGTGTGGGGTCACCGCGTCGGCCCTTTTCTGGGGTCCACTCGGGCCCTGGATGGAGCCATAGTGCAGATTTCCACCCTTCCCCCTCGGGTTTCTTGAGGGAGTCCCATTCTTTTGAGGCAGGGGACCGTCCTTCTGGACCTTTACGGCCCTGGTCGCCTCACTGGGGGGATTCTTCTGGGTGCAGCCAAGGCAGTACCAATGTGGTTGTACAGCTGTCGGCTGTGGGATCTTCAGGGGCACCCTCCTCAGGTGCTCACGGTCTGCTCCCTAGCCCTGGAGGAGGTCAGCCGACTTCTCTTCTTGGCTCTGCCCCCTATCCCTCTGCCACATTCTCCTGCACTCCCAGGCATCCTCGGTCCTAGCGGCCCTCTCACCTGGAAGCAGTTCAGAGCGGTGGCTGCCCGGTTCCCTGCTTACATTAGGGCAATGGACAGCCAGGTTTTTCAACCTTCCCCCGTGCAGCCACCCTCTGAACACATGGTGACCTCCAGCTCCTCATCCCCCTCTTCAGGGAGAGAACCTTCTGTCCACATCTCTCCGGCTGCTGATCTCTCGGAGTATCAGCGTTTCCTCGTGAGGATGTTGGAGGATTTGCACCTTTCACCCTCCACTATCAGCAATCCTGAGCACGCGCCGCACGCCTTTCTAGGCAATTTTGGCGAGGCCTCCCTTGTGGTGCCGCCCTGGCCAGCTCCCTTTTGGGAGGCGTCGTTGCGTTTCTGGCAGAGGCCCTTCTCCGGAGTTCCCACCCCAAGGGACCTCAGCCAGAGATATTGCACTCCTCCGGAGTCTCCAGGTTCCATGGCTCATCCACAGTCTGGTTTGATGCACTTGGATACTCCTGATGGGCTGCGCGCCCTTCACCGTGACCGGTCCCCAGATCAAGACTCCTCGGATTTAGATTTTTGGGGGAGGAGGACCTTCTACTTGGCACGGTTACTCCTCTCTATTTCTGCTCATCAGGCCCACTATGCAGCCTACAACAGGTTCTTGTGGTCCAGGCAAGGTCAGCTTCTAGCCTCATTGCCTGACTCGGAGCAAACCAGACAAGCCATCGTGCTCTCTGCATGTGGCCTGGAGCTAGCAAGGCACCAAGCGAGGGCATCTTATGACGTCAACGAGGTAGCTACCAGGGTCGTAGGGACAGCGATCTGCACTAGGAGATCGGCATGGCTACGTCTTTCCCGGTTGTCACCCTTGGCCCGGTGTAGGGCGATTAGCTCCGCCCACCAGGGAACCTACCTTTTCCCCGTAGAGTGAGACGGTGCTTGTCGGGGCAACTTCCTTCCCCCTCTGGGGGAACCCCGTCTCTCTCTCCCCACTCTCAGGCCTCTTCAGACCCGGCAGGTTCCCCCCCTTAGTGTGTCACCCACTGAGGGCTAAGGGACTTTGTCCCTTAGGGTGTAAAAGAAACAACCCCCTTTGGGGGTCTTGGTACTCACCCATCTGTGATGAATTGTGAAGATTGACATAGATAAGATATGAAAATTACGTACCTACCATAATTCTGATCTTTCTGTGTATCTTCACCATTCATCACAACCCCACCCACCATCCCCCTGGGGCCTCAGTCTCTGGGTCCCCTTCCCTCTCTGTGGCACCCCCTCTCCTCCTTAGGAGCGGGGTAAAGTAGGGACACACAGGGGGGTATTTTCCAATGAAGAGTAGACAGCTCGAGTGGCACTCCTTCTCTACTACTTTGTCTCCACCCTGATGGGGTGGGAGTTGGTAGTTGCCCTCCTTCTGGTTTCTATCCAACTATTTCTCAAAAAAAAAAAAAACATTTTTTTCACCAAACATCTTTTCCTGAGAGAGTACTAAATCCCTGTACCTTGTCCTTCCTCCAGAATAGCCGACTCTGCTTCTGGGGTATTTGCCAATTATTCTGTGCCTTGAATTCTGGCAGAGAGCTTTGCTACTCCTTGCAGTTCCTATACAATCTGGTGACGGACAAGGGTCTCAGATACCTTAATACCTCTCCCTCTCTCCTAAATTCTCTCCCCTCCCTACCCCCCCTTCCGCTTCCAGAGATTGGGGCCCCTACCCAATCCCCTTAGTCTAACCTCTTCTTTGCTGTCCTCTCAGTCGTTATTTCTCCTTTTAGTTCAGTCATCCTTTCCTTTTTCTGTCCCTTGGACTCTCTTGTACCACCCTCCATCCCTTCCTCTTACCTCTCCGGCGACTTAGAACTGGTAGGCAGGCGGAGTCAACACAGCCTAACGGCCAACCCTCGAGCACCACGCAGTACGTCGGCCTCGAGGGCGGCACCAATGGTGTGTCGGCTCTGCCTACCCCTTTTAAAAAAAAAAAAAAAAAGCTCCTGCGGGGTCCTGACCTCCGGCCAGATAACCCATCTGTGATGAATGGTGAAGATACACAGAAAGATCAGAATTACGGTAGGTACGTAATTTTCATGTCTTTTACCAAGGTGAGTCCCAAGACAACGGGTTATTTTTTCATAAAAAAAAGAAAAAAAGGCAAAAAAAACCCAATTTTTGACTGAATGAAGCCACTGGGTGAGAAGGTCTTTTACCTGGGTGAGTCCCAAGACAAGGGTTATTTTATGTATTAATACGGCCCCTGGAGCCACTCGTTGCTGAAAGCAGGTGGTTTCCGTGCCTTCAGCTGGCCGAACAGCGAGCGAAGTTGAGCTATTTAGCTAAAGCTGAAGAAGCAAAATGAAACCATTAGGTTTCAGGAGCAGAAATGGTGATGAGGATATATTAATATATTATTAATCGAGGCGAGCAATAATATATTTATTTTAAAAACTTCCCAGAAGCATTACCCCATGTCCTCCAGGCATTTGCACGTGAGACGCTCTTCATGGAATAAGAGTGCCTCATGCGCAGGGAAAAGGAGTGTTCCAATTGGTTGGGAGTGCTCCCTCGATCTATAATTTTATATAAAAAAGAAAAAAAACACACACACACAAACATTTCTGAGTCAGTGAAGTAGCTGAGTGAGAAGATCTTTTACCTGGGGAGTCCCAAGACAAGTATTATTTTTTATAAAAAAAAAAAAAAATTTATGAGTGAAGTAACTGGGTGGGAAGGTCTTTTACCTGGGTAAGTCCCAAAATATAGATATTTTGTTAAAAAAAAATAACTTTTTTTCTGAGAAACTGAGGGGTGGGAAGGTCTGTAGTTTCCCTGGGCACAGACAGTGACAGGGCACATGCATCCTTAGTGACTTGGCTGAAAAGAAAGCAACCAAACATGCAAGAGGCCTCTGTGGAAGAACACGTACCAGAAAAAAGCTACATGTCAAAGGAGGAGTAGTAGACGCGCAAGACCCTGCACCAGAACTCGAGCCACAAGACTTAACAGTTGATAAGACAGACACAGACACTGCATCAACCTGCAGCAGCTCCTCTAAAAAACAAGATAAAGTCCAGCAAAGGTGACTAACCAGCCATATACAGCTGATTGTTGTTTGACAAAAAGAGTGGTCAGATGAGCTGTTCTGTTTGTGATTCTAATGCATGATGCATCCATTCCTTTTAAAAGCACTTGTTACAAGACATCGACTCTAATGTAACCCCCCACCACCAATTTGGGGTTCACCGTAAGTGTCTTCCTAGGCTCCATCCATGCCCACTGCCAGGCAGACATCCTACAGAAATTGTAAATCCATGGTTGTTTGCTTAATCCTGTTGATTTGCGTGAGAGTGCCATGATGTGTCTCCACGCATGTCCCTTTAAGTCTGTAGATAGTGTGTGTATAGTAATTGGTCTGGGCTAGGTCCAAGTGTTTCAAGGCTTGTGACCAGCCAGGCACCGCTTTGATTTGCTGATTTGCTCCACTTTGTTGTCGATGGTAAAGCAGAGGGAGCTTTGACTGGTACTGTAAATATTTACTTCTAACTTGCTGTTATATTTGGAGTGTTTGTTTTAACCTGCCTTCTTGCAGTTTGCGTATCCAAATGGGAGCCACCATGTTTGGTCCGTGACTTCAAGAATTTGGATCAGTGGGACACAGGGGACCTCGAGGGGTCCTTAGTTCAAGTGCCTCATGGGAAGGAAAACTGTAGTTCTTGTATTTTTACAGGTTGGCGCCTAAACTAAGCTAACAGGAGTACCAGAACTGTCACTGACAGTTCCGCTGTCCAACCAGCATGCTAGAAAACTGGACTAGTTCAGGAACTGAAAGGAGACAGTGGGGAGTTGCTGTTAGAGTTTATACAGTGAGCAGCTCGACCTGTCGAGAGGCTGCTCAAGGGAAGGAGTCGAGGAGAATCTACAGGGAAAGGCCTGACTTGCCTTCCCACTGTGGTTCTTCAGCATTGGACTGCCTTATTGCAGTAATTGGACTAATCCAAAAAGAAACTTTTGACCACTACAGAAAGCTTTGAGATGCTGAGGAGTGCTGCTCAAAGACTGGACTGAAAAGACTCTCCTGTGAAGCTTTCAGCCCAAGGTCTGTGGTGAGAGACTGCCTTGGAGAATTAAGAGGTTTGCCCAGTGAATCGACTGCAAATGCAACCGGCCTGAAAACTGAACTGAGAGATAAAAAAGTTAAAGTTGTTTCTGTTAAATGTGCTGAATAATTATTGTGGGTCGAGGCCTGTTTCTGCCAGTGACTGAACCGTTAGCCAGCTGGAGGCTTTCACCAGCAAATGAACCAAACCTTTCCAGAAGTGTTCATTCAGCCTTGGGCCTATGCCACACTCAGCCCAAGCCAACCATTCTTGCACCAGAAACTGTTTTTTGGCGAAAGACCAGCTTGAGGATCCAGACCCTGTGCAGCAAAGTGTCGCAGGTTGTAGCCACCTTGAGGGAAAGGCCGTGAAGCAGAGGTGTGGTGTGCTGGTCCAGTTTCTCCATGTTCTTTGGTGATCAGCAGCAGGTCTTCATACTGCTGGGCCAATTCCAACCAACTGGTGTGAGTAAACTCAGGGTAGCTCCCTGCAACATTTCTTCTAATTACTTTGTGGTACCATCTGATCGCTTCAGTGTGTTAAAGGGTTATAAAGGACTGGGCCAACCGGCCAGGATTACAAATAACCAAAGTCTTGTTTGTGCATGTTAACTGCCTTTTCTTTCCATCAAGGGCCCCAACAACAGCTGCAATGCAGGCCACCTCCTGGGCACTGATTCTGGCCAGCCAGCATAACAATCTGGGTACCCTGGGTTGTCAGACTGTTTCCTTGGGGACTAAGTGCATGCATGCATGCCTAGTAACCTGAATCAAATGAGTAAAGTAATCATTCTTCAAGATTCATGCCCCCTCCTTGTTCACGTCCCCTTAATAAACCTGATTTGCTGTTTAATGTTTAAACTGGCTTATGAGCATATTCTTAGTGGGTGCATAGTATTGAATGTGTGTGCTTGCCTTGCTAACATTGCCTTTACAGGGGTTTCCAATGGAGTTGCTTAAGACCAGTCCCTGGTAGTAAGTGCAAGGGTGTATGCATATCATTAATGCTCATTGTTAACTGTGTGGCAACCTCTGTAGAGGGTTATCTCTTATTACAAGGTATTAAGTCACTAGATGGGTCTGTGGTTGAGCTATACCAGGGTAGGTAGATACCTCCACTTATATTACTCTGGGTGGAGTTGCCAAAATATTGAACCCAGGTCCCTCAACCTGTTAGGAGAAATATAGGCAGGGGTAGTAACCCTAGAGATAGGGCCAACTAGGGGTTACATTTTTGGAGGTACTGCTGGGATTATCACCCCCTAGTGGCCAAAATACAAAATTGTAGTTGATTGTAAATTTGGCACCAATTACGAAATGGAGAACCTTGCTACGGCTAAACTTGACCCCCCCCCCGCACAAAATGGCCGTGCACCATCTGGTGGGGTGGTGTGAAGCAAAGGAAGTTAATCCCCATCCAAGCCTTCAACAATTGATGCTGTTATGATTGATGTCAGTTCCGAGTCTGATGAAAGTGAATATGGGCCAGTGTATTACCCTTCCTTTGAGCTGTTGCAGTTATTCCAGGGGATTCCTGCTGTTAACATGGGAGATGATGCTGACAATTCAAAACTGTCTGGCTATCTAGCCCTCTCAACTACCTCTGTACTACCTGACAGAGAGATACACTGTATAACTTCAGAAGCAGCTGACTCTATGTCCCGTGGAACTGTCTGAGATTAAAGTAGCAAGTCCTGACCAAGAAAGTGAGAGTCAGAATGGTAAATCGTCATTTGAAGCTGAGAGATCTGGACTTAGTGAACCTGACCGCGGGTTGAACAATAATACTAATTCTGAAATTGCTACCAGTGTGCTAGATGAGTCAAATTGTGTTGTGATACCCCTTAATGATGAACCAGATTCTACAGAACCAGCAAATTCAAGTACTACCATAGGTGCAAGGGCTGCTTCTAATTCTGAACAAACAGAGAGTGCAGAGATGTCCCTTCCTGCAGAAGCTGCTGTGTTGCTGGACAACAAGCTGGAAGTTATGAATCCGAATGCTGATGTTGAAAGGACTGAGTCTGTGCCTCTATTGCCTAGAAGATCTGAAAGAACTGTCAGACCTGTAGTACGCCCTTATGTATGATTCTCCAGGAAAGCCTGTAGAACTTCCCATGAATGTGGTCCATAAAAGGGTGCACATTACAGCTAATTTCCTTCCTAAAATAGGTAACACTGCAGCCTCTAAGCAAGCAAGAATACCCGACAGGGTGGGCGGTATTGGTCGATACCAGACTGCCCAGGGCCTTATAGCCCCTGGAAGGTCCGGTATTGCCCATACCGCCCACCCTGGAGGGTATTATTGAGCTTAGAAAATGGGGCAAAGGTACAATTTATACAAAATATACAAAAATTAAAAAAATAAATAAAATAAAAAGCTGTGAAGTCACTTTTGCTGTAAAGTAGTTCCTGTAGTAGTGCCAGCAGAGGCGCTGCTGTTGTTTACATTGGTATTTTTCCACACTTGTCTTGTTTAAGTACTTTGTTAATGGAAAGGACCTCCTACTTCCCGCACACACACAGCGCACCGTGTGGTGAAAGTGGGCACTGTGTTTTAAGAGCTTGTGGTCCTTCAATTAACTTGGTATCAGTTCTCTACCTGCTTCCTACCCCGGAGTTACTGTCACGCTTCATGGATTGCGAACGTGATTGCAAAAGGAACGGACGTTAAGGAGCTGTTGCCCATTTTACATTTTACTGCGGGTGTCCATCCAGTACTAAGGTACGAAAAAAATTTCAATTTTTTTTCTTGTTTGTTTATAGTGGATGTTGAGAGACGAGCAGTTTTACGGAAAAAAAAATGGTGGCATTTGAAAACTGGTTACGAGACGACATGCAAGCGGTGCAGCTCAGTAAATTTATTTCGCCAGCTGGTCGCTTTGGAGGAATACAGCGCTGTGAGCGATAAATATACTGAATTTGTGGAAATAGCTGCTTTTTGGGCACTTAATATGGGTTCAGTGGCACAGTTTAATCAACTGTTGCACAGCTTACAAGCCTGGGGAGATTGTTTATGCAAGGTTTGGTACAGCAAGTGTGTCGGCTGCAGAGATACTTTCCCATAGGTGACCCCAGTATGCAGTAACTTTGTCTGCAATACAATCGCCGTCTCGCTCACCATTTGACATTGCCTTTCACTACGAGATGTTATGCCCGTGCTGTCAATTTACTTGCTGCTTCACAGTTTAAGGCTCTCATTTTTATGACTTGTGTTGAGACTGGCGTTTGCATTTATTTATACAGTATGTTACACTGGAAACAGATTGCCTATGTCCCTCGTGGTTCAGTTTTCTTTTTCTCAGTGAGAAACTATCGTTTTTTACTTTTAAACTGTGAGCCGTCAAAACACTCATTTCAAACAAAGTCTTGCTGTATTCTGACTACATGCAGTGATCTCCAACTCTTGAACTGCCCCGAAGAGTTAAGGGTTAACTTTATGCCACGGCATAGAACGTTGAGCTCGAGCTCTGTTTTCAAACCTCTGTCTGTGGTACTCTGCAGTGTAACCATCAGATTCTTTACTCTGCCTTACTGTGAAGTAGCTCCGGAGATTCCTCCTGCACTTCGGTTTGGTTAAAGTACAAATCAGTTGTTTTTTCTAAACCATGCTTTTTTCTATTCGGTATTCTTACCTCTATCTCGGTACCAGTAAGTGGTAGTTTTGTAGGTAGTGTTTATATTTGTCTACTTCGTTTAAGAAATTGTCCTGCTTGGTTCTTTGCCGGTCGGTCCAGTTCAGAACAGAAACACTTTACATCTGTGTTGTCTGAAATATTTCTGTGTGGCTTTCCGGTACTTATTGGTTCCTAAAAAAAATCCGATTTCAGGATTTTTTTAACCGACCCGTGACACAGTTGGAACCAATAGGTGTGCAGTCACCTGGCTTAACCACTGTGTAAGTTGATTTTTTGGTTTAAGGCATGTCTGAGAAACCCAGAAAGAAAACCGGACCCACTGGGTTTCAGCACTGTACCGAGTGTAAGGGGGCCTTTGCTATGGCCGACCCTCACCTCGTTTGTGTATATTGTCTGGGGTTTGACCACCTCAAAGAAGACTGCCAAATATGTAAGAACTTTCCTAAATCCACTCTTGACACACACTTGAGTAGGCTAAGGGAAAGGGAGGCTGAGAATTCCGCTGACCTGGATGGCCAGCCCGGTTCGGTTGCGGCCGAATCTGAGGAGGTGCCCACTGACCTGTGCAATACCTCCTCGGGCAAACGGAGAGTCGATTCTGCAGAATCGGTTCTGACTAAACAAAAAAGAAAATCAGCCAGTTCAGATCCGACTTCCCATGGTCCGTCCGCTGAGGAAATAACGAAAGCGATTTCTATTGTTCAATCGCTTTGCCCGGCCCCAACCGAACCGGCGTCAATTCAGCGCCGGTTGGTTCGGTCGCAGGTTTTGACTTCAGAATTCGATCCTGAAGCTTACTATGAGGGCGATTGGGAGGAGAATGAAGATTATGAAGAGGATGAGGGCCTGGATGAACCAGTAGAACCTGACATCTCCCCAGACAGGCCTTCTCAGGTTTCTCCTCCCGGGCTTTCTGAGTCCCCTTCCCATTTCTTGTTGTACAAGAAAGTGGCTGAGACTCTTCAGCTTCCCATGTAAGAGGCTGAACAGGATCAGGAGGAATCTGACTTCCTGGAAATAATGGATGTCCCAGAGTCAAAGAGGGTGTCTATTCCCTTACATAAATCCTTGGGAAAACAGACACAAAAACTTTTGCAATTTCCTACTTCCATACCTCCTGTGGAAAAAAGAATGGACAGGAGGTATGCTTTATCAGGTCCTGGGATGGAATTCCTTTCAACTCATGCAGCCATGTTGGGGTAGTACAAGCTGTAGCCTGTGACAAGGCTAATATTCCTCTGGCATCTCACCCCCCAGACAAGGATTCTAGGAAAGTGGATGCCATGGCAAAAAAGCAGTACTTGGCATACTCTTTGGGACTCAGACAATCTAACTATATGGCATAAACTGCCAGGTACCAGATATCTATGTGGGATACGGCTCTGGAACTGGTTAAGAATGCCCTTCCCCAGCTAGCCAGTGAGCTGGAGCAGGTGGCTGCTAACGGTATAGAGGCATCTAAAGTGCAATTTCATGCTGCTGTTGACTCCAATGATGTTCATTCCAGGGTCATGGCTACATATATCTCCATGAGGAGATTTGCTTGGCTTAGGTGTACCAACCTCTCCCAGGATACTCAGGCTAAGGCCATGGATTTTCCTGTAGCTGGTAATTCTTTGTTTGGGGATCAAACAGAGAATTACATGAAGAAAATGGATGAATACAGGACCACTTATAGGAGTGCTGCAGCTAAAGAGAAGCAGACTACTCCTCAGAGGCAGCAGCTTAGGGGCAGGGACAGGTCTTTTTATAGACCTTTTTACCAAGCCCAGACCTCCTCCTCTTCTTTCCAGCAGAGGGGGTTCTTTAGGGAAAGAGGAAGACATGGGGTACAGGACCCCAGCAGCCACTCAATCCAAGCCCCCCTGCCAAGCAGACACCCTGAGATGTCAGCCAGGGTTGCCTCCCCAATCCCAGTAGGGGGCAGGCTGGCTTACTACTCCCAGGCCTGGGAGTCTATTGCTTCAGACAAGTGGGTCCTGGAAGTAGTGAGCCAGGGACTTGCTCTCAGTTTCAAAAGGTTCCCAAAAATGAGAGCAAAATCTTTCAGTCCTCCCTCTCCCTTGGAGACAAAGGCCCTAGAGGCAGATGTCTCCTCTCTTCACAAGCAGTGGAGAAGGTGCCTCTTTGTCACAGGGGAAAAGAACTATATTCAAGATACTTCCTTACCCCAAAAGACAGAGGAGTGGTGACCCATATTGGATTTAAGGTACCTGAACAAGCATTTGACACAACCAAAGTTCAAAATGGTGACTCTGGGAGTAATTCTTCCCTCTCTGAGACCAGGAGACTGGCTAGCCTCCCTGGATCTCAAGGATGCCTACTTCCACATACCTATCAGACATTCCCACAGAAAGTACCTCAGGTTCAAGTTGCCCTCAGACCATTACCAATTCAGGGCCATGCCCTTCAGTCTAACATCTGCTCCAGGGGTGTTCACCAAGTGTTTTGCAGTGGTGATGGCATTCCTCAGGAGGCAGGGCATCCTTCTGTTTCCATATCTGGACGACTGGCTTCTTGTGGGCCAGTCCTCAGACCAAGTCAAGTCAGCTTTAAAGGCCACCCAAAGCCTGCTAGAATCCATGGGCTTCATTCTAAATTTAGAGAAGTCTGTCCTAGAGCCAGCCCAGCTTCTCACCTTCATAGGGGTAGAAATAGATACAGTTCAAGCAAGAGCTTTTCTTCATCTCTTAAGGATTCAGTCTCTGACCACTCTGGCTTCCTCTTTTCATCTTCTAGTGTCTCATCCAGCCAGACACTTCCTACAGCTACTGGGACACATGGCAGCTTCCACAGCAGTAGTTCAGGGAGCAAGATTTCAAATGAGAGAGATCCAGTTTCATCTCAGATCTTTCTGGTTTCAGAAAAAGGACCCTCTCTCCAAACTGGTTCCAGTTTCCAAAACCTTGGTCCAGGCCCTTCAGTGGTGGTTGGATGAGGACAATCTTCGACAAGGGGTTCCCTTTTTCAGTCAGGCCCCTTCAGTGATTCTCACCACAGATGCCTCCCTCTTGGGTTGGGGGGCTCACTTAGATCATCTCACAGCTCAGGGAACTTGGTCACACCAGGAATCCCTTCTGCACATAAATCTTCTCGAATTAAGAGCTGTCTGTCTGGCACTTCAGACATTTTCAACAGTTGTTCAAGGGAAAGTGGTACAGATCAGAACAGATAATACGACAACCATGTGGTACATCAACAAACAGGGAGGCACTCGGTCCTTGGCCTTGTGCACATAGGCCATGAAAATTTGGTCTCTAGCCTATTCCCTTCAGGTGTCCCTGGTGGCTGTGCACCTCCCAGGGAAGGACAACATCCTAGCAGATGCTCTCAGCAGGATTTCTCAGGGTCGCCACGAATGGATCTTGAACCCTCTCATTCTTCAGGTCATTTTCAAGAGATGGGACACCCCAGAGATAGAGCTTTTTGCAGCCCCAGACAATCATCATCTTCCTTTCTATTGCTGCAGATCACCCCTTCTGGGCTATGTTCCCCAGCATGCTCTTCTGCTGAACTGGACAAGCAGGTTTCCATACGCATTTCCTCCTTTTCTTCTGATATTCAGGGTCCTGATAAAGATCAGGTCTCAGCCTTGCAAGGTGATTCTGGTGGCCCCAGACTGGGCCAGACAATCTTGGTATCCTCTACTGTTGTCACTGTCAGCGACACTGCCCTTGTGTCTCCCCAGGCAGTACAGTCTCCTCACCTCTTCCCAGGGGAGGATTCTGTACCCCAACCTCCAGTCTCTCAGACTCAAAGCCTGGCTCTTGAAGAGCTAGAGTATGAAAATTTGCATCTGTCCCAAGCAGTCTTGGACATTTTAAAAGATAGCAGGAAACCTGCTACTAGGAAGATTTACAATTCCAAATGGAAAAGGTTTGGTTTCTGGTGCTCCAGTAGGCATATTAAGCCAGAGCTGGCTGATATTGCCACTGTTTTGGATTACTTGGTGCACCTTAATAGTTTAGGCCTCCGGTCTACTACCCTCAAGGTACATTTGGCAGCTGTGTCTGCTTTTCTTTCAGCTGGTAAGGCCTCCTCTCCAGCTTCTCATGCAGTTTTCAAGGAATTTTTCATAGGCTTGCTCCATGTCAATCCTCCTTTCCAAGAGTCTACTCCTTCTTGGGATCTGAACATCTGTATTGCACAGCTTATGCAGCCCCCTTTTAAACCCTTATCTTCAGCTGAGCTGAAATACTTACTTGGAAAACTGTGTTTCAAACAACATGAAGTCTTGCTGTATTCTGACATATGCAGTGATGTCCAACCTTTGAACTGCCACGGAGAGGAGGAGAATCAGTGAATTACAGGACTTGTCAGTGGAACTTGATTTCATTTCCTTTCATAAGGATAAAGTGGTCTTTCGCACCAATGGAAAATTCCTTCCCAAGGTAGTGTCAGATTTTCATCTGAACCAGTCTGTCTCTCTACCTATCTTTTTCACTGATCATTCTTCCTCTGGAGAGAGGAGATTACACAGTCTGGATGTGAAGAGGGCTCCCAGTTACTATATTGAGCATGCTAAGGCCCATGGGAAAGATTGTTCTCAGTTATTCCTCACTTTGGTGAGGTGGGAAAGGGCAAGCCTACTACCAAAAGGTCTATTGCCAGGTGGATTGTCTCTTGTATCCAATTCTGCTATTCCAAACTTGAGAAGGAGCCTCCCTCAGGCCTGAGGGCTCATTCTACCAGAGGTACAGCTGCTTCGGTCACAGCAGCCAGAGATATACCTTTAGTGGATATATGAAAAGCAGCTACCTGGAAATCTGTTCATACTTTCACTAAGCATTACTCTTTGGACACCCTGTCACGAAGTGATGCTAGGTTTGGCATGGCTGTGCTGCAGAGCTTGTTCCCAAAATAGGTTCTCTAACTCCCTCCTCCAAGGGGGTACTGCTTGGTAGTCTGCATATAGTCAGAATACAGCAAGACTTCATGTTGTTTGAAAAATAAATTACTTCCCATAGTAATGTTGTTTCTTCTAATGGAGTCTTGCTGTATTCTGACCTCCCTCCCTGCCTCCCCTTCTGGAACCTAGTAGTTTTGGGATGTGGCGGGCAGGCACAGTGCTGCACCCCAGAGGTGCCCTAGACATGCCCCCATCTATGGGGACTTTTTCTCGCTTTAATTTTTAAAATCACTACCTTTTTGAGTTCTTTTGTTTTTTTCGACTTGTAGTCTTTCACCTAGAACCTTGATTAGCCATTTGGCTCAAAAATTTGAACAATTTCTTATACAGAGTTAGCTAGTTTAGTGCTCGTAAGAATCGGACGGTTACACTGCAGAGTACCACAGATAGAGGTTTGAAAATCGAGCTCGAGCTCAACGGTCTATGCCTTAGCATAAAGTTAACCCTTAACTCTCTGGGGCAGTTCAAGAGTTGGAGATCACTGCATATAGTCAGAATACAGCAAGACTCCATTAGAAGAAACAACATTACTATGGTAAGTAATTTTTTCTTCTCTGTTACACCATAGTATGGCAGGCTCTATCTTTCGTTAGCTGAGAAAAAAACAAATGGCTACTATTTTAAATTGAAAATTCTATCAGTGCAGTACCATTTTAAGGTAATCAGGTTGCCAGAGGCTGGGACTCATTGTTTTCCAGTCTCTAGTGACTGATACCTGACCAGCTAGATACTGGTGTTAGCCAGTCAGAAAGTAGCCTTTCTTCTACCGATTTTCTAAGTTAGTAATAAAACCCTCCGACCAGTGTTCCAGGGGTCATTCTACAAAAAAACAAAATTAGCGGACCAGTTCAGATTATCAGCCATGTGGGTTAGTGTGCAAAGAGTGGTACAGACAAGGATGACGAGTATGCCCAGGCTAAAGGCAAGGTTTTTCAGACTGCTTCCTCATCTGAAACAGCTCTGTTGGAGAAGGAAGTAACCAACCTTCTATTGCAAAGGGCAATAGAACCTGTTCCTCTGGCTCAAAGGGGAAAAGTTCTATACTCAAGATACTTCCTCATGGTAAAAAAAACTGGGGAGTGGCAACCCATATTGGATCACAGACACTTAAACAGGCATCTGACAAAGCCAAAGTTCAAGATGGTTACCCTGGCAACCATTCTCCCAACATTAAGGCAAGGAGACTGGTTGGCATCTCTGGACCTAAAGGATGCTTACTTTCACATCTCCGTCAGGCAGTCCCTCAGAAAATACCTCAGGTTCAGATTGCCATCAGGTCATTATCAGTTCAGGGCTCTGCCCTTTGGTCTGACTTTTGCCCCCAAGTGTGCTCACAAAGTGCTTGGCAGTGGTTGTGGCACACCTAAGGAGAAAAGGAGTAATAGTGTTTCCCTACCTGGATGACTGACTAGTCATAGGTCAATGACCTCAGCGGGTCAGGGATGCTCTGGTAGTCACAGAGGATACTCTACAGTCACTAGGGTTACTGGTGAATCAAAAAAAGTTAGTGCTAGAACCAGTTCAACTCCTAGAGTTTATAGGAGCAAATTAGATACCTCACAGAGAAAGGCATTCCTTCCTCAGGAAAAAGCGGACAGCCTGGTACAGCAGGCCAGTTCCCTCCAGCTGCACATTCCCAGATCAGCAAGGCACTTCTTATAGCTGCTGGGGCACATGGCGGCATTAGCAGCAACAGTGTCAGGGTCCAGGTTCCAAATGAGAGACATTTAGTTTTACCTCAGATCTCATTGGTCCCAGAAAAAGGACTCTGTCAAAGCTAGTGCCAGTTACAGACATTTTCCTTCAAGCACTACAGCGATGGCAGGAATGGGACAACCTCAGGCAAGGTGTGCCATTCTTGCAGCAACCCCCTTTACTAATTCTAATGACAGACGCCTCCCTACTAGGGTAGGGTGCCCACTTGGGGGAACACACTGCACACGGTACATGGCTCAAACAGGAGTCACTGTTGCATATAAACCTGTTTAAACTCAGGGCAGTCTGGTTGGGCATACAGTCCTTTGCCACGATGCTGCAGGACAAGGTGGTACAGGTCAGGATGGACAACACAACCACCATGTACTATATAAACAAACAAGGGGGCACAATGTCAACCCCTCTGCTCTCAGGCCATGAGAATCTGGAGTTTAGCTTACTCCCTCAGAATCTCTCTCTCAGCAGTCCAACTACTGAGAAAGGACAATGTCCTAGCAGATGCTCTCAGCAGGATCAGTTAGAATCATCACGAATGGTCACTCAACAGACAGGTCCTGCAAGTTGTTTTCAGGAGGTGGGACACTCTGGAAGTAGACCTCTTTGCAGCCCCAGACAACCACCAGCTGCCACGGTTCTGCTGCAGGCTTCTTTTGGTGGGCACAATGCCATTGGATGCACTACTGCTGGACTGGACAAGGAAGTTTCTGTATGCCTTTCCCTCATTCCACTTGTTACTGAGAGTGTTGCTCAAGATCAGGACTCAGCCAGCAACAATGATTCTGAATGCTCCAGATTAGGCCAGGCAGCCTTGGTATTCGCTCCTCCTGTCCCAGGCAGTAGCTGAATCAGTCAGTCTCCCCAGGAGGCTCAACCTACTGACCTCCTCTCAGAGCAAGATCTTTTACCCCAATCTCCAGTCCCTGAGGCTCAAGGCCTGGCTCTTGAGGAGTTAGAGTACACCAACTTACATCTTTCTGAAGAGGTTTTGGCAGTTCTCAGGGCCTCTAGAAAACCCTCTACCAGGAAGACCTGCACATCTAAGTGGAAAAGGTTTTCATCTGATGTCAGACAAAGGATATAGACTACAACCAGGTGGGTCTACCAGTCATCCTAGACTATCTGACACACCTTCATTCCCTTGGCCTCAGACCATCTACCCTTAGGGTACACCTGGCAGCTGTTTCTGCTTACCTCTCAGCAGGTATGGGCTCATCCCTGGCTTCAAATAGTGTATTCAGGAAGTTTTTCAAAGGGCTGTTACACTTGCATTCCCCCACATGAGAAGCCAGCTCAGCTTGGGATCTCAACATATGCATTGCCCAGCTCATGCAGCCACCTTTTGAGCCCATGTCTTCAGCAGAGCTCTAGTATGTGACTTGGAAAACAGTGTTTCTGGTAGCAATCACCTCAACCAGAAGGATCAGTGAGCTTCAGGCCTTGTCCACAGAGCCTAACTACATCTCAGTCCATAGAACAAAGTAGTCCTCAGGACCAGTAGGAAATTTCTCCCCAAGGTGGTATTTGACTTCCACCTTAATCAATCCATTACATTGTCTGTCTTTTTTTTACTGACCATTCTACTTCAGGGGAGCGTAGATTGCATAGCCTGGATGTGAGGAGGGCTATCAGCTACTATCTGGACCAGACAAAGGACCACAGGGAGGGCAATACTCGGCTCTTCCTGAGCTATGGAGAAGTGGGGAAAGGAAAACCAGCAACAAAAAGGTCCATTGCATGCTGCATTGTTGCGTGTATTCAGTTTTGCTACAGTAAGGTGGGTAAAGAGCCTCCTGTGAGTCTCAGGGTCCACTCTACCGGGGAACAGCTGCTCCCCTGGCAGCTGCCAGAGATATTCCCCTGTTGGAAATCTGCAAAGCAGGTACCTGGAAGACTGTCCACACGTTTACCAAGCATTATTGCTTGGATACCCAGGCCAGAAATTATGCCAGGTTTGGCACAGCAGCTCTGCAGAGCCTGTTTCTAAAATAGGTTATTTGCCCACCTCCAAAGGTACTGCTTGGGTAGTCTGCATTTGTCAGAATACAGTAAGATTTCCTGGGGTTTGAAGAAAAAATTACTTACCATAGTAGTCTTGTTTCTTCCAAGGGAATCTTACTGGATTCTGAGCTCCCACCCTACCTCCCCTACTGGAACCTAATGGGCACTGCACTCCAGCTGTCCATATTTTATTACAAACCTGTTGGTGTTGCTGTTGATTGCTTTCATGGGCATCTGTGACTTGAGTCTTAGAGGTGCCCACACTGTTTAAGAAGGGGTTTGTTTTTCAGGGGTGAATTGGTTATTTTTTTAGGATAGTTTAGTTAGCGTGTTCTTTTGCTTGCTCTATAAGAATCTGATGGTTGCAGGAAGTACAACCAGGGACAGTGGTTTGAAAACCAAGCTTGAGCCTAGCATTCCACCATTTGCATAGGTTCTATTAACTATTTTGGCTCCAGGGCAGTCCTATGATGAGACCATACTGCATTTGTCAGAATACAGTAAGATTCCCTTGGAAGAAACAAGATTACTGTGGCAAGTAATTTTTTCTTATGGTTGCTTGCCTTCTCTAAAAATTCATGTTCTTGGCTGTATTATTTGCCTCCTTGCTTAGCAGAACTGAAATGCATGCTAATGTATAGTTACACCCAACCTTGTTTTGTTTCAAATCCTTAATCTACTCATATTTCATACTTCCTGAACATTAGAAAAAAAAACAAAACAGTGCAGTTACTCATGATGCAGCAGATGTTACAAGTGGCTAGACTGTGTTGGGAGTGTTCCTAAGTCCAGGAAAGATGCAGTGGGAGTTAATCAAGGAATATAAAACATGTTTTTGTGTGGTAACACTGCTATGGTGGGCAGTTGGTTTTTCACTTTTTAGAATAAAAAAAGAATTAGAATAAAACTACCAACTATGTCAGCAGTCTGTACAGAATGTGAACAATCATAAAATTTATTTTTTAAACTAGGGACACTTTGAGGCCTAAAGGGGTTGACAGTGTTCCTTTAAAGAGCAATTCTCTATTATAATAAAAAGCTCAATGACACTAGATTTACAGAAATTATGTTTTAACTTTGTTTTCTAGTTATTTATTATTTTCTTGACTTTCCTCTGCTATTTTCCTAATGCAGCAGTAATCTCACTGAGTCTTTCAAAATATATCTGACTCTCCCCTGCTAACCACATAATTACTGTTTGTCATATCACAGTCTGTTACCATGGTGAGCACTATGATGTCATAAACCAAGGCACTGTGAGGTTAACAGGGGAGAGGCAATTGTTTTCTGTACAGACTTCTTACATGGACTATCAAGATGTGCTGTAAATCTTGGAAAGGAACATTGAAAATGAAAAAAAAATGTATACTGTTGTAAAGTTTAACAGCTGAAACATCTTATTATGAAAGCACATGCTGAAATGCAGAGTTGCTCTTTAAAAAATGCAGTAGTAAAGGCTAGGAGTTTAAATATGGTGGCACTGGATATTTTTTACCTTCAGTTTGGAGGCTTAGTGATATTTTTTCAGTAAGGAGGTTTTTGTGGGGAGGAAAATGAGATTCAGCAGCTGAGCGTGTTTTTAAGAAATGTAATGTTTGGTCATGTGATGGCTCTCGGCCAATTACATTTCTAGATTTTTTCTTGCCATTTTATAAATTATTTTATGTCAGGTTTTATTGTGTTTTTATGTAATGTTTTTGTCTTCTGTGTTGTACCCTTTCCCCTAGGTGTAGCTGAAAAAAACGATCACTTTCTGATCCATTCCACCTTCCTGGTAAGCCCTTTCCCCCAGGCGTAGCCGAAAAGCTGATCACTTTCTGATCTAATCCACCTTCCTGGTAAAATGGAAATTAAAAAAAAGAAATATCTGGAGTGAGGGAGAAAGGACTTTCCACTCCCTGGACGTGAATAGGGTCCTTAGGTTTTATCTCAATAGGACCAGGGACTTCAGAAAAGCAAAGCAGCTTGTTGTCTCCTCAAATCCCAATCAAAAGGGATTACCTGTCACAGTCAATTGCATTTCGGCTTGGATTATGAACTGCCTTTGCCACTGCTATACCATGGTAGGGGTAAAGCTAGAGAGCAAAGGGCATGCCCAGTCCAGCAGAGTGGTAGCGACTCCCTTGGCAGAGATATGCTCGATGGCCACTGTGGAAATCTGGAGGGTTGCATGTTGGAGCACATTGCTTATTTTAACAAGCACTATGCCCTGGATGTCCAGGCCAGGCAGCATGCCACCTTTGGCAGGACCATTCTGAATAGATTACTATCCTGAGTAAGCCCTGAGCTCCAACCTCCCTAGTCCAGGAGACTTTCTCTGAGGAGCTTGATACTCTGATCCATTAGTGTGAATCTATAGAGAAAAATTGATTCTTAGAATATAATGAAGTTATGTACTTACTGCAACTATTGACCTTCCTAAATATCAACTCCATAGATTACCACACCTGCCCATCATCTCCTGGACTCACTCCAGTATTGTTGTGTTTTGGTTGTCACCCTTTTTCTCTTGATTTGGGCACTGAAGACCCTGTGTTACTGGATTTGGTGGCCCTTTTTTGTTATTTAGTATGCTTTTATCTCCTGTCTGGCCCACAGGGTCCGGACTACAAGCGCCCAGCCCCACCACACACCTTGGGACTTACCTCCACTGCCAAGCACCCTGGCTTACCCCACAGTGTGGGGCAACTTGGGGGCCCTTCCCCCGATGGAAACTGAATGGTACATTGGGAGCGAGAGCCTGGTCAGTGGGCGGGGCCTGCGACATGGGGGCGGACATCATTGTGCGTGGTAGGAACCCTCCTTTTTTCTATTTTCTCCCCTGGGGAGGCGTGGCATGCAGTGATGTTGGGGGGTATGTACCGAATGTGTGACACACCTCCCGGTAGTAATTAATCCCGGCTGTAGGACCTCCGGCTTCCACAATGGATCAGTCAAGCACTAATGACTTCTAAAGCCTCCCCCATGGAGGAGGAGAGCAGTCTGTAGGATGCTCGATCCTCCTCCCCCTGGCTCGCTTCTGAACCTGGGTCATCATCGGCGTGAGTGATAGCGCTACTGCTACACCAAAGGGCCAGCCCCTGTGGCCCTTTTTACACAGGATACCATGGCTGTCTTATGCCCTTACTCAGTAGGTTCATGCTGCTCAAATTTGGTAAAAAAAGGTACTGAGGCAGCTGAGGGCTGGAGCCGTTGTCTATCACTGGGCATGGATGGTGACATGTGCAGGGCCTCTTCATGCCACCAGCTGCTATCAGAAAAATTCTGTCTCCCGCAGGGTCCTATCACCTCTGACTCAGACACATTAGTGGTAATCAATGGCATATAACTTTAATTTCCTTTGGAGTGGGAGGTAACAAATTTGATGCAGTTGAAAGCAGTGAAAAAGGTCGTAGAAACATAGAATTTGTCAGCAGATAGGGACTGCTTTGCCCACCAGTTTACCCATTTTCCCTTCCTACAGTACCACTGCAGAACCTACTTGATCTCCAGCTCTTTCTCCCTCCCCCCATTCCTTTCCACTAATATTCCCTTGTGCCTATCGCTCACTTTCTTGAACTCCAACACTATTTTTGCACCACATCAGCTGGCAGGCTGTTCCAGGAATCCACCACACTTTCTGTGAAAAAGTACTTCCACATATCTCTCCTGAATTTACCCCCCTGCAGCTTCATAGCTTGTTCATGAACAATTTTATTTCTAAAAATACTTCCTTCCTGTACCACATTTACCCCGTGAGGAATTTAAAGGTCTTTAATAGCTATAGCTTGTTCCCTTGTTCATGAACAATTTTTTTCTAAAAGTACTTTCTCCCTGTACCTCAATTACCCCTGTGAGGTATTTAAAGGTCTTTATCATATCACTCACTCTCTCTCTCTCTCTCTCTCTCTCCCCTTTTCCACGGTGTACATATTAGTTTCTTTAGTCTCTCCTCATAGGGCTTCTTTCACCATTTTAGTTGCCCTCCATTGGACTGCTTCCACTCTGTATCCTTCTGGAGATGTGGCCTCCAGACTGTACACAATATTCTAGGTGAGGTCTTACCAGCGATTTATACAAGGTCAGTACTACCTCCTTCCTTCTCCCTATGTACCAGCACCCTACTAGCCCTCCCAACTGCCTTGTTGCATTACCTGGCCACCATTAGGACATCAGATATGATTAACCCGAGGTTTCTCTCCTGGTTGGTTGTTGTGAGGAACACCCTCCTCCCTATTTTGTACTCTGCCTCTGGGTTTCTGTGCTGCATGTGCATTATTTTGCATTTTTTTGCACTGAAGCATAGCTGCCATACTCTTGACCACATCTCAAGTTTTCTCATGTCTCTGCTCAGTCTTTCCACTCCCCCTCCCCAGAGTGTCCCCCATTGCATATTTTGGTGTCATCTGCAAAGAGGCAGACCTGCACTTCCAGCTCTTCGCAATGTAGTAAGTAGTAGTTATGGTAATACATTTTATTCATTTTTCACGAATCGTAAACTCAGTTGGGCCAAGCTCATTTCCAGTGGGATCCTTAGTACGCAAGGTTACATTATTCACGTTTGTTACAGTTACTCAAATAACGACTTCATAAAACTAATAGAAATATATGTATGTATGTGTGTATGTATATATATATATATATATATATATATATATATATTTTTATACAATAGGTGTGGAGATAAACAGAGTGTGATAAATCCATTTATCTGAGTCAGTGTGTGTATAATACAGAATAAAGTATAGATCGGGGTGTGTAACAAGAGTTTACACACACGCGGGTTAGATGCTACAAACACAGAGAGCAAAGTTCGGTTTATGATAGCATCTAACCCCAGAGGTGTGTGTAAACCGAGTTTACACACCCTGCCTATTTTATTTTATATAATTGCTGGGTTTCCTTTTTTCCTCAGCAATTATATAAAATAAGGAGCTTCCAGTGCATCTGTGGTTCGGCTTCGTTTTAGTCTGGTGCCCAGATTTGAATCGGCATATTTTAAAACGGTTTTCTTTTTTTTTGTCCAGGTTTCTGAAGTTTCCACTGTATAGCGGGGGAAAAAAAAAAAAAGAACTTGCTGCTGAGTTCTTCTGGTGGTGCTGTTTCGGGAGAGATGGAAGTGGTGAGCGGTCTTGACCAGTCGCGTGTGTTTGCTGTTATAAACACTCCTTTATAATGGCAAATTATACCACGGTTTCCCTTTGGGAAAAAGGGGAAGCCAGTTATTATAATGTATTTATACACACAGTTACTCATTTATACACACAGTTTCTATGTCACAAATCTGTTCGGAATTCATTTAGAATGTTCGGCCTCAGGAGCAGTACTAATCATATTCAAATGGGAATAACTTTAAAATGAAAAACGATAGCATGGTACTGTGAGCATGAAAATTGTTCAGTACAAAATTATCTATAAAATGAGTGGCGTTTCAGTAATAGATACCTTATAGATTTTTTTATGATAAGCCAAAAAACAGAAGAAAATTTAATTTTTGTTCACTTTTATGACAAACAAATGTGAATAACTTTAAAATGAAAAAGGCATCATAGTACTGTGAGCATGGCATTTGTTCAGCAAGAAGTTTTCTACAAAATGAGTGGTGTTTCATTTAATAGCAACCACTATGCTAGGCGGACATACTCTAGCAAAGTTAACCAAAACTCCCAGAAATTATCATTTAAAATAAAGATGAACAGTCAAAACCAAATGTTCCTGCACTGAT
The DNA here is from genome assembly GCA_016271365.2 of Neoceratodus forsteri. Lineage (NCBI taxonomy): Eukaryota > Metazoa > Chordata > Ceratodontiformes > Ceratodontidae > Neoceratodus > Neoceratodus forsteri. Next base: position 1,097,826,726 of record CM057456.1, on the reverse strand, counting down.
AGAAAGCATCCCTATTGCATAAATGGTGAGCTGTCAGATAAGTAAGCAATAAGACATGACGAGGTGTGCATTACGATGTGATAACCACAACTCCTAGGGGCATAGTTAGGCACGAGGCCGAAGGCCGAGTGCCGGATGTCCCTAGGAGTATGGTTATCACACCATAATGCACAATCCCAGAGTGTCTTATTGTGCTTATAAAATGTCCCTTTATTTTTAGAAGCAGTTTTTTTTTTATTTTTAAACACATTTTTAAATAAGTAAAAATGTAAGTGAATCTGTGCTTTTAACATAAAACAGTCCTTCCACCTATTGGTGTTAGATTAAAGTAGTGTTATATGGTGTGTGCCTCCCTGCCCACTTAAGCTTCATATTCCCCTGCCAGCCACAACAATTTACAAATGCTGTTTTTGTCATTCTAAGTATGACACATAGCCCCCTTATTTTATTTCTTTCTCCTCACTCTGTAGACAAAA